>OX459030.1:78436875-80936875 GCA_949775025.1 Tricholauxania praeusta
ATAATGGCTTCTTATATATGTAAATTTTTTTTAAATTTCTTCATTATTTTATAAGTTTTATGAAAAAGTGACGTTTAGTGCTAAGTAAAAAACAATTATGAAAACCCATTATGTATTAAGGAAATACCTACAATTTGAAAAAAGGTCCTTTCAGAATTTTTTTCGTGTATGCATTTTAACATACGAGTACATACAATGTTCAAATTATAGAAGAAAAAATATTTTTGCGTTGATGTTAATAAAATGCTCCATAGTAGTTATGACTTTTCTATAAGCATGTGCAGGTCTATGTGTGTATATAGAAAATTGGGGCTAATCGGAATATATGTTACTATCACGATATTCAGATGCATCCACACTGCACACTAAAAGCAAAACCGAGTGCAAAGTTGATTTTCCATGCGAGAAGCGGAATTAGGGGTGGCCATAGTGATCGCGAGAAACGGCGCTGAAATTCTGATTGTCGTTCGTACATATATGTTACATATCTGTGGACGTTTGACAAAACAACCTCTTTCGATCTACGGTAATAATTCAATATAGCGTAATTCTTGCGTTGAAGCTATGTATAAAGATTATTCAGTCTCGTGATTCAATAATTAAAATAATTTTTCTACCAAAAATCTATTGTGGTAGCAATTATTTTTGTGGCCCTTCAGAGCAAGTCGAGAATAAACTTTACCTATAAAAATTTCAAAATTCATTACACAATCAAAGGATTTATTCACTAACAAATACTCATTTGATACTGAGTGGACGAAAATTCACTTGTAAAAATGAGGAGAGCTTCCCAAAATAAAATAGTAGAAAGTTAAATTTGTTTTTTCTTTTTGCTAGCAATAATAACCCTGCAGGAAGGAATGTGCCCACACGTTAAAAAATCAGGCAAAATTTGTACAGTATCCAAGTGCAATGAACCTGTACCCCAAATTTATTCTTAATTTATATATTTCCACATATTTTAAGACTAGTCTTAGAAGTATTTAATTAATTAAAGTTGAAAATCTCCTAATTTAAAAAATGTGTCTGGGTATCTTTCGGTGAAATTTTTCAAGAAAAATCGTAACATGAACTTTCAATTATATAATTTAATTTTTTTTTCAACTGAAATTATCCAATTGTAAATTAAAAAAATTAACTTTTGAGTTACATAGTAAAATACGTGGTTTTACTTGTAAAAATAAAATTTTTTGATTTAAGAAACAAGTCTTAGAAATAAACTCATTTTAAAGTATGGGTGGATTACATTCACGTCAGTAATGGCGTTACGAAAAAGGTGTCTGTAATGCAGGGTTTAAAAGTTAACATAGAAGACCTGATCATCTGTTTTTAACTTACAAAAATCATCCAATTAACGGTTTCTTCCGAAAATTTTGAAATCCTACAAGGCTTTGACATGCAATCAATGCCTTGGCCTCTTGGCAACCCTGTTTGAAGCGAACAGAGCTATAATTCCACTATAAGAAGAAGAAGCTATATGTCTTATTATGTAAACGTAAACGAACATTATAGTAAAACAATATTTATTTCATGTATATATCTACAGTAAACTTTTTTGGACATAAATTTAACATAACCAATTTCCCCCTCCAATATTTTTTCCTGGATCCGCGCCTGAATAATCGAGTTATTATCTAAATAATAAACAAAGCTACTACTTGTAATATGACTACAAATATTAACAGTAAAGTTGTTGTGTGATGAATTCTTTAAAAATTGCATAAAGAACACTTTAAATAATTAAATTATAACT
The DNA here is from genome assembly GCA_949775025.1 of Tricholauxania praeusta. Taxonomy (NCBI): domain Eukaryota; kingdom Metazoa; phylum Arthropoda; class Insecta; order Diptera; family Lauxaniidae; genus Tricholauxania; species Tricholauxania praeusta. Next base: position 78,438,629 of record OX459030.1, read on the forward strand.
TGTTTAAGTCCTCAAAAGATTAGACAACAACAACTTCACTGTTCGGTTCTTTCCTTAGTAATATGCGATTGCTTGCGAACCATATGTGCTGGTAGTTTTTCTTTTTTGTTTTTTTCGCTTCAAAAAAGAGAGCACTATAATATTTAGTTAAAGTCTCATTAACATAGATTTTGTTTTTAAATATTATATCAAATACACCTGCATGCAACTTATTTCGTGCAGTTTTTTGGCAGACAGCATTGCCCTCTTTATGTCCATCGAAGCAAAACGAACACAAATTATAGTTGCCGATCCCTTCTTGTCATTTACACCATCCTCAAGCACAGTCGAACCATCAATATTTGAGTCGCGCCTTTTATGATTTTGCCTAACAAAACAATCGATGATATGTCCGTCGGATACCTTGACGTTAAGAGCTTCGCGGAATAATTTTAAAGAGAGTTCGCGAACATTTTTATTTGTGACATTGGGGGTTCCAACAATATCAACTGCATTCAAAAGCTTCTCTTGTTCCAGCATACGCACTCTTTTTTCAACCTGATCGACTTTTTTGTACATTTTTTTATTCTCTTCAACGAGCGACTGCATTTTTATTAGGTAGGCAGCATTAAGTTTTTTAATGTTAAGAAGTTCGTTGTAAACCATTTGCAGAGTAACTTCGCACCCATCGGCTGGTTGATTCTGCAGAGAAGCGGAAATATTTGTTTTCTTGTTACGTATAGCATGAGATGGTTGAGGCAAGGGCGACGGGGTGCCGTCAGATTTTTGTAGATTTGTTGCTATGGTAGAGACCAGATGTTCTTGTTGTTCTGAAGCAACAGCAGTTCTCTTACGGCGAGCATCTTTGCATTTTTCACTTCGATAGGGCATAATATTATAGCGCAATAATTCAGCATTATTAGCTTGTATGTTTACGCACGAAGCATGGAAATAGTCCGAACAATTCGAACACGGTATATACGAAAGGTCACCGCGGTCAATTTTCTTATTACATACTGCGCAAATCATCATTTCGAAAGAGCAGAGAAAGAAGACGAAAGAAATATGTAGAAGGTAGATTAAACTTGAGTTTCATAGTTCGTAATATAAGCGGAGACTGAACAAGTGCACGCACATGCGGTTGACAACCGATCAGCTTAGCGACTAAATGATAACTGAAAAAAGCTCTAGCAATCCAAATTTCAAAATTATATAAAAAATTCCAAAAATTTTTTAAATTTCTAAAATTTCAAAAGTTGAAAAATTTCAAGAAAAGTTTTCATAAGTCTTATTTCTTTCACAACTATTTTTCTTAGTTCTCAGTACTTATTGTACAGTTCAGGTATTTTGTAACGCTTCCATTTATTGTACGCAAAATTTCGGTGTAAAATTAAATTTTTAATTATGTTGTTAAAACATGGTTTCTGTTGGCTTTTCTCATTTTTTATTCTTATTGGTACAAGTTCATCAAAAAGACTACCAAAATTTTTTTGGACGAAGTCTACTTGATCGTTAACTGACGTCATTTGAAATATAGCGGGACAATAAAGCTGACCTCAGAATATCATGGTTCGCTTAAGTCAAACTCTCATTGATGTAAATGGGGGTATCGGACTGAAAACCCACGTGGTGTAAACGAAGTACATCTTTTTTTGACCGTTTAAATACCGCAATTGATTTGAGGAGAGCATTTTTACATGCCGGTGATGCAAGCTTAATTAAAATAGGTGGATCAGTATTGGAGTTTCGGATTGGGTGCAGGCGCTGCATAATTGCACTACATAATTTTTTAAAAATACCTGGGAGAATTTAATGGAGACGTAGATCGCAAGCCACCTCTGAATTTTCTCGCTTCTCCAATTGAATTTTCATCAATTCTAACTTAGCCTTCAAAGCAGTCACCTCATTCGCCTCAAGTGCCAATGGTTCCAAGCGTGTTACGCGTTCCATAATATCCCTTATTTCAGGGGCAGCTTCAAGCTCTGTCACACGCTGTTTGAGTAGTGATATTTCTTTGTCCAACTCAGTAACCTTATTATCAACATCAAAAATCTTCTTTTCACTTGCGCTGATTTTAACGGCGATTAATTCGGAGAGCTTAATAAAGCGCTGCTTCATTTCCACAATTTCTTTAAACATGAGCTCGAGTGTTATAGGTTGATTCGTTATTTGTCTCTGTACAATCTGATATGACTTTTGAGGCTTAGATATGGCTGAAGGAGACTCGACAGGCGTCGTGCCTTTTGATTTTTCGAATCCACCTTCAGATTGAACCTTGGAAGATGCTTGCTTCGAGTGTTTAGTAATTGGTGGAGAGCGTCGAAGCGAGCTACGACGTATACCTACGCACTTTATACATTTAAATGATGAGTTACTCCTTCCCAGGAACTCAACGTCATCCAGCTTGATATTTACGCAGTTGAAATGAAAAAATTCATTGCAGGTAGAGCACTGAATTTTTTGTTCGTAATTGCGATCAACTTTATTTCCATAGAGACACGGTATTATTTTAAACTATGGTGCATGGCAACTCGAAAATATAAGATATTTGAAGCAGTAAGAAAAAAACTATCACACGCTTTTAGGCTGATCCAATTATTTAGCTGATATTTTAACAATGCGTTAGCAATGACACAAACCAATTTTGGCTCTTCCAATTATTTAGCTGTCAGTTTAACACTGGTAACAATGACCCACCAATTTCGTTAAAAATTTGGCAATAGTTTGACAATTGGTTGTTTTTGTGTTTAGTTTTGTTTTGTTTTATGTACTTTGTTTTGGCGGAGTCTTAATTTTGCTTTTGTTTCTCTCTTTATTTTGAACTCGAATGAGTTTGATACATTTTTTTTATATTTCAATTATTGGTTTTTGTATACAATTGTTTTAACGAAGTCGATAACCAGTCGACGCAGAAAAACAACACTTTTATTCAGTAAATAAAGGTATACATTTCTGCACGTATACTTTGTCTGTTTATAAAAATAGTCAAGACCACAGATGTAATTAAAACTTCACTGAGTAGAGTTACCAACCATACGTATACACAAATGCTCTCTCGTTACTCTCAATTACGATATCGTTAGAACTTGTATTAATCTTTTAATTTCAAGAGTGGATAGATTAATGAGTCTACAACAGGCTTTGTATGACAGAATAGGCTTTTTGTACAGCTGTTTTAAAGTATATGGATTAGAAAACCCAGTACTCTTTCCCTTAACGAATGCTAACAGGGAGCATGCTTTGGGAATAATGCGATTCAAGCGTAGGTATATAGGCCCTGAATCAAAAATTTCGTATTTTGTCAATGCGGACTAATTTCGTTTTATCAAAGTTATATCAACAGGAAAGGGAGAATTTATTTTAGAGCAAGTAACTACCCGCTCGGTGTAATCGACCTAGTCGATTGGTGCTCTTTTTCGGGCCTTATGAACAGCGGCAGCACGAGCTGGTGTGCCGATGCTAGCAGTTCGGTAATTTGGGATGGGATCGCTGCTGCCCATAATGCACCTTCACCGTACAAATTTGTATTCGTGCTGACTTGGGTTGCTGAGCTCTACAGCAAAAGAGAAGGAAAATTTTTGGATCAAATTTAAATAAGAAAAATGTACGCGTTACCACAAAAAAAAAAAAAAATTTAAGTCTACAAAAAAAATCACGATAAATTTACGGGCCTCACTAAAATTCCTTAGTGGCTGAACCACCGAGCCTGGTGTTCTGCTCGGGCCCTTCTGCACCCACCCTACCGTGTGGACCTGCTGGGTGATTTTTAAGGTCCACCCGAATCTGAGTTCGGTTCTACATAGGACCAAGTGTTGAGATTTATGCTGTCATCTTTAACCTTATTCCTTTTTAAATAAAAAAAGAAATTTTTTGGTTTGTTTTGAGACTATATAAGCCAAATAAGCTTAAAAAGAGCTATGTCAACTGAACATAACTCAGAAAGATAACAAGAAAAATGGAACAATACGTGCGAAATCCAAACACGCACTTTGTACACATCAAGGTCACATACCCAATAGCTCAAGTGTTAGAGCGGCTGTCGCAATTCAAAAATGCATACGGTCGGGTGTTCGATTCTCAGTACAACTTAACCAAAAACTGGTCTGATGAGGCTATGTATATGCATATAAATATGTTTATACGTGGTAATAGCCGAAACATATGTCACCAATTACCAGGTTAAATTGATCCACTTGTTATCTTTCTCATGTTGGTTGTATAAATGACTAAAAAAGTTCAATACAAAAATTATTAAAAAAAGAAATAGTTTTAATATTTCAATTCATTTTGTTTATTTTTGCTTACTAATTTTATCGATTTTAACTTAAAACCTATAATAATGAATTGAATTGTCGGAATTACATATTTACACTTATCATAAAAATACTACCTGCAGGTTGAAATATATATTTTTTTTTGTTTTTATTAACTTTATCAATAATATTTATTAGCATTAGTAAATAGTAGGTTAGGTTAGGTTAGGTAGGAGTGGCAGTCAGTTACAAAAACCGACTCACTTAGACCAAGTTTGGTCCATTGTGATACCACAGGGTACTTGACTATACCCTCTCATTGAACCATCCAGATTTCGTAATGAAACTAAATAACTGACCTATGCTAACATGTCTAAGGTCCTCCAGGTCATCAAACAAAAACGAGCCAAGTGTTTTGTGGCGTTTTCTAGCAAGTGCAGGGCAGGAGCAAAGAAAATGTTTAATGTTTTCCTCCTCCTCCACATCCCCACAACTTCTACAGTAGTCAAAAGACCGAATACCTAATCTCTCCGCATGTCTGCCGATAAGCCAGTAGCCAGTTATTACTGCAACAACTGACGAGACACTGTGTCTAGTGCGGGATATCAGTTCTAGAGATCGCTTAGCGTTCCATTCCGGCCAGATTTGCCTTGTTATATTGCAAGTTAACCCTTGGGTCCATCTTATGTTAGCCTTTTTTATCATGTCTTCTTTAAGCAGTAACTTGCAGGTAGCAAGTGGCATGCCAACACCTTCCTTGTCTTGAGGAATTTGTGCAGTAGTCCCCTGCCTAGCAAGTTCATCAGCTTTGCAATTGCCATTAATGTTCCTATGCCCAGGCACCCAGATGAGGTGAATGTTAAAATGCTGGGCCATCTCATTTAGAGACGAGTGGCATTGTTGGGCCACTAGTGAGTTTAGGAAGACTGATTCTAAGGATTTAATAGCAGCTTGACTGTCTGAATAAATATTAATACCCTTCTTGGATACCACATTTATTCTCAGCCAGGATGCTACTTCTTCTATTGCTATAACCTCTGCCTGAAAAACACTACAATGGTCTGGTAACCTCGCAGCAATACTTATCTTCAGTTCCTTAGAGTAAATACCATAACCCACTTGGTTATTTAACTTGGAGCCATCCGTGTAGAAATTAATATGGTTCCTTCTCCCCGGGATTCCTCCCTTCCAGTCATCCCTAGATGGGATATGGGTTACGTAATCTCTCTTGAATGAGATTACTGGAATAGTGTAGTCCAATTTAGAGGGTACGGAATTCAAGCTATTAAGGATAGTTGAGTGTCCTGTACTTCCCTCGGACCAGCAAGCAGTTTCCCTGAGTCTAATGGCGGTGCATGCTGCCATTCGTTTACCAAACAGGTCAAGGGGAACGAGATGAAAGAGGACTTCCAAGGCATCAGTCGGTGTGGTCCTCAGTGCACCACTGATGCACATGGAAGCAGCTCTTTGAACCTCCTGCAATTGTCTGTAATAGGTGACCGGTGAATCGGTCGAATTACCGCTGTGTAGAGCCAATGAATAATACGAGGTGATAGCCCCCATCTTCTCCCCACAGCTTTTTTACAAGAGAAGTGCTTTCCTAACTCTCTCAACAACATTTATTTTTCAACTTAATTTCCTATCCAATATCAGACCAAGATACCTTGCACTACTTTTTAAGACAAGTCTAACGCCCTTTAGCGAAGGTGGTACTATAATTGGAAGTTTGTGACTCCTAGTAAAGAGTACTAGTTCAGTTTTGTTCGGATTTACGCCTAAATCAGCCTCATCTGCCCATGAGACGAGTCTGTTTAAAGCATTCTGAAGAATTTCACACAGTGTGTTTGGGAATTTACCACATGCAATTAATGCTACATCGTCGGCATAGGCAATAGCTTTACAGCCCAGCCTTTTCAGTGACATGAGCATCTTATTTATTGCCAGATTCCACAGTAGAGGAGATAGCACTCCACCCTGCGGCGTTCCTCTGCGGACAAACCTATTAGCTTCGGAAATGCCAAGATTTGAGGTAATGGCTCTGTTTGTCAGTAGCTTTTTAATCAGCTCAACTATGGAACTGTTGATACCCAGTTTCTGCAGTTCATTGATAATAATACCTGGGTCAACGTTGTTAAAAGCTCCTTCAATATCCAGTAACGCCACCAGGGCGAATTCCTTACATGCAAAGGATTTTTCAATGCTGCTCACTAGTGTGTGAAGTGCGGTTTCTATAGATCTGCCTTTCGTGTAAGCATGTTGAGAAGTAGACAGCAGATCAGGTTTGATACTGCTGCGAACATAGATTTCTATGAGTCTGTCCAAAGTTTTTAAAAGAAAAGAGGAAAGACTTATTGGTCTAAAATCCCTTGGATTTATGTTATGATATATTATTTAGCTGATATTTTAACAATGCGTTAGCAATGACACAAACCAATTTTGGCTCTTCCAATTATTTAGCTGTCAGTTTAACACTGGTAACAATGACCCACCAATTTCGTTAAAAATTTGGCAATAGTTTGACAATTGGTTGTTTTTGTGTTTAGTTTTGTTTTGTTTTATGTACTTTGTTTTGGCGGAGTCTTAATTTTGCTTTTGTTTCTCTCTTTATTTTGAACTCGAATGAGTTTGATACATTTTTTTTATATTTCAATTATTGGTTTTTGTATACAATTGTTTTAACGAAGTCGATAACCAGTCGACGCAGAAAAACAACACTTTTATTCAGTAAATAAAGGTATACATTTCTGCACGTATACTTTGTCTGTTTATAAAAATAGTCAAGACCACAGATGTAATTAAAACTTCACTGAGTAGAGTTACCAACCATACGTATACACAAATGCTCTCTCGTTACTCTCAATTACGATATCGTTAGAACTTGTATTAATCTTTTAATTTCAAGAGTGGATAGATTAATGAGTCTACAACAGGCTTTGTATGACAGAATAGGCTTTTTGTACAGCTGTTTTAAAGTATATGGATTAGAAAACCCAGTACTCTTTCCCTTAACGAATGCTAACAGGGAGCATGCTTTGGGAATAATGCGATTCAAGCGTAGGTATATAGGCCCTGAATCAAAAATTTCGTATTTTGTCAATGCGGACTAATTTCGTTTTATCAAAGTTATATCAACAGGAAAGGGAGAATTTATTTTAGAGCAAGTAACTACCCGCTCGGTGTAATCGACCTAGTCGATTGGTGCTCTTTTTCGGGCCTTATGAACAGCGGCAGCACGAGCTGGTGTGCCGATGCTAGCAGTTCGGTAATTTGGGATGGGATCGCTGCTGCCCATAATGCACCTTCACCGTACAAATTTGTATTCGTGCTGACTTGGGTTGCTGAGCTCTACAGCAAAAGAGAAGGAAAATTTTTGGATCAAATTTAAATAAGAAAAATGTACGCGTTACCACAAAAAAAAAAAAAAATTTAAGTCTACAAAAAAAATCACGATAAATTTACGGGCCTCACTAAAATTCCTTAGTGGCTGAACCACCGAGCCTGGTGTTCTGCTCGGGCCCTTCTGCACCCACCCTACCGTGTGGACCTGCTGGGTGATTTTTAAGGTCCACCCGAATCTGAGTTCGGTTCTACATAGGACCAAGTGTTGAGATTTATGCTGTCATCTTTAACCTTATTCCTTTTTAAATAAAAAAAGAAATTTTTTGGTTTGTTTTGAGACTATATAAGCCAAATAAGCTTAAAAAGAGCTATGTCAACTGAACATAACTCAGAAAGATAACAAGAAAAATGGAACAATACGTGCGAAATCCAAACACGCACTTTGTACACATCAAGGTCACATACCCAATAGCTCAAGTGTTAGAGCGGCTGTCGCAATTCAAAAATGCATACGGTCGGGTGTTCGATTCTCAGTACAACTTAACCAAAAACTGGTCTGATGAGGCTATGTATATGCATATAAATATGTTTATACGTGGTAATAGCCGAAACATATGTCACCAATTACCAGGTTAAATTGATCCACTTGTTATCTTTCTCATGTTGGTTGTATAAATGACTAAAAAAGTTCAATACAAAAATTATTAAAAAAAGAAATAGTTTTAATATTTCAATTCATTTTGTTTATTTTTGCTTACTAATTTTATCGATTTTAACTTAAAACCTATAATAATGAATTGAATTGTCGGAATTACATATTTACACTTATCATAAAAATACTACCTGCAGGTTGAAATATATATTTTTTTTTGTTTTTATTAACTTTATCAATAATATTTATTAGCATTAGTAAATAGTAGGTTAGGTTAGGTTAGGTAGGAGTGGCAGTCAGTTACAAAAACCGACTCACTTAGACCAAGTTTGGTCCATTGTGATACCACAGGGTACTTGACTATACCCTCTCATTGAACCATCCAGATTTCGTAATGAAACTAAATAACTGACCTATGCTAACATGTCTAAGGTCCTCCAGGTCATCAAACAAAAACGAGCCAAGTGTTTTGTGGCGTTTTCTAGCAAGTGCAGGGCAGGAGCAAAGAAAATGTTTAATGTTTTCCTCCTCCTCCACATCCCCACAACTTCTACAGTAGTCAAAAGACCGAATACCTAATCTCTCCGCATGTCTGCCGATAAGCCAGTAGCCAGTTATTACTGCAACAACTGACGAGACACTGTGTCTAGTGCGGGATATCAGTTCTAGAGATCGCTTAGCGTTCCATTCCGGCCAGATTTGCCTTGTTATATTGCAAGTTAACCCTTGGGTCCATCTTATGTTAGCCTTTTTTATCATGTCTTCTTTAAGCAGTAACTTGCAGGTAGCAAGTGGCATGCCAACACCTTCCTTGTCTTGAGGAATTTGTGCAGTAGTCCCCTGCCTAGCAAGTTCATCAGCTTTGCAATTGCCATTAATGTTCCTATGCCCAGGCACCCAGATGAGGTGAATGTTAAAATGCTGGGCCATCTCATTTAGAGACGAGTGGCATTGTTGGGCCACTAGTGAGTTTAGGAAGACTGATTCTAAGGATTTAATAGCAGCTTGACTGTCTGAATAAATATTAATACCCTTCTTGGATACCACATTTATTCTCAGCCAGGATGCTACTTCTTCTATTGCTATAACCTCTGCCTGAAAAACACTACAATGGTCTGGTAACCTCGCAGCAATACTTATCTTCAGTTCCTTAGAGTAAATACCATAACCCACTTGGTTATTTAACTTGGAGCCATCCGTGTAGAAATTAATATGGTTCCTTCTCCCCGGGATTCCTCCCTTCCAGTCATCCCTAGATGGGATATGGGTTACGTAATCTCTCTTGAATGAGATTACTGGAATAGTGTAGTCCAATTTAGAGGGTACGGAATTCAAGCTATTAAGGATAGTTGAGTGTCCTGTACTTCCCTCGGACCAGCAAGCAGTTTCCCTGAGTCTAATGGCGGTGCATGCTGCCATTCGTTTACCAAACAGGTCAAGGGGAACGAGATGAAAGAGGACTTCCAAGGCATCAGTCGGTGTGGTCCTCAGTGCACCACTGATGCACATGGAAGCAGCTCTTTGAACCTCCTGCAATTGTCTGTAATAGGTGACCGGTGAATCGGTCGAATTACCGCTGTGTAGAGCCAATGAATAATACGAGGTGATAGCCCCCATCTTCTCCCCACAGCTTTTTTACAAGAGAAGTGCTTTCCTAACTCTCTCAACAACATTTATTTTTCAACTTAATTTCCTATCCAATATCAGACCAAGATACCTTGCACTACTTTTTAAGACAAGTCTAACGCCCTTTAGCGAAGGTGGTACTATAATTGGAAGTTTGTGACTCCTAGTAAAGAGTACTAGTTCAGTTTTGTTCGGATTTACGCCTAAATCAGCCTCATCTGCCCATGAGACGAGTCTGTTTAAAGCATTCTGAAGAATTTCACACAGTGTGTTTGGGAATTTACCACATGCAATTAATGCTACATCGTCGGCATAGGCAATAGCTTTACAGCCCAGCCTTTTCAGTGACATGAGCATCTTATTTATTGCCAGATTCCACAGTAGAGGAGATAGCACTCCACCCTGCGGCGTTCCTCTGCGGACAAACCTATTAGCTTCGGAAATGCCAAGATTTGAGGTAATGGCTCTGTTTGTCAGTAGCTTTTTAATCAGCTCAACTATGGAACTGTTGATACCCAGTTTCTGCAGTTCATTGATAATAATACCTGGGTCAACGTTGTTAAAAGCTCCTTCAATATCCAGTAACGCCACCAGGGCGAATTCCTTACATGCAAAGGATTTTTCAATGCTGCTCACTAGTGTGTGAAGTGCGGTTTCTATAGATCTGCCTTTCGTGTAAGCATGTTGAGAAGTAGACAGCAGATCAGGTTTGATACTGCTGCGAACATAGATTTCTATGAGTCTGTCCAAAGTTTTTAAAAGAAAAGAGGAAAGACTTATTGGTCTAAAATCCCTTGGATTTATGTAAGAGCTCTTCCCAGCCTTTGGAATGAAAATGACTTTAGTCATCCTCCAGGCTAGAGGAAAATAGGAAAGGTTAAGACAGCCCTTGAAAATAGCTGTCAACCAAGGTATAATTAAGCGAGCAGATTGTTGCAGCTCAATTGGTGTCACACCATCAGGTCCTGGTGATTTATAGGGTTTGAAGCTATTTATCGCCCATCGAATTTTGGTTTCCGAAATAATGTCCCCGAGAATAATTGAGGACATCTGAGGTTGAACATTCAATTCCTCTGGTTCATGCAATGAGTTACCAGGGAAGTGAGTATCTAGTAAGAGGTCTAAGGTCTCTTCGCTAGATGTTGTCCAGGAGCCGTCAGGCTTTTTTAAAAGACCTAGAGTAGTGGGCGAGGTAGATAAAATCTTCCTTAGCCTAGATGCTTCTGAAATCTCTTCAATGTTTCCACAGAAGTTCCTCCACGAGTTACGTTTAGCTTTTCTTAACGAACTCTTGTAAATTTTGAGAATAGATTTATAATCATTCCAGTCATTGTCCAAACCTGATTTTTTGGCTTTGTTAAATAAATTCCTACTTCTTCGTCGAAGAACCTGAATTTCATTTGACCACCATGGGGGTTTCTTCTTTCCTCGAGGTTTACTTACAGGACAAGAAATCTCCAGGGATTTATTTAACCCTCCCGTTAAGTTTTGAACCAGCCTGTCTATGTCGTGGATAGTTGACGGCTCTACGGGGGTTGAGATAGGCAGATACTCTGCTATTTTCCTGTTATATATTCCCCAGTTTGTCCTTTTTACATTTCGGTGAACAATCGGTTCTGGGGGGTTAACAGAGAGAACAAATTCTATATAACGATGATCTGAAAAAGAGTGCTCGCTTGAGACTCTCCAGTCAACGATACATTCAAAAACAAAGTCCGAGACCAATGTTATATCCAAGACTTCTTCCCTGTTCCTTACTATAAAGGTTAGCTCACAGCCTTTGTTTCAGATAAGTAAGTTAGTGTTTAAAATGTATTCTAGAAGTGACTCACCTCGATCATTATCATCTGTGCTACCCCAGACAGTGTGATGCGCATTTACGTCACTGCCTATGATTAGCCCAGTTTTGTTTAAGCGGGCCTGCTCTACAGCCGCCTTTAAATATGTCTGTGGTAAACCACTCGCCATGTCGTGAGCCATGTAACACGATGCTAACCAAAAGTCTCCAGCTTTTATCTCCAGGCTAGCAACGACCGTATCTAGGTCACTGTAATTAGAATGCAAAAACAAGTTAAGATTAGTCTTTGCCAAAATGCACGCTCTGGGGTTACCTTCCACATTTGCCACCAGTAGCTTATAGCCAGGCGTCCTCAGACCACAGACTCTCCCGGCATGAACCCAGGGTTCCTGTATGAGGACTACATCATCTCCGCTTTTACTTAAGCGGATCAGTAAGCCGGCGGACGCCGCTTTTGAGTGGTGGAGATTAATTTGGAGGACCCTCATCGGATTCCAAATCACCTCCCCTCTCTACGACTGTTATGTCCGACTCGTCTTCATCATCCTCTTCTAAAAGAAGAGCTTCTTCCAGGAGGCCCCCTACCTCCAACGACCTATCGGAGTCCGTGGATTCGGCTTCTTCAAGGGACGCCTCAGGTTGACCGCTTGGAAAGCAGTTGTCCCCCTCTGGCTCTACCTCTTCATCCCCAACCTCCATCTCCACTGGTACTGGTGGTGCAGTGGTGCAGTGGCGATGGTCTACGGGGAGGGAGAGATAGCACCTTTGGAGGCCAGCTCTTCGTCCTTACGGTAAACCTTGAGCGTCACCTTGTTGAATCCATACTTGACGACCCCCTTAGTTGCCGCCAGTAACTCCACGGATTCCTTGTTCAACAGGACCATGGCCTGCATGGATGGTCCGACTGGTGCTTCTAGCTTCCCAATCTTCCAGTTTTGAGTTGGAAGATTGGGATTGCATAATCGGAGCATCCGCAGAACTGCGTCCTCACCCGACGGTGTGCTCGGTAACCAAACGCGAGCCCGGGGCCTGGTAGGAATTTCATCCTTCTCCACAGCCTCCAGTTTCGCGCCTGGATACACCTCACCTAGCCTACTCACAGCTACCTTGTACAACTTGGCAGACCGTTCATCATCACAGGAGATGAGTTTAAAAAGGCCCTGATGCCAGCCTGCCTCCTCACATGATGGCACAGGACCAGGAAACTCCTCTAATATCTGGAAGAGAGTATTTGCCAAGGCAGCGTCTACCCACTTCCATTTATCCCGAGGAATTGCCCCGTCCTCCGCCGCCCTGTCAAGCACAGTCAAAACTCTCCCCTTACAACCTTTTACAACGTCACTAAAAGACAGAGATTTACCAGTAGTCTTTTGACGTTTAGACTCCAACATCTCGTCCTGGGATCTCTGCCTTTTAGGTAGTTTTTCTGAAACGGCCTGTTCATGGCCTTTTTGTTCAAGGACTCTCTTCGCCCATCGAAGGGAGTGCTTGTCCTCCTTGGACAGAGAGCTGGGATCAGCAGCTTCCATACGACGACGAATTCTATTCGCCGCCTGCTTGTTCTCGATTTTCATTTTAGAGGGTCTAAGACCCTTAAAACCCTCCCCTAAAGGATTCTGTTCCTTCTTGGACTCCCCAGCCGACTTTAACTGGCTTAGCCGTGAGGCTGTGGCCGATGCCGAACTGGTTTGTCCTCGATTTGACAGCGAAGATCCCCCCTCATGTCTGGATTCCCCAGCCGACTTTAACTGACCATGCCGTGAGGCGGTGGTCGATGCCGAACTGGTTGGTCCAGAAATGGGCATTAAAGCCCCCCCTTTTTTTAAAGGGTTTGACGTGAAGTCCAACGCCCTTACCTTCCCTCCCACCTTCAAGACAGGTCCAGCCACCCGAAGGCCAGCGCCAGTCCCACCTGAGGTGCATGCGATATCGCGATTGGAATCATTTTGAGTCTCTGACTCAGAAGTTTTTGTTTTTACATTTGTTTGTTTGTTTGTTTTGTTTATTTTTCAATAGATTTTCCATATTTGGTCCCACGAGTACAGGACGAATATGTCCACCCACACAGAGGTCCAGGTGCGTGGGTAAGGCTACTTAATACCGGAGGGCGGCAGGTATCCGGTATGCTCCGTTAGCGATTGGGTTAATTTTTATGAAAACAGGGCTCCCAACCTGAACGATCCTCAGCACGGGTCGCATAAGACTTTGATCCAGCCCTCGCAAGGAAAAAGGAAGGTCCATCCTCACAGAGCCTGCATGTGTGGATAAGGCTAGGTTAAAACGGAAGTTTGCCAGACTACCCGAGTCCGCATATTATCGACTAGATAACCCACTAGCCATTCATCCCTTAGCTTATGCTGTTCCACCTTGGATTGGGGGCATTTCTGCCTGAAATACCTTCAGAAAGATACCTCAGGCATTTGAGGAGCTAACCAAACCCCTAGCCTAGCTATGCTAGCCAGCCCTACAGTCAAGACTTAACTTCCTGGAGAGCCGTTTCCAGTGGCCACCAGCTTGGAGGTCATAGCTACACTACCAATTATCACTGATTGTGGCACGACACGCATGTACTAACTGTTAATCATGGTGTAACGCTTTGTTCCACTAATCAGTGCAATCGGCTGACCACCTAGTAAATAGTAAATAATTGCTTAAATATACAAAAAAAAAAAAAAAAGTTTTGTTTTATAGCTACTATTTTCGTTGGTTTGATCCAAGTTGATGTTTCTTTGTTTAGTGTAGAAGTGGTTCAACTATGTAACATATGGTGTGGTGTTGTGTTACAGATGGTAATTGTTGTTTGTGTCTTTGTTTCTTAATGTTGTATTTATAGTTGTGATGTATAGTGTTTAAATGTTTGTAGATGTTTTGTTTGTTGAATTTAAATTTGTGCTGTAATTTAGGTTCTAGACTTTGGTGTATCTAGTTGTAGTTAATGTATAACTTTACTTTTGTTTCTATTTATGTTATTTAGCATTTATAGTGTAGAATTGGTGTTTTATTTTAGTTCATTTTTACGTTGTTTTGTTTCATCGAATTGTTCAATTTTTATAGTTGGTATAAGCCGATAGCCCTGGCAGCTAGTGCTCTCTTAGTTATAATTTTTAAATTGTAATTAATATAAATAAATAAATAAAATAATTATAGTTGGTATATTGTTGTCATCGTAGATCTTTATGCTTTAAGTTTTGTTGCTTTAATTGAACTTTAAGCTTATTAAAGTTATATATTGTTGTTTTTAAAATATGTTGAATTTAATTTGTTATTGTATATTTTCATTTGTTTGCACTTTCCTTTCTGTTCTCATTTCTATTCTCAAGTTTTTACTCTTTTCTCTCTAATGTCATTTTTAAAAATTTTTCAATGTCAACTATTTCCGACTCACTTTTTCTTATATTTCTTGTTCAATTCCTCTTTATGTTCTATGTCAGATTTGTCTGATGGGACGAGTGTACGGAGCACTAGCGCTTCCGCGAATGCACTTGATTTTAATCCTTACATACTCTATCTATCTTAGACATATAATCACATATAATCTTTATTTTTTTTTTCTTTTAATTCTTTCTTTGTATTTCGTTTCACGATTAGATTTTTATTTTTTTTCTTTTATACACAGTAAACAAACCGCACAAAAAACTTTTCTCTTGTGTCTGGTTCGAACTCATTTATACAGCCCGATTTCTATGAAATTTATTTTAACTGCTATTTCTGAATATATTTTACTACGGCCCGAGTATCGCGACATTTATCCTGCACTACACAAAAACTAAACCTTACTATGCAGTTACCCAATGTGCTCGACTGTCTCTACAAAAAAAAAATCATGGCAGCGACGATACAAAAACCGACCGCACGGTTCAACAATCAAAAATCAAATCCACGTCATTTTTCGTTTTCTCTTTCTTGTTCCCACGTTTGAACAGATTTGTATTGCCCGACGCGCAAATGAGCGACCTCATTGGCTGATGCAGCGCGAGCAAGGAAAAGTCTAGAACATCATGCGCGATAACTCGATTTTCGAAATTCATATGTCATTTTTGACATTTTTGGCTAGACTTTTTCCCTGCAACGCCTGTCACCACCAGATGGCAAATTGCAAAACGCCAATTCGCACGCGTCGGAACTGGTGCCGTTACATCGCCATGAAACGTTTCTGAAACATTTCAGAAATTTTTCACATGAAACCAGACATCTTTCAGAAACGAAAGCTTATGTTATTATAAATATGTACTCTAATTCCAATTATAGAGCAGCCACCACATAAATTTCCAGCAAAAAAAAAAATTACCAAAAACACCCAAATCTGGGAACTCTGATAAAATGACAATTCAAATAAGAAACGGTTAGAAAAATTATTATACTTTTAGCGAGTTAATACACAACAATGAGTATGGCTGATTGCGTTAAGCTGCGCATCTAACAACACGGAATGGTGTAATGGACAATTTTTGAATTTGATGCTGAATCTATTGTGACAAAATTTTTGCAAATTTAGTAAGGCCATTAACCATTAAGTTATGCTTGAAGAAACTTTCAAGCATATTCGAATCAGAAAATTCAGCCCTGAATTTATTTTTAAGGTATGCAACTTCACTAGAAGAATTTATTCTTCCTTTTCCTTTGGTGTCTTTGATGTGATAAGTCGTGTTAGCTGATAATAAAAAAAAAATATTCCACAATAATCTGGTAAGTTTTCAGACATCATTAAAAGTTTCACTTTTGTAAATCTTTTCAAATTTGAAATGTTTAAATTGTTAAAATGCTTAACGCAAAAATTTCTTATAAACTAAATCGCGAGTTTAATTCAAAGGGATATTTCCCGACATTTTTCTTTTAATAGATTTATTTCTACGTTTTCTTAAAACGTGCAAAATCAAGTCAACAGATTATTGAAAAATAAATTTGATTTCATCTGTTGCTCAAGTGCAGCACACACACGATTAAAGGAAAAGTCTCTCTAATTGCAATTTGTTGTTGTGTAAATATTTGTTACAACAGTACAGATCATAATTCCAGTGTGATTTATTCTCGCAGAAAAAAAGTCATATTTAAAGGTAAGACGGCCTAGAAGTTTGCAGGGGTTTTTCAAAAACATAATTCACTTTCTAATTTTACAGAATTTTCTATATAAAAATTTTTGACATCTTAAACTCGACGACATCACATTTTTGGCGTCGATAAAAAGTTACATTACCCTATTGGACAAAGCAAAATACGTAGCTTCATCATATTTCCTCCGTGCGCTTTCACAAAATTCGTCTTAGCGACACAGCAACAGCATTTTGGGGCTAACAGTTAGATAAGCAGATCAGTAAAGTGATACGGTACCCCATGCATCAGTTTATCGACTAGTGTCAACAACATCGAGTGCTATTTTTTCCAAGTCGTAATCTTTTTTTTAACGCATATAATTTCGTTATTTCTAAAATCACTTAAAAGCGCGGAAGAATACGTTAAAATTACAAAAAAATCGGATAAAATATATGAAATTTATTTATCAAAAAAAAAAAAAAATCGCCTTAAAATATCATTAAAATCGGAAAAAGAAGAAAAAATTAATCATAATACGAGTACATAATTTCTTCTTTGTGTTATTTGTTTTCGTGCAAAAAGAAAAAAAAAAAAAAAAAAAAACGGAAAAGTTAAAACAAACATAAAATTCTAAATTGTGTAAATTACGAGTAAGCCTAAAATTTGGTAAAACTTGTTTTTTGAAACGTGAACATATTCGGTAAATTTCATATTCTAAAATACACTTAAAATTTCGCTTTAAAATAAATGAAATAGGTTAATACTAAAATTATTAATATCTAATCTTTGGTACATATTAAAAAGTGCATAAAACAAAGAAAGAGAAAAGTATAGGCATACAAGAAAAGGAAAGCTGAGTAGATCAATGGGACAATAAGCATGCAGAAGTAGTTATAAAAATATATATATATGTATAAATATAATTAACCATATGATTATTATATTTGTACAAACTTAAAAACATAATCAAAAACAATGATTTTTGATTAAAAATTCTAAAAAAAATTATAAATTAAATCACTAATGCACTCTGTTCCATCGATTTATTCATGCTGGTAGTGGCAAATTGATTGAATAATCAATTCAGTGCTTGCACATTAATTAGTTTTATGCTTGGCAACAAATTTAATTAGATTTATCATCGCAACATCATGTTATAAACATCTTAGCAGCAACATTTATGAAGGCCTTCATCGATGGACTATACTGCGCTTCAAAGTGAGTTGTTTCAATTTAATTTATATATTTAATTTACTAAATTTACTATGTGCATACAAAAAAAAGTTTAATTCAAATTTGCTACATATGATGATACATACATATTTCTTTTTTTTTATTATTATTGCCTAACTAAGAAATCAGAGAGTTAAAGTGAAAAATGCAGAAATTACAACAACAACACACATAAGCCAGAGAATGCAAATGCTCTTTCTTGAAATTTAGAATTGGAGACTCTTGCTTACTGATTGTTTTGTTGGGATTATTGATATTTCACATATTTATGTTACTCTTTCGGAGTTGTGCGTTGAATTTTTTTTAAGTTTGTGATTTCTTTGCTCTCATGAGATATTATTTTTTTTTGTATTTTGATTTGATCGGATCGTGTGATTTTATTAGTTCATGCAGGAGATTCATCACTAAGCAATACTAAAATGCAACTTTTCGTATGTACCATTTGATTTGTAATAATATTATTATTGAAACTTAATTAAACGAATGTTAGAACCTACTTACTACTTAAGTACTCAATATGAAACTACTAATTCGATTTAATTTCTAAATTATGCTTTAAAAAAAAATATAACTATTTATATTATAATTTAATATTTGTTGGCTTAGGAAATGTAAATTTGTTAAAACTCAAAACATGTGTTTAGTTTTTTTTGTGAGTTATATATAAATAAATTCTAGTAAAAGATATGTTGAATTAAAACATTATTTTCCTTAAGGTGATGTAGAGGACAGGGACAGATATTGGCTTTAGGGGTCTTATAAACATTAGCATAGCGTAAGACCGCAGGTAGGGAGGGTATAGAGTGCTGTATTTTCGTGTCATCTTGAAAATACATCTGATTAGGATTGATACCAGCATTTTTGTTATTTGCATATATTCTCGTACAAAACCATGAAGGGGTTTTGTTTGTACTCATGGTTTTCTTGGCCCACTGTATAGTTAATTTAGTTTTGAGGGAGTCTATAATAAAAAAATTTTGTAGTGAAGGTCCTCTGGCAGGACGGAGTAGTTAATTACCCACCCCAACGACGAAAGCTAGCATCATCAATGGCTCCCGCCCTCGACTACTTCGAACTTAGAAATATCTCGCCAGCTGCGTATGCATTGTATACGTTGACGAAAACCAGCCATGATTATTGGTTTGGTCTATTAATAATTTTAAACCAACATTCACTACAATGGCCAGGTTCAACCCCAGTGCAGGAAAAGTTCTTCGAAATTTTTTTTTTACTTTGAGTTCGCATAATAATGTTAAAACACCAAATTTATAAATATATCACGGTTAATATTCATTAAACAATTTAATGAAATGATGAAAATCAAAGTTGAAAATTCAGGATACGTTGAATCTGAAACCTTTCAGAAACACTGCAGAATTATTGCAGGTATTTGAAGTATATCAGAAAGATTTCTGTAACGTTCCATTTGCAACATTTCAAATGAAGCATTTCTGCAACGCTATGTAATGTTTCTCAAACTTTCTAAAACGTTACATGTCAAGTGGATAGAAAACACTTATTAAAATTCAAAAATAATATGTTGTAATTAAACCATGAATAAACATTATTTCAATCAGACTGAAGTAGAAGAGAGCCAGAATGATTCCTTAGTATAGAAAAAACCTTTAGGTCATTCGTATAAAGTGTGGAATTTGCAAATTTGAAGCATGTTGAAATATTATTGATGAAAACTATAAAAAGTAGTGGGCCAACGATTCTACCCTTGGGCACCTCAGATGTTGCAAAGAAATGATGAGACTTCCAGAAAGAAAGATTGGATCGCAACCCAGAGAGAAATTTGAGTAAAACCCAATATTGGCCAGCTTGAATAATATTATGAAGTAACTTATCGAAAGCTTTGGCTATATCCGAGTAGATGTTTGTGATATCAATATTTTTTGCTTGTTGTCTTATGTCTCTGGAAATTTTTATTTGTTTTCTATGTACTTCAAAGGCATCTTGTTTATTTTCTCTATCGATCTGCGAACTATTTTCATAGCTTACACAAAACGAGCATTGATTCTTTTTTGGATCAAAGAACCCAATATCAAACTGGGTATTAAAAATGTTTGTGTAATATGTTTTTTGGCTGGCTGTACATTTTTTTTTCTCACACATTTCAATATAAAGTCTGTACATTGCGGCTAATGTTTGATCTTCAGAAATGTATTCGCGTTTTGTTTGCGGACGTAAATAATGTGATTCAACACGAGGAAATGAGTTGATATGTACTTTAATACATATAACAGTATTTTCATCAGTCCTAAGGGCCAACTAAACCATGCACGCTTTGACTGCAGTCAACTTATGCAAGTGTGCGAATACACACAAATCGTATATTAAAACTACAACGTACTTAACAAAAAGTTTCGTTCAATTTCCACAAATGTCATTTCCTTAAGGAAAGAGCGAAACTTAACGCACTTTCTGTACAGAATCAGCTGTCTATGCATTGTTTACATAAAAAAAATATGTTTGCAATGGAGCTAGAAGTGAAAAATCCATTTATTTTTAAATTAATAGGAAATGTGGAAAAATAAGAGGCTTATACAGTAAAATTGACGCATTTTATTGTAATCGAAATTTAAAGGAAAGGGCTTGGAGTGCAGTTGCAGAAATATGCATTTTAATATACACACACAATGCCTACAACAATTTGTTTGACAATTTAGTGATGCCACTTTCTTTTGCCAATACTTTTCCCCACAATCTACACGCATAGTATACGTACAAAATGAGCAATTTTATTTTCTTATTTTTTTCTTAAAATTAGTAAAAACGATATCTGGATTGCATATTTATTGCTTTAAGTATCTAAATTAATGTCAATGAATAACATTTTGTGAATGAATTCAATTTATTTAGGAAATATAAGAAATAACATTTATGCAATTGTGGGAATATTCCATACGCTTGCAACTATGGCTACATCGCTTCTTAAGTTCAACGAAGTACAACATAGCCACTAAAAAGTCTACTCTGAGTTTCTTAAGCATCTGAAAGGCTTTTCGTTCAAATTTGACAGTAGGTTACGCTAGGCGGTGCATGGTTTAGTTGGGCCTCTAGATTGATTGCCATGCTTAGTTCCTGACCCACAAAGTTTAAAGACTTATCAAATTTTTGAATAATTCAAATTTCAAAAAAATTCATACATACAAAAGTGTCTTTAAACAAAATACTACACACTTATCTCAGGAATCTAAAAAGTAACATTGACATATTTTGGAATGTGGCAGTGTTGCAATTGCTTTGATTTGAAATTTGTTTGGTTCTTAAGAACTTGTTTTGATTTACTACTGTAAAAGTTTAAAAAAAGTAGATTCCAAAAATGGCAACCATTTTTTTCCTTAAGAATCGTTTTCGAGATATCCCCCGAAAACCCCCTTTTCGGCACTTATTTCGTTTATTTGGCTAAATCTCGATTAATTTTTTATCGAATCAAAAACGCTTTCAAGCACTCGAAAGATATTTTTATTCTTTTTCTAACGATATACTGTTTGCTTGAAGATTTGATGGAGTTACAAGCGCTCAAAGTCCAAATAAAAACTGACTTTTTTGGTATTTTTTATAAATCACTAAATTTCAATTGCTCCATTTGAATGAAAAATTTTTTCTTTTACATATTTTTAGAATTAAAAGTGAAAGACTTTTTTTTTGCAAATATTTTAAGTATAATTTTGCGGAAATCGGACAAAAAATGTAGAAGTTATTCGAGAAAACTCTTTACTTTTATTCTCCGTTTCTTTTTAGATAAAAAACATATATTTTCGTTCAATTTCATTGCAGGTTTTTTACTGTTTTCTCGAATAACTTCTACATTTTTTGTCCGATTCCCGCAAAATTATACTTAAAGTATTTGCAAAAAAAATAGTCTTTCATTTTTAATTCTAAAAATAAGAAAAAGAAAAAATTTTTTTTAGTGATTTTTAAAAAAGACCAAAAAAGTCATTTTTTTTGGACTTTTAGCGCTTGTAACTCCATCAAATCTTATTCGATTCAAGCAAACAGCATATCGTTAGAAAGGAAATAAAAATATCTTTCGAGTGCTGAAAAGAACAAGTAAATAAAATAAAAGCCGAAAAGTGGGTTTTTTGGGGACATCTCGAAAACGATTCTTAAGAAAAAAAAAATGGGTTCTATTTTTGGAATCTACGACCCAAAATACATGGAAAAAAGTCTATGAGAAAGCAAATCTTTTTTTGTAAGCTAGTGATATAGAAAAAACTGAACTTTATCTAAAAACCAATTTTAGAACTTATTAGGTAAGCTAGAAATATGACGACAAGACTCAAATTAAGTACATTAAATAAGTTTTTGGTGGTATACATAACTCGAAAGTTCACTATTTCGATTTACGACCCCTTTTATTTTACGGTGCGATATATACTTAGTTTTTCAATCGTGTAGTAGAATCGAAGTTGACTTCGTCTCTTTGTCAGTGTCGGTAGTGTTTTTAAGTTTATTGTGGTTTTGTTATTATTATTTTCTAATAATTTGTGCTTAGTTAATAATTAATTAATTTTGTGTTTGATATAGTGTCGTTGCTGAAAAATTTCATGCTTATATTAGCCGTGTTTTATTCGCTTTGGTTAAACCAAAATCTCATACAAATGTGTGAACCAGCTCAATTTCTAGTTCAATTGATTGAACTTTTTTTGTCTTTGCTAAAGTTTGAAGCACCATAGACACAAACCTAAAATAATCAAAAATATATGGCAACTTTGCTGGAATTTTGAAGAAGCGTTTTTAGGTCGCACGAGGCCCAAATATTAAATAGAAACACATAATAAAAATAAAAACAGTGATGAAACAACAGAGAACGAAAAGAAAACGTTGGTATTAGCGTCTGCGACACTATAAAAACAGTTTGAAATGATTTGACAGCAATAATTTAAAAAAAAAAAAATTATGTACTGATACGTGAGGCCCCTTACCGCGCTTACCTTAACTTACCCTTAACTTACCCGTTCAACCACACGACCATAAAGCCGGCTCTGATTTTGAAATAGAATTTCTGTCAAACACTGCAATGCCACCTGTTGGTCAAATGCAGAATTATAAAATGTTAAACTTATGCGTTTTATTCACTTTTAGGTTTAACCAAAGCGAATAAAACACGGCTATTAATAATTTTGTTTTGATTTTGTGTTTTTGCTTATGTTTATTTTGCGTTACACACAAACGTACATACATGTTAATATTAACTTACTTTCTGCAAGCAAAATAAATCAGTGTAAGCAGTGCAACAGTTTTGTTTTTGATTTGCTTTTGTGATTTGTTCGTATACAAAGTTAGACTTTAAGCTCTGTTGTGTTTGTTGTTGCTGCTTAACGGGTGAATTTTTGCTTGATTTTTAACCCTTTTTGCACTGCTCTAAAAATATTTTAAATTGTTTTCTTTTTTTTAAGATTACAAGATGGATTATTTTTCCTCTGAAAATTTGTTAGCTTGCTCTCTAGGTGATCAGTGCAAAAGCCAAAATATATTGAATTCTATGTTTTCCTGTTCAGGTCTCTGTGAACAGGTGTTTCATGCCTCTTGTGCAAACTTAGCAAAATCTATTACTGATTTATTATGCTCTGTCCATTCGGGCTTGAAATGGTACTGTCCATCTTGCAGAGCCCTTTCCCCGTCGGTATTTTACGAAAAAATTAAGCAATTTGGGGAAAATCTTAACAATCTGAATAATAATTTAAGAGATATTCTTAACAATTATCTAGACTTAACTCCCCAAATTGAAAAAAGCCCTAATGAGGCTACATCAACGGATGTTAGTTTGCAAAATATAACTATTACCGAGGCTGCTATGGTTTTTGCTTCCACTCCTTCGATCTCCACTTTACCCAAACATGCTATTTCCTTAAAAAAGAAAAGAAAGTCTAAAAAGAAATTATATAATAAATTAAATAAAAATCTGAGTAATGTGGGGAGGGGGGCGGTGCGGCCGTCAGTCGTGACAAAACTCCCGTGGATTGCTCTCTAAATACCTCTTCACCCACTCTCAATTTTCCCGCTATAATCTCTAGTAACAATCTTCCATCTCCTTCCTCCACTATAAATAATCCTCTGTCAATTTCAGTTATTGCCAATCCGCGGGTGGATGTTGCGATTGATAGCTCTGTGCCTCCGGTTTCCCTGCAGGCATTACCAAGGTTAAAATCGATTTTCATTTCACGACATCATTCCAATACATACTACCTTTGACAGCGTTAAAAATTTTATTAGACAAAATCAAATTATTCCTGCCGACGCCTTCGTTTCTTGCAGGAAACTCGGTAATAAACCAACTCAAGCGTCTTTTAAAATAACAGTGGCATCTTCTCATGTTTCTGAAATTCTTAAATCTAAAGCATGGGTGGTAAATATCTATATTTCAGAATTTAAATCGAAAAAAAATTATAAAACTGTACTTTCCAATTCAAAAAACTGAAAACTGACTATCCCTTTACTATCAAAATGTAAGGAGTTTGCGTTCCAAGACGCAAGATATCTTTTTATCAACTCAGAATTTCTCTGAGGATATTATCGTGTTTACCGAAACTTGATTAAATAACAGTTTTCTCAATATGGAACTTTTTGATAATAGTTTCCATGTTTTTAGAAGAGACAGACACTTGGAAGATCTTTCTTCTGTTGGCGTCTTAATAGCTATAAAAAATCATTTAATCAGTTCATTAGTTAAAATTGCCTGTGCATCTAATATTGAACTGTTATGTGTTAAGGTTACACATTGTAACTCTAATTTATACATTCACATTTATACAACACTTATGTTCCTCTAAATAGTAGCGCAGATGTCTACGAATGTCTTTTGATGGCCGTAGAATATATTATTAATGAACTAGACACTAATGACGACATTTTGTTGTTAGGTGACTTTAATCTGCCTGACCTAAAATGGACTCCTTCGGACGATGGTACATATTTTTATGCATCTTGTCCAAAAACTCGACAACAACAAATTTTTGTTGACGAAATACTTTCAAATTTATATCAAGTAAGTTGTATAACTAATTGCCACGGACGACAACTTGACTTAGTCTTGGCTACAAATAGTAGCAATGTTGTTGTAAGAAATGATATCCATGCTCTGTCTACGGTAGATTGCTATCATCCACCTTTGAGTATTGTGTAACAATCTGACAATGAAAATTTGACTAATGCATGTTCATCCATTAATATTTACGAATTCAATTTTAAGAAAGCTGACTTTTTAAAATTGGATGAAAATTTAAGACATAAATTAGACGAATTACTCACTTTTTTTAATAACAATACATTTGATGATTGCATTAAATTTTTCTATAGTGAACTTTTTTCTGCCATAGCATTGTAGGTTCCATATACAAGGAAGTACGTTAATTATTCCTCGTACCCCTGGTATAAAAAGGATTTGAAAAAAGTTCGCAATGGCCGTAATAGGGCATGGAATAAATACGTTTGTAGCCAGGACCGTAATGACCTTGTTGCTTATAAGCGACTGTTTCTTGAATTTAAAGATATGTCAGCTTTGGTTTATTCTGAATATTTGAATAAAATTAGGCTGAATATTCTTCATGACCCCAAGAATTTTTGGGGTTTTATTAATTCTAAAAAAAATCTGACGGATTTCCATCTGAGTTTAAAACAGTTGATGGGCTCACTAGCGACCCACAAGCTATAGCCGGGTTGTTTGCTAATTTGTTAAATGAATCGTTTTCTACGGATTTATTTAGCCCTGAAATCAACTATTTTGAATATATGGATAACGACCCTTTAGTTTCGGTTAATGAGATATCTTATTTATCTGATCGCTCGTATCAAATAAAATTTAGGAGAGTGTTTTCCTCCCCATTTAGCGCGACATCAGATGTTCCACAAGGAAGCCACCTGGGGCCGCTCCTGTTCATTTTAACAATAAATGACGTTACACATGTTATTAAAAACTCCCATCTGTTAGTATATGCAGATGACATGAAAATTTACAGGAACGTAAAAGAGGTTGGTGACACTATTCCACTTCAGTCTGACTTGAAATCCTTTGAAGTTTGGTGTTCTAAGAATAACTTACATCTCAATCCTGATAAATGCCAAGCTATGATTTTTACCAGGAAGAAAACTATTGTGGAATTTGATTATAAATTAAAAGATAAAAATATTTGTCGTGTCGATGTAGTCAAAGACCTAGGTATACATTTTGATACTAAGTTGACTTTTAATGAGCATATTAATCAAATTTGTAAAAAATCCTCATCTCTGCTTGGCTTTATTAAGAGGTGGGCAAAAGAATTTAATAGCCCTTTAGTAACGGTGACTTTATATAATACAATAGTGCGCCCTCACTTAGAGTACGCCAGCCAAGTATGGTCACCTTTTTATAATATTCACATAAATTGAATTGAGAGAATTCAAAAAAATTTTATTCGTTTTGCTCTCAATGGCTTAAATTGGATTGACCCTTTAAATCTTCCTCCTTATTAAGATCGTTTAAAGTTATTACATATGCAGTCTTTGAGCTCCCGTAGAAATATTGCGGATATACTTTATATGCATCATTTTGTAAATGAGTCTCTTGCTGCACCAGAGCTTCTTAACCTTCGCTTGTACAGTATCTACCAGGGTAGATATTGCGATTTTGATTTTAGTATATCTCCATTAGTTTTGGAAGAATCTAAAAATGCTTTCGACTCAGTGATCAAATTTAGAACTTATTTTGAAAAATAAATTAATTTTTAGTTTGAGTGCAATTCTTAATAGTTTTTTTTAAGTTTTGACGTTTTATATACACATTCGTACCTATATCTACCCGGGTAGATATAAGATATGTATATGAAATTTTAATAGTTTTCAAGCATTTTGTTTAATAATACTTTATTTGAATACATAAAACACAATATTGTACATAGTAAATATATGGCATCCACCTTTTTGCTTCATGCGGCCAGCTGTTATAATTCCGAAAATTTGACAGATTGTCCTTTTTTTTGTATCATCCTGAAATAAATTTCGAAACTCAATTTCGTATCCGAAGCAAGTCCGAAACAGAATCAGAACTTGCATGATTACCATTCTCTTCTACAGTATTAAATGAAATTACCTGAAATTACACATTCCATTGCTGATTTAATTTTGAAATAACTTTAGTGTCCCCAGCTCTTTTTCGTATTTACGGGATGCATGATTGTTTAACTTATTTCTGCAAAAATTCCCATCGGCAAGGGTTCTGTACTTTGACTTCAGGATTATTTGCTGAGTAGATAACTTAACGCGGACTGCTATGTCTAAAATATAAAATAATGCAAGAGGCCATCGAATTGTTGCTCTTTGAGTAGAATATTGATTCAACATCTTATCCATGATATCCATGCCGCCTTTAGTATTATAGTCACAATGGATTATCTCAGGTTTTCGTTTGGCTCCACTTACAGTCTTATCACAATGCATTGTCGATAGCAAAGCAACGGCTCTACCCTTGGCAGAAATGAGCTTAAAGTTTGGTTTTGGTCAAGTCAAGCTTTGTGGAGCAAAGTTGTCCTTTGGCTAGGTTAAAAGCTTTAGATAAATTTCACTTGTTGTTTTTAAAACTACCAATAATTATCATATTCCAACTGAATAAATATTAAGATATTGATAAAGAGGTAAAAAAATATCAGTTGTTATATTTCACCTTTGAAAGACATCACTAACTCTTTCATCTTGGTTTACGTCTTATGTGTATCAAATTGTTCATGTATAAATTTGGCAATTGAAGGAATGGGGTGTATTGGAATCACTAACATAATCAATTTTTTCTCATACTTGGCTGGCTAGGAGGGCACATACTGAGTAACTTTGGTCCTCTATACCCAAACAACTGTTCATCCCCTACAATGGGCTCATTCGGTCTAAAACTCATCAAAAAACTCTTTAAATTAACTTGAATTCATTAAATTTTTTGCGCATACAACACCGTTTGATTAAAGACCACTTTAATATATATACATATATCGCCATTTTCTTTTCACTTTCGAATTTTTAGCACCTCTTAAATACATTTAACAGTTATAAAACAAGTGATTTTTAAAAAAGTTTCAACTATTCGATACAATAATTATGGAAAAAATGTGTATCTACCCGGGTAGATATAGATGCGAATGTGTACATACAACTTTTCATACAAGCGAAGGTTAACTAAGTACATACATTTTAATACTAATCGGAGGAGTACTCGTAACTCCTATCAATTATTTTATCAACCGGTTAGTAGAACTAATTATATGGCTACAGCTTCTTTTAATCGCATGACATCTCTTATCAATAATTGCGAAGTTTATAACATTAGCTTGTCAAAAGGTCAACTCAAGCTTAGACTGAAAACTAACTGTAACTAAATTTGTAGCTTAATGGTGGTGTGTATTTTTTGGTTTGTGTTGTCCGAGCCCCACAGCATGCTGGTTAAATTTTTTCTAACATTTATGCCTTGGACCACGTAAATTTATATATATAATTATTTTAATATATATATGAGGCGCCCAGTTGCAAAACCGGCCAAGTCCAAAAAAATAAAATTTTGAGATATTCTCATATATACAAATCTAGACCATGCTTTATCTTTCTACAATAATTTTAGATTAAAAAAAAATTTTTCTGACAGAAATATTGCACTTTTTAATTTATTATTGATTCATGGGTTTCAAAACCGGCCAAGTCCATGAACTTGCATTCAAAACCAATCCAACGCCTTGGAATCAAAACCGGCCAAGTCCAGTTCATTGTTATCAAAACCGGCCAAGTCCAAAATTGTTTTCTCAAAAGCATTCGCAAATAAAACTTGAAATGTCTGATCTGACGTGCTTTGAGTAAGAAATTTTATAAGCTATTATGTGGGAAATACTTTTTAATTTTTCAATGAACATACCATAGATGAATATAAACGTTTTTCGTTGTTTTCCCAAAAGTATGAAAAATGGACTTGGCCGGTTTTGAAACTAGGCGCCTCATATGTCTATGTTTACATGGTGTGAGTGGGTATGTTGAGAAAGTGCGATAAAGCTAAGAAAAAATTATAAAATAAATAACAAATTAATGTTCATGATAATTTTTTCTATTCCATTATTTATTGAATAAGCTTTTTACTTGGCATACAGCTTCAATGCTAAATAGCTAAGAAGGCTATAATAGCTGTAGTAGCTAAACTCTATTATCAGATGCATATCCTAAATTTTGGCTTTGATCTACACTCATGTACGAATTCCTTGTCTGACCTGATATATTTTCGGCATTTTTTCTAGTGGCATTATTGTAGCTGCAGACGATATAGTCACGATTGTTATAGTTTCCATTAAAATTTCGATTATAGTAAGTACTACGTATATTGCTGTTGTTGTTCACATTTTTCTGTCTAAAGGTTTGCTGATTGTCGCTATTATAGGATTGCGTCAGTCCACTATCCTGTGAATTTCTGTTTTTTTCAGAGAGTTTTCCTACTGCTTTCATTATTTGCCCTACTGTTTTTCAGTGTATTTTCTATATCTAAAATCAATAGCTTTTTTGTTAGTGTACCTTATAATAATATTATGTATTGTTCCGTTTTCACATATACATATCTGCTCTTACTGGCTCATACATTTTTTCAATCCTGATATCTACTAGATATCTATATGTACAATTCCATCAGATTTGGCATTTTAGCTGGCCTCGTTTTTTTTTTTGGAGTACATCTTTCAGTCATAGTTATTCTTGAAGCTAAGGCTGTCTTGAATTAATATTCAAGGTTGTTCAATTAAAATTTTGATAGCTATTTTTTTTATTTAACTTTATATGTAACATTTCATGTTTTTTTAACTTAAATGCAATTTTAACTATGTGTTCCTTTGAATTTTATTTGTTCCTCCTTGAATATTAATTCAAAATAGTCTTAACATCAAGAAAAACCATGTTTGAAGAGTCTGCTCAAAAAAAAAAAAAAAATAAAAAAAATGTCGAAATTGTCATCTTAGCTCAACCATGACTTCGATTTTTTTTTGGAGCAAACTCTTCAATTATGGTTTTTTTTGAAGTTAAGACTATTTTGAATTAATATTCAAGGAGGAACAATTAAAATTCAAAGGGAGACATAGTTAAAATTGCATTTAAGTTAAAAAAAAACATAAAAAGTTACATATAAAGTTAAATAAAAAAAATAGCTATCTGAATTTTAATTGAACAACCTTGAATATTAATTCAAGACAGCCTTAGCTTCAAGAAAAACTATGGCTAAAAGATGTACTCAAAAAAAAAAAAAAAAAAAACGAGGCCAGCTAAAAGGCCAAATCTGATGAAATTGTACATATACGTTTTTCGGTTAACAGGTATTTGGTTTCAATGGGTCAGATGTAGGTACAAATTTCATTAATTTCATACATAGAGTTTTTCAAATAAGTACTTCAAATAATTCTCTTAAACCACTTACTTTAATACTGCCGCCGGCATTCTGCCGTACATGAGGGTTAAAAACTCATTTCTCATAAGAATTTAAAATTAATGCATATCTTTAGGTACTTTGGTACACTAAAGCCCAATTTCCATGTGATCTTATCTTATCAAATATCAGGGAGGACATCACATGCTATTAAGATAGCAAATGTATGCTATTCACTCTCGCATTCTCCAAGCGCATTGGGTTCTGTTCGCATGCTTTTTCTTTCTTATAAAAATTTGATTTGATATCCCTGATATGGGATAAAATAAGATAAGATAAGATCACATGGAAATTGGGCTTAAAGCTGTTAATATCGATAAGAACTCATTTCTACCCCCGAATCACAACCCAAACCCACCCCAGCACCTTATTAGTTCTCCTCAAAGGTTTTTATCGACATTCTGAGTATTCGTGCATCAAAATACCTGCGGATATGCATTAATTTTGAATTTTTATAAGAAATGACTTTTTAATCCTTTGGGGGTAAATGCGGGTGCTGGAGGAAAAGTGGGCAGCTAAAACTCAGTTTTATTGTAAGATATTATTTTGGAACACCTAGATACGTAATATATGTAAGGTCTACCTTCTGTATTTTGATTCTTTTTTTTTTTTTGAGGGACTTTCTTTTTAAAGTATTTTAAAGTGTAATTTTGCATTTATGTAAAAATCTGAGGGTGATGGAAAAATTCTGACCTCAGATTCGGATTCCAACTACAAGACCTTTTTTTATTTTTGTGGGCCTGTGTTATTGTTATTATTTTATTCGCCTTTTTTTGTTTAATATTCATTTTTTCTTTTATCTTTTTTTACATTGTTATTGATTGTTTTTTTTTCAAAACTGACCTTCGTACACTTCGAAAATATGATTTTTTGCTTGTTCTCTTTAATTGAAATCAAGCGATTGACTGATGATGATGCTATTACATCGAATCAATTGTATCAATATATAATTCCTGACAGCCGTGTGTGCTAGTTCCTAGCTAGCTAGCTAGTCCCCAGCTTTATAGTACTGCAATAATTGAAAGTTTCGGAATAAGTTTTGCTTGGAGTATTTCTCCATCACGTTTTCCCACGTTTTATTTTCTTATCTTTTGACCGGCGTTGCGCAATTTTTTTTTCGTAAATTATGATTCTGATGTAGTATTGTACAAGTCCTTGATTAGCTCCACAAAGGGTCATATTGATCTCCAACGCTTTTATGAATGCTTTCGGATTGTGACGTTCGTCTCCGTCGTCTGAACTGCTCTATGATGTCTTTCGGTGATATTTTAAGCTGGACAGCGACCATAGAAAGTTATTCTGTGGTTTTAATTTTAATAACTTCTTTCATTTGTTTCATTATTGTTCTAGGACAGTTTTTATCTGAGAAAGCATGTTCGTTACTACAGTATTTTGTGATATTTATTGTAAGGCCATCAAGAATGGTAGAAAAGAAAATTACGCCTTGCGCATCACCGTTATTTTTGAAGTCATTTTTGAGCGTCATCTGGAGGACGGTTAAAGTTGCCGTGGTATAAGAAATCTATACTCAAGTTACTTTTTTGCTACTAATGTTAAAAAAAAAAAATACTAATTACTATTAACTTTATAATCATATTATAAATTTTCTACAAAACTGTGTTTTCCGGTATTAGCAGCCCTATTCTGATTGTTAACTTAACAAGGAATAATAAAGATGCTCTTGTTAATCTTATTGTTATGAAATGTAAATATTGGTATTCTAAAAAATCATTAACAATATAAAAGCTTTTGAATTCCCCACACAAAAGCTTTCGTGGTAAACTTGTCAAATTTTGACTTTTTAAATTTAAATTAATAAAATAACAAATAGAGTAATAACAAACTTGTATATACAAGGCAACGTGGCGAAGTAGTTAGGACTCTGAACTCATAGCTCACGTGCGTGGGTTCGATACTCGTAAATCCAAAATTTTTTTTTTATGATATCAATGAAAATAAATGTTTTTTAAGACATGGCTATAAATATTTAAAACCACGTTGTCCTGTCTTTAAAATTTTATGAAAAAAAAAATAATTTTACTTAGCTCAATACTGAAATATCACTCGTTGTTAAGACACTTTCTGACATTAACAAAATAGTATAGAAAAGAGCTTTTAAATTTTTGTCTTTAAAATTTTATGAAAAAAAATAATTTTACTTAGCTCAATACTGAAATATCACTCGTTGTTAAGACACTTTCTGACATTAACAAAATAGTATAGAAAAGAGCTTTTAAATTTTTGCTCGGTTGCCTTGCGAAAGCCTGTTTCGATGGCCGAAAATGCCCGAATTTTAGCTAATTTTGTTGTTCTAATTTAAGCTGTAGTACATAATAGCTCGAAATGTATGCCAAATGATAGAACTTGAAGAGGCCTAATACCTGGGATCGCATTGTTAAATCCTGTCCCAAATATGCACTCAGAAAAAAATGTCTAACCTGCAACAGGTAACACATTAACCTGATAAATTGTTCTATGGAATTATGTTTAATTTAAAAAAACGTATTTTTCTTGCATCCAGTGGGGTTCGAACCTAGGCATTCCGTGTTGTTACATGCGCAGTACTAATATACTTTTAGTTTTACGCAATATAATAATAAGAGTAGCTCAGTTGGTTAAGATGTGCGCATCTCTGAACAGTGACATAACGTAGGAGGCCTAGGTTCGAATCTCGTCGGTGACAAATAAAAATTTAAGTTCTCTGGAGTTTTTAAAATGCAACATAAATAAATTAAGTTCAAAATAATAAGTAATAATAAAGGGATATTGTTGAACGACTTGTTTGTCGTCAAATAAACAAAAACACGAATTAAAATTAAAGCCTGTGCTCCGGTAAATTAAAACACGAAATGTTCAGCTTCAGGCTTATTTTGCAACCAAACTTTATTTTATAACTTCATGTTCTTGCAACTAATATTCACTTGTACTAATTTTTGAGGGACGCATGATAGTCGCCATCTCTTCAAGTAGGATAGTCTGTCGGCTTCGTTGGGCAGCGATGCGAGCGGCAGCGAATGGATTGCCTCGCCTATCAGCAGGTGCGCTGGGGTTAGGGCCTCGCCGTTGTTGGGGCTCGCGGTCATTGGCGCCAATGGCCTCGAATTGAGGACTGCTTCGACCTCGGCCAGCGTCGTAGTCATCTCTTCGGCGGTCGGCGTCGCGCACCCTAGTGTGCGGAGCAGGTGAAGTTTCGCCGACTTCACGGCTGCCTCCCAGAGCCCGCCGAAATGCGGCGCTCGTGTGGGAATGAAGTGGAAGTCGACGCCTTTCATGGCTGCGCACGAGATTAACGCGTTGTGCTGCGCGTTGAATGCCTTCGCCAGCTCCTCCAGTTTGCGGTCTGCGCCTACGAAATTCGTGGCGTTGCCGCAACACATCTTCTTGGGGAGTCCACGGCGGCTGACGAACCTTTTAAGACAGAGAATAAAACAATCAGTTGATAAATCGGAAACAAGTTCTAAGTGTATTGCTTTCGAAGTGAAACAAACGAATACCGCTATATACATTTTTACGGGTTGTCGACCTCGGATTTGTAACGTGATACGTACCGGTCCGCAAAAGTTGACACCGCAAATTAAAAATGGTCGGACAGCTCTGAGGCGGTGTGACGGCAGATTTCCCATAATTTGCGTTAGTAATTTAGGCTTGTATCGGAAACAGTGAATGCAGCGTCTAACTATTTTGCTACATGCTTCACGTGCATTTACTAGCCAAATTTGTTGGCGTTCTAGTCCAAGTAATACTTTTGGCCCACCAACACGAAGCAACTCAAACGAACGATTTTTATCCTCATAATTATGAATAAAATGGTTTAGTTTTTGAATGTTTGGCGACAGTATTTTTGACTTCGCTAACTTATCTATTTCTTCTGAAAATTCAGTTTTCTGATTTAATTCGATAATTTTCAGGAATGCCCAATGCAATTCTGGGTTTTGTTTCGAAGGAATGTGTCGCCAAGTAGCATTTTGCGACCATTCTTGAATTTCGGCAACCCTATTTTCTACAAATGTATTCAGTGTAGCAGGGTGTGTCTTAGTCCAGTGTAAAACTATTTCTGAGTCAGTCCAGAAATAGATGCTCTCGATTCTACAATTTAACACTGCTCTCACCTTATGCCAAAGTTTAGATAACAGGTGGGCTGCGCACAGCTCAAGCCTGGGTAATGATTTTGTTTTTAATGGCGCAATTTTTGACTTTGCCGTCAATAGTTAAGTTTGAATACCATTTGACGTAACGCTTCTGATGTAAATACAGCAGCCATATGCACGTATTGAAGCATCCGAAAATCCATGAATTTGGCAACTTTCATTTGAATGGGTGTTTACGTACCGAGGAATTTCTATGGTATCCAATTGTAATAAATTTACTTTAAAATTTTGCCAACTTGTTCCGAGTCGCATGGGAATTGACTCGTCCCAATCTAAATTTTGAATCCAAAGCTCTTGCAATAAGATTTTTGCTTTGGTATTTATTGGGCATAAAAGTCCGAGAGGATCGAAAAGTCTTGCCGAAACTGACAAGATGTTGCGTTTTGTTGGTCGAAGATCTTGAAAATTTTCGTCCAAATGAAATTTGAATGTATCATTCTTCGGAACCCAACGTAAGACTAATTTTTTTGTAGAATCGGAATCGTTAAACTTAAGCGATTTTTCTGCTTAGTTATTGTTATGGTATGTATGGTGGTTTGAAAACCATTTGGCCAACTGAAATCCAGCGGAATCCAAAATTTGAGTGACTTGCGTACGTATGATTTCGAGATCATTAAAGTTGTCAGCTCCAGTGAGCATATCGTCAACGTAGAAGTCTTTTCGTATTACATTTACAACTACTGGGTGCGAATTGCTGTATAATTCGCTCAAGTGAAATAAGCATCGTATGGCTAGAAATGGGGCTGGAGCAGTACCGTATGTAATTGTGCTGAGTTTGTACACCTGAATTGGCAGTGTATCATTTTCTTGCCACAGTATCAATTGAAAATTTCGGTCTGCCTCGTCCACTTCCACTTGACGGTACATTTTAGAAATGTCAGCAGTCATAGCGTATTTATGCAAACGAAAACGAGGAAGAATTGAGTACAAATCTTCCTGGATTGTTGAACCAACCATAAGTGTATCATTTAATGATAGCTGAGTAGACGTACGACTGGAAGCATCAAAAACTACACGAAGTTTGGTAGTCGTACTTTCTGGTCTCAAAACGCATTGATGCGGGATGAAATAATGTGGAATTTTCATAATTCCCTCGCTAGCTGGTGACATATGTCCTACTTTCAGGTACTCTTTCATGAAATCCATATACATTTCATGAAGATCAAAATTTTTCGACAGTTAACGCTCTAAAGCCAAAAATCGCCGTTTTGCGTTTTCGAAAGATGAGCCGAGTGAATTCGGGCTTGACTTGAAAGGAAATGAGACCTGAAATCGACCAGAAGCTAATCGACAAACTTTTTCAGAAAAGTGATTTTCCCATAACTGCTGCTCAACAGTGTACGCCTTACATTGTGAATCCTGTGGCATGTCTTCAAATGCCCAAAACTTTTGATCTATAGAATGAAGTGAATCATCATTTTCAGCAATAGTTACTGAATTGCATATTTGCACATTTGTATTTTTGATAGTTTGGTATTTACCAGAAACTATCCAACCAAGTAACGTTTTTTACAACGTTGGCAAATTTGGACTATGTTTTATTTGTCCAACTGACAAGAATTCGAAGAATGTTTCTGCCCCAAGTAACAGATCTATTTTTTGTGTCTTATAAAAATATGGGTCAGCGAGTTCAATGTTTGAGGGAAAATTCCAGTCTTTTATTGAAATCGTATGATCTGGCTGGTATGTGGAAATTGACTTTAACACCAAAAAGTCGGCTGAGAACTCGTAAGAATTAGCCCTCGATTTTACTACAGCATGCAATTTATGTCTGACAGTAGATTGCGCTTTTCCTATACCCACCAATTGTAAACTAACGTCTTCCCTACTCAAATTTAATCTCTGCGCCAGTTCCTCCGTTATGTAATTAATTTGCGATCCAGAGCCAAATAATGTTCGCCTGATTTGCTACTTATTTGTACCACAGCTGTCGCTAAAATCACTTGATCATCATGAAGTGAAGTGTGATTTATCGCTGCACGAGATGTTGATGGCTGGTTATAGGTTATCGAATTGAAAATGGCAGCAAGAGGAGGGGTGGGGACGTATCTATGCAGAAGCGAGTTATGCGGCCGCTGGCATATTTTAAATTTTGCGGATTTGCATTTCGAAACTGTGTGTCCTTGTTTTAAACAATTTATGCACGCAGAAATTCCCTTCACAAAATCAAATCGCTGTTGAACAGATTGTTCCGAAAATGTTGGACAAAAATTAATAATATGTCCCGAAGATTTACAGAACAGACATTTTTTGTATGTGTCAGCTGGTTTAGAACACAAAAATGACGAATTTTTGTGATTAGTATTATTGTGTTGTGGCTTATTATGAGCCCGACGTTTCGATTTAAATGCCTCATCGGCCGAAATATGTTGAAAACGTCTATTGAGCATTGTTTCACAATCCTTCCACATTGGTAAATGATCATAATTAAGTTGCTCTTCCCATTTTAATTTAGTTATTGAGTCAACTTTTGTCATTGTCAAGTAAATCAGAATAGCGTTTGAAATCTTAAATAGCTGACACTGTGTCTATTAAATTGCGCAAATCTGCAGCAGAAGGTTTATTGATTGAAGGCAAATCAAAAAGTTGTGAAATGCAATTTGAAAATATGATATAATCGTTATCATAAACTTTTTTCAAACTGGCTAGCGCCTTGTAATCGCCCTGAGCGATCGGTGCTTTTGCATGGGAATTATGAACAGCGGCAGCACGAGCTGGTGTGCCGATGCTAGCAGTTCGGTAATTTGGGATGGGATCGCTGCTGCCCATAATGCGCCTTCACCTTACAAATTTGTACTCGTGCTGACATTGGGTTGCTGATCTCTTCACCAAGATAAAATGAAAATATTTGACTTTATTTTGAATCAGAATGAAAAAAAATAAACGCGTTACCACAAAAAAATTTAAGTTTACAAAAATTTAAGAATCAACTCTCTCAAATTTACGGGCCTCCCTAAACTGTTTTAATGGCTGAACCACCCAGCCTGGTGTTCTGCTCGGGCCCTTCTAACCCACCCTACCGTGTGGACCTGCTGGGCGATTTTTTTTAGGTCCACCCTAGACGAATACGGTTCTACCTGGGACCTAATGTGCTACTGTTTATGCAGCCATATTCCCTATTTCCTTTTTAAAAATAAAAAGAATTAGTTTTCATTTTTTTCATTTTCTATTTTCCATTTGTATATATAGTTGTTAATAAGTAATTAATATTGAATCTAATTCTCTATAGATGTTTAAATAAAAAAAAAAAAATAAAGTATAATAAGCAATTACCTTTGTGTTTATATAGTACATATGTATGTTATATAAAAACATAAAAAAATTTAAACACATGCAAACATTTTTAATTTAAATTATATTTATGATTATAAAGTTGAATAAGGACAAGAGTAGCAGTTAGCAATCAAGTAAAACTATTTTTATGATAGAAAAATTATTAATCCATCATCATTTTTATCAAATACTATTATTGGGGATTTTATGTGCATGGACGTATTAATAATTTTGACATTTAATTGTATTTTTATTTACGACTGATCAAACTTTTTGATCCTGAATATGTTCAGATCTTTTTATACGGACTGACTGACTGACAGACTGACTGTAGTATGGTGTTGGGTTAATTATTGTAATTTATGTGTGTTACCTCCAAACTTGTTTCTTGTTGTGTTGTTAGATGAGTTTTTCGGTGTTCTGTTGATTATAGCTGTTGTTGTAGTTGTGATGGGTTGGGTGGTCGTTGTTACTACTACTGTTTAGACACTTGCTTTGTTGCTGTGGTGATTTTTGTTTGTATTGTTGCTGCTGTTGTTTGATGATTATTTATTTTTTGTATAATTGTAATTTTGTATTTAGTTCTTATTTGATTGTTTTGTTTTGGTTTTTGTCATTTTCTTTTTTTTTAGTTGTATGTGTATCTGTTTCTTTTACTTTTTATATTGTGCAGTGACACTGTATGACACCCCTTTTTTTTTGTAACGGAGCACTAGCGCTTCCGCGAATCAATATATGTAAAATGTTTGTTTATTTAATGCCTCACAAGATTCACTAATTTGTTTTTTTGTGTAGTTAATTTTCAAAGACATACATTTTTTTTTTTAATTTTTTTCAGTACCACAAGTTTACCACGTTTACACAAATTGTTTTCTGTTGACTTTTTTGTGTTTTTCTTTTTTATTTATTGGTAGAACAATCACACGAATGCAGTAAGTGTTAATTTTTATAAAGCAAGTCGACAGAGACACCTTCTAGAATAAATTTACAAGCTTTTTCTAGCTTTTAAAAATTTTTAATTTTTTTCTGTATTTTTGAAATCGAAGCAAATTACAACAAAAGAAACGTAGTGAGAAACGTGGTACGGCGCCGTACGTTGGCTACAAAATTTCTGTTTTTTCGCGGCACGTCCGCACTGTTCAACGTACAAAATTCAACTCCCCGTCATTCGATTTCGTTTCTCTGTCTATCCCTTACGTTCGAACAGAGATCTCATCGGCGGGTTCAGCGCGCGCATGGAAAAGTCTAGAACAACATGCGCAATAACGCGATTTTCGAACTTCTTATGTCATTTTTGTCTAGACTGTTTCCCTGCAACGCCTGTCACCACCAGATGGCAAATTGCTAATGTGAACTCGCACGCATCGGAATTGGTGCCGTTACAGCCTTCTCATAATTCTCATCAGTAACTTCAAAAGCTCGAACTGTTCCTAATGCTTCTCCAGATAGACACGACTTCAAATGATTTAATTTCTGAATATTTGTCAGACTATTATCACTGTTGACTAGACTTTCAAAAACACCGATAAAACTTTTGTGTTCTGAATACTTGCCACTAAATTTTGGCAACTTTAAAGTTGAAAGGCGTGGTTGTTGTTAATGAACAACGAACGAAGCTTCGTGTGGATTACTGGAAGGAACCACTGAAGCAATTTGTGGCTTATTCTTGTCTATCATAGACAGTAGTAACGATTCTTCTGTAACCACACATTCCTCTTCCAGATCAGATCGA
The DNA here is from genome assembly GCA_949775025.1 of Tricholauxania praeusta. Classification (NCBI taxonomy): domain Eukaryota; kingdom Metazoa; phylum Arthropoda; class Insecta; order Diptera; family Lauxaniidae; genus Tricholauxania; species Tricholauxania praeusta. The sequence goes on from OX459030.1 coordinate 78,478,111, forward strand.
ATTTTTCGATTTCTGTTTGGCAAGCCGCTTGATCTAAATATTTATTTAGAATACGGAGACGACAATTCAGCTCAAAATAATTTGAAGAAATTTTACTCTCCATAATTGATGTCTTTATTCGCAAAATATTGCTCATAATTAATCCCCTTTTTTTTAGTAAATTATTGTGGACTTCAGTATCGTCCACGATACTTACCACAGTATCCTCTGTGGGTTAACTATCTTTTCCCACAATGGGTTTGATTCAATTAAGTTTATCGAACAGTAATTTAAATTGATTACAAACTTAATTGTTGCGTATAGAATGCACTGTGCAACTACTTTACCAACGAAAATATGGTCTAAACGAAATCCTAACGTATGAGCTCAATGATCATAAGTTAAAGTGCTACAACGAAAATATTTAACAACAAAATCCAACCACAGAAACGAGAAAAAGCAACAACGAAATGTTTCTGCAGTGTCAAGATGTATTGGGTTGCTCCTATTCTCTTAATTTGCGAATGATAGCAACAACGAAAAAACGAAATGTAGCAAACTTTTCTTGAGTAGCAACAGCACTCAATTTGCGAAATCAACGTATGCGTTTGTGTGTATGTATGTACGGCTAACTGCAACCACTTTTCGCTAGCTATGTACGTAGACCAACGAAAACGAAAAACTTTGTTTTTGTTCATGCGCAATTTATGACAACCATTTGTATGTACATAAATTGGTACGATCGAAAACGAAGCCTATGTAAATAAAACCTCCGTAAGTATATATGTATATAGGAACGGTTAATTTTATACAGGAATTCTCGCACGATTTTGCGGAACCCTGTAATACATAAGCGGTACAGGCGCTTATGTAATCTAAAAGGTAAATTTCTAATACTGGGTGTTTTTTTTAGAAGTTTATTTTTCGAATAGAGATAAAACTGGCATTTTATGGTCAAATCTGGCAACTCTAATGTCATTTATGTTCAGTTTGGTTTGCCATTTCATCATGAACAGGTTGACAAAAGAACAACGCTTGCAAATCGTGCAAATTTATTTCGAAAATAATGGTTCAGTTTGCGAAGTTTACCGCAAGCTCCGTCCATTTTATGGTCGACATAATCGTCCATCAGAGCAATTAATTCGGTTAACCATGGGTCGTTTTCGCACTACGTTTACTCTATGTGATAATACGCATCCGCAGAGACGTCGAACAGTGCGCACCGAAGAAACAATTGCCGCTGTAGAGCAAAATGTTGAAGAGGACCCGAATGAATCGATTCGCCACCGTGCACAGCAATTGGAGCTTTGTCCATCAACTTTATGGAAGATTTTGCGCAAAGATCTTGGCTTGCGACCTTACAAGATCCAGCTTGTGCAAGAATTAAAGCCGCGAGACCATGCAATGCGTCGTGATTTTGGTGTATGAGCCGAAAATGAGATTGATCTCGATGCTGATTTTCATCGCAAAATTTTGTTCAGTGATGAGATGAGGCTCATTTTTGGTTGAATGGCTACGTCAACAAGCAAAATTGCCGCATTTGGAGTGAAGAGAATCCACATGAGACCCTTGAGACGCCATTACATCCACAAAAACTGACTGTTTGGTGTGCTCTATGGGCTGGTGGAGTCATTGGGCCATACTTCTTCCGAAATAATGCTGGAGAGTCAGTTACCGTTAATGGAGACCGGTATAGAGCCATGATAACCGACTATTTTGTTCCCGAATTGGATGGCATGAATGTGGATGAGTTGTGGTTCCAACAAGACGGCGCTACATGCCACACAGCGCACGTCACAATCAATTTATTGAAGGAAACATTCGATGAGCGCATAATTTCGCGGAATGGACCTGTCAATTGGCCACCAAGATCGTGTGATTTGACACCATTGGATTATTTTCTTTGGGGATATGTGAAGTCGCTCGTCTACGCCAACAAACCAGAAACGTTAGGGGACTTGGAAGCCAACATTCGTGGCGTTATTGCCGACATACGGCCCCATATGCTCGAAAAAGTGGTTCAAAATTGGACCTGTAGAATTGGCTTTATTCGAGCCAGCCGCGGCGGCCACATGCCCGAAATCATATTTAAACATTAATGGCATAAAATTATCCTTCCAATAAAGCCAAATTGATGGACATTAAAACGATTTTCTTGTGTTTTATTTCAATTCGAAGCTCTATACCTCTAAAAAAAACACCCTGTATTATCAATTTTAACGAGTTGTGACTTTATTGATCGCATTTGTTACCTGTGGTACTTCCCTTTTGCATAGCTGCAAAAACAAATCCCTCTTACGGCACCGTGTGGAGACAGCTTTCCAAATTGTAGTTTCGTCGAGCTGGCAGTCTTGGTAGTGATGGCGGTAGCAACTCCCACGACGCAGCGAATGTGGGGGACTCTTGGTAACGATGTGGCGGCGATGCAGCAGCACAAACTTTCTTTTTTTTTTTATTTAATGCACTCTGGGCAATTGTTATTGTGCAATCTTTTATGCACACTTTATTATTTTTTTCTAAATGTTTTGTCACTAGTTTTTTATTTAAGTTTTGCCACTTTTACTATTTTATTTTCACCGTTTCTTATTGTGAGCGTTTTGATTTTCACCGATTTTAACTTTTACTTGTTTTTTATACGACCGCAGGCTCGAAAGAATCACAATGCTTCTGATACAAAAAATGTGTGTATCTGATTTTTTTGTTTTGCGCAACTTGACAGCCGGTAGCTTGAGTCCGTGTTGCAATTACAAAAAAACGCGAAACAGCAGCAACGATTAATTGTCAATGCGATTGACTTTAATCTGTTTTAATCAATTTTATTTTGAATTAAAATGTTTTTTACTATAAAACGCGCGTCGGAAACAACAACGAAGTAAAACAAATATATGTGTGATACGAATGAGTCTAAGTCCCTGCTCGGGCGCCAAAATGTTGAACGACTAGTTTGTCGTCAAATAAACAAAAACACGAATTAAACTTAAAGCCTGTGCTCCGGTAAATTAAAACCGAACTGTTCAGCTTCAGGCTTATTTTGCAACTAAACTTTATTTTATAACTTCATGTTCTTGCAACTAATATTCACTTGTACTAATTTTTGAGGTACGTTAATAAATTATGGTAATTCAAAACTTAAGCTAAGGTGGTTTGAAAATCAAAAGAAAATAGTTTGGCGAATTCAATGTAGATTTTTACAAACAAAATATATATAAAAATGAAAAGTTAAATTATAGTCAAAATGACTGCAGAGATATGATTAAAAAATCGGTTTCGTTTTTTTGAGAACATTTTGTAGTTAACCTGATTCCCTGGTTAGTTCGACTTAGCAACATGGGCCACCAGGTTAGAAAATTTTTAACTGAGATTTGGTAAAAATTTAATTACATTTACCAGATTTATTTTCTGAGTGTGGGTTTTCACCTTTTTTTTGGGTCAATTTTCATTAATGTAGATAACAGCTTGAAATTTATGCCAAATGATAGAGATCGAAGAGCCTAAATAGAATATATAGGGTTGCCTTGTCGAATCTTGTCCCAAATATGGGTTGCCACTCATTTAAGAAAAGTTGACCCCAAAAACGGGTATCAATTAATGTTTAGGACATGATTAGACAAGATATAAACGGCTTAAAACTGGAAAAGGTTGACAATTTTGTAGATTTAGGCGTCACTATGGATAAAAAACTTCGCTTCAACGTGCATATTGGTTTAATGGTGAACAAAGCAAAAGGCGCCCTTGGATTTATTGAACGATGGTCTAAAGAATTTGACGACCCCAATACGACGAAGTTGCTTTTCACTTCACTTGTTAGACCAATATTGGAATATGCGTCAGTGGTGTGGAACCCCCAATATAATATATACATTGATATGCTGGAGTCGGTGCAACAACAATTTCTATTGTTTGCACTTCGTGGGCTACCTTGGAATCCGGACTCAAATTTACCTTCATATGAAAGCCGCCTCAAACTAATACGTTTGCCAACACTGCGTAGCCGAAGAACTATGCTTAACGTAACTTTTTTAAATAAACTGTTCTCCGGCTCAATGAACTCTGAGTTGTTGCTAGGTATGGTCAACTTTAACAATCCTGGAAGGGATTTGAGACTCTTTCGTTTCTTAAGACTTGATATATGTAATTCTAACTATGCTCATTTTTGTCCATTTCGGTGTATATGTAATGATTATAATAACCTTTGTCATATTATTTCACCCATGGACTCTCACAATATTATAAAGCAAAAAATAATTATTTTCTTAAATACTTGAAACTGTACTTTTTCCTTTGTTTCTGCTGCACAGCCTCTGGGCTTAGTAGAAATTGTGCTCAATCTGTGATCGGAAATTGCTCTACCCATCATTTCGCTCAGAGAAATAGTGCAGTCCCGGTCACCGATCCGTACGATAGACGGATGTGCCTCACGTACGGTTTCGCCTAATGAACGCAGAGCAGTCCGGGTTGTTCGTAGTCGGTCACCGATCCGTACGATAGACGGATGCGCCTCTCGTGCGGTTAGGCGGGTAAGTGGGACCGCAGAGACCGATCGCAAAAAAAAAAAAAAAAATAAAAGGCAACCCTATATATTCTATTTAGGCTCTTCGATCTCTATCATATGGCACACATTTCAAGCTATTATCTTCATTAATAAAAACTGACCCAAAAACCGGTGAAAACCTATGTTTGGGACAGGATTTAACACACTCGACTTTTCTACAGCCGGCTCTTGGACTATTATTAATTGGGACTTAGATGAAAATGTTTATAAAAGAAAAAGAAAACTTAATACAACAATTACCTGTCTGAGAATTTGTTTTTCATTACTTACAAAATCTACGTATTTTTACAACTTTTGTGAATACATAATGGTGAAATGGTTAAATATAATAAAAATATAAATCAAACTAAATATTGAAGTTGAACTCAAAATAAATACTATATTTTCATACAAGCTTAAGTGTACTTGAGGAAAAAAGTACTCGTCAACCCTTATGTACTTGATGCAAAAATAGAAAAATGCAACCGATATCGTCCACCAGATGACGACATGCGCAGAAGATTTCCATTTTTCAACTCGGAATGCGTAACTTCTATTCTATCATTCTTGTAAGGCCATAATCTTTTAGGCGGTTAAAAACTTAACAAAGGTGATTCTCATGGTCTTCAATTGACCGTGACGCGATACAAACGTCATCAACATATGTGAAAACGAAATCTAAGCCTCGAAAAACTTCGTTAATAAATGGCCAAATAGACGTTCATGCGTGCATGATCAATATAATGACGACGCCATCATGATTTCGACACACACCATTCATGCACGCATGATGGATATCATTTTTGGTTGAACTTTTAACGTGGCAATTAAAATTGCATTTAATATTAAAAAAAAGTATGAAATGAGTTTAATTTAAGCTCAAAAAATCTTTAAAAATGTATTTTAAAAAACAAAGTTCATACAAAAGTTTAATTATTTCATCTAATTATCTTTAGTGCATAATATTTCTAATTTCTTTTCCGCACTCATTGTCACCTTCTTCGTCAAAAAATCATGTAAACTGAGCTAAGTTCAGCACACACTATCATGCATGCATGATCAATCAAAAAAATATCAAAATATTTTAATATTGCTCATGCGCATGACCAATTAGTCAATCAGCCACCTACACGGTCAGTTTGCATGAACAATTACTTGATTCATTAAGCCCAATTTCCATGTGATCTTATTTTATCTTATTTCATCCCATATCAGGGATATCAAATCAAATTTTTGTAAGAAAGAAAAAGCATGCGAACAGAACCTAATGCGCTTGGAGAATGCGAGAGTGAATAGCATACATTTGCTATCTTAATAGCATGTGATGTCCTCCCTGATATTTGATGAAATAAGATAAGATAAGATCACATGGAAATTGGGCTTTATGCACGCATGAACGTCTATTTGGCCCTTAAGTCTCTGAAACGTTTGCGCTGCGTTTCGCAGTCCGAACGTCATGTGATTAAACTCATAGCCCAAAAAGCGTTGTGATAGCCGTTTTGCAAATATCATCGGGGTGAATTGGTACTTGATGAAATGCCTTTTGCAAATCAATCTTTGAAAATATGGGTTTTCCAGCCATTATTGTAGAAAAATCTTAAAAAAGGGCACCGGGTAATGATCAGGTATAATCAAGAATGGGGTATAATCAGCGCGCTTAAACCACGATAATCGCCAAGAACTATACGGTTTACGAACCATGTGAAGTAGACTAGCCCAGTTATTGGAAGACGGACGGCAAATGCCTTATTTGAGCGAAGATTTCAACTCTAAACGCACGGCAGCTAATTTTTTCGGCGACAGTCGTCTTGGACGTACATACACGGGCTAACCGTCAGTAATAATACGGTGAACGAGAGTTGTTTTTGTACGAACACTTAATAGCGACGGATGAGTTATTTCGGAAAACTCATTAAGAATTTTGGAATATCTTGAATTTGAATCAAAAGTTCTAATAAAAGTTTTTTTCGACCTTTCAATTTCACAATGGATTTTAAATGCGTTGTGCCATCGCGAAGACACTTTTGATTTAAATCTATAATTAAATTATGGTGTGAAATGAAATCGGCGCCTATTATTGGCTGAGGAAGTTTAAATTTAATTTTAAAATAATTTCACCGTAAACAGATATTGACGGCTGCAAACAATTTTATTTCGGTAGGTTTTGCTCGAACTGATTTTATACACTTTGGAATAACTGACACTTTAGCTCCCGTATCTAATAAAAAGTTCAAATTTGTTACGTAATACGTAAGCGAAATGCTTTTGCGATTTCAGAGAGTTTGCCGAATGGTACCAGCAGAGTTTACCGTTTGCGGAATATATGTTTTTGTTTCTAGAATCGCGTGACTTTGAACAAGCGAAATGTTTTTGCGATTTCAGAGTGTTTGCCGAATGGTACCAACAGAGTTTAACGTTTGCGGAATATATGTTTTTGTTTCTAGAATCGCGTGACTTTGGACAAGATCGCGAACGCCTACGTCGGTGCCCTTCAAAAGTCTTTGAACACTTTGAGAAAGTTCTGCTATCGCCGATTTCAGATTTTCAACCATGTTATACGGTGAGATTTCATTTACCGAACCGTTATTTAAACCAATGGATTCACTTATAGAGTCTGCGATCTTAAGTTTTTGAGCGGTCTCTATGGTTTTTGCTATTATGGCAGCTTGAACATATGGTGGTAATCTGCTTACCCACAAACCATGTAAAATGCTATCACTCAGCGTGTTGTCCGAAGCTCTTTTCATCTCGTTGTATGGGTCACTATGAAGACAATCTCCTAATGGCATATCTTGAAGCACCCGTTGTAGGCGGCGATGTTGGGTTTCAGTAAAATTGTCAATTAACTTTGTTTTAATGGGCTAGTACTTGCCAGTTAGTGGTGTAGCTTCAGTTATCGGTCGTAGCTCCAAAAGGCTCTTCGAGCTCTATCGTTTGGCATACATTTCAAAAATAGTTTACCCAAAAAACCGGTAGCAACCCATGTTGGGGACTTAATAATATACTTAGGCCTCTTGGAGTTCTATCATTTGACATATATTTGGAGGTATAATATTATACAGTTTCAATCAAACCAACAAAATTGGCTAAAATTCAGACATTTTTGGGCATCGGGACAGGCTTTGGCACTGCAACCTGTTTCGTTATTTTCACTAAAATGGCTCACTATATTCCTATACACTCGACCTTTCTACAGCGGGCTCTCCGCCTAACTGCTTGATGTCTATTAAGCTTTTCTTCTCGAAGAGAAGAAACTTCGGCCTAATGAGAAGGAAGCATAAAAATGAAGTGAAATGAGTAAAAATGATATTCATGTTGTTTAATTTTTTGACCATCGTACAGTGGGTTGGAATAGTCTGTTTTCGCCGTGCCAGTCAAGTAGCTCTTTACTTTTTGTAACAGGTAATTGCTTTTGCTTATTTGATAGCCCATCAAAGCGTTAGATTTTATAGTCCTTGAGTTGTAGATCATTTCTTATAAGAAGCTGCTTGAAAGTTTTTTATTTTTTCATATCCTTTTCTACAGAACAGGCTGATTGAGCAGGATATCGTTCTCTCACTTGTTTTATGACGTCATTTGTTCCCACAGTCCGACTGCGTCCAATTTTTTTTTAATCTTCGAGCCTCCCGTATCCTTATATCGTCTTATTGTCTTATGTATGAATTTTTCTGGTATTCCGAGGGATTTTAGTGTTTTTATGATGTCACAATTTCTGTATTTTTTTTTAAAAAAAATTTATAGCTAAGTCACGTTTACCTTCCATGGCGCTTCTGAATTTGATATAAAGAAATTTTTTTTTGCCGTGTACTTTCGTTGTGTACTATTAAATTTTTGAAAAGAAATGCATCCTTAGAGTGTAAAAAAATCAGGTTTTCAATTTTTTTTTTCGGAACAGTGAAATTTACTGACAGTTATTATGGGCCACACTGTATATAGTGCAAGTAGGACAATATGCTAACTTAAACATTACATTTTAAACAGCTTATAGTAAATCATTATCGTCATCATCAACACATCATTATCATCATCATCACCATCATCATTTAAATAGTTTTTGTTCGGAGATCCAGGTACAATTAAATGAATTGCCTGCTCTGTCAAGCTAGTCAACCTATGCAATTTTCGCATGCTTGAAATAATTGGGTCAGAGGTTATCACAAACTTATTGATTTGATTTTTCGCGACTGCACTTTCGTGAATGAGACTCCATATATTTTTTAAAATCTTTACTCCGATCTTCTTGCGTTTCATCCGATAATTGCCAATAGATTAGCATTGGACACAATTTCGGGTCTGTGAATGAAGACTTGAACAAGATGGGAGGCATATTGTACCAAGGATATGTTTCAACAAAATGTCGGCCTATATTGGCTCGTATGAATAAAAACTGAGTAAATGCTGCTTTTACTCCGGAGTAAGAAAAACGAGTTGAGTAAAAGCTATCTGAGTAAAGTAAATGCTCTGAGTAAAAGCTAATATTCGTATGCATAATCTTTTACTTTACTCGGTTTTTCGACTCTGTTATAATTTTGCATAACTGAGTTTTGAAACGTCAAAGTTAAACGTCAAAACGTCAGAAATTAGATTTGTTGACATGGAAATAGGAGTTCCATTTTGTTCGTTGTACCTTTGCGCAAAATCCGATCTCATTGTGACATGCATTTTTTTAAACAATGGAAGTGGTTGTGGATTCTGGGCACTCAAATTAGTTTCCCTGAGTTTTCTTTTAACGTTTTCTACACTCGCTGCTATATTAAGCACTTCCTTTATTTCCACAGCAGGCAAAAACGAACAAAAATGTGTCGAAAGCCGTATCGAACAATTCACGTCCCGGAGGGACATGGAAGGCATTCGGCCTCGTGTTTTTCATTTATTTCTGTATTTTATCGTATTCGAAACCATTTTCGTAGAGCATCCGATAAAATTTTAAATTTCCTTAAAAATTTTACCTTGCGAAATGGAATTTTTAATAATTTTACTTTGCTCTGTCGTAAAATGCTTTCCACGGCCCACTAAAATGCAAAAACTTAAAAAAATCATTGGATTATTATACAAAAATAATGGAACTTACTTGTTACGATAAAATTTTTTTAATAAAAATAAATACCTAGTGTTGAGAAGAAAAGGAGTTGAGCACTGCTATTATTTTGACTGCATAAAATTACAAATTACTCACTATAATAGCAAACCTAGAAAGTACCGTTATTTTTTTGGAACAAATTGTCATGAGCTTATTTTGTGTACTTATTAAATAACTATATTTTAAAAGATTGGAAGAAAAAACTTCATTTGTTCGAAATATTTTCTTTCAATTCAAAAATCACACCCCGTTTCTATTCTTTTGACCGCAGCTGTATGTATATACATAACCGCTTAAACCATACATGTGTTATATGCATGTCACCGACATTTTACGTAAATGATTTTACGTTAGCTTTGATTTAGGCATTTGTTTAACTTTATAACGCTAAGAACCACAAGAAAAACCCTGTGTTTATGGTAGTCCTTTCCCCACCTATATACGTCTTTCGTAATGATTGACGTATTGTAAGAAGAAGAAGAAGACATGGAAATATTAAAATGCATGGATTTAACTGAATTAGATGCCGAATTCAACAAAGGGAATATGGAATAAAACTGCACAATCCATAGCTGGTAAGTAAACAAATATTTATAAAACAAAAATATAAAAATCATTGTTTTATTTTCACTAGGAAAGAAGCTGCATCTACAAGCGCCCGCAATGCCATCATCAATCAGAAAAACTGATCCTGAGCCTAAGCAATAAACACCATTCACTCAACCTTCAGCAGCCAGTTCCATCTTCTTATGCAGTCTCCGAAACGGTAAGTAAACAAATATTTAAAAGAAAGAAACATCAAAATCAGTGTTTTATTTTAGATAGGGAAGAAAATGCATTTAGAAGACTTTGCGACAGGAAACAACAAGATTTTGGTGGACAAACAAAACTCATCTTCAGAAAGATTTTTAAAACCACCAAAAAGATTGTGCTGGGTATGGAATGCACCCCAAGCAGACCCCATTGAAGCGTTGCAAGCCTTTCGAGTCGGTGGTGACAAGAAGAGAAAGGGACCAAAAGTTGCAACTAAAAATGGTTTTTGTGTATGCGGCATGTTTGAAAAATCTTAGGAAATAGAAATGTACATAAATACCGCAGCGCACCCCTTTCGAAAATTGGCTAAAATTAATTTGCAGGATAAAAAACTTTCTTAAAATAATCATGCTACCACAATGGTAAGTTTTTTTTTTTTTTTTTTTTTTTTTCAAACTTCATATTTATTTATTGAACCAACTCGCTTGGAGACTAACAATAACTATACAAATCTTAAGAAACTAATAGAACGTCGGATTTTTCCAAGCCATTGCTTAGAAATATTTTTTTTTTTCAAATTTTATCTTCAGTTGTGAAAGGAGTACCCATTATGCGTATACATAATAGCTACAGGGGTGGTAAGTCTTGTCTCTTCAATCGAGACTTATTCGATGTTAGGAGTAGGTTCCTAGCTAGTATGTTTAGATGTTGCTGTAGTTTTTGTTGATACGATCGCTTTATGTTTTCCTGCATCTGCTTAACGAAAGGTATACCAAGATCTTGGTGTATGTTTATATTCTTGACATACCATGGTGCGCCGGTAATAGTTCGAAGTATTTTTGACTGAGACCTTTGCAATATTTCTATATCCGATAAGCTTGTGTTGCCCCACAACTGGATTCCGTATGACCATATAGGTATAATAATAGCTTTGTATACAAGAACTTTAAATTCAAGGCTGAGTTTTGAATGTTTATGCAAAAGCCAATTAATGCTTGATGCTTTCAACTTAATTTGTATTTTTATACCCTACACCGTGGGTATATTCACTTTGTCTCTCCGATTGTAACACATCGAAGGGGGCGTGGCAGGTATGGAAAAGTATATATATTCTTGATCAGCGTCACCACCTGAGTCGATTTAGCGATGTCCGTCTGTCTGTCTGTCTGGGTGTCTGTTGAAATCAGTTTTACGGGAAAAACAAGAAAGCTAATTGAATGAAACTATCACACACAGGTCACATCTTCTTGCAGGCATCTTGCTATTGAAAATGGGCAAAATCGGTTGACAGACACGCCTACCGCCCATACTCTATGTATATTTACCCAGGCCAATTTTGAAAAAAGTTTCAGCGATTTTGATGAAACTTGGTGATTTGGTGCACATATGAACCAAATTAGGATTAGGCTGGGTTTCAAGTTTCCAAGGAGTCGTACAGGGGCGTAGCACAGCCCTAAATTTTATCATTAATACTACCATATCTTGTAAGCCGTTCAAGATATTGCGATTAAATTTGGTAAACGGATACATATAAAATATATCTTGAATTGTGATAGAAGTGGGCGGAATCGAAAAAGTGGGCGTGGCACTTTTCAACTGTTAAAAATTTTGATTCCGTATATCTCAAAATTCGCAGAAACGATTTCCATAAAAGTTTAGGAGATGATGCCGCTGAAAGCAGTCATCAATACAAGCTCAGCTACTGGACCGAAAAAACTCGTTGAAGGGCGTGGCACAGCCCACAATATTTATAAACGTTATATTTAAAGAACTAACAACGTAATCGTTATACTATTTAATGAGGCAGATATACTTGCTATAAGGTCTCTTACTACAAAAATTTGGGCCAATAGTACCTGTTGGCGTGGCACCTCCCATATAAGCAAAAACGTTTATTGTTATAGATAGTGTGCTATGAGAGTAATCTTCATAAAATTTGGTGTAAAGATGTCAGTTACTATAAGCTTTAAAAATAAATTAATTTTGACAGGATTGCATCAGTGGGCGTGGCACCTCCCATAATAACATAAATTTGTTAGCGCTGTTTTAAGTGAACTATTGCAGCAATTGGTATGAAATTTAATGTCTGTATTTCTGTCGCTATAGGGCATATCTAAATCAAAAGTGGCTGAAATAGCATCAATAGGCGTGGCACCTCCCATACAAATAAAATACGGTAAGTGGCATATTTATCGAAATATGTGAGCAATCATACTAAAATTTGGTGTTAGGGGTTTGATTATGGAAAGCTATTTCTGGATCAAAACCGGGCTGGATTGTACCAGTGGGTGTGCCACCGCCCTAAATTTTGAATTTTTGTTGCAGCATATATCGCAAACTATACAAGCTATTGAGATAAAATTTAATATGAGGATGTCGATCGCGAATATAATTTATTGTACCAAAAGTGGGCGGAACTGGAGAAGTGGGCGTGGCATATTTCAAAATTTTCATTTCTATTCGATTTTTTCCAACATTTTCTACATTCTTTCGACTTTTTCAACCTTTCAACTTTTTCCAATATATCCTCTGTGTATTTGTTCGACGTTCGGATGTTTAAAAAAAACAATATGTCAAGTCTTTTATTTTTTGAACTGTTCTCGTTCGACTTCACTGGAAAAAAGAGTGAAACAAAAAGCATTTTATAAAAATGGCTGACACTTTTCAATTGTTACCATATCCAAATTTCATTAAGAAATGGAACTGTCAAAAATAGCAAAGTATTGCCAGGTTATAAAACTTTATACAGAAATGAAAGTATTCAGATGACAAAATACAGTAAGATTAGTTGAATTGAGGAACGAAAAGATTACAGTTCGGCCAATCTGAACATTTTGATTGACCACAATCAATCTTAATATGAATTACATTTCATGTTTTATACTAGAATAAAATAGTTTCTTAATGATAAATGTCCTAGTTCGATTGGTGTGGCTTCTCATTAGTTGTGACTTCAGCATCAGGCAGCCCTCGCGTGGTAACCATCTACGTAGTTTGATTGCCTCAACTATCCCGTTATATGGTAATTGAGTTATCTGACAATTCTCAAGATCTTTTACTACATAACGATCATTATTTAATACTTTGTGTATAACATAAGGACCCCGGTATTTTTGAACAAATTTTTTATTTACTCCTATAGAAGTATCTATGTGTCTAATCACGACATAATCGCCCACTGAGTATTTTTTCGCAGGTACACTATGCTTCAAAAAGTATTGCAAATTGTACTCCTGAGACTTTTGAATAGCATTTAGTGCATTTGATCTAACTTTATCTAGATTACGATTCAAACCTTTTTGGTTCTTTTCCTCTAAATGTTCGGTCAGTTCATCAACAATTTCACCTCACTGACTTACACCGAATAGCAATTCACTTGATGTATACTTGGTAGTACTGCTTACAGAATTATTAATGGCATATTCAACTTTAGAGAGTTGGGAACACCAATCTGCATGTTCTACTGGCTCACTTAATTTACTTAGAACGGCCTTAAGCACCCTGTTAACACGTTCTACCTGGCCATTGGCTTGAGGTGATGCCACCGCTACCTTAACATGGTCTATATTGCGTTTAAGAAGGAACTCACTGAACTCATTTGACGTAAAGCATGTTCCTCGATCTGATATATCACGCCTCGGTCGACTATAATAGGAAAAATATTTATCAAGAGAGCAGCATACTTCTTTTGTACTAGTAGTATTAGTAGGATATAACCGAACAAATTTTGTAAACGCATCAATGACCACAAATATATGCTTTCGCTTTGAAGTGATGGATGGTAATGGACCAAAATGATCTATGTGTATTGTGTCAAATGGAATCGGTTTTTTCGGTATATTATGCAAATTATGTTCGTTAACACGAGCTGGTGCTGAATATATAATACACTTAATACAAGAACGTATAAAACCTTCAATTTTCTTTTTCATATTTTCGAACCAATAATTTTTTCGAATCTGATCGTAACATTTGTCAACACCTAAGTGACCTATTTTTTCATGAATCATACGTATAACATTTTCTTCCATCTCTCGAGGAACATACAACATTAAACGATTTGAGTCACTCTTTCGAAAAACTAATCCATCATTTAGCTCATAACCAGCTACACAATCACTTTCTAATTTATTAAGTAGTTCTTTAATTTTATCGTCACGACTCTGAGTCACTTGGATTTGAAAATCCAAATCATTAGCATCAACAGCAGCTATCATTTGAACTTTATTTGGAATTTTGCAAGTAATACCAGAATAAACTTCATTTGTTGTATAAGGACAGCGACTCAGAGCATCAACATGACCCATGGTAGCACCAGGACGGTGATGTATAGTATAGTTATAATTTTCAAGCTCAAGTGCCCATCTTGCTATTCTCGGATTAACTTGTTTTTTGCTTAAAGTCATTGTAAGTGAATTACAGTCAGTAATGATTTTAAATGGAATTCCTTCCAAATATACTCGAAACCTTCGAAGTGCATAAATAATGGAAAGGGTCTCTAATTCATAGCTATGATATCTCGATTCGGTATCAGTCGTTGACTTCGAAAAGTACGCTATTGGATGAAATTTAGTATCTTCTTGCCTTTGCAATAAAACAGAACCAAAACCGTGACTACTGGCATCACAGTGAAGCTCAGTTTCGTTTTTTGGACTAAAAATAGACAAAATCGGTGCGCATACAAGTTTATCCCGTAACTCAAAAAATGCACTAGAACAATCCTCGGAAAAATCGAATGAGGATTCCTTACGTAAAAGATTTAACAATGGTCTAGCTATCTTAGAAAATGATGGCACAAATTTTCTAAAATATGAAAACAGTCCAATGCATGTATGAAGTTCCTTTTGGTTCTTAGGAACAGGGTAGTTTCTTATCGCTCGAATATGCGAATCACTGGGCCTTATACCTGACAAATTTACAGTATATCCTAAATAATAAAGTTCATTGTAACCAAATTTACATTTCTTTAACTTTAATTCCAGATTTCTCTCAGAAACTCTTTGTAAAACCTCTTTAACTGTTGACAAATGTGACTCAAAATCTTCTGAAGCAATTAAAATATCGTCAATATAAATAATTATTTTGTTTTCATCGATCAAATCACGAAATACGTTGTAGACGAATCTTTGGAAATGAGCGGGAGAATTTTTAAGCCCGAATGGCATTTTTAAGTATTCAAATTGTCCATGTGGTGTCACAAAAGATGTTAATGGAATTGAATCTCCCTCCATTGAGCACTGATTAAACCATCTTTCAAGTCAAGTAAAGTAAACCACCCTTTTCCTGACATATACTCAACACAGTCTTCAATTAATGGCAACGGGAAATTATCACGAATTGTTTTTTTATTCAAAGCTCTATAATCGACACACATTCTAGTTTCGCCATTCTTCTTTTTGACCAAAACAATTGCGGAGGCATAAGGCGATTGGCTAGGCTGGATAATTTTTCTTTTCAATAGATCGTCAGTGATTTTCCTAACTTCATCCCTATCCTTATAAGACAGTCGGCGCGGAGCACAGTGAAAGGGAGTATCATCTGTCAAACGTATTTTCATTTTATAATCATATTTTTCCCGAAAAATGGTACCCGGTGACAAATAATGTTTATTTATTATTTTCCTTAAGCTATTAGTTTGCTTTTTATTCAAAACTGGATTAATATCTACTTCATTGCTAAGTACAGATAGATCAATAGCACATGCTTCCATAAAAAAATTATTAACACATTCCTTATGAAAATCAATCCCAATTGACGATACACATTCAATTTTATTCTCAGCTAAATCATTTTGATTTAAAATTGAAGCACCAGATACCTGTCTACCAAAGCCACCAACTAATTGCTTACTATTTGTCAAATCATATGCAAAACTCGAATAATGTTTAGAAATCAAGGGATTTATTAATTCAATATTCAAATTTGTTTCATTTATTTTATCTGATTTTTTTAACTGTATTAAACGTATTTTAAGCTTATGCATAAAGTCTCTTCCAAGTATAAGAGGCATTGACATTGTACCGTCAGGTATAACCAAAAAGCAAATAACTTTTACTTCATTTCGAAATTTGACTTTACAATGTAGTGAACCATACATATATAATTTGCGTTTCCCAAGACCTTGAAACATGGTGGGCACAAGAGTACTTGGTAGTTTGATGGACGATGGTATGCTTGAACGTTGAATGAGATTAATCGGACTACCAGAATCAATCAAAGCAAAAAATTTTATGAAATCAGTGCATATGGTTTGACAAGAATTACAAAAAGCCAGACTCACCGTTTGCATAACACGAACATATGATTCATCGTCATATTCGGCAGCTTCGGACGAAACCACGGCAATATTTCGAGACTGATAACGTTTTAGCTTTGGGCAATCCTTATGGAAATGGCCCATCTGGTGGCAGGTAAGCAGGAACCAGGTGGCCGCAATGGTTTCGGGCAAGCACTTTGATAATGCCCAAATTGCGAGCAGTTAAATCATCGAATTTGTTTCTCAGCCACAGCAGTAGCAGACACAGCATGACTATTTGAAGATTTCAGATTTGGTCTTGGTATATTCGACCTTTGACGGCGCTGCTCGTACCGGTCCATACGCTGAACAAGTTCATCAATTGTGCGAGCCCCATATAATATAGTGACATTGTTACTATTATCTGGAATGCCATCTATGATTATGTCAACCAATTCTTGTTCGTTGATATCGGATTTGGCAGCAATGGACTGCATAGCTACCACATAGCTGATGCAGGACTCCGTTGACTTCAAAGTACGCAAACGTAATTGACGATAAATTTCTTGACGCGTAACTGTACGACGAAACATGTTTATTAAAGAGACCTTCATATCGTCGTATTCAATAAGACCCAAATTAAAAACAAAATCTTTTGCCGTTCCCTCCAAGCGACGTCGAATTCCTAGACACATTTCTCGGTTTTTATAGCCACGAGCTTTAGTGTAGTCTTCAAATTGCATAAACCACCGATTTACATCATAGTGGTTATCACTACTAAACTTAGGCACAGCTGCATCTAGTTCTTCAAAATTTATCTGCCGTCTAACACTTGCATCACACTCGTTGGCCTCCAAACAATTTATCTGTCGTTTCAGTTCAAGCATCTCCCGGTGCATTCTTAAAAGTTTTAACTTTTCTTCTAAAGTACGGGCCTCAGATCCATTGGTGTCGTCTACCATATGTTCACCGCGGGTGCTTGCACCATCAGAAGGTGCAAAGCAAGTAGCAGAATACGATGCTTGGTAATCGGTTATAAAATTTGTTGCAGAAGCAAAATCAGCAGCAACATTAACCATTGGCTCTGCAACAGTATGCGAAGAACTACCAGTGTCAGCAGCACTATTCACTGATGCATCGGTATTGATCGTCTTGGCAAACGATACCATTGGAATACTGGTAACGACCACAGGAGCACTAGTGGTAGCAGCAACGACAGCGGAAGCGCACTGCATAACAGCGGATTCAGTAGCAGTATTAGAAGGGACGCCACCATTAGCAACAGTGACCCCAAAAGTTCCAGCAGCAGCTATATGGTTGCCAGTGTTAGCAGCAGCAACAGCAGTATTGGCAATAGGCACCGCGGGAGCGCTAGCAGTGACAGAAGGGGTGCTAATGAGCACAGCAGTATCCACGGAAGCCTCATTGACTACATAAGTTTTAGCAGCGGTGACCGCGGAAGCACTAGCAATGACAGCAGGGACCGCGGAAGCGCTAATTTCAGCTGCATTGACCTTGAGAGCGCCTGTGTTGACAGCAATATTCTCGGGAGCACCCGTATTAGCTATAGTTGCCAATAGGGCACTTGTTAAAACAGCAGTTGTGTCAGCGGTGACCACGGGAGCGAAAGTAGCAGTGTTGACGACAGGAGCGCCTCGTGTTTGTCGTGTAGGACGTTGGTTCATCATGAAAATATACTTTTTAATCTTTTAACTTGTTTCCTTGTGAGATCTGGCGAGGTTTACCCCACATCTGAATTTTAATAGTCGTGGATGTTTAAAAAAAACAATTATAGATATGTCAAGTCTTTTATTTTTTGAACTGTTCTCGTTCGACTTCACCGGAAAAAAGAGTGAAACAAAAAGCATTTTATAAAAATGGCTGACACTTTTCAATTGTTACCATATCCAAATTTTCATTAAGAAATGGAACTGTCAAAAATAGCAAAGTATTGCCAGGTTATAAAACTTTATACAGAAATGAAAGTATTCAGATGACAAAATACAGTAAGATTAGTTGAATTGAGGAACGAAAAGATTACAATAAGTTTCTTTATTTTTTCGACTTTTTCATCAACTTTAAATTGTTTAAAAATTTTTCAACCTTTTTCAACTTTTTAGAGTTTTTCAAACTCTCTCAATTTTTTTCAACATTTTGCATATATTTTCGATATTTTCCAAGTTAGAAAGATTGGCTTTCTAACATTTCACATTTTTTTCGACTTACTCAACCTCTTCAATGTCTTTTCAACATTTATTTAAAAGGTTATTTCAGTGCAGTGTAGGGTATGTGAGTTTCGCCCTAGCCGAAGATAACACCTTAACTTGTTTCTTTTCAATGTGACTTTTCCAAGTAAGGTGTCTGTCGAGGTGCATACCTAAGTATTTAACTTCAGTGCTCTGAGGTATTGCGATGTTATTTAGGTGAACTGTGGGGCAAGTCTTTTTATTGCGTGTAAAAGTTACATGTTTACTTTTTTGCTCGTTTACATTTATTCGACAGTTTAAAAGCCATGTTTCAACTAGACGCATGTGTTCTTCGAGGGTATGTGACGCACTATGAGGGTCTGCGTGACAAGACAAAATTGCAGTGTCATCAGCAAAAGTAGATGTAAGCACAGAGTTGTTTGTTGGCAAGTCAGAAGTGTAAATTAGGTAAAGAATTGGGCCAAGAACACTACCTTGTGGTACGCCTCCAAAAATGTCAACGTCTTCTGAAATGTAATCGTTGCATTTTACCCTGAGCTTTCGTCCTGTAAGGTAGGATCCTAGTAAAGCATGGGTATTTTTAGAGAGTAATTTTTTTATCTTGTGTATAAGTCCATCGTACCACACCTTATCAAAAGCTTGAGCTACATCAAGAAACACTGCTGAGCAATATTTTTTTTCTTCGTATGTCTTTCTAATTTTTGCTATTATATTGTGAACTTGCTCTATAGTTCCATGATTTTTGCGGAAACCAAATTGGTGCTGAGGTATTATGTTGAGTTGGTTCATGTGGGGCAAAATTTTCGAGAGCAGCAGCTTTCAAAAAGTTTTGATGTGGTTGGCAACAAGCTTATTGGCCGATATGATGAAACTTGTGTGGGATTTTTCCCAGGCCTAGAAATCATTGTGATTATTTGAGACATCTTCCAGCTTTTTGGGTAGTGGCCCAATTGAGTAATAGTATCGAGTAATAGTTAAAAAGTATGGTTAGGTGTCTGACTGCACAGCAAGGTAATTCAATAAGCATATTAGCAGTAATTAGGTCTTGACCTGGTGCTTTCTTCTTGGTTAGTTGAGTTTTTATGAATGAATGAACGTCTTTAGTTGTGAAGCGCAACAAAATTTTTCTCATATTTTGAGTATCTTGTGGTATTTCAAAACTGTTTCCCGGAGGATTCGGCTGAAATACTTGTTTAAGATGGTGAGCAAATGCTTCCCTTTTTCTTCCTTACTTCTAGCCCAGCAAGCATTACTTAGTCTTATGGGAGAATCTAGATCAGTAGTTTTTTTCATACTTTTAATGGCCTTCCGTAAAGAGTAAGTAGTTTGAAGACTCTAGCGGGCTCAGTTTTTTAATGTATACCTCTATACCTCTTTCAGACTCTTCTCGGAGGACATTTCTCAATTTAAGTTTGGCTAAGATTAGTTTATGCTTAAGTGTAGGTGACCTGACTTCTTGCCATAGTCGCCTGAGACGTCTTTTTTCCTTCACTAAACGTTCTATTTGGGAGGAGCTGAGGCGTTGCTTTATATAGATAGGTTGCACAGGAGTGGCATGAAGAGCAGCTGATACAAGCATGGTGTTATATAATTGTATGGCTGATTCCAGCTCCTCCGAATCTTTAAGGCTTACATCATTACGAAGATGAATACTGATGTATTTTTTATATTCAAGCAAATTCGTTTTATTTGTTGTAAGCCCATTGGGTGTCTGCAACAGCTTTACATATTTATGCATATGCAAAATGACAGGAGAATGGTCAGAGCTTAAGTCAAAACATGATTCAGCAGAAATTTGCCTCTTATTGATTCCTTTTGTAATTGCAAAATCCATAAGATCTGGAGTCTTTTGAAGGTCTGATGGCCAATAAGTTGGCTGATCAGTGGAGACATAATCAAGACCATTGCAGTGATTGGTTAATGAAAGCAAAAGTGCTTTGCCTTTTGGATTGATAAGTCGTGAACCCCAGTGGTTATGCTTCGCATTATAGTCACCAGCAGCTACGAATTTTGATCCTAGTGAATTAAAAAAGTGGTCGAACTGGGCTGTTGTAATCTTATATCTTGGAGGACAATATACAGCTGCAACTGTTATTTTGTCATCCCAACATTGTAAGGAAAGCGACGTAGCTTGTAGGTAGTCTCTCTCATACTGCTCAAATTCGTAGTGCTTTATACGATTTTTAATGAGTATGCCTGTACCTCCTCGTGCTTTACCATCAGGGTGACAGGTTTAGTAGAATTTATAACCTTCAATTTTAAAATTGTGCATAAGGGTAAGATGTGTTTCAGAAATTAGTAGAATATCAATTTCGTTGTTGCAAAGAAAATTTCTAATTTCTAAATCATGTTGGCTTACGCCGTTTGCATTCCAATGACAGATTTTGAGTGTGTTCATTTGTTTCCAATCAAAACTTTCATAAGTTGGTTTTGATTGTTCATCATCTCATGCATCATTGTCTGCATTGTTGTCATGCACTGGGTCATGCATTGCGTGAGCGTCATAAGCATGGTCTCAAGGTTTTGAGAGCTACTTATGATATTTGCAGGTTTATCCTGACTCGATTTGAACACGTTAGCATAAGTCTGGCCCGACATATTGGGCAAATTTGTAGGTACAATGTTATTTGTTAAAGTCTGCATGACTTGCGTAAACGCATTTTGTTTTTTTAATTCAGCATATACTGGGCACCCCTCCGCAATTATTGCACTTTTTTGTGGTAGCATCTTTTTTGTCAGTAGAACATGCTGACGAGGGGTGAAAGTCGCCACAAGCAACACAAATAGTACGAAGAGTGCAATAAGATTTGGTGTGGCCAAATTCCTGGCAATTTGTGCACTGCACAGGACCCATTCGTTTATGTGGCTCCTCAACAGATATTCTGCGACTTAAAAGGTAGCGCATATTATAAATAGGATGCACATAATTTTTTTGTAATTTTCGGGTATCTGGTTCAAGTTCAACACGAAAAAGTGGCTGTGGGGTTTTGTTTTTATTTCTAATGTTGAAAATTGACTTTGGATTAAATCTAGCATGAATCAGAGCTTTTTTGATTTCATTTTGTGCGACGTCGGGTTCTATGCCTTTTATTATGATTGTTAAACCTTTGCTGCTTTTAAGCTGGTAGGTGTAGTAGCTTTTATTATTTTTCTCCAGGTAAGAAGCAATTGTTCTATAATTTTTTTCTGCATAAATTTTTATTTTGGTTTCGGAAACATTGCCTTTCGTAAGAGGAATTATATGAAAGGCATCTTTTCCAATTAGAGAAACAAAATTACAAACAAGCGCATTAGAACTGCGTTCACGCAAGTAAATGGGGGGAGGCTTCAGCATTTTATTGTTTGAGTTGTTCATGTTGTCGTTATTCAAATCGGGTTTGCCGTTATCAAGCAAAGCATATCGATTTTGGCTAAGTGGATTATTTGAAACTTGTTCACTTTCGCTTACTTTATATATTTTTCTTGAGTTATTTGCGTTACCCTTTGAAAGCTATTCTCTTGATTTTGATATAACGATCCATTCCAGTCTGGATTGCTGAAGTTACAACCTTGTTGGAGTTACTATTGGTGGTGTAGGCCCTTTGTTGACTAGAAGTATTAGAAATATTGGAAAATATTATACTTGCGGTTTTGTCATTATTTTCCTGATGGGGTGTTGAATTTGGCATCGATGACACATTTCCCTGCTGGGAGATCAAAGGAGAGCCACATTGTACACTCCATGGTGACTTAGCAGAGAGAGGATCCGCTTGATTAGATGCAGCTGGTTCTTGTGTAATTTTTAACATGCTTTGATGTGTGTGTACTAGGTGAGCGTGCACTTGCGCGATTCAGCACTGACCGATGACTCTTTTGGAGGTGAGCGCTCAACCGGCATTTCTTTTCACTTGCTTAATGTGCGATAAATTAAACGAATTTTTTTTTATTTTTGCCACTAAGGGCAGAGAATCTGCCGTTTGTAAGTCGCACTTCGATTAAGATTTATTTTTGCGTCTCTGTCGCAGTTTATTAGATTTTTATATTCACTTTTGCACTGTAAAAACGAGTTTATATTGGGAGTGAAATTTTTATACAACTCGACACGGAGAGTGAGCGGATTGATTGATGGTAAGTAAACAAATATTTAAAAGAAAAAAATATCGAAATCAGTGTTTTATCTTAGATAGGAAAGAAGTTGCATCTACCGCTCCAGCAATGCCAAGTCACGAATCATTCATTCTCTCGTGTTTGACAGTTTTACAGGATTTTACCAAAAAAGTTCTGGAACGAACCTATTTTAACTCGTGCACATTTTGACATACACGAAAAAATTATCAAAAATGAGGTGCGCAATTTAACCTACCGCAATGGGATGTATCATAATAAGGACCTGTTTCGTGGCAAAGTGAGTATAATAAATATCCAATATGATGCATTTAAGTTGAATCAAGTATTTGATGAAGTATATTGAAACAAAAAAATTTTAGTTGCAGGTTGTTCTGGATGTTGGTTGTGGAACTGTGTTTGCTGCAATAGCTGGTGCTGCTGAAGTTATTTCTGTCGACTGTTGCAATATTTATATGAACATAAAGAAAGCTGATCAAATCACAAGAACCTTTAAAGTGAAACCTAACGAGCGTAATAATCGCGATCTGAATTTTGTCATTGATGTTAACTTTAAGGGCGAATCGTCAGACGTTAATGAAAATAACACTTATATGATGCGTTGATATAGTATACCTACATTTGTACTTATGTAGGCCACAATTTCTCATTAAAATTACAACAAATTATTAAAACTGTTTCCAGTAAATTTATTGGTTTTTTTTTGTTTTCCGGTAAAAAGAGATTATGCGATATCAAATTCTATACGAACACTTAGAACAATCGATACATCATTTTAAAAAGAACAAGTTAAGGTGCACTGCACTGAAAATCGTTTTTAAATAAATGTTAAAAGACGTTGAAGAGGTTGAATGAGTCGAAAAAATTTTGTAATGTAAAAAAGGTCGAAAGAAGTTGAAACAGTCGTAAAAGACTTAAAAGGTCGAAAAATATGGAAACCATTGAAGAAAGTTCAAAGAAATTCAAAATGTCGAAAATATATGAAAAATGCTTAAAAATGTCGAAATAATATGAAAATGTTCAAAAAAGTTGAAAGAGTTCAAAATCGCTGAAAAAGTCAAACGAATACATATGGGATATATTGGAAAAAGTTAAAAGGTTGATAAAGTCAAAAGAATATGGAAAATTTTGAAAAAAATCAAATAAAACTAAGAAATTTAAATGTGCCACGCCCACTTCTTCAATTCTGCCTTATTTTGGGTTACTAAATCATATTCGTCATTGACATCCACATACCAAATCTTAGCCCAATAGGTTCTATGATTTGCAATATATGCCGTAATTAGCTTTTTATAAGCAACACTCTTTCACCAAATTTTAGTATGATTGATCACATATTTCGAAATATATGCCACTTAAGGTATTTTACTTGTATGGGGAGTGACACGCTCACTCGTGCTATTTCGCCCACTTTTGATTCAGGTGTACCTTATAGCAAGTAAGCCACATAAATTAAATTTCATACCAATTGTTGCAATAGTTCAATCAATTTATGTTACGATTGCAACTTTATGGTAATATAGGAGGTGCCACGCCCACTACTGCAATCTTATCAATTTTCATTTAATTTCAAAGTCCATAGCAGCCGATACTTCTAAGCCAAATTTTATGAAGATTACTCTCATAGCACACTATCCATAACAGTAAACGTTTTTGTTTTGCATGGGAGGTGCCACGCCCACATGCTCCATTGCACCAAATGTTTGCAAAAACATACCTTCTAGCAAGTATATATGCCTTATTAAATTTCATAACGATTACGTTGTTAGTTCTCTTTATATAATGTTTATAAATATTGTGGGCTGTGCCACGCTCTTCAACGAGTTTTTTCAGTAAAGTGGCAGAGCTTGTGTTGATGACTCCTTTCAGTGGCATCATCTCTAAAATTTTTATGAAAAGCGTTTGAGCCACTTTTGAGATACATGGAATCAAAATTTTTAACTGTTGAAAAGAGCCACGCCCACTTTTATCACAATTCAAGATATATTTGAAATGTACCCGTTTACCAAATTTCATCACAATATCTTTCACGGCTTACGAGATATGGTGGTATAAAGGTTAAAATTTAGGGCTGTGCCACGCCCCTGTACGACTCTTTGAAAACTTGAAACCTAGCCTAATCCTATTCTTGTTCACATATGCATCAAATTACCAAGTTTCATCAAAATCGCTGCAACTTTTTTCAAAATTGGCCTAGGTATATATCGTCATATAAAATCAAAAAAGCCCTAAGTTACAAAAAAATCAAAATTGACTTTTCGATTATTTATGCACCGTATCAAAATACATGTTCCTGCAAAATTTTACACTCCTACAATTAAAAACAACGTTTTTATCAACAAAATTCTAAAAGCCCTAAGTGCCAGCGCAAAAAACTTCTAAAAAAAATGTAACTTACGTCTTTCGTCAAAAAATAAATAAAAAATACAAGAGAAAAAACGGATTTTTTTAATTTTTTTTTATAAACAGTTAGTTTTCCCATGTTGTGTTTGTGTATGAGGCAGAGAAAAACGAAGTTGAACTTGGGCTATCTAGGGCTACCAGATGGCCTGCCTACAAAAGTAGTGTAAATCAAAAAATTCCAATTTTGTAATGAAAACCAAAAATTTTTTTAGTCCCATAAAAATATTTTTCATGAGCAAAAAAAAAAAATTTCCTCGCTTTCTACGAAAAACCCCAGCAAAATTAAGAGAATATTTGTAATAACTTTTATTTTACAATGCAAACATCGAAAGTAGCAAAACCATCCTAAGCCATTTCAAGTGAAAAATAGCAGTCTTGCAAAAGTAGCACATTTGCTACTAAAGTATGCCATCTGGTAGCCCTAGTTTCATCAAAATAAAATAGAAAAAATTTCGTTTAAGTGCATGTTAAAATAAAAACGAGCAGCAGCTATTTCTAATTTTAAATCGCTAAATATCCACATATATTACAAGAGTGCATTTAATAAAAATGGGTTCTGAAACTAATTTAAATAACTCGATGAATTAAAAAAAAGTGAATAAAAAATACTCAAATTACAATGACCGCATGGCTGGCAAAATGTACAAAGGAATCAGTAAAGGAATTGCGTGCGAAAAAAATCCTCGAAAAATGGGGTTAAGATGTCAGTCTAAGTATTGTGAAAAGAGCTCATTGCTCCCAATTTGCGGAAAATATACGCCAAGAAATATTTGATCGATTTTGGAACATTTCGTGGGAAGCAAAAAAGGCGTATATAACAAGTCAAGTAGAAGCAGAAGAAAAAGCACGACATCGTAAAATATGTTCGAGGCGATCGATATCTAAACGTTATTATTTAAAAGCTAAGGCGACTCGGCCTGCCAGCTGAGTTGTTTAAAGCTGGTGGCGATGAATTGATAAGGTGCATGCATCAACTCATCAGCAAAATATGGCTAGCGGAAAGCATGCCCGACGATTGGAATCTCAGCGTGCTTTGTCCTATAATAAAGAAAGGAGACCCGACAATCTGCGCCAACTACAGGGGTATCAGTCTTATTTCCATCGCATATAAGATCCTCTCGAGCGTTTTGTGTGAAAGATTGAAGTCACATACAGAAACGCTGATCGGATCCTATCAGTGTGGCTTTAGACCTGGTAAGTCCACCATAGACCAGATTTTTACACTACGCCAAATCCTGGAGAAAACCCATGAATATCAAATTGACACTCACCATCTCTTCGTCGATTATAAAGCTGCGTTCGATAGCCCAGTGCGGGATTGCCTATACGCAACAATGTCTGAGTTCGGTATACCTGCAAAGTTGATAAGGCTCTGCAGGATGACGTTGAGCAATACGTTTAGCTCCGTCAAGGTAGGGAATGACCTCTCCGGAACTTTTAATACCGAGTGAGGTTTCAGACAAGGCGACCCGCTCTCGTGCGATCTCTTCAATTTCATTATGGAGGGAATCGTACGAAAAGCCGGTGTGCATCATAATGGCACCATTTTCTTCAAAGGTGTTCAGCTCCTTGCGTACGCTGATGATATTGATATTATCGGTCGGAGTAAGAGAGATGTTACTGCTGCTTTCACTGCTATTGAAAAGGAATCAGCCAAAGTGGGTTTGACGGTAAACGAGGGCAAGACGAAATACATGATGTCTACTAACAACAACAAGAGAGCACGGGATCTAGACTCTCATGTTACAGCGGGCAACTGTAAATTAGAAGTTGTCAAGGAATTCATTTACCTTGGCACTGCCGTAACCAGCAAAAATGATGTCAGTCTGGAGATTAAGCGGAGAATAACAATTGCTAATAGGTGCTACTACGGTCTCAGTAAGCAATTACGTTGCAGAGCTCTCTCTCGATCGACAAAGCTAACACTCTACAAGACGCTCATTCTACCTGTGCTTCTTTATGGCGCTGAGGCATGGGTGGTTTCGACAACAGACGCAGCCGCTCTTGGTGTGTTCGAGAGGAAAGTTCTCCGCAAAATCTTTGGTCCTGTTCGAGTTGGCGACGACTATCGCATTCGAATGAACCACGAGCTGTATGAGCTCTACGCCGACATTGACATAGTTAAGCGTATAACAATACAGCGACTACGCTGGCTGGGTCATGTCCATCGTATGGATAAAGAAGCTCCAGCGAAAAAGGTATTCGAAGGGAAGGTCCCCGGTCAACGACGAAGAGGGAGACAATGCCTCCGGTGGATAGACCAAGCTGAGGAAGCCCTAACCGCGCTTGGCATTAACGATTGGAGAAGGCGCGCGCAAAACAGAGGCGCCTGGCGAGAGCTAATGAGGTCGGCCGTAACCTGACAACGGGTTGTTATGGTAATCTAAGTAAGTAAGTAAGTAAGGCGACTCGTATCCAAATTTGCAAGTAAATGTTTATGTTAGCTCTTGGAATAAGTGAAAAAATTATAAGAAATTAGGTGGATGCAAACAATTAAAGTAACGTGCAATTGGATAAAGTACTGCCACAAAGAAAAACTTCGATTAAAGAAAGAAAATACGACAAGCGTCTCAACTTTTTGAAGAATTGGTTAAACGATATTCCGAAACTTGATTCGCATTACCTAAGGCAATACACCAATAAACTTTATTTACAAACAGATGTTAAATCATACAGTCAAATTTAAAAGTTATATTGTGAAGAATGCGTAAATAGCAATGATGATGAAATTTCAGCTGTATCCTATCCAAACTTTATGCTTTCAATAAAAGAACAAAATATTTCCTTATTTAAACCAAGGAATGATATGTGTGATACTTGTGTATCATATGAAGCAAAAAACATAACTGATGATCAATATAACAGCCATAGATCAGAAATTGATGACATGAGAACAGTAAAGGCAAACGATGCCGAAAATGCCAAGTCTAAACTGTTATTATTATTATGCATGGATATGCAAGCAGTAAAATTGATTCCCTAAACAAACGCCAGTGCCTCATATTATAAAATGAAGTTACAAGTACATAATTTCACTATTTATAATATTATTACTGACGAATCTGACAGTTATAGGTTCTTTCCAGAACTTTTTGGGTAAAATCCTGTAAAACACGAGAAAAAAGGAAAATTGCGCTCTGTGAAAGAGAAATAATGTAAAAAGTACAGGAACGGAAAAAACCATTTTTTTAGCACAAGAATAAACGTCAAAAGACAGTAAATAATCATCTTAAATTGAATGTAGTTGAACAATAAATTCAATTCTATGAACGCAAACAATAAAATGGAAAATAAAAATAGTCAAAATAAACTCAATATTTACAATTCAGCTTGCACAACATAGAACAGCTGATAGTTTGACACTTTTAATGAGTTTTCACGCAAAAATTCCTCGGGTAAAAACCTGTAACTTCTTACAAAGAGAGAACATAAACTACGCTCTCATTTGTGTTCTCACTTACAGGTTTTTCGTGTACGGGAACGCTTTTTGGGTAAAATCCTGTAAAAACCTGCAAATTGAACTAATGCATTATTGTACGGAAACGCAACTTATATCTGGGATGAATCTGAAGGGAATCTCGTAGCGTCAACTTTTACCTCATGTATTAAAAAACACTTACAAAAATGTATGCTTCAGTCACCAGATATTCACCATATTATAATATATTCTGATGGCTGCTTTCATCAAAATCTCAATTCAATATTGTCAAACGCATTGCTTTCCTTATGCATTGAAAGAAACATAGCAATAGAGCAAAAATATTTATTAGTTGGACACACCCAAATGGAATGCGATTCAACGCATTCGCTTATCCAAAGAAAAATTAATAATAAGAAAATTAATCTTCCTTCTGAATTCGTTCAACATGTTAAGCATTCCCGAAAGTTTCCATTTCCACTTAGCACTCATCACCTTACTCTTCTATTCGTCCAGGTAAAATTGTATTTATAAATATTTATGACCTGTTAATACAATTAAAAATAACTTCCAGGAAAAAAAGCTGGTGATTCCACCGTCATCAAAATTCGAGCATTGGGATATGATCCGTCTGGAACTATTTATTTAAAACAAACATCAAAGAGGAATATGTTATTCTTCCACACCGAAGTGCAAGAACTAGTCATAGCAACGAACTTTCCCCATTACATACTCATAGATTAAAAATTTCTAAAAAGAAATAGGAACATCTTAAAGATCTCAAGAAATTCATACCAGAAGATTGTCATGCTTTTTATAGTAATTAACCCTATGAAAATGAGCAATAAAAATATTATAACATAAAACAAAATAAAAAAATATATTTCATCTAATTAATGAAGAAAAAATGAAAACATTTCCTAAAAATTACCAAAGCCATTTTTTAATTTGACTTACGCCCTTTTTGGTTTCAGAAAAAGCAAATTCTCAAAGGCGTATGTTTCATATCTCTGCAAGTAATACAAAAACTAGAAATTTTTTTTCAAATACTAATTCTTTAATAAAAAATAAGCTTAACAAGAAAAAATGTTCAATAATTTTAGTTTATTTTTCGTTTTAGAAAGTTTTTTGCTTCTCCTGCTAAATTTGTTCAATGTAACTTAGGGCTTTTTTGATTTCATATGACGATATACATAGGGTATGGGCGGTAGGCGTGTCCGTGAACCGAATTCGCCCATTTTCAATAGCAAGATGCCTGTAAGAAGATGCGACCTGTGTGTGAAAGTTCCATTCAATTAGCTCTCTTGGTTTTCCCGTAAACCTGATTTCAACAGACAAACAGACAGACGGACACCGCTAAATCAACTCAGGTGGTGACGCTGATCAAGACAAAGTGAATATACCCTCGGTGTAGGGTATAAAAAGTAAAGCTTTCTTAACAGCCTGATAAAACTATAGATTACTTACAAGTTTTTAGGAAATTAAGGGTTTCTTAAAATAGTTGTTGGTTCAAGTTTTAGAAAAAGCGTAATATCTCCTTCGCTAGGTAAATTTTGAAAGATCCTTTCACCATCATTGGTACTCAAAAAAGAATGTAGCTCAGTTAAAAAAATACTCATAATAGTCCGGGAAGTAGCGTTGCATTTCTGATGGTCACTTCCTCCTGCATAGTATTTTTGCAATTGATAGTTTGTATATGGCTAGTAAACAAAGTAAAAGTAAGTCGCCAGTGTCGTGGTGTAGCTGGTTGTGAGAGACCGACATAAAAAGTGTTGCTCAAAAACTCAGAAAGCTAGCCATAATTAGAAAAATATATTAAGACCAATGTTGTAAATTTCCTTGTGATGGTAAATACTGTTTTGTTTGTTGCCTTTATCAGTATTTTAAGAATCCCATTCAAAACCAGGTGGCGTTAATTTGTAAGCGGTCAATGAGCATGATCCGGGTGTAAAAGAGCAATTTATAACAATTTTTTTTGTAAATTGTAAATGTGATTCGTACGCAAAAATGGCACGCACACGCTAACCTTCTTTTAAACTGAATGTTAGCGTTTCATAGTCGGAGGTAGTCGATGTAATAATTTCATCACCATGTTTTTTGGTCTTGCGACTAGTAGTTTCAGCAATTTGATTTTGCTCCTTAGTTTGCTGCTTAATTTCTGCAATTTGTGAGGTTGCGCCGTTGGTGCACTAATTTCCATACCCAAAATGAGATCACGAATTTCTGATTGTGTTAGTTGGGCATCGTTCACATTATTCTTTTTGCCATAATCAGCCAAAAACAAGTCCTAAAGTTTCACTTCATCTTTCACCAATGAACATCGATTAATGTTGAACAAAAATGATGAGCTTCTGCGATTGTAGCCTTATCTTATGGTTGGACATCTAGAGCGCACAAAATCAAAATTTGTTGACTGAATGCGGTATAAGAAATGGCCTTAAGCCAATCATCATACAGGTTCAATAGAACCATTTGCGATTCCGTTGCTTTCAGAATAAAATCACCAAATTTTTGAACTTTCAGCCAAGCCTAAAATAAATAAACTTAAATTGTGCAAAAAATGGTATTTTTTCCAAAAAATTTGAAAAAAACTAAACAACGAAAATGTTCTGAGTAAATGCTTCGAATCAACGAAATAGCAAACTCAGGATTTTCTGAGTAAATGTAGCTTTTACTCGGTTTTTTCCGTTTTTATGCATACGAAACTAAGTAAAAGCTATCGTTTAAGAGAGTAAATACTCCAAATGTCATTTTCACATTTTTATGCATACGAAATTTTTTACTCGTTATTTTCAGAGTAAACGCTACATTTCTGAGCAAATAGTTCGAGTAAAAGATTTTACTCCGTTTTATGCATACTGGCCATTGTGTGCATATATTTTAAGTTTTTCATTATCAATTTCATGGCCACTGGATACAACAAAAGCAGCACGTGCATTTTTTTTCATTAAATTCACATATATTTTTATTATTTCCAGATTTTTCAGCGCTTTGAAAAAAAAAAACGTCATGCCCATCATTCATGTTTCCAAAACCAGGTTTGAGTTGGTCAACTATTAGTCCCATAGTCTCTTTAAATTTTTTCTGAATTTCTTTTTTTTTTGTTTCAGCTACTATTCTTTTTTCAGAATTAGTTCTAGCCTGCCACATTTTTAAAGGTAATTTGTATGCAACGTGCAAAAGACATTCAAAAATCCTAATCCAGATTTGAAGAATAGAAAGGCCTAATCTTAAATTTTCTACATTTACAGGTCTTGGGATCATGTATTCTATATTATTAAAGTCTTTACTAGTGGCGACACATAAGTAACACTTATTAAATGATTCAAAATTTTGGCTTAAAAAAACCTTTTAAAAATCCCTTTTACCCGATTATTAGCAACTTCACAAAACAAAGAATATTATTAAAAGAAACAAAAGCAACAACAATTAATATACCGAAAGAAGAAAACAAATAAAAAAAAATACAGAGATCAACACTTGCATAAAAAAACACATTACTTCTAAAAGGCGCAAAAAGGCAGCGTAAAATTTTGCAATACAATAGTGATTTGTCCCATCTTTAAAATAAACTACAAATTTCGACACGAATAATTATGTATATCCATTTAAAATATAAAAATCTAAAATTTGTCTTGCACTTCCAATATAACTAACATAAATTGAAACACTTTCATACACAATTTTTTACACAATTATTAACGAAATATTTTAAAAATAACCTGAACTTGATGGTTCCATAGCAAACTTGTTTACTTTTAATATAGTTTATCAAACAAATAATATTTTACAACGTGAAAGTTTTCGCTTTTTTCAGCCTTTTTTGCACAAAAATTTTAATAAAGCTTGGCGTTTAAGTTTTGCTACAAAACACCAGAGCACTTTTGACATTAATATAAACGACAAGTGATGTAGAATTTTGTATACTTTAAGGGGAGGGTAACGTTAATTCGAAAACAGGCACATTTTTGTAAATTTTTTTCGGCAACACAGTTAAAATCTATTTATTAAAACGAATAGCAGATCAAAGTGCAACATTTGAAGAATATTTTGAAAAATTTTCAGGTAGAAATATTGAAAAATACGGCAGTGGCAGCATTTTTTTGGAAACGTCTAAGAAAAAAGTAGAATTGCGGTGCCCACGATAAGTCGGTGCTGGATCATCTCAAATCAAAAAGAAAAAATGTTTTCGTTAGATAATCGATTTCCCCAGGTAACGCGGGGGGGTTTTTTTGAAATTTCAATTTTTCAATTTTTGGGAACACTTTGAAGTGAAAAACGCGATTTTTGCAAAAAAAAATCGGAGAATTTGTTATTATAAAATAATAAATATCCAGCGTTACCTTGTAAATTACGTACAGAAATAGTGTTCAAAATTTCAAAAGAATCGACGCAGTAGTTTTGAAGATACGGTGGGCACCGACTTTGAAAACGTGAGTTGTGGGAAAAACGCTTTAAAGTTTTAAACGTGCACTGAGTCATGTATGAGGCACGGTTGCTTAAACTGCTGTATCTTCGTTGTTTTTGCTCCGATTCGTCTCAAATTTTCACACAATATTTTTGAAAGGTTTTTCATTTAGATAAAAAAATAAGAAAAAAGTGAATAAAATATACGTTAAGTACGTTACCCTGCCCTTAACCAGGAATAAACAGTTTTGACGAATCTTAAAACCATTTTTTTTGTAATTAATCCAAGAAAACAGGCAATTGTAACCCATTGTGCATCGGCTTGCATCAAATATTCTTTTTCTATACAGTTTGAATACAAATTCATTTCACAATCACACAAACGATGTTGTTTGATTTGCTAAGCGTCTGCTTCCAACTACTATAATTTGATTTAAATTTTATTTATCTATTTAAATAAAAAATAGTGAAGTTTGGAGTGAATAGAAGAGTTTTAAAAGAGGTCGTAGTTGTAACACAGCACTCAGGCTTGGATAGTAATATGTTGGGTTTGGTTGTCTTCCTGTATTTCTCTAAAGCTTTTGACAGCATCGATCATCAGCAACTCATAAATAAATTGTCAACAAAATTTGCATTTTATACTTCCTCATGTAACCTTTTGGCGTCATATCTTTGCAATCGTTTGCAATGTTAACTATCATAATAAGAACTCCAATCTAAATATGCCATGTCAGGCTTCAGTTTTAAGACCACTCTTATTTATGATTTTTATAAATGTTGTAGCAGAATGCTTTATAACTTGTGAACATCAAATCTATACAGATGACACACAATTAGTAGACCCCGCTTAGGTGATCTTTTAACGGCGCAAAAAAATTGGATCTACTAACTGGGGAATCAATAAAGCGGGCCCCGCTTATTTCAACAAACGGATCAATTAAGAGAATCCCGGATAATTGATCGAATTTGTCAATTAAGCGAAGAAAAAAATGTGGTATGTATTTTACTGACCTTACCCCTAGGTAAGAGCCAGAAAAAATATCTTTCAGTTTTAATAAAAGGTTTTTTTTTTTTCAATTATAAGTACGCACAAAAAAATAACTTTTTAAGTAAAAGGAACTTCAATTCAGCTTCAGATATTAACAATAAATTCAGGTATGTGTAGCATTTTTCAAAAAGTATTCCTTAAATCTGCTTTAAAAAATTGGCTATGGACGATTCCATTTCATTTTGCAGTCTATTGGTAAGCATTTCTCTCTCCATATTTTCTAATTTATTGAAATATTTATTGTGAGGAAGAAAATATGTGCGAAGGGTTTGAAGATTTTACCCTATCAGTGGTTTCTTTCTCTGCTTCTTCGGAGATTTCAGAAGTTACAATGGTGTTAACGATTTCGACGTTTTTAAAATCCCCAAAGCACAATAATTCGTTGTCGCTTCTAATGTACTCAAAAGCATTTTGCAATCCCGCATCATCGCTAATCGTTACTCCAGTAGCATCATCACCGTCCATCGTAACATCGTTGATCTCTTAAAAGGGGAATTTTGCATGTATTTTTCACTTGAGAAATATTTTTTCTGATTATTTAAGCGGGAATCATTTAACAGGGGATTTAGATGCATATTTGAAATGAGGAAAATTTCATTGGGTTTTTTTAGACCAGTTATCCGGGGAATTCACTTAACCGGGGATCTATTAAGCGGAGTCCATTGTATAAGCTTTTTCCGATGTCTCTATGTACTCACTCAGTGACATCATGCAAGAGATAGAATCTTTCGTTGGTTGGAGGAAAACGATCTTAGACTAAATCCTATTAGGACCAAAGCTATGGCGATCAATAGTGGTCGAAATAAAAATGAGTTGCCTCCACTTTTCTTAAACTATTCCCCCCATAAAATAAGTTGATAGCATTACAAATCTTGGTATTTACTTTAATAGCAATTTCACATGGAATACCCACATACATAGTGTATACTCCAAAATTTATGGGGCATTACGGGGACTTAGATATACCAACCGTTGTTAAACTAAGGCTCGTGAAATCCTATATCTTGCTTATCATACTCTATGGTTGCGAATTGCTTGCTAAGCTGGATTTTGAATCGCTTAGAAAATTGACGGTTGCTTATAATAGTTGCGTTAGGTACATATTTGGTGTAAATAGACATTGCCATATAAGGCGCCCAGTTGCAAAACCTGCCAAGCCCAAAAAAATCAAACTTTGAGATATCCTCATATATTAAAATCTAGACCATGCTCTATCTTTCCACTATGTTTTTAGATAACAAAAATTTTTTGACATTACATTTTTTATACATATTTTTATGCTTGCATTTCAAAACCGGCCAAGTCCATGAACTTGATTTCAAAACCGGTCCAACGCCTTGGAATCAAAACCGGCCAAGTCCAGTACATTGGTATCAAAACCGGCGAAGTCCACTTTTTTTCAAACAAAATTTGATAATTACTATGTTAAAACCGGCAAAGTCCATTGCATTGGTATCTTAACCGGCCAAGTCCAAAATTGTTTTCTCAAAAACATACGCAAATAAAACTCGAAAAGTCTGATCTGACGTGCTTTGAGTAAGAAATTTTATAAGCTTTTATGTGGGAAATACGCTTTAATTTTTCAATGAGCATAGACGAATATAAACGTTTTTCGTTATTTTTCCAAAAGTATGAAAAAGGGACTCGGCCGGTTTTGCAACTGGGCGCCTCATATGGCAATGTCTATTTACACCAAATATGTACCTAGCGCAACTATTATAAGCAACCGTCAATTTTCTTCATACTCCAAAAATATAACTGAACTGCTTAGTTTTCGCACTTTATTGCTGCTTCATAAGATGATCCATAGAAAGAAACCAGATTATTTATTTGAACTTTTAAGGTTCTCTACGAACCAGAGAGCTAAGCAAATCATATTGCCTCGTCACAAGTATCTTTGACCTCACGTCATTTTTTATTCATGCGATTCACCTATGGAACACGCTACCCATTCTTTTAAAACGCATTTATAACAAACATTTTCAAGCGAAAGCTCTTTTTCACTTTTAGCATTTCTCTTAATATATTATTATTTTTATAGTTATCTATATCTCTCTTTCCGTGCCTGAAATTGTTTCCTTTTAAATTGATGTCATTTTATTTTGATTCATAAAATTTACGTAATTTCTCCTTTAACTTTTTGTATTAAATATTGTTTTAATTAATAGTTGTTAAAATTAATTAAAATTCTAAGTCTATAATTAATAATTAGCTAAACTTGTAGTAATTAAAAAGAGAAATCTAATTGTACAATGAATTATTGAATTAAATAAATATATCGCTAAATGATAAAGAAACGAACACTAGTAACTAGGACATACGGCTGACTTGATGTAAATGAGGTATGCAATAATATAACGAAATGTTTTGAGGAATAAATTAATATTTAAATCAAACTGTAAAGTTAAATTTATATTTATTTATTAATTTTTCATGATTAATAAAAGGGAAACACAACAAATTTTTTTAACATAGTTGCATCAAGAAAAAGGTGTATAACATTTAATATAAAAATAATATTATAGTTTTAAATGTTACTTCAGCTCATTTACATATGAAAGTGTAGTTGGGTAAAACCGAGATTGAGTTTTAATTGAATTTTGTATGGTTAAAATTGATACAATATAGAAAGAAAGATAATATTTAAAGTTATTTAATTAAAATTTTCTAGAGGCAAAGTATAATAGCTTAAACTGTTCGCCTAAACAAAGTTTCAATTTCGATATGGTTAAGACTAAGGAAGAAGCATTTAACAATTTTTAAAAATACAAACAATTTTCTAATGAATTTACAACTAGCAGGAAGACTATCAAACTATAATTATCTGAAATACGACTATGCATGTAACCCGATCTAACGTAAAAAATTATCAAAACTTTAAAATAATAAAATTGTCTTATTGGAAGAATACCAAGAAGTCTAAAAAATTCAACTGAGTAAACTCTACGATTAAAGCTACAAATATTTCTGATAACGCACTTCTGAAGGGTTATAAGAGGCCGAACCTTATTAAACCAAGCATCACCCCAACAACTAATGCCATATTGTAGCTTTGATTGACATTGGCCATAGTGTACAACTGTAGTCTGTAGTACCGCTTTAAATATGAGATATGCTCGGACCAACTCAGATACTCAGATGATGGTCAATTATTATACCAAGATATCTTAAATTTGAAACTTCATCAACTTTAAAACAGCTGTCGCTACAGGTAGTGCCTTGATTGAAACTAAATTAAGAGATAATAATAATAATTAAAATATTATGATCTGTTCTATAAACACAAACAAAAAAATTACCTTCGGTGAGCTTGCCGATTTTACATATTAGCACTTGCACCTTCGTTCGTATCGCCAAATAAGCCTTCGACGGAGCGCTAGTCAAGAAATGTGTGATATCAAAAAGATTACAAGAACAATTTGCATATGAAGAGGGAAATGTAGTTTCTATGTTTATATTTGTTGCGATGATTCTTAAATGGTCAACGCAAGAAGTAAGATATAGTATGCTAGTTAGACTATTAAATTTCGGCGAACAAAGCTTACTGATGATGATGACGTAGCGGTCATCGAAACTAGTATAAGCTGCTGGTTTGCCCAAAAGAAATGATTTGTTTCTTTTTATGCATTTTGCGCTGTAATTTTTTTGAAGTGAAAACTTCTTATGGCACGTTGTGCGGCTGAGGAAAAAAGTATAATTTCGCGACACCGACCGTCATCGGGAAGACTTGGGAAACAAACTCGATTTTGGAATTTTGAAGACTTGGGAAACGAACTCGATATTGGAATTTTGAAGACTTTTGAAACGAACTCGATTTCAGAAATTTGAAGACTTGGGAAACGAACTCGATTTCAAATTTGGAAGACTTGGGAAACGAACTTGATTTTGGAATTTTGAAGACTTGGGAAACGAACTCGATTTTAGAATTTCGAAGACTTTGGAAACGAATTCGATTTCAGAAATTTGAAGACTTGGGAAACGAACTCGATTTCAAATTTGGAAGACTTGGGAAACGAACTTGATTTTGGAATTTTGAAGACTTGGGAAACGAACTCGATTTTAAAATTTTGAAGACTTGGAAAGTGTTGCATACTTTTAAAGCGGCTCTCACACGATCAATATTACTGACAGTATAATTACTGACAGTATTTACATTACTGTCAGTGTACCACTCACACGGTCAGTATTGTTTATTGTCAGTAATCAGTTTTTTTGACATTCGACTGGTGAAGGTGCGAACTATGCTCCGGCTACGTGACCGACAGCCGAAAATGGCATGCCACTTTTTGGGGCAGATTCCATCCAAACTTGCACCACGCCTCCAGCTAGGCATCGGACGACCATACCCTTGGACACAATGTTCCATGCCACTGAATGAGGAACTTTTTCAAGTTTCTTTCAAGTTTCGCTGCCTCATCGTCTATCTGCCACAAAATGGGGCATGCCACGCCCCCTCCCAAGATTTTGCCGTCCCGTGCCTACTTGCACCCTCTGAACAACTTTCAGCCGGATCTGCCCCAAAAAGTGGCATGCCACTTTTCTGTGCAAATAATACTGATGAACTGTCAGTATTCACCTCACACCATCAGTATTACTGTCAGTATTTAAAAACTTCGTCAGTAATATCCGATTTTTTCATCAGTCATCAGTATCGTTTTTCTATACTGACAGTACATCAGTACTCACCTCATACGATCAGTAATACTGTCAGTATGCAAAATACTGTCAGTAATATTGATCGTGTGAGGGCCGCTTAATACTGATGGTGTGAGGTGAATACTGACAGTTCATCAGTATTATTTGCACAGAAAAGTGGCCAAAAAAAGGCATGCCACTTTTTGGGGCAGATCCGGCTGAAAGTTGGTCAGAGGGTGCAAGTAGACACGGGACGGAAAAATCCTGGGAGGGGGCGTGGCATGCCCCATTTTGTGGCAGATAGACGATGAGGCAGCGAAACTTGAAAGAAACTTGGAAAAGTTCCTCATTCAGTGGCATGGAACATTGCGTCCAAGGGTATGGTCTTCCGATGCCTAGCTGGAGGCGTGGTGCAAGTTTGGATGGAATCTGCCCCAAAAAGTGGCATGCCATTTTCGGCTGTCGGTCACGTAGCCCGAGCATAGTTCGCACCTTCACCAGTCGAATGTCAAAAAAACTGATTACTGACAATAAACAATACTGACCGTGTGAGTGGTACACTGCCAGTAATGTAAATACTGTCAGTAATTATACTGTCAGTAATATTGATCGTGTGAGGGCCGCTTTACTGTCAGTATTTAAAAACTTCGTCAGTAATATACGATTTTTTCATCAGTCATCAGTATCGTTTTTCTATACTGACAGTACATCAGTACTCACCTCATACGATCAGTAATACTGTCAGTATGCAAAATCCTGTCAGTAATACTGATCGTGTGAGGGCCGCTTAAGGGTAAATTATTAATAGCGCCTAAAAGTAGGCAACGTTTTTTGAAAAAATTGGCCCATGAAAGTATGTAATTTTGTGGAAAAAATTTTTAAATTTGTAGCATACATATGTTGACTTCCGGTTAGTTGTTGCTCAGTAAGCAAATTTTTCTCTGCTAGCGCAGCCGAAAGCAGAGCCAGCAGCCCAAAGCAGAGAAAAATCTGAAATACCAGGCCACCTTGAACCAGCAGCAAGCAAATTTGGTTTTTTGAAAAACTTTAAAACGTTTATCTCGGCTATTACTAAACCGATTTAGACAAATGAGGTGTAATAGTTTTTTTTAAGAACAAGCAGATTTTTTTGAAGTCATTTGTATTACGATTAACTGTCACAAGATGGCGTTTTAAGCAGTTTGAATATTCTAACAGCCAGAACTCGGCAACGAATAAGCCGATTTTGATAAATGTGGTGTCATAGTGTCAGTTAGAAGAAGCAGATTTTTATCTTAAGTTTAAGAAAAATTATGTTTAAGCTATTTAGTCACAGGTCCAGGTACTTTTTTTACCTGATTTTTTCTTATACTTACATAATTCGCAATGATGTGTCTTACTGCAATCAGAATAAATTTTTGTTTTTAAACATAAGGAGTATTTAGCTCAAATTTAATTATTTTGAGGCTACTGAGCCGAATATACTTCTTCCAGCACTTTTTGAATTGAAAACTTCTTATGGCACGTTGTGCGGCTGAGTAAAAAGTATAAACTCGTGACACCACACGTCATCGGGATTCCCCGTCATGAATGCGATGGTAAAATTTTAATGTTCTATTGTTTCTTTTAAATAAAAAATATTCCAAGTGGAAGACAAAAAGCAAAGCATACACACTAACTGACACATTTAATTCTCATTCAACGATTGTTATGCTTACATGTTTGTTTCTTTCAATGTCCGCGTTGTTGCGTTGACAAATTGAGAATGAGAGCGAGAGTAAAATTTGAATACTTATTCCGTTTTTGTCTTCCATTGCATTGCCATATAAAAAGAAAACGCACACATACCAATTAACGCACTAACTTGCCATTAAACGATTTGTTTTCACTTCTGTCGGCACTCCCGGAGTGCAACCCGCCGTTTTTTGTTTTTTTTCACACTAACAGTACTGAACAGAAGGCTCAGTAAATAATAATTAAAATATTATGATCTGTTCTATAAACACAAACAAAAAAATTACCTTCGGTGAGCTTGCCGATTTTACATATTAGCACTTGCACCTTCGTTCGTATCGCCAAATAAGCCTTCGACGGAGCGCTAGTCAAGAAATGTGTGATATCAAAAAGATTACAAGAACAATTTGCATATGAAGAGGGAAATGTAGTTTTTGGCGCACTATGTTTATATTTGTTGCGATGATTCTTAAATGGTCAACGCAAGAAGTAAGATATAGTATGCTAGTTAGACTATTAAATTTCGGCGAACAAAGCTTACTGATGATGATGACGTAGCGGTCATCGAAACTAGTATAAGCTGCTGGTTTGCCCAAAAGAAATGATTTGTTTCTTTTTATGCATTTTGCGCTGTAATTTTTTTTGTGTTTTTTTTCACACTAACAGTACTGAACAGAAGGCTCAGTAAATAATAATTAAAATATTATGATCTGTTCTATAAACACAAACAAAAAAATTACCTTCGGTGAGCTTGCCGATTTTACATATTAGCACTTGCACCTTCGTTCGTATCGCCAAATAAGCCTTCGACGGAGCGCTAGTCAAGAAATGTGTGATATCAAAAAGATTACAAGAACAATTTGCATATGAAGAGGGAAATGTAGTTTTTGGCGCACTATGTTTATATTTGTTGCGATGATTCTTAAATGGTCAACGCAAGAAGTAAGATATAGTATGCTAGTTAGACTATTAAATTTCGGCGAACAAAGCTTACTGATGATGATGACGTAGCGGTCATCGAAACTAGTATAAGCTGCTGGTTTGCCCAAAAGAAATGATTTGTTTCTTTTTATGCATTTTGCGCTGTAATTTTTTTTGTGTTTTTTTTCACACTAACAGTACTGAACAGAAGGCTCAGTAAATAATAATTAAAATATTATGATCTGTTCTATAAACACAAACAAATAAATTAAGAGATGTTCATGGAACATACTTCTGTGTGTAAACTGAATCTCTTACAGTGAGTCGAATGAAAGATAACTTCAGCAGAGGGAGAAACGTTCTTATTATGACAAAAATTCATTAATTTTATTTTGTTACTGACAACCAACTTATTAGTAGCAAGTAAATCCTTAAAAGATGAATATTATGATTAAGTTCAGATACCAAATTAAGTGGGTTGAGCTTACTATAAACGATGGCAAGATCGTCAGCAAAAACAGTGTCTTTACCCATAAAAGGTAAAGAAAAAATTGAATTTAAATAAATTAAAAAAAGTATAGGTCAAAGTACCGACCCTTGAGGAGCCCCCAGATATACGACTCTAGTGTTGCTAAAACCATTTTCCACTTTTACTTTTTGAACTCGGTTAGTTTAATAAGACTTAAGCCAACTGTGAATAATCTCTCGAAAACCTATTCAATTTTATGGAGGTTTTTTGACCAGTGTTTTATAATTGCACTTAAAAGTCCATTAAGTCAATTTTTCACCCAACGTTCACAAAACCTGGAGTTCACGGTCGGGCATATCAAAGGCCTTCATAATATCAATAAAAAGAGCGGCATTCATTTTGTTGTCCATTCCCTTGAACATGGAAGAGCAGAAATCCAAAAGCGCATCTTCTGTCGAAATGCCTGTCCTAAATCCTTATTGCAATTTACTAAAAAAAATAATTTTTATCGAGATAGGATAAATTTCTTTTAACCGCTTTTTCAAAGACTTTTGAAATTGAGGAAAGCAGGGTATTGGCCTGTAGTTGTTCTTGTATTTTTTATCGCCTTTTTTGAAAATCGTAATCATTGTGGCAAAATGATGATGTGATGCTGAAGTCATAAAGGTACTTCAAGACTTCGACTGCATTTAATGCTACATATTTCAGCATGCTATTGGATATACTTACCATCATTTCCACAGGAATTTGTGTTAGTAAACGAATTTATTATCTTTAAAATCTCATTAAATTTATTGGCGTCGCTAGGAACTGAAATTTTGACATAGTTTTTAAGCAATCAGATTGTCTCATCACGATCTACTGTGTTGCGATTACTGATGCTGTTAACCACCTCCCATTTCTTTTTAATATTATTTTAAGCAGAGTCTTATCTAAAGAAAGTAACTATCACGCCTCAAACAAGTGCTACAGTTCATTTTTTTGCACTATTTTTTATAACGAGCACAGAGTTGGAAATTATTTACATGTTCAGAACATTTTTTGCGTGACTTATTTTTAAGCTTAATTAGTTTTAAAAGATTTTTATTAAGCCATGGCTTTAGCCTTGCATTAATTTTATGCTGAAAAATCTTAAAACTGCAAGATTCAATATAAGGTTCGTAAACGCTTGCGAAACATTTCCTTTGCTAAAAACACTCGTCGAGCTTTCATTGTGCAATTTTTCGTTCAGCAGCAAGAAATTAATTTTTGACTTTTTTTCTTGCTGAAGGCCTTTGTAGCTCGGGCTGATTAACTTATAACTTATAATTTAAATTGTTAGTTATAAATAATAATAATTTTTGACTTTTTTTCTAATATTTTGCAAGTATCATTTAAAATTAGTGTTTGCATTTACTACTTCAGCAGCAGTAGCAACAGAAATTTTGCTTTGCTATTGCTATTGCTCTGAAATTCAAGACAGCAAAAGCAGAGCAAAAATAAATATGCTACAGCACTAGCTGCTCTAAGATTTCTTCGTATTGCTCGAGCTCTGTGTTGATACGAATCACAGCACAGGGCAGAGCATGAAAAACGATATTTATATGTTTTGCCTTTTGCTCTGTTTTTGCTGTCTTCAATTCAGTGCAATAGCAATA
The DNA here is from genome assembly GCA_949775025.1 of Tricholauxania praeusta. Classification (NCBI taxonomy): domain Eukaryota; kingdom Metazoa; phylum Arthropoda; class Insecta; order Diptera; family Lauxaniidae; genus Tricholauxania; species Tricholauxania praeusta. Next base: position 78,521,651 of record OX459030.1, read on the forward strand.
GCAAGGAAATATTGTTGGTACGAATTACTGCGCAGAGCAGAGCAAGAATAGGCTATTTGAATGTATTGCTTTTTGCTCTGCTTTTGCTGTCTTGAATTTCAGAGCAATAGCAGGAGCAAAACAAAAAATTACGAAATAGTATAGCATTTTTAATCACTGTTTAAAATATTGCGATCAATATTGAAATTCAAGCCAGTCAAAGTATGGTCTGTAATTTGCATATCAAAGTTTGAACCAGTACATAAGTATACAGCTAAATTATCAAAGAGACAAAAAACATGATCTAGAGACGTATTAGAGGTTGCTCGAGTGGGTTCATTTATATATGAGGTAAGCCCGTTGTTCGCCATAAGCACTAAATAATTATCAACAGCAGCACATGAAAGTAGCAAACTTAAGTTGAAGTCGCCAACAATTTTGTTTGAAAATTCTTCTAAATAAGATTGCACAAGTATTGAATGAAGCCCATACGCGCAAATGAAACTAAATTGTGCATTATTTAAATTAATAGAGATCTTTAAAATATCAGCACTAGACAAGTTGTATATAAAAATACTCATACGCATTTCGCACAAAACTCCGACTCCACCTGCATTATAAGAGTCATTGGTGTTAGCAAAAAAAGTGTAATTAGGAATTTTATAGTTTTCGATTTCATAGATTTCGGACACTAAAATTATGTGTGGAAGTTTTATAAATGCTTCTACGTTACAAGCTAGCAAATCAAAGTTTTGCCGTAGACTACGGATATTTTGGTGTACAATGAAAAATGTGTTTATCTCTAGAAATATTACAATTGTTGATTTGAGAATTACTAATCGATAAATACTTAAAATGTTTATCTCTTTTTATTTTTTAGCAGCCATAAACAAAGCTTGATTAAATCTAGCCAAGCAATGATTTATGTAGTAGATATGGTGTTTATTGGCATCAGCAAACAATTCAGTTGTTAATTTACGTTTCTTAGCAGACATTATTCTATTCTTCATTGTAGGTGAAGAAAAATGCACACAGAGAACGTCACGATAAGAAGAAGAAGTCGATAAAGATTAATTTTTTTGTAATATTTTCTTCACAAAACATTTTTGGATTTGGACAGCAGGTACTAAAATTCCAAGACATCGGCAAAAATTTATTGAGCACGTTCCTCAGCATTAGAATTATTTATCATAGGCACTCAAGTGATTTCAATTGCATTTTGGAGCTCTTTTTGCTCTCTCCAGTTAACTTTGCTCTCCAATTTGAAAACTTTCTCCTTCAAAGTTTTATTTTCTTCTTTAAGCTCACTAATAGTGGTTAAAAAACTTAAGTTCATATATTTTAAACATAAATCTCATAAAAGTTCAACGGTAATTTCTCTTCTTTTCGTACTGGAACTGGAACGTGGTGTTGTTATTGCTTCCTGTATAATTAGAGAGTTATTTAGGTAATAAGAATTCACGCTCAACTGGATTAGCAATTGTTGTTGTTAAATTATTATATTTATTTTATGTGTTTGTTACCGAAGGCGAATTTGTTTTTATTGCTTTTTGCTTTGTGTTATTGGATTTTAATTGACTTACTGTTGAGATTAAGGACGGTGATGCTCTTTATTCCAATTGTTGTTGTACTGGGATGCCTACTAGTATTTGTGATTGATGCAGATGCTGCGACTTGCGGCGTATCGAAGTACACTTGTCACAACGATATTTGGCATTTTCAGCCTTCATGTACTCGGTATCCGCTGCAGTTAAATTAGCGAACGTTCCATAAAATATACCCATACAGTCAGACAGTGGCGGATCCAGGATTTCCTTCAGGGGGGGGAGCTAACATTTTTCTTGAATGAAAACACACATTGATTAAATTTTTCAACGAGCAATATTTATATTTTTTGACATATTACAACAATCTAATCAGTAGTCCAGTCAAGGGTTTCAAGACGGCGAGGTTTCTTCTGGAAAAATAATTCAACAATTTCAGCTGAGATTATATAGATTTCTTTATGAATATTTTCCAGAGCCAATCCATTCAAGCAATCTTCTGTCATTGTAGACCTTAACTACAATACAATGTCAAACATTTTAACACAGAAAAAAAAAACTTTGTTCTGCTGGAATTGTGGCAAATACTTGCAGTAGAATTGTAGTGCATTGGAAGAACGATTCCATTTTTTTTTTGGTTTTGATAACACCTTTTACAAAAAAAAGGTCTGATTTCTCATATAATTTTTTCTATGTATTTTAGGGCGTAGATTCCAAAAATGACAACCATTTTTTTTTTTCTTAAGAATCGTTTTCGAGATATCCCCAAAAAAAACTCTTTTTTCTACACTTTTTTCAATTATTTGGATCATTTTTTTTTCCCCCTTAAGAATCGTTTTTGAGATATCCCCAAAAAAACTCTTTTTTCATTTACTTGGATAATTTTTTTTTTCCTTAAGAATCGTTTTCGAGATATCTCCAAAAAACCCTTTTTTCTGCACTTTTTTCATTTATTTGGTCAGATTTCTATGATTTTTTTTTCGACCTAAATTAGTTGCACACTATTCAAAAATTAATTTTATCTTCTGTCTATCGGTTTGCTGTTCATGAGATAAGGATAGGATTTGATGGAGTTACAAGTGGTCAGAGTGACTTTTTTGGTCTTTTCAAAAAAGTCACAATTTTAATTGCTCCGTTTAAATCCAAAAACCGTTCAAGACCTGTTTTTTAATAAATATGTATTTTAAGTATATATTTGCTCAAATCGGACACAAAAAGTCAAAGTTAATCAAAAATCAATGATAAAAGGTAATTTCCATATTTTCATGCATTGTCATATGTCCAAGTCTGTTGGTTCATAGTGTAAAAGGAACCGTATTTTCATTGATTTTTGATCAACTTTAACATTTTGTATCCGATTTGATACAATTTGTTAATAGATTTTCATCCTGAATATTAAAAATATAAAAAACAAAAGTTTTAACTTTTTTGAAAAGACCAAAAAAGTCACTCTTTTTGGAATATGACCGCTTATAACTCCATCAAATCCTATAATATTCTCTTGAACAGCAAGCCGTTAGACAGAAGATAAAATTAATTTTTGAACAGTGTGCAACTGATTAAGGTCGAAAAAAAAAATCATAGAAATCTGACCAAATAAATGAAAAAAGTGCAGAAAAAAAGGTTTTTTTTTAACGATTCTTAAAAAAAAAAGTTTTTTTTTTGTATTTAATTTTTATTTGCAATCTATCAAAAGATAATAAGCAAATGAGATAACAATGGTAAATAACTGGAAGTGTTTTACTTCATTAAATAAAACTACTTAAATTAATTAAAGCTAGTTAATGGACATAACAATATGTGTGTCCAAAAATTAGGTTTTAATTATCTACGAAATGGTAAGTCTAAAACATGTGTCCGTTTGAGCCTCCTTGTATTATTACTCTCATCTAATAATGTAATTGCAAGAATATTGTTATGATTGCTTAGTCTTGTAAGATAGCGCTCGGAAAATTTTTGGATTTCTTCTTTTATTGTTGAGATCATAAGATCGTTGTGAATACTGAAGTTTGATACAAACCAAGGTGCACCCAGTAACATCCGTAGAGTTTTGGACTGGTATCGTTGCAGAAATTCGATATTTGAATTGCTGGCAGAGCTCCACAGCTGAATTCCGTATGTCCAAATAGGCTTTAAGATCGATTTATAAAAAAAAAATGGTTGTCATTTTTGGAATCTACGCCCCAAAATAAATAGGAAAACTTCTATAAGAAACCAGATCTCGATATGAGGCCCAAAATTGTAAACTAGTGTAATGGCACTAATGTAAGTATCTTTGAAATCGGTTTTACAACAATGCTGATGTCACAATTTAATTTCGGATTAGCGCTCAACCTTGCTGCAATCACTTTTCACTTTCGTAAGTGAGAGCAGCCTCCATGATTTTGTCAACATGTCTCATCGAGTGATTACCGGTATAAAACGTTCTAAGGGTAAAACTCTGAAAAATGTACACGGTTAGAAATCTTGGAATACATTTTAATACAAGAGAAGTATTACAAAGATTTTTAATACGATTTTGATTAAATTTAATACTGAATATATTACAAAATTTTGTAATACATATTGTATTAAATTCTAATACAGTTCAAACATTAAAACGATATTTTATAACATTTGATGCTATCGCAAGTATTACATTTAGCCATCGTAAATATGATACTACGTTGGCTGATGTCGTTAAAATGTTTATGCGACCCTTGTTCGAATCCCAGTGGATACGACATATTTCTTTTTTAAATTTTAATAAAAACTAGTATTAAATTTTAATACAAATTTATATTAAAAATTAATTTTAATATCTAGACAGTATTGAATTTTAATACAATTCTGGTGCAGTCATATACATATGTAATCCCAATAGTATTAAAATTTATTCCAAAATTTCTAACCGTGTACTCAGGAATTTTGATTTTGATTCTGAAATTTTATGATCCAAATAAGGATAGAATATTGCGGCTCTGAAACATTTGAGAAAGAATTGTGAAATAAGTAAAAATAAATTAAAACTATATAGTAATATTCGTCCATGCCGAAACTCACATGCCTTACACTGCATTGAAAGTACCTTTTAAATAAGTGTTAAAAAGACGTTGAAGAGCTTGAATAAGTCGAGAAAAAATGTAAAAATATTGAAAAAGTTTTGAAACAGTTGCAAAAGACTGTTTGAAGAAATTGAAAAAGTCGAAAAATTAAGGAAAATGCTGAAAAATGTTTAAAATGGAAAAAGTTGAAAATGTCGAAAAAATATGGTAAATGATGAAAAATATTGAAAGCGGTTGAAAAACTCTCAAAAAATTGAAGAGGTTGAAAAATGTTGAAACAGTTCTAAATCGATGAAAAAGTTCAATAAATAAAGGAAATGACGAATAAAGTTGAAAGAGGTTGAAAAAGACGAAAAAATACTTATGGAATATATTTGGAAAAAGTTAAAATAATATGGAAAAAGTTGAAAAAAATCGAATAGAAATTAGATAGTCGAAATATCCCACGCCCACTTCTTCAATTCCGCCTACTTTTGGGTATTAAATGAATTTTATTTGTGATCAAAATTCGCATACCAATTTTTAGCACAATGGCTTGTATATTTCGCGATATATGCCGTAATTAGTCTTAAAATTTAGGGCGGCGACACACCTACTGGTACATATATGCTGCCCACAAACAGGGAGACGCAGCGTATTGGATCCAATGTTACTGCGAACAACTATACTTTCGAAGTTGTCAAGGAATTCGCCTATCTTGGCACCGCCGTGAACACTCAAAACGATGTCAGCCTGGAGATAAAGCGAAGACTAACTCTTGCTAATAGGTGATACTATGGTCTCAGTAAGCAATTGTGTAGTAGAGACCTCTCTCACCCGTGCTACTTTACGGCGCAGAAGCATGGGTTGTGCGCAGACTGATGCAGCCACGCTTGGGGTGTTTGAGAGAAAAATTCTTCGCAAAATCTTCGGTCCTGTTCACGTCGGCGACGACTACCTTATTCGAATGAACCACGAACTGTACGAGCTCTACGCTTGACATAGTCAAGCGCATCACTATCCAACGTCTGCGCTGGTTGGGACATGTTGTGTATATGGACGAAGAAGCTCCGGCAAAAAAGGTGTTTAATGCGGAAGCCGCTGGGCGACGACGAAGAGGAAGACCATGCCTCCGATGGAAAGACCAAGCCGAGGAAACCCTATCCACGCTTGGTGTGACTGATTGGAGAAGGCGCGCATCTGGAGAGAGCTTTTGAGGTCGGCCGTAACCCGGTAACGGGTTGTTATGGCCACCCAAGTAAGTAAGTAAGACACACATACTGGTACAACCCAGTCTGATTTTAATCCAGAAATAGCTTTCCATAAACAAACCTCTTAAGACAAATTTTAGTATGATTGCTCACATATTTTCGCATTTCTGAAAACAGGTTGATAATTTGCTTGACATGAGTACAGGCTGAAGAGATTTGTAGTGTCGGATCTTGTAGTTTGCGACTGAGCGACAATATAGGAACATTTACAATTTTCAGAATATGTAACGATTCTAATAAATTGGAGCGTGCTATCGAAGTTGAAAGTTGGACAGCTTTTGAAGACGCTTCGGTTTCCTTGCTTTGTTCTAAGTCTTGTAATGCTTAAGAGATAAACAGTAATACTTCCCTGAAAGTATCAACGTATCTAGTCGCACACAATGCTCTTAAACGTTTTTTTTTTTGTTTCTTTACTCCGTTCGAAAATTTTATCTCAATAGCTATACTCTTTTAGATGAATTCGAGAAAAAGTTTGACACTGATGAAACAGTGCCTAGCATGTTACGAATTTCAGAAATATCACATGATTTTCCTGCGCACAAATTCAGAGACTGACTGAAAACAATGAGTGTAAAATGCTAAGAGTTGGTTTTCAGATGTCAAAGCCTGAACTGCTTTGATTTGTACGATCCTCCATGAACGTTCTTGAATAAAAATATTTTTTTCGCTCCCAGGGGGGGGCTTCAGCCCCCATAGGCCCCCCCTTGTATCCGCCACTGCAGTCAGAGTAGTCGACTGTGTTCACATTAGAGCGGTCAATGCTCTCCTGGTAAACAATACCATTTATAACTATGTTTTTATTTATATAAGCTCAGTCTCCGACTATCTCTCGTCGAGTGCGGTTCGTGTGTTTATTGCGATCTACCTGCGTCTATTGTATTTTTTGCGTGGTACCGTTATCCGTTATCACTAACTCTTGTCAAAACTCGTTTTGATTTTCTTTCTTCCCACGTGTTTCACTTGTTTTTAACAACTCAGTGTATTAAACAGTGTCAATATGCCCCCTGGGGCTCCCAATTTAGGGGACAATCGGTTTGCTGCGTTAGCAGCCGGTCCTAAAGCAAAAAAGAAACGTAGCCTAAATTCTTTATCTGATTTTCCGGTTCTTCCGATTTCCAAACTTTCACCTCCCAATCCTAAATATGTTGTGGTTTCAGCCACTAACGCCGAAAAACCTTTATCACAATTTTCGTGTTTTGCAGTGCAAAAATCCCTCCACCTAATTAGTAAAGATATCGAAAATATTTCTGAGCTACGAGACGGAAGTCTTTTGCTGCTTGTTAAAAATAAAAATATAGCTGACAAGTTTATTTCTTCCAAGAAATTACTTGGCCTATGCGACATAACATGTAAATTCCATGAAAACTTAAATTTTGTGAAAGGTACGATATACGCTCCTTATTTGAACAATGTTTCTGATGCTGAAATTGTGAGTGAATTGGCTCCCCAAGGTGTAGTTGGTATTCACAAATTTACTAAAACGATTGATAATAAGTCCCAGCCTAGCGGCGTGGTCTTGCTCACATTCGATCTTTACCATTTACCTGAGTCTATTCAGGTTTCTTGGCACCAAGTTCTGGTGAGGGAATATATCCCTAATCCGATGCGTTGCAAGTCTTGCCAGTTGCTCGGACATACACTGAAACGCTGTAATAATAGCCCATCCTGTGTAAACTGCAGTCTTCCTCCCCACAGTCCCAGTGAATGCACACGTATTCAATGCGCAAATTGTGCAGAAAACCACCCTTCTAACTCTAACAATTGCAAAAAATTTATACAACAAAAAGAGATCTTAAAAATCAAAACCCAGAAGAAGTGTTCAATGCGTGATGCAAGACAAATCCACAAATCTCAACAGCCCTCAAATTCTACATCCTATTCTGAGGTTCTTTCCCAAAAGGCCCAAACTCAACAAATTTCAAACATTCAACCAATTTCAAATAAACAACAAATTTCAAATAAACAACCAATTCCAAATGAACCATCAATTTTGAATAAACAACAATCAGAAACAATACCAAATTCTAATCCAACTACACTATTAAAACCTCAACTATCCATTAATAACACCGATAACTCAATCACTGAAATACAGACATCATACAACATCAATAAAATGGAAAATAGTAAAAGTGGAGTCTCCTTGACTACTGCTACAAATTTTACTTCCAATAATCATTCTTCCGAAACATCTCTTCAATCTCCTATTTCCAAAATAACACAAGAATTATTAGATAAAAACCAATACTTTGTAACACCTAGTAACTTTGACTCAAATGACTCAGATTAATTTTAACCTAATACGCCTCCCATGAACACTCTTTTTTATATTTCATAGTATGGCATTTGACATTCTACAGTGGAACATGAAAGGTTTCTACAATAACTATAACGATTTACAGCTTATTATTAAAGACTTCTCTCCATCTTTTATATCATTGCAAGAAACACACTTACCCTACAACGCTCACGCAACAGTCCCTAAACAATACAATAGCTACTTTCACAACCTTCATAATATTTCATCTAATAAGCAAGGAATAGCTGTTCTTGTGAAAAAAGATATCTCTCACAAATTTATTCCAATCCAATCGCCAATTTCAACATTGGCAATTGAAATTAACCTCGGTTTCAAATTTACAATATTATCATTATATATACCACCGCAACAGAGCTTCAGCCTCAAACATTTTCAAGACATATTTTCAAATTTTTCCAACCCTTTTCTCCTAATAGGCGACCTTAACTCATGGAGCCCCTTCTGGGGATCCGATTCTACTAATCAAAGAGGTAAGATTCTTGAAAATCTGATACTTTCTGAGAACCTGATTGTTTTAAACGACGGTTCACCCACTCACTTCTCGTCGCATAAAACTTTTACAAATGTAGACCTTTCTATTTGTTCAGCTAACATTGCTCCCAATTTCTCCTGCTACACACTCAACTCTCTCTACGGAAGCGATCATTTTCCACTTTTAACCAGAATGTCAACTCCTATCTCAAATAAGGGTATACCAACTCCTAAATTCAAAACTGAAAAAGCTAACTGGACTCTTTTCCAGAATTGGACAGATGCGTATATTTCGAAACACCCACCTTCTAATAATGTTAATAAAGAAACTGCAATCATAAAAAAAGCATTTCGCTATGCTGCCCACAATTCTATTCCTCAGACTTATTTCAAATTTCAAAAACACATAGTGCCTTATTGGTCTCCTTATTTGTCTTTTCTGCGCGAAGAAAGGAAAAAATTATGGTACAATTTTAAAAGATCGCGCTCTGATGCAAATTTAATTTCTTATAAAAAATCAAATGCTTTATTTAAAAAGAAATTAAAAGAGGCAAAAAGACAGAGCCTTGAAAAACTAACAGAATCAATAAATCCTACTTCCAACCCTAAAGAAATATGGTCTAAAATTAAGATGCTTTCAGGAAATTACACCCCTTCTACAATAAAAGTGTTAGATACAAACAATGGTCCCATTTATTCGCCTAGGGATATTAGCAATTACCTTGGCTCCTCCTGGTCTACATATTCTCAGGATTTAAACTTTCACCACAATTTTATTTCTCAAAAATCAAAATGGATAAATGATGATTATACAGACCATTGCCTCACACCATCTGCAAAAAAAATAGAAGCTCCCATTACTGCCTTCGAATTCGACTTAACGATTTCTTCACTAACAGGTAAAACTCCAGGTCAAGATAGAATCTCTTACCCAATGCTTAAAAACATGTCAAGTGTACTAAAAACTAGGCTTGTGTCCCTATACAACAATATTCTAGAGCAAGGAGTTTACCCCCATATTTTAAAACAAGCCACCGTTATCCCAATCCCTAAACCGAACCATCCAGCAACTTCTTTATCTGGGTATAGGCCAATCTCTCTGTTACCTTGCCTGGGCAAAGTATTAGAGAAAACTATAGCTAAACGAATTATGTGGTTTGCAATATCAAACAATTTTATCAGCCCTCATCAGGTTGCTTATAAGGAAGGTCATAGCACAATGGACGCCCTCTTATATTTTGAAAATTACGCCTCCACGGCTCTCGCCACAAAAAACCATACTTCCGTACTAAGTTTAGACTTTGAAAAGGCCTTCGATAGAATTGGCATTCATGTCATTCTACGACAGTTGTCCAAATGGAAAGTCGGTAAAAAAATTTATAATTTCGCCAAGGCCTTTTTAACCAATCGCACCTTTTGTGTGAAATTAAATAACAAATTTTCTGACATTTACAATTTGTTTAATGGCATACCGCAAGGCTCTCCGCTCTCGGTTATTTTATTTATAATTGCGTTTGAAGAAATTAATAATATTTTACGTAATCACAAATGCATTTCACACGTAATGTACGCTGACGATGTATTGTTGTTCACAAAATGCAAAGACCTGACTCATGTTCGTAACAAGTACACCGAAGTTCTGTTAGATATTTCAAACTGGTCAAAAGAATCAGGTGCTAATTTATCTTACAACAAATGCAAATCTCTTCATATCTGCAATAAAAAACATTGTACACCTCCGAACTTGTCTTTCAATAATACAACGATTGCAAATTGCTTAAAACTAAATATTTTAGGAGTAATATTTGACAATAAACTATCTTTTAAAGAGCATTGTAAATATCTGAGAAATAACTTAGCTTTAAGACTCAATGTAATTAAATATCTTTCCTCTAAGCATTGTCTTATTCACTTAACAACACTTGTTAATATCACAAAAGCTCTTATATTGTCGAAGATAGATTACGGATTAGCGATTTACGGTCATTGTGCCAAGTCTAACACACAGCTTTTACATGCACCATACCACATCGCTGCTAGACGTAGTATCCGTGCTTTCCCAACATCTCCCGTGAAGTGTATCCTCGCCGAAGCCGGTCTTCCAACAATCGCAGAAAGATTGAAATACAACACTCTTAGGCTGATACCAAAGCTGACTAGTAGCAAAAATGTTCTAATTAACAATACTGCAAAAAAAATGTTAAAACACAAAAAAATATTAAGGAGAAGTTCTACCATCATGAGATGCATTTCATTCGCAACTGAACTAGAAATTCCAGTACATTCAGCGAAATCCAAACTGATTAGTCCTCCGCCATGGGAATCTATTCAGTCATCCTTTCTTCTTCAGTTGGCAAAACTTCCAAAGGATAGCACATCACCATTGGTTTTTCGGAATCTATTTAATGAAGTATCTTTACCGTTACAGTCTAGTTCCTGGAATTTTTTATACACGGATGGCTCTAAATCTAGCTCTGCCACTTCATTTGCAGTAGTGGATGACAAGGGTGACACCATATCGGTCGGACGTTTACACCAATATTGCGGAGTTTTCACAGCTGAAGCGACCGCGATTCTTCATGCAGTTCAATTTGCTAACAAATCTGGCGGAAAGTTTGTTATATGCACAGATAGTCTAGGAACCATTCAAACACTTCTCAAGACAAACCATAATTCGCATTTACTCAATTCAATCCGAAATACCCTCTCTCAAAACAGAAATACTCTTAAAATTATGTGGGTCCCAAGCCACATAGGTATAAAAGGAAATGAAGCCGCGGATCTAACTGCAAAATCAGCTTCGTTGCAGCCACTAACGACCATGAACGTAATAGAGAAAAAAGACATTTTTCGCTTGATTAACACACATCTGTACCAACTTAAACAGCGCGAGTGGTCTAACTTCTTTCATCTTTATAAAAACTTCAATTCAGACGGAAGGAAACCGACTTATCCTTCTTCAGCTTCTTGTAACGACATAAAAGCCATAGTACGTCTACGTATTGGACATACAATAATCACACATAGCCATCTGTTAAATGGAACCAGCGCTCCACAGTGTCCGTATTGCAACTCTACCGCTTTTTCTGTAATCCATCTATTAGACATTTGTCCTTACTTTAATTTTATTAGAACAAGTATTTTCCACAATGTAATTCCTTCTAGTTTACTTAAGTCTATTTCAATAGCTAACATCTCAAAATTAAATAATTTCTTGCTCAAAACCGACTTAAAAAATGTGATATAAGCTCAGATATTATTTTATACCGTCAGTCCGCTTTGTAATATAACTTTGGTATTATTAACACTTTTATTTTGTAAAAATGTTCCTTAAACCATTCTTATTATATTATATAATAACATATATTATTTAAGTATATAATATTTATCAAGTGAGCCGTAGGTCCTAGTTACTAGTGCTCCTTCCTTTGTAAGTTAGTGATTTAATCTCTAATTTTCATTTAAAATAAATAAATAAATAATATTTATATAAGAAAAACTGATTAAAATAAATATAAGTTGTTCAAGGCTCGTACCCCACGTCACAATGAAAAAACGCGTCAGTTCACAACAAGGTAAACAATGACTTTCATAGAATGAATATTTAAATCAAACTGTAAAGTTGAACTTTTGTTGGAAGCAAACAACATGAATAGTATTTTTATTTTCAACAAAATGGGTATCATTTGCAAGATAATCAAAGAACATATGAAATTAATTTTTTATTGATGACTTAAGGATAAATTTAATTCCAATATTTCTTGTTATTATACAACACATCCTTAAGGAGATTAAGATTAACGAATCGTCAATAACACCGAACAATTTAAACTCAAATTTATTCTTGAAATGGCCTGTAAAACATTAAAGTCGAAGATTAATTCAAAATTGGAGATTTTGAGAAAATTTAAATTTGATAAATTAAAGTCATAACAAAAACTACACATTTTGAGAAAGTTGAATCGATGTCCTGATACAACCTCCATTAAAGTGGCATCTCTACATCGGCATATGGCAGCATCACATATTTTAGTATGTCAACGTATGTACATGAAGCGATCCATAGTTTCTTAAGTCCTATAAGTTGGCCCAGTACCTTGACCAGCCACAGCCCATTACACTGGCTCCTCCGTACTTTGCAATATACTTAGAGTTCAGTCTTCCTCCTTTTGGTCTGCGTACAAGTCTTACTCCACGCCCACCTCTACTGAAATGTCCAAAAATGGAAGACTATGTTGTTTTCTGACAAGTCCAAGTGCAACCTAAAAGATTCGGATGAAATAAGGCGTGTACGCATTCCAAAAGATGAAATTCTTAAAGTCCGAAAAACTGACTTTTTTGGTCATTTTTGAAAATCACTAAATTTCAATTGCTCCATTTGAATGAAAAATTTTTTGTTTTTCATATTTTTAAAATTTTTAATGAAAGACTATTCTTTTGCAAATATGTTAAGTATAATTTGGCGGAAATCGGACAAAAAATGTAGAAGTTATTCGAGAAAACAGTAAAACACTTGCAATAAAATTGAACGAAAATATATACTTTTTTTTATCTAAAAAGAGAAATAAAAGTAAAGAACCACACAAACACACACACAATCGTATGTATTTTCGTTCAATTTTATTGCAAGTGTTTTACTGCTTTCTCGAATAACTTCTACATTTTTTGTTCGATTTCCACCAAATTACACTTAAAATATTTGCAAAAGAGTAGTCTATCATTTAAAATTTTAAAAATATATAAAAAAAGGAATTTTTCATTCAAATGGAGCAATTTTTCATGATTAATAAAAGGGAAACACAACAAATTTTTTTAACATAGTTGCATCAAGAAAAAGGTGTATAACATTTAATATAAAAATAATATTATAGTTTTAAATGTTACTTCAGCTCATTTACATATGAAAGTGTAGTTGGGTAAAACCGAGATTGAGTTTTAATTGAATTTTGTATGGTTAAAATTGATACAATATAGAAAGAAAGATAATATTTAAAGTTATTTAATTAAAATTTTCTAGAGGCAAAGTATAATAGCTTAAACTGTTCGCCTAAACAAAGTTTCAATTTCGATATGGTTAAGACTAAGGAAGAAGCATTTAACAATTTTTAAAAATACAAACAATTTTCTAATGAATTTACAACTAGCAGGAAGACTATCAAACTATAATTATCTGAAATACGACTATGCATGTAACCCGATCTAACGTAAAAAATTATCAAAACTTTAAAATAATAAAATTGTCTTATTGGAAGAATACCAAGAAGTCTAAAAAATTCAACTGAGTAAACTCTACGATTAAAGCTACAAATATTTCTGATAACGCACTTCTGAAGGGTTATAAGAGGCCGAACCTTATTAAACCAAGCATCACCCCAACAACTAATGCCATATTGTAGCTTTGATTGACATTGGCCATAGTGTACAACTATAGTCTGTAGTACCGCTTTAAATATGAGATATGCTCGGACCAACTCAGATACTCAGATGATGGTCAATTATTATACCAAGATATCTTAAATTTGAAACTTCATCAACTTTAAAACAGCTGTCGCTACAGCTAGTGCCTTGATTGAAACTAAATTAAGAGATAATAATAATAATTAAAATATTATGATCTGTTCTATAAACACAAACAAAAAAATTACCTTCGGTGAGCTTGCCGATTTTACATATTAGCACTTGCACCTTCGTTCGTATCGCCAAATAAGCCTTCGACGGAGCGCTAGTCAAGAAATGTGTGATATCAAAAAGATTACAAGAACAATTTGCATATGAAGAGGGAAATGTAGTTTTTGGCGCACTATGTTTATATTTGTTGCGATGATTCTTAAATGGTCAACGCAAGAAGTAAGATATAGTATGCTAGTTAGACTATTAAATTTCGGCGAACAAAGCTTACTGATGATGATGACGTAGCGGTCATCGAAACTAGTATAAGCTGCTGGTTTGCCCAAAAGAAATGATTTGTTTCTTTTTATGCATTTTGCGCTGTAATTTTTTTTGTGTTTTTTTTCACACTAACAGTACTGAACAGAAGGCTCAGTAAATAATAATTAAAATATTATGATCTGTTCTATAAACACAAACAAATAAATTAAGAGATGTTCATGGAACATACTTCTGTGTGTAAACTGAATCTCTTACAGTGAGTCGAATGAAAGATAACTTCAGCAGAGGGAGAAACGTTCTTATTATGACAAAAATTCATTAATTTTATTTTGTTGCTGACAACCAACTTATTAGTAGCAAGTAAATCCTTAAAAGATGAATATTATGATTAAGTTCAGATACCAAATTAAGTGGGTTGAGCTTACTATAAACGATGGCAAGATCGTCAGCAAAAACAGTGTCTTTACCCATAAAAGGTAAAGAAAAAATTGAATTTAAATAAATTAAAAAAAGTATAGGTCAAAGTACCGACCCTTGAGGAGCCCCCAGATATACGACTCTAGTGTTGCTAAAACCATTTTCCACTTTTACTTTTTGAACTCGGTTAGTTTAATAAGACTTAAGCCAACTGTGAATAATCTCTCGAAAACCTATTCAATTTTATGGAGGTTTTTTGACCAGTGTTTTATAATTGCACTTAAAAGTCCATTAAGTCAATTTTTCACCCAACGTTCACAAAACCTGGAGTTCACGGTCGGGCATATCAAAGGCCTTCATAATATCAATAAAAAGAGCGGCATTCATTTTGTTGTCCATTCCCTTGAACATGGAAGAGCAGAAATCCAAAAGCGCATCTTCTGTCGAAATGCCTGTCCTAAATCCTTATTGCAATTTACTAAAAAAAATAATTTTTATCGAGATAGGATAAATTTCTTTTAACCGCTTTTTCAAAGACTTTTGAAATTGAGGAAAGCAGGGTATTGGCCTGTAGTTGTTCTTGTATTTTTTATCGCCTTTTTTGAAAATCGTAATCATTGTGGCAAAATGATGATGTGATGCTGAAGTCATAAAGGTACTTCAAGACTTCGACTGCATTTAATGCTACATATTTCAGCATGCTATTGGATATACTTACCATCATTTCCACAGGAATTTGTGTTAGTAAACGAATTTATTATCTTTAAAATCTCATTAAATTTATTGGCGTCGCTAGGAACTGAAATTTTGACATAGTTTTTAAGCAATCAGATTGTCTCATCACGATCTACTGTGTTGCGATTACTGATGCTGTTAACCACCTCCCATTTCTTTTTAATATTATTTTAAGCAGAGTCTTATCTAAAGAAAGTAACTATCACGCCTCAAACAAGTGCTACAGTTCATTTTTTTGCACTATTTTTTATAACGAGCACAGAGTTGGAAATTATTTACATGTTCAGAACATTTTTTGCGTGACTTATTTTTAAGCTTAATTAGTTTTAAAAGATTTTTATTAAGCCATGGCTTTAGCCTTGCATTAATTTTATGCTGAAAAATCTTAAAACTGCAAGATTCAATATAAGGTTCGTAAACGCTTGCGAAACATTTCCTTTGCTAAAAACACTCGTCGAGCTTTCATTGTGCAATTTTTCGTTCAGCAGCAAGAAATTAATTTTTGACTTTTTTTCTTGCTGAAGGCCTTTGTAGCTCGGGCTGATTAACTTATAACTTATAATTTAAATTGTTAGTTATAAATAATAATAATTTTTGACTTTTTTTCTAATATTTTGCAAGTATCATTTAAAATTAGTGTTTGCATTTACTACTTCAGCAGCAGTAGCAACAGAAATTTTGCTTTGCTATTGCTATTGCTCTGAAATTCAAGACAGCAAAAGCAGAGCAAAAATAAATATGCTACAGCACTAGCTGCTCTAAGATTTCTTCGTATTGCTCGAGCTCTGTGTTGATACGAATCACAGCACAGGGCAGAGCATGAAAAACGATATTTATATGTTTTGCCTTTTGCTCTGTTTTTGCTGTCTTCAATTCAGTGCAATAGCAATAGCAAGGAAATATTGTTGGTACGAATTACTGCGCAGAGCAGAGCAAGAATAGGCTATTTGAATGTATTGCTTTTTGCTCTGCTTTTGCTGTCTTGAATTTCAGAGCAATAGCAGGAGCAAAACAAAAAATTACGAAATAGTATAGCATTTTTAATCACTGTTTAAAATATTGCGATCAATATTGAAATTCAAGCCAGTCAAAGTATGGTCTGTAATTTGCATATCAAAGTTTGAACCAGTACATAAGTATACAGCTAAATTATCAAAGAGACAAAAAACATGATCTAGAGACGTATTAGAGGTTGCTCGAGTGGGTTCATTTATATATGAGGTAAGCCCGTTGTTCGCCATAAGCACTAAATAATTATCAACAGCAGCACATGAAAGTAGCAAACTTAAGTTGAAGTCGCCAACAATTTTGTTTGAAAATTCTTCTAAATAAGATTGCACAAGTATTGAATGAAGCCCATACGCGCAAATGAAACTAAATTGTGCATTATTTAAATTAATAGAGATCTTTAAAATATCAGCACTAGACAAGTTGTATATAAAAATACTCATACGCATTTCGCACAAAACTCCGACTCCACCTGCATTATAAGAGTCATTGGTGTTAGCAAAAAAAGTGTAATTAGGAATTTTATAGTTTTCGATTTCATAGATTTCGGACACTAAAATTATGTGTGGAAGTTTTATAAATGCTTCTACGTTACAAGCTAGCAAATCAAAGTTTTGCCGTAGACTACGGATATTTTGGTGTACAATGAAAAATGTGTTTATCTCTAGAAATATTACAATTGTTGATTTGAGAATTACTAATCGATAAATACTTAAAATGTTTATCTCTTTTTATTTTTTAGCAGCCATAAACAAAGCTTGATTAAATCTAGCCAAGCAATGATTTATGTAGTAGATATGGTGTTTATTGGCATCAGCAAACAATTCAGTTGTTAATTTACGTTTCTTAGCAGACATTATTCTATTCTTCATTGTAGGTGAAGAAAAATGCACACAGAGAACGTCACGATAAGAAGAAGAAGTCGATAAAGATTAATTTTTTTGTAATATTTTCTTCACAAAACATTTTTGGATTTGGACAGCAGGTACTAAAATTCCAAGACATCGGCAAAAATTTATTGAGCACGTTCCTCAGCATTAGAATTATTTATCATAGGCACTCAAGTGATTTCAATTGCATTTTGGAGCTCTTTTTGCTCTCTCCAGTTAACTTTGCTCTCCAATTTGAAAACTTTCTCCTTCAAAGTTTTATTTTCTTCTTTAAGCTCACTAATAGTGGTTAAAAAACTTAAGTTCATATATTTTAAACATAAATCTCATAAAAGTTCAACGGTAATTTCTCTTCTTTTCGTACTGGAACTGGAACGTGGTGTTGTTATTGCTTCCTGTATAATTAGAGAGTTATTTAGGTAATAAGAATTCACGCTCAACTGGATTAGCAATTGTTGTTGTTAAATTATTATATTTATTTTATGTGTTTGTTACCGAAGGCGAATTTGTTTTTATTGCTTTTTGCTTTGTGTTATTGGATTTTAATTGACTTACTGTTGAGATTAAGGACGGTGATGCTCTTTATTCCAATTGTTGTTGTACTGGGATGCCTACTAGTATTTGTGATTGATGCAGATGCTGCGACTTGCGGCGTATCGAAGTACACTTGTCACAACGATATTTGGCATTTTCAGCCTTCATGTACTCGGTATCCGCTGCAGTTAAATTAGCGAACGTTCCATAAAATATACCCATACAGTCAGACAGTGGCGGATCCAGGATTTCCTTCAGGGGGGGGAGCTAACATTTTTCTTGAATGAAAACACACATTGATTAAATTTTTCAACGAGCAATATTTATATTTTTTGACATATTACAACAATCTAATCAGTAGTCCAGTCAAGGGTTTCAAGACGGCGAGGTTTCTTCTGGAAAAATAATTCAACAATTTCAGCTGAGATTATATAGATTTCTTTATGAATATTTTCCAGAGCCAATCCATTCAAGCAATCTTCTGTCATTGTAGACCTTAACTACAATACAATGTCAAACATTTTAACACAGAAAAAAAAAACTTTGTTCTGCTGGAATTGTGGCAAATACTTGCAGTAGAATTGTAGTGCATTGGAAGAACGATTCCATTTTTTTTTTGGTTTTGATAACACCTTTTACAAAAAAAAGGTCTGATTTCTCATATAATTTTTTCTATGTATTTTAGGGCGTAGATTCCAAAAATGACAACCATTTTTTTTTTTCTTAAGAATCGTTTTCGAGATATCCCCAAAAAAAACTCTTTTTTCTACACTTTTTTCAATTATTTGGATCATTTTTTTTTCCCCCTTAAGAATCGTTTTTGAGATATCCCCAAAAAAACTCTTTTTTCATTTACTTGGATAATTTTTTTTTTCCTTAAGAATCGTTTTCGAGATATCTCCAAAAAACCCTTTTTTCTGCACTTTTTTCATTTATTTGGTCAGATTTCTATGATTTTTTTTTCGACCTAAATTAGTTGCACACTATTCAAAAATTAATTTTATCTTCTGTCTATCGGTTTGCTGTTCATGAGATAAGGATAGGATTTGATGGAGTTACAAGTGGTCAGAGTGACTTTTTTGGTCTTTTCAAAAAAGTCACAATTTTAATTGCTCCGTTTAAATCCAAAAACCGTTCAAGACCTGTTTTTTAATAAATATGTATTTTAAGTATATATTTGCTCAAATCGGACACAAAAAGTCAAAGTTAATCAAAAATCAATGATAAAAGGTAATTTCCATATTTTCATGCATTGTCATATGTCCAAGTCTGTTGGTTCATAGTGTAAAAGGAACCGTATTTTCATTGATTTTTGATCAACTTTAACATTTTGTATCCGATTTGATACAATTTGTTAATAGATTTTCATCCTGAATATTAAAAATATAAAAAACAAAAGTTTTAACTTTTTTGAAAAGACCAAAAAAGTCACTCTTTTTGGAATATGACCGCTTATAACTCCATCAAATCCTATAATATTCTCTTGAACAGCAAGCCGTTAGACAGAAGATAAAATTAATTTTTGAACAGTGTGCAACTGATTAAGGTCGAAAAAAAAAATCATAGAAATCTGACCAAATAAATGAAAAAAGTGCAGAAAAAAAGGTTTTTTTTTAACGATTCTTAAAAAAAAAAGTTTTTTTTTTGTATTTAATTTTTATTTGCAATCTATCAAAAGATAATAAGCAAATGAGATAACAATGGTAAATAACTGGAAGTGTTTTACTTCATTAAATAAAACTACTTAAATTAATTAAAGCTAGTTAATGGACATAACAATATGTGTGTCCAAAAATTAGGTTTTAATTATCTACGAAATGGTAAGTCTAAAACATGTGTCCGTTTGAGCCTCCTTGTATTATTACTCTCATCTAATAATGTAATTGCAAGAATATTGTTATGATTGCTTAGTCTTGTAAGATAGCGCTCGGAAAATTTTTGGATTTCTTCTTTTATTGTTGAGATCATAAGATCGTTGTGAATACTGAAGTTTGATACAAACCAAGGTGCACCCAGTAACATCCGTAGAGTTTTGGACTGGTATCGTTGCAGAATTTCGATATTTGAATTGCTGGCAGAGCTCCACAGCTGAATTCCGTATGTCCAAATAGGCTTTAAGATCGATTTATAAAAAAAAAATGGTTGTCATTTTTGGAATCTACGCCCCAAAATAAATAGGAAAACTTCTATAAGAAACCAGATCTCGATATGAGGCCCAAAATTGTAAACTAGTGTAATGGCACTAATGTAAGTATCTTTGAAATCGGTTTTACAACAATGCTGATGTCACAATTTAATTTCGGATTAGCGCTCAACCTTGCTGCAATCACTTTTCACTTTCGTAAGTGAGAGCAGCCTCCATGATTTTGTCAACATGTCTCATCGAGTGATTACCGGTATAAAACGTTCTAAGGGTAAAACTCTGAAAAATGTACACGGTTAGAAATCTTGGAATACATTTTAATACAAGAGAAGTATTACAAAGATTTTTAATACGATTTTGATTAAATTTAATACTGAATATATTACAAAATTTTGTAATACATATTGTATTAAATTCTAATACAGTTCAAACATTAAAACGATATTTTATAACATTTGATGCTATCGCAAGTATTACATTTAGCCATCGTAAATATGATACTACGTTGGCTGATGTCGTTAAAATGTTTATGCGACCCTTGTTCGAATCCCAGTGGATACGACATATTTCTTTTTTAAATTTTAATAAAAACTAGTATTAAATTTTAATACAAATTTATATTAAAAATTAATTTTAATATCTAGACAGTATTGAATTTTAATACAATTCTGGTGCAGTCATATACATATGTAATCCCAATAGTATTAAAATTTATTCCAAAATTTCTAACCGTGTACTCAGGAATTTTGATTTTGATTCTGAAATTTTATGATCCAAATAAGGATAGAATATTGCGGCTCTGAAACATTTGAGAAAGAATTGTGAAATAAGTAAAAATAAATTAAAACTATATAGTAATATTCGTCCATGCCGAAACTCACATGCCTTACACTGCATTGAAAGTACCTTTTAAATAAGTGTTAAAAAGACGTTGAAGAGCTTGAATAAGTCGAGAAAAAATGTAAAAATATTGAAAAAGTTTTGAAACAGTTGCAAAAGACTGTTTGAAGAAATTGAAAAAGTCGAAAAATTAAGGAAAATGCTGAAAAATGTTTAAAATGGAAAAAGTTGAAAATGTCGAAATTAAGGACGGTGATGCTCTTTATTCCAATTGTTGTTGTACTGGGATGCCTACTAGTATTTGTGATTGATGCAGATGCTGCGACTTGCGGCGTATCGAAGTACACTTGTCACAACGATATTTGGCATTTTCAGCCTTCATGTACTCGGTATCCGCTGCAGTTAAATTAGCGAACGTTCCATAAAATATACCCATACAGTCAGACAGTGGCGGATCCAGGATTTCCTTCAGGGGGGGGAGCTAACATTTTTCTTGAATGAAAACACACATTGATTAAATTTTTCAACGAGCAATATTTATATTTTTTGACATATTACAACAATCTAATCAGTAGTCCAGTCAAGGGTTTCAAGACGGCGAGGTTTCTTCTGGAAAAATAATTCAACAATTCAAAAATATGGTAAATGATGAAAAATATTGAAAGCGGTTGAAAAACTCTCAAAAAATTGAAGAGGTTGAAAAATGTTGAAACAGTTCTAAATCGATGAAAAAGTTCAATAAATAAAGGAAATGACGAATAAAGTTGAAAGAGGTTGAAAAAGACGAAAAAATACTTATGGAATATATTTGGAAAAAGTTAAAATAATATGGAAAAAGTTGAAAAAAATCGAATAGAAATTAGATAGTCGAAATATCCCACGCCCACTTCTTCAATTCCGCCTACTTTTGGATATTAAATGAATTTTATTTGTGATCAAAATTCGCATACCAATTTTTAGCACAATGGCTTGTATATTTCGCGATATATGCCGTAATTAGTCTTAAAATTTAGGGCGGCGACACACCTACTGGTACATATATGCTGCCCACAAACAGGGAGACGCAGCGTATTGGATCCAATGTTACTGCGAACAACTATACTTTCGAAGTTGTCAAGGAATTCGCCTATCTTGGCACCGCCGTGAACACTCAAAACGATGTCAGCCTGGAGATAAAGCGAAGACTAACTCTTGCTAATAGGTGATACTATGGTCTCAGTAAGCAATTGTGTAGTAGAGACCTCTCTCACCCGTGCTACTTTACGGCGCAGAAGCATGGGTTGTGCGCAGACTGATGCAGCCACGCTTGGGGTGTTTGAGAGAAAAATTCTTCGCAAAATCTTCGGTCCTGTTCACGTCGGCGACGACTACCTTATTCGAATGAACCACGAACTGTACGAGCTCTACGCTTGACATAGTCAAGCGCATCACTATCCAACGTCTGCGCTGGTTGGGACATGTTGTGTATATGGACGAAGAAGCTCCGGCAAAAAAGGTGTTTAATGCGGAAGCCGCTGGGCGACGACGAAGAGGAAGACCATGCCTCCGATGGAAAGACCAAGCCGAGGAAACCCTATCCACGCTTGGTGTGACTGATTGGAGAAGGCGCGCATCTGGAGAGAGCTTTTGAGGTCGGCCGTAACCCGGTAACGGGTTGTTATGGCCACCCAAGTAAGTAAGTAAGACACACCTACTGGTACAACCCAGTCTGATTTTAATCCAGAAATAGCTTTCCATAAACAAACCTCTTAAGCCAAATTTTAGTATGATTGCTCACATATTTTCGCATTTCTGAAAACAGGTTGATAATTTGCTTGACATGAGTACAGGCTGAAGAGATTTGTAGTGTCGGATCTTGTAGTTTGCGACTGAGCGACAATATAGGAACATTTACAATTTTCAGAATATGTAACGATTCTAATAAATTGGAGCGTGCTATCGAAGTTGAAAGTTGGACAGCTTTTGAAGACGCTTCGGTTTCCTTGCTTTGTTCTAAGTCTTGTAATGCTTAAGAGATAAACAGTAATACTTCCCTGAAAGTATCAACGTATCTAGTCGCACACAATGCTCTTAAACGTTTTTTTTTTTGTTTCTTTACTCCGTTCGAAAATTTTATCTCAATAGCTATACTCTTTTAGATGAATTCGAGAAAAAGTTTGACACTGATGAAACAGTGCCTAGCATGTTACGAATTTCAGAAATATCACATGATTTTCCTGCGCACAAATTCAGAGACTGACTGAAAACAATGAGTGTAAAATGCTAAGAGTTGGTTTTCAGATGTCAAAGCCTGAACTGCTTTGATTTGTACGATCCTCCATGAACGTTCTTGAATAAAAATATTTTTTTCGCTCCCAGGGGGGGGCTTCAGCCCCCATAGGCCCCCCCTTGTATCCGCCACTGCAGTCAGAGTAGTCGACTGTGTTCACATCAGAGCGGTCAATGCTCTCCTGGTAAACAATACCATTTATAACTATGTTTTTATTTATATAAGCTCAGTCTCCGACTATCTCTCGTCGAGTGCGGTTCGTGTGTTTATTGCGATCTACCTGCGTCTATTGTATTTTTTGCGTGGTACCGTTATCCGTTATCACTAACTCTTGTCAAAACTCGTTTTGATTTTCTTTCTTCCCACGTGTTTCACTTGTTTTTAACAACTCAGTGTATTAAACAGTGTCAATATGCCCCCTGGGGCTCCCAATTTAGGGGACAATCGGTTTGCTGCGTTAGCAGCCGGTCCTAAAGCAAAAAAGAAACGTAGCCTAAATTCTTTATCTGATTTTCCGGTTCTTCCGATTTCCAAACTTTCACCTCCCAATCCTAAATATGTTGTGGTTTCAGCCACTAACGCCGAAAAACCTTTATCACAATTTTCGTGTTTTGCAGTGCAAAAATCCCTCCACCTAATTAGTAAAGATATCGAAAATATTTCTGAGCTACGAGACGGAAGTCTTTTGCTGCTTGTTAAAAATAAAAATATAGCTGACAAGTTTATTTCTTCCAAGAAATTACTTGGCCTATGCGACATAACATGTAAATTCCATGAAAACTTAAATTTTGTGAAAGGTACGATATACGCTCCTTATTTGAACAATGTTTCTGATGCTGAAATTGTGAGTGAATTGGCTCCCCAAGGTGTAGTTGGTATTCACAAATTTACTAAAACGATTGATAATAAGTCCCAGCCTAGCGGCGTGGTCTTGCTCACATTCGATCTTTACCATTTACCTGAGTCTATTCAGGTTTCTTGGCACCAAGTTCTGGTGAGGGAATATATCCCTAATCCGATGCGTTGCAAGTCTTGCCAGTTGCTCGGACATACACTGAAACGCTGTAATAATAGCCCATCCTGTGTAAACTGCAGTCTTCCTCCCCACAGTCCCAGTGAATGCACACGTATTCAATGCGCAAATTGTGCAGAAAACCACCCTTCTAACTCTAACAATTGCAAAAAATTTATACAACAAAAAGAGATCTTAAAAATCAAAACCCAGAAGAAGTGTTCAATGCGTGATGCAAGACAAATCCACAAATCTCAACAGCCCTCAAATTCTACATCCTATTCTGAGGTTCTTTCCCAAAAGGCCCAAACTCAACAAATTTCAAACATTCAACCAATTTCAAATAAACAACAAATTTCAAATAAACAACCAATTCCAAATGAACCATCAATTTTGAATAAACAACAATCAGAAACAATACCAAATTCTAATCCAACTACACTATTAAAACCTCAACTATCCATTAATAACACCGATAACTCAATCACTGAAATACAGACATCATACAACATCAATAAAATGGAAAATAGTAAAAGTGGAGTCTCCTTGACTACTGCTACAAATTTTACTTCCAATAATCATTCTTCCGAAACATCTCTTCAATCTCCTATTTCCAAAATAACACAAGAATTATTAGATAAAAACCAATACTTTGTAACACCTAGTAACTTTGACTCAAATGACTCAGATTAATTTTAACCTAATACGCCTCCCATGAACACTCTTTTTTATATTTCATAGTATGGCATTTGACATTCTACAGTGGAACATGAAAGGTTTCTACAATAACTATAACGATTTACAGCTTATTATTAAAGACTTCTCTCCATCTTTTATATCATTGCAAGAAACACACTTACCCTACAACGCTCACGCAACAGTCCCTAAACAATACAATAGCTACTTTCACAACCTTCATAATATTTCATCTAATAAGCAAGGAATAGCTGTTCTTGTGAAAAAAGATATCTCTCACAAATTTATTCCAATCCAATCGCCAATTTCAACATTGGCAATTGAAATTAACCTCGGTTTCAAATTTACAATATTATCATTATATATACCACCGCAACAGAGCTTCAGCCTCAAACATTTTCAAGACATATTTTCAAATTTTTCCAACCCTTTTCTCCTAATAGGCGACCTTAACTCATGGAGCCCCTTCTGGGGATCCGATTCTACTAATCAAAGAGGTAAGATTCTTGAAAATCTGATACTTTCTGAGAACCTGATTGTTTTAAACGACGGTTCACCCACTCACTTCTCGTCGCATAAAACTTTTACAAATGTAGACCTTTCTATTTGTTCAGCTAACATTGCTCCCAATTTCTCCTGCTACACACTCAACTCTCTCTACGGAAGCGATCATTTTCCACTTTTAACCAGAATGTCAACTCCTATCTCAAATAAGGGTATACCAACTCCTAAATTCAAAACTGAAAAAGCTAACTGGACTCTTTTCCAGAATTGGACAGATGCGTATATTTCGAAACACCCACCTTCTAATAATGTTAATAAAGAAACTGCAATCATAAAAAAAGCATTTCGCTATGCTGCCCACAATTCTATTCCTCAGACTTATTTCAAATTTCAAAAACACATAGTGCCTTATTGGTCTCCTTATTTGCCTTTTCTGCGCGAAGAAAGGAAAAAATTATGGTACAATTTTAAAAGATCGCGCTCTGATGCAAATTTAATTTCTTATAAAAAATCAAATGCTTTATTTAAAAAGAAATTAAAAGAGGCAAAAAGACAGAGCCTTGAAAAACTAACAGAATCAATAAATCCTACTTCCAACCCTAAAGAAATATGGTCTAAAATTAAGATGCTTTCAGGAAATTACACCCCTTCTACAATAAAAGTGTTAGATACAAACAATGGTCCCATTTATTCGCCTAGGGATATTAGCAATTACCTTGGCTCCTCCTGGTCTACATATTCTCAGGATTTAAACTTTCACCACGATTTTATTTCTCAAAAATCAAAATGGATAAATGATGATTATACAGCCCATTGCCTCACACCATCTGCAAAAAAAATAGAAGCTCCCATTACTGCCTTCGAATTCGACTTAACGATTTCTTCACTAACAGGTAAAACTCCAGGTCAAGATAGAATCTCTTACCCAATGCTTAAAAACATGTCAAGTGTACTAAAAACTAGGCTTGTGTCCCTATACAACAATATTCTAGAGCAAGGAGTTTACCCCCATATTTTAAAACAAGCCACCGTTATCCCAATCCCTAAACCGAACCATCCAGCAACTTCTTTATCTGGGTATAGGCCAATCTCTCTGTTACCTTGCCTGGGCAAAGTATTAGAGAAAACTATAGCTAAACGAATTATGTGGTTTGCAATATCAAACAATTTTATCAGCCCTCATCAGGTTGCTTATAAGGAAGGTCATAGCACAATGGACGCCCTCTTATATTTTGAAAATTACGCCTCCACGGCTCTCGCCACAAAAAACCATACTTCCGTACTAAGTTTAGACTTTGAAAAGGCCTTCGATAGAATTGGCATTCATGTCATTCTACGACAGTTGTCCAAATGGAAAGTCGGTAAAAAAATTTATAATTTCGCCAAGGCCTTTTTAACCAATCGCACCTTTTGTGTGAAATTAAATAACAAATTTTCTGACATTTACAATTTGTTTAATGGCATACCGCAAGGCTCTCCGCTCTCGGTTATTTTATTTATAATTGCGTTTGAAGAAATTAATAATATTTTACGTAATCACAAATGCATTTCACACGTAATGTACGCTGACGATGTATTGTTGTTCACAAAATGCAAAGACCTGACTCATGTTCGTAACAAGTACACCGAAGTTCTGTTAGATATTTCAAACTGGTCAAAAGAATCAGGTGCTAATTTATCTTACAACAAATGCAAATCTCTTCATATCTGCAATAAAAAACATTGTACACCTCCGAACTTGTCTTTCAATAATACAACGATTGCAAATTGCTTAAAACTAAATATTTTAGGAGTAATATTTGACAATAAACTATCTTTTAAAGAGCATTGTAAATATCTGAGAAATAACTTAGCTTTAAGACTCAATGTAATTAAATATCTTTCCTCTAAGCATTGTCTTATTCACTTAACAACACTTGTTAATATCACAAAAGCTCTTATATTGTCGAAGATAGATTACGGATTAGCGATTTACGGTCATTGTGCCAAGTCTAACACACAGCTTTTACATGCACCATACCACATCGCTGCTAGACGTAGTATCCGTGCTTTCCCAACATCTCCCGTGAAGTGTATCCTCGCCGAAGCCGGTCTTCCAACAATCGCAGAAAGATTGAAATACAACACTCTTAGGCTGATACCAAAGCTGACTAGTAGCAAAAATGTTCTAATTAACAATACTGCAAAAAAAATGTTAAAACACAAAAAAATATTAAGGAGAAGTTCTACCATCATGAGATGCATTTCATTCGCAACTGAACTAGAAATTCCAGTACATTCAGCGAAATCCAAACTGATTAGTCCTCCGCCATGGGAATCTATTCAGTCATCCTTTCTTCTTCAGTTGGCAAAACTTCCAAAGGATAGCACATCACCATTGGTTTTTCGGAATCTATTTAATGAAGTATCTTTACCGTTACAGTCTAGTTCCTGGAATTTTTTATACACGGATGGCTCTAAATCTAGCTCTGCCACTTCATTTGCAGTAGTGGATGACAAGGGTGACACCATATCGGTCGGACGTTTACACCAATATTGCGGAGTTTTCACAGCTGAAGCGACCGCGATTCTTCATGCAGTTCAATTTGCTAACAAATCTGGCGGAAAGTTTGTTATATGCACAGATAGTCTAGGAACCATTCAAACACTTCTCAAGACAAACCATAATTCGCATTTACTCAATTCAATCCGAAATACCCTCTCTCAAAACAGAAATACTCTTAAAATTATGTGGGTCCCAAGCCACATAGGTATAAAAGGAAATGAAGCCGCGGATCTAACTGCAAAATCAGCTTCGTTGCAGCCACTAACGACCATGAACGTAATAGAGAAAAAAGACATTTTTCGCTTGATTAACACACATCTGTACCAACTTAAACAGCGCGAGTGGTCTAACTTCTTTCATCTTTATAAAAACTTCAATTCAGACGGAAGGAAACCGACTTATCCTTCTTCAGCTTCTTGTAACGACATAAAAGCCATAGTACGTCTACGTATTGGACATACAATAATCACACATAGCCATCTGTTAAATGGAACCAGCGCTCCACAGTGTCCGTATTGCAACTCTACCGCTTTTTCTGTAATCCATCTATTAGACATTTGTCCTTACTTTAATTTTATTAGAACAAGTATTTTCCACAATGTAATTCCTTCTAGTTTACTTAAGTCTATTTCAATAGCTAACATCTCAAAATTAAATAATTTCTTGCTCAAAACCGACTTAAAAAATGTGATATAAGCTCAGATATTATTTTATACCGTCAGTCCGCTTTGTAATATAACTTTGGTATTATTAACACTTTTATTTTGTAAAAATGTTCCTTAAACCATTCTTATTATATTATATAATAACATATATTATTTAAGTATATAATATTTATCAAGTGAGCCGTAGGTCCTAGTTACTAGTGCTCCTTCCTTTGTAAGTTAGTGATTTAATCTCTAATTTTCATTTAAAATAAATAAATAAATAATATTTATATAAGAAAAACTGATTAAAATAAATATAAGTTGTTCAAGGCTCGTACCCCACGTCACAATGAAAAAACGCGTCAGTTCACAACGAGGTAAACAATGACTTTCATAGAATGAATATTTAAATCAAACTGTAAAGTTGAACTTTTGTTGGAAGCAAACAACATGAATAGTATTTTTATTTTCAACAAAATGGGTATCATTTGCAAGATAATCAAAGAACATATGAAATTAATTTTTTATTGATGACTTAAGGATAAATTTAATTCCAATATTTCGTGTTATTATACAACACATCCTTAAGGAGATTAAGATTAACGAATCGTCAATAACACCGAACAATTTAAACTCAAATTTATTCTTGAAATGGCCTGTAAAACATTAAAGTCGAAGATTAATTCAAAATTGGAGATTTTGAGAAAATTTAAATTTGATAAATTAAAGTCATAACAAAAACTACACATTTTGAGAAAGTTGAATCGATGTCCTGATACAACCTCCATTAAAGTGGCATCTCTACATCGGCATATGGCAGCATCACATATTTTAGTATGTCAACGTATGTACATGAAGCGATCCATAGTTTCTTAAGTCCTATAAGTTGGCCCAGTACCTTGACCAGCCACAGCCCATTACACTGGCTCCTCCGTACTTTGCAATATACTTAGAGTTCAGTCTTCCTCCTTTTGGTCTGCGTACAAGTCTTACTCCACGCCCACCTCTACTGAAATGTCCAAAAATGGAAGACTATGTTGTTTTCTGACAAGTCCAAGTGCAACCTAAAAGATTCGGATGAAATAAGGCGTGTACGCATTCCAAAAGATGAAATTCTTAAAGTCCGAAAAACTGACTTTTTTGGTCATTTTTGAAAATCACTAAATTTCAATTGCTCCATTTGAATGAAAAATTTTTTGTTTTTCATATTTTTAAAATTTTTAATGAAAGACTATTCTTTTGCAAATATTTTAAGTATAATTTGGCGGAAATCGGACAAAAAATGTAGAAGTTATTCGAGAAAACAGTAAAACACTTGCAATAAAATTGAACGAAAATATATACTTTTTTTTATCTAAAAAGAGAAATAAAAGTAAAGAACCACACAAACACACACACAATCGTATGTATTTTCGTTCAATTTTATTGCAAGTGTTTTACTGCTTTCTCGAATAACTTCTACATTTTTTGTTCGATTTCCACCAAATTACACTTAAAATATTTGCAAAAGAGTAGTCTATCATTTAAAATTTTAAAAATATATAAAAAAAGGAATTTTTCATTCAAATGGAGCAATTGAAATTTAGTGTTTTTCAAAAAAGACCCAAAAAAGTAAGTTTTATTGCATTTTGAGCATTGCAAATCCATCAAATCTTATCCGATTCAAGCATAAAGCATACCGTTAAAAAGGGAATACAAATATCTTTCGAATGCTGAAAATCATTTTTGAGTCAAATAAATGAAAAAAGTGCCGAAAAAGGGGTTTTTTGGTGATATCTCGAAAACGATTCTTAAGAAAAAAAAAATGGTTGCCATTTTTGGAATCTATGCCCCAAAATACATCGAAAAAAGTCTATTGGAAACAAGATCTTTTTTGTTGTAAACTAGTGTTTTAGAAGCTTTTATTTACCATAAAAATGGGGTTATTTATTTATATTTAATCTTGTCCATTAGGGGGCGTTCAAGTATTACGTAACGCTATTTGGGGGAGGGGGTTTTGCAAAACGTCACGATGCGTTACAGGGGAGGGAGGGGGCGTCGAACAACGCGTTACGTAACATTGTTTTTATAGTGACACCTCTTTCGCGGGTGGTGATTTGATATTAGGTGTGTATAATGAAACGCTTTCTTTATGTGTGTGTTTATTGAATAGCTACAGCAATAAATGATATATCAAATTAAAGCACTCATCGAACAGAATGTCCTAAAACTATCATCTTCGAGATCGGTTAACTAAAAGCTGAGATATAGGCTTGGAGAGATTTCCTATTTTTATCATTTATTGTTGTAGCTGTTCTAGATCCCGTCCAGTCTTATCATTTTAATAAAATATTTTCGCCATTTTAACCTATTTTAAACTTAAGCAAATTTTAAATTATGTGTGATTGTTTATTAAATAAAAATATGAACAAGTTAAGGTGTTATCTTCGGCCAGGCCGAAACTCACATACCCTACACTGTACTGAAAGTACATATCTTTTCAATAAATGTTAAAAATTCGAAAAAAATGTGAAATGTTAAAAAAGTTGACAGAGGTTGAAAAATGTTGAAAAAGTCACACCCACTGGTACAATGCAGTCCGATTTTGATCCAGAAATAGCTTTGCATAAACAAACCTCTTTCACCAAATTTTAGTATGATTGCTCACATATTTCCATAAATATGCCACTTTACGTATTTTATTTATATAGGAGGTGCCACGCCCACTGGTGCTATTTCAGTCACTTTTGATTCAGACATACTCTATTGCAACTGAACCACTTACATTTGATTTCATACCAATTGCTTAGTTCACTTAAAACAGCGTTTACAAATTTATGTTAATATGGGAATTTAATTAATTTTAAAGCTTATAGTAACTGACATCTCGCACCAAATCTTAGGAAGATTACTCTTATAGCACACTATCTATAACAATAAACGTTTTTTGCTTATATGGGAGGTGCCACGCCCACATGTACTATTTAACCAAATTTTTATAATAAGAGACCTTATAGCAAGTATATCTACCTCACTAATTTCATAACGATTACGTCGTTAGTTCTCTTAATATAACGTTTATCAATATTGTGGGTTCATTCAACGAGTTTTTTCAGTAAAGTGGCCAAGCTTGTATTGATGACTGCTTGCCATGTGTGTCAATTTCGAGATATATCTAGAGTCAAAATTTTTAATTGTTGTAAAGTGCCACGCCCACTTTCAAGACATGGTGATATAAAGGTTAAAATTTAGGGCTGTGCCACGCCCCTATACGAACCTCTGGAAACTTGTAACCAAGCCTAATCTTAATTTGGTTCACATGTACACCAAATCACCAAGTTTCATCAAAATCGCTGCAACTTGTTTCAAAATGGACTTGGGCAAATATACATAGAGCACGGGCGGTAGGCGTGTTCGTGGACCGATTTCGCTCGTTTTCAATAGAAAGATGCCTGCAAGAAGGTGTGACCTGAGTGTGCTAATTTCATTCAAATAGCTTTCTTTTTTTTCCCGCAAACCTGATTTCAACAGACGGACAGACAGACGGATATAGCTAAATCAACTTAGGTGGTGACGCTGATCAAGAATATATATACTTGTCCATACCTGCCACGCCCCCTTATATGTATTACAAAGTGAAAATAAACAACATACGCATAAATTGCGAGTTAGAAATATATTGTTTTATTAATTATTACCGCAAACGCGGTATTTTAGCGACCTTCCGTTAATTTGAGCAACATAATTGTGACTTTTAGATAAATATGTTCAGTTGGGTGTTACGTAACGTTTAAGGGAGGAGGGGGAGGGGGGTACAGAAAAACGTTACGGTGCGTTACATGGGGGGAGGGAGGGTCAAAAATCTTCAAAAATTGCGTTACGTAATACTTGAACGCTCCCTTAAGTTTTTGGGTTTAAAATGTTTCTTCGATGTTAACTTTTTATTTATGAGACGCGGATTTTATTTTTTTATTTTTGTTTGTCAATAATAAAGGTATAGAAAAATAAAATTATTATTTGAAAAAATATGTACCATGGGGGTGCTTAAGTTTTGGCCAATACTGTATGTATAAATAAAAAAATAATTACTAACCAAAATTTATAAAATGCTAAATATATGTATTTTAAATTGATTACGAAACATTTTATATACATTGTCACATAGTATATCAAATTTTGTCTAGAAAAGTCTTCAAGGTATAAAAATTTGAAAAATTGTATAAAAAATGTAGCACAATACTAACAAAATAAGAAGTTGAGTTCGTATGAAAAAAGGGCTAGAGACGCAAAGTCAATTTAAATGTGTTATCACTGAACGTATCTTACAACTATATCACAAAAAACAAGATCAACTTCTCGCGTATATAAAATATAAATTATATTTTTCATTTCATCTAATTTGTGTACAAAACTTTTATAAACTACAAACATACTTAGTTATTCTTTTAAGATAACAAAAATATCAAAATAAACGTTGTCACAACTTTACTTACATAAAAAAAGGCAAAATGCAAACTAATCTAGGCACCCATTAGTATCAACATTAGATTTTTGCTTTTGTATAAAAGGCATGAAGCCCCATAAGCTGGCGCCAAGTAATAGTATAATTCCTAACGTATGAAAAAGTGGATTATAATTATGAACTGCTTCGAACCATATACAACAAAGCGGAGGACCAATAAGCTGAAGGATTCCATTTACAAACAAGCTTATACCGTAAGATGAAGTTAAACGTTCAGTGCCAAGCATATCAGCCATAATTACTGCTGTTATACCAACATAGACACCAGATGCCAAGCCAAACACTGCACACCAAAATCCAACCATTCCATAGCTTGTTGAAAAAGGCAACAGCGCCAATGATATTCCCGATATTGCCAGTCCTCCGATAAAATACCATGTTTTTGGTATAAATTCAAGATCTGATAGTGCTGATCCACCAATTCTTCCAATTAAATCAGTTGTTGACACAATTGATATCAGATAGGCAGCAAGTGACTTATCAAAACCCAAATTTACACCATAAGAAGGCAACAAAATTATAAAATTTGTGTATCCAATTGCATTTGTCGAATTGGAAATAAGTATAACTAAATATACAGGGTCCTTCAGTAAGCTTAAGTCAAAAAATTTTGTACGATTTTCCTGTTTAGTCTTCGCATCCGTTCCCTGCTGACCTCCGCTACTTAGCCCAGATGCATGAATACTGCTTGTAACGGATTTTAATGACAAATGCGATGAAAACTCTTTCGGCTGAAAAGACAGCGTACTTCCATGATATGGTGTGCTAATATATTGAAAGCTGCTTGTAGAAGGTGAGCGACGCGACAGTCTGTTTTTAGAATTGTTACGTTGCTGTGAATTTAAACGTCTCAATCTTGAAGTCCCTCCTTCGGGAACAGCATATAGGGAAGTTTGCGAATTTAGTTGTCCTGGAGTAAACGTTTGATTACGCTGCGGAACACGGACTGGTGTGCTTATTTTTCTTGTACGTGTATGTGTAAATTCTTCTTGGTTTTTATTGTAATTTTGGACAACAGCTGCAGATGCACTACGACCAAAGTATTGTTTTTCGTCAAAGTCATATTGTTGCAAGTCCGGCGATGGAGATGAGGGGGCATTGTATGTCAAAAACTGCTTATTTGCGTTGTCCTCTCTCTGAACAGCTTCGCTATCAACTGTTTCATTACAATTTTCAAATTTAAGTACAATGCCTATTTCCTCCTCTTCATCGATATCCTCTAGAGCTTTTTTGTTCTTAGGAACACGAATCATATGCTGTTCCACAGGTTCATAAAATATAGCAGCAACAAACACATTTAAAGTTATGCCGCCCATTATAAGTATAGCACCCCTAAATTTAAATATTATATTTTTATTACATATCATATAAAATAGGAACACTAACCTATATCCGTACAGGTCCAACAACCATCTTAAAACTGGTGGTAGTATAATTGAGCCAAGTGCACTGCCTGATATGCACAAACCATTAGCTAATCCTCTGTATTTCACGAAATAAGAAGTAACTATGTAAACAGTAGGAGGAAACGATAATCCAGCACCAATTCCGACAAGTACACCATAGCTAATTACAGTTTAACAAATTTATTTATTTATTGTAACATATTTTACAAATATATTTATAACATATGGAAAGTGCGACAACGAGGTCTTAGGATATTTATTTTGAAAATTTAGAAATAGGAAAAAACCTATAAGCGGCGCAGAAAGAGTTTATGTTTGATTTCGTTATAGTTTTATGAAAAAACCAACTTACTAAAACGTAGAAAAAGTCTGCCTTAGGTGCCAAGATATAGAGTTTTAGGTGTTTTAGTTGTATGGGAGGTGCCACCCACTGTTGTCAAACCACGTCCACATTTTTCATGTGAAAATGCGGACAAAATACACCAATACATGGGAAAACAATTTTCGATCCCATAGTCCTATATTATATAATCGGGTTTGAAGAAACTTCTCGAAATCTGACACAAGCTCTGTCCGCTCCGTTTACAGGTTTGAGCTAGAAAGCTCAAATATTGCGCTATCTATTTTTAAGGCCCATGCTAACACATAGCAAAAAAAAAAAATACATCTACAAAATTTTCAAAATAAACAGCCTAGGGGTCATGTTGCCCAGGTATTATATTTTATTTATATTTTAAAATGTTTAAGATATCTCACCTTAAGTACAAATATGTTACAGATGTTGCCCAAAATGAAGTTATCATACCAATAGCTGCTGAAGCACCCCCTAATATGGTAACTGTTCTGTATGAAAATTTCACAGAAAGAATGCTGGATACTGGACCTGTAAGAATTGATTTGTTTTATAATTTGATGGAAAAATTTGTACTAAATTACCTAATGAGCTGTAAAGAAAATAGCACAGTGCTGGTATCCACGCCGCTGTAGCTGGCGATGCATGAAAAGCTTCAAGAAATTCGATAAAAAGGACACCAAAACTTTTGATAGTTCCGGGAATAAGTATATTAACCAGCATTGATCCAGCTAAAACCAACCATCCCCAACCGCCATCGGGTGGCACCAGATCATATTCCTCATCTTCTGGCTTAGAGATGATTAAACTTGCTGAAATAAAAGGAAAATACACTTACCATTTAATTTTACCAAGGTAAGGATAAATTTAATAATTTATTAAAATAGATAATGAGAAAAATACAACACAAGTAAATTCATAACATTATTATGCAATTCACAATTCATTGTAAATTGGGCAATGCATTGGGTTACAATGTTGTAGTTTTACAATATTTTACGAGGTTCTAACTTGTATTGTTATTGTTATCCTTATAAATGCAAATTACGACTAGTCGATTAATTTGAACATGTCCTTACGCATGTTTTTGAAGTATGATTTCACAATCAGCTGTTTACATAAATATACAGTGAATCCAAAAAGGTTAGGCACAGCGCCATTTACAAAGTTTATCTGTCAATAATTTTTTTTTTCCACTTGACTAACAAAAATAATTAGGATGTACTTTTTAATAGGAAACATTTTATTAAATATTCAAGCAAATGATATTTGAATATCATTTTTTTTAGATATGATGTAATAACAATTAAAGAAAATGCATGGTTTTCATATCAAAAAAATTTAGGCACACATATGAAAAATCTAAGCCTTGGTCCAATTTTCGAACATCTAATATTTCTTTTGACCTCCATTAGCTTGAATAACTGCCTGTATGCGTCTACGCATACTTCCAACTAAGTTAGATGTCTCCGCGGGTGTTATACTTGTCCACTATGTACGTATGGTGTCCTTAAGAGAATCCTTCAATGTTATCTTACGATTTTGAAGAAGTGTTTGGATATAGAGAGCTAAGTTGTAGCTTTTTTTCGTAGTTTTTCTGATTTTTAATTTATAATCACAAATGATTTGCATCTTTATAGCGTACTGCTTTATCCGAGAAAAACAAAGTTCATGCTTTTCGGCCGGAGTTTCTGTCAACCTTATTTCTGTTTCATCGAGGCTACACAGCCCGGCAGCTCTTGCATGGTTGTTGCAGCAATTTTCTTTCGCTTTTCACTTGATGACCACAACAAAAATCTGAATTTTAGATTTAATTCTGCGAATATCACTCTCTGGGTTGCTTTTATTACAGTTCCACCAAATCCAACTCCGAAAATAGTTGAAATTTTAGGGTATTGCTGAGCTATCCCCATTAGAAACAAAACGAAATAAAGCAATTTTAAGTTGTAATTTAATTGGAAGTTGAGGAACATAATTTCGACTGTCGTCAGCGTCAGAATATGGTTAAACTCGTCATGTCTAATTCGCAGCATCTGACGCATTCTGGCATCATCAAAGGTAGTGAGTACATTATTCACCCAATGCGCAGATTTTGGCACAAACAAATGGCTTGTTCGGCGATTGGTCAATATTAAAGATATATTCAAACGAAATTTCTATAGAATGTGACTGGTATTATGGGGCAATATGTCTACAGAGCCTTGTAGGCACAATCCAGACAATAGCTCACCTTTTTCTAAATTTTTTGTTTGCAAATTAAAATTAATACAACAAAAATGGCGCACACACGCTCTTACTGCTGGGACGAGATGCGATGGTTCAAAACAAAAGAGCTTATTGACTAACGATATTTTAAGCAGTTAACATATAGGTTAATAACAAATATTTTTGGAAAGTCACGGTTTAAAAAAAAAAAATTGGTCAAAATTTCAGAAAAATCGTCATATCTCCAAAACTACAGGTTAAATTTCTAAAATATGAATTATTATTTCAATTATCTTTCTTATGACACCTAAATTTTTGATATCCTTTCAGGGGTTCTCAACTTATGCTGATTTTTACGAAAACTATATCCGTAATTTTCGATGGCTATGTCTCCGAAACTAGATTCGAATGGCATTTTTTTTTTTGCTTTTAGCTCCCTATTACTCTTGAAAAAAATGGGCAATAGGATCTAAAGTAAACCTGTTCAAAGTATTGTGTACTTCAGCCTTTTTCGCGCCAAATTTGGAATAAACCTCTTAAACAGCATAAGTATCGATGCTATCGGAGCCCTGTTCAATGCTCGATGGAAAGGGATGTAAAGGTAAGCCCTTATGAAGCTACTCATGTTTCTTGATCTCTTCGATATTTTGCTCATTTTGACATTTTCTTTTTATAACAATCGTTCAATATAATACGACTTTGGCTATCATCAGGGGTATTCCGGACTCTGGAAGGGCCAGTTTTGGACCAATTTTCAATATTTTTTTTAGACTAATCGATGGGGAAAGATCGATAAGGGATTTTGGACAGTACCAAGCGTAAGCATGGACCACGGAGGTTCGTTTTAGGCCAATTTTTGGGAACTTGTTTTGCATAAATTAATGGAGGAATGTCAAAAATAGTTCACAAGTTTGAACACCATCAGAGGCTTACCTAGACCCCGAAGGTATCTAGGCAAGACGGTAACCCGAAGAACACCGCTAAAGTAGGTAAAGGATAGTTGTCTTTGCAAAAATTTAGGGTAATAGACTGGCCTGCGCAAAATCCTTTCTCAATCCAATTGAGAATTAGAGGGCAATAATCAAAATACGATTGGGGAAACACGATAAATGTAGCACCTAAAACCTAAACGAGCTATGGCGCCGCGTCCAAGCTGAATAGAAAAAAATACCTAGCGTAATTATTGAAAAAGTTGTGAAAAGTATGAAACGTGCAAAACTGAGCAAATATGGGTATCCTTACATTTACTAGTTTGATTAAAAACAAAATTGTTTTGAAATGTTATATTTTTTGCGTTTTCTTAAATAAATAATTAATTACTGAAGTTTCGTTTAATTTAGTTAAGTAATAGGATTTTTACAGGATCAGACATGCAGCAAAGACAATCATTTACTTGGTAATGGTCGCCAATGTATATGGATACCCACAAAAAATGCCGCAAAAAAAATGCAGCGTTTTATCAACTTTTTTAACATAAAAAATTACATCTTTTATTAATTTTTTAAAACTTGATGTTTTACGTAATTTTTTTTTAGCTTTCCAAATATTCTTTCTTTTCACTATTTTTAATATTCTTCGCTTCAAACTTTTATGTTTTTTGATTTTTGATTTTTTTTTTAACAGTATAATATTAATTAAACTGAAATACTTTTTTTCTTTTTAACTTTGTTTTCGTGAATTCTTGCACACATCTATCCTCCTGATTTTAATTCACAAGCTTTACTTTTTCTACAATTTCTTTACTCTTTTCACTATTTTTCAATTAATTTTTTAATCGAAACACATATTCTATTTTCACTATGTATTTTTAAGACCTTTCTAATTTAATTTATGAAGTATTGTTTTTGGGAATTTTTTTCAAGTTTTTTATATTTTGTCCTACAGTTCCACATTTTTTTCTACCGATTTTCTTAATTTTTTGATGAGTTGTAAAGCGTGGGGGTAAGCTACGCACTGATCTCTCAAGAACTAGTTTGTAATGAAATAAAAAATACAAATGTACCTTGGTGAAAAGATCGGTGGAATTTGGAGATCAATTGATTGTTAGTATGTATGTGATTTTATGCGTATTGAAATGAATTTTTGATTGCTGAATTATAACTTCGATTGTATTAGCATCAAATAACGAACTCATTTTCTTTGAAATCCTCTTCTGGTAATTTTACTCGAAATGGACCAAAATTAATTTGTGGAATCTTGGGGTTATGAAATATCCGGTTGCTAGAAGAAGCCATGTACAATTGAATGTAGGAAAAGCCAGCTGAAATAAGGGTATAAAACCTCAAGCTCGGAAAAGTTTGAGATTTTATATTAAGAAATAGTATTATTATTATTTATTAAACAATTAATAAATTAATTACTTAATATATTTTACATGGAGCAATAGCTGCCAGGGCTAT
The DNA here is from genome assembly GCA_949775025.1 of Tricholauxania praeusta. Classification (NCBI taxonomy): domain Eukaryota; kingdom Metazoa; phylum Arthropoda; class Insecta; order Diptera; family Lauxaniidae; genus Tricholauxania; species Tricholauxania praeusta. The sequence goes on from OX459030.1 coordinate 78,561,251, forward strand.
CAGCTCTATAAATAATTATACGGTTGATAGATAAAGATAATAAAATATGATTTATTACAAAGAATAAAGTTACGTTAAATATTGATTTTGGTGTTTTTTATAAAGTTGAAAATGGACTTAATATTATCGGCAGTAGGTACTTTTAACATTTCCAACCAATTGCAATTAAGGAGTCGGTTTCTTGTAGCAACGAGTTGAGGACATTCGGAAAAAATATGTTTCACAATAAGGTTGCCACCGCATTTAGGGCAGATAGGCGATGATTCGCCACTCAAGATATGTTGATGAGTGGTTTGGGTGTGACCGAGACGCAATCGAGAAAATATCCTGATTTGTTTTTTTGGTATACCTGTCGGATAGACCGGATGGATGAGTAGACGATTAACCAATGTGTAGTGGTAGTGGCTATAAATTCTCCACTCTGCTTCCTTTTTATGACGTAGGTGACGTTTTATGTATTGACGTAGATCACTTTTCTCAATACAAGGGTCCGTTGTGATGGGTGCATAGCATGCGTATTTTGCAGCGATATCTGCTTTTTCATTACCATCAATGCCAATATGTCCTGGTGACCAAAACAGTTTAAGCTTGTTTTCATTTCCGATAAGAAGGTCTCTTATTTCATTAACCTTCCTCCAAGCTGAGGATGAGGGGTTTTGAACAGCTTTTAACACCGAGAGGCTATCTGTACATATGACTATTTTATTGTTCGTTCCAAGGGCCAGAGAAGCTGCGCAATAAATAGCGGAAGCTTCAGCAGTGAAGATTGATGCGGATTCAAGCAAAGTTTGTAGGCGAAGGTCCTGTCCATTTTCGTTAACGACGGCGTAACCAGCACTAGATATCTCGTTTTTTGAGCCGTCAGTAAACCAACAACTCCAGCCCTCAGACTCAAATTTAGTTTTGCATTCAATGAACACACGCCGGAAAACTTCTTTCGAAGTAGAAGATTTTGCTCTCTTACAAAGACTTAGATCGCACGATATTTTCCGAATTTCCGATGGTCATTGTTATTTATTAGATTTTGAGTTATGGTGGATATTGGTGACATAGTTTGAGTAGGTGTTGAAATTTGAGAGTTTATATGGTTGTCTGTAGTTATTGATGTTTTGGTTAAATTTTGAATGTTTTCTATGGTTATGGTGGAAATTGGTGACATAGTTTGACTAGGTGTTGAAATATGAGAGTTATTTATATGGGTGTCTGTAGTTATTGATGTTTTGGCTAAATTTTGATTGTTTTTTATTTCGGGTATGATGACTGTCCTTGAAGGTAGGGGTGGAGTTTGTTGCTTGGGTGCGTTTGTATGAGTTTCGTTATTTTTTACCGCTGAAGAAGAAATTTGAAGGTTAGGTACATTTTTTGCAGTGGTTGCATATGAAATGCCAAATGCTATAATAGGGTTGCTCTCATTGTACTTCTTACGTGCTTCACCCACGCTACATTTTTCTAATGTTTTAATTTTTAATATTTCTTTAGTCTGAGTGTACTTAGGACAGTTTTTGTCTGCTGCAGAATGTTCCCCAGAACAATTTGCGCATAGAACTCTTGTGCATTTTTCTGGATTATGTGGTGGAAGGTCACAAATAACACAGGAGGGGTTACTGTTACATCTCTTTAGAGTGTGCCCAAGCCGCTGACAGTTTTTGCATCGCATTGGGTTTGGTATGTAAGGCTGAACCTTTACATTGTACTATGCTACTTCTACGGAGTCCGGAAGTCTAAAGAGGTCAAAAGTGAGAACTACCTGGCCAGTATATGTTGATTTCCTTCTGTCATGCGAGTAAACTTGTATGCACCAATAACGCCTTGATTTTTCATTTCTCGCACGACTTCTTCCTCCGAGGGAGGTTTAAGGCACGGGGCATAAATTACACCCTTTACTGAGTTAAGAGTTTCATGCAATTTTACATTTATAGGACAAATATTAGGAAGAGCTTTAGCTTTCAAAAATTTTTCTGCCGAGCGGGCATTGCGTACAAGGATGAGTAAGTTTCCATCTCTAAGTTGAGATATATATTCAATTTCGATGGATATTGCTTCGATGCTTTTTTTAATAACAAAAGGGCTGGTTTCAGATAAGGATATATTATTGTCAGCAGAAGAAATAAGAATATATTTTGGATTATTAGAAACGTGGTTTTTTTGTGGGAGGAATGGAAAATTGTATTGTTTTGAGTTCAGTTTTTGTTTTTTTTGGGGGTAAATCCTCCAAGTCCGCCAGAGCGGAAAACCTGTTGGATATTTTTTCAGGTGGCCCTGGAGCCATAGTTTAAGAAAACACTTCACGATTTTTAAATCTATACAAAAATTTAGTATAGCAAAAACTAAAGAAAAGAAAAAATATAAGTGAGGTTATAGAGAATAACGGGAATTCACTGATTGATACGCTTTATATCACACTACACGAGGTCTGATCGCTTCGAATGACAGTCGACGACTGATATTAAGAAATAAATTAAATTTATTTGGATTAAAAATGGATCTAAGTTTTATCATTACCGTAGAATACGAATATTAACGCTTAGTATCTGAACGGTTAGAGTATCATCAGCAAAGTGACCGAAAAATCACCTTGATAAAACTTAGGTCAAAATTACAAAAGTAATGAGAAGAATATTTACTACTTAATTACTTAAGATAACTCCATCTAAAGGCGAGTGGCGCGATATTTTTAGATGAAGAAATTAGTGCTGCTATCTGGCATGAACAAATTTTAAAATTGAACCACCTAAAACTCTGGCGTCTTAAAAACATACGTATATTAATACCATGAAATTCGGAGAAGTAAATGTTTTTTTAGTAATTTCATAATATTTCCACATCTTTTCTGCGTGTAATTGGTTATATGTAAGATCTGAAAAACACCTGCGTAAAAATATCGAGATTGTTGCGTCCTTCAAGTAGACCTTCCGTGAAAAAACTTCGACTTTTCTTGAGTTTCGATCCAACAATATATGAAAATATAACTTTGGTTGTTGCAGAATTTTCTTTTTTAAGAAAAATTTAAAACTTACAGTGCATTTATACAAAATTTGACATGACAGGGAAAGTTTACCAGCTTTATGCCGACACAAAAACACTGATCTGCGATGTGATTAGCCTTATTGCTATTTTCTAATATCTTCTGCATTACATGTATTTATGGACTAAAGCATATTATATGTATTATTAGACATTACACTTCACTACATAGGGAGAAATAAATATAGACTTTATACTTTTGCTAAGAGTATTTTTATGTTATAACATTATACATATCGTCGACTATCTGCAAAAAAATAATTGTGAGTAACGCTAATTGTTATTTAATTATGCTCAAATCCTATTGACTGTGTGACATATTATTTTCGGTTATTAAAAAGAAATGTATACAGTACCTGATGAGGTGTGTTATAAGAGTACATTCTTACATTAACAATTAGAATTTGTACAGTTTCCATCAAAAACACAAAATTTTATTTTTTGTAGATGGTCAATTTTGCTTGTAAGCCGACAATATGTATCTTACCTGTTTTGTCAAGTTCATTAGAACCGTTTTCTCTGTACTTCGTATTTCTATAAGAATCTTCCTCCATCTGTAATAGAAAAATCAATATAATCATTAGTTTGTACCAGCTCTTCATGTTTAAAGCGTTAAAACAAGTGATAAAAGTGTAAACTTAATAGTGTTCATAAATAAAAATGAAACATAAATTCAACGATTTTTCTTTTGTTTTTGGGTCTGCTGAATCCAAATATGACAATATTATATCGGAAGTAAAGTAAAATTGAAAAATTAATCAACAAGAAATTACGTTTTTAGCGGAAATATGGAAAACTATTAACAAAAATAACACAAAAGCGCCTCTGCACGGGTACTTCAAACATTTTCCGAACAAAAATTTTAACTTTTCGGAGACACGACCCCCTAAATGTTTAAGTTTGGAGATATTGTCAACCAATAACGGAAACTTTGACGAATAGACTTGTTTTAATCAAATCCATAAAAAATTAGCAGGAAAATGTAGGCAACAACTTTGATGTAATTAAAAGCAGAACACTTCACATTTTGAAACAAAAAATTGCTCACACCAAAAAAGTAGTGTTTCACCGAGACTACGAGGCAGCCTCGTTTTTGACTACGAGAACGAGGCGAGACCGAGGCGAGAACGAGGCGAGATGGAAAAATAAATTTTCCTCGCTTGAACGAGGCGAGGCGAGATCACACGGCACCTCGCCTCGTCCTCGCCTCGGTCTCGCCTCGTCCTAGCCTCGTTTTCGAAACCAAGAGCGAGGCGCGTTTTGACCAAATCTGAACTTGTAAGGCCCATATGCAGATTCAAAATATGAATGTAATTTTTATATTAAAATCTATATTAAACTAATATTTTAGTATTTTATTTTGAGTAAACTACTTTGTTTTATTTTTAACCCGCATGTTCTTCTTACGAGTTCAGATTTGGTCCAAGCGCTAATGGACAGAAGTGCTTGGATCGCATCAGCTTTTATGCGACTTCGCCTCGATTAATCGATAACAGAAGCATGTAAGGCTATAAGCAAAACTGCATGATTGACAACACTGTATTGAAATTGATTTATTCTAATACTTAGTCTTTCTAAGAACATGTAAGGTTAAGCGAAACGCACAGGGTAATGCTAGTATATAAATAAAGATCAATATATGTATATTCGTTGCTAATGGACTCCTAAACCGTTCAACCGACCGACGAAAGATTTGACATACATATATGTTTCTTATGATTTGGGATGCTCCGTAACATAGTTTACGATAAATGGGTGATGCCACCCTCACATAAGAGAAAAACAGAATTCATCATATATTATCAACTACTTAATGCAGATTAATAAAACTTGGTACATTTATAAAAGGTAGAGGAATTACTAAGATTCAATTAATAAAATGGGCGGTACCATGCCTTCAATATAAGAAAAAAATTAACTTTATCATATCTCAATATCTATTTGACGTAGATAAATAAGATTTGGTACATATCTTTCTTATAGTTTGTAAAAGGTTCATAGCTTAGTTTGGTTTGGAAAAATAGGCAATGCCTCTCCTTTCCATATAAGAAAAGAATTAAATTCATCATATCTCATCCAATTCACCAAAAATAAAAACAGATAAGCCCGGATACATGTATAATTTTTTTATTTATTTAAATAAAAACCTCGCTATTTTACCGAGGTGCCTCGGCCGAGAACGAGGCGAGGCCGAGGCGAGGCGAGGCATGTGATGGCAAGATCTCGTCCGAGGCCGAGGCGAGGCGAGACTTAAATTTATAAAACGAGGCGAGACCGAGATCAACTAGAACCTCGCCTCGCCTCGGCCTCGGTGAAACACTACAAAAAAGGAACTTTGAGGACATTAGAGATAGCTATTATTTTTAACTATACGTGCTATTTTTGGTTTGTTTTATTGGCTTTCTTAATAATATTAATAATTAAATGATTATTGAACTAACTTTAGCCATTTTTCGCAGCGATCAACATTTTTATGTAAAATTTTACAAGTTGATACAATGCTTTATGTATTAAACAAACTTTGATAATAAAAGAAAAAAACAACAACAACTCTAGAATACAGACATATGTTTCGATTCTTAAAATCTCATCAGTATATTTTTGGTTGATGTCTACGTCACCACTCAAATTGCACTCGCCATATTAATGAAAATCAATCGAAAAGGTAATTTTTCAATATCAAGCAAATGTTAATATTTTAAGTGAATTCTAAGATCACACCATTGCGTTGAATTTTTCAATTAGCTATGCCGTTTTTTTTTTTTTTTTTTTTTTTGTTTACATCATTAAAGCAAGACGCCACGTGAGTGGATTAAACCGTAGTTCTTTTTTGTTACGCAGTTTCTTAAATTATTTGTTTTTATGTTGTAATTTATTATATGTTGTAATACATTATGTTGGCTGTGAGACATTACGTGTTCATCCATTGGCTGTCTCACAGCCACAGCATTACAACATAAAAACAAATAATTTAAGAAACTGTGATAACAAAGGAGAACTACGGTTTAATCCACTCACGTGGCGTCTTGCTTTAATGATTTAAACAAGACAAAACAAGACACTTTTTCTCGAAAACCGATTTTCTTGAAATTTGACACACTTCTTTAATACATATAAAACCAGGTAATGTCGAGGGGTTTTTTTTTTTTCATTACAACCAGTTCTACAATAATAAATACACTGATTTTTGCCTTTTTTTTAAAAAAAATTCGTTTTTTGGCTTAAAAATTATGCCAAAATTTTAAAAATCGTCAAAGAAAAAAAACCTCTCGACAATACCTTGAAAAACTTATAAGCTAAAGGAAGTTTTTTTTTATTGATTTCAGATGATAACGTGATGAGATATCTTGTCCACCGCAAACCACCTTTTTTTTAGGTGTCCGCGGAAACTTGCTGCCAATGGCTTATTTTCCAATATTTGTTAATTAAATTTTTACAGAATACTCTTTAAATATTGTACTTTTATATGCTCTTTAAATAAATAATTTTACTTTTACCGTATCGCTAAAAAACATTTTTAAACTTATACCAAAAATGTAGCGCCAAAACCCTAACCCCTCCTTAATATATAAAGCATTGTATCAACTTGAAAAATTTTGCATAAAAATGTTGATCGCTGCGAAAAATGGCTAAAGTCAGCGTTGCCGTTTTTGGTAGTTTCCTACCAAATTGGGTAGGTTTTTTTCCTCTTGGTAGGTTGGTAGGTTAAATCTGATTTTGGTAGGATTTAGGATAAATTTTTATGAAAATCGAAAATTGAAATTTTTTCGTGAAGTTTTTCGAATCAGGAAGCAAATATTTACATCTGGAAATAAGCTTTTGCCAACCCTATATCTTTAGAAAAATGTAGATATCTCGGGTTCGAAATAAGAAAATGATATGCGGTTTACGGCATTCTGTTAAGCAAATAACAGTACATTAAAAATGATGTAACACGGGATCGGCAGCAAAATAATATGGGGTGATTTTGCAACTTTAAAGTACAATATCGGAATTTTTTCATCTTTTTCCGGTCAATTTTCAATTTTTTTGTAAGAAAAAAAGAAGAAGAAGAAAAACTAATGATAAATTCGAATTCCCGATTGATAATAACTATTTGAAATAAAAAAAAAATTGAATCACCTTAATATGCAAATTTGTCGACCACGATTCGAAAAAAATCAGGTCTGTTAATTTAGAAAAATGCAGATATCTTTGTTTTGAAATAAGATAAAGATATGCGGTTTCGGCCTTCATTTAAGGGAATATCAGTTCATTAAAAATGATGTACCATGGAATCGGCGGTAACATAATATTTGAGGCGTTGGAGCTAGAAAGTGGAAAATCGGTACTTTTTTACTTTAGTCCGGCCAATTGTCAATTTTTTTGTAAGAAAGGAAGAAGAAAAAGAAAAACCAATCACGGATTTGAATTCCCCGATCGATTGTTTCCCGAAAACCATTCCCACTTTGTTGAAAAATTTTATAACCTCTACAACTTGCAGCATTTTTTAAATCAAGATTTTTGAAAATGGGTTGTTTACTTAAAACAGAGGGCGCTAATCCAGTTTTCAATATTAACTTTAATCCTAGTAATGGGGCTTGTCCAGACATATAAGGCTATTGTAATCCGCTGACACATCGTGAAAAAATCAAAAAGTTTTTTTTTTGAACCGCTCTAATGTACAATGTGACGAAATAGTGTTGCGACTGATCGCACATCTAAATTGTTGCATGTGTGCTCAGACCCGGCGTATTAGAAACAAAAGTTACTAGCGCTATTAATAACATAATTTTTTTGATCGCAGCTGTGATCAAAATCGGGTCGCTAAAAAAGGTCTTAAGTTCTAAGAACTAAAATTTTTTTATGTACATAAGATGACATAATAAAAAAATTTGTATTTGTGGGCTTTAATAAATAGCATTTTAAAAACGGATTTTATGTATACGGTTATTGTCAGGCTAAAATATGGCTCTTTTTCAGAACCCCGACCACTTAGGGTGTGTTTACCATGCTTCAAAAGGAGAATATTTTAAAATGTGCTCCTTTGCGAAATTGTCTTGTTGATGCATGGCTTATCCTGTTACTCAGCCATTAAAATTATTTTTCCGGAGAACTTTTCGAACGGCATGGACTTCTTAATGAAAATTAGTTTTACCATTACAGTAAGTTTTTGAGTAGATGAATGGAATGGATTTTTAAAAATTTCTCGGATGGTACATTTTTCGTCTCTCGAGCTAAACGTTTTTTTTTTTGCCACCGTTCGTTGTTTATTTGAAATCCTTTTGTCCTCTTTATATCATTTAATAATACCGTGAATCGCTGGCTTTCTTTTTTTTAAAAAAATTTGTAACTTTGCGATCGGTTTTACCTTCAAAATGATTTTTAATTACTATTTTTCTTTCCTCTAACGTTCATCGCTTAATTGTACGCTGCATGTGTCATGTGGTAACTTTTTGAGCACACTTGCCCGACTTTTGATGTGAACCATTCTACACAATTTTGCAACAGAAAATTTGTGCTATATGCGGTTAAGCATTTTAAACGACGACATACAAGAATATGTATTTTAAACAGCATTAAATGTTAATAAACGATTTCAATGTTGCAAAAAGGTTTTTTTTTAATTTGTAAAGTTTTGGTAGGTTACAAACGATTTTGGTAGGTTTTCGAGAAAATTTTGGTAGGAAAATAAATTTCTCAGTGGCAACACTGGCTAAAGTTCAATAATCATTTATGCTGAAATCGCTATGCTGCGTTCGGTCGGTCGCACTCTGACAGCTGAAGTAGAAACAATGCATGCTTATGCTGTAATCTTAAATGCGACCTCAGGCGTTGCGTTTTATCGTAAATACGATCAACGCCATACCCGAAATTCGAGTAGAGCTACTTTCTACTAGAACGTGCTTTTGACACTTCTCGTTTACCCAGCGCTTCATGCAGTGACAAAATAAGGTCAACTAAATTTTCCATTTCGTTCAAATCTATTTATTTTATGAAAATAACAATCAAAACTAAAAAACACGACAAAATTAAGCAAAAAACTGACAAATAGAATTCCTTTTATTGACAATGTTGAAATGACACGCTCGCAACATTATGATGCTGAAATCGCAATGCCGCGTTCGGTCGGTCGCACTCTGACAGCTGAAGTAGAAACAATGCATGCTTATGCTGTAATCTTAAATGCGACCTCAGGCGTTGCGTTGGGTTTTATCGTAAATACTAGAGCTACTTTCTACTAGAACGTGCTTTTGACACTTCTCGTTTACCCAGCGCTTCATGCAGTGACAAAATAAGGTCAACTAAATTATCTATTTCGTTCAAATCTATTTATTTTATGAAAATAACAATCAAAACTAAAAAACACGACAAAATTAAGCAAAAAATTGACAAATAGAATTGCTTTTATTGACAATGTTGAAATGACAGACGCTCGAAACATTATGATTTACAAAAAGTAAGGTCGGGCGTTTTGACAGCCAATATCGTACATTTTAGCAAAGTTTTTCAAACGCCGATCAAAGTTGGCGAAAGCGCGCCCGACCGAACGCCGCATTGCGATTTCAGCTTGATTTACAAAAAGTAAGGTCGGGCGTTTTGACAGCCAATATCGTACATTTTAGCAAAGTTTTTCAAACGCCGATCAAAGTTGGCCAAAGCGCGACCGACCGAACGCCGCATTGCGATTTCAGCTTTAATTATTAATATACGTGCTATCTTTATTATTTTGAAATATACTAGTTGCTAACAATTAATAATATTTTTTGAAAATATTTCATCCGTCTTTTTTTATATGCAAACTCTATTTTCTTCTCTTTTTTATTAAGTAAAATAAAAGCCCTAGCGGCAAATAGGTTATAAACAACACCGACGAAGAGCATCGCCTTCAACGCTAGCCACAACTTTTGCTTATTTTTACAAAGAAATGACCGCTTTATAGGCAGTTTGTCTACATCTACGCACGCATGCCTACAACGCTTACAAATTTCCTGTATAGTTTGGCAAGTTGTTCATATCTATACATATTCTTCTAAAATGTATGCAAAAGGGTAGGCAAACAAAAGATTATACAAAATTTAGTAAACATTTTGTCAAAAAATAATTAGCAAAATATTGCAAAAACTTAAATGTATATTTATATTTCATTTTGGCGATACCGGAAAAAATTTAGTTATACCGGTTGGTACATACATTTTTTATTTATAAAATGATTAGCAGACATATTGATACTGAATTTAGATAATGAAATTAACTGATAAATTAATAAAGTATAATTTGTGGAAAATGCTCCGAATGTACTGAAAAACGCTCCGTAATAATTTCATACTTTTTATATAGCAAAACTAAGGCCCCAAATTCGTTATACTTGAGTATTTTTCATAGCGCGAACATACTGAAAAAAGTTAAAATGTACTGCAAATATCATCATCGATGATTGACTCGGTTACTCACAACTCTAGCTTATATGTATATGGGCATTTCCACAGAAAAGTCTACCCTAACCGAAAAATTTAAAGTTACCAACAGTTTTTTCTTACTTGCATTATTAAAGAGAGATATTCCAATTTAATTAAATTAAAGAGTTCAAAGCTTTCCTTAGTTACGATGGCTATATATATCGGGCTTTAAAGTTCAAGTTCACGTTTTCGTTAGTTTTACTTATTTCTAAGTGCATCTTCTCATTACGATTTACATTTCTAAGAGTATTTGTGCAATTGCATTCTTATCGCAAAACCTTCGCTAGAATGACAACTAACCGTAAAATAAATGCAAAAGAGCAAACGAATATCAATTAATGGTAAAATTTTGATTTGATTTCAATTAAATTCTAAGATTACTTCAAGACTGGCATAACTCAAAAAACATAAAGTGGAGAAAAACGCATTTAAAGTTTTCAATAAGTTACTTTTTATAGGAAAATGATGAAAAGTATGTCTACATAAACTCTTCTCACAAGGCAAGTTTATGAGATACTTTTCTGAATTTTACACACAAATTAAAACATAAAATGGCGGATATTTCTGCATCATTAACTCAAAAATCACGTTTTTTGAGTTATGCCAGTCTTGAAGTAAGTGAGCGATATATTCTCATTATCTCTACTCTGACGATCGCAAGTGCGTGAAATTTTGTATGTTAACAAAGGTCAATAAATTGAACTAATTTTAATAAAAAACTCGGTTACTAAACAAATATTTAATTTAATAATAAATTTCGAAAGTGTGTAACGCAACGCCAAATTGTCAATAATTTCCTTGTGTGATATTTTTTTTATTTTAAATTTTTCGACTTTCCATATTTTATCAACCTCTTTCAACTTTTTAAGTGTTTTCCATATTTTTTTTTTTTATGTATTTAACCATAATAATATTTAATTCATACTATTCAACTGATTTCAACATATTTCATATTTTTTCCACTTTTTCAGCCTCCAAACGAAATACCTGTCTCCTGGTAGTAATATATAATAGCTAAAATTGATGTTTTATTTGCGCTAAATAATTTTTTTAAAACAATTTTAGCTAAAAATTTTCCAATGGAAATTTAAGTAACGTAACGCCAAGTAACGTAACGTCAGATACTAAGACTAATAACAAAAAAAATCGAGAAAAGTTTTTAAATTTGACAACTTGGAAAATAAACCTATATTATATCAAGTCCTCCTAAAAAAAGTTTTATACTAAAAGCCTTATCCAATTCGCAGAGTTTTGCAATTTTGTAATCCAAGTCAAAAACCCACTTCTGTTTTTTGTAACGTAACGCCAGTGCACATTTTTGTTTATATCTTGAAATCCTCATGGTCGATTGTTGTCAATTTTCTTACTTAATATAGTGCTACTTAATTACTATGCAAATATAAAAAAACCTTTTTAAAAATATGCCAGTTAGTATTTTTTTTTAAATATTTTTTCGTACAAACGAAACGTAACGCCAGAATGGAAATGCCCATATTCAAATCGATGGTCGCTTTATGAGCGATTTGAATACATCCCTGCGAGTTGCCTACATCTCTACATACAGTGGCTCACAGCTTATTTTATGCATAAAAATATAAATATTTTTAGTATACATATCTTAATCCAGAGAAAAAAAACATTCATAATTATAGGTTGTACCAAAAAAGATACTATTTTTAAAAAAATATTTCTTATGTTGGATAAAAGGTTTAATTAAGAAAATTTGAAATAAATTTTATTATCTGAAAATGCTTGCTAACAAGCCATTTTGCAGTTCCAGTAGTTCCAGCTGAATTTTAACACCAACTGAATTGATTTCAATTGAAAAAGGGTCAGAAAACAGTTCAACATCGTGCTTTAAACTAAACAATTTTGAATACCGTTTATGAAATTCTACAATCAATTTCTTTATATCAGTAGCAAATTTTTTTGTATTTTTGCCATTTATATGAACTGATTTAATTGCTTCGAAATTATCCCATTGGTTTTTATAGTTTCTTAAATGAATTTTATTTGTAGGGGATAGCGAGATAACATTGATTTTCAGAAATCGAAAATCGATGTAATTTTTTCAAAATAAAGTGTAAGGTAATACATACATATAAACATAATTTAATCAATGGCAACATATCTTGAGTGGCGAATTATCGCCTATCTGCCCTAAATGCGGTGGCAACCTAACTGTGAAACATATTTTTTCCGAATATCCTCAACTCGTTGCTACAAGAAGCCGACTCCTTAATTGCAATTGGTTGGAAATGTTAAAAGTACTTACTGCCGATAATATTAAGTCCATCTTCAACTTTATAAAAAACACCAAAATCAATATTTAACGTAACCTTATTCTTTGTAATTAATCCTATATTATGATCTTTATCTATCAACAGTATAATTATTTGTAGAGCTGATAGCCCTGGCAGCTAGTGCTCCATGTTAAGTATATTAAGTAATGAATTTATTAATTGTTTAATAAATAATAATAATAATAATCAATGGCCGCACAAAAAAGTAAAACTGGCCGCATTCTGAAGGAATATATCGGAAATATATGTGTATTTAGACGATATTATAATATTTTCAACCACATTAGAAGAACACATTATAAGTTTAAAAAAAATATTAGGGACATTAATAAAAGCAAATTCAAAAGTTTCATAAAATAAAAGCGAATTTTTAAAAAAGGAAACCGAATTCCTTGGACATGTAATAACACCCGAAGGAATTCAACCTTTCCCTAAAAAGGTTGAATGCATAAAGAATTTTCCAATACCCAAAAACATTAAAGAAATACAAAGCTTCTTAGGACTCACTGGGTATTACAGAAAATTTATCTGTGAGTATGCAAAGATCGCAAAACCAATGACGTTACGTCTGAAAAAAGGAACAAAAGTAAATATAGAAGACAAAGACTATAAGGAATCATTTGAGAAATTAAAAGCACTACTAATGAGCGATTTAATAATACAGTATCCAGATTTCAACAAAGGCTTTAGGGGCCGTTCAAGTATTACGTAACGCAATTTTCGAAGATTTTTGACCCCCCCTCCCCCCTATGTAACGCGCCGTAACGTTTTCCTCTACCCCTCCCCCTACACCGAGGGTATATTCACTTTGTTATTTTGTTTGTAACGCATAGAAGAGGGCGGTGGTAGGTATGAAAAAGTATATAGATATATTCTTGATCAGCGTCACCACCTGAGTTGATTTAGCTATGTCCGTCTGTCTGTCTGTTCAAATCAGGTTTACGGAAAAACCAAGAAAGCTAATTGAATGAAATTAGCACACTCAGGTCAGACCTTCTTGCAGGCATCTTGCTATTCAAAACGGACGTAATCGGTTCATGGACACGCCTACCGCCCATACTCTATGTATATTTGCCCAATCCCATTTTGAAAAAAAATGCAGCGATTTTGATGAAACTTGGTGATTAGGTGTACATTTGAACTAAATTAAGATTAGGCTAGGTTTCAAGTTTCCAAAGATTCGCGTGGCACTGTCCTAAATTTTAACCTCTATACCACCATATCTCGTAAGCCGTGCAAGATATTGTGATGAAATTTCTTTATTTTTTCGACTTTTTCATCGATTTTAAATTGTTTAGACTTTTTCAACCTCTCTCAACATTAACATTTTGCATATATTTACGACTTTTTCAACAGTTTTCAACCTCTTAAACATTTCACACTTTTTTCGAATTATTTAACCTCTTCAACGTCTTTTTTTACTGAAATATATGTACCTACTTTGAGTGCAGTGTAGGGTATGTGAGTTTCGGCCTGACTGAAGATAACACCTTAACTTGTTCATATTGTTATTTAATAAAAATCACACATAATGCAATAAACATTTGCTTAAGCTTAAAATATGTTAAAATGGCGAAAAATGAGACGAACATATTTTATTAAAATGATAAAAGTTGATGGGATCTAAAACAGCTACAGCAATAAATGAGAAAAATAGGAAAATTTCCACGCTTACATCTCTGGTTTTGGTTAACCAATCTCGAAGATGATAGTTTTAGAACATTCTGCTTGATAAGTGCTTTAATTTAACATATCATTTATTGCTGTAAATTATCTAGATCCTAGCAACTTTTATCATTATAATAAAATTTTTTGGCTGTAGCTATTCAATAAGCATACACATAAAGAAAGCGTTTCATTATACACACCTCATTTCAAATCACCACCCGCTAAAGTAGTTTCACTTCTAAAACAATGTTACATAACGCGTTGTTCGAATCCCACCCCCCCCCCCCCCTCCCCTGTAACGCATCGAAACGTTTCACAAGACCACCCATCCCCCCTAATTGCGTTACGTAATACTTGAACGGCCCCTTACCTTAACCACGGACTTTGCACTTGGGACAGTCCTTTCACAAACTCATGGTCCCATCGCATTTGTTTCAGGAACATTGAATCAGCATGAAATTAAGGGGACATGACACCTTCGAATTTTCAAGAATTAAAAAATTTTTTTTGACGGTTTCCTGTTTAAAAAGTATTGAAAAATACGTTTCTAATAATATTAACCTCAAATTCGGCTTGTAAAATATATAGTGAGCATTTTAGGAACATCGTTTTATAGTTATAGTACTAGAAAAGCTATAGTTAAAAAACTTTAAACCCGTTTTTCTCGAAACCACGTTTTTCGAGTTGGCGGGCATGATCAAAAAAAAAAAACTACTTGACTGATCTTTCTGAAATTTTAATATGTTGCTATGCACATATTAATACAGGGAATGAACTACGGACAGAAAGATCGGTATTATAGTTTTTGATTTTTGCACGATTTTGGCCCAAAAAATTGGCAATTTTCGAAAAAATTACGCCATTTTGTTATTTTTGGACCAAAATTTTTGCGGCTTTGATGCTGATTAAAACCTCTTATTTTTTTTTTTCCTGCCTGCCTGCCGTGATTTTTTGGTGTTTTTTTTTCAAAAAATTTTAGTGGTCATAAATTTCATAAAAAAATTAAAAAAATATTTTTTTTGAAATATTGTTTTGTATCAAATTATATGTGTAAAGTTTCAAAATGATATATTGTTTTTTATAAAAACTATGCGCATTTTAAAACACTTAGGAAAACATTTTTTGAAGGTGTCATGTCCCCTTAACTACTCCACAATTGAAAAGGAGCTGCTATCCATTGTTTGGTCAACGAAACAATTTAGGCACTATTTTAGGCGACGGAAATTTCATTTAAAACTAGATCACAGACCACTCGTATGGTTATCAAATTTAAGTGAACCCAATTCCAAGCTACAGAGATGGAAAATTTCTCTGAGTAAGTATGATTTCTCAATAGAATATGCAGAAGGGAAAGAAAACAAGGTAGCAGATGCCTTATCACGAATCCAAATAAAAGAACTGAATATATTCGAGTGCACTAAATGTAATAAAAGTTACGAAAATAAAAATGGATTATATCAACACACGTTCAACTCATAATAACAAAAAAATAAACAATGAATGCACAAGAAATTGAAATAACATGTAGGAAAATACAAAAATAAATATTGCACTACCAAATTTCAATGCAAACATTGCAATAAATATTATGTCAGTAAAAGCACCTTAGATAAACATATACGAAATCATCACGATGATGATCAAACATTACACAGTGCGGCAGAAGACTCAAGATTCCATATTTCAATATCAACAAGTTAAGGTGTTATCATCGGCCAGGCTGAAACTCACATACCCTATACTGCACTGAAAATACCTTTTCAATAAATGTTAAAAAGACGTTGAATAAGTCAAAAAAAAATGTGAAATGTTAGAAAGGTTGACAGAGGTTGAAAAATGTTGAAAAAGTTGTAAATATATGCAAAATGTTGAAAAAAGTTAAGAGATGTTGAAAAACTCTAAAAAAAAAAGATAAAGGTTGAAAAAATTTGAAACCATTCGAAATTGATGAAAAAGTCGCAAAAATAAAGAAACTTATGAAGAAAGTTGAAAGAGGTTGAAAAAGTCGAACAAATATGTACATATAGAATATATTGGTAAAAGTTAAAGGGTTGAAAAAGTCGAAAGAATATGGAAAATCTTAAAAACACCGAATAAAAATGAAAATTTTGAAATATGCCACGCCCACTTCTCCAATTCCGCCCAGTTTTGGTTCAATAAATTATATTCGTGATCGACATCCTCACATTAAATTTTAGCACAATAGCTTCTATAGTTTGCGATATATGCCGCAGTAAAATTTAAAATTTAGGCCGGTGACAAATCCACTTGTACAATCCAGCCCGATTTTGATCCAGAAATAGCTTTTCATAAGCAAACCCCTAACACCAAATTTTAGTATGATTGCTCACATATTTCGATAAATATTCCACTTACCGTAATTTATTTGTATAGGAAGTGCCACGCCCACTGGTGCTATTTTAGCCACTTTTGATTCAGATATACTCTATAGCAACTGAACCACTTACATTAAATTTCATAGCAATCGCTGCAGTTCACTTAAAACAGCGCTCACAAATTTAGGTTTATATGGGAGATGCCACGCCCACTGATGCAATCTCGTCAAAATTCATTTATTTTTAAAGCTTATAATAACTGACATTTATAAACTAAATTTTATGAAAATTATTCTTACAGAGCACTATCTATAACAATAAACGTTTTTTGCTTATATGGGAGGTGCCACGCCCACAGGTACTATTGGACCAAATTTTTGTTATAAGAGACCTTATAGCAAGCATATCTACCTCACTAAATTTCATAACGATCACGTTGGTAGTTCTCTTAATATAACGTTTATAAATATTGTGGGCGGTGCCACGCCCTTCAACGAGTTTTTTCAGTAAAGTGGCTGAGCTGACTGCTTTCAGTGGCATTATCTACAAAATTTTTATGGAAATCCTTTGTGCCAATTTTGAGATATACGGAATCAAAATTATTAACAGTTGAAAAGTGCCACGCCCACTTTTTCAATTCCGCCCACTTTTATCTTAATTCAAGATATATTTGATATGTATCCTTCTACCAAATTTTATCACAATATCTTGAACGGATTACAAGATATGGTGGTATAAATGATAAAATTTAGGGCTGTGCCACGCCCCTGTACGACTCTTTGGAAACTTGAAACCCAGCTTAATCCTAATTTGGTTCACATGTGCACCAAACCACCAAGTTTCATCAAAATCACTGCAACTTTTTTCAAAATTGGCCTGGGTAAATATAAATAGAGTATGGGCGGTAGGCGTGTCCGTGAACCGATTTCGCCCATTTTCAATAACAAGATGCCTGCAAAAAGACGTGACCTGTGTGTGAAAGTTTCATTCAATTAGCTTTCTTGGTTTTCCCGTAAACCTGATTTCAACAGACAGACAGACGGACATCGCTAAATCGACTCAGGTGGTGACGCTGATCAAGAATATATATACTTTTCCATACCTGCCACGCTCCCTTCGATGTGTTACAAACGGAGAGACAAAGTGAATATTCTTTCGGTGTAGGGTATAAAAAGGCCCTTAAACGTTTATAGACACCAAATAAAGGCATTAACAGGAAACGAAAACTCAGTTATTTCATCAAACCCTTATCATGGAAAAAGGAAAACCACCTTTATGACGAACAAATATTCAACGAAATAATCAAACACATCACTACATTAGAATTACAGGGATATATTTTGACAATGAAGAAACATATAAAAGGTTTCAAGAATACTGGTTACAGCACCGAACACAACGTAGTAATAATAGCAGATTAGTCAAAGTTAACCTAATATTAGACGAAGTTAGTGAAGAGGAAGCTAATGAAAGAATATTACGAAAACACCGCATTGAACACAATCACCCAGGTATAGAAAAGACATACTTAGAATTAAAGAGAGAAATTTATATACCTCAATTAAAGGACAAAATAACAAAAATTATTAACAATTGTCAGATATGTATGGGGAAAGTGGGAAGGAACCCTATAAAATTACCTTTTGAAAAAACAGAAACACCAAAGCAGCTAAACGAACTTTATCACATTGATGTATGTGGTATGTTAACCAAGAAGAAAAATATTTGACGTGTATAGACAAATTTTTAAAATTTGCTACATTAGAACCAATTAAAGAACGTTTAGAAATGAAAAAACTACAAACTTTTAATTGAATTAATAAAAATAGGCGCGATGAACTAATTAACGAAGAATATGTAAGAAAACTTAAAAATAGTGGAAAAAAAGAAGAACAAACTATGCCAAAATATAAACGAGTAACAGTCACTAACAAGATGAATAACAGATATACTTTATACGACAGAAACAAAGCGCCTAATGCCAATAAGACACGAGGAAATACATTTTACAAAGATCAATTTCACAAAAAGAAAAAAAAAAATACAAAGTAACAAATGAATTTATTTGTAGGGAAATATCGGAGAGTAATATTTCCAACGTCGCTATACAGGAAAGCACAAACGATGAAATATCTACTGTACATAGCAACAATAATGGTCCCATCGTATTCTTTTTAGATAAAAAACCATATGTATTTTCGCTCAATTTTATTGCAAGTTTTTTACTGTTTTCTCGAATAACTTCTAAATTTTTTGTCCGATTTCCGCAAAATTATACTTAAAATATTTGCAAAAGAATAGTCTTTCATTTTTAATTCTAAAAATATGAAAAAGAAAAATTTGATTTTTAAAATAGACCAAAAAAGTCAGTTTTTTTGGAATTTAAGCACTTGTAACTCCATCAAATCTTATTCGATTCAAGCAAACAGCATACCGTTAGAAAGGATCTAAAAATATCTTTCCAGTGCTGAAAAGCGTTTTTCGAGTCGAAGAAAAATTCATCGAGATATAGCCAAATAAATGAAAAAAGTGCTGAAAAATTATCTTTTTTCTTGTAAACTAGTGTTATTTTTTTGTGTTCGTAATTGTTCAGGCAGGGTTCATAGCAACAAAAAGTTTGGAAAAATTTTAAGGAAAAATCGGAAAATCGCAAAAAAACCGATATCGTGTTTTGTATGGAGAAAGCACAGCATAACTTGCGATTGAATTAACTGTTTTTTTTTTTTTTTTTCATTTATTTCGAAATTCTCTTGGTACCCGGATTGGTACTAGGACTGGGGTTGGGGTTTTAACTTGGACTTGGGACTGTTTTGTATGGGAAATTTGTATTGAGAATGCAATATTTTTCAGTAAGTAAATTAATTTTAACATAAAAGAGTGCACCGAATTTCATGAATGAAGGATTTTTAGAAAGGTTATTAAATAGCAAATGGCTATTAAATGAAAAATACTAAAATATGGTTCTTTTTAGTTCAACACTCCACAAAATTAATATAAGAATTCTAAAAAAGGAATGGAAAAAATTACTTACTATAATGTTACACAGGTAAAAATAAGAAACACAAATACTCCTTTCAGAGTTAATTCACAAGTCCTATACTAGGTAAAACTCTAAACAAATATTGATTGAAAAGTAAACATAAAACTAACTGTTATTACAAAAACCCCAACAGAAGAACTTAATGAAGTCATTTCTCTGATTTTATGATAGACTAGCTAATGCCCGCGACTTTGTACGCGTAGCTTGTTTTTAATTAAGTTATAATCGAAGTTATTTCGGTCACTTATGAACATAAAAGTACCAGGCAATAAAATGTAATGTGTCATTACCTTATTTACATCCAAAAGGACGTTAACGCACCAGGTTATAATGATATGGTGCATATTATTACGAAATATATAAAAACCATTAACTCGTAAGTTCTTTCTAAATTTATTTAACAAATTTTCGAACACAACTTTAATAATTTTTAAAATATTTTCTTCTTAAACAAACAGCTTTTACTTTCAGACATTTCAAAATTTTATTCAAAATTTTTAGTAAACAATTTATTTTTTTTAATTCATTTTATTTATATATGTAGATACCCAACAAACATTAACATTGGTGGAAGGCTGGAGCTCAAATGGTGCTCCAGTCCCTTTCTCCAATCTCCAACGTAGGAGCTCCACTTCACATCCACTTGAGATCTATGCCATTCTCCAAGAAAATGGACGTTGGTTCTCCAGTGGATATAAAGCTGGATCTCCACTTGACTTCTCAGGCAATTCTCCAAGCGAACTCCAACCCAGTATATTATTTCGATGTTGGTTCTCCAGTGGAGATAAGGCTGGATCTCCACTTGGCCTCTGCGGCAACTCTCCAGGTGAGCTCCAACACAATATTTTGTTTTCAAAAAATTTTCTACTTATCAAAAAGTAAGGCAAGTTTTTATACTCAATAAGTTTTAATTAAAATTAGTTTATTGAAAGTGAATGTATTTTAAATGTGACAAAAAAATTATTTTAAGTAGTTCAATAAATAACAATAATATTTAGTTTACATAAAAATAAGTGTAGTAAGTAAAACAAAAACATTACTGAGAAGGAGGTAGTGATGGTTTTTTTTTGATAGTTGAGCCTTTTTGTCAGACGGTTGTTTTCTTGCAGGAAGGAATCGATGCACTTTTTTTGAAACTCTTCATCAGTGCCTGACTTGAATTTGTGAAAGTAATCTTCTGTAAAAAGATTGCACGCATAAATAAAGTTAAATTAAAAAATTTTTTTTAACAGTTGTAATGCTAAGTGGTTTGATGGCCATTTTTCTCCTGTGTCTTGCCAGGAAAATTGTGTAGCAGTTTTGTCTCTCATTATGTGTCGCCAAGCTTCCTTCACAAATGTCACAGAATTGCTGCAAGTTTTCGCAGTTAGTTCTGCAACCTATGAAGAAATATATATTATGTTACATATGTACATACATTAAATCTGCAAATTTATCCTCAGATGTTTCAACTTCCTTTTCAAATTGAATGAAAGCCTCACCTGTCCCAAATGGCGTTTTAGGAAGCGTAGCTAGGCGTTTGGGTACAGTTATTGTTGAATTCGTTTTGATTTCTTCTAAGGTACGTCTTAGAAGTTTAATTGTTATTTCGTGTTCTGAAATAATAAGAGAAGTATGTAAGTACCTTCAACGTATTTTTTACTTTAGTGATTAACTTACCTTTCAAACATTTTCTATTTTATTTTAACTAAAAGTAAGTTTGACACAATTTTTCTTTTTCTTGGCAGCTTTTTCACAGTTGCCTTTAACTTGATTTTGAAATTTCGATACTTCAACAGCCGTTTCCAGTTCAACACCAAGGCATTGAAGTTAACTTGTATAAACGGTTTGGAGATCAAGTGTAGGTTGGACCATATTTCTCACACGTTGGAGAAAAAACTTCCTCGTGTTTGTTGGGATATTTTAAAAAATTGAGAAGTTTTTGAATATAGGATCGTGTAATAAAAACAGACCCAGTGGATGACGATTGTAATACAACTAACCTCAGACATATTGAATCATATTTACAGGTAGACCACATAAATAGAGGTTTACTTCTTCCTATTAACTAGTAAGTCATAAAGCTTCGTTAAGAAAAAAAAAATGTAGCTGCACCTGGATAAGAACATTTTCGAACAATATTAAAAAAAAATTCCGAAAAATATATAAAATAAAAACTATAACAGTCAAATCCAAGAATTAATAAATTCAAAAAATCTGTATGATTTCGCACACAAATATATAGATATACATGTTTTACAAGTACACTTAGTTCTCTTTTTTTGCGGTAGATGCGTTCCAGAGGAAGCCGAATAGAAAAAATCGCATAAAAAAAAGACGTGACTTATATTGTGTGAACCCCTGATACGTTCTATAATTTTCAAAAAGTACATTAAACACAAAAAAACGCTTAAAAAGACATGACTTACATTGTATAAATCCGAATACGTTTCATATTTTTTGAAAAGCTCGTAAAATCATGAAATTTCTTAGAAAAGTTGAAATCTATACATGAAAGATTAACGTGGTGGATACCTAAACATGTTTGAAGAATGGAGAAGTTAACAATTTACAAAATGAATTATAAATTAATTATATTTACTTCACATTACTTTACATGTTTGGAAGAAAGAAAATTATTCATATGTATTTGGTCATTATCTTTCTGACAATACTCGCAACCGTTTGCGAACTGGTTTCAAATCACTACCACTACAGTTATAGATAGTCAGTGCATTATGTGACGAGATTGATTCTTCATCAATAGATCTTGAGTTAATATCCACTGCTGAAGGGTCTGCTGCTTTAACAAGAAAATCAGTTATTAAACTTTGCGACTCCTTTTCTAATTTTTTATGAAGCTCCTGGTACCTGGAAATGCAATTACTCAGCTCACGTTGGAATTTGAATACCCTTTCAGAATTTGGGTCATTATTAAGATAATGTGAACTGAAAAATAAAATAAACAAAAACTACATTCAAAATCTATAAAAAAAAATCTTACAGAAAAACCGCATAAAAAGAGAAATGAGTGTATGTAGTAAATAGAATAAGGTAAGTGCTCGATAAGTGAGGTACTTCAAGTTAGATTAATGAAAATTCATATATGTAGTCCACATCGAAATAATTTTTGTTAAGTGTGTGGGTTGTATGCACCTTCAAAAACGTCACAAATACAACAAGAACTGTTGTAATCGCATTCGAAGGTTACTTCGTTGTGACTTATGTACCAAATTTGTGATATATTCCTGAAGTGGTTTGCAATTATTGTTATCGTGGTTTGACAGAATGCACAAGTGGATCTACTCAACATCATCTTAAATACGTTCAGCTGTTTATTTGGTTGCCACGTACAGAACATTCTCCTGATGCTTGCTATTTTTGTCAATCATATCGAGGAATAACTTCTGCTGACGTTCAACCCATAATTGTGGCCAGAATACGTTGGAATATAGTAGCAAACAATATCAGGGTAACAGCAGCACGCAAACGCATCAATACTGTTTTATTTGATGAACATTTTGTTATACACGAAGATTCCGTAAAAAAATTAGCTTTCTATAATGTTGTTAATGCATTATTTCAACACATCGGGCATTTCCATATTCCAAATTAATGGCGTCTGTTCATTGATGCGTCTGTAAACAGTCTTAAAGGAGTATTACTTCACAATGGAAATAAGCATCCATCTGTACCGATTGCGTACTCTACAGATATGGCATAAAACTATGAAAACATGAAATTAATAGTAAAATTTAATTAACTACAGCAAGTACAAATGGAAGATTTGTTGCAACCTTAAAGTTGTTGCGCTTCCAACTGGAATTGAGAAATAATTTTCGAATCATCAGTATTTTTCTGTGTTTGAGAAGGTCGCAAAAAAGAATTACACTATACTTACTTCAAATAGGATGAGCGTCAAGTATGTCAGCTTAGTATCGATCACGAACCGTTGGTTGATTTCAGTAGAATAATTTTACCACCATTGCATATCAAACTCGGTTTAGTCAGAAATTTTATTCGAGCGATTGATCATGATAGTGATGCTTTCATGTTAATAAAAGATATCTTTCCAAAATTGAGTGCGGCTAAAGTAGATACTGGTAAAATATTTTCAAAAATAATTGGAAATGATTGAAAACGAGCAGTTCTGTACCAGAGATCTGCAACGAGCCGCTTTTTTGCTACTCAAAGTCACTTGCTAAAAAAAACGTACGAGTGCGTATAAATCGTTGATGAGCAACTACTCATACGCGACTCATAGTCGCTGGCTTTTTATCAAGTGAGTCAGCGTATTAATCAGAATCTTGCCCTTTAAGCATAAATCATCGTAAATACGAATATGCTTTTGACTCTGTTCGGTTCTCACATTGCTGAATAGAGTCACACATCATTCACAAAAATACTTGACTACTGCGATTGATTTGAATGACGCGAGTTTATTGTTTGCAAAAATCATCCCCTATTATGCATTGTTTAATATGGAATGCAAGAGAGAAGAATATCATTGCCGCTGCACAGAGAAGTACATGAGTAAGCTAGCTGGTGAACAATTTTGAAAAACAATATTGAGTAGAAAAGGAACACTGTGTAATCAACTGTGCGCTGGATATGCGAATAAAATAACAACAAATTTAATTTTTTTTTATTTTTATTCGATAACGAAACATTTAAAAAAACTTATAAATCAAAAATTTTTGAAATTTACACTACATACTAGTTAAATTAATAAATTGGCACATGCTGATCAGAAATGCAACACTGATCTGTCTGTCGCAACACTCTCGCTCTCTCACTGAGTGCGATACCGTTATACTTACGAGTCATACGCAGAACATACTTATATGTATTTACATTTTTTCTTGTCATACTTATTTGCTAAAATCAGAGTGAAACGCAAACACGCACCAGCCGTTAGCAACGCAATCATAGAGAGTCTTAGTAGTAAAAGTGCTTCAAGATTTTGAGTTGATAAAAGTATGAGTATGGCACTGCGTAACTATGAATCAGTGCTAGACTCATAAATAATGACTCATGATTTGAGTATACGCTATTTTTAGCTACTCATTGCAGATCTCTGTTCTGTACCTAGCTAATCGTAAAGGAAATGATTACCGCGTATGGTGGAATGTAACATATAGGCATTTCCACAGAAAAGTCTACCCTGACCGAAAAATGTAAAGTTAACCAACAGTTTTTTCTTACTTGCATTATTAAAGAGAGATATTCAAATTTACTTAAATTAAAGAGTTCAAAGCTTTCCTTAGTTACGATGGCTATATATCGGGCTATAAAGTTCAAGTTCACGTTTTCGTTAATTTTTCTTATTTCTAAGAGATTCTTCTCATTACAATTTACATTTCTAAGAGTATTTGTGCAATTACATTCTTATCGCAAAACCTTGGCTAGAACGACAACTAACCGTAAATTAAATGCAAAAGAGCAAACAAATATCAATTAATGGTAAAATTTTGTTTTTATTTCAATGAAATTCAAAGATAACGTAACGCCAGAAAAAATCCATTTATTCTCATTATCTCTACTTTGACGATCGCAAGTCCGTGAAATTTTGTATGTTAACAAAGGTTAATAAATTGAACTAATTTTAATAAAAAACTCGGTTACTAAGCAAATAGTTAATTTTATATTAAATTTCGAAAGTGCGTAACGTAACGCCAGATTGTCAGTAATTTACTTTTATGATATTTTGCTTATTTTAAATTTTTCGACTTTTAACTTTTTTTGACGTTATTTAATATTTTCCATATTTTATCAACCTCTTTCAACTTTTTAAGTGTTTTCCATATTTTTTCTATATATTTAACCATAATAATATTTAATTCATACTATTCAATTGATTTCAACATATTTCATATTTTTTCGACTTTTTCAGCCTCCAAACGAAATACCGATCTCTTGGTAGTAATATATAATAGCTAAAAGTGGTGTTTTATTTGCGCTAAATAATTTTTTTAAAACAATTTTTGCTAAAAATTTTCCAATGGAACTTTAAGTAACGTAACGCCAAGTAACGTAACGTCAGATACTAAGGCTAATAACTAATAACCCGAGAAAAGTTTATAAATTTCACAACTTGGAAAATAAACCTATATTATATCAAGTCCTACTAAAAAAGGTTTTATACTAAAAGCTTTACCCAATTCGCAGAGTTTTGCAATTTTGTAATCCAAGTCAAAAACCCACTTCTGTTTTTTGTAACGTAACGCCAGTGCACATTTTTGCTTATATCTTGAAATCCATATGGCCGATTGTTGCCAATTTTCTTACTTAATATTCTGCTACTTAATAACTATGCAAATATAAAAAAAAAAATTTAAAAATGTGCCATTTTGTACTTTTTTTAAAATATGTTTTCGTACGAACGTAACGTAACGCCAGAATGGAAATGCCCATATGTAAGCCAACATGTTGAACTTTTTTTTTACGTAACCATTTGAAATTTTTTCCGTCAAATCTAGGAGACTTCAGTGACGAGCATGGTGAAAGTTTTCACATGGATATATCAACAATTTAAAGTCGATTCAAAGGAAAAGACTCGAGACACATACTAGCCGAATATTGTTGGTATATTTGTCGAAACACAAATCCTGGAGCGAATAAGCGAAAAAACACAAGGCCGATATTTTTAACGAGTTTGAATTAAATATATTATTGCCAATCAAGCATGATTTTAAACAATAGTTTTTGAAAAAAAAATTTCAGATATAAAAAATAAAAAAAATTAAATGATTGAATTATTAGCCGTGTTTTATTCACTTTGGTTGGACCCAAAATCTCATACAAATGTGTGAACCAGCTCAATTTCTAGTTCAATTGATTCAGCTTTTTTTGTCTTTGCTAAAGTTTGACGCATCATAGACACAAACCTAACATAATCAAAAATATATGGCATCTTTGCCGGAATTTTGAAGAAGCGTTCTTAGGTCACACGTTGCCTTGGGCCCCCAGTCAGTGCTAGGCCCTAATATTAAAATAGAAACAAATAATAAAACTAAAAACACTGATGAAACAACAGAAAACGAAAAGAAAATTTTGGTATTAGCGTCTGCGACACTATAAAAACAGTTTGAAATCATTTGATAGCAAGAATTTGAAAAAAAAAATATGTATTGATACGTGAGGCTCCTTACCGTGCTAGGCCCCGTTCAACCACACAACCATAAAGCCGACTCTGATTTTAAAATAGAATTTGTCAAACACTGTCTTGTCACCTATTGGTCAAATGCAGAATTATAAAAGCTTAAACTTATGCGTTTTATTCACTTTTAGGTTTAACCAAAGCGAATAAAATACGGCTATTATTATCCATATGCTACTCATTTTTTTATTTGCTATTTAATAAAAAAACGATACACTCTTTTATATTTTATTTCGTTATTTCTTTTTTTTATAAGGAGTAGCTTATAATTTTATTTAAAATTTATGTAATAAAATTTTCTATAAGATAGGAGGGCTAACTTTTTGTAACCCATATAATTGATTCCAGATAGAAGGCTTCAAACTTAGAATTTGTTTAAAAAAAACGAAAAAAAAATGGATTTTTTTATTTATTTTCGATCATAGTAGCCATAAAATTAATACTATTTGCACATTTTGTACCTTAAAATGTTTGTCAGACTCCATTCTGTACTATAAAAAAATTTAAAATAGGTTGGCTGACATTTAAAGTTCTTACAAGCATTTATGTGAAGCATAAGCTCTAAAAAGTGAATTTTTTTGAGTTTTGCCGTTTATACGGAAAATTGAAGCCAATCGAAAAAAAACATTGTGATATTCAGATTCTACGGAAAATTTCACTATAGAAAATGTTGTCGCCATTCGTTGTGGTGTAAGTTTTTGTAAATTTGTAGAGTAGTGTTATCTTTCATATGATTTCCATATTTTAGAAATCTGTCCAGAAGTTCCCAACTTATACCGTTTTTTATAAAAGTTATATCCGCAACGAGGCATAAAATTATGATATAAATATTTGAGTTCAGTTGGTTAGTTTTGGAGATATCAATATTTTTAAAAAAACTGTAACAATTTTTTCAAAACCGTTTTTCCAAAAAAATTTATGGTTTGAAAATCCGTATAGGGGTTCCCAACTTATACCGTCTTTTATAAAACCTGTATTCGCAACTTCCAATGGCTATACCTCCGAAACCAGATCTGGGCGATACTTTTTGATTACGTAGGATTGTCCCTAAAGTAAGCTTAAGTCCTTTTTTTAGTTTCTTTTTACTTTTAACTACCTATTACCCCTAAAAAATTGAAGAATGTCAGCTTAAGCAAACCTTTTCCGTGATTTTTTTTATCTAAATTATTGAAAATGATTAACTATTTATGGTCCCTGCTTTTAGTAACTATCCATTCTTACATTGTCAAACGGTAATTCAGCCATTCAGTCAATCCGCCCCTGGATCTTTACACATACATATATGGACGTATGCAAGGTACAATACAATGCTTTCGCTGGATAATGCTTATGAAAAACAATACAATTGAATTTACAGATATCAAGCAGCTGTTTTAATTTCGATATGTACATATGTAAGTCAATTCTAAAATGCGGGATTGTGGCCTTCGGGTTTTTGACCTTGGTATTCAAGTGATAAAATGCTCTACATCTTTGCAATTCAATTTATTGACGTATTATTTACTTTAATATACTTTCAAAAATTACCTTATATTATAGAAGTTCCTTTGTAAATGTATAAATTCGTTTGTGCGACGGATATTTTATTTCATAATGAAATCAGCAGCAAAAAGAGAGTTTTAAATGATATCTGACGTTTCACAATTATTACATACTTTGTTATAGACAATTATAATTACACCCTTCTGACAAAAAACAATACGCCATGAGTATAAATTAAATCTTAATGGAACAAATCAGTGTTACCAGGTATCTGGCTAGAGAGAATGCTACAGGTTAACGCACGAAATAATGTTTCTTCAAAAATTGTGTTACAAGTTGTAAGAGTGAATGTCTAAACAGAATTGGGAATACAGACAATACGAGACAACATGATTTTTCCTATATGTTAGAGCAAGATACGACTCAGACCTTTTTGACCAGAAATATCAAACATTTGTAAGCCAATTAAGCAAATTCTTTTTTTTGTGCGATATGCATACATATGAGGCACCCAGTTGCAAAACCGTCCAAGTCAAAAAAAAATTTTTTTTGAGATATACTCATATATAAAAATCTAGACCTTGCTCTATCTTTCCACTATGTTTTTAGATTAAAAAAAATTTTTTGACAGAAATATTACATATATATATATTTTTACGCATAGATTTCAAAACCGGCAAAGTCCATGAACTTGATTTCAAAATCGGTCTAACGCCTTGGAATCAAAACCGGCCAAGTCCAGTACATTGGTATCAAAACCGGCCAAGTCCACTTTTTTTCCAACGACTTGGAATCAAAACCGGCCAAGTCCAGTTCTTTGGTATCGAAACCGACCAAATCCAAAATTGTTTTCTCAAAAACATACGCAAATAAAACTTGAAAAGTCTGATCTGACGTGCTTTGAGTAAGAAATTTTATAGGCTATTATGTGGGAAATACTTTTTGATTTTTCAATTAACATAGATGAAGATAAATGTTTTTCGTTGTTTGTCCAAAAGTAGCACTTACATGCAAAACTCAAAATTTATCTATCAGTTTTTTTAAAAAAAATATTTTCCAATAATTTTTTTATTACCTTTTAATCGCATTTTAATTTGGAAAAATAAATGACCTCAATAATTTTAGTTTTTTTTCAAGATATTGAGGCAGTTGGTCAACAGAAATATAGGTGGTTAAATTTTTTTTACAATTATCACGAAGAAAGAGAATGCACAATGTCATGCGTTCGAATGCAAAAATCCTGGTTGATGTCAAAATTCTTTCAAACGCGTTCATGAATGTGTGATTTCGAATGCCTCTAAAGAGCCAAATAGACCTTCATAATCATGATCAATAAAAATGATCAATAAAATGATGACGCCGTCATGATTTCGACACACACCATTCATGCACGCATGACTGATATAATTTTTGGTAGAACTTTTAACGTGTTGACATTATGACGTCAAAAGCTTGTGCGGCAATTAAAATTGCATTTAATATTAAAAAAAAGTGTGAGATGAGTTTAATTTGAGCTCAAAATCCTTAAAAATGCATTTTAAAAAAAAAGTTCATACAAAAGTTTGATTAATTCAATATTTTTATGTGATAAATCGCTAAAAATTAAAATTCTTAGTTTTAAAAGGCTAAAAACGATTAAAATGAAATGAAACAATAATTTAATTTAGATTATTTTATTGTCGCGCCGACGTTTCGAGGATTGTTTGTTCTCTTCCTCAGGGCGTCTGTTTCTTTTCCGCACTCGTCACCTTCTTCGTCCAAAAATCATGTAAAATGAGCTAAGTTTAGCACATACTATCATGCATGCATGATCAATTAAAAAAATATCAAAATATTTTAATATTACTCATGCGCCTGACCAATCAATCAATCAGCCACCAATACGGTCAGTTTGCATGAACAATCACTTGATTCATCATGCAAGCATGGCCCTTAAGATTTTGCGTAAAATCTTAAAAGTGCGTATGCAGGACTGATAGTGGATGGCTATGCGTGTGCAAAATTTCATTTTACTTGTGAGCTCATTTAAGGCCTCAACCCATAGAGTACGTCAAGTCCGTTGCGTCAAAGTTTACAACTGACACAACGGAAGTAACGGAAGGAAGCGACCCAATCAATACGTTAGCAACGCATTCAAACTCAAACGTCAATCAAAAATTCCATGTAATGTTTTATTATATACATATATATATTATTATTATATAATATAATAATATTTTCAATCGCCCACAAATCGCAAACAGAAAGAAGCCGAAATAAAGAATTTTTGAATTTTAATTATTAAAAACTAAATTTAAACAAGAGTTTCGATTACGGGAATACTAGAGGACGAAGTCGAAAAAAACTGCATTGCATTAATGTATCGCCAACTAGTCCACTCCCCCGCTGCAGCTCCAGATTTTAGCTTCATGCCTGCTAATTCCTTTTCAAACCTATCGCGAAGCTATCGCCAACGGCTCTGACATTGTTCCACTGCAAATAAAAGTATATGAAGCAAAAATTATACATAATAAAAATAACAAATTTTACCACTAGCACCAACTGCAGCCTCCACCGTTGTCCAAGCTTTTTCTTTTGCGAGTTTGTTGCGGTAAACTCTCGAGCTTTTATTGAAAATGCAGTCATACATTTTCACCATCTCAATCAGTTTTTCCTCCATGTTTAGTTTTTGTTCCATTTTTCGGTTTTATTATTTTTAATTTATTTATTCTCAATTTAATTCACTTTATGTATTTCACAAAACAGTTTTCATTTTCTTTTATTTTTTTGTTTGACACAAGCCCACAGTTGTAAAAGTATTCAACGTACGTCAAAAGTTGCCCAACTTCATCCGTTGCGTTGACGGATAAATTGCTTATGGGACGCTCTTCATACAAACCAATAGATTTCATCTTGTTTGTCAGTTGTAAACTTTGACACAACAGACTTGACGGACTCTATCGGTGCAGGCCTTTACGTTGCTAGCACGCAGCGTCGGCTTATAACAACAACTCACAAGTTCGCCGTTATTCAGGCACTCGCAGGCTTATATGCTGGCGCTAAAATTTTGAAATGCAGTTTGCTACGACGTAGTCTACAATTACGAAGAAAAATTAATAATACGGATGTTTTTTCTGATTTTTCTTTTGTTTTCTTATTATTAATTTATGTTGAATTTTAAAATAAACGTTTGCTTAATGCTATTTAAACATTTGTTTTACTTGAATATTAATTTAATCATTTTTTTTCCATTTGAACGTCGACGGGCAAGTCTCCATCCACACGACAGCGAACTTGTGCATCGATGTACTACACCGTAGTAGAAATACCGAACCACTACGATGACTTATCTCGCACTCCCACTACAAAAAACAACTCCGTAGTCATACGTCGACGTTCAAATTCGGTGTGTGTGAATAGCATAATATACATAGGTTGTGTCAGTCCTGCCATAAAATGTGATAAACGTAATCTTGTGGCAACACTGGGATGTGTGAGGATGAACGCAGAAACAGAACTGGAACGTGCGATTTATCTTCAGTGTTAAATCGCACCAACAAATAGAATAGCCTCAATCACAATAACGACGTCACGACCGGACGAGAGCGAGGCGAGCATCGTTCAAAATTACACGTCGTCGTGCTGTGAAACACAATAGTTGTGTGACGAGATTCAAATTTTTTTTTTGATGGTTCTTTTGCTTGTCAAATTTGATTTGAAAAATAAATTTAATCGTTGTGCGATATAACATTGAAACTTTTACTAGCTGCGTTTTATTCGCCATTTGCTGCTAGCTATCTTAAGCTAGCAACTATAAATGTATGAGAAAACAAAAACAAAATCGTAGACTTAGCAACTAAAATTATAGTTGCTAAGTATACAAGCAAGTTTTTTAAATGTCAGTGCTGCCCAGCCGATTTGTATTTTGTATATTGTGATTTTGTATTCTTTCAATTATGAAGTTTGAAATGAAAAAAGTTTTGACATTTACGAAAAAAAAACATATTTTTGAATTTAATTGAATTGAATATTTTTGAAATGTCTGGAGGCGAAAATAAGTAAGTTTGAAATATAATTAAAAATATAAACAAAAACAAAACGTTTTAATTTTAGTAAACGGAAGGTGTGGTCCATTGTGGAAACAAATGGGCTGCTTAAGTGCTACTTGGCGCGCAAGGACGAATTTATACATGTAAGGAAAAAGCGAAATGCATATGCGCATGTACTGGAAGACATGATAGCCCAGGAATTTACGGTAGGTTTTCAACTTAAGAGAACGGTAGTGAACTTCTTTTAATTTCTGTTTCACTTCATTTAACAGCAATATTTTGTTAATTTATATTTTACCATATTAGAGTCCAACAACAATAGCAAGCGCTTTGGAGGGCAAAATGCGTACTCTTTTGAGTGCCTACAAAGCTGCTAAAGACAACGCAAAAAAGACTGGTGCCTCTCCATGCATTGCTCCATTTATGGAAGAAATGGATGAAATATTTGGTAACAGTCCATTGGTGGCCAATAAGCACACATTGCACATGGGAAGAGGGTCAACTACATCGCTTCCATCCGCAGAAACTTTGCTGGAGCTTTCAATATCATTTGATACGCCATCCCCGTCATCACCGACAACAGAAGCAGCCATTGAAGCATCACAACAACCCACAAGCATGTCAACAACACATCCACCACCGCCAACATCTCCACCACCAAATATAACGCCATTTATAAGACCTCCAGCAAGCGAACCACAGCTATCAGTTCCCCCACTAACAAGTGCACTGCCTTCACTTCCACTACCAGCAACAGTAGCACTGCCGTCACAAGACAACAACCCATCAACTTCACGAAAAAGAAAAACTGCCAGAGAAGTTTATTATGAGGCCAAGCTACGGCTAAAAAAATCTATTACTGAGCAGAAAATGGCTCAGAAGAAAGAGTTCTACAAGACCCTAGTGGAGTTAGTGGAAAAAAATTATAAAGAAAAAATAAGACTGCTGAAAGAGTTCCTCAACTAGTGATTAACTTTAATATATTAAGATTTTTTGTGCTTTTGAAATATCTGAATTGAATTGAATTTTTGTTTTCATTTTATTTTTTTTTTTTTAATTAAGAACATATATGTGATGAATTTGTCTTTATTTTAATTTTTAATTAATTGATTATGTACACATACAT
Source organism: Tricholauxania praeusta (assembly GCA_949775025.1). Taxonomy (NCBI): domain Eukaryota; kingdom Metazoa; phylum Arthropoda; class Insecta; order Diptera; family Lauxaniidae; genus Tricholauxania; species Tricholauxania praeusta. The sequence goes on from OX459030.1 coordinate 78,594,835, forward strand.
AATAAATCGTGAAATATTTTTAAAACTACATATTTATTTATTTTATACATTATATAAAAACGTGAACTATTTTTTATATTAGAATAAACTTTAATTAATTATATGGTTAATATACCAAAAAATAAAAAAAATTAAATGCAATTTGCAATCAAAAAAAATTTTTAAATTAAATTTTGTTGTTGCAAGTATCGAAAGAGCGTATCACGGCGATTTTCATTCGGAGTCTCGTAACCCTCTGCTTGACCCTTATCCTGTCGAATTTCTTCCGAATCTTCAGGAGCGTCGTTCCTTGCTTCTTCAATACTTAAGTCATCAAAGATGATACAAATGTTATGCAGAACGCAAGCACTGACTATAATATTTACTATTGTACATAAATTGGCTTGCTCAGTGAAATGTAGCAATCTCCTGAATCGCGTCTTCAATAAGCCAAACGCATTTTCTACTACAATTCGAGTAGATGAATGGGGTTTGTTAAACTTTTTTTGTCGTTCCGTTAGGTTACCATAATCTTTAAAAGGAGGCACAAACCAGCTTGTAGATGGATAAGCTGAGTCACCCAATATAAAGGAATCGCTTGGGAATAAAGCACAGCCCATCTGAATTCTGTTGTAGAGATCGGACCTGCGAAGAACTGGTTCGCCACAAGTTATATCGATGAATCTTTTATCTGCATCGACAAATCCTTGCAAAACTAAACTATAGCTGTGCTTTCTGTCAAAATAGTTTTCCTTATTTGCTTCGGGAGCTTTTATACGAATGTGAGTGCAGTCTATGGCCCCTATTACACCAGGTATATTTTTTTTGATTGAAATTTTGCCAAGGTTTCTTCTGCAGCAGTTCCCTCTGGCCATTTAATGTATTCGTGGCCAATGGAAATGATCTAAGATGTCACATTGTTGACTACCACCCAAGCTGTAGACTTAGCCACTCCAAAAAGATTCAAAAGTTGCCTGAATGTAACGGTGTTACTAATGTACCAAATATACATGCACATTTTTCGTTTGGTGTCCACCATTTTCTTTCCACCACCATTGGTTTTTGGCTCAACACTACCGGAATATCTTTCTGTAAAAAAGTCAAAGTTTTTTAATTTGAAATCAATCTTTTTTTTACTATCGTACCTAATAAAAAATTGACAGTTTCACGCCGCAGTCTCATATGGGACTTAAAGTCCTTTTCACTGTAATTATCAATTACTTCAACGAAATTTTTACATTTGTAATGCTCCTCTGGTGAAGACTCGTCAGAGCTTGAATCGTCTGAGCTTGAACTGGAGGACAGTTGGCACAGCAATTCTCTACATTCGCACTTCCCATCAAAATATTTTCAGGATCAACCAAGAGCGATAAAATCTGAAACGATATATATGTTTTTGACAAGTACTCAGAATGAATTATGTGAACTTTGTCTTACCAAATCTCGCCGTTCATCACTCATTTTATTTTTCTTTTTAATTCAATTAAGTTTTTTTTTAGACAGCAAAAACATACAACACAAATTAACGTCAGATATCAGCTTTTTGACTAGAAATGTCAAAATTTTGTGCTACCAGTGCTACCCAGTCAACTCTCAGGCAACTTGTCGTTTTATTCGCACATAGATAGCGACTTGGCGAATAAAACGCGGCTACTATTTCATTTAAATTTATCTGGTTGAATATGTTTGGAAAAAATAAATACATTCGCTGTGCTTTGCTGGCATGTTTGATTGCCAAAAAAGAGCTGCAGATAAAAAATTGAAACAGAGAAAATGGTGGGTGCGACCAATTTTTCAAGTAATGGCTCGCATTGGATATTTTGAAACCACTTTCCAGAGGCTTAAAGAAGGAGACCCCGAAAAGTTCCACAAAGCATTTAGAATGAATAAAGAAACGTTCGCTTTTCTCTTGGATATTTTAAAGTAAGATTAACGAAATCGTCGATTTGAAAGCCTATCGGCCCTGAAGCCCGATTAGCTGCCACTTTGTTACGAGACCCTGCTTCATCGGACCTGAATCGGTGCTCACCGGGAAGCTCTTGGTTTCAGGCGTGTTTTCTCAATCCGTCGACTCAGTTCGAGGTGTCGAACAATAAATCTCACTAACGGTATGAAACTTCCGGAAGTGAAACTTTAAATATTAAAAAAAACGAAACGCCTATTCAAGCAATTTCAAAATGAAATTCTCGGGCAAAATAGGCGGAATGCATGCAAATATCTATTTCAACAAAAAAGCAAAGGAAAAGAAACTTGAAATTTAATATAAAAACAAAACTCAAGACCTCCGTAGGCCAACTCACACAAAAGAGGGGAATTAAGATACCCCTACGCTCCCACCCATCCTGTGCAGTCTACACTTGAGCCAGCACCCACTATATGATCAACGCCGCACCAAACTTTTCACCTTAGTCAGTCATCCCCCCATATACCAAACCCTAGCACAAAACCATTTTTTTTTCTAATTTCAAATATTAAGACATTTATTAATTAATTTAAATTTCTTTACGCAGACTAATCTAAAACTCGACGCAAACAGCTATTTCTTTGAAAGGAATTTAAAAACATCACAATATCATCAAAAATTAAGTATATCAATGGCATATGAAATATTGTATAGGTACAAAAGGCATATAAATAAGAATTTTAAATTAAAAAAAAAAAAAAAGGAAAAATGTAACCTAAAACTGAAAACGATTAAATGACATAAAAGTTTGTAACAATATAAATTAGTAAAAAATAATAAGTATAATAAATAATAACATATAATAATCCAAAAAAAAAAATAATAATATAAATTTTTAAGCGTAGATTTTACAGACAACCAATATCGCATGCAACATAATTTAGCAATCTTAAATAGAGTTCTAAAAAAAAATAAGCTTTAATTACGCCCGCCCTTTAAAAACATTCCGAATGAAATTATTACGATCCTAATAGAGCTCCATTAGTGATTATTTCAATTAAAAAAAACAATTTTTCTATTTGATCAAAGATTCCCCTGTTCGTGGACTTTGCCCTTTGAAGGATATTTGGTTTCAATGAAAAAAAACGCACTACGTATATGCAAACACAACAATAAACGAATAAACTTAAGATATTCAGCAACCGCTCTGCTGCTTTTCGGCTCTGCGAGTTTTTCTTTTACTTTTCCTCACAAATTCACCACGATTCTATAAATTTCTGTTTTTTACTACTTTTGGAACCTTCTTTTATTCCATGCACACGACCTTCACGGCAGGGTTCAAATGGTTGCATTTACGGTATAAGACGAAGTCACTTTTAATTTTGTAACTTGCACGTTTTCAAATTAAGGTTTAAATTTAAAAATATTAAGGAAAATTTTGTGGCTGACCTTATTTTTCCCCCTTTTGGTATAACGGGCAGATTTCCTTGCCGTTTTCTTATTACCTCGTCAGCGACAATAGCATCGAAAAAAAATAAATAAATTAATAACTTTCTTTTTGAAACTGGCTTCTTCTAGTACACATTGCAACACTTACATTCAAATTTTCCGTTTTTTCTTCTATACGGTAAGTCCGTCCTACCCTACTTCTTCCTTCGTAGGGATCCTTTAAGGATCTTCTTCCTTGTTTCGTCTCAAAAATGTTCGCCTTGCTTCTTATGGCGGTTAATGGCTGTAGAATATGCTTTTGCCCTAAGACGACTAAATTTACTTTACTAAAATGATTTCACTTTTCACAAAGCACACAATATACCACCTGATTTCAAATGTCTGAAACACAAAAATTTCACTATTTGGGATCCTTTTGGGTCCCTTATTTCTGCACTCGAGGAAACAAACAAAACTGTACTGAAATCAAATTTTTAAATTATTTAACTGACGGAACTTTCCACGTCTAAGCTATTACTCGGACTTTTCACTTCTGAAATTTTGGGCGCAAACTTAGCTGGTGCTAAGCCAAAATTTTAGTCAATTTATTACATAGAAGCAATAAACAGAAACAGTTTTGTTTTTTCAAATACATTTTGTAGTTGGGATAACGAGCAGGTCAATGTACTTCATCCTCAACTTACCTATACAACCCTAACTTCTAGTCCCTATCTATCTGTCTCACCCTACATTATTTAAACCAACAGCCCTAATTAGTAACATTGCACCTTCGCTCACAACCCACTGTTGTTAAAATTGTGCCATTGTTACGATCTTAGATCTACTACTAATTCCTGGACTGCAGGTGACATCGGATAGTGTCTATCCTTGACTGCCATGACACCTTCAGTCAGTTGTATTGTATGCGTTTCTTATTCGGTCTTACCCAAGCCTTACTTTTCATACGTGAGAAATTGTTCAACCACGTCTTTTAGCCGCTTCTGTTGCCCTTCATCCAAAATATGTCGTTCCTGATCAATTTGTGAATTATCATATTCATCGTTTTTAAAATGCTCCTGTATTTTCTCTAGATCAATTTCTTCCACTAAAAGAACATTCTCAGCCAGTTTAAAAGCGCGCCAGAAATCGACTCCGAAATACGCACGCTGATCCAATTCTGGACATACATAAAATTTAATAGTTTTTGATTGGTTTTTATATTTAACCTGTAAATTGACTTTTTCCAATATTGCATGTCTTTTTCCACCTGCAGTTTTCACTTTTGAGTAATAGCGTTCGACCTCTATTCCTAGTTCTTCAATGAGCTCCCTGCTTCCTCGGCCAAGTAAACTTATTGAAGCGCCGGTATCTAACAAGCCCTTAATCATAGTTCCGCTAACTTCTATTTCTGCAAACACCCTGGGATCTTTGTCGTGAATTTCGCAGAAACTTTCTGAGATTTGCTTACGAATCAGCTTTCTCTTCGCAAAATTTTCTTTAGCCTTTTTTACTCTTTTTGAAACTTCACGCCTGCCGCTTAGCGTACCACTTTCAAAAATTCGTTCACGCGCCTCATAATAACTTCTCATTCTATCTTCTAAAGATTTGGATATGGTTTGGCTCTTATTTTGTTTAATATTTTCATTAAATGTTTTTACGTTTTTTAAAATGTTGATTTTCTTTTTCACTACAGGACTCGGCACCTCATGACTTACACTGTTACAAATTTGCTTCTGGGCTTCTAATTCTCCACGGGATGCTGATTGGAGCGTGACCCTCCCGTCGTCGTCACGTTTCCTGATAAGTTTTCCACGGAACACGTTGGACACTTGGGAGTAATCATATCCGGCATACCGCACTTATAGCAAAAAATAGTTCGCTGTAGTCACAAGCAATCCATATAGACGTGCCCTTGTTGACGACAATTCCAGCAAACTAGGACTCGCTTTTGCTGTTGTTGTCGTTGTTGATGATGCTGCTGTGCATTTTGTGCTTCCTGTTGATGTAATTGTTGCTGGTAATGCTGTGGAACGGCACCAGTTCCGACGCGTGCGAATTAGCATTAGCAATTTGCCATCTGGTGGTGACAGGCGTTGTAGGGAAAAAGTCTAGCCAAAAATGTCAAAAATGACATATAAATTTCGAAAATCGCGTTATCGCGCATGATGTTCTGGACTTTTTCTTGTGTGCTGCACCAGCCAATGAGATCGCACATTTGCGCGTTGGGCAATAAAAATCTGTTCGAACGTGTGAACAAGAAAGAGAAGAAACTCAAACGGGGGTTGAGTTGATTTTGGCGATGATAGAGTGCGGACGTGCCGCGGAAAAAAAGATCAGAAACTCGTCGCAATTGGTTGACAGATAAAAATTTCTCAGAAGATTAGAATTTGTGCGTTTAATTTAATACAAAGACTTAGAAAAAAAAATAAAAATTATAAACGCGTTCAAAACCGTGCAACTGTAATAACAAAAAAAAAAAATCGAAAAATTGGAAGTTCTTTGTTCGTTCATAAATTAACATTAGTACATATACACGTGTTTTTTTTCTGTTTGTTTTTCAATAAGTGCATCAAAAAAAAAAAAAAAAAAAAATTTTAAAACTACTAAATACTACTGAAAACCTTTGAGTAGTTGATGGACGTTTTTCTTTTGCATTTTTCTTGTAATGTGTAAAATAATTTCTATTTAAAACAAAAATTCACATACATCTATACAAATTTCCCTTTGTCCCAGTGTCTGTTATGGGATATTTGTGTAAAACCAAGTGCCATACAATAAATGTTCATTCAAACAATAGAAACAAAATTTTTTAACGTCGCGTCGTCTAAAAATATTGAAATTGGCAAATTCAACAATATATTTCGCCTCGTAAAATATGGCTCAATGCGACAAATAACATCTAAAACATTCGCGGAAGCGCTAGCGCTACCCCCCTATAACACGTGGAAAGAAAAGGTGGCATTTTAAAAATTGTGACATTGAAAAAAAAAAATAAAAAAAAACAGATACACATAAAAGCATACACACAAGAGACAATTTGAAACGCAACAAAGAAAATGACATTCGGAAAGTGACATTAAAAAATATTTGACAGAAAAATAAAGAAAAAGAAACATAAGACGTTTATAAAGATTGACAAATAGAAAAAGTTAGGAGAGATTCATAAACTCGGACGTTCAATTTAATAATAAATAAAATAAATTATTAAAAAAAATAATAGAAAACTTGTGGACACTTTTTTTAAAAAAAAAAAAAAAAATCAAGTGCTTCAATAACTATATAAGTACATAATAAGACATAAATAAATACCATCAAATAATAAAACAGCACTAACAACTACAATAAGAAAAACCCGAATTTACACCTTTACAAACACCAACCAACAAAATTTACACCATAAAACAATTCGATGACAACAATATACAACTTTAAACCCAATATAAATAAAAATATATAAGAATAAATAGAAATAAGAAATAAATACAAAAATAACAACTGTAACAACCACAAAGATAGACACAACTTTAAATTTCAATAAATGACAACGAAAATATCAACTGGAACAGAAATACAGCACAACTCTAAATCACCACAGCATATAACACAACAAAGTAACTATAACCACATCCTGGACTAACACTAAGGACGTAGCTATAAAAATTAATATTTTTATATATATATATTTTCTTTGACATGTAAGGTACCCTCTACTAGAAGTACATAACAACATTTTAATATTACTATTTTTGCGTAAATATTAAAGAATATCGAAACATAAATTTATTTCATTATTAAAACTAAAAACAAACAAAAACATTTCTTTCTACTTAAAAAAAAAAATATAAAACTATAAAATTTTAACAGTATAGTTATTTGATTTCAAGAGAAATTTAACACAAACAATTTTCAAATTTTTATTTAAGCTTTTCCTATAAAATTTATGTACAATTTAAGTAAAAAAAAAGAGAAACCTTAGGGTTAGCGTTAGTAATGTAAGCATTTTCCTATGTTTAAATTTAGAATTTAGTATTAAAAAAAATGCAAGATGTGCAAAAATTTTTTTAAAATAAACAATTTAAAAATAAAAATGTACAAATAAAAGAAACAAACTATTTCTTTTGATTTAAAAGAAAGGAAAAAGGAATAATATGGCTGCTTAAAGAGCTTGCACAGTAGGCCCCATGTAGAACCGAATTCAGATTAGGGTGGACCACAAACATTTGCCCCATGGTCCACATGGTAGGGTGGGTTAAGTCGGGCCCGAGCGACCATCATGCTTGGAGGTCAGCAGCAGTAGTGGAGAGAATTAGGGAGTCGCACATTTTTTTTGATTTTTCGGTAGATTTTTGATAAAAATAAATTTTTTTCTGTCACGTGTCCATTTAATAAACTTTGAAATTTTTAAGCATTTAGAGTGCAGCGCTCTCTTTCAGCACGAGTTTTTTTTAAATTTGTATGGTGAAGGAGCAATAGTGGCAGCAGCGAACCCACTACATCTTACCGAACTGCTAGTAGGCAAACCTGCTCGTGCTGCCGCTGCCACTATTGCCCACAAAAAAAGCACCGATCGCTAAGTGCGATTGCAGCTGCTTTATATTTTGTTGTTCCTGGCGAATCGTTTGTTGCTGGTATCGCTGTTGTGGCTTACTCCGGTTTGTTGACTGTACCTCTTCAACTTGAATTTCATCTTCATTTGACCATATTGGAGCTCTTTCATCATAATCTTCACTCATCAAAACAAATGACAGAAGATAATAATACAAACCAGACAGAAAATAATACAAAAGAAAATATTACAGAAACAAACATGGACAAGTTCAATTTAGAAACCATAATTAAAGTAATTCCAACTTTTTCAGGCAAATATAAAGAACTAGATGGATTCCTCAAACTTATTGAGATAATCCATGAAAATTACTCTGAAACAGACAAGAAAAAACTAATTAATTTAATAGTAAATATCAAACTAGACTCAACCGTTAAAACATCTTTGGGTTATACAGCGCACATCAAAACTATTACTGACCTTGAAACATCCTTAAGAAGTACCTATAAAAGCAACCTAACCACAGCCCAAATACATACCCATCACTCTACGTTGACACAGAGAAATAACACTATAACTCAATTCAAAGATAAGCTATTAAGCCTCACAAAGATTTTTGGCCGCTCAACACTCTTGTTCGTGAATTCGAGTATAGAAACAGCCAACGCTCTGAAAATGTTGTTAGCTTACCACAACGTGCTGAAGACCTAAATGTTTTAAAAAACTAATTCTTGACCGGCTTCAAACTTTAACTATCGCTTACCAAAACTTTAGAGGCTTAAATACGAAAATATCAAATTTATTCATGAATAGTTTCAATTTTGAATTTCATATTATTGTATTCTCTGAAACATGGCTTAGTGAAAATATACTGAACTCTGAAATTTTTTGTAGCAATTACCAAATCTTCAGGATAGACCGTAATTCCAAAATTGGTGGTGGAGTCCTTCTGGCAGTGCACATTTCTTTATCCTGTGAGGAATTAAAGTTTAACAACAATACTGACTTAGAACTTGTTGGGGTTGTTATTAAGCTTGCTAATAAATCAAAACTTGTTCCTACATTCCACCAAATGCTGATCACAATACCTATTTACGACATGCAGAAGAAATTAAAGGAATAAATAATCGTCATACTACAAACGATTCCATGATTGTACTAGGGGACTTCAATTTACCATACGTTTCATGGAATACAACGGACAATTGATGTTTTCTTACACCCACTTCAGGCAATAGTGTTATAACCGAGTTTCTGGATATTCTTTCTGATTGCTGTCTTCATCAAATTAATAACATTCTTAATACGAACAACAGAAACCTTGATCTTGCCTTTGTTGATGAATTTAATAACATAACTATAAGTCGCATTTATCCTCTAGTTATGCCGGAAGACAAACATCATCCAACTTTTCAACTAAAGTATGTTTTAGCATGTAGCTTAGTGAAAACAAATCGTGTAAAATCTCAGAGCTCATGTTTCAACTACAAAAAAACGAATTATGTCAGACTTAACTCCCTGTTAAACCATATCGGCTGGTCAGTTATATTACCTGATAAACCATATTACTCTGTCGCTGATATTGAGCGTTATGTAAAATCATTTAATGAGCGCTTGCAAAATTGTATTTCTAAATCTGTGCCAAAGTTTAATTCATCTGTATTGTCAAGCGATCCTCCATGGGTAACAAAAGAATTAAAGTACCTTAAAAATATAAAAAACCGCCGGTTTAAAAATTCAAAATGTCTGGTAAGTCCATTGATTATGTAAGCTATTCCCGTGCTCGGTATAATTATCAAAAAAATAATAAACGGTCTTATTTAAACTACATTTTATATATAAAACTCAACATTAAGAAAAATCCTAAAATTTTTTACAAATTTATAAACATCAAGCGTAAATCTTCTGTGTATCCTCTTCAGATGTCCTATAATGGTATAACATCATCCGAAAAAAGTGAAATATCCAATTTGTTTGCAAATTTCTTCAAGTCCACTTGTTCATCTTCTATTTATGATTCTCACATCAACTATCCATATAATCTTTCGCGTATAAATGAAATGCAAGTTCCACGAATTGGAGCTGATCTAGTTAGTAATGAACTGAAAATTTTAAAATGCTCTTTTTCAACTGGACCAGACAATATTCCTACAAACATCCTGAAGTATTGCGCAAGTAGTCTTTGTTATCCTCTCTCAAAAATTTTTAATATTTCCTTGAATTTGGGCTATTTTCCAATATCATGGAAAGAGTCTTACATTATTCCACTTCACAAATCCGGAAGTAAGGCTAGTATTGAAAATTACAGAGGTCAGTGCAATTCCAAAACTTTTTGAAAAAATAATTAGTGATCATCTTACAAACATCGTTTCATCCCTGATGACAGTATCTCAGCACGGCTTTCTAAAGGGTAAATCTACATCAACAAATCTTTTGGAATTCACCACGCTTGTTATGAACGGATTTAAGCGAAAACAGCAAACGGATGTTATATACACTGATTTCAGCAAAGCTTTTGATTGCGTAAGTCATAGCCAACTTCTAAAAAAGTTGTATTTAATAGGATTTCCTTCAATGTTATTAAAGTGGATTAGATCGTTTCTGACGAATAGGAAGCAGAAAGTTTTATTCAACAGCATGTTTTCTAAACATATAATGGTTTCATCTGGAGTTCCTCAGGGTAGCCATCTTGGCCCCACATTATTTCTATTATTTATAAATGACCTACCTTCTGCTATAAATTCGTCCCATATTCTAATGTATGCTGATGATGTAAAACTTTTTTATTCTTTTAATGATCATTTAAATCATAAAACTCTACAAAGAAACCTAAATGTACTTGTTAAATGGTGTGATATAAACTTGATGATATTAAATCTTAAAAAGTGTAAGCAAATGACTTTTACAAGAAGTAAAGCATTTGAGACTTCATATTCAATAAACGGTGTAGAACTGAAAAAGGCGTCACTATGGATAAAAAACTTCGCTTCAACTTTCATATAAGTTTAATGGTGAACAAAGCAAAAGGCGTCCTTGGATTTATTAAACGATGGTCTAAAGAATTTGACGACCCCTATACGACGAAGTTGCTTTTCACTTCACTTCTTAGACCAATATTAGAATATACGTCAGTGGTGTGGAACCCACAATATAATATATACATTGATATGCTGGAGTCGGTGCAGAAACAATTTCTATTGTTTTCGCTTCATGGGCTACCTTGGAATCCGGACTCAAATTTACCTTCATATGATAGCCGCCTCAATACGTTTACCAACACTACGCAATCAAAAAATTATGCTAAATGTAACTTTTTTAAATAAACTGTTCTCCGGCTCAATGAACTTTGAGTTGTTGCTGGGTATGATCAACTTAAATAATCCAGGAAGAGATTTGAGACACTTTCGTTTCCTAAGAATTGATATATGTAATTCTAACTACGCTCAGTTTTGTCCATTTCGGTGTATATGTAATGATTATAATAACCTTTGTCATATTATTTCACCCATAGACTCTCACAATATTATAAAGCAAAAAATAATTATTTTCTTAAATACTTGAAACTGTACATTTTCCTTTATTTCTGCCGCACAGCCACTGGGCTTAGTAGAAATTGTGCTCAATCTGTGATAGGAAATTGCTGAACCCATCATTTCGTTCAGAGAAATAGTGCAGTCCCGGTCACCGATCCGTACGATAGACGGATGTGCCTCACGTACGGTTTCGCCTAATGAACGCAGAGCAGTCCGGGATGTTCGTAGTCTGGCACCGATCCGTACGACAGACGGATGCGCCTCTCGTGCGGTTAGGCGAGTAAGTGGGACCGCAGGGACCGATCGCAAAAAAATTAAAATTTCTTATAGATACAGGAGCAGACATATCGATCTGCAAACTCGAAAATTTAAGTAATACAGAATTGATGACGGAAAATCAATGCAAATTAAGAGGAATAACTAACGATGAAACTTCCACTCTAGGAACAATAAGACTAGAACTCGATTTCCAATATCGTATAGAACCCCATTTATTTCATGCAGTAGAAGATAATTTTCCTATCCCAACAGATGGCATATGAGGCAGAGACTTTTTTTCAAAACACCTGTGCAAAATAGACTACGAAACACAAACCTTGACAACAGTGTTAGACGACACAGACGTTATAATACCTTTACAATTTAACAAACACGCATACGACATCATAAGAATACCACCAAGAACAGAAATAGTACATCCCATCAATATAGACCTAAACGAGGACAGCGTAGTATTAAATGATGAAATTCAGGAAGGTGTATTTTTAGCTAACACCATAATTCCTGCTATCGGAAAATGCCACGTCAAAATACTAAATACGAACGACAAAGAAGTAAAAATACTAAAACTTAATCCAAAATTAGAGCCACTATTAAATTACATACAATTTAAAAATAACAATATGTTATATATAATATGTATGTTGTTACATGACGAACGATTCAAGAAACTACAAAAAGAATTAAATATTGATGCAAATCACCCTCTAACAGAAACTTTTAGAAAATATCTAAACATTTTTAACTTAGAAAATGAACAACTCACAGTTAACAATTTTTAAAATCAAACACTATCTACAACTGATAACACACCAACATACATAAAAAACTACAGACTACCCCAAGCTCATGACGAAGAAATACACAGACAAATAGGAATCATAGAACATTCAACTAGCCCATACAACGCACCATTATTACTAGTACCGAAAAAAGCCAGTGATGACACTAAAAAATGGCGATAAGTCGTCGATTTTAGAAAATTAAACGAAAAATTAGTGAACGACAAATTTCCACTGACTAGAATAGACGACGTTTAAGATAAATTAGGACGTGCAAAGTATTTTTCTACACTAGACATGACTATTTCATTTCACCAAATACCATTAGACAAACAGTCAAGACCACTCACAGCATTTTCAACAAACAACGGTCACTACCAATTTAAAAGACTACCATTTGGATTGAAAATATCCTCCAACAGTTTCCAACGCATTCTCACAGTAGCATTAACAGGTTTAAGTTCAGGTGCTTTCTTATACGTAGACGATATTATAATTTTCGGATGCAGCCTACAGCATCATAATCAAAATCTCGTTAAAGTTTTCGACAGAATGTCAAAATATAATTTAAAGCTAAACGCTAGTAAATGCAAATTTTTGAGACCCGAAGTAGCTTACCTAGGACACCTAATAACACAAGAAGGCATCAAAACAGTTCCTTCAAAATATGACACAGTAAGAAATTACCCCGTACCAAAAAACGCAGACTACGTTAGACGATTTGTAGCCTTTTGCAACTACTACAGACGATTTATAAAAGACTTCGCGACTTGAGCTATCCTATCTCAAGGCAAAATTGGACAAGACTTGCCAATATCCTACGCAAGCAAAACCCTTCAAAAGCATGATTTAAACAAACCGGTAATTGAAAAAGAATTACTCGCAATACACTGGGGAATAAATTTTTTCAAACCTTATTTATACGGAAGAAAATTTATCGTAGTGACTGATCACAGACCTTTAGTCTCATTATTCAGCCACAAAAATCCCTCGTCAAAAATGACACGAATAAGATTGGATCTTTCAGACTACGATTTTGAAATTAAATTCAAACAAGGAAAGATCAACACCAACGCCGACGCGCTATCACGTATTCAAATAAATACAGAAATATTGGTAAAAATGATACCAACTGAAGAAGATAAAAAAATAAACAAAGCATTGGTTATAACAAGGGGAATTACAAAGAAGCTAGCACAAAATAATGAACAAGAGAAATGCAAATCTCAGAACGAGTCTGATCAACTTTTCACATGGGATTGCACATCTTTAACTGACGTCAGAAATATGAAAAAATTAGAATTCATTATAAATAATTTAAATAATACGCGTATTGAAATTACAGATGATATCGTACAAGTACGATGTGGCGATAATCCAACGAATCTAAATTTGACTTTGGAGAAGCTATCATCACTTATGTATAAAAAGAATATTAAAGACCTAGGCCTAAAAGCAAATGATGCTATATTTGAGATTCTTAATAAAAATGAATTCAAGAAAAAATTTAATAAGCTGCAGCAAAAGAAGAAAATAAAGAGTAATAAATCTCTAAATATATTAATATATGAACCCCCAAAGGATATAACAAATAAAACCATGCAACAAAAATGAATACAATAATTTCATGATACACCCCAGGGTGGACACTTAGGAATTCGTAAAACAGTACTAAAGTTGAAACAGCGCTACACATGGAAAAACATGCGGCAAATGGTCAAAAACCATGTAAACAGATGTGAAAAGTGTACTCAAAATAAACAAACGAGACACATTAAAGAAAGTATGACCATAACGGACACACCAACCACAAGTTTTCAAACAATATCCATCGACACAGTAGGACCACTTAAGATTTCAAATGGATACCGCTACATAAGTACTTACGATGCAGTGCGAACTGACAAAGTATGTTATTGCACACCCTATTGAATGCAAAGCCGCTAGGTCAATTGCACAAACACTAGTAGAACAATTGATTTTAAAATATGGTTATTTTAAAATATTAAAATCCGACGAGGGACAAATTTGTCAATGAATTAATGAAAAACGTATGTAAACTATTAAAAATAGAGCAAAAATTTTCTACCCCCTACCACCACGAGACACTTGGTTCAATTGAGAAAAACCATAGGACGTTAAATGAATACCTTTTATCCTTTGCCGACGACTTCGAATGGGGCAAATGGATACCATACTATACTTTCGCGTACAATTCTACCCCACACGTAGACAATAACTACACACCATTTGAACTTATTTTTGGTAAATTACCATCATTTCCGACTGATTTGACAAAAGAAAAAACAAAACACTATAACTTAGAAGATTATTCCAATGAACTAAAAATCAGGCTAAAGACTTCAATAGAAAAAGCAAGAAATCTTATAGAAGTAGTAAAAAACAAAAGAAAAACTACTTACGACTTAAATGTAAATCCTTCAGATTTTAAAATAGGATACCTTGTATTTGTAAAATTAGAAAACAGAAAGAGATCTCAAAGTCCATACAAAGGTCCATACGAAATAAAAGAAAGACAAGGAGTTAATTCAATAATAGAGATAAATAAGCAATTAAAAGCTTTTCACAGCAATATGTTGAAAAAATTTGTAAAATAAAATTTATTCAAAAGAATACATATGTATATAAAGATACTTACTATAATCAATTAATTTATTATATAGAAAATAACATAAAATAATTAAACTATTTTTTCTTACTTAAAAATAGTAATTATAAATTTAAAAATTCCATTTAAAATAATTAATAAATTACATTTTTATCTTTACTTTAAATAATCTTTATAAATTAAAATTTTTACTTTAAAACAATTATTATAAATTAAAATTCGTTTTTTTAAAATTAACCATATTATATAAAATCTTTAAAACATAATTTTAAATTAAAAGTTTTGATTAATTAATATAAAATTTATAATAAACTAAATTTTTCAATATTGAACATACATAATAACATTAATTAAGCTATTATATCAAACAAAGTTTATCAATTTTAATATAACGTTTATTATTTTGCCAATACTCCACCATCTTGAAAATTATCTCCAGATATAATTTTTCGCTTAAGGGTTAAGGTATAGTGAACTTACATAATCACCACTAACACCTTCTTCTATTTTCCATAGTAAAGAATTAAACAAATCATACGTTCCCACCAAACTCCACTAATTTAACCCATATCTTTCACAGTAAATTAAAACCACTCAAATTCACATTTTTATTCTTGATTTACGGAAATCGAAAATAAACAAAAATAATTCTAAGACATTTTTGGTCAAGCAATGAAAATTAAAATTTATAACACCAACAACTGCAATTAATTTTTTTCACTTGTTTCTTTTTTGTACTCGTGCCGCTAACGCCACTCGCACAAACAAAAGCAACAACAACTAAATGCAGTTTAGGTTACACTCATGCGTCAATGGCTTTGTGCATTCAAGGCCAAGCCACTGACTACCTCAACTGATCTAATTTAAAATAAGAACAAAAATGCATGTGGTAAGAAAACACAATTATGCAGTATTTCA
Organism: Tricholauxania praeusta; assembly: GCA_949775025.1. Lineage (NCBI taxonomy): Eukaryota > Metazoa > Arthropoda > Insecta > Diptera > Lauxaniidae > Tricholauxania > Tricholauxania praeusta. The sequence continues at coordinate 78,610,832 of OX459030.1, forward strand.
AGGCTGGGAACATCGGAACTGAAGTCAATTCTCGTTGTGACTCTTTTTCGCTAATAGAATTTTACTTACTAAAAATTAGAATGCTGATGCAACCAAAATTTGGAATTGATTGGTGATCAGCGGGGATATCTAAATGGAGGAGGAGTTATGGTAAAATAACGGAAAAAATATTGTTAAGAAATACCGGTTTATTTTGTATAAATAAGTAAGATTGTAAATAATAAATTTAGATTTTAACTTGGATTCAATATTGGCGCACTCGCCTTTGTTTTTATTTTAATTTCTCACTAAGTTCGGCACATTGCCATAACCCTACAGCGTGGCTCGCTAACCTAATAAGCCAAATTTTTTTTTAATTGAACTAGGCGAAGTAGATAGAATTCATCCTAAGGTTTACCACATGGCGATCCTGCCAAGCCCAAACTGGACTAAAAATATAACAGCAACAGATACACTAGTTAGAAACTTTCCAAAAAACGGGTTCCAAGGCTAATTACAGAAATTGATTTTGATGAAATCTTTCAACGAGTTTCGTCAACCATAGAAGAGTATATTCCGAAACCAATAGATAAGCCAGCGGATGACATAATACCATATACACCAACACCAATTTATATACCGGGATTAAAGAATTTAGGACCAAAACCTATAAGCATCGAGGAATATAATAAGAGAAATAAACACAATAACCAAGAAAAAAATAAACAAATAAAATTATCAGATAAACCAAGAAGACCAAACCCGCCAAAGACTAGCAGAGCTCCATCGTATTCTAGCTTTTGCCACAAATAAAAAAGAAAAGGAAAACCTTTTATATAAAATTAAACAAGAAAAAAGAGCTATTATAAAAAATAATAATATACCTCATTTTAATAACAAATAACAATATGGTGTACTGTTTTGTATGCGAAATACAAACACGACATATAAACCGCCTTAAGAAAACATAATGACATTTTTAAAATAGCAATCAATACATTAGCAGGGCTATTCTGGCAAAGACAGCTAAAAGTCTTACGAAAATATTTTGTAAGACACTTTCTAAGACTTTAGGTATTCTAGCGTAAAAGTCTTACAGATAAAGCTTTTGAATTCCCCGCACAAAAGCTTTCGTGGTAAGCTTGTCAAATTTTGATTTTTTTATTTTTAAACTAATAAAATTACAAAAGGAATAATAAGAAAACCGGAATTCACCATGCAGCGTGGAGAAGTAGTTAGGACTGTGAACTCATAGCTCCAAGTGCGTGGGTTCGAGTCCCGTCACTAAAAATGTTTTTTTTTTCTAAAAACATATGTATATACATTTTTTTAACACGTCAAATAAAAAGAACTTATAATTCCCTTTAAAATAAATAGTTTTTCTAACGTTTGTAATGTTAACAATACAACTGACAAATTAAAGACCTGCTACGAGCAGGTCTGTCTTACGAAAGACAGAAAAAAGCTTTCAAGATAGTTGCCAGAATACTAAAACGTCTTAAGTAAGACTTTTGTCTTACTAAAGACTCTGGTGAGTTATAAGATAGTTGCCAGAATAGCCCTGTAAAAAAATTAAAGAAGAAGAAATTTTAAGATTAAATAAATAAATGATACCAAACTTAACAGAAACAATATTGTATCTCACGATGTGGGACACTAAAAAAACCGACCAAATAACAATTAACGAGAACATCGATAACAACATAGGTTCCGTAATCACCAAAACAGATGTCAAATCAATAACAACAACAGCAATAGTAACAATTTTCATAATTATAATAATTATATATTTAGCTTATAAAATAAACAAATATTGTAAAACATATAGAGTACAAAATGCACTCAATTAAAATTTTAACAAGAAATTTTTCTTTTGTTCTTGACTTACAGGAACTTTATGATGAAGTAAAAAAATTTTAGTCAACTTAAAAAAGACAGTAAATAGAAAATATACGAAAGATACAATAAAACACAAATTAGATGAACTAAATACGTACGTTCAAGAATTTAACAGACATAGAATTACAATAAAAGAAAATTACGAAGTACTTAGATTAACAGAAGATTTTTATAAATTAATAAGTTCATCAAGATCAATTTTAAAGCAAATGACAGAAGATAATAATACAAACCAGACAGAAAATAATACAAAAGAAAATATTACAGAAACAAACATGGACAAGTTCAATTTAGAAACCATAATTAAAGTAATTCCAACTTTTTCAAGCAAATATAAAGAACTAGATGGATTCCTCAAACTTATTGAGATAATCCATGAAAATTACTCTGAAACAGACAAGAAAAACTAATTAATTTAATAGTAAATATCAAACTAGACTCAACCGTTAAAACAGCTTTGGGTTATACAGCGCACATCAAAACTATTACTGACCTTGAAACATCCTTAAGAAGTACCTATAAAAGCAACCTAACCACAGCCCAAATACATACCCATCACTTTACGTTGACACAGACAAAATAACACTATAACTCAATTCAAAGATAAGCTATTAAACCTCGTGTTAGAGCTAAATAACTTACAGATTACAGAATCAATAAATGACGAAAGTCAAAGAAACATTATTATAAAAATGAATGATAATTATGCTTTAACCATATTCAAAAACGGTTTGAATGATGATTTTAAGCAAACAATATTTGCATCGCAACCGAAAACTTTATCGGAAGCCACAAACCTAGCACTTAAGCTAGAGAAAAGTAAAAAAATCAAACAACCAATTACTCTATTTCAAAAACACTTCCTATAATCAAAGAAACAACAATGGTTATAACAATAACCAACGCTACAACAATTTCAATAACAATCAAAGAAATAATAACAATAACAATAACCGTAGTTTTTCCAACAATTACAACCGCAATAATTCAAATTACAACAATAATTTCAAAAATAACCGCGGATATCTCAATAATAACAATAATACAAATAGAAATTCAAACAACAATTCCATACGAAGAAATGGTAATTCCAACAACAATAGATTTACACAAAGGAATGCGAATAATAATAACAATGGAAGAAGAAATTTCAACAACCAACGTAACAATAATAGAATATACGTTACAGAAACTAACAACCAGGGAAACAAAGATCGCTCGGAGATCGAAACTCAAGGTCAGCAAAATTAAAGATCTTCAACATTTCGGATAACACAACAAATTATATAAATATAAGATGCAAAAATGCAAACAAAAATTTAAAATTTCTTATAGATACAGGAGCAGACATATCGATCTGCAAACTCGAAAATTTAAGTAACACAGAATTGATGACGGAGAATCAATGCAAATTAAGAGGAATAACTAACGATGGAACTCGATTTCCAATATCGTATAGAACCCCATTTATTTCATGCAGTAGAAGTTAATTTTCCTATACCAACAGATGGCATATTAGGCAGAGATTTTTTCTCAAAACACACGTGCAAAATAGACTACGAAACACAAACATTGACTACAGTGTGTAAAGGCGGAAGTTGTGGCCGCGTTTCCGCCTCCAACTTAAACTCCGAATTTTTCTTTATATTTATATATGTTTTTTTTATTTTTCTATTATTATTTTTTATATCATGTACTGAATTTATGAATCTCTGTGTTATTTTTATATTTTAAGAAAAAAAAAAAATCAAATTAAAAAGAAATGGATTACAAATTAAAAATTATGCTAAGTCTTATGTTAGTCTGTTAGTATATGTTAGGCTGTTATTTAAGTCAAACGGCAACACTTATTGAACAGCTGTTTGTGGAGACTTGACAAACAGCTGTTCATTCTCTACACTTAGCAGGGAGAATAGCGTATATAAGAGACAGCGCACTTGGAGTGTGATCAGTCGGTCGCCAGTCGCAGCCTGATCAACTACACTCTGGTAAGCTGTAGTTAGAAGTAGATCTTAGCAAGTAACTTAGAAGGTAGATAACTGAAGCTTCTGTCGCACGTCTGGGTGCAACGCTATCATTCGTGTCGGCAGAATGGCATTTGACCCTTCCCTGTAGCTTTTTACCGTTGACGATTCTGTCACACGGCTGTGTGCAACGCTATCAGTCGTGTCGGCAGAATAATATTCGACGACTGTAGTTTTTACCGTTGACAATTCTGTCGCACGTTTGTGTGCAACGCTATCATTTGTGTCGGCAGAATAATATTCGACATCGCCTGTAGCTTTTACCGTTGACGATTCTGTCGCGCGGCTGTGTGCAACGCTATCAGTCGTGTCGGCAGAATAATATTTGGCCCCGCCTGTGGCTTTTACCGTTGACGATTCTGTCGCGCGGCTGTGTGTAACGCTATCTGTCGTGTCGGCAGAATAATATTCGGCCCCCTCCTGTAGTTTTTACCGTTGACGATTCTGTCGCGCGGCTGTGTGCAACGCTATCATTCGTGCCGGCAGAACAGCAGTCAAAAACATAACATAGATATAAGACGGAGTAACCGCTTCACGATCCCCCGTACGGCAGCTACGCAACGTCGGAATGCGCACATGCAACGTCGGGAAACGAAAACGGCTACATTGTAGAATAATCCTAAAATAACTGTAAACTAGTAGGTTAAGTCATACCAATGTAAAAATAAATATTATAACGTATTTGAAAAAATAAACTCCCGTATTGTTATTTATTTTTGTTGAAATCTAATCATATAAGGTTTGTTAGCCACCTGCAAAATTATAAATTTTTTGTAGCCGAACCTTGGTTACCGACGAGTTAAAACCTCGGCGTGAGGTTCGTTACAATGGCGCTCAAGCAGGGACTCTGGCTAATAAAAACCTTACAAAACAAAAAATAAAATTTTTTAATAATACGTGGAAAATCACTGTGTGCGTGGCATACGACGTAACTAAAAAAAAAATTAATAATATACTAATAAACTAAGCTAAAAGCAAAAAAAAAAACGAAAAGTGTCGAACAAAGTGACAATAAATATTTGGAAAAAAAACCAACAAGTGAACAATGAATTATTAATCCAAAGAAAGTTTTCAGAAAGAGGCAACCCTTGTATAAAAGCCCAAAGTGTAGCATACAACGTTCTTTAATAATAACTAGTATTTGGCAAGTGATAGGTTGCGGGTGCACGCTGAGATTCCGGCTCTGGCTCGTCGGCTAATGGAGATGGGGTCTTGCTTCCTATCGCCTGTTTAGCTACTACCACAGAGTAAAAAAATAAAAAAAAAGAATTGTGTGCGAGAAAGAAACAAGTATTAAGAGACGGCAAACACTAAGAAAAGCGGAATCGAAAATAGTTAGACGTGTTGTTGTTGCTTGCCAATCCCACAAAGAAAAATCCTATCGCAAACGAGATGCCTTAGCTAGAAATCAAAAGCAAAGTTAAGCTTTAATTTTTTTGTTTTTAATCATATTTTGATCTAGGACAAAATTTCATATTTCGTATAAGTTCTATTATAAATCTTATCAGGATATAGAAACGTTATAATATAATGAATGTTAATGGAATAGAAAAGAAATGAAAATGAAATACATTATAAAATATTTTAATACTAAAATGGCTTAGACAAAAAAATCTATATGTTCGCATATGTGTGTACATATGTAAATATGTTGAAAGCAAAGAAAAAAAGATTAAAGATTAATTGTTAACAACATAATTTGCATACTAAAGTTAATTTAATTTAATTGAAATTAGGAAAAGATACATGTTTGTAGGTATGTATATTCAACAACATGATGGTGTTTCCCTTCAACCAAATTGTTCCAAAGCAACAAAAATTGACAAAGTTCATTGACCTGCGTTAGATTTAAATTTCATTTTATTCCTTTGCAACTTTTAAAAACTCTCTCGTCTTTGAGAATTGCCAAAAAAAAATAATTTAAAGAACAACAAAAAAATGTTTATGCTGCTGCACTATGCTAATGTTACTAATTTTTACTTTTTAAATTGAGTATTTCTTCGTTTTACAAAATCGTTTACCTTTAATATTTCAATCATTTTTATTTTGTTAATTTGATTAAAATAAAACAAATTTAGAGTATGTACATATGTATGTAAATTCATATGTTGTTAAATTAAAATACTCTCCACACAATAACATGAGTGCAATATTAGAGGTAATGGTAGATTGAAAGAGTAAAATAAACGACAAAAAAAAATCAACTCACTTTGACTGATGCGTCGCTCCAACGATGAAAAATCTTTCAAGGTGTATGTGCGTGTGTTCAGCTGCAACAAATTTGTGTAGACTTTTTCAACTCTATCTCTTTGAGTACACTGTAAATGTTTGCAACATATGTTTAAAAGCAATATTCTAAATACGAAATTTCAAAATTTGCTTAGATGCAAAATGAATATAAGTGCGTCGACCAAAAGTTACCAAAATCTCTGCAACATGGCTCAAACATGTTCGAATACCACTAAAAACTATTTGGTTGAATTGAAACTGTGTATGTTTTTTTTCTTATATAGAACAAACTTTTTAACGCGTTTTAGATTATTTAAACTAGATAATGAGTGAAATTTTATATTTTAATAGCGAAATATGTACATATTTTGTAAAAGTTGTGAAATATTTTGAGTGTACAAGAATTTGCAAAGACTGAAAAAGAACAAAGTGGTGTACATATGTATATGCATATATATACATATGTATGTTTGATTTAAATAACTAAGTATGTACAAATGTTTAATTGCAAATTACTTTATGTATGCTCAAATTATTTCCATCACTTTATTTAACACATTTTTAATCACTTTTTCTTTTAATTATTTCATTATTAGGAATTAAATATACGTATTTTTTCTTATCTGAAGAAACTTAGAAAAACTTTCAGTTTCGAAATCTACCACAATTTTAGTTCTTTAAAGCCATATTATTTTATGGTTATTAATCGCACTTTTTAGCACTTTTAGTACTTTTATCAATTCTTATTTTTATAAACAGTTAATTCTTTTTTTTAAAACCAAATGTTATTTGCGTGTTTTCGCGTCTTTGCGTCGGCCATTTTTTTTTTAAACACTTTTCCACATTACTGAGCCGATGTTACCGCTTTTGAGACTGAGACTAACTAATTCGTGCATTGAAGAAACTGATGCGCCGCTCCCACGCTGAATGGAATATGGTGAATTGTACATATATATGTATGTATATAAATTTGTACTCTGTACAACACTCAAAAATTATTTTTGGTGCAATGCCTAATAAAATATTTTTGATTAAATTTTAATTTCTTAATTTTTTTAAAAAGCAAATCTCTAAATTACCCTTGGGGCTGGCACCAAAATGAATTTATGGAATTTCTTCCAAATTTCTTCTGAATTAGAAACCTTAGAAAATGCTTTAACTTCCTTCAAAATTGATATTTAAATCAATTCAAAATTTCTCTTATGTTAAAATAAAAGAAAAGGAATTACAAACAAAAAAAAAATGATTTGGGTTTAAGTAGTTTACTTACCAATTTTATTTAAATTTTACAACAATGTAAAAAAAATAAATTTAATTAGACAAAAATCCTTTGCGCGTTTTACTGGATAAGACTTTCAAATTTTAATTTTCAATATATAACTGGATGATTGGTGTTACCACGATGCTGGTTAAAATTGGAAAGAACTGAAAATTTTTGTCAGCCTCTTTGCAGAGTTCGTATAATACGTGGCGTGATATGCCAAATTAAAGAAATAACACCATATTTCCAATACAAAGTAAGAAGTGATGAATCAAAGAAAAATAATTATTTTACAGCGGTTAACAGTGCTTTATCGCTTACACTGACAAAAAAACATTTGTCATAATAAAAAAAATAATTACAAATTTAAATTTCATTCAAAGGACTACAAGCACCACTACATTTCCCCCCTGGAAAAATCAGATTTTGGGGGTGTATAAAAATCCAAAAGCTGATACCGCTTGTAGTCAGAGTTGGATACATTGTTATTGCCTAATGTCTTTGCAATAATATGTGCCTATGAGTTTGCCCTGCAAGTCTTCAAGCTCGTAGTAGCACGCACCAAGTCTCTTCCTCACCCTCGCTTTAAGAAATGTTGGACCTAATTTTGCGTTGTATCCTTGTTCAAAATTGCTTTGTTTGAAGTTCCTTCTATAAACTTCTTGACCCTCTTCATATTGAACTCAGATTGTAAGTGCGTTCATTACGTTCCCTTTGCTTCTCTATGAGCTTAGCTCCCCTGGATCTAACAATTTCTAATGTGTCGTCTCTGTTGAAATTTACGCTCCTGTCTTCTAGCATTTCTAATTTCCGAAGCAGCCTATAAACTGATCCATTATTGATCATATGTTGACCAAAGGCCATGAAATATGGTGATGTGCCTATAGAAGTGTGTATTGCCGATCTAAGTGCACAGCAAATGCTACTTAGGTATTCGTCCTAATTAGTTTGATCAGGCCGCGCATACGCTTTTATTGCTGAAATAACAGAACGATTAACGCGTTCTGCAGCATTAGATTGTGGAGAGTGAACTGCAGTGAAGACGTGACGAATGCCATAATTTTGAAGCAAGCTACTAAATTTGTTAGACCTAAACTGAGGACCATTGTCTGACACAATTGTTTCAGGTGTCCCAAATGTATGCAAAAGATCTTCTTCCATGTATTTAGTTACAACATCAGTTGAAAATTTTTTAACTAATTTTAAAAATGGATACTTTGAAAAATGATCCAAAACAATGAAAATTCCGATATTACCAGAGCGTGAACGAGGATATGGACCACATAAAGTTTTTGAAATAATCTTATAGTTTCTGAAGTTTTACCCATTGGAGGGCTCATGAAATAATTTGGATGTTTTGTAGATTTGCATACTTCGCAGTTATTAATATAACTTTTAACGTCGTTAACCAAACCTGGCCAGAAATAATATCTCCTTATTAGCTCAAGAGTTTTATTTATTCCACCATGTGATGAAAGATGGCTATCATGGGCTTTTTCTAAAATATCTTGAACAAGTTTTTTTGGAATCCACAGCTTCCAAGCAAGATCATCATAGAGTTGCTCACCACACGCATGCTCTGTCCGTCTGTATAAATAATTGTCAATAACTTTTAAGTCGGGAAGTTTTCCAGCATTATTTTCGACATTTTTGATAAGTTCGTTATAGCTGTCTGATTTGAAACTTGGTGAACTTAACTCCACGAAAACTCCACTGTCATTTTCTAGTGCTGACAAATCTTCAGTATTAGCGCGCGAAAGAACATCAGGAACAATGTTCTGACTACCGCGCCGTTGTTGAATGGTAAAGCAGAAACCCTGAAGCTTCAAAGCCCATCGTGCAAGCCGTGAACTCAGATCTGTTTGGGACATGAGCCACTTTAACGAAGAGTGGTCCGTTATAATAGTAAACTCATGCCCTTCCACATAAGGTCTAAATTTTTTTACACTTAGCATTGCTGCTAAACATTCTTTCTCGGTTACCGAATAATTACGTTGGGCTTGATTGAGTTTCTTTGACATAAAGGCAATAGGACACTCTTCACCCTCTGCATTTATTTGAACCAGAACGCTCCCTACTCCAAAGTTGCTAGCATCACAATGTATATAAAACTTTTCTGCAAAGTTCGGGCTATGCAAAACTGGAGCAGTGCTTAATGAAGACTTCAAAACCTCAAAGGCCTCCTGTGCTTCGTCATTCCAAATAAACTTTCTACTGGTTTTCAGCAAATCTGTCAAGGGAGAAGTAACAGAGGCGTAATTTTTAATAAATTTCCGGTACCCACCGGACATACCTAAAAATCGTCGGAGCTGTCTCACAGATCTAGGCGTCGGAAAATCAACAATTGCGGAAATTTTATCCGGATCTGTGCGAATGGTACCCTTACCAACCAAATGACCTAAATATTGAACTTCTTCTAAACAAAATTTACTTTTTTCAACGTTAATTGTCAATCCTGACTGTCTAATGCGTGAGGCAACTTCTCTCAGAACTTCAATGTGCTTTTCGAAGCTATCCGAAACTATCAACATATCATCAAGATAGATAAAAACTTCTGTCTTAAGGTGTGCAGGTATTACTTTGTCCATCAGGCGAGACATACTTTGAGGCGCTTTACAGAGGCCGAATGGCATATTGTAATGGTACAATGGCCTGCCTGGTACAGTAAATGCTGTTTTATCCCTTGAAGCTGGATCTAAAGGAATTTGCCAAAAAGCATCTTTCAGGTCTAAACTAGTTATAAACTCTGCCTTGGGTAACCAGCTTAAAATTCCATCAATATTTGGCGAAGGATATGCATCTTTTACTGTAATAGCATTGACCTTTCGACTATCCAAACATAATCTTACTTTGCCTGGTTTTCTGACTAGAACAATTGGTGATCACCATGCGCTTTCGGATTCCTCTATAACCCCTAGTTCTAACATTCTATCTATTTCTTGATAGATAAGCTTTTCCATCGCTGGTGAGACTGGGAAATGACGTTGCTTTATTGGTTTTGAATCGCCAACGTCAATAAAATGAGAAATTAAATTAGTTTTTCCCAAGCCTTCTTTAGCGAACGAAGGAAAGAGATTAACGACATTTGAAAGAAGTTTTTGTTGTTCACTTGACAAAGATCTCCAAGGACAAATGACAGCGTTGTTTGAATTTATTTCAGAAATTAGACCTGCGGGTAAAATTTAAAAAGTCTTCCAAAAATCAATTCCAAGGTACAAGTTTTGAGTAAGCTCGGTATTATAAAAATTTCAATTTGTTTTGTTACACCACGAAAAACTATATCTGTCGTAACAGCACCAATAACTTTTTGGGTATTACCATCAGCAGTACGTACTGAAGAGTTAATTTTTTTAAAACAAAAATTTTGAGTAAGAAAATCTTTTGCTCCCATGCAACTTATTGATGCGCCTGTATCTAATAATCCAACAATTGATTTACCAAAAAGTTTTACTTCGGCATATGGCCGTAAGTCGTTTGGCCTATCAAACACAGCGCATAATAAATGTTTTCTATTTCTTTTGACTTTATGCCAAAATGCTCGCATGCGTTCACTAGAGCGACTTGATAAAATCTGTGGAAAAGAATTGGTCAAAATACGTTTTCTAGCTTCTTGGTATGCCGCTAGTCTGACATGAAAAGGTTTTATTGGTTTAAGAAAAGGTAATTTAATATTTTTATTTGAATTTGTTTCTATAGTTTTTAAATAATCATCAGTGCAAGTTTGAGAAAAAAAAATTCGGAGCACACTACTCCGTGCTTGTCGACTGCGTTTTCTGCATCTGTTTGAGTGCACTTTTCTGTGCACTCGACAGAAAGTTTTTTGAAACGTTACACTTTCTACAATTGGGTTTGCATGAGTTTGACATACCACAACCATAACAAAAAATGTTACGCTCAAACAGACAATCTTGGTAACGATGGCCAGTTTTCCTGCAATTCCAACATAATAGTGAAATTGCTGAAATTCCATCCTCTTCATCATCGAGTGTAACAGACTGCAAATTGTTATCGCAATAAGCATTTTCGTTTACTTCGGATACATGTCTACGAGGCATAAATGGCTTTACTCCATGTTTATTTTTGTAAACGTCATGCAAGAAAAATTCTCGTTTTCTGCAGATATCTCGTAGATGTGAAACTGAATAAATTGGTAAATTTAAAATCTCGTGTTGGATTTCCGGCAGTAAATTTCGTCGAAGAACCTCAACTAATGAGCTCTCAGATAATGGCTGTTCAAGACGATCAGTAAGCTCAAGAATCGTCTCGTAAAATACATCAAAAGTTTCATTTTGTTTTTGCTTACGCTCACGAATCAGCTCCCTGAAATCGATATCGTTTCTGAAGTCTTTGTATTTCCGAATTAGAGCATTGCATAGGTCTGGCCAACGAATTTCACGAACAGACCGATGGTATCTCCAGAACCAATCACTAGCTTTAGATTCAAATAAGCCACTGACATATCGACATAATAGTTCAAAATTTCCACCAAGATTTTGATTGGTTAATGCTTCAACTCTATAAATAAAATTTTGGACAGACAAGCCATCCGACCCACCAGTAAATTTTACCTTCCAATTATAGATTATGTGGCTGACCTTGTCTGGTCGAGAAAATAAATCCCCAGTACTTTGATTGTTTAAGGAATTAGGTAATCTTTGAGAACGAACTGAACCATGAGCAGCATTTTGACCAGTTACGTTTGAATTTATAGGCGGAAGCCCAAGTAACTGTTCCATTGTTTGCTGTTCTATGGGTGGCAAATGCATATTATTTTGAGAAGGACCAATATTAACGGTAGAAGGAGCTAAAGGATTTTGCAAATTAAATCTTCTGAAATTAGCTTCAATGTTTGTTTCAATAAGTTTTGTTAAATGCTGAGTCATAAACGACATCATTTCCGCTTGTTGAACACCAACCGCAGCAGTAACAATGTTACTAACATTATTGCTTTGCTCTTCAACTATTTGTTGTTGCGGATCTAACAATTCGTCATTTCCAGGGTTAGGTTGCACTTCAGGCATCAGTCTTTCAGCTGAAGTATTTAAAACACTTGCATTCGCAATGTTTGATTGAGTTTCAGGGGTTGTTTTTGATGTTTCAGATACAGCTAGTTTCTTGGTTTGTGATCTTGTGCCGTGACTGTGATCAGAAAATTTGCTAGGAGTATTGATTGAAGATTGTGATATGAGACTAGTCATACACACTGGACAAGAGTTATTTGTTTGGACGTGCCTTTTAATACAAGCTTTGTGAAAAGCATGACCACAATGAGATTTGATCAAATGTGCGCCAACGCTAATAGCATTGTTACAAACATTGCAATACGTCGCATTTGATACTGAGGCATTTAATTCATCATTACTGATGAATAAAATAAAATAGCTAAAATAGTTTTAACCAAAGAAAGTTTTGTCCAAAGACAGACTTGTATTTATATTTATATTTTCAAGATATCAAAGTAATCAAAATTGCAATTGTAGCAATAACATTAATTTATTTCAGAATAAATAAACTTCAATAGAATTGTTTTTATGAGTAAGTCAATAAAAAAAATTTTCAGTGTAAAATACTTTTTTTTCCATTTAATTTCGTTTTACCAGAAAGTAAAAAAAAACTTTCAAAATTTGTTATACTATGTATAACAAAGGTATAGAAAAATAATTTAAACGTAATCAATACGAACGTAACTTTCGCGATAAACCGATAATAGAAATATAAATACTTGATTTCTAAGCATAAGAGCAGATACACGTTTGCGATATAAAATTTTCTAACTAATAGAGTAAGCAACAACAGAAAATATAGAAAAGAAGACTGTTTCATTGGCAGGACTAGGATATGTGTATATAACCTAAGTCAAGATTCAAAGATAAAACCGAAGGAGTAAATGAAAAGAATGAAAAGATTTGTATATTGCGCCGGTAAGATGCTGATGCGACATTGCATTAAAACATTTTGAAATTCCAATGCACAAAACCAAATTTAAAGAATTTTATTGGAAAACATTTCAAGAATATGTAGGTATATTTAAAAAAAAAATTAATCAAATGATCTATAATGTAACGGTTAAATGCCAAATTATATGTGAAGGCGAATTTAAATTCCAGAATACATTAACAGATCAAAACGGTGAAAACCTATGAAAAAAACAAATAGTGTTGCAACGAAAACCTATCGTGCCGGTTAAATGCATGCAAAATATTTTAATTACTACTTTAAATTCCGATGCACTTAGATTTCTACCGCAACAAAGCAACAAAAAATAATTGAGATAAATGAGCCAAGATTTTACTATTGAAATTAGGAGTCTACACAGTCCATAGGATGAATTTCCTACAAGGTTTAAAGAAGAAAATGTTGACAATTATGTGTAGGCCATTTTTATTTATTTATATATCTGTAGCATACAACGTTTTTTAATAATAACTAGTATTTGGCAAGTGATAGGTTGCGGGTGCACGCTGGGATTCCGGCTCTGGCTCGTTGGCTAATAGGGATGGGGTCCAGCTTCCTATCGCCTGTTTAGCTACTACCACAGAGTAAAAAAAATAAAAAAAAAGAATGGCGTGCGAGAAAGAAACAAGTATTAAGAGACGGCAAACACTAAGAAAAGCGGAATCGGAAATAGTTAGACGTGTTGTTGTTGCTTGCCAATAGTTATGAGACTAGATGTAGTTGTCCCACATATAGGGCTGATGATCTGCTGATCTGCAGATGACCTGCTTGTAAAAGTAGCACATTTGTAAAAGTTAAGAATTTTCAAAAAATTTCGTAATTTTTACAAAAAAAGTATAGTAATTAGCAAAAAAAAAAGTCCCCATTTCTACTTTCCCATAGCACTAATAAAAAACATCATTATTGCGTGTTTTTTTTTTATTTATTTACATTTTTTGTAAAATTTTGTTTATCGACCAAAAAAAAAAAAAAAAGTTCGTAACTTCGAAAGTAGTGAAAAGTAGCGCATTTCAACCAAAAGTAGTACAGCCTTGCAAAAGTAACACTTTTGCTACTTTAGTATGCCATCTGGTAGCCCTACCCATATACCCTCCCATCCTTGATTATCAGTTTAAAAATCGAATAAAAATACATTCTGAAGATCCCACAAAAAAAAAAATCCTATCGCAAAGTTAAGCTTTCATTTTTTTGTTTTTAATCATATTTTAATCTAGGACAAAAATTCATATTTCGTATAAGTTCTATTATAAATCTTATCAGGATATAGAAATGTTATAATATAATGAATGTTAATGGAATAGAAAAGAAATGAAAATGAAATACATTATAAAATATTTTATTTCGCATATGTGTGTACATATGTAAATACTTATGTTGAAAGCAAAGAAAAAAAAATTAAAGATTAATTGTTAACAACATAATTTGCATACTAAAGTTAATTTAATTTAATTGAAATTAGGAAAAGATACATGTTTGTAGGTATGTATATTCAACAACATGATGATGTTTCCCTTCAACCAAATTGTTCCAAAGCAACAAAAATTGACAAAGTTCATTGACCTGCGTTAGATTTAAATTTCATTTTATTCCTTTGCAACTTTTAAAAACTCTCTCGTCTTTGAGAATTGCCAAAAAAAAATAATTTAAAGAACAACAAAAAAATGTTTATGCTGCTGCACTATGCTAATGTTACTAATTTTTACTTTTTAAATTGAGTATTTCTTCGTTTTACAAAATCGTTTACCTTTAATATTTCAATCATTTTTATTTTGTTAATTTGATTAAAATAAAACAAATTTAGAGTATGTACATATGTATGTAAATTCATATGTTGTTAAATTAAAATACTCTCCACACAATAACATGAGTGCAATATCAAAGGTAATGGTAGATTGAAAGAGTAAAATAAACGACAAAAAAAAAAATCAACTCACTTTGACTGATGCGTCGCTCCAACGATGAAAGATATTTCAAGGTGTATGTGCGTGTGTTCAGCTGCAACAAATTTGTGTAGACTTTTTCAACTCTATCTCTTTGAGTACACTGTAAATGTTTGCAACATATGTTTAAAAGCAAAATTCTAAATACGAAATTTCAAAATTTGCTTAGATGCAAAATGAATATAAGTGCGTCGACCAAAAGTTACCAAAATCTCAACATGCAACATGCAACATGGCTCAAACATGTTCGAATACCACTAAAAACTATTTGGTTGAACTGAAACTGTGTATGTTTTTTTTTTCTTATATAGAACAAACTTTTTAACGCGTTTTAGATTATTTAAACTAGATAATGAGTGAAATTTTATATTTTAATAGCGAAATATGAACATATTTTGTAAAAGTTGTGAAATATTTTGAGTGTACAAGAATTTGCAAAGACTGAAAAAGAACAAAGTGGTGTACATATGTATATGCATATTCACCTCAACATGCGGTAAGCATGTATATATGTATGTTTGATTTAAATAACTAAGTATGTACAAATGTTTAATTGCAAATTACTTTATGTATGCTCAAATTATTTCCATCATTTTAGTTCTTTAAAGTTATATTATTTTATGGTTATTAATCGCACTTTTTAGCACTTTTAGTACTTTTATCAATTCTTATTTTTATAAACAGTTAATTCTTTTTTTTAAAACCAAATGTTATTTGCGCGTTTTCGCGTCTTTGTGTCGGACATTTTTTTTTTAAACACTTTTCCACATTACTGAGCCGATATTACCGCTTTTGAGACTGAGACTAACTAATTCGTGCATTGAAGAAACTGATGCGCCGCTCCCACGCTGAATGGAATATGGCGAATTGTACATATATATGTATGTATATAAATTTGTACAGGACAAAGGACACTGAGATTCCAATCGTCGGGCATGCTTTCTACTAGCCATATTTTGCAGATGAGTTGATGCATACACCCTATCAGCTCATCGCCGCCGGTCTTGAACAATTCAGCAGGCAGGCTGTCAGCACCAGCCGCTTTGTTGTTCTTAAGTCGTTGGATCGCAAGTCGTACCGCGTCATGGCTAGGTGGTGGTACGTCCACACCATCGTCGTTGATTGGTGGCATCGGGTTAGTTTCTCTAATGGTGGTATTAGTGGAGTCATCGCCAGCAAGCAGCTTGGAAAAGTGTTCCCTCCATAATCTCAGTGTACCCTGCGTATCCAAAACCAGATTTCCATGTTCGTCTTTACAGGTAGATGCTCCGGGCTTGAAACCTTGGGTCAGACGCTTGACTTGTTGGTAAAATTTTCGAGCATCATTCCTGCCCCGTAACATTGGAATCTCAGTGTCCTTTGTCCTGTACGGGAGAAAGGTGACCCGACAATCTGCGCTAACTACCGGGGAATCAGTCTTCATGCCATCTCTTACAAGGTCCTGTCGACTGTACTGTGTGAAAGACTTAAGCCGTTTGCCAACACACTGATTGGGCCTTATCAGTGCGGCTTTAGACCTGGTAAGTCCACCATAGACCAGATCTTCACACTACGTCAAATCCTGGAAAAAACCCACGAAAAACAGATCGATACCCATCATCTCTTTATCGATTTTAAAGCTGGTTTCGATAGCCCGATACGGGATTGCCTGTATGCCACCATGTCTGAGTTCGGTATACCTGCGAAGCTGGTGCGGTTTTGCAGAATGACGTTGAGCAACACATCCAGCTCCGTCAGAGTAGGAAGGGACCTCTCCGAACCATTTGATGCCGAACGAGGTTTCAGACAGGGCGATCCACTATCCTGCAACCTCTTCAACTTTGTGATGGAAGGGGTGTTGCGAAGAGCCAGTGTACATCGTAATGGCACTATTTTCTACAAAAGTGTCCAGCTCCTTGCATATGCCGATGATATTGATATCATTGGATGTTGTAAGCAAGATGTTACTGCTGCGTTCTCTGCTATTGAAAAAGAGTCAGCAAAAGTGGGTTTATCGGTGAACGAGGGCAAAACAAAGTATATGCTGTCCACAAACAGGGAGACGCGGTGTATTGGATCCTTTGTTACTGCGAACAACTATACTTTCGAAGTTGTCAAGGAATTCACCTATCTTGGCACCGCCGTGAACACTCAAAACGATGTCAGCCTGGAGATAAAGCGAAGACTAACTCTTGCTAATAGGTGTTACTATGGTCTCAGTAAGCAATTGAGTAGTAGAGACCTCTCTCGCCCGACAAAACTGACACTCTACAAGACGCTCATCTTACCCGTGCTACTTTACGGCGCAGAAGCATGGGTTGTGTCGCAGACTGATGCAGCCACGCTTGGGGTGTTTGAGAGAAAAGTTCTTCGCAAAATCTTCGGTTCTGTTCACGTCGGCGACGACTACCGTATTCGAATGAACCACGAACTGTACGAGCTCTACGCTGACATTGACATAGTCAGGCGCATCACTATCCAACGTCTGCGCTGGCTGGGACATGTTGTGCGTATGGACGAAGAAGCTCCGGCGAAAAAGGTGTTTGATGCGGAAGCCGCTGGGCGACGACGAAGAGGAAGACCATGCCTCCGATGGAGAGACCAAGCCGAGGAAACCCTATCCACGCTTGGTGTGAATGATTGGAGAAGGCGCGCGTGAAGCAGAGGCGCCTGGAGAGAGCTTTTGAGGTCGGACGTAACCCGGTAACGGGTTGTTATGGCCACCCAAGTAAGTAAGTAAGTATATAAATTTGTACTCTGTACAACACTCAAAAATAATTTTTGGTGCAATGCCTAATAAAATATTTTTGATTAAATTTTAATTTCTTAATTTTTTTAAAAAGCAAATCTCTAAATTACCCTTTGGGGCTGGCACCAAAATTAATTTATGGAATTTCGTCCTAATTTCTTTTGAATTAGAAACCTTAGAAAATGCTTTAACTTCCTTCAAAATTGATATTTAAATCAATTCAAAATTTCTCTTATGTTAAAGTAAAAGAAAAGGAATTACAAACAAAAAAAAATGATTTGGGTTTAAGTAGTTTACTTACCAATTTTATTTAAATTTTACAACAATGTAAAAAAAAAGAAATTTAATTAGACAAAAATCCTTTGCGCGTTTTACTGGATAAGACTATCAAATTTTAATTTTCAATATATAACTGGATGATTGGTGTTACCACGATGCTGGTTAAAATTGGAAAGAACTGAAAATTTTTGTCAGCCTCTTTGCAGAATTCGTATAATACGTGGCGTGATATGCCAAATTGAAGAAATAACACCATATTTCCAATACAAAGTAAGAAGTGATGAATCAAAGAAAAATAATTATTTTACAGCGGTTAACAGTGCTTTATCGCTTACACTGACAAAAAAATATTTGTCATAATAAAAAAAAAATAATTACAAATTTAAATTTCATTCAAAGGACTACAAGCGCCACTACAAAAGTACGACAATAAAATCGAAAAAAAAACCCTACAGTGAAATCAGTGATCAAAAAAAATAGATACTTTCAGAAAGAGGCAACCCTTGTTTAAAAGCCCAAAGTAGAAATAAAAACATAAGAATTAACAATAAACAAGTGTGAATCTAAGTGTGAAAAAAAGCCAACCCCAAAAATAAAAATGTTAAGCGTATCGTGGGGTCACACTCTAAAAAAGGAAGAATTAATCACATACTGTGAGGAATTTAACATCGAAGGGTCAGGAACCGTAGACAAGCTCAGAAAACGGTTTAAAGCGTTCTTGGCCGACGAACATAGCCCAGAAGTAGAAGAGAGACTTCTTGAGCTGTAGAAGCAACACCGACGACCTTCTTCTCCGAGCCCGCCGACGCCAAATATAAAAGTGGATATCATACCTGATCCTTAAGCATTAGAAAAAAAACACGGTACCAATTATGTCTAACCCACAGAAAAAAGATACCAACACCAATAACACCACCACGGCCGCACATCGTGGTCAGACAGCGCCTATTACGGAGCCAAACGATCATGCCACAGACCTCTTACAGCAGACAGCCATTGTCAAAAGTACACACTATAATCCCACAACAATGAACCAAGTAAGGAAATGGTCACTGAAATACGACGGCTCTAGTGAACCGCTGGCCTTTATTGAAAGAATAGAGGAGCTGGCCGAGGCAGGCGGACTAGTAATGGACCACTTTCTACGGACGATGCCGGAGTTGTTACAAGATCAAGCCCTCGCATGGTATCGCAATGCTAACCAACGAGTAAACACATGGGAGGTGTTTAAGCATAATATCTTGGATTTCTTTCTATCACCACGTTATTTCGAAATGTTAGACGATAATATCCGGAAACGATACCAGCGAGTAGGGGAAATTTAAGAACTTTGTGCTTGATTGTTAAGCAAATCTAGTTCGCATTTGTTGCTTTGTGATAGGTTGGTTGCACATTCTGACAAAGTAACTCTTCGTCACTTAGTGATAAGCACGCGTCCAGCTGCCTCTGCGACATTGGAACAAATTCATCGCGATGTGGACTGATTGCCAGAAACCTTGTGGATAATTTGACTTCTGAAAGTGATTCATTGATTGCTGCCGCGATTGGAACAAGGTGCAATAATTGAGATTCCTTAGGGTCTGCTAGCGGGAGCTGTATGCTAAATATCACATGGGTTTTTGTGACAACTCCATTGACCTTGCTGAGTTTATATATCTCAAGTAGGTTGTTTTGATGGATGGGTAGCTGCAAGTGTGATGGAAGGTGAGCCTTGATTTTCAAAATTTCTTCATTGAGTTGAAGTGGAGTTATCAACAGTGGGTTGATTTTTCCATGATGGCTGTCGATGAGAATGTCCGTTAATGATGAGTAAGTCCACAGTAAGTTGGAAACCATAATGAACATTTGAATTGACAGAATGATTATGTTTTGGGACACAAGAAGTTCTTGCTGAGGTTGGTTTTGTGATTTACCATACAATAATTGGTTGATTCGTGTGTCGATTTCATCAAACTTGGCCTGAGTGTTTAGCTGGTTTGCCTTGATAATGTTGATCGTAGAATCAATTAACGAGGTTTGATTTTTCAAAAGAAACTCCAAATGTTTGTCGTTTTGCTTTAAACCTTCAATTGTTTCTGATATTTTTGTAGCGTACTTTTCATCAAGGATGCCAAACAGTGAGTTCGCAACATTTCCGACGATATCAATGGCACCTCTTTTTGGCCGCTTTACAGAGAGAAGGTTGAGTTTTGACTGTAACTCACTCTGAATGTGGTCAAAGAAGTTTAGTAAGAACTTACACGGTGAGTCATCTGAAGAATTGTCGCATAGCTTCTGTAGCGTTGAAGTTCCATCACCAAGCAGGTTCATTTCTTGATGAAGTGGTTCAAGATCAAAGTAAACCACCATGTTCCAGTTGGTAGTAGCGAACTTAACATTGCTTAATTCTTCAAAATATATTCCAGGTTTATTATCAAATTTTGTAATGTTGATTGGGCTGCATAGCGCAAGTGGCAACATCATTAATGAAGGATAGTGAGTAGCAATCCTGGATTAAGACGAGAACGTTTTTTGGGAGTTGATTCGTTGGTCAATAAATTTCTTCTTATCCGGGTTAATGGAATGCTAATGAGAAGTGACACTGGTGTTTGCCTGGAAGGGTCATGCACTTGTTCATGATGTTCTTCCTCATTGCTGGTATTACTAGGTTGTTGTGTTGAGTTTTCCATTGTTGACTCGGCGTGGTTATCATCAATTTCCTCTGCAGGAAACAGAGGGGCCAATCTGTGAACTGGTCTTTTGAATATACCTTTTTGTGTTTTGACATCACAGACTCTCACTAACCCATCGTCACCCTTGTAGACCTTAATTATGCGTCCCAATGGCCATTTCAATACTGGGAGGTTATCTTCCTTAATGATGACCATTGTGTTGGGCTGTATGTCATTTAATGGGCCCTTCCACTTATGTCGTTGCTGCAATTCATTAAGGTACTCCTTGGACCAACGCTGCCAAAAGTTGTGTTTAAGCTCTGATACTAGATGCCATCGGTCAAGTAATTTTCTTTTTGGATCTGCCGCATGCACATCAACGCTTGATGTGAGCTCTTCACCGATGAGAATGTGGCCAGGAGTGATGGCGTTTAGATCATTTGCATCTGATGAATTGGGAATGAGGGGTCGGAAATTCAAAATAGCTTCGATTTCAATGACAACAGTTTCAAGCTCTTCGTAGGTGAGCGACGCTGATGATACATTTTTTATCAATAAATGTTTCGCTGATTTTACTGCAGCTTCCCATAAGCCTCCAAAGTGTGGTGACTTGGGTGGAATAAAATAAAATTCTATTCCCTTTCCACTGCATGTTCCGATGATCGATTCTCTAGCTGCTCGAGAGTATAATACGTCATCAAGTTCCAGAAGCTGGTTCCTTGCTCCTACGAAGTTGGTCGCATTATCGCAGTACAATGCCTTGCAGTGTCCTCTTCTTGCGATGAATCGTTTTAATGCACCCAGAAATGCGTCGGTAGTTAAGTCAGTGACTAGCTCTAGGTGCACTGCCTTTGTTGCGAAACAGCAAAACACTGCTAGGTATGCCTTTTGAGGTCGTTTGCTTCTGGTTTTAAAATGTACCCAAAATGGGCCACAATAATCGACGCCTGAATTCAGAAATGGTCGAGCCGATTGTACGCGATGAGCTGGTAAGAGTCCCATAACTTGGTTATATACAATAGGCTTGGCTCTCGTGCATCTTATGCACCGTTGAACGACTGCCCTTGTTAGGCTTTTTGCCTTGAGGGGCCAAAAACGATGTCTTACTTGTGCAAGTAATGCTTGAGGACCGCAATGGTAATTTTCTTTGTGTATCTTGTCCACCAATAATTTAACGAGTGGATCATTGCCTGGCAATATCATTTGATGAACTGCATCGAATTGTTGTTTTGACGAACTTAGTCGCCCACCAACCCGGATTATTCCTTCTTCATCTAAGAATGGAGTTAATGAGCTTAAATGATTTGATGTTGGCACAAATTTGTTCTTTATCAGCATTTTTTTTAAGTCCTGAAAATCGGAGGACTGGATTTGACGAACAATTATCTTGAGGGCAGTGTCGAGTTCCATTGGCGAGAGCTGTGTGTACTCTGGTCGCGAGTCCTTTTGTCGCCTCGAATTTTTTGTAAACCGTAGCACATATCCGACCATTCGCTGCACGTATCGAAATGAATTTTTCGAATTTATTGAATAAATCCAACATTCCTCCATGTCAAAACCTGTTGATTTTGCTGAGACAGCTACTGTTGCATTTATATTTTCGATTGATAATTCTCTTTTGAAGGGAGCTGGCCACATCTTTTCTTGATGATACAGAAAAAGCGGCCCGTAGAACCATATGTTGCATGTTGGTAGCTCCTTTGGATTGAGTCCCCTAGACAGAATATCTGCTGGATTTTGCTTTGATGGGACATGGCGCCATTGGTCTGTGTTGGTTAGTTGAGTAATTTTAATGATGCGATGAGCAACAAATGCTGGTAGTGTGCCTGGATGTTTGTTAATCCAGGATAATATTATTTGTGAATCGCTCCAATAAAAAGTTGCCTTATCTTGATATTTTAAGTCACGCTTTATCCTTGACATTAACTCAGATGCCAGAAGTGCAGCGCAGAGTTCTAGTCGTGGAATCGTTTGTGACTTAATTAGCGCCACTCGTGACTTTGAGCATAGTAAGTTCACTTTAATGCTATTATCATTTAGCACTGACCTGATATATATAGCAGCACCGTACGCCTTCTCTGAAGCATCAGCGAACACGTGTAATTGTATGTTTCGCTGACCTTGTTTACTGAGTACGTTTCTCTCTACTGTGACATTGTCCAACGCTGCTAGATCATTTTGAAATCGTGACCATAGTCGTTGAACTTCAAGGGGCAGCTCAGCGTCCCAATAAATTTTTAGTTGCCAGAGCTGCTGTATCTGAATTTTTGCAGTCCCCACCACTGGTCCAATAAGTCCTAAAGGATCAAAAATACGTGCCAAATCTGAAGTCATGCTCCGCTTAGTTGCGGTTGCTCGGTTTTGAATGTTGGCTCTTATGCAGAATCGGTCCGATTTCGGTAGCCATAGCAGCCCTAAAGTTTTTGTGGATTGTTTCTCTTCAGAGTCAAAATTTAAGTTAACCTCCTGATCTTCTGGTTCAATGCCGTGCAACAGTTTTGGATCATTTGCACACCATTTACGAAGCTTCATTCCGGCCTTACTGAGGATAGTTATTAGCTGATCCTGGATGTCTAAAGTTTCTCTTATTGTATTTGCACCAATTAATCCATCATCCACATAAAAATCGGATTTAAGAGATGCTGAACCCATTGGGAAATGGTCGTGATTTTCGTCAGCGAGTTGATTTAGGCATCGTGTTGCCAAATATGGGGCAGACCGTATTAAGCTGGTAGTATTTTAAATTTTCAGCAAGGCTACTTGTCATCCTTCTGAAATGCGTAGTTTTTTTTTAGCAAGGCTGCTTGTCGTCCTTCTGAAATGCGTAGTTTTTTCAGCAAGGCTGCTTGTCGTAATTCTGAAACGGGTTAGATTTTTTCTGAATTTCCAGTAAGGCTGCTTGTCGTCCTTCTGAAATGCGTAGTTTTTCAGCAAGGCTGCTTGTCGTCCTTCTGAAACTGGTTAGATTTTTTTGAATTTCCAGTAAGGCTGCTTGTCGTCCTTCTGAAATGCGTAGTTTTTCAGCAAGGCTCCTTGTCGTCCTTCTGAAACTGGTTAGATTTTTGAAATTCCAGTAAGGCTGCTTGTCGTCCTTCTGAAATGCGTAGTTTTTTCAGCAAGGCTGCTTGTCGTCCTTCTGAAACTGGTTAGATTTTTTCTGAATTTCCAGTAAGGCTGATTGTCGTCCTTCTGAAACTGGTTAGATTTTTGACATTCCAGTAAGGCTGCTTGTCGTCCTTCTGAAATGCGTACTTTTTCAGCAAGGCTGCTTGTCGTCCTTCTGAAACTGCGTAGTTTTTTCAGCAAGGCTGCTTGTCGTCCTTCTGAAACTGCGTTCTTTGTGATGTTTTTTAACGAGTTTTATTCGCGACGAACATTTATTTCACTCGCAATTTTTCTCGGATTAAAAACTTTCGCATTTTAACTTTAACGAAGAGTGGTCCGTTATAATAGTAAACTCATGCCCTTCCACATAAGGTCTAAATTTTTTTACACTTAGCATTGCTGCTAAACATTCTTTCTCGGTTACCGAATAATTACGTTGGGCTTGATTGAGTTTCTTTGACATAAAGGCAATAGGACACTCTTCACCCTCTGCATTTATTTGAACCAGAACGCTCCCTACTCCAAAGTTGCTAGCATCACAATGTATATAAAACTTTTCTGCAAAGTTCGGGCTATGCAAAACTGGAGCAGTGCTTAATGAAGACTTCAAAACCTCAAAGGCCTCCTGTGCTTCGTCATTCCAAATAAACTTTCTACTGGTTTTCAGCAAATCTGTCAAGGGAGAAGTAACAGAGGCGTAATTTTTAATAAATTTCCGGTACCCACCGGACATACCTAAAAATCGTCGGAGCTGTCTCACAGATCTAGGCGTCGGAAAATCAACAATTGCGGAAATTTTATCCGGATCTGTGCGAATGGTACCCTTACCAACCAAATGACCTAAATATTGAACTTCTTCTAAACAAAATTTACTTTTTTCAACGTTAATTGTCAATCCTGACTGTCTAATGCGTGAGGCAACTTCTCTCAGAACTTCAATGTGCTTTTCGAAGCTATCCGAAACTATCAACATATCATCAAGATAGATAAAAACTTCTGTCTTAAGGTGTGCAGGTATTACTTTGTCCATCAGGCGAGACATACTTTGAGGCGCTTTACAGAGGCCGAATGGCATATTGTAATGGTACAATGGCCTGCCTGGTACAGTAAATGCTGTTTTATCCCTTGAAGCTGGATCTAAAGGAATTTGCCAAAAAGCATCTTTCAGGTCTAAACTAGTTATAAACTCTGCCTTGGGTAACCAGCTTAAAATTCCATCAATATTTGGCGAAGGATATGCATCTTTTACTGTAATAGCATTGACCTTTCGACTATCCAAACATAATCTTACTTTGCCTGGTTTTCTGACTAGAACAATTGGTGATCACCATGCGCTTTCGGATTCCTCTATAACCCCTAGTTCTAACATTCTATCTATTTCTTGATAGATAAGCTTTTCCATCGCTGGTGAGACTGGGAAATGACGTTGCTTTATTGGTTTTGAATCGCCAACGTCAATAAAATGAGAAATTAAATTAGTTTTTCCCAAGCCTTCTTTAGCGAACGAAGGAAAGAGATTAACGACATTTGAAAGAAGTTTTTGTTGTTCACTTGACAAAGATCTCCAAGGACAAATGACAGCGTTGTTTGAATTTATTTCAGAAATTAGACCTGCGGGTAAAATTTAAAAAGTCTTCCAAAAATCAATTCCAAGGTACAAGTTTTGAGTAAGCTCGGTATTATAAAAATTTCAATTTGTTTTGTTACACCACGAAAAACTATATCTGTCGTAACAGCACCAATAACTTTTTGGGTATTACCATCAGCAGTACGTACTGAAGAGTTAATTTTTTTAAAACAAAAATTTTGAGTAAGAAAATCTTTTGCTCCCATGCAACTTATTGATGCGCCTGTATCTAATAATCCAACAATTGATTTACCAAAAAGTTTTACTTCGGCATATGGCCGTAAGTCGTTTGGCCTATCAAACACAGCGCATAATAAATGTTTTCTATTTCTTTTGACTTTATGCCAAAATGCTCGCATGCGTTCACTAGAGCGACTTGATAAAATCTGTGGAAAAGAATTGGTCAAAATACGTTTTCTAGCTTCTTGGTATGCCGCTAGTCTGACATGAAAAGGTTTTATTGGTTTAAGAAAAGGTAATTTAATATTTTTATTTGAATTTGTTTCTATAGTTTTTAAATAATCATCAGTGCAAGTTTGAGAAAAAAAAATTCGGAGCACACTACTCCGTGCTTGTCGACTGCGTTTTCTGCATCTGTTTGAGTGCACTTTTCTGTGCACTCGACAGAAAGTTTTTTGAAACGTTACACTTTCTACAATTGGGTTTGCATGAGTTTGACATACCACAACCATAACAAAAAATGTTACGCTCAAACAGACAATCTTGGTAACGATGGCCAGTTTTCCTGCAATTCCAACATAATAGTGAAATTGCTGAAATTCCATCCTCTTCATCATCGAGTGTAACAGACTGCAAATTGTTATCGCAATAAGCATTTTCGTTTACTTCGGATACATGTCTACGAGGCATAAATGGCTTTACTCCATGTTTATTTTTGTAAACGTCATGCAAGAAAAATTCTCGTTTTCTGCAGATATCTCGTAGATGTGAAACTGAATAAATTGGTAAATTTAAAATCTCGTGTTGGATTTCCGGCAGTAAATTTCGTCGAAGAACCTCAACTAATGAGCTCTCAGATAATGGCTGTTCAAGACGATCAGTAAGCTCAAGAATCGTCTCGTAAAATACATCAAAAGTTTCATTTTGTTTTTGCTTACGCTCACGAATCAGCTCCCTGAAATCGATATCGTTTCTGAAGTCTTTGTATTTCCGAATTAGAGCATTGCATAGGTCTGGCCAACGAATTTCACGAACAGACCGATGGTATCTCCAGAACCAATCACTAGCTTTAGATTCAAATAAGCCACTGACATATCGACATAATAGTTCAAAATTTCCACCAAGATTTTGATTGGTTAATGCTTCAACTCTATAAATAAAATTTTGGACAGACAAGCCATCCGACCCACCAGTAAATTTTACCTTCCAATTATAGATTATGTGGCTGACCTTGTCTGGTCGAGAAAATAAATCCCCAGTACTTTGATTGTTTAAGGAATTAGGTAATCTTTGAGAACGAACTGAACCATGAGCAGCATTTTGACCAGTTACGTTTGAATTTATAGGCGGAAGCCCAAGTAACTGTTCCATTGTTTGCTGTTCTATGGGTGGCAAATGCATATTATTTTGAGAAGGACCAATATTAACGGTAGAAGGAGCTAAAGGATTTTGCAAATTAAATCTTCTGAAATTAGCTTCAATGTTTGTTTCAATAAGTTTTGTTAAATGCTGAGTCATAAACGACATCATTTCCGCTTGTTGAACACCAACCGCAGCAGTAACAATGTTACTAACATTATTGCTTTGCTCTTCAACTATTTGTTGTTGCGGATCTAACAATTCGTCATTTCCAGGGTTAGGTTGCACTTCAGGCATCAGTCTTTCAGCTGAAGTATTTAAAACACTTGCATTCGCAATGTTTGATTGAGTTTCAGGGGTTGTTTTTGATGTTTCAGATACAGCTAGTTTCTTGGTTTGTGATCTTGTGCCGTGACTGTGATCAGAAAATTTGCTAGGAGTATTGATTGAAGATTGTGATATGAGACTAGTCATACACACTGGACAAGAGTTATTTGTTTGGACGTGCCTTTTAATACAAGCTTTGTGAAAAGCATGACCACAATGAGATTTGATCAAATGTGCGCCAACGCTAATAGCATTGTTACAAACATTGCAATACGTCGCATTTGATACTGAGGCATTTAATTCATCATTACTGATGAATAAAATAAAATAGCTAAAATAGTTTTAACCAAAGAAAGTTTTGTCCAAAGACAGACTTGTATTTATATTTATATTTTCAAGATATCAAAGTAATCAAAATTGCAATTGTAGCAATAACATTAATTTATTTCAGAATAAATAAACTTCAATAGAATTGTTTTTATGAGTAAGTCAATAAAAAAAATTTTCAGTGTAAAATACTTTTTTTTCCATTTAATTTCGTTTTACCAGAAAGTAAAAAAAAACTTTCAAAATTTGTTATACTATGTATAACAAAGGTATAGAAAAATAATTTAAACGTAATCAATACGAACGTAACTTTCGCGATAAACCGATAATAGAAATATAAATACTTGATTTCTAAGCATAAGAGCAGATACACGTTTGCGATATAAAATTTTCTAACTAATAGAGTAAGCAACAACAGAAAATATAGAAAAGAAGACTGTTTCATTGGCAGGACTAGGATATGTGTATATAACCTAAGTCAAGATTCAAAGATAAAACCGAAGGAGTAAATGAAAAGAATGAAAAGATTTGTATATTGCGCCGGTAAGATGCTGATGCGACATTGCATTAAAACATTTTGAAATTCCAATGCACAAAACCAAATTTAAAGAATTTTATTGGAAAACATTTCAAGAATATGTAGGTATATTTAAAAAAAAAATTAATCAAATGATCTATAATGTAACGGTTAAATGCCAAATTATATGTGAAGGCGAATTTAAATTCCAGAATACATTAACAGATCAAAACGGTGAAAACCTATGAAAAAAACAAATAGTGTTGCAACGAAAACCTATCGTGCCGGTTAAATGCATGCAAAATATTTTAATTACTACTTTAAATTCCGATGCACTTAGATTTCTACCGCAACAAAGCAACAAAAAATAATTGAGATAAATGAGCCAAGATTTTACTATTGAAATTAGGAGTCTACACAGTCCATAGGATGAATTTCCTACAAGGTTTAAAGAAGAAAATGTTGACAATTATGTGTAGGCCATTTTTATTTATTTATATATCTGTAGCATACAACGTTTTTTAATAATAACTAGTATTTGGCAAGTGATAGGTTGCGGGTGCACGCTGGGATTCCGGCTCTGGCTCGTTGGCTAATAGAGATGGGGTCCAGCTTCCTATCGCCTGTTTAGCTACTACCACAGAGTAAAAAAAATAAAAAAAAAGAATGGCGTGCGAGAAAGAAACAAGTATTAAGAGACGGCAAACACTAAGAAAAGCGGAATCGGAAATAGTTAGACGTGTTGTTGTTGCTTGCCAATAGTTATGAGACTAGATGTAGTTGTCCCACATATAGGGCTGATGATCTGCTGATCTGCAGATGACCTGCTTGTAAAAGTAGCACATTTGTAAAAGTTAAGAATTTTCAAAAAATTTCGTAATTTTTACAAAAAAAGTATAGTAATTAGCAAAAAAAAAAGTCCCCATTTCTACTTTCCCATAGCACTAATAAAAAACATCATTATTGCGTGTTTTTTTTTTATTTATTTACATTTTTTGTAAAATTTTGTTTATCGACCAAAAAAAAAAAAAAAAGTTCGTAACTTCGAAAGTAGTGAAAAGTAGCGCATTTCAACCAAAAGTAGTACAGCCTTGCAAAAGTAACACTTTTGCTACTTTAGTATGCCATCTGGTAGCCCTACCCATATACCCTCCCATCCTTGATTATCAGTTTAAAAATCGAA
Source organism: Tricholauxania praeusta (assembly GCA_949775025.1). NCBI lineage: Eukaryota > Metazoa > Arthropoda > Insecta > Diptera > Lauxaniidae > Tricholauxania > Tricholauxania praeusta. The sequence goes on from OX459030.1 coordinate 78,640,402, forward strand.
TAAAAATACATTCTGAAGATCCCACAAAAAAAAAATCCTATCGCAAAGTTAAGCTTTAATTTTTTTGTTTTTAATCATATTTTAATCTAGGACAAAAATTCATATTTCGTATAAGTTCTATTATAAATCTTATCAGGATATAGAAATGTTATAATATAATGAATGTTAATGGAATAGAAAAGAAATGAAAATGAAATACATTATAAAATATTTTATTTCGCATATGTGTGTACATATGTAAATACTTATGTTGAAAGCAAAGAAAAAAAAATTAAAGATTAATTGTTAACAACATAATTTGCATACTAAAGTTAATTTAATTTAATTGAAATTAGGAAAAGATACATGTTTGTAGGTATGTATATTCAACAACATGATGATGTTTCCCTTCAACCAAATTGTTCCAAAGCAACAAAAATTGACAAAGTTCATTGACCTGCGTTAGATTTAAATTTCATTTTATTCCTTTGCAACTTTTAAAAACTCTCTCGTCTTTGAGAATTGCCAAAAAAAAATAATTTAAAGAACAACAAAAAAATGTTTATGCTGCTGCACTATGCTAATGTTACTAATTTTTACTTTTTAAATTGAGTATTTCTTCGTTTTACAAAATCGTTTACCTTTAATATTTCAATCATTTTTATTTTGTTAATTTGATTAAAATAAAACAAATTTAGAGTATGTACATATGTATGTAAATTCATATGTTGTTAAATTAAAATACTCTCCACACAATAACATGAGTGCAATATCAAAGGTAATGGTAGATTGAAAGAGTAAAATAAACGACAAAAAAAAAAATCAACTCACTTTGACTGATGCGTCGCTCCAACGATGAAAGATATTTCAAGGTGTATGTGCGTGTGTTCAGCTGCAACAAATTTGTGTAGACTTTTTCAACTCTATCTCTTTGAGTACACTGTAAATGTTTGCAACATATGTTTAAAAGCAAAATTCTAAATACGAAATTTCAAAATTTGCTTAGATGCAAAATGAATATAAGTGCGTCGACCAAAAGTTACCAAAATCTCAACATGCAACATGCAACATGGCTCAAACATGTTCGAATACCACTAAAAACTATTTGGTTGAACTGAAACTGTGTATGTTTTTTTTTTCTTATATAGAACAAACTTTTTAACGCGTTTTAGATTATTTAAACTAGATAATGAGTGAAATTTTATATTTTAATAGCGAAATATGAACATATTTTGTAAAAGTTGTGAAATATTTTGAGTGTACAAGAATTTGCAAAGACTGAAAAAGAACAAAGTGGTGTACATATGTATATGCATATTCACCTCAACATGCGGTAAGCATGTATATATGTATGTTTGATTTAAATAACTAAGTATGTACAAATGTTTAATTGCAAATTACTTTATGTATGCTCAAATTATTTCCATCACTTTATTTAACACATTTTTAATCACTTTTTCTTTTAATTATTTCATTATTAGGAATTAAATATACGTATTTTTTCTTATCTGAAGAAACTAAGAAAAACTTTCAGTTTCGAAATCTACCACAATTTTAGTTCTTTAAAGTTATATTATTTTATGGTTATTAATCGCACTTTTTAGCACTTTTAGTACTTTTATCAATTCTTATTTTTATAAACAGTTAATTCTTTTTTTTAAAACCAAATGTTATTTGCGCGTTTTCGCGTCTTTGTGTCGGACATTTTTTTTTTAAACACTTTTCCACATTACTGAGCCGATATTACCGCTTTTGAGACTGAGACTAACTAATTCGTGCATTGAAGAAACTGATGCGCCGCTCCCACGCTGAATGGAATATGGCGAATTGTACATATATATGTATGTATATAAATTTGTACAGGACAAAGGACACTGAGATTCCAATCGTCGGGCATGCTTTCTACTAGCCATATTTTGCAGATGAGTTGATGCATACACCCTATCAGCTCATCGCCGCCGGTCTTGAACAATTCAGCAGGCAGGCTGTCAGCACCAGCCGCTTTGTTGTTCTTAAGTCGTTGGATCGCAAGTCGTACTGCGTCATGGCTAGGTGGTGGTACGTCCACACCATCGTCGTTGATTGGTGGCATCGGGTTAGTTTCTCTAATGGTGGTATTAGTGGAGTCATCGCCAGCAAGCAGCTTGGAAAAGTGTTCCCTCCATAATCTCAGTGTACCCTGCGTATCCAAAACCAGATTTCCATGTTCGTCTTTACAGGTAGATGCTCCGGGCTTGAAACCTTGGGTCAGACGCTTGACTTGTTGGTAAAATTTTCGAGCATCATTCCTGCCCCGTAACATTGGAATCTCAGTGTCCTTTGTCCTGTACGGAAGAAAGGTGATCCGACAATCTGCGCTAACTACCGGGGAATCAGTCTTCATGCCATCTCTTACAAGGTCCTGTCGACTGTACTGTGTGAAAGACTTAAGCCGTTTGCCAACACACTGATTGGGCCTTATCAGTGCGGCTTTAGACCTGGTAAGTCCGCCATAGACCAGATCTTCACACTACGTCAAATCCTGGAAAAAACCCACGAAAAACAGATCGATACCCATCATCTCTTTATCGATTTTAAAGCTGGTTTCGATAGCCCGATACGGGATTGCCTGTATGCCACCATGTCTGAGTTCGGTATACCTGCGAAGCTGGTGCGGTTTTGCAGAATGACGTTGAGCAACACATCCAGCTCCGTCAGAGTAGGAAGGGACCTCTCCGAACCATTTGATGCCGAACGAGGTTTCAGACAGGGCGATCCACTATCCTGCAACCTCTTCAACTTTGTGATGGAAGGGGTGTTGCGAAGAGCCAGTGTACATCGTAATGGCACTATTTTCTACAAAAGTGTCCAGCTCCTTGCATATGCCGATGATATTGATATCATTGGATGTTGTAAGCAAGATGTTACTGCTGCGTTCTCTGCTATTAAAAAAGAGTCAGCAAAAGTGGGTTTATCGGTGAACGAGGGCAAAACAAAGTATATGCTGTCCACAAACAGGGAGACGCGGTGTATTGGATCCTTTGTTACTGCGAACAACTATACTTTCGAAGTTGACAAGGAATTCACCTATCTTGGCACCGCCGTGAACATTCAAAACGATGTCAGCCTGGAGATAAAGCGAAGACTAACTCTTGCTAATAGGTGTTACTATGGTCTCAGTAAGCAATTGAGTAGTAGAGACCTCTCTCGCCCGACAAAACTGACACTCTACAAGACGCTCATCTTACCCGTGCTACTTTACGGCGCAGAAGCATGGGTTGTGTCGCAGACTGATGCAGCCACGCTTGGGGTGTTTGAGAGAAAAGTTCTTCGCAAAATCTTCGGTTCTGTTCACGTCGGCGACGACTACCGTATTCGAATGAACCACGAACTGTACGAGCTCTACGCTGACATTGACATAGTCAGGCGCATCACTATCCAACGTCTGCGCTGGCTGGGACATGTTGTGCGTATGGACGAAGAAGCTCCGGCGAAAAAGGTGTTTGATGCGGAAGCCGCTGGGCGACGACGAAGAGGAAGACCATGCCTCCGATGGAGAGACCAAGCCGAGGAAACCCTATCCACGCTTGGTGTGAATGATTGGAGAAGGCGCGCGTGAAGCAGAGGCGCCTGTAGAGAGCTTTTGAGGTCGGACGTAACCCGGTAACGGGTTGTTATGGCCACCCAAGTAAGTAAGTAAGTATATAAATTTGTACTCTGTACAACACTCAAAAATAATTTTTGGTGCAATGCCTAATAAAATATTTTTGATTAAATTTTAATTTCTTAATTTTTTTAAAAAGCAAATCTCTAAATTACCCTTTGGGGCTGGCACCAAAATTAATTTATGGAATTTCGTCCTAATTTCTTTTGAATTAGAAACCTTAGAAAATGCTTTAACTTCCTTCAAAATTGATATTTAAATCAATTCAAAATTTCTCTTATGTTAAAATAAAAGAAAAGGAATTACAAACAAAAAAAATGATTTGGGTTTAAGTAGTTTACTTACCAATTTTATTTAAATTTTACAACAATGTAAAAAAAAAGAAATTTAATTAGACAAAAATCCTTTGCGCGTCTTACTGGATAAGACTATCAAATTTTAATTTTCAATATATAACTGGATGATTGGTGTTACCACGATGCTGGTTAAAATTGGAAAGAACTGAAAATTTTTGTCAGCCTCTTTGCAGAATTCGTATAATACGTGGCGTGATGTGCCAAATTGAAGAAATAACACCATATTTCCAATACAAAGTAAGAAGTGATGAATCAAAGAAAAATAATTATTTTACAGCGGTTAACAGTGCTTTATCGCTTACACTGACAAAAAAATATTTGTCATAATAAAAAAAAAATAATTACAAATTTAAATTTCATTCAAAGGACTACAAGCGCCACTACAAAAGTACGACAATAAAATCGAAAAAAAAACCCTACAGTGAAATCAGTGATCAAAAAAAAATAGATAATTTCAGAAAGAGGCAACCCTTGTTTAAAAGCCCAAAGTAGAAATAAAAACATAAGAATTAACAATAAACAAGTGTGAATCTAAGTGTGAAAAAAAGCCAACCCCAAAAATAAAAATGTTAAGCGTATCGTGGGGTCACACTCTAAAAAAGGAAGAATTAATCACATACTGTGAGGAATTTAACATCGAAGGGTCAGGAACCGTAGACAAGCTCAGAAAACGGTTTAAAGCGTTCTTGGCCGACGAACATAGCCCAGAAGTAGAAGAGAGACTTCTTGAGCTGCAGAAGCAACACCGACGACCTTCTTCTCCGAGCTCGCCGACGCCAAATATAAAAGTGGATATCATACCTGATCCTTAAGCATTAGAAAAAAAACACGGTACCAATTATGTCTAACCCACAGAAAAAAGATACCAACACCAATAACACCACCACGGCCGCACATCGTGGTCAGACAGCGCCTATTACGGAGCCAAACGATCATGCCACAGACCTCTTACAGCAGACAGCCATTGTCAAAAGTACACACTATAATCCCACAACAATGAACCAAGTAAGGAAATGGTCACTGAAATACGACGGCTCTAGTGAACCGCTGGCCTTTATTGAAAGAATAGAGGAGCTGGCCGAGGCAGGCGGACTAGTAATGGACCACTTTCTACGGACGATGCCGGAGTTGTTACAAGATCAAGCCCTCGCATGGTATCGCAATGCTAACCAACGAGTAAACACATGGGAGGTGTTTAAGCATAATATCTTGGATTTCTTTCTATCACCACGTTATTTCGAAATGTTAGACGATAATATCCGGAAACGATACCAGCGAGTAGGGGAAAATTTAAGAACTTTGTGCTTGATTGTTAAGCAAATCTAGTTCGCATTTGTTGCTTTGTGATAGGTTGGTTGCACATTCTGACAAAGTAACTCTTCGTCACTTAGTGATAAGCACGCGTCCAGCTGCCTCTGCGACATTGGAACAAATTCATCGCGATGTGGACTGATTGCCAGAAACCTTGTGGATAATTTGACTTCTGAAAATGATTCATTGATTGCTGCCGCGATTGGAACAAGGTGCAATAATTGAGATTCCTTAGGGTCTGCTAGCGGGAGCTGTATGCTAAATATCACATGGGTTTTTGTGACAACTCCATTGACCTTGCTGAGTTTATATATCTCAAGTAGGTTGTTTTGATGGATGGGTAGCTGCAAGTGTGATGGAAGGTGAGCCTTGATTTTCAAAATTTCTTCATTGAGTTGAAGTGGAGTTATCAACAGTGGGTTGATTTTTCCATGATGGCTGTCGATGAGAATGTCCGTTAATGATGAGTAAGTCCACAGTAATTTGGAAACCATAATGAACATTTGAATTGACAGAATGATTATGTTTTGGGACACAAGAAGTTCTTGCAGAGGTTGGTTTTGTGATTTACCATACAATAATTGGTTGATTCGTGTGTCGATTTCATCAAACTTGGCCTGAGTGTTTAGCTGGTTTGCCTTGATAATGTTGATCGTAGAATCAATTAACGAGGTTTGATTTTTCAAAAGAAACTCCAAATGTTTGTCGTTTTGCTTTAAACCTTCAATTGTTTCTGACATTTTTGTAGCGTACTTTTCATCAAGGATGCCAAACAGTGAGTTCGCAACATTTCCGACGATATCAATGGCACCTCTTTTTGGCCGCTTTACAGAGAGAAGGTTGAGTTTTGACTGTAACTCACTCTGAATGTGGTCAAAGAAGTTTAGTAAGAACTTACACGGTGAGTCATCTGAAGAATTGTCGCATAGCTTCTGTAGCGTTGAAGTTCCATCACCAAGCAGGTTCATTTCTTGATGAAGTGGTTCAAGATCAAAGTAAACCACCATGTTCCAGTTGGTAGTAGCGAACTTAACATTGCTTAATTCTTCAAAATATATTCCAGGTTTATTATCAAATTTTGTAATGTTGATTGGGCTGCATAGCGCAAGTGGCAACATCATTAATGTAAGGATAGTGAGTAGCAATCCTGGATTAAGACGGGAACGTTTTTTGGGAGTTGATTCGTTGGTCAATAAATTTCTTCTTATCCGGGTTAATGGAATGCTAATGAGAAGTGACACTGGTGTTTGCCTGGAAGGGTCCTGCACTTGTCCATGATGTTCTTCCTCATTGCTGGTATTACTAGGTTGTTGTGTTGAGTTTTCCATAGTTGACTTGGCGTGGTTATCATCAATTTCCTCTGCAGGAAACAGTGGGGCCAATCTGTGAACTGGTCTTTTGAATATACCTTTTTGTGTTTTGACATCACGGACTCTCACTAACCCATCGTCACCCTTTTAGACCTTAATTATGCGTCCCAATGGCCATTTCAATACTGGGAGGTTATCTTCCTTGATGATGACCATTGTGTTGGGCTGTATGTCATTTAATGGGCCCTTCCACTTATGTCGTTGCTGCAATTCATTAAGGTACTCCTTGGACCAACGCTGCCAAAAGTTGTGTTTAAGCTCTGATACTAGATGCCATCGGTCAAGTAATTTTCTTTTTGGATCTGCCGCATGCACATCAACGCTTGATGTGAGCTCTTCACCGATGAGAATGTGGCCAGGAGTGATGGCGTTTAGATCATTTGCATCTGATGAATTGGGAATTAGGGGTCGGAAATTCAAAATAGCTTCGATTTCAATGACAACAGTTTCAAGCCCTTCGTAGGTGAGCGACGCTGATGATACATTTTTTATCAATAAATGTTTCGCTGATTTTACTGCAGCTTCCCATAAGCCTCCAAAGTGTGGTGACTTGGGTGGAATAAAATAAAATTCTATTCCCTTTCCACTGCATGTTCCGATGATCGATTCTCTAGCTGCTCGAGAGTATAATACGTCATCAAGTTCCAGAAGCTGGTTCCTTGCTCCTACGAAGTTGGTCTCATTATCGCAGTACAATGCCTTGCAGTATCCTCTTCTTGCGATGAATCGTTTTAATGCCCCCAGAAATGCGTCGGTAGTTAAGTCAGTGACTAGCGCTAGGTGCACTGCCTTTGTTGCGAAACAGCAAAACACTGCTAGGTATGTCTTTTGAGGTCGTTTGCCTCTGGTTTTAAAATGTACCCAAAATGGGCCACAATAATCGACGCCTGTATTCAGAAATGGTCAAGCCGATTGTACGCGATGAGCTGGTAAGTTTCCCATAACTTGTTTATATACAATAGGCTTGGCTCTCGTGCATCTTACGCACCGTTGAACGACTGCCCTTGTTAGACTTTTTGCCTTGAGGGGCCAAAAACGATGTCTTACTTGTGCAAGTAATGCTTGAGGACCGCAATGGTAATTTTCTTTGTGTATCTTGTCCACCAATAATTTAACGAGTGGATCATTGCCTGGCAATATCATTTGATGAACTGCATCGAATTGTTGTTTTGACGAACTTAGTCGCCCACCAACCCGGATCATTCCTTCTTCATCTAAGAATGGAGTTAACGAGCTTAAATGATTTGATGTTGGCACAAATTTGTTCTTTATCAGCATTTTTTTTAAGTCCTGAAAATCGGAGGACTGGATTTGACGAACAATTATCTTGAGGGCAGTGTCGAGTTCCATTGGCGAGAGCTGTGTGTACTCTGGTCGCGAGTCCTTTTGTCGCCTCGAATTTTTTGTAAACCGTAGCACATATCCGACCATTCGCTGCACGTATCGAAATGAATTTTTCGAATTTATTGAATAAATCCAACATTCCTCCATGTCAAAACCTGTTGATTTTGCTGAGACAGCTACTGTTGCATTTATATTTTCGATTGATAATTCTCTTTTGAAGGAAGCTGGCCACATCTTTTCTTGATGATACAGAAAAAGCGGCCCGTAGAACCATATGTTGCATGTTGGTAGCTCCTTTGGATTGAGTCCCCTAGACAGAATATCTGCTGGATTTTGCTTTGATGGGACATGGCGCTATTGGTCTGTGTTGGTTAGTTGAGTAATTTTAATGATGCGATGAGCAACAAATGCTGGTAGTGTGCCTGGATGTTTGTTAATCCAGGATAATATTATTTGTGAATCGCTCCAATAAAAAGTTGCCTTATCTTGATATTTTAAGTCACGCTTTATTCTTGACGTTAACTCAGATGCCAGAAGTGCAGCGCAGAGTTCTAGTCGTGGAATCGTTTGTGACTTAATTTGCGCCACTCGTGACTTTGAGCATAGTAAGTTCACTTTAATGCTATTATCATTTAGCACTGACCTGATATATATAGCAGCACCGTACGCCTTCTCTGAAGCATCAGCGAACACGTGTAATTATATGTTTCGCTGACCTTGTTTACTGAGTACGTTTCTCTCTACTGTGACATTGTCCAACGCTGCTAGATCATTTTGAAATCGTGACCATAGTCGTTGAACTTCAAGGGGCAGCTCAGCGTCCCAATAAATTTTTAGTTGCCAGAGCTGCTGTATCTGAATTTTTGCAGTCACCACCACTGGTCCAATAAGTCCTAAAGGATCAAAAATACGTGCCAAATCTGAAGTCATGCTCCGCTTAGCTGTGGTTGCTCGGTTTTGAATGTTGGCTCTTATGCAGAATCAGTCCGATTTCGGTAGCCATAGCAGCCCTAAAGTTTTTGTGGATTGTTTCTCTTCAGAGTCAAAATTTAAGTTAACCTCCTGATCTTCTTGTTCAATGCCATGCAACAGTTTTGGATCATTTGCACACCATTTACGAAGCTTCATTCCGGCCTTATTGAGGATAGTTATAAGCTGATCTTGGATGTCTAAAGTTTCTCTTATTGTATTTGCACCAATTAATCCATCATCCACATAAAAATCGGATTTAAGAGATGCTGAACCCATTGGGAAATGGTCGTGATTTTCGTCAGCGAGTTGATTTAGGCATCGTGTTGCCAAATATGGGGCAGTTCGAATTCCATATGTCACCGTATTAAGCTGGTAGTATTTTAAATTTTCAGCAAGGCTACTTGTCATCCTTCTGAAATGCGTAGTTTTTTTTTAGCAAGGCTGCTTGTCGTCCTTCTGAAATGCGTAGTTTTTTCAGCAAGGCTGCTTGTCGTCCTTCTGAAACTGGTTAGATTTTTTCTGAATTTCCAGTAAGGCTGCTTGTCGTCCTTCTGAAACTGGTTAGATTTTTGACATTCCAGTAAGGCTGCTTGTCGTCCTTCTGAAATGCGTACTTTTTCAGCAAGGCTGCTTGTCGTCCTTCTGAAACTGCGTAGTTTTTTCAGCAAGGCTGCTTGTCGTCCTTCTGAAACTGCGTAGTTTGTGATGTTTTTTAACGAGTTTTATTCGCGACGAACATTTATTTCACTCGCAATTTTTCTCGGTTTAAAAACTTTCGCATCATAACTCAAGCGTGATCCTGTCAGGTAGAACACCAGCAAGGATCACGTCGGGGTCACCAAAAATGTCTATGTTTAAAACATTGAAAAAGTGAGCCAACAGCACTTGAACTGTGACTCTTCGTAGAATAGAATTAAAACACGAAATTAGTTTAACTTCCACATTATAATTGATTTATTAATTTGTAACGGCTGACTTATATACTAATAAATTACTTACTAAAGCAAAAAACATTACAACAACAAACACCAAATTACTCGGCACAGTGAGCCCCAAGTACAAACGCAAAGACAAGCAAAAAATCAAACCTTTTGGTTTACTGAACTTTGAGTGCAAAGCATAAAAAAATGCATTCAAAATTGTATTGCAGGTATCATGTTTATTGCTACGCTTGTCTGTGCGTCTGTACATTTTGTCAATTAAGCACATCAACCGTCCAATTTTTAAGTAAATTTTATATTTCAGCTTCCGGTTGTTAACTCCAAAAGTAAATGAACTTAACAACCAAATGCAACAAAATAAAAAAATTAAAAATAATGTTACTGTGTTAACACAGACCATGATGAGATATGCCAATTATTCAGAGGAGCAACGCCTGGAGCGAATCTTTAGAAATTGCCTTCCAGAATACCAATGGTACATCAAACGACGAGACTTCGCCACGCTCACGGAATTAATCAGGCTGGCAGAGGACTTTGAGGGTATACGACAAAGAGAGGCGGATCAACTTCCAAGAAGTAGGGGTCGAGCCGAATAGCATCGAATGATGACCGGGATAAGGGAAGGGGCGATTAAAGTACAAACCGCCTGTCGACGATGTGGAATAGATGGACATTTTTCCAGAATATGTCAAGGTCCCACGCGGTTATTTTGTTGGGATTGCGGAAAAATTGGAGTACGCACTATACATTGCTGTCATTTGTCGGGAAACGAAAGAGGGGGGTGCCCAAACCGAGAGGAGGCGCACCCTCCAAGATACGCCTCTCGACCAACTTAGACGGGATCCAAGGCAACTGCAGGAGAGTATACGCCAACATGATGGTGGGCGGAAAGCAGGTGGCGGCTACCATTGACACTGGAGCAACGGTGAGTTTCCTGAAAGAATCATTCGCCAAAGAATTGGGAGAAAAGACCACAAGAGTGGCATACCAGGGAGAGATAGTTTTGGCCGATGGGTCTTCTCGACCACTAAAATCTGCTAAAGACACCTCAATCCAGTTCGGCAGCCATCAGAGGAGATTTCGATTTGTCGTCATGCCCAACGCCACCGAAGATGTTATCCTGGGCCTAGATTTCTTAACCCAAAGTGGTACGACCATACACATCGCTGGGGAAGTGATTACCCTAAACGGAGGAGATCCCGAGCAACAGGCAAGATGCATGGTGAGTGAAATCAAATCTGTTCAAGCCCTAAATAATGGTCCTAAAAAGAGACCTCATACACTACAGAAACAAAAAAGGAGACGTGCACGGAGACAAGACCGGCGACAAAAACCAAGCAGCTTCAAGACAGAACAGGCGTTATGTACGGAAGTCAAGTCCAAGGAAAACCCTGTAGAAAAATCTCAGCAGGTAATTACTCAATTCTTGTCAGAAGAAATGCGAAGGTTTGATGGACTGAGGGAAGTGACACCAATCACAGAGCATCGCATAGTGATGAGGAATGACCGACCTGTCAAGCAACGGTATATCCCCACGAATCCTGCAATGCAAGCAATAATCAACGAAGAGGTTAACAAATTACTTGAGAAGGGGTGCATTGAGCACTCCCACAGCCCATACAGCGCGCCCATAGTGCTCGTTAGGAAGAAGACAGGGGCGTAGCGATTGTGTATCGATTACCGACAACTAAACAGCAAGTCAGTACCCGACGCGTATCCTCTTCCCAGAATAACCCACATACTAGACAGGTTACGAGATGCCAAATTCGTCAGTAGTCTAGACCTAAAAGACGGTTACTGGCAAGTTCCAATGGCAGCTGATAGTAAGCAGTACACAGCATTTACGGTTCCCGGTCTTGGCCTGTTTCAGTGACGGGTAATGCCATTTGGCTTGCATTCTGCTCCCGCAACATTCCAGCGCGTGTTGGACAGGATCATCGGGGCGGACATGGAGCCTTTCGCGTTCGCATATTTGGACGATATTGTGGTAACGGGCCGTACCTTGGAGGAGCACATAGAAATTTACGAGAGGTCTTCCGGCGACTACAGGAGGCGAACCTTTGGATCAACCCCGAAAAATGTGAATTTTTCAAAACAAGGATCAAATACTTGGGCCATGTAGTCAGCGGTGAAGGTATACAGACCGATTAAGATAAAGTGGCAGCAATACGAGAATTGGAACCCCCTCATAACATACGTGGCGTGCGAAGATTCCTAGGCGTGGCATCCTGGTATAGGCGGTTTGTTCCCGATTTCGCTGCAATTGTACAGCCGTTAACAGCCATGCTGAAGAAAGGAAGACACTGGAAATGGGGAGAAGATCAGCAACGAGCTTTCGAAACACTGAAGCAGAAACTCACAGAGGCCCCAGTGTTGACATGTCCGGACTTCAGTCAAACTTTCACGCTGCAAACCGACGCGAGCGATCAAGGGCTGGAAGCGGTGTTGACACAGGTGTGGGGGTAGGATGAGTTTTGTAGGAAGTATTTTTGTGTTTTGGCGCACACGCCTTTTTGAACAGCCGCAAGGCTTTAAAGGGAGCCACAAAGGCTGTAGTGAGTTTTTAGCTACTCAAGCTATCATGAGAGAAGCCACAAGGCTTTTTAAAAGAAATTTCAAGATTGTACTTAACTAGTTTACTTCCAGAATAATAATTAATTTTATTTACAATTTGTTGGACTATTTATACTTAATAAACTAGTATTTTCTTAACACTATTTGCCGTTATTTTTACCCTGACTCCTCCTCTATTCAATTTCCCCGCTGATCATGCAATTTTGGTTGCATCAGCATTTCCCTACTCAATATGCAGTATTTGGTAAGTGTGAAAGAGTCGCAAAGCTAATTGACTTCAATCAGTTGTTCCCAGCCTTGAAAATATGGCATAAGGGTGTTTTCTTACAATATGCATTTGGGTTTGTTGTTGTTGTTCTGTGTGGTCAGTTGAGGTAGGCTAAGACGTTGCCTTGAATGCACTAAGTCAATGACGTGCGGGTGAAACATAATGCTTGCATTTAATTGTTGTTGCTTTTGTTTGTGCGAGTGGCGTTAGCGGCACGAGCACAAAAAAAAGGCAATGGAAAAATAAATGTGACTTGCAGATGTAAATCGTAAATTTTACTTTTTATGACTTGACCGAAAAGTGTCATATGAATTTGTTTATTTTTGATTTCCGTAAATCAAAAATAAATGAATTTAAATTTGAGTGGATTAGTTTTACTGTGAAAAATCAAGTGGAATTGGTGGGAACGTTTGGTTTATTTGGTTCCCTTATTATCGGAATTTGAAGTAGGTGTTAGTGGTGGTCATGGTGATTAAGTGGGTTCACTACACCCTAACCCTTAAGCGAAAAATTATATCTGGAGATAATTTTTTAAGATGGTGGAGTATTGGCAAAAATAATATGAGTTACATTTTAATATAAGAAATTAATTTCTAGATATGTATATAATATTTAATTAATGATTTAATAGTAAAAAGTATTTAATTGATTATGTGTTAAAATTATATTCTAATGTATGAATCTTATTACATGAATTAGTTAAATTTGATAAAAATTTAATTATGAAAAGTAAATAAGGTTTAGAATTTACAATATAATTTTATTATAAGATTGATTAAATATGTTTCTTTAAAATAAATTATATATATTTTAACATAGAATATGAAATTGAAATATGAATTTAAAAGTTTAATTATTTATGTTTTTTTTTTAAATAGTTAAAATAATTGATTACAGTAAGTATATTTTATTTATATAATTATATTTTCTAATTTTACAAATTTTTAAATATATTGATTATTTTAAAAACTTTAAACCTATTAAATTAGTGTATTTACTTATTACATTAATAATGGTTTCATTTTGTATATTTTTTTAACATGTTGTTATGAAAGGATTTTAAATTATTATTAATTTCAATTACGGAATTAGCACCGTTTCTTTCTTTTATTACATATGGACCTTTATATGGACTTTGAGATTTTCTTCTATTCTCTAACTTTACAAATACAAGATCTCCTATCTTAAAATCTGACGTGTTTACCTTTTTGTCATAATTAAGTTTTCGTTTGTTTTTTACAATGTCTATTAGGTCTTTTGCTTTATTTATTGCTGTCCTTAATCTTATTTGTAGTTCGTTTCTATAGTCCTCTAAATTATAGTGTTTTGTTTTGTCGCTAGTCAAATCGCTAGGTAGTGAAGGTAGTTTTCCGAAAATTAGTTCAAAGGGTGTGTAGTAATTATCTACATGTGGTGTTGAGTTATAAGCGAAAGTATAATATGGAATCCATTTGTCCCATTCAAAGTCATCGGCGAAAGATAGTAAGTACTCATTGAGGGTTCTATGGTTTTTCTCGAGTGCACCAATCGTTTCGTGATGGTAGGGGGTTGAAAATATTTGTTCTATTTTTAATAATTCGCATATGTTTTTCAGTAGTTCATTTGTGAACTCAGTTCCACGGTCGGATTTTAATTTTTTAAATAAGCCAAATTTTAAAATAAATTGTTCTACTATTGTTTGTGCGACTGATCTCGCGTCTTTGTTTACAATTGGATGTGCAATAACGAATTTTGTGAGTTCGCATTGCATCGTTAGTATGTATCGGTATCCGTTTGATATTTTAAGTGGACCTACTGTGTCGATGGACATTGTTTGGAAACTTGTACTTGGTGTGTCCGTTACGGTCATACTTTCTTTCGTGTGTCTCGTATATTTATTGCGAGCACATTTGTCACATTTGTTGACATAGTTTTTTACCATTTGCCGCATGTTTTTCCATGTGTAGCGCTGTTTTAATTTAAGTACTGTTTTTCTAATTCCTAAGTGTCCTCCCTGGGGTGAATCATGGAATTCTTTTATTAAGTTTTGTTGCATGGTTTTACTTGTTATATTCTTTGGGGGTTCATATATCAATATATTTAGAGATTTATTACTCTTTATTTTTTTCTTCTGCTGCAGCTTATTAAATTTTTTCTTGAATTCATTTTTATCAAGAATTTTAAATATATCATCATTTGACTTTAGGTCTAAGTCTTTAATATTCTTTTTATACATAAGAGATGATAGCTTCTCTAAAGTCGAATCTAGCTTCGTTGGATTGTCGCCACATCGTACTTGTACGATATCATCTGTAATTTCAACACGTGTATTGTTTAAATTGTTTATAATGAACTCTAATTTCTTCATATTTTTGACGTCAGTTATAGATGTGCAATCCCATGTGAAAAGTTGATCAGACTCGTTCTGAGATTTGCATTTCTCTTGTTCATTATCTTGTGCCAGCTTCTTTTTAATTCCCCTGGTTATAACCAATGCTTTGTTAATATTTTTATCTTCTTCTGTTGGTATCATACCAATAAGAGTTTCTGAATTTATTTGTATTCGAGATAGCGCGTCGGCATTTGTGTTTATCCTTCCTTGTTTAAATTTTATTTCGAAATCGTAATCTGCAAGGTCTAATCTTATCCTTGTCATCTTGGATGATGGATTTTTGTGACTGAATAACGATATTAAGGGTCTATGATCAGTCACAACTATAAATTTTCTTCCATATAGATAGGGTTTGAAAAAATTTATTCCCCAGTGTATTGCGAGTAATTCTTTTTCAATTACCGGTTTGTTTAAATCATGCTTTTGAAGGGTTTTGCTTGCGTAGGATATTGGCAAGTCTTGTCCAATTTCACCTTGAGATAGGATAGCTCCTAAAGCAAAATTTGAAGCATCAGTCGTTACAATAAAAGGTTTTGTGAAATCTGGATATTGTAATACTGGAGGTTCAATCAATTTTTGTTTTAGTGTTTCAAAGGCTGATTGGCATTTATCTGACCATATAAATGGTTGATTTTTTTTAAGTAGTGTATTAAGGCATTGTGCAATTGTCGCGAAGTCTTTTATGAAGCGTCTGTAGTAGTTGCAAAAGGCTACAAATCGTCTTACGTCGTCTGCGTTCTTTGGTGTTGGATAATTTTTAATCGTGTCATATTTTGAAGGGTCTGTCCTGATACCTTCTTGTGTTATCAAGTGTCCTAAGTAAACTACTTCTGGTCTCAAAAATTTACATTTACTAGCGTTTAGCTTTAAATTGTATTTTGAAAGTCTGTCGAAAACTTTAACGAGATTTTGATTATGATGCTGTAAGCTGCATCCGAAAATTATAATATCGTCTACATATAGGAAAGCTTCAGAACTTAAGCCTGTTAATGCTATTGTGAGCATGCGTTGGAAACTGTTAGAGGATATTTTCAATCCAAATGGTAGTCTTTTAAATTGGTAGTGACCGTCGTTTGTTGAAAATGCTGTGAGCGGTCTTGACTGTTTGTCTAAAGGTATTTGGTGAAAAGAACTGGTCATGTCTAGTGTAGAGAAATACTTTGCACGTCCTAATTTATCCAAAACATCGTCTATTCTAGTCAGTGGAAATTTGTCGTTTACTAATTTTTCGTTTAATTTTCTAAAATCGACGACTAATCGCCATTTTTTAGTATCATCACTGGTTTTTTTCGGTACTAGTAATAATGGTGCGTTGTATGGACTAATTGAATGTTCTATGATGTCGTTTCGTAGTAAATCTGCTATTTGTCTGTGTATTTCTTCGTCATGAGCTTGGGGTAGTCTGTAGTTTTTTATGTAAGTATGTTGGTGTGTTATCAGTTGTAGATAGCGTTTGAGCGTAAAAATTGTTAACTGTAAGTTGTTCATTTTCTAAGTGAAAAATGTTTTGATATTTTCTAAAAATTTCAGTTAAAGGGTGATTTTCATTAATATTCAATTCTTTTTGTAGTTTCTTGAATCGATCGTCATTTTGTTTATTGTTATTTTTAAATTGTATGTAATTTGATAGTGGCTCTACTTTTGGATTAAGTTTTAGTATTTTTACTTCTTTGTCGTTCGTATTTAGTATTTTGACGTGGCATTTTCCGATAGCAGGAATTATGGTGTTAGCTAAAAATACACCTTCCTGAATTTCATCATTTAATACTACGCTGTCCTCGTTTAGGTCTATATTGATGGGATGTACTATTTCTGTTCTTGGTGGTATTCTTATGATGTCGTATGCGTGTTTGTTAAATTGTAAAGGTATTATAATGTCTGTGTTGTCTAACACTGTTGTCAATGTTTGTGTTTCGTAGTCTATTTTGCACATGTGTTTTGAGAAAAAATCTCTGCCTAATATGCCATCTGTGGGGATAGGAAAATTATCTTCTACTGCATGAAATACATGGGGTTCTATACGATATTGGAAATCGAGTTCTAGTCTTATTGTTCCTAGAGTGGAAGTTTCATCGTTAGTTATTCCTCTTAATTTACATTGATTTTCCGTCATCAATTCTGTGTTACTTAAATTTTCGAGTTTGCAGATCGATATGTCTGCTCCTGTATCTATAAGAAATTTTAAATTTCTGTTTGCATTTTTGCATTTTATATTTATATAATTTGTTGTGTTATCCGAAATGTTGAATATCTTTAATTTTGCTGTGCCGGATGATCTTGAGTTTCGATCTCCGAGCGATCTTCGTTTCCCTGGTTGCTAGTTTCTGTAACGTAGATTCTATTATTGTTACGTTGGTTGTTGAAATTTCTTCTATTATTATTATTATTATTCGCCTTCCTTTGCGTAAACCTATTGTTGTTGGAATTACCATTTCATTGTATGGAATTGTTGTTTGAATTTCTATTTGTATTATTGTTATTATTTTGATATCCGCGGTTATTATTGAAATTATTGTTGTATTTTGAATTATTACGGTTGTAATTGTTGGAAAAACTCCGGTTGGAATTGTTATTGTAGTTGTTGTAGCGTTGGTTATTGTTATAACCATTGTTGTTTCTTTGATTATAGGAAGTGTTTTTGAAATAGAGTAATTGGTTGTTGGTTTTTTGACTTTTCTCTAGCTCGAGTGCTAGGTTTGTGGCTTGCGATAAAGTTTTCGGTTGCGATGCGAATATTGTTTGCTTAAAATCATCATTCAAACCGTTTTTGAATATGGTTAAAGCATAATTATCGTTCATTTTTGTAATAATGTTTCTCTGAGTTTCGTCATGTACTGTTTCTGTAATTTGTAAGTTATTTAGCTCTGATATGAGGTTTAATAACTTATCTTTGAACTGAGTTATAGTGTTATTTCTTTGTGTCAACGTAGAGAGTTGGGTATGTATTTGAGCTGTGGTTAGGTTGCTTTTGTAAGTATTTCTTAAGGATGTTTCAAGGTCAGTAATAGTTTTGATGTGGGCTGTATAACCTAAAGCTGTTTTAACGTTTGAGTCTAGTTTGATATTTACTATTAAGCTTATTAGTTTTTTCTTGTCTGTTTCAGAGTAATTTTCATGGATTATCTCAATAAGTTTGAGGAATCCATCTAGTTCTTTATATTTTCCTGAAAAAGTTGGAATAACTTTAATTATGGTTTCTAGATTGAATTTCTCCATTTTTGTTTCTATGCTATTATCTGTCTGAGTGGTGCTATCTTCTGTCATTTGTTTTAAAATTGATCTTGATGCACTTATTAGTTTATAAAAATCTTCTGTTAGTCTAAGTACTTCGTGATTTTCTTTTATTGTGAGTTTATGACTGTTAAATTCTTGTACGTACGTATTTAGTTCATCTAATTTGTGTTTTATTGTCTCTTTCGTATATTTCCTATTTACTGTCTTTTTTAAATTTGTATGGATTTGATTAGTTTTTATAAAAATTTCCTTAAGTATCTGCATATGAGAATGAAGAAATTAATTTAAATTTAACGTACAAATTTTGATTTTTATTTAAATGTTTTGTGCTCTGTTCACATGTTTTAGCACATAGGTTTTATAATAATTGCTTATTTTTTTAAAAATGTATATTAGTACTATTATGATTATTATTGTTATTATCGCTGTAGTTGAGATGTATTGGACATCTTTAGTGGTCACCGCTGACCCGACATTGTTTTCAATGTTCTCGTTTATTGTTATACGTTCCTTGTTTGTGTTGTCTAGCATTGTTATTCTGTGAAATACCTCTGTAGGTATCGGGAACATTTATAGTTATTTGTTAAATCGTGATTAAATGTTGGGTTTATTGTTATAAAGTTTTCCAGCGTTGTCAATTTTTGTATCCTTTCTTCTGCGTTCTCTATTATCTCTTGGTGGTTTTTGATGTGTTCTTCTATTTGGTCCGTTTGTTCCTCGCAGATGAAGCACGTTTCCATTCTATTTCAGTTTTCAAATCCTTGAGTTTCTGTATAAAGTTGTATTTTTCTTTTCCCTTGGTGATGTTAATCAGCTGGTGCAGTTGGTTGATTTCCCTTCGTTGGCGTACTTGGTTTCCGGCTCTTGTCCTTCTTTTAGTGGGCTGCTGCTGTTTGCTTACTTGCAGTTTTTGAGCTTGTTGCCGTTGGAGATACTCGCCAATCGTCAGTTTCTGTGGGCCCGGAATTGGTGTTGCTTTATAATTCGGGATTGTATCAACTTCTGTTATTTTTGTTGTTGGTGATTCTAAGTCCTCTATTTCTTGTTGTATTTGCTTTATATATTTTGCTAGCTCGTCGTACTTCTGGTGGAAGTCTTCTATTGTTGTCATCGCAAAAAGATCTTGTAGTAGGAATATCTTTTTTTTTTGTTCAATTGATCAGTAGATGTCCGGTTTGTTGGGGCAGGATCGCCATGTGGGGGTAGGATGAGTTTTGTAGGAAGTATTTTTGTGTTTTGGCGCACACGCCTTTTTGAACAGCCGCAAGGCTTTAAAGGGAGCCACAAAGGCTGTAGTGAGTTTTTAGCTACTCAAGCTATCATGAGAGAAGCCACAAGGCTTTTTAAAAGAAACTTCAAGATTGTACTTAACTGGTTTACTTCCAGAATAATAATTAATTTTATTTACAATTTGTTGGACTATTTATACTTAATAAACTAGTATTTTCTTAACACTATTTGCCGTTATTTTTACCCTGACTCCTCCTCTATTCAATTTCCCCGCTGATCATGCAATTTTGGTTGCATCAGCATTTCCCTACTCAATATGCAGTATTTGGTAAGTGTGAAAGAGTCGCAAAGCTAATTGACTTCAATCAGTTGTTCCCAGCCTTGAAAATATGGCATAAGGGTGTTTTCTTACAATATGCATTTGGGTTTGTTGTTGTTGTTCTGTGTGGTCAGTTGAGGTAGGCTAAGACGTTGCCTTGAATGCACTAAGTCAATGACGTGCGGGTGAAACATAATGCTTGCATTTAATTGTTGTTGCTTTTGTTTGTGCGAGTGGCGTTAGCGGCACGAGCACAAAAAAAAGGCAAAGGAAAAATAAATGTGACTTGCAGATGTAAATCGTAAATTTTACTTTTTATGACTTGACCGAAAAGTGTCATATGAATTTGTTTATTTTTGATTTCCGTAAATCAAAAATAAATGAATTTAAATTTGAGTGGATTAGTTTTACTGTGAAAAATCAAGTGGAATTGGTGGGAACGTTTGGTTTATTTGGTTCCCTTATTATCGGAATTTGAAGTAGGTGTTAGTGGTGGTCATGGTGATTAAGTGGGTTCACTACACAGGTCTTGGAAGGCGAGGAGCGGGTGATAGCCTATGCCAGTCGAAGTTTAAACAACGCTGAGAAGAACTATTCACCCACGGAGAAAGAGTGTCTGGCAATTGTGTGGGGCGTCCAGAAGATGAGACCTTATCTGGAAGTTTACCAATTCATCGTCGTCACAGATCACCTGTCACTTAAGTGGATGAACTCTATTGAGAGCCCAACGGGACGGATTGCACGTTGGGCACTGGAGCTGCAACAGTATCAGTTCATCGTCCAGTACCGTAAGGGAAAAAAACAATGTTGTCGCGGATGCTTTGTCTCGGCAACCCAGAGAAGCGTTGCAGTTAGTGGAAGTGAACACAGGAAATATTGAAGAATGCTCATGGCTAAGGAAAAAGCGAGAAAAACTCCGCAAGCAGCCTGACAAGTTTTCGGATTACGCAGAGGTCGGAACGAACCTATATAGATATCTTCCCCAGCATACGGGCGACGAGGACTGCACCCAATGGAAAATGTGTGTGGCAACTCCCCTCCGGAAACGTGTCATGAACGAAAACCACGACAACCCCAGCGCTGGACACCTGGGCATTCGAAAAACAATCGCACGCATAGCAAACAAATACTATTGGCCGGGGATGTTTCGGGACATAAGTAAATATGTTAGGAGCTGCGATTCCTGCCAACGGTACAAAGTAAGCCAACAGGCTCCCGCAGGGGAGATGCTTACAACGATCCCAGATGAACCTTGGACAACGGTATGCGCAGATTTCGTCGGACCACTGCCACGCTCAAAACACGGCAATAACATGCTACTAGTCTTCTTTGATCGATTCTCCAAGTGGACAGAGCTGATTCCTTTACGCAAAGCCACCGCGGACGGAGTAGTCAAGGCGTTTCGTGAAAGGATTTTGGCAAAGTACGGGGTACCTAAGCTTTTCGTCACCGATAATGGATCTCAGTTTGCGAGCCGAGTGGTCAAGCAATACTTCCAAGGACTAAGAGTGCAGCAACGGTTCACAGCGCCATATACCCCACAAGAAAATCCCACGGAGCGAGTCAACCGTACAATTAAGACGATGATGGCCCAGCTTGTTGGCAGCCACCAGAAGACATGGGTAGATCAGCTACCGAAAATAACTCTGGCCATCAATACCAGCCAGTCGGAGAGCACCGGATATAGTTCAGCATTCCTCACACAAGGACGCGAGCCACGGTTACCAAGAACACTATATGATGAAGTCATCAAAGGTACGGGGACACCAACACCGAGTCTAGAGGAAGGAGGAAGTATTCAAAATTGTGAGACATAACCTGGCAAAAGCGGCTAAAGATCAAGCAAGGCACTATAACTTACGGAGGAGACAGTGGAAGCTGACAATATGACAATTGGTGTTGGTCCGGCAACACCCATTGTCCAAAGCCGTAGAGAGTTTTGCAGCCAAATTGGCCCCGAAGTTCGCAGGACCATACAAAGTTATTGGTACAGCGTACAGCTAAAACGAGACAACGACAAACTAACTCGGACGATACACCCATCCGAAATCAAACCTTTCCACACATAAAACTTAGTCTAAAAAAAAACTTACATTACTTTTCTTTTTCCTCCCTATAGCGATACAAACCTCTAAAGTGTAAAGAAGGGTACCACCGAGAGGAAACAATGGCAAGTCACCAAAAACTGAACACTAAATTAATTCGTTCCATTCAACACCGTGCTGAGGAGCGAACTAAAGCAGTCCGACAACTGAAAGTCCTGGAAGCGGACTACGACCACGCGATACAAAAAAAATTTAATCTTCCTTGGTAAAGTTGCGCTGCCCTGAAGTCTGGGGCTAAGAAACAGCTGTTACAGCGGTCAAACGTTACGTCACCAGCGGCGCTCCTACCCATGGTAACCAGCACGACGCAACGGACCAAACAGCGTACGCCACCCGTAACCGCACATCCTGAAAAGTTTTCGGCTAGACCCTCACGATCGCGCTACCGGATGAACTTAAGAAGTAGCCACACATACCACCGTCAACATCACTAGCCGCCCATCAAGAGGCCACACCGGAAGACAGCGACTTGGTCGAACAGACACCATGGGCGAACGACGAAGCCCTGACGAAGGTAGAGACTCGGACGGGGATTCCGTCATATTTGTGAGAGTGTTGGAAAAAGGGAGCGTGATGGTGCGGGAAACGTCGGAGGAGTTCCCCACTGAGGATTTTCCGGGGGAAGCCGCAATCATCACAGTTGGATCGGTACCGGAAGATCACAACATCACTGCCACTACCTTGGAGATCCTGTCAATAAGGACGCTGCCAAAAATTCAAGTTACGGTTGCAACGAAGGCAGCCCTTAAACAAAGCCCGAATACCGATCACGGCACTGACAGCCCTGTTCCTCAGGGAACCAGAGAAGCCAGCAGTAACAGTAGTAGTGGCTGCAGCAGCAACAGTGGCTCCAGCAGCAGCAGTAGCTCCAGCAGCAGCAGTAGCTTCAACAGCAGCAGTGAATCCAGCAGTAGTAGTAATTCCAGCAGCAGCAGCGAGTCCAATAGCGAGTCCAATAGCGAGTCCGACAGCGAGCCATATTGAACAGCTGTTTGTGGAGACTTGACAAACAGCTGTTCATTCTCTACACTTAGCAGGGAGAATAGCGTATATAAGAGACAGCGCACTTGGAGTGTGATCCGTCGGTCGCCAGTCGCAGCCTGATCAACTACACTCTGGTAAGCTGTAGTAAGAAGTAGATATTAGCAAGTAACTTAGAAGGTAGATAGCTGAAGCTTCTGTCGCACGTCTGGGTGCAACGCTAACAGTCGTGTTGACAGAGTAACATTCATCGCTTGTAGTACCTAGTATCCGTGATTCTGTCGCACGTTTGTGTGCAACGCTATCATTCGTGTCGGCAGAATGGCATTTGACCCTTCCCTGTAGCTTTTTACCGTTAACGATTCTGTCACACGGCTGTGTGCAACGCTATCAGTCGTGCCGGCAGAATAATATTTGGCGCCTGTAGTTTTTACCGTTGAAAATTCTGTCGCACGTTTGTGTGCAACGCTATCATTCGTGACGGCAGAATAATATTCGGCCCCGCCTGTAGCTTTTACCGTTGACGATTCTGTCGCGCGGCTGTGTGCAACGGTATCAGACGTGTCGGCAGAATAATATTCGGCCCCGCCTGTAGCTTTTACCGTTGACGATTCTGTCGCGTGGCTGTGTGCAACGCTATCAGTCGTGTCGGCAGAATAATATTCGGCCCCCCACCCCTGTAGTTTTTACCGTTGACGATTCTGCCGCGCGGCTGTGTGCAGCGCTATCAGTCGTGTCGGCAGAATAACATTCGGCCTCCCTGTAGTTTTTACCGTTTATGTTTCTGTCGCACGTCTGTGTGCAACGCTATCATTCGTGCCGGCAGAACAGGAGTCCACAACATAACATAGATATAAGACGGAGTAGCCGCGTCACGATCCCCCGTACGGCAGCTACGCAACGTCGGAATGCGCACATGCAACGTCGGGAAACGACAGGAATAATCCTAAAATAACTGTAAACTAGTAGGTTAAGTCATACCAATGTAGAAATAAATATTATAACGTATTTGAAAAAAGAAACTCCCGTATTGTTATTTATTTTTGTTGAAATCTAATAATATGAGGTTTGTTAGCCACCTGCAAAATTATAAATTTTTTGTAGCCGAACCTTGGTTTCCGACGAGTTAAAACCTCGGCGCGAGGTTCGCTACAAGTGTTAGACGACACAGACGTTTTAGTACCTTTACACTTTAACAAAAACGCATACGACATCATAAGAATACCACCAAGAACAGAAATAGTACATCCCATCAATATAGACCTAAACGAGGACTGCGTAGTATTAAATGAAGAAATTCAGGAAGGTATATTTTTAGCTAACACCATAATTCCTGCTATCGGAAAATGCCACGTCAAAATACTAAATACGAACGACAAAGGAGTACAAATACTAAAACTAAATCCAAAATTAGAGCCACTATAAAATTACATACAATTTAAAAATAACAATATGTTATATATAATATGTATGTTGTTACATGACGAACGATTCAAGAAACTACAAAAAGAATTAAATATTGATGCAAATCACCCTCTAACAAAAATTTTTAGAAAATATCAAAACATTTTTCACTTAGAAAATGAACAACTCACAGTTAACAATTTGTACACTCAAACACTATCTACAACTGATAACACACCAACATACTTACATAAAAAACTACAGACTACCCCAAGCTCATGACGAAGAAATACACAGACAAATAGGATATTTACTACAAAACGACATCATAGAACATTCAACTAGCCCATACAACGCACCATTATTACTAGTACCGAAAAAAGCCACTGATGACACTAAAAAATGGCGATAAGTCGTCGATTTTAGAAAATTAAACGAAAAATTAGTGAACGACAAATTTCCACTGACTAGAATAGACGACGTTTTAGATAAATTAGGACGTGCAAAGTATTTTTCTACACTAGACATGACTAGTTCATTTCACCAAATACCATTAGACAAACAGTCAAGACCACTCACAGCATTTTCAACAAACAACGGTCACTACCAATTTAAAAAACTACCATTTGGATTGAAAATATCCTCCAACAGTTTCCAACGCATTCTCACAATAGCATTAACAGGTTTAAGTTCAGAAGCTTTCTTATACGTAGACGATATTATAATTTTCGGATGCAGCCTACAGCATCAGAATCAAAATCTCGTTAAAGTTTTCGACAGACTGTCAAAATATAATTTAAAGCTAAACGCTAGTAAATGCAAATTTTTGAGACCCGAAGTAGTTTACCTAGGACACCTAATAACACAAGAAGGCATCAAAACAGTCCCTTCAAAATATGACACAGTTAGAAATTACCCCGTACCAAAAAACGCAGACGACGTTAGACGATTTGTAGCCTTTTGCAACTACTAAAGACGATTTATAAAAGACTTCGCGACTTGAGCTATCCTATCTCAAGGCGAAATTGGACAAGACTTGCCAAGATCCTACGCAAGTAAAACCCTTCAAAAGCATGATTTAAACAAACCGGTAATTGAAAAAGAATTACTCGCCATACCCTGGGGAATAAATTTTTTCAAACCTTATTTATACGGAAGAAAATTTATCGTAGTGACTGATCACAGACCTTTAGTCTCATTATTCAGCCACAAAAATCCCTCGTCAAAAATGACACAAATAAGATTGGATCTTTCAGACTACGATTTTGAAATTAAAGTCAAACAAGGAAAGATCAACACCAACGCCGACGCGCTTTCACGTATTCAAATAAATACAGAAATATTGGTAAAAATGATACCAACTGAAGAAGATAAAAAAATAAATAAAGCATTGGTTATAACAAGGGGAATTACAAAGAAGCTCGCACAAAATAATGAACAAGAGAAATGCAAATCTCAGAACGAGTCTGATCAACTTTTCACATGGGATTGCACATCTTTAACTGACGTCAGAAATATGAAAAAATTAGAATTCATTATAAATAATTTAAATAATACGCGTATTGAAATTACAGATGATATCGTACAAGTACGATGTGGCGATAATCCAACGAATCTAAATTTGACTTTGGAGAAGCTATCATCACTTATGTATAAAAAGAATATTAAAGACCTAGGCCTAAAAGCAAATGATGCTATATTTGAGATTCTTAATAAAAATGAATTCAAGAAAAAATTTAATAAGCTGCAGCAAAAGAAGAAAATAAAGAGTAATAAATCTCTAAATATATTAATATATGAACCCCCAAAGGATATAACAAATAAAACCATGCAACAAAAATTAATACAATAATTTCATGATACACCCCAGAGTGGACACTTAGGAATTCGTAAAACAGTACTAAAGTTGAAACAGCGCTACACATGGAAAAACATGCGGCAAATGGTTAAAAACCATGTAAACAGATGTGAAAAGTGTACTCAAAATAAACAAACGAGACACATTAAAGAAAGTATGACCATAACGGACACACCAACCACAAGTTTTCAAACAATATCCATCGACACAGTAGGACCACTTAAGATTTCAAATGGATACCGCTACATAAGTACTTACGATGCAGTGCGAACTGACTAAGTATGTTATTGCACACCCTATTGAATGCAAAGCCGCTAGGTCAATTGTACAAATACTAGTAGAACAATTGATTTTAAAATATGGTTATTTTAAAATATTAAAATCCGACCGAGGGACAAATTTGTCAATGAATTAATGAAAAACGTATGTAAACTATTAAAAATAGAGCAAAAATGGGACAAATGGATACCATACTATACTTTCGCGTACAATTCTACCCCACACGTAGACAATAACTACACACCATTTGAACTTATTTTTGGTAAATTACCATCATTTCCGACTGATTTGACAAAAGAAAAAACAAAACACTATAAATTAGAAGATTATTCCAATGAACTAAAAATCAGGCTAAAGACTTCAATAGAAAAAGCAAGAAATCTTATAGAAGTAGTAAAAAACAAAAGAAAAACTACTTACGATTTAAATGTAAATCCTTCAGATTTTAAAATAGGAGACCTTGTATTTGTAAAATTAGAAAACAGAAAGAGATCTCAAAGTCCATACAAAGGTCCATACGAAATAAAAGAAAGACAAGGAGTTAATTCAATAATAGAGATAAATAAGCAATTAAAAGCTTTTCACAGCAATATGTTGAAAAAATTTGTAAAATAAAATTTATTCAAAAGAATACATATGTATATAAAGATACTTACTATAATCAATTAATTTATTATATAGAAAATAACATAAAATAATTAAACTATTTTTTCTTACTTAAAAATAATAATTATAAATTTAAAAATTCCATTTAAAATAATTAATAAATTACATTTTTATCTTTACTTTAAATAATCTTTATAAAAAAAATTTTTACTTTAAAACAATTATTATAAATTAAAATTCGTTTTTTTAAAATTAACCATTTTATATAAAATCTTAAAAACATAATTTTAAATTAAAAGTTTTGATTAATTAATATAAAATTTATAATAAACTAAATTTTTCAATATTGAACATACATAATAACATTAATTAAGCTATTATATCAAACAAAGTTTATCAATTTTAATATAACGTTTATTATTTTGCCAATACTCCACCATCTTGAAAATGATCTCCAGATATAATTTTTTGCTTAAGGGTTAGGGTATAGTGAACTTACATAATCACCACTAACACCTTCTTCTATTTTCCATAGTAAAGAATTAAACAAATCATACGTTCCCACCAAACTCCACTAATTTAACCCATATCTTTCACAGTAAATTAAAACCACTCAAATTCACATTTTTATTCTTGATTTACGGAAATCGAAAATAAACAAAAATAATTCTAAGACATTTTTGGTCAAGCAATGAAAATTAAAATTTAGGACTATATAATTCGATTATTTAAAGGTCACTTTTATTTTGCACTAAATAATTTTAGATAAGGCTGATATTTAGCAACCGAATGGAAACAAAATTAAAAATTAAAAAATAAAATGAAAGACTTAATTTTTGTTTTTTGAAAAAATTGGGAAGACTTAATTTTATTTTAAAAGATTTTTTTCCGTTTTTATTTTCCCGACGTTTCGGAGTTTTTTTGACTCCTTCTTCAGGGTTACAATTATAAACTAAACAGTTAATTTCCTTAAATAATACATTAAACATCGACATATAACAAAGAGAGTATGAAAATAGAAAAAAAAGATTTAACAGTGCGAAACAATTTTTTGGTTTTTTAAGCATATGTACATTATGAGCTATTATAAGAATTATGTTAGTAAAATGTTGTAGATGCAGCTTATGTTATCAACGTCTTCTTTTTTGTTTATCGTTCGTTTTATGTTTTTTTGGATATGTAGGCTTTCTAGTGTTGTTCTTATGTTTATGTTTTTTTCCCTATCAATTATTTTTGCATTTTGAAGATCAGCTGTGTGTCCAGTATTTTTAATGTGTTGAGCTAAAGCTGTTGTTTCTTTTTTGGTTTTTATGTCTGATTCATGCTCTTTTGTGCGCGTTCCCAAAGATCGTTTCGTGGTTCCAATATATATTTTGTTACACGGGTTGTCGTTTCCTTTGCAAGGAATTTGATAAACAACATTCGATTCTTGTTGTTTGTCAATTGGTGTTTTTGTTTTGGTGAAAATTGTGTTCAGTGTAGATACCGATCTATGCGCAAAGGTTATTTTGTCGTTGCCGATTATTTCCTTCATAAATTTATTTTCTGTTAGTTTGTTAATATATGGTATTCGCATGTATCGCAATTCTGTTTTTTTGGCTTGGCTTATGTTATTTGTATTATTTTGGCTTCCGATTTCATTGTCTTTATAACTTTTTGAATTTGTGTTTCTGATTAATTTGTTGATTAGCTTAACAGGAAAATTGTTGTTGAGTAATATCTTTCTTATTTTAATTAAATTGTCTTCTAAAAATTGTTTATCACTTATTGTTGTTATTTTGTTGATCAGATTTTTCGCTGTGTTGATCTTATGGTGATTCGGCTGATCCGAGAAAAAATTCAAAATTCGCCCTGAGGAAGTGGGCTTGGTGTACCAGTCAAACATAAATTGGTTGTCCTTTCTTATTATTTTTATGTCCAAGTACGCCAAAATGTTGTCGGATTCTTCTTCCGCGGTAAATTGTAATTTTTGGTGGTAAGAATTCAGTTCGTCGAGTATATTGTTAATGTCATTTTTGTTTACAACCGCTAGAATGTCGTCTACGTATTTGAATAATTTGGTTATTGTTATGTTTTTTTGTTTTAAATTGTTTAGTGTTTCGTCTAACAAATCGTCCAATACTATATCCGCGATATATGGGGAGAGCGGGTTCCCCATGGGCATTCCAAATACTTGACTGTAAACGGTTTGGTCCAGTATGAAATAATTATTATCCTTTAAACAAAAATTCAGGATTTTAAGGAAAGAGCTTTTTTTAAGTTTTGTGTGATCACTAATTGTTGACCATTTTTGCATAATTATTTTGATGGCCAGGTGTATCGGTATATTGGTGAATAAGGACACTGCGTCGAAAGAGATTACCACCTCATTTTCTTTAATCTTCAAATCCTGAAGTTTTTCTTTGACCTGAGTAGAATTCTTTATGTTATATTCCTCCGATATCATATTTTTTAAAATCTCTCCTATGTGCTTAGATAGCTTGTAACACGGAACGTGGATTGACGATGCGATTGGCCTCAATGGTGTGTCTATCTTATGGATTTTAGGCAGTCCATAAAGTCTAGGTGCCGCTGCAGAATTACAGTTTAGTTTTTGTTTGAGTTGTTTGCATATCTGTTTGTCGTTGTATAAATCGTTAATTATTTTGTTATTTTCTCTTTGTAATTTGTTCGTGGGGTCGGTTCTCATTGTCTTGTATGTGCTTTTTTCCCCTATAATTTGTTTCATTTTGGTAATATATTCCTTTTTGTATAAAATTACTGTTTTGTTTCCTTTGTCCGCGCTGGTAATTATGATGTCGTTTTTGTATCCGTATAGTAACTTTTGTGTATCACTGTAAACTTTTAGTATGTAGGCAGATCTTTCGTTTTTTGAACCTCCTCCTCTCTTGTAATCTGTAAGTCTATGTGTAAACTTACTGCGCGCGAGATCTCGCTCTTTTTCATCTTTTAGTGTTTTTACACACTCTTCCACTTCTGCAATCAAGTGTAGGATTATTTAGTGCAAAATTTAGGACACCAACAACTGTAATTAATTTTTTTCACTTGTTTCTTTTTTGTACTCGTGCCGCTAACGCCACTCGCACAAACAAAAGCAACAACAACTAAATGCAGTTTAGGTTACACTCATGCGTCAATGGCTTTGTGCATTCAAGGCCAAGCCACTGACTACCTCAACTGATCTAATTTAAAATAAGAACAAAAATGCATGTGGTAAGAAAACACCCTTATGCAGTATTTCAAGGCTGGGAACATCGGAACTGAAGTCAATTCTCGTTGTGACTCTTTTTCGCTAATAGAATTTTACTTACTAAAAATTAGAATGCTGATGCAACCAAAATTTGGAATTGATTGGTGATCAGTGGGGATATCTAAATGGAGGAGGAGTTATGGTAAAATAACGGAAAAAATATTGTTAAGAAATACCGGTTTATTTTGTATAAATAAGTAAGATTGTAAATAATAAATTTAGATTTTAACTTGAATTCAATATCCGCACACTCGCCTTTGTTTTTATTTTAATTTCTCACTCACAGTTCGGCACATTGCCATAACCCTACAGCGTGGCTCGCTAACCTAATAAGCCAAATTTTTTTTTAATTGAACTAGGCGAAGTAGATAGAATTCATCCTAAGGTTTACCACATGGCGATCCTGCCAAGCCCAAACTGGACTAAAGATATAACAGCAACAGATACACTAGTTAGAAACTTTCCAAAAAACGGGTTCCAAGGCTAATTACAGAAAGTGATTTTGATGAAATCTTCCAACGAGTTTCGTCAACCATAGAAGAGTATATTCCGAAACCAATAGATAGAATTCATCCTAAGGTTTACCACAGTATATTGCGGTTTCATTTCCATACTGTGTGGAATGTTGAATAATCTGTCTATTATTTTCAAATGCTGGAATTTGCGGTCCTGACAATTTAGCTGAGTCTTCACCAGCTGTTGGAGCCAGATTCAACGTTTTCATCATATGCTGTAACGACACTTGGACATAGCTGGTAATTTTCTTTTCCAGATCTTTTTCAAACCGTGTTCTATAGCCTTCGTTAGCTTCAGCTACTAAATCGCTCACGAGCTTATTATTTGCTTCGCTAATAGGCGTGTCGTTAACTGGTGGAGGAACGTTTTTGTTTGTTGTCAGGCCAGTTGCCCCTAAGGTAGATTCATCTACAGTTTGCCCCGGTAATGGAACGTTCGGTGCTAGTGTGTTAGACATTGGTGGTGGAACATTGGTATTTGGCGGAAAATTGAGTGATTTATCTTCACCCGACCTTTTTGACACTGCGCCAGTTCTCTGGTCCACCACACTACCCTTATTGGACGAAACCCCTTTATTTGTCATTAAGTTAGCTGACAAATCTATATAAAATTTACTCCCGAGGCTCTGAGCCTGTTCTATGTCGACTAAATTTGAAATGTAGTTCGTGACTCTCTTCGGTGCGGACGTGCTTTTTGTTAGCTCTGTTGATTTTGCTAAATTATTCTTCTATTTTTAATTTTTAATTACTATGCCTTGTGTTTGTGGCCATAAGGTTGATCGGGGTCAACCATCAACTCAGTGTGCCAAGTGTAATGAACTTTTTCACTTGGTTTGCGTTAATATTTTGCCAGCTGATTTGGAATATTTACAAAGATCTAATAATTCTTATCACTGTAAAAATTGCTCGGCAGCGCGCCGAAATTCTATTCGTTCGCCTCCACCGTTTGCAATGCAATCGACTCGTGATAACTCGGTCTCTTTGTTGCCGATACCAAACGCTCAACTAGAGCAAGAACAACAACAATTAAAACCTGTTTTAACCCAGCAACAAGATCCCAATATGCAAGAAATGACACTGCAATTAGTGTTTCAAGAAATTACTGCTCTAAGAGAGGAAAATGCGCGAGTGGTCTCTTTAATTATCGCGTTACAGCAAAATAAAGAATTGCTTGTGCAAAAAGTTGATGACTTGAAATCAGAGCTTTATTCGTTAAAAGCTCAACTTTGTAACAATGAACTTACTTCTGTAGTCTCTCTTATTTCTCAAGATATCAAGTTTTTAAAAGACAATGCTGGTGGTGTGTTAAACAGCCCTCAAATGAACAATATTAAAAACAAAAGCAAGCTTGCTACGCTCTCGCAAAATAATAACGTGAAAGCTCTTAACTCAGTCTCGCCGTCATCTGTTTTAGTTGATCTGAGTTCTGATGAAATTGTTGTTGCTGATAATTTCTCTAATGCTTCCACATCGTTCGATGCTGCTGCTGCGGCCACTGCAGCATTATCTCCTACTGTTCTCCATCATTCGCATACTTCTCGTTCTCTGCAAGCACCGATGTCATATGCTGCTGCTGTTGCCGTTGATACTCCAGTTCATGCTCTTTCTAATGTTTCTCCCAGGCAGTCGACTCAACCTAATATGCATTTGAACAGCTTAAACAAAAACAATTCCAAAATACCTACAATTGTTGTTGGTACCAATGCGACTAGAAATACAGAACTTGTAGTTGCTGATAGAAAGAAGTGGATACACTTGTCATCGTTTGCACCGTCTGTTAGTGCTGATAACATTATTGAATATGTAGCTAATCATGCTAATATAGATAAAAATTTGCTTTCGTGCTTTAATCTGGTTAAGAAGGATGTGCCTTTGGACTCTTTGAGAAGAGTCAACTTTAAACTAGGTGTTTCTGAGGTTTTTTACGAAAAGTTGATGATTCCGGATTTGTGGCCTGCTAATGTTAGCGTGCGTCCATTTCAATTTTTTCAAAGGCCAGGAAAACAGCAGACCATTCCTTAAATAATTTAAATAACTTTTCAAGCTCAGAAAAAAAAAGCAAACAGTTAAAAATCTACTTTCACAACGTTTCTGGACTAAGAACAAAATCTCAATCCTTACTCGCTATGAGTTCGCAGCTGGACTTCGATATATTCGTCATAATTGAGACATGGCTGAATGAAAATTTTTTTGATTACGAGTTTTTTGACTCTAACCTCTATAATGTTTTCCGCAAAGACAGAGATGCTGTGAAAACTGGCTTTGCAAGAGGAGGTGGTGTTTTGATTGCGGTTAAAAAAAAACTGCATGCATCTTTATATGTCCTTAAGACTGTAGACACCCTACTTGACCAGCTATGTGTGCGCGTGCAAGGCTCTTCTGGATTTTTGTTTATCTGCGCCTCTTATATACCTCCGAATAGTAACGAAACTCTATATAAGATGCATGTTGATAACATTATTTCACTTGCTTTATATGAACTACGTGATAATCATCTTTGTGTGCTTGGTGATTTTAACTTAACTAATGTTTCTTGGTCTCATGCAGCTAATAGTACTGGTTGAATTCCTAGTAATCTTAACAGTATAAGTGAATTATATGTGACTTTTTAAGCATTGATCTCATGCAAATTAACTGCTTTTTAAATAAATTTCAAAGAATTTTAGATCTAATTTTTTTCAGTAACAATATTAATTTTAATTTAACGGAATGTTTTTTCCCTCTATCTACAGTGGGCATGCATCACGTGCCTTTAATTCTTGAGCTTGAGTTTTATGAATTTTCGTGTGTCAAAAATGTTAATCCTAATATATCCTTTAACTTCAGTTTGTGTAATTTTTATTTGCTTAACAATTTGTTTCAATCGTTGAACTGGGATGCTTTGCTTCACGATCCCGATGTTACAATTTGTTTTGATATTTTTAGATCTAGAATTGCAAAAATATGTCAAGAAAACATTCCACTTGTTGTTAAGAAACAGTATAAATTGCCTTGGCACACAAAACGGCTAAAGCGACTAAAGAATCTAAGAAACAAATTTTTTCGCAAATTTAAAAAAACTAATGTAATAACATATTTTGATATATACAAAAAGTATTCTAAAGATTTCAATTGTTTAGATAAATTCTTATACAGAAATCATGTTTTAAAATTTGAAGCCAGTATAAAATCAAATCCAAAAGCTTTTTGGCGTTTTATCAAATTGAAAAAATCTAGTTCAAGTATTCCAGCTTCATTATTTTTTAATGATAAAATTGCGAATACCGCAAAAGATGTATCGAACCTCTTTGCTGATTTCTTTAGCT
Organism: Tricholauxania praeusta; assembly: GCA_949775025.1. Taxonomy (NCBI): domain Eukaryota; kingdom Metazoa; phylum Arthropoda; class Insecta; order Diptera; family Lauxaniidae; genus Tricholauxania; species Tricholauxania praeusta. The sequence goes on from OX459030.1 coordinate 78,674,617, forward strand.
CTAATTTTACATTGGAAACTGCTTCTTACGTAAGCGGTTCCTTTAATATAGAATCATCCCTTAATTTTGGGTCTTTAACTATTGATTCTGATGACGTTACCAGTGGTATTGAACGACTTAAATCGTCTACCCAAACAGACATTGATGAATTTTCGGCAATTTTGCTCAAAAAATGTTCTTCTCTTGTTTATCCTTTGAAAGCTATCTTTAATAAATCTTTGTCTTCAGGAGTCTTCATAAATGATTGGAAAATTGCTTTTATTACTCCCATCTTTAAGAGTGGTAATAAAAATGATGTGAGTAATTATAGACCCATTTCCAAATTAACGACAATCTCTAAACTCTTTGAGTGTATCATCAAGGACAAGCTGTTCTATGCCGTCAAAAATTTAATCATACCCAATCAACATGGATTTGTAACTGGGCGTTCTACAGTTTCCAATCTTGCGGTTTTCACTGAAGATTGTATTTCGGCGTTTCAGAAAGGTTTCCAAGTTGATGCTGTTTACACTGACCTATCGAAAGCTTTTGATACGGTCTCTCATAGAATCCTATTAAAAAAACTAAATTGCTTGGGCTTTCATTCCGTTTTTTTGGAGTGGATCAAATCCTATCTAAGCAATCGCAGGTGTGTGGTTGTTGTTGATAATGTACTGTCTAATTCCTTTGTTGCATCCTCGGGTGTACCACAAGGTAGTATTTTGGGGCCTTTATTTTTTGTCTTATTTGTCAATGACATAAGTAGTTGTTTTTCTTTTGCCAAATTTTTACTGTACGCAGACGATTTGAAAATTTATTCTGTAATAAAAAATCAGCAAGATGCTCGAAAGCTTCAGTTAGAAATTGATAAAGTTCATATTTGGTGTTGTAGCAATCTTCTAACCTTAAATATTAACAAATGCTTCTATATAACTTTTTCTAAGGGGCACACTGTCATTCAAACTTCCTACCACATTGCCAACTCCTACTTAAAATCAGTCAAGGAAATTAAAGATTTGGGTGTAATTTTTGACTCCAAGTTTACTTTTAACAACCATATTAATTACACAATATCAAAAGCTTATGCCATGCTTGCCTTTATCAGACGTAACAGTAGTGATTTCTCTGACCCATACTCCCTTAAACTCCTTTATACTTCGTTTGTCCGTTCTAAGCTGGAATATGCGTCTTTCATTTGGAGGCCTTATCACGCTTGCCATATGAATCGTATAGAACGCATTCAGAAAGTTTTTATTCGCTTTGCACTGCGGTCTCTGCATTTTAATGAACCATTTCCTTCATATCACTCTCGTTGCATGCTAATAAATTTGAAAACATTACAAAACAGGAGAACTATACTTTCATTAGCTTTTGTTTTTGACATCATCCGAGGTGGGGTTGATTGTCCTTCGCTTTTAGAAAAGATCCCGTTCAATGTTCCAGCAAGAGCTCTTCGAAATTTTGATACATTTTTTGTTGGATGTGTTAGAACGAACTACGCACTAAATGCTCCGTTTATGAGAGCATTAATTGAATTTAATAATATTTCTAACTTAGTTGTAGTCGATTTTTCTGCTTCAAAAATCTCATTTATGAAATTGATGAATTCTGTATATAATTAGTTATTATTTAAATATAAATCAACATTCTAATTTTAATTTTACTCATTCATCTCATTAGTCTGTAAGGATTCTGTATTCATAGACTAAATATATATAAAAAAATAAATAAATAAATTTTGGGGTATGGACTAGCCGTAGTTTCAGTTCTATTTAAATCGTATTGGTGTATACGTTTCGACAATCTTCTTTCCTTAACCTTTTCTGAGCTTTTCATTTAAACTCTATGATAATTCTTATTTTATCTGTGCTTTCGTGTATCGACAAGATTATAAATTTGTTTTGTTTTGGGTGGGGGGGTTTATAGCTGACAAGGTTATTTTATTGATGTTTGGATAGCGGTTTAGCGATGACCTAAATTTTCTACGCATTTCTTTCGAAATATTTTGTGAGAGTGAGCCTACAGATTTACCGATCTGTAACTAATTGTAATTGAACTGCAAGCTATGCAATATCCTACCAATGATACAACTCGACATAACTAAATTCGTGCATCAAGCGTATTTCTTTCTTTTAATTACACGCCAGGCCACTCATTCAGTAACCTCAGTACAATTTCGAAACCCTATGCGTTTTCTAAGGTTACCGTGTTTACGTCTGGCGGTATATCGTTGGCAGGAGAAAGCAAGCCCGAAATTCAATAGACCAACCCATTCTTCCTCCCTTTTCTTTGCCCGGTGCAATTAATCCTTTGTTTATTTTAAAAGAAGCCATCGTGCAACAAAAAAGGAAACAAGACGATTGGACAAAAAAACTAAAACGAATGCATGAAACATTTTTCCAAACTCAAAGTTACGTGAAAACTTCTCATAAAAATTTCTCGTATGAATTTCCTCCATAACATTTGGCTGGACGAATCTTAAACAAAATGTATTCAAAATAAAAAAAATAAATTTTAAAAATGGACCGTAAGATGTATACTCCGATAATTAACACACCCGTTTAAAATTCGAAAGCCAAATGAACGGTTTACGACAGCAATATTTTTTTCCTATAAATCGATCACTTTGCTAATCTATTTCTTATGTTTGTATTTTTATCGTTTTCATTAATGAATTAAATCGTTCATGCAATCAAGTAAACTACCATGTTTAAAAAAAATTAAAATAGTACCAAAAACTTTTTTGTAAAATTCTCTGATTAAATTATCTGTGTGAAGGTTCTGATTAAAATTTAAAATATGAATTAATTCATTCTTCAACAGCATCCCCACAATACAATGCAATTAGTCTCCTTTACAATCTACTGTTGGACTAAGACATTGCATCCTGAAGTAATGCTTGTTGAAATCTGTTCATACTGTAACTACAAAAAAAAAAAAACAAGCACGTTTCTGGTCCACCATTTGCATTACATCATGTATGCCAAAAAGCCAATTAGAAAAGGCATTTTGCATTCTATAAAAAAAATATTCCTATTATGTCTATCACTACCATCTCCAGTTCCAAATGCATTTAACTTTCTGTAACATAACAGCTTGTTAAGCCACTTAGCCCTAGAGCTGGCAATGAACGATTGCTCCTACTTTAATCCTGATGACCAAAAAAATAAAAAAAAAAATTTTTTTTTTTCCCGTTTTGGATCAATATCTTGTCGGTTCCATGCATTACCCAGTACATTTTGGTATCTCTGCCATAGTTAGCCAAGCCAATGAATTAATGTAAAAACCCGCCGAGACACGATCAGCTCAAGATCAGCCCTGTTCTAATTGATTTTTAACCTTTGGGCGCCATTATTGTTACGAGACCCTGCTTTATCGTACCTGAATCGGTGCTCACCGGCTAGCTCTTGGTTTCAGGCGTGTTTTCTTAACCCGCCGACTCAGGTCGAGGTGTCGAAAAATAAATCTCACTTCCGGTATGAAACTTCCGGAAGTGAAACTTTAAATATTAAAAAAAAACGAAACGCCTATTCAAGCAATTTCAAAATGAAATTCTCGGGCAAAATAGGCGGAATGCATGCAAATATCTATTTCAACATAAAAGGAAAGGAAAAGAAACTTAATATATAAAAAGAAATTTAATAAAAAAAACTCAAGACCTCCGTAGCACAGTGGAATTTTGTGGCCATAAATAGGAGGGTCGTTCCATCTATAATTTGCTTTTTTTACCCTAACGTGTTTTAAATTGGCTGAAAATCTTTTGAGTGATTAAGGCATTATCTAATATATAGATAAATATTATATCAAACTTTTTCGACCCATAGTTTTGATAAAAAAATTAATTTCTTAACCCTGTTCAGAGCCGCTCGTAAATAACACAAAAACTTGAATGATAAATATAAACAAACACAATTCAAATTCGCTTTCATATTATTTTTAGGTAGCTGTGTACTAGTAGATGACAAAAAAAAACTCCAAGTTTGGAAAAATTAACGCCTAAGCGTTATATATACACTGAAAGAAAAAAAAATGTACGTTTCAGGAAAACATCGATTTCTCAAATACTCCAAAATCGATTTCAGCTTTTTTAGGCTCAAATCGTTCAAAACATATAGGAGTACCACTCCTTAAGCTCGTTCATGTTTCTGCATCCTGTTTGATCTCAAAAGCATTTTACTAAAGATTTATGAAACTTAAAAATAAAATTAGGATATTCCATTGATACTTTTGTTAATTTTTCGATATTTTTTTGTAATTTTTATAGCATTTTCAAACTTTTTAAATCTTCAGCTTTTTTCAATTTTTAAAAGTTTTTCAATTTTTTTAAGTTTTCTATTTTTTTGAAAATTTCAAAAATTTAAGAAATATTTAAAATTTTAAAAATAGAAAAATTTCAAAAATTGGCATAGATTGAAAAAAGCTGAGTTTCTCAAAATGTTCAAAACATATAGAAGTACCATCCCTAAAAGTTTAATTTATGGTTTTGCACCCTATTTGATTTGACAAGCATTTTGTCCTGTACTGAAGAAAGGTGACCCGACAATCTGCGCTAACTACCGGGGAATCAATCTTCTTGCCATCTCTTACAAGGTCCTGTCGACTGTACTGTGTGAAAGACTTAAGCCGTTTGCCAACACACTGATTGGGCCATATCAGTGCGGCCTTAGACCTGGTAAGTCCACCATAGACCAGATCTTCACACTCCGTCAAATCCTGGAAAAAACCCACAAAAAACAGATCGATACCCATCATCTCTTTATCGATTTTAAAGCTTATTTCTATAGCCCGATACGGGATTGCCTGTATGCCACCATGTCTGAGTTCGGTATACCTGCGAAGCTGGTGCGGCTTTGCAGAATGACTTTGAGCAACACAGCCAGCTCCGTCAGAGTAGGAAGGCACCTCTCCGAAGCATTTGATACCGAACGAGGTTTCTGACAGGGCGATCCACTATCCTGCAACCTCTTCAACTTTGTGATGAAAGGGGTGTTGCGAAGAGCCAGTGTACATCGCAATGGCACTATTTTCTACAAAAGTGTCCAGCTCCTTGCATATGCCGATGATATTGATATCATTGGACGTTGTAAGCGAGATGTTACTGCTGCGTTCTCTGCTATCGAAAATGAGTCAGCGAAAGTGGGTTTGACGGTGAACGAGGGCAAAACAAAGTATATGCTGTTCACAAACAGGGAGATGCGGCGCATTGGATCCTTTGTTACTGCGAACAACTATACTTTCGAAGTTGTCAAGGAATTCACCTATCTTGGCACCGCCGTGAACACTCAAAACGATGTCAGCCTGGAGATAAAGCGAAGACTAACTCTTGCTAATAGGTGTTACTATGGTCTCAGTAAGCAATTGAGTAGTAGAGACCTCTCTCGCCCGACAAAACTGACACTCTACAAGACGCTCATCTTACCCGTGCTACTTTACGGCGCAGAAGCATGGGTTGTGTCGCAGACTGATGCAGCCACGCTTGGGGTGTTTGAGAGAAAAATTCTTCGCAAAATCTTCGGTCCTGTTCACGTCGGCCACGACTACCGTATTCGAATGAACCACGAACTGTACTAGCTCTACGCTGACATTGACATAGTCAAGCGCATCACTATCCAACGTTTGCGCTGGCTGGGACATGTTGTGCGTATGGACGAAGAAGCTCCGGCGAAAAAAGTGTTTGATGCGGAAGCCGTTTGGCGACGACGAAGAGGAAGACCATGCCTCCGATGGAAAGACCAAGCCGAGGAAACCCTATCCACGCTTGGTGTGAATGATTGGAAAAGGCGCGCGCGAAGCAGAGGCGCCTGGAGAGAGCTTTTGAGGTCGGCCGTAACCCGGTAACGGGTTGTTATGGCCACCCAAGTAAGTAAGTAAATAAGCATTTTAGTAAAGATTGATGAAACTTAAAAATAAAAATTTGGATCTTCCATTGATACTTTTGTTAATTTTTCGATATTTTTTTGTAATTTATATAATATTTTCAAACTTTCGAAATCTTCAGCTTTTTTTCAATTTCTAAAAGTTTTAAAATTTTTTTAAGTTTTCCATTTTTTTTGAAAGTTTTAAAAATTTAAGAATTATTAAAAATTTTAAAAATGGAAAAATTTCAAAAACTGGCATAAATTGAAATAGTTAAATTTTTTCATTTTAAGCCAATTTTTTCATTTTTAAAATTTTTAATATTTCTTAAATTTTTGAAACTTTCAAAAAAAATGGAAAACTTAAAAAAATTGAAAAACTTTTAGAAATTGAAAAAAGCTGAAGATTTCGAAAGTTTGAAAATATTATATAAATTACAAAAAAATATCGAAAAATTAACAAAAGTATCAATGGAAGATCCAAATTTTATTTTTAAGTTTCATAAATCTTCACTAAAGTGCTCTAGTTAACTTGTTTGAAGCAAAATGCAATAATGTAGCATATTGGCGGAAAGTACATTGTTTTGGCTTAATAAAAATTAATATAGTTTTCTAATTATAATTTACTGAGCCTTCTGTTCAGTACTGTTAGTGTGAAAAAAACACAAAAAAATTACAGCGCAAAATGCATAAAAAGAAACAAATCATTTCTTTTGGGCAAACCAGCAGCTTATACTAGTTTCGATGACCGCTACGTCATCATCATCAGTAAGCTTTGTTCGCCGAAATTTAATAGTCTAACTAGCATCCTATATCTTACTTCTTGCGTTGACCATTTAAGAATCATCGCAACAAATATAAACATAGTGCGCCAAAAACTACATTTCCCTCTTCATATGCAAATTGTTCTTGTAATCTTTTTGATATCACACATTTCTTGACTAGCGCTCCGTCGAAGGCTTATTTGGCGATACGAACGTAGGTGCAAGTGCTAATATGTAAAATCGGCAAGCTCACCGAAGGTAATTTTTTTGTTTGTGTTTATAGAACAGATCATAATATTTTAATTTATTATTTACTGAGCCTTCTGTTCAGTACTGTTAGTGTGAAAAAAACACAAAAAAATTACAGCGCAAAATGCATAAAAAGAAACAAATCATTTCTTTTGGGCAAACCAGCAGCTTATACTAGTTTCGATGACCGCTACGTCATCATCATCAGTAAGCTTTGTTCGCCGAAATTTAATAGTCTAACTAGCATCCTATATCTTACTTCTTGCGTTGACCATTTAAGAATCATCGCAACAAATATAAACATAGTGCGCCAAAAACTACATTTCCCTCTTCATATGCAAATTGTTCTTGTAATCTTTTTGATATCACACATTTCTTGACTAGCGCTCCGTCGAAGGCTTATTTGGCGATACGAACGAAGGTGCAAGTGCTAATATGTAAAATCGGCAAGCTCACCGAAGGTAATTTTTTTGTTTGTGTTTATAGAACAGATCATAATATTTTAATTTATTATTTACTGAGCTTTCTGTTCAGTACTGTTAGTGTGAAAAAAAAAAAAAAAAATTACAGCGCAAAATGCATAAAAAGAAACAAATCATTTCTTTTGGGCAAACCAGCAGCTTATACTAGTTTCGATGACCGCTACGTCATCATCATCAGTAAGCTTTGTTCGCCGAAATTTAATAGTCTAACTAGCATCCTATATCTTACTTCTTGCGTTGACCATTTAAGAATCATCGCAACAAATATAAACATAGTGCGCCAAAAACTACATTTCCCTCTTCATATGCAAATTGTTCTTGTAATCTTTTTGATATCACACATTTCTTGACTAGCGCTCCGTCGAAGGCTTATTTGGCGATACGAACGAAGGTGCAAGTGCTAATATGTAAAATCGGCAAGCTCACCGAAGGTAATTTTTTTGTTTGTGTTTATAGAACAGATCATAATATTTTAATTTATTATTTACTGAGCTTTCTGTTCAGTACTGTTAGTGTGAAAAAAACACAAAAAAATTACAGCGCAAAATGCATAAAAAGAAACAAATCATTTCTTTTGGGCAAACCAGCAGCTTATACTAGTTTCGATGACCGCTACGTCATCATCATCAGTAAGCTTTGTTCGCCGAAATTTAATAGTCTAACTAGCATCCTATATCTTACTTCTTGCGTTGACCATTTAAGAATCATCGCAACAAATATAAACATAGTGCGCCAAAAACTACATTTCCCTCTTCATATGCAAATTGTTCTTGTAATCTTTTTGATATCACACATTTCTTGACTAGCGCTCCGTCGAAGGCTTATTTGGCGATACGAACGAAGGTGCAAGTGCTAATATGTAAAATCGGCAAGCTCACCGAAGGTAATTTTTTTGTTTGTGTTTATAGAACAGATCATAATATTTTAATTTATTATTTACTGAGCTTTCTGTTCAGTACTGTTAGTGTGAAAAAAAAAAAAAAAAATTACAGCGCAAAATGCATAAAAAGAAACAAATCATTTCTTTTGGGCAAACCAGCAGCTTATACTAGTTTCGATGACCGCTACGTCATCATCATCAGTAAGCTTTGTTCGCCGAAATTTAATAGTCTAACTAGCATCCTATATCTTACTTCTTGCGTTGACCATTTAAGAATCATCGCAACAAATATAAACATAGTGCGCCAAAAACTACATTTCCCTCTTCATATGCAAATTGTTCTTGTAATCTTTTTGATATCACACATTTCTTGACTAGCGCTCCGTCGAAGGCTTATTTGGCGATACGAACGAAGGTGCAAGTGCTAATATGTAAAATCGGCAAGCTCACCGAAGGTAATTTTTTTGTTTGTGTAGTATAAGCTGCTGGTTTGCCCAAAAGAAATTATTTGTTTCTTTTTATGCATTTTGCGCTGTAATTTTTTTTGTGTTTTTTTCACACTAACAGTACTGAACAGAAGGCTCAGTAAATAATAATTAAAGTATTATGATCTGTTCTATAAACACAAACAATATAGTTTTCTTTTATCGGCATTATATGAATTTTACGGAATTTTCAAAAATTAGAATGAAAAATGGTAAAAGTGAAAAATTTTAAAACTTTAACAGAAAAAAACAGAAAACTTTATCCCCGGATTTAAAAAATTTTTTTATATATTATGTGCAAAGGTATGGCCAAAAAAAAAAAAGCTGCGCATTTTCATAACTTTTTTTTATCAGTTAATAATAATAATAATAATAGAGTTTAGCTACTACAGCTATTATAGCCTTCTTAGCTATTTAGCATTGAAGCTTTATACCAAGTAAAAAGCTTATTCAATAAAAAATGGAATAGAAAAAATTATCATGCACATTAATTTGTTATTTATTTTATAATTTTTTCTTAGCTTTATCGCACTTTCTCAACATACCCACTCACACCATGTAAAAATAGACATATAGATATTAAAATAATTATATGTATAAATTTACGTGGTCCAAGGCATAAATGTTAGAAAAAATTTACCCAGCATGCTGTGGGGCTCGGACAACACAAACAAAAAAATTCACACCACCATTAAGCTACAAATTTAGCTACAGTTAGTTTTCAGTCTAAGCTTGAGTTGACCTTTTGACAAGCTAATGTTATAAACTTCGCAATTATTAATGAGTTGTCATGCGATTAAAAGGAGCTGTAGCCATATAATTAGTTCTACTAACCGGTTGATAAAATAACTGATAAGAGTTACGAGTACTCCTCCGATTACTATTAAAATGTATATAGTTAAGAAGCTCTGGTGCAGCAAGAGACCCAGTTACAAGTTGATGCAGATAAAGTATATCCGCAATATTTCTACGCGAGCTCAAAGACTGCATATGTAATAACTTTAAACGATCCACATAAGGAGGAAGATTTAAAGGGTCAATCCAATTTAAGCCATTGAGAGCAAAACGAATAAAATTTTTTTGAATTCTTTCAATTCTATTTATATGAATATTATAAAATGGTGACCATACTTGGCTGGCGTACTCTAAGTGAGGGCGCACTATTGTATTATATAAAGTCACCGTTACTAAAGGGCTATTAAATTCTTTTGCCCACCTCTTAATAAAGCCAAGCAGAGATGAGGATTTTTTACAAATTTGATTAATATGCTCATTAAAAGTCAACTTAGTATCAAAATGTATACCTAGCAGGGATGATATTGGCATATTTGTAAAAGGGCCAAAGTTCGAACTAAAATAGGGCTTTTTTAACATAAATAGGGCTTCTGTAAATCAAATCGTATACAACCATTTATATTATAACCAAATGTTTTCTTGTTACAAAATTTATTTTGCTGTTTAAATTTAATTGTAAACATAAATTTTACATAGGAACATTTAAGCGTTTACGATTTTTTTGTATAAGTATGTATATCGCTAATTTTCTTCAATAACGTTATAACCCTAAAACGTAAAAATTCAGTTAAAATGCTTGCCCCGAAATATTTGATTTTTTGAGTTATGACGTTATTGAAGAAAATGAGCGATATATTAAAGAACTAACTATGTTGAGATCGATTTTTAGAAACTTCATCAAAAGGAAATGGAGAAACAATTGATATATTTTCAGATTTAGCACATCAAATTTAACTTATTACTTAGGTCAACAAATCGAAAAAAAATGTTGGTGCCGAGATATAGTTCGAAATATTTTTAATTTTTTTTCCCACGTGTCATTTTTGACTAACCGTCAGTTTTGATTATTTAACTTGATTTTTATATCAGTTGCCTCAATGATCCAAATGTGTTTTACATTTGTGGTGAATACAAAGTGAAAAAGTTCAGAAAACCTATAACAGATTTTATAAAAAGTGCTTATTTTGCTTACTTTAAGTCGAAAATTGTGGATAAATACTACCCGACAATACCCCAAATTGTTTGCAAAATGTGTTATGAACATTTGAGAAAGTGTATTAGTGGTAAAAGAAACCATATGAGGTTCGGAATAATGTTAAAATAATGATTTATCCAGACTTGGATTCTGCTAGAAGACCCTTACCACATTCAGAGGAAGTACCTGTTCCAACATTTTGTTCCATTCGTGAATCATCATTTGAAGAAGTCATTAATGAAATGAGTAGCGACATCGAAGAAGAATTAAATGATTGGATAAGGGATCTTGAACTTTCTAAAGAATCTGCAGAGGTTTTGGCTTTTAGATTAAAAGAAAAAAACTTGTTGAAGTCAGGTACAAAAGAACAAGAGAGCATGACTTGCTACCATTTTTTCAATCGGAAAATGATATTGTTTTTTTTTGGATGTGCAAGGCCTTATTCTCGAAATGGGTCTTTCAAAATACCATCCAAATGAATGACGTTTGTTGAAGTTATTAAAAACTTTCTGGGAAACTACAAGTCAAATAACTGCTCTGAAATTGTAAGTGACATCCTAGAGCACTTTAATAACTTAGGATGCAATATGTCCATCAATTCCCAGAAAATCTTGGATCCTATAGCGAAGAACAAGGGGAGCGGTTTGAACAGGACCTTAAAAATATGGAAGAAAGATACCAAGGCCGATGGGATCGCCATATGATGGCTGACTATTGTGGGGGGATGTAACGTGATAGTCCCTACTAAAGTCGCGAAAGTCGCGAAAAAGAAAGTTCTTTTTTAAATTATGTAAGTTGTTTTTCATGTAAACTTTTTTTTACAAGGCAAAATCTAGAAAACTACACATAGGATATCAAAAGTTTTGCTAATAATGTATTCAATATAAGGTCCTTAGTTAAAATAAAAGTACAGCTTCTTGGCACCAGAACTAGTGTTGACTACTGTTATAAATCAAACAAAACTTTTTTCATATAAAACAAATCTCTGAAATAATTTCAATTTTGTAATGTAATCATATTTAATACTTGGCAATGCCAAACACTTTGTATTTATTGGGCAACACCTTAAGTGATGCCAATGAGTGAATGTGACACATTGAAGTTTGTATACAGCTGATCTGTCATCATAATTTTTGACTTTTAACTTCCTGTTTGCTGTGTCCAACGTTTATAGACGGAAAAATTGAGAAAGTAAAATAAATATTAAAATAAAACTCAAATCCGCTGTTTCATTATAACTCAGAAGTGGGATATCGAAAGGATTTCATCAATATTGTAAGCCTATGAAGAAATTTTGAACCAAACGCAGACGATGCCTTATGTACAGAAGCAAACCATGATTGACGCGCTTACCGAAGCAAACATTGAGTTCGAAGAAAACGCTGGGGTAGTAGAACTAAGAGCACTTTATAATAAACTGATGGATGCTCAAAGCACCGATGCCAACGGGACTAGTAATGGACGCCCAGTGAATGAGGAGCCGCAGCAGGCGATTGAAGATGAAACTGATTTGGAAGTGGCCAGAGTGGAGAAGGAGATTGAGTTGTTCCGTAAGCGGCGTGAGTTGCAAACACTCAAAAACGAATGGAGCGAACTTGAGACGAAAAAATTTGATTTTTCCGCGTTTGAGGCCATGATGCAGTCATTTAATGGTGATGATACGTATGACATACGCAAGTGGTTTGATGATGTCGAAGATGCCTTTGCAGTATTTGAATGCAGTGAGCTCGACAAGTTTGTCAGTGTGCGGCGTATGCTCAATGATACAGCAAAAATTTTTCTACGCACTCACATACATTGAACTGAAGGAAGCTTTGACTGAGGAGTTTGGACGTATTTATACGATGAACGAGGTGTTTCAGCAATTAAAGGCTCGCACACTGAAGCCAAGTGAATCAGTAAAAAGATATGTAATCGATATGCAGGAAATTGCCACTCGCGCCAACATCCCTGATGCAGATTTAATTGATTGTATCATTGAAGGTTTAAACGACCGCTGCAACAACATCATTATTCTGATGGGTGCCACCACCATAAAACAGCTTAAATCATTGTTGGACCGTTGGGAAAAGAAACGAGTTCGTGCAAGCATTCCACCAAAAACAGCTGCTCACACTGTTTCATCTTTCCCGAGCGTTGTGAAACCGAAGACAACTAATACTTCCACTGGAACTTTGAGTGCTGAGTCTAGGCAAACACGTTGCTACAATTGCTCTCAATATGGTCACTACCAGAGCCAATGCCCGAAGCCAAGACGTCCACCTAACTCATGCTTTACATGCCATAAAGTTGGCCATTTTCATCAGGAGTGTCCGAGAAAGAAGCGTTTGGCAGCTGCTATTATGCAATAAACTGACGAAAACGGCGAACCAGTAGCTGGAGAAGAAGTTGGCAGAGTAGCGGAGAAAATTAAAGCATTCCAAATGGTAAGTGCTGCCTTTATTGATCAACATAGCAACTACACTGAAGATAAATGTTATATTTCTCTTTTTGATTCGGGTAGTCCATGTAGTTTCGTACGAAAATCGTTAGTCCCGTTCGCATTTGAAAATAAAAAGCCAACACCATTCCGAGGAATGGGGAATAAATTCTTAAGTACGTAGGGCACGGTAAATTGTAAAATTATATTCCGTGGAAAAACAGTTATTCATGAATTCATTGTTCTTCCAGATAGTGAAACTTTAGTACCGCTGCTTGTCGGACGGGACGCGCTGACGAAATTTAATATGTATCTTTGTCGTTTTTTTAAAAAATATAGCCGTGAAGCTTTGTTTAAAATAAGAAATAAAACTTTTGATTCAGCCCTACTCTGAATAGGATTTCTTAGTAAATCAAAAGACGCAAGTACACTGACGAAGTCACCCGAGCACGAGGATTGGCGTCACAAGCTTACGCAAGTTGAATTTGCAATTAACAACACTAATCACATGAGCACAAAAGTTTCTGCTAGCAAGTTATTGTCTTAGGCTGAGAGCCGGCTGTAGAAAAGTCGAGTGTATAAGATTACAGGATGAGATGTATGCCAAATGATAGAGCTCAATGAGCCTAAATAGAATATCTAGGGTTGCATTGCCAAAGCCTGTCCCGATGGCCGAAAATGCCCGAATTTTAGCCAATTTTGTTGTTCTAATTAAAACTGTAGTACATAACAGCTTGAAATGTATGCCAAATGATAGAACTCGAAGAAGCCTAAATATAGTACCTGGGATTGTATTGTTAAATCCTGTCCCAAACATGGGTTTTCACCGGTTTTTTGGGTCAATTTTCATTAATGAAGATAGCAGCTTAAAATTCGTGCCAAATGATAGATATCGAAAAGCCTAAATAGAATATATAGGGTTGCCTTGTCGAATCATGTCCTAAACATTATTTGACACCCGTTTTTGGGGTCAACTTTTCTTAAATGAGTGGCATCTCATGTTTGGGACAGGATTCTACAAGGCAACCCTATATATTCTATTAAGGCTCTTCGATATCTATCATTTGGCACAAATTTCAAGCTGTTATCTTCATTAATGAAAATTGACCTAAAAAACCGGTGAAAACCCATGTTTGGGACAGGATTCAACAATGCAATTCCAGGTATTATAATTAGGCCTCTTCGAGTTCTATCATTTGGCATTCATTTCGAGCTGTTATGTACTACAGTTTTAATTAGAACAATAAAATTGGCTAAAATTCGGGCATTTTCGGCCATCGGGACAGGCTATGGCAAGACAACCCTAGATATTCTATTTAGGCTCGTCAAGCTCTATCATTTGGCATGCATCCCATCCTGTAATCTTATACACTCGACTTTTCTACAGCCGGCTCTTGGACTATTTGGTGTCGAACAGAGAGGTAGTGTCATAGATGAGCTGACGGAGTATTTAGATGAAAAGTATACAGACAATATAAGAGTAGACTTGGCCGACTTGCGGAGTGTAGCCTCTGAAGCAATAGAAAAGTCCCAACTGTACAATTTACAATATTTCAATGAACACCACTCGCCAGCACAGCAATTTCATGTCGGAGATTTCGTAGTTATTAAAAATGTAGACACTTCCGTTGGAACTAACAAAAAATTAATACCTAAATATCGAGGCCCATACGAGATAAAAAAAAGTTAGATAATGATCGTTATGTAATAGAAGATATTGAAAACTGTCAAGTCACACAGATGCCATACCATGGAATCTTGGACTCAAGTCGACTAAGAAAATGGGTGGAGTCTGATCAGGTATTGGAAGATAAGAATTTGGATTTCGAAGGTAGCACTTAGAATTAATATAAGTCTTTTGTGCAATCGAGGTCGATTGCATGGTCAGAGTGGCCGAACTGTAATGTAATCATTTTTAATACTTGGCAATGCCAAACACTTTGTATTTATTGGGCAACACCTTAAGTGATGACAATGAGTGAATGTGACACATTGAAGTTTGTATACAGCTGATCTGTCATATACTCTCCATTTTTGACTTTTAACTTCCTGTTTGCTGTGTCCAACGTTTATAGGCGGAAAAATTGAGAAAGTAAAATAAATATTAAAATAAAACTCAAATCCGCTGTTTCATTATAATTTGAAGTTTAAAAAGTCGAAAGCCATCGTATTACTTAAGGGTCCACTAACATTTTTTAGGAGAAAAATAAAACACTTAAATTTTATCCCAGTCTACAATCAATTAAGCGTTTACCTTAAAATGGCCATAAAACGAGTAAGTAACCAGGTACGATTTTACAGATCTTGTTTTTGCAATCTCCGAACACTAACATATATAATAATTGTGCATTGTCAGATTTGTTTGAAATTTTTTACCGATTTTGATCTTGCTTAAAACGAACCGTGTCGGCCATAGTGCTAATTTTAGAATGGCCATAAAACGAGTAAATGAGCAGCTCCAATTTTGCGGATTATATATTTGGAATCTCCAGACACTATATAATAATTGTGCATTGTCAGATTTGGTTGACAATTTAATCGATCTTGATTTTGCTTGAAGCGAACCGTGTATCCCAGTAAGCTTTTCTTTGAAAAATAAAAAATTGTGATCATTTTTCGGTAGAATTTTGCAAAAGGGCCAAAAATGAATAAAAAGGGCCACGGGGCTTTTGAAAAATAAAAGGGCTCAAAAAAGCCCTAAAAGACCCCAAATATCATCCCTGATACCTAGGTCTTTGACTACATCGACACGACAAATATTTTTATCTTTTAATTTATAATCAAATTCCACAATAGTTTTCTTCCTGGTAAAAATCATAGCTTGGCATTTATCAGGATTAAGATGTAAGTTATTCTTAGAACACCAAACTTCAAAGGATTTCAAGTCAGACTGAAGTGGAATAGTGTCACCAACCCCCTTTACGTTCCTGTAAATTTTCATGTCATCTGCATATACTAACAGATGGGAGTTTTTAATAACATGTGTAACGTCATTAATTGCTAAAATGAACAGGAGCGGCCCCAGGTGGCTTCCTTGTGGAACACCTGATGTCGCGCTAAATGGGGAGGAAAACACTCTCCTAAATTTTATTTGATACGAGCGATCAGATAAATAAGATTCAATCCAGCTGACAAAACTTAAGGGAAATCCAAGCTTCTTTAACTTAAACAAAATCAAATTATGTGGTAATTTGTCAAATGCTTTACTGAAGTCAGTGTAGATGCAGTCAACTTGCCCACCAGAGTCTAAAGAGCTTAATGCAAAAGAAGTGAAATCAAGGAGGTTAGAAACTGTAGATCTGCCATTAACAAAACCATGCTGACGAGTTGTTATGACTTCACCACAGCACACCTTAACCTGATCGTATATAATATGTTCAAAAATTTTCGGTATTGATGATAACTTAGCCACGGGCCTGT
Source organism: Tricholauxania praeusta (assembly GCA_949775025.1). Lineage (NCBI taxonomy): Eukaryota > Metazoa > Arthropoda > Insecta > Diptera > Lauxaniidae > Tricholauxania > Tricholauxania praeusta. Next base: position 78,691,140 of record OX459030.1, read on the forward strand.
AGTTTGAAACATCATTTTTACACCCTTTCTTGAAAATGGGGCTAATGTATGCATTTTTCCAAAACTTAGGAAAATAGCTTTCTTGAATTGATCTATTAAATAAAATACTGAGGGGTGGACTCAGCACAGAGCTGCAGTTTACTAAAACTGTCGCAGGAATACCATCCGGCCCGGAGTTGAAGTCATCATCAACAGATGAAATATATTTCTCTATGAGGTCAGGAGAGAAAGATATCTCATTAACCGAAACTAAAGGGTCGTTATCCATATATTCAAAATAGTTGATTTCAGGGCTAAATAAATCCGTAGAAAACGATTCATTAAACAAATTAGCAAACAACCCGGCTATAACTTGTGGGTCGCTAGTGAGCCCATCAACTGTTTTAAACTCAGATGGAAACCCGTCAGATTTTTTTTTAGAATTAATAAAACCCCAAAAATTTTTGGGGTCATGAAGAATATTCAGCCTTATTTTATTCAAATATTCAGAATAAACCAAAGCTGACATATCTTTAAATTCAAGAAACAGTCGCTGATAAGCAACAAGGTCATTACGGTCCTGGCTACAAATGTATTTATTCCATGCCCTATTACGGCCATTGCGAACTTTTTTCAAATCCTTTGTATACCAGGGGTACGAGGAATTATTTACGTACTTTTTTGTATATGGAACCGACAATGCTATGGCAGAAAAAAGTTCACCATAGAAAAATTTAATGCAATCATCAAATGTATTGTTATTAAAAAAAATGAGTAAGTCGTCTAATTTATTTCTTAAGTTTTCATTCAATTTTAAAAAGTCAGCTTTCTTAAATTTGAATTCGTAAATATTAATGGATGAACATGCATTAGTCAAATTTTCATTGTCAGATTGTTACACAATACTCAAAGGTGGATGATAGCAATCTACCGTAGACAGAGCATGGATAGCATTTCTTACAATAACATTGCTACTATTTGTAGCCAAGACTAAGTCAAGTTGTCGTCCATGGCAATTAGTTATACAACTTACTTGTTGTAAATTTGAAAGTATTTCGTCAACAAAAATTTGTTGTTGTCGAGTTTTTGGACAAGATGCATAAAAATATGTACCATCATCCGAAGGAGTCCATTTTAGGTCAGGCAGATTAAAGTCACCTAACAACAAAATGTCGTCATTAGTGTCTAGTTCATTAATAATATATTCTACGGCCATCGAAAGACATTCGTAGACATCTGCGCTACTATTTGGAGGAACATAAGTGTTAAGAATGTATAAATTAGAGTTACAATGTGTGACCTTAACACATAACAGTTCAATATTAGATGCACAGGCAATTTCAACTAATGAACTGGTTAAATGATTTTTTATAGCTATTAAGACGCCTCCACCAACAGAAGGAAGATCTTCCAAGTGTCTGTCTCTTCTAAAAACATGGAAACTATTATCAAAAAGTTCCATATTGAGAAAACTGTTGTTTAACCAAGTTTCGGTAAACACGATAATATCCTCAGAGAAATTCTGAGTTGATAAAAAGATATCTTGCGTCTTGGAACGCAAACCCCTTACATTTTGATAGTAAAGGGATAGCCGTTTCAGTTTTTTGAATTGGAACGTGCAGTTTTATCATTTTTTTTCGATTTAAATTCTGAAATATAGATATTATCCACCCATGCTTTAGATTTAAGAATGGCAGAAACATGAGAAGATGCCACTGTTATTTTAAAAGACGCATGAGTTGGTTTATTACCGAGTTTCCTGCAAGAAACGAAGGCGTCGGCAGGAATAATTTGATGTTGTCTGATAAAATTTTTAACGCTGTCAGAGGTAGTATTGGAATGCAGTCGTGAAATAAAAATTGATTTTAACCTTGGTAATGCCTGCAGGGAAACCGGAGGCACAGAGCTATCAATCGCAACATCCACCCGCGGATTAGCCGAAATTGACAGAGGATTATTTATAGTGGAGGAAGGAGATGAAAGATTGCTACTAGAGATTATAGCGGGAAAATTGGGAGTGGGTGAAGAGGTATTTAGAGAGCAATCCACGGGAGTTTTGTCACGACTGACGGCCGCACCGCCCACTCTCCCCACATTACCCAGATTTTTATTTAATTTCTTATTAGACTTTCTTTTCTTTTTTAAGGAAATAGCTTGTTCATGTAAAGTGGAGATCGAAGGAGTGGAAGCAAAAACCATAGTAGCCTCGGTAATAGTTTTATTTTGCAAACTAACATCCGGTGAAGTAAGGCTTTTTTCAATTTGGGGATAATAGTTAAGAATATCTCTGAAATTATTATTAAGGAACAATATATATCGACTTTTATTAAATTCTTTCACTAATTTGTTTCTATCGAAATTTACCAAAATTGCAAACTGGCAGAAAGTTCATGGATTGTACTATTTAAAAATTGTTTGCTTGAAGTCTTATATTCTATGTGTGAATTATGCTGACTTTTTAAAAATTAGGGCTGAAAAAGTCATTATTCAGAAATTTCGCAATATTTAACAGTAAAAAAATAAAAACTATATCTCTGGATTCTCTTTATTTTTTTATATGTTATGAAAGAACGTATCGTTAAGCAAACTAAAAAAAAAAAGCTGCGCATATTCATAACTTTTTTTTTATGAATTTTTTTCTATTACAATATTTGAAGAAAAAAATATTTATGTATCTTCGCATTTTATATTCGGAAAAAACTTGTGTTTTCATTAGAAACTAAGTGTACAGTGTTTCAAAAGTCATTGCGACTCTTATTTTATCAAACCAAATACAGTGGAACCCAGTTAACACGATTCTGCATTTAACAACTGTGCAGTAATTATGAAACTTTATAAAAAGGACTACAATTGGTACAACATGCCTCCTTCCGTGCACCAAGTTCTAATGCATGGGAGTGAAATTATGCAAGAACTAGAAGTTCCAATTGGACGTCTTTCTGAAGAAGCTCAGGAAGCATCATATAAAGTTTTTAAAAACGCGAGGTTGTACAACAGCAGGTGTTGCTCTAGAATAGCGAACAACGAAGATGTTTTGCATTACTTGCTGATTTCTTCTGATCCTCTTATCAGCCAAATTCGAATAAAGCCAGATAAAAAATATAAAGAGTTATCACCAGAGGCACAAGTCTATGAAGAAGATGATTAAAATAAATTTAAAAAAAACATTGCTGTATATCTACTTTATCTATTTTTCAAATTAGGTTTTTTTATTGAATTTTCAGTTTTTCTTTAATAACTTGAAAACTATCAAAGATATCGCACAATTTGTAACATTTTTGAAATCAGAATTGTCAAATTAATGAAAATTGATACCAATTTTGAAAAAAAGTCACAACTTCATCCCACCTTTGTATGGGAGGTAGGCGTGTCCTTGAACCGATTTTTTTAAAAATCACCAATTTTTGTTCTCTTTACCTTAAAAACATCTGTACCAAATTTCAAGAGTCTAGCGCAATTATTACTATTTATGGCCACCGTTTTTTGGTTTTTCTCTAATAACTTTAAAACTATAAGAGATATTGAAAAATTTATAACATTTTTGAAATCAGCATTGCCAAATTATGAAACTGATACCAATTTTGAAGAAAAGTCACAACTTCATCCCACCTTTGTATGGGAGGTAGGCGCGTCCTTTAACCGATTTTTTTAAAAATCACTAATTTTTTTTCTCTTTGCCTTAAAAACATCTGTATTAAATTTCAAGAGTCTAGCGCAATTATTACTATTTATGGCCGCCGTTCCATACAAATCCATCCACTGTGCATAGGCCAACTCACACAAAAGAGGAGAATTAAGATACCCCTACGCTCCCACCCATCCTGTGCAGTCTACACTTGAGCCAGCACCCACTATATGATCATCGCCGCACCAAACTTTTCACCTTAGTCAGTCATCATCATCCCCCCATATACCAAATCCTAGCACAAAACCATTTTTTTTTTCTAATTTATTAACATTTATTAATTAATTTAAATTTCTTTACGCAGACTAATCTAAAACTCGACGCAAACAGCTATTTCTTTGAAAGCAACTTAAAAACATCACAATATCATCAAAAATTAAGTATATCAATGGCATATGAAATATTGTTTAGGTACAAAAGGCATATAAATAAGTATTTTAAATTAAAAAAAAAAAAAAAAGGAAAAATGTAACCTAAAACTGAAAACGATTAAATGACATAAAAGTTTGTAACAATATAAATAAGTAAAAAATAATAAGTATAATAAATAATAACATATAATAATCCAAAAAAAAAAAAAATAATAATATAAATTTTTAAGCGTAGATTTTACAGACAACCAATATCGCATGCAACATAATTCGGCAATCTTAAATTGATTTTTAAAAAAAAATTAAAGCTTAGAAAAAATACTGCCATAAGCTTTAATTACGCCCGCCCTTTAAAAACATCCCGAATGAAATTATTACGATCCTAATAGAGCTCCATTAGTGATTATTTCAATTAAAAAAAAACAATTTTTCTATATGATCAAAGATTCCCCTGTTCGTGGACTTTGCCCTTTGAAGGATATTTGGTTTCAAAGAAAAAAACGCACTACGTATATGCAAACACAACAATAAACGAATAAACTTAAGATATTCAGCAATCGCTCTGCTGCTTTTCGGCTCTCCGAGTTTTTTTTTACTTTTCCTCACAAATTCATCACGATTCTATGAATTTCTGTTTTTTACTACTTTTCGAACCTTCTTTTATTCCATGCACACGACCTTCACGGCAGGGTTCAAATGGTTGCATTTACGGTATAAGACGAAGTCACTTTTAATTTTGTAACTTGCGCGTTTTCAAATTAAGGTTTATATTTAAAAATATTAAGGAAAATTTTGTGGCTGACCTTATTTTTCTCCCTTTTGGTATAACAGGCAGATTTCCTTGCCGTTTTCTTATTACCTCGTCAGCCACACTAGCATCAAAAAAATAAATAAATTAATTACTTTCTTTTTAAAACTTTCTTTTATAAACTGGCTACTTCTAGTACACATTGCTACACTCACATTTAAATTTTCCTTTTTTCCGTCCTTTCCTACTTCTTCCTTCGTAGGGATCCTTTAAGGATCTTCTTCCTTGTTTTGTCTCAAAAATGTTCGCCTTGCTTCTTATGGCGGTTAATGGCCGTAGAATATGCTTTTGCCCTAAGATGACTAAATTTACTTAACAAAAATGATTTCACTTTTCACAAAGCACACAATATATCACCTGATTTCACTATTTGGGATCCTTTTGGATCCCTTATTTCTGGATTATTTCTGCACTCGAGGAAACAAACAAAACTGTACTGAAACCAAATTTTCAAATTATTTAACTGACGGAACTTTCCACGTCTAAACTATTACTCGGACTTTTCACTTCTAAAATTTTGGGCGCAAACTTAGCTGGTGCTAAGCCAAAGTTTTAGTCAATTTATTACATAGAAGCAATAAACAGAAACAGTTTTGTTTTTTCAAATACATTTTGTAGTTGGGATAACGAGCAGGTCAATGTACTTCATCCTCAACTAACCTATACAACCCTAAATTCTAGTCCCTATCTATCTGTCTCACCCTACATTATTTAAACCAACAGCCCTAATTAGTAACATTGCAACTTCGCTCACAACCAACTGTTGTTAAAATTGTGCCACTGTTACGATCTTAGATCTACTACAAATTTGTTCAGCCCTGAAAAGTTCTATGTTTACAGCGCTATTCTGTTTAACATTCAGCACCATTTTCCACATTTGACATTTGGCGATTGACAACTTTGTTGGGGTAATTCGCACAAATAAACGCAAATAAAAATTTAGTTGTAAATTTTTAATATTTTTGTAAATGTATTGGTGCATATTCATAGTCATATTTGGCATCAGCTTAAGTCAGAACTTTATTTTAGTTATAACTAAGTCATTCATAGTCGATTTGGCATCGACTTTTCTGCTTAGTTATAACTAAAAATATAGTTTAAGCTGAAGTTGATATTAAGTCGATATAAAAAATGAAAATATGGAGAAAATTCAACGCGATTTTGATAATTTTGTGGATAATAGTATATTCCAGTTTTTTTATTACTCTTTTTGTTATTTTATTCCTCTGATATTATATTCTTCAAAATTTCTCCTATATGCTTTGATAGCTTGTAGCACGGAACGTGAATTGATGATGAAATTGGTCTAAGTGGGGTGTCCTTCTTGTGGATTTTTGGGAGTCCGTAAAGCCTAGGTGCTGCTGCGGAATTGCAATTTAATTTTAGTTTAAGTTTTTGGCATATTTGATTATCATTGTATAATTCGTTCGTTACATAAAAAAATAGTTTTTTGTTTGACATCTAATAACATAAAAGTGTCAGTAAAACAAAATTAAAATCATGGGGAATTTTTATGAACACATTAAATACAAATATAATAACAAAACATATTCAAAATTAAAAAATTTTCACAACGACAACGTAAAACTAGCTAAGCAACACTCCAGATTAAAGTTTTTAAATAATTGCAACTCCTATGGAATAATACCATCTCATATAAATAATCCCTTTTTGAACGCGAATAAAATACTAAAATTCGATAATGAACTAAGAACCAAACTATCAAAAATCAATTACAATTTTCATGCGAAAACTCTGCGGTTGGAAATACAACAAACACACATAAATATCAGAAGAATAAATAAAGCAAAAATCCACCAAAAGATGTTATATGCAATACATTGGAAACTGCGGAATTTGAAACATTTTTGGAAAAACAACAAATAACATATTCGCATACGAAACAAAACAACGATCTAACACTCTCTTTCAAAATAGACACACTAAAACAAAAACAATTCATCAAGTTAGGTTTCACATACAACGAAAGTTGGTTAGAAAATAAAACGAACATTGAGTTTCCTAAAGAAAGCAAGTGGCTTTTGTCCCTCGGTAAAAAGTTCACCATACCAACAAACCCCAAAAAAATTCCCACTGCACACCTGATTGCCGAAATAGAGGAATGCATAAAAACATTAAAAGATGAGAAGGAACGAGATCTCGCGCGCAATAGATTCACACACAGACTCACAGAATATAAAAGAGGAGGAAGCACAAAAAACGAAAGAGCTACCTACATACTGAAAGTTTACACTGATACACAAAAATTACTGTACGGATACAAAAACGATATCGTAATCACCAACGCGGACAAGGGAAATAAAACAGTGATTTTATACAAGACTGAATACATCTCAAAAATGCAAGAAATTATAGGGGATAAAAGCACCTACAAGACAATTAGAAAGGATCCCACGAATAAACTACAAAGAGAGAACAATAAAACAACGAACGAATTATACAATGATAATCAAATATGCCAAAAACTTAAACTAAAATTAAATTGCAATTCCGCAGCAGCACCTAGGCTTTACGGTCTCCCAAAAATCCACAAGAAGGACACCCCACTTAGGCCAATTTCATCATCAATTCACGTTCCGTGCTACAAGCTATCAAAGCATATAGGAGAAATTTTGAAGAATATAATATCAGAGGAATACAATGTTAAAAATGTAATCCAAGTTGAAGAAGAGCTTAAAGTTTTGAAGATAAAAGCGGACGAGATGTTATTCTCATTCGACGCGGTATCATTGTTTACTAATATACCTAATTATCAAGCCATAAAAATTATTATGAAAAAATGGTCAGCAATAAGTCAACATACCGACATTAAGAAAAACAATTTTCTCAAACTATTAAACTTTTGTTTGAAAGATAACAACTACTTCATCTTAGACAAAACGGTGTACAACCAAGTATTTGGAATACCCATGGGAAACCCACTCTCCCCGTACATAGCAGACATAGTCTTGGACGATCTACTAGACGAAACAATACACAATTTAAAACAAAAAAACATAACCATAACCAAAATATTTAAGTATGTGGATGACATTTTAGCAGTTGTTAATAAAAACGACTGCAACACTATATTAACTGAACTAAATTCGTACCACCAAAAATTACAGTTCACTGTAGAAGAAGAAATAAACAACACTCTGACTTATCTTGATATGAAGATAATAAGGAAAAACAATAAGCTGCATTTTGACTGGTACACAAAGCCCACTTCATCAGGAGAATACTGAATTATTTCTCGGATCAGCCCAACCATCATAAAATCAATACAGCCAAAAATTTAATCCATAAAATAACAACGATAAGTGATAAAACTTTCTTAGAAAACAATTTCAAAAAAATACGGGATATACTAACAAATAACAACTATCCAATATAACTAATAAATAAATTAATAAAAAATGCGAAACACAAAATCAAAGACAGTACAGTTGAAAATCAAAATAAAAACATCAACCAAAACAAAGAAACAAATCTACGAAGATATATGAGAATACCATACATAAAGAACCTCACAGAAAACAAACACATAAAAGAAATAATTTCCAATGACCAAATAATATTTGCGCATAGATCAGTCTCCACACTGAACACAATTTTTACAAAAACAAAAACACCAATTCATAAAGAACAACAATCAAACATTGTCTATCAAATTAGTTGCAAAGGAAACAACAGCCCATGCAATAAAATATACATAGGAACAACAAAAAGGTCATTAGGAACACGAACTAAAGAACACGAATCCGATGTAAAAACAAAAAAAAAGAGACAACAGCGCTGGCACAGCCCATCAAATACACTGGTCACACAGCTGGTTTTCAAAGCGCCAAAATCATAGACAGAGAGAACAACCAAAACATTAGAATAACTTTAGAGAGCTTACACATACAAAAAAACATAAAGAGAACGATGAACAAGAAGGAAGATGTCGACAACATAAGCTCTATTTATAACATTTTGTTAGCATAGTTTTTGTTGTGTTTCTCAGTTTCCAATGTTTACATGTTTGTTATGGTATTTTATCTCCTGTGTTTAATGTTTGTTAGTATTATCTCTTATGTTTAACAAAAAAGTTTCTTACTAAATAGTAAATTAACTAGATATTTTTTTACAAATTTAAAATCTATTTTAGAAAGTGTATTTAATAAACATTTATTATCAACAAAAAATTTTTATAAAATCAGCGTTTTTTTTTTAAAAAAATAGCGAAAAATTAAAATGCATGGAATTCTGTCACAAAGTTATAATGGAGCACCTTGAGAATAATCCACAAATTCGCTACCAAAACTACAGCAAACTTAATTTTCGTGTGATGTTGTGTTGTCTAGTTAAGGGATCATCCGATAATTCATGTTACTCATCAACGATTAATATTTTTATTTCCGTAATAAGCGAGATGGCGCCGCGCGTTATGAAAACCTCGGTTAATCAAAGAGAAATTTTAATTCGGTTGTCAAAGTCAGGCTAATTAGTGCCAAATATCAGTGAAACTATTAATCGTCCTCCAACAATTGTTTTAAACATAATTAAGCTATATGAAAATACCATAAACTTAAGAACAAGACCAAATCGAGTACTAGGAAAATATTTAACGCGTCAGATAAATGTTGAATAATAAAAGAAATTAAGAAAAATCTCCATATTAGTGTCCCAAAATTGGCATCTGAAGCCGAAAAGTATCTTAAAAAGAAAGCTAGCTATGAAACAATTAGAGACGTGCTTAGAAGACATCTGTTTAATGGACGAGTAGCTAGGAAAAAAACATTCGTGTGTAAGGCCAATGTAGAAAAGCGAAAGGACTTTGCAAAAGAACATACAGCTAAGTATTTTTCATTCTTGAAAACAGTTTTATTTACAGATGAAAGCAAATTTAATATTTTCCGGTCAGATGGACAATCATATCTCTGACGCAAAGCTAATGACAAGCTCAAGAAAATTAACTTTCGGCCAACAATTAAGCACGGATGGTGTGGGATGTGGTATCTGCTGCAGGATCAGGAAACCTACTTATAATCGAGGGGATTATGGATAAAATATGTTATTTAAGCATTCTAAAAGCAAAGGTAAAAGAAAGTGCTCGAAGGTTGGGGATAGGCGAAGAGTTTATATTATATCAGGACAATGATCCGAAGCACTAGGCGTATGTTGTGCGTAACTGGCTGCTTTATAATTATTCCAGAGAGATGGAGGCTCCACCACAGTCTCATGACTTAAATGTTATTGAACACGTGTGAAATTATTTGGAGCAGCAGCTTAAAAATTACCACATAACTAAAAAAGCGGAGTGGATAGCAGCCCTAAATGAAAAGTGGGGCAATATCCCAGTTTATTTATGTCGTAAGTTGGTAGAGCCGATGCCAAATCGTTTGAGAGTTATTATACAAAAACAAAAACAAATTAAATCCTTTAATAATACAAATTCTTATGTGAATTTCTTTGGTGTTCCATTATAACTTTGTGACAGAATTCCATGTATTTTAATTTTTCGCTATTTTTTTTTTAAGCGCTAATTTTATAAAAAAAATTTGTTGATTATAAATGTCTATTAAATACACTTTCTAAAATAAGTTTTGAAATTGTAAAAAAATATTTAGTTAATTTACTATTTAGTAAGAAACTCTTTTCTTCGAACTGTTCCATTATAACTTTGACCCACTGTACCTAGCTACAGATATAGAAGATGAAAATTATGTTAACAAACAAATTGCACTCTTTCATAAAATTGAGAGTGGCCATGCTGGCATTATTCCCACATACGAAAGTATTAAACATAGAATCTACCATCCAAACCTTAATTTAGTGATTCATAAATTAGTAAATAATTGTGAAATTTGTTTTTCTGCGAAGTACGACCGAAATCCGATAAAGAATAAATTTTATATTACTAAGACCCACTCTAGTACGAACGAAATAGTTCAAGTAGATACATATGTGAATAGCAAACATACTTTTATATTCTTTATGGATACATTTTCTAAGCACTTAGTTTTTTTTTACCTTCCTGATAGAAATAGCCAAACTCTGGTAGAAAATATTCGAGCCTTTTTGTCTATAGCAGGTAAAATAAAAAAATTCGTATTAGACAACGAGTTCAATAACACAAATGTAAAGAACTACTTAAACGCAGAAAACGTGGAATATCATTTCACTAAGCCAAACAGCCACACCGGGAATTCCGACATAGAAAGGAATAACTGAAAAAATAAGAGTTTTCAATTTAGAAGAAAAATTTCCTATCACTACACAAATGAATAAAGCAATTAAGTTAAGGATGGATTGGATTTTGGTTGATCAGAGTAAAGTTTCTGACTGCTTTCCACCTGGGGAATGCCAGAGCGATCTCTGAGCCAACTATTAGCAAGTTGACACACAGCCTCCCCACGGCTCCATATGGGTAGCTATCTCCGCATCCGCTGAGATAGTGAGCGAATGTGTGCAGCGTGTTCTCCCTGGAAGTAAGCTGGGTTGTGCGCAGGGTTTGGTACCCACCACGTAAAAAAAAACACTCCAATGAAGACTAAAAAAGCCTCGGATACAGAACCCCTCAACGTTGACGACCACTGCAAACGAAAAAAGGACTATGATTTAAGGATATGCACCTGGCATATCCGGACCCTCAAAAAGGAAGGTGCCTCTATCGAATTAGCAGATGCCCTCGGAAAAATTAAGGCTGACATCACCGCCATCCAGGAAATAAGATGGATAGGACAAGGTTGCTCTAAGCAAGCAAGTTGCGATATCTACAACAGCTGCCATGCAGAGAGGCGCGAATTGGGATGCGGATTCGTAGTAAGCAAGAGACTTCGCCACCATATCTTCAGGTTCACACCTGTGAGCGAAAAGTTAGCTACGATCCGCGTCAAGGCTCGATTTTTTAACATCAGCCTGATTTGCGCGCACGCCCCAACGGAGGAAAAGGACGATGCTGTCAAAGATGCCTTCTATGCGAGACTCGAGGAAGTATACGACCGCTGCCCGGCCCATGACGTTAAAAATGTACTCGGAGATTTCAACGGAAAGGTCGGAAGAGAAGGTATATTTGGCCTCACTGTCGGTCAGTTCAGCCTTCACGAGACCACCTCAAACAACGGTCTACGGCTGATCGACTTCGCCGCGGCGCGAAACATGGTAGTAAGTAGCACCAGATTTCAACACCTCGATATCCACAAGGCCACCTGGCTGTCCCCTGATCAGAAAACATGCAACCAAATCGATCATGTTGTGATCGACGGAAGGCATGCTTCCAGCGTGCTAGATGTTCGCACGTTCCGGGGAGTCAATATTGACTCCGATCATTATCTTGTTGCAGCCAAGATACGCATGCGGCTGTGCAATGCAAAGAATGTACGCTCTGGTACGCAACGAAAGCTGGACGTCGCTAAGCTGCAATCACATCGGACGGCCGAAGCCTATTCCGCTCGCCTCTCAGAACTGCTCCTTCAACCTGACTCTCTACCCGATGATGCCGGTGGACTTTGGGCGCATATATCCCGCTCCATGCGCTCTGCCGCTGAGGAAGTCATTGGTTTCCGACGCCCACTTCCGCGAAATCAATGGTATGACCAGGAGTGTCGCGGAGCTACTGCAGTGAAAAACGCCGCCTACAAAAGAACCCTGCAGTCAGCAGCAACGCGAGCCGTGCACAAAAACTCTCGGGAAAAGAGAAAGGAAGAGAGGCGCCTTTTCAGACGCAAGAAACGAGAGCAGGAAAGGCACGAGCGTGAGAAACTCGAAGTGTTACGAGGCAGGAATAATGCTCGAAAATTTTACCAACAATTCAAGCGTCTGACCCAAGGTTTCAAGCCCGGAGCATCTACCTGTAAAGATGAACATGGAAATCTGGTTACGGATACGCAGGGTACACTGAGATTATGGAGGGAACACTTTTCCAAGCTGCTAGCTGGCGATGACTCCACCAATCCCGCCTTTGGGGAAATTAACCCGATGCCACCGATCAACGACGTACCACCACCTAGCCATGACGCCGTACGAGTTGTGATCCAACGACTTAAGCACAACAAAGCGGCTGGTGCAGATGGCCTGCCTGCTGAATTGTTCAAGACCGGCGGCGATGAGCTGATAGGGTGTATGCATCAATTCATCTGCAAAATATGGCTAGTAGAAAGCATGCCCGACGATTGGAATCTCAGTGTCCTTTGTCCAGTACTGAAGAAAGGTGACCCGACAATCTGCGCCGACTACCGGGGAATCAGTCTTCTTGCCATCTCTTACAAGGTCCTGTCGACTGTACTGTGTGAAAGACTTAAGCCGTTTGCCAACACACTGATTGGGCCTTATCAGTGTGGCTTTAGACCTGGTAAGTCCACCATAGACCAGATCTTCACACAACGTTAAATCCTGGAAAAAACCCACGAAAAACAGATCGATACCCATCATCTCTTTATCGATTTTAAAGCTTATTTCTATAGCCCGATACGGGATTGCCTGTATGCCACCATGTCTGAGTTCGGTATACCTGCGAAGCTGGTGCGGCTTTGCAGAATGACGTTGAGCAACACAGCCAGCTCCGTCAGATTAGGAAGGGACCTCTCCGAACCATTTGATACCGAACGAGGTTTCAGACAGATCAATCCACTATCCTGCAACCTCTTCAACTTTGTGATGGAAGGGGTGTTGCGAAGAGCCAGTGTACATCGCAATGGCACTATTTTCTACAAAAGTGTCCTGCTCCTTGCATATGCCGATGATATTGATATCATTGGACGTTGTAAGCGAGATGTTACTGCTGCGTTCTCTGCTATCGAAAATGAGTCAGCGAAAGTGGGTTTGACGGTGAACGAGGGCAAAACAAAGTATATGCTGTCCACAAACAGGGAGACGCGGTGTATTGGATCCTTTGTTACTGCGAACAACTACACTTTCAAAGTTGTCAAGGAATTCACCTATCTTGGCACCGCCGTGAACACTCAAAACGATGTCACCCTGGAGATAAAGCGAAGACTAACTCTTGCTAATAGGTGTTACTATGGTCTCAGTAAGCAATTGAGTAGTAGAGACCTCTCTCGCCCGACAAAACTGACACTCTACAAGACGCTCATCTTACCCGTGCTACTTTACGGCGAAGAAGCATGGGTTGTGTCGCAGACTGATGCAGCCACGCTTGGGGTGTTTGAGAAAAAAATTTTTCGCAAAATCTTCGGTCCTGTTCACGTCGGCGACGACTACCGTATTCGAATGAACCACGAACTGTACGAGCTCTACGCTGACATTGACATAGTCAAGCGCACCACTATCCAACGTCTGCGCTGGATAGGACATGTTGTGCGTATGGACGAAGAAGCTCCGGCGGAAAAGGTGTTTGATGCGGAAGCCGCTGGGCGACGACGAAGAGGAAGACCATGCCTCCGATGGAAAGACCAAGCCGAGGAAACCCTATCCACGCTTGGTGTGAATGATTGGAGAAGGCGCGCGCAAAGCAGAGGCGCCTGGAGAGAGCTTTTGAGGTTGGCCGTAACCCGGTAACGGGTTGTTATGGCCACCCAAGTAAGTAAGTAATTAAGTTATACAATAGTGCATATCATAGCGACATAAAATGTTCTCCATTCGAGGTACAAAATAATAAAATCGATTTCGAAATTGTTAGAAAATGATTGTTAGAAACAAAAAACCGTATTATACAGAAGCCGATCTTAAAATTAAAGTACCTCTTCTTAATAAAAACTAAATGGAAATTGACGACACTAATAGTTATGTAATTGAAATTCAAAATAATGTAGTAAATTATGAAGAAAGTGTATATTTAAAAAATTTAAAGAGAAGCAAACACTGTACAGTTTATAATAATTGTAAATTTATATATAATAACAAAACACATATCGAAGAATTTGAAGATAATATGATCTTAACAAAAAATGTTGTTAATATTAAAAAAAAGCACTAAAATTGTTAATAAAACTGAAATTGTCAATAAGCCATTAAAACAACAGTGAAGTAATTCTGTAGAAATGGCAGAAATATTTAAAAAAATATAATATAACAGAATAAATGTAATAACATAATGCTTACTATCTTAAGAAAATATTAACGACAGAATTCAGGAGAATTCAAATACAAACGGTGGAAGAGCTACGTCCCCATCCAATGTAAATGACATTGTACAAAAATATCAAGGCTAAAACTTGATATTTTTGCATAAAAATGCAAACGCAAACGTCTTCAACGTTTCCGTTTACAACAAACAAAAAGTAAGTGGCGACTAGAGGTCTGCATAAGTATAATCATTAACTTACGAAACTGTTACCGAAGTCAATTTTTTTGATTTGAATGCGTATACATAGCGTTTGCTTGTGTTACTGTTACCATCATTATAAATTTCTCTTCTTACTCGTAACCAACTGTAGGTAGATGAATTTGTCATGTGTATGGATAATATGCATTTATGCTGCGAGTGCAACGAGTGCCGCGATTACTACGCATTTATATTTTGTACTACGCAGTAATGCACTTTAACATGCGTAAGAATGTTTAGTGAGGATCAGTGATAACTTGATGTGTGCAGGCGAGTGAGGTCTTTGTTTTCTAAATAAATTTATGTTATTTTATAAAAACAGTTTTTGAAAACGAAAAAGATGCCTGGTTTTTTATTCTTTTTCCTATAGTTTTTGAGATATTTCGTTACAAAAAATTTTCAAATAACACAAAAAAAAAAAAAAAAAAATGTGGAGTTATTTTAACTAAATTGACCGATATCAATATGCGTATGTGATTTATTTATGAATTATGTTTATTTATATATTTTGTTATTTATTTTATATGGACTGAACTAAAATTTTTAATTTATCGTTGTGATCAATAAATTATACTAAAAAAACTTTGGATTTTGTAAATGTAAATATAGGGCAGTAGTTATAGTCATTTTTCTAGCATCATTCCAAAGATAAAACTACCAAAAAGTATTTTAAACAGATCCACAATGATGTTAAAAAATTAATACAGTCCCGGACATTCGTTTTATTTTATTTTTCAGATAAATAAATAAAAAAGTTGCGCATTTAAATCTTCTGGCAACGCCTTGGTGCACAAATGAATTCTCTCTTCCTCACTTTCATCGAATAAATAAAACAATAAAGCACGTCATTCAGTTCGATTCATTACCTTCAGTTTTGTTGTGCGTATACATACACGAAGCTTATTCAACTTTTTTTACTTTACGCTATGGTACTCAATGGAAATGTGTACTTGTAATTGGAGTAACAGAAAAGTGAACGAGTACTGAAAAGAGTAAATTTTTGGTATCCGTGCAGACCTCTAGTGGCGACTTACTGACATTGCAATACCCAGGATTAATTTCTAAGCTAATTATATACTGATATTTATTTTGTAAGGCTAGGGTAAAACAAAATTAAAAATAAAGAGTTAGTCTTAAGATCCATTGCAATAAAGCAAATTGAAAATAAAATCTTTTGTGTTTTTTATTCTGAAGAATAAAATTTAACCAATTTAAAACAGTTTGGCTAGACCAAACCTGTAACTCGCGCGAAGCAGAGGCGCCTAGAGAAAGCTTTTGAGGTAGGCCGTAACCCGGTAACGGGTTGTTATGGCCACCCAAGTAAGTAAGCAGCATCTTGAGTTGAATTTTTCACAACTTCCAAGACATCTACACACTCCAGGTACATTTGGATACGGAAACTCCAATTTTCATAATATGTCCCGTTAAATTGCAAAATTCCATGAGGAACTTTCTTTCAATGGTCGCCCATAACCTCTGGTAATATAGATGTTAAGCAATTTAATGTAAATAAAAGCTGCTGCTCGTTTTTATTTCTTTTTTTTTAGCTGAGAAAAAATATTTTTCGTTTTACAAAATAATAATATAAAACTCAAAACTTATATGATACAAAATTTTAGAGTGTTTCTGAACACAGTTGTTTTAAGTTAAGTATTAAGTATGTTAAGTGTTTGCCTGTCCAGAAAATTTAGCCAACATGAAGCCGGGACAAACTGTTCACTCCCGTTAGTTAATCAAAGCCAGCAGGTTTCTTCGACTGTACTTAACAACAAATTCACCATACGCAAATTTTAAAATTTTAGCTACTTTTGTTACGAAAGTTTATATGTGCAATTCCATCAGATTTGGCATTTTAGCTGGCCTCGTTTTATTTTTTTTTTTTTTTTGGAGTACATTTTTCAGCCATAGTTTTTCTTGAAGCTAAGGCTGTCTTGAATTAATATTCCAGGTTGTTCAATTAAAATTCAGATAGCTATTTTTTTTATTTAACTTTATATGTAACTGTTCGTGTTTTTTTTTAACTTAAATGCAATTTAAACAATGGATGCGCATCCCATAGCTCAAATAGCTCTTTTAGCTCTTACAACAATAACAAAAAATATTGAGCTCATCTCGAGCTCTTTCCGTTATTCGAGCAAAATCATTTTGGTTCGCAATCACCACATGTATTTTGTTCTTGTAATTTTTTCTTCAACACATCGACTCGTTCAACCCTTACATTTGCTTAAGTTAAATAATTTCGGTCCGGAAACACCGCATGTATTTTGTTCCTGTAATTTTTTCTGCAACGCACTTTATTGTTTGTGTGATTTTTTTTCAATTCATTTGCTCCTTCACCTTGAGATTTTTGTTTTTGTTTACATGCAATTAGCTTGCCGCCGCTATTTTAAAATTTTCGTCAGTACTAGGAATTTTTTCGCAAAATATTTTTCATTTTTTTTACCTAAATTGATGTTGTTGTAGCGGCCAGCTCGCGAAAAAATTTTTGTGCGCATCCCTGATTTAAACTATGTCTCCCTTTGAATTTTAATTGTTTTATGGTTTTTTTGAAGTTAAGACTATTTTGAACTAATATTCAAGGAGGAACAATTAAAATTCAAAGGAACGCATAGTTAAAATTGCATTTTAGTTAAAAAAAAACATGAAATGTGACATATAAAGTTAAATAAAAAAAATAGCTATCTGAATTTTAATTGAACAACCTTGAATATTTATTCAAGACAGCCTTAGCTTCAAGAAAAACTATGACTGAAAGATGTACTCCAAAAAAAAAAAAAAAAAAAACCGAGGCCAACTTCCATTTGTAACACATACAAAGAGGCCTGGCAGGTATGGAAAATTACATACAGTGGAATCCCGAAATCCATAGAATTTTGCTTTGTATTACGAAATATAAGAGGTTGTCAAATCCAATTATGATTTTGTAACGAACCTACGGCTGGGGGGTCTTGACTCGCCGGAGTCCAGAGGTTCGGTCACAAAAATTTGTATTTTTGCAGGGGGGTGGCTCTTTAATTTAATAATGATTATTCATAGTTTTTTTCCTTTTAATTAAGTTTATTCAATAACAATATATTTATATATATAATAACAGCTACTTAATATAAATACGCGTCGTGTCTTTCTGTCTTCGTGTTTTACAACCGTCGCGTTTTCTACCGTCGTGAGTTTGAGCCGTCGTACTCTCAGCCGTCGCGTTTGTTTTAACCGTCGCGAGTTTTTAGGCCGTCGTGTTTTTGATCCGTCGTGTTTTCAGCCGTCGTGCTTTTGATCCGTCGTGTTTTCAGCCGTCGTGTTTATTTTAACCGTCGTAGGACTGAGGTAAATGGGAGGGGTGTGGTTGAGTTCTACGCTACTCCTTCGCTGTGCTCTCAGTCCCACCGTAGCTGCCGAATATGTATAGCGACAGTACGGGGGAAACCTCAAGTTTCGCGTGCCTGTGTGGGTGTCGGTTTTCAGACCATGAGTAACACGAATATGATAGCGTGCACTCACAAACCTAAGTCCGACGCTCACCGTGGCCAAATTTGCTCACCCTTCGCTGTGCTCTCAGTTCCACCGCAGCTGCCGAATATGTATAGCGACAGTGCGGAGAAAAACCTCAAGATCTGCGTGCCTGTATGGGTATCGTCATCAGATCACGAGGAACACGAATATGATAGCGTGCACGCGTAATCTAAATCCGACGCTCACCGTGGCCGAACTACTAACCTTCCGCTGTGCTCTCAGTCCCACCGTAGCTGCCGAATATGTATAGCGACAGTACGGTGGAAACCTCAAGTTTCGCGTGCCTGTGTGGGTATCGGTTTTCAGACCGTGAGTAACACGAATATGATAGCGTGCACTCACCAACCTAAATCCGACGCTCACCGTGGCCAAATTGCTCACCCTGCGCTGTGCTCTCGGTTCCGCCGCAGCTGCCGAATATGTATAGCGACAGTGTGGAGGAAACCTCAAGATCTGCGTGCCTGTATGGGTATCGTCTCCAGATCACGAGGAACACGAATATGATAGCGTGCACGCGTAATCCAAATCCGACGCTCACCGTGGCCAAATTGTTACTACCTCAACCACTACCCTACTCTACACACTACTGTATACGTGTCAACACACTCATGTACCTCTTGTCCCTGGCGGTGTGATGCTACTGCTGCCACTGCTGCTGTTGTCTCTGCTACCACTGCTACCGATGTTGACTGCGACCGATGTTGACTGCTACTACTGCTACTGTTGTTGACTCCTCGCTGGTTCGACACGACTGTCCCGATTTCTGGTTGAGCAAGCCTTTTTATTTGCCGTGGCTGCGTTTAATTTTTCACTACGTAGCTGTATCAGCTGTTCGATCACATCATAAGCTGCGTTTATTTTCACCATCGTTGTGACATCGCTGGTGTTTGACATCGCTGGTGCTTTGACATAACCGTGCTAGGTTGCCACCTGGGTATCCAATGCGACTTAGCTCTGACTCTCACGCGGCCCCATGCGATCTTAACCCTAACTAATTCAAATACTTAATAATTGACAACTTTATCTTAATTTAGGCGCCTTCATGGCTTTAGTATAATAGAAATAAGTAAATATGTAAATATAATTAAAAATGTGTAGAAAATAAAATAAAAAATAAATAATCTTGACTTGCGTTGCCGTGAAATGTGGACGAAAACGAGTCCTACCGACTTTCGTCTTCACATTACGTCCCCACTCCGGGGAGCAGAACCCTCACGGATCCAGACTGAGCCATCGCGGTTTCCAAGGAAACGGAACCGCCTTCCTCTCATGCTACGGATGATGCCGTTGAATATGCTGCTGTTGCACATGTAATTGCTGATGTTGTTGTTGTTGTATATCCTGCTGTTGTTGCGGGTGCGGCGTATGTTGCACTACTGAATTTGTTTGCAATATTTGATTTGCAATATTTGCGGCGCCCCTGGTTACTGGCCTGTTCGTGGAGCCGCCGGAAACGCTGGCATCGATATTATAGCCTGTTCTCGACGTGGTACTCATAGCTTTGTTGATTTCATTGTTGGTGAAAGGTTTTGAGCTCGCTCAAGTGTGCTGTCCGGGTTTTCTTGTCGCCGTCCTTCTTTAATTGGGCTATAACAGGGGAGAGAAACCCAACCACCGAATATGGACCTGCATATTTTGGGGCCAGTTTGCCCGCAAAACTTTCAATGGCTTTTGACTGAGGGTGTTCTCGAACCCATACTAATTGTCCACAAGTGGGCTTCCAGGGACGTCGGCGGAGGTTATAATGTCGGGCCTGGTTTTGTGCAGCCTTTGCCAAGTTTATCTTTACGATGTCGAATACCTCCTTCAGACGTATTGCTCCCGACTTGGGTTCCTGCCTCGATTCTCCCGTGCCTATGGTGACCTCGTCATATAGAGCCTTGGGCAGCCGTGGCTGTCGACCCTGGGTCAGGAAGGCGGGGCTGTAGCCGGTGGTTTCTGACGCACTGGTATTAAGCGCCAAGGATATCTCTGGCAGGTTGTCATCCCAGGTCTTATGATGGTTATTAGCCAGCTGTGCAATCATTATTTTGACTGTTCTGTTGACCCTCTCGGTGGGATTCTCCTGTGGTGTGTAGGGTGCGGTAAATCGTTGCTGGACTCCGATCTCTTCCAGGTAGGCTTTCAAAACTCGGCTGGTGAACTGGGTGCCATTGTCCGTGATGAGGATTTTTGGTACTCCATACCGTGCTAGTATCCTTTCTCGAAACGCCTTTACCACACCCTCCGCGGTGGCTTTTCGTAGTGGTACCAGTTCGGTCCACTTTGAGAACCGGTCAAAGAAGACCAAAAGCATGGTGTTGCCGTGAGTTGATCGTGGCAAGGGCCCTACGAAGTCTGCGCAGACTGTGGCCCATGGTTCTTCAGGGATAGTGATCAACATTTCCCCTGCTGGAGCCTGTTGACTGGGCTTGTAGCGTTGACATGACTCGCAGCCCCTCACGTACCGACTGATGTCCCGAAACATTCCGGGCCAGTAATACCTGTTTGCTATGCGGGCAATCGTCTTCCGGATTCCCAAATGTCCGGCGCTGGCGCTGTCGTGGTTCTCCTCTAGTACTCTCTTTCGTAGAGGAGTAGCCACACAGAGTTTCCACTGGGCGCAGTCCTCGTCAGTGGGATGACCTGGCAGATGCCGGTATAGCTGGCCTCCAGTCTCGGTGTAGTCGGGAAATTTTTCGGGTTGTTGGCGTACCTCGTTCTTTTTTTTTCGTAGCCAGAGACAATCGCTTTCTGTAGTATTGTTAACCGTGGCCACTCTTAGCGTCTCTTGGGGTTGTCGTGAAAGGGCATCGGCCACCACATTCTGCTTACCTTTCCGATATTGAATAGTGAATTGGTACTGCTGCAACTCCAGGGCCCAACGCGCTATGCGGCCTGTGGGGCTCTCAATAGAGTTCAGCCACTTAAGTGAAAGGTGGTCGGTGATTACCACGAACTGATACCCTTCCAAGTAGGGGCGCATTTTCCGGATACCCCATACTATAGCCAGACATTCCTTCTCGGTTGGTGAGTAATTTTTCTCCGCGCTGTTCAGGCTTCGGCTAGCATAGGCAATTACTCGCTCTTGCCCATCGAGAGTCTGCGTTAGGACTGCTCCAAGACCCAAATCACTGGCATCAGTTTGTAGACTAAATGTCTGGCTAAAGTCCGGGCAAGTCAATACCGGGGCCTCCGTTAATTTGTGTTTGAGTTCCTCAAACGCACGTTGCTGCTCCTGCCCCCATTTCCAGTGCTTGCCCTTCTTAAGCAAGGATGTCAGAGGTTGGACAACCGCTGCGAAGTCAGGAACAAACCGTCGATACCATGAGGCTATTCCGAGGAACCGTCGCACTCCGCGTATATTCTGTGGTGGTTCCAAATCACGCACTGCTGCTACTTTGTCCGGGTCCGTTCGAATCCCTTCGCCACTTACAACATGGCCGAGATACTTGATCTGCGTCTTAAAAAATTCGCACTTGTCTGGGTTGATTCGGAGGTTTGCGGCCCTTAGCCGTCGGAATACCTCCCGCAGGTTTTGCAAGTGTTCATCCAGAGTGGCTCCTGTGACGACAATATCATCTAAATAAGCGAAAGCGACTGGCTCCATTTCTGCTCCAATAATCCTATCAAGGGCCCGCTGAAAAGTTGCAGGGGCTGAGTGGAGGCCAAAAGGCATGACCTTCCATTGATAGAGCCCACGTCCTGGCACTGTAAATGCAGTGTACTGCTTGCTCGCTGCCTCCATCGGGATCTGCCAATACCCATCCTTGAGGTCTAGGCTGCTCACATATTTGGCGTTGCGTAGGCGATCCAAAATGTGCGTAATACGGGGAAGCGGGTACGCGTCTGGTACAGATCTGCTGTTCAGCTGACGGTAGTCGATGCAGAGTCGCCATGCGCCTGTTTTCTTCCTCACGAGCACAATGGGTGCACTATACGGGCTGTGAGATGGTTCAATACACCCCTTCGACAACAGCTTATTTACTTCGTCATCGATAATCGCTTGCATAGCGGGGTTTCGAGGAATATATCGCTGCTTGACGGGCCTGTCGTCCATCATGATGATACGGTGCTCCGTGATCTGGGTTACCCCTTGCAGCCTTTCAAATTTCGGAAGTTCTTCATTTAGGAAATTTTTAATTACCTGTTGTGAACCCTCTTTGATTCGTCCTATCGCTGATCCTCCCAGCTCTGCCATTGAAACGCCTGGAGACTCAGTTTCGATGGTTTTCGTTGGCTCTGCCGTTGAAACGACTGGAGACCCAGTTTCGACGATTCTCGTCGGCCCTGTCGATGATGTCGTTGTCTCGCTCAATGGCCGGTTTTGTCGTTTTTTCCTTCGGCTCAGGCGTGACCGTTGCGGCCGGCTAGGCTGTGGTTTCGGTAGGCGAGACGGTTGGACGTCGTATTGTTGGTTGTGCTTCAAGCTTAAGTTAAGTTGTCGGTCATACGGACAAGATTTCGTTAGCTGGCTACGTGCTACCTTGCGAGCCTTTGATGACGGCTTGCGTTGATTGTGATCCGTTTGTTGTTGGCCCAGTGAGAGTTTGTCGCCTCCCATTGTGATTGTGGCCCCACTCTGTGTCAGGAAGTCAAGCCCTAGCACGAGATCTTCGATAGCGTCGGGCATAATGATGAACTTGAATTTTCCTTGTTGATCTCCATATTTTACCTCTGTCTGCACCGCTCCATCTAATAGTCGGATTGAGCCATCTGCCAATACGACATCGCCATAATATGGTACTGGTGTAGCCCTTTCTCGTAACCTGTGTGCAAAAGATTCGCTTATAAAATTCATCGTCGCCCCGGTGTCGATTGTGGCCGACACCCTCTCTCCGCCAACCGATATGTTGGCGAACACTCGTCTGTGGTCAGGTGTTATTTCTACTACTTTTGTTGAGGGGGCACTACTGGAGCGTCCACCTCCCCTCGTTCTGGGTGGCCTCCACGTTCGTTTCCCGCTGAACGGCAGCAGCTGGTGGTTCTTATGCCTAGTCGGCCACAAACCCAACAAAATAGTTTCTGTGGTGCTCGGCACTCTCTTTCGAAGTGTCCATTCTGCCCACAGCGTCGACAGGCGGTTCGGACGTCGATCCGATCTTCGTTTGTTGGCACAATCATCCGATGTCGTTCGGTGCGGTTGTTAGCTACAGTTGGTCTCTCCGGTTCCCGCTGACGGATACACTCCAGGTCGTCTGCTAAAGAAATCAGGTCGGATAGCGAAGTGAAATCCTTCCTCTTTATGTACCATTGGTACTCTGCCGAGCAATTCCGAAAAATACGTTCGATTTGGCGCTCTTCTGTAAAGTGAGCATGCCGCATCATCGTTTGTAAGGCCAGCACGTAGTCTTTGAAAGTTTCACGGGGCCTTTGAAGTCGTTCCCTGATTGCATCTTCCAAGTTTTCTAGATATCTTGGAGGTAAAAAGAATTTCAGGAAACTTATTTTGAAATCACGCCACGATGCCCACTGTTGGTAATTATTTCTATACCAGGCTAACGCTTTCTCACGCAAGAGTTCTGGCATCGTCCTAGGGACATCATCAATATTAATACCGTATGCTTCTGCCAATTCTTCAACTCGTTCCACGAACATCAATGGTTCTTTCACTCCGTCATATTTCAACCCCCATTTTCGCACTTGCTCCATAACTGTGGTACCGTGTGCCGCGGATGCCGCGTTGCCGCTTGAAGGCGATATTACAAACTGGGGCAGCGTCTTGCGGGGCATAGCCGGGCCCTGTTCTTGGGTGAGCTGGACACCTTTGTCGTGGGTTTCCAGTTTGCCTTCGGTGGGTGGAACTTTCAGTTGACTCGTATCTGGGTTTGGCGATGTTGCGCGTTTGTGCAGCATCTGTAACTCTTCGAGTCGCTGCAATTGAGCTGCCGTGTGGGTTCCGTCAGTTAAGAATGCCTTAAAACGCTTCCGAATATCATCCACGGTGCCTTGGGAATCGACACCAAACTCTTCACAGTAAGTTGTGAGTTCCTCTTTCCTCAGACCGTGGATCCACGATAAGTTCACCATTTCTCACTAGTTTTGTTTTTTTTTTTTTTAAATGGAAAGTTTTGACTACGAACTGTATCTTTTTTTTTTTTTAAAAAAGTTTGTTTTTACTGTCACTGGTTTATATTTATTAAACCTTTTTTTTTTCACTGGTCACTGTATCTCTAAGCGATTTTCCACTGTTCGGTTTTCACTGCCCGATTTTTTTTTTCTCACTGTTTGTTGTTTTTTTTTTCCTGTTTGCTTATTGTTGCTATTTTATTCGCTTTATTTTATTGAACCCAAATGGTTCTCAATGTCTTTTCACTTTGTGTGTTATTCACAATTTTTGTTTTAAATTTTCCACCGCCGGCGATTTCCACGATTTTTCTTGTTAATTTTGATGTTTTATTCACGCTGCTGGTACTACTGTTGCTGAAGCTAACTTTGAAATCTCCGCTGATGTCTATACGCTGCTGAAACGCACGCTGAATTCCCCACTGTTGTGTCTATACTGCTACGGCTAAGGCTCTGTTAAAATTATTGAATATGTATATCATTATTATTTTATTTTTCTTTAAAAGAAGCCAAGGTCCCTGCTCGGGCGCCATTGTAACGAACCTACGGCTGGGGGGTCTTGACTCGCCGGAGTCCAGAGGTTCGGTCACAAAAATTTGTATTTTTGCAGGGGGGTGGCTCTTTAATTTAATAATGATTATTCATAGTTTTTTCCTTTTAATTAAGTTTATTCAATAACAATATATTTATATATATAATAACAGCTACTTAATATAAATACGCGTCGTGTCTTTCTGTCTTCGTGTTTTACAACCGTCGCGTTTTCTACCGTCGTGAGTTTGAGCCGTCGTACTCTCAGCCGTCGCGTTTGTTTTAACCGTCGCGAGTTTTTAGGCCGTCGTGTTTTTGATCCGTCGTGTTTTCAGCCGTCGTGCTTTTGATCCGTCGTGTTTTCAGCCGTCGTGTTTATTTTAACCGTCGTAGGACTGAGGTAAATGGGAGGGGTGTGGTTGAGTTCTACGCTACTCCTTCGCTGTGCTCTCAGTCCCACCGTAGCTGCCGAATATGTATAGCGACAGTACGGGGGAAACCTCAAGTTTCGCGTGCCTGTGTGGGTGTCGGTTTTCAGACCATGAGTAACACGAATATGATAGCGTGCACTCACAAACCTAAGTCCGACGCTCACCGTGGCCAAATTTGCTCACCCTTCGCTGTGCTCTCAGTTCCACCGCAGCTGCCGAATATGTATAGCGACAGTGCGGAGAAAAACCTCAAGATCTGCGTGCCTGTATGGGTATCGTCATCAGATCACGAGGAACACGAATATGATAGCGTGCACGCGTAATCTAAATCCGACGCTCACCGTGGCCGAACTACTAACCTTCCGCTGTGCTCTCAGTCCCACCGTAGCTGCCGAATATGTATAGCGACAGTACGGTGGAAACCTCAAGTTTCGCGTGCCTGTGTGGGTATCGGTTTTCAGACCGTGAGTAACACGAATATGATAGCGTGCACTCACCAACCTAAATCCGACGCTCACCGTGGCCAAATTGCTCACCCTGCGCTGTGCTCTCGGTTCCGCCGCAGCTGCCGAATATGTATAGCGACAGTGTGGAGGAAACCTCAAGATCTGCGTGCCTGTATGGGTATCGTCTCCAGATCACGAGGAACACGAATATGATAGCGTGCACGCGTAATCCAAATCCGACGCTCACCGTGGCCAAATTGTTACTACCTCAACCACTACCCTACTCTACACACTACTGTATACGTGTCAACACACTCATGTACCTCTTGTCCCTGGCGGTGTGATGCTACTGCTGCCACTGCTGCTGTTGTCTCTGCTACCACTGCTACCGATGTTGACTGCGACCGATGTTGACTGCTACTACTGCTACTGTTGTTGACTCCTCGCTGGTTCGACACGACTGTCCCGATTTCTGGTTGAGCAAGCCTTTTTATTTGCCGTGGCTGCGTTTAATTTTTCACTACGTAGCTGTATCAGCTGTTCGATCACATCATAAGCTGCGTTTATTTTCACCATCGTTGTGACATCGCTGGTGTTTGACATCGCTGGTGCTTTGACATAACCGTGCTAGGTTGCCACCTGGGTATCCAATGCGACTTAGCTCTGACTCTCACGCGGCCCCATGCGATCTTAACCCTAACTAATTCAAATACTTAATAATTGACAACTTTATCTTAATTTAGGCGCCTTCATGGCTTTAGTATAATAGAAATAAGTAAATATGTAAATATAATTAAAAATGTGTAGAAAATAAAATAAAAAATAAATAATCTTGACTTGCGTTGCCGTGAAATGTGGACGAAAACGAGTCCTACCGACTTTCGTCTTCACAATTTATAGGAGGTTAAACAGACTTTATTGCACAAAAAAAAAAAAATACGAATTATAGAGGGGACCAAAATGTATGGAATTCTTACGAATTAAAGCGATTTTTTCAAGGGACCAATAGTTTGCTACGAATTATTGAGATTTCCGAATTAACGGGTTACGAATTATCGGGATTCCACTGTATGTATATTCTTGATCATTGTCATGTGTATGGATAATATGCATTTATGCTGCGAGTGCAACGAGTGCCGCGATTACTACGCATTTATATTTTGTACTACGCAGTAATGCACTTTAACATGCGTAAGAATGTTTAGTGAGGATCAGTGATAACTTGATGTGTGCAGGCGAGTGAGGTCTTTGTTTTCTAAATAAATTTATGTTATTTTATAAAAACAGTTTTTGAAAACGAAAAAGATGCCTGGTTTTTTATTCTTTTTCCTATAGTTTTTGAGATATTTCGTTACAAAAAATTTTCAAATAACACAAAAAAAAAAAAAAAAAAAATGTGGAGTTATTTTAACTAAATTGACCGATATCAATATGCGTATGTGATTTATTTATGAATTATGTTTATTTATATATTTTGTTATTTATTTTATATGGACTGAACTAAAATTTTTAATTTATCGTTGTGATCAATAAATTATACTAAAAAAACTTTGGATTTTGTAAATGTAAATATAGGGCAGTAGTTATAGTCATTTTTCTAGCATCATTCCAAAGATAAAACTACCAAAAAGTATTTTAAACAGATCCACAATGATGTTAAAAAATTAATACAGTCCCGGACATTCGTTTTATTTTATTTTTCAGATAAATAAATAAAAAAGTTGCGCATTTAAATCTTCTGGCAACGCCTTGGTGCACAAATGAATTCTCTCTTCCTCACTTTCATCGAATAAATAAAACAATAAAGCACGTCATTCAGTTCGATTCATTACCTTCAGTTTTGTTGTGCGTATACATACACGAAGCTTATTCAACTTTTTTTACTTTACGCTATGGTACTCAATGGAAATGTGTACTTGTAATTGGAGTAACAGAAAAGTGAACGAGTACTGAAAAGAGTAAATTTTTGGTATCCGTGCAGACCTCTAGTGGCGACTTACTGACATTGCAATACCCAGGATTAATTTCTAAGCTAATTATATACTGATATTTATTTTGTAAGGCTAGGGTAAAACAAAATTAAAAATAAAGAGTTAGTCTTAAGATCCATTGCAATAAAGCAAATTGAAAATAAAATCTGTTGTGTTTTTTATTCTGAAGAATAAAATTTAACCAATTTAAAACAGTTTGGCTAGACCAAACCTGTAACTCGCGCGAAGCAGAGGCGCCTAGAGAAAGCTTTTGAGGTAGGCCGTAACCCGGTAACGGGTTGTTATGGCCACCCAAGTAAGTAAGCAGCATCTTGAGTTGAATTTTTCACAACTTCCAAGACATCTACACACTCCAGGTACATTTGGATACGGAAACTCCAATTTTCATAATATGTCCCGTTAAATTGCAAAATTCCATGAGGAACTTTCTTTCAATGGTCGCCCATAACCTCTGGTAATATAGATGTTAAGCAATTTAATGTAAATAAAAGCTGCTGCTCGTTTTTATTTCTTTTTTTTTAGCTGAGAAAAAATATTTTTCGTTTTACAAAATAATAATATAAAACTCAAAACTTATATGATACAAAATTTTAGAGTGTTTCTGAACACAGTTGTTTTAAGTTAAGTATTAAGTATGTTAAGTGTTTGCCTGTCCAGAAAATTTAGCCAACATGAAGCCGGGACAAACTGTTCACTCCCGTTAGTTAATCAAAGCCAGCAGGTTTCTTCGACTGTACTTAACAACAAATTCACCATACGCAAATTTTAAAATTTTAGCTACTTTTGTTACGAAAGTTTATATGTGCAATTCCATCAGATTTGGCATTTTAGCTGGCCTCGTTTTATTTTTTTTTTTTTTTTTGGAGTACATTTTTCAGCCATAGTTTTTCTTGAAGCTAAGGCTGTCTTGAATTAATATTCCAGGTTGTTCAATTAAAATTCAGATAGCTATTTTTTTTATTTAACTTTATATGTAACTGTTCGTGTTTTTTTTTAACTTAAATGCAATTTAAACAATGGATGCGCATCCCATAGCTCAAATAGCTCTTTTAGCTCTTACAACAATAACAAAAAATATTGAGCTCATCTCGAGCTCTTTCCGTTATTCGAGCAAAATCATTTTGGTTCGCAATCACCACATGTATTTTGTTCTTGTAATTTTTTCTTCAACACATCGACTCGTTCAACCCTTACATTTGCTTAAGTTAAATAATTTCGGTCCGGAAACACCGCATGTATTTTGTTCCTGTAATTTTTTCTGCAACGCACTTTATTGTTTGTGTGATTTTTTTTCAATTCATTTGCTCCTTCACCTTGAGATTTTTGTTTTTGTTTACATGCAATTAGCTTGCCGCCGCTATTTTAAAATTTTCGTCAGTACTAGGAATTTTTTCGCAAAATATTTTTCATTTTTTTTACCTAAATTGATGTTGTTGTAGCGGCCAGCTCGCGAAAAAATTTTTGTGCGCATCCCTGATTTAAACTATGTCTCCCTTTGAATTTTAATTGTTTTATGGTTTTTTTGAAGTTAAGACTATTTTGAACTAATATTCAAGGAGGAACAATTAAAATTCAAAGGAACGCATAGTTAAAATTGCATTTTAGTTAAAAAAAAACATGAAATGTGACATATAAAGTTAAATAAAAAAAATAGCTATCTGAATTTTAATTGAACAACCTTGAATATTTATTCAAGACAGCCTTAGCTTCAAGAAAAACTATGACTGAAAGATGTACTCCAAAAAAAAAAAAAAAAAAAAACCGAGGCCAACTTCCATTTGTAACACATACAAAGAGGCCTGGCAGGTATGGAAAATTACATACAGTGGAATCCCGAAATCCATAGAATTTTGCTTTGTATTACGAAATATAAGAGGTTGTCAAATCCAATTATGATTTATAGGAGGTTAAACAGACTTTATTGCACAAAAAAAAAAAAATACGAATTATAGAGGGGACCAAAATGTATGGAATTCTTACGAATTAAAGCGATTTTTTCAAGGGACCAATAGTTTGCTACGAATTATTGAGATTTCCGAATTAACGGGTTACGAATTATCGGGATTCCACTGTATGTATATTCTTGATCAGCGTCACTACCTCTGTCTGACTGTCTGTCTGTTCACGGACACACCTACCGCCCATACTCTATGAATATATGTACCCATGCCAATTTTGAAAAAAGTTGCAGCAGCTTTGACGAAAATTAGTGAATTGATGCACATTTGAGCAAGATTAGGATTAGGCTAAGTTTCAAGTTTTCAAAGCTTTCTACAGGAGCGTGGCACAGCCCTAAATTTTAACCTTTATACCACCATATCTCGTAAGCCTTGCAAGATATTGTGATGAAATTTGGTCAACGGTTACATTTCAAATATATCTTGAATTGTGATAAAGTGGGCAGAATTGTAAAAGTGGGCGTGGTCCTTTAGAAAGTTACAAATTTTGATTCCATATATCTCAAATGTGGCTCAAACGATTTTTGTAAAAATTTTAGACATGATGCCACTGAAAGCAGTCATCAACAAAAGCTCAGCCACTTTACTGAAAAAACTCGTTGAAGGGCGTGGCACAGCCCACAATATTTATAAAAGTTATTTCAAGAGAACTAACAACGTAATCGTTATGAAATAAATGGAGTAAATATACTTGCTAGAAAGTATGTTTTGCAAAAATTTTACGATATAAATCATGTGGG
This sequence comes from Tricholauxania praeusta, assembly GCA_949775025.1. Classification (NCBI taxonomy): domain Eukaryota; kingdom Metazoa; phylum Arthropoda; class Insecta; order Diptera; family Lauxaniidae; genus Tricholauxania; species Tricholauxania praeusta. The sequence goes on from OX459030.1 coordinate 78,721,902, forward strand.
CGTGGCACCTCCAATACAGGTGCTGTTACTGGTTACTGTTATAGATAGTGTGCTATGGGAGTAATCTTCATAAAATTAGGTTTAGAAGTATCGGCTGCTATGGGCTTTGAAATTATATGAAAATTAACGAGATTGCAGCAGTGGGCGTGGCACCTCTTCGCTATATTGATTGAACTATTGAAACAGTTGGTATGAAATTTAATTTAGGTGGTTTACTTGCTATAAGGTATACCTGAATCAAAAGTGGGCAAAATAGAGCCAGTGGGAGTGGCACTCCCCATACACGTAAAATACCTTAAGTTGCATATCTATCGAAATATGTGATCAATCGTACTAAGACTTGCTGAAAGAGTGTTGCTTATGGAAAGCTATTGCTGGATAAAAATCAGACCATATTTCACCAGTGGGTGTGTTACCGCACTAAATTTTAAAACAAATTACGGCATATATCGCAAACTATGCAACCTATTGGGCTAAGATTTGGTATGTGGGTGTCAATGACGAATTTAATTTAGCAAACCAAAAGTCTTTTAACATTTATTTAAAAGGCATTTTCAGTGCAGTGTAGAGTATGTGAGTTTCGGCGTGCCCGAAGATAACACCTTAACTTGTTTTTCTTGTGTTCTACCCTACCCTTGAGATCCTTAGGTCAACTGTTGCACTATCTGTAACTCCAATATATAAAATACCTGGAATGCGAAATTCACTGATAGGGTTATTAAAATTACTTAATGTAAATCGTTTGAAATATTCTTACCTGTTCTTGTTATCCTTATGTACTATAACTTTCAAGATTTCAGGAATTTTACCTTCAAAAAGAAAAGTGCAATAAGAAAATTTTTTAGTTAAAGTCTTATTGTAGTATGTGCAATTCCATCAGATTTGGCCTTTTAGCTGGCCTCGTTTTTTTTTTTTTTTTTTTTTTGGAGTACAACATTTCAAGTTTTTTTTTAACTAAAATGCAATTTTAACTATGTGTTCCTTTGAATTTGAATTGTTCCTCCTTGAATATTAATTCAAAATAGTCTTAACTTCAAGAAAAACCATGTTTGAAGAGTCTGCTCCAAAAAAAAAAAAAAAAAATCTAAATTGTCATCTTAGCTCGACCATGGCTTCGATTTTTTTTTTTTTTTGAAGCAGACTCTTCACAGATGGTTTTTCTTGAAGTTAAGACTATCCTGAATTAATATTCAAGAAGAAACAATTAAAATTCAAATGGAGACATAGTTTAAATTGCATTTAAGTTAAAAAAAAAAAACACGAACAGTTACATATAAAGTTAAATAAAAAAAATAGCTATCTGAATTTTAAATGAACAACCTTGAATATTAATTCAAGACAGCCTTAGCTTCAAGAAAAACTATGACTGAAAGATGCATTACAAAAAAAAAAAAAAGCTAAAAGGCCAAACCTGATGGAATTGCACATATACCCTCGGTGTAGGGTATAATTACAGTATATATATTACCGGAAAAACTAGTTTTTAAGATAAAATAGTTTTTCCTAGGCCAAACTAGTTCATCCGAAGTGTGTTGGATGAACCAGCTAAGCTTGGATGTTAGGGTAAGTGGGCTGCCTTTGGTCGCGACACAGGGCTTACATCTTCCAATATGTTCAAAAACGGGTTCGCGGTTCTTTATAATATATCGCTGATGTGTGATAGCGAAGCCCGTGTTCGACGTAGTGCAGTGAACCGCTGCTGAAGTCTGCCGCGAAGTCAACATTGGACATATTTGAGGATGTAAGCCCTGAGCAGCGGCCGTAACATACTAAAATTGCAAGAATATCGGGAATGAGGGCCTTAAAACAAAAATAACCTTAGTTCATCCTAGGCTAAACTGGTTCATCCTAACATGCTTCGGATAAACTAGTTTGGCCTATTAAAAACTTGTTTATCTTTAAAACTAGTTTGGCCGGTAACATATAAAAAGTCGTTTCGACACGTACTAAATTTATTCCCACGAGAGAACTCTTCTTAACTTATTCTACGAAAAAGTTTAAACATGTACATTGTACATAAAATGCTTATCATTCCTACTTTTTTCAAAGCACATCAAGTTAAGCAGAGTTCATATTGGCCGTAAGAGGTTATCTACAGATTACCGAAAATAGTTTTTCAACGCATAAGATGTCTGAATTTGAAAAAATTGTATCCAACTTATATTGGAGTATAAACAGAAAATGAATAAGCATAAATCGTTCAAAAAAAAATTTCAGTTACAATTTAAGCTATAAGTATATATCAAGCCCATTCACATTTCAGTCACACTTTTCTGCAGTTTTCAAAGTCTACTTGCGACAAACATAACAAAAGCTAGTTTTTACATGCAGAAGAATTTTTTCTCCCTACAAAAAACTCAACTTCAACAATCAATTGCGTCGGACTTTGCAAACCTTTTATGACAAAATTTGGCACTGTAGTAGCTATAAGAATTCCCTATCAATTATCAAAAAATCTTTAATTGTTCAGAAGCTATGATTTTTGCAATCAAAACATACAAGTCTTGCCACTGTTCGTCGGTAGGGGCATTCGTAATCTGTGTTTGAAATGAACAAATGAGTCGACTCAGATAATTGTGGCTAACCGTCTCCTGCTTGGATATTGTATATTTGTTTATGTCGTTAAAGGTGCAATCATGGATTCTTACAAAAAGTTTAACGAATATTTGGACCAGTGCACAGTTGACATTGTTTAGGCAGATCATTTATTACTACATATCTGATTATTTTTTTTACTCACTGAAATGAATTATATCTAACATATTATATAAGTATCTAATATATTATTCGTATTCTTATAATTATACTTATCTTTTACTTATTTAATGTTACTGTGACACATTATATAAAAATCATGCTCATTTAATTATTTTATTAATTAATTTATGGCAACACTGCGAACAAATGAAACTAGAAATGAATACTTGTTGCAATTTGCCTTTTCGATTGTTTTGAAAATCGATTACGACAAGTTGTCTAACATGTGTGTAATCTTCATACAATTCTTTTGTTCTTTTTGGCTCTTCTGGTTGTCGTTTGTTTGCAGCGTTTGTCACGGTCACGGTCTTTCCTTTTTTTTTGCTAAAAACACTGTGGATTTTTAAGTGTTGTGTTACTTAATCTAAAAAATAAAACTTTGAAAACATTTAAAAAACAAATTAGTCTTTCTTAATAATTTTGATGATTGGTTGTGACAATTTGTGCTAATTTTGGTGTGGTTTAAAACTTTTCATTTACCACCAAATAAAGTGCAAGGGTGATAAAGCATTCCCTTAAATTTGTGTGCAAACGGCAGAACATTGTTTCTTTGGAAATCTCCAAGTCAAGCAAGGAGGAATTCGTCAGGCTGCGGTATACAACGATCAGCGGAGTTCCATTGATTTAATACATTCACACAGCGGTAAAAAGCTGCCGCTTCATTTTGGCGCCCGAGCAGGGACAGTTGGTCAGGACAGTTGCTCAGGAAAGTTGGTCAGAAGGCATGGTGTATAGAAGGGAAGTGCAGGTAAAAAGCGCTAACAATCAATTAAGTCTTCGAGTAACGAGACAGTGATTTTTAGCACTTGCAGTACTTTTTTACATTTACATACATACTCATATATTTATGCAAATGCCTTGCGGACATTTTCAAGGTTACACATTTGTAAAATCTGTAACGTAGTATCGGAGCATAGCAAATAAGGCACCATAGTACAGTTAGCATAAAAGCAGTTAATTTCATTTCATTTCGTTTCGCTTGAAGTCGAATTTAGTAGCGGTACAATTCACTTCGGTTGTTGCTTGTCACCAAGGGCTTTGTCTCTTTCGTTTTTTTTTCGTACTTTCTCATACGTGATTCAAAGCAACAACAAATCTCACTGTGAAATATAACTTGCTTTTAGAAACTAACTGAATACTTTGCCATATTGAAAGCAATAAAATTCAATATATCTGCTTAAACTTATTTGTGAAAATCATTTGAGTGACCAATTGTTCACACACACATACATATCGAAGGCTCAAATAAATTTAAAATATTTGCCTATACTTTTTTCGAAAATTTCTACAAGTGACTAATTTGTCCGTACAAATTTGAAATCGCACGCGAACCTTTGGAAATTTTGCATAATAAAAATGGCTCCAAAGAAAGATAAAAATGATGATGAGCACCTTGAGCTCTTACAGTTAAAACGAACCAAAATTATGGATTCTATTTTGCGTATAAAGAAATCGGTTTTAGAGAAAACCATTTCTTTAAATCCTGCGGAAGTTGAATGTCGATTAGACATTCTTAATAAATATATTGAACAAATAATGAAAATTCAAAATGAAATTGAAATGTTGGATAACAGCGATGATAAAAGAGCAGATTTAGAAAACGTTAGCGTGAGTGTCAAATCTCTTTTTGTAACATTAATAAATAAATCAAAACGTAATAGTACTGCGGACATGTCAATGAATGCTTCATTCTCGCCACAGTGCAAGCTTCCCAAAATGCGTTCACCAAAGTTCAGTGGAAAATATTCCGAATTCAATAACTTCATAAGCCTTTTTGAAACTTTGGTCGATAAAGATTTAACACTGTCAGACATTGAAAAATTTACTCATTTAGTTTCATGTTTGTCAGGTGAGGCTCTTGGAACAATAAAGGCCTTTCAAATAAGCGATGCAAATTATCCAAAAGCAATGGCCTGTTTAAAAAAGGTTTATGACAACAAGTGTCTAATATTTTTTGATACGATTGCTCAACTTTTTGAACTTCCACAAATAGTGAAGCCTTCAGCTTCTGCATTGCGTACAACAATTGATACGGTATCTGCAACTTATGCATCGTTGCTCTCATTAGGAGACGATAGAAGCATAGCAAATGCAATCATAATCCATTTGGTCATGTCAAAAATTGACACAGAATCCAGAACAAAAATTGAAGATAATTTGGATTACAGTAAACTCCCGCTATGATCAGATTGTGAGGCTGTTCTCACTCGAAGATTTCAACAAATTTCTGCAGAAGAATCATCAAAGTTAAAGTGTAATCCAAATAAAGTAATTAAAGGAAATAATTACAGTAAAAATAAAAATAATATGGTTTCGCTTTCGGTTTCCAAGGAAACAACTCCTCTTCCGCCTTGTTTATATTGCAAGTTAGTTGGACATGCAATTAGTTCTTGCACTTCTTTTAGCAATCTTTCTGTGGCATCGCGTTTTGAGTTTGCTAAAACAAACCAATTATGCATTAACTGCCTTAGAAATGGTCATTCAGTTTCAAAGTGCAAAGCTATAAAGTGTAGAGTATGCAACAAGCCTCATCATACACTTTTGCATATATATCACACTTCTTCATTGTCCCAGGCTACTCTGCCAGTTTCTAGGTCAGCTGCTTCAAACATTTCTTCGGATTCGGCATCCAGTAGTAGCGCCAATGTCAATTTAGCATCAAGTCAAGTAGACAAAGTTATTTTAGCAACAGCTATCATAAAGGTAAAAGACATTTCAGGTCAATTTCACAATGCTAGAGTGCTTTTAGATTCCGGATCTCAACTTAACTTTATTTCTGAAGAACTGGCTCAGAAGCTTCGATTAAAAAAAGAGGAAAAGTTGATAAATATAACTACTCTTAATTCAATGAAATCCCCAATAAAGCATAAAATTCATGCGCTTTGTCAGTCACGAGTTAGTTCTCATAAATTTAACTCTGATTTTTGGATTTTAAATTCCATTTCTTCAATTCATCCTGATGACATTTTACCTCATCAGCAATGGAATATCCCATCAAACATCGAATTGGCGGATCCATTCTTTTATAAGCCTCACAGAGTTGACATGTTGCTAGGAGCGGAATTGTTCTTCGATTTACTCTGTGTTGGCCAAATCAAATTAAATTCAAATCTTCCAGCAATTCAGAAAACATTGCTAGGATGGATTATTTCGGGAAATTATAGACAATCTGCTACTTGCTTGTCAGTTTCCATAAATACGGATATTATTGAAAATCCAGTATCTCTTGATTCACTGCTGCCCAAATTTTGGGAAATGGAAGAAATTCCTGCAGACACAAAACCTAAGTTTACTTTTGAACAACAGTCGTGTGAAGACTCGTTTCAAAAATCAGTCATTCGTTTAAGTTCAGGAAGATTTCAAGTGAAACTGCCCTTTAAAGGAGATTTTAATACTTTAAGCTTGTCATTTGAAACCGCTAAAAAACGTTTTTTATCCCTTGAGCGTAGAACAATAAAGGATTCTCAATTGAGAGAGATGTACAATAATTTCATGCAAGAATATCGGGACTTAGGACACATGTCTTTAGCTCCTCTTAACATTTTGTCAAAACCACACTATGTAATTCCTCATCAGTGTGTGATTAGGCCTGAAAGCGTCACAACAAAACTTCGCATTGTCTTTGATGCTTCATGCAAAACGTCTTCAACCATTTCGCTAAATGAAATTTTGATGGTTTGACCATTTATTCAAGACGACTTATTTTCGATTTTATTGCGTTTTCGTTTGAATAAATATGCGATTACAGCTGACATATCAAAAATGTACCGTCAAATTATTATTGACGAGGCTGATCGCAAATTCCAACTGATTTTGTGGCGAGAATCAGTTTCTGAGCCAATTAAAATATATTAGTTGAATACGGTTACTTATGGAACGGCTTCGGCTCCATTTTTGACCACCAGATGTTTAGTTCATCTTAGCGATATCTGTAAAAATTCTCACCCAGCAGCTTCTATGGTGATTAAAAGAGATTTTTATGTGGATGATATGCTAACAGGTGCCAATTACTTAGAAGGGCTTGAAACAATTCGTCTACAAGTTACAGAAGTGCTTAGTTCTGCTGGGTTTCACTTGGCAAAGTGGTATTCAAATCACCCTAGCTACTTTTCAGCAGAGAAAGATGAAAAATCACTTCAATTTAATGATTACGATTTCACAAAAACTTTGGGCATGAGATGGTTTCCGAAGAACGATAACTTTACGTTTAGTCTAGATCCAAGTTTTGATAACTTGAGAGCCACAAAAAGAAACATTTTATCAGTTTCTGCAAGGCTTTTTGACCCTCTCGGACTCCTATGCCCTATAATTACAAAGGCCAAAATTCTTCTTCAAGAATTGTGGCTTCAAAAATTGGATTGGGACGAATCTATACCAATGAGTCTTCAAACAAGTTGGACAAAATTCAAAGAAAACCTCAAAGAGCTCAGTGTAATATTCCACGCTTTGTAAACGCTTGTCCAGGTTCTCCAATCCAAATTCATGGCTTTGCAGATGCTTCCATTCGTGCATATGGCTGTTGCCTATATGTGAGAAATAATTTTGCTCAGGAAATAACTGTACGTTTGCTAACCGCAAAGTCTAAAGTAGCTCCACTTAAAACAAAATCATTGCCAAGACTAGAGCTATGTGCGGTGCATTTATTGTCAAAGCTTTGGGCTCGAGTAAAGCCATTATTTAATGATTATGAAATCGAGAGCACTACCTTTTGGACGGATTCAGAAATCGTCCTTCATTGGATTCAAGCACATCCATCCACTTTAACTACTTTTGTAGCAAATCGTGTGGCAGAAATTCAAGATCTGTCACAGGAAATAAAATGGATGCACGTACCTTCTAAAGAAAATCCTGCAGACATTGTCTCCAGAGGCTGCAACGCCGATGAATTACAAGCTTCAATTTGGTTATCGGGGCCTGCTTTTCTGCCAAAAAATTCCGACGATTGGCCAAGGCCCAAACATTCAAATTTGAGTTCGCAAGATAAATTGCTTGAGAAAAAATCAAGCTCTGTCTTGCTAACTCAAAAAACAAGCAATATTTTCATTGACTTGATACTCAAACACTCGTCTTTTTCAAAACTCATACGCATTTTTTGCTAAATATATCGTTTTTTAAAACTATCAAAAAATGACAGTTTTGACTTGACTGCGGCTGAGAAAAATCTCGCTTTCTTAAAAACATGGAAATAACACAAAAGTATGAATTTTTAGATGAAATTAAAAAATTAGAAAAGTCGCTGCAGCTTCAACCTCATCTGCAAAAATTATGCCCGTTCATTCAACATTATAATGTCAATAAACGTTCAATTTCTCTTGTTCGTGTTGGCGGTAGATTGCTGCATTCAACTCTTCGTTACGTGTCAAAATTTCCACTACTCATGCCAAAAAATGCATATATTATACAAATTTACCTAAAATATTTGCACTTGCAAAATTGCCATGCTGGACCAAAAACACTTGTCTCGTTACTTCGCCAAAAAATATGGCTTATCAATGCTAGAGAAGCATGTGCCAAAACTGTGCGTCAGTGCGTCCACTGCTTTAAATATAAACCGAAATTGATAAGCCAAATAAAGGGTTCTTTGCCCGCAGATCGAGTTCGAGCCATTCGACCTTTCTCGATATGCGGAGTGGATTTTTTCGGTCCAATTTATGTATCCCTACGTATTCGGGTTCGTCCACCCGTTAAAATGTACATTGCGGTTTTTATATGCTTTAGTTCCAAGGCTGTACATTTAGAACTAGTAGTAGATCTATCAACTGATTCTTTTCTTTCCGTTTTAAAAAGGTTCATCGGCAGACGCGGAGTTCCTCAGAAGATTCACTGCGACAATGCTACGAATTTCGTGGGGGCAAAAAACGCGATGAGAGAGCTAGAAGTCGCATTCGAGCGCCAACGCCAGAAACTGCAGCAGTTTGCAACCGAAAAGGGAATCGAATTCGTATTCATCCCGCCACGAGCACCGCACTTCGGTGGCCTTTGGGAGGCAGCAGTGAAGCAAGCCAAACATCATTTGATGCGCATAATGAGCAACGCTCATCTCACCGCAGACCAATTGAACACCGCATTGGTCGAAGTGGAGGCCATCCTAAATTCAAGGCCGATAGCAGCCATGTCCAACGATCCAAACGACAACTCAGCCTTAACGCCAGGCCACCTTTTGATAGGCGAGGAAATCGTTTCGCTGCCGCACGAATCCGTCGCAGACGAGAAAATCAACAGGCAACCTTGTTTGACACAAATTCGCACGTTATGTTTAATCAAACGAACATTTTGGCAAGCATGGTCGAAAGATTACCTGCACGATCTCCAAGCACGCTGCAAGTGGCACAACGACCAACCAAACCTCAACGTGGGTGCTCTGGTGCTCGTCCACGAGGACAACTTACCTCCCCAACGATGGATGCTGGGAAGAATCACCGCCGTATTTCCAGGAAAGGATGGAAAGGTGCGAGTAGCGCAAATTAAAACTGCTGCAGGCGAATTTAAACGACCTGTCCAAAAACTGGCTTTAATTCCACCGTGAAAACTTTAAAGTTCTTCACCGGGGCCGGTATGTTTAGGCAGATCATTTATTACTACATATCTCATTATTTTTTTTACTCACTGAAATGAATTATATCTAACATATTATATAAGTATCTAATATATTATTCGTATTCTTATAATTATACTTATCTTTTACTTATTTAATGTTACTGTGACACATTATTTAAAAATCATGCTCATTTAATTATTTTATTAATTAATTTATGGCAACACTGCGAACAAATGAAACTAGAAATGAATACTTGTTGCAATTTGCCTTTTCGATTGTTTTGAAAATCGATTACGACAAGTTGTCTAACATGTGTGTAATCTTCATACAATTCTTTTGTTCTTTTTTGGCTCTTTTGGTTGTCGTTTGTTTGCAGCGTTTGTCACGGTCACGGTCTTTCCTTTTTTTTAAAAAACACTGTGGATTTTTAAGTGTTGTGTTACTTAATCTAAAAAATAAAACTTTGAAAACATTTAAAAAACAAATAAGGATATAAGCTTTTCTTAATAATTTTGATGATTGGTTGTGACAATTTGTGCTAATTTTGGTGTGGCTTAAAACTTTTCATTTACCACCAAATAAAGTGCAAGGGTGATAAAGCATTCCCTTAAATTTGTGTGCAAACGGCAGAACATTGTTTCTTTGGAAATCTCCAAGTCAAGCAAGGAGGAATTCGTCAGGCTGCGGTATACAACGATCAGCGGAGTTCCATTCATTTAATACATTCACACAGCGGTAAAAAGCTGCCGCTTCAGACATGTTCAAAATAACCTCATGATCCAGAATTCTTCTTTAATTTGAAAGTGTTTTTTCGATATTGTATTTTAAGGCATAAGACATGCAAATTTTTAGCAAATATTCTCATTGAACTTACTTGATTCACTCCAATAGGTATGTATGTATATTAGACTGCCTATCTCGTATAACCCGGTTTCTAGTTAATGTTGAATTCAAAATGTAGAAGCGCTTGTTAATTTAAATGGACATCACAATAGTCCTCTGACAATACCAATGAGCAGCTCCTACCACCTTATTTAATTTTGCAAACAAACTTTAAGTAGATGTATCTTTAATTGTATTTTTGAAGATTACAAGAATAATTATTAACAATCATTTTAATATAACTTACTCTAAGCATTTACATATAAAGTTAAGAATCCTTTTAAGGATAATTTTTAAGTATTATCAAACAGTCGTTTTGGTAATATTATACATGATTAATGTTTTTTATTTATATTTTTTGTAAAAATAATAAACTAGCACATATATATATAGAAGACTACTTTTTTAAGTCAATATAGTATGTGGTATTCAGTTCAAATCGAAAACTTTGCGCTGATTTTTTTCATTTCCATATAAGTTTGTAGTTTCATTGGGTACTTCACAATAATTCTTTAAAGCTAGTGTCAAGATACTGGCATGATTTTTAAGAGCAAGAACGACAAATGATCCATTAGGAAGAATCTCACAGGTTGATATTTGACACGGAGGTGTATATACTGCCAAGGATGTACCTAAGATATAAAGAATTCGTATTAGTATTGTTGTAACTTGTCTACTTACATGCTATCGCCGATTTCACGTCAAAAGGAAAGTCGGCTCTCCTAGACTGAAACCAATATTTTATGCAATTTCAGTTCGTAAAGAGGAGGTACAATTGGGCATGATTTAAAAAATTTTCTAGAAGACAAAGATTACTTCAAAGGAGGATATCGACGAAATTTCAAAAAAAAAGTTCTAATTGACCAAAATTCCAAAAAGACATGACCAGAAAAGAAAAAATCATAAAAAAAATTGAATAAAAAAATTCCAATTGGATGACATACCAAAAACTCTTAAAAAACAATGATATATGGGCAAGTAAATCGCCAAGCACAGTTATTTTTTTTTATAAACTACTCAGAGTTTTTGTATGTACTACACTGCACAGTGGTAAGGAAACAATTTTTCGGCCTCTAAATTTTAAAAATCTAATGCTGCAGTTTTAAAGAAAAATGTTTCACTAAGTAGACGCTATTTATGTTTTTCCTAAAAAGTGATATTTTGTCTTCGAAAGAATGCGCCAAGGTCACTTAAAAACTTTGAGTGGGAAACTGATTAATATTTTCATTCACCTCAGTGGGGTATCAATATAAAATATAGAAAAAATTATCAAGAACACATAAATGGTTCAAAAGATATTCGCAAATCGAAATGCCTCCAACTTTTGCAATTTCCTTTGTAAGATTACCAAGCCACCTACGTCCTCTGACTATAAAAAAATGAAAGATGAGAATCTATTTTACAAGCTGACTGAACAAAGCTGTAAGTTTTCTGAAAAAGGTTATGACAATTTCAATGCGAGCTTATTTATAAATTTTAGGAAAAACTAGTTTTGGGTCAAACTATACCGCTAGGCCGAAATATATTCAATCAAATTTTAATGAAAAAGTACTGTGTCTTGTGACTCATCTTTAACCCCTACGGACCACATTTCAAAGTGAAACTTGACCAAAGCCGTCATTTTTTTTAACTATTTTTAATTTTAAGAAAGAATGTATTAAAATAAGTATCATTTGGATCTAGTGTTCAAGATATAGCCATAGGAAATTGCAGATATGGCTTTTCTAAAAATCATTATAAGTTGCAAACTCAAAAACAGATTTTAAATATATTTTATATATATTTACTGAACCATTTTTGACTTCATTTGCTTAGTCTTATTCCTTAGACGTTTGGTCTCAATCTCCAATTAGAATTATCACTATATTCCTGTTAAATATCAAAATATTAAATTTTTAAAATTGCATAAAAAAGAAATTACACAAAAAGAAAAATCTTTTAATGGAAAATTAATGTGTTTGTGTGCGTTTTATCTTCGTCTTTCCCATGGCAATACAATGGAATATTTATGGAAGAGAAACAATGGAATATTCAAATTTTACTCTAGGCTATCAATTTGTCGATTTACTTTGCAAACCACAACAACGCGGGTTTTGTGAAGAATGATCAAAAATTACAGTACCTTAGAAGCGAAAAGGGCGTATGTCAAAAAAAAATCATATTCATGGCATCGGATAGTTTAAGAAAATACTAGTCTAATGAACTACTCGAAATGCTAGTATCTAAGTTCAAACATATAAAAAATCTCATATGGGAGTTTTCTCTATCTCAATTTAACAGGTATTTCAACAAATTGACTAACACAAAACATCATCTCGATACGCTTTTGATTTTTGTCATGTTGTTAGTAACAGTTAGGGTAGTGTAAGCCCAAGTTTGCAGTTTCGAAAAAGATGTGCTTGCCAATATATCAAATCAGATGAAAACATACAAATGCAACAAAAAATAGCACGATAAAAATTACCGTCATAGTCAAAATAAACGTGAAGTTTAACAGGGTAATAAACGACAAAGTATTCCATAAAATATAAGGGTTTTTCAGTTAACATTCGTCGCCCTGCAAGTTTATGGAATGAAATGTCAGTATCGCCGTGCATTAGTTTCATAAGTAATATGCACTTGAAGGCAAACAAGTTACAGTGGTGGAAAAACGTGTTGTCCTTCCGCTAATTGAAGTGAGTGCGAAATGTTGCCACAGTGGAGTGTCAACAGTTTTTACAAGCGTTAGATCACTAAAAAAATAACTAAAACTAAAAAAACAACTTCTCCAATCACGAAAAAATAATAAGTAGAATTACTGAATTTGTCGATGTATCAAATGGGGTCGCCAGAAGAGCGGATGAAAATGGTTACGTCCGCGTCAGAGATAGTCTTACAACATGACATTCGGTCTCAAGTTTATAATAGAAGTGAGTATTATCCATCTGATGCTTTCTTGCGAAAAACTAATTCAGTCGGTCTACAGTCCCTGAAACTGTTACTTGAAACCATAGTGCTGAAACACTAATGACAAAATCTCGGTGGTTGGAAGAAGAAATGTGTTTCGATAATAATTTCTTCCGCTAGACTTAGCCATTTCTTCCTCTCTCAACGAGATTTTGCATGTTGCTATACAGGAAATTTAAGTAAAAACATCGTGCTAGCCTCATCGTAGCAATGGAGTTTTTTTGTAGTTACAGTGAGGTAATATTTGCTGATAGTTCAGCTATTTTGCAGGGAGGTGGATCAAGCTATTGACAATGGAGCGATCATTCAGTTCGTCTTTGACAACGCTGATGTGAATGTTAACAACTTAGATGGTAAAGCCACTCTCCACAAACTCTACTCTCCAGTAACTGATTGCTCTGTATAGAGGGGACGCATTCAACGACATCCTAAACGACCTACGGTTTGATCTTACGGTGCAAAATTGGTTGGGCTTCAAGGGTGGAATTAGTCGAATAACTCCCTAGGCTTAATACCAATAGCAATATAATGCAAACTAGTTGCACCAATCCATCTCAAATCGCTCTGATGCAAGTGCAGGAATGGATGCACGGAACCTTATAATTTTCTGAGATCTGAGATTGGGTGATCAACTTTATGCACTCCGGGCTCTAGTAAACCTTGCCATAACGTCGCTACAATTATAATCGATGAAGATCAAGACGATCCTCCGCTCTAAGACGAGCAACTAGTGATAAAAAATATGTTTAAGCCACTTCCTACAGCCTTGGAATATGATCACGATGGACCAGGAACCTCAAAAAACTCAAAACGCATAGCATTTTTGGTTTGTTTGTTGTGTTTGTATGTTTTCTGGTTCAATTGGCTGAAGTTTTTCATACATATATTATTCAGCAAGCACCAGTTTTTCACAACTTTCAAACTTGGACTTACACTATCCCAACTGGTCCTAGCAACACATCTAAAAATCAGATCTACATTACGCTTTGCGATTTTAATGTCCAATTCTACTGGCTCATTCGGCCTAGCACAGAAAAAAGTGGACTCATTTTAACTAGAGGGCATGGCATGAAACTTTATACTTAGAGGTTATGAAACTAAATTTCATACAAATTTAGAAACACGTAAAATGTGGGCATGTTTAACGAGAAGGCGCGTGACATCCCAATCAAGCATAAGCTTCAAAAAACTATTCAGAGAGTTCTTTGAGTAAACATTACTCAATTCAATGTGGGAACGCTTAGTCAAACCAGCCAGTAGAAACGTTATTGAAGAAATATTGTTTTAATTAAAATGTAAGGCTTGTGCGCACTTTTATTGTAAATGCGGTACAGTAGATGCATTTAATTTTTGGCGAGGATTAAGATATCAACGTATTAACAAAAAAAAAAATTTTTAAAAATTTATATTGTGAAAGTCTTGGAAAAGATTAGTTTTTGACATTTATTTTTAAGAGTCACATGCAAACGTTTTATTTATTACATCAATCGATGGCTAAGCCACCTTCTTAAGGAGCTCGATTGCCTTCCAAGCTGATTACAACATTAAGAAATTACGAGTCTAATGAAATACTCCAAATGTCGGCATCTTAGTTCAATCATATAAAAAATCTATTAAGAAAATTTTCTCTATCTCAATTTTACAGGTATTTCAACAAATTGACATAAACAAAACATCAATTATCTTGAAATGAATTTTTTTGAGATACGTATTTTTCGCTTAGTACGGCAGTATTGTATGTGCAATATAATTTTTTACAAAAACGGGCTCAAAACAAGCCATTAAAGTGTCCGTAGTATCCCTTGAAGATGATCAAAATTCATTTCGGAACTGTCTCCATCGATTGGTTCATATTTGAAATGTCCTTTGTTTATTCAATAACAAAAATGATTTCCGATATTGATTTTTGACAAAAAAAAAACCATTTATTTTTGACTTTCAAAATAAAAGCAAAAAATCTTTTTCAAAAAACTCGCAAAATATAAGACTAAAAAACTTTTATTTTTCAGAGCCCGGCTCTAATATGATCAAATATTTTTCTTAACATTTGAAAATGTTTCATTCCGTGTACACAAGACATGTTCAAATAAATGGTATGTTGTAGAATACTTCAAAACATTCATTCATAAAAATTAAAAAAAAATACTCTGCAAAATTATCATTTTTCTAAATTTGTCCAAAAAAATGAAGACAATTTGAGTTTTTTCTTGTTTACAATATATTTTTTTTTCGATTTTCCTTATGTACACATAAGAAAGTATCAAAAAAAAACTTATCACTATTTTTTAAGCATATATATATGGAAAAAACAGTGGCCTCTTCGCGAGTAGCGCTTTGGTGTTTCTTGTGTAACAGCTCAAACCACTTGTTGTTTTCATTGCATTCTCCTTAAAACGCTATAACTTGAAATTGTCAATGCCACTACATGAATTTACATTAAAAAAACTAAATGAGAAAAAAAATTTTTTTTCATTTTTGTCCAAAAATTATCAAAATTAAATTTGTACTGTTAGTTAGAGTGACTAATTATACTAGTTTACAGCCAAAATGAACTTTGAATACGATTGTTCATTTGATATGTAAAATCGGCTGCTGATTCCGAAAATAACATTATTTTTTCTTTCTTTCACGTCGTTTTCGAGATATCGGTCATTTTCGGACCAAAAAAAAGATGGTTCCACTTAATTACAAATATCTCGAGAACTGATATTTATATAAAGTGATGTGAATACATTTATTGAAAATTTATTTACTTTTAATTTGGCACATAGTACGTTTAAATATAAATTTCAGTTCTTGAGATATTTGTTATTAGTTAAGTGGAACCATCTTTTTTTTTTGGTTCAAAAACCGAAAATGATCGATCTTAAAAATCACGAATGTGATTTTCGGAATTAGCAGCCGATTTTACATGATAAAATTTGGAAATTTTTAGACCAAAAATTAAATTTTAGTCTTTTTCTGATTTATTACATAAGCGACCTTCATGGCATTGGCAATTATTGACAATTTCATATAATAGTGTAGTAAGGTGAATGTAGTAAAAAGATTTGAGCTGTTACCTACAAAAACCAATGCCCTACTTACGCAGAGGTCATGTGTGTAGGCTTAAAAAATAGCGGTAAAACTTTTTTCGATACTTGCTTATATGTTCATTAGAAAAATGGAAAAAAATTTAAACAAGAAAAAATCAAATTTTCTTAATTTTTTACTCAAATTCCGAAAAATTAAAATTTTGCAGCTCTGGTAGCAGCCCTAGGAATGTTTTTTTTTTAATGAGAATATACTCGAATATGAAAAAATTTTCGAATTTCGAGTGTTCCCTAAGAATACTAAAACATGAGATTTTTTTTTAACATGTCTAATGTATATTGGTACATTTAAAAAATCCAATATAAAACTACATGACTGAAAAAAAAATATATTACGTTTTTCTTACAAAAATTAAGGGAACAGTCTGAAGAAATACAGAGCTGTCCCGGAACTACGGAGCGAATGGTCAGTGAAACCATAGTGTCATTTTCATGAGCTCGATTATGGATAATATGAGTGTGAATGCTGCAATATATATGATTTTTTATAAACTTTTAAATAAACAAAAAAATTCACTAAAAATACTAGCAAGAGACCACCACCCTGTGACCTCATCGATTTGGCTCAAGTTTTTCCAAATGGAAGTTCACGTGAAATAAGAAAACCCATATTTTACCGATTTTCGCGATACTCAAGGAAAAGCGAAAAAATCGCGATCAAAGTTTTCCAATAGTTGTCTTATACAAAAAAAGTTTACCTTCGTTCGAGTAGCAGAGTAGCATAGTGGTTAACGAGTTAGCGTATTATCCTGAGGGTCACTAGTTCTCCACTGATGCAACTTTTTTTTACTAACTTTTTTTAATTTTTTTTTTACTTTATTTTTTACTTTTAGAATAAGGAAAAAAATCAGAGTTATGCAATACTCTTTATTTCAAAAACTTATAAACTATTTTACATTATATATTTTTATTACAAAGCTACTCGAACGAAGGTAAATTTTTTTTTGTATAAGACAACTATTGGACAACTTTGAACACGATTTTCTCGGTTTTCCTTGAGTATCGCGAAAATCGGTAAAATATAGGGTTTTTTATTTCACGTGAACTACCATCTGGAAAAATTTGAGCTAAATCAGTGAGATCGCAGGGTGGTGGTCTCCTTGTAAGCAACATTTTTCAAAATTTTGACCAGCTACCAATAACTGAAAGTGCAGTTGTAAAAGCGAATCTTATCATACTTATACATACATAACTGAATACGATTTTAATGGATCGAAACAAAATACAATTGGCATTAACGAAATACCTGAACTTAATTCCCAAAGTCGTATAGAATAGTCTCGGCCCTCTTCATCTCTAGACAGCAATACTTTTCCAAGCGGATCAAGTTTTAGTAACGTAACTGGAGCATTATGCCCGACAAGTGTTGATCTACAGTTTCCAGTTATCAAATCCCATATTAAAATTTTTGCATCCTCTAAGCCAGCAATAACACAGGCATTTATTTGTGATATGGCTAATGATACAGTATTGTAAGTTGGTTTCCATTTTTTGAATAAAGTTCCACTTTGCAGATCATAAACGACAATAAAATTTGGCGTTGATTCATTCAGCTCTTTTGCGACTACACACACATAGGAGCCTTCATAAGTAATTGCTGAAAGCGAGGTCAAAAAATCATGATGTGGGATTCGCAGGTCGTAAAGCAGCTTCCTTTGTGATAAATGCCATACCAGCAATGGAAATGGTTTTTGGGTTTCATCTCCACACACTAATATACTGAAATTAGTTTTATTGAATTTAGAAACTTTCATAAATTGTATTAATAATCTTTTATCCTTACCGTCCATCACCAGAAACCAGCAGTGAGTTCAGAAATCGATCTTCGCCAGCCTTAAAGGTTGTAACACAGTCACCTGATTCCAGGTTCATTAAATTGACATACATTCTATTTCGCGACAGACACACCAAATGTTTTTCATCATGAAGCCCAAAATATGGCATCTTTTGATTCATAACCCCTTTTAATTTTACCTGAAAGACGATATAATGAATGAACAATAAATAAGTTCACCAAAAAATATCAGAGATAAAAGTATAGCCTGTATTTTGGTTTAAGATCAATAAGCCACCGTTTCGTATGTGAAACCGTACGATGATTCCGTAAAACAAATTAAAAAAAATTGTTCATGTTATGTTTTCGAGACATCATAAAAAAATCTATTTGTGGTCAAGTAGCTTTTATACAGTTACTCACAAAAATGAGTATACACTTGGGTGTTTTTTACAAAATTTTGGGGAGGGATTTTATTTATTTTTTCCTATATTATAGCTTGAGGAATAAAAATAATTGTCCCAATACTTGAGCTTCCTAGCTCAAACCTGTAAACGGCGCGGGCAGAGTTTACGTCCAATTTCGTTGAAATTTAACGAAAAAACCGAATTACTGAAACGTAAAAAAAGTCTGCTTTAAGTGCCAAGATATAGCGTTTTGGGATTTTTAGTTGAATGGGGGACTCCACCCACTGTTGTAAAACCACGCCCACATTTTTCGTTAGACTAATAATGCCGAAAAAATACACCCGAAGGAGGTATTTTTATTTTTTTTTTAAAAAAATTTCCGGTCCTATATGCCTATATAATAGAATCGGGCTTGAAGAAAACTCTCCCAAAATTTCAGCTTCCTAGATCAAACCTGCGAACGGCAGGCACTTTGTTTCCTAGTAAAGGGTTTTTCAATAGGGACGCTAAAAAAGTAGACCAATGGGGACAGCAAACGACGCCATATTTTTTCCCGCTCTTTTGACATTTCTCTTAAGTAAGGTTTGCCATTTCAACATGGAAAGATATACGATCCAACAACGAGTCGAAATTATTAAAATTTACTACCGAAATTCGGAGTCAGTGGCCTCAACTTTAAGAGCGCTACGTCCAATTTATGGTCGTCATAATCGTCCTGTCAGATCAACAATTGAGCAGTACAAATTGTTTTCGTGCCAGTGAGACAAAGAAATGCCCGTAGTGTCGAGAATATTGCTGCCGCTAGCGCATCAATTGAGGAAGACCCAAATCAGTATCTCACACGTCGTTCTGAAGCGTTGGGCATCTCTGTGACGTAGTTGTGGCGAGTTTTGCGAAAAGATCTTGGCCTACATCCTTACAAGATCAAATTGACGCAAGAACTGAAGCCGCTTGACCACCAGAATCGTCGTATGTTCGTGAATTGGGCTGAGCAACAACTTGAAAATGATCCGAATTTTCATCGAAAAATCATCTTCAGCGATGATGTTTTTTTTTGTTGTTTTATTTAAAAAAACTTTTGTAGCGCTCTTATTGAAAGAACAGAAAATTCTGTTTTTCGTTGTTTTGCTTTATAGTTTTTCATACGAATTGTACTAGGAAACAAAGTGGATGCGCCGTTCGCAGGTTTGATCTAGGAAGCTGAAATTTTGGGAGAATTTTCTTCAAACCCGATTCTATTATATAGGCATATAGGACCGGTAATTTAAAATTTTGGGAGAATTTTCTTCAAACCCGATTCTATTATATAGGCATATAGGACCGGTAATTTAAAAGAAAAATAAAATAAAAATACCTCCTTCGGGTGTATTTTTAGTCAAACGAAAAATGTGGGCGTGGTCTTACAAAAGCAGGTGACGTCCCCTATTCAACTAAAAATCCCAAAACGCTATATCTTGGCACCTAAGACAGACTTTTTCTACGTTTTAGTAAGTCGGTTTTTTCGTTAAATTTCAACGAAATTGGACATAAACTCTGCCCGCGCCGTTTACAGGTTTGAGCTAGGAAGCTCAAATATTGGGACAATTATCTTTATTCTTCAAGCTATAATATAGCAAAAAATAAATAAAACCCATCACCAAAAGTTTGAAAAAAAACCTTAGTATACACCATGATTTGAAAGAAATAATGTTAATTTTGAAAGAAATGAAAAACTTTTATAAAATCTTTTTGATCTTCGATCTTTGGAAATCAATACAAATCTTACTAACTTATGTAATATTTTTAAGACAAGTAACAAAAAAAATCTATAAAAACGTAAAGTAAAGCAAAATTCATGTCACAAAATTAAGTATACATTTTCCAGTTTCTTAATGAAGTTTGAATTTTTTAACTTAGGCATTGAAAAGCATTACAAAATTTTAGTATTATTTCTACTAATAGTTTGAAGATCAGTTCATTTGATTTAACGCGTTAATTTTGCAATTGCGACCTAAAAAAAAAAACGTTTAAAGTTTGCTAAAATGTACTTAAACAATCCTCCGAGCTTTTGGAAAATGGTAATGTTCACGGACGATACCAACATTAATCTTTGGGAATCAGACGGAAGAAAAATTGTATGGAGAAAGCCTAATTCTTCGCTTCAGACTAAAAATTTAGTAGCCACACATGGTGGTGGCCCAATTATGTTGTGGGGATCTATGGCAGCTAGTGGCGTCGTATTCATGGAGCTTATCGACTCAATTATGACCAAATAAAGTTACTTGGATATTTTAAAACGAAATTGAAGACAGAGTGCCGCAAACTTGAGCTTCTTTCCAGCTTTTGGTTCCAACAGAATAATTATCCCTAGCACACGGCGCACATAGTGCGAGATTGGCTGCTACAAAACGCTCCAAGTCGACTTAAGACCCCACCTCAATCACCGGACATGAACCCAATTGAGCACTTATCGGGAGAAGTGAAACTGAAATTCAAAAATGTTCATTCGTAGAGCAAGGAGGGCTTAAAGAGGGCAATAGCCAAAATCTGGGAAGAAAGTTCGCCGTCTTTTACCCAAAAACTGGTGGATTCGATGCCACGACGAATGCAAGCTGAAATAGATTCGGCAAGTGGTCCTATCAATTATTAGTACGGTGACCATAAATTTAAATTGAAAAAACAGAACAAACTTTGTGTTTTTAAAATCTTTTTTTTTATATTGAAAGTAACAAAAATTCACAAAAAAACGCAAGTCACATTTCATTGGCCTTGAATTATCTATCAACTGCAAATCATTGGAATTTTTCTGAGGTATAAGTTTTCTTTATTAGGTTTTCTTGACTTCGAAAATATTCCTTAAACTCTAAGCTGTTAAGTTCATAGCTACATCTCGCTACTAAAATAGATTTTACAGTCTCCATTTTCATATGGGATTTTTCGTCAGTCCATGTTAGGGTTGCCAACACGGACTGATGTCTGACCCGGAGATTCAATAATTTTTTTAAAAACATAAGTAAAATTATTTAATATTTACACTAGATTTCATTGAATCCAACACTTCGTTTTTCTCTCGAATTTCTTTTTATTACATAAAAGTTATCTTGAAAACTAAACGAGATATCGATTTTTTTTATTTAAGATTTTCAATATCTGTTCTATCGAAAACCATCGTCAGATTACGGCCAATTTGTGTATATGTTTATAGATATATATTTTTAGATATATAGATATATATTATGTATGTATATATGTCAAATCTTGTTTCGGAGATGTGTATAGTAGATCGGAAAAACGTCATCGAAGGGTATGACAGGAAAATATTCTACTGACAATTCTGAACAACTTTGATACAGAAACTGTAGGTCTAAAGTCAATTTTGAGCTTCCGAATATTTACAAATAGGTTTTGTACAGTACTTACATACATACTTGCTTATTTTGCACTTTTATGGGAACAATGCCAATGTATTTCCTATTATCAGCTAAATTGAGCTAAATCGGCCATTTTGATGTCGTTGGAAAGGTTTTTTGCATCCTTTCGGGCATTTTCAGCCATCGGGGCAGGCCTTGGCAAGGCAACCCAAGATATTCTATTTAGGCTCATCAAGCTCATCCTGTAATCTTATACACTCGACTTTTCTACAGCCAGTTGAACAGCAACCATCAGAAATAGCGGTGGTCATTCACTTACGCGTGGATCTGTCATAAGTGGAGGCATTTTTCCAGTGCTGCATACAAACGACGAAAAGGCATCTCATTGAAATGCATTAGACAAACAAACCAATGCAAGGGTTTACCCAGTTGAACTTCAAATCGACGTAATATTCCATTTGATATGCCGGTATTAGTTGTTTCGCCGTCACAGCATATGCCAATTAATCCATCCATAGAAATACTGTTGCTATCAAAAAAGGTTTTCAGCTCTCGAGTTTTATTTTCAGTGTCTTCAGCATCAACTTTAACGTATCTCACAACATGGCAAAGCTATAGGCTCTGTAGTTTTTGTTATATCGTCTCTGTGGAATAAACACTTCATCTACATGTTCGATAGATTGGTTGAATTCGCCAACGACCAGATTCAATTGCTCAGGTATGGTATTGGATCGTGACTAGCGGACGCCACTGTTGGTTCTTGCTCAGTCATTTCAGTAATTGGCTCCGGTATCGTCAGCTTTCTGTCATTATGTTGATCAAACTTGAAATTTTGTAAACGGTTTGGTATTAATCCACAAGAACATTTACTATGTTTTAAGTCGCATGTGCACTTTCCAATAAAAATATATTTTTAGTCCAATCTAAAAATGATTGAAATCTATTTTTAGATTTGAACCTTGATTCTTTTTGATAATAGTCGACCAAAGAGTTTAACTTTTTAGCAAAACTTCTACATTAATAATTTCGATATTTCATTTTTCCAAATTTCAAATAATTTTTTTAGTACTTGAGGTGTAAAACTTTTATACGAAAACATTCTGCTTTCAGCTTTAGCTCCATTTAAATCATTAGCCAAGGCAAAGGTATATTTTGAGATGGCATATGCAACAGGCTGGATCCGGAGGATGTGGGTGTTGAAGGTAGCTCCATAATTAGAAAAAAACCAAGAAAATCACGATTTACTCTCGAAAGTTTCACCGATTTTTTTTTGCCGATTTACCCCAATATTTGCTGAAAATATGAAATATTTTGAAATTGTTCCCATAAAAGGGTATGTATGTAAGTACTGTACAAAACCTATTTGTAAAAATGCGGAGGCTCGAAATTGATTTTAGACCAAAGTCTGGCAATTGCTCAGAATTATCAGTAGAACACTTTCCTACTATACCCTTTTAAAAAAAAAATCGACCCGCCGTTATGTATAGCCAACATAAGTTTCAAAGTATCCTAAATTGAAAATTATTATATAGGTCTCCATTAGAGCGGTTCAAAATAAAAACATTTTGATTTTTTCACGATGTGTCAGCGGATTACAGTAGCCTTATATGGCTGGACAAAGCCTATTACTAGGACATATAAGGCTACTGAAATCCGCTTACACATCGTGAAAAAATCAAAATGTTTTTATTTTGAACCGCTCTAATGGAGACCTATATAATAATTTTCAATTTAGGATACTTTGAAAAGCAAAAAAATTATCGATATAATTCTAAGTGAGTATTGAGAGTAGTTCTTTCGAACCTCATTATAGTCCAAGAGCCGGCTGTAGAAAAGTCGAGTGTATAAGATTACAGGATGAGATGTATGCCAAATGATAGAGCTCAATGAGCCTAAATAGAATATCTAGGGTTGCCTTGCCAAAGCGTGTCCCGATGGTCGAAAATGCCCGAATTTTAGCCAATTTTGTTTCTCTAATTAAAACTGTAGTACATAACAGCTGGAAATGTATGCCAAATGATAGCACTCGAAGAGGCCTAAATATAATACATGGGATTGCATTGTTGAATCCTGTCCCAAACATGAGTTTTCACCGGTTTTTGGGTCAATTTTCATTAAGGAAGATATAAGCTTGAAATTTGTGCCAAATGATAGATATCGAAGAGCCTAAATAGAATATAGAGGGTTGTCTTGTCGAATCAAGTCCTAAACATTGGTTGACACCCGTTTTTTGGGTCAACTTTTCTTAAATGAGTGGCAACCCGTGGTTGGGACAGGATGTGACAAGGCAACCCTATATATTCTATTTAGGCTCTTCGATATCTATCATTTGGCACGAATTTTAAGCTGCTATCTTCATTAATGAAAATTGACCCAAAAAAACCGGTGAAAACCCATGTTTGGGACAGGATTCAACAATACAATCACAGGTACTATATTTAGGCCTCTTCGAGTTCTATCATTTGGCATACATTTTAAGCTGTTATGTACTACAGTTTTAATTAGAACAACAAAATTGGCTAAAATTCGGGCATTTTCGGCCATCGGGACAGGCTTTGGCAAGGCAACCCTAGATATTCTATTTAGGCTCATTGAGCTCTATCATTTGGCATACACCTCATCCTGTAATCTTATACACCCGACTTTTCTACAGCCGGCTCTCCGCCTATTAATGGTTTCATAAAGAAAAATTGTATTTCTATATAAATTTGCCCTAAATATCTCGAAAAATCGTGATTTTCGCACTTTTAGGTTAGAATATCTCGAAAACCGGAGCCATTTGAGAAATTCTAAGCTTAGATTCTAATTCAGCGCGTCAAAACCTTCGGAAAAGTAAGTCAACAAAATCAAAATTTTTTTCATTGCGGTCGACAAAAATGATATTCAACCCGGAGTGATTGACTTTGAACCCGGAGACCCGGAAATCATGCTCAAAACCCTGAGTCTCCGGGCGAAACCCTGAGTGTTGGCATCCCTAGTCCATGTATTGTTTAAAATAGAAAATACCCTTTCGGTGGGGGCACTTGAACCCGGTAAACACAAATTAAATTCTATTTTTTTGAAAATATTTTGAAAAGGTATGGATTTTTTCAAAATTTTGAAATATTTCAACCCATTTATTGTCGACTAGGTTTCCACCGTCTGTCCATTCCTTTAGTTTTTCACTAGTCACATAATTTTAAACACAAGTAAGTCTATCATGTGTGACTCCGATCATTATCTTGTTGCAGCCAAGATACGCATGCGGCTGTGCAATGCAAAGGATGTACGCTCTGGTACGCAACGAAAGCTGGACGTCGCTAAGCTGCAATCACATCGGACGGCCGAAGCCTATTCCGCTCGCCTCTCAGAACTGCTCCTTCAACCTGACTCTCTACCCGATGATGCCGGTGAACTTTGGGCGCATATATCCCGCTCCATGCGCTCTGCCGCTGAGGAAGTCATTGGTTTCCGACGCCCACTTCCGCGAAATCAATGGTATGACCAGGAGTGTCGCGAAGCTACTTCAGTGAAAAACGCCGCCTACAAAAGAACCCTGCAGTTAGCAGCAACGCGAGCCATGCACGAAAACTACCGGGAAAGGAGAAAGGATGAGAGGCGCCTTTTCAGACGCAAGAAACGAGAGCAGGAAAGGCACGAGCGTGAGAAACTCGAAGTGTTACGGGGCAGGAATGATGCTCGAAAATTTTACCAACAAGTCAAGCGTCTGACCCAAGGTTTCAAGCCCGGAGCATCAACCTGTAAAGATGAACATGGAAATCTGGTTACGGATACGCAGGGTGCACTGAGATTATGGAGGGAACACTTTTCCAAGCTGCTTGCTGGCGATGACTCCACCAATCCCGCCTTTGGAGAAATTAACCCGATGCCACCAATCAACGACGATGGTGTGGACGTACCACCACCTAGCCATGACGCGGTACGAGTTGTGATCCAACGACTTAAGAACAACAAAGCGGCTGGTGCCGATGGCCTGCCTGCTGAATTGTTCAAAACCGGCGGCGATGAGCTGATAGGGTGTATGCATCAACTCATCTGCAAAATATGGCTAGTAGAAAGCATGCCCGACGATTGGAATCTCAGTGTCCTTTGTCCTGTACTGAAGAAAGGTGACCCGACAATCTGCGCTAACTACCGGGGAATCAGTCTTCTTGCCATCTCTTACAAGGTCCTGTCGACTGTACTGTGTGAAAGACTTAAGCCGTTTGCCAACACACTGATTGGGCCTTATCAGTGCGGCTTTAGACCTGGTAAGTCCACCATAGACCAGATCTTCACACTACGTCAAATCCTGGAAAAAACCCACGAAAAACAGATCGATACCCATCATCTCTTTATCGATTTTAAAGCTTATTTCGATAGCCCGATACAGGATTGCCTGTATGCCTCCATGTCTGAGTTCGGTATACCTGCGAAGCTGGTGCGGCTTTGCAGAATGACGTTGAGCAACACAGCCAGCTCCGTCAGAGTAGGAAGGGACCTCTCCGAACCATTTGATACCGAACGAGGTTTCAGACAGGGCGATCCATTATCCTGCAACCTCTTCAACTTTGTGATGGAAGGGGTGTTGCGAAGAGCCAGTGTACATCGTAATGGCACTATTTTCTACAAAAGTGTCCAGTTCCTAGCATATGCCGATGATATTGATATCATTGGACGTTGTAAGCGAGATGTTACTGCTGCGTTCTCTGCTATCGAAAAAGAGTCAGCGAAAGTGGGTTTGACGGTGAACGAGGGCAAAACAAAGTATATGCTGTCCACAAACAGGGAGACGCGGCGTATTGGATCCTTTGTTACTGCGAACAACTATACTTTCGAAGTTGTCAAGGAATTCACCTATCTTGGCACCGCCGTGAACACTCAAAACGATGTCAGCCTGGAGATAAAGCGAAGACTAACTCTTGCTAATAGGTGTTACTATGGTCTCAGTAAGCAATTGAGTAGTAGAGACCTCTCTCGCCCGACAAAACTGACACTCTACAAGACGCTCATCTTACCCGTGCTACTTTACGGCGCAGAAGCATGGGTTGTGTCGCAGACTGATGCAGCCACGCTTGGGGTGTTTGAGAGAAAAATTCTTCGCAAAATCTTCGGTCCTGTTCACGTCGGCGACGACTACCGTATTCGAATGAACCACGAACTGTACGAGCTCTACGCTGACATTGACATAGTCAAGCGCATCACTATTCAACGTCTGCGCTGGCTGGGACATGTTGTGCGTATGGACGAAGAAGCTCCGGCGAAAAAGGTGTTTGATGCGGAAGCCGCTGGGCGACGACGAAGAGGAAGACCATGCCTCCGATGGAAAGACCAAGCCGAGGAAACCCTATCCACGCTTGGTGTGAATGATTGGAGAAGGCGTGCGCAAAGCAGAGGCGCCTGGAGAGAGCTTTTGAGGTCGGCCGTAACCCGGTAACGGGTTGTTATGGCCACCCAAGTAAGTAAGTAAGTCTATCATGTATTTCGCTGTCATTAATTTTAATTTGGCTCCTAATATACGAGTATGTTAAATTTCTTTCCATCTTATCCCAAGATGGCACTGTACGCCGCAGTACCCATTCCATCGCTTCAACCTCTTTAAATGCATGATCCCACTGATTAAGATACACAATGCAATTTTTATAAAAAATTTTGACATAATCTTTAAGTTACGGTTTTAAGTTTGTGTTTTTTCAAACTCCGAAATTATTTTCTTGATCATGAAAGGTAAAAAAACTCCATCTCTGAGTTCTGTGATTTTTTATTTCAGTTCTTTTATAAGTAAGGCAACTTCTGTCATACAAATATTCTGCAATTCAATCTGTGTAATGTTATTATGGAAAACAGACGCTTGACAACGCGCAAATCGACATGTAAGTTGTTATTGATATCAATTAGGAATCCCTATCAAACTGCTGATTATGCAATGTAATTAACATGACGCTAAAGTTGCATTTTCATGTTATCTTTCTTGATCTTCTATTACCAAATTTTTGTAACGAAGAAAAAGCATTCGAGCAGAACCTAATGCGCTTGGAGAATGCAAGAGTGAATAGGCATACATTTGCTATTGTTATAGCATGTGTATAGATAGTGTAAAATCAAGATAGATAACATGAAAACGCAGCTTTAGCTTCATGTTAATTACATTTCACAGATGCAGTTTAATAGGGATTCCTAATTGATATCGATAACAACTTACATATCGATCAGCAAAGGGTTGCCGCTAGTAGAAATAAATTTATGTAGTAGATTGCGTGGTGCATAAAAGCAGAACAAAAAACAGAAGATTTGCGAAAAACAGAACAATTTTGTAATTTTCCATAAAAAACAAAGTACGCAGAACAAGCGCCTTAAAAACAGAACTGTTCTGCTAAAAATAGAACGGATGGTCACCGTAAATATTAGTATCTATTTTAATTGAAATTTAAATGAACTATATTCATAATTTTATGACATGAATTTTGCTTTACTTTACGTTTTCATTAATTCGTTTTGTGTTTTTCTCTTAAAACTATTACAATATATATTCATTATTACACTGTAAAAACTTTATGTAAAAATACTCTATAAAAGGGTGTAATTTTTAATGTAAATTCAAACAGACTATGTATACGTAGATATAGTATGCGGAAAAAAACAAATTTAAGCAGTCAATATGACATTTTATAAACAAAATACATGAAAACAAACAATATGTTCAGTATTAAAAAATTTTGTTTAAAATTAAACACAAAATGTTAAGTTATGATGCTTTTATGCTGAAAAATTAACAAAGAGTTCAAAAATACGCAAGTGATGTAGTTATCAACAGACAAATGTTCAAATGCAATCGTTTGAATGTAGCTTTCCAGAAAAAAATATGAAAATTGAATCGAGTAGGCGACGCATCGTGACGCTACAGCATTGCAAAGATCATTCGTGAGTGAAAGTCAAGTGAAGTTTGCACGTGCAAAAAAAAGTATTATTTACATAAATGAGTGATGGGAACATAGTGGCTCTATTTTCTTTCATTGCCTTCACCGTTATTCGGCGCACAAGCAAGCGAATTTCAACGCTATCGAGGCACAGCGTTGACTTGAATTTAAATGAAAACAAAAACAAAACACAAAGGCATAAACGACGGCGCCGCATTGTGTCTTGACGAATGTAGCAATTGTTTTTGTTTGTAGTGCAATTTGGTTTTTTTTCGTGCTAATGGCAAATTTGGAAATGAAAATAAAAAAAAAATTTAAAATTTCGTTTGTTGTTGCTTGATGTTGTTGTTTTGCTCCTTTGTTAGATTTCTATGCCCACCGCTGATTTAAATATTTTAAATTAAGTTTTAATAACATATGTAAATAGGCACTTTCATTATAATTTCCAATGAAGAAAATTCCGTAATTGAAGAACCATCCATTTCTGCTAAAAATCTATCTACAAATGTGTGTTTTGTCATGGATATTCCATTTTCCATGAATTTTGACTCCGATGCGACAACAATGACTATGTCTAGCGGTGCCCTTACATCTATCTACCTCTGAGACGACTGAACCAGCAAAAGCGTTATTCAATAATTTTCAAATTCCGTGGCATAAAGTTTCATCGGATATACTTGATTCACTACACAAACAACAAAAATTAGGGAGACGCCTAAATACTTTCGCCAATATACTCGTGGATGAAATCGGAATCATTCGATTCTATATCGGAATCTGCTTTTTACATACATGTACATATCTTTATATAAACAAAAATGAATTCCAATATTGAAATTAAAATATGAACGCATAAACATATATATGTTAATAAGTATTTTTATATTATTTGTATATTATTTCCTAAATTGGACACTTGCGACCTCTAAATATCAAAATTTTTTAATTAAATTTTTTCAGGGCTTCATTTTTTTACATAACACTAACTACTTTTCTTAAAGCAACGTATAAATCGAAAACTCGATTTTTTTTGGTCACCCTAATAAAGATAAGTCAAAAAAACATTTTAAAAGCTTTTTTTTAGCATCAAAAATTAATATTTTTTAAAAAATCAAAAATTTTTCTTAAACTACATAAAATACTCTATTGAGTAAGATAGCGGGAACAAATTTATCTTCTTCGAATATTTAATGGGGACCGTTTAAAAAAAAAACTGGAAAAATTATTCATAAAATTTGTGTTTAACATCATTTAAGATCATGAACGCACACATATAGAGCCAAATAGTGTATTAGCCATTTAATTTTACATCGAAATGTCCTGGGTCTTTATCACCAAAAATCTTTTGTTTTACAGTTGTAGATCGATAAGTAAAAAAACTCATTTTAAGCTAATTTTTCAGCCTTCAGGTCAAAAACGACTGGCCTGTTTCCAATAGAAACACTAAATTTTTATGCAGTTCTTTTTTAACCCCATTCTATTAGAAAAGGCGTGAGGAGCGAAAAGTTTAACACTTTTGCACATATGGGTGCTCTAATACACATCAGAATACATTATTCAAATCGGTTCAGTGATTCTAGAGCCTCTGCGAGACTAATGCAAAATCAATTGATTTTTATATATAAGATAGGTGTAGGGCTACCAAATGGCATACTTTAGTAGCAAAAGTGCTACTTTTCACTCGAAATGTACTACTTTTGGATGGTTTTGCTACTTTCGATGTTTGCATTGCAAAATAAATGGAATGGAACGCTAAGCAATCTCTAGAACTGATATCCCGCACTAGACACAGTGTCTCGTCAGTTGTTGCAGTAATAACTGGCCACTGGCTTATCGGCAGACATGCGGAGAGATTAGGTATTCGGTCTTTTGACTACTGTAGAAGTTGTGGGGATGTGGAGGAGGAGGAAAACATTAAACATTTTCTTTGCTCTTGCCCTGCACTTGCTAGAAAACGCCACAAAACACTTGGTTCGTTTTTGTTTGATGACCTGGAGGACCTTAGACATGTTAGCATAGGTCAGTTATTTATATTAATTATTTAGTTAGTGATTAAGTGAGTCGGTTTTTGTAACTGACTGCCACTCCTACCTAACCTAACCTATTGTAAAATAAAAGTTATTTGAAATATTCTTTTAATTTGCTGGGGTTTTGTCGTACAAAGTGAGGAGCTTTTTTGTATGGAATTAAAAAAATTTTTGGTTTTCATTACAAAATTGGAATTTTTTGATATGTGCTACTTTGTAGGCAGGTCATCTGGTAGCCCTAGATAGGTGAGATCATAAAAACCTTCAATCAAAAATCGATTAACAAAAATTTTGACGTGTTGGAAAAAACGACCAGGCGCGTATATTTTTTTTAACGTCTACTTTCAGAATCTATATATTTTTACGAAATTCCTGTCTCTTTGACGATAATTTCGATCTCTAACACTTTTCTGAGTTCGATCACTGGATTGTGTAACAATTAAAAACACACCAACTTATTTAGTTATAAAATGGTTTATTTAAATCACAATAGTTAGTTTTTACACGGTATAATGGCTTATTTTATTAACGTTCAAATTCTAATATTAATCTGACACTGTATACACAACTGTTTTACTTTACTACTTAAAGTCACTTTATTACGGAACACACTGTTCTGCTTCACTGTTTTAATTCAACTGTTCTGCTTCACTGATTTAACTCAACTGTGTCCGAAAACTCAAATGACACCCTTTTATACTACAGGCATCACTTTCTCGAATAATCTACTATCTCCTAGATGGCGTGTATTCTACCATTATCCATAATTTACCAGTGCTTCTAAGTGGCGTGTATTCTACCATTATCCATAATTTACCAGTATGGCGTATCGACGTTGAGTTCACAATTATCCAGAATGTTGCTATTATGCTCTAGATGGCGTTGTACGACGGCGATAATTTGTCTCGGTTATCGACTTTAATAGTGTACTGCAGCGTCTGTTCGGTTTATTATTTGCCGCTAGATGGTGTAAAAGTATTTATACAGCCAGAATGCTAGCTAGTATCGTTTAGTTTTCTTTTGTTGGTTTTTATTTCGAGAACTTTCTGGCGTAAACCAAATTTTGCTACACTGCCCTCCGCTTAAACTTGTTCGTCCCGAACAAGAGTCTCTCCGTTTCTAGTATAAGGTGCCAGCCTTTCGATGTGGACTACCTTTAGTTTACTTTTGTTCCCGGGGTATTTTTGGATTCGATATACAACATAATTAATCCTTGTGACGATCCAGTAAGGTCCCTCCTAATGTAAGCCTCGTTTTCATTGTGGGTTATGTTATAGCACTAGTTGACCTTCTTTGAACCCTTCAGTATTTGCTTGCAGGTTATACCGAACTTTCATCTTGTCGCTAGCCAATTGAGTCCGTCTTCTGATAAGCTCGTGTATATCTGCTAATTCTTCTCTTTTCCGCGACATGTAATCGTCAGAATGGGCCGTTTCTGGGACAATGCTTAATCCGTACTTCAAATCTGCTGGAAGCCTTAAGTCCGTACCAAAAATGGCTTTTGCTGGCGTGACTGTAGTAGTATCGTGTATTGACGACCGATAAGCCATCAGAAACATAGGTAGATGCTCATCCCAATCTTTTTGTCCTTTATCGACAACCTTTTTTAAATGCTCCTCTAGAGTACGGTTGAACCTTTCGACCATGCCATCGGACTGAGGATGCAAAGCTGTGGTACGTGTCTTCTGTATTCCAAGCATGTCACGAACCTCTTTAAAAAGTGTTGACTCAAAATTTCACCCTTGGTCGGAATGCAACTCAAGTGGAGCTCCATATCGGCAAATCCAATTTTTGATGAAAATGTCTGTCACTGTCTTTGCTTCTTGATTGGGAATGGGATATACTTCTGGCCACTTACTGAAGTAATCAATTACCACAAGGATGTATTTATTTCCTGCATTGCTGATTGGAAAAGGTCCCGCTATATCCATGGCTATCCTCTCAAAGGGAGCTCCAACGTTATACTGATGCATTTTTCCCCGAGTGCGTTGCCTTGGTCCTTTAGCAATTGCACATTGGTCACAACGGCGGATCCAGTCAGCAACTGATTCTTGGCATCCTACCCAATAAAATCGTTTCTTTATTTTCTCTGTGGTTTTCGTTATGCCCAGATGTCCACCACTCGATCCATTGTGATAATCCTCGAATGTTTCCTTAAATTTGGCCTTTGGAATAACCAGCAATTTTGAGCGAGTTTTACCATCCTCGCTTTCCCAGATTCAGTAGAGACAACCATCATGCAACTCCAAACTTTGCCATTGCGCCCAGTATGCTTTACAGATTTGGCTTTCATTTGAAATTTCTTGCCACGCCGGTTTCCTACCCAGCTCCTTATACTTAATTATAGTTGCTAAATCTGTATCACTGTGCTGGTCCCGTTTTACCTCCTCTTTTGTCCACTTTTCTTCAAGCAAAACGTTCAAAAGGCGCACATCAATTATTCCAGCTTTATTTTCCGTTCGCATTCCGCATTCTATTTTACATGGACGACGGGAAAGTGCATCCGCATTTCCATGCTGGCTTCTTTTGCGATGCTCTATGGTGAAATCATAGCTCTGCAAGCGTTCTATCCACCGTGCGATTTGACCTTCAGGATCCTTAAATTGAAGTAGCCACCTTAATGTCGCATGGTCTGTCCTCAGGAGAAAGTGCTGTCCATATAAGTACTTATGGAAGTGTTTTACGCATTCCATTACTGCCAGTAACTCTCTCCGAGTTACGCAATAATTCCTCTCAGGTTTCGACAGAATTTTGCTGAAATATGCGACGACTTTTTCTTGTCCATTGATGATTTGGGACAAAACTCCTCCAATAACATGGCCACTCGCATCGGTGTCCAATACAAATTATTTGCCGGGTATTGGGTACGCGAGTATTGGCGCTATAGACAGTAATTCTTTCAGCTTTTGGAATGCAGTTTCCTGTGCACCACTCCATTCGAAGTTCCGACTCTTCTGTGTCAGGTCATGTAGACTGCCTGCAACATTTGCGAAACCAGGAAAAAATCGTCTGTTATAAGTGCATAGACCCAGAAAACTTCGCAACTCATGAAGATTAGATGGTCGTGGCAAATTTTTCACAGCTTTTATTTTATCTTCATCTGTGTGTATTCCGTCTGACGTAACCTTGTGCCCCAGATATTTGACTTCACGCTGGAAAAGTGAGCACTTTTTCGCACTTAATTTTAGTCCAGCTGCCTCCAAGCGCTCAAACACTTCCTCCAGATTTTTCAAATGGTCATCAAAATCTTTTCCCATGATGATTATGTCATCGAGATACACTAGACAAGTCTTTCAATGTAGTCCTTTGAGAACTCGTTCCATTAACCGCTCAAACGTAGCTGGAGCGTTACAAAGACCAAATGGCATGACGTTGAACTGCCATAAACCATTCCCAATACTAAAGGCAGTTTTCTCCTTGTCTTTTTCATCTATTTCCACCTGCCAATATTCACTTTGTAAGTCCAGGGTGGAAAACCATGTTGCTCCAGATAACGTATCCAGTGTATCATCGATTCTGGGTAACGGGAAGCTGTCTTTCTTGGTGACGTCATTCAATTTTCTGTAATCCACACAGAATCGCATACTTCCGTAATTTTTCTTGACAAGTACGACCGGTGAACTCCATGGACTTTCTGTTGGTGCAATGACATTTTCTCGCGCCATATCCTCTATAAGGCCCGTAACTTCTTCTCTCTTAGCGAGTGCTAGCCTCCTTGGAGATTGACGAATTGGCTGAAAATCACCTGTATCAATGCGATGTTTGACAACTGATGTTCGGCCATTATTTTCTCCTTTGGACGCAAATATCCGCCAATGTTTTTGCAGAAACCTTTTTGCTTTATTTTTGTTCTGGGCAGACAACTCCTTCGTCCATTCTTTCGTCAATACTTCCAAGGGCGACGATTTCGTTTAAGTTGTACCTTGTGTGTTCTGCTGGTTATTTTCACAATTTATCACAGCCGTAACTTTCTCACATTGTGCTATAAGTTCACCTTTTTGCATCCATTTTGGCTTATTTGTTGGATTCAAAATTCGCACCGGTATTTTTCTGGTCTTTCTTTAAATTTTTCTTATCTGCTTCCACTACCCACAGATGGCTTATCGTACAGTCTTCATTTGTTGTGGCCCAAATAATTTCTTCGGTGTTGGGTTCAATTCGAAAGCGCTCACTTATGTAGACTCTTGCAATTGTTAATTTTTTGTCCACAGCCAATGTCTAAAGGCAACTCTACATTGGCATACCTTAACGTTTTTTTATTAAGATCCAAAGTGAACCCGTGTCGAATCATGAAGTCCACGCCAATGATAACCTCATCGGTGATGTTTGCTACAATAAAATCATGTTCCACAGTTTTGTTGCCGATAAGAATACTCGCTGTAGCTTTTCCTACTATTTGCGCAAATTCTGCTGTCGCTGTTCTCAATTGGATCCCATTTAATGGCGTTACTCGTCGTTTATCAAATAAGTCTCTTCTCTTAATTGAATGCGATGCGCCTGTATCCAAAGTAAGCTCACATGGTCTTTCGTTGATTTTTCCACCGATGGTAAGGCTTTTGGAATTTCGGCAGAGCTTCGAAACCAAGACTATGGGGCAATCATTTGTAAGAGTCAGCTCACGCCCCGCTGTACTGACTCTCTTTAGTTTAACGACTGCTGCTTGCTACCATTTTTGCCATCGTCCACCCTATTTCCAATTTTTCTTCTTGGTGAACGTGATGCAGATCGTTTACGACGTGATTTGCAGTCACGTGCCATGTGTCCCTGCTTACCACAGTTGTAGCATTTTTCGCTGAAGCTACCGCTGGCGAACGATGAATTTTTCTTTTCAGGCTTCACCTCCATCCGACGAGTTTTCAGTGATATGCGGCATGTCAACGCATTCGTCTCCTGAGTGAGGGCAACCGTTACTGTTTCGTTAAATGTTGTCATCGGGTTCCTCATTGTCTCGCGTTTTGTATCTGAGTCACGTATGCCGTCAATAAACGCCTCTATTTTGAATTTTTCAGCTACGACACTTAACTCGTCAGGATAGGAAAGGTATGCCAATCGCTCAATATCCGCAGCATACCCCTGCAAGGACTCACCAGATTTCTGAATACGACTTTTCAACTCCAATCTGTGAATCTGCTTCATGTGGTCACTGCCATATTTTCGCTGTAAGGCATCCATCACCGCCTTGTAATTTTCCTGCTCCGCCACTGGAACCGTTTGCAATACTTCTGCAGCTGCGCCTTTTAATGCCACAATTAGCGCTGCAGCTGCGCTTTCGTTAACCCAACGATTGTGACCAGATGTTGTTTCGAACTGGAGCTTGAAAACACTAAATAGCGTTGTTCCATCGTACGAGGGTGCCTTAAGCCTCTCTGCGCTGATTTCTCTTATCACTTGAGTGGTTGGTTCACTTATTTCCAACTTTTGAATCCTTTTATTAACGTCCTCAAAATTATTTTAACTTTTTCAAGATTATTTTGTACTTTTCAAGATTATTTTGAACTTTTTCCTTGAATGATTCAACGTCAACTTGTAACTCAGTCATTTTTGTATCGAGGCCATTTACCATTTTGGCAACCTCCGTTCGAGCAGCCTCAATGTTTTGATTCATTGCATGGATCTGCGTCGCGTTCTGACTTAAGCTCTGATCTATTTGCAGTGCATTTTGACTTAAGCTCTGATCAATTTCTTCCCGAACCGCCTGGATCTGCAGCGCGTTCTGTCTTAACTTCTGGTCTATTTGCAGTGCATTTTGACTTATTGTCTGCGTCATCGCCATTAACATTTTCTCGAACTTTGACATATCTACAATTTCACCACTTGCCGTTGGTCCAGAAGCTTCTTCCACTTTCGCTGCTGATTCTGATACATCACTATAAAATTCATGCTCTTCCAGGTTTACACCTTGAGCCTCAAGAGCCTGCCGTAAGCGTTTCTGTAACTCCACCTTTCCGCCAGTATATTACAGATTCAGCTGCTGTAACTCCTTCTTCAGTTGATCCTCTTTCAGATCTTCAAACTTAACCATTTTAATTGATTGTTAATTCTTTTTACACAATCCCACTTCTGACATCAATATTTTTGTCATAGGGTCACCCTTAA
This sequence comes from Tricholauxania praeusta, assembly GCA_949775025.1. Taxonomy (NCBI): domain Eukaryota; kingdom Metazoa; phylum Arthropoda; class Insecta; order Diptera; family Lauxaniidae; genus Tricholauxania; species Tricholauxania praeusta. The sequence continues at coordinate 78,758,667 of OX459030.1, forward strand.
TAAAAGTTTTGTAGCCTAAGCTATGCCTCTTAACATAAGAGTTAAGTGGTGTAAATTCGGTGTAAATCGACTAACCGGTCTTTGAGAAAATGATATTTCTCTTAACAAAAGAGCTACGTGGTGTAAATTCGGTGTGAATCGACTAAACTGTATTTGTGAAAATGATATTTAAAAATTATTTTTGTGTGAGGGCCAGCCTAAATAAAAGCTTTGTGGCCTAAGCTATGCTTCTTAACATAATGTAAATTCGGTGTGAATCGATTTATTTGTCTTCGTGAAAATGATATTTAAAAATATATTTGCATGAGGGCCACCATAATTATGCATCCTAAATATAATTTTTACCATCCAATCTGTGCCCCTTAACATAAAAGCCATACTGTGTAAATTTCATGAGAATCGATTTGCCTGTCTTTGAGAAATCGCTATTTTTAAGATATTTGTGTATAAGGGCCACCCTAAATATGCACCCAGACAGACAGACAGACAGACAGACAGACAGACAGTCAGACAGACAGACAGACAGACAGACAGACAGACAGACAGACAGACAGACAGACAGACAGACAGACAGACAGACAGACAGACAGACAGACAGACAGACAGACAGACAGACAGACAGACAGACAGACAGACAGACAGACAGACAGACAGACAGACAGACAGACAGACAGACAGACAGACAGACAGACAGACAGACAGACAGACAGACAGACAGACAGACAGACAGACAGACAGACAGACAGACAGACAGACAGACAGACAGACAGACAGACAGACAGACAGACAGACAGACAGACAGACAGACAGACAGACAGACAGACAGACAGACAGACAGACAGACAGACAGACAGACAGACAGACAGACAGACAGACAGACAGACAGACAGACAGACAGACAGACAGACAGACAGACAGACAGACAGACAGACAGACAGACAGACAGACAGACAGACAGACAGACAGACAGACAGACAGACAGACAGACAGACAGACAGACAGACAGACAGACAGACAGACAGACAGACAGACAGACAGACAGACAGACAGACAGACAGACAGACAGACAGACAGACAGACAGACAGACAGACAGACAGACAGACAGACAGACAGACAGACAGACAGACAGACAGACAGACAGACAGACAGACAGACAGACAGACAGACAGACAGACAGACAGACAGACAGACAGACAGACAGACAGACAGACAGACAGACAGACAGACAGACAGACAGACAGACAGACAGACAGACAGACAGACAGACAGACAGACAGACAGACAGACAGACAGACAGACAGACAGACAGACAGACAGACAGACAGACAGACAGACAGACAGACAGACAGACAGACAGACAGACAGACAGACAGACAGACAGACAGACAGACAGACAGACAGACAGACAGACAGACAGACAGACAGACAGACAGACAGACAGACAGACAGACAGACAGACAGACAGACAGACAGACAGACAGACAGACAGACAGACAGACAGACAGACAGACAGACAGACAGACAGACAGACAGACAGACAGACAGACAGACAGACAGACAGACAGACAGACAGACAGACAGACAGACAGACAGACAGACAGACAGACAGACAGACAGACAGACAGACAGACAGACAGACAGACAGACAGACAGACAGACAGACAGACAGACAGACAGACAGACAGACAGACAGACAGACAGACAGACAGACAGACAGACAGACAGACAGACAGACAGACAGACAGACAGACAGACAGACAGACAGACAGACAGACAGACAGACAGACAGACAGACAGACAGACAGACAGACAGACAGACAGACAGACAGACAGACAGACAGACAGACAGACAGACAGACAGACAGACAGACAGACAGACAGACAGACAGACAGACAGACAGACAGACAGACATACAGACAGACAGACAGACAGATTTTTGAAATTTTCAAAAAAATAGAAAACTTAAAAAAATTTAAAAACTTTTAAAAATTGAAAAAAGCTGAAGATTTCGAAAGTCTGAAAAAATTATAAAAATTACAAAAAAACCTCGAAAATTAACACAAGTATCAATGGAATACCCAAATTTTATTTTTAAGTATCATAAATCTTCACTAAAATGCTTGTCAAATCAAATAGGGTGCAAAAACATGAACGAAAAATTAAAGGATGATACTCCTATATGTTCTGAACATTTTGAGTCTAAAAAAACTGAAATCGATTTTGGAGTATTTGAGAAATCGATGTTTTCCTGAAACGTATTTTTTTTTTTCTTTCAGTGTATATACAACGCTTAGGCGTTAATTTTTCCAGAATTGGAGTTTTTTTGTCATCTACTAGTACACAGCTACCTAAAAATAATATAAAAGCTAACTCAAAAAATTTTCAGCCAATTTAAAACACGTCAGGGTAAAAAAAGCAAATTATAGATGGAATGACCCGTATCCTATATGTATTTGTTCGACTTTTTCAACTTTCTTCATTAGTTTCTTTATTTTTTCGACTTTTTCGTCCATTTTGAATTGTTTCAAGTTGTTTGAACTTTTTTAGAGTTTTTCAACCTCTCTCAACTTTTTTCAACATTTTGCATATATTTTCGACTTTTCAACATTTTTCAACCTCTGTCAACCTTTCTAACATTTCACATTTTTTCGACTTATTCAACCTCTCCAACGCCTTTTTAACATTTATTTAAAAGGTACTTTCAACGCAGTGTAGGGTAAGTGAGTTTCGGCATGGCCGAAGATAACACCTTATCTTGTTTTTACTTTCAAAATGTATATTTAAGTCTGTTGTGAGCTCACTAGTTAATAAGTTGTTCATTTAATTTATAATTAAGTCTTTGTTTAAATATTAGTCTGTAAGGTTTTTTCGTTAACTGCATAAGTAAATAAATATCTGTACCCGAACCTTGGAAATCGGTGAGCTAAAACCCAGATAGAAAGGTTCGATACACTATCTTTAACCCTCTATTATTAAATAATAAAAAACATGAATTCCATTTGCACATAGCAGTATATACATTTGTACATTAAAGCTATTTTTTTTTTCGCTCCGATTGGCCAATGTTTTAGTATTGGAGCTAAAGAAAATTCTCCGAAAATTTCCTAGATCAATTCTGCGGACAGTGCATATGGAGTTTGTTTCCCATTTAATTTACATATGATAATAACAATAAACAGATCGATACCCATCATCTCTTTATCGATTTTAAAGCTGCTTTCGATGGCCCGATACGGGATTGCCTGTATGCCACCATGTCTAAGTTCGGTATACCTGAAAAGCTAGTGCGGCTTTGCAGAATGACGTTGAGCAACACATCCAGCTCCGTCAGGGTAGGAAACGACCTCTCCGAAAAGCCAGTGTACATCATAATGGCACTATTTTCTAAAAAAGTGTCCAGCTCCTTGCATATGCCGATGATATTGATATCATTGGACGTTGTCAGCGAGATGTTACTGCTGCGTTTTCTGCTATCGAAAAAATGTCAGAGAAAGTGGGTTTGACGGCGAACGAGGGCTGTCCACAAACAGGGATACGCGGCACATTGGATCCTACGTTACTGCGAACAGCTATACTTTCGAAGTTGTCAGGGAATTCACCGATATTGGTTCCGCTGGAACACTCAAAATGGTATCAGCCTGCAGATAAAGCGAAGACTCACTCTTGCTAACAGGTGTTACTAAGGTCTCAATTGAGTAGTAGAGACCTCTCTCGCCCGACAAAACTGACACTCTACAAGTCGCTCATCTTACCCGTGCTACTCTACGGCGCAGAAGCATGGGTTGTGTGACACAACTTGTGTCGCAGACCGATGCAGCCACACTTGGGGTGTTTGAGAGAAAAATTCTACGCAAAATCTTCGGTCCAGTTCGCGTCGGCGTTGACTACCATATTCGAATGAACCACGAACTGTACGAGCTCTACGACGACATTGACATAGTCATGCGTATCACTATCCAATGTCTGCGCTGGCTGGGACATGTTGTGCGTATGGGCGAAGAAGCTCCGGCTAAAAAGGTGTTTGATGCGGCAGCCGCTGGGCGACGACGGAGAGGAAGACTATGCCTCCGATGGAAAGACCAAGCCGAGGAAACCATATCCACGCTTGGTGTGACTGATTGGAGAAGGCGCGCGCGAAGCAGAGACGCCTGGAGAGAGCTTTTGAGGTCGGCCGTAACCCGGTAACGGGTTTTTATGGCCATCCAAGTAAGTAGGTGTATTTTGCTCTCAGAAGCAAAAAGGGATATCTCAAAAAAATACGTTTTGGGATGATTGATGTTTTGTGTATGTAAATCATTATATAAATAGGAAATCTCTAAACGGTTACATCACTTTTTCTCAGTCATAGCACAATATCATCGCTCAATTTTTTTTTCGTTGGAAAAGCTGTGAAGAGTAGGGGGGACATGTGCGGTGCCACGCCCCTAAAGAGAAAAAACGTTTTCATGGCTAAACTAATAGACAGATTTTAATGAAATTTTGTTTGAAGTTAGATTGAATCCTTAGGAAGATTACAAAAAACTCTGATTTCTTAAAAGGGGGCGTGACACCGACCCCAATAGGAAAAAACGGTATAACGGCTGTGCCACAACACCGATTTTGATGAAATTTGGTATGTAGATATATTGGATCTTAAATAAAAATTAATTCTTTTAGTGGGCGGTGCCACGCCCCTTATAGGAAAATACGTCATTACTACTAAACTAACAGACCGATTTTGATGAAATTTTATTAGGACGTAGACAACACTAAAAAAGATTTTTAAAAACACAAATTTTTTATGAGGCGTGGCATTTCCCCCCAATGGGAAAAAACTGTATCACGGCTGTGCCACGTCACCGATTTCGATAAAGTTTGGTATGTAAGTAGATTAAATCTTGAGTAAAAATAAATATTTTTTAGTGGGCGGTGCCACGCCTCTTACAGGAAAATACGTCATTACTACTAAACTAACAGAATGATTTTGGTGAAATTTTGTTAGGATATAGACTGAACCCTAAAAAAGATTTCTAAAAACTAACATCCTTTTAGAAGGCGTGGCAGCACTTCTAACAGGAAAAAGCGTTTTCACTACCAAACTAATGAGCCGATTTTGATGAAATTGGTACAGGGTTAGTTTGAACCCTTAGGCTAGCTGTTTGCTTTAAAGTGGACGGTACCAGCCCCAAGTAGGAAAATATGTTTTCGTAGCTAAGCTAATAAACCGATTTTGATGCATTTGGTATGGAGATAGTTTGCGCCCTAGGTAAGAGAAAAAGATAGTGGTAGAGATGTAGCAACATGATATGTACTATGACTTACATTTTTGGATAGATGACAAAAAATTACTCTTTCCAGTACAGCTTTTTAATACTATAAGGGGAAATCCATAAATTACGTGAGTCAAAATAGAGGGGAGGGGGTCCGGAAAAATCTCACCAAGTCTCACAAAGGGAGAGGGGATTCAATAAAAATCTCACGTCAGAGACTAATTTAAAAATTATAAGGCAAGTCTAATGGAAGGGAGGGGGGGGAGGGGTGGAAGGGTCTCGTCAGGAAGGGGTGTGTCCGAATTTTCAAAAATACACCTCACGTAATAAATGGACGGCCCCTAATCGAATCTTAGAGTTGAGACATGTAACAGCTTCTTACTCTTTGTTTGTGAGAGAGTGAAGATTATCTATACATAAATATGCAGTTTCAAAACGGCTCCATCCTTTTTTAACTGCCATAAGACAACATAATCGCTTAGTTTTTTTTTTGTTGTAAAAGTTATGAAGAGGACCAGTACAGAATGTGATTTTTTTTAATAGTAGGCGGAACCACGCTTTAAACAGGAAAGTACGTTGCTACGGTTTAACAAGTAGACTGATAATGGTGAAATTTGGTTTGGAGACAAAAAAAAACCTTAAAAAAAGGTATTAATATTTTCAAGTTCTGTAAAGAGGCGTGGCATCGCCACTAATGGGAATGAACGGTATCACGGATGTGCCACTACACCGATTTTGATGAAATTTGGTATGTAGAGAGATTGAATAATGGACCGATTTTGATGAAATTCAGAAATAGATTGAACCCTAAGGAAACGTATTTGTTTTAAAATGGAGGGTGCCTACCCCTTCAATAGGAAAATATGTTTTCGCAACTTAACTAATGGACCGATTTTGATGAAATTTGGTATGCAGATAGATTGAAGCTTTTTTTATGTACGTGTGGCCACGCTATTAACAGGAAAATATGTTTTCTTAGCTAAACTAATTGACTGATTTTGATGAAATTTGGTATGGAGATATGTATATTGAAATCTGAGAAGATATAGATATAGGAATAGGGCAACATTTTAGCATGATTTTTATTTTTAAAAGCGATGACAAAAATACCTCTTTTTTATTTCAGTTTTTCAATTCCAAAAGCCTTTTTAATGGTTGAATTTCAACCACTGGGCGAACTCTAGTTTATTGAAATACCTGTTAAATTGAGATAGACAAAATTCTCTTAAGAGATTTTTTTTATGTTTGAACTAAGTTACCGACATTTTGAGTAGTTCCTGAGATGCATAATTTCTTAAGCTATCCGCAAGAATCACGATACGCCCTTTTGCTTTTGAGGGTAGTATTGCTGGTAGAAAAATAGTTTTCTCAATTCCTGATAGCTGAAATTTGAAGAGCATCAAATTTCCTACAAAAAATGTCCATGGTACTAAATCAGTGAATTCATTATTTTCAAAGATAGCTTATTATTGAAAAAACGAGCAAACTTTGTTTGCACCGTTCACAGGTTTGATTTAGGAAGCTGAAACTTTGAGATTTTTCACTAGGTCTAAAGCTCAAACATTGGTCAATCGAAACGAAAATAAAAAATCACAATAATGTTTGTTGGCTAAAAAGTTCAAAGCCTTGGCCAATTCAGTTTATAACCTTCCAACCTCAATATTTTGATAGCGATTATTCCGATTAGGGACTTTGAAAAATTGAGAACCACCCTAACATGCATAAAAATAAAATTATTTACCTTAAATTTTCCTTCATCTAAATTTATAACTCGAATTTCACGTTTGCATAAGACAGCCGCTTCAAAAACTCCAACCGGGACCATTGCTGTTGGTTGTGGAATACCTTTTAATTTACGAACACGCTCACACATTTTAACATCCCAAATGCATATTTCTTCTTTTTCCGTGCTAAGTGAAGCAACAAAAAATCCATCATTCGGAAGATATACTAGCGCGTCATAGCCTCGAAAAGAACTCTTTACTTCTGGATCTTTTGTGATGGAATTGAGAATTTCCAAAAAGGTTGATTTATAATTATCAATATCGGATAGCCAGTCTGTAATAATTGTTTGATTGTTTGTGCAGTTTTCGTCACTTATTTTTGTTTTTAGAAATGATTTTAATAATGTTAAAAACTGACGACCATCATAGTTTAATTCGTAAACGTAGTTCCTTAGAAATTGGCTTAAGATGGAAATGTGCGGAAATGATTGATAATTTTCATTTTTCAAGTAGTTTTCAGCAAAAATAATGTCAGATAGAAGAGATGAAGATCCAGTAGAAACAACTTTGTTAAAAATCCATTCCAAGTCAGTGAAAAAGTGGGAGTTGTAAAAGGTTTGCGATTTTTTTTCGATTGAAGTATCATCTAAGGCGAATAAATAATGGTAAGGCAGCTTTAAAAATTTGTGATGGTTAGACCTAAAAAAAAAATAAATTTCATTTTAATTAACATTTCAAATCTTGAGTATGTATATCTGTCATTCTTTAAATAACTGCAAACTTGTTTTTTTTTTGTCTTTTTTGAACATTTTTTGAAACAAAATAACTTAAAAACTAAGAGGAATAAATATAAAACATGAAATAATTTTTGTTTAAAAATGCCTTACATTTATAAAAAATTTAAAAATTTTTTAAATAAATTTGTTTAACCCTTAAATGCCCAACTTTTTATTTTGATCTGATAAAAACATATGTTGTAGATTCTGCGATTCTGAACAACTTTTGTTCCATAATTTTTTTTTATATTACAGACGCGCCCCATAGGCACAAATTACCTGGCTGGTCCCTGGTGGAACCACCAGATCCCCGAACTTTTTAATAAATTTTGCAAGAGAAAATTTATTTCATTTTATTGTGTTAAATGTATTGAAGACTCACAGAAAAATGAGACTAGAAAAACCATTACGATTATTATTCTCTCAGGTTTAAAATCATAAAATTTATTGGCAATCTAATATTTACAAAATTCATAATTTCACAAAAATGCCTTTTGGTGAGGTGCTATCACTCAACTGAAAAAATACGTGACATACGAAGGAAATGGAATGCGAAAACCGAACTGATCTTTGGCGCTGGAAGCCGAGCGTGTATGTGTGTGGCGCAAAGTTTAAAAATTCTACGTTAAATATACATATTAAAATTTTTTTTAAAGTGGTTGGTTCCTGGCGGTACCACGAGGCGTTTAATTCGATTATAAAAATGTTTCTCAAAATATTTTCAGCATTTTGTTTTTGTTTTTTGTATATTCGTATGTTATTATTCAATCGGATCTAAAAATGTATTTGCTTTAAAATCAGAATTCCCACCTTTAAAAGTTATTAATATGTTATTGAAGGCGCGCACTATGTTTCTCAAAATATTTCCGACATAACATTCTTTTTTTCGATTTTTGTATTAATTATTCTTCAATCAACCCTAAGAATGATCTGCTTTCAAACCGGAAGGCCGGTGTTGAACATATTGGAGTATTTTGGTTCACCGTTGTATGGAAAAATAAAGTAATCTCTATAAACTTTCTCATGGTCTATATTTTTTAGATTTTATATGGATAATATTGGCGCAAGGTTTCAATTCGCAATTCCAACTGGAAAAAGATGCTCATGGACCAAAAATTTATGAAAATAGCAAAAAAAAAAATTTTCTGTGTTACTTTATGTAATAAATTAAACTTTGTTAGTAATTTTTTACTTATAAAATGTATAATTAATGTATTGAACAACGTTTCTAATTATAAGTTCATATAATTTTTCAATTTAATAGCCATGTTTTATTGGTTTTGGTGAAACCAATTTCATACAAAAGCGTGAACCAGCTCAATTTCTAGTTCAATTGATGGAACTTTTTTTGTCTTTGCTAAAGTTTGAAGCTCATTGCATTAGCTGTGACACAAACCTAAAACAATCAAAAATATATGGTAACTTTGCTGGAATTTTGAAGAAGCGTTTTAAGGCCACGCGAGGACTTGTGCACCCAGTCATTGCTAGACCCAAATATTAAAATAGAAACACATAATAAAAATAAAAACAGTGATGAAACAACAGAAAACGAAAACTCTGCGACACTATAAAAACAGTTTGAAATCAATGCATAATTATAAAAAGTTAAACTTATGCGTTTTATTCACTTTTAGGTTTAACCAAAGCGAATAAGACACGGCTATTATAAATAACATTTTTTAAAACTTGACAGTATTTTAAGGCAGGTGCCACATTCTATGCTCACACAACAGGTAGGCGTTGAAATGAGGTGGAGGAAAAGAACATAATTACGGTTTGAGTGGATGTCGTTGGAAACACGACGTAATTGAGAGTTGCATGATTTATTTCAAATAAAATTCGAAATTGACCCGGTTTTGATTAAAATTTCAGTTCCATACAAACGCTCCTTCGCCACTTAAATAGCAATAACTCTGTAACCATAAAATCTATAGCTTGTGTTTTTATCATTTTAGAATCTGTGTTAAATGACAAAGTTGGCCATCCAGCTTGTAATACATATTTTTACACCACATCAGTTTGAAGTCTGAAGAAAATATAGAGCAAAACAATAATTTCAAGCTCAGCACCTTTTTTTTTTAAATGCTAGTTACGCTTAAATTTTAAATTACATCTGATAGCATGATAATTTTAAAATTTAATGTAAGAAAAATGGTTAAAAAAGATGTTCATTTGTGACTGTGGTACCAAACCTACTGACCAAAGCACTATAGGTTAAATATCACACTTTTCTGGCCAAAACTCAATTTATGCAAGTGTTGCTATTTAATTTTTGTTGTTGTATAGTAGTTTAACGAAGAATACTTCATAATAAAGAAAAATGTATTTTGTTTTTGGAAAAAATAAGTTACTACTTTTCAGCAATGTGTCAGAGTTGATGCATTTGCATTCTACTGAGATAACGTAAACAAGTGGTTTTTACTCTTTGGAACAAGTTTACTTTAGTACAAATCCCCCAAATTTTTTAATTTTTTTTAAGAAAAGTAGCGCTATAAGAATAAACAATAAATATGCAAAAAAAGGGTAGGACGTATATAGTTTCGGAGATATAGCTATCGGAAGTTGCGAATATAGCTTTTATAAAAATCAGTATAATTTCGAAAACTTGGTATAGATATCTAAAATATTGGTACCATATGAAAGGTAATTAAATAAGAAATAAATTTGACGAATACATAATATTTAAATTTGTTGTATAATTTTTGAGATATAAAGATTTTTGTAAAATTTTCACCCTTTTTTATTCTAAAAAACGTTAATTTTTCCAAAAGAATGTATTATAAGCATATAATTTTTTTAGCACCATAAGAAAGCTCAAACGATGCACAGTGGCGCCTTTTGCGATTTCGCGTTGCTATTTGAATAAAGTTTTTTGATTTTGGTTGGTAATTTCTGTAGATATGACATATATAAGATTCAGGTTTAAGGCTTAGCTATAAATACTTTTAAAAAGAGGTGAAAGTCCAAATATCAAAATTTTTGGTTTTTAGTGGTATGAATTCATAAAAAATTTTTTTTTTTATAAATTTTAGTGCGCTTTATTCAATTAATGAACTTTTAATAATTTAAAAATTTTTTAAATACTTTATTAAAAAAAAAAAATTTATTTTTTACTAATTCATTCATATGCATTTATTTTTTTATCTGTTAACATAATTTATAAACAGTCTTTCTCAAAGGCTAGAAAAGTTTTATAAAAAGGGTTCCAGTAATAAATTAGGTAATTTCTTTAAAAAATCAATAACAATCTACAATTCTATAAAAATATCATCATTATTTTGGATATCTAAGAAACTTAAAACAGTACTACAGAGTTTATCAGTCAGTTCTTTTCGTGACCTAACGTGCCTAAGTGATGAAATCAAAGGATCTGAAGATGCTGAAAGTATATTGAACAAGTCTTCATTCTGTCGAATACGTGAAATTTTACATGTATTGCTATAACTGTACTTCTTATAATCTTAGTTTTTAGACTCTTGGGCTTCTTCTGATAATTCTCCTATTGGTAAGGCTTGATAATTGATAATTTGTCCACTATGAGCTAAGATCTTATGGACAGAGGGTGTCAGTAATTTTTGGCTGTATTTATGTTCTAATATGTCTGCAGTTTTTCTACTTTAAGGGGCTCTCTACAGGATAGTACGTTTAAAATAACTTGTAATCTTTTTATCACGTCTTCATCGACTCCCGTTATTTCTGAAGTTGTTTCTGGTTTCTCAAAAAATCGCCTTGCTGTGTTTCCGTCATTTGTGTTACCAAATCCTTGCTTAGGAGTATCTACTATAATGCCCAGTTTTTCTCGAAATTGATCTTGTATTATTTTTTCTCTTAACTTTTGGTTGCTTGGATTATCATCATTTCCTATGCTGTATGCTAGTTTCAGAATAAATTCCATGAATCTTATCCTTGCATGTAATTGCGAAATGCCGTTCTCATAATTGTGTTCATCGTTGGAGTCATCATTACTTCGGAAACCTTTTTGTGAACGCTTACATATAGCACAAGATCTAGTAGATTTGGTGCCAGTTATCTCATTAAGTACTTTGCCGTCAATCATTGTTAAAAATAATTCGTGTCTAATTATAATTTTTTTGTCATCATTTCCTTCAAATTTGGTGGGTTGAAGTTCATTTATTTGTTGTATTATATTGCTGATGGTGCTTTTTATTTGATATGAAGATTCTTTTGCGTACTTAAACATTATAGGTCGACAATAAAGATCTGATGATGGTCGAGGGTTTTTCCAATGTTCAGCATTTTCACTCCTTATTCGAAGTGGGTCTATTGAAGCCAAAAAAATATAAATATGGCATCTGAAATATTTTGTCCATCTTCTGTAGAAATTTTTTGTTTACATGCACTTTGTCCAGATGATCCATCACAGCCCCACTTTGTTAACAAAGAAATATTATCTGGGAACGATTGTATTCCATGGTTGCTTTTACTGCTCAAAATTCGCTTAGCGGTATGATCTAGTAAATCTTGGAGTCTAACTTCAGCTGATGTTTCTGTCACCGTACAGTTACCAGGAACCGCTTCCCTTTTGGCTTCTGACACAACTTTGTAGCTGGGAAAAACATCTACGTTGTGGCTTCTTAATGAATTTCTCAAGTTGTTATAAAACTCTTTTCGTTATTTCTGCCTTTTTCATTTCATGATCTTTGTTGTACTTCATGCTGAGCGCATCTGCTAAGTTCTCTTTTGAAATGTTTCCAGTGGCGACTGCTATTTTTCTCTTTTTCGTAAATTCCTCACAGTTTTCAGTTTGTTTTGCTGGTCTTCCTCTGGAGGCCTGTGATGTGCTAGCAATATCATCAAGTGATAGCTCAAAGTCCTTTTTAAGAAAGTATGCAGATACTTTATATAAAAATTCGCTTTGGTTCTATTACATGACATCCAACATCTCTTTGTGTTGCAGTAAAAGTTTTTTAACTTTTGTGTATGCTCATCCTTAATATGTTTCGGGTATTTGTTTTTTACCGCAACCACAAATGAATCTACATTTTCGCTGTTTGCAAATATTTCAAACAAGTTTTCAGAAGATATACTCGTTTTCCTTGGAAACTTGCGTAGCTCACACTTTAAATAGTCAGAAAAGACTGAGTTATTGAGGCTTAAAATTTGACTTTTATACAAATACAGGTACAAAATATTGTGTTACAAACCTCAAACATAATACTTATTCAGCGAAAAAATTTAACTATCTAATAAGCTAAATTCCTTGTATGATACCGTAATAAAATAGGTGTCTATAAAGTTGGCCTGCACTAGAGTTCACTGTTGTCAGAAGTGCATCTACCTGTATTCTATACAAAAAATACAGCTTTATTCTATTTGACATTACTAGATATTTTTAAATTGCATTAAAAACTTAGATATAAATATCCGAGGCAAGTATAACTATTTCGCTATACAAAAGCGAATTTTTTTAAAAAGAGTGGAATGATTTGGAAAAAGTGACAAATCAGGCGTTTTGGAGGTGGGGCAAAGCCCATTTTATATGGACAGAAGTTTTCTAGGTACTCTTTACATATGCATCTATTTGCGTCAAATAGTTTTGGAAATAGGAAGAATAATTTATGAAAGGGGCGTGGTAACGTCCATATTTACAATTTTTAATTTATTTTGAGTGAACATTCTATCAAATTCAGATTAACAATTTCCAAGTCAAAATATCATAGACTGAAAATCGTCATCACACAACAAATTTAGTTTTATGCATGTCAAGTCACATAAGTAGCTATAACTTCTCAATGGGCAAATATATGCAGGTAAGACCCATATGATTTTTGTTGGCAGATATGTCAACTATAATTTACCATTCACCAATCCTTGATTGACATTGATTTGTGGATTATAGGCCAAGGTAAATTTGAAAAACTATGCTAAAAGCGACCTTTTTTAAAAATTTCATGAAAATTCTAACTAAAATTTTTTTTCAACATCTTGTAGAAATTATTTATTTTAAAATACCATAAATACAGAGAGAATACTTCAAATTCCCATGTTTTTTCAAACTTTTGAAATTGTCCATTTTTAATGTTGCGAAAAATGTAAAAAAACGCTGTTTTAATGAACGATAAAAAGTTATCCAACTTTGAGCACCCATAAAAACCAAAATACTTGTCATAAATCAAAAAAGTTTTCGGTTTTAGAACCTTTGGTCAATTATCTGTCAAATAAAAAAAAAAGTTTTGAGAATCAGAGATCGAAAATTTGATTTTAGCAATCACTTTTTGAAAAAGGAGCCACTGTGCGATGTAGCAGTTGTACCAAATTTTTTTATAGTAACTCATTTTTTACCGGAATGTAAAAATATTAATTAAAAAATATTTTTGAAAACTACTTATGAAAATTATTTATGGACAGCTACATCAATAGCGATATGAAAAACTACAATAACACCAACAACGACAAATATATATTATAACAAATATTACAACAGCTATTACAAATACACCTATAACAACACCGGCTTCGCGACGGCTGAGACGGATTCGTCCACCTCATTCAAATTATTTCGGGATATTGAACTTCTTCAACTGTTTCAGCATTTTTCAACTTATTTCAATTTTTTTCAACATTTTCAACATTTTTCGACTTTTTCAACTTGGTTCAGTTTATTTCGGCTTTTCAACCTCATTCAATTTTGTTCGAGCCTTACGATCTCTTTCAATTTTTTCAACGCTTCTCATATATTATTGACTTTATCAGCCTTTTTCAAAACTCACTTAAGGGCGTCCGGGAGTTTTTCGAAAAATAACATTTCTTTAAAATTTTTTTTTGAAGCTGCATTTTACCTTAGACCAAATTTTTTTTACATTATTGAACTATTCAAAATTTATTTCTGTATTTTTGGTCCAAAAATATTCGTCAATAAGTTAGAAAAGTGCAATGCCGTGAACGACCTAAAATTTGCGGTGAGCAAGATAACGTATCTGGAGACTGGTTCATCCGAAAAAAGAAAATTAAATTTTTTTCGGTTAAGCAAATAGTTAGGGGGCGTTTGATCGTTGATTTTTGAAAAATACTAATTTTTAAAAAAAATTGTCTTTTTATTTTTCGAAAAACTCCCGGACGCCCTGTACTTTTTTCAACATTTTCGATATTTTATAGACTTTTTCAACGTCTTTCAATTTCAATTTTATTCAACTGTTTTTGGGGTTTTTCAACCTCTTTCAGCTTTTTCAACCTCATTCAACTTTTTTCGACTTCTTCAACCGTATTCAATTTTTTAAAAATTTTCAACATCTTTCAGATTTTTCAACACATTTCATATATTATTGACTTCATCAGCTTTTTTAACATGTTTCAACCCCTCTCAACGTTTTTCAATATTCACAATATTTTATTGACTTTATCAACCTATTACAATTTATTTCGACGTTTTTAACATCATTCAAATTTATTCGACTGTTTTAGCATATTTCAACTGTTTTTAGATTTCTGCTTTTTTCAACTTTTCCAACTTTTCCAACATTTTTCAGATTTTTCAAACCATTTTCCATACTTTTGACGTTTTACAACATTTTTTATATTTTATCAACCTCTTTCATCTTTTTAAATATTTTCTATATTTTTTCGACATACATATTAGGGTGTTTTTTTTTTCAAACTTTAGGACAGGGATTTTGTTTACTTTTTCCTATATTATAGCTTGAGGAATAAAAATAATTGTCCCAACATTTGAGCTTCCTAGCTCTAATCTGAAAACTGCGCGGACAGAGTTTATGTCCAATTCTGTTGAAATTTAACGAAAAACCCGACTTACTGAAACGTAGAAAAAGTCTGCTTTAGGTGCCAAGATATAACGTTTTGGGTTTTTTTAGTTGAATGGGGGTCGCCACCCACTGTTGTTAAACCACGCCCACATTTTTCGTGTGACTAAAAATGCGGAAAAAATACACCCGAAGGAGGTATTTTTATTTTTTTTTTTAAAAAAATTTGCGGTGCTGTGTGCCTATATAATAGAATCGGGTTTGAAGAGAATTCTCCCAAAATTTCAGCTTCCTAGATAAAACCTGCGAACCGCGCAATCACTTTGTTTTTTAGTACAATTCGTATGAAAAAAGAAAAAGCAAAACAACGAAAATCAGAAAATTTAAATTTAAAACGCAAAAAAAAATCTGTTTTTCGTTGTTTTGTTTTTTTGTTTTTCATACGAATTGTACTAAAAAACAAAGTGATTGCGCGGTTATGTCTGAACCACCTTAATGTACATATGAATGTATTTAATCTTACTTCTCTTTTTCTAACATATTAAATATTTTTTCGACTTTTTAAACCTGAAAACGAAAAACCGAACTATGCACTATAGGTCAAATAGCACATTTCACTGGCCAAAACTAATAACGGCTATATTATCATGGTGATTAACTAGAAATGTATTTTTTATGTTGACTCTAGGCTAAAAGAAGAACTCTGAGAAAAATCTTAGCCCTTGTGCTACCGGGTCAAAAATGACACGTACTACATTTTTTAAAATTCCTTAATTAATGAAATAAATGATGTGTTTTTATTTTTAGATTGTACGAGTAGTATTATGTTAAGAAATACATAACGTTTATTTAAGCATCACTTTCTGAAGATAAATTAGTTAAAATGTTTAAATACATTGAACTTAAAATTTTGGTTTCCTCTTCATTTCATCTTCCTCTTCTTTATTTTCGCATGTTTCATAGCTTGTTAAGTTAAGTTCTTCGACTGGGATTTCACACTTTAATAATAGGATCCCTTCTGTCGGAAGTTGGAGACGCTTTTTAGTCTGAATGCGTCTATTTAAAGTCAGCGTACAAATTATTGGATCTGATGTGCCCATTGCTCTATGAAACACGTCTAAAAGTGTATTAACGCGGCTACTTTTGCGTGCATGATGTAGTCTATCAGATTTGTATAATTTGTGTCGAGACTCTGCTGCTTTTTCTCCAAAATATCTAACAGGAAGAACTAAGACCTCTATATTTTCGTTTGAATGAATAAGAGTTTTGTGGAAAGTTTCTGTCATTGGAAGTCATGAATACATGTTTTGAATAATTTTTGCGGTTTCAAAGCAGTAAACTTGAAATTTGTTTACACTTAAAGGAAATTGACAAGACATGCTTATTAAAATTATTTTTTGGCGAAAAATCAAGTCCTTGTCATTGCCGGTAATTTGAGAAAACATTTCATGTTCCGCAAAAACTCGGTGCGAAGTGTTGCCATCTTTTGTACTCCCAAAACCACCTACTTTCGGTTTATTTACTATGAGGCCAAGCCTTTTGAAAAATAAATCTTGTATCTATTGTTTTCTTTTTTATGATACTGTATTTTTATCATCTTCATTTCTGATTTGCCACTTTTGAATGCAGCAATTGTAACCTGCATGTAATACAAATTCAAAGAAACAGGCAACTTCCAGTGCTTTTTATCCATTTTTCGTAAGCGTAATTAAAAATTATGCGCACGTTGCCACAAATAACTTGGACTAGTAGCATCCTGAGTATTTTCCAATATATATTTGAAAACAGCCTCTTCTTTTTCCTGTTTGTCTGTCTTTTGCTACCAGATTTCGAATAAATCAGAATTTCGGAAGAAGGAACAGATTTACTTTAGTAAAAATGCCCCAAATTTTTTAATTTTTTTAGTGAAAGTAGTGCCATAAAAACAAAATATAAGTATGCAAAAAAAGAGGGTCGAACGGATCTAGTTTCGGAGATATAGCTATCGAAAGTTGTGGATATAGCTTTTATAAAAATCAGTATAAGTTGAAAAATCCTGTATAAATATCCAAAATATTGAAATCATATGAAAGATAATTAAATAAGGCATAAAAACGGCATGTAAACTTTTAAAATTTGTTGTATAGTTTTCGAGATATAGCGATTTTTGTAAAATTTTGACCCTTTTTTTCTAAAAAACGTTAATTTTTCCAAAAAAAATTTATATTTAGTATGTCACTTTTTTAGCACCATAGGAAAGCTCAATTAATTAGCTTTAAAATGATACATCAATTACACCAAATTTTTTATGTTAACCCATTTTCTACCGGAATGTAGAAATATTAATAAATAAAAGTTTTGTGAAAACTTCTTATGAAAACTATTTATGGACAGCTTCAACAAAAACGACTTGAACAACGATAATAACACCAACAACAGCAACTATTATAACAAATATTACAACAACAGCAACCGGCTTTCGGCCGCGGATCAGTCTATAATGTATCCAACACCTGGTTTACTAGTCACAGTACTTTTGCACAAAAGTAAGGGCAAGTGGGCGGCCTTTGGCTGCAGCTCAGGACTTAATACTCCTAAAAATCCAGCACCGGCTTCGCGACGGCCTTCAGTACATAATGTATCCAACACCTGGTTTACTAGTTACAGTATTTTTAGATAAAAGTAAGGGTAAGTGGGCGGCCTTTGGCCGCAGCTCAGGATTTAAAATTCCCAAAAATCCAGCACCGTCTTCGCGACAGCCTTTAACATAAGAGTAAGGGTAAGTGGGCGGCCTTCAACCGCTGCTAAGTTGTTTTTGTTGCTGTTGTTGTATCTTTGACGTTCGCTCGTTGTTGTTGTTGTCTATGTCACTGTAGTCTTAGTTGTCAATAAATATATATTGGATGTTCCATGTCAACCGGGACAGTGGTCTGCCCAAAATTGAGCGTAGCGGAAAAACGTTTTTAAGGTGTCAAAATGTTCGTATACTCAAGAGTTTTCATATGAGAACGGGTGTTTTCGAATTTTTCTTTTTAAGGAAATGGCGACCATAAAACGGCGTCTACATATAGATATCTATGTATAAATAGGCAGTTGGTAAACAGCTATAATCATAATCACTTAATTGTTTTATTTTGTAGGAAGGCTGTGAAGAGAAGAAGTGTAGTGTATACTTTTTTTTCAATAGTAGGTGGTGCCACGCCCCTAACGGAAAATACGTTGCCACGGCTAAACTCATAGACCGATTTTAATAAAATTTGGTTTGGAGATAGACTAAGCCATAAGAAAAGTAATTAAAAGCTCAGAGTTCTTAAATGGGGCGTGGTGTCACCCTTAATAGGGAAAAACGCTGTTTCGGCTGAACCGCGTCATCGATTTTGATAAAATTTGGTATGGTGCTAAAATCCTGAAAAAGATATTCCTTTTTACAGGGCTTTCACTGCTAAACTAGTGGACCGATTTTGGTGACATGAAACGTCCCACATATTTAAAAAAAAATTTTATTAAGTATTTTTTTTTACGTTCCACTAAAGAATGGGTTAATATAAAAAAATTTGAAGCAACTGACACATCATTTTTAAGCAAATGAATTGAGCTTTTTTATGATGCTAAAAAAATTATATGCTAATAATACATTTTTTTTGGAAAAATTAACGTTTTTTTAGAAAAAAAGAGTCAAAATTTTACAAAAAATTGTTATATCTCGAAAATTAAACAACAAATTTTAAATGTTTATGTGTTGATTTTATGCCTTATTGAATTACCTTTCATATGGTACCAATATTTTGTATATTTTTACAGAGTTTTCTAACCTATACTGATTTTTATATAAGCTATATCCGCAAATTCCGATAGCTATATCTCCAGAACTAGATCCGTCCGACCCTCATTTTTTGCATATTTATTTTTTATTCTTATAGCGCTATTTTTGCAAAAAATTATAAAAAAATTGGAGGATTTGTACTAAAGTAAACTTAAGCCAACTCGTTTTTCAACTATTGAGAAGTAATTTAAATAATATGTTTTTTTTTTTTCTAAAATAAAAATGGTTTAAATTGATGATAGTATGTTTAATGCAATATAGTTTAAAACATTTAAGTATAGTTTGGTTTTCTGTGGAAAAATCTAAAATTAAAATGAGACCCCTGATTTTTCAAAATTTTTTAAGTTTCCAACTTTGTGTAAGCTTTTAATATTTTGTTGGGATTTGTTAGTTTTATGACACCCTAAATTAGTTAGATGTAGCTATTGTTAATGTTATTTACAAATTTGGATGCCCGATTTTGCACGTTCTTTTTTAATGCATTTTTTTGTCAGGTCACTTATTCTTCCGCATTCAGATTTATTCGAAGTCTGGTTGCAAAAGACAGACAAAAAGGAAAGAGAAGAGGCTGTTTTCAATTACATATTGGAAAATACTCAGGATGGTACTAGTCCAAGTTATTTGCGGCAGAGTGCGCATAGGTTTTGCATTAGAGTTTACGAAAAATGTGGAAAAAGACACTGGAAGTTGTCTGTTTTCCAGTAGCAAGAGCTATCCACTGTTTGCAGCAATGAAACCAATTTGCTTGTAAGATCAGCGTCCATATCAGCTCGAAAACAAGGTCAAACAAACGTGGTGGCATTTCTAAAGGAAACACTTACGAGCCTAACGAGGCCAAGTAAAGTGGGAAAACTTTGATTTCAAAAAGATACTCGTAATAAGCCATTTCGTATGTACGCCCTTTGCATTGCTGGTTCCGTTGGTTTGAATTTGTATTATATACAAGTTACAAATGCGGCGTCCAAAAAGAGCAAATCCGAAATGAAGATGATAAAAATGCAGTATTAGAAAAAAGAATATAATGCAACATTAATGTTTCAAAAAGTTTGGCCTCATAGTGGATAAGCCGAAAGTAGGTGGTTTTGCGGAACATGGAGTTTTTTCAAAAATTACCAGCATTGACTAGGACTTGATTTTTCGCCTTAAAATAATGTTAATAAGTAGGACAAACAAATTCAAGCACGAAAAAAGTTATTTTAAGCGCTTAAATAAGCTCTAAAAAATAACGAAATATGCACAGAAATATGCTCGAAAAAAGTGAAATGTATGTAATTTTTTTTTTATATTAATACTCGTTGACATGTAAAGTGCATTAGATATTTTATTCGGCATTTATTTTATTGTAACAAACTATTAAGTGTTTTTTTTGTTTTCGAATACAATCTACGATTTTTTGAAGAAATAAGCAGTACGTCGAAAATGATCTTTCTACGTCAACTGAAGTTACGGACGAGAATTTAAAGTAAGATAATTCCGCAGTTAACAATTAATCGATGTATTGGTCGGTTTCTAGTAAATTGTGAAATAAAATATTTTTAATTTTTACAACAGTTTTGTACCCATTATTCCAGGCTTTTTGTTAAACAAAGCACTTTGCCTTCTAGCTTCGTTATGGCAGAACTTATGCACATAAAATTAGTTTAGATGTATGCTAAATCTGCCTTTAGATCTTTATCTTTGAATAACTCTTGTTCGGCGAGTGACTTCTGAGTCTTCATCTTTAAACTGTTGTATAATGGAGCTTACTTCGGTGAAATGATCACAATAGTATTCTGCAGCTTTTAGCCATGTTCCCCATCTGGGCATGGCTGGGCATGGCTGTGGTAGTAATTTGGGGTTGGGAAAGATTCCTGGAAGAGATGTCGACGAGACGGAGCCTAAAAACCATGAATTTTGCTAAATAGGTCTGCCAATATTGCAATCTAACTTTTACCTTTACAAAAACGGCTTGGTACAACGTTGTTTGTGCATTTCTCTAAAAATTCTCTCACACTTGGGTGACTTATTTTTGAGAGTGGTATATTTGCTGCTAAAAACATTTTAGAAACACCCAAAGCATAGATATTTGACCGATTTCCAGAAAATGTGCTTAATTATAGTTGCCTTTTCTTTTCTTCTTTTTTCGCGCGTATTTTCGCAGAGGCTTTGTGTATTGCGGTGTTCAAATGTTGTTTGATATTGAACACTTTGTTTCCTGTAATAGCACAATTGCAGTAAGTGAAAAGTAATACACGGTTGTCACTGCGAAGTTCCACAGGGAATTCCTTCGCCATTCGCATGCAAAATGTGCTTAGATTTTCTTTTTCTTTTAGCAGTTTTTTAATTTAATTTATTTTAAGATTGAACTTAAGTTAAAAGTTAAAAATGTCAATAAGAGTGAAGGGGAAGGAAGAGAAAAATGTCCAAATGAATGTGAGTGAGACCACGTGAAGTGTATTGTCAATGCAAAGTGCTGCAACTTAATTGAAATTGCGAAAATATGCACAAATAAGCATGTTTCGGAAAATATGCCAAAGTGCTGCAGAAACAAAATTATATGCAAAATAAGCATTTTCAAGCAAAAGCTTGTATTTGTTTGCCGTATTAATAAGCATATCTTGTCAATTTCCCTTAAATGTAGACAAATTTACTCCGCACAACTCTCGGTTAAGCTCAACCAACCAACCTCTGGAACCGACGACGCCGGTGGACTTTGGACACACATCTCTCACTCCATGCGCGCTGCTGCCGAGGAAGACTGCTGAAAAAAACGCCGCATACAAGAAGACGCTGCAGTCAGCCGCAACGCGAGCCGTGCGAGAAAACTACCACGAAAAGAGGAAGGAAGAGAGGCGCATTTTCAGACGTAAAAAAGGGAGCAGGAAAAGCGTGAGCGTGAGGAACTTGAAGTGTACCAGGGCAAGAAGGATGCACGAAAATTCTATCAACAAGTTAAGCGTCTAACTCAAGGTTTCAAGCCCGGAGCATCCACACTCAAAAAAAGGATTGTTTAGAAAGCGTTTGTAGCAAATTACCGAATGCTTAATATAAGCACTTATTATTTCAAGCAAACACTTAACTTTTGTCTTAAACTATAAGTATTTGTAGACAATATAAGAAAAACCAATGTATTTGACACAAGTAAATTTTAAGTTGTGGCAAGTGATTCAATTACTTCTAACAAAACATTTCATAAAATGTTGCTTCTAAATGATATAATTATTTACGACAAATAGTCAAAATATTTCAGTCAAACAATTCAATTTATGGAAGTGTTTCGACAAACACTTGTCTTTTGTCCCAAACACTTATTCATTTCAACAAACGATTTATCACTTATAAACTTTTCATGTTCATATTTTGTAGTGCTTTGATTCGAAATAACTTTTTTGTTACTTGCATTGTACATATACGATATCAAATTTTTATAAGTGTTTGGGAGCAAAGAACGAAGACGATGTTGCCAGGCTGTGTTCTATGTTATGTTAAGTTTTAAAGAGTAGTTTTGTATAATAATTTTCAACTATCAATTTGTAAATAAAATCAAAAGTTATTGTGACAAACATTTTATTATTTCACGCAAACACTTGAAGTAGTTCCATCTATATCATTTGTGGTAAACACTTTTTTTTTTGAGTGCACTTGTAGAGACGAAAATGGAAATCTGGTTACTGATACACAGAGTGTACTGAGGTTATGGAGGCAGCATTTCTCCAACTTGCTTACGGGCGATGATTCCACCAATTCCGCTCAGATAGAATGCCATCGATTGGTGGTATCGTACTCACCAATCGATGATAACGCAGTGGAAGTACCATCAACTAGCCATGAAGAGGTTCGAGTTGCTATCCAGCGACTCAAAAACAACAAAGCAGCGGGTGCTGACGGCCTGCTAGATGAGTTGTTTAAAGCTGGTCGCGATGAATTGATAAGGTGCATGCATCAACTCATCAGCAAAATATGGCTAGCGGAAAGCATGCCCGACGATTGGAATCTCAGCGTGCTTTGTCCTGTAATAAAGAAAGGAGACCCGACAATCTGCGCCAACTACAGGGGTATCAGTCTTATTTCCATCGCATATAAGATCCTCTCGAGCGTATTGTGTGAAAGATTGAAGCCGTATACAGAAACACTGATCGGATCCTATCAGTGTGGCTTTAGACCTGGTAAGTCCACCATAGACCAGATTTTTACACTACGCCAAATCCTGGAGAAAACCCATGAATATCAAATCGACACTCACCATCTGTTCGTCGATTATAAAGCTGCGTTCGATAGCCCAGTGCGGGATTGCCTATACGCAACAATGTCTGAGTTCGGTATACCTGCAAAGTTGATAAGGCTCTGCAGGATGACGTTGAGCAATACGTATAGCTCCGTCAAGGTAGGAAATGACCTCTCCGGAACTTTTAATACCGAGCGAAGTTTCAGACAAGGCGACCCGCTCTCGTGCGACCTCTTCAATTTCATTATGGAGGAGATCGTACGAAAAGCCGGTGTGCATCATGATGGCACCATTTTCTTCAAAGGTGTTCAGCTCCTTGCGTACGCTGATGATATTGATATTATCGGTCGGAGTAAGAGAGATGTTACTGCTGCTTTCACTGCTATTGAAAAGGAATCTGCCAAAGTGGGTCTGACGGTAAACGAGGGCAAAACGAAATACATGATGTCTACTAACAACAACAAGAGAGCACGGGATCTAGACTCTCATGTTACAGCGGGCAACTGTAAATTAGAAGTTTTCAAGGAATTCATTTACCTTGGCACTGCCGTAACCAGCAACAATGATGTCAGTCTGGAGATTAAGCGGAGAATAACAATTGTTAATAGGTGCCACTACGGACTCAGTAAGCAATTACGTTGCAGAGCTCTCTCTCGATCGACAAAGCTAACATTCTACAAGACGCTCATTCTACCTGTGCTTCTTTAAGGCGCTGAGGCATGGGTGGTTTCGACAACTGACGCAGCCGCTCTTGGTCATGTTCGAGTTGGCGATGACTATCGCATTCGAATGAACCACGAGCTGCATGAGCTCTACGCTGACATTGACATAGCTAAGCGTATAACAATACAGCAACTACGCTGGCTGGGTCATGTCCAACGTATGGATAAAGAAGCTCCAGCGAAAAAAGTATTCGAAGGGAATGTCCCCGGTCAACGACGAAGAGGGAGACCATGCCTCCGGTGGATAGACCAAGCTGAGGAAGCCCTAACCGCGCTTAGCATTAACGATTGGAGAAGGCGCGCGCAAAACATATGCGCCTGGCGAGAGCTAATGAGGTCGGCCGTAACCTGACACCGGGTTGTTATGGCCATCTAAGTAAGTAAGTAAGTAGACAAGTTTCAAGTTTTTTGCTTTGAAATCGCAAAAATTATGCAAAACATGGCTCCCAATGACAGAAACTTTACACAAAATTCTCATTCATTCAAAAAAAAATAACAGAGGGATTAGCTCTTCCCAGGCCTGGATTAACCTTACAGGCAGAGTAGGCACGTGCCTAGGGCGGTAAATATTGGCGGAAAAATTATTGCATTGTATTGATTGAAAAAATATTCAACTTGTGTCTTCATTTTGCTAGTGTTTTTCATTCAGCAACGAGAACCTTTTTTTTTCCTAATAAATGAAGAAGTTTTGAGGAGGGGGGCGGCAAGTTTTGCAACTGCCTACGGCGGCAAATTTCTTAATCCTGGCCTGGCTCTTCCTATTGGTTGTTTTGGAGAAGAATCGGCAGAGTCTCGAGACAAATTGTGCAAATCTGATAGATTACATCATGCGCGCAAAAGTAGCCGCGTTAATACACTTTCAACCGTGTTTGATAGAGCAATGGACACATCAGATCCAATTATTTCTTCGCTGTCCAACTAAAAAGCGTATCCAACTTCCGATAAGTGATCCAATTATTAAGGACGCGAAAATGAAGAAGAGGATGATAAAACTGGGGAAACCGAAAATTTAATTTCAATGCATTAAAACATTTCAACTAATTTATCTTTAGAAAGTGATGCTTAAGTAAACGTTATGCATTTTTTAACCTAATATTAGAATTTAAGAACAAAAACACATATTTTATTTCATTAATTATGGCATTTTAAGAAATGTAGTTCGTAGCATTTTTGACCCGGTAGCATAAGGGTTAGGATTTTTGTCATATTTCTTCTCTTAGTCTAGAGTCAACATAAAAAATAAATTTCCAGTTAATCACCATGATAATATAGCCGTTATTAGTTTTGGCCAGAAAAATGTGTTATCTGACTTATATTTTTTCGAAAATATGAAAAAGGTCGAAACGGTAGGCTAGAGTTTCAGGGCAGGTCTTAGCCCGCTGCGTTGGATCGAAGGTTTAACAATAATTTCTTTTCAACAGGAAATTAATAAAATGACTAAATGTTAAACGTCATAAAAAACCGAAATTAAATCAAACACACAAAAAAAAAAACTGTCTTTAAATTCTAATCTTAAATAATGTACTTCAAAATTATTTCGAGAACAAAATTTTTAGCGGCCTAGACCAGCAAAACTATCACTTTTCATCTTATCTTGGAAACTTTTTTTTTCTTATCACCCACACAAAAGAGAGGGGCTTAAAGGATGCCTCTATGTGTGGATGATAGGAATTATAATTATAATTAAAAAATGTTCATTGAATTCGAAAATATTTTTGGTTAGTTTGAAAATGGTGAACCCACATTAAAAAATTAAAAATTTCTTACACATATATTTCACTAAGTTCAAGGAAAGGATATTCCTATAATACTTTTTTGGTGAACAATTTATAAAAACTTACGTTAAAGTTAATCCATTTGAAGAGGTGAAAGTACTTGGTTGTTTTTCAAAATAGTCCGATATCATCTTATGAACAAGCTTCTTTTTGCTTTTGAATCTATTTAAAATAGCATCACGGAAAATTTTATCTGCAATTCGTACATTGTTAAGATACAAAAGCATTGGACCCATAATCCAGCAAAACTTGGACCAAATTCTGAAAGAAGCTTGTGCATCAGCTTGTGATTCACTATGAAAAATTGCCAAGCAATCACTTTCTCGAATCCCCCAGTTACACAACGAAATGATCAGTAGCAACAACTCAATATCCTTTGACGTGAACTTTGATTCCAGTGCAGCAAACATTTTTTCCAGAATATCTGAAGTATTTGAGCTCTCAATTGAGGTTTCACCTAACCAAGCTAGCCACCATAAGGCTTTTGCATGAAATGGCGTCTGTCCATTTAAAATTTTCCACTCCTCTGGTAGACGTAAAGATCCGTTCGGTACATATAAGTCTCCGTCACCAGAAAATAAAATATCGTTCCACTGTTTGTTGGTGAAATGTTTCAATTTAATAAAATTTGTGCTTGGAATTCCACGGGTTAGTAATTCCTTCATTGCATTTGTTTCACTTTCTTCTATTTCCGTTAAAGTTAAAATGATCTTGGTTGTGACCTTTAAATTCATTGGTAGCCAATCGAAATTGTTGCCATTTAGAACCTCATTGATAGAATCAATTATTATTACGATATTTATATTGCTGCTTTCTAAGAGATTCTTTATAATTTTTGTATATTCACTATTAGACTGAAAATAGAGATATCTTAAATTATATCATATAATAAAAATATAATTTTAAAATTGTATTTCAAAATATAAGGAAACCACTCTAATAAGGCTAAGATGGTTTCATTGGAACCTTGCAATAAAACTGAGACTACTTTGCTCTTTATTTTACTACTCAATTTATATATATGTAGGTCATTAATTAAGTAACTGAACACTTGACTTTTTTGAAAACTTCTTGCAACAAAATATTTCAAAAGCTAAGGGGAATAGAATATAAGACACAAACTTTTTTTTTTTTAGAAAAAAAATTATAGCTTTGTAAATCAACTTTAAATAAATTTGTTAAAACATTAATTTTTTTATTCAAAAAAATTTTTCTCTTAATATCTTCGACATAAATTTATTTTTTGATATTTTTATGTTATTCTGCGACAATTCAATCTGCTGTTAAGTCGAAATTCCGGAAATGATTTTTAAAAATATGAATTTTTTATTGAATCCGAAGTTTTGTCGGAAATACATACTTGGGATTGGTTGAAGAATATCAAAATTTCAAAAAAATATGAAATAAAAAGTCGTAGAAATGCGTTTGTAACCGCGTAATTTACTGATTGATTTACCGTTATCTCGAAACGCTGAAGTGTAGGCTAAAATCTAATGGCAGAATCAAGTTCAGCGACCCCAAATTATCCTTATATTGCAGAATTCTAAAGACCTATTTCGTTGAAATCAAAAATGAACTGTATCTTGCTCTTTTATTTTTGGAATTTATATCACTAAATTCCATTTGAGGAACACCATTTCGTAAAATTTTTTTCACTTCATAGTCGTAAGGGGGCGTTCAAGTATTACGTAACGCAATTTTTGAAGATTTTTGACCCCCCCCTCCCCCCATGTAACGCACCGTAACGTTTTCCTTTACCCCCCCCCCCCCCCCCGCTCTTAAACGTTACGTAACACCCAAGTGACCATATTTACCTAAAAGTCACAATTATGTTGCGAAAAGTACCGGAAATACATGCGATGTTTATTTTTTTTATTATACCCTACACCCCTCGGTGTATATTCATTTTGTCATTTCGTTTGTAACATATAGAAGGGGGCGTGGGAGTTATGGAAAAGTACATATATTCTTGATCAGCGTCTTGCAGGCATCTTGCTATTAAAAATGGATGAAATCGGTTTATGGACACGCCAACCGCCCATACTCTATGTATATTTGCACAATCCCATTTTGAAAAAAATGCAACGATTTTGATGAAACTTGGTGATTTGGTGTACTTGTGAACTAAATTAGGATTAAGCTAGGTTTCAAATTTCCAAAGATTCCCGTGGCACAGCCCTTAATTTTAACCTTTATACCACCATATCTCGTAAACCCTGCAAGATATTGTGATGAAATTTCTTTGTCCTTTATTTGTTCGACTTTTTGATCGACTTGGAGTTTTTTCAACCTCTCTCAACATTTTTTAACATTTTGCATATATTTACGACTTTTTCAACATTTTTCAACCTCTGTTAACCTTTTAAACACTTCACACTTTTTTCGAATTATGCAACCTCTCCAACGTCTTTTTAACATTTATTGAAACATATGTTCTTTCAGTGCAGTGTAGGGTAGGTGAGGTTCGGCCTGGCTGAAGATAACACCTTAACTTGTTCATATTGTTATTTAATAAAAAATCACACATAATGTAATAAACATTTGCTTAAGTTTAAAATATGTTAAAATGGCGAAAAATGAGATGAAAATATTTTATTAAAATGATAAAAGTTGATGGGATCTAGAACAGCTACAGCAATAAATGATAAAAATAGGAAATCTTTCCACGCTTATATCTCAGGTTTTGGTTAACCAATCTCAAAGATGATAGTTTAAGGACATTCTGCTCGTTGAGTGCTTTAACGTGATGTATCATTTATTGCTGTAGCTTATCTAGATCCCGTCAACTTTTATCATTTTAATAAAATGTTTTGGCTGTAGCTATTCAATAAACATACACATCGCACACATTTAGCTAAAGAGGCACAACTCAAAATTTTGGAACTTTCAGAAAATGCAAAAAACTGTTTTGAGCTTTGAACTACTTTTCATAAATAAAGTGTGGACTATTTAGATGAAGGTACTAATAGATTATGGTTGGAAGCCACGTCGCGATCACAACAGCTTGAACCCTCCGACACTAAAAATAGGACACTTTTGAATATCGTAGCCTAATTTCTATTGCAACATGAAGAGAGACATAACTGTTTTTTGACACCAAAGTACAGCAAAAAATGAACTAATCTGTTTTGTGCTGATAGATATGTGTATTATGAACAGTTTTAACAAGTAAACTCGAAAATGGAAAATTTTGAGTTGTGCCTCTTAAGCTAAATGTGTGCGACATTAAGAAAGAGTAGAGTTTCATTATACACACCTAATTTCAAATAACCACCCGCTAAAGTAGTTTCACTTCAAAAACAATGTTATGTAACGCGTTGTTCGAACCCGCCCCCCCTCCCCCGTATCGCATCGTAACGTTTTGCAAGACCCCCCTCCCCCCTAATTGCGTTACGTAATACTTGAACGCCCCCTAAGTCACAGTACACCCAATTCTGTTTTCACACGGTCTTTTTTTACACAGTTTTGATTTAACACGGTCTAGATTCTTCAATTTAGCACGACTAAAAAAAGCTATTTGATTGAAAATTTAAAGAAAAATATTTTTATCATATCATATAGTTTGGATACTAACTGAGTAATTTTCTCTGAAAGCTTTAACTTTTATATTCAGTTTGAAAGAACTATTACCTGAAGCGAGAGCGAAATTTTTTAAAAATTGAAAACTAAAATTTGCTGAAACCCCTATCAAAGTGCCGCAATTGACTATTTTGCACTCTCTATATCTGGCCCTGAGCAATTTCTGTAATTATCTCTGTGCATATTTATCTAAGTGTATCCGTATACGTCTTTATAAACTTTTTAAATAATTTAGTACTTACATGCTCTGTTCGACACTGAGATCCATTGACTATAACCGATAGTTGATTTGCTATTGATCCGAGTAGCGATGTTATGTCCGATGATGCATTGCTTAGATTGAAATATCTTAAAAAAGCATATAAGTATGTATGTACAAAAATGCTATTATGTTTTGACACATACCTTACAATTAAGTTGATTTCGGTATTCCAGTTAAAAATGTTTTCAACTATTTTTGATACCAAAACGCTTTTACCAATGCCTGGACTTCCAGTCACAATAAGCGGGAATTCTGAGTTATTTTGTACATACCTAAGCACATAACATTATAATAAATTTTAATGTCAACCATACTACTAACCTCTTTATATCATCCATTATAAAAAAATTTGATGAATTTTGAGCCAAAATGCTTGAATAATGGCTGACTAACTGAACTTCTTCTAAAAGTTTTCTCTCAATTCCGTTGGTATTATAAGGTATACTGTTCTTATTTGTGTGTTCATCAAATATCGCTGCAATGGATCGATCCAAAAGGCTTTCAATTACTGATGCTAAATCTTCATCTAAAATGTTCATTGAAGGCAAAATTCGAATAACGTTTTTCTCTGATAAATGAGCCTTTAATTCTGCATAAATTTTAGTAAGTCTTCGAAAGATTTCGTGTTCCAAAGGCGACGCATCGTCGGGTGTCTTTAGGTATTGTATTCCACTGTGTATCCAAATACATCGTTTAGCCAGCTCTTGGCTCATAAGCACAGTGTTGTTGATTTCTTGTTCAACGACCGTCGTCATGTATGAATCCTTCAAGTCTTCAGAGAAGAGTCTTAACAAAGCGTTCAAAAGGTTTTGCAATGCTATTGTGCTGTCTTCCGATGTAATGGTGGTAAGATTTGTGTGGAGCCTATGACAAGCAGGTTGATAAGAATGATCTGTTTTATACCACGTTTCTAAGAGAACCCTATCTTCTTCAGAAGTTAAATTTAAAACAGATTTAAAGTCTTGACTCTCAATAGTAAGTGGCAGCATTGGCGTTTCTAACGATGAGCCAAGAAGCAATACGGGAATTATGT
The DNA here is from genome assembly GCA_949775025.1 of Tricholauxania praeusta. Classification (NCBI taxonomy): domain Eukaryota; kingdom Metazoa; phylum Arthropoda; class Insecta; order Diptera; family Lauxaniidae; genus Tricholauxania; species Tricholauxania praeusta. Next base: position 78,789,513 of record OX459030.1, read on the forward strand.
ACGCATTTGATATATGCCTAGATATTTCTGCTAGGCAATTAGCAGCTTCTTCATGGCCACCTTTAGCCTCCAATGGACTTTGAGCCCATTGATTTATATCTAATGATTTTGGGTGTTCTCTATTTGTAACATCTTGACATTCGTGAACATCTGAAATTATAAACTCAAAACCTTTTATTTGGCATTTCTTCTCAAATTGATTGTATAGACTGTGTATAACATTTTTGAGACTTTTATTTTCTTTACTGTTGTCCGTTAATATATAAATGACTATCTTTTTATCGCGCTCGACTTTACTACATTTCGAAATTTTACCATGTAAAATACTAAGACTACTTGGAATCGATTGTTTGCTAGAAACTTCACTAGGCGCAACAATGGTTTGAGGTGTGCTAGTTGTCGAATCTATGAAAGAAAAAAATTAAAAATAATCATTTCTCAGCAATAAAGTTTTCAAAAAAAAACATTTAAGAAGAGTTTTCTTTGTCAGCCAATATCCTCTTAAAAAATAATAACACAAAAGGCTTTTACTCCACAAAAATATTTTTTTGATACTTCAAACACGTATTTAACTAAATGAAAATGATCTAAATGATCTTTTATCTTAATAATATTTTGAAAAACAAAAAAAAAAATAAGATTTTTCAAGATGCTTGACGGTGATAAAATGCAAATTTTTCTTTTGATTCCAATGATACTCGTAATAAATCAAGTCAAAAAAGACAAAAATTGTATTGTACAATACTTTTTTTCCTATGAGTCACCATTCCAGTGATATCGCATAGCCACGTAAAAATTATATGATTCTGAATTTATGTCTCCAATGCCGTCCGCCCATGTAACCTTGAGCAACACCTGCCTGCTACTGCGTTGCTTGAATGTAGGCAGTCGTGTTTTTTTTTTGAAGGACGTAAATGAAATATCTACAGTTAGTATTGAAAGTTTATTTGCCAGGTACCGCTGAACCTGAATAGGTATTCTGAGACAACTTGGAAATGTTTTTTTTGTATACTGAAACACATTTTACTTCATATTGAAAGGCGAGTGCTGATTATGACGTATCTAGGTACAGGCGGAATACCATCTTTTCTCATATCGTATGCATGACCGGTTGACAAGTCTTATCAGTTTGACGGGAGTTTCCAAAATTGACAGAATGGTAAGTCGTGTTAATAAATATTAAATCTGTATTTTTGCCTTTGTAGGTAAATTTTTGGTTAAATCCTTAGTTATATAATTCGAGAGAGTAAGAGAGGAATTGCTCTCAAAGAGAGATTTAACTAAAAATAAGCAGCCTAGATTTACTTAGAAAAAATCATATGAGCCAAGTGTGAAAAACGAAAAAGATATTTTACAATATCGTCAAATTTTCGATTTCCAAAACAAATTTTAGTTCGATACAAAGTTTTGTTTTTTGATTTAACTGAGCAATTTAATATTTCAATTTTAAAAATATAGGCATCTTCTAATTTTGTGGTAAAAAATCAAAAATATGAAATAACTAGATTTCAGAGAGTATAAGTAGAAACTACTCTGAGTAAGTCGAATAACAACAACATCAGAAGAAACACAAAAATGAGTAAAATAAAATCTGTCAAAAACGATGAAATGTCAAAACAGCTGTTAGGCGTATTCGCAATGCGGCGTTCAGAAGGAAAAATATTGCTTAAGTATTGCATATCTGTTGGGATAGCGATTACGCATCGCAAAAATTCTTTTTTTAATGCATTTTTTAAGAAATCTGTTACTTCGACGTTTTATTTAGCAGATGATTTATACGAAGAAACTATTAATTTCCAAGATTTGCGCTCTCTAGCAATTTTGAACCAAAAAACTCGTTTTCGAACTTTTTTGCATGTATGACTGATGCCACGTCCGCTGATCACTTAAAATTACATTTACATTTTTTTAATATATGCACATTACACATGTTCAAATGAATGAAATCCATTTCAATTTACAAAATTGCAGCTCTTTAATTTTTTTTTAAATTAAAAAAAAAAAATATAAATAATTTTTTTCCCACAAAAATTTTTACGGCACTAAGCGCAGAATAAATCAAAGTTTTTATTAAAAAAAAAATTTTAAAATATGGGTTTCTTAAAAAAAATTCAAAAATATTTTTCAATTCGGAAATTTTTGCGAAAATTTTTTTTTTTGAAAAGTACAAGTATAAACCTAAAAATGTAAAAACAAAAAAATATTCAGAAATGGATTTTTCAAAAAAAAAAATCAAAAATTCATTTCAATTTACAAAATTTTAGCTCTTTAATTTTTTTCAAAACTAAAAAAAAAAAATATAAATAATTTTTCTCCCACAAAAATTTTTACGGCATTAAGCGCAAAATAAATCAAAGTTTTTTAAAAAAAAAAAAAATTTAAAATATGGTTTAGAAAAAAAAAAAATGCGAAAATATTTTTCAATTCGCAAAATTGTTGTGAATTTTTTTTTTTTCAAAATCAGTAATTTTTTTTGAAAAGTACAAGTAAAAACCTAAAAATGTATGTGAACCAATTATTAATTGATAAAGTTTACTGTAATTTATGAGTTTTCGAAAAAAACACTTATTCTGGAAAAGTACGAGAGTCGTGAATTTCATACCCGCTTATCTGAACAAAAAATAATATTAGGGCAAAATCCTAAACGCACTTTTATTGCTGGACATTGATACTACATAATGCCAAATTTCAGACAAATCGGAGCCAAAAATTTTTTCAGGTGGCGTTTTCGTGTGTTTTGCCCCATAAATGAATTGTTTTTTATTTTATCTTATGTTTTTTTATTAAAATAAACTTTATGATTTTGTTGAAAACTATGTAAATTTTTTTTTGCCGAACATGTTCTTGGTAAGACCTCAAGAAAAAAAAAATTATCACACTTAACAGACTTACTTATGCGCTATAAAGCGGTTAAAGAAATTTGGCTAAGGGCATTTTTCTCTTAAGGGCGCAATATTTGCTGGCATTTAATTGGAGGCTCTTCCCAAAAGATAATTCCGCATGAGATACGGGCTGTTGATATTGATTCTTATATTTTCGGGTCTGCTGAAAAAAAATCGGACATTAGCGACCTCTAAATATCATGGTCCTGCGTGCTACCTACTAGGTTGCCTGTCGTATATTATATTATGTGTCAAAGGCGAATCATATCTTTCTTTCATTTGTTTTGGTAAAGCGACAAAAAAATGAACAAGACGTCATATTTTTCAAGTATATGGCGACAGTATTAAGACATTAGAGACTTGCGGTCTCTTTATCATGATTTTATATCTTGTTCTAGCAAGATATTATAAAACCAAAGTTTGCTGAAGGCGAAGTATCTTATTAATTTTAATACACAGCTATTTAAAAGACATCACTGTTTTGTAAGCTGGATTTTTGTCTTCATAACTTCCACTGATGCTACTAGGGTACTTATAAGATAAAACTCAAATTTTCTTAATTTCTTTGGCCAAATTCCGAAAAATTAAAATTTTGCAGCTCTGGTAACAACCCCGGGACTATTTTTTTTAATTTTTTTAAATGAGAATATACTCGAATATGAATTAATTTTCGAAAATCGAGTGTTCTTGAAATATTCTAGAACATGCCATTTATTTGAACATGTCTAATGTACATGAAATGTTAAATTTCATTAATTTTAAAAGAATATAGTGCTGACTTTGTCGTATCAAATTACATTAAGGTCAGTGTTAAAGTATACTAAGAACATACATTTTATGTTTAAGGCTTCAATGAGAGGTGCTTCCCGCCTTGGTGATTCCAGTTCGGAATCACCACCAGTAGCCACCTTTATTGAGCTTCAGTCCATGGCTACATTACTTCACTTAAAAAACGCTTATATCGTACCGATGAACAGTTTTTTGGTTCAAAAATCACTATGGAGCGCAAATCTTGTCGAAGATTAATAATTATTTTTTTTAGATGAAAGCTAACTGAAATACCAATAAATCGTCAGAGCCCGAATTTTGAAAAAAATTTCCTTTTTTTCTCTTTTTTCAAGTTAAATTCGGAAATTTTTTTTTTGGTCCTCGGAGACCGAATATGGAAAACAAAATACAGTTTTTTGGAAAAGGCTGAAAAAAAATGGGACCATTGTGCGACGGTGTTGCACTGTTGTCATCAAGATCGTCTGGTATGCAAACCAATCTTACACGACTCAGCAACCAGGCAGCCACTGTTGGAATATGCTTTGACGCTGCGGAAACTGAAGCAATATTAACAAAAACATCATAAGCACCAATACATCATTTTGCTACCTTGGTAGCTTTATCTCTAGGAAAGGCGATACCGCTTTGTTAGAAATAATATAAAGTGAACAGAAGTGTATCACAAGTGGATTTATCTTATACTCGACCTTTTGGGCCTTCGCAAAGGACCATTCGAAAGGACATTTAAAATAATTCTATCGAAAACACTTAGACTAAGATTTTTACAGTTAGTTCAGGAACCAAATTATACACAGGCAACAGAGGGCGTCAGCCAAAAATCTTAAATAAGCATCTCCCCACTTCAGCCAGTTTTTGAAGAAACAGAAAAATATTTTGGAATGCATGTATGTAATTACCATCCAATAGGACAATACATTCCGCAAGTTTGAAGTCAATCGGTTAAGTGCGATTTTTGACTTAGGACTTTTGACACAAAATGTGCCATATTTGCATATATGGATGTGTAAATGAAAAAAGGAAAATATCACTAGGTATTTCTTCCTAATACTTACCATTAGCACACCTTTTCTCTATTCCCTGAGAAATTTTCTCTACACTTGGTTTGAGTTCGGATATTTTGCATGAGTCAGCTGAGTTTTGAGCAATTGGTGCATGGTCCAAACTAGATATTAATATTTCATCAGAGGTTTTTGTCTCCTTAACATTTGGTTGGTAAGCTGGCGAACTAAGAAAATGATATTAAATTTTATAATTAAATTGGTTACGTGAATCAATTTGCTAAAATAACATCAACTAACATTACAAATATACAATTAACATATGGTCTGTTATTTTTTAACAGGACACATCTCCTTTACGAAAACTTAGAATATTTAAAAATATTTTATTTGGATTCATATTTAAGCGTCATGTATTAAGTTTTTTACAACTTATTGGTTTAAAATGGGTTTCTTCTTTGTCATTACTCCAAGCTTAAAAATTTTGAATTTTTTAAACTGCGCCTTTATAGCTTGACAAAAAAAGTTTTCAAACTCAGGGGATTTTAGAAATTGAAAACAATAAAATTTAAGCTTGTATATACAATGTATATTATACATACTTACTTCTGAAATTATTTTCGTTTGTTTTATATTTGAAATTGTTTCCAGATAGTGTTTATAATGGCTATGGGGATAATCGCGCACGTGAAAGTCGCAAATTCAAAAATGAGCCAAGAAAATTACATTTCCTGTTTTGGGTGTACATAATGAGGGTAGTTATTCCTGAAAACGTGAAAACCTCGAAAACTGCGAAAACTGATAATTTGTATGAAGAAAAGTTTGCACAACCCTCGAAAACTTTCGAAGCGTATTAGTTGAGCAAGTAGCCTCGAAAGTTGGAAAGTGAATCAGTGTTGCCGTTTGTCGAAATAGTTTGCTGCCGGCTTGAAATTTCTTTAGAAATTTGCACATAAGCTTAACATGACTTATAAATATACATATTAAGGCCGCAATTCTCAGAATTTTTGTTTGTTTACCTATTAGTGTTTTGTTATTTATTAACTTAATTCTACATATTTTTTCTTTTTGGTGTGATACATTTTTTTTATGGCTGCGGCAACACTGATCAAACTGTCAAATTGCCATTTTGATAGGGATGGTTCCGAAAGCAAGCTCGAAAACTTTCGAGCTTTCGCGCTTTTCGAGTTTTCGCGTTTAGGGTGAAACGCTTTATTATTATAAATAAAAATGCGTCTTCTTTTTTATGAACAAATTTTATTTAGATATTTTTTATCTAATACGATATTCAAAAAATCTCATAATAATTTTTTATTTTTTTTGAAATCAAAGTTTTTATCAAAACATACTTAAAAATATTTTTATAATTAAAAAACAAGTTTTTTAACATAATGTAGAAATTGGTAAATATTATAATAAATCACTACATTACCCCCTTCCTAGTGTTAACGATATTTAAACTCCATCAGCAAAAGTAACACGCCGTTCAGACCTCAATTTCATTCTTTGTGTCTTATCAGATGGAACAGAAACGCTTGTATTGGAACTTAGCATGTGTGGTGAAATGTGTTCGCATAAGTTAGGATCATCCAATAAAAATGCAGGTTTCAATCTGTCAACTGAGATCACCTTTTCCTTTCCAGTTATCAGAATTTTGAAAATCTTATCAGTTTTTGAAATTACTCTAAACGGTCCATCGTATGGTTTTTGAAGAGGTTTTCTAACAGCATCGCATCTTACAAAGACATGTGAACAACTGCTTAAGTATGAAGGTACATATATTTTTGATATACCATGCCGTAGTGCAGCAGTAGATTTGAAATTTCGCATCCTCTCACGAAACTCATCTATCCATTGATTGGAATAATTTGAAGATCTTTCATCACCAAACATTTCACCAGGAAGACGAAGATTAGTACCAAAAACCATTTCAGCAGGAGTAAAACCAATGTCCTGGATGACAGTTGCATGCAATCTTATCATAACAATAGGAAGTGCATCCACCCAACTTGTTTTTTTATAAGATATGAGTGCTGCCTTCAGAGTTCGATGCCATCTTTCAATTTGACCATTGCTCTGTGGGTGATACGGGGTTGTATGAGTAACTTTAATCCCAAGTAATTTTGAAAATTCTCGAAACAGTGCAGATTCGAACTGTCGTCCCTGATCAGTGATAATGTGAGATGGCACTCCATATCTTGACATCCAGCCATAACAGAATGCGGAAGCTACTGCTTCAGCAGTTATTTCCTCAAGTGGTATAGCCTCTGTCCACCTAGTAAAACGATCAATACAAGTTAGCACATACCTGTATTCTTAACATAATGGCAAAGGTCCAACAAGATCAATGCTGATATATTTGAAACGCTGTATTGGAAGATCAAAATTACCAATAGGGCTTTTGGTGTGCCTATTAATTTTTGACTTTTGACATGCTAAACAACATCTTGTCCACTTGCGTACATCCTTTGAAATTGACGGCCAAACAAAACGACTTCCAAGTAAATCCACCGTTGCCTGTATTCCTGGATGTGAAAGTCCATGAAGAGTATCGAAAAGAGATTTTCGAAAATATGGCGTAATATAAGGTCGAATTTGTTTAGTAGATACATCACAAAAAATCTCGACATCAACTACTGGAATTTTCATTCTCTTTAAAGAAATAGCTGTATTAGATGAATTTAAAATAGTTTTTAGCTCGGTATCAACCTCTTGAGCTTTTGCCAATGATTTATAATCGAATGGTGATGGGAGTGTTATAGTATCTAATCTGGATAGAGCATTAGCTACTATGTTATCTTTTCCAGATACATGGCGTATATCGACTGTATGCTGGCCAATAAAATCCAGATGTCTCAACTGTCGTGGTGATGCCTTTTCTGACTTTTGTTTAAAAGCGTATATTAAGGGCTTATGATCAGTGAAAACCGCAAATTGTCTTCCTTCCAAAAAATATTGAAAGTGTTTTAATGCAGAATAGGCAGACAGGAGTTCGCGATCGTATGCACTATATTTTGCTTGTGTTAGGTTTAATTTTTTTGAATAAAAAGCAATAAGTTTCCACTCACCTTCAATTTGTTGTTGTAAAACTCCACCCATTCCTGTATCAGATGCATCAACCCAAAGCGATGTTGCTGCATTTAATGATGGAAATGTCAAAAGTGTTGCATTTGCTAACTGGTCCTTACACCTTTTAAAAGCTTCGATAAGTTCTTGCGTCCATTGAATTTTAATATTATCACTTTTTTTGTTGCCAGAGTACAATGCATGAAGTTTTGATTGATGTTGAGCAGCTTGAGGTATAAAACGACGATAAAAATTTAGCATACCAAGAAAACGTCGCAGATCCTTTGTAGTTTCAGGTGTCTTGTAGTCTTGAATAACTTCAACACGAGATGGAAATGGTTTCAGACCATTGATAGTTACTAAATATCCAAGAAAACTTATCTCCGACACTCCAAAAACAGATTTAGATAGATTGATAGTCACTCCAAATTTCCTGAAGCGTTCAAATAAAAGGCGTACAAGTTGCTTGTGTTCTTCAAGATTACTAGATGCTATGAGTATATCGTCTATATATGCATAACAAAAATCTAGGCCTCTGATAACTTGATTTATGAATCTCTGGAACGATTGTGCGGCATTACACAATCCGAATGTCATGCATGGAAACTCAAACAATTCAATCGGTGTTATAATCGCAGTCTTCTCAATATCAGCTTTCTCAACAGGAATTTGATGATAAGCCTTAACTAGATCCACTTTGCCAAAAATAGTCTTACCGCTTAACATAAATCCAAAATCATGGATATGAGGTACTGGGTAGCGATCTGGTATAGTAACAGCATTCAATCGTCGATAATCCCCACACGGACGCCATTCCCCATTTGATTTTGGTACGAGGTGCAAAGGACTTGCCCAGGAGCTTTTTTATGGACGGCATATCCCCTGTTTGAGCATAATATCAAACTCGCGTTTTACTATTAGTAACTTCTCAGGAGATAATCGACGAGCCTTTGCAAAAACTGGAGGACCAGTAGTTTGAATGTGATGTGTCACCGAGTGTTTAATTGAAGTTTCCGGTTTATGTGGCATGATTAAGTCCTCGAATTCCTTCAATAAATTATTGAACTCAGAATTTTCGGATATTGATTTGATTGATGATAATAATGGACCGGAATACTGAGTACCTTTGCTTTCAGATTTGGAAATATTATCAATTATTCGATTATTTTTTATGTCCACTAACAATCCATAGTGACTAAGGAAATCGGCACCAATTATTGGTTTCTTTACATCAGCCAATATAAAAGTCCACCGAAAATTTCTTTTAAGTCCTAAGTTGAAAAACAAAACCTTGTTGCCAAACGTTTTTATTCGCGATTGGTTTGCAGCAAATAGATGTAGGGGTGCTGGATCCTGACGCTTTTCTGAAGCAGAGGCAGGATACACCGAGACGTCAGCGCCAGTGTCCATGAGGAACTCAGATTTAAGTTTCGCATCACGAAGAAATAGGCGATATATTTCTCGGCTAGCCCCGTCTGTCACCTGAGACGAGGTGGCTATTGGTTTTCCGATTGCGGATTCAATTTTGATGTGTACGAACATGGTAATACACGTTTTAAGGCACGATCACCAAATTTATAGTGGTACCAGCAAAGTGGTTTATCAGGTTTACCTGCAATTAAGTTCCGTGATCTGGAACGACCGGTTCGTCTATGGTTTTGACCGTGCGTTCGGCTCGAAAGAGCTTCTACCTGTTTTGTCAAAGCTTCAATCTTTAGTTCCAAATTGTTCGTCTGTGTTGTGCTGTTGTATGATGTCAAAGGTGCCATAGAGACTGAATTGACCTCCCAAGCTTCAGCTGTATCAGAAATTTAATCGGCCATAAGTCCAAGTCTACTCAAAGACTCGCTACTTACGGATAGAATAGCTTGTGACTGCTTTGGCAATCGCTGCATCCACAAAGAATTGAGGAGCTCATCGAAGACTTTGCCTGCAGCAAGATCAATCATTTCTCGCATTAATGTGGAAGGTTTTTTATCGCCCATTTCCATATCCCGTACCAACTTCTTTAATCGTTTCTCCTTAGAGTCCATGAAGCGTTCTTGGAGGCGTGTCCTTAGGGCTTCATACATGTTGACCTCAGGCGGATTGAGGATCAAGTCGCTCACCTCACAAAGTACACTGGCTTCAATGGATACAACAATTGTGTGGAACTAAGTTGAATCCGATGTTATACCTGCAGTAATGAATTGACTCTCAACTTGCTTGAACCAAAGTGATGGATTCGTTCTCCAAAATGGCGGCACCTTTACCGAAACTCTTGCAACTTGTAGTGATGATGCAGCATCCATTAAATTGTTCGATGGAATGCCACTATATACAGGCGTTGGTGTAGGCAGACCCGGAAGATTTTCATGGTCTCCAGTAGCACCAACTGCATCATCTTCTGTATCTCTAGTTGGGGTTCGAAACATCGCAATGACTTTTGAAACACTATATGTTTAGTTTCTAATAAAACATAAGTTTTTTCTGAACATATTGTTACGAAATTCCTGTCTCTTAGACGATAATTTCGATCTCTTACACTTTTCTGAGTTCGATCACTGGATTGTGTAACAATCAAAAACACACAAGCTTATTTAATTATAAAATGGTTTATTTAATCACAAAAGTTAGTTTTTACACGTTACAATTGTTTATTTCATTAACATTCAAAGTCTAATATTAATCTTGCACTGTATAGCAAATTTACTTTCAAAATCAACTGTATCACTCAACTGTTTCACTGTTTTAATTCAACTGTTCACTTAAGTTGCTCAAATTCAACTGTTCTGCTTCAATGTTTGAATTCAACTGTGTCACTCAACTCAGATGACAACCTTTTTATACTACAGTCATCACTTTCTCGAATAATCCAGTACTTTCTAAGTGGCGTGGAATCTACCATTATCCATAATTTATCAGTACCTTCTAAATGGCGTGTAATCTACCATTATCCATAATTTACCAGTACTTTCTAAATGGCGTATCGACGTTGAGTTCACAACTATCCAGAATGTTACTACTACCCTCTAGATGGCGTTATACGACGGCGATAATTTCTCTCGGTTATCTACTTTTATAGTGTACTGCAGCGTCTTTTCGGTTTATTATATTTAGTACAAAAACTGCACTTTGCCGCTAGATGGTGTAAAAGTATTTATACAGCCAGTGATGCTAGCTAGTATCGTTTAGTTTTTTTTGTTGGTTTTTATTTCGAGAATTTTATGGCGTAAACAAAATTTCGCTACAATATATTAAAGACATTGAAAACATAATATAAATTTATTGGAAAATATAGAATGATTACTATCATAATTACGGACATAAGAATTTAAATTAAATTTTTTTGGAAATATATTACGATAATTATAATAACAAAAATGTTTAGAATCGGACCCCCTATGCTGCACCATCCATATCTGCACTGCGTTATGTTTAGTTCTAAAAAAGGAAAGCAAAGAGGGATGAAAAAAGAAAAAACAGCCTTAACCAGTTCCCCTCTATTTTATCTAATTTCAAGCAACTTCCTTCACAATGTAAGCTTTTACAATTTATAAAATTGTTGTAAAGCAAAATGCGAAGATACACAAATATTTTTTCTTCAAATATTGCAATAGAAAAAAATTCATTAAAAAAAAAGTTATGAATATGCGCAGCTTTTTTTTTTGTTTTTGCTAACCATACTTTTGCACATAATATATAAAAAATTTTTTAAATCTGGATATATTCCTTTTTTGTTTTTTGCTGTTAAATATTGCGAAATTTTTGAATTATGTTTTTTTCAGCCCTTATTTTTAAAAAATCAGCATAATTCACACATAGAATAAAAGATTTCAAGCAAACAATTTTCGTATAGTACAATCTATGAACTTTTTTCCAGTATGCAATTTTGGTAAATTTCAATACAAACAAATTAGTGAAAGCATTTGATAAAAGTCGGTATATTTTGTTCCATCTAAAACTACATTAGGAAAAACCTGATAAAAAAAAAGTTATGAATATGCGCAGCTTTTTTTTTTTTGATTTTGTTAACCATACCTTCGCACATAATATATAAAAAAAATTTTAAATCTGGAGATTTGCATTTGTGTTTTTTTCTGTTAAAGTTTTAAATTTTTTCAATTTCACCATTTTTCAATCTAATTTTTGAAAATTATATAAAGTTCATATAAGGCCGATAAAAGAAAACTAAATTTATTTTTATAAAGTAGAAACAATGTACTTTCCGCCAATATGCTACATTATTGCATTTTGTTTCAAACAAGTTAACTAGAGCACCCTATCTAACAGTTGCTTATATAAAAAAATTCATAGAAAATTTTTGGAGTACAAAGTTCAACTTTGAGCCCACTGTGTCGCTAAATCCAAAACAAATTTAAAACTTTTATAGTTTTTTTTTTCATTCCCTAAGTATTATCTGACGATTGTACTACAAAATTTTTCAATTCCAAGCACTTTCAAATTCTTCCTATTTATGGCCACAAAAATCCACTGTGCGCCGCCGGTCTTGAACAATTCAGCAGGCAGGCCATCGGCACCAGCCGCTTTGTTGTTCCTAAGTCATTGGATCACAGCTCGTACCGCGTCATGGCTAGGTCGTGGTACGTCCACACCATCGCCGTTGATTGGTGGCATCGGGTTAATTTCTCCAAAGGCGGAATTGGTGGAGTCATCGCCAGCAAGCACCTTGGAAAAGTGTTCCCTCCATAATCTCAGTGTACCCTGCGTATCCGTAACCAAATTTCCATGTTCATCTTTACAGGTAGATGCTCCGGGCTTGAAACTTTGGGTCAGACGCTTGACTTGTTGGTAAAATTTTCGAGCATCATTCCTGCCCCGTAACACTTCGAGTTTCTCACGCTCGTGCCTTTCCTGCTCTCGTTTCTTGCGTCCAAAAAGGCGCCTCTCTTCCTTTCTATTTTCCCGGTAGTTTTCGTGCACGGCTCGCGTTGCTGCTGACTGCAGGGTTCTTTTGTAGACGGCGCACAGTGATCAAATTTTACCTTTTAGGTGGACGAAAATATTTCAAACCGGAATATGGCTGACTTTGACATAAATATTCATTTTTTATTAATTTTCCCCAATATCCGTTCCAAAAATGTAAAAATAATTACAATTAATAACGCAATGAAACACAGAATCACAAACAACAAAATCACTGATCACTATTTAGGTTCATTTGGGCACGCTGAATCCAAAAATAAGCTCCATTTTTTTCCATCACGTCTGGTTTTTGAGTTATATGCAGTCAAAACTGAACTTTTTGCCAACTCATGCACTAAAATTAGACGCACAAACTTTTGCCGAGAGTTTTTGATTACAGATTCGTACGGAGGTCGACTTCCTCTTTGAATCCCATGTTCAATCTTTTGTGTGCAATTATTTTCAAGAAAGTTATGTAGCTTCTTATTTTTCATCTTCTGATGAAAAAAGTGTGTTATTTATTAAGTGTGCGGAAAAATTATCTAATATCTTACATTTCTTCATTAAATTCCGGCTGTTCTAGTAGACTTAAAACTTCGTTGGGTAGAGAACCGCTTGTTTTTTGAGGTAATGGACATAACAAAGATATTTGAGGGTCCAATGTTAAAAGTAAAATTTTAAATAAATCTTGTTTTGTTTCCTTCCTACTCATTTTTCTTGTGTTATGCTCCCTAAAATACTTTATTTCCTTATGGCGACATTCTTGTGCATCTTCCCCTAATTGACCGATCGGCAAGAAAAATGTTCAATAACATCTTTTCCATGTATCAAGACCTTATGCACTGTTGGTGGCATGGGACACCATTCACATAATTTAACGTAGTTTTATAGTTTTGAAAAAGGTTGTTTCGGCCGTCCTCTTCTCATAACTTTTGAGGTGAAATGTTTATCAGTATGAGGCCAAGATCTGATAACACATTTGGAGAGCCACCCATCATACTTTTTCTCAAATTTGTTGATATCCCGCCCAACCGCAATCCAATTTCTGGCAGCTTACTTACAAAAACAATTTACCGAACTTCGCACATTTTTTTAACTTGTGATTCAAAGTTTTCTACTCCAATCACTTCTAACACATAATTAAAAACAGTATCTTTTGATTTCTTTGTACAAGGCTTAATTGGAGGGTACTTTCTAAGAAAGTGCGATAGCGCCGTTACCTGCAAAATTGAAGAGTTTGTTCGGCATGGGCAAGTAGTGAGTAAAAATCGAACATATTTAGAAACCTTAAGAACACTAGATTATATAGATAATAAAATTTCCATGCGCCTTTATGTGCCTCTAAAGTTATGGGACGCAATGCAAAAATTTAAGATTATTTTTTTACTAGCAAATAAAATTATTTTTTTTTTAATACACTTGTATTATATAAATCTAATCGAATAAGCTTAAAATATCACTTGTACCTTCAACTATGTGCACCATTTTTAAATAGTCCTAAAGTGAATTATATAAACAGCACGATGCGATCAATTGTGCTCACTTAACTCGAGAAAAAAAATTTTCAAATCAGCTAGGGCGATGACTTTGTCGCTTAATATCTTTTCTCGGACGTCACTTATGACGAAAATATTTTGCCACAATACGCAATGAGGACTTACAAGTATAATGTAATTTTTTTTTCTTACTTTCCTTATATAGAAAAAATTAATTTCGTCCAGCTAAAAGCTATTAATTGATAACTGTGCGGCGTATTTCACTGCAGTAGCTTCGCGACACTCCTGGTCATACCATTGATTTCGCGGAAGTGGGCGTCGGAAACCAATGACTTCCTCAGCGGTAGAGCGCATGGAGCGGGATATATGCGCCCAAAGTCCACCGGCATCATCGGGCAGAGAGTCAGGTTGAAGGAGCAGTTCTGAGAGGCGAGCGGAATAGGCTTCGGGAATATGGGCCATACAGTTTAGTGGTATACGCGGTTTCGAACGCGCACGGCCTGTAGTTTTTTTTTTTACATAAAAAAATTACTGTCTTAACATCACTTTCTATATTCTCTCTTTATAAATAAAAACTAAAAACAATTGAATCTTCGAAGCCAAAAACAAAAGGCACAAATGAGAAAAAAAACAACACAGAATTCGAGAAGCAGCATAAGCAAAATGAAATAGCAAAATGTCAATTTTTGTTTGAGGTTTTGCGAAAACTTAATTGTGATTAAAGAAATACATAATTAACTTAAAAAAAATGAGATTGCAATAACCTTCTTTAGCACGAATATGTTGTTTTAATGAAGAAATTATTAAAATCAGTTCAAAATATTTTGCGCCAAAGTTATATAGATACATACAATCTTAGGTCGTTTAAGTATAGTAAATTAATGTTCGTTATTTAAAACGCAAATTAAACCCCTGTCCTGTAAATGACAAATAATTTTTAAAGTTTTCTTCGCAACTATCCTTTGAGCTGCGTGTATGGTTAGGCGTTTTTTGTCGCGCTACATGACAGTTTGTCGCTCCTGCCGATAACGCTTTGGATTTTTATTCTTATAATGCACTATAACATCAAAAAATAACAAAGTTAAAAAGGTCGGATCAAAAATTGGTTGTTTCCGAGATTTTAAAGAAAAAGCTTTTATTTATGAAGTAATTGAAGTTTGTCCTACAAATCTTATAGCACTTAAGCGTTCTGCAGTTCTGATTCCAAAATTATTTATACTCTCTTCTTCTCAGTTAAATATGAATTTACCTGGTCTAGGCCAGTTGTTTAATACGAGTATCATAAACTCAAACAAATATTTTTAAAGCATATGGTTTTAGAAATATGTACTTACTCATCAGACTTTTCAGATAAGCTATCCTTTTTTTTCTTTTGGCCAGAACTACATACGTTGCCCATTTTGAGTTTTTAACATTATATTTAGCTGAAAAAAAGAGAAAAACATATTGTAATAAAATAAGTGTGAGAAAATATATTAGAGAATTGTAATACATAATAAGAAAAACTATTTTGAATTTTTGAAAATATGAAATGGATGTATATATTAAGGCAAATATGAACACTAGGTACTGCAGCCATACCCGTTTCCGATACCAGTAACATTCTACTCCCTTGTGTTCTTTATCTCCTCATGAAGTACAAAGCCTTCATCATGCATGGACTTTAATTCTCTTCAAAATTTCCCCGATTCTCTTATTTCTTATTCTAGCAATCGTTGACACAATAATTCAGGACGCCCATGTGTTCTGCTGATACCCTGAGGACTTCAGTCCAATGCTTGCCGGCAGACTTTATATGATGATTTGAGCAACGTGTGTTCAATCCATTTCAATTTTTTGGCATTTAACTTGATTGGAAATCTGGTCTTGTAGCCTACTGATGAAGAGCTCGACATTGTGGATGGTCCTAGCTCGCCGAATTTAAGAATTCGTAAAAAACAATTGACGGGGCTAGAGTTAATTTTTACTAAAAACTGGTAAAATTGTAAATTGAAAATGCCACCAACAAGTTATCAACCTCACTTCACCAATTGATTGTACAACATACTATTTTTAAAAAAAAACTTTTACCATGTAACCGGCAGCTGTACCTAAAGGGAGGGTTAAGGTAAATAGATAAAACACCTGTGCAAGAAGAACTTTTTACAAAAATGTTTTTTCCCGCCTATTTTCAAATGTTTGTTCTATGCGACGCTGTCAGTTTGATAGCAGTATGTGACAGCAGTCGACAGTTACAGCCATTCCAATTGGAAATTGAATGAAAATTTACAAAAAAAATATTTTTTAATTTTCAGCTGTTTCACACACAGTGATAGTAATGCGAATAAATTACACTTTACATTTTAATATGAATTTAACATATTTTATTGACAATAAATACATATAAAAAAATTATCGTTTTATTATTAAAAGACGTTACCCGGGAAGTGCGCCTAAGGGAAGGGCACAGTAGCTAAATTTGCACCTGGTATATTATTATATGTTACCAGTATATTTTTTCAGACATCTGACTTCATATTAATTTTTCTGTTATTAAGATTAGTCGGTATGAATTTTTTCATCGCAAAAAAAAATTGGCCGGTTAGAGGGTTAACCTTATTTTCAATAAGTAATATCAAAAGAGTTACAAAAGCAATTGCATATAAAGGGGAGAAGGACCCCCCCTAAAATATACTGACGCACACCATATAGGAACGATTTTAAAAGAAATAGACTCTATCTAAGATGGTGCTACTTATGAAGAAGAAATTAATGATAATGAAGGAGGGAAACTAGGTAAGCTAAATAAAGTGCATCTGATCAGATAACAACAAGCTTGCCGATTTTGAAAAACTCGATGATATGGAATCTGAATCGGTGAAAGATGTATTGAAGAACTATTTTCGAATTCGATAGATGTGGACTTACTGCAAATGCCTTTATCAGATAATTCGTTTGAGTGCCAGCAAATCTACTGTTCTCCAGTAAAACCGATTTCATCACAACCAAACGACAAGGCATCTTATGCCGACCAGCCTACTTCAGACCACTCGTATTTCATCTACTTCGAAACGATCTAAAAATATCTGATTATTACTGAAAGCATAGTTGTTATTCCTGCACCCAAGAATGTGTGTAAATTGTTTGATATAGAAGCACATAATATCGTACAATCGATTTAGGCAGAGAATATCATTGTTGGCCTAGGGCGGCAAAAACTTAATAACGACAGCATTTTGAAGGCGCAAGAATTTAAGGACCAAATCCAACTCAAACCATGCACGCGGATTATTTCATGTTACGGAATTGGTTGCCGATGAAATATGTTGGTTTCGAAAGGATATATAATTTTTTTATGAAGTTGTGGCCATTTTAAGTTATGCCCATTTTAGGCTGAAAATTGTTTCAAAAAAGTGGCATTTCCATCCAAATCAAAATAATTAACTTTTGCCTTTTGATTCTTATAGAACTTCTTAATTTCTGTAAGAATCTTTTAAAATATTTCAAAATGTTTAAAAATTGGCAGAGTTAAGTATAACGCTTTTTATGAGAAAAAACAAAGCTAAGTAATTTTCTGAAAAACCCCACCTTTTATTTCGCTTTAAATTTTATTTTGGACTTGTACTAATATAAGAAAGAGATGCTAAGAGTTTAATGCGCGCTTAGAGACATTTGAGGTGATGAGAATTTTTTTTCCAAAAAAAAATTTTTAAATTTTTGTTTCAACTTTGTCAGCCAGCTGTGATACTACTACTTTCAGCTTATTTTCAACAATAAAATCATTTAGTACCGTTTTTACTCTTTAAAATGAGCTTCCAAATGGTAATCTGCGATGTTTCCTCGCAAAGTTACAGCCATTTGAAAGACATGAATTTGATCCCCTACGATCAAAATGAAATGAATTCGTAGCCGGTTGGCTAATATTGTTTGGTCGTAGGGGATCAAATTTATGTCTTTTTTTTTCTCATAAAGTTATACTCTGCCAATTTTCAACCATTTTGAAATTTTTCTGAATTCTGACAGAGAATAAGAAGTTCTATTAGAATCAAAAGACAAAAGTTTATTATTTTGATTTGGATGGAAATGACGCTTTTTTGAAAAAATTTTCAGCGGTTTCTTAATTTTTGACACCAAAACTTAAAATGGGCATAATTTCGTAAAAATTTTTTTTAATCAAATCGGGGAAATATGGGCTCCCTTATATCCTTTGAAAACAACATATTTAATAGGCAACCAATTCCGTAATATGAAATAGTCCGACTGCATGGTTTGAAATCGATTTGATCTTGAGTTTTCTGAATGTTTCACTTCTGCCACGTGTGAACTGCACACATGATTTTTTTTTTTTTCTTAACTACACCACGCAAGCTATGACGCCTTTTCGCAAGCCTTCATTATAAACAGCCGCACACACAATTACCTATAAAGAAAGCAAGATAAAATTGACTATCGGACTACTGAGAAAATTACAGCATTTAATAACAGCAATAATAGTCATTGTTTGGAACCCAATTTTAAATCGCTTCAATGCTGCGAATAAAAAACTTCAGGATTCTCAAATCAATTTATCATTCGCTGTCCAAATTTATGGTCCTCAGGCTTCTTTTCTTCAAGATATGAAAGATAAACAGTTTTCTGAATATGAAGAAAAAGCCAAGACACTATATGGAGTCCATGATTATTGTTATATATATGGAAAATTGGGACCAATCGAAAAAAAAAACATTACGAAATTCGGATTCTAGGGAAAATTTCACTATACATAGTTAGAAAATGTTATCGGAATTTGTTATGGAAAATCTTGTTGAGTAGTTTAATTAGATATATAATTTTGACAATCACTTTTACGTAGAAAAAAGTGCGGCACATCGGCAAGGGCCTAGGGCGGCATCGAACCTAAATCCGCCACTGGGAATTATGCTGGCTATTCCTATGCTACCACAAAACGTTACTATTGGTCAACAGATGAAGATTTCAGAACGAATTGATTTCTAAAACTATGCCGCAAAACAGATTTGAAACGGATTTGTATCTTATTGACTACAGATTACAAGATCAAAATGATAAAATGTGAAAGCTGAAGCCTTTGACCGACATCCTAAAAAAAAATGTTGCTATGAACTTTCATCCTATACAAGATTTGTCATATAATGAGTTTATGATTCAGGCCTTGGGAGGCACACAGTGGATGGGTTTGTGGGGTCCGTTGAATGTATCAAAATATTTTATTTAAACAATTTATTTTTTACAGAAAATTACGATTTTACTTTTTGAATTTTGAAATCTTAATAATTTATTTTTTCATTTTTTGAAACAACAATAAAATTTTTATTAATTGAATACAAAATTTGTATTTAAAGAATGAGGTGTATTCCTGTCAAGTGTAAGTGTTGGATGTGTTATGTCTGGGTCCCTACACTACTCCCCCTTCTAAAAAAAGTGTGTGTAGTTGTGTTTGACTTTATGACACGCTATGGCGGTTTACTCATAGTTAAGTCATTAATACTTTGACTATATTATTACAGTTAACCAGATCCTGGATCATGGCTTTATCTTACTGTAATAATAATCAAAGTATTGTGTCTATGTGTGTGTATGGGGTAATATAGAGAATAGTGCTTGGATTCATTTGTGTGGTGTTGTAAATTTTTTAAATTTAAAATAGGTTTTGTAAAATTTTAGTGTTGTTGAAATTAGTGCTGACGTGTTGTATGTGTTGTTGCAGCGGCATTTGTTGTTCGGGTAGGCGAATTGGGCTGCTGGATGCGCTGGTGTGTATGTTATTTCCCGAAACTGAAGTGAGTAAGCCGGCTTATGAGCCTGGACTGGGTGGATTTAACGGTTGACGATAATCTGTTAAATTGCCAGTCGAATTTGCCGCACCCATTGTGGATAAATGATGTGTAGGATGTTGTGGCGTTCCAGTTTGCGATGTTTGTGCGGCCGTTGCTGTTGTAGGTGTTGTTGCAGATGTTGGTGAATGTTGTTGCTGATGGTAGGGCGAAAGATGGAAAACGACCGGGGCTAAATGGACTGAAGTCAAATCCAGTATTGAGTCAGTATTTGCTATTGGCATTGCTTGTTTTTGAAGTGATTTAAATTAACTATTTGGTGGAATATTGCAGTTATAAGCTGTTGCGGTGATTTGACTGTTGGTGATTTGACTGTTGGTGACTGACTAACGTAGGAGAAGGTGTTTGCGTTATTGGCTGCCAATACTCCTGGCAGGTTCGCCAATGTGGGGTCCGTTGAATGTATCAAAATATTTTATTTAAACAATTTATTTTTTACAGAAAATTACGATTTTACTTTTTGAATTTTGAAATCTTAATAATTTATTTTTTCATTTTTTGAAACAACAATAAAATTTTTATTAATTGAATACAAGATTTGTATTTAAAGAATAAAGTGTATTCCTGTCAAGTGTAAGTGTTGGATGTGTTATGTCTGGGTCCCTACAGGTTTGTATGGAACGGCGGCAATAAATAGTAATAATTGCGCTAGACTCTTGAAATTCGATAGAGACAACAAAAATTACTGATTTTAAAAAAAAAATCTGTTCAAGGACACGCCTACCTCCCATACAAAGGTGGGATGTGGTTGTAACTTTTTTTCAAAATCAAAATCCATTTTCATTGATTTGGCAATGTTGATTTCAAAAGTGTTAAAAATTTTGCAATATCTTTAATAGTTTTAAAGTTATAAGAAAAAACCAAAAAATGGTGGCCATAAACAGCAAGAATAGCGATAGAGTCTTGAAATTTGGCACAGACGTTTTTCAGGTTAAGTCGACAAAAATTTATGAATATGAAAAAAATCGGCTCATGTACACGCCTACCGCCCATACAAAGGTGGGATGTGGTTAAGACTTGTTCGTCAAAATGAATATCGATTTCCTATAATGCCGTTTTCAAAAATGTTACAAATTGTGAATTAAAAATGCAGTAATGTTTTTTTTTTTAATTTATTTTAATCGTCTTCTTCATAGATTTGAAGCATTTCTTGTGCCTCTGATTCTTTATATTTCTTATCTCGATTTATTAGAATTTGGCTGATGAGAGGATCAGAAGAAATCAGCAAGTAATGTAAAACATCTTCGTTGTTTGCTACTCTAGAGCAACACCTGATGTTGTGCAATCTCGCGGTTTTATAAACTTTATATTATGCTTCCTGAACTTCTTCAGTAAGGCGTCCAATTGGAACTTCTAGTTCTTGTATAATTTCACTCCCATGCATTAGAACTTTGTGCACGGAAGAAGGCATTTTTTACCAATTTTAGTCCTTTTTATAAAGCTTAATAGTTTTTTTGGCATAGTTGTGAAAACTCTCGAGATTTATAACTCCTCCGGAAGCCAGAACTTGTTAAATGCAGAATCGTCTTAACTGGGTTCTACTGCATTTGTTTTGATATAATAACTGTAAAATATTAATAGCAAAACCAATATTCGGTCGCAATGACTTTTGAAACACTCTACGTTGAGTTTCTTATGCAAACACAAGTTTTTTATGAACATATATGTATTATAGACATTAACACATGAATGAAAAATTTATTCCAAAATATAGAATGATAACTATCATAATTAGGGACACAAAAATTTAATATAATTTTTTTGGAAACATATTACGATAAAAATAATAGCAAAAAACAGCCTTAACCAGTTCCCCTCCATTAAAGGGAACTTCTATCTAAGTTCAAGCAACTTCCTTCACAATGTAAGCTTTTACAATTTATAAAATTGTTGTAAAGCATAGCAAAATGCGAAGATACATATATATGTTTTCCTTCAAATATTGCAATAGAAAGAAATTCATAAAAAAAAGTTATGAAAATGCGCAGCTAAAAATTTTGGATTTTGGTTAACGATATGTTCTTTCATAACATATGAAAAAATAAAGAAAATCCGTAGATATAATTTTTTTTCTTACTGTTAAATATTGCATGAAATATTTCTGAATTATGACTTTTTCGGCCCTAATTTTTAAGAAATCAGCATAATTCACACATAGAATATATTTTTTAAAGTTTTACAATTTTTCACTTTTACCATTTTTCATTCTAATTTTTGAAAATTCCGTAAATTTCATATAAGGCCGATAAAAGAAAACTAAATTAATTTTTATAAAGTGAAAACAATGTTCTTTTTGTCAATATGCTACATTATTGCATTTTGTTTCAAACAATTTAACTATAGCGCCCTATTTAACAGTTGCTTATATAAAAAATTTCATAGAAAATTTTTGGAGTACAACGTTCAACTTTAAGCCCACTGTGTCGTTAAACCCATAGTTATAGTGTTTTATTTCATCCCCTAAGTATTATCTGACGATTGTAATACAAAATTTTTCAATACCTAGCACTTTCCAATTCTTCCTATTTATTGCCACAATATTCCACTGTACGGCATGGATACAATCAGCTTTTCAGAGACAAACCATTGCGCTTCGGATACAAAGTATGGTGTCTGATTTGCTCATTAGCTTATTTGGTGCACTTCGAAATTTATCAGGAAAATAATTCCCGTTTGAATTCCGCATTTGGAATAAATTACGGAAAAAATACAAACCCTCTATTATAAATGATTGGTGAATTTAATGATTCTATAAAGAACCTAAATTTTTGTTTTTATTTCGAAAATTCGAAAAAATTTGGTACCCATACGCTGCTGATAACAAAGCTTTAAAAAGGTATGCTGAGCAGTAAAATAGATGGAAACGGAATTAAAATTACTAAATGGGTTATCAATGGGAGGCACAGATCGAATGGATCAAAATGTCAATGCATATTAGATAGTGTGATTCTCAGCTATACGAAAATTTTGTTGTTGTTATTTTTCTATCTCCACAAGCTTGCTCTTGTTCCTTTAGCCAAAACAAGCATGTATATAAAAAATTTGCTAATTCGGACCATATTTAGAGGTTGCTACGACTTGCGACTTTTATGTGTCATCCTTTTCATATTTTTCAAAAGCACTTTAAAAATTTTAATTTTTGCTTTAATCCGTTTTATATATGGGGTAAAACACACGAAAACGCCACCTGGAAAAATTTTTATCTCCGATTTGGCTGAAATTTGGCATGATTGTAGTATCAATGTCTGGGAATAAAAGTGCGTTTAAGGTTTTGCTCTAATATTATTTGTTGTTCAGATACGCGGGTATGAAATTCACGATTTTAGTACTTTTCCAGAATAAGTGTTTTTTTTCGAAAATTCATAGCTTACAGCAAACTTTATCAATTAATAATTGGTGAACGTACATTTTTAGTTTTTTACTTGTACTTTTCAAAAAAAAAAAATTTTCACAAAAATTTTGCGAATTGAAAAATATTTTTGCATTTTTTTTAAAAAAACCATATTTTAAAATTTTTTTTTTTTTTTTTGAAAAAAACTTTGATTTATTTTACGCTTAATGCCGTAAAAATTTTTGTGGGAAAAAAATTATTTATATTTTTTTTTAATTTAAAAAAAAAAAATTAAAGAGCTAAAATTGTGTAAATTGAAATGAATTTTTCAATTTTTTTTTGAAAAATCCATTTCAGAATATTTTTTTGTTTTTATAATTTTAGGTTTTTATTTGTACTTTTCAAAAAAAAATACTGATTTTGAAAAAAAAAAAATTTTTCGCAAAAATTTTGAGAATTTAAAAATATTTTTGCATTTTTTTAAAAAAACCCATATTTTAAAAATTTTTTTTTTTTTAAAAAAAACTTTGATTTATTCTGCGCTTAATGCCGTAAAAATTTTTGTGGGAAAAAAATTATTTATGTTTATTTTTAATTTTAAAAAAAATTATAGAGCTAAAATTTTGTAAATTGAATTGAATTTTTGATTTTTTTTGAAAAATACATTTCTGAATATTTTTTCGGTGAACTTCAGATTACAGCTTGATCCGTAAGCTTCAAAACGATATGCCATATCATGAGAGCAAGTAGTTAATTAAAATGTTTGAAAAAAAAATTTTAAAATATGTTTTTTTATTTTATTAATATTTTTCAATTCGCAAAATTTTTGTGAAAATTTTTTTTTTTTCAAAATCAATATTTTTTTTTGAAAAGTACAAGTAAAAACCTAAAAATGTACGTTCACCAATTATTAATTGATAAAGTTTGCTGTAAGCTATGAATTTTCGAAAAAAAATACTTATTCTGGAAAAGTACTAAAATCGTGAATTTCATACCCGCGTATCTGAACAACAAATAATATTAGGGCAAAACCTTAAACGCACTTTTATTCCCAGACATTGATACTACAATCATGCCAAATTTCAGCCAAATCGGAGCCAAAAATTTTTCCAGGTGGCGTTTTCGTGTGTTTTACCCCATATGTATGTAGTAGGCTTAATTTAAAATTCAAATGTCCATTGCGAACTATTTTATTTGTAATACATAGTAAGCTGATATTTGAAAATATCTTATATGCCATTTTGAGAAGACTCTTCTACGAAAAAGACGTTTGTGCTTTATTTCAATTTTTAATATTGAATTGTTTCATTGACATAATAAATTGTGAGTGGCGACAAAATAAATAATATATTTGAAAACTTTAATAAACTTTATCATTTTCATTTTGGTGTAGCCGGTATAAGAAATGGCTTCCGCAAGTGCTTCTAAGTCTACAATGACCTCCCCAGGAGCATGGCTTGTTGGAAAGCAAATATAATTATTTTCCCAAGCAAGGCTTCCATCAAAAGCTAATGTACTTAAATTGTTCAATTTTCATCACTTGGAAAATAAATAAAAATACGACGAACAAGAAATGAGGTTCGTAAAAACATGGTAGAAGCGAATAAAAATGCATTAAATCTACAACGTCCAATAATTTTGCACTGGGATAGCAAATTGCTGCCAGATATTACTGATGGGAAACAAAAAGTCGATAGAGTTGCGGTGCTCATTAGTGGTGATGGAGTGGAAAAACTGCTCGCAGTTCCAAAAATAAACAAAGTAACTGGTAAAGAGCAAACCGATGTTTGTTTGCAAGCTTGCGACGATTGGTCACTAAAAAGCAAAATTCGCGAACTGTGCTTTGACACTACAGCCTCTAAAACAGGGTTAAATTTAGGTAAATAAAGAGCTGATATGGATTGCTTGCCGTCATCACATATTTGAAGTCATGCTCTCTAATGTTTTTAAAGAATCGTTTGGACCTAGCGGAGGACCCGACGTCCAGTTACTTAAGCGCTTTCAAAAACAGTGGCCAGAAATCGACAAAGAAAATTTCAAAGTAGGAGACGATATACTATTTAATACCAATGAACATTGACAGGAAATGTATGAATACTATACCGATGTAATAAAAAGCCAACAACAAACGAGAGATGTCTACCGAGAACTGTTAACGCTTTGTGGAAGCATCCTGGGAAGTGCAAATAAAGTAGAAGTAAAGGTTCAATTTCGTGCAGCAGACGCCTTTAATCATGCTCGTTGGATGACAGGCAATTTACTGCTTAAAAATATTGTTACGAAATTCCTGTCTCTTAGACGATAATTTCGATCTCTTACACTTTTCTGAGTTCGATCACTGGATTGTGTAGCAATCAAAAACACACAAACTTATTTAATTATAAAATGGTTTATTTAAATCACAAAAGTTAGTTTTTACACGGTACAATTGTTTATTCCATTAACATTCAAACTCTAATATTAATCTGGCACTGTATAGACAACTGTTTTACTTAAAATCCACTGTGTTGAAATAAAATGTCTTACTTTACTACTTAAAGTCGACTGTATTACTTTATTGCTTAAATTCAACTGTTTTTCTTTATTGCTTAATTCAACTGTGTTCAACTACTCAGATGACAACCTTTTTATACTACAGTCATCACTTTCTCGAATAATCCAGTACCTTCTAGATGGCGTATCGGCATGGAATCCACAATCACTTTCTCGAATAATCCAGTACCTTCTAGATGACGTTGTACGATGGCGATAATTTCTCTCGGTTGTCGACTTTTATAGTGTACTGCAGCGCCTTTTCGGTTTATAATTTTTAGTACAAAAACAACACCTTGGCCGCTAGATGGTGTACAAGTATTTTTATACAGCCAGTGATGCTAGCTAGTATCGTTTAGTTTTCTTTTGTTGGTTTTTATTTCGAAAATTTTCTGGCGTAAGCCAAATTTCGCTACAATATATATGATTCAAATTCTTGATTTTGATTCTCACAGCAGGCGAGAGGAAATCAATTACAGAAATAAGTTTATTTGTAAGTCTTGTATATGATCGCTATTGGAATGAAGCCCCGTTAGCAATAAGGGCTCCTCTCAATGATGCTAATCTCTTTGAACAACTCAAATTGTATCCTAATAAAGAAATGTCTACAGCTGAAGTAAAAGCATTTCATAGTCATCTTTGTTATTTTTCTGAACATCTGATCGGGATTGCTTTTTTCGATTCGCGAGTAATATTTGAGTTTAAAAGGAAAATGGTCAAAAATCTCCAGTTACCACAAAAAGAAAATGCCTTCCAGAAGCTTGACGGTAAAAGTTTTATCCAACCGAACTTATTTGAGTCCTTTGTAGGCAAACGCACAACTGTTTTATTTGATTTATTAATCGATGATGGGCAAAAAAATTCACTGTCATTCCTTATTAAGGATCCCAACGAGTGAAAAGATGATAAAGCTTATATTGAGAAGTAACAAAAAGCAAAGGTTTTAAAAGTTGTAAGCGATTGTTCAGAGCGAGGGATTGCTTTGGCTAGTCAATTCAACTCCTCTATTACAAAAAATGAAGAACAGAAACAGTATTTGCTTCGGGTAGGTGATTTACATAGAAAGACATTTCTCATGGCTTCTTAAGCCAATGTTTCAATGATGACACTAAGCAACTAATATAATAAAATATTTATATTATATGTAAATGAACATATGTATGTGTGTATAATAAAAATATGAGCATAACAAATATCCATAACAATATTTTATCACTAGATTTAGTTTTAAGACATTTAACCATAAAATCTTAGTATGTAAAATAAAATTTGAGTTTAATTGCAAAATCGGCAAATCGTAGGGACCTCTAAATACCGTCCGATTCGGCTGAGATTTGGGAGAGATATTAATTATTATGATTGAAATATGGGCAGCCATGTGGAGAACATAAATTCTAAACTTTAAAAAAATGGACCACCCTAATGCATATGAAGGTCTTGAAATTTTACTTGGCTAAGAGATGTTTCGATTCCAACTGCCTGGTATCTTTACAAACTTTGTGCCGAAGCTAAGGACAGAATGTTTATAAGAACGGTTCAAAAAACATTTTTTATCTTAAATATTACTTTGATCCAGAAGGTCAACTTCTAAAAATATCAGGCGTCTAACCACTTTGGATCCCGTATGTCCTTGATGGGTTAAGAAAGCAAAAACAAATTAAGCAGAAGGACAAAAAAAAAAAGTACGCAAAGAAAAATTTGAGCAAAAGTAGAAAAAGGTAAATAGGTTTACTTTAAGAGCTCCTCCACGATTTTGTTGTATTTGTGAAGCTCATAGGATTTCAGAAGAAAATAAATCTGCAATCAAAATTTAAAGGTTGCACTTAGTTTCGGTGATATAGCCGTCGGACAAAGCTTTCCTAAAAAACGTTATAAGTTAGGGACCCCAGCATGGATTTCCAAAGTATGTGTGTCATGTGAAGGGAAATTTAATAAGCCATGATATTAATACAGTCAAAAGTTTCTATGGAAATAACGATAAAAAATAAGTATGCAGAAAGCAAGAACGATTTGTGAAAAGGATTTTGCAAATGTTACTTTTGTTATTTGCTTTGAAAAGAGTACCGTTATCAGCAAAAGTTCTATCTCGTAATTTTTTTATCGAAGGAAATAAGTATATGTGCATTGTTCGTTAAAGCGATAAGGTGTTAACATAAACTCTTGATTTGGTCTCAAAAAGTGAAGTTTTTGTTTTTAAAAGGAAAGAATAAATAAGAGGCAAAATAATTTATTTTTTTATATAAATTATAAGCAACGGAACAAGATAAAAAAAAACATATCATGAAATGGTCAATAATATTGAAATCACTAAAAAAAAATAACAGGCATAGAAAAACCATAGCAAAAACATAACTACTAGTTATTTAAAAATTCGAAGACCTGGTCGCAAACCACTTGTCCACGAGAGAGCAAAGTAAGAGATTCGTCGCTTAGCTGCTTCAAAAGGCATAAGTAACGCACAAATAAGAAATAGTTACATCTGAAGGTTTCGAAAAGAAGAGTTCAACAAATTTTAAGTGAAAGCGAACACCTAAAATATGAAAAACGATTGGCCAAACCGCTGCTTTTAAACCGGCATAAGATGGCCATATTGGAATTTGGTGAAACATACAAATTTTGGGACGATGAGTGGCAATCAGTAATTTTTTGAGAGAAAATTCAACTTAGATGGCTTTGATGGTTTACAAATGACTTGGAAAGTTACAAGGCTTTCACGTCAGACACGATCAGCGTGCAATTTCCAGGGTGGATCGCTGATGTGTTGGCCAGCATTTGTCCACCGTGGAAAGAATCCAATTTGCTCTGTATCCCATAAAGTGAATCCCATGTTGAACTTCTTGATAATGTGCTTATAGAGTTTGCTACTAAAAAATATGGTGATAACTGGACGTTTCAGCAAGATACTGCACCGATCCACTCTGGAAAATTTACTCAGCAGTTTTTCGAAGACATGAAAAGACCAGCTCTCAAGTGGCCTGCGGTCAGACCGGACTTAAATATAATGGAAAATTTGTGGGGTATTCTTGCACAATAAGTTTATAAAAATGTAAGGCAATATCACAGCCTTAGAGATCTTAAATGTGCCGTCATGGACCAATAGACAAAAATTCCAGAGAATCTTGTCCAGAGACTTTTGGACGCCATGCCACTGCATATGAATACCGTTTTGATCAACAAGGTTGCACCTACAAACAATTAATATAAAGTCAAGTCGTTTTTTTATATGTTAAACAATGGAAATAAATAAAAGTTTTGTTTTTCACATATAATATTCTTTGATAAAAAAATAACTAGATATAACACTTGCTGATAGCGGTATTCTTTTCAAAGTAAATAACAAGAACAACATTGCAAAATCCTTTTCACAAATCGTTCTTGCTATCTGCATTCTTACTTTTTACCGTTATTTCCGCAGTAAATTTTTATCCAGATAAATATATAAAAATATTGCACGCACATATAGCTCTGAAGTGTATATCAAAACTTAAAATCTGAGTTAAAGTTTTCGAGAAATGGCGATTTTTCTAAGTTTCCAAACATTTTTTTTAAATACGTATTTTCGGCTTGAGCTAACCTTAGCTAATATTCGACAATTTTTTATAACCAAATTTTTTTGATGTGCTTTTCGATTCAAAGGATATCTACTTCATCAAAAAAATGCCGTTGAGATCTGGTTTCGGAAATATAGCCATCGAAAGTTGCGGATACATCTTTTGTTGAAATCATTATAAGTTCAAACGCCTGAATGGGTATCAAAATATGGGTGTCATAAGAAAGATAATTTAATGACCTACAGTAATTAATTATGAGTTTTTCAAATTTATAGTATAGTTTTAGAGATATGATGATTTATATGAAATTTTGACTAATTTTTTTGTAATAAATTGTTTTAATGATTAATAACATTTTAATAATTTTAAGAAAGCTTTGTTTTTTCCACTAATAGTCTTTAAGTTTAAAATTGAGCAACTATTTTTTACTTTTCGCCTTTTCACTTTTTTAAGCGCTTTTTTTTCAGTTAGTCATTTAATAGCTGGTATCAGGGTTACTTCTACTCGCGTTTATGCATAATTTCTGCTCGATTTAAACTAGTTAGTAAACAAGGAGAGAGTTACCTCGGTTAGACGCTTCTACACGGATTAAGAAAGTGTTAACGCATGTGGGTTAACTCTACCCGTGTAGAATATATCTGGTTAGAAACGTAGCATGACCATAGAGTATGACATTTCAAATACATCAACACACCTAAAAGTTCTACTAAGACCATCAAATGCACATTTACTTAGTTGACATCTCAATAAATGTAATTTATTGTTAACACTACTCAACAAGATTTTCCGCAACGAATGGCGAAAAAATGTTCTATTGTGAAACTTTCCGTAGAATCCGAATATCGTAATGGTGTTTTTCGATTGGCCCCAATTTTCCATATAAATGGCAAAACTCAAAAAAAAAAAATACACTGTTGAGAGCACATACTTCACATAAATGTTTGTAAGAACTTTAATCGTCAGCCAACCAATTTTACATTTTCCTATAGTGTAGAAAGCAGTCTTACAAGCATTTTGAGATACAAAATGTGTAAAAAGTATTAATGTTATGGCTGTTATGATCGAAAATAGGTTAAATGTTTTTTTTTAACAAATTCAAACTTTGAAGCCCTCTATCTGGAATTATTTATGTGGGCTACAAAAAGTTAGTCTTATAGAAAATTTCATTATAAAAATTTTAAGTGTACATACCATATGTTCATAATAAAGTCATAACTAGAGTATTTTATTAACATCAATGCAAACACAATTTTTTAAATCGACTAAGGCGGACCATATCAATGTCATAAATTTGCTTAAAACCTACAGATATGATTTTATGCTTAATTTTAAGAGACCCATATCTTTTTATTTTTCTCAAAAGCGACATTTTTCAAAGTTAGCGGCAATTGAACTTTGTATGTTAAAATTACAATTGTGAAAAAAAATTCTGAAAAGACTTTTTCATAATTTTTTTTTTAATTTCTTCATAATTTTATGGGTTTTATAAAAAAGTGACATTTGGTGCAAGGTAAACTTTAAAATATTTTGATTTGACGGGATTTCATTAGTTGAATTTTGACGGGATTTCATTAGTGGACGAGGCACCTCCCATACAAGCTTAAACATTTGATGTTAAATTTAGTATACTATATTAGTTATCCTAAAAAAATTTGGTTTCAATATATTCAGCCTCATTCAACTTAGTTCGAGTTTTTCAACCTCTTTCAATTGCTTTATTATTTTTCAACCTCTTTAAAATTTTCTCAAAATTTTTCATATTTTTTCGACATTTTCAAAATCATTCAAATTTTTCGAGTTTTCAACTCTTTCAAGTGTTTCAACATTTTTCAACCTCCTTCAACTCTTCTCAATATTTTCCAAATTTTTTCGACTTTTTCAACCTCATTCAACTTTTTTCAAGTTTTTCAATCACCTTCAACTTTTTTTGAGTTATTCAACCTCTTTCAACTGTTTCAACAGTTTTCAACTTATTTCAACATTTTCCATATTCGTTCGAATTTTTCAATCTTATTCAACTTTTTCCGAGTTATTCAAACTCTTTCAACAGTTTTCAACCTCTTTCAACTTTTCTCAACATTTTCCAAATTTTTTCGACTTTTTCAACCTCTTTCAACTTTTTTCAAGTTATTCAACCTCTTTCAACTTTTTTCAACATTTTCCATAATTTTTCGAAGTTTTCAACCTTGTTCAACTCTTTCCGAGTTATTCAACCTATTTAAACTATTCTCAGCATTTTCCATATTTTTTCGAATTTTTCAACCTTACCTATTCAACTTTTTCTGAGTTATTCAAACTTTTTCAACCTCTTTCAACTGTTTCAACGTCTTTCAACTTTTTTCAACATCTTCCATATTTTTTCGATTTTTTTAACATTATTCAACTTTTTTCGAGTTATTTAATCTCTTTCAACATTTTCCATATTTTTTCGACTTATTCAACCTCTTTCAAATTTTTTCAAGTTTTTCAACCTCTTTCAACTTTTTTCAATATTTGCCATATTTTTTTCAACCTTATTCAACGTTTTTCGAGTTATTCAACCTCTTTCAACATTTCTCAACAATTTCCATATTTTTTCGACTTTTCACCTCATTCAACTTTTTTCGAGTTTTTTAACGTCTTTCAACTGTTTCAACATTATTCAAGCTCTTTCAATTTTCCTCAAAATTTTTCATATTTTTTCGACTTTTTCAACCTAATTCGACTTTTTTCGAATTTTTTAAGCTTCAAAATTTTTTGAGATTTCAACTTTTTTCAAAATTTTCAATTTTTTTGAGTTTTTTAATCTCTTCCAACACTTTTCATATATTATCGACTTTATCAGGCTTTTTCACCTGTTTCAACCTCTCTCAATTTTTTTCAACATTTTCGATATTTTATCGACTTTTTCAACCTCTTTCAATTTATTTTGACGTTTTCAACCTCATTCAACTTTTCTTCAATATTTTCCATATTTTTCGACTTTCAGCCTTTTGCATGTTTCAATGTTTTTTGAAGTTTGTTCAATCTCTTCCATATTTTCCGAATTTTCGAACATTTTTCAGCTTTTTTAACCTCTTTTGCCGTTTTACTAAATTTTCCATATTTTATCAAGGTCTTTCATCTTTTTAAAAATATTCCATATTTTTTGACATATGTAATTTAACCTCATTTCACTTTTTCAAAATATTGCATATTTTTCGACTTTCTAAACGAAAAACCGAACTAGGGTCGGTCTCCTGGTTTTATATTCATTAAGTTAACTATTTTTCTTTAATATGAATATCGCTGATTATTTGCGTCCTGTTCTAAAATTCACTTTCGCACCGATTAGTACAATAATTTTTTATTTTAAAATTGGGAAGAGGGGACTATCCTTCTCCATCAAAATGAATTTTCGACGTTCTCCCATCGAAATCAGATCATATCGATTTCTTGAAAAACAAAGAGTTCGAAGTGTTACAAGGTGGCCTATCAATGTTTTGATTATTTTCATAAGGAAGTTATGATTTTAATACGTATAATAGTACTTGATTTTAAAAGTAATTTCTAACACGAATATTTCAAAATGATAATATCTAATTATGATCAATGACATATTTTATGGCGTACAGTTCAAAATGCGTCTAAATATGTACCAATTTTTATTTTCATGTCTTAGGTTGTTAGTAAATTAAAATCATTGCTTTGCTCTTAGTGATGATTTCAAGGATTTGTATAGCACAAACTTCGTACGAAAGCTTAACAGATTGGAATATGTCTCCATGTCGTATTTCTTAACGCTACACTATATTTAAGTCTACATGAAAATGGAAAAACATTTCATCTCATTCGAAAGATTTTAGTTAGAACTTTAATTAACAACTCATACCATAAATAATAAAATAAATAAACCTAACAAGTCTTAATCTAAACCAATAGTTCCGTCTACCTCTAATTGTTGAAATTAATAAATAAAATTGCGGAAAAATAAAAATGTGCAATTTGGGAAATGGGATTTTAAAAATGTCAATCTCTCAAAATCTAGCGATAGATTTCACACTATAGTATCTCTAAAAAGGTGGTTCTTAGGACAAAACTCGATTGGACATTTTCGCACAAAATTGAAAGTAAGTCGATGAGTTCCTTTTTGCTGTTGCTTAAGAATTCTTAGAGTTTTCAAGGCCAAAAGTTGAAAAAAATGGGAAAATGTAAAAGATGATGGTAATTAAGATCTTTAAAATAAAAATAGAGCCTCAAGCACTGCAATAAGCATTTAAATATCTACACCTATTAACTGCACTAATTGCATAAAATAGACAGAGTTTAAATTTATTTCATATTGAAATTTCTGTGTGTTACAATCAATAACCTGTCTATATAAAGCGCCAGGGTAAATATCTCAATAAGGATTAAAAAATTTCTAAATTTTCTTTTTATTGGCTTCGAATACATGCAAAAAATTTTTTAAAGAAAAGTCATAATATTAAAGTTTAAGCTCTGAAATTGTGGTTCAAAAATAATTTTTTTAATAATATTGAAAAGTTTGAACTTTTTTTTATCATCAAACTTCCTTAGTACATAAAAATGTGTATAAAGAAAGAGGAATATCTGTAAATTGACAAACAAATAATTTACTCACTGTTGTTTCTTTCACTCATTAACTTCCATCACAACAGGTTTACGATATCATCACTGTGGAAGACGCATGCTCAGAAGTAGAACTAAAGCAAAATACATTATTCTATATTTTTTTTTATTTATCTTTAGCGCTTCTTAATTTCAATGTAGAAAGAATATATATTCAAAAGGAAATTTTAGCACTATTATTTTTAAAATTCTATTAATAACACATAACTTCAAAAATTATTTGTTAAGATTCAACTTCTCTCCAAAAATATCCCACTTGTTTTTATTAATTTAAGATAGAAAACGAGTTACTACAGGCCTAGTCGAATTCACGGATGTATTTATTTCTTTCTTTGTATCATTTTGTTTTCTTGTCAGAACGTAAATTAATCAAATCATATCAATTGAAAACTTATGATTTTTTTCCATTTATTATTCGCGTAGAGCTAAAAAAATATTGTTGCTGAGTTTTTAGCTCTATCATTTATTTACACAATTTTTAAATAATTTCACACACTTATCAAGAGAGATATCTGAAAGAAAAATGGTTTTTTCATAGCTTTCAGTGTATTCAAAGTAATGTTGCACAGCGAAAAAGCTTTTGCCTGTATGTTATGAGTGCAAACTTTTGTTAAAAGCTTTTGGTAAATACATTAAAATGAAATGTACCTTACCCTATAACCTGCTATTGTGGCTAATACATCAAGTGGTTGATTTTGTCTGATGTGCCAATTTCAGAATTTTGTAATTGAATTTTGATTGAACATCGGACGATCTACGAGAAATGATAGATTTTATTCAGGTGCTAAAAGGGGTGTAGATATAATAGAAACTACCAAAAATAAAAATGTTGACCGTATTTACAGAGTAATTCTGGAACTGGATTCGGATTCAGTATTGAGTCCATAAAGAAATCTATGTCAATTTTTTTTCGAAAAGTTGGTCGCGAAGAAAATCTAGTGGGGTCGCGAGTATTGGTACGAGTGCCACAAAACAAAAAAAGTTAAAAATTAAAGAAAAATTGCAATTGATATGTTGACTAAATAAATTCCAAAAAAGATTAGCCTTGGTCTTCAGAAGGACTACATCTATTACCAGGCCCGTGCGCAGGAATCATCCATGGGATTGGGGGAGTTGGCTTTTAACTCGGACATTTCATGTTAGATTACGTTCATAAAAAAAGTCAAAAAATGGTTTACTTTTAATATAGACATTTAATTATAACTAAGTAAATACATACATATGTACATGTGAAGAGCTGAGATGCAAAACCCGCCAAGTCCATATTTTGCGTTTTAGAGAAAAACGAAAGAACTGTATTCCACTGAAATTTTACTATAGTAAAAAAAGTAGATTGATCCATTGTTATAGTTGTCAAAAGCTATTAAAATCCTGGAGTGGTATCCGCTAAGGTGATAGTTGACTGTCGTTTTTTTGATTGTCGTTTTTGATAATCAACTTTACTTTCCTCTCTGTAAGATGATCAAAAAAATTGTTTGTTTATTGGCAGCACTTACAGTTTTCAAATGTCATTTAATTATAAGCTCTGTTTCTTTTGAATAATATTTTCAATATTTTGTGTAAATGTGAAATTTATTAAGTTGCTAAATTTAAAACGATTTGTTTCTTCTCTTGTAAGAGTTATACAGATAAGGAACTGGTCAAAACGCTCTGCTCATTTATGGAGCCCGGAGCTGGCCAGATCGTATAATACTGATCGTATAATACGTGATATAAAATCTGTTTCCAATACATTTCTTTAATGACTTTGGAGCCAAACAAAGCTATCATGAGCACTTCCACCATACCTCGCATTTATGGCCAAGACTTCTGTGCTCTCATTGCAAATCTAGAATAGTTTATAAATCATTTTGCTAATGATATTTTATAATTATAATACAACCAGGCATTTATACCATGTCGTCCTTTTCGATTAAAGAACATATTCTCATTTTCCGTTGGCCTGAGAATCATAATATGACTACCATCAATTCTCCCTATAACTGCAATAGAATCATAGTATTATTAACTCCTAATTTTACTAAAATCATTTTCGTTATTTCTGCCATAAAATATTTTCAATGAAGTAAAAGTGGTTTTTAT
Source organism: Tricholauxania praeusta (assembly GCA_949775025.1). NCBI lineage: Eukaryota > Metazoa > Arthropoda > Insecta > Diptera > Lauxaniidae > Tricholauxania > Tricholauxania praeusta. The sequence goes on from OX459030.1 coordinate 78,825,584, forward strand.
AAACTTCAAATAAATTTATATTATTATAGAATAAAAAAACTACACAGAATAAAAAACGATACCTAAGTAGCTATCACATATAACAATCGCAAGAAAGCGATAATCGAATTGACAATCACCTTACAGAGAGCAAAAGTGCGATAGTTGATAATCAATTGTCGACTATCACCTTAGCGGATTCCACTCCTGATTTTTCATTACATGACCTAATCTATAAGGACTATAATATAAAAACTTTTGGACTTGGCGGGTTTTGAAACAAAAAATGTGGACTTGGCTGGTTTTGAAATTTAAAACGTGCACATGGCTGGTTTTGAAAGTGGAACTACGGGACTTGGCGGATTTTGAAAAATATTAATAGTAAAAGGTTTCGAAATCATCATTACATTAATGTAAAAACATTTGAACAAATGTAGATTGAAATTTTAATAAGTATACAATATAATTTCCATATTTTAATAACATAAAACTATTTGTATTTATGAAAGCCGAAACTTTTTTAATGAAAATTAGGACTAGGCGGGTTTTGATTTTCGGAAATGTGGACTTGGCGCGTTTGGATAAAAATAATTTGTCAGAAATCATTGCGGTCAAAAGTTTGTGAAGCGAAACACTTTTTTTACAATAAAGAGTATGTAGACTTGTAAACAAACATTTTTTCCGTCCCCTCCTACAATATCACACATTTTAATTTTTTTGGCCTTGGCGGATTTTGCTTCTCAGCTCTTCATGTGTTTATGTTATGATTCGATATTCAGTTATCATTACGTAGTAAGTAAGTAGCTAATTCTGCGAGGTACTTGAAAAAACTCGTTCGAAACTCTTTCCAATTTGATTTTGATATCGCGATGTATATTTAGCGATGCTAAGCCGTTTAGCCGATCTTCAGACATAGTTGATCTGAGGTATGTCTTTAGACGACGTAGCGCTAAAAAAGAGCGTTCATTTGCTGCTGTTGTCACAGGTAAAGTTGCCATAACACGAAGCATTTGATGGACATTTGGAAACGCGTCTTCATTGCAAATATCCAGTGCTTCGAGAGAGTTTTTGATGTCTTGCCCGGCAATGCGTTGACGCCAAAGTTGAATTTCATTTATCCACATGTCACGCGAACTATCATGCAAAATTAAATTATGTGGCGCGAATAGATTTGTCTATAAATTTTCATTGAAGTTTTTAATTTTTTTGGGGATGAGGCAGGTAAAATTCTATAAAATATTACGATGATTCAAAAACCAATCTTCCAAATGTCGCACAAACAAATCAATGTATTCTATGTTGATTCTTACAGGAAAATAATCTTCAACTGAGTCAGTTCGGACGTTAGAGCGACAAGTTTGTCTTGACATAATCCTGGGCTTTCGCAACTGAACAACTCTTCGCTGATTCTGCTCACGGTCTTAAAAATTTCTCCAAAGTTTCCCCGGCGTTTCTCTTCTTTTCATTGGAACGCATGCTGATTTTATTGATGCCTGAGCTATGCTTAAACGCGCATTGAAAAATCTCTCATATTACTTAGCCTTAGCGACGCGTAGTGGTCCCAAATCGTGTTTTTTGGTTCAAAAATAGCTAGAGAGCGCAAATTTTATCGAAAATTAAAAACTCGGTCTCCGACGATTTATTGGTATTTTAGTTATTTTTCACTTAAAAAAAAAATTGTTGTGTCTTTTTGATTTTTCATTCAAATATCAATAAAAACCTATGTGCGAAAATTCCCAATGGGGGGGGGGGGGGTTTGAACCCCCAAAAGCTCCCCTTGCGCACGGGCCTGTCTATTACGAGTAAAGAGCGACGCTGATAAAATTAATACACTTTGCTTGAGTTTGGGTTTTTAAGAATGGAAAATTTAAGGCCTTGAAGACGCGGCTAGAGGAAATATTTTTGAGATTGAGATAGCAAAATAGATATGTTATATGTATATCTACGCCTTTTCGAGTTTTCAAGTGAATGCATACGCAAATTTTACTTAACAACATTTTTTAAGGCTTTCACCGAGTTTTCCACCCCAAATGTGTCATTCACATTAGCAACACTGGTAAAAGCAAGTGGTCTTGTATTTCAACATTTTAGTGTGCAAGTTCGCCTGTTAACTGACAGACACATTGCATAAAATATTCAAGCTCTTCTTTGCTTTGTCTTTATGCAATTCTAGTCCAAAACGTACTGCAGATTATATTTCAGAAAAATTGACAAAGCTTATACCGTAGAGCAGGGATGGCCAACCCATGGCCCGCGAGCCGCATGCTCTCTATCTCAAGTTTTCTATCTCAAATTGACATTAACAAAACATCAATTATCTCAAAACGCATTTTTTTGAGATACGCCCTTTTCACTTCCGAGGACAATGTACTTAAACAACATATTAAAAACAATGACAGCCAGGTAATAATAGTCTATGGTCTATGTAGGTCTATAGTATATCTAAATTTTATATGGGGATATATATGTAATTATATGTAGCCCGCGGAGTTATGATGCGTATCTGAAGTGGCCCGCAAAATTATTTGGGTAAAAATATATTGGGTAAAAGTTGTTTACTTCACTCAGGTAAAAGTTGGTTAAATCCCTTATTAAAAGTTGGAAAATAAATTCGGATATAACAGAGTATCCTTTAAATGAATAAAGAAAACAATTTAATTAAAATTAATACATAATATTTTTAAGAATATATGAAGTTTGGTGTTCTAAGAATAACTTACGTCTTATAAGTCCTGATAAATGCCAAGCTATGATTTTTACCAGGAACAACAATATAGTGGTGTTTGATTACATATTAAAAGATAATTACATATTTTACGACCAAAATTCGAAAAAAAAAGTTTCTAGATAGGGATTTGTTATCATTGAGTTAGGGATCCTCTAAGGAGTAAAAACCGTTCATAGTAACGTCCTGTATCCTAAGTCCCATCCATACTGTCAGTTGGAATGTGGCCTTCGCCTAAGCACAACATTATTATGTATATGTAGGTACAAATGGAAAAGCTATAAAGATATGAAAGTGCTTCGAGTAAAGGAAATCCAACGAATCCAAATGGAATTTATGTCTGAAGGTTAGTAAAATATGTCAAAATTTTTTTGAATATCAATACTGTAACAGAAAATTGTAAGAAATAAAATAAAGGAAGGGTATTTTTTTCGTTTTTAAACAAAATTTTAGTTGTTAAATGAATTAGTAATAACACGCTGTCGGATGCTGCCTTTAAACATATTGAAGGTTACTTAGAAAAGTATTAACTTCTGAATAAAACAAAATTTAGCAGCTACTTGAATTTAATGTATTTTTTCTTCATGCAACAGAATATTCGATAACTAAGTCACAAAATATAAAAATTTAATTTTTTGCATGACCCAACGCCATATTGGATCTGCCATTTAGAATTTTGAAATTCTGACAGCGGATTCGTAATCAGCGATCCCGAAAATCCCCTAGTACGAAATTGCAAATAATTTCTATGAAGTTTCAAATTTTTCGCATATCACGACGTCATAATTTGTCCTCCAATTTGAATTTCATAATTCTGACAACTGATTCGTAATCAGCGTCCCCAAAAATCCCTGAGTGTACGTTTTGGAGTGAATTTAGTATGTACTTGAATATTCGAACTTTGGTCGCAAAATGTGTGAATTTGCCTCGCTTTTATTCACTTCAATTGGTTTGACACTGCATATGCTCCTTTTCAAGTACTAAGCAATAACATTAGTTTACAGCCATTTTGTTTTGTAGTTGTCGCTAAATTTTTCTTATGTAAAATGAACCGCTTAGCTCGAAAATTACACATAAAATTATTGAAAAAATCGATATCAAGAAAAATTGCTCAGCTTTATATTTTTACCGTAGGTCGATACTTTTATGAAGAAAACAAGCTACTTCTCAAAAAACCTCTAGATAAATGCCAAAATTACTGACAATTGTGTACCATACAGAGTAGCCACTTTCGCCATTTCATATATTATTGAGCTCTAGCATAGTTTAATTAATAATAGTTTCTAATGCAAGCTGTCAAACTTAAGAATATATGAAATGGCACACGTGGCTGCTGTGTGTGGTTTCATACAATTGCCTGTAACTTCGGTATTATTCATAGATTTTCTTCAGGAGTAGCTTGCTATCTTAATAAGACTCTTCCAAGAATTTTGATTGAATTCTCGATTTCAATTTTGGTTCAAACAAATGACTGTTTTCACATATTTCTATCGATTGAGTCTGAGCTTCTGCACCGACTTGAAAGTTTTGAGAACTTTTATTACCTTTAATTTTTATTTTTTTACTCCTTTTTCTTTTTAATCTACTATTATTAAACGAGCTAAAATTGTATATTTATATATTTATATATGGCTGAACTTTATTTCGAAAACGGATGCAGCGATTTTGATAAAACTTCGGGATTTCGTTCATATGTGAACAAAATTAAGATTGGACTAGGTTTAAAGTTTTTCAAGTTTCTAACAGGGGCGTGGCACAGCTCTAAATTTTAATTTTTATTTCGTGATATTTCGCAAACCATTCAAGGTATTGCAACGAAATTTGGTAGACGGATGCATATCATAAATATCTTAAATGCCATCAAAAGTGGGCGGAATCGGAACAGTGGGCGTGGCATATTTCAATAATTGAAAACTTTGATTCGATATTACTCGAAAATGGCACCGAGGATTTTCATAAAAATTTTAGAGTTAATACCGCTGAATGAGGTCATTATAACAAGCTATGCCACTATACTGGCAAAACTCGTTGAAAGGCGTGGCACAGCCCACAATATTTATAAACGTTATAATAAGAGAACTAACAACGCAATCGTTATGAAATTTGAAATGTCAAATATACTGGCTATTGGGTATCTTGTAACCAAAAGTGGGCAAAACGGCACCTGTGGGCGCTGCACCTTCCATACAAGCGAAAACAGTTAAAAGCTACATTTAATGTTCTATGAGAGTAATATTTGTTAAATTTGGTATAGAGATGTCGGTTACTATAAGCTTTGAAACTAAATGGATTTCGATGGGATTGCATCAGTGGGCGTGGCACCTCCCCTACATGCAAAAAATGATAAGTGTTATATTTAGTGTGCTATGGGCGTAATTTTTTTAAAATTTGGTGTAGAGATGTCGGTTACCATAAGCTTTGAAACTAAATGGATTTCGACGGGATTGCATTTGTCGGCGTGGCACCTCCCATACAAGCAAAAAATGTTTAAGGCTACATTTAGTGTGCTCTTGGAGTCAAATTTTTTAAATTTGGTGTGGAGGTGTCGGTTACCATAAGCTTTGAAATTAAATGAAAATCGACGAGATTGCATCAGTGGGTGTGGCACCTCCCATATAAGCAAAACACTTTAAATGTTATATTTAGTGTGCTATCGGAGTAATATTCTTTAAATTTGGTGTAGAGGTGTCGGTTACTATAAGCTTTGAAATTATATGAATTTTGATGGGATTTCATTAGTGGGCGTGGCACCTCCCATACAAATTTATAACGTTGATGCCATATTTAGCAAACTAAAGGAGTGATCCTAATAAAATTTGGTCTCAATACGTCTTTCAACTGCTCCATTATTTTTCAACCTCTTTCAACTTTTCTCAACGATTTTCTACATTTTTCAAATATTTTCAACTTTTTTCGAGTTTTTCAACTTCTTTTAACTGTTTCAACATTTTTCAACCTCTTTCAACTTTTCTCAACATTTCCCAAATTTGTCTGACTTTTTCAACCTCTTTCAACTTTTCTCAACATTTTCCATATTTTTTCGAGTTTTTCAACGTCTTTCAACTGTTTCAACATTTTTCAACTTCTTTCAACTTTTCTCAACATTTTCCATATTTTTTCGAATATTTCAATCTTATTCAACTTTTTTCGAGTTATTCAACCTTTTTCAACTGTTTCAACATTTTTCAACTTCTTTCAACTTTTCTCAACATTTTCCATATATTTTCGAATTTTTCAACCTTATTCAACTTTTTTCGAGTTATTCAACCTCTTTCAACCGTTTCAACATTTTTCAACCATTTTCAACTTTTTTCAACATTTTCCATATATTTTCGAATTTTTCAACCTTATTCAAATTTTTCCGAACTATTCAAACTCTTCCAACTTTTTCAATATTTTTCAACCTTTTCAACTTTTTTCAACACGTTCCATATTTTTTGGACTTTTTCAACCACATTTTTTTCAAGTTTTTTCGTCTTTTCAACCTCATTCATCTTTTTCCGAGACTTTCAACTTTTTTCGAGCTTTTCAATGTTTTCAACATTTTAATATACTATCGAGCTTATCAAACTTTTTCACCTGCTTCAACCTCTCTCAATGTTTTTCAACATTTTTCAACATTTTTCATATTTTCGAATTTTCAACCATATTCAATATTTTTTAAGTATATCCGACATCTCATTCAATCGCGTTACATTTTTTCGACATTTTCAACCTGAAAACGAAAAACCGAACTTTGGTCGGTCTCCTGGTACTATAGATAATAATGTATGTATTTAGATTAGGTTTATTTAATAGAATTGATAGCTGATTATTTTGTTCTGTGTAAACTTGTTATACTTAAAAGATATATATGTATTCTTATGCACTAATTTTTTGCTAATAAATGAAATTAATAAATGAAAATGAAAAAAAAAAAAAAAAAACATGCTCAAGCTGTTTAATTCGAAAATCTACGAAAAGACCTCAGAAAATAACAATAATCTAGAATAATCTAGATGGCGAGTCGTGCGAGTTCAGTTTAGAAAATGCTTTCAACTTTTTTGATGATGGCAATTTCGAAAAAACAGTTTTAGTTTCGTGTAGATGCATTCATCACATATTTGATTTACCGGTAGAAAATTCTAATATATTCCTAATTCTAATATATTCAAAAAATGTTTATTCTCTTATTTATTATATTATTTATAATTGAATAAGTAAGGGTGATTTTATTGTCAGTTAATTTGCAGAAACCGGAAACTACAAGTATATTTTCATAATTTCAAAAAATGGAACTTGACAATAAATTTAACCTACCAAACCTAAAATTTTTTATTTTCAATTTAGAAATTGAAATCTAACGATTGATCTATCCTATGTTAACCTGCATTAGAATGTTCGCTAGGTTTGAATTTAACAATTGGAAAAGTAAAACCCCAGGTTCGGCACAGGTTAATAAAGGCTAGTTTTGAATTTGAGGATTGGGAATTTTAATTACAAATCCTCGGGTTCAGTACGTTACATCAATTGCTAGGTTTCAATTTGCTAATTTGAAATAAAAACTGTTGTTTGTTTGTATAGGACAGTGCCTGTCCTTTACTGGAGTTGCTACTGCAATGATTGGTATTGTGTGCACTTCACAGTCCGCCTTACCTAAACTACGTTCTTAATAGGTGTAAAATATGCTCACTACTTCATCTAATCATCGCTGTAGATCTTCATTTAATTTATGTTTCTCTAATTCTTTCAAAATGTTCTTTAACTTTTTCCAAATTGAGTTCTTCTACCCCTAGGACATCTGAAGCCAGACCAAACTGTCGCCAAAAATCTTTACCGAAATAGGCGCTCTGTTCAAGTTCTGGGCATACGTAAAAAGTTATGGCTTTTAATTCATTTCTATACTTCACAGGCAATTTTGATTTTCCAAAAATTGTGTGACGATTACCTCCGGCAGTCTTCACTGTTGTATAAAATCGTTCAACATGCATACCTAGTTCTTCTATTAGCTCTCTACATCCCTTGCAAAGCAAACTTATGGATGCTCCAGTATCAAGCAATTCTTTTATATTATCTGTTGAACAGAATTGGGACGGGGTCAAGAAAGCGGCGACGATTACACGCTGTCAAAAATTAACACATACTTGATCATTTGAAATTGAACAGAATTGTGGCGTACGTCACCTTCGCTGACATGGTTTATTAATTTTGTTCGCAGCTTGAACATATCATGGAAGCACGATTCGATGGATTCTCCTGTTCTTTGCTTATGTTCCACCAATTCTCTCATAATTTCAAATTCGGATCGACTACTCTGGTATTAAAGCGAAAGCGCCAGTTATAAAGTGGGCCAACCTGCGACGTTATTATTTTTTATATAAAGCCAATATCACTCTCGAGCAACGGCCTTGATGAAAGGGCTCTCATCACTTGAGATTATGGACATTGCTGGTGCGACTGCAAATGTTCAACCCGGAACATGAAATCATCAATAGATAAGTCATCAGATTTACTGAAAACAACGCCCATTTATCCACATTGATCGTGGACACGTGCGCAGGAGACGCATCTTCTGGAGGCTTAGTAGGCTGTTGTGCTTACAGCTGCCAAGGTGTTGATTTGTTGTTGCTGTAGAGATTGTTGCTGAGGTTGTTGATGCCGAATTTGTTGCTATTGCAATGGCTGATGCTTCTGATGTAATTGCTGCTGTGGTTGTTGATGCCATGTCGACACTTTATGCTGTACGCCTTGGTAAAAGTTATATTGTAAACAAAGAATTGTATATTAAAGAACAACGCTCCCAGAAATGTCGATAATTGGAACGTGCTACTATTTTAGCTAGATTAGAATTACGGTGTTAGAATGAGGGGAAATGTCTTTTTGCGCATTGGGATTTTTAGCAACGAAGCTGAAATTCCCTCTGATCTGTCATTTTCTATTTTATTAAGATTTTTTATTTTATTTATTTAAATTAATAGAGAAGTTTTTTGAAAATACGAAATGAAAATAAATGCTATATGAATTGACAATTAAAAAACAAAAAGAGGAAACCTTTCGGCAATTGCACAATAATATCAATATTAGTTTTGATTATTAAATGGAGGAAAATCCTGATGATATTTACTCACTAATAATAATTACTTCCGCCATTTTTTATTTGCATAACCCATATTAATTAATTTATTTTACATTTAGCTGCATTTGAGAAAATTCACTTGTATTGCTACCAGGCAATCAGCAAATCCAACAACATGATTTTTATTTTGACTTCTTCAAACTTGCAAATTTGCAGCTGTTGCCGCGTGAATTTTGTTGTTGGTTTTTCTTCAGAAAAATTCAGTTGAAAAAATTCTAAAAAAAATTGCGTGTATTTGGTGTTGCTTTTTTGTAGTTTACAACTGATACCGTTATTTGTAATTTTGTTGGTATTTTTTCGGCAGAAAAATCACAAAAATGATATTTAAATTGTTTGCGTGTGTGTGTGCTCAAATTAGGCTATTTTTTGCAACCAGGATTTTTCCTTTGGGGGCTATAAATATATAGAAATTATGATCTTATATTTTTCAATTTTCTTGTTTTACTTGAAACGAACCATTAGTTGAAACAAGTTAATACTAAATAAGTTCAATAAGAATAGCTTAGTCATTAGAACTGATTCTGGATTTAAAAAAACACGAAAATCATATTTTCAAAGATAAAAATATGGAGATTTCTTTAAAATTAACACGGAAACTAAATCAATGTGCCAAAATATACTACTGCTATCGCCATGTTATTTAAATTTGGGCTTAAGCTTTTCCGAATCAAGAAATATTCATATAAGGGGCTTAGCACCCTTGATCCCTTGATTAAGTACGCACATTTTTCGGCTCAAACTGAAAAATAAAAATGATATTCATGTTGTTTTATTTGCTGAGCGCCTGCTTCAAACAAAATTTCATTTGTCTTACGGATTGAATTGAAATTATTTTACAAAACTCAAAATATTTCTATAATTTCTATATTTTTCAAAATGATCATGGAAATAACAATAAAGATTATACTAAATTGTCGCATTAAAATCTGACAGCAAAATGTGGCTTCGTAGCTGTCAAAAATTTATCAACCCAATTTTTGTTGCTTACATTTTGCACTGGATTTTGACAGCTGCGAAGCCACATTTTGCTGTCAAATTTTAATGTGACAAGAACTTCCGTGCCGGGCTCTCCGTGAAAACGTGAATTTAAAAAATTTTAAAAATTGCGACAGAGACGCACATAAATTTTAAAACAAGTTCAATTTAAAGACGGCAGCTTCCCTGCCCTTAGTGGCAAAACAAATAAAAATAGTAAATTGTTTATTTTATCTCACGATAATAAACAAGTGAAAAAGAAAAATGCCGGTTGAGCGCTCACCTCCAAAAGACTCATCGGTCAGTGCCGAGTCTAAAAAAAATAATGAGTGCAAAAAAAAATACAAAAAGTGGTTCTCCCGTGAATTCGGATAGCAAAAGTGCTAAAATACATGTAAGCGCGCGTACCAACACCAAAGTGTCGCTCACCAACATCACTGTTCAACCGATCGATCCCGCGCAAAACCTCACACACTGAACACACACACATCAAAAAATATTAGAAATTACTCAAGAGCCAACTGCATCTAATCAAGCGGGTACTCTCTCTGCTAAGTCACCATGGAGTGTACAGTGTGGCTCTCCCTTGATCCCCCAGCAGGGAAATGTGTCACCAATGCCAAATTCAACACCCCATCAGGAAAATGATGCAAAAACCGCAAGTATAAAATTGCTCAATTTTTCTAGTACTTCTAATCAAAGAAAGACCAATACCACCGATAGTAACTCCAACAAGATTGTAGCTTCAGCGATCCAGACTGGATTGGATCGCTATATTAAAATCAAGCGAAAGCTAAGCCCATCAAACGCAAATAACTCAAGAAAGATATATAAAGTAAGCGAAAGCGAAAAAGTTTCAAACAACCCACTTAGCCAAAATCGATATGCTTTGCTTGATATCGACCCACATGAATTGAATAACAACAACATGAACAACTCAAACAATAAAACGCTGAAGCCTCCCCCCATTTACTTACGTGAACGCAGTTCCAATGCGCTTGTTTGTAATTTGGTTTCTCTAATTGGAAAAGATGCTTTTCATATAATTCCTCTTACGAAAGGTAATGTTTCCGAAACCAAAATACAAATTTATGCAGAAAAAAATTATAGAAAAATTGCTTCTTACCTGGATAAAAATAATAAAAGCTACTACACCTACCAGCTTAAAAGCAGTAAAGGGCTAACAGTTATATTGGAAGGCATTGAACCCGACGCAGAACAAATTGAAATTAAAGAAGCTCTAATTAATGCCGGATTTATTCCTAAATCAATTTTCAACATTATGAATAAAAATATAATCCCTCAGCCGCTTTTTCGTGTGGAACTTGAACCAGACGCACGAAAATTGGGAAAAAACGATGTCCATCCTATTTATAATCTGCGCTACTTAATAATTCGCAGAATATCCGTAGAGGAGCCCCATAAGTGCATGGGTCCTGTGAAATGCACAAACTGCCAGGAGTTTGGCTACACCAAATCATATTGTACCCTACGTACTATTTGCGTTGCTTGTGGCGACTTTCACCTTTCGTCCGCATGCACTACCGACAAAAAAGACGCTACTACAAAAAAATGCAATAATTGCGGAGGTAACCACACAGCTAACTACAGGGGTTGTCCCGTATACGCTGAATTAAAAAACAAAATGCGCTTACGTAAGGAAATAGTTCGAAATCCACCTACCCAAGTCATGCAGACTTTTACAAATAACATAGTACCTACCAACTTGTCCAACATATCGGGTCAAACCTATGCTAACGTGCTTAATTCTAGTCAGGATAAACCTGCAAATATCATAAGTAGCTCTCAAAATCTTGAGACCATGCTTATGACGCTCACGCAATGCATGACCCAGTTCATGACAACAATGCAGACAATGATGCATGAGATGATGAACAATCAAAATCAACTTATGAAATTTTTGATTGGAAGCAAATGAACACACTCAAAATCTGTCATTGGAATGCAAACGGCGTAAGCCAACATGAATTAGAAATTTTCTTTGCAACAACGAAATTGACATTTTACTAATTTCTGAAACACATCTGACCATCATGCACAATTTTAAAATTGAAGGTTATAAATTCTACAAAACCTGTCACCCTGATGGTAAAGCACGAGGAGGTACATGAATCTATATATTAATACGTGAACATCGATTCTTGTGGTACACTTTTTTAGTATTTACTATAAAATGAGGAGAATGAAACTTATATCATTGGAAAGGTACTGTTCCATAGATGTGCAGAAAAAAAAAATCAGGTGTATTTGTTGCCGTTAAGACAGGTAAAATAAAGTGAACATATTTACATGATTCCCCCATACAAAACGCATTAACCCCAAATGAAAAAAAATCGTTGTCACGGCTGAGATGCCTCACCGATTTTTATGAAATTTTATATGGAGATAGATTGAACCTTGAGTAAATATATTTGTTTAAAGTGGGCTGTGCCACGCCCATATCAAGAAAAAACGTCTCCACGGCTAAGCCAATGGACCGATTTTGATGAAGTTTATTTTGGATATAGATTGAACACCAAAAAACATTTCTCAAAACTCTGAGTTCTTTTAGTGGGCGTGGCACCACTCCTAACAGAAAAATCGTTTTCACTGCTAAACTAATGGACCGATTTTTATAGAATTTGGTACAGGGATAGATTAAATTTTAAGGAAATGTGTTCGGTTTAAAGTGGACGGTGCTACGCCCCCAATAGAAAAATATGTTTTCACAGCTAGAATAATGGACCGATTTTGATGAAATTTGATATGAAGATAGATTGCACCCTAAGGAAGAGAAAAGGTGGGGATAAAACAACATCATACCCTGATTTTAATTTTTCGGAGCGATGACAAAAAATATCTCTTTCCAGTTTAATTTTTTAATAAGTCCTAAAAAGTATTTATTGTTACTTTTATGCGCGCTTCATTAGAACATCTATATATTAATACGTGAAGATTGAAAATTGCGGTACATTTTTTTAGTATTTATTATTAAGAGAGGGGATGAAACTTATATCATTCGAAAGGTATTGTTTCATAGATGTGCACAATAAAAAAAGAAGCCGGTAAAATAAAGAGAACTTACACCTACGATTTCCTTATACAAAACGCTTTAGCCAATGAAATGAAAGTATTTTAATCGTGTTCATGGCTGTATGAGCTATGTACATAACATTTAGATTTTATCAAATACCATATATTTAATTGAGTCGTGGGTGTAAGATTTTAAAGGCTAACAATTTTTTTGGAAACTTAACACGCATTAGGTTGGGTAGTTTTTAATATCTTTTTATTAATACGTTGACATCCAAAATTATCACACCTTAATTTAGTATTTCTTATAAATGAAGTGGAATAAAACTTATATCATTTGAAAGGCACTGTTCCTCAGATGTGAAAAAAGGTGTGTATGTTATCGTTAGGGCAGGTAAAATAAAATGTAAGCAAAATGCTTTAACCAATTAAGTGGAAGCGTTCTTATCACTTTCATGGCTATATGAGCTAAATTAACGATTTTTTGCGCTGTTATAAGACTTAAAGAATTTGCCATAGAAATGCGAATGTATTTAATTGAGTTTTTGATGGCAAATTTTAAAGAGCAAATTTTTTTGGTAGACTTAAAAACCATTAGGTTGGGTAGTTCTTAATATATATAGTGAAGTAGATTATTTTCGAAAGATAGTTTTTTTTATATTGCAGAAGGAATTTAATTTATTAAATATATCAAGGGGCATAAAACCTACCACATCAGAAAATAAAAACCGATTCTACTCATGCATTTTACAGTGGTTTTTACTTTTTGTCACTGAAAATTTTACGATCCCATACGTTCAAAACCCGGAATATTGCCATAATATTTTTGTTTGAAAATTTGGTTTTTTTGATTAATAGAGATTTGAATTTGCGTTTAGTTGCAGTGTTTTTTTGTTCGGAAATTTTCCAATATTCAATATATTTATTTTGTATTTATTTTGAGATACAGTTGAAAAAAAAGATACGGAAAATATATTTTTGTTACGCCTTGAAGAAGAACGATAGCATGTCGGACTAAACGGTAAACAGATAAGGAGGGATAATTTTTGTGTCAAAATCAAACAGACCGAGTAATAGAAATAGTGTAAAACAAATAGAAATTGATAATTCTGTGTTGTTTTGCATTTAAATGTGCATTGAATGTAATTCCAAAGATGAGGTGAGGCTATGTGAGATGAGGTGGGGTAAGGTGATTACTGAAACTAAATGAGATCGTAGTGAATGGACAAAAACGTTTTGTTATTAAGAGGGCATTAAAATTCTTCAAAGATTAAAATATAATTCATTAAGTGTTAATGGTCGAATTTCGACCTCAGGCGATACTAGTACTCATTAAAAGTCGTATAAAGCACTACGAATTCGAGCAGTATGAGAGAGACTACCTACAAGCTACGTCGATTTCCTTACAATGTTGGGATGACAAAGTAACAGTTTCAGCTGTATATTGTCCGCCAAGATATAAGATTACGACAGCCCAATTCGACCACTTTTTTAATTCACTAGGATCAAAATTCGTAGCTGCTGGTGACTATAATGCGAAGCATAACCACTGGGGTTCACGACTTATCAATCCAAAAGACAAAACACTTCGGCTTTCATTAACCAATCGCCGCAATGGACTTGATTATGTCTCCACTGGTCAGCCAACTTATTGGCCATCAGACCTTCAAAAGACTCCAGATCTTTTGGATTTTGCAGTTACAAAAGGAATCAATAAGAGGCAAATTTCTGCTGAATCATGTTTTGACTTGAGCTCAGACCATTCTCCTGTCATTTTGCATCTGCATAAATATGTAGAGCTGATGCAGACACCCAATTGGCTTACAACAAATAAAACGGATTGGCTTAAATATAAAAAATACATTAGTAGTCATCTTCGTAATGACGTTAGCCTTAAAGACTCGGACGAGCTGGAATCAGCCATACAATTATATAACAACATGCTTGTATCAGCTGCTCTTCATGCCACTCCTGTGCAACCAATCTATATAAAGCAGCGCCTCAGCTCCTCACAAATAGAACGTTTAGTGAAGGAAAAAAGACACCTCAGGCGACTATGGCAAGAAGTCAGGTCACCTACACTTAAACATAAACTAACCTTAGCCAAACTTCAACTGAGAAATGCCCTCCGAGAAGAGTCTGAAAGAGGTATAGACTCTTACATTAAAAAGCTGAGCCCTCTAGAGTCTTCGAACTACTCTTTATGGAAGGCCATCAGAAGTATGAAAAAACCTACTGACATAGATTCTCCCATTAGACTAAGCAATGGTTGCTGGGCTAGAAGTAATGAAGAAAAAAGGCAAGCATTTGCTCACCATCTTAAACATGTATTTCAGCCGAATCCTCCGGGCAACAGCTTTGAAATACCACAAGAAACTCAAAATATGAGACAAATTTTGTTGCGCTTCACAACTAAAGACGTTCATTCATACATAAAAACTCAATTGAACAAGAAGAAAGCACCAGGTCATGACCTAATAACTGCTAATATGCTTATTGAATTACCTTACTGTGCAGTCAGACACCTAACCATACTTTTTAACGCTATTACTCGATTGGGCCACTACCCAAAAAGCTGGAAGATGTCTCAAATCACAATGATTTCTAAGCCTGGGAAAAATCCCACACAAGTTTCATCATATCGGCCAATAAGCTTGTTGCCAACCACATCAAAACTTTTTGAAAAGCTGCTGCTCTCGAAAATTTTGCCCCACATGAACCAACTTAACATAATACCTCAGCACCAATTTGGCTTCCGCAAAAAACATCGAACTATAGAGCAAGTTCACAGGATAATAGCAAAAATTAGAAAGACATATGAAGAAAAAAAATATTGCTCAGCAGTATTTCTAGATGTAGCTCAAGCTTTTGATAAGGTGTGGCACGATGGACTTATACACAAGATAAAAAAATTACTCCCTAAAAATACCCATGCTTTACTAGGGTCCTACCTTACAGGACGAAAGCTCAGGGTAAAATGCAACGACTACATTTCAGATGACGTTGACATTTTTGGAGGCGTACCACAAGGTAGTGTTCTTGGCCCAATTCTTTACCTAATTTACACTTCTAACTTGCCAACAAACAACTCTGTGCTCAACCGAAGGCAAAATTTGAAAAAATAACATTTCTAAGCAATGGCTTGGAAAAGTCCGACGTTATATTAGTTTCTTAAGATTTGTATAATTATTGTTAGTCTCCAAGCGAGTTGGTTCAATAAATAAATAAGAAGTTGCAAAAAAAAAAAAAAAAAAAATGTTAAAAATTTGTATTTAATTAATTAAGATTGAATACATTATAAAAATAACAAAAAAAAAATAGGCAGTCATAAGAAAATTTAAAATAAAAAGAATGCCTAACTGGGATTTGAACATAGATCGTTTGTGTTCAAGGCAAGCGCGTTACACACTAGGATACTATACTAATATTAAAACGTTTTTCTTTTTTACATACAAAGCAATCAACCTGCAAAGTATTCTTTATATGTACCTAAAATTGAAGTCCTCTATTTGAACACTATGATGACTGATTGATACGTTGCATTTGCTACTTCAGTATCGGAATTTGGCAACAATGTAAATTGTATTAAAATTTGAAAGGAGCTAGAATAAGTACAAATTTTCTTTTGAAACGCGTTTACAATTGCGGTCAAAATAATAGTAGTGTTCAACTTTTTTACTTCACAAGATTAGATATTTACTCTCATTAAAAATATTTGTTCGAAAAAAGTAAATGTACTTTTGTATAATACTGCAATGATTTTTTCAAGTTTTTTGCATTTTAGTGGGCCGTGGAAAGCATGCTACGCCAGAGTAATGTAAAATTAAAAAATATTTCATTTCGCAAGGTAAGACTTTTGATGAAATTTAAAATTGTATCGGATGCTCCGCGAAAATGGTTTCGAATAAGATGAAATTATTACTACAAAAAAGTTCTTTATTCAACGAAAAACAAAATTAAAGACAAAAATTCCGTTATTATTTAATAATAGGTTTGAGAATAATATTATCAATGTATCTTATAATACATATTTCTTCTTAAAAGTTGTGATTACTCTCCGTGAAAATACATTAAATTCGGCTGGGGACTAGGCGACGCCATCATTTTGCAGGATAATGTCCCGAAGTATATTGCTAAAATTACAACGAAAAGGTCACCAATTAACAGTGGTCCGAGATCAGTACTCAATACTAGACAAATTGATAGCGAGTATGCCTAAGAGCGGCCACATAAAATATTTAAAAATTATTTAAAATGTTTTTAAGTTTAAGTCACAAAAGTGTCAATGAAAATGTGAAATATTTTAGTTATGATTTTTTTTTTAGCTAAAATAAAGCATATTTTAGCGTTTACGTTAGCTTTCTTTTCAAAACAAAAATTGTTGATTTCCGACAAAGTTTTCGGTCTCTACCAATTTTTGAAACTAAAAATATTTAAAAAAAAATTTTTTTTGGCTGTTTCCAAGAAACAATATTTTTATTTTAAAATTTGGGCTCCAAAAATTTGTTAAAGATATGGTAAGCTTTAATTAAAAGAAAAAAATGTTAATTTCTGAAAAGATGTCTGCTGTCTAGACGTTTTTG
This sequence comes from Tricholauxania praeusta, assembly GCA_949775025.1. Lineage (NCBI taxonomy): Eukaryota > Metazoa > Arthropoda > Insecta > Diptera > Lauxaniidae > Tricholauxania > Tricholauxania praeusta. The sequence continues at coordinate 78,842,994 of OX459030.1, forward strand.
AACAAAAAAAAATAATATATATTATGTATACTCTCTGCATTAAAAAGTTGACGTGAGATTTTCGTTGACCCCTTCCGCTTGGTGAGATTTTACCGGACCCTCCCTCCCCTATTTCTACTCACGTAATTTATGGACGTCCCCTTAGTAAAAATCAGTGTAATCGAAAGTGAATGACGTACAACAATTATATTTTCAATAAGAAAAATCATCATTTTACTTAAAAAAAGATAATTTATTCTTTTTTTTCACTTTTCACTGTTGTTAAAATCACAAAATAAGGGATGATTTTCTATTAATGCAAACTTCAGCCAATTTGTACAAAAAACAAAAAAGATCTATCTTCAAATCCTATATAAGTATTTCTTTTTTTTATTTTTCATATCTTATTTTATATTGTTTTCATTTTTATAATTTATTCAATCTCGATTAATTAAAAACAAACAAACATATAAAATACTATTTGTATGGAGCATACGAAATATAAAGGAAATCATAATACGAACGATAATAAAGGCGAAGAAACGAGTTGTCATTTCTCCTATTTGAGTTTCGCTCGTATTTCGACTTATTTTGTCATTTTGTTTTGATCAGGGAATTTCAGTTTCACTGCAAATTTTAGACCATCGGAAAAAAGCAACCCACGATTCTGTAAACAAAAGTTCGGAAGAGCGCGACGACATCTCTTTAAGTAATTTATTCTTTTTGCTAATGGTTCGTTTCAAGTAAAACAAGAAAATTGAAAAATATAAGATCATAATTTCTATATATTTATAGCCCCCAAAGGAAAAATTCTGGTTGCAAAAAATAGTCTAATTTGAGCACACACACACGCAAACAATTTAAATATCATTTTTGTGATTTTTCTGCCGAAAAAATACCAACAAAATTACAAATAACGGTATCAGTTGTAAACTACAAAAAAGCAACACCAAATACACGCAATTTTTTTTAGAATTTTTTCAACTGAATTTTTCTGAAGAAAAACCAACAACAAAATTTACGCGGCAACAGCTGCAAATTTGCAAGTTTGAAGAAGTCAAAATAAAAATCATGTTGTTGGATTTGCTGATTGCCTGGTAGCAATACAAGTGAATTTTCTCAAATGCAGCTAAATGTAAAATAAATTAATTAATATGGGTTATGCAAATAAAAAATGGCGGAAGTAATTATTATTAGTGAGTAAATATCATCAGGATTTTCCTCCATTTAATAATCAAAACTAATATTGAAATTATTGTGCAATTGCCGAAAGGTTTCCTCTTTTTTTTAATTGTCAATTCATATAGCATTTATTTTCATTTCGTATTTTCAAAACACTTCTCTATTAATTTAAATAAATAAAATAAAAAATCTTAATAAAATAGAAAATGGCAGATCAGAGGGAATTTCAGCTTCATTGTTAAAAATCCCAATGCGCAAAAAGACATTTCCCCTCATTCTAACACCGTAATTCTAATCTAGCTAAAATAGTAGCACGTTCCAATTATCGACATTCTGGGAGCGTTGTTCTTTAATATATAATTCTTTGTTGTAAACCACTGCAATTATTTACGAATCCTTTGTTGGTTCCATTCGTGTTAATGTTATTTTTTCACTAGATCTGTCATATGGAATGGAACGTTAATCAGTACCCGCGCCACGCCAGTTTTCAGCGTGACTTCCCATGTTCTTTTGGTACTCTAGCGACTTTGCACCAGAATCATCAGAAATTTGGGTGAGTTTTATAGTTGTCATTATTTGATTTATACTAGCCTGCATGTTTCCTGCAATTTTTTTTTTCGATTGCACTTTCATGGAACACCCAATAGTTCTCATTGGCCTTAGCTACTATTTCAGTTATCATGGCAGTGTTAGGATCAACCTACTGGTGGGTTCACGACAGTATTTGATGGCGGTGCCTTTACATTTAGTCGAAAATTATAATTCTTTTTAACTGCGCCTTCACTTATGCCAGTCATGATTGTTTGTGGTAAATTCCTAAAAAAAATTTTATCCTGATCTGATTCCAGATTCAAGTCACTTATTCGCCACTTTTGCTACTGGGCTAGCCGTGCTGAAGGTTCTGTTGATTTCGTATTAAAAATTTATTCTTAAATAACGTTTATCTTTATTAACCTGCTTTTCCGCGCTTAGCATCTACGTATCTTTCTTTTTGCAAACGAAAAACAAACAAATTTTCTTTTACTAATTTGTGTAATTGGGGGTTTTTTCTTCGACAAAGGATCCTATGTAGCGATGATCAGATTTTCTGCATATTCCTTGCGGAGTCTCCCGTATGGACAGCCCTACTTTTTTTGATTTCCGAGTCACTTAAATACTGCGCTATTTCAACCTTACTGTTGTACCAAAGTTTTGACTATAAATTGTGCATCATAACGATTCGCTTTTATTATAGTTCACTATCTTTTTTTTATTTATTTTATTTTTATTTATTTGATAATGTCTTTGGATTACAATATCCTTACAGACTACTTAAAAAAAAAAACAATAATATATTCATGTAAATGTTATATAAAACAAACAAAGAATTCAAGTTAATATAAGTAATTAAAATAACAACGAATCTTACAATAATAAATGATAAATTAAACTTGATACAGACTATTTAGCAATTTCTTAAAAGACAATTTCGAAAAAGAAAGATCTAAATTATGGACAGAAGAAAGTTGATTTTACAACAATAAAGCATGAGTTATAGGCTCATTAAGTGCATGATTTGTTCTATGAATTCGTGAATGAAAAAACGTGTAGTGCCTTAACGTTCTTGAAGGTACATTAAAAGTAACAAAAAGCAATAAATACGCACAGTCAATATTACCTGAAATAAGGTCATGAACAAATATCAAGGATTGCATCTTTCTTCTTATTTCGAGAGATTTCAAGCCCAATAGCATAATTCGTGCATTATAGGAAGGAAAAGATCCACTGAAATTTAAGGAATGAAGCGCGAATCTCGAAAACGATTTTTGGATTTTTTCTAGTCGAGAGCAATGAATGGTATGGAAAGGACTCCAAATAAAAGAAGCGTACTCTAATCTTGACCTTACAAAAGAGTTGTAAAGTCAAATCAGAGTGTAGAGGTCATAAAAATCTGTACTATTTCAACGCACGAAAGCAAGTAATGAATATGATTTTGGAACAACACAATTTATATGGTCAACAAAAGTGAACTTAGAGTCAAATATAACTCCTAAATCTCGAATTGACTTAACATTCTGTATAGGAAATCCCAAAAGAGAGTACGAATAAATATGCAAATTATTGGACTTCGAGTACGACACAGAAAAGCATTTATTAAAATTTAAGGGTTAAAAATTTTGTAAACTCCAAGACAATTAATTATTGAGATCACTCTGTAAAAGAGCAGCATCATTTATGTCAGAAACTTTCTTAAATATTTTCAAATCGTCCGGATAAAGCAAAAAGTTCGCTGAACGAAAGTATTTACAGACATCATTAATAAATAAAGTGAAAAGTAAAGGGCCAAGAATACTACCCTGTGGTACACCCGAAGTAGCAATGAAGCGGTACAATTTAACGCCATTTATCTCCACAAAACAAACTCTTGATTGCAGATAAAACTTGATCCACTTCAAAAAAAAAAGCAGAATGGAAGCCCATTTTAGCAAGTTTAGCTTATAAAATACTGTGAGGGACCTTGTCGAATGTCTTAGAAAAATCAGTATAGAGAACATCAACTTGATGTCCTAGTTCAAAAGATGAAATACAAAATCTCGAGAAAACTGCTAAGTTAGTTACAGTTGACCGATCAGCAAAAAAACCATGTTTTCCAAGGCAAATATGTCGCTTGACTTAAAAGAATAGCTTATGCTTAATGACACTTTCAAAGAGTTTAGATACATTAGAGAGCTTAGAAATAGGTCTATAGTTGGAAACATCATTTTTACTGCCACTTTTAAAAATTGGTGTAATAGATGCAATTTTCCAACAATCTAAAAAAGTAATAGTCATTAATGATGCATTGAAAAATTTCACATAAAGGCTTAGATAAGGAAAAAGCACTTTTATTAAGTAAAATGGATGAAATGCCATCATTATCAGACTTAACTGAAATTATAATTTTTGACAAAAAATTGCAAATCTCATCTTCAGCGAAGACTATAGAGCCGATATCCAAAAATGAATCAGCATTGTCTAAAGTTGACTCATCAAAACCAAACTTTTCTTTTTCATAATTGGACTTGAAATAATCAGCAAAAAGATTCACTGTATCTTCAATTGAAAAAGCATGATTACATTTATAGTATATAGCCGTTGGAATGCAAGATCCATTTCTCTTAGATTGAATAAAATTCCAAAATGACTTGGAATTAGTTTTATTTATTTATTTATTAAAATTAGTCAAAATATACAAGTTTAAGAACTAATATAAAAATACGAGTACTAGTTACCAGGGCTTACGACTCGGCTATACAATAAGTGTTGAACTATTAATTAAGTGATTATATTAAATGGGATATACTACATTGCTTTATGAATTTTTCAAAAATAACTAGGTTTTTAAGGGTACAGTGCTTAAGTAGCTGGCACGGACCGATGTTACCGAATATATGGTTTCTAGATGAGTTAAAAAACGGACAGTGAAGTAAAAGATGGTCTGTAGTGGCTGGAACCTGGCAAAACTGGCATGGCAGCGCACCGCTGCCTTGTAGTAGATGGGCATGGGAAAATCTTGTGTGACCCATACGTAGTCTGACACAAAATGTTGTCTGAGAACGGGAAGAGGAAGCATGGCTTGGAGCTGTCCATGTTAAATTGCTTATAACGATGTGTCATGTTTTCCCAAGCGGACTTTTTGTCCATTTCGAGCCTTAGATGCAATAACCTTAGCGTATCTTTTTTTTCGTCCGTTCTATAAATGAGTAGAGGGGCTTTGCGAGCCTCGTTTGCGATTTTGTCTGCATACTCATTTCCTTTGATGCCTACATGACCTGGAATCCACATTATTTTTATTTTATTAGGTGATTTGATACAAATATTCCTAATATCGGATATAATTTCACTATTGTAGTTGATGTTTTGCAAACCTTCTACAACTGATTTACTGTCAGTGCATATAACGAATTTACCTTTGTTTTTGAAAGCAAAATCGGTGGCCAGTTTTACTGCTAAGGCTTCTGCAGTAAATACCGAACAGTGGTGTGAAAGCAGGCCTGTGGCTATAGTGCGTTCATCGTGAGACACCACAGCGAATGAAGTGATATACTCTGATTTGGATCCATCCGTGTATAAAAACTGCCAATTATTGTTGGTGAAATTGTAATGAACGTCGTAGAAGATTTGGCGGAATGATTTCGGATCAGTTTTGGATTTCGGAAACGCATCAAAGTCAAGTATGAACGACGAGGAATTAAAATGCCATGGTGGTTCGCTATAACATTTTGTAAGTTTCGGTTTTAAATTTGTATCTAAAGAGAACGCAAATTCAATACAGCGTCGAATGGCAGACTTAGTGCGATATGAGCGCTTGTGGTTAAAGGCGTTGACTACATCTTTTGATAAAATAGAGTTACAAGAGTTGAATAACTTTGGAATAAGCTTGAATGTCATCGAACACGTCCTCTCAGAGATAGATGGAAGGCCGGCTTCAGCTAGTATGCATTTAATTGGTGATGTGGGAAATGCGTTGATGCTTCGACCTACAACTGTGTGGTAAGAAGCGTTTAGAAGCCATAAATCGGCAGAGCATAGTCAATTTTCGATAGGATAAGAGACTTAGTTATATCGATTAATGTTGAAATATGAATTAAACAGTGCTTAGATGATAAATACTTTACAATGTTTAGTCTGGTAGCTAGACTCTTTTTAATATACATACAATGTGGTTTAAAAGTAAATCTAGAGTCAAAAAATACACTTAATATTTTTATAGAATCAACTGCATTAATATTTACATTATTGAAGCTTAAACTAGGGCAAGAGCAGTTTTTTTTCTTACATATGTGTAATAATTTCCATTTATCAAGAGCTAGATTAGCACCCGAGCATTCACTCCATTTTTTGATATCAGACAAAATTTTTGAAAAATTAGCTATGACCGCAATATTGTCAGAAACTTTTGTAAAAATTATTGCATCATCCGCTTAAATGGAGTGTTCAAATTTTTTATATTTTGCAAAAATTTTACTAAGCTCATCAAATGCGATTATGAAAAGAACTACAGATAATGGAGAGCCTTGAGGGACCCCATTATGCAATGGAAAAACATTAGAATGTTCGGAGTTGATTCTGACTCGGAATTTACGATTTGTCAAAAAGGCTTTAACGAAGTTAAAGATTTTCAGACCATTTTTCCAATTCGCGAGTTGCTGTAGGACTATATGCACACCAATGCGATCAAAGGCTTTTTCAAAATCTGTAGCCAAAATGGACAAATGATTTTTAGTAGAAAGAGCATTTGACACGAAGTGTTGCAGATGTAAGAGGACATCAGTGGTGCCTTGGCTCCTTTTGAAGGCAACTTGGTTATGAATAATTAGATTTTTGGAAAAAATAAACCACATCAATCGTCTGGCAATTATTTTTTCGAGAATTTTGCCCATGCAGGGAAGGAGGGATATTGGGCGATAGTTTCCGATTTCGGAGGAAGCTTTATTAGCTTTTAAAATTGGGATGACTGTTGCAGTCTTCCAAGTTTGTTGATAAATACCAGTGTTAAAAATATTATTGTATAATTCTAGGACATTAATTACAGTATCCTGGGGTAGATTGCGTAATATTGGGTAACAGATTCGGTCGAAACCGGGAGTTTTGCCTTTCGCATTTTGAAGTGCCGAGTGAAATTCCATTAAAGTGAATTTAGATTCTACTTTTTTGGCATGAGGGGACGTGTTTCTTGGGGAATAAGGAGTTTGAAGGGTAGATATTTTAGAAGAAATGAAATTAGGCTGAAAGTTTATGTCTTCAGACAAGTAAGAAAAAACAGAAGCGAAGTAATTAGCAATTCCGACTGAATCAGTGATTCCACCATGGAATGATGGCTTTAGTGAGAAGAGGTTTCGTTTGTGGGATAGATTTATTGGCAGCTGCACGTAAAGCTCGGCTAATCGAGCAGTAATGCTTTATGCTGGTCAAAAGAAAAGAGAGAAGAAATTACATGCTGCTTTCTCAATTCATGGTAAGGTGTATGTCAGAGTTGATCGCAACAGTGAAGCAAAATTCGTAAGTGACGTAGAGAGCGTTGACTGCATTGCTGGAACTTAAGTGAATCATTGCCATAATGTCTATTTTTGTTAAAATATTTTTATTAATTATTATTAGTCATTTATTTATTTTCCTTTATTTCCTTTATTTTCTAATTTTTAACTTTCTTATGTTTATTTATGAAAAAAATTTGTTGCCAGGGGTAATATTTTTAAAAATTTATTTTGTTGCTTATTTTGATATTGCTTCTAAGTTTTCTTATTGTTGTGTGGTTTTTGGTGGCTTACGCTGAGCGTTCAGCTGGCAGCGTTATGGATAGCAACAAATTAAAAGTTGTGCACTTTAACGCTAGAAGCCTTAATTCGAATAAGATTGACTACCTTAAATTTGTGTTTGAAGATTCTTTTATTGATGCTATCTGTGTTTCTGAAACCTGGTTTCATTCCGATGTTAATGACTCGGTATATAATTTTAATGGGTTCAAGCTATTTAGAAATGATAGAGTTGGAAAAAAGGGTGGTGGTGTGGCTATTTATTGTCGTAATTATTTAAATGTTAAACTCCTAAACAAATCTGGGTGTAATAGTGATGTTGAGTTCTTAAATGTATGTTTATATGATAATCATAAAAATGTTTTTTTGTCTTGTGTCTACAATCCCAATAAGTGCAATAGCTTGGTGCAGTATTTTTTTGATTTGAATAGTGTTTTAACTGACTTTAATCTTGTTGTAATTTGTGGTGATTTTAATATCAATCTTCTTTGTCGTGATAATATATCTAATTCGCTATGTGAAAGTGTTGTGTCCGTAGGTGTGTCGATTGTTAATAATATTCTTCCAACGCGTTTCTCTTGTAAGTCCAATCCTAGTCTCTTAGATTATTTTATTGTATCTGATCTGTCATCTGTGTTATTATTTGATCAAATTTGTTTCTTGTCGGTTCATGACCTATTATTTTATACTTTTGATGTTAACTTGTCCCGCAATGTCAACTCTGATATTTTTCGTTACCGTGACTTCAAATCCATTAATTATTGTGACCTGTCCAATGATCTTTGTCTTACTTCATGGGATGATGTTTGGTTCGGTGAAACTGTCGATGATAAGTTACATATATTTACTGATGTTTTACACAGGCTTTTTGATAAACATGTCCCAACTCGACAAATAAAAGTGAAAAATACGTCGTGCCCATGGTTCACTTCACGTGTTCAGCTGGCTATTAAAAAAAGAAATAAGTCTTACCGATTGTGGAAAAATAAATCCAACTGCTGATAACTGCGAAAATTATAGAGCTGCCAGAAATGTGTCAGTTTGTATTACAAGGCAAGCTAAGCAAAGATTTTGCTCTACAAAATTGAATGCATCACTCCTCTCTAAAATATTGTGGAGGAACCTAAAATCATTTGGCATTGGTGAAAAATGCAATGCTAAATGCAATATTGATCCAAATGAGCTTAACAATTTTTTCTTTCCAATTCTTATATTCCTACAAGTGGAAATATGGACTTTTCAAGTTATGCTGCTCAGCATAGTTTTCAATTTACTGCTGTTACTGAGCAAGAAGCTTAAAAATCAATAATGAAAATTCGATCGAATGCTATTGGTGAAGATGGTATTTCTTTGGAATTTATCAAACTTATCCTCCCCTTTATTTTAAGTCCACTTTCTCACATTATTAACCATTGCTTTACCAAATCGTCTTTTCCTCACTCATGGAAAGTTGCTGTAGTTATGCCTGTAGCCAAGAAAACCTTAGCAAGTGAACCGAGTGACTTTAGGCCTATCAGTATTTTGCCTTGCTTATCCAAAAAGTGTGAAACTCTGATGACAAAACAGGTATCAGATTTGCTTGATGCAAATAACCTTCTGTCTCAGTTGCAATCGGGACTTAGAGCTGGCCACAGTTGCGCTACTGCTACTGTAAAAATAACTGATGACATAAGATTTTCATATGATGAAGGTTTGTTAACACTCTTATGTCTTCTTGACTTTTCACAAGCTTTCAACACAGTAAACCATTTTTTACTTTGTGAGAAGCTTAAATTTATGTATGGTTTCTGTGATATTCGGATAAGAAAATTTAGACTTTCCGTATGTGAATGTTTTTCTAAATAAATGAGCAACTTCTCTTATTTATTATATATTATATCATCTAATTATGTATTCTGTTTACTCTCTTCTAATTCCTTTATTCCCTTTACTTATGTTTTATATACATAAATCAATTAATTATTTAATTTTATTTCTTAAAAAATCAGTACATACACATATGTTATCTATATTTTGTTAGTATTTAAGTTCTTTATTTACTTTAATTATAAGCTTTATTTTATATTCTTGTTTGCCAACTCTGTTGTATACAAAAGAATTTTACAATGAAATGTACAATGAAATTATAAATAAAATTGAAATTGAAATTGAATACAGGACCTTTACTTATCTGAGAAAATTTAAAAAAATATATAATTCGTTCACAGTCACTTCCCTTCAGTGGTTAATTCTAACCACTTGACTGCCAGAATATGATCGGAAAACACCTACGCTTCATCTTTGATTTGCATATCGCTGGTCCACCCGTCACAAGATGCAGTGAGCATACGTATAAATCGTTATCAACTAAGCCACTTTGAAAAATGGAAGACCAGGAAAATACAATCCTAAGTCCTATTAAAATAAAAAAAACTGCACTCACTTCGCCTCTCGGGACATTTAGCTCCAAAGCAATATACTTATGTGCCAAGTCACCGTGACACAAAGAAAACTCTACAAGAAACAATCAGAACTTTTTGAGTGTTCGTTTTTGGAGAAAGATGTTAATACTATGTTTCCATTGGGCGCCATTATTGTTATGAGACTCCATGCCATCCTACCTGAAATGGACCGCAGCGGCTAACTGGCGTATTCGGGGGGAGTTTTTAACCCGCCGCATCAGGTTGAGAGTCCAACAATAAATGTCACTTCCGGCTATAACCGGAAGTGAAATTTTACAAACTTATTTCCAGATACAAAAAAAAAAAAAACGACTCAAAAATAAAAACAAAAACTTTAAAATTCCAATTTGCCGAATATTTCTATTGAAAACATTACCTCAAACCAAAATTATCACAATTCAAAATCCAAATCAAAGCAAAAATTAAATTTATTATACACAAAAACAACTTGGCGGGCCCATCCATACACGAGAGGGAGATAGTTGGTATCTCCCTATGCACCCACCCATCGTGTGTTTCTCAGTCCATATAAGGGACAACGACAACAACCTGATAATCGCTGGTCACCATCCTAAGGCCTCATCACTAACCCAGTCTCAAACTTTACCCCCTGTGAATTAATTTAGCACGAAAACATTTTGTTCAATCTGAAAACATGTTATGTCTAAATATTCAAATTACAAAATTTTATTTTTTTATAAAGATAGGTAAATGCTCAGACGCAGAACTGAATTTGCGAATATTAACAGAACCGATCGATGGAAACATGTAGTAAAACTTCTTTCGTATATAAAAAAAAAATATCTTTAAAGCTTATAAAAATTAATTAAATTTTGCAAAAATATAATAGTGGAACCCACGGCTTCGCACGCGCACTCAGCGTTGCCGTTTTTGGTAGTTTCCTACCAAATCGGGTAAGTTTTTTTCCTCTTGGTAGGTTGGTAGGTTAAGCCTGATTTTGGTAGGATTTAGGATAAATTTTTATGAAAATCGAAAATTGAAATTTTTTCGTAAAGTTTTTCGAATCAGGAAGCAAATATTTACATCTAGAAATAAGCTTTTGCCAACCCTATCTTCAACAAGTGGGTATTGTATCTGTTTTCTTGCATACAAATTACGTTTAGGGAATACGTATGTGGGATTGGGGCACGACGGACAAAAACAACTTAGAAGTGGACGGGAACATTAAGGGACATATGGGATTTAAAATGACAAAGAGGACAACACTTTTAAAACAGACTAAGAACGCAACACTGAAAACTTATCGAAAAACAACGAAGCGTAGGTTAACAAAGTAAAACAAATGGACAGTAGAGTAGAGTCGGAGATTAGCTATGAACGAGTGAAGTAAGACGAAAGACGTAAAGAATTATAACTAAAGTGTAAAACTAAAAAGAATTATAACTAAAGTGTAAAACTAAAAAGTAAAACTAAAAGTGTAAAACTAACAATGTAAAACTAAACAAACAATAATTTAAAATAAATAAAAACAATTTGAATAAATAAAAATTAAACAAAGATTTGGACCATTTATTCTACAAATGGGGGCTCAACCGGGATCGCTCGGACATAAAGTGAAAAAGTCTTAAAATTAGGAAAAAGTGTTAACAATTAAACATAAAAAACAAAACATTGACATACTTCAAAAGTTAAAATTCAGCATCAAATTTTGAAAATAGACGCCACGCCACTCGTGTTTAGAAGTAGTGACGTCACGCTTTGAAAATAGACGCCACGCTGCAACATTTCGCAACATAGAAACGAACAAATCCCGAATGAAGCAGGGGAACTCGTTTTTATAAGTGGTAACGTCGCAGCATCAACAGCGATCAACAACGTCAAAGTCGTAGAAGCAGGCAGAAAATTTCATAACAAATGAAGATGTAAGACGACAAGCAAGACCAAAATTTCAACAAAAATTTTAAAGAAAAACATTTTAACAAATGAAAACTAATCAGATCTAATTGAGATTTAAAAATTGAGTTTGTCTTTATACAAAACAATTTTGAAAAGCAGTAAAAATAAAAAGTTCGAAATGAATAATAAAGAAAGCAGCAACGAAAGAAAGCAACAAGAGTGAAATGTCTTAAGCAGAGAGGAAACTTGAGCATAGTAAATAGAGCAGAGAAAGAAACAGCAACGAAGGATAACTTGAGCAGAGATAGAAACAGCAACGAAAGATAACTTGAGCAGAGATAGAAACAGCAACGAAGGATAACTTGAGCAGAGATAGAAAAATCTAAGCAGAATAGATAGAGTGAGTCAACTTGAGCAGAGCAGAGGTAAAAATAAGCAACGAGTAAATAATTTTAAACGATTTGAGGTAAAATTAAAATAATAACAAATATTGAACACATACTTTGAAATATTTGAACATATTATTTAAATAAATTAACATTATCTAATTGAATTTAAAAATTTTAACAAGAAATTTTAAATAATTTGAATTAAACTAAGTTTATTTCTTATTGCTAAGGAGTATTTTAAGAACATTTTTTTTCCCATAATTATTTTTATTTAAAAAAAAAATTGTAATGGACGTGCCTACTATTTTAACTTTGACGATAGAGGGGTTAAAGAATAAATTAGAAGAGTTAGGTTTGGTGACGACTGGACGTAAAGCAATGCTGCAAGACAGGCTCCTTGAACACTTTCATCTGTCCAGAGATGAAGATGAATCCGAATATAGCGATGCAGACAGTACTGCGCGAAGAGGTGCGGTGGTTAGGTCAACGTTTACTTTGCGCGATATAGAGGACTCGTTGTCGTCATTTACGGGATCCGATTATCCAGAGATAGAAAATTGGGTTGAAGAATTTGAAGAAAATTCTACGATTGTCGGCTGGAGCGCATTGCAAAAATTTATTTACGCTAAGCAGCTTCTCAAAGGTGCTGCAAAGATATTTATTCGAGGCAAGTCAGCAATAACTGACTGGTCATCTCTTAAATCAGAGCTCATTAAGGAGTTTAGCACGAAACGGTCTGCATTAGACGTACATCGAATTTTAAAAAATCGGAAAAAGAAAACAAACGAATCATTTAGGGAATACCTTTATAGCTTAATTGAGATCGGAAATCCAATAAACTTGGACGAGGCAAGTTTGATTGAGTATTTTATAGAGGGAGTACCTGACACCAAATTTAACAAAAGTGTGCTATATCAAGCACGAACACTAGATGAACTTAAAGATCAGCTGAGGGTTTACGAGAAAGTTAGGGGATCTTCTATGCAGTCACCAAACTCCAGAGGAGGCCCAACGGTACCCACAAATAGGTCAAATTTAAATCAGCAGCAGGTCAGCCACGACACAGAAAAGAAATGTTTTAAGTGTGGTGGTAAAGGTCATTTTGCTAGAGAGTGTCGAGCGACAAACATTACATGTTTTAAATGCAATCAACAAGGGCACCGTTCATTTGAGTGCAAAACTAATCCTAAGACAGAACATGATAAGCCAGAAAAAAGGAATGTACACACCCTAACAGGAGAAAATAATCTGAAAGAAATGTCGTTTGAGCGTAATCGTATATTTAAAGATTTTGAAATCAATGGGTTTACAGTCTCAGCTTTGATCGATACGGGTAGCGATATTTGTGCTATCCGCTATGATGCTTTCATGATGATGGGTGACATCGAGTTAGACCCAACAACAAAAAGTTTAGTTGGAATTGGGGGTAGGCGAATAACCACAAAGGGAAACTTCACCATTCCAATTGAGATCGATGAAATCACTCTTGAAGTTAATTTTCATGTAACACGAGAAAGAGATATTTTGTACTCAGCGGTACTAGGAAACAATATTCTAGAGCTAGTGGATATCAAAATTACTTCTGAGGGGGCAGTTTTTAAGAAAAAAGTTCAAGCTGAGCAAAAAGATGAAATGAGTATTGAAAGTGGCGAAGAAAGTGTGAGCACAGATAAAAATGAATTTAGCAGCTCAAATTTATCCATACTTGCACGTGAGTTCGAGCAGATTTGTCAGTCAACGTTATTTGAGGATACAAATTACAACGAATTAGATTTCTCACATTTGAGTAATGAAAATAAAGCGAAAATCATAGACTTGATAGGAAATTATTTACCAAAGAAATCTAAACCATCGTCTGTAGAAATGAAGATCATTCTGAAGGATGACATTCCAGTATTTCACCGACCGAGAAGATTGTCATTCGAGGATCAAGGCACCGTCGAGCGGCAGATTAGTGAGTGGTTGGAAGAAGGGGTCATTAAACCCAGTTTTTCAGAATACGCGTCGCCAGTAGTACTCGTTTCTAAAAAGGATGGCACGAAGAGATTGTGTTGTGATTTTCGGAAACTAAACGAGAAGATTTTACGTGATAATTTTCCGATGGCGAGAATCGATGACGTAATACAGAAGCTGCAGAACGCTAATATTTACACTACGTTGGACTTACGCAACGGCTTCTTCCATGTTCCAGTTGAAGAGTCATCTACAAAGTACACTTCTTTTGTGACACACAACGGTCAGTACGAGTTTTTATATGTACCATTTGGTATTTCAAATTCGCCTGCAGTTTTCTGTCGATACGTTCATGCGATTTTTAGAGAACTAATACAGGATGGTACGATTATTTTATATATGGAGGACATTATCATACCATCAAAAGACGAGAATGAGGGTATTTTAAAATTAAAAATGGTTTTATCGGTAGCAGAGTCATATGGTCTAAAAATAAAGTGGGAAAAGAGCCAGTTTTTGATGAAAAAAGTTACGTTTTTGGGATATATAGTAGAAAATTCAACAGTTAAGCCTTCGGATGAAAAGTCAAAAGCGGTTCAGAATTATCCATTGCCAAAGGACAAGAAATCGCTTCAACGATTCTTGGGCCTCACATCTTATTTCAGGAAATTTATTTCTAATTTCGCCCTTATAGCGAAACCACTTTCAGATTTACTCAAAAAGAATGCTAAGTTTAAAATAGAGGATGAGGAGTTGATTGCTTTTAATCAGTTAAAATCTGCATTAGTTGGAGCACCCGTGCTAAAATTGTTTGATCCTACGGCATTAACCGAGATTCACGCAGATGCCAGTATGCATGGTTACGGAGCAGTCTTGTTACAAAAAGATAAAGATGACCATCAGCTACACCCAGTCGAGTTCATGAGCAGGAAAACTACATCTTGCGAGCAAAAATACCACTCTTACGAATTGGAGGTGCTAGCGATTATAGAAGCTCTTAAAAAGTGGAGAGTATATGTCATGGGATTGGAAATAAAAATAGTAACCGATTGTAACGCGTTCTCTATGACAATGAAAAAAGATGATGTACCTTTGAGAGTCTCCAGGTGGGCATTATTCCTACAAGATCTTAAGTACGAGATAGAGCATCGGTCAGGAACGCAGATGAGACACGTGGACGCATTGAGTCGAGTGTTTTGCCTGATGACTGAAGAGTCACTGCAGCATCGCATTAAAGAGGCATTATCCTTCTTGAGAAGGATAATTACGAAGACTTTTTTATGAAGTACGATATCTTACACAAAGATCCCAATAAGGAGCTTTTGGTAATCCCGCACCGTCAAGGTCATTTCGCAGTAAAAAGACCCAGGATTTACTGGAAAAGACGTATTATATACCCAATTTGACAGCAAAGGTAACAGCTGTAGTAAAAAGCTGTATTGAGTGCATTATAGCTGAAGCTAAAGTAGGAAAAAAGGAGGGATTATTGAATCCAATAAATAAAGCAGACAAGCCGTTGGGGACGTATCATATTGACCACGTCGGCCCAATGGAGAACACGCGTAAAAATTATAACCACATTCTAGTTGTTGTGGACGCCTTTTCGAAATTCGTATGGCTATATCCAACGAATAGTACGGGAACAAGTGAGGTCATTAATCGATTACGCAAGCAGGCCGCGGTATTCGGGAATCCTACCAGAATCATATCGGATAGGGGTACGGCGTTTACTTCACATGCATTTAAAGATTATTGTGAAAGTCAAGACATTCAACATTTGTTGATTACTACTGGAGTTCCTCGTGGCAACGGTCAAGTGGAGCGAATTCATAAAATCGTAGTTCCCCTATTGACTAAACTCTGCATTGAGAACCCGCAGGATTGGTATAAGCATGTTGATAGAGTGCAGCAAACGATAAATAGTACACCTCCTCGAAGCACTAAATTATCTCCTTTCAAAATTCTTACCGGTCTAGACATGCGAAGGCCAGATAATCCTGATATTCAAAGCTTAATAGAAGATGCTTCTATACAAGAGTTGGAAGAAGAACGAGACCAAGTAAGAGAAGAAGCACGAAACAACATAGAACAAATTCAAGCTGAAAATCGGAAGTCATACAACAAGAAGAGAGTTCCTGAAACGGAGTATACCATAAATGAGCTGGTTGCAGTCAAGCGCACTCAATATGGATCAGGTCTTAAATTAAGCCCAAAGTATTTTGGACCATATAAAGTTGTTGAAAAACATAATCACGGTCGATATTCTGTTGAAAGGGTTGGTAATGGAGATGGACCAAGAAGGACAAATACGGTGGCAGAGAATATGAAAAAGTGGAACCCATCATTCGGGTCGAATGACTCAACAGGATGGCCGAATGTGGGATTGGGGCACGACGGACAAAAACAACTTAGAAGTGGACGGGAACATTAAGGGACATATGGGATTTAAAATGACAAAGAGGACAACACTTTTAAAACAGACTAAGAACGCAACACTGAAAACTTATCGAAAAACAACGAAGCGTAGGTTAACAAAGTAAAACAAATGGACAGTAGAGTAGAGTCGGAGATTAGCTATGAACGAGTGAAGTAAGACGAAAGACGTAAAGAATTATAACTAAAGTGTAAAACTAAAAAGAATTATAACTAAAGTGTAAAACTAAAAAGTAAAACTAAAAGTGTAAAACTAACAATGTAAAACTAAACAAACAATAATTTAAAATAAATAAAAACAATTGGAATAAATAAAAATTAAACAAAGATTTGGACCATTTATTCTACACGTATATGTATGTACAATGTGACGAAATAGTGTTGTGACTGATCGCACATCTAAATTGTTGCATGTGTGCTCAAACCCGCAGTATTAGAAACAAAAGTTACAAGCACTATTAATAACATAATTTTTTTGATCACAGCTGTGTAGATATGAATGGATTTTTAAAAATTTCTCGGATGGTCCATTTTTCGTCTCTCGAGCTAAACGTTTGTTTGCCACCGTATGTTGTTTATTTGAAATCCTTTTGTCCTCTTTATATCTATTATATAAAATTTATTTTTTGTCTGTCTGTTTGTTCGTTATGGACGCGGAAACTATCCAGCCGATCGTGATGAAATTTTTACAGTATGTTAGTATTAATCAGGCGGGTGTCATAGGCTATAAAATTTTTATTTAGGGTGGCCCTCATACAAAAATATTTTAAAAATGGCATTTTCTCAAAGACAGGAAAATAAATTCTCATGAAACTTACACAGTATGGCTTTTATGTTAAGGGGCACAGATTCTATGATAAAAATTTTATTTAATGTGCATACTTAGGGTGGCCCTCA
Source organism: Tricholauxania praeusta (assembly GCA_949775025.1). Taxonomy (NCBI): domain Eukaryota; kingdom Metazoa; phylum Arthropoda; class Insecta; order Diptera; family Lauxaniidae; genus Tricholauxania; species Tricholauxania praeusta. The sequence goes on from OX459030.1 coordinate 78,860,400, forward strand.
GACAAAAATATTTTTAAATATCATTTTCACGAAGACAAGTTAATCAATTCACGCCGAATTTACACTACGTATCTCTTATGTTAAGAAGCATGGCTTAGGCTACAAACATTTTATTTAGGGTGGCCCTCACACAAAAATATTTTTAAATACCATTTTCTCGAAGATCGCTTAATCGATCCTCATGAAATTTTCATCACAGGGTTTTTATATTAAGAGGCACTGCTTAGGCTGTAAAAATTTTATCTTGGGTGCATACTAAGGGTGGTCCTCATACAAAAGTATTTTTAAATAGAATTTTCACGCAGACCGCACATCGAATCTACACCACGGTTGAGGTGAGGCGATGCGCACAGGGTAATGCTAGTCATTTAATAATATCGTGAACCGCTTTCTTTCATTTTTTAAAAAAATTTGTAACTTTTCTTTCTTCTAACGTTCATCGCTTAATTGTACGCTGCATGTGTCATGTGGTAACTTTTTGCGCACACTTGCCTGACTTTTGATATGAACCACTGTACACGATTTTGCAACAGACAATTTGTGCTATATGCGGTTAAGCATTTTAAACGACGACATACAAGCATAGGTATTTGAAACAGCATTAAATGTTAATAAACGCATTCAATGCTGCAAAAAGGTTTTTATTTATGTGTAAAGTTTTGGTAGGTTACAAACGATTTTGGTAGGTTTTCGAGAAAATTTTGGTAGGAAAATAAATTCCTCTGTGGCAACACTGCGCGCACTTCACGTTTTTTTTTTACAGAATGAAATTACTCTCTAAACCAGTGACCGGCAGCCCATCTGGCCGCGGCCAAGCCAAGAGCATAAGCATTCGCTCTTGCTTAACGAATTCAACACTTCAGTTTCAAATGAAACGTTGAATAAGAATGTTCGCGCTGCGCAATTATTTAGTACACTGCAAACTATGTTTAACGTGGAATGGGAAAAATGTTATTTTTTCGCAGAAATTTTTTTTGGCAAACCGCAATATTTAATTTGCATGCGCGTTTTAGGGGAAATACATAAAAGCAAAATAGAAAGACATTTATTGTCTGTTCATAAAGAAATTCATAAAAAACAGGACAATGAGAGGGAAATTTTGTTTTATGATTTGAAAAAAACGCTTTTTTGAGCAATTGATTAATGATTTTTTAATTACGTTTTGCATTTTACGTTTGCACGAAAAACACATTTTTATTGATACCTTTCTAGGATTTTTCAAATATACTTAATTTTTTAATTTAATTTTTAAAGGAAGGTGAACTTCGATTTTAGTTTAATATTTTTTCGGTAAAAACCTCGTTTTTTATTCCAAAAAAATAATAACATCAGAAGTCGTTTTAGATTATTTTTCATGAAAACTGGATGAACTGAATTGCTGCAATAGTTCACTTAAAACAGCGCTTAAAAATTTATGATAATATGGGAGGTGCCACGCCCACTGATGCAATCCGTCTGAATTCATTTAATTTTAAAGCTTATAGTAACTGACATCTATACACCAAACTTTATGAAGATTACTCTCATAGCACACTATCTATAACAATAAACGTGTTTTTCTTATATGGAAGATGCCACGCCCACAGCTGCTATTGGACCAAATTTTTGCAATGAGAGACCTTATAGCAAGTACATCTATCTAATTACATTTCATAACGATTACGTTGTTAGTTCTCTTAATATAACGTTTATAAGTATTGTGGGCTGTGCCACGCCCGTCAACGAGTTTCTTTAGTAAAGTTGCATAGCTTGTATTGATGACTGCTTTCAGCGGCATCATCTCCAAAATTTTTATGAAAATCGTTTGTGCCAGTTTTGAGATATACGGAATCGAAATTTTTAAATGTTGAAAAGTGCCACGCCCACAACAATATTGTTATATAAAACATTCAATTTAGCTTTACCTGAACAATTAGCAAATATTTCACAACCGAATAGCATTGATGGAGCGAGACATGTTTTAGCAAGCAGCATACTCGTTCTGAATCGATTAACGAGGATTAGGAACCATTTCTATCTCTATCTCACCACTCCCCCGTGACACGCATCGTCACTGTTGTCAGTCCGTCGGAAGCTCTCGAATTGTTTGTCAATAATAATGAATAAATAGATTAGTTTTTTTTATCAAAAAACTTTATTTATGCAAGTACTATTTATTATTGGCAAGAACATTTTTGTGGCTCTTTCAAAACTTTGAAATTTTGTAAATTGTAATTTTTTACTCTTCTGACTCAAAAGGTTGCCGACCCCTGGTATAGATAGATAAGTATGTTAACATGTAAAAATTTTTTAAATGTGATTACGCTTTAAATAGAAACTAGAGTTCGCCCAGTGGTTGAAATTCAACTATTAAAAATGCTTTTGGTATTAAAAAACTGATACAAAAAGGGCTGTTTTTTGTCATCGCTTTCAAAAATAAAAATCATGCTAAAATGTTGCCCTATCTCTTCTTCAATTTGCATATCTCCATACCAAATTTAATCAAAATCAGTCAATTAGTTTAGCTAAGGACACATATTTTCCTGTTAAGAGGAAAATCATCTAAGTATTTCTGTACTAAATTTCAACAAAATCGTTCCATTAGTTAAGTTTTGAAAACATTGAAGGGGCACCCTCGACTTCCTCAGGGTTCAATCTTTGCTGTATCAAATTTAATCAAAATCGGTTCATTAGTTTAATAGTAAAACGCTTTAACCTGTTAGGGGCGTGGTACCGCCCTCTCAAAACTAATATCTTTGCTCAAGATTCAATCCATCTACATACCAAATTTCATCAAAATCGGTGTAGTGGCACAACCGTGATATCGTTTTTCCCCATTAGGGGCAATGCCACGCCTCCTTAAAGAACATAAAAAGTTTAATACCTTTTCTTAGGGTACAATCTATCTCCAAACCAAATTTCATCAACATCAGTCCACTTGTTTAACCGTGGAAACGTATTTTCCTGTTGAAAGCGTGGCTCCGCCTACTATTAAATAAGCTTTATAGTGCGAGTATTCGTGGTTGTGTTCACAACTGGTTTGAGTCTTACTTGAAAAATCGAGCTCAGAGAGTGAATATTCACAATAATCTAAGTGATTAAGTAGAAATAAATTAAGGTGTTCCCCAGGGATCAGTCCATGGACCTATTTTATTTTTAGTCTACATTCATTCCCTATTTTCTCAGTCATTTAAAGGAAAAGTGATAGCGTTCGCAGATGATCTAGGAATTGCTTATGATTCAACAGATCCACTTAATTAACTCATTAATATAAATCATGATATCCACCTACTACGATGTTTGCTTGCTGAGCATAGATTAGTCGTCAGTAATAAGACTAAAATAATGTTTTTTCATCCAAAGCTCCAAGAGTATCCTGACTTAGATATTATATTTCATGCAGCAAACTGTAAACGTTATATTTTATATAACAATTCCTGTGCAAACCGATCGTCATATAACTCGTTTAATGCCGATATCGATTGTGATCCTAATTGCTTTAATATTGAAAGAGTAAATTCACTTTAAATACTTGGGTGTTATTATAGACAGTAAACTAAATTGGAATGAGCATATCTCTAGCTTAAGAAATTATTTTCTTTCCTCAATCCACAGTTTTTATCGCCTTAGAAATTACGTCTCTAACAATACTTTAAAGATAATTTATTATGGCTTATTTCATTCCAAATTGGAGTACGGTATTAGTTGTTGGGGAGGTGCCTACCTAAATAAAAAACAGCAATTAACTGTGCTGCAAAAATGTGCGATTCGAAAAGTTTGTAATTGCTCACGGATAACTCCATCCATGGATTTGTTTTGAGAGACGGCTACATCTTACATCTTGCGACGCAACTTATGGTCTATTGTACACTTGCCTGCATTTCGGACTACACTATTCAGGAACTTCTACTGTCTTATCACGTAAGCTATTTAACAGTCTTCCAGAAGGCTTCTCAATTTTGATACCACGTAGGTCGAAATATTGATGAATTACGTTGTTTAATAGACTTTTTGATGACATTAGTTTACATAATTGTTTTTTCTTCTTCATTGCGTATATTTTTCATAAATGTATACATTTTGTTTGGTTCTAAGACTCTTTTTTACTTTTTTCAATATATTTCATGTTCGCCCCACAACTTATTAATGGATTAATGAATTTATAATGCTGTGACATTTATCACTATTTTGTTATATAAAATACAAATGTCACTAACTATTCTCAAAAAACTAAATTTGTACACTCAAAAAAAAAAAAAAGTGTTTACCACAAATGATATAGATGGAACTACTTCAAGTGTTTGCGTGAAACAATAAAATTTTTGTCACAAAAAACTTTTGATTTTACTTACAAAATAATAAAATTTTTCTCACATAAATTTTTGATTTTACTTACAACTTGATAGTTGAGAAATATTATACGAAACTACTCTTTAAAACTTATCATATCATAGGACTACAGCCTGGCAACATCGTCATCATTCTTTGCTTCTAAACACTTATAAACATTTGATATCGTATATGTACAATGTAAGTAACAAAAAAGTTATATCGAATCATAACACTGCAAAAAACATGACAAGAATATCACTTTAGTTTTATAAGTGATAAATCGTTTGTTGAAATGAATAAGTGTTTGGGACAAAAGACAAGTGTTTGGGACAAAATACAAGTGTTTGTCGAAACACTTCCATAAGTTGAATTGTTTGACGGAAATATTTTGAAGTTTGTCGTAAATAATTATATCATTTAGAAGCAACATTTTATGAAATGTTTTTTTAAATTTTCCATAGAAGTAATTGAATCACTTGCCACAACTTAACTTTTACTTGGGTCAAATACATTGGCTTTTCTTATATTGTCTACAAGTACTTATAGTTTAAGACAAAAGTTAAGTGTTTGCTTGAAATAATAAGTGCTTATATTAAGCATTCGATAATTTGTCACAAACGCTTTCTAAACAATCCTTTTTTTGAGTGTAAGTTAGTAAAAAGTTTAAGTTTTGTACGTTTTATTTTAAGAGAATAATGAATAAATAAATAAATAAATATTTAAAAAAATCACATTCTGCACTGCTGCTCTTCATAACCTTTACAAAAAAAAAATTAAATAAGCGATTATGTTGTGTTATGGCAGTTAAAAAAGGATGGAGCCGTTTTGCAACTGCCTATTTATGTATAGATAATCCTCACTCTCTCACAAACAAAAAGTAAGAATCTGTTGTGTGACTCAACTCTAAAATTCGATTGGGTGGAAGATCGGCTAAGCTCAAATCATAAAGGTATGTTCTAATGAAGCTAGCTTGAAAGTATTAAAAACTACATTTTAGTTACAAAAACTGAACTTTCAAAAAAATAAAATCATTAAAATAAAATCTCCTAAAAGAATTTGAGTTTTTAGAAATCTTTTTTAGGGTACAGTCCTTATCCTAACAAAATTTCATCAAAATCAGTCCGTTAGATTAGTAGTAACGACGTATTTCCTGTAAGAGACATGGCACCGCCCACTAAAAAAGATATATTTTTACTCAAAAATCTTTATATAGAAAATTTGTTATATAGATATAATTTTTTTTTTTTATTATATACTTAAGGAAGTCAGTAGCTTGGACTATACTCTTCTATTTTTCTCCTTCAACAAAATCTTTTAATACATTAAAAGAAGCATACACAATGTCGGTACGTGGCTGCAAAGATCTTCAGAAAGTTTCGAATGCGTCAAATGATGTAGAAATTTGTCCTAATGTAGGAATCACCTTATCAGCTGTGGCCAATTCTTCTTCATCGTTAACTGAATCTGTAATTGTAGAAGTAACGTTTGTTGTTTTATGTTATAAATAATGCCTTGGTTCATAGGCTGAGGCAACGAAGTCATGTTGGGAGGGAAATAAAAAAGCTCAATACTTTGCAGCTTATCTCTTACATCTTGAGGATGCGCAGTGCAGTTATCAACAAAAAACAAAACATTCCTTCCATGAGAAGAAACCCCACAAAGGGTCTTTTGAACTATGCCATTCCGTTTTTTAAACTTATCTAGCCATCCTACACTTGCTTGAAATCCGGCGTGTCCTAATGCATCAGCAAATTCTTTTGCTTTATGTCTATTGACTGGACCAGAGATGGGAAGATTCTCACATCGTGCGGCGGTTATCCATTTCAGCATCGCTTCATCAACATCCTCAAAGAGACAGGTTCGCAACCTTTTGCTATTAGTCAAGAACTTCGCATCTTCTACACTTTTTAAAATCACTGCCTTATTCTTCAAAATTGTTGATGAAATGTTGCCATTAATCCCAAACTCCTAGCTATACCTTTATTTTTTGTCACGCCTTCTTCAATTGCGACATGCGTAACAGAAAATTATTTGAAAAAATTCGCTTTAAGGAGATCAAAAACGCATAAAAGTTTAATTTTTAGCAGTAAAATTTTTTCTTTTTAAAGAAAATCTCTCTATAAAGAAATTCGTTGTAAGGAAATCCAAATACACTAAAAATAGAACTAGAAAGCTGTGTACTTGAACTCAGTTCGTAGTAGGGAGAACTTCGTTGCATAGAAGTTCGTTATAAGGAAGTTTGACTGTATCTACATACCAAATTTCATCAAAATTGGTGTAATGGCACAGCCGTGATACCGTTTTTTCCCATTAGGGGCGATGCCACGCCTCCTAAAAATATTTAGTTTTTAGAAATCCTTTTTAAGGATTCAGTCTATATCCTAACAAAATTTCATCAAAATCGGTCTAATCGTATTTTCCTGTAAGAGGTGTGGCACCTTCCACTAAAAAAATATATTTTTACTCAAGATTCAATCTATCTACATACAAAATTTCATCAAAATTGCTTTAGTGGCACAGCTGAGAAACTGTGTTTTCCCATTTAGGGCGATGCCACGCCCCCCTTAAGGAATCAGAGATTATTATAATCTTTCTTCATCAAAATCGGTCCATTAGATTAGCCGTGGAGACGTTTTTCCTCTTTAGGGGCGTGGCACCGCCTACTATTGAAAAAAGAAGTATTCATATCCCCCTTCTCTTCACAACCTTTCCAACAAAAAAAAAAAAAAAGTTGAGCGATTATGTTGTGCTATGGCTGTGAAAAGGTGGTGTAACCGTTTGGACATTGCGTATTTATATATACTTAGATAAGTAAAATTGACTTACCAAACAACAAAAAAGGTAATAAGTTTTCGCAAACAAAATTTAAAACCAAAATATAAAAATGATAACTTAGGAAAAAGTAATAAATATATCTTGGGGCAAAGAATCTATACAACTCTAATTATACATGGACAAAAAAGATTTTTATAATAAATGGAGGATTTCCAAAATTAAGTTACATTTTGGCCTTTAGCCACTTATCGATAATTGGACAAACAAACTCCCCTAACTCTGACCTAAAAGACCTCTCTGAGGTAAGAATCGTTATCGGAATGTTCTAGAAAATAAATCAAAACAAATATTAATTCCACAAAAAGTAATCCCTTCTTTTTGGAACTTCCCCTCCCAGAATCTGTGCAAAAATTATAAACTAAGGTTAATTTCCACAACTCAATCCAAAAGAATCCTCAACGACAGGTTCGTTCTCCGTATTCGTGTGGAGTTAACGGATTTAACCGCTCGGCAAACTCTTCCTAGTTCACTTGTCGTTCGGTTGAACGAATCTTGCCACAGGGTTCACTTCTTTCCTTCTTTCTTTTGTTTGAATTACAAAATGGCCGCGTTCAGACACTACACACATTATCTAAGTTTTGTTTTAATTATCTTTAAGAGGAGTATCCTGATTTTTCCGTCGTCTAGACTCTTGTTAGTTTCTCCTTCTCTGCCGCCAGCCATACTTATGAAATTTAAAACTTGTTATGGTTCCCCGTCAATGAACCAAATGAAATGGAATAAGGTTTCATGATTTCTTCTGCTGCCCCGTGTGTACTGGCAATACCGCCTGATTCAGCCTCGTGCGCTTGAAAATGACAACAGAAAGAACATCTAAAAAGAAATATATCTTGACAGGCAATGAACAGAAACTTACACACGGACAAAACGATATAATCTCAAAAAAAAAAAGGATCAAAAGTAATTAGGAAATCTACAAAAAAAACCCAGAAACTACTTGAAAACTGACACTAAAAATAAGGCCAACATCTGTTTGACCAACACAAAAACTTTAATAGCACCAATATTTATGTGCTATCCTTGCCCGCCCTGTATATGACCCATTAGCTGATAGTTAGAGTCCCAAAAAAAAGTCACACAAATAAAATTTAAATTTCAGACCATTTAAAAGATATTTAATTCAATTTAACCATATTTAATATTAATTATTTTTTACTGAGCCTTCTGTTTAGTACTGTTAGTGCGAGAAAAACACAAAGGCGCATATTCATAGTCATATTTAGCATCAGTCATTCATAATCGATTTAGCATCGGCTTTTCTGCTTAGTTATAACTAAAAAAATAGTTTCAGCTGAAGTTGATATTAAGTCGATATCAAAAAGAATATATGGAGAAAATTCATTCATTTCATATCAGAAAATTCAATTTTGATAATTTTGAGGATTATAAGTTTGGCGTGTTAAAAAAAATATACATGCATATATGATTTTAGAAAAAAAAGCATTTTTACTGACGAGAATCGACCCCACGCACTGTTTGTTATTTTAATAAATTAAAAATTGAAAAGTCAAAATTTGACAAGCTTACCACAAAAGCTTTTGTGTGGGGAATTCAAAAGCTTTAACTGAAAGACTTTCGTGCTAGAATACCTAAAGTCTTACAAAATATTTTCGTATGACTTTTAGCTGTCTTTGCCAGAATAGCGCTGTAAATTGATATCAAAACGTAAAAAAAAATTTAAAAAGAAAATATGGAGCAAATTCAACGCGATTTTGATATTTTTGAAGATTTTGATATTTTGGACAATATTTTCTTATCGAGGAAGACTAAGTCTTACAAAGAACGCATTGACCCATTTCAAATGGACGATGGCGATTTCTACGCTCGATACAGGTTCGATAAGGACACAGTCAAATTCATTATTGAAATTTTAGATATTAATGAAGCGCTAAACAATAGAGGACTGCCTGTTTCTAAGGATTTGCAAGTGCTATGCACCATACGTTTTTTGGGGCGTAATGTCCACGAAAGCTGACGGTTCTTTTGTAACCTGCCGCCTCCATGTTGCGATTAATATTGCTCCAGGCTTCTTTCTTCTTAACAATCATGCTCATTTCGTTTAGTTTACTGTCCACTACCGCCACATGTTTCGAAACTAGCTCCCGAAACATACTTTTTTCCTCCTGACACCAAAATTTTATTCTAATGAGAATCGAACACACGCACTTTGAGCTATAAGTCCACAGTCCTAACCATTTCGTCACGCTGCCTTGTAAAATCCAGTTTTTTATTACTCTTTCTGTTAATTTATTAGTGTAAAATTAAAAAGTTAAAATTTATAATGGCAGGTCACTTTAGAAACCGGAAGGGTAAAAAAAAATTATATATATTCATATACATATATGTTTTTTAAAAAAAAAAAAAACATGTTAACTGACGAGATTCGAACCCACGTCCTGAGGGCTATGAGTTCACAGTCCTAACCATTGCGCCACGGTGCCTTGTGTGCAAAAATTTTTATTACTCTCTTTGTTATTTAACTAACTTGAAATTAAAAAGTCAACATTTGACAAGTTTACCACGAAAGCTTTTGTGTGGTGAATTCATTAGCTTATGCCAGTTAGTCAATACTAAAAAATCGACTATGAATAGAAAACAATTTTTAGTCATGACCAAATTTATTTTGAGCTTAGTTTGAGTTTAGTTAATTTCAACTTTAAAATACGACTAAAAATTACAGCGCAAAATGCATAAAAAGAAACAAATCATTTCTTTTGAGCAAACCAGCAGTTTATACTAGTTTCGATGACCGCTACGTCATTATCATCAGTAAGCTTTGTTCGCCGAAATTTAATAGTCTACTAGCATACTATATCTTACTTCTTGCGTTGACCATTTAAGAATCATCGCAACAAATATAAACATAGTGCGCCAAAAACTACATTTCCTTCTTCATATGCAATTGTTCTTGTAATCTTTTTGATATTACACATTTAATATAAACATGAATCTTAACTAATCATTTTTTATTAAACATTAATTTAAATACAATTGATAATTAAGAAGTGTATATAATTAGATATGCATGTACGCTAAGTTATCCCCCCCAAAATTTAATGAGAAAGAAAAAAAAAAACAAACACAAAAAGAAAATCAACTTTTCATCAAAAGCAAATCAAAACCAAAGATCAAAAAAAGAACTATTTTTGCGAAAATAACACAGATTTACATCAAACGATAAAACCAAGATCAGATTTAGATTTTTCAACGTTAAGATTTCTGCTAACCTTTGTTAAGCATAAGGCCAACAACCGATTGATTTTTGATGCAAAAAAAACATACATGAAAAAAAGTGAAATTGTACAACGGCGGTACTGCTGCGATTCCATGTCATTTTCACGAATGGCCATTTTAACGAATAACCATTTTCACAAAAGCGATTTCACGAAAGGTCATTTTCACGAATGACCATTTTCACGAATGGCCGTTTTCACGAATGGTCATTTTCACGAATGACCATTTTCACGAAAGCGATTTCACGAATGGTAATTTTCACGAATAACCATTTTCACGATACGAAAATCTAAATACAAGAGTTTAATTTAGGGAGGAACGTGAAGGCTAGGGCTACCAGATGCGATACTAAAGTAGCAAAAGTGCTACTTTTGCAAGGCTTTGCTACTTTTGTTTTTGGTTGTGCTACTTTTCGATGTTTGCTGTGTAAAATAAAATATTTGAAAGTGAGGACTTTTTTTTTTTTTTTTTTTGCTCATCAAAGTTATTTCAATTTTAATTTGTTAATTTCCTGGGGGGTTTTTTGTTAGGAAGTGTTATTTGAAATTATTGTTTTAATTTGCTGGGGTTTACGAAATGAGGACCTTTTTTTTTTTTTTTTGCTCATCAAAAATATTTGTATGAAATTAAAAAAAAATTAAGGTTTTCATTTACAAAATTCCAATTTTTTGATATGTGCTACTTTTGTAGTAAGGCCATCTGGTAGCCCTAGTGAAGGCAGCTCCGAAGAGAAAATGGCTATGCTCCAAGACAATAAGGACTGTAGTGGCTAGTTACTATACTTACAAAGACCAAGATAAAATTTTGAACTATTTCCGGATGTTTTCATACACTATTTAATGCTTTACAATAGAAAAATAAACCAATATTGTACTGTAAACTGTTATATTTATTTAATGTTGTACAACAGAAAAATAAACCAACAACTGATAAATAATTTTCGTGAACATAGTCGTTCGTGAAAATGGTCATTCGTGAAAATGACCATTCGGGTATTTCCATTTAAATGTGGACACGGTATAGGATTATTTTTTTATTGCTTTTCAATCTTCAACTATATCCAAATTAATGTTCAATAATAGTATTTTTGCCACCAAGTGTCAAATTTAAGATTTGATTATAAAATTCGTCATTATTTTCTGTTCTAGTTACTGTGTGTACGCGTGCTTTCAGTTTTGAAAAAATAATCATTTTTTAAGTCTCTGTGTTTTCAGTTTCTTGTTTTAGTTGGTAAGTAAGTTTCATGTATCTAATATTACATATATTCATGTTATCAACAATGCGTTGCAACACTCGTTTTGAGAAAGCTGAGTGCTTAAAAATGAAGAAAAAAGATACCCTTGTTTTTTGTAACGCGAGCAACCAATAAGTACATTTTTTTCTAGTATTGTAGGTGTTTGTTGTCTAATTCAAACAAATACTTAGATTCTCTTTTTGTGTTTCAATTTGTACCGAATAACGGTAAAAACATCCTCCGTTTGATTTTACTAGTCTAAATTAAATGTAAGTACTTTTTGTAACGCGAGTTACCGGTAACTCGCATCTTCATCATTAAACAAGAGTTTCTGATAATTTTTATCTATCTTCTTTAGACTGAAATTTTGTTTTTGGTTTAGGACCAAATGCCGCTCTCGGCTACCGAAAAAATGAAAAGAAGGAGGGAAAAATTATAAGTCGAGGGAAAATACGATGATTTCAAAAAGACATATAGGGAAGCTTGCCGAAAGAGTAGAGCAAAGAAGAAAGCAAAAATTGATAGTTTGTCAGAAGCAGAAAAGAAAGAAATAATACGTAATGAACGTCGGAATATCCAAAACCCATATAATTTGCTGGCAAAATGAGAAACTGCAAATGGCCCAAACATCAAAAGAAGTAAACATGTGTGGGGGTAGGATGAGTTTTGTAGGAAGTTTTTGTGTTTTGGCGCACACGCCTTTTTGAACAGCCGCAAGGCTTTAAAGGGAGCCACAAAGGCTGTAGTGAGTTTTTAGCTACTCAAGCTATCATGAGAGAAGCCACAAGGCTTTTTAAAAGAAACTTCAAGATTGTACTTAACTGGTTTACTTCCAGAATAATAATTAATTTTATTTACAATTTGTTGCACTATTTATACTTAATAAACTAGTATTTTCTTAACACTATTTGCCGTTATTTTTACCCTGACTCCTCCTCTATTCAATTTCCCCGCTGATCGTGCAATTTCGGTTGCATCAGCATTTCCCTACTCAATATGCAGTATTTGGTAAGTGTGAAAGAGTCGCAAAGCTAATTGACTTCAATCAGTTGTTCCCAGCCTTGAAAATATGGCATAAGGGTGTTTTCTTACAATATGCATTTGGGTTTGTTGTTGTTGTTCTGTGTGGTCAGTTGAGGTAGGCTAAGACGTTGCCTTGAATGCACTAAGTCAATGACGTGCGGGTGAAACATAATGCTTGCATTTAATTGTTGTTGCTTTTGTTTGTGCGAGTGGCGTTAGCGGCACGAGCACAAAAAAAGGCAAAGGAAAAATAAATGTGACTTGCAGATGTAAATCGTAAATTTTACTTTTTATGACTTGACCGAAAAGTGTCATATGAATTTGTTTATTTTTGATTTCCGTAAATCAAAAATAAATGAATTTGAATTTGAGTGGATTAGTTTTACTGTGAAAAAATCAAGTGGAATTGGTGGGAACGTTTGGTTTATTTGGTTCCCTTATTATCGGAATTTGAAGTAGATGTTAGTGGTGGTCATGGTGATTAAGTGGGTTCACTACACATGGATATCTAACCAAAACATTTATATTATGAATTTGTATATGGATGTAGTAGTAATAGTTATAGTTCTGAGGATAATATACCATTATCTGTACTTAAATAATAATTCACTGCATTCCCGAGTTATGCATTCTAGAGTAATTTGATTTATTATTAAATTTTTGTTTAATTTTTGCACATTAAAGACTGAAGAAGTTCCTTATTATTATTAAACTTGGATTTTATTTTTATTCTTGTGTATTACAGCTAGAAAAAGCTCCTTATATTGGTATAAAAGTATTTGGTAACACGAGTTACCAATCTTTTGTAACGCGAGTTACCACATAATTTTTGAATTAATTTAAAAATTACGATTCATTATCGCTGTTTCTAATAATGGTAAGCTTATTGATATATTGTTCATTTATTTATTTCAAATATAAAGCAGTCTACTCACAAATTTCGGAGAAACTTTCAAATGAAATTTACTCTCTGAACATGTTGTCCAAAAATGGTAACACGAGTTACCAACACAATTTATTATTTTACTGGATAAATACTATGTTAACACTGAATTTTTAAACTAATGTAGGACATGAGAAAGAATCCAATGTTCACAAAGAATCCAATTTTATTAGTTAACCTAAATAATTAAAATTTATGGCATCATTAAACTCAAAAATACTTTCTGGATGTAACGCGAGTTACCATGGAATTACCCATTCGTGAAAATGGTCATTCGTGAAAATGGTAATTCGTAAAAATGGTCATTCGTGAAAATGACCATTCGTGAAATCGCTTTCGTGAAAATGGCCGATAGCCGCTGCTGCGATTCGATGAAGATCTTCATTTTGAGCTGCATAAGCTAAACGATAAAATTTAAATATGTATTTGAATATGTTAACGTTTTGAACCAAAAAGAATCGATTGTTAAGCTAAATGTAGTAAGTTCAAAATAAGCATTAGATTTCAATTTATGAAAAAAAAAATTGATAAAAGAAATTAAATTTTTTTTCTTTGATATTAACTTGCTACTCTTAAACTTAATAATAATGTAATGTTACCCAGTTACAATTGAAACAAAAAAAAAAACACAAATTCCTTCGATTAAAGCTTATTTAGCCGTCAACATTGGACCCTGGTTCGATAGGCGAAGCTGGTCACAGAAAATTAGCATCAAACAAAGATATAGGTGGCACAAATGCTGTTTTGATAGGCCGTTGTACGAGTGATAGAACGTTTGTTGCTGATGATGATTCGTACTGACGATGACCTTCGAGTAGGGGTTAAATAATGATTTTAATGACGTCTTTAAGCGCCAAAGAACTTCCAAAAGACAATCACAAATCACAACCGTTGAAACATGCACATTGAGGTCAAAAACAAAACAATCAAATCTGTCTCCTTTTCAGCTTAGGATCTTGAAGGGTACATCGCTATTGACGAAAATAGAAAATATCGTGCTTATTTTCTGTACGCAGCCGATTTTAATTCGTTTGAACTTGAAAAAAATTTATCGTGACTTTTTTCTTTCTTTTAAAATTTAAAGAAAACTTATCTAAGCTTATTCCGAAGTTAAACTTCTCACCTTGGCTGTCGTCAAGATCAAACTCCTCTTTCCACTTGCTCAAAAAATGTATGCAAGCCACAATCTTCGAGAACAAGTTCTTCAATTCAGCAATAGAAGCTGCATGTATTAGATCCGTTCATTTTTTTCCCTTGTAGTTTCGGTAATCAGCATGCAATGCAATCACTTACTTATATACACAATTGAAGGTGACCGTATTGAACAGTGTCTCCCAAACCTTTTATGTCGTGACCCACAAGAGCACAACAAAATAAATCTGAGATTCCAATTTCTTTAATACAAGTCTTTTTATTCAATTTTAATAATCTAAAGCAGTGAAGGGCACTAAGTGCCTCAATTTCCTCACATTGCTCTAACCGTTATTCGACGCACAACCAAGCGAAAAAAAATTCCCAGAATTTCAACGCTATCGAGGCACAAAATTCGCAGAATTTCAACGCTATCGAGGCACAGCGTTGACTTGAATTCAAATGAAAACAAAAACAAAACACAAAGGCATAAACGACGGCGCCGCATTGTGTCTTGACGAATGTAGCAATTGTTTTTGTTTGTAGTGTAATTTGTTTTTTCTGTGCTAATGGCAATTTTGGAAATGAAAGTAAAAAAAACTTTAAAATTTTGTTTGTTGTTGCTTGATGTTGTTGTTCTCCTCTTATGTTATATTTTTGTGCCCACCGCTGATCTAAAGGAACATGAAGAAAAGGGAATCGCATCCAAAATTTAAATATTCTTAAAAATTCTCAATTACATTATCGCTCGAAATCTTTTTTAGCCCAATTTCGGGTCCCGACACATGAGTTGGGAACCGCTGGTCTGCAGAGATATATATATATATAGCATATATGCATACATGGATTAACGCAACAAGAAAAAAAAATGAGACTAACTGATTAGGCTTATCATATGATCAGTGACATCACTTTAAACTAATCTCTATTTAGGGTGTTATAAAAATTCTGAATAAATTTAAGCAAAGATAAAAAAAAATAAATCTGACTTTAATGCTGAAAACACATGTGCAGATTTTCTGCTGCAGCAAAATTCAAATACATTGATTCAAATAGCCAAAAACACATGGAAACTCTGCACTGCATCGCAGCGCTGCAAGTAGTCTTCAAATTAAAATTTGCTGCGCAGAGGAGTCAGGGCTTCCACTTTTCAATAGAATTTTATTCATTTCAAAAATGTCAAATAAATTTGTTATGTCAATCAATATGAAGCCTACTATCAAAAGAGATCTGCACATCTATTTTGCCTGCAGCAGTGCTGCAGATATATTTCTATGCTGCATGCAGAAAATCTGCACATGTGTTTTCAGCATAACACAGCACAAACTTTAATAAAAAAAACTACTTTGCTGAAACACAATGGCGCATATTCATAGTCGTATTTTAAAGTTGAAACTAACTAAACTCAAACTAAGCTCAAAATAAATTTAGTCATGACTAAAAATTGTTTTCTATTCATAGTCGATTTTTTAGTATTGACTAAGTGGCATAAGCTAATGAATTCACCACACAAAAGCTTTCGTGGTAAACTTGTCAAATGTTGACTTTTTAATTTCAAGTTAGTTAAATAACAAAGAGAGTATTAAAAATTTTTGCACAGAAGGCACCGTGGCGCAATGGTTAGGACTGTGAACTCATAGCCCTCAGGACGTGGGTTCGAATCTCGTCAGTTAACATGTTTTTTTTTTTTTTTCAAAACATATGTGTATATGAATATATATAATTTTTTTTTACCCTTCCGGTTTCTAAAGTGACCTGCCATTATAAATTTTGACTTTTTAATTTTACACTAATAAATTAACAGAAAGAGTAATGAAAAACTGGATTTTACAAGGCAGCGTGACGAAATGGTTAGGACTGTGGACTTATAGCTCAAAGTGCGTGGGTTCGATTCTCATCAGAATAAAATTTTTTTTTTCTAAAAACTTTTTTTGACACGCTAAATAAAAACAGCTTATAATTCTCTTTAGTTTCTTTTTTTCTAAAATCATATATGCATGTATATTTTTTTTAATACGCCAAATAAAAACAACTTATAATCCTCAAAATTATCAAAATTGAATTTTCTGATATGAAATGAATGAATTTTCTCCATATTTTCTATTTTGATATCGACTTAATATCAACTTCAGCTGAAACTATTTTTTTAGTTATAACTAAGCAGAAAAGCCGATGCTAAATCGACTATGAATGACTTAGTTATTGCTAAAATAAAGTTCTAACTTAAGCTGATGCTAAATATGACTATGAATATGCGCCAATTAATTTTGGCATTAACTCATATTGATTCTTCTGTTATTTGGTTAATATCTCTGCTGCCCCGATTTTGCTATTAAAGTGGCTTAAAACAATCGCCTTTTTAAATTGAACGCAAATAAAAATGTCGGTAGGGGCCCATTTTTAAAAATCCGATTTTACCAATCCATTTTTACCACTCCATTTTTACCAATACCTTTATTCCCACTGGACATTTTTACCAATCCAATTTTACCAATCCATTTTTACCAATCCATTTTTACCACTCCATTTTTACCACTACCCTTTTTCCCACTGGACATTTTTACCAATCCACTTTTTCCTTTTCTTTCACTTATCCTAACTTTTATATAGCATTACTGTGGCCACCGTAGCCAGTGTTGGATACGTTATAGACTGAACCGCGGCGAAGCCGTTGTTGGATTTTTGGGAGTTTTAAGTCCTGAGCCGCGGCCGAAGGCCGCTCACTTATCCTAACTTTTAAGCTCCCTGAACATTGTTTCTGTTAATAAGTGGTAAAAAGAAGTAGTGGTAAAATTGGTCAGTGGTAAAAACGGATTGGTAATAATGGTAGGCAATCAAAAATGTCACCACTTCTACCGTAGTTGAATTTTCCTTTTCTGGAGCAGTTCGATTTCACAAACTGGAGCTACAATTTTAAATAAACCACTAACACTAAAAAATTTTTAATTTATTTTTTAGTAACATTTTTCACGAAATTTACTTGACAAAATGCCCTAACTTTCACAAAATCGGCAGCAGCAGATTAAAACTGTTTAGTATTTTTAAACTGTTTTTTATAATATATATATAATAAAATTAAAAATCAAAAATACAAAATCCACTGCACTACTACATTTCCATCCAACTCGTTACTCCGTTAAAAAATCGCTCTCAACAGTTGGACATTTTTTCCGAAATATGAAGTTGTGGTCTATGTTACAAATTTCGCCGAGAATTATTTATTACTAAATTGGCAGCACTCAACATATTTGACGTTTCGTTAAATTTTCATCATAGCAGCCTAAGATAAGATAAGATAAGATAAGATAAGATAAGATAAGATAAGATAAGATAAGATAAGATAAGATAAGATAAGATAAGATAAGATAAGATAAGATAAGATAAGATAAGATAAGATAAGATAAGATAAGATAAGATAAGATAAGATAAGATAAGATAAGATAAGATAAGATAAGATAAGATAAGATAAGATAAGATAAGATAAGATAAGATAAGATAAGATAAGATAAGATAAGATAAGATAAGATAAGATAAGATAAGATAAGATAAGATAAGATAAGATATTTTTTTATTGAGACAGAAAGCACTTAAACATTTAATATATATACAGTGTTTAAATATAAATTGATATATTCAGAGCTGTAAACAGTATGGCTCTTGAGAAAATTACAAGTACAATGCTACAAAGCGATAAGTATACGTAGATATTAATTACAGAAAATAATATAAGTATATAATTTTTTTTAAATAGAGCTCTTGCTCCCGGAGCTGATTGAAAGTTGCTTATAATAGAATAAAAAAAGCTAATTCTAACAAAATTAAACTTAAAACTAATATTGCACAAAGTTCGAGCTAAATAATATTTAAGTTAAAGATTCTAAGTTACTTTACCCGAGGTAAGAGCCAACAACTGGTATATATTTTTATTGAGGAATTAAGAATTTAAAATTTTGTCATTTTGTCAAAAGTATTAGAATAATAGACAAAGATAATTAACGTTAAAGTAATTTTTCTACAGAGCTTCTTGTTCAGTACTTTTAATGCTCTGTACAAAAATATTGTTAAAGTAATTTACTTAAGAATAATTTTATAAAATCTTTAATTTAAATAATTTTTATTATTAAGGCCTGTTAACCTATCTCAACTAAATCGTAGTTTAAACTGCGAATTGGTCTTAATCGCCGATTAGTCACAAACATCGATAACTTATATCGTGTAATCGGCTATTAACGAGTAAATCGTTGATTAAAGTTAATACGAGGTTAACGAAGTTAACTCGACTTTGTTTGACGTTTGTCTTACTCAAATATTTAAATCAAAAAGTTTTTCTCTCAAATGGACTTTTGTGGAAACTTTTATGAAGTTGAAATTATACAGAATCGCGAAAGGAAGCGAAATGCGTGTTTTCCGCGATATAATAAAAGGACAAACTGGACTGAAAAACAGTTCTTCCAACGCTTCCGCATATCAAAACACACATTCAGAGGGGAGCTAAACAGTGCTAATTTTCTTGTATTTATTAGCATTTATTCAAATTTTAGTGCCCACGATTTATCAGCTCGGAATAAGTTGCTTATGACATTGAAATTTTATGCAATAACCAGCATTTTACAAGCCGCTGGAAACTTTGTTGGTTTTTCTTTCAGGTCTGCATCTCTCTGTTTCGAAATATTTTTGTAATCTGCCAAATGTATTATGCTCAATTAACCTCAAATGTCTATATGAACAATTCACAATTGACTTTATGTGTTGCATTTTTCGTTAAACTTAGATTTCTTAATACTCAATAAATTCAGAGATAAGTTACCAAATTTAAATCGAGATATAATCGCAGTTTATAAAATCTTCGATTAAAGTGGTATTAAGAAAAGAGATAAGTAAACAGGCCTAAATGAACAATTCTCAGTTGATTTTATGTGTTGCATTTTCGTTAAACTGATATTTCTTAATCAGTAAATTCAGAGATAAGTTACCAGATTTAATCCGAAATATACATAATCGCAGTTTATAAAATATCCGATTAAAGTGGTATTAAGAAAAGAGATCAGTTAACAGCAATGTTAATAAATCAAGAAAATAGTGTTGATTATGTAAGTAAAATAATACTTATAACTGCGTTAATTTAATCTCATAAAATCGCGATAGAGACGAATAAGTGAAGTTTAAATTAAATCCCAGTTATAGACGGAAGATTGTAAAGAAGTTTTCCAGCCGGGGTAAGCTCGCCGGATGTCCAGGCGTTCGTGAAATAATAACGCCTTGAATTTCACTTTTAAACTCTGGGTTATTGTTTATTTAATAACTTTACAAAATATTTATTTGATTCAGGAAACTCTAAGTTTAGCTTTTTGGTGCTTCTCAATTCGCTCCTTCGCCGCACCGTAAACTTGGGACGCCTAAAGTGCACGCAAGGGTTTGAAATCCAGGCAAGAGATATGATCTGAAAGGTTCGTTAAAAACTAGCCCAGCCGGACCGAAGTCGGCGCAAAAATTCTTTCGAATAAAATCAAAGTCGGAGGAAAGACCCAATCAATTGATAATATTCCAAAGGAATCTTTGTTGGAACTAGCACTAAACGGCTCGGAACAGTGACCCCAGATCAGATCAGACGAAAATACTTTCAAACCAATGCCAAAGTCGGAGGAAAGACCCAATCAATTAACACTGGTTAAAAAGTATTTCTCGTGATAAAACCTGCAGTACTTTTCCTACCCTTACTGACCGTACTCCTACCTGGGATTCCTTAGTCCTGGTGGTTCTTAGGACGCCGCCTCGCTGCAGGATTGGCTCCGGTTTGACTGCACTTGTGGCTTCTAAGGAATCGCTTCTCATGTAAGGTGCTGCTTTCTCACTGGGTGATCCTTGCTGTTGTTGCTCACTGGGGTTCTGCACGTGTTGATCGTATGTTGATTCTAGTGCAGGCTCTTGCTGTTGTTTGTTTCACTTTGTTTTCACTTTGCTTGTACTTTGCTTTGAACTTGTGTTCACGTTGATCGCTGCTCGCTGACTGTCCTGCTCTGCACGTTGTGAAGTGTTTTATACGCACTTTCAACTGCATAGCCAGAACTGGTTTCGGTTGCGTGTTCGATCGAACCTGTTGTATTGCATGTTTACGCACTAAATTTGGTGACTCCGTTATTGTTGCATGTTTTCGAGCTAATTTGGCGTGACTGTACCTTTGTAAAATTTATGTTAGGCAAAATTTCTCATTAGAATATTTTGTCCTCACAAGATTTTCTGCCCTTAGTGGCAGTAAAATAATAAAAAAGTTAATTTTTTATTATACGCATCAATAATAAACAAGTGAGAAATAATGCCGGTTGAGCGCTCACCGCCATCCTAAAAAAAAAAGACTCGTCGGTCAGTGCTGAGTCTAACAAAAAAAATCAGTGTAATTCATTACCTAAAAGTGAGTGCGAAATAAATAAAAAAGCGGCTCTCCCGCGATCAGCCAAAGTAGAAAAATATAAGCTAGCCCGCGTACCAATACTACAGGTTCACCCACCAACACCAATACGCAAACAGCCGCTCCCGCGCTAAAAATCAACCGAGCTCAAACACACCAGAAAATGGTAAATGCAGAACCAGCAGCAACTAACAAAGCGGGTTCTCTCACTGCTAAGTCATGATGGTTTGCAACTCTCCTCCGATTCCCCAGCAGGAAAATGAGTCACCTACAGGAAACTTAACACCCCAACAATAAATTTTTGTTTTTAGCCAAAAAAGGAATCACACCACCGATGTTAATAAGTGTTACAAATTCAGCAATCCAGACTGACATTGATTGCTACATCAAAATCAAGCGAAAGCTAAGTCCATCAAAGGGTAATGTTAATAACTCAAGAAAGATGTATAAGGTAAGCGAACAAATCATTGACCCGATAAGCCAAAATCAGTATGCTTTACTTGATAACGACAAATCTGATTTGAGTAACGACAACAGAAACGACTCAAACAATAAAACGTTTCCTCCACCCATCTACTTACGTGAACGCAGCTCTTGTTTCTAACATAGTTTCCCTAATTGGAAAAGACGATTTCCATATAATTTCTCTCACCAAAGGCAATGTTCATGAAACTAAAATACAAATCTATGGAGAAAAAAACTATAAAACAATTGCCACATACCTGAAAAAAATAAAAAAAGTTACTACACCTACCAGGTTAAAAGCAGCAAAGGCTTAACAATTATAATAAAAGGCATAGAACCCGACGTCGAACAAAATGAAATTAAAGAAGCTCTAATTTATGCTCGATTAAATCCAAAGTCAATTTTCAACATTAGAAATAAAAATAATATTGTTGTGTCTTCTTAATGCACAGAAATGTGACTAATAGCGAGAACACAATTGGGGCAGCAGCAGCAAAGCAGCAGGGCAGCAAAATCTGTCAACATGAAAATTATGGAGAATTATGGAGGTGAGAAAGAGACAAATAGAAAATCGTGCAGTTTGCTGCTGTGCTGCCCTGCTGCCGATATAGAAATTTTTCTATTTTTTATCCGGCAGCAAAGCAGCAAAATATCAGTGTTGTAGTCAAGCTGCCATGAATAAATATTATGTTTTTGTTATTTTTTTTGAATCTATCCAGCACAAATAATGAAGCTTATATCAAACATTTTCTTTTTGAATATAGAGAAAATTTTTATTTTGACTAGTTTGTTTGTTTACAATTTTTGGAGTTGTGACAGATTTTGCTGCTGCTGCCCCAATTGTGTTCCATAGAGCGTTTTGCTGCTGCTGCTTTGCTGCTGCTGCTCCAATTGTGTTCTCGCTATAACTCTATTAATTATGTTTAGCTTAAACCTAACTTAGTGTATAGCATAAAGTACTGTTATACATAATTGTATGTATAGCTATGTTACATATAAATTACATATAGAAGAAAATATAATATATTAAGGTGATAGATATAGAATATTTTAGTTTAATATACATAAGTATACAACATCATTCCTTTTTAGTAATAAAAATAAAATAGATTCAAATATACTTATAAACACAAATATTATTATTTCATTAAATTTAACATTTCAATTTTAATTTTAATAAAGAACTAGCATTACCCTGTGCGCATCGCTTAACCTCAACCGTGGTGAATTTTCGATGTGCAGTCTGCGTAAAAAATCTATTTAAAAAACACTTTTGTATGAGGACCACCCTTAGTAAGTACCAAAAATAAAAATTTTACAACCTTAGCAGTGCCTCTTAATATAAAATCCACGTGGTGTAAATTCCATTAATATCGATTAAGCAATCTTCGAGAAAATGATATATAAAAATATTTTTGTGTGAGGGCCACCCTAAATAAAAGTTTTGTAGCCTAAGCTATGCCTATTAACATAAGAACTACGTGGTGTAAATTCGGTGTAATTCGACTAACCTGTCTTCGTGAAAATGACATTTGAAAATATTTTTGTATGAGAGGCAACCTAAGTATGCACCCTAAATAAAATTCTTACCATAGAATCTGTGCCCCTTAACATAAAAGCCATACTGTGTAAATTTCATGAGAACCGATTTACCTGTCTTTGAGAAAATGCCTTTTTTTTAAATATTTTTGTATGTGGGCCACCCTAAATAAAAATTTTATAGCCTATGACACCCGTCTGATCAATACTAACATACTGTAAAAATTTCATCACGATCGGCTGGATAGTTTCCGCGTCCATAACGGACAGACAGACAGACAGACAAAAAATGAGTTTTAGTATATAACTAACATTACCCTGTGCGCATCGCCTCACCTCAACCCTGGTGTAGATTCGATGTGCGGTCTGCGTGAAAATTCTATTTAAAAAATACTTTTGTATGAAGACCACCCTCAGTATGCACCCAAAATAAAATTTTAAAAACCTAAGCAGTGCCTGTTAATATAAAAACCACGTGATGTAAATTTCATGAGAATCGATTAAGCGGTCTTCGAGAAAATGATATTTAAAAATATTTTTGTGTGTCGGCAACCCTAAATAAAAATTTTGTAGCCTAAGCTATGCCTCTTAACATAAGACCTACGTGGTGTAAATTTGGAGTGAATTGACTAACCTGTTTTCGTGAAAATGATATCTAAAAATATGTTTGTATGAGGGTCACCCTAAGTATGCACCCTGAATAAATTTTTTTTGACCTTATATGTGCCTCTTATTACAGAAGCCATGTAATGTAAATTCCATTAGAATCGATTTGGCGGTCTTCGAGTAAATGATATTTAAAAATATTTTTGTGTAAGAGACACCCTAAATAAAAGTTTTGTATCCTTAGCCTCTTAACATAAGAGGTACGTGGTGTAAATTCGGTGTGAATCAACTTACCTGGCTCTGTAAAAATGATATTTAAAAATATTTTTGTGTGAGGGCCACCATAAGTTTGCACCCTAAATAAAATGTTTACGATCTAATCTGTGTCTCTTCACATAAAAGCCATATGGTGTAAATTCCATGAGAATCGATTTGGCGGTCTTCGAGAAAATGATATTTAAAAATATTTTTGTGTGAGGGCCACCCTAAATAAAAGTTTTGTATCCTTAGCTAAGCCTCTTAATATAAGAACTACGTGGTGTAAATTCGGCGTAAATCGATTTACTTGTCTTCGTGATAGTGATATTTAAAAATATTTTTGTGTGAGGATCACCCTAAGTATGCACCCTAAATAAATTTTTTTTAAGCTTATCTGTGCTTCTTAATATAAAACTTATGTGGTGTAAATTTCAAGAGAATCGATTAAGCAGTCTTTGAGAAAATAATATTTAAAAAATATTTTTGTGTTAGAGCCACCCTAAATAAAAGTTTTGTATCCTTAACAATGCCTCTCAACATAGGGGCTACGTGGTGTAAATTCGGTGCGTATCGACTAACCTGTCTTTGTGAAAATGATATTTGAAAATATTTTTGTATGAGGGCCAACCTAATTTTGCACTTTAAATAAAATTGTTACAATCTAGTCTCTGCCTCTTAATATAAAATCCATTTGGTGTAAGTTCCAAGAGAATCGATTAAGCTGTCTTTGAGAAAATGCTATTTTTAAAATATTTGTGTATGAGGGCCACCCTAAATAAAAGTTTTGTGGCCTAAGCTATGCTCTTAACATAAGAGATACGTAGTGTAAATTCGGTGCGAATCGATTTATTTGTCTTCGTGAAAATGATATTTAAAAATATATTTGTATGAGGGCCACCCTAAGTACTTACCCTAAATAAAATGTTTATCATCCAATATGTGCAACTTAACATAAAAGCCATACAATGTAAATTTCATGAATATTTTTCTATTATATAAAATTCATTTTTTGTCCGTCTGTCTGTCTGTCTGTCTGTCTGTCTGTCTGTCTGTCTGTCTGTCTGTCTGTCTGTCTGTCTGTCTGTCTGTCTCTTATGCACGCGGAAACTATCCAGCCGATTTTGATGAAATTTTTACAGTATGTTAGTATCGATCGGGCGGGTGTCATAGGCTATAAAACTTTTATATAGGGTGCATATTTAGGGTGGCCCTCATACACAAATATTTTCAAAATAGCTATTTCTCAAAGACAGGCAAATCGATTCTCATGAAATTTACACAGTATGGCTTTTATGTTAAGGGGTACAGATTTGATGGTAAAAATTTTATTTAGGGTGCATACTTAGGGTGGTCCTCATACAAATATATTTTTAAATATCATTTTCACGAAGACAAATAAATCGATTCACACCGAATTTACACTACGTACCTCTAATGTTAAGAAGCATAGCTTAGGCCACAAAACTTTTATTTAGGGTGGCCCTCATACACAAATATTTTAAAAATAGCATTTTCTCAAAGACTGCTTAATCGATTCTCTTGGAATTTACAATAATGGTTTTTATATTAAGAGGCAGAGATTGGATTGTAACAATTTTATTTAAAGTGCAAAATTAGGGTGGCCCTCATACACAAAAATTTTTAAATATCATTTTCACGAAGACAGGTTAATCGATTCACACCGAATTAACACCACGTAGCTCATATATTAAGAGTCATATATAAGGCTTCAACACTTTTATTTAGGGTGGCCCTTATACAACAATTTTTTTTATATCATTTTCTCAAAGACCGCAAAATCGATTCTCATGGAATTTCCACCATGTGGCTTTTATATAAAGAATCACAGATAAGATCGTAAAAATTTTATTTCAAGTTCAAACTTAGGGTGGCCCTCATACAAAATTTTTTAAAATGTCATTTTCACGATAACAGGTTAAACGATTTACACCACGTAGCTCTTATGTTAAGAGGCATAGCTAAGGATACAAAACTTTTATTTAGGGTGGCCCTCACACAAAAAAATATTTTAAATATCATTTTCTCGAAGACCGCTTAAATCGATTCTCAAGGAATTTACATCATGTGGTTTTTATATTAAAAGGCACTGCTTAGGTTGTAAAAATTTTATTTTGGGTGCATACTAAGGGTGGTCCTCATACAAAAGTAGTTTTTAAATAGAATTTTCACGCAGACCGCACATCGAATCTACACCACGGTTGAGGTGAGGCGATGCGCACAGGGTAATGCTAGTAATAGATATAATAGAAAATATATGTATACATCTTTCCTTTTTTAACAATAAAAATAAAAATACTCAAATATACATAACTGTTTTGTTGACAATGTATGAGATTATAATTTCTTTAAATACAATTCAATTTCAATTTTTATAAAACTTTTTTTTATTTTTTAATAACATTTTTTTTGATTTTATATTAATTCACTACTCATATGTAAATCTTTTGGGTTCAATTAATTTTCTTCCTTTTTGTGTAACGTATTCATTCTGACTTAGTTTCAATAAATGCTGTCTATTTCTACGATAAAGTGATCCATCATTATCTTGTACAATGAATGATCGAAGTTCTTTACATTCGTGTACGAGTATTACTGTGCCTGGGAACCAAACAGAAGTAGGTGTTCTCTTGAACATTATATTTTCACCTGGTGCTATAGGCTTAAGTAATTTACTGCTTTTATTGTAATGTTTTGAATTTTTCATAAGTTCGGAAATCTTTCTTTTGTATTTTTCTTTATCTATGAGAAGTGGCTCAAAACTTTTTGCTATTGATGGAATTTTTGTTCTAAGCGTTCTGGACATTAATAGTTGAGAAGGACTTGGCATTTCGCCTTTAGGAGTTGTTCTGTAATGTAATAAAGCTGTGTCATAATCACTATTGGTGCTGTGACATTTGGAAAAAAAGTTTTTTGATTGTTTGTACGGAGCGTTCTGCTAATCCGTTTGACCTCGTTAAATAAGGATTTGAAGTTACATGGTCAATGTTCCAATCATGGCAAAATTCTTTAAATCCTTTCGAGTTATATGGCGGACCATTATCAGAAACCAAACTCTGAGGAATACCATGTCTTGAGAACATTGTTTTAAGCTTCATTATAATCTGATGACTTGAATAACCCGAAGTGAGAGACTCTCCTTCGATGTATTTAGAATAGTAATCGACAGCTAACAAGTAGTATTTTTTATTAAATTTGAAAATGTCAGTTCCTAACCTGAACCATGGAATATTTACTGCTTCATGCAGAATCATGGCTTCTTTAGGATTTGAATTTTGATATTTAAGACAAATTTCACAATTCGATGTCACATTGTAAATATCATTATTAATACTACCGAATTTCTGGCAAGGCTTTGACACCTTTGTATACCTAAATGACCTTCATGCAGGTAGGCAAGGACTTTTCGACGTAGGCTACTAGGGATAGTAATGCGATTATTTTTTAAAAGCATTCCATTAATAAAGGATATATCATCTTTTACTTTATAAAATGGCATAACTGATTTATCGATTAATGTTTTAAGACTTGGCCATTCGTTTTTTACATAACTTAAAAGTTTTTGTGACACTTCGTCATTTTTTAAATTTTCTTTTATTTCAGACTAGCATTACCCTGTGCGCATCGCTTCACCTCAACCGTGGTGTATATTCGATGTGCAGTCTGCGTGAAAATTCTATTTAAAAAAATACTTTTGTATAAGGGCCACCCTTAGTATGCACCCAAATTAAAATTTTTACAACCTAAGCAGTGCCTCTTAATATAAAAACCACGTGGTGTAAATTCCATGAGAATCGATTAAGCGGTCTTCGAGAAAATGATTTTAAAAAATATTTTTGTGTGAGGACCACCCTAAATAAAAGTTTTGTAGCCTCAGCTATGCCTCTTAACATAAAAGCTACGTGGTGTAAGTTCGGTGTGAATCGACTAACCTGTCTTCGTGAAAATGATATTTGAAAATATTTTTGCATGAGGGCCACCCTAAGTATGCACCCCAAATAAAACTTTTACAATCTAATCTGTGTCTCTTCACATAAAAGCCATGTGTTGTAAATTACATGAGAATCGATTTAGCGGACTTCGAGAAAATGATAGTATTGAAAAATATTTTTGTGTGAGGGCCACCCTAAATAAAAGTTTTGTATCCTTAGCTATGCCTCTTAACATAAGAGCTACGTGGTGTAAATCGTTTAACCTGTTATCGTGAAAATGACATTTTAAAAAATTTTGTATGAGGGCCACCCTAAGTTCGAACTTGAAATAAAATTTTTACGATCTTATCTGTGATTCTTTATATAAAAGCCATATGGTGTAAATTCCATGAGAATCGATTTTGCGGTCTTTGATAAAATGATATAAAAAAATTGTTGTATAAGGGCCACCCTAAATAAAAGTGTTGAAGCCTTATATATGACTCTTAATATAAGAGCTACGTGGTGTTAATTCGGTGTGAATCGATTAACCTGTCTTCGTGAAAATGATATTTAAAAATTTTTGTGTATGAGGGCCACCCTAATTTTGCACTTTAAATAAAATTGTTACAATCCAATCTCTGCCTCTTAATATAAAAACCATTATTGTAAATTCCAAGAGAATCGATTAAGCAGTCTTTGAGAAAATGCTATTTTTAAAATATTTGTGTGTGAGGGCCACCCTAAATAAAAGTTTTGTGGCCTAAGCTATGCTTCTTAATATTAGAGGTACGTAGTGTAAATTCGGTGTGAATCGATTTATTTGACTTCGTGAAAATGATATTTAAAAATATATTTGTATGAGGACCACCCTAAGTATGCACCCTAAATAAAATTTTTACCATCAAATCTGTACCCCTTAACATAAAAGCCATACTGTGTAAATTTCATGAGAATCGATTTGCCTGTCTTTGAGAAATCGCTATTTTGAAAATATTTGTGTATGAGGGCCACCCTAAATATGCACCCTAATTAAAATTTTTATAGCCTATGACACCCGCCCGATCGATACTAACATACTGTAAAAATTTCATCAAAATCGGCTGGATAGTTTCCGCGTGCATAAGAGACAGACAGACAGACAGACAGACAGACAGACAGACAGACAGACAGACAGACAGACAGACAGACAGACAGACAGACAGACAGACAGACAGACAGACAGACAGACAGACGGACAAAAAATGAATTTTATATAATAGATAATATAGAGATCGGCAAATCTAACTCTTGTGTTAATAGATCACAATGTAGAAGAAATTCAAGATCAACTTCAACAAAAGTATTTTCTATTACTTTAGGTTTTAGAGGTTTTTGACCAGAGAATTTTAATTGCACTAAAAAATTATTAGTCAATTTTGTCCCAACGTTTCGTCACTTTTCTGGTGACTTCTTCAGGGGATTTTTATTTCTAAAAACACAAAATAATTACAAAAATTATACACTAATATGAAAAAGTTAATTAAAAATATTTTAAACCACATTGAAAAACTTACAAATAATAATTTAATTTAATTTTTAAATAAAACACTGAACATTTAAACTTATTTAAACATTCAAAAACATAAAACATAAAAAACACGGCTTTCTACACTTTCACGGTTGTATGGCGACTGTGTAGTTATTGCTAATGTTGTCTGTGTCCTCTTTGTAGTTCATTGTCATTTCCCCCTTTTCCTGAATTCTAAGACTTTCCAACGTCAGTCTTTTGTTTTGGTTTCTTTCTATGTCCAATATCCTAGCATTGTCAAAATCAGCTGTGTGGTTTGTTTCTAATATATGTTGTGCTATTGCTGTTGATTGTTTTTTGTTTTGATGTCGCGCTTGTGCTCTCCCATTCTCACTTCGAGCGCGCGTCTTGTAGTCCCAATGTATATTTTCCCGCAATTCCCATTTTTGTCACCACTACACGTTATTTCGTAAATTACATTGTTTTTTTCTTTGTTTTCAATTTTTGTCTTTGTTTGTGTGAAGATGCTGCTGAGAGTTAAATTTGATCTGTAAGCAAATGTCATGTCTTCTGCTCTCACCATTGTCCGTATGCACTCTTTGCTCGTTAGATTTGGTATGTATGTGATACCACAGTATTGTTTGTCAGTGTTGCCAGACTGTGTATTTTCTTGTTGGATTTTGGGGTTTCGGTTCTTATTATGTATTATCTTTTTTATAAGGTTGTTAATTAATTTTGTCGGGTAGTCATTGTTCTTCAGAATCGTCTTTATTTTGTAAATATTTTTGTCAAGAAAATGTGCGTTTGTGAGGGTGTACATTTTTCTTATGAGGTTCGTTGCTGTGTTCAATTTTTGCTGTAGTGGTTGTGTAGAATGAAAATTCATAAGTCTCCCTGAAGATATTGGTTTAGTAAACCAGTCGAAAACAATTTTTTCCCGTTTTCTGTGTAATTTTACATCTAAATATGGGATATTGTCATTTTCTTCAATTTCCACAGTAAATTTAATTTTTTCGTGTTGATCGTTAAATGTTTTCAGAATAATGTCCAAGTCATTTTTATTGATTATTGCCAATATGTCGTCAACATATTTGCATAGGAAACCTATTTTAACATTAACATCGTCAAGTTGCTTTATTGCATCGTCAAGTAGTTTGTCAAGTACTATATCAGCTATCGTCGGAGATAAAGGGTTGCCCATAGGCATACCATATATTTGATGGTACACTGTATTGTCATATTTGAAATAATTATTGTCCTTTAAGCAAAATTCTAGAATCTCTAGAAATTGTCGCCGTGGTATCTTTGTCAAGTCTTTTATATTGCCCCATTTCCCCATTATGTTTTTTATTGCCAAGTATGTTGGAATGTTAGTGAAAAGTGAAATCACGTCAAAAGATACTATTATTTCGTCATCTGTTAAAGTGTAGGTTGATAGTTTTTGTTTCAGTTCAATTGCATTTTTAATATTGTATTTGTCAGAAATTATGTGTTTTAAAATACTCCCTACATATTTTGAGAGCTTATAGCAAGGTACGTTCATTGAGGAGGAGATAGGTCGTAGAGGGGTGCCTTCTTTATGGATTTTGGGAAGACCATATAATCTTGGGGCTGTAGCGGACGGACTTAAAAGTCTGTATCTGAGGTAAGTGTCGATATAGTTTTTTTCACTTAATGTTCTGACTATGTTGTTGTTTTTATTTAATAATTCTTTTGTTGGGTCCTTTCTTGTTGTTTTATATGTCTTTTTGTCTTGTAGTAGTTCAGTCATTTTATTTAAATAATCATTTTTGTACATAACAACAGTTTTGTTACCCTTGTCTGATTGTGTTATAATGATGTCTTTGTGCTGCTTGATAAATTTTTTGGTTGTCTCGTAAGTCTTCAGTATAAATTTCTCTTTCTTCGTGTTTTTTACCCTGTTTTTGAATGCAATAATTTTATTTGAAATCGTTGATCTGGCAACTGCTTTTTCCCTGTCGTCGTCCATGGTTTGGATATGTTGCTCTAAATCCGCTATGATGTGAATTGGTGAGAAATTTTTTCTTGTAATTGGCAGTGTAAATTTTTTTCCAAGCGAGAGAAGCCACTTGCTGTCCTCTGGGAAGTCGATGTTTGTTTTGTTCCCAAACCAATTGTCATTTAAAATAAAACCAAATTTGTTGATGTGGAGTCGTTTTAGCTCCCCGATTTTTTTGTCGTGTGCCATTTTTGTGTTGTCAGAGACATGTCTGTATGCGTATAGCTGTCGTAATAAAAATTCGTTGTAGTCGTTTGCGTTCAATGTAGATTTCATGCTCAACTCAATATGAAGGATGTGATCTGTTGTGCCTTTTATGTTTATGTTCACTTGTTTAATTTCCAGGTTCAATAACCTTTGGTGAAAAGTTTCTTCTATTTTTCTGTACTGTTGTAATACCGTGTCTGATGTAAAATTTTGTTTGGTTTTTTGTGTTGTGTATTTTATGTGATTTGGTGAGATACCATATTCCTTACAAATTATCAAAAATCTGAGATGTCCTTTTTGTTTGGCAAGTCTTCGTTTCTGGTTACAATAATTCTTCATTGTTGCGCATATCTGTGCTGAATATTTTAATTTTACATGTTCATAAAAGTTCTTCATTTTGTGCTTTTTAAATCGTGGATGCTTAGGCAAGTTATTTCGGTGTCCTCTCCGATAGCTTTATATACTTTGAATTTTTAGGTCAATTTTTAGTCTTATATTACTTCACTTTTCACTAACATTCCAACATACTTGGCAATAAAAAACATAATGGGGAAATGGGGCAATATAAAAGACTTGACAAAGATACCACGGCGACAATTTCTAGAGATTCTAGAATTTTGCTTAAAGGACAATAATTATTTCAAATATGACAATACAGTGTACCATCAAATATATGGCATGCCTATGGGCAACCCTTTATCTCCGACGATAGCTGATATAGTACTTGACAAACTACTTGACGATGCAATAAAGCAACTTGACGATGTTAATGTTAAAATAGGTTTCCTATGCAAATATGTTGACGACATATTGGCAATAACACTAGTTTACAAATTTGGGCTTGATCTCGAGATCTGGTTTCTCATAGATTTTTTTCGATGTATTTTGGGGCGTAGATTCCAAAAATGGCAACCATTTTTTTTTCTTAAGAATCGTTTTCGAGATATCCCCAAAAAACCCCTTTTTCGGCACTTTTTTCATTAATTTGACTATATCTCCATGAATTTTTTTTCGACTCAAAAACGATTTTCATTTTTCGAAAGATATTTGTATTTCCTTTCTAACGATATGCTTTTTGTTTGAATCGGATAATATTTGATGGAGTTACAAGCGCTCAAAGTCCAAAAAAACTTACTTTTTTGGTTTTTTTTGAAAAACACTGAATTTCAATTGCTCCATTTGAATGAAAAATTCCTTTTTTTTTTCATATTTTTAAAATTTTAAATGATAGACTATCCTTTTACAAATATTTTAAGTATAATTTGGCGGAAATCGGACAAAAAATGTAGAAGTTATTCGAGAAAACAGTAAAACACTTGGAATAAAATTGAACGAAAATACATACGATTGTGTGTTTGTGAAGTTCTTTACTTTTATTCTCTTTTCTTTTTAGATAAAAACGTACCTATGTATTTTCGTTCAATTTTATTGCAAGTGTTTTACTGTTTTCTCGAATAACTTCTACATTTTTTGTCCGATTTCCGCCAAATTACACTTAAAATATTTCTAAAAGGATAGTCCATCATTTAAATTTTTAAAAATATGAAAAAAAAGGAATTTTTCATTCAAATGGAGCAATTGAAATTTAGTGATTTTTAAAAAAGACCAAAAAAGTCAGTTTTTTTAACTTTGAGCGCTTGTAACTCCATCAAATATTATCCGATTCAAACAAAAAGCATATCGTTAGAAAGGAAATACAAATATCTTTCGAAAACTGAAAGTCGTTTTTGAGTCGAAAAAAAATTCATGGAGATATAGTCAAATAAATGAAAAAAGTGCCGAAAAAGGGGTTTTTTGGGGATATCTCGAAAACGATTCTTAAAAAAAAAAAATGGTTGCCATATTTGGAATCTACGCCCCAAAATACATCGAAAAAAGTGTATGAGAAACCAGATCTTTTTTCTTGTAAACTAGTGTAATCAATAAAAATGACTTGGACATTATTCTGAAAACATTTAACGATCAACACGAAAAAATTAAATTTACTGTGGAAATTGAAGAAAATGACAATATCCCATATTTAGATGTAAAATTACACAGAAAACGGGAAAAAATTGTTTTCGACTGGTTTACTAAACCAATATCTTCAGGGAGACTTATGAATTTTCATTCTACACAACCACTACAGCAAAAATTGAACACAGCAACGAACCTCATAAGAAAAATGTACACCCTCACAAACGCACATTTTCTTGACAAAAATATTTATAAAATAAAGACGATTCTGAAGAACAATGACTACCCGACTAAATTAATTAACAACCTTATAAAAAAGATAATACATAATAAGAACCGAAACCCCAAAATCCAACAAGAAAATACACAGTCTGGCAACACTGACAAACAATACTGTGGTCAGCGTTGCCGTTTTTGGTAGTTTCCTACCAAATCGGGTAGGTTTTTTTCCTCTTGGTAGGTTGGTAGGTTAAATCTGATTTTGGTAGGATTTAGGATAAATTTTTATGAAAATCGAAAATTGAAATTTCTTCGTGAAGTTTTTCGAATCAGGAAGCAAATATTTACATCTGGAAATAAGCTTTAACCAACCCTATCTTCAACAAGTGGGTATGGTCTCTGTTTTCTTGCATACAAATTACGTTTAGGGAATACGCATGTGCATGTACAATGTGACGAAATAGTGTTGCGACTGATCGCACATCTAAATTGTTGCATGTGTGCTCAGACCCGGCGTATTAGAAACATAAGTTACTAGCGCTATTAATAACATAATTTTTTTGATCGCAGCTGTGATCAAAATCGGGTCGCTAAAAAAGGTCTTAAGTTCTAAGAACTAAACTTTTTTTATGTACATAAGATGACATAATTAGAAAAAATATTTCCGGAATAATAAATTTGAATTTGTGGGCTTTAATAAATAGCATTTCAAAAACGGACTGTAAGTATACGGTTATTGTCAGGCTAAAATATGGCTCTTTTTCAGAACCCCGACCACTTAGGGTGTGTTTACCATGCTCCAAAAGGAGAATATTTTAAAATGTGCTCTTTTGCGAAATTCAAGCGAAATTGTTTTGTTGATGCATGGCTTATCCTGTGCGACTCAGCCATTAAAATTATTTTTCCGGAGAACTTTTCGAACGGCATTTACTTCTTAATGAATATTAGTTTTACCATTACAGTAAGTTTCTGAGTAGATGATATGAATGGATTTTTAAAAATTTCTCGAATGGTACATTTTTCATCTCTCGAGCTAAACGTTTTTTTTTTTTTTGCCACCGTTCGTTGTTTATTTGAAATCCTTTTGTCCTCTTTATATCATTTAATAATACCGTGAACCGCTGGCAAAATTTGTAACTTTGCGATCGGTTTTGCCTTCAAAATGATTTTTAATTCCTTTTTTTCTTTCTTCTAACGTTCATCGCTTAATTGTACGCTGCATGTGTCATGTGGTAACTTTTTGAGCACACTTGCTCGACTTTTGATGTGAACGATTTAGCAACAGAAAATTTGTGCTATATGCGGTTAAGCATTTTAAACGACGACATACAAGAATATGTATTTTAAACAGCATTAAATGTTAATAAACGAATTCAATGCTGCAAAAAGATTTTTTTTTTAATTTGTAAAGTTTTGGTAGGTTACAAACGACTTTGGTAGGTTTTCGAGAAAATTTTGGTAGGAAAATAAATTTCTCAGTGGCAACACTGACTGTGGTATCACATACATACCAAATCTAACGAGCAAAGAGTGCATACGGACAATGGTGAGAGCAGAAGACATGACATTTGCTTACAGATCAAATTTAACTCTCAGCAGCATCTTCACACAAACAAAGACAAAAATTGAAAACAAAGATAAAAACAATGTAATTTACGAAATAACGTGTAGTGGTGACAAAAATGGGAATTGCGGGAAAATATACATTGGGACTACAAAACGCGCGCTCGAAGTGAGAATGGGAGAGCACAAGCGCGACATCAAAAACAAAAAACAATCAACAGCAATAGCACAACATATATTAGAAACAAACCACACAGCTGATTTTGACAATGCTAGGATATTGGACATAGAAAGAAACCAAAACAAAATACTGACGTTGGAAAGTCTTAGAATTCAGGAAAAGGGGGAAATGACAATGAACTACAAAGAGGACACAGACAACATTAGCAATAACTACACAGTCGCCATACAACCGTGAAAGTGTAGAAAGCCGTGTTTTTTATGTTTTATGTTTTTGAATGCTTAAATAAGTTTAAATGTTCAGTGTTTTATTTAAAAATTAAATTAAATTATTATTTGTAAGTTTTTCAATGTGGTTTAAAATATTTTTAATTAACTTTTTCATATTAGTGTATAATTTTTGTAATTATTTTGTGTTTTTAGAAATAAAAATCCCCTGAAGAAGTCACCAGAAAAGTGACGAAACGTTGGGACAAAATTGACTAATAATTTTTTAGTGCAATTAAAATTCTCTGGTCAAAAACCTCTAAAACCTAAAGTAATATAAGACTAAAAATTGACCTAAAAATTCAAAGTATATAAAGTATTTTCTTTTAATGGCGCTCTTGACAAAGCATCAGCAATGTGAAGATATTTGCCTGCTTTATATTGAACGCTAAGATCATAGCACTGCAAGCGTAGCATTAAACGCTGTAATCGTGTTGGGATTTTATGTAAAGGTTTTACAAATAAAGAGACTAGCGGTTTATGGTCAGTTTCAACTGAAACTTTCAGACCATATAAATGTTTATGAAAACGAGTGCATTCAAATAGAATTGTAAACAGCTCTTTTTCTATTTCAGCATAGCTAATTTGAGCATCAGTGAGTGACGCAGAAGCGTAAGCGATGGGATTTGTTCCATGCATAATAATTGCACCGACTGCATACTTTGAGGCATCAGCTTATTTTGGTCACAATAAGTAAGGACAGGAGCTGATGTAAGCTCATTTTTTAAAATATTGAATTCTTCTTCGTGTATTGGATCCCAATGCCATGCAACAAATGATTTCAAAAGATCACGAAGATTTTTATTTTTTGCTGACAAGTTATTTATGTAGGCACCTAAATAATTAACCATGCCAAGAAATCTTTGCAAATCTGTGGCCTTGGCATTTCTTGAATTGCTATAATTTTTTCTTTATCAGGTGAAACACCTTCCATTTGTTAAATTTCAAACCTACTTCCTTAGCTCTGTCGACTACTTTTTGCAAAGTTTAATTGTGCTCCTTTATTGAAGAAGCATAAATTAAGAAATCGTCAATATAAATTATGAGTCCATTTATGTCACTAAAAAGTTTAATCATCTCTCCATGAAATATTTCGGGTGCTGCGTTGATGCCAAAAGGCAATCGAAGAAATCGGAATCAACCAAAAGGTGTATTAAAAGTACATAGTTTGGAAGAGGATTCGGTTAATGGGACCATCCAAAATCCAGAATTGGCATCTAGTGAGCTAAAAAATTTTGAACCTTTCAATTTGGCTTTACAGTCATCTACATATACAAATGGAATATGTGGCCTCATAATAGCTTTATTTAAATTCCTTGGATCTAAGCAAATGCGCAAATTTTTATTTTGTTTTTTAACAATTACAATCGAACTAACCCATTCTGTTGGTTCTTTCACTGGTACTATGACTTTAAGTTCTATCATTCTTTGTAGCTCAGATGTCAATGCATTGTATAGACTAAAAGGAACTTTACATGAGGATCAATTACAGGAATGACTTCAGACTTTAAAGTTAATGAGCATTCATTTACTTATATTTGATAATCATTATAATTTGATAATAGTTTATCAGAAAAAATGGTGTTCACATTTTTAACGAGTTGCAACTCAATAGCAGTGGTAAGACCAAAGATATTTTTACATGTCATATTTAAAACATAAAACTTACAAAAATAATTTTTATTTTTAAAATCAAGATATAAATTAACGGTTCCAAGTAAAGGTAGTTTCTCTCTACTAAATGTAATAATATTTGTTTTTGTTTCGACTATCAGTTTATTTTAAATATTTAAACTAGTGAATGTACTGATTGACATAATGTTGGCTTGAGCCCCTGTGTCCACTTCAAAAAAAATGTCTTGTTTATTTTTACCTCTATGTTCCACTCAGTGTATTTCTCCATCGGCTGTTGCTGTACTTCGGTTTTAACGGTTGATTGTAAAACTCCAACAAAAAGTTCTTCATTACTGCTGTCTGTTGCTAAGTTCTTTACATATCTTGATGCTGGATCTGATGTACGATGACGTTGTTGTTGGAAGCACATTTTAGCAAAATGGTTGTTCTTTTTACATAAGTGGCAAACTACACCTACACTTTAGCGGGACATCGGTACTTATGTATTTGACCACATCTATTACAGGGTGTGTCAGATACTTTTAACACTTTATTGTATTGAGGTTTTTTCGAATAACTATGAGTAAATGTTCTCGATGGTCTCTTCTTGATAACGCCAATTACATTATTTTCATGTAAAGCATTTTTATTTTCCTTGGCCATACAAATATTTTTGGTAATTTCTACTGCTTTTTCTATTTTGACGGCACCTTCGCTTAAGAGCCTTTCCTTTATATGCGACAAACTTTGGGATAAACTACAGACGAAGATATCTCTTACTAGATCATCTCTTAAGTTTGAAAATTCACAATTGAGAGACAGATTTTTTAACACTGTGACATACTCTTCTATTGTCTCGTCTTCTTTTTGTTTTCTTGTAAACATTGTATTGTATTGCTCCATAGCAATAGTAAGATTAGGAACGAAATATTGATCCAATTTGGAAACTAATGTTTCATTTTTTATGGTGTCTATGTCTGCATCAAAAGAATTGTTTATTTCTTGTAACTCACGTCCAATGTGATGTAAAAGTAGAGCAACTTTTCGTTGATCCGTTTGATACTCTAGACTTGAAGCTCGTAGAAAAATTTTAAATTGTATTTTCCACTTTTTCCATTCTGCAGCAACATTAGCAGATCTTATGTTTAATGGTGGTATTGCTGTTACCACCGATAAAATTTGCTGCACGGGCACACTGTCGTTATGACCTTCAGCTTTTGTTTCTGGAATTTTCTTTTTTTAACTTTTTGTCTGTCTTAAGTTTTAGTTTGGCTAAGTTTTGACTTGATTTTGTTTGTTTTTTTTTCAATGACTTTCTTTTAGAACTTTAAACTCATCATTTATCTATTTTCACTTTAATTTGTATTTTTTTATATATTATAATTTCAATTTAAAATTGAACTTTCCACATCTGACACCATGTTGTGTCTTCTTAATGCACAGAAATGTGACTAACTTTATTAATTATGTTTAGCTTAAACCTAACTTAGTGTATAGCATAAAGTACTTTTATACATAATTGTATGTATAGCTATCTTACATATAAATTACATATAGAAGAACGTATAATATATTAAGGTGATAGATATAGAATATTTTAGTTTAATATAAGTATACAACAAGTATATGCTGAATTAAAAAGCAAAATGCGTTTGCGTAAGGAAATAGTTCGAAGCCCACCTACTCAAGTCATGCAGACTTGAACAAATAACATTGTATCTACAAACTTGCCCAATATGTCGGCCCAGACCTATGCTAACGTGCTCAAATCGAGTCAGGATAAACCTGCAAATATCATAAGCATGCATGACTCAGTTCATTGCAACAATGGCAACTTCCATGTAAACAAAAAACGTTTATTGCTATAGATCTACACAAAATTTGGTGTATTGATGTCAGTTTCTATAAGCTTTAAAATTATTATTGGTATTGGTTCAGTTACTATAGAGTATATCAGTATATCTGAATCAAAAGTGGTTAAAATAGCAGCAGTAGGCGTGGCACCAAACAAGCAAACAAAATACCTTAAGTGCCATATTTATCGAAATATGTGAGAAATCATACTTAGATTTGGTGTAAGAAGTTTGCTTATGGAAAGCTATTTCTGGATCAAAACTAGACTGGATTGTACCAGTGGGTATGTCACCGCCCTAAATTTTAAGGCTAACTACGGCACATATCGCAAACTATACAAGCTATTGTACTAAAATTTGTCATACGAATGTCGATCACGAATATAATTTATTGAACAAAAAGTAGGCGGAATTGGAATTTTTCAACCCTTTAACTTTTTCCAATATATCCTATATATATTTGTTCGAATTTTTCAACTTTCTTCAATAGTTTCTTTATTCTTTCTTCATCGATTTTGAATTGTTTCAGCATTTTTCAACCTCTTGCAACTTTTATAGAGTTTTTCAACTTCGTTTATCTTTTTTGAACATTTTTCATATATTTTCGACTTTTTCAACATTTTCCAACCTCTGTCAACCATTTTACATTTCACATTTTTTTCGACTTATTTTCCAACCTCTGTCAACCATTTTTACATTTCACATTTTTTCGACTTATTTAACCTCTTCAACGTCTTTTTAACATTTATTTAAGAGGTACTTTTAGTGCTGTGTAGGGTCGAAGATAACTTGGTCGAAGATAACACCTTAACTTGTTTTTTTACATATTTCGGTTTCGATATTTTAGCTTTATATGTACTGAGGTATTTGTGTTATGCGTTTTTAAA
This sequence comes from Tricholauxania praeusta, assembly GCA_949775025.1. Classification (NCBI taxonomy): domain Eukaryota; kingdom Metazoa; phylum Arthropoda; class Insecta; order Diptera; family Lauxaniidae; genus Tricholauxania; species Tricholauxania praeusta. The sequence continues at coordinate 78,900,590 of OX459030.1, forward strand.
CTCTGATGCAAACAAATAAATTACGCTTAAGAGTGCAGCGTGTTTCAGTCTGACAGCGGTAAGACTTTTTTGTTATTGCAATAACACAAATATATGCACAAATAATGTACTTTTTTAAGACATTGGTTTTCACTACTTTGGCCATTATAAAATAAATATATTTTGTAAAAGTGTGATGAATCTCGCGGGACGGAAAAATGTTCAAGGTGGGTTCTTAATATACCGAGATATGTATTTGGTCCATTATTCGATCGATAAAATGCAGAAGTCTTTGACCAGCGGCAAAAAATGAGTCCCCCAAATTTTTATGAAATTTGATATGGAGATAGATTGAACCTTGAGTAAAGATATTTGTTAAGAGTGGGCCGCTTAACAAGAAAAAATCTCCACGGCTAAACTAAGTAATGGACCGATTTTGATGAAATTTAGTTCGGATATAGATTGAACCCTAAAAAATATTTCTCAAAGCTCTGAGTTCTTTTAGTGGGCGTGGCACCACAATTTTGATAAAATTTGGTGCAGGGATAGATTGAATCTTGGGGAAAGGTATTCAGTTTAAAATATACAGTGCCACGCCCCCAATAGGAAAATATGTTTTCACATCTAAGCTAACCGATCGATTTTAATGCAATTTGGTATGGAGATAAATTGCACCCTAAGGAAGACAAAAAGTGAGCGGTAGGCACGGTGGGCTTTAACCAACTTTTAATAAAAGTGTGAGTTACAACAAAAACTTTAATTGGGGATTATTTGGGATGTAATTTAGAGTCGATATATGAAAAATATAAGAAATCCTTAGAGCTTTTTTTTTTTAATTCCATATTTACTGTTTTTTAATGATATTACGTATGGGCATTTCCACAGAAAAGTCTACCCTGATACCCTGATGCATTATTAAAGAGAGATATTCAAATTTAATTAAATTAAAGAGTTCAAAGCTTTCCGTAGTTACGATGGCTATATATCGGGCTATAAAGTTCAAGTTCACGTTTTCGTTAGTTTTACTTATTTCTAAGAGCATCTTCTCATTACAATTTACATTTCTAAGAGTATTTGTGCAATTTCATTCCTAACGCATAACCTTGGCTAGAATGACAACTAACCGTAAAATAAATGCAAAAGAGCACACAAATATCAATTAATGGTAAAATTTTGATTTGATTTCAATGAAATTCTAAGATAACGTAACGCCAGAAAAAAAACATATATTCTCATTATCTCTACTCTGACGATCGCAAGTGCGTGAAATTTTGTATGTTAACAAAGGTCAATAAATTGAACTAATTTTAATAAAAAACTCGGTTACTAAACAAATAGTTAATTTTATAATAAATTTCGAAAGTGTGTAACGTAACGCCAAATTGTAAATAATTTCCTTGTATTAAAATTTGTTTATTTTAAATTTTTCGACTTTTAACTTTTTATGACGTTCTTCAACATTTTCCATATCTTATCAACCTCTTTCAACTTTTTAAGTGTTTTCCATATTTTTTCTATGTATTTAACCATAATAATATTTAATTCATACTATGCAACTGATTTCAACATATTTCATATTTTTTCCACTTTTTCAGCATCCAAACGAAATACCTGTCTCCTGGTAGTTATATAATAGCTAAAATTGATGTTTTATTTGCGCTAAATAATTTTTTTAAAACAATTTTAGATAAAAATTTTTCAATGGAAATTTAAGTAACGTAACGTCAGATACTAAGGCTAATAACAAATAAGTCGAGAAAAGTTTTTAAATTTGACAACTTGGAAAATAAACCTATGTATATTATATGAAGTCCTACTAAAAAAAGTTTTATAATAAAAGCTTTACTCAATTCGCAGAGTTTTGCAATTTCGTAATCCAAGTCAAAAACCCACATCTGTTTTTTGTAACGTAACGCCAGTGCACATTTTTGCTTATATCTTGAAATCCTTATGGTCGATTGTTGTCAATTTTACTGCTTAATATAGTGCTACTTAATTACTATGCAAATATAAAAAAACCTTTTTAAAAATGTGCCAGTTTGTATTTTTTTTAAAATATGTTTTCGTACAAACGTAACGTAACGCCAGAATGGAAATGCCCATATGCATAACATACGTATGAAATTTAAAAGTTATTCGATTTTCTTCAAATTTTGACACGTCAAAATACTTTAATAGGTAGCACTACAGTCTAAATTTCAGCTTCCTAGATGGTTGGGGTCTAGAGAAAGAACCATATTTAGACCTGAAAATAGTCTTGTTTAGTCCGGTTTAAATATATTTGTTCTATAAGCCCTCAAGTCTAAATTCAAAGTTGTGGATATCAATTTTTTTTTGTTATATAACCTATTATACATAAAAAATAATTTTAAGCCTCTAGACCTTAAGACTTATTTTTGCGACCCGATTAAGTTAAATACGTCTTAGTAAAATACTTATGACTGCCTTGAAAACGGTGTACTTAATCGTAGTTTTATTCATAATACTAAAGACTGATCTTATTATGTTTATCTATTTATTCGCTTTTAAATGAGATACCATGTAGTGAAAATGGTTGACCAGGCCCAGAGATATCAAACATTGAATTTGGCTTTTTTCGCAAAGATTGCATTTTTTTCGAAATGTGACCTAACATTACTCAAGACCCCGAATATCTAGGGAGCTGAAATTTGAACTGTGAGACTGTCTTTTTAGGTTCTTTAACGTGTCAAAATTTGAGCACAATCGGATGTTTTTTAAATTTCATACGTACGTTATACACATATTATACTTACGGTGACCATCCGTTCTCTTTTTAACAGAACAGTTCTGTTTTTAAGGCGCTTGTTCTGCTTATTTTTTTTTTAATGGAAAATTACGAAAGGCTTCTGTTTTTCGCAAATGTTGTTTTTTGTTCTGCTTTCATGCGCCACGCAAATCTACTTTTTACTAACCTACAACATAAATCTATTTCTACTAACGGCATCCCTTTGCTTATCGATATGTTAGTTGCTATCGATATCAATTAGCAATCCCTATCAAAAAGCTGATTGTACAATGTAATTACCGTGACGCTAAGTTTATTGGTTTGGATTTGAACCCGAATTTTTGCTGTTTTTTTCGCTGAACGCAGGGATGAAATTTGTTGACCTTTCATGATCAAGAAAATAATTTCGGAGTTTGAAAAAACAGGAACTGAAAACCTAAGTAAAATGAAAGATTGAGTCAAAAGTTTTTTGTAATAATTGCGTTGATTATCTACATCAGTGGGATTATGCATTTACAGAGGTTGAAGTGATAATGGGTACTGTTGAGTACAATGCCATCTTCGAATAAGGTTGAAAGACGTTTGACTCATATTATGGGAAAGAGGAGCCGAATTAAAATTAACTACAGCGAACTATTTGATGAGTTTACGTGTGTTAAAAGTTATGTGACTTGTGAGAAACTAAAGAAATGGACAGATGGTGGAAAGTTAGTCGAGAATAAAGGGGTTGAAATATTTCACTATTTAAAAAAAAAATTCCATATCTTTTCAAAATATTTTATACATAGTGTGGTATTTTCTATTTTAAGACTGTTAAATTTAATTTAATAACGAGGTGCAGCTATGATCTTAACTGCTTAGATATTAAGTAATATTTACAAGCTTAGGAAAACATTATTAAAAAAACTTATAACTCAGAAAATTACCAATGATTTGCATTTGATGCATATATTTTGGTTACACTATTCTAAGCGAAAAGGGCGTATCTCAAAAAAACAAATATCTGAGATTCTTATGACATCGGATAGCTTAAGAAATTAAGTGTCTAATAAAATTCTTCAAGTGCCGGAACCTTAGTTCAAACATATAAATTTGATTTGTTTCTTTTTTATTAATTTTTGTTACTTTCAATGTTAAAAAATATGTACGTTTCTACAAACACAATTTTTGTTCTGTTTTTCAATTTAAACTTATGGTCACCGTAATTATACTAGATAATATTACTAAAAAGCAGTAAAAATGGAATTAAAAAAAAAATCTCTAAGGATTTTTTCCCTTTTGATGCATTTCTACTTTGATTAACATCCCAAATAATTCCACATTCAAGTTTTTGTTCTAACTCAACTTGTCATTTAAAGTTGGTTAAAGCCCACCGTGTAAGGATAAAGCAACATTTTTTTTGGGAGCGATGACAAAAAATAGCTCTTTGAAGTTTGGTCTTTCAACACTAAAAAATGTTTTTTGTTTCTTTTATGCGCGCTTCATTAGATGAAGTTCATGATTTGAGCTCGAATGCACAGGATTTAGATAAACAACAACTTCGTACTCTTTGTTTGTGAGAGAGTAAGAATTATCTATGTATAAATAGGCAGTTGCAAAATCGATCCATCCCCTTTTAAGTGCCATAACACCTCATAAACGCTTAATTTTTTTTTTGTTGTAAAGGTAGAAGAGAAGCAGTGCATGTGAATGTAATTTTTTGCTAATAGTGCGGAGCCATGCCTGCAACAGGAAACTACGTTTCCCTGGTTAAAACTTTGGACTGATTTTGATGTTATTTGGTTTGGAGATAGATTGAAACTTAAGGAAAGGTGCTAAAATCTTCAAGTTCTAAAAATGGGCGTGCCACCACCACTAATGGGTAAAAACGGTGTCACGACGGAACCACTATACCTTTTTTGATAAAATTCGGTAAGTAGAGAGATTCAAACTTGATTAAGGACATTTGGTTTGAGTGGGTGGAGTCACGCCTCTAACAGAATAAAACGTTTCAAGATTAGGCTAATAAGCCAATTGTGAAGAAATTTGGTACAGAAATATATTGAACACTGCGGAAATTTATTAGTTTTAAAGTGGAGGGTGACACGCTCTCAAAAGGAAAATATTTTCTCACAGCTAAAATTATGTACCGATTTTGATGAAATTTGATATGGAGATAGATTGAGTCTTGAGAAAAAGTATATGTTTAAAGTGGATGGCACCACGCCCCTAACAGGAAAATATATTTTCTTAACTAAACTAATCGACTGATTTTGATGAAATTTGGTATGGATATATGTATATTGAACTGTAAGGAAGAGATTAAGATAGGTCTATACCATGTCTCCATAATTTTTATTTTTGAAAGCGATGACAAATAATAGCTCTTTTTATATCAGTTCTTTAACACCAAAAGCATTTTTAATGGTTGAGTTTCAACCACTCGACGAAACTAGTTTTAATAAAATTGTGAAGCGAACCGTGTACAGTTTTTGATGCTTTTAAGATCAAGTGAAATTTTAATATATGCTATGATAATTGTTTTTTATGTATTTTGAGTCGCTGAACACGATGAAGTCACTAATTTTTGCAAATATGCAAATTTTTTTGTGTTAATCATAATTTTTCATGGAAAAAAGTCGAAACAAGAAAAAACACTTTTTTGTCGGCCGAAAAACAAATGAAAAAAAGAATTTTTTTTATTATCTTTTGTGGGTTTTGAAAAGAAAAAAAAAATAAAAAAAATGTTTTTATATGTTATGTTATTGATCATTGTCCATGGAAAAGAATTGAAAATATTAAAAAAATATTCTTTTAGTCGCGATGTTATAAGAGTCGACATCACCACTGCTCCTATAGTATTATGGCGGACGAAAGCAATGACATATCAGGCAAAGAGCAACTGTCCATTAGCTTAAGACTATTTGACTAAAAAAAAATTACAGTTTGTAAAAATAAATACAAAGGTGCTGTTTTTTAACTGTGGAAGTCATAAACTGAACTATGGTAAATGAAGACATAATGAAACTCTTCCGAGTATCGATCCTTCGTAGAAAGTGCATATCAAATATACAAACGTTCTGCGAACCCAATGGACTCAAATATATAAGAGTAACGCTGTATTTAAGGAGCATTATGTGGAAATCGTTATTGCACTTGAATCACTATCAAAAGACGGTAATATAAAAACGAGAAAAGCTGCTTTTCAACTGCAATGCGCTACCACTTACTTGGAATTTATTAGTTGTGTTTGTCTCATTAGTTAGTGTTTGTTTCATAGGCAAATATTCGGCACATCTGCAACCGATAGTAAATACTTTATAGTCAACAAATATAGACTTACTTCAATGTTCAAAAAATACCTTGAAAATACCGATGTTGAGAACCAAAATACTATAGCCGACCCCGAAGAAATCACTGAGGAACAAATTTCCGAATGCCGCGTGTCACAAATCTGCAAAAACATCGTGCCAATCTTCCAGCGCAGACTTGTATCGAATTTTGGAAGAGATCTCTAATCTTTCCGTACGTAGATACACTAATAATGACTATGAATCAGAGTTTTTCTGAGAACTTACCCTCTCATGTTGCGTCATCACGTAATGCTTGATATTACGTATGAAGATTTCTTAAAGTACTTTCGCCCCACCCTGAAGCAAACCATGCCTCAGAGTATTTTATTTGAAAAAACTAAAATGAAAAACTATTAAAAACTGAAGTTATGGTTCAAAGACCATTCGTCAAACACTTTCACAAACACAACTTTGAGCATTATACAATTTAACATTAAATTTTTCTTTAAATCATTAAACATTCAAAAACTTGCAAGACAATTAAACTTCACAACACGACACTGTAATGTTGTCATGGTCTTCTTTCCTGCTAACAGCTGTTTTTTGGTTTTGTCGGATGCTAAGAATTATATATATTGTTACGAAATTTCTGTCTCTTTGACGATAATTTCGATCTCTCACACTTTTCTGAGTTCGATCACTGGATTGTGTAACAATTAAAAACACACAAACTTACTTATTTAGTTATAAAATGGTTTATTTTATTAACGTTCAAATTCTAATATTAATTTAACACTGTATAGAAAACTGTTTTGTTCTACTACGGATCACACTGTATTCATTTTATTGCTTATTGCTTCGCTGTTCTAACTCAACTGTGTCCTCAGCTCAGATGACAACCCTTTTTATACTGCAGTCATCACTCTCTCGAATAATCCAGTACCTTCTAAGTGGCGTATATTCTACCATTATCTACAACCTACTAGTGCTACTTTGTAGCGTGCATTCTACCACTATCCACAATTCACCACAATTCACCAGCATGGCGCACTGACGTTGAGCTAGCTATTATGCTAGATGCTATTATTAGATGGCGTTGTACGTTGTACGACGGCGATAATTTCTCTCGGTTGTTGACTTTTTATTGTTTACTGCAGCGTCTGTTCGGTTTATTATTTTTAGCATTTTGCGCTAGATGGTGCTAATATCGTTTAGTTTCTTTTGTTGGTATTTATTTCAAGAGTCTTCTAGCATAAACCAAATTTCGCTACACTGCCCTCCACTTAAACTTGTTCGTCCCGAACAAGAGTCTCTCCGTTTCTAGTATAAGGTGCCAGTCTTTCGATGTGGACTACCTTTAATTTACTTTTGTTCCCAGGGTATTTTTGGATTCGATACACAACATCATTAATCCTTGTGACGATCCGGTAAGGTCCCTCCCAATGAGTCTGTAATTTAGGAGACAAGCCTCGTTTTCGTTGTGGGTTATGTAGCAGCACTAGTTGACCTTCTTTGAACCCTTCAGTATTTGCTCGCAGGTCATACCGAGCTTTCATCTTGTCGCTAGCCAATTGAGTACGTCTCCTGATAAGCTCGTGTATATCTGCTAATTCTTCTCTTTTCCGCGACATGTAATCGTCAGCATGGGTCGTTTCTGGGACAACGCTTACTCCGTACTTCAAATCTGCTGGAAGCCTTAAGTCCGTACCAAAAATGGCTTTTGCTGGCGTGACTGTAGTGGTATCGTGTATTGCCGACCGATAAGCCATCAGAAACATTGGTAGATGCTCATCCCAATCTTTTTGTCCTTTATCAACAACCTTTTTTAAATGCTCCTCAAGAGTACGGTTGAACCTTTCGACCATGCCATCGGACTGAGGATGCAAAGCTGTGGTGCGTGTCTTCTGTATTCCGAGCATGTCACAAACCTCCTTAAAAAGTGTCGACTCAAAATTTCGTCCTTGGTCGGAATGCAACTCAAGTGGAGCTCCATATCGGCAAATCCAATTTTTGATGAAAATGTCTGCCACTGTTTTTGCTTCTTGATTGGGAATGGGATATACTTCTGGCCACTTACTGAAATAATCAATCACCACAAGGATGTATTTATTTCCTGCATTGCTGATTGGAAAAGGTCCCGCTATATCCATGGCTATCCTCTCAAAGGGAGCTCCAACGTTATACTGATGCATTTTTCCCCGAGTGCGTTGCCTTGGTCCTTTAGCAATTGCACATTGGTCACAACGGCGGATCCAGTCAGCAACTGATTCTTGGCATCCTACCCAATAAAACCGTTTCTTTATTTTCTCTGTGGTTTTCGTTATGCCCAGATGTCCACCACTCGATCCATTGTGATAATCCTCGATTATTTCATTAAATTTGGCCTTTGGAATAACCAGCAGTTTTGAGCGAGTTTTACCATCCTCGCTTTCCCAGATTCGGTAGAGACAACCATCATGCAACTCCAAACTTTGCCATTGCGCCCAGTATGCTTTACAGATTTGGCTTTCATTTGAAATTTCTTGCCACGCCGGTTTCCTACCCAGCTCCTTATACTTAATTATAGTTGCCAAATCTGTATCATTGCGCTGGTCCCGTTTTACCTCCTCTTTTGTCCACTTTTCTTCAGGCAAAACGTTCAAAAGGCGCACATCAATTGTTCCAGCTTTATTTTCTGTTCGCGAACAATGACCGCATTCTATTTTACATGGACGACGGGAAAGTGCATCCGCATTTCCATGCTGGCTTCCTTTGCGATGCTCTATGGTGAAATCATAGCTCTGCAAGCGTTCTATCCACCGTGCGATTTGACCTTCAGGATCCTTGAATTGAAGTAGCCACCTTAATGCCGCATGGTCTGTCCTCAGGAGAAAGTGCTGTCCATATAAGTACTTATGGAAGTGTTTCACGCATTCCATTACTGCCAGTAACTCTCTCCGAGTTACGCAATAATTCCTCTCAGGTTTCGACAGAATTTTGCTGAAATATGCGACGACTTTTTCTTGACCATTGATGATTTGGGACAAAACTCCTCCAATACCATGGCCACTCGCATCGGTGTCCAATACAAATTCTTTGCCGGGTATTGGGTACGCGAGTATTGGCGCTGTGGACAGTAATTCTTTCAGTTTTTGGAATGCAGTTTCCTGTGCCCCACTCCATTCGAATTTTCGATTTTTCTGTGTCAGCTCATGTAGACTACCTGCAACATTTGCGAAACCAGGAACAAAGCGTCTGTAATAAGTGCATAGACCCAGAAAACTTCGCAACTCATGAAGATTAGATGGTCGTGGCCAATTTTTCACAGCTTTTATTTTATCTTCATCTGTGTGTATTCCTTCTGACGTAACCTTGTGCCCCAGATATTTGACTTCACGCTGGAAAATTGAGCACTTTTTCGCACTTAATTTTAGTCCAGCTGCCTCCAAGCGCTCAAACTCTTCCTCCAGATTTTTCAAGTGGTCATCAAAATCTTTACCCATGATGATTATGTCATCGAGATACACTAGACAAGTCTTCCAATGTAGTCCTTTGAGAACTCGTTCCATTAACCGTTCAAACGTAGCTGGAGCGTTACAAAGACCAAACGGCATGACGTTGAACTGCCATAGACCATTCCCAATACTAAAGGCAGTTTTCTCTTTGTCTTTTTCATCTATTTCCACCTGCCAATATCCACTTTGTAAGTCCAGGGTGGAAAACCATGTTGCTCCAGATAACGTATCCAGTGTATCATCGATTCTGGGTAATGGGTAGCTGTCTTTTTTAGTGACGTCATTCAATTTTCTGTAATCCACACAGAATCGCATACTTCCATCCTTTTTCTTCACAAGTACGACCGGTGAACTCCATGGGCTTTCTGATGGTGCAATGACATTTTCTCGCGCCATATCTTCTATAAGGCCCGTCACTTCTTCTCTCTTAGCGAGCGCTAGCCTCCTTGGAGGTTGACGAATCGGCTGAAAATCACCTGTATCAATACGATGTTTGACAACTGATGTTCGGCCATTATTTTCTCCTTTGGACGCAAATATCCGCCAATGTTTTTGCAGAAACCATTTTGCTTTATTTTTGTTCTGGGCAGACAACTCCTTCGTCCATTCTTTCGTCAATACTTCCATGGCCGACGATTTCGTTAAAGTTGGGCCTTGTGTGTTCTGCTGGTTATTTTCACAATTTATCACAGCCGTAACTTTCTCACATTGCGCTATAAGTTCACCTTTTTGCATCCATTTCGGCTTATTTGTTGGATTCAAAATTCGCACCGGTATTTTTCTGTCTATTCTTTTGTTTACTAGGGTCTTTCCAATAATCAGGTCTTTCTTAAAATTTTTCTTATCTGCTTCCACTACCCACAGATGGCTTGTCCCACAGTCTTCATTTGTTGTGGCCCAAATAATTTCTTCGGTGTTGGGTTCGATTCGACAGCGCTCACTTATGTAGACTCTTGCAATTGTTAATTTTTGTCCACAGCCAATGTCTAAAGGTAACTCTACATTGGCATACCTTAACGTTTTTTTTTTAAGATCCAAAGTGAACCCGTGTCGAATCATGAAGTCCACGCCAATGATAACCTCATCGGTGATGTTTGCAACAATAAAATCATGTTCCACAGTTTTGTTGCCGATAAGAATACTCGCTGTAACTTTTCCTACTATTTGCGCAATTTCTCCTGTCGCTGTTCTCAATTGAATCCCATTTAACGGCGTTACTCGTCGTCTATCAAATAAGTCTCTCCTCACAATTGAGTGCGATGCGCCTGTATCCAAAGTAAGCTCACATGGTCTTTCGTTGATTTTTCCACCGATGGTAAGGCTGTTGGAATTTCGGCAGAGCTTCGAAACAAAGACTATGGGGCAATCATCTGTAAGAGTCAGCTCACGCCCCGCTGTACTGACTCTCTTTAGTTTAACGACTGCTGCTCGCTACCATTTTCGCCATCGTTCACCCTATTTCCAATTTTTCTTCTTGGTGAACGTGATGCAGATCGCTTACGACGTGATTTGCAGTCACGTGCCATGTGTCCCTGTTTACCACAGTTGTAGCATTTTCCGCTGAAGCTACTGCTGGCGAACGATGAATTTTTCTTTTCAGCCTCCACCTCCATCCGACGAGTTTTCAGTGATGGGCGGCATGTCAACGCAATCGTCTCCTGCGTGAGGGCAACCGTTACTGTTTCATTAAATGTCGTCTTCGGGCTCCTCATTGTCTCGCGTTTTGTTTCTGAATCACGTATGCCGTCAATAAACGCCTCTATTTTGAATTTTTCTGCTACGACACTTAACTCGTCAGGATAGGAAAGGTGTGCCAATCGCTCAATATCCGCAGCATACTCCTGCAAGGACTCACCAGATTTCTGGATACGACTTTTCAACTCCAATCTGTGAATCTGCTTCATGTGGTCACTGCCATATTTTCACTGTAAGGCATCCATCACCGCCTTGTAATTTTTCTGCTCCGCCACTGGAACCGTTTGCAATACTTCTGCCACAATTAGCGCTGCAGCTGCGCTTTCGTTATCCCAAGGGTTGTGACCAGATGTTGTTTCAAACTGGAGGTTGAAAACACTGAATGGCGTTGTTCCATCGAATGAGGGTGCCTTAAGCCTCTCTGCGCTGATTTCTCTGATAACTTGAGTGGTTGGTTCACTTATTTCCAACTGTTGAATCCTTTTATTAACGTCCTCAAAATTATTTTGAACTTTTTCAAGATTATTTTGAACTTCTTCCTTGAACGATTCAACGTCATCTCGTATCTCAGTCACTTTTGCATCGAGGCCATCTACCATTTTGGCAAGCTCCGTTCGAACAGCTTCAATGTTTTGATTCATTGCGTGGATCTGCGTCGCGTTCTGACTTAACTTTTGGTCTATTTGCAGTGCATTTTGACTTAGCTTTTCGTCTATTTGCAGTGCATTTTGACTTAACTTCTCGTCTATTTGCAGTGCATTTTGACTTAAGCTCTGATCAATTTCTTCTCGAACCGCCTGGATCTGCAGCGCGTTCTGACTTAACTTCTGATCTATTTGCAGTGCATTTTGATTTATTGTCTGCGTCATCGCCATTAACATTTTCTCGAACTTTGACATATCTACAACTTCACCACTTGCCGCTGATCCAGAAGCTTCTTCCACTTTCGCTGCTGATTCTGATACATCACTATAAAATTCATGCTCTTCCAGGTTAACACCTTGAGCCTCAAGAGCCTGCCGTAAGCGTTTCTGTAACTCCACTTTTCCGCCAGTAGATTGCAGACTTAGCTGCTGCAACTCCTTCTTCAGTTGATCCACTTTTAGTTCGTCAAACTTAACCATTTTTATTTATTTATTTTTTTTTTTTTTTTAATTGATTGTTAATTTTTTTTTTACACAATCCCACTTCTGACACCAATTGTTACGAAATTTCTGTCTCTTTGACGATAATTTCGATCTCTCACACTTTTCTGAGTTCGATCACTGGATTGTGTAACAATTAAAAACACACAAACTTATTTAGTTATAAAATGGTTTATTTTATTAACGTTCAAATTCTAATATTAATTTAACACTGTATAGAAAACTGTTTTGTTTTACTACGGATCACACTGTATTCACTTTATTGCTTATTGCTTCGCTGTTCTAACTCAACTGTGTCCTCAGCTCAGATTACAACCCTTTTTATACTGCAGTCATCACTCTCTCGAATAATCCAGTACCTTCTAAGTGGCGTATATTCTACCATTATCTACAACCTACTAGTGCTACTTTGTAGCGTGCATTCTACCACTATCCACAATTCACCACAATTCACCAGCATGGCGCACTGACGTTGAGCTAGCTATTATGCTAGATGCTATTATTAGATGGCGTTGTACGTTGTACGACGGCGATAATTTCTCTCGGTTGTTGACTTTTTATTGTTTACTGCAGCGTCTGTTCGGTTTATTATTTTTAGCATTTTGCGCTAGATGGTGCTAATATCGTTTAGTTTCTTTTGTTGGTATTTATTTCAAGAGTCTTCTAGCATAAACCAAATTTCGCTACAATATTACCACGACAAAGAAGATTGATATCAAAGTTACCAGATAAAAGTTAGTTAAAACACTATTCAAATCACAAAAATATTGCACCCAGTTATTGCTTCTATTGTAGACGCAAGATAAAAAAACATTTTTATGATTACCACATATGGGGTAAAACATACGAAAACGCCACCTGAAAAAATTGTTGACTCCGATTTGGATGAAATTTGGCATTATTGTATTACCAAATATTTCCGCAACAAATTTAATCGCAATCCTCAACAGCAAGAAACAAATATGTGATTCCTTGGATTTTCAATCATCATCCATCAGCAACATCCATCACCATCATCCGTCATCATTATTCATTATCATCGTTCATCAACACTAAATTCCATGCATGAAATATGAACCCATGAACTTATGAACCCATGAAACCTTAAGTGTAAGTATACATACATAAATTTTTTCAAATAATCTTTCACCCTTTTTCAGGAATTTTTAAATAAAATATTCTTTGTAATATATTTGTATCGTAATACATCGAAAGGGCATTACATGACACTAGGCTCAAATTTCAATTCCGAAATGACCCAATCCACCAACCTTTCCCTCCAACCCCAACATAATGAACCTAATCCATACCCCACCTCACCCTACACATAACCCTTCTCACCCTACACATACCACTACCCATTCTACACACTCCTCTCTCCGGAGAAGGAGATTCCCTTATAAATTTCAACACTATTACACTACCCAACCTCTTTGATGCTAATTTGGAAACACATGCCATTTCGGTAAAATTACCGCAATTCTGAAATAATTGTCCAGAAGCATAGTTTGTCCAAGCAGATATTGAGCTCTCCACCAAAAATATCACAGCTGACAAAACCAAATATGAGTATCTAATCACTGCACTCCCACAAGATGTGATTATCACAGTTTTAGACTTCAAACCTCCAACGAATAATCTGTATGAAGTACTAAAAAAAGTGCTTATCGAATGACACTCTTTAAGCGAGAACAAGCGACTTGATAAAATATTCTCTGACATAGAGGTGGGTGACCGAAAACCATCTCAGTTTAGTAGATCGCATCTACTTCTAGCAGGCTGTTCAGCATGAAAATTACCGAAGAGCATACTTACTTACTTACTTGGGTGGCCATAACAACCCGTTACCGGGTTACGGCCGACCTCAAAAGCTCTCTCCAGGCGCCTGTGCTTTGCGCACGTCTTCTCCAATCATTCACACCAAGCGTGGATAGGGTTTCCTCGGCTTGGTCTTTCCATCAGAGGCATGGTCTTCCTCTTCGTCGTCGCCCAACGGCTTCCGCATCAAACACCTTTTTCGCCGGAGCTTCTTCGTCCATACGCACAACATGTCCCAGCCAGCGTAGACGTTGAATAGTGATGCGCTTGACTATGTCAATGTCAGCGTAGAGCTCGTACAGTTCGTGGTTCATTCGAATACGGTAGTCGTCGCCGACGTGAACAGGACCGAAGATTTTGCGAAGAATTTTTCACTCAAACACCCCAAGCGTGGCTGCATCAGTCTGCGACACAACCCATGCTTCTGCGCCGTAAAGTAGCACGGGTAAGATGAGCGTCTTGTAGAGTGTCAGTTTTGTCGGGCGAGAGAGGTCTCTACTACTCAATTGCTTACTGAGACTATAGTAACACCTATTAGCAAGAGTTAGTCTTCGCTTTATCTCCAGGCTGACATCGTTTTGAGTGTTCACGGCGGTGCCAAGATAGGTGAATTCCTTGACAACTTCGAAAGTATAGTTGTTCGCAGTAACAAAGGATCCAATACGCCGCATCTCCCTGTTTGTGGACAGCATATACTTTGTTTTGCCCTCGTTCACCGTCAAACCCACTTTCGCTGACTCTTTTTCGATAGCAGAGAACGCAGCAGTAACATCTCGCTTACAACGTCCAATGATATCAATATCATCGGCATATGCAAGGAGCTGGACACTTTTGTAGAAAATAGTGCCATTACGATGTACACTGGCTCTTCGCAACACCCCTTCCATCACAAAGTTGAAGAGGTTGCAGGATAATGGATCGCCCTGTCTGAAACCTCGTTCGGTATCAAATGGTTCGGAGAGGTCCCTTCCTACTCTAACGGAGCTGGCTGTGTTGCTCAACGTCATTCTGCAAAGCCGCACCAGCTTCGCAGGTATACCGAACTCAGATATGGTGGCATACAGGCAATCCCGTATCGGGCTATCGAAAGCTGCTTTAAAATCGATAAAGAGATGATGGGTATCGATCTGTTTTTCGTGGGTTTTTTCCAGGATTTGACGTAGTGTGAAGATCTGGTCTATGGTGGAGTTACCAGGTCTAAAGCCGCACTGATAAGGCCCAATCAGTGTGTTGGCAAACGGCTTAAGTCTTTCACACAGTACAGTCGACAGGACCTTGTAAGAGATGGCAAGAAGACTGATTCCCCGGTAGTTAGCGCAGATTGTCGGGTCACCTTTCTTCAGTACAGGACAAAGGACACTGAGATTCCAATCATCGGGCATGCTTTCAACTAGCCATATTTTGCAGATGAGTTGATGCATACACCCTATCAGCTCATCGCCGCCGGTCTTGAACAATTCAGCTGGCAGGCCATCGGCACCAGCCGCTTTGTTGTTCTTAAGTCGTTGGATCACAACTCGTACCGCGTTATGGCTAGGTGGTGGTACGTCCACACCATCGTCGTTGATTGGTGGTATCGGGTTAATTTCTCCAAAGGCGGGATTGGTGGAGTCATCGCCAGCAAGCAGCTTGGAAAAGTGTTCCCTCCATAATCTCAGTGTACCCTGCGTATCCGTAACCAGATTTCCATGTTCATCTTTACAGGCAGATGCTCCGGGCTTGAAACCTTGGGTCAGACGCTTGACTTGTTGGTAAAATTTTCGAGCATCATTCCTGCCCCGTAACACTTCGAGTTTCTCACGCTCGTGCCTTTCCTGCTCTCGTTTCTTGCGTCTGAAAAGGCGCCTCTCATCCTTTCTCTTTTCCCGGTAGTTTTCGTGCACGGCTCGCGTTGCTGCTGACTGCAGGGTTCTTTTGTAGGCGGCGTTTTTCACTGCAGTAGCTTCGCGACACTCCTGGTCATACCATTGATTTCGCGGAAGTGGGTGTCGGAAACCAATGACTTCCTCAGCGGCAGAGCGCATGGAGCGGGATATAAGCGCCCAAAGTCCACCGGCATCATCGGGTAGAGAGTCAGGTTGAAGGAGCAGTTCTGAGAGGCGAGCGGAATAGGCTTCGGCCGTCCGATGTGAGCGCAGCTTAGCGACGTCCAGCTTTCGTTGCGTACCAGAGCGTACATCCTTTGCATTGCACAGCCGCATGCGTATCTTGGCTGCAACAAGATAATGATCGGAGTCAATATTGACTCCCCGGAACGTACGAACATCTAGCACGCTCGAAGCATGCCTTCCGTCGATCACAACATGATCGATTTGGTTGCGAGTTTTCTGATCTGGGGACAGCCAGGTGGCCTTGTGGATATCGAGGTGTTGAAATCTGGTGCTACTTACTACCATGTTTCGCGCCGCGGCGAAGTCGATCAGCCGTAGACCGTTGTTTGAGGTGGTCTCGTGAAGGCTGAACTGACCGACAGTGGGGCCGGGCAGCGGTCGTATACTCCCTCGAGTCTCGCATAGAAGGCATCTTTGACAGCATCGTCCTTTTCCTCCGTCGGGGCGTGCGCGCAAATCAAGCTGATGTTGAAAAATCGAGCCTTGACGCGGATCGTAGCCAACCTTTCGCTCACATGTGTGAACCTGGAGATATGGTGGCGAAGTCTCTTGCTTACTACGAATCCGCATCCCAATTCGCGCCTCTCCGCATGGCAGCTGTAGTAGATATCGCAACTTGCTTGCTTAGAGCAACCTTGTCCTATCCATCTTATTTCCTGGATGGCGGTGATGTCAGCCTTAATTTTTCCGAGGGCATTCGCCAATTCGATAGAGGCACCTTCCCTATTGAGGGTCCGGATATTCCAGGTGCATATCCTTAAATCATAGTCCTTTTTTCGTTTGCAGTGGTCGTCAACGTTGAGGGGTTCATTGTCCGAGGCTTTTTTAGTCTTCATTGGAGTGTTTCTTTTACGTGGCGGGTACCAAACCCTGCGCACAACCCAGTTTACTTCCAGGGAGGACACGCTGCACACATTCGCTCACTATCTCAGCGGATGCGGAGATAGCTACCCAGATGGAGCCGCGGGGAGGCTGTGTGTCAACTTGCTAATGGTTGGCTCAGAGATCGCTCTGGCAATCCCCAGGTGGAAAGCAATCAGAAACTTTACTCTGATCAACCAAAAGCCAATCCATCCAATAGCATCCGAAGAGCATAAATATCGTTTTAACGAGCTCAGGTTATAAGGAACTAGAGGAAATTCTAAATATAGTAGATAGATTATGGGAAGTAATGAGCGAAAACGAAGTTTCAGCAATTCAGAAAAATTCAAACTTACCAAACCATACACCAAACGATTTCACACTCACAATACAATCATTGACACAAACAGCTACACAACTATTAGATATGAGAAGCAAATTATCATTAGAGGTAAAATTGATCAGATCTGAACGAGATCGTGAACATTCATACTTACATACCCGTTCCCATTCGAGAGGATTCTCTAGAAACTGAAAAAATTCCAGAAGCAACTCAAGCTCACTCGTCCAATACAATCCAATAAACTAAAAGACTGCATCATCGCGACGACTAACTATGGAAGTCTATCCACGCTCACACGTTGTTTCTTCATTTACGACAACGCTGAAAAACTTAACTTCCTCGCTGACAGCGGCGTAGAAGTATCAGCACTCCCTTCTGTCAAATTCAAAGCCATAAAAAATCCGAAAAACAATCAGACATTATTTTAATGGCGGCTAACGGCACTTTAATATCAAATTTTGGAAAAAAAATTGCTCACTCTAAACCTAAAATCAAAACGAGACTTAACATTTACCTCCATTTTCGCAGACATTTCCAAACCAATTTTATGTGCTACTTATTGACTTAAAACACAAACGCCTCATTGATCCACTCACTAAATTATAAGTAAACGTGATTTCAGTATTTACAGAAACACCTTTACAAAATTATTCTCAATCGATAACAAATACACTGTGACTCAAAACTTTCCCATCTTTAACAACAGAACCTACTTATACTGCACCAAAAAAACACAAAATAGTGTACCAAGTTACAACTAAAAGTCACCTTTCAATAAACCTCTACGTCCAGATTTCCCAAAAATGAAAATAGCTAAACAAGAATTTGACTTCTTAGCTAAATTAGCGAAATATGGCATCTGCTGTCTATCTCCATGACAGCATCGCCACTACATTTGGTTCCTAAACGTGAAGCAAACGACTGGAGACCATGCGAAGATTGTAGGAGACTAAATACAATAACCGTTCCAGACCGCTACCTAATACCACATACACACGATTTTTCAATAAACTATACAACAACACCATTTATTCTAAACTAGATCTGGTGAGGGCCTATCACCAAATACCAATGGCACCCGAAGACATTCACAAAACAGCTATTGGAATAACTGAGATTCTCAGAATCCCCTTCGGCTTAAGAAACTCAGCACAAACTTTTCAAAGGTTCATAAGCGAAGTTCTAATTGGACTAGAATCCATATTCGTATACTTAGACGAAATTTTTATTGCCAACGATACAGAAGAATAACACATTCTCAGCTTACACTGATCATAAACCATTATTCAATGCACTTTACTCAAAAACAGAGCGTAGTTCCAGACAAATATGACACTTAAAATACATGGCACAGTTGACCAATACATTATACATTAAATGTACAGAAAATGTCGCAGACGCTCTATCGAGATGCGAGGTGGAAGAACTAAAAACACCCGACCTCAATCTAAAACAATTATATATGGAACAAGCAATTGATACAGAACTAAACAACACACTCAATAAAAACATTTACAATTTTGAACAAAAATATATACCATTCCCAAGAACATTCAACTTTGTTGCGAACATTCAACAGAAAATATCCACATATGCATATCACAAACACTACACAAGAAAGTCTTCGAACAAATATACAACATTTCTTATCCCGGAACTAGAGCTTCCAGACGACTAATAACACTACTCTACAAATTTTCAAAAAATTACACCACAACGGATGGCGATAACATTTTCTATAATGAAATTTTCCGTAGAATCCGAACATCGTAATGGTTTTTTTCGATTGGCCCCAATTTTCCATATAAAGGGCAAAACTCAAAAAAATGCACTGTTGAGAGCACATACTTCAGAAGTGCTTGTAAGAACTTTAATTGTCAGCAAACCCAATTTAAATTTTTTTTGTAATGTAGAAGAGAGTCTTACAAACATTTTAAAATACAAAATGTGCTAAAGGCCCCATCAGACTATGTGAGAAGTCATATAAAAAGTCATATGAGTTGTCAAATATGACAACTCTCATAGTGTGAATATGTTTATATTACACACATGAGTTTTCATATGAGAAAGAATATGACTATTTTGACATTCGATTCAAGTCTATTTGAAAAGAGAAGTCATATGAGTTTTGTGTTAAAAAAATAGATCTGGTCAAGTTTCTTCGTTATTAAAATACTGGATGGTCATTAATACCCTTACGAAGTTTATTCTTTAAAGAAAAACAATTATTTTGAATAAAATAAATACAAAAACTTACCTGCAGTCTTAATATCAGTCATAGTATGAACACAATAAAATAAATCTTATGCGATTTGACATATCATATCTAAAAACATACAAAAAAACATACCAAAAAGCATATGACTTTTCACATAGTCTGAAGGGGCCTCAAGGGTATTGATGTTATAGCTGCTTTGATCGAAAATAGGTAAAATAAATACCTGCAAGTTTTAAGCAAATTGATGACATTGATGTCGTCCGCCTTAGTCGATTTGAAAAATAATGTACATTTATAAAAAAAATGTTGTGTGCATTGATGTTAATAAAATACTGTAGTTATGACTTTTCTATAAGCAAATGCATATTTAGAATTTTTATAATAAAATTCTCTATAAGATGGGATGTCTAACTTTTTGTAACCCATATAATTAATTCCAGATAGAGGGCTTCAAAGTTGGAATTTCTTAAAAAAAACGAAAAATTGAGATTTATTTTACCTATTTTCGATCAAAGCAGCCATAACATCAATACCCTTGGCACATTTTGTACATTAAAATGCTTGTAAGACTCTCTTCTACATTACAAAAAAAAAATTAAAATTGGTTTTGCTGAAAATTAAAGTTCTTACAAGCACTTACTTGAAGTATGTGCTCTCAACAGTGTATTTTTTTTAGTTTTACCCTTTATATGGAAAATTGGGGCCAATCGAAAAAAACCATTACGATATTCGGATTCTACGAAAAATTTCACTATAGAAAATGTTATCGGCATTTGTTGTGAAAAATCTGGTTGAGTAGTGTAACACAACGCTAATTCTGGCCCATCATGGATTCACCCATGTATCAAAGAAAACATTATTAGATTGCTGCTTAAGACTACGCGACGCACATATGTAACAGCAAATAGTGTGTCTAGGGCTTAGAGTAAAAGAAAAACCAGAATAATGCACGGTGGGCCTTAACCAACTTTAAATGTCAAGTTGAGTTACAACAAAAACTTGAATGTCGAATTATTTGGGATGTTAATCAAAGTAGAAATGCATCAAAAGGAAAAAAATTCTTAGAGCTTTTTTTTTTTTAATTCCATATTTACTGTTTTTTAGTAATATTATCTAGTATAACACTGTGGAACAAATTTAGGTTAGCAAAAGTTAGGTCGATTCTGAGAGTGAGGGGTCAAAATAGAGGCTAAATTAGAAGATCCGTATCGCGGCGTTTCTTTATGTTAGTTCGAATTTTTTTTAATTGACCTTCGAACTTTGCAGTCAAATGCCGATTTTCAGCATATTGTTTATATGGTTTTTTGGCTATAACTTGTCGACTAATTGATATTTTTCAATCTGTAAAAGCCAAATTATTGGTAGAGACCTGTGCAATAATTTAAAATTTTTTAAAAAATTTATTTAGAAAATTTTTGTGGTGCTTATGAAGCAAAATGTTGGAAACATTTTTTTTTTTCTCCATAAAACTAAGTCTTTTTTGCTTTCTGTTTGATCTATAATATGCTTCTCAGTTTCGTCAATAAATCTCATTTGAAAAGAAAACGGTCTTAGTCGATAATTTGCTTTAAAAATCCCAAAACCATTAAATAAATAGCGATTTAGGTAGAAGTAATTAAAGAGGGAAGTTCGAAGAATAAGGAATTAGTAAAACAACTTTTTTGTTTTCAACCACCGCACAGGTAGCGATTTTTTTTTTATTTCGTACAAGCGAACTAACTTCAAAAATAAAGATTCAGTTAAGACTCGAAACTCAGCCGAAGCTGATGTCTTTTAATTTTTGCTCGGTCGTGATAAATTTGCTATTAATTTTTTTGGAACTTATTTCATTTTGTGAGTGATTTAAGTTAAGTGCATCGATTTCATAAAAATTACAATTGTCGGAACCAAAATGTAAAATGGACCATTTTTGTAATGTTTGTGGACGTTTCATAGCAAGCGATGAAAGATGTGGCAATGTGAGTGATTTATTTTTGGAAGCTTTTAAACCATATTTCTCGCAAAAGTTTTGCACTGACGTAAACTATGCCCCTAAAAAAAGTTTTCTTTAATTTCTATTCAACTCTTATGCAATGGAAAAGTTTATTTATCGATAGTTCACTAATCAGCTTAAAAATTGTGCTTTTGCACAAGACAAATAGAATGCCTCCTGTTCCGATTGCGTATAGCACTGACACTAGTGGAAATTTCGATAATTTGAAACACATTCTGGAAGTAGTCAATAAAAGGAACACCAGTGGCGCATTTGCTGCGGCCTCAAAATAGTTTCATTGATTACAGGCTTAACAGCATCTGGCCATCCAAAATATCCGTGTTTTTTGTGCGATTGGGATTCACGATACGGCGAAGGTATTAAAGGAAGAAACTAGTACAAACAGCATAACTGGAATAGTCGCATTGGACGGAAATGGCCTAAAGACAATAGGCTACACGAAAGTCTTGTTCCTGAAATGAAAATTTTGTTGCCGTTACTCCACATTAAACTTGGCATTGCTAAAAGTTTTTTGAAATGTATCGCAAAAAGACCAGCAGTATTCAACCGCTTAAAAGAAAGACATTTTTCCAAGACTAAGTAATGCCAAAATTCAGTAAGGGGTTGTTAATGGTCCCAACATACGGAAACTAATGAGTCGTCAAGATTTTGACCAAGTTCTGACAGACAGAGAATTAAATGCATGGCTCGCATTGAAAGCAGTCATTAAAGGACTTTTAGGTAAAGAACGCAAATACAACTACAGGCAATCTGTTGCAAACATGTTGGCAGCTTTCGATGAAATTGGGGTTAATATGTCGTACAAAATTCATCTCTTGCATCAGCATCTTGATCAACTCGCCAACTGAATCTGATGAGCAAAGCGAACGTTATCACCAAACTGCGCTTCCTTTTAAAATAAGGTAACTATAGAGTGTGCATATTTTGAATTCCTAGATTTTTCTAATATCTTTGTCAGAATGCACAATTTAAACATGTTAACGATTGAAAACTATTTTTCTGATGATGATGACGATGACCAAGAGCAGTGATATTGATCCACACCCGACTGCTAAACGACGACTGGCCAAATCATTAATTTAATTTATTTAAATTTTTTACTTAAAACTTTTCATAATTAACTTTTTAAAATTATATTTTTTTTCATAATTTTATAATTTCTTTTTTAATGTTTCTTCAAAACCAACACTGAACAAAATTGGTACATACAAAATGAGAAGTAAATTAATATTAAGCTAGAAAACGCAAGTTTCGTATTATGATTGTATTCTTTTCAAATGAAATTTATTGAAGAAACTGAGAAGCATATTATAGATCAAACAGAAAGCAAAAAAGACTTAGTTTTGTGGAAAATATTTTCAAAAAGCATGAAAAAAAAAATAATTTTTCCAACATTTTGCTTCATAAGCACCACAAAAATTTTCTAAATACAAAATTTTTTAAAAAATTTTAATTGTTGCACAGATCTCTAGCAATAACTTGGCTTTTACAGAATGAAAATTATCACCGGACTAAACACGACTATTTTCAGGTATAAATATGGTTCTTTCTCTAGACTCCGACCACCTAGGAAGCTGAAATTTATATTGCATTGCTATCTAATAAATTATTTTGACGTGTCAAAATTTGAAGAAAATCGAATAACTTTAAAATTTCATACGTATGTTATGCATATGTAATATCATTAAAAAACAGTAAATATGGAATTAAAAAAAAAAGCTTTAAGGATTTCTTATATTTTTCATATATCGACTCTAAATTACATCCCAAATAATCCCCAATTAAAGTTTTTGTTGTAACTCACACTTTTATTAAAAGTTGGTTAAAGCCCACCGTGAATGTTAACCAGGTGTCTGTGCTGAGCTGCTGATGTTGACAGAAAGCTTTGACAAATATCGGTAGTACTTTTGTTTCTCGTTGTAGTGGTTTTAGTCTTTTCGTGGTGAATTCAATTAGTTTTCATTTTGTCCAATTTTTTTTAAATTTAAACTTAATAAGCCAATTTTCTTATTTTTCCTTGTTTCACCTAAACTCACAGTTGTCAAAGTGTTGAATCATTCTCTCATGTTATCTACACGCAGCGTCGATTTATAACTCCGACTCTATAATTCGCTGTTAATCAGGCATTTACATGGACATTTGTCAAAACGAATAATAAATAAAAAAGAGTTTGATACGACACATAATTAATAAATAATAAATTACTTCTTTAATACTTTTATTTCAAAATGTTTTTATGTAAAATTTTTAAATTAATGTTTGCTAAATGTTAGTTCAAACCTTTATTTTACTAAAACTTTAAACAACTTTGAAGTATCAACACTGACGTAAAAATCACTATTCACACGACTGCGAACTTATGCATCGATTCACTACGCCGACGTAGAAAGATCGAACTAATGCGTCGACTTAATTCACACTTACACAACAAATAACTACTTTGAAGTGATACGCCGCACAGTGGCAAGATTTGACTTTTTTGATTGCAAAAATCATAACTTCTGAACGAATAAAGATTTTTGCTAACTTTTTTTTTACATGATAGAAAATTTTTATAGCTACTAAAGAGCCAAATTTTGTTGTAAAAGGTTTGCTGAGTCCGACGCAATTGATTGTTGAAGTTGAGTTTTTTGTAGGGTGGAAAAATTACATATCTTGTGCTTATAAAAATTAACTTCAGTTTTGTTTGTAGCAAGTAGACTTTGAAAACTGCAGAAAAGTGTGATGGAAATGTGAATGGGCTTGGTATTATATATAACTTAAATTGTAACTGAAATTCATTTTTGAACAATTTATGCTCTTCCATTTTCTGTTCATATTCCAATATAAGTTGGATACATTTTTTTCAAATTCAGACATCTTATGCGTTGAAAAACTATTTTCGGTAATCTGAAGATAATCTCTTACGGCCAATATGAACTCTGCTTGACTTGATGTGCTTTGAAAAAAGTTTGAATGATATGGCATTTTTTATGTATATGTTGAATTTTTCAATTTTTTCGTAGTATAAAGTAAGAAGAGTTCTCTTGTAGGAATAAATTTATTACGTGTCGAAACGACTTTATTTGTATGTTACCGGCCAAACTAGTTTTTAGGATAAACTACTTTTTCCTTGGCTAAACTAGTTCATCCGAAGCGTGTTAGGATGAACTAGTTTAGTCAAGGATGTACAAAGTTATTTACTTTAACGCCCTCACTCCCGATATTCTTAAAATGTTAGAAAGTTAGGGTTCGGCCGCGGTTCACTTCACTATGTCGAACACTGGCTACGCTATCACATATCAGCGTTGGATATATTATAGTGAACCGCGAAGCCATTTTTGAACTTATTGGAAGATGTTAACCCTGCGTTGCGATCAAAGGTCGTCCACTTACCCTAACATATTAAAATTTTCCTAGGCTAAGCTGGTTCATCCAACATGCTTCGGATGAACTAGTTTGGCCTAGGAAAAACTAGTTTATCCTAAAAATTACTTTTGCTGGAACATACCATATACTGCAATTTTCCTTTTGTTCTACCCTACCCTTGAGATCCTTACATCAACTGTTGCACTATCTGTAACTCCAATACATAAAATACCTATAATGCAAAATTCACCGAAAGAGTTAATAAAAATTACTTATACAGTAATAACTAAGCAGGCACTTTTATATATTCTAAAATTTTAGTTTATTTTTATCTCTATACAAATCGTTTGACTTCTCTTAACCTGTTCTTGTAATCCTTCAAAAGGATTAGTGCAATCAGAAAAATTTTTATTTAAATACTTATTGCATATACATAATAGATTCAAAAACTATAAGAGGTAGTTTTTGACCAAAACAAAAAGATGAGCGCACTATTAAAAAAAGTCGGCGGAGCCGTAGCTTAAATTAATCGTTTTTAATTATGAACTATGACTAATCAAATAGGCACTGCACACCAAATAAAATGTTGTTTAGTTAAAGGCTTAAGATTTAATATTTCTAATATGTATATGGACTTAAAGTGCTACATCCACAGGTTTGTCGATAAAAATCGCTTTAGCACTCAAAGCGGCAAACTCTGGTGCCTAGTTTGTTCTGAGGATATCTTAAGAAAGAGTCAGTGATTATTTGTGTGGAAGCTCAGCTTGAAGTTTACTTTTAAGCTTAACTGAAAGCAGTGTTGCCACCGTGACATAATGGATGTCACTTGTGACATAAATTTTTTGGTGGTGATATAGCTTAAAAAATAATTATGCTGACATAAATGGTGACATAATTTAACATGGCCAATGATATATTTGACATAATTTTGGTTCAAATATTTCGGTTTTGCAAAAGAGCTCTTATCTTATTACGCCAAGAAAAAAATTACTCTAAAATTTTCGGTATAGTTCCGATTTCGTAAAGTTATAAAACTAGGCAAATTGTGCAATGTTAATGGGATGTGTTTTTGTTTGATGTTTTCTTAGAGTGAAATGTCAAAATCAAAATAAAAACAACTATTCGGCTCCGTTATTTTGCGATGTAATTGTTGTTCCCGTAGGTCAAAGCTGTTCAACATTTTCACGTGCGTTTTTAAAGGGTTCAATTATAAAAAAAAATATACTTTGAACCTGTTGGATACCATTGCAATTTTGTTTTCGATATGGAAGACCGAAAGTTATCTATTATAGGAAGCAAAGAATGCTGCAAAGATTGTCAAAAGAAGAAAGAAATTTTATGAGGCTTTCTTAGCTTTTAATGAAGTTTCAGAATTACTAAATGTGGTTTTTAAGCAACTGTCTATCATTGGTAAATGTCTAGATAATGGGACCGTCGGTCGGAGGGGGGTGAAGGGGTAGAGGGAACTTGAATGACTCCATTTTGATGGCTAAGCAGTGGAGGCGCGGACGTGGAGACGGTGGATATGGGGCGCAGGGTATGGGGGTGAAAAATTAAAAACTTATAAATTTTATTGTTGAGGCGTGTATAGAAAGTCACCCCTGATGTCTTCCAAAATATTTTATACGTTATTTCGTATGAAATTTATTTTTCATTCAAATTTTTAATTGAAGAAATATTCGATTTTGTAATTCCACCCCGCGCCACCACATTTCCAACTCCACCTCTAAACAATTATAGTATTGTCCAAGATCATCAACACTTCCTCCTCCCTCTTCTAAGAACCTTTTATTTACATATGTTTCTGTTATGGGGCTGCTTGAAGAAGTCCACGTAAGTGGGGAAAGTCCTGATCGCCACTCACTTGGGAGTGGCCAGAGATGATTCTTTTGCAAGCAGTTCAAGCAGCTCACAAACTTCCGGCCTTTTTTGGCCAAGTATCCTCTGGAGATCCCTTGGACACCCGTCCGGGGGTGAGCTAGTTGTGAGAAGGCGGGTCTCTCCTAGACTTAAAACTTGGAATGTGTGCGTAGGGTTTGGGTCCCACCACACATTATTATCATTTCCAATGAAAACCAAATCAGCCTCGGATAATAGCCCCCACTACGATGACGACCACTGCAAACGAAAAACGGACAATGATTTACGGATATGCACCTGGAATGTCCGGACCCTCCATAGGGAAGGTGCAACTATCCAACTGGCGGAAGCCCTCGTAAAAATAAAGGCTGACATCACCGCCATCCAGGAGATGCGATGGAAAGGACAAGGCTGCTCTAAACGGACGAACTGTGATATCTACTACAGCGGTCATGCGGAGAGGCGCGAATTTGGTTGCGGATTCGTTGTAAGTCGAAAATTACGCCACCTAGTTTCCCGGTTCATGCCAATAAACGAAAGGCTGGCTACGATCCGTATCAAGGCAAAATTCTTCAACATAAGCCTAATTTGCGCGCACGCCCCGACGGAGGAAAAGGACGATGCCACCAAGGATAATTTCTACGTGAGCCTAGAGGACGTGTATGACCGTTGTCCGACCCACGATGTAAAAATAGTCCTCGGCGATTTTAACGCGAAGGTCGGAAGAGAAGGCATCTTTGGCGCTACAGTCGGTCAGTTCAGTCTCCACGAGACCACTTCAAATAACGGTCTGAGACTGATCGACTTCGCCGCGGCGCGAAACATGGTAGTTAGTAGTACCAGATTTCAACACCTCGACATTCACAAGGCCACCTGGCTATCCCCGGATCAAAAAACGAAAAACCAAATTGATCATGTTGTGATCGACGGAAGGCACGCTTCAAGCATTCTGGATGTGCGTACATTTCGGGGGGTCAACATTGACTCCGACCACTATCTTGTTGCAGCTAAGATCCGCATGCGGCTATGCAATGCGAAGAATGTATGCACGGGCATGCAACGAAAGCTGGACGTCGCCAAGCTTCAATCACAACGGACTGCCGAGGCATACTCCGCTCAACTCTCGGTTAAGCTC
Source organism: Tricholauxania praeusta (assembly GCA_949775025.1). Lineage (NCBI taxonomy): Eukaryota > Metazoa > Arthropoda > Insecta > Diptera > Lauxaniidae > Tricholauxania > Tricholauxania praeusta. The sequence continues at coordinate 78,928,608 of OX459030.1, forward strand.
AACCAACCAACCTCTGGAACCGACGACGCCGGTGGACTTTGGACACACATCTCCCACTCCATGCGTGCTGCTGCCGAGGAAGTCATTGGTTTTCGACGCCCACAACCTCGAAACCAATGGTATGACCAGGAGTGTCGCGATGCGACTGCTGAAAAAAACGTCGCATACAAGAAGACGCTGCAGTCAGCCGCAACGCGAGCCGTGCGAGAAAACTACCATAAAAAGAGGAAAGAAGAGAGGCGCATTTTTAGACGTAAAAAAAGGGAGCAGGAAAAGCGTGAGCGTGAGGAACTAGAGGTGTACCAGGGCAAGAAGGATGCACGAAAATTCTATCAACAAGTTAAGCGTCTAACTCAAGGTTTCAAGCCCGGAGCATCCACTTGTAGAGACGAAAATGGAAATCTGGTTACAGATACACAGAGTGTACTGAGGTTATGGAGGCAGCATTTCTCCAACTTGCTTACGGGCGATGATCCCACCTATTCCGCCCAGAGAGAATGCAGTACGATACCACCAATCGATGATAACGCAGTGGAAGTACCATCACCTAGCCATGAAGAGGTTCGAGTTGCTATCCAGCGACTCAAAAACAACAAAGCAGCGGGTGCTGACGGCCTGCCAGCTGAGTTGTTTAAAGCTGGTGGCGATGAATTGATAAGGTGCATGCATCAACTCATCAGCAAAATATGGCTAGCGGAAAGCATGCCCGACGATTGAAATCTCAGCGTGCTTTGTCCTGTAATAAAGAAAGGAGACCCGACAATCTGCGCCAACTACAGGGGTATCAGTCTTATTTCCATCGCATATAAGATCCTCTCGAGCGTATTGTGTGAAAGATTGAAGCCGTATACAGAAACGCTGATCGGATCCTATCAGTGTGGCTTTAGACCTGGTAAGTCCACCATAGACCAGATTTTTACACTACGCCAAATCCTGGAGAAAACCCATGAATATCAAATCGACACTCACCATCTCTTCGTCGATTATAAAGCTGCGTTCGATAGCCCAGTGCAGGATTGCCTATACGCAACAATGTCTGAGTTCGGTATGCCTGCAAAGTTGATAAGGCTCTGCAGGATGACGTTGAGCAATACGTTTAGCTCCGTCAAGGTAGGGAATGACCTCTCCGGAACTTTTAATACCGAGCGAGGTTTCAGACAAGGCGACCCGCTCTCGTGCGATCTCTTCAATTTCATTATGGAGGGGATCGTACGAAAAGCCGGTGTGCATCATAATGGCACCATTTTCTTCAAAGGTGTTCAGCTCCTTGCGTACGCTGATGATATTGATATTATCGGTCGGAGTAAGAGAGATGTTACTGCTGCTTTCACTGCTATTGAAAAGGAATCAGCCAAAGTGGGTTTGACGGTAAACGAGGGCAAGACGAAATACATGATGTCTACTAACAACAACAAGAGAGCACGGGATCTAGACTCTCATGTTACAGCGGGCAACTGTAAATTAGAAGTTGTCAAGGAATTCATCTACCTTGGCACTGCCGTAACCAGCAACAATGATGTCAGTCTGGAGATTAAGCGGAGAATAACAATTGCTAATAGGTGCTACTGCGGTCTCAGTAAGCAATTACGTTGCAGAGCTCTCTCTCGATCGACAAAGCTAACACTCTACAAGACGCTCATTCTACCTGTGCTTCTTTATGGCGCTGAGGCATGGGTGGTTTCGACAACAGACGCAGCCGCTCTTGGGGTGTTCGAGAGGAAAGTTCTCCGCAAAATCTTTGGTCCTGTTCGAGTTGGCGACGACTATCGCATTCGAATGAACCACGAGCTGTATGAGCTCTACGCCGACATTGACATAGTTAAGCGTATAACAATACAGCGACTGCGCTGGCTGGGTCATGTCCATCGTATGGATAAAGAAGCTCCAGCGAAAAAGGTATTCGAAGGGAAGGTCCCCGGTCAACGACGAAGAGGGAGACCATGCCTCCGGTGGATAGACCAAGCTGAGGAAGCCCTAACCGCGCTTGGCATTAACGATTGGAGAAGGCGCGCGCAAAACAGAGGCGCCTGGCGAGAGCTAATGAGGTCGGCCGTAACCTGACAACGGGTTGTTATGGCCATCTAAGTAAGTAAGTTATGTTTCTGTTATGTTTAAAATAAATAAATTTCGGTTTATTTTTTTACTACTAAAATTATTGGATAGAGCAAAATAAGTGTGTATAAAGGAGTTTTTGCTTATTTGTTTTTATTTTTCAATTCTTGATGAAGAATTATGTCACTGACATAATTTTGGAGTTATCGTGACATAATATTTTTCGGGTTAATGGCAACGCTGACTGAAAGCTCAAAACTTCGAAAAAACAGTGTTTCAAAAACAAAGAAAAAAAAAACAAAAACAAGAAAAACAAAATAACGCTTTATTTTTTGTTTAAATAAAACCAATAATGCTTTTACAAAAAAAAAGTATACATCTTTCTCTCAGCATTTGTTGAATTTTTCAGCTCAAACATGAAATTTTTATGCCGAAAATTCAATTTTTTGCAAACTTCAGAAATGTCTCAACTTTGACTAACTGTAAAAACTAAACTACTTGTCCGAATGGGTTGAAATTTTTAATTTATCTGCTTTTGACATTTTTCTATCGGATGCAAGTATCAAATTTGTCAAACAGACCCACACCAAAATTGATTTTTGCAACGCTTTCTTAAAAAGTTTGCCACTGTGCGCCCGCGCGTGAAAAAAGACGTAACTAACATAAATGTTCATCATCAGCTCTCACACGACTGGACCTTGTCGTATGAGAATCGCGAAATTGAAAAAAATTCGTTAGAAATGACACGGATATATACAAACCCATGTAAGAGCTGACTGACCATTTCATTCGAACTTGGTTTCGATTGTTGTCAACTCTATTTTCGAGTCCGACAGAACTAAGAATACCATTTCTTTCGTATTCATAACGTTGATAACTATCCAACGAAAGTTTCGTGGGAATATGGCCGTCTATTTAGTTCAGTTGTTTGAAGCGATAGTTATCTATCATTTAAAAGTGGCGCCATATTAAAATGCCATTTTCATACTGAAAAACTAATTTTATTGGTAAGCCCTAAGTTTCCAACTAGATAAGTTTTGATTCAATAATCTGTGGACAGTATGGTAAACCGGGCCACATTCGTATATGGTGTACATTCGGTATTGTCATTGTCTTATAATTTGAATGCAGCCTCAAACGATAATCAAAGATGCCTTGTAGTTTGACAGTTATAGCGATTGTGTGTTCTCTAACTCATACCTCGCATTACCTTCAACTCTTTGAGGTTGCAGTTTTTACCCTATTCAAGAAATTCTGCCCAGCATCTTTCAATTTTCATGAATTATTTATATAATAAATGAAATGAAATGTATGAAATGAAATGAAATGAAAAATAAATGTATTTTGGTTTTTTTATGATTTGATTTGATATGTTTTTTATACTTTATAGGCTAAAACACACAGCGCATGTACCTCTGTTTCCTCATCCTTCATTGCGCTCATATGCTGCAACCTTATGGTACAGTTTTCAAAATAAAAAACAAGGATATGAATGCAATTTAATCTTGTGTTTTTGATCACATAAGCTTCTATGCCGAAAGTATCCCCAGCAAAAACGTGTCGGGGTTCATTCAGCAAAATGATTTTTTTAAGTAAAAAAAAAATATATGTTTGGTAGTTGTATGAAACATTTTAAATTTTTTTTCTGAGCAAAAACACCAACCTTTTATGTAGTGTTTTAAATTTTTAAATATTTCAGTTGAATTTGTTAATATGAAGGCTTAAATTTTTGCTGCTAAATGTGCCCCGGTTTACCATAAGCTATACTTATATTTGCGCGAAAAAAATAAATAAAAAAGTTTTCTTATCCTATATTAGCAATTTTATTAACTTGATCTGAGGATACGCAAGTTGGGATAGCACTTGACCACTTTCCATTTCTTAAACATTTGAGCATTTTGGCACCGCGCAAGTCTAGTCCAGCATCACACGTAAAAGTAATGCTTTCTCCAATTGCGTAATAAAATTTAACAGAGGACATTCTTCCACTTATTGCTGTACCTGGATACGAACAAGCTTGTACACATTTTGGAAGCCCCCCTGACCAACGTCCATTGTCTTGACAAGCTATTATCGGCTGGCCTTGCATCATGTATTCAGGATTACAATTAAATTGCACTACATCACCTGCTCGATAAGGAGTAGATCCCTGGGCATAACCACTTTGAGGAGCACCAGGACTATCACATTGAACTTCCATACATGTTGGAAACGGAGTAGCCCATTCACCAGAAGGAAGACAAATCGCTTCTGATGGCCCTCTTAAGCCATATCCTGACGAGCAGGAAAACGCAGCTCTGCCACCAACTTCTCGTGATAACACAGCAACTCGCGGAGAACTCAAATTATTAAGCAACGGGATGTCTCCGCATTCTACGCTCTCACACACCGGTAAAGGAGCACTCCAATTTCCACTTGGCAAACAAAACAGCTCTGATGCACCAATTAGTGAATTGCCATTTGCACAGGATAATAAGACTCTAGAACTCAACTTAGTATCGTTTGTGTTTACGATTAAGCCTCGACGAATTGGAATTTCCGGACAACTAATTGACTTAACGACAACTTCTACAGAATGTTCATGACGTGCAGGAGTCTGACATGTGTAAATGCCAGAATCATCTTCTACAGCATCAATAATACTCAGCCTATATTCCAAGGTGGCATCGCGCCCTTCATCTGCCTCTGTAACCCAACCTTCTGGATAGTTTCTGAAAGATAGATTTCTATTTAGTAACGAAAAATCAACATTAAGAAATAATGTTTTTACCTGAATTCGTGACTTGCATTCCATTTTGGATTACCAAACCTTCTCATCCAAAGACACTCCATGTGTAGAGTTGTACCTGGATAAACAATCAATTTTCCATCATTGCTCTGAGAAATTGGTCCGTTTTGATGTCGAAAAAGTATTGTAGGAGCTTTTTCCACTAAAAAACATCAAATTATCAAAAATTATAGTTGAAATTTTAGAGTCAAAAATTATTTTCTTAAACAGAGCGATTTATCTAACAAAATTTGCTCAAACACATACAAAAGCTAGGGTTACAACCAGCTCACACTGGTGCAAAAGTGGATATAAATGCTAAAATTCATGACTTCCTATGGTCAATATTTTTTTTTATTTTTCTAAGAATTGCCTACATAGCATGTTTCCAAAATATTTTGATGAAATTTTCCCAAATATTTTACAAGAGTTCCTCTAGTTCAGTTTTTTGGTTATTAAAAGCATTACTCTACAAAATATTTGCATAATTAAAAGCATTTTTTTTTTGTTCTTAAAGTGCCAAATAACTTATTTTGTGCAAATCACCAAAAGACATCTATTTAATTTTTAGCAGAAAATAACTGTCTTGCGACAACAACCGTTGAGCACTCATTATGAAATACATATGTACATCATTATTAGAGTCTTACTTAAGCTTTATAAAATAACTTGGGCCCTATTTTGCCCACTAAATGTTTGATGAGTACAAAAGTAAATGGGTTTTTTGAAATAAAATAGAATTTTGCCAAACAAAACTGTTTTGGTGATTTTCACTTTACTTATATTTTATATTAATTTTCATTTAACCTTTATTTTCTCATTTTTCTGCAAGTCTTCAATATATTTAACATAATAAAATGAAATATATTTTCTCATGCAAAATTGATTTTGATATTCGGAGTCGTGGTAGTTCCTAGAGGGCGTGTCTTTCCCCTGTAAATGATGGAATAAAAGATGTCCAGAATCGCAGAATCTACAACATATTTTTTTAACTCAAAAGAGCTTTTAAAGATTTTGCTAAATTGAGAACTAAGTCCCGATAGTCCAACAATATATGTATATCGAATATTCGACTTTACAGAAGGGTGTAGAACCGTTGCCTATTGCTATACGTATAGCAGAGCTGAAGATCAGAGAAACCATGCAAAAAGAAGGTAAACTTACCACTATACTATTAATAGATACAAGCATAGCTAAGCAGAAAAGAGGTGGAAGAAAGGTGTTTTTGAAACGACGTTTGGCGCATTAAAAACGACTTGTGGTGTGTGACTAGAAACGCAGATCCTCCACCGTCGTAGTGCGTAGCTGTACATATTTGGAAAGAAATTTAAAAAGTGCGATCTCGGTTAACACAATTACTAAATACCAAGCTTGTGACAATAACCGCGGTAGTTGCAATCAGAGCTGGGCGATCAGGATTACACGGGTAATTGATTGCGTCTAATATTACGATTATTTTAATCGCAATTTCAAAATTTTAAAAATTAAGATTACTGTAATTGTTCATCGAAGTAATCTAGATTCCAATTGCAGTAACCGTAATTTTAAAAAAGTTGCAATTCGATTGCAGTAATCGTAATCTTAAAGTCTTCGATGAACGATTACAGTAATTTTAAATTGAAATTTTCTTAAATTAAGTAATCGTTAACAAAGTAATTGTATGTACTATGCTATGTACTTACCAAAAAAATCATTTGAATTATTTGCAAATTATCATTAGTTTTGTGAAAAGCTAATATTGAGTATTATTATTGAATGTACATTAGACCGTACCGCAAAAAAAAGTTCACCGTACACCATCAAATCTGAAGCATTTTTGCAAGACAATTTCGAAAAGATTTTTTTTTTTACCGAAATTAGAGGTCGCGCATCTACATTTTTCTTCATATCATCGGCATTTACAGTCCGATCTTAACGTATGATATATCAACGTTTTTGTCTCGAAAAGGCCAATTTTTTTCTTTAAGGATCACTGACGAGCTGTTATTTACTACAGTTTTAATTAGGGAAACAAAATTACCGAAAATTCGGGCATTTTCGGCCATCGGGACAAGCTTTGGCAAGGCAACCCTAGATATTCTATTTAGGCTCATTGAGCTCTATCATTTGGCATACATCTCATCCTGTAATCTTATACACTCGACTTTTCTACAGCCGGCTTTCCGCCTATATCGGATCTGGGTCCGTTATCATTGGGCAACGGCTCGAAGACACTTGATTTGATTTTAATTTTTTAATTCATGTTGTAGATGTTGAGATTTGGTCGGTTGATACTTGAGGTCAATCACCTTTGGAGCATAAAAAAATTGGTCTCCTCGAAACAAAAACACATCAAAACATCGTGTTTTAAGATCGGACTGTAAGTGCCGGAGATATAACGAAAAATTTAATAAGAGAACCGCTACGTTCGGTAAAAAAATTAAAAACATTTTTTAAAATAGTTTTAATAGAATAATCGAAATACTTCTATTGGCAAAGTTTAATGATTTTTTGCAAGCTTTAATTATCTGACACTAAAAAGGTACATTAATATGGTATGTACTGAGATCTGGTGGGTAAGTACTAGAACGGTCCTTGATGTCAGTAACCCTTAAAGCAAAAAATTGGTCTACTCGGGACAAAAAACATTGATATATCATACTTTAAGATCGGACTGCTAATGCCGATGATATGAAGTAAATGTAGCGACCTCTATTTTAGGTAAAAAAAAAATTTTTTTCGAAATTGTCTTGCAAAATTGCTTCAGACCTTATGGTGTACGGTGAACTTTTTTTTTTTGCCTGTATGGTGGTAAGGTCTAATGTACATATACTTTTAATTTACAATGTGACATTTTACCACCGGGAATTCGTTGATTTTTAAAATTATGTTTTCTCATTGATATACACTATGTACTCGTAAAGTAATTAACAGTGATATTTCATAAAAGTAATCGTTTGCAATGATAACAGTAATCCTAATACAAAAAAAACGGGATTACAATTACTGTAATCGTTCATCTAAGGCCTTAAGGTTTCGATGACAGTAAGTAACTTTTTTAAAATTAAGGTACTTTTTTAAAATTACGATTGCTGCAATCGTAATCTAAGATCGTTCTATGAACGATAACGTTAATTGTAATCCCGTTTTTTGTTTTTGGGGATTACTGTAATCGTAATCCTTATTACCCAGCTCTGGTTGCAATGATGGAGTCAGAAAATCTAAGTTACCCGGGTGTATATATTTAATAAGAAAAAGTAATTAAAATAATATGTACGTATATGGGACGTTCCATGTCAACCGGGATAGTGGCCTGCCCAAAATTGAGCCCAGCGGAAAAACGTTTGCAAGATGTCAAAATGTTTGTATTCTCAAGAGCTTTCATATGACAACGGGAGTTTTCGAATTTTTTTTTTTTTTAAGAAAATGGCGACCATAAAACGGCGCCTACATATAGATATCTATGCAAAAATAGGCAATTGGTAAACAGCCATAATCATAATCGCTTCATTTTTTTATTTTTTAGGAAAGCTGTGAAGAGAGGGAGTGCAGTGTATACTTTTTTTTCAATAGTAGGTGGTGCCACGCCCCTAACGGAAAATACGTTGCCACGGCTAAACTAATGGACCGATTTTAATAAAATTTGGTTTGGAGATAGACTGAACCATAAGAAAAGTAATTAGAAGCTCTGAGTTCTTAAATGGGACGTGGCATCACCCATAGTAGGAAAAACTGCTGTTTCGGCTGAACCGCGTTATCGATTTTGATAAAATTTGGTATGGTGCTAGATTGAATCCTTAGTAAAGATATTTCTTTTGAGTGGGCGATGCCACGCCTCTAATAAGAAAAACTTTTTTAGTTTCAGAACTCCAGTAACAATAGAACTTACTGCAAAATCAAGAAAATAAGCAAAACCAGGGGAGACAAAGTTAAAGATATATCAAATCTCGGATAACATAACAGATTTCGTTATACTATCATGCAAAATCTCGAAAGTTGATACGGGTGCAAAATCTTGATATGTAAGTTCGGAAGTATTTTCCCAGATCATGATTCTTATTCTAATAGAAAATGCAAGCTTTCTGGTATAGTTCTCTTTAGGAACGACACAGAGTATACAACATTCTTTTCATTTAGTTAAAACCGATTTTCCAATTGAAAAGGATGATATTCTAGGTCGAGATTTCTGGTTGAAATATTTGTGGAGGACAGATTATGAAGAAATTAATAAGCAAGTACTTTTAGAGGAAAACATTATCGAGAGTTTGGTTAGTCCATATAATTCACCACTTCTCGTCGTACCAGCCAAAAGTGACACGAATGGAAAAAAAAGGTGGTGACTAATGTAGACTTCAGACAGCTGAATAAGAATAGCGAATTATAAATTTCCCTAAACTAGAGTTGAAGATATATTTGATAAGCTGGGCAGAACCATATATTTGTCAACCTAAAGTTCAATCAAATTGGTCTCAGTGATAGATCCAGTCAATTAACAGCTTTTTCCATAGCAAATGATCATATCAATTTAAAAAACTACTTTTTGGCTTGAAGTTATCTTCGAACAGTCCTCAAAGAACGCTCAATAGCATCAAATGGCTTAGATTCAAATGCATTTTTATACGTATACGATATATTTGTATTTGCGTTTAGTCCAAAACATCATAATGAAAGTTTTGAAAAAGTTTTCCAACGTTTGTATAAGTAAAATTAAACGCAAAGAAACGTAATTTTTGAAACACTGAAATAGTTTATTTGGGACATTTGATATCACAAGAAGGTATTTAAACTCACCCTGCAAAATATAAGACAATTGAACAATATCTAATTTCCAAAAATGTGGATGAAATTCGACCAAGTTTCTTTTCACAAACACAAGGCATGTTAAAAAGTGCAAAATTAATTTTGAAATTGAGTTCAAAACGATAAGAAAATTGATCTAAGCTGCTAGCTTAATTTAGTGCGTGTTGACCCCTCGACAGTGCGCACTAAACCTTCCTGACTAAGAACCGCGTCTATTGCATTATTGTTGGCATCTGCGATTAATTCAAAATTCTTTATGTAGTCAGGCAGTTATCAAGATATGGATTCTTTTGAAAAGTTTTTTATCTTCTCAAATGTTTCCTTGCTTTGTCATTAAATTTATTTCCTACATTCTGAGATTTGAATTGGGATAATCTCCCATTTTCGCCCTTAAGTCATTGGCTTCATTATTTATGAGTAATTTTTAATGAATGTTCTGCCAGTCCTAATAAGGATCTTAGTTGCTTCAAAGTTTGAGACAAGGGATGCTACGGCAACTTTTTCGGCTTTTCTGGATCAATTTAGGGAATTACATCCCACTCAATATCACAGAAATTCGTCTTTTTGTCAAAAATATTTGGTTTTTTCCTTTAATACTTTCATATTAGCTTTTGCTAAAGCTTCAGGTAAAACTTCTTTGTGTTTTAGATAATATTTTTTCGTTTCCGAAAATATGATAATGTCATCGATATATGTAGATGTGACAAAATCGTCCTTGGATTAGAGCTGCGACATCGAACGGCAAACATCGATGTTCCGAACATCGATGATTTTTCTGACCGATGTTCGATGACGCTGAAATATCGGCCAGAAACATCGATGTTCTAGAACATCGATTATTTTCTTTTTGAAACTTTTTCACATTTTTAACACAATTATACAAAGATAAATTGCAAGTACGGCATCTTCAGCCTGTTTCCGAAATTAGCCGCGTCACTTTATACACATTTTAATACCGAAATACGGCATTTATATGCGAAAACAAATTTGGCCAAACAAGTTTCAAGCGAATTCGAAATTGTCAGTGATTGATGAGGACTGCAAAATCTATCTTTAAAAATTAAACTGTGATCTTAGAATCGAATATGAGAGACCAGCAGCAGCCCAGAGAACCCTTTTCCAGAAAGGTTTTTGATTACTCAGCTTTACAAATGATATTAAAAATGAATCAAATTTAAGAATTTTTAAAAGAAAATATTTGAATTTTATCAAAACAAAAAGAAATCAATAAATTGAAAATTAGTCTAGTTAATAATAAACTATGTTAAGTTTTATTTAAAAAACGAAAACTTGTTACATTTTGTATGTAATACATATATCCATGGTATTCAAAGTACATATTTAAAATGCTACACAAAACAGATTTATATCTAGTGTAAAATTTTACTCACCAAAACTTTTTATTGACAGTTTGTAAAAAAATTAATTTGTCCAATTTATTCCCCGTTGGACAGCTTCTTTTATTGGTGACATTATTCCCAGCAGTAGAAAAAACACGCTCAGATGGAACATATGTCACCATCACCGTTTAGTATGTGGCGGCTCCACAAAATATTTAAATTCCTAAATTTAACTTAAAAATAAAAACGGTGTTTTGTGGTATTGCCCGCGCATACAAAATTGGCATTTCATTTACGTGCCATACGATCAGTCAGTTTTTTATCGGTGTTTCTTAGTCTTGCCCGCGTGCAAACCAGTAAATTCTTTTCGATGACGAAATGTTTATTTTATCGTTTTACTTGGTACGCTAGGAAACACTAAACCCATTGCGGCAACTTTGTTGCAGTTAATTATCGATGTGCCTTTTTATTTGGGTCGACACAAATATTTGGGTACCGACACTTGACTGCGATCGCATTGTTGCAGCAATGAGATGTGTCAAATTTCGTCGCCTCTTGTCCGTACGGTTGTTTGTGTGCACATATGCAATGGTACGGATATAAAGGCTAGCGCAACAGCGTTTGTTTATTGTAACGTAAAACATAAGCAAATACAATGTTGCGCTACGGAGCAATAACCGTCGGAATCGTTATTGTTGTTTACTGCGCGATTAAATTCGTAATAAATTGGCTTTGGTGGCATTCCTTATGGGATATGCTGCTATAAGCATTTTCTTTCCTTCAGGGCCAACGAATTCGGCCAGCGTCGGCGTCAGCGCTTAAGTTGAGGATCGGTCTTCAACTTAAGCAACAGCGAAGGAATAATTTAGTCTTGTTCGACATCCCAGCTCTCGAGTTTATTTACGCTCCAAATAATTCGCTAAATTGTGTACGGTATTTCGCCAAGTTTATTTCGATTCATTCGCCTCCTTTATTCGTGAAATAAAGTTTATACTCAATATTGTATTCGGTTTATTCGCCTATCATATTTACAGAAATAATAATTTGTATTAAAAATATATAGTGTTAAATAGATAAATAAAGAAACTGTTAAAAATAGAGTTCGCGTTTATCTATAATTGGTGACCCCGAAAGTGCAAATAGTTTTTGTAAGAAAACATTGAACACTGTTAAAAAAAGTTCCAAAAGTGCAAATAGTTTTTGTAAGAAAGCATTGAACACCGTTAAAGTTTTTTTAAAAAAAAGTTCGCTCAATTAAAAAAATAGTGAAAATTAAAATGAATACCGCCAAAGAATTAAAAAAAGACGCAGCTGCCGCCGGTGCATCGAACGCGCCAGGCGAAGGGGCCGGAGCTGGTGACGCCCAAGGGGCAATTGATACGTCACCAGTATCCACCGAGATGGAACCACCGACGCACGAGCGTCCGGCAAACGCCTCCAACATCCAGGGTTTGGGGGCCAACATCAAACCCCAACCATTCCAGGCAGAATACCCCGACCTCTGGTTCTGCCAACTGGAGGCCTTGTTTACGGTGCATAAAATTAAAAGCGACGCCGCCCGGCACGCTGCATTACTAGGCGCGATAGATACGCGTATGCTGCAGCCGTTGCACGACATGGTGCTGAGCCCCGTAGCGCCGATGTACGAAAATCTCAAGAAGGCGCTTTTAGATCATTACGGCACCACGACCCATATGAAGATAGCGCGTTTGATGTCGGAGCTCAGTCTGGGGGATCGCAAGCCCTCAGCTTTGTTAGCCGAGATGCGACGTCTCGGAGGAGCCGGCCTGGGCAGCGAGTTTCTACAAAATCTGTGGATGCGCAGATTGCCGACTCATGTGCAGGAGATCCTGCAGGCATCATCAGGCTCGATCGACGAGCGGGCAACCATGGCCGACAAGATAATGGAAGTGACACGAGACGGTCCGATGGTCAATGCGGTCGCTTCTACTAGCGCACAAGCCCGGAACCGGCCACCACGAGATGAGATCTTCGAAAGAAGGTTGAACCGTCTGGAGGACATGTTTGAGCGCCAGAAGATTGCAGAAAAGCCGAAGCAGCCTTCGCGATGGCGAAAGCGATCTCGATTCAGCGGACCCTCCACATCTCGCGACGCAGCCAAAAATAATAATTTTCAGCGTGACGTGCTGCTGACGGCAGAAGCTTTTAAGTTCCAGCCTACCTCAGAAAACATAGAAACTGGAGGAAGTACCAGCAAGACCCGTCCGTACGTCGCGACGGATCTGACGTGTTGGTACCACAAGAAATATGGTAGGTCTTCTCGCCATTGCCGTCCACCATGCGATTACAAAGAAGAAAAAAACTAATCGCAATCCCCACGATCGCAGGCGATATAGGGGCGACGAAAGTCTATCGCCTGTACATCAACGACGCCGTATCGACACGAAAATTTTTAGTCGATACGGGAGCAGATGTGTCCGTCGTTCCACCGACCTACAGTGAGACGCTGAGACGACCAGATCAGCTACGACTTTATGCAGCCAACGGATCTTCAATCGAGACCTTCGGCCAAAAAACGCTCCGAGTCAACCTCAACAAGGTATATTCATGGAACTTCATCATCGCCCGGGTCAAGGAGCCTATCATCGGAGCTGATTTTCTAAAGCACTACGGTCTCCTCATCGACCTGAAGAATGAGTCACTCATCGACGGCGGTGCAACGATAAACTGCAGCGACACGACGGCCGAAGGTAAGAAAAATTTGCTAACGAACAATGTTTCTAGCCCTTTTTCAGATATCCTAGAGGAATTCAAAGATGTCACGACCTTGCGCACGACGGCGCGGTCAACTAAATCGGGCGTCACACATCACATTGTGACTGACGGCCCACCAGTATTCGCACGCCCTAGAAGATTGGCTCCCGACAAGCTGAACGCAGCGCGAGCTGAATTCCAGTTTCTGGTGGATCAAGGGATCTGCGAACCGTCAGACAGCAACTGGGCGAGCCCTCTACATATGGTGAAAAAAGCAGATGGTTCATGGCGCCCCTGCGGAGACTATCGGGCGCTCAACGCAAAAACTGTGCCCGACAGGTATCCCATTCCGTACGTCCAGGATTTCACCAACATTTTGCACGGAAAGAAAATTTTCTCGACGGTGGACCTACAGAAGGCGTACCACCAGATACCAATCGAACCCGAAGATGTTCCGAAGTCCGCCATAACCACACCGTTTGGACTATTCCAGTTCAAATTCATGACTTTTGGTCTGAGAAACGCTGCGCAGACCTTTCAACGCCACATCAACAAGATATTGGCCGATGAAACCTCGTATGCATTTGTCTACATTGATGACATATGCATCGCGTCCGAGAACGTGGACCAACACCGAGTCCATCTCAAACGAATCCTGCAACTGTTACGAGAAAATAATTTGGCCATTAACGCCGCCAAATGCGTTTTTGGTCAAACTGAAGTGAAGTTCCTGGGCCACTCAGTGACTGCAGCAGGCATCCGTCCGCTTCGTGAAAAAGTCGAAGTTATAAAAGATTTTCCGTTGCCGCCTACAGCCAGGGATTTGAAGCAGTTTTTGGGTATGATCAACTATTATCGACGATTCATACCCAACGCAGCGACAACGCAAATGGTGCTCCAAGGCATGATCATTGGCAACAAGAAAAATGATCGCACGCCTCTGCAATGGCACCAGTGCACCACGGCAGCTTTCGAGACAAGCAAACGAGAGCTGGCCAACGCAGCACTACTTTTTCATCCAGTTCCGAATGCTGAACTTTCACTCAGCGTCGACGCTTCCGATTACGGCGTAGGAGCCGTACTGCATCAACACTACAGCGGCGAGGTGCAACCATTAGGGTTCTACTCTAAAAAGCTGACGGATGCAGAAAAAAAGTATAGCACGTACGACCGCGAGCTTCTTGCAATTTTTCTCGCTGTAAAGCATTTCAAGCACATGGTTGAGGGAAGAGCTTTCATCATTTTCACCGATCACAAGCCGCTAACTTTCGCTTTCCAACAGAACTTGGACAAAGCGTCGCCACGCCAGGCACGACACCTGGACTACATCGGCCAGTTCACGACAGACTTACGCCACCTTCCAGGAGCCGAGAACTCGGTAGCTGACAGCTTATCGCGGATTCAGCAATTAAAGACCTCTTCTAGCGTCATCAATTTCGACGAGTTGGCCGAAGAACAGTTGCGAGACGCAGACATAATCAACATTATTCACAATAAGACTCTCGATGCGATCTCACTAGTGGTTAAAAAGGTTACTCTACCCGGTAGCGGCAACACCATATACTGTGACGTGGCTCACGACAAGATTCGGCCACTAGTACCAGCCAAATACAGGACGCAGATAATGGAGAAAATTCATGGGTTAAATCACCCAAGCAAAAAGTCTTCCTTGCGGCTGATAGCGGAGCGATTTGTCTGGCCTGGCATGAACAAAGACGTAAAAAAATTCGTGCAATGCTGCATCCCATGCCAACGAAGTAAGGTACATCGTCACAATAAAACGACGATTGGTACCTACACCGACCCCAGCGAGCGATTCGAACACATCAACATTGATCTAATCGGGCCGTTGCCTGTATCAAGGGAAAACCGTTACTGCCTAACAATAATCGACAGATTTACGCGCTGGCCCGAAGCGTTCCCGATTCCCGATATGACGGCGGTGACAGTCGCCAGGAAGCTGATCGACGGCTGGATCTCCAGGTTTGGCGTACCAGTCAAAATTACTACTGACCTTGGCCGACAGTTCGAATCAGAAGTTTTCTCTCAACTCAACAAGATCCTGGGCATCAGACATTTCCGCACGACACCATATCATCCACAGGCCAACGGCATGATAGAGAGATGGCATCGCACACTGAAAGCAGCCATCACCTGTTATCAGAATGATAATTGGAGCGAAACTTTACCAATCGTGCTCTTGGGATTACGAGCCACCATCAAGAGTGATATCGACGCCACTCCAGCCGAGATGGTCTATGGCGCTACCTTAAAATTACCGGGTGAATTTTTAGCTCCATCGCCAATAAACACCACGGAGACAGAATTTGCGCAAAATTTACGAAAAACAATGCATCGAGTGTCTCCCAAGCCAGCAGCTCATCACAGCAAAACAGAAGTTTTTGTGCAACGCAACCTCGCCACGGCTACTCACGTTTTTGTGCGAAACGACAGCGTTCAGCGACCATTACAGCCACGATACGATGGTCCCTTCAAGATTTTGCAGCGATACGACAAATACTATTCAGTATTAATAAAAGGAAAAGCAGCAAAAATTTCGATCGATAGACTGAAGGCCGCTTTCGTACTACAAGAAGACGACGTACCAGTACCGGCAACCATCCCCGAAACAGCG
Source organism: Tricholauxania praeusta (assembly GCA_949775025.1). Taxonomy (NCBI): domain Eukaryota; kingdom Metazoa; phylum Arthropoda; class Insecta; order Diptera; family Lauxaniidae; genus Tricholauxania; species Tricholauxania praeusta. Next base: position 78,944,896 of record OX459030.1, read on the forward strand.
CCATCCAGCATTCCGGCAACGCAGACGCCATTAAGCACCGAAGGTTGCTCGGAAACGCCTACAGTGACGACACGCCCCGCTTCTATGCCAGAAGCGGCATATCCACTACCTCAGAACAACATCACACCTACACCAGCAACAATCGTCCGCACTAGGAGCGGTAGAGAAATTCGTAAGCCGGTTCGGTTTTTAAATCGTGTTACACACTAGGGGGGGAGTATTGTGGCGGCTCCACAAAATATTTAAATTCCTAAATTTAACTTAAAAATAAAAACGGTGTTTTGTGGTATTGCCCGCGCATACAAAATTGGCATTTCATTTACGTGCCATACGATCAGTCAGTTTTTTATCGGTGTTTCTTAGTCTTGCCCGCGTGCAAACCAGTAAATTCTTTTCGATGACGAAATGTTTATTTTATCGTTTTACTTGGTACGCTAGGAAACACTAAACCCATTGCGGCAACTTTGTTGCAGTTAATTATCGATGTGCCTTTTTATTTGGGTCGACACAAATATTTGGGTACCGACACTTGACTGCGATCGCATTGTTGCAGCAATGAGATGTGTCAAATTTCGTCGCCTCTTGTCCGTACGGTTGTTTGTGTGCACATATGCAATGGTACGGATATAAAGGCTAGCGCAACAGCGTTTGTTTATTGTAACGTAAAACATAAGCAAATACAATGTTGCGCTACGGAGCAATAACCGTCGGAATCGTTATTGTTGTTTACTGCGCGATTAAATTCGTAATAAATTGGCTTTGGTGGCATTCCTTATGGGATATGCTGCTATAAGCATTTTCTTTCCTTCAGGGCCAACGAATTCGGCCAGCGTCGGCGTCAGCGCTTAAGTTGAGGATCGGTCTTCAACTTAAGCAACAGCGAAGGAATAATTTAGTCTTGTTCGACATCCCAGCTCTCGAGTTTATTTACGCTCCAAATAATTCGCTAAATTGTGTACGGTATTTCGCCAAGTTTATTTCGATTCATTCGCCTCCTTTATTCGTGAAATAAAGTTTATACTCAATATTGTATTCGGTTTATTCGCCTATCATATTTACAGAAATAATAATTTGTATTAAAAATATATAGTGTTAAATAGATAAATAAAGAAACTGTTAAAAATAGAGTTCGCGTTTATCTATAAGTACTTTATTGCGGTTTTCAGCAAGGGAGAGCTCTTATTATATTCTTCAGCCCACACTTCTACTTAGAGGACTATCTTAAAGTTTAACAACAGAACTTTTTAAATAAATTAATAGTTCTAGTGGCATTTCATTGGGTGTGCCCAGCTCATCTACAACCCTCGAACGTTTTTTTGATTTTCAAGTTTCTTGAACGAGCTTGTGGTGGTCGACCCATAAACTAAAGTAAGCACCTGAAATATAATTTTTCGGTTTGTTTTTTGATTGAATTATTTTTATAGAACTTTTTCCTCTAAAAGTTGGATTAATTTATTCAAAATTTTATCTTCGCGTTGGGCTTTTAATTTGCGTTTTTTCTAGCATCTTCTTTTAGATACCGTTGAATTCAATTTCTATCTTCTGTGTATTTGAGTGTGATTTGTGTTTTGAAAACTGTTTGGTAGCATTCAGCCAATCTTTATGCTAATTTCTGTTAAGTATAAAACACATTGTCAACGCTTAGAATGTGAAAAAAATGTTTGGCATGTTTTGATTGGCGGATTGGTAGACTAAAGCTGTTAATATAGATAAAAATTGATTTCAACCACTTGGTCCCACCCAAAACCACCCAGTACCCCATTACACCCCCATCTAGATTATGAGTTTTAGTGCACCAAAATACCTGCGGATATGCATCAATTTTGATTTTTTATAAGAAAAAATGTTTTGACTTTTGGGGGTGTAATGGGGGTACTGGGTGGGAACAAGTGGTTGAAATCAGTTTTTATCTATATTAACAGTTTGAGTCTACCAAAATACATAGGAATACGCATTCATTTTGAAATTTAACAAAAAACAGATTTTTAACCCCGTTTGGGGGTATTGGGGGAAAAGTGGGTACCTAAAATTAATTTTTATTGTAAGATAGTATTATAGCAGACCTAAATACGTAATATAAATAAGGTCCACATTCTGGATTTTGGTTAATTTTTTTTTTAAAGGACTTTCTTTTAACGAATTTTTAGGTGTAATTTTGAGGTTATGTTGAAATCTGAGGGTGATGGAAAAATTCTGACCTAGGATTCGTGTTTAGGAGGCCATACCGTACATACCTTACGTTCCAACTTCTTGACCTTTTTTTTTTGTGGTTCTGTGTTATTTTACCAACCGGTTAGTAGAACTAATTATATGGGTACAGCTTCTTTTAATTGCATGACAACTTTTATTAACAATTTGCAAAGCTTATAACATAAGCCAGTCAAAAGGTCAGCTCAAACTTAGATTGATTTTAGCTTAATGGTGGTTTGTATATTTATGTTTGTGTTGTCCGAGCCCGATGGATTGGTTTTTGGTTGATCAGAGTAAAGTTTCTGACTGCTTTCCACCTGGGGATTGCCAGAGCGATCTCTGAGCCAACCATTAGCAAGTTGCCGCACAGTCTCCCCACGGCTCCATCTGGGTAGCTATCTCCGCATCCGATGAGAAAGTGAGCGGATATGTGCAGCGTGTCCTCCTTGGAAGTTAACTGGGTTGTGCGAAGCGTCAAAAAAAACATTCCAATGAAAACTATAAAAGCCTCGGATACAGAACCACTCAACGTTGACGACCACTGCAAATGATATAAGGATATGCTCCTAGAATTCCGGACCCTCAATAGAGAAGGTGCCTCTATCGAATTGGCGGATGCCTTCAAAAAAGTAAAGGCTGACATCACAATCATCCAGGAAATAAGATGGATAGGAAGGGTTGCTATAACCAAGCAAGTTGCGACATCTACTACAGCTGCCATGCGAAGAGGCGCGAATTGGGATGCCAATTCGTAGTAAGCAATAGACTTTGCCATCATATCTCCAGGTTCACACATGTGAACGAAAGGTTGGATACGGTCCGCGTCAAGGCTCGATTCTTTAACATCAGCTTGATTTGCACGCACGCCCTGACGGAGGAAAAATACGATGTTGTCAAAGATGCCTTCTATGCGAGACTCAAGAAAGTAAGCGACTGCTGCCTGGCACATGACGTTAAGGTTGTACTCGGGGATTTCGACGGAAAGGTCGGAAGAGAAGGTATATTTGGCCCTACTGTCGGTCAGTTTAGCCTCCACGAGACCATCTTGATCAACGGTCTACGGCTGATCCACTTCACCGCGGTGCGAAACATGCTTGTAAGTAGCACTAGATTTTAACACCTTGACATCCACAAGGCTACCTGGCTGTCCTCTGATCAGAAAACATGCAAACAAATCGATCATGTTGTGATCGACGGAAAGCATGCTTCCAGCGTGCTTGACGTTCGTAAGTTCCGGGGAGTCAATATTGACTCGGATCATTATCTTGTTGCAGCCAAGATACACATGTGGCTGTGCAATGCAAAGGATGTGCGCTCTGGTACGCAACGAAAGCTGGACATCGCTAAGCTGCAATCACATCGGACGGCCGAAACCTATTCCGCTCGCCTCTCAGATCTGCTCCCTCAATCTGACTCTCTACCCGATGAAGCTGGTGAGCTTTAGGCGCATATATCCCACTCCATGCGCTCTGCCACTGATGAAGTCATTGAATTCCGACGCGAAGCTATTGCAGATAAAATCGCCGCCTACAAAAGAACCCTGCAGTCAGCCGTGCGGCAAAAGAGAATGAAAGAGAGATGCCATTTCAGACACAAGAAACGAACGTTTGTGCAGAAAAGGCACAAACGTGAGAAGCTCAAAGTGCTACAGGACAGAAATGATGCTCGAAAATTTTACCAACAAGTTAAGCGTCTGACCCAAAGTTTTAAGCCCAGAACATCTACCTAAGGATGAACATTAAAATCTGGTTTCGTATAAGCAGGGTTCACTGAGATTACGGAGTGAACACTTTTCCAAGCCGCTTGCTGGCGATGACTCCATCAATCCCGCCTTTGGAGAAATTAACCCGATGCCACCAATCAACGACAATGGTGTCGACGTACCACCACCTAGCCATGACGCGGTTCGAATCGTGATACAGCGGCTTAAGAACAACAAAGCGGTCGGTGCTGATGGCTTGCCTGCTGAATTGTTCAAGACCGGCGGCAAAGAGCTGATAGGGTGTACACATCAACTCATCTGCAAAATATAGCTAGCAGAAAGCATGCCCGACGATTGGAATCTCAGTGTCCTTTACTGAAAAAGGTGACCTGACAATCTGTGCTAACTACCGAGGAATCAGTCTTCTTGCCATCTCATATAAGGTCCTGTCGACTGTATTGTGTGAAAGACTTAATCCGTTCGCCAATACACTAATTGGGCCTTATCAGTGCGGCTTTAGACCTGGTAAGTCCACCATAGACCACATTTTCACACTACGTCAAATCCTGGAAAAAACCCACGAAAAACAGATCGATACCCATCATCTCTTTATCGATTTTGAAGCTTCTTTCGATAGCCCGATATAAGATTGCCTGTATGCCACCATGTCTGAGTTCGGTATACCTGCGAAGCTAGTACGGCTTTGCAGAACGACGCATCCAGCTCCGTCAGAGTAGGAAAAGACCTCTCCGAACCATTTAATACCAAACCAGGTTTCAGACAAGGCGATCCACTATCCTGCAACCTCTTCAACTTTGTGATGGAAGAGGTGTTGCGAAAAGCCAGTATACTTTGTAATGGCACTGTTTTCTGCAAAAGTGTCCAGCTCCTTGCATATGCCGATGATATCGATATCGTTGGACGTTGAAAGCGAGCGGACAGCTATACTTTCGAAGTTGTCAAAGGACAACTTGGAACCGTGAACACTCAAAACGATGTCAGCCTGGAGTTAAAGCGAATACTCAATTTTGCTTATAGGTGTTACTAAGGTCTCAGTAAGCAATTGAGTAGTAGAGACATCTCTCGCCCGGCAAAACTGACACTCTACAAGACGCTCATCTTACCCGTGCAACTCTACGGCGCAGAAGCATGGGTTGTGTCGCAGATCGATGCAGCCACGCTTGGACTGTTTGAGAGAAAAATTGTTTGCAAAATCTTCGGTCCTGTTGGCAACGACTACCGTATTCGAACCACGAACTGTACGAGCTCAACGCTGACATTGACATAGTCAAGCGCATCACTATTCAATGTCTGCACTGGGTGGGGCATTTTGTTCGTATGGACGAAGGACGAAAGAGGTGTTTGATGCGGAGCCCGCTGGGCGATGACAAAGGGGGATGGAAAGACCAGGCTGAGGAAACTCTATCCTCGCTTGTTCGAGCCCCACAGCATGCAGGGTAATTTTTTTCTGACATTTATGCCTTGAACTATGTTAATTTATACATTGTAAGCTTGTATGAGTACCTAATTATGTACTTTAACACTTGTTACTTAGAAATTTCTTAGAATCATATATAATTTGTAAAATAACTTCATTGTATTTAAAAAAAAGTAATATTATTGAATATATACTCAAACTTAAAACTCAAGGAATCAAGCAACGACTCTACCGAAATTAGGTCCTTAACTGATGAATAATTCTATTTTTTGGAATTGTAAAATATGTCAGATTGACCGAGAGTTAAGTAATTTTTGTTTTTGTGTATCAGATTGGCCGAGTTGTAAGCTTATAAAAGTACCTACATACTCATGTACTTAAACAGTTATTACCCAGCAGTTTTTGGGACCATGCACTACCATTTTTACGATTTGTAATCATTGATTTCATATATTATAATTAGATGGAGAAAACATGCATGATGAGGTAAGCGAAGACATAATGCATAAACAAATTTTCAAAATCACAATAATGAATAACATACTGTGAAATAGATACCAGTAAAACAACTGACAGCGTGGGCAAATGGTATTGGTTGTGAGCTCTTAACTCTAAGTGCGTGAAATCGAGTCAGACATTTTTTTTTGAACGAAAATACATATGTTTCTTATCTAATTTTATTGCAAGTTTTTTACTGTTTTCTCGAATAACTTCTACATTTTTTGTCCGATATCCGCAAAATTATACCTAAAGTATTTGCAAAAGAATAGTCTTTCATTTTTAATTCTAAAATATGAAAAAGAAAAAATTTTTCATTCAAATGGAGCAATTCAAATTTAGTGATTTTTAAAAAGTCAGTTTTTTTGGATTTTGAACACTTGTAACTTCATCACATCTTATTCGATTCAAGAAAACAGTATACCGTTAGAAAGGGAATAAAATATCTTTGGAGTGCTGAAAAGCGTTTTTAAGTCAAAAAAAATTAATCGAGATATAGCCAAATAAATGAAAAAAGTGCCGAAAAAGAGGTTTTTTGTGGATATCTCAAAAACGATTCTTAAGAAAAAAAAAATGGTTGCCATTTTTAGAAACTACGCTCCAAAATACTTGGAAAAAAGTCTATGAGAAACCCGATCCTTTTTCTTGTAAACTAGTGTTATTGATTTTTTTGAAAAATAACAAAAATTTTATGTATTTCTCGTCCGCCCGGTACCACTATAATATTTTTTTTTTTTTTTTTTTTTTTTTTTTTGCGATCGGTCCCACTTACCCGCCTAACCGCACGAGAGGCGCATCCGTCTATCGTACGCATCGGTGACCGACTACGAACAGCCCGGACTGCTCTGCGTTCATTAGGCGAAACCGTACGTGAGGCACATCCGTCTATCGTACGGATCGGTGACCGGGACTGCACTATTTCCCTGAACGAAATGATGGGTAGAGCAATTTCCGATCACAGATTGAGCACAATTTCTACTAAGTCCATAGGCTATGCAGCAGAAACAAAGGAAAAAGTACAGTTTCAAGTATTTAAGAAAATAATTATTTTTTGCTTTATAATATTGTGAGAGTTCATGGGTGAAATAATATGACAAAGGTTATTATAATCATTACATATACACCGAAATGGACAAAAATGAGCATAGTTAGAATTACATATATCAAGTCTTAAGAAACGAAAGTGTCTCAAATCCCTTCCAGGATTGTTAAAGTTGACCATACCTAGCAACAACTCAGAGTTCATTGAGCCGGAGAACAGTTTATTTAAAAAAGTTACGTTAAGCATAATTCTTCGGCTGCGCAGTGTTGGTAAACGTATTAGTTTGAGGCGGCTTTCATATGAAGGTAAATTTGAGTCCGGATTCCAAGGTAGCCGACGAAGTGCAAACAATAGAAATTGTTTCTGCACCGACTCCAGCATATCAATGTATATATTATATTGGGGGTTCCACACCACTGACGCATATTCCAATATTGGTCTAACAAGTGAAGTGAAAAGCAACTTCGTCGTATAGGGGTCGTCAAATTCTTAAGACCATCGTTTAATAAATCCAAGGACGCCTTTTGCTTTGTTTACCATTAAACCAATATGCACGTTGAAGCGAAGTTTTTTATCCATAGTGACGCTTAAATCTACAAAATTGTCAACCTTTTCCAGTTTTAAACCGTTTATTGAATATGAAGTCTCAAATTCTTTACTTCTTGAAAAAGTCATTTGCTTACACTTATTGAGATTTAATGTCATCAAGTTTACATCACACGATTTAACAAGTTCATTTAGGTTTCTTTGTAGAGATTTATGATTAAAGTGATCATTAAAAGAGTAAAAAAGTTTTACATCATCAGCATACATTAGAATATGGGACGAATTTATAGCAGAAGGTAGGTCATTTATAAATAATAGAAATAATGTGGGGCCAAGATGGCTGCCCTGGGGAACTCCAGGTGAAACCATTATATGTTTAGAAAACATGTTGTTGAATAAAACTTGTTGCTTCCTATTCGTCAGATACGATCTAATTCACTTTAATATCGTTGAAGGAAATCCTATTAAATATAACTTTTTTAAAAGTGGGCTATGACTTACGCAGTCAAAAAAAAGCTTTGCTGAAATCAGTGTATATAACATCCGTTTGCTGTTTTCGCTTAAAACCATTTATAACTAGCGTGGTGAACTCCAAAAGATTTGTTGATGTAGATTTACCCTTTAGAAAGTCGTGCTGAGATACTGTCATCAGCAGTGGTGCCCACTACCACAAACAACGATAAGCATGTGTTGATGATTCTGTATACGTGCCGGCTTTTTTACGCTCTTTAACACTCTTTAAGCGTCTTTTCACGCTAATTTTTACGCTCTTTGAGCGCCTGCTCGTTCTCTGGGCAGCACCAGTCATCAGGGATGAAACGATGTTTGTAAGATGATCATTAATTATTTTTTCAAAAAGTTTTGGGATTGCGCTGAGCTTAGCAATACCTCTGTAATTTTCAATATTAGCCTTACTTCCGGATTTGTGAAGTGGAATAATGTAAGACTCTTTCCATAATTTTGGGAAATAGCCCAAATTCAAGGAAATATTAAAAATTTTTGAGAGAGGATAACAAAGACGACTTGCGCAATACTTTAGGATGTTTGTAGGAATATTATCTGGTCCAGTTGAATAAGTGCATTTTAAAATTTTCAGTTCATTGCTAACTAAATCAGCACCAATTTGTGGAAGTTGAATTTCATTTATACGCGAAAGATTATATGGGTAGTTGACGTCAGAATCATAAGTAGAAGATGAATAAGTAGACTTGAAGAAGTTTGCAAACAAATTGGATATTTCATTTTTTTCGGATGATGTTATACCATTATAGGACATCTGAAGATACCGTTAAAACTAATTGAGACTCCACAATTTTTTTGAGGAATTATAATTTGGAAGGGTTCACTGCATCTCTGTAATTTTTTTCAGATTTTTTCGAGGCGGCGCACATCACTAAAACTCAATTCTTGATAAAAAAAATTGCTAATTAACATCAAAAATGCAAAATTTTGGAAACTTTTTTTTTTTAATACATAAGTTCAACTTATTATCTACAGTAATTAAAAAATTTCGTCATGATCAGTCAAGCAGTTCAAAACTTATAGCATTTTGAAAAAAAAGTTAATGAAAACTTTGATCAGCAATAATTATTACAAAAACAATTTGTTTTAAAAAATTTTTCAATACACTAATTTCTACCACTGCAGCTACTGATTTATATAAAAAACTTTGAAAAACATTTCAGACATGTCGGTTTCACGTATTCTCACCCTATTTGTAAAATAACATCATAGTATTTAAGAAGAAAGTATTATTATTGAATATATACTCAAGCTTAAAACATATTAATATTTATATATATCGATATGTTTATGTTTACATGGTCTGAATGGGTATGTTGAGAAAGTACGAAAAAGCTTAGAAAAAATTATAAATACACTAGATCCCAGATTTGCGTCGATCCTATTTGCGTCGTTACATACGATTGGATTTTTCACTGAAAATCACATGTGAAGTAAAAGGGGAATTCCCATTTTATTTTGTAAGGTAAGTTATTCTTATATAGTTGCGTGTTAGGAAGTAAGAATTTAGTTCTCAATAAGAAGTGTTGTCGTCAAGCCAATAAAATAACAGAAATAAATGTGATTCGATTTGCGTCGCATCTCTCCCGACCCTATTAACGACGCAAATAACAAATTAATGTGAAAATAAATACAAAAAAGCTTTTTACTTGACTTAAAGTTTCAAGCGTTATAGCTAAGAAGGCTAAGGGCTGTAGTAGCTAAACTCTATTATTATCAATAAAAAAAGATCTTGATAGGGGTTAGGGGAATAACTTTTACAAGTTCTTGTGCCGTGCTTTTTAAATTGCAAATGTATGGACTATTTCATCGCAATCTACTGAACGTAAAACTTCTGCCTTTGTAGTCAACATTGCCAAAGAGTTCAAACGAGTCTGCGTAATCGTCATTCTCAAATAATTTTTGACGCGCTTTAAATAAGAAAACGATCTCTCGCTACTGCAGTTCGTATCAGCAATGCAAAGAAACATTCTGTATACAATGACAACATTAGGAGACTCTGCATCCAGATCATTTTTATTCAAAAAATTTGAAATTTTCAATTGGAGTCAGCCATCATGTCATGTGCATCAGCCACAGTTTTGATGAGACTTTTATACAACAGCACAACTTTATTTTGGTTTTTTTGCGTGGATTCCAATTTTTCGCTCATAGAATTGAGCCTCGAAAGAAGAAAACTCCACAGACATTACATAAAAGCTGTCTCCAATAATTCAAAACCACCTCGAATCCCTTAAACTTCAAATCGTGTTACAGCTTTTTGTGAAACATCGTTTTCTTAGTCGTGCAAAGCTTGAAATATTTCAGTGTACACAGTAAAAATTTTAATTTAATTTTAATACCAAAAAAGTATTTATGTAGAACAATGACAAAAAAAGTATAAATTTTAAAATATTTTGGAGTAAGTAAAGAGAGAGAGACAAATGGGGAGAGTTATACTTTTTGGTTCTAATTTTAAACTTTAATTGGAGTGAATTTCAGTTGTTTTTTGGTCTTAAAAGTAAACTTCTTAAGTATTAAATTAAATCCGAAATTAGATTAGAGTTTATATTTTTCATGTATTAAATTATTGCCCTATATGTATTAAATCCAACCCGAAATCGAAATAGTATTTTTCTGGAATTAAATGTTAGCCTCAAAAGTTCAGTTTGAATGCTTACACTATTTAACAAAATTACAAAGTCACTTAAGCCACTTTGTTGTCATTATTTTTAAGCCAAAAGTTTTGAAGTTGAAAATAAGAGAGCAATTTAGTACTTTGTTAGTATTTTTTTAAGCCAAAAGTATTAAAATTGGCTCAGACAACATCTTGATACTTTTCTTGGTTTTATTTTAAAACTAAAAATTAATAGTTTTTTGAATTTAGAGCGTTAAAAATTTATTTTAGTAAAATTAACTCCTACTGGAATCAATATTAAGCTTTTGGAACAAATTTTGAATTTAATACCAAAATAGTTTAAAATCAATACTAAAGGGAATAAAAAGTAAACTCTCATTTTTTCCTGTGTAATACTGATCAAGAGTACGAACGGCGTTATTACGTGCTGACCAACGTGTTTTCGAAAGGGATTTCAATGTTATTCTCTTAGATTTTTCAGTTAGATTGAAGAACATCCCAATGAGTCGTAGATGCTGTGAAAAATGTGTATAAACTCTGAAGATCGTTAAAGAAATCAACAGTTGTTGAACAACTTACAACTGTATGAGCGCCAACTAAATTCAGAGAATGGCCAGCACACGGAACGTATTCAGCATATTCATTACGATTTTTGATAAACTGTTGAAGCCCTGTATACACCCCTGACAATTTGCAGAGTTCCCAAAAGTAGAAATTACAGCATGACAAAGTAGACTTTGAATTACCCAAGTAGTGTTATATCCATCAAAATTCGTAACGATTTCTAATTTCTAACAGACTTAGCTTTAGAATAAATTTTATAAGCAACTTTGCCGATTATCGTCTCTAATTGTCACTTCTAAGTATTAGCTTGCAAAATATAATAGCTGTTTAAAACTGATAAAACCGAGAAGCATATGCACATTGTTAACTATATTTGAAGCGAACTTGAAACAGGATAAAAAGCTGCATTCAATAAATATATTCTTCAAATTAGAATTTACTTACTTGCGTAATCATTTTCTTGATTAAGTCCAAAGCAAGACGGCTTATTGCCTGTCCATTCAGAGTGAATGCAGATCCGTTCACTACTCCCAACCATAGCGTATTTGCCAATGTCCGTACATCTAAAGTAAGGGTAAAGAAAAATTCCGTTTAAATTTGATGACCTATTTCTTTTAATTTAAGTTTTGTACATTTTTGCATAGTAAAAACAATTTTTTTTTTTTTGATGACCGAAATATTTGCAACTATTGCTTCATGTAGATTGGTGTATTTTCATTATGCAATAACAGGAAAGAGGTTAGTAGGCATAAATCGGAGTAATACCAGTGGCGCAACTAGAGCGTAGGGTACACGATCGCCCCGGGCTGAGGCTTGGTGCGCTCAATCACTGTCGATTATTTTTATAGATAGCTTTTAGAATTCCATTACCATTTACCATATGAGACGTTCTTTTACAAACCCAACAGTTTTTTTATTGAAGATATCGAGCTATGAAGGGTTCAATGCATCTCTGTATTTTTTTTTCAGATTTTTTCGAGGCGGAGCAAGTCATTAAAATTCAATTGTTGATACAAAAACTGCTAATTAACACCAAAAATGCAACTCTTTTTTTTTAATACATAAGTTCAACTTATTATCTACAGAAATTAAGAAATTTCGTCACAATCAGTCAAGCAGTTCAAAACTTATAGCATTTTAAAAAAAAGGTTAATGAAAACTTTGACTGGCAATAATTATTGCAACAATTTTTTTAAAAAAATTTTTCCGTACACTAATTTCTACCACTTGCAGCTACTGATTTATATAAAAAACTTTGAAAAAAATTTCAGACATGTCGGTTTCGCGTATTCTAACCCAGTTCCTATTTTTTTTTTTTTTTTGAATATTTTTAGAAAGTAAAAAATATGTTAGAACTTTCTGAATTTTATAAGAGTAATAGTCTAAAATCCCACAATACATCGACCTTCACCCATCTGCTTACCGAATGAAACTTATTTTTTATTAAATTTATATTATAGACGAACACATCCAGGAACACTTGCCTATTGAAATATGGTCATGACTATTTTAAATTAAAATTATCTTAATCATAATTTTTTCGGATTCTTCACTGATCTGCTTACCAATCGATATATATATCAAAATAAAGATAATTTAATTACAAATGCGATGGTATAGTCTTGCCTGCAATAAACCGGTCATGAAATGGTCTTGCCAGACTTTAAAGCTGAAATATCGTAGTGAACAAAGTTGCGTGAGAGAAAAAGTTGAGCGTCTGCTTTGTGCAATAGAGGAGGATATATGTAGAATGTATGGTAACTGCGCACAGTGTTGCCAGATTTTTTTTTTTAAACTCATTGATTTCAATTTTTATAAAAAACAACTGCAGTTTCAAAAAAAATAGCTGTAACCTTCTCTAAAAACAGTAATTTTCAGTTAGCTGCGCATGACATGTTTGTTGAATGAATGAGATTTTGAAAAAAATACGTAACCTAAAAAACGTAAAAGTTTCTTCGACCAGAAATCATTCCAATATTTTTCTAAAATTAATATAAAAATTAGTAAAAAGTGTTTTTGTGTAATTCAAAAAAGTCCGTTATTAATTTTGACAATGAGTCATTTAATAATTGAGCATCAATGTTGGTTTTTCATAAAAAAAAAAGTTAAGTACGGTGATGTTCACCTAACCAAAGAATTACTTGATCACTTTGGTTATCACTCTAAGGGCCGGTTTCACAGTGCTTAGTTAACCAATTAGTTAACTTAACCAACGGCTGTTAGTTAATTACCGATTCAGTTTCACAGTCCATTAGTTAACTGATGATAATTTTTTGTACAAAATATGGCATCACTGCACAAAACATATGTTTTTATTTTGACATTTCATAGTTTGCGAAATGGAATCAAGCACAAGAACCACAAATTTTTCAACAAACGAAATAAATTGTTTATTGGAACTGGTCGATGGCCATAAGAACATTGTCGAGTGCAAAACGACGCTTTCCGATGCGGACACTGCGGCAATACGTCTGAAATTTTTCCAGCAAAAACAGGCGTTGCCGCAGCTATGTGCGCAGAAATGGAAGTTCAATATTTGGGCTCACTACCTCTGGACCCTGAAATTGCAAAGGCTTGCGATACGGGGGTTGATATTACTGGATTAAAGAATGTAACGACCGAAGCGTTGGCAAGCAATTGTCAGAAAATTACAAACGCACTGTGAGAAGTGAACATTTTTACGACTTTGTGTTTTTATTTATTGCGTTCTTTTTCGCTTTGACAGCGATCACTTATGTTTTTTTTTTCGTTTTGACAAGTTGTTTGTTTTGCCTTGCCAACTTTTTTTGTAAGCTAAGCAGCAATCAGCTGTTAGTTAACTATTAGTTAACCTGCCAAATTTGGTTGGTTAACTAATTACTATGAAACTGAAATTGGATAGTTAACTTCTAATCTCGCGTTAACTAAGCACTGTGAAACCGGCCCTAAGTGTTATAATAAAATTAAAGTCTTAAAAAGAAAATATAAAGACGAGTTTGAAAACTTTGGCACAAATCATGAAGTAAGTAAGTACCTTATAATTTTATTTAAATTAATGATGTTGAATTGAAAGACATTAGAAATTATAAAAAATGCCTTGTGTCTGTCCTTACTTCTATGGGCATGATCCTTTGAGTATTGTCAAAGTTATGATCATTACTAGATACTTAAATATTTTAATTGTGAGATTTTTTCCAACATCATATACTAATTATTTAGAGAAAGTACTAAATCTAACTTCGTTTAATGAATACTAGCAATTAGTATTGAAAAAAAAAATAAATATAGAACATTGTTTAACCTTTCCACTGTTATCAATGCCACCTGCATTTTTTTCATGTGATGGTGGAATGTGCAAAACAGATAAGTCGACTTTAGCAAAATCATTGAAGTCGTACATTCAAACAGCGGAGCCAACACGTATCGATGTGGAAATAATAGATGGTTTTTACTATTTGTACCTAATTGGATCATCAATGCCTCAAAATTTTGAAAAAATTGCCGAGACTATACTTATAAAACTTTGCTCAACAAGGGCTGCAGAAATACATTTGGTTTTTGATCGCTTTTTGACACCATCAATAAAAAATTCTGAAAGCCGAAGTCGTAAGAGTTTGATATTCTATTTAATATTTCTGGACCTGAACAAACTAGGCCAACAGATTTTTTACGAAGTCTGAAAAATTATAGATTTAAAGAGGCCTTGGTTCAGTTTTCATCTAATTAATGGGAATGGGACAATTCGGTAACAATAATTTAAAACAAAAAGATTTTTTTAACTGTTAAGGAGTACTGCTACTCATATCAAGCAATAGAAAATCGAATCATAAGAACTGCGGAAGAATAATTTTTCACGCTTCTAATTAAATCTTCTGATACTGATGTACTGATGTACTGATTGTTCTGCTTGGAAACATAAATAAAATTAATCAATCAGAAATTCGGCTAGCCAGCTCAGTAAATAAACAAAAAAAAATAATCAAGATCTCAATTACATTAATTGCACAGATTTATCACAAAAATTGGGATTTACGCTATGTCGAAGTCTACCTGCTTTCCATGCATTTGCCGGTTGCGACTATACGGCAGCTTTTTATCAGAAGTAGTTAGGCCGTTGAAACTATTTTTCAAAAATGAGATGTACCAAATTATTTTTGCGTCATTCCTTGATGAAACCGACATTCTCATTAACGAAAAAATTGAAGTTATACAGGAGTTTACAGCTAATATGTATTGCATCAAGCACTGCAACAGCGTGAATGATGCAAGGTATCAAATTTACTTGAAAATGTATTCCGCAAAAGAAGACAGTGAACAGTTTTTAAAAAAAATAAAATCTTTTGACTCAAATGTTATACCACCGTGCTGGTCTTCTTTAAGTCAAAAAATTTTGAGTACTATTTACGTCAATTCTATGTGGCTACATGCGACAGAACCAGACTGTGTGAAGTTGTGTCTTGAAAACTGTGGTTGGTTTTTAGATAATAATGATTTAAAACTAATCGGATTTGTTGGAGACCAAACACCTTTGAAGATAGAGGACATTTTGCAAATGACTCAAAATCAAAATGACGATAGTTTTTAGTATGTCATTTCTTTTATAATAAAGTCTCAAAAGTGTTAAATATAATTCTTCCTATTTTATTTTCTTAACTTATACTTAGGTTTCCTTCAATATATATCTCATAAACATATTACTTTAACGGATATTTTTGTATCAAGGTATCATACATGCAGTGGCGGATCTAGGATTTCTTTCAGGGGGGGGGCTAACATGTTTTTTAATAAAAATACATATCGATTGAATTATTCAACGAGCAATGTTGAAATTTGTTGGCATATCACAACAATCTAATCAGAAGTCCAGTCAAGGGTTTCAAGACAGCGAGGTTTCTTCTGGCAAAATAATTCATCAATTTTAGCTGAGCTGATATCGATTTCCTTATTAATATTTCCCAGAGCCAATCCATTAAAACGATCTTCTGTCATTGTAGATCATAAATCCGATTTCAATCGTTTTAATACAGAAAAACTTCGTTTTGCTGTTGTCGAAGTCACTGGAATTGTGGCAATTATTTGCAGTAATATTGTGATGCTTGGGAAGAACGATTCCATTTTTATGGGTTTGATAATGGTCAATGCTTCCATTACATTCAAAGCATCTTTGAAATCGGTTTTACAAGAGTACTGATGCTACAATTTAATATCGGATTCAAGCTCAACCTAACTGGAATTGAAATCACTTTCATAAGTAAAAACAGCATCCACGAATTTGTCAACGCGCCCCACGGAGTGATAATCGGTATTAAACTTTCTAAGTGTAAAATGCACAAAACTTTACCCTGGACTTTTGATTTTAATTCTAAGATCGTATGATCCAAATAAGGATAGTATATTGCGGCTCTAAAACATTTGAGAAAGAAATTAAATATAAAATAAGACTATTTAAGGTGTTATCTTCGGCCAGGCCGAAACTACATACCCTACACTGCATTGAAAGTACATTTTAAGTGGCTGTGAAAAAAAAAACTCGTTGAAGAGCTTGAATGAGTCGAAAAAAAATGTAAAGAAGTTAAAATAGTTTGAAAAGTGTTGAAACAGTTGACAAAAACTTAAAATGTGTATGGACATCATTGAAGAAAGTTGAAAGAAATTGAAAAAATCCAAAAAGTATGCAAAATGCTGAAAAATGCTAAAAAGTTGAAAAAACCGAAATATATGGAAAATTTTGAAAAACTCAAAAACAGTTGAAGAGGTTGAAACTTTTTAAAATCGATGAAAAAATCGAATAAATAAAGAAAATGACGAATTAAGTTGAAAGATGTTGAAAAAGACGAAAAAATACTTATGGGATATATTGGAAAAAGTTAAAAGATTGTTAAAGTCAAAATAATATGGAAAATGTCGAAAAAATCGAATAAAAATGAAAAAGTGAAAGCATGCCAAGCCCACCTCTTCAATTGTGCCTACTTTTGGTTATTAAATAAATTTTATTCGTAATCGACATACCAAATTTTAGCTCAATAGCTTGTATAGTCTGCGATATATGCCGTAATTAGCCTTAAAATTTAGGACGAAGACACACTCACTGATAAAATCCAGTCCGATTTAAATCCAGAAATAGCCTTCCATAAACAGACCTTTTACACCAAATTTTAGTATGATTGCTCACATATTTCGGTAGATATACGAGTACCACTTAATGTATTTTACTTATATGAGAGTCGCCACGCACACTGAAGCTAAATTTTTGTAATAAGATACCTCATAGCGAGTACATTTGTATTAAATTTCATAACGATTACGTTGTTAGTTCTCTCAATATAACGTTTATAAGAATTGTGGGCTGTGCCAGGTCCCTGTGAGATCCTTTGAAAACTTAAGACCTAGCCAAATCCTAATTTTGTTCACATGTGCATCAAATTACCTGGTTTTATAAAAATCTCTGCAATACTTTCAATAATTACTAAATAGATAAATCAAGTTTTTAAACAAAAAACGGAGGGCATACATTTCGGAAATTAAGTTTTTTGAATTAAAAAATTTTTCATAAAGTCGTATGTTTTCCTTACGCATAGATGCTATATGCGTATACTCTCTGTGTAGGGTATAATAAGCATGTTGCTTACCGGAAAAAAAACGATTTTTTTATGTTTTTGGCGACCACACGAGCGGGGAATTCAGTGTTTTACTCAACAGCGATTGTAGATGCTTCATTAAAAATGTCATCAAATGACGTTAGATCTTTTCGCATTTGTGAAAATAGGTTAATAATTTGCCCGACATGAGTACAGGCTGAAGAAATTATTCGTGTCGGATCTTGTAGTTTTGCGACAATATAAGTAGAAGCATTAACAATTTTCAGAATATGTTATCGAAGCTGAAAGTTGAAGAAATTTCGGTGTCCTTGCTTTGCTTAAAATTTGGTTATGTTTCAGAGATAAACAGCAACAATTCGCTGAAAGTATCAACGCATTCATGCCATTCTACCCATCTAGTCGCACACAACGTTTTTATACGATGTTATTTTTTGTTTGTGAACTCCGTTCGGAAATTTTATCTTCAATAGTTGTACCCTTTTCGAGAACAAATTTGACACTGATGAAACTGTGCCTAGCATGTTTCAGAAATATCTCATGATTTGCCTCAGCACAAATTCAGAGAGTGAATGAAACAATAAGTGTAAAATGCTAAGGGTTGAACTTCAGATGTCAAAGCCTCAACTCCGTTGATTTTTCTAGCCATGTTCGATCCTCCATAATAGCCTTGACCACGCATGTTTTTAACAGACAAATCCAATGATGTAAGTTCACTGATCATTGCTCATTTAATAGTATATGCCTCAGTCGATTTAATGTGAGTGAATCCCAAAAATTGTTCTAATAGGATGCATTCTACTAAGCCCACGTAATAAATGCATACAGTTAGTATGTAATTCTTTTTTACTGGCATCAGTTGTCCCATCGCATAAAATTGTACAAAATTTGGCATTTTTTATTTTTGAAACAATCTTTGATCGCATTCGACAACCAATAACATCAATAATATCATTTTGTATGGTTTAACTGATTAAAGCACAATTTTTGGGCGCTGTGTCTGTATGAAATTTTAAGTCATGATCACCGGCATCTATACGAAATGCAAGTAATAGTCGCAATACTCCTCGATCTAAAAGAACTTGATACTGTTTTTCTTTCGAGTTCCTGTGACCCGAATCCTGATACCACGTAGTGATAAATTATTGTGAGAACAAAATAGCATGGTTTTGCCAATTGGCCCTAGTCGTTTCCGATTGTTCTTAATTATTTTTTTGAAACGTTCTTGAATCGAAATATTTTTTGGCGGCTCTCAGGGGGGGGGTTCAGCCCCCATAGCCGCCCCCTTGTATCCGCCACTGCATACATGTCAAACACGCCCAATCGCATGTACAAAAATCGTGCTCACTCACTAAATCAGACGCTCAACTTTTTCTCTCACGAAGCTTTGCTCATTCCGATTTTTCAGCTTTAAAGTCTGGCAAGACCATTTCATGACCGGTTTATTGCAGGCAAGACTATACCATCGCATTTGTAATTAAATTATCTTTATTTTGATACATAAGTCGATTGGTAAGCAGATCAGTGAAGAATCCGAAAAAATGTTGATTAAATTAATTTTAATTAAAAATAGCCATGACCATATTTCAATAGGCAAGTGTTCCTGGATGTGTTCGTCTATATTCTAAATTTAATAAAAAATAAGTTTCATTCGGTAAGCAGATGGGTGAAGGTTGATGTATCGTCGGATCTTGCACTATAAATTCACTTCCTGATGCAGAAGTCTTCCACCATAATAACATTCATTTTTCCGCCGCTTTCCATACGAATTCCCGAAAAGCCTTTCATGATTTTCATGTTTACAACCTCCATCATTACATCACATGCTTTCAATCCCATATTTATGGCTGTATCATGGAAGAACTCGGTTACGTCAATCGATGCGTTTGGAGACAATTCGCAGTCTTGTGAGCTCGGATCAAACTATCTTGCTACTAAGTGAATTGGCTGTAATGCAAAGTGCTTGCGTTCGAATATTTTTTCTCGTTTTCGCTAAACTTCCCTAATTGCTCAATTTCGTCATGAATTTTACATTCGTTTTGGACAATGAACCCAAAAACTTTGTGAATGTTTCATCCGATTGCAGTGAGTTGTTTTTGAAATAATTTCATATATTCATAAATGTAATATTATTTGCAATTTTTCTACGTGTTTTCACATTAGCTTTATAACTATTACTTTAACTCATCAGCTTGGTTTTCATCTTATTGATGCATACTAATAATTCTGCATACTCAATTTTTTCGTAATTTACTCAAACCTGCAACCTCAAGTTGATCACAGTGTACTGGCACGAACGCCGCTTTTCCAAATGGCAAGCAATGTTTTTCTTTCATTCTTTAAATAACTGTGCATTTGCCTTGTTTGAACATTTTTTGAAATGAATTATCTCAAAAACTATTGGGAATAGAATGAAAAACTTATAATTCCCTAAATAGCTTTGGAAAATATCATACTATTCATATAGTCAGACTGGTACGCGCCTTCAATAACAAATATACATTTTCCTAAGTCATGTTGGGAACAATCATCAAAGCATCTTTTTTATGTCGAAGATGCAGTGAGAAATATTTTTATAAATAAGAAAATGAATTTGATAAATAGAAAAATAAATGTTTAAAGAAAGTTATTTAAATTAATGAACTTTTTTAAAATATTATACTATATAGTTTTTGAGACATTCCATTTCAAAAAAGTTTTGAGTCAATTTTTGAAAAACTCACACACACAGGGTTGCCAAGTGACCATTTTTGACTCTGTCAGGGCGTTGTAGGAATTGACAAATTTCGGAAAATCCGTTAATTGGAGGATTTTTCGGAAAAAAATACGTTTATTGAAGTAAAAAATAGTCAAAAAGAATGACCGATATGTATAATTGACAGAATGTATTCAAATCAATTGAATACGCTTATTTGTTTTGTTTAAATTTGATTATACGTTTTGATTGATCGCAAACTCTTCGTTTCTTTGAAATATCGCACAACCCTATGAGAACAAAATGAATATACTTTGCATCTACTGATGTTTACCTAGATATGATTGTTGCACCTGGAGGAAACTCAACTGTGTCCTCTCGAATTTCCAGATCATTGTAAAAACTAACAACATGTGGCTCGTTATTTTTAAAAATGCATGTTCCGTTAGCTATGTAGAAAATTGTTAATCGAAATGTTTAAGATCAAATAAGCTCTTTGAAAACTGTTTACAAACCGCAATTGTATGAACGTCCAATCCATTCTCCATTTTCACATATAATTTTCCATGTATTTCTTTCTCCAGCTATGCTTGGGATGCAGTTAAAGTATATTTCCGTACCGCTGTCATATGTACCTTCATTTTCTGAATTAACATTTCTGTTAAAAATTAAATTGTTTAAGATAGAATTAACGTCGAACCATTTTAAATCGTAGTTTCATACTTACTTGTATACCAGCGCCCCATCTAAAATTGTTGGGGGACCACACATTTTAGCTTCCTCAGTCATAGAATCCTCAGTTGTGTTGTTAACATATTCTAAATCAAGTGTTGGTAAAAAGGTTGGCGAAATAATGTGATTTCTTTCCAATTTATTTATTTCAGTTTCAGCTACATATTCTTCACGGGATTTTCGAAGTCCAGACTCACAATGAATAGTAGAGGGCTTCAAAGTACCTTTATTGCAGTTCATTTGGATCGGTAATGTATTCGTAGGATGATTGCAATGCACGTTCACTGAACTCCCGTGAGCTATTGTTAGCCCAGCTCTATATCCACCCTAAGGAAAGGAATGGTTAGTAAGTAAAGTACATGAGGGATTTAAAGCATTTTAAAAAAAATGCTAAGTTTTCGAGTTATCTCATTCAGTTACAATTCGGACTAATCGTTAATTCCGGAGATGTCGCGGCCTAAAAATTAAAATTATGAAATCACCCGGTCTTAAAAACTCATTGAAGTTCACATCAACAGCAACCATTTTTGCGTTATTTATAGTAAAAAATATCATAAATTAATTAAATTTAATTGAATTTACAGTCAATTGCAGTAACCAATATTCATGTGAAATTTCACAAATCGGTTAATGCTTTATAAACAAACATGACAAATTACCAGGTTAAATTGTTCCATTTGTTGTCTTTGTCATGTTTGTTTATAAAGCATTAACTGATTTGTGAAATTTGACATGAATATTGGTTACTGCAATAAACTGTAAATTCAATTAAATTCAATTTATTAATAATACTCAGTCGACTAAAACAAATTAAAAATTTTAAAAAATATCATATTCCTAAAAATAATTGTTTTTTATGATATCAAAGAAGCTTATTAGGTCTATTATCCTATTTATTTTGTTTGGTTTGAGTGTCTATTTCACGATTAGATGAGTCGTTTCTGGATTGTCAGCATATCAGTCTTTAACAACAACCCGCAATAAAATCGTACAGCAAACAGTGTACTTTTAGGACCTTTTCGTGATATAAAACCTATAACATCCGAACGGCTGCGTATTTAAAGGTGCAGTTCTTACAATCAGTTCTCTATGCATGAAGCTTGTCAATACCCAGTTGGCAAGAACAGGATCAAGCTGCGCTTCTAAAAGGATTTCCTTGGGAAAAAACAGTCCTTCTCAACTCCTATCAAGCGTACTATCTTTTTATATGAAATGACCCGCTGAAACAAGCCTTCCTAAGCAGGTCTGATAGAAATGCTCTTCAAATAAGTTTCCTACATCGCTCTCGTCAAGAGACCTTTTAAGTTCACTTGCCGCAAGTGAGCTTACAGAAGTTCTTAAAAAAAGGCCAAGGCAAATTTCATTACGTAATCGAACTCTGAATTAATTGTTTTTTTTTTTATCTGCGTCATCACTTGCGTTGATATTTTAAATATTTTTTTTTTGTGGCGTTTCTTATATTATAACACTAGTTTGCAAGAAAAACAGATCTGATTTCTCATAGACTTTTTCCCATGTATTTTGGGGCGTAGATTCCAAAAAATGGCAACCATTTTTTTTTTCTTAGAAATCGTTTTCGAGATATCCCCAAAAAAACCCCTTTTTCAGCACATTTTTCATTTATTTGGCTACATCTCGATGAATTTTTATTCGACTCAAAAACGCTTTTCTGCACTTGAAAGATATTTTTATTGCCTTTCTAACGGTTTGCTGTTTGCTTGAATCGAATATGATTTGATGGAGTTACAATAGCCCAAAGTCCAAAAAACTGACTTTTTTGGTATTTTTTAAAAATCACTAAATTTCAATTGCTCCATTTGAATGAAAAAAATTTTTTTTTGCATATTTTTAGAATTAAAAATGAAAGACTTTTGCAAATATTTTAAGTAAATGTAAAATGTAATATTGCGGAAATTGGACACAAAATGTAAAAGTTATTCGAGAAAACAGTAAAAAACTTGCAATAAAATTGAACGAAAATACTTATCGTCGCTCTCGGGTAGAAAGGCCCTAACTCATTTTTTTTTTTGAAATTTATTTTTTTGTCGATCCTAAAAGATAACCCTCAAATACACTTCCACTCAAAATTTTGACGTGATATTTCAAAACATAGCAGACTTACACCCAATTGAAAAAAGACCCTAATATGAAATTTTGAAGTTTCTTATGCAGTTTTCTCGTCCTCCTGTAAAATTGAGCGACGATATGTTTTTGTCTAAAAAGAAACGGAGAATAAAAGTGAAGAACCACACACATACACAATCTACGCACCAAAATGCTTGGAAAAAAGTATATGAGAAACCAGATCTCGAGATGAACTCCAAATTTGTAAACTAGTGTAATTGACCAAACTCTACCACCATAACATGTCATGAAAAAGACGATCACCTCAGAACATGCTCACCGTTACTTCTAGCCATTGATCTACATTTCGTAGATGTACAAATGGAACAACATAAAAGCAATATCGAGTCATAAGTGTTTTTTTCATTAATAAACAGAGGGAGTGTACTTTAATTTTAAAATGTGCTCATTAAATAAATACAATCAATTTTTCTGTTTTTCGACTTAAATTATCCAATTACAACATGGAATTTTGAAAAAATTTTCTCAGTTCAAATTAAATAAATCAAAATAAAAAATTTAACAAAAACCACGGTTTCCATCCAGTGAAATCTTTGTAATCTCTGGTTCCATGCGAAGTGTGCTAAAGCCACCTCTATGCCTTACACTTGCATGGGGTGTGAGTTGAAGCGCTCTGCCTCTCCATCCTCTGATGGCTTATTGGCTGCGATACGTGAAATGATATTAGAAGCTATCTAGATAATGGCTAAGGAGATTCGCAATGATATAAATTTGTTGCGTAGTGAAGTCCAATGTATACGTGATGAATTTTCCGAAGGGTTAAATAAAGTCAAAGCTGATATAGCGAACTGTAATGACCGCATTGCTGAAGTGGATGAAACTCTAAGTAAAAAATTTGCTGATCTTCAATGTGAAAACAATATTTTGCATAAGCGTTTCATAAGCGTGCTGATTTAATTGTGTCAGATTTTCCATCTTTGTGAGTGCACGGGATCGTATTGCTAAGGAGTATTTTAAAACACGTTCACTAAAGCTAAGTGATGTTATTAATGGTGCATCTTCATCACGAGTGTACATTAACAACCATTTAACACCGGCTGCCAATCATATTCATTACATGTGTAGGAAATTAATAAAAGATAAGCGTATCAAAAACTTTAAACTGACTAATGATGATATTCCAAAGGTCAAGATTACCAACAATGATGATTGTGTAACTATCTGTAATTTGGAATAGTGCTCTAACCTCCTATGTGCTGATTCAATTTAGTGGAGTAAATAAGTATTTATTTATACTTGACGTAAAATATAACATTTTCTCTGTTTATTGAGAACCTTTTTATATTTGTATGTATATCTCATAACTGAATTATTAAGCTATTTTCATAAATTATCATTTATAATTGTATTTGATTTTAAATCTAACTAGTTTTAATCTCTTATATTTATCAACTTTCTCCAATGTCCCGTAACAACTTGGGTCCTGTGTGCAGCGACAACTCTTTTTTAAAATCTAACTTTTTAAATTCCGTTCAAAACTTGAATGTGGGACACATTAATTGTCAAAGCATTAAACTTTCTTTAAGAACTGCAAAAATTGATGAATTGAAACATGTATTGGAGGGATGTTGTTGGCATTACGGAGACGTGGTTTAAGCCACCTGTGTCTTCCAAAGCTGTTGATTGTCCTGGCTATGTGTTTCTAAGAAATGATTGCCCTGATTCTCGGGGTGGTGGTGTTGGTATTTATCTATCTCTCAATTTTAATGTTGTACTTCAAAATTCTATATACGGTATCTGTGAGTTCATTTTTGTTGAAATCATATATAGCTCTAAACGGATTCTTATTGGTGTGGTATATCTTCCTGATAGAAATATATCCGCCTTCGATGATGCTGTTGGTGATCTTCTTGTCAAGTATTCTGATGTTATAATTATGGGCGATTTTAATAATAACTTATTTAATTTAATTAAATCTCAATCTTTGCGTAGTATTTGTCAACGTTTGAACCTCTCTTGCGTGCATAATTCCATTCCGACACACTTTGACTTGCAACATAATTCAACTTCTTTAATTGACTTTTTCCTCTTGAGTTCACTTGACTTGCTGTCTTTTTCAGGGCAGATGCAGTGCCCTGGTATTTCTCGTCATGCTTTCATTTATGTTTCTGTCCCATCGCGTACTTATGAACTATTGGAGAGAGAACTTAATTCTTGTGACTTTAGTGATATCTATTCTACATATAATTCGGATGAGCAACTTAAAGTTTTAAACTCATGTTTTGAGCGTTTATATTCACATGTACTCCTATGTAGGGTTAGGCTAAGACAACGAAATGAGTCCTTTATGAAGTCTAAAGAGGATGCTTATGCTAAGTCGATGCGTGATCTTGATTTTAAAGCATTTATGGAAGATCGCTCGGATATTAATTGGCGAATTTTTTGCAAATTTAGAAATCGTGCTAAAACTCTCATCCGTAAAGCTAGACAGCGTCGTGAATATTCAAAAATTTTTAATGGTCTTGGAGTAAACTTCGTATGAATTCTATTGATTCGTTAGTTGATGCAGACTGTTATGATATAAACAGAAATTTTCTGTCTCACCAGTCTGATGTAGCTCTTAATCAATTCAATTTTGCTATAAGTGATTGCGTTGATGGTTCTTTTACTTTCCGTAATGTTGCCCTTGATGAACTACACTCTGCTTTAATAAAAATTAAATCCAATGCTATTGGCTATGATAACATCCCGCTAAAATTTTTAAAATTAATTTTTTACTCCGTGCAAAAACATATTCTTCACTTTGTTAACACTATTTTAACTACGTCCCTGTTCCCTAAGGCATGGAAGATTGCTCGTGTTGTTCCTATTAATTGTTGATAATTTAAGGCCTATAAAAGTGCTACCGGCTTTATCGAAAGTTGTGGAGCATCTTATTACGGACCAAATTATGCCACAAGTCAATGATAAAATTTCTAGTTGTCAATCTGGTTTTCGTGATGGGTACAATACTACTTCTTAACTGATCTCATAAGAAAATCCTATAACGATAATCAAGTTTGCATTCTTCTTTCTCTGGATTTAAGTAAAGCGTTAAATAGCCTTCATAACCCTTCCCTTATTATGAAGTTGTATAAATATTTTGATTTTTCTATTTCTGCTTGTCTACTTATATCGTCATATCTGTCCCATCGTAAGCAATTTGTTGCTTGTAATAGCCATGTCTCTGGAAATCTGGATGTCACTTGTGGTGTCCCACAGGGATCTATCCTGGGGCCTATCCTTTTTATTTAATACCTTAATCATTTCACTGATTGTCTAGATAGATGCGCACTCTTTATATATGCAGATGACATCCAACTACTTTTCTGTGGTGAGCCACAGTTTCTATATGCTCTTGAGGCTTCTTTATTGTATAATGTATCAAAGATTTATTCTTGGGTGTCTGACAATTACTTGCACATCAATGTTTCAAAAACCAAAGCAATGATCTTTAATCCTGCTAAGTATTCTTTGAATCTCTCTATAACTATTAACAATTTTGCGGTTGATTTTGTTGATGAGCTTAAGTGTCTAGTTGTTTTGATTGATAATAACTTAAATTTTTTTCCACATATAAATAATTTAATTTCTTCTGTAAATTTGACTCTAAGAAAATTATATAGCCTTAATTTGTTTTTGCTCCTCCATGTTAAACTACGCGTTGTTCATGCTCTTTTGATATCTAATATAGCTTATGGCCTTAAAGTTTATACGGGTACGTTCTCGTATAACATTCGTAGAATTCAGTTGGTAGTTCATTGAATTGTTCGATTTTTGTTTAATATCCGCACTCGCGATCATATCTCTAATTATGTGCTCCAATTTCTTAGTTGTTCTTTTCAGGACTTAATCATCCATTAGTAGCATCCTTCGTCTAAAAAATGAGCTTTCAACTGCTGGTCACCTATGATGTTTCCTCACAAAGTTATAGCCATTCTACGATGACATGAATTTGAAACCATGAACCCCCACAACCCAACGTTCTTTAAAATGAAGTGAATAAATTCAAAAAATTCGGTTGTTATTTTGCGCGAAATTTCAAAACTAACTGCCATTTGGTTCAATAAGGAGATCACGTGGTAATTTTTAGGTTACTTACCCAAGTAGCATACATTGCAAGTTTTTTGTTAATTTAGCTCTTTTATAGCAAAAGTCATTGCTGCATTACTTTTCTTGCTATTAGAAATTGGTCAGGAATGCGCCGTCATATAGTTTATAAAGCGCTTTTGGGAATCAGGATTCAGCATTTCATAAAATTGTTTTTGCTCAGTCCAAAAATCGGTTTTTTCATTTTTTTGCAATTGTTTGAGCGAAATATTATCATTAAATTGATTCTTCCCTTTATTGATCGAAACTCAGATTTCGACCAACTATCAATGAAGCAACGATTTCATAGCGTCATTTCAATTTGAATTAAACGTGTTACAAAATCATTACGTTTTTGTTTCTTGGGTATTACAAACGTCAAATTGAGCTGTCTTTCTGTTTATATGAATTAGTGCTCAAAATTGGCAAGCAATATTGCATTTATGAAAATATAGAATTGTTTCAAAAACAATGAACTGCAATCGAGAAAACGAGTCTGTTATTGTAAGAACTCGATGCTTATGCATCCCTGCAACTTAAAATCACATCTGTCATTTGTTAGTATACTTGCATTTCTGATTTTTGCAATGTTTCTTTGTCTTTGCTTTTGATATTTCGTTGGCGTTGCACGCTATTAATTTTAGTACTTAAATAAGTTACTTAATTAAATATTAATTAAATGGAATAAAGAACAAACAGTTGTTTCCTTTATTGCCATCCCCTTGACCACTACAACATTTCTGGCGACGAGGATTGGTGAGATATTGACGGATTCCTTATAACCTCAAATTTTTGCAATTTTATCATGGATGCCGATGTCTTGGAACAGGTGCTGCAAATATTGCAGGCATCAAATCAAGCGTTCCTAGCTAACGTGGTTAAGGAAAACAGAGTTTTAAGAGAAGATGAGGGAAGGAAAAATCAGTGGCGAGAGGCAAGCGGCAGCAGTACAAAACTTTCGAAGCTTCAACAAAGCATGCGACAAATGGAGCACCTATCTTTTGCAACTAGATCAACATTTCGTGGCAAATGGCGTAACAGATGAGCAGACTAAGCGCGCAAGCCTCCTCAGTTGGATAGGAGTGGACGTCCTAGAACTTTTACAAAAGCTTTTCGATGGAAAAGTTAAAGAAAAAACATTTAAAGAAATCATCACAACCTTAAGCGAGCATTTCACCGATAAGCAACATGTGCTGGCAGCACGCTTTAAATTTTATCGCACCACAATGAAGTCCGATCAGTCCTACAGCGACTGGGTCGCCGAACTGCGTGGAGCCGCTAACGATTGCATGTTCAAGTGTTCCAAGGTGGGCTGTGATGAGTCTTACGTTGACAGCAAAATTCGAGATATGGTCGTTATACACACACCCCACGAAAAGGTAAGAACGGCAGCTTTGCAAAAAATAAATCCAAAGTTAGAAGAGGTGTTACGAATTGCTTCAATTTACGAGACTACCGTAAAAACTTGTTCAATAATGAAGGATGCCGAGCCTATAGTGGTGAATGCTATCTCTAAGTTGTCAGCTTTGAGATATAAAAATAATAATCGCTTGAGCAACAAAGGGAGAGGGCGTAGCCAAAGTCGTGGCCCTCCAGACTTTGCATTGAAATCATGCCCGGGGTACGGCTTATCACATGCCAGAACCGATTGTTACCATTTTAAAAGAAAAACAAAATGTAATACGTGCTCAAAGTCAGGACACTTAGCATCAGTTTGCAATTCAACATCAAATAGAAAAGTAGTCACGAAACAAATACAGACTAATTCAATTTTCAACAAATCATTTGAGAACATCAGTGCAGTCGATGTCGTTCACACCTCAGGCATCGTAGAAAAAAAAATCGAAGTCAAACTCAATGTAAATGGCAAGATGCTCAACTTTTAGGTAGACACTGGCGCCTCCTGCTCGCTGGTTGGTGCAGCTGGATATAGGCAACTCGGAGAACCGCAATGCGTTCCTACAGATAAAGTTCTTAGAGCTTACGGAGGTCATCATCTACCATTAAAAGGAATCGCTATGGTAAATGTCCGTTGCAATGACGTCAACAAAGTTGTACCATTGGTCGAAGTGGAAAGTGAAAGTGCAACGAACATTTTTGATCTAGACTGGTTTAAAACATTTAATTTTCATGTTGAGATTCCAAAAAACATTACCTGTAATCATAGTTCTTTTTCTTCGACAGGTCAGGCATCAAACAGTAATCTGATATCTTCGCTCTCCAACCTTACAAACGAGTATCCCGTCATTTTTGAAAACACTCTAGGACAATGCACAACTTTTAAGGCCGAAATTCGACTAAAACCAGATGCAAAACCGAAATTCTGTAAGCCATATAATTTACCATTTGTGCAGTATGATGACGTATGCACTGAAATAAATCGTCTTGTAAGTAAAAATGTTTTAAAACCAATAAAAGCAAGTGAATGGGCGGCACCCATTGTTGTAGTAAAAAAACCAAACGGAACACTGCGAGTGTGTGCTGATTTCAAAGTTGGTTTGAATCCACAAATAGAAATTGAGCGGTACCCAATTCCACGAATCGAGGAGCTTTTCCACAAATTGCAAGGAGGTAAACTTTTTACAAAAATAGACCTTAGTGAGGCATATCTTCAAATAGAATTATCTGAAGAGTCAAAGAAATTCATGGTTATTAACACACAGTTTGGGTTATTCCAATTCCAAAGATTACCATTTGGTGTGGCCAGCGCTCCAGGAATTTTTCAAAGATTCATGGAGGAGCTGGTGACAGGGGTGCCTGGAAGTGCCGCGTATTTGGATGATGAGATCATTACGGGACGAAATGATGCAGAACATCAGAAGAATGTTTGGGAAATTTTTAAACGCTTTCAGCGCAATGGGCTTAGATGCCGAAAAGATACATGTGTTTTAGCAAATGAACAAATAGAGAACGTAGGTCGCATAATTGACTCAAAAGGTATAACACCTTCTACAAAACGGTTAGATGCGATTAAATTGATGCCTAGACCTAGGAACGTTCGCGAAGTCGAAGCTTTTATAGGAAAAATAAATTACTACAACAAATTCATTGAAAATTTTTCAGCAAAGACATCAGCCTTAAATCTTTTGAGGCGACAAGAAATTAGATTCGAGCGGGGTCCTAAGCAAGACGCAGCTTTTAATGCATTGAAGAACGATATCATAGAAGCTACACAGCTTGTTCATTATGATGATAAGCTTCCAATAATTCTCGCGACGGACGCATCAAAATATGGGATTGGTGCAGTTATCTCTCACAGATATACGGATGGGACAGAAAAACCAATTTCGTTCGCATCAAAAACTTTAAATACCAGCCAGTTGAATTACTTACAAGTCGAGAAAGAAAGCTTGTCGATAATTTTTGGTGTTACGCGCTTCCACCAGTATCTCTACGGTAGACATTTCGAGATAACAACAGATCATCAGGCGCTGACAACCATTTTCCATCCTCATAAAAAGTTACCGGTGATGACGTTGCATAGGCTACAGAGATGGGCTATTTTGTTACAAGCTTACGACTACTCCATACGTTACAAAAACAAAGTACAACATGCAAACGCTGACGCTCTCTCACGACTTCCAGTTGGCAAAGATGTTGAATTTGATCGTGAAGAGAATACGTTGCTAAACGTCAACGAAATTTATGAAGCAACTATAAGCAATTTTCCAATTAGTGCAGCGGTGATCGCAAAAGAAACCGACCGAAACAGCGATCTACGAATTGTTAAGCGAATGATTGAAGATGGTTGGCCGCAAAGTTTGCCAGAGTCTCAAGATAATTTAAAACCATTTTATGAACGTCGGCTCTCTTTGTCTTTACAGAGCGGTGTCATACTCTTGCATACAGATTATACTAGAGTTGTCGTTCCAAAAACTCTCCAGCAGAGAGTTCTGACTATGCTGCATGAGGCTCACTGGGGCAAAAGTAACATGAAGCAGATGGCAAGACGCTACGTGTGATTTCCAAAAATTAATGAAGCTATTGAGACAATATGTAAGTCCTGTTCAATTTGTTTAACAATGGCAAGTAGCCCCAAACGTCAATTTCCGCAATGGCCTGAGTCTAAGCAACCTTGGGAACGTATTCATCTCGATTTTGCGGGCCCTTTCTTTGGAAGTATGTGGCTCATAGTCGTGGACTCGTACTCTAAGTTTCCATAAACCATAGAAATTTCGACAGCAACATCCAATGCAACAATTTCATCTTTACAAAAAATAGTTGTCATCGAGGGGTTACCACAAACCATTGTCAGCGACAATGGAACTCAATTCACGTTGAGGGAGTTCAAGCAGTTCTGTGAGCTTAACCTCATCGAGCACCTCACAAGTGCACCATTTCATCCCGCATCCAATGGGTTAGCGGAGCGTTTCGTGAGAACATTCAAAGAATATTTTAAAAAATCAATGAAGGAAGGTGTCAGCAAGGAACTGGCGTTATGCAAGTATCTAGTAACCTATCGCTTAACCCCAAATCCACTGTCAGGAAAGTCACCAGCCGAAATGCTGCATGGTCGTCAGCCTCGAACTCTGCTGTCAGCACTTTTCCCTAAGGCACACGCAAAGTCACAATTAAATACAAAATTCATCGTAGGTCAAAAAGTTCAAGTTCGAAATTTCTCCGGGAAGAACAGATGGATTCCTGGTGTTATTAGCCAGGGGATGAGTCGAATGGTGTACACCATTACAAGTAATTACGGCACTATAAGACGACATCAAAATCAGATTCGAAAAGCTGAAATGCAGCCAGATATCGAGACACCAAGGAACGATTCTGATTGGGATTTGACGCCAGGTAGTCCCATAGCTATAGGCCGTACGCAACATGATGCTGATGCTAGATCTACTGTTCCACATAATTCGTTTTCGACGGATGTACATATTGAGCCTCAGATGAATACACCAATGCTACGACGTTCAGAGCGACCACGCAAGCAGACAGTTTGGTTCCAGGTGCTACCGACGTAAATTTGGTCCGGGAGAATGTAAGAACTCGATGCTTATGCATCCCTGCAACTTAAAATCACATCTGTCATTTGTTGGTATACTTGCATTTCTGATTTTTGTAATGTCTCTTTGTCTATCAAGTCAAAGCGTGAACTCTATCATATATGTTAAAGAGGTAGCAAAGGATGCATAGAAAGCGGCTTTCAGAAAACCTTTCGAAGATGTTTCGAAAGATGAATTTATAGCTTTATTTCAACCAAAAAAAAAAAAGATCCGTGTGATCTATGCTGTTCATATAAAGCAGGCAATATTACAGACGAACAATACGAACAAAATTTATCACAAAAAGATTAAACTCTCGACGAAGAAGCTGCGAAAAATGAAATACTTCACGTAATTACTGCCGATTTGCAAGCTGTAAAATTGTGTCCATTTTTGACAGCCAATTCGTTTTATTTCAAAACGTAGTTCATGGTTCATAATTTTACAGTGTGCAACCTGGGCACTAATAACGTAAAGTGTTAATGGTTTGATGAGACTACAACAGACTTAAAAGCATCAATATGTGTTCATTTTTTGACGATTATTTGAAGAAAATGACAGACGAAGATTCTAAAGATATCGCAATTTTCACTGATGAATGTACATCACAAAATAGAAATGTTCTGGTTTCAAATTCTCTTTTGCGATTTTCTATGGAAAAAATATCACAAATGTAGGTGGATTCAATTTACTCAATAATTAAAATCAAGTTAAAACACCTAGTTAATACTCTTCGGTTACCAAAGAAGCTAGGCTAAATCCATCTCCATATGAGGTAGTTACGATAGACCACACTTTTTTTTAAGATTATAGTATAAAATGAGACCTTATTTAATTTTTTATTTATTTTTTATTGCATTCCTATCAGTAAGCGTTCCTATTATCTTATGATATGGCTGCACAATTATACATGTGCACAATGTACACTGTACATGTAAGTGTTCTCACATTACACTTACCTCTACTTTTCGGGAATTATCCATAGCAAATTTTTAAAATTTCAATTTTGTTCAATTGCTATTGTGTTTATTGAGACTTTATAAAACGATTTTGTGCAATTTTAAATTTGTTTTGACTTAATTCAATTGTCTTTTCTAGTTTGACAGTTGTTCTGTTACTGCAGTGCTTCGAAAGCCATTTTCTTTGCCACTGAGATAACTTATAGCCGTGTCAAAAAAAAAAAACACAAAAACAAATCCTTAATATGTTAATTTAAGTCCCGAGGCTGTGGCGAATGGCTACTCCACATCATCAGGTTCCACTACCAGATGCTAAAAAGGGAAGAGTGAAATTACAACTTATACATACTAATCTCATTTCTTCACCACCGTAGAGATAGCAACATCAACAAAAGAGCGAAAATTATGTAACACGGGCAAATAAATATGGGGTGATTTTGCAACTTTAAAGTACAATATCGGAATTTTTTCATTTTTTTTTCGGTCAATTTTCAATTTTTTTGTAAGAAAAAAGGAAGAAGAGAAAAAAAAAATAATCACGGATTCGAATTCCCCGATTGATAATGACTGTTTGAAATAAAGAAAAAAATTGAATCACCTTAATATGCAAATGTGTCGAAACCGATTCGAAGAAAATCAGGTCTGTTAATTTAGAAAATTCAGATATCTTGGTTTTGAAATAAGATAATGATATGCTGTTTCGACATTCTTTTAAGCAAATAACAGTACGTAAAAAATTTTGGCTTTTTCTGCGTTGGAGTTTGTTTTAGCTTCGAAAAGAGTTCATCTTTACGAAGAATCACTAGAGAATATTCTACTTGTGCGTTTAAATGAACATTTTTTCCAAAAATAAATAAAATAACATTCTAAAATAAAAATTAAATGAAATTGTTTAATTTTTTTTTTTTTTCGGAAAAAATTTGAACCTGAACCCGAACCGAACCCGGACCCACTAAACTTAAATGCATTGAACCCGAACAAGTACCCGCACCCAAAATTTACAGGGTTCGAAAGCCTGGTCAGTCGTTACCCTGGAAGTGTCGATATGAAATATTGAACAAATTTATATTTAAGTAACTGTCTTTTTGCTTACATTCGCAGTAAGTAAAAATAAAAAAAAAAAAAAAACAAATTAAGGTGTTATCTCTTCGGCCAGGCCGAAACTCACATACCCTACACTGCACTGAAAGTCCCTTTAAAATAAATGTTAAAAGACGTTGAAGAGGTTGAATAAGTCGAAAAAATGTGAAATGTAAAAAAGGTTTAGGGGATGAAAAATGTTGAAACAGTTGTAAAAGACTGAAAAAGTCGATAAAATATGGAAAACATTGAAGAAAGTTGAAAGAAATTCAAAATGTCGAAAATATACGAAAAATGCTTAAAAATGTCGAAATAATTAATATGAAAATGTCCAATAAGTTGAAAGAGGTTAAGATATGATAAAACAATTCAAAATCGCTGAAAAAGTCTTAAAAATAAAGAAAATAATGAAGAAAAATGGAAGAGGTTGAAAAAGTCGAACGAATACATATGGGATATATTGGAAAAAGTTAAACGGTTGATAAAGTCAAAATAATATGGAAAATATTAAAAAAAATCGAATATAAACTAAAAAATTAAAATGTGCCTCGACCACTTCTCCAAGTCCGCCTTCTTTTGGGTTACTTAATTATAATCGTTATTGACATCCACATACCAACTCTTAGCCCAATAGGTTGTATAGTTTGCGAAAAATTCCGTAATTAGTCTTAAAATTTAGGGCGGTAACACACCCACTGGTGTAATATAGTCCGATTTTTATCCAGAAATAGCTTTTTATAAGCAACACTCTTTCACCAAATTTTAGTCTCATTGATCACATGTTTCGAAAGGTATGCCACTTAAGGTATTTTACTTGTATGGGGAGTGCCACGCCCAATCGTGCTATTTCGCCCGCTTTTGATTCATACATACCTTTTAGCAAGAAAGCCACCTAAATTAAATTTCATACCAATTGTTGCAATAGTTCAATAAATAAAGCGAATGCAACTTTATGGTAACTAGAGTCCGCCCAGTGGTTGAAATTCAACCATTAAAACAAATACGTTTCCTCAGGGTTCAATCTTTTTCTGGATTTCATCAAAATCCGTCCATTAGCTTAGTAGTAAAACATTTTTTCCAGTAAGGGACGTGGTACCGCTCACTCAAAACAAATATCTTTACTCAAGATTCAATCTATCTACATACCAAATTTCATCAAAATCGGTGTTGTGCCACAGACGTGATACCGTTCTTTCCCATTAGTGACGTTCTTTCTATCTTCAAACAAAATTTCATCAAAATCGGTTCATTAGTTTAGCCAAGGAAACGTTTTTCCTTTTTAGGGGCGTGGCACCACCTACCATTGAAAAACAAAGTATACATGTCCCCCCTTCTCCTTACAACCTTTCCAACAAAAAAAAAAATTAAGCGATTACGTTGTGCTATGGCTGAGGAAAAGTGGTGCAACCGTTTAGAGATTGCCTATTTATATAATGATATAGGAAGTGCCACGCCACTTACAATCTCGTCAATTCTCATTTAATTTCAAAGCCCTTAGCAGCCGACACCTCTAAGCTAAATTTTAAGAAGATTACTGTCATAGCACACTATCTATAACAGTAAACGTTTTTTGCTTGTATGGGAGGTGCCACACCCACATGCTCCATTGCGCCAAATTTTTGCAAAAACATACCTCCTAAAAAGTATATCTGCCTTATTAAATTTTATAACGATTACGTTGTTAGTTCTCTAAATATAACGTTTATAAATATTGTGGGCTGTGCCACGCCCTTCAACGAGTTTTTTCAGTAAAGGGGTAGAACTTGTGTGATGACTGCTTTTATTGGCATCATTTCTAAAATTTTTATGAAAATCGTTTGAGCCACTTTTGAGATATATGGAATCAAAATTTTTAACTGTTGAAAAGAGCCACGCTCACTTTTACGACTCCGTCCACTTTTATCACAAATCAAGATATGTTTGAAATGAACCCGTTTAGCAAATTTTATCACAATATCTTGCACGGCTTATGAAGTATGGTGGTATTAAAGTTAAAATTTATGGCTGTGCCACGCCCCTATAGGAAGCTTTGAAAACTTGAAACCTAGCCTAGTCTTAATCTTTTTCACATGTGCATCAAATCACCAATTTTTATCAAAATCGCTGCAACTTTTTTCAAAATGGGCTTGGGTAAATATACATAGAATACGGGCGGTAGGTGTGTCCTTGAACCGATTTCGCCCATTTTCAATAGCAAGATGCCTGCAAGAAGATGTGACCTGTGTGTGAAAGTTTCATTCAATTAGCTTTCTTGGTTTTCCCGTAAACCTGATTTCAGAAGACAGACAAACAGACAGACTGACGGACATAGCTAAATCAACTCAAGTGGTAACGCTGATCAAGAATATATATACTTTTCCATACCTGCCACGCCTCTTTCTATTTGTTACAAACGAAAGGACAAAGTGAATATACCCTCGGTGTAGGGTATAAAAACAAACTTGAATGTGTTCAGCTTTCATACTTAGACCATGATCTTGACCATATTCAACAATTTCAAAAATTTTAAATAATACTAGTGGTACCCGCGGCTTCGCACGCGCACGTCCCGTTTTTTTTTCATAGTGAAATTACTGTCTTAATACAGGTTGTTTTTTTTTAGAGGTATAGAGCTTCGAACTGAAATAAAACATAAGAAAATCGTTTTAATGTCCATCAATTTGGGTTTATTGGAAGGATAATTTTATGCCATTAATGTTTAAATATGATTTCGGAAATATGATTCGGCCAATTCTACAGGTCCAATTTTGAACCACTTTTTCGAGCATATGGGGCCGTATGTCGGCAATAACGCCACGAATGTTGGCTTCCAAGTCCCCTAACGTTTCTGGTTTGTTGGCGTAGACGAGCGACTTCACATATCCCCAAAGAAAATAATCCAATGGTGTCAAATCACACGATCTTGGTGGCCAATTGACAGGTCCATTCCGCGAAATTATGCGCTCATCGAATGTTTCCTTCAATAAATTGATTGTGACGTGCGCTGTGTGGCATGTAGCGCCGTCTTGTTGGAACCACAACTCATCCACATTCATGCCATCCAATTCGGGAACAAAATAGTCGGTTATCATGGCTCTATACCGGTCTCCATTAACGGTAACTGACTCTCCAGCATTATTTCGGAAGAAGTATGGCCCAATGACTCCACCAGCCCATAGAGCACACCAAACAGTCAGTTTTTGTGGATGTAATGGCGTCTCAAGGGTCTCATGTGGATTCTCTTCACTCCAAATGCGGCAATTTTGCTTGTTGACGTAGCCATTCAACCAAAAATGAGCCTCATCACTGAACAAAATTTTGCGATGAAAATCAGCATCGAGATCAATCTCATTTTCGGCCCATACACCAAAATCACGACGCATTGCATGGTCTCGCGGCTTTAATTCTTGCACAAGCTGGATCTTGTAAGGTCGCAAGCCAAGATCTTTGCGCAAAATCTTCCATAAAGTTGATGGACAAAGCTCCAATTGCTGTGCACGGTGGCGAATCGATTCATTCGGGTCCTCTTCAACATTTTGCTCTACAGCGGCAATTGTTTCTCTGCGGATGCGTATTATCACATAGAGTAAACGTAGTGCGAAAACGACCCATGGTTAACCGAATTAAGTGGTCTGATGGACGATTATGTCGACCATAAAATGGACGGAGGTTTCGGTAAACTTCGCGAACTGAACCATTATTTTCGAAAAAATTTGCACGATTTGCAAGCGTTGTTCTTTTGTCAACCTGTTCATGATGAAATGGCAAACCAAACTGAACATAAATGACATTAGAGTTGCCAGATTTGACCATAAAATGCCAGTTTTATCTCTATTCGAAAAACAAACCTCTAAAAAAAACACCCAGTATTATTTGCGGTTTGGCGTTACAAACCATTTCCATATAAACAATTTTATATACATATATGGCATAAATGGCATGTTCTATCATACTTCAAGAACACTCAATTATCGAAAATTTATTTATATTCGAGTATATCCTCATTAAAAAACAAATAAAAAAAATAGCCCTAGGGTTGCTACCAGAAATCAAAAATTTTAATTTTTCGGAATTTGGCCAAAAAAAATTAAGGAAATTTGAGTTTTTTCTTATTTATATTATTATTAATGTTTTTTTCGACATTCCTTATGTACACTAGAGTGACCAAGAAAAATCGATTTTTCGATTTTGATGTTGCTTAGATGAAAAGTAGTTAGTGTTATGTAAAAAAATAACGCATTTAAAATTTTATTCAAAAATATTGATATTTAGAGGTCGCTTATGTCCGATTTATGAATTAATTTCATTCAATTTATTTGCGAGTGATGATAACTCTTCACAATTTGTCAAAACGGTCTCAAAACAGTGCTTTCACCTTTCACATTTTATTCAAAGTTTAACTATTCCCGTACAATTTCTTAATACATATACTGTAGATATACAAAATTGTCCGGCTGATCAAAGCACAGACTGGGTCTTCTGCTTACAATGACTCAGCTCAGTAGCACACCACCCTTAAAACCATAGCTCTTATCAATTCCTCTTTGTATCGCTTTTCGTATTGATCATTGCGTAGGTTTCAGCTTCTGCTTGAAGTAATAACTCATAGCTAATCGCTTGAAAATTTCACCAGAAACAATAAAAAATGGTAGAGAAAGTTAAAGATTGTGAGTAGTACTAACCAATCCTCATTTTTAGTCCCGAGGTAGAGAGTGGGCGAGGTGTGAGTCTCAATCTTATACTTATCCCTTTTCCTCACCACCGTAGAAATAGCAGCGACAACAAAACAGCGGAAAAATAGAACGATACCCATCATGTCTTTATCGATTATAAAGCTGCTTTCGATAGCCCCATACGAGACTGGCTGTATACCACCATGTCTGAGTTCGGTATAACTGCGAAGCTAAATCGGCTTTTCAAAATGACGTTGAGCAACACATACAGCTCCAACAGGGTAGGAAAGGACCTCCCCGAACCATTTGATACCGATAGATGTTTCAGACAACGAAATTTACTATCCTGCAATCTCTTCAACTTTGTCATGGAAGGGGTGTCGCGAAAAACCAGTGTGCATCATAAAAGCACTATTTTCTAAAAAAGTGTATATGCCGATGATATTGATATCATTGGACGTTGAAAGCGAGATGTTACTGCTGCGTGTTCTGTTATTGAAAAAAAGTCAGCGAAGGTGGGTTTGATTGTGATCGAGGGCAAAACAAAATGGGTATTCATCTAAGCGCGCAAAACTCTCGTAAACTGTGCATTTTTGCGCTCTCGCAAACGAATTTTCAAAAATCGTATGGAAAGTTTTTTGAACAAATTATAAAAGTTTGCGCGACAATATGGTAGCACAAACTTGCGCTGCTTATTGTGCAACTCAATAAAGCTCTTACCATTGTGCATTCCGAAGAACTGCAGTATTGATAAATCGACTTCAGCGATTTCTTCAAACAATTTGATTAAGTAATTTATGTTTTTCGCTTTCTCTCGGCATTTTATCTTTTATATTTTGGCAATTACAATTTGATATGCTCATCAACAGTCACAAATTAAACAAAATATTTGAAGGGGCTTTCATGAAACACATCGCGCAAAAATTGCCTATTTGCATAAATAGGAAACTTGAGTGTTTTTAGATGACACCACTAAAGTATGTTGTCCACAAACAGAGAGATGAGGCGCATAGGATCCTACGTTATTACTACTAGCTATACTTTCGAATTTGTCAAAGAATTCACCTATTTTGGCACCGCCGGAACACTCAAAACGATGTCAGTCTGGAGATAAAGCGAAGACTCACTTTTGCTAATAGGTGTTACTATAGCCTCAGTAAGCAATTGAGTAGCAGAGACCTCTCTCGTCCGGCAAAGCTGACACTCTACAAGACGTTTATCTTACCCATGCGTCGCAGACTTATGCAGCCCTGTTTGGGGTGTTTGAGAAAAACTCTTCGCAAAATCTTCGGTGCTGTTCGCGTTGGCGACGACTACCGTATTCGAATGAACAACAAACTGTACGAGCTCTATGCTGACATTAACATTGTCAAGCGCATTACTATCCAACGTCTGCGCTGGCTAGATGGATGAAAAAGCTCTGGCGAAAAAAGTGTTCGATGCGTAAGCCTCTGGGCGACGACGAAGAGGAAGAACATGCCTCCGATGGAAAGACCAGGCCAAAGAAACCCTATTCACGCTTTGTGTAACTCATGGGAAAAGGCGCGCGCGAAGCAGATAGATTGACAGAACCGAGAAACAGACAGAAAGACAGACAGCTGAACAGACCGCTGGACAGACAGACAGATATATAGACAGACATATAGAAATGTATTGAAGGCCGTTGTATACTATCAATGTATTGGAAGACATTTAATTTTTAGCGATGTCAAAGCAAACACTGTTAGTACCTTATATTTGAGAAAACACAACTTATTTTTGAATTATTTTGTCCTGTGGGACCTTTCTTAATCGATTTATGAAATTAGCCTCCAAACAAATATTGCAGTAAATTAAAATTTCTTTCTTGGAAAGATAATTTCTTAAATAAAAAATAAAGTTTTTCAAAAGTAATCTTTTTGAGCCATATTTCCATACACGCAGGTATGTATTTATTATACCAACTTTCTATCGCTATATCATATTTAAATTCAAAAAACAAGATTTCGAGTCCTTTTAATGTACTTTTGTTGTGTATCAGTATTTAACAATCTCGTTTTATTTACCTCATAAGTAACTTCTGCAAGTTCTGGTAAAGTACACGGAATGGAAATACATTCAGAAAATGCATTTACTGACCAGCTTCCGTGGGCACATCTCAATTGAGCTGAACCCTGTAAAGTATTTGGATTTTGTAAACATAAAACGTGTATATTAATTACTCTGTCAAAATACCTGAATGTTATAGCCTCCTTCGCATTCTAAAGTTATAAATTCATTTGACTGAATCTCCTCATATGTAGAAAGCGGTGTTAATGAGGGTCTATCTGTCAACATTTTCGTATGCGGTTCAACCTTGTAATACTGTCCATGATCTACAGCTGGAACTAAACAGGGCGCTAAGAGGTAAATGTATAAGTTAATGAATTTCATTTTGGAAAGATAAAAAAAATATTTTTTTTTTGGAGTCCTAAGTTATTGACTTTATTGATTGAAGGTTAAAAAAAAGTGAAATTTATAAAATTTATAAATTTTCTTTATATTAAGTCAGCTTAATTGATATTGCTGCCATAACATTTTATTTAAGTTGCGTTTTTTATTTAAGTTGCATTTTACTGTCAATTTTACAATTTAATAAATTTGCTGAAAATTGTATTTTATCAATTTCTAGTAAGTTATTTCTCAATTGCGTAAAATTGTAAATCAAGCTAAATACATAGTTTATTCACCTTAAGATACGTTGTGGTTGTGCAACGGGGTTGTTAACTGCAAAAATTATTAACAGGTTGTTTTTTTAAGGTGCTGTTGCTTGTTCATGCAACCCCGTACCACCACATGCCAACCGCCATGCTCAACTGTTTCTCGTACATTTTTCGGTTTGAGCTCTGTATTTGCTTCCCTCCAAGTAAATTGAAGATGAAGAGTTCTGGAAAACAGTAATTTTATCTGATGAAAGTAAATTTGGCCTCTATGGGTCAAATGGTAAGATATTTATTTGAGGAGAAGCAAATACAGAGCTCAAACCAAAAAATGTACGAGAATCAGTTAAGCATGGCGCTTGGCATGTGGTGGTATGGGGTTGCATGGCGTCTTCTGGGGTTGGTAATCTCATTTTTGTTGAAGGAAATATTGACAAAAATATGTTTTTGGAAATTCTACAACAAAATTTTATACAGGGTGGCAAAAATTTAAATATAGAATCAAATTTTCATTTCATCAAGGCAAAAACCCAAATACAAGTCATCAATAGTGCAAACATGGCTCTCTTGAAAATGTCCCCATATCATCGCAACACCTCCACAGTCTCTAGATTTGATTGTATAGTGGTCTGTACTGGAACGAAGTATTCGAAATAATTCGAAAATATCGCCACATAAGAGATAAAATGGACATTAAAAATGTGTTCATGATCGAATGGAATAAAATTTCTCCTGAATATACAAAAAAAGGGCGTATATTCGAGCAAAAGCGCATTGTTGGATCAAAAAGGTTATGCCATAAAATATGAGCGATTAATTCTTTAACAAATTTTATGTGAAATAGTTACCTTTTTTATTATATGTTTTTATGCGCCATTTAAGCTGTGACATGAATTTTGTTTAAGTTTTTTCTTTTTTCATGTAACTTTGTGAAAACTGAATACTTTTATTTTTTTTTTTGTATATAATAAATGAAACGATTTCAATAAAAAAAACTACATTAAATTTTTTTTTCGTTTTGTATATAAAAACCGTTTTGTATAACAAAACAATTTTTAAATAATGTGGGCCAAATAAGCTGTGAGCCACTGTGAATAACCTAAACTAAAACACAAAAATAACTAAATATAATTATACAAATAAAAAGACTAAAATATAATAAAAAAGTTTCATGTTTCATTGGCACCCAACGTAAAACTCCACATTGTTCAAAATTTGGTACAGCAATCAAGAAACACGAAGCGTTTAATGAAGCAGAGAAGTGGATATAAAAAAATTCCATAGCAGCGCGTCCCGTTAGTCGTGTTCAGTTGTTGTTGTTGCATAGCTTTGGTTGGTAGGGGTTTGATTTTGTCATGGGTTGTTGTTGCATTACTTCATCAGTTTGGTTGTTGTTGCATCACTTAATCAGCGTGGTTGTTGTTGTAGCAAACATATATGTATAACTGGGAAGAAAATCTAACTGACCATATTTTCGATTTGCACAATTTTTTCAAATACAATTTTTTATAAGCTCCAAA
The DNA here is from genome assembly GCA_949775025.1 of Tricholauxania praeusta. Lineage (NCBI taxonomy): Eukaryota > Metazoa > Arthropoda > Insecta > Diptera > Lauxaniidae > Tricholauxania > Tricholauxania praeusta. The sequence goes on from OX459030.1 coordinate 78,988,107, forward strand.
AATAAAATTACCAGTGTCAATTACAAAATGCGTAGAAGTTATCGTAACGGTATGCCAAATGTAAGTAGCGTACGAAACGCCAACTTTTCTCAAAGTTTTGATGAACAAAATGTTATTATAGCTCTAAGTACGCACACGGTCCGGAATGCTTAGGTTTCACAAAACGTAAATGCGGCTGAAAGTCAACCTGTTCAGTCGGCAATCGACGCAATTAATAATAATGACACACAAGTTGAAGACGTTCCAGCTCCCGCTAATATATATATCCCTTTCTCAAGATCAGTTTAGAGAACTAATTGTCTTAATATTTAAATGGAAACAGAGCTAAGACATTTAGTGCATGCAGTGCTCGTTTTAATGGTGGTAGAAATACAATAAAAGTTGAAGATTTTATTGCTACGGTTTTAGTTTTCAAGGATGCAGAAAATGTGTCTGACAGGCATGCATTAATTAGATTGCCTCTTCTGCTCGAGGGTTATGCATCATCATGGTGGGAAGGCGTTAAAAATTAGGCGCGTACGTTCAACGACAGATTGGCGAATTTTTTCTGAAATTTACCAAGAAAAACAAAAACCTTTCGAAACAACAGATAGCTTTATATGCAAAAAGCGCAAGCTCTTTGCGCAACTTTCACAGCGGCTACCTGAAAGAACAATGATTGATATGCTCTTTTCACAAATACTACTCCAGATAAGAGAAAAAATACCCACAGAAAGTATCGATACATTGCAAGACCTCTTGCAAAAACCTAGTGACATTGAAATGCTTATAAATGAAAATAAAGAAAATAAATTTCGTGGTTTTTGCATTAAAAGTACTGTAAGAAACAAATTATCATAGCTCGCCGATATTTACATATAGCACTTACAACTTCGTTCGTATTACCAGAAAAGCTTTCAACGGAGCGCTCAACAAGAAATGTGTAATATCAAAGGGATTACAAAAACAATTGCATGTAAAATGTAGAATTTTGGTGCAAATGTTTATATTTTTTGTTGTGATTCTTAACTGATCAACGCAAAAAGTAGAACATAGTATGCTTGCGGATTCTAAAATGTCGTCAAACAAAGCTTAATGCTATGACGTACGATCATTGACACTAGTAGAAGCAGCTCGTTGCCCATTTTAATGTATTTTGCACATATAATTTTTTGTGATTTTGCACTAAAAGTAGGTACTGAATATAAAAGCTCTATACAAAACAAAACAAAAAAAAAAAAAGACACGTTAAATTGACCACAGAAACAGAAAAATCTTGTAATCGTTGTACATACTGTAGAAAGAGAAATCACACAGCAGGGGAGTGTTTCAAGAAAATTGAGGCCGACCGGAAAAATAATCCAAAAACACAGGAAACCCATATAAACTGCTAAGGCTGTGGTGCTGCGTACCGTTCAAAATGCCCATATAATAATAAGAAAAACCATAGCACTCGATTTTAATTCAATTAGCAATCGTTGTTGGTAGAAATGTTCCAACGGTCACAGTTAATATAAATGGCTTAAATGGTGAGGCTTACTTAGATACAGGTGCTAGAACTATTGTAGCAGGGTACCATTTATACCAGAAACTAAAGCAAAAAGAAATGCAGTTTCAAAAAGCCACTGCCGAAATAATATTAGCTGATGGTATCCCTCATATGGAATCAGGATATTCTGCAATTGTAATTTTAGAATCGGAAAGCGGTTCAAACGCATTCACCTAATTTGTCTGCTACATGTGCGAGACAATCGCACTCTAATTGTCATAGACTTTCTTGAGCAGGCGGGAATAGTGATAGACTTAGCCCAAAGGACTTGGCACTTCAAAGGCGATCCAACCACAATTTTTGAATTTCAAATGCATAAACCAATTCTCGTTAATGCAATTACTTTACCAAAAAGCAAAGTTTTAGAGCATAATAAAGAAAAGTAAAAACCCAGCGAAAAAGCCATCAATATCAATATGTTATGGTTAGAAAAATCAAATATGAGAGATAGCGAGGGTGGGAAAACCCCTAAGCATCAAAAAACGACAGTTACTGACTACTCGCCAACAAGTATAAATAAAATTTTTAGGAATTGCCTCCCTGTAGATTTTAAAGTTCCCTCAGAAAAACACTTATTTCCACCTATGAAAAAGCTAAAAAACAAATGAACAAGGAGAGCAAGAAATGTTTACACCTATTGAATTAAATTGTGTTCACATTAAACTGCGAGAAAATTAAGGTCTTAACCTGCAACCAAATCAAAAGAAAATTATGGAAAAACGGATATTTGATAAAAGAAGTCTATTTGATGATATTTCAGTGCCGATACCTTTTATCGAACATTCAATTAAGGAGCGGGTAGGGTTTTGACGCTACATTTTGGGCATAAGTTTAAAAATGTTTCTTAGTGATATGGTAAAAGTAAATTTATTTATTTAAAAAGCATATAAAAGCACAAACACTGCTTAATCATGTTAACAGTAAAGCGAAACTATCAATTGCTGTAGATGCATCTAACACAGCAGTTGGTGGAGTCCTACAACAAGAACACAATAAAAAATTAGAACCATTAGCATTCTTTTCTAAAAAACTTTCACCCTCAGAAACAAAATACAGCACATTCGATCGCGAATTACTTGCCATTTACTTAACTATTAAAATATTTTAGACACCACTTAGAAGGCAACACATTCACAGTATACACCGATCACAAGCAACTAATCAACGCACTTCAGTCAAAAACAGAACGCAGTCCAAGACAAACACGTCATTTAGAATACATTGCACAGTTAACCAACACAATACTACGCATTAAAGGTACAGAGAATACTGTTGCCGATGCTCTATCGAGATATGAGGTAGAAGAACTAAAAACACCAGACCTCAATCTAAAACAATTACATATCGAACAAACAAACGATACAGAACTAAGCGACATACTCAACAAAAACGTATACAAATTCAAACAAATCGATATCCGATTCTTTAACATAAAAATTTGGTGCGAACACTCAACAAAAGATACCCGTCCATACATACCACAAACACTGCGTAAAAAAATATTCGAGCAAACACACAACATTTCTCACCCCGGAACTAGAGGTTCCAGACGACTAATTACACAACGATACTTCTGGCCTAACATGAATTCGCAAATCAACAAATGGTCCCAGGAATGTGTTAACTGTTAACGAGCCAAAGTACACAGACACACAAAGACACTACCTCATAAGAAACATATTCCACACGGTCGCTTCGAACATATCCACATCGATTTGGTCGGCCCATTACCAATATCAAATAACTATAGATATCTACTAACTGCCATAGACAGGAATACACGTTGGCCCGAAGTATACCCAATAAAAGATAAGGATACTAACACAATTGTTGAAACTTTCAACAGAGAATTAATTTCTCGTTTCGGAGTTCCACTCGAGATAACTTCTGATCGAGGACCTCAATTCACCTCTCACACATTTAAACAGTTTATAAAAACACTAGGCACTCACCACATCACTACTTCAGCATATCATCCACAAGCAAACGGAATAATAGAAAGATTCCACAGAACACTTAAGGCCTCCTTAATAGCCTCTAATAATCAAAAAAACTGGTATTCGGAACTTCCCCTAATTCTATTAGGTCTCAGATCAGCTGTTAAAGAAGACATTAAATCATCACCAGCTGAAATGGCTTTTGGTCAAACACTCAGATTACCACAACAACTAACAGTTCAGAAAGTAGAACCATTCAAACCATCAACCTTGTTCAAGCTTAAAGAAAACATAAACAACATTCAATCAAACATTTCACACCATAACACAAAATACCAACAACACGTACCACAAACATTAAAAGACTGTAAATTTGTTTTTGTACGAAACGATACAATACGACACTCATTACAACACCCATACGATGGACCATTCAGAGTCATCGAAAAATCACCAACATTTTTTAAAATCATTAAAAACAATACCACAACTACAATCAACATAGACAGACTTAAACCAGCTTTTATAAATACAGAAAATACGCAAAAACTCCCCCCTCCAAGTAAACCTACCAAAAAAGTACACTTCAATATTCTTAACAACACCATTAAACTCTACAGAGAGGGGGAATAATGTGGTGCCCCACATTTACACTCTTACATTCACACACCTACATTTACATTTTTACAATAACACCATATAAAACACTTATCTTAATTTTACTTTAAAAATTTAATTATTCCTAGTTTTAAAAATTTGTTTTTCAAGTTTTGAATTTTTTAATTTTTTGTCAAAAAGTTTTCATTATTATAAAAATTCAATCGAAAATATATTCAAACTAAAAATCTTATAAAATAATTTTTAAAACCAAAAATTCTTAAGATAAATGATAAATAAAAGATATTTATTAAAACCAATTTAAGCCTAAACCAAAATAGACGAGACGAGACGTAACGAGTAAGTTCGAGTGTATGTAAACCAATGTTGATAGCCAAAATGAACCAACGTAATTGATCGAAAGTGAACGAAACATTTTGACGAGACGAGTTGTTCCGTAAGAACCGAACTTCAAAACGTTGCTACTCGTCATAACAGGTTTTTCGACTCGTTGGCTAGCGTAACATTTTGGGTTAAATGTCAAAACAGACGAAACGAGTGCAAACGTTCGTTCAATTGCTACCGTCTCGTCACGTCTATTTTGGTTAAGTCTTTAATCAGCACCAAACGTATATAAAGCAGAGAGCGTATAATTTAAGACCCAACTAAACCATGCATCGCCTAGCGTAACCTACTGTCAAATTTGAACGAAAAGCCTATCAAATGCTTAAGAAACTCAGAGAAGACTTTTTAGTGGCTATGTTGTACTTCGTTGAACTTAAGAAGCGATGTAGCCATAGTTGCAAGCATGTGAAATATTCCCACAATTGCATAAATTTTATTTCTTATATTTCTTAAATAAATTGAATTCATTCACAAAATGTTATTCAATGACATTAATTTAGATACTTTAAGCAATAAATATGTAATCCAGCATTGTTTTTATTAATTTTAAGAAAAAAATAAGAAAACAAAATTGCTCATTTTGTACTATGCGTGTAGATTGTGGGGGAAAGTATTGGCAAATGCAGCGCGTGGCATCACTGAATTGTCAATCAAATTGTTGTATGTATTGTGTGTGTGTACATTAAAATGCATATTTCTGCAACTTCACTCCAAGCCCTTTCATTTACATTTCGATTTCAAAAAAATGCGTCTATTTTACTGTTTAATTATCTTCTTTTTCACATTTTCTATTAATTTCAAAACAAAAGTATTTTCCTCTTCAAGTTCCATTGAAAAAATTTTTTCTGATGTATACAATGCATAAACAGCTGATTCCGTACAGAAAGTGCGTTCAGTTTCGCTCTTTCCTTAAGGAAATGACATTTGTGGAAATTGAACGAAACTTTTTGTTAAGTACGTTGTAGTTTTGATATACGATTTGTGTGTATTCGCACACATGCATAAGTTGACTGCAGTCAAAACGTGCATGGTTTAGTTGGCCCTTTAATTCGGTTTGCTTTGAAAAGCAAACAAAGCACAACTACACATGCTTTGGAGAACATTTAAGAGAAACACACGTGTAGTGGTGCCCAGCTCTGGTCATTAGCCATATGCTGGGCTTGCATTTGACTTTCTTTTCTTCATTCTTTTTGTGTAAGAATTCTATCGAAATGCATGCGTTGGGTTTTGTTGTGCAAGAACTTAAATGACCTGCTTTCTTAAGAGCCAACTAAACCATGCACGCTTTGACTGCAGTCAACTTATGCAAGTGTGCGAATACACTCAAATCGTGTATCAAAACTACAACATTCCAGTTTTCCAACTATGGCTACATCGTTTCTTAAGTTCAACGAAGTACAACGTATCCACTAAAAAGTCTACTCTGAGTTTGTTAAGCACTTGACATATTTTTCGTTCAAATTTGACAGTAGGCTACGCTAGCTGATGCATTGTTTAGTTGGGCCTTTAGTGTGGCCATTGCGTCATGTAAATAAGTGAGACAGCAATTTTCGGGTTGATTGTAAAAAGGTACCCTACACTAAGCATATGTATGTCATTCCAACACATCCTTAACGGATAAGAAGAAATTTTATTTTTGAAAAAGAAAAAGGTGCTTAAAATACCATGTAATGTCACTTCTAGATTTTTCTTATTTATGATTAAATAAATAAATGTCTTTAAATTAATCTTACATATATTTGAATATTTTTACTTTTCCTTAAAAAATTTTTGTTTGTTACAAAAATGTATTTCTACATATGTTTATGTTTGTACTCATGTACATATTCTTGAAATATTACTACAGTATAGTTTGTTTTTAATTCTTTTTACTAGAGTTCGCCCAGTGGTTGAAATTCAACCATTAAAAATGCTTTTGGTATCAAAAAACATACATAAAAAAGAGCTATTTATGTCCAAATTTCATCAAAATCGGTTGCGATTGCATTAGTTAAGTTGCGAAAACATATTGTCCTATTGAAGGGGTGGCACCCTCCATTTTAAAACAAATACGTTTCTTCAAGGTTCAATCTTCTTCTGAATTTCATCAAAATCGGTCCATTAGCAAAACAAATATCTTTACTCAAGATTCAATAAGTAGATACACACCGAATTTCATCAAAATTGGTGTAGTGGGACAGCCGTGATACCGTTCTTTCCCATTAGTGGCGTTTCCACGCCTCCTTAAAGAACTTAAAGATTTTAATACATTTTTTTAAGGTTCCAATCTATCTCCAAACCAAATTTCATCGACATCAATTAACTTGTTTAACCGTGGAAACGTATTTTCCTGTTGAAGGCGTGGATCAACCTACTATCAAAAAAATTCACATTCTGCACTGGTCCTCTTCATAACCTTAACAACAGAAAAAATAAACTAAGCGATTATGTTATGTTATGGCAGTTAAAAAAGGATGGAGCCGTTTTGCAACTGCCTATTTATGTATAGATAATCCTCACTTTCTCACAAACAAAGAGTAAGAAGCTGTTGCATGTCTCAACTCTAATGTTCGATTAGGGGCCGTTCATTAATTACTTGAGATGTATTTTTGAAAATTCAGACCCCCCCTCCTCCCCTTGATGAGATTTGGTGAGTTCTGACGGGACCCCCCCCCCCCCTCCCTTCCATGAGACTTGCCTTATAATTTTTAAATGTAATAATAATGCTTAGTCTCTGTATTAAAAAGTTGACGTCATATTATTATTGACTCCCCTCCCCCTTCGTGAGACTTGGTGTGATTTTTCCGGACCCCCTCCTTCCTATTTTGACTCACGTAATTTATGGACTTCCCCTTATAGTATTAAAAAACTAAACTGGAAAGAGTAATTTTTTGTCATCGCTCCAAAATTGTAAGTCATAGTACATATCATGCTGCTATGTCCCTATCTCTTTCTCTTCCTTAAGGCGCAATCTGTCTCCATACCAAATCGGTTCATTAACTTAGCTGTGAACACATATTTTCCGACTTGGGGTTGGTACCGTCCACTTTAAAACAAATAGCTTTCCTCAGGGTTCAATCTATCACTGTACCAAATTCCATCAAAATCGGCCCATTAGTTTAGCAGTGAAAATGCTTTTTCCTGTTAGAAGTGGTGCCACGCCTCCTAAAAAAATTTTAGTTTTTAGAAATCTTTTTTAGGGTTCAGTCTATATCCTAATAAAATTTCATCAAAATCGGTCCGTTAGTTTAGTAGTAACGACGTATTTTCCAGTAAGAGGAGTGGCACCGCCCACCAAAAAAAATATATTTTTACTCAAGATTCTATCCATCTATATACCAAATTTCATCAAATTGGTGTAGTGGCACAGACGTGATACCGTTTTTTCCTATTAGGGGCGATGCCACGCCACTTAAGAAAATTTGTGTTTTTAGAAATCCTTTTCGGGCTTAGTTTATATCCTAACAAAATTTCATCAAAATCGGTCCGTTAGTTTAGTAGTAACGGCGTATTTTCTTGTAAGAGGCAAGGCACCGCCCACTAAAAAAAATATGTATTTTTACTCAATATTCAATCTATCTATATACCAAATTTCATCAAAATCGGTGTAGTGGCAAAGCCGTGATACCGTTTTTTCCTATTTGGGGATTATCTTTCTTAGAATTCAATCTATCTTCGAACAAAATTTCATCAAAATCGGTGCATTAGTTTAGCTGTGGAAACGTTTTTCCGTGGCACCGCCTACTATTGAAAAAAAAGTATGCATGTCCCCCCTTCTCTACACAACCTTTCAAACAAAAAAAAAAAATTGAGCGATTATGTTGTGCTATGGCTGAGAAAAAGTGGTGTAACCGTTTAGACATTGCCTACCTATTACACTAGCTTACAAATTTGGGGTTCATCTCGAGATCTGGTTTCTCATAGACTTTTTTCGATGTATTTTAGGGCGTAGATTTCAAAAATGGCAACCATTTTTTTTTTTTTCTTAAGAATCGTTTTTGAGATATCACCAAAAAACCCCTTTTTCGGCACTTTTTTCATTTATTTGACTATATTTCCATTAATTCCTTTTCGACTCAAAAACGACTTTCAGCATTCGAAAGATACATATTGAATCGGATAAGATTTGATGGAGTTACAAGCGCTCAAAGTCCAAAAAACTGACTTTTTTGGTCTTTTTTGAAAATCACTCAATTTGAATTGCTCCATTTGAATGAAAATTTTTTTCTTTTTCATATTTTTAAAATTTTTAATGAGAGACTATTCTTTTGCAAATATTTTAAGTATAATTTTGCGGAAAATCGGACACTAAAAAACTTGCAATAAAATTAAACGAAAATACATACGTTTGTGTATGTGTGTGGTTCTTTGCTTTTATTCTCCGTTTCTTTTTAAATAAAAAACGTATGTATTTTCGTTTAATTTTATTGCAAGTTTTTTAGTGTTTTTTCGAATAACTTCTACATTTTATGTCCGATTTTCGCAAAATTATACTTAAAATATTTGCAAAAGAATAGTCTTTCATTGAAAATTTTAAAAATTTTAAAAAGAAAAAATTTTTCATTCAAATGGAGTAATTGAAATACAGTGAAAGCTCGCTAATCCGAAGGTGTGTAATCCGAATTATCCAGTAATCCGAAATTGAATTTATGACGCGTTACATACTCTATAGTCCGCATTAATTGCAGCTCTGTAAACCGAATCTTTATTTTTTTTTTATTCTTTTGTTTTTTATTGCTGTGTCTAGGTTTGCAAAGTTTTTTTAACGAAACCAATAATGAAAATTTAAAAAACTAACGGGACTTCTTTGAGATGCAGAGTCTACTACCCAGCAGGCAAATGAGCAAGGCCTTACTCGGAGAAGGCCTGCTAGCACTGCTGCGATTATATAAGGACTTCTCAAAACTAGATTTTCATGCAAATAAAAATACAATCACAGAAGGCATAATATGCCTTGCCACAACAGACGTGCTATCAGGCCTGATATTAGAAGGCAAAGAAGAAGGACTCCATTTACTTTAGCACTTTTCTGTTTCTTTTTTATTTCATTTATTGCAATGTTTTATGATTCGGCATACATATACATATACGACATGAAAAGTATACACATGGTTAGAAATTAAGAGAGGTGTGCAGGCTAGTCTTCTGTTGTTTCATGTTATGTTAAGGAGGTAGAGTTTTGTGTATTCTTTGTCAAATTGTAAAGTCATTAAAAAAATATCAACGCAAGTGAGATGGCGCGGATAAAAAAAACAATTAATATTTAGAGTTTTTAAATTTATTACAATTAAATTTTTGTCAAGTACTTCTGAGAGTCCTTCTACGGTAAGCGGTCTTAGAAAGCCTGCTTAGGAAGGCCTGTTTTCTGCGGCCATTTCATATAAAAAAGAAAGTACGTTTGAAAGGAGGGTGGAAGGCCTTATACTTACCAAGGAAGGCCTTCTAGAAGCACTGTTAGCTCCTGCCCTTGCCTACTGGGTATGTTTGATATTGTACATATATGTATCTACATAAGTACATGTGTATGTTTTGTGTCTTATTGCGTTTAGCTATTGATTGGCATTGTACGCAAAACCTCAATTTAAATTTCGTAAATGTATTATGGCCAAAAAGCGTGCACATAGTACGATGCACGATGTATGTAATATCAGCGCTTGCGTGCGCGTCTTTTGCCTTGCTCGCGGCGATACAGAAAAATTCATATCTTGAGAGCCAGGACTCGTCCCAAATTGAAACAAATTGCAAAATGATTGCTAGGATTTTGTTTTTTATCTTAAAATTAAACATACCCAAATAAGAAAATTTTCGATTTTAAGTTTTAAATTGCAAATATTTTGTTCATAACTTAAGAAAAGAAAATTGTTAATACAATGATATGAAAATAGACCTCAAATGCTAACTTTTATGCCCAAACAGTTTTTCTTCATGATGCGTACATTTTGCAATACAAGATTCTGAAAATCCATGTATTTTTAAGACTTGCTATTTTCAAAAAATCGTATTTGCGAAAATAAGCCCGGAAAAACTTTTTTCAAAAACATGTATTGAATATATTTTGACAAAGTATCGAAAAAAAATTGTTTTTGAGAAATCTAAATTTTCAATGTAAAAACGAGGTTGAATGACCCATATGTATATTTGTAAAATGCGTTATATTTTTTCTTTTTGATAAATAAAAATGAAATTAGATTTGTTTTGAAAACTTGACTTGTATTTTCGAATATAGCGTTGTTGAAAATATGTTTTATACATTAAAAGAGCATGTCCAGTAATCCGAATATATCGTTAATCCGAATTAAGGCCTGCAATCATTAATTCGTATTAGCGAGCTTTCACTGTATAGTGATTTTCAAAAAAAAAACCAAAAAAGTTAGTTTTTTTGGACTTTGAGCGCTTGTAACTCCATCAAATCTTACCCGATTCAAGCAAAGAGCATATCGTTAGAAAGGGAATACAAATTTCTTTCGAATACTGAAAATCGTTTTTGAGTCGAAAAAAAATATATGGAGATATAGTCAAATTGTTCTATAGCAATCCAATTGCTATTGATAAAGTAAAAGTCGTGATTTCTTACTTCAAATTATATATTTCATAAAAGTGATTTCTAAATTATCTTAGCTTAAATTTATACGTGTACGCACGATGAGTGTAAAGAAAGAATCAAAGAATGAGAGTTGACGTATATGATCGTGTTGTACTTAACAATGTTACCAGATATAACAGTTCACCACTCCTATTTTATGGCATGATAGGCATAAAATTAAAAAAAAAATTCAATGTTATTTTTTTTATACAATATATCTTAAACTATTTAAAAGAATGATACTCTAATGTTGTGGGTACTCTACACTCTCTTTCTGAGCGTCTAAGGTGTATAGTTTCTGTACCTGCACAATTTGCCTGAGGATCAACAGTGACATTCTTTCCATTTTCTATTAAAGATTTATTTAAATTGCCGTAATCAACCAAGGTATAATGAGGTTTTGATGTGTTTTTAATATTTGAACCCACTGTACGTAATTGATCGACGTGGCGTTTCCAAACTCTGCCATCATCTAATCTAACATTAAAATGTAACGCTCCTAGAATTTCTACCACTTTCCCAAATTTCCATCTAGAATCCGATAAATAATCTCGAGCAGCAACCCTCTCACCCACTTTAAATTTTGTTCCTGCATAAACTTTTTCGTCAATTGTACTATATTCTTGTGGAAGCATCAAATCTAATCGTGATCTTATTTGCCTGCCAAACATCAAAGAAGATGGTGATTTCTTTGTAGTAGAATGAATATTTCGGCAATATGACGTCAAAATGTTGCAAAGTTCTGGCGATATTTCACTCTTTTCGCAAGCAATTGATTTTAATTTATCTTTAACTCTTCGGACATAACGCTCCACCAGCCCATTAGTAGCTGGGTGATAAGGTGCACCTTTTTTATGTACTATTCCATTATTGCTTAGAAATGCTCTAAACTCATGTGAAGTCAACTGTGTTCCGTGGTCACTTTCGAGTATCTGTGGTATACCAAAACAACTAAAAATTTCCCGACATTTCTCAACAGTGTTTTCTGAAGTTATATTTGGCATAATATGTAATTCAGGCCACTTAGTGTAAGAGTCTACCATTAACAGAAAGTAGCAACCTTTGAATGGTCCTGCAAAATCCAAGTGAACTCTTTCAAAAGGTGCTTTTGCAGGTTCCCAGCAATGAACAAGGACTTTTGTAGGATTTGGTCGATATAGCTGGCAGTTTGCACAATGTTTAACCATGGTTTCTATTTCATAATCCATGCCTTTCCACCAACAATAGGCTCTAGCCAGCTCTTTCATTTTGGTCATTCCAAAATGTGCCGTATGCAATTCATGAACTCTGTTACGCAATTTTTTTGGGATGTACACTCTTAATCCTCTTACTAGACAATTTTGCTGCAGCGAAAACTCAGTTTGTTCGATTCTGAAACGAAATTGTGGTTCAACAGTATGACCTTTCTTTAACGCTAATATTAGTTTTGTTACTTCGTTGTCACATTCTGTAGCAGCTGCTAACTCTTGTGCAGTAACAGGTAACGTCTCGATCATATTTACTTCCATTACGTCAACTTCCTCCATATTCTCATACATGATTGGCGATGGAAGTCTAGACATTGTGTCAGCATTGGCATCCTCTGCAGCTTTTCTGTACTTAATTTTGAAATCAAATGTATCTAAAAATATAGCATAGTGTTGCATCCTAGATGCTGTCAATGTAGGTAATCCCTTTTTAGGTGAAAATATCTGGCTTAAGGGTTTATTGTCTGTCAACAGCGTAAACTTCCTGCCATAGACATATTGGTAAAACTTTTTTACTCCAAACACAATCGCATAAGCTTCCCGATCTATTTGACTATATCTCTGTTGTATTGGAGAAAGCGTTTGGAAAGCGTATTGAATAGGCTTTTCTTTGCCATCTGGGTAAATGTGGCTAATGACTGCTCCTACTCCATAAGGAGAAGCGTCTGTTGCAAGCACTAATGGTAATTTTGTGTCGTATTGAGCGAGAACAATGTCTGACTGCATTTCCTGTTTAACACTTTTAAACGATTTCTCACATTCTTGGTCCCACATAAACAGAACTTCTTTTTTCAGTAAATTATTTATAGGATAAAGCACCGTGCTTAAATTCTGAAAAAATCGTCCATAGTAATTTATTAGACCTACCATAGCTCGCACTTCATCTTTATTTTTCGGCCTACGCATATTCTGAATTGCTTCTATTTTCTGCATCATTTTATGTATACCATTTTGGTCAATAACATAACCACAGTATTCAATTATGTCTTCTAAAAATTTGCACTTCTCTAAATTAACACGCATCCCACGCTCTTGCAGTCGCTTTAAAACTTCTTCCAACATTTGTGAATGAATTTTATCATTTGACGCTGTTATCTTTATATCATCAATAAAAACGCTAACGCCTTCCATAGAGTAAAGTTTTCTCAACTGGACACACTAAAACCAAAGTTATTAAACTTAAACTTTTTATTGCATAACTTTGAAGATATATTGATCAATATTAAGGCCTCATACTTATTTTTGCAAAATTTGGATTTTTTAAAAAGTTATGAGCAAGTGAACTTTTATGTGGGTGTTTTTTTAAATTGCGATTTCTCAGTAAATATTGGGAAAAATGTATTGAAATTTTCGTGATAGGACAAGAAATGTTTTGCAATTTATATGAAATAAAGTTTTTATAAAAATTTTATTTATTATTTATAAAAAATTATGTTTTTAATAAACAAATAGAATTTAAACCAACTTCTCGTATGTTTAGAAACAACATTTTTTCCACAGAATTGTTCTGTAAAGTCTACACAAATTTTTGCTGAAAAAAAATTTTAGTACGTTTCATAAACAAAAAAGTTACGACTGTTTTGTTAGAATAAAGAAACAATTTGCAATCGTGTTTTCTAAATGAATTAAAGAAAAATTTGTTTGTCAAATTTTTTGACTTCGAATTTTTATCTCAACGATACACTATCAAATAAATTCTCAATTCTTTAAAATAAACCTCTTTTTGGTTCAATTATTCCAAAGGACAACTTTAAATCTAAAAGGTTATGGGCGGCGGGAAGGAGTTATTTGGAATTCCGCAGTTTAACGGTAACGGATTCGACGAGTGGCAATTCCGAGTAAAGGTGCACTTGAAAGCGCTCAACGTGGTTCATGTTCTTACAGACAAATCAGCGGAAGCGCAGACCCCCCTTACTGTTCTGTTGCGTCTTGTTTTGATGTTTTTAATGTTATGTCTTAATGTTGTAACGCGTGTCTTTTATTATATTGCTTTCGTCGCGTGTTCTTTTACCCATGTTTAAATACAGAAAACAAGAAATCCAATTATTACAAAACAATAACAAAATCTACCATTTAATACATATTCTATTAAACAACACAATAATAAACCGAAAAGTCAAAAACAATAAATCCAACTACTACTAAGCAACAACAAAATCTACAATTGAATACATATTCTATTTAAACGCCACAATAATAAACCGACAAGTCGTTCGTTAGACGCTTAACAAAACAAAACAAAATAAAATAATACTGCAACAAAACAACAACAGCTAGCCCAGCATCATAAACTGCAGTTACAATTTTACTTACTGACGTCGCTGCCAAGTCGCAGCAGTGCTCCCAGATTATAGAGTTTTCCCTTAATTTGGGATTAATTTGACGGAAAGTTAATGTTAACGTAAAGGGTTCCTTTGTAATTTCTGTTGTTTGGTAGCTTTTTCTCTCCCTATTCCCATCCTAAGCTATTTGTAAGGTGTGGCTGGGGCTATGTTGGGAGCTTGAGTCTTGAGTGGTCAAAGGCATAACACTTGCCCACTCTTATTCTCTTCGCTCTTAATTACTGGCCTTGACTCCACTTACAATTTAGCATTAATATTCTTCTTGGGTTTTTGAGATGTCGCAAATGTCGGAGAGATTCCGATTTGATTTTTGCAATATTTGTGGCCTTAGGTCAAACTTTTTTTCGGTCTATGCCCATGTTTCTAGTTTCCATCCCCAAGTAATGGCGGTTGGTCACTGATCCTGCTGACAAAGCCGATCTATTGGCTAGCATCTTTGCGAAAAATGCTACACTCCCAGATAGCTGTCAGCCTTTACCCCCTGTTCAGAATAGGTCTTCGGCAATGCCAACTATTTACTTTCGAACAAGGGCAGTAAAAAGAGTCCTTGCAAACCTCAATATAAAAAAAGCCTCAGGGCCTGATGGCATATCAGCCCATGTGTTGAGAAAGTGTGCCTCAACACTAGCTCGGCCATTACGCAATCTTTTTTCCATATCCTACACTAGTGGGATATTTCCATCCTGTTGGAAGGTTGCTAATGTTCAGCCAGTTTCCAAAAAATGCGAGGTTTCCAACCCTAATAATTATCGACCCATTGCGATATGCTCTGCGCTCTCCAAAGTTATGGAGAGTGTAATAAACTTTCACCTAGTGAACTATCTGGAGCGCAACGAATTACTTAGTGATCGCCAATATGGTTTCCGTAGGTCTCGTTCTATCGGTGATCTTATGTCGTTCCTCACTGAAAAATGGAACCATTCCGTTCACCTTTTCGGTGAAAGTATGGTTGTCGCTCTGGATATTTCTAAGGCGTTTGATCGAGTGTGGCATCGCGCCCTCGTATCAAAACTAATTGCATTTGGTGTCGGTAGTTCCTTTGCTCGTTGGATTACGAGCTTCTGCAGTGATCGCTCTATCCGTGTTGTGGTAGACGGTTTCACCTCTAACGAACACTTCATCAATGCTGGAGTTCCCCAGAGTTCTGTCCTATCTCCTACCCTTTTCCTGGTCTTTATCGATGACCTTCTGTCATCGACCACCAACCCAATCCATTCCTTTGCGGACGACAGCAACATATGTCATTCTTATTGCTTCAAAAATCGCCCGAGCTCTGTGGAGGTTGAGAGTAAAAGGCGGCATATGAATGACTCACTCGTTTTCGACCTCAACACAATCACCGAGTGGGGTCGTATTAACCGTGTCAATTTTAATGCTTCCAAAACTCAGTGCTGTCTGTTGTCTCACAGACGAATGGATCTCTCCCTTCCTTCCCTTAATATGGCTGGCTTAGATATTGCGAGGTCAACAACTCTTGACGTTCTGGGCATATCGGTTCAATCGGACCTGAGGTGGTCTGATCATGTATTCGATGTGGCGAAAGATGCGGCCAAGTGTATTGGTTTTTTGAAACGGTGTAAGAAATACTTCACTCCAGTTGATCTTCGTACTATTTATTTCACCTATATTAGACCCAAACTAGAGTACAACTCACACATTTGGGCCGGGGCTCCTAAAACCACCTTGGAGCTGCTAGATCGTGTTCAGCGACGTGTGTTGAAACTAATAGGTGATGAATCTATCATCGCCTCTATCGATTCCCTTCACCACCGGCGTAACGTAGGGTGTTTAACCCTTTTTTATAGATATTATAACGGGATGTGCTCTAGAGAAATACGGGAACTGATTCCATCAGCCAGGATTTTCTCTCGCAGCACTCGGGCATCCCATCAGGCCCATCCTTTTTGCGTCACGCCGGTGTTCAACAGGACATCACACTTTCGTGATAATTCTTTCTTTGGCCGAACCATCAAGTTGTGGAACTGCTTACCTGCGTCTGTCTTCCCCGGCAGTTGTGACATCCATAGATTCAAGATTAATGTTCACCGACACTACTCCATCTATCCCCCTTCCCTCTAACCTTTCTCCTTTTCTTAAAACCAACACGGTGCATTGCATTTATAGGGGGCATCCCCTGAGCGTTGGCTTATGCTTTAAAAAAAAAAAAAAAAAAAAAAGAGAAGCAGGAATTTATAAAATGTGATCGGAAGGCGAAGGATCGGCTTGTTAGTTTTATCCACAATGATTATTTGTGCTATGATCGTGATAAGGAGACAGCTAGAGAGATGTGGCTGAACTTACAATCAACATTCGCGAAGAAATCTGTGGTTAGCCAATTACTTTTGAGGAAGCAGCTAGCAAAGCTTCGGATGAAGGATGGCGATCCAGTAAGTACGCATCTAATACGGTTTGAGGGCTTGGTGAGACAGCTTAAGACATCGGGAGCAACTTTGCAGGAGAGCGATCTCTTAGCGCAATTTTTTTAACTTTGCCTGAAAAGTATGATCCCCTCGTAACGGCTCTGCAGAATTTGGATGAAGAAAAATTGACACTATCAATTGCCAAGGAAAGATTGCTTGCCGAAGAAATAAAGCTTGGTGACCGTCAACAAGAAGATACAACAGAGAAAACGGCGTAAGAAGTATTTTAAAAAAGCATCATCAGTAAAGTTCCAAGGAAAGTGCTTTAAGTGTGGAAAGACTGGTCATCGTGCAAAAGATTGTCGTCAAAGAGAAGCACACGCTGCCAGTGAGAACGTCAAAGTCTGTTTTATGGCGGATAGGGTTGTTGAACGTGCAAAAAGCTCAACTCTAAAGTTCAAGCTCGATTCAGGAGCAAGTGATCATTTAGCTAATAAAGAATGGTATTTCTCAGAACTGTTGGAGCTCAAGAGACCGGTTCATATCAACGTTGCAAAGAATAACCAATCTCTTATAGCGAAGAAGTCAGGAAAAATAAGCGGATATAGTTATAAATGTGTTGAGATCCTGATGAAGGATGTTCTTTTTGTGCCTGAGCTACGCAATAATTTATTATCAGTTCGGAAATTGACAAGTGCCGGTATCGAGGTTAAGTTTTGTGGAAGAAAAGCCAATATTACAAATAAAGGTAAGCTTATTGCTACGGCGAATTTTCATGATGTCTTATATGAAATTGAACTAAAATTTGATCATGCAGATGCAAATTTATGTAACTTGGACAGAGTCAAGCTGTGGCACAAACGTCTTGGACACATTGGAGAGAACGCGCTTGATGAGATGGTGAAAAATGAATTGGCAACTGGACTCAATGTCAAGACTGAGAAGATTGTGTTCTGCGATGTGTGTGTTGAAGGGAAGCAATGTCCTGATCCTTTTAACGCAAGTCGAGTGAGAGTAAAGAGGCCGCTTGAAAGAATTCATTCGGATGTCTGTGGACCGATTGATCCAGTGGCTTGGAACGGATCGCGATATTTTGTATCATTCATAGATGACTTCACACACTTTGCCATGATATTTACTATTAAGAAAAAGTCTGAAGTATTTGCGGTAATGAAAGAGTACGAAGCCATGGTAACGGCACAGTTTGGCACATCAATCTCTAAGATTACGATTGATCAAGGAGGTGAATACTTCTCTAAAGATCGAAAAAATTGGTACAGACAAAAGGGGATTCAAATTAAACCAACAGTAGTCTATTCTCCTCAACAAAATGGAGTTGCGGAACGCTTTAATAGGACCTTAGTAGAAAAAGTACGGTCAATGTGAATCGAATCCCAAGTACCGAAACGCATGTGTTGTGAAGCAGCGCTTACAGGAGTTTATCTAATAAATAGAAGTCCAACGAAATCTTTAAATCACTCTGCTACTCCAGCAGAAATGTGGTATGGATCCAAGCCTGATTTGCAGAAACTTCGCGTGTTTGGTTGTAAGGCGTTTGCTTGGGTTCCGAGTCAGCAAAGAAAGAAGTTAGATTCCAAGAGCCGTAAGTCAGTATTAATTGGCTATGCACCGAATGGATACAGACTTTGGGATGTGGATGCTCAAAAGCTTTTCACAGACCGTGACGTTAATTTTGATGAAAGTTGTTTTCCCTATAAAACTGAAGTGGAACAAAATAATGAAGGTCAACAATTTTATGTTACGCGAAGCCACGAGCAAGAAGGGGAAAAAGAGGATTTTGTCGTGGCAGTTGAAAATATTCAAAGTGAAATGTCAACGCTTAAAACGGGCTTAGATGAAGGTGTAGAGCCAACTGTAAATGAAGACTTTGAAGATTCAACAGAGTCCGACAGTAATGATGTAGCTGCACTCATTTCTCATAATAATGTAAGCAATTCTCCTGCTGAGATTTCCGTTACACATAGTGAACGGCAGCGCAAGCGGCCAAGTAATTTTCTCGATTATTTTATTGGGTATGAAGCCACTGCTGCCGATATGAATTTCACAGATTATCCAGAAACATTTGCTGAAATGAAGGACTGAAGCGATGCATCTCATTGGACAAAGGCTGTCGCAGAGGAACTTAGGTCGATGGCGAAAAGTAATGTGTGGGAAATTGTAAATCTTCCGAAAAATGCCAAACAACTCAAGTCGAAATGGGTGTTTCGTATCAAAGAAGATGAAAATGGAGTACCAATAAGATATAAGGCTCGTCTGATGAGGGGTTCCAGCAAAAAGAAGGAATAGATTATACGGAAACCTACTCGCCGGTTGCGAAGCTGACGACTATAAGAGTAGTACTAGCGGTTGGAGTTTATAATGGCCTACTGTTTCATCAGCTTGATGTGAAAACATCATTTCTGTACGGTGATTTAAAAGAAGACATATATATGGCTATTCCGGAAGGCGTTGTAGCAGAAGAAGGCAAGACTTGCATACTTCTAAAATCTCTCTATGGTCCGAAGCAAGCTCCAAGATGTTGGAACAACAAATTCAATGAATACATACTTAAACTTGGCTTTACTCGATCAAAGTATGACTACTGTATGTATACAAAATTTAGTGATAACGACTTCCTCATTTTAATCATGTACGTGGATGATTTACTAATTGCTGGTAAAAGTCTTACTTCAATTGAGCGTATTAAAAGCAATTTACGTAAAAACTTTGAAATGTCCGATTGCGGCGAACTTTAACATTTTTTGGGTATAAAAATTGAAATTGAAAAAGAAAGCATTAAAATTTCACAAGAAGCCAGTATTGAAAAAGTGCTATCAAAGTTTGGATTGTCAGAATGTAATTCTGTTAAGACTCCAATGGAGAAAGGTTTGCAGTTAATACCAAAGAAAGATGTCGTCAAATTAAATAAGCCATATGGAGAGATGCTGTGAAGCATTATGTATATTATGTTGTGTGCAAGACCTGATATTTGTTTTCCAGTTGGATATATGGGGCGTTTTCAACAAGATTCTTCTGAAGAGCATTGGCAGGCTCTTAAAAGAATTGTCAGGTACTTGCAAGGCACTAAAGAAATTAAGTTAGTATTCAAAAAGAGCTCGAATAAACCAATTATTGGATACGCGAATGCTGATTGGGCAAGTGATTCGATAGATCGAAAGTCTGTTAGCGGAGATATTTTTCAAGTATATGGCTGCACAGTTTCTTGGTCAAGCAAGAAACAGGTTACTATATCAACTTCTTCAAGCGAATCCGAGTATGTGGCATTAAGCGCAGTAACAACTGAGGCAATCTGGCTAAGAGGCTTACTACAAGACTTAAAACAAATGGGTAATGAACCAGTAGAAATATTTGAAGACAACAGAGGTTGTATTGGGATAGCTAATTCCTTAGAATCGAAACGTGCAAAACACATTGATATTAAGCACCATTTTATAAGAGATCACATTGCAAACGGAATTATCGAGTTAAGGCCAATTAACACAGAACACCAGTTGGCAGATATTTTTACAAAATCTCTTAATATAACTAGACTCAAGAATTTAATTTTAAGACTAGGGTTGCACGATTGAGAAGGGGTGTTAGAATAAAGAAACACTTAGCAATCGTGTTTTCTAAATGAATTAAAGAAAAATTTGTTTGTCAAATTGTTTCACTTCGAATTTTTACCTCAACGATACACTATCAAATAAATTCTCAATTCTTTAAAATAAACCTCTTTTCTGTTCAATTATTCCAAAGGACAACTAATTCTAAAATGTTTGAGTGTCGCCACCTAGGTAATTTTACTCCCAAAAACCATCCGACAAGAAAAATTTTGTGGTTTTATTTGAACAGAAAATGATTTAAATATGTACATATGTCATTTTATTGAGCTTTACTGTTCCATATGTTTGTGTGTCAACACCAAAGAAATTACAACTTAAAAAGATAAATAAAAAGGAAAAATGGGCTAAAGCTAGTTATACTAGTTTCATCCTCTGCTAAGAGGATTCATCAGTAACTTCTAAGCCAATTAGTAAGAGTGTGCAAGCATACTATGTTCATTTTTCTGCATAGATCTGTTTAGAACCCAAGCAAAAACTTAAACAAAGAAAGCAATAAACTCTTTTTTTCCGTTTTGTTTATCTTTGTTATTGTAACTCCCCTGATATTACACGATTTCTTACATGCGCTTCGTCGCAAGTTGTAATTTCTTTGGTGTTGACACACAAACATATGGAACAGTAAAGCTCAATAAAATGACATATGTACATATAGAACAATTTTAATTGTTTCTTTTTTTTTGAATTGTAAAATTCAAAATTTTCTTATCGGATGGTTTTTGGGAGTAAAATTACCTAGGTGGCGACACTCAAACAGTCGTAACTTTTTTAAAAACGTACTAAAATTTTTTTTCAGCAAAAATTTTGTTTCTAAACATACGAGAAGTTGGTTTAAATTCTATTTGTTTATTAAAAACTTAATTTTTTATAAATAATAAATAAAATTTTTATAAAAACTTTATTTCCTATAAATTGCAAAACATTTCTTGTCCTATCACGTAAATTTCAATAAATTTTTCCCAATATTTACTGAGAAATTGCAATTTAAAAAAACACCCACATAAAAGTTCACTTGCTCATAACTTTTTAAAAAATCCAAATTTTGCAAAAATAAGTATGAGGCCATAATATTGATCAATATATCTTCAAAGTTATGCAATAAAAAGTTTAAGTTTAATAACTTTGGTTTTAGTATGTCCAGTTGAGAAAACTTTACTCATACCAACTAATAGTTTTTCAATCTCTTTTTGCCACCTAGCTGGACCGCTTGCTATACCATACTACAATCTTGTTGGTCTGTATAACCCTTTATGCGTGTTCATTGTAAGTACTTGTCGATCATTTTCATGGGCTTCCATTTGCACATTGGGCTTTAACCAACTTTTAATAAAAGTGTGAGTTACAACAAAAACTTTAATTGGGGATTATTTGGGTTGTAATTTAGAGTCGATATATGAAAAATATAAGAAATCCTTAGAGCCTTTTTTTTTAAATCCATATTTACTGTTTTTTAATTATATTACATAATATGCATTTTATGCATAACATACAGTAGGGAGCAGAAATGAGTACATGTTTGTACTTCTTGCATCTCTAAGCGTATAAGAATAACAATAACAAATGGAATTGGAAATTTTTTTTTTTCCGTCATTCCTTGTTCAATTGTTAACATATCGGCATATAATGCAAAATGAAAAGTGATAGATTCAGAGAGGGAAAAAAATAAAACAAAGACAACTCACATGTACTCAATTTTGCACCAATTATATTTTCAGCAAAAATATCAAAATTTACCACTAGTTTTAAATTTTTTTGTCACCAACCGATTAGTTATGAGTACTTCAGTTTGAGTTTGTGTTTTATTAACTGTGAAAGCTTGAAACGGCGTGCATTTCTCATAAACATTTCAATTATGTCACAGTATCGCGAAATATTGAGGATAGCATTGCTTCCTTGACAGAAAATGGCTACTTGACGCTAAAAATAGCTAATCAACTTAAAATAAGTCAGTCAGTGGTCGTCAGGGTCCAGAAAAGGCGAAAAATTGCTCCTAAAGAACAAGTAAAAGGTCGTATAAAACTTTTGTCTAATGCGGATGCACGTCTCATGATGGCAGAGATGAAAAAGAATAAGTGCTTAACGTCAAAGGATGCTTCTCTGGCCATAAATAAGCATGTTAGCCGATGGACAGCAAGAAGAGTACTCCAACACATTGGCTACTTTTCAGCTGTAAAAAAAAACAAACTGGCATTGTCAGTGAAAAATGTTAAGGCACGGTCAAAGTTTGCCGGGAGCACAAAAATTGGACTATAGACGACTGGAAACATGTAATCTGGTCAGATGAATCTAAATTCAATCGCTTTCAATCTGACGGTAAGCAATATTGCTGGCGCCGACCTGGGAAAACCATCCAGAGACACCATGTTAAGCAGACAGTCAAGCACGGTGGAAGAAACGTCATGGTATGGGGTTGCTTCACGTGGTGGCATGTTGAAGCATTGCACAAAATTGATGGAATAATGATGAAAGAGGACTATTCAAATATTTTACAGACCTATCTTCCCGATTTTGTGGAAAAGAACGCCTATTCTGAAGAAGGAGTAACATTTCAACAGGATGGTGACCCAAAACACACCTCTAAATAGTGAAACAATGGCTGACTGGACAACATTTTATATTAATAAATTTAAGTTATTCGATTTTCACGACACGTCAAAATACTTTAATAGATAGCACTACAGTCTAAATTTCAGCTTCTTAGATGGTTGGGGTCTAGAGAAAGAACCATATTTAGACGTGAAAATAGTCGTATTTAGTCCGGTTTAAAAATATTTGTTCTAAAAGCCCTCAAGTCTAAATTTAAAGTTGTGGATATCAATTTTTTTTTGTTACATAACTTTTATACATAAAAAAAATTTTAAACCTCTAGACTTTAAGACTTATTTTTGCGACCTGATTAAGTTAAATACGTCTTAGTAAAATATGACTGCTTTGAAAACGGTGTACTTAATCGTAGTTTTATTCATAATACTAAAGACCGATCTTATTATGTTTATCTATTTATTCGCTTTTAAATGAGATACCATTTAGTGAAAATGGTTGACCAGGCCCAGAGATATCAAACATTGAATTTGGCTATTTTCGCAAAAAATTCATTTATTTCGAAATTTGACCTAACATTACTCAAGACCCCGAATATCTAGGGAGCTGAAATTTGAACTGTGAGACTGTCTTTTTAGGTTCTTTAACGTGTCAAAATTTGAGCACAATCGGATGTTTTTTAAATTTCATACGTACGTTATATACATATTATACTAGATAAAATTACTAAAAAACAGTAAAAATAGAATTAAAAAAAAAGCTCTAAGGATTTTTTCCCTTTTGCTGCATTTCTACTTTGATAAACATCCCAAATAATTCCACATTCAAGTTTTTGTTGTAACTCAACTTGCCATTTAAAGTTGGTTAAAGCCCACCGTGTTTGAAGATATGCTTTTGTTAAATTTAACTTTGTGAACTTTTATTATTTATTATTGTTAACCACCACTAGCCATTGAAGCAAGCATTTCATCAATTGTGGGCAAAGGGTGTTCATCCACAATTAAATTCGGATTAACCGTAACTTTGTAATCGACGCAAATTCTTACTTTATTGTTACTTTTCTTAATAGGAACTATTGGCGTTGCCCATTCACTATTATCTACTTTTTCCAAAATGCCCTGTTCTGTTAACTCATCTAATTCTTTTTCAATAGCTTTTAACGAAAAAGGAACTCGTCTTGCTTTCAAAAATATTGGTGTAGCATTTTCCTTTACTTTAATTCTAGCTTTGATGCCTTTGATTTTTCCTGCAGATTCTTCAAACATGAATTATTTCTGCTGTCATTTTATCCACCAACTGGCAAGATGAAATATTCAATGTATCATCACTACTACCGTGATAGCTTTCAAAAATTTTCTTCCAGTCTAACTTGAGAGCTCTTAACCCTTTCGACCCGGCTTTACCCTGGTGACGTTAGAATTAAATATTTGTATGGAATTAGTTATTTGGAGATTTTGAAAGTGTTCAGTCATAAATTTGTATTTTAATTTTTAGTACTTTCATTGGTACATATGGTGTACCAGCTGGGTCGAAAGGGTTAACCAGTCACGGCCGAGTAATGGCTGCCTAGTCGAATCAACCACATACAGTTTGAAAATCTGAGATTTATTGTCTACTTTAACAGCAACATTGATAAAACCGTACACCTTAATTTTTTTGTTACAATAGCTTACTAATTCGAGATCAGACCTGTGCATTTGACACTTGCCAAAATATTTTTTAGCGCAATTTAAATTAATTTATGTCACTGGTGACCCTGTATCTACTTTGAAATTTAGCTGCATATCATTAACGTCTACATTAGTACATAATTTAGAATTAATATTAATTGTTTCATTAACATTACAAACTTCTTTAACTGTTTGACTTATTTGATGGGTTTGACCCATTTTCTTATATTTAGCTTTTAGGCACATTTTTTTAATGTGTCCTTTTCTCTTACAAAACAAGCACTCCGTATTTTTATGTGTGCAGGTATTTGCCAAATGTAATTTACTGCCACATCGATAACATTGCTTTTTAACATATTTATTCTATACAACGCTGTTTTTTACCTTTTGAGACTTCTTAGTCTTACTTACTTACTTCTTACCAGTTTACCTTTCTGCAACTGTATTTCCTCACTGCCACGTTCTGATAATTCCATTGTTACCGCAGTACTGAGTGCTGTCTCTAAAGTAAGTTGCTTCACTTCCAGAAGTCGATTTTGTACCCTGTGATTCCTCAATCCAAATACAAATTGGTTCGCGTAGCTTCTTCTTGTTTCCGCAAATGAAAACGGTAGTTCTCAACAATTTCCAAAGGTTTTGGATTGTAGTGTTCAGCCATATTTTTAACAATTTCATCATATGAAAGACTATTAGCTTTATTGGGGCTAATTTTATCACAGAAAATATTATAGGACTTTTGCCCCATGTAGTGTAAGAACATGCTAACTTTTCTTGATTTCTCGCAGCCAATTATGTCCAGCGCCATTTCCAGTCGTTCCACCCATCTTGTCCATGAACTTTGAGTTGGCTCAAATATTTCTATTTGGAACGATTGCTGTAAATTTTGTAGGTTTTGCTCTTTCGCCATTTTGTAGGTTATTGTACCACGTGCACACGTAAGTCGCAGACTTTTGTATATTTAACTTATAAAAAACTTATCTTAGCTTAAATTTATACGTGTACGCACGATGAGTGTAAAGAAAGAATCAAATAATGAGAGTTGACGTATATGATTATGTAGCCAGATTGGCACAAAACATACTACTTAACAATGTTACCAAATATATCACAAATAAATGAAAAAAGTGCCGAAAAAGGGGTTTTTTGGGGATATCTCAAAAACGATTCTTAAGAAAAAAAAATGGTTGCCATTTTTGGAATCTACGCCCCCAAATACATAGAAAAAAGTCTGTGAAAAACCAGATCTTTTTTCTTGTAAGCTAGTGTTATATAAAATTCATTTTTTGTCTGTCTGTATGTCCTTTATGGACGCGAAAACTATCCAGCCGATCTTGATGAAATTTTTACAATATGTTAGTATCGATCAGGCGGGTGTCATAGGCTACAAAACTTTTATTTAGGGTGGCCCTCATACTCAAATATTTTAAAAATTGCGATTTTTCAAAGACAAGTAAATCGATTCTCATGAAATTTACACAGTATGGCTTTTATGTTAAGGGGCACAGATTGGATGGTAAAAATTTTATTTAGGTGGCCCTCATACAAATATATTTTTAAATATCATTTTCACGAAGACAAATAAATCGATTCACACCGAATTTACACTACGCATCTCTTATGTTAAGAAGCATAGCTTAGGTCACAAAACTTTTATTTAGGGTGGGCCTCACACAAAAATATTTTTTAAATATTATATTGTTTAGTCGACTCACACCGAATTTACACCACGTAGCTCTTTTGTAAAGAGGAATAGTTAAGGATACAAAACTTTTATTTAGGGTGGCCCTTACACAAAAATATTTTTGAAATATTTTCTCAAAGAATGCTTAATCGATTTTTTTGGACTTAACACCACATGGCTTTTATATAAAAAGGCACAGAAAAACTTAAAAAGTTTTATTTAGGGTGCATATGTAGGTTGGCCTTCATACAAAAATATTTTTAAATATCATTTTCTCGAAGACCGCCAAATCGATTCTCATGGAATTGACGCCATGTGGTTTTTATATTAAGAGGCACAGATAAGGTCGTAAAAATTTTATTTAGAGTGCATACTTAGGGTGACCCTCACACAAAAATATTTTCAAATATTATTTTCACAAAGACAGGTTAGTCGATTCACACCGAACTTACACCACGTAGCTATTATATTAATAGGCATAGCTTAGGCTACAAAACTTTTATTTAGGGTGGCCCTCGTACAAAAATATTTTTATACATCATTTTCTCGAAGACCGTTTAATCGATTCTCATGGATTTTACACCACGTGGTTTTTATATTAAGAGGCACTGCTTAGGTTGTAAACATTTTATTTTGGGTGCATACTAAGGGTGGTCCGCATAAAAAAGTATTTTTTTTAAATAGAATTTTCACGCAGACTGCACATCGAAAATACACCACGGTTGAGGTGAAGCGATGCGCACAGGGTAATGCTAGTTTAAATATAGATTTCTTTGTTGACGAATTATTCTTTTTGTTTTTATTTTTTTTTTTTTTTATAAATTTTAGCTTGTGTGTCTGTTATTTGATTCGTTTTTTGTTTATTTTAAGAGTTTTGTTGCTCATGTACATAAGGTTAAAATAAATGTCTTGTTGTTATTTTGATTTCTTGTGGGCTTAAAATATTCTACAAATTAGAATGCGTAGAGCACTCAAAATACACAACTGCTCTTTTTATTTATTTTTCTTTATTTATCTTTTCATTTAAAAATTTCAAGAGCGCAAGCAAATCAGCATTCACTCTATTATAACTCCTCGTTTGTTTTCATCACTCGTTTCTTTCCTTGCTGATAAATAATAAACGAGCGAACATTGAGTTACTGCCTCATTTTATTACCATCACTTTTGAGTTTGAAATGATGATGTGAAATAATTCTTATCGCTCGTGAGTATTCAAAAGATAAAATCATTTGCCGATTTTTCTATTTCAAATTAGTTATAGCCTTTACCTTTTAATACATGTATGTCTACATATGTATATGTATATGAAAAATACGTTTTAGCCTTAAAATAAAGCTATTAAAAAATATAACATTTCAGAATTTATGGAAAAAGTGTCCTTCTCCTAACAATTGGGAAAAAATAGGATCGCTAGAAACACTTCATTACGACTCCTAAGAAAATAAAGTTCTGATCTTTGAAACTTAACACATCCCTTCCTACAAAAGTACTGTGGAGGAACTTAAAAGCAATTGGCATCAGAGAGAAACGTTCTGAGGAATGTACATAATATTGATCCTGCAGTGGCGTGTCGTGGCGTTTTCAGCTGGGTGTTCAACGTGTATGTGTTGTTTAAATATGAATGCAAATTCTTAGTTTTTTCCAGAACCACGACGGGGACGTGATAGACTGAGATCCCATTTTAGTTTTTTGTTTTTTTATATATTTTTTTTAATATTTTTTTTAAATATTATTTTCATTATTATTTCTTTTTTATTCCAAACAATTTTACTGGTATGTCAATTCAATACGGCGTGTTTTTTCAAGAAAATTTCCAGAACCTCATCATAAAAGCTGTTTTTGCTTTTGATTTTCTTAAGAAATACTTTTTCTATGGAAATCAAAGCCAGTTCCGACAATCTCTGTTCGCACATATTTTTTCTCGAAAAAGTCTTTATCCGCTTGAGTGCAGAGAATGATCTTTCAACTGAGCTACTTGAAGTTGAGATTGTCAAAATTAAGGAACTTAGCTTAAAAATTTCTGAAAACGTATCTTTCAAGTCCAAATTTAAAAGAGTTTCGGGTATATCTTTGACGAAAAGGCTACGAAACTGTTCACATGAGAAAAATACACTCAACTCATTCCTTAGCTTAACGAATTCGAAGAAGGGGGCATATGAAATTTTAAGGCTTTCAAAAGCATCATCTGGAAAACTTCTTTCGAAATTGAGAAACTTTTTTGAATTCAACAATTCCAAAAACTTTAATCTTTTTAACGACTTAAATCTTATATCCATTTGTGCTGACAAAGTATCAATTATTTCAAAAAATACACGTTTGTAACGCATTTCAAAACATTGTAAGTCTTCGCCAAGTTTTGGAATTGGGTTAGTCGCATTTTTTGCAGCGATTTTCTTGTCGCCATGCAATTAATTCAAGAGGAAAATGTGTTGCTCAAAAACAGAATTTTCAATTTAGAGTCGAAATTAAATGTGGTTGAGGAAAGCGAAAAGGAAAATGTGCAAAAAATGAACAGTATGGTCAAACAACTTTCTAAATATGAGAACCAGGCAGTTGCGTGTGATCTTCGAATAAATGGCATACCATTTATAAACAATGAAAATCTCACTGAATTGTTTACAAAAATTTGCAACACCATAAATATTGATCCACCAACCATAAAAAATATTTCTCGTCTGCGCCAATCTAACACTGAAGCAGCTACACCAGACTCTACTATTATTGTCAAGCTGGAGACTCCTTTTCAGAAAAATCAGTTTTTAAAATCTATTTCAAAATTCAAAAAACAAAATAAAGACAGATTACGGCTTCGTCACATCGGGCTTAACTCTGACGTTGTTTTTTTCGTAAACGAAAATTTGACGAAAGTAAACTACACAATATATCAAGCTGCTGTGCGACTTAGAAAACGTTTCAAATTTTATGCTGTTTTTACATTGCATGGCTTAGTTTATATAAAAATTCATCAAAGTGATGTAGCAATATGCGTAGATAGTCTGAGTGCTATCGAACAACTCAATAATGATCAGCAGCTGCTTTTTCGTGAGTCTGAATAGGATGAAAATCAAACTGTCTCATAATGTATCAATTAAGATTAATCATATTTTATTTATTAATATTTATCAATTTTTTCTCATCATTTTATTATACTATTACACATACTTAATTATTTTTTGCTTGCTTTTTCATGTTTGTGCCTGTGAATTTGTCTGCGCGCGTTGCCAATTTTACTATTTTAATCTTTCTTATGAGTATCAATGATACTGAAGTTTGCTGTTCCAAAGACCTTACGTATAACTTCATACGAACTTTGACGGGTAGTACATCCGGAATAAAAATTTGCCACTTAAATGCTCAGAGCCTAGTTAAAAAAGTTGATGAGCTCAGGCATATTTTTGTTGATTCTAAAATAGATATTGTGTGCGTATCTGAAACGTGGTTTATGCCGTGTATGCCGAACACCTTGTTTAACATGAACGGATATAAGCTTTACAGAACTGACCGCGTAAGTCATGCTGGTGGCGTAGCTATTTTCGTAAAAACATACTTGCGCTGTAAAATCCTTTTCCAATCCACTCCTGAAAGCTTATGCGAACAACTTTTTTTAAATGTTATGATAGGTAATGATAATATTCTTGTTGGATCAATATACCGACCTAATCGCAATATTGATTTGGGCCCCTTAATTGAGTCTATTGAGCGTATGTGTTTGTCGTTTAAGAATATACTTATAGCTGGTGACTTCAATAGTGACCTACTTACTGAATCTCAGTTACTTTTCAATATGCAATCCCTTGGACTTTTCCCCATAAATTGTACAAAGCCAACACACTTTACAAACTCAAGTGATACTCTTTTAGATGTTTTTTTTGTAAGTGATAGGTCAAAAGTCTTACTTTATGACCAAACCATAGCTCCAGCTTTTTCCAAGCATGATATTATCTATGTATCTCTTGATTTTCATGCAAATAACTCACCTCAAATTTTCACGTATAGAGATTTTAAAAATATTGATTACGACAGATTAAGAGAAGAAATAGAGACTATTAATTGGAACACTATTTTTGGCTTCCCCAGTGTAAATGATCAACTTCATTTTATAGAATACAATGTAAAAGCATTGTTCGATAATTATGTTCGCTTAAAAACTAAAACGATCTCTCCACAAGAACGGCCTTGGTTCAATAATGATATTAAAGCCCTAATTAAAAACCGTAACTTTGCGTTTGCCCGTTGGAAGCGGTACAAAATTCCATGTCTTTATAAAATTTTTCAGCAAATCAGGAACAGAGTGAACGCGAAAATTAAACTCACAAAGTCGAAATTTTACGAAGCTAAGTTTAAATATGTGATAGATAGCAAGCGAAATTGGAAACTAATCAAAGAAATAGGTATTAACAAGTCTGACAGGATTTCTCAGGATTCTTTTGACTTGGCGAAAGTAAATGAGATCAATCTAAAGTTTAGTACAATATCAATACCGCGGGCCAACTTAAATGCTTTTGACGATTACTCTCGCCCGACGAATGTGCCAAGTTTTAGCTTCTGTTGTATCGACCAATTAGAAGTTCTGCGCTGTTTTCTTTCTATTAAATCGAACGCTGTAGGATTTGATGAAGTCCATCCAGTCTTCTTAAAAGCACTGCTGCCAAAGCTATTGCCAATTTTAACGCATATTTTTAATTGTGCAATAACTTCCTCTGTTTTTCCAGACAGCTGGAAATATGCTAAAATCATACCTTTGCCGAAAAATCGTGATGAGTACAGACCAATCGCTATTTTACCTTTCCTTTCGAAAGTTTTTGAAAAAATTATCTACACACAGATAAATGTTTTTATAACAAACTATTCACTGATTTGTAGGGAGCAGTCTGGTTTTAGACATACAAAAAGTTGTTTGACCGCACTTTTAGAAGTATCTGATGATATTCGTTCAGCTTTGGATAATAGCAAAATAACATTTTTAACACTATTAGATCATAGCAAGGCGTTCGATAGCGTTGATCACAGGCTGCTATGCTGGAAACTTAAACACTTGTTTAATTTTTCGAATACTGCTGTCAATCTCTTGAAATCATACTTAGCAGAGCGAAGGCAGGCAGTCGTCATTGGAGATTTGCTGTCCGATTTTGTATCTATTTTAAGAGGCGTACCTCAAGGTTCCATTTTGGGACCTTTACTTTTTGTCATGTATATCAATGATATAGTGATAGAAACTGTAGAATACATTTGTACGCAGATGATGTGCAGGTATACATTTCTACTGAGCCGACCTTGATAACGGAGTGCATCTCAAAATTATGTGATGATCTCAATCTCATTGACGGTTGGGCTAGAAATAATGGATTATGTCTTAATCCGGCTAAGTCAAAATGCCTCGCCATCTTTAAAAAATCTCTTGATCTGTCAGTGATACCGCGAATAAATGTTAACGGCACTGAGATTACTTTCGTCGAAACTGCGAAAAATTTAGGAATCAGGTTCAATGGAACTCTTATTTGGAACAACCACATCCTCGTTACAATTGGTAGAGTTTACAGCCTTTTGCGTGTTCTGTGGACCATACAATACTTTACGCCACTTAAAACAAGATTATTGTTGGCAAAATCATACTTGATCCCAACTTTGCTATATGGCTGCGAAATATTTGCTAATTGTGATAGCGTCTGCATGAACAAATTGAATGTTCTTTACAACAACATCGCAAGATATGTATTTGGACTAAGGCGGTCTGACCATGTATCAAGATATGCGCATAAGATCCATAATATGTCGTTTAATGATCTTTTAAAGTTTAGAACAATTTTACTCCTACACAAAATAATATACAAAAAGACACCTGTGAATTTATACAACAAGCTACAATTCTCGCGCTCGTTAAGAAATAATGGTATAATTCCAATCCGTTATAGTACTTTGACATCGGATCGTCAGTTTTTTATCCACTCGGTAAGACTTTGGAACTCACTTCCCGTGGATCTTCAGTTAACAGGCAATGCGTCGTTATTTAAAAGTAAGCTCCAAACCCATATGTGTAATGTGTGATAATGTGAATAGTTATAAAATGTTTAATTTTAATTGTTTTGCAATTCATGTTTATAACCTTAAAATTTACATTTTAATTTTAGTATTAAATTATATTATATTAATAGATTAAATTAATTTTTTATATTACTTCTTATAAGATATTTAAATGTTTATTTTTGTTTTCTTCTCAAAAACTGTTATATTTAATTCTTTAACTTTACAATGTTATTAAATTCAAGTTGAATGCACTTCTATGTCTATAGTACATTAGCCATAAGATAATTTATCTTTTTGTACTATAATAACCATTGATTAATACAAATACAAATACAAATACAAATACAACAAAAAATGTTTCAAACTGCGGCCTGGTGTTTGAAATTTTATTTTTTGTCACTTCAATTTTTAAACAGCGCTGCGCTGCATTGTCGAAGTGCGAATTTTTTGACAAACGTACGTTTGTTTTTTTTTTTTTGTTGGATGGCAGAGATTCTCTGCCACGACTCGTGTTGTTATGTGCGTTAATGTTCTACGAGCACAGTTTACTGTTTATCATGCACATTTCGTTAGAATGTGTGTGTAGTAGTTTTTTTTTATTATAGGTTTTTGCTGTGACTTGGTGCGACATCAAGAAGCGCACAGTCAAGTCGGTTGGATGGAATTCAACATCATGAAATAATGTTGCGTTTGATCTGCTACGATGAGCTAGAACAATTGTAGTCGTATTACGTACATACGCATGTATATTGTACGCTTAGAGGAGGAAACTATGATATGATAGATATGGCATATTGCAGCGTGCCAGTAGGAACAGCAACAGTGTCAAATTATTGATTTAATATGTTTCACAAATATGAGAACGTGTAATAGGGGGGAAAAAATGCATCGGATTTTGGTTGGGTGTGCAGAGAACACCTGCGCACCTTAGAGTAAACGCCACTGTGATCCTGATACCTTAAATGACTTCTTTCTCTCTCGGAACATTCCGTAGATCATTCATGTCAGAAACTCAATAAAAAAATTAAGTCTAATTTAGGGATAGAACTTCCTTTAGATTTATTAAACAGTTTCGCACATCATAAATCACTGTTTTTCAGTGTTTTCGTTCTTTTATTCTTGGAAAGTTGGGCTTGTTATGCCTGTTGCTAAAAAACCCACGGCAAATGAACCTAAAGATTTCAGGCCTATTAGCATATTATCCTACTTGGCTAAAGTATGTGAGGCCCTTATAGCGAATCAAATGGTAAGCTTCCTAAATGAAAACAAATTACTATCCTCACTTCAATCTGGATTTAGGGCTGGACATAGTTTCGCTGCAGCTACTGTCAAAATACTCGATGATATAAGATCATCTTATGATGATGGACATATGTACACATATGGTCAAAATAATGAGTACACTACTTTTACTGAAAATATATATGGAAATTTTTTTTTATTTTGATAATTTCAATATGGCAATGCCTTTAAAAGTGAAAAAGAAGAAGGGATTTCCCCAAATTTTTCTATACGCGTATGTTTTTCAGTTAAAGGGCTAATTTTACTTGGACAAAATAATAATTTCATTAATCATTTCTTTAATTTTGCAACAATCTGATCCGCTTTTTCGTACACGTTTGTTAATTTTATTTATGTTCATATTTAGTTATAGCAAAATAAAAAGGAAAAAATTTCATAGATGGGAAGAAATCAACATTGTACTGCCGAGGAGAGGCAGATGGTTTCGACACTCAGAAATTACGGCTAAAGTCTTTGTACTAATGCCGAAGCCATGGATCAGTCAATTTTTTCGTCCAAAACGCTTTAAAAGCTAAAAAAGTGGTTGAAACCCGCGGAAGACCAAAAAATTCTTCAACAACGATAGATAATCCTATTGTCACTGTCGCAAAAAAGAACCATTTCTCATCTTCAAGAGCCATTTCAGTAGACATCAGCAATGTGATCTCGTTCCGAACGGTACGTCGACGGTTACAACGAACCAATTTACCTTGATGGATAGCGAGAAAAGTTTCTTTGCTTTCAAAAAAAAAATTTGAATATGGGTTTATCATTCGCAAAGAAAAATTCAAATTGGTCCGGACCAGACGGCGAGAAGAAATGGCGTAATATTTTGTGGAGCGACAAGTCAAAAATAAATATGTTTGGAAATGACTCCACCCGAAATGTTCGACGCCCCAAGGGTAAAGAATTTCACGTACGATTCACTAAAAAGATTGTAAAGCATGGGGGTGACCACATTATGGCCTGGATTATTTTTCATAGTACGGTGCCAGACCAATACATCAAATTTCCGATAGTATGATCACATTCCACTATAAAGACATTTTGGAAAGTACAATGTTGCCCTATGCTGAGGAAAGTATGCCGCTAAAATGGACATTTCAGCAGGATAATGATCCTATGCATACTTCCAAGTTGGTGAAGAATTGGTGTCAAAACAATAGTGTGACCTTGCTTAACTGGCCAAGTTAATGACTGAACTTGAACCCTTGGAAAACCTTTGGCGAGAGTTGAAGCAGAGAATAGGAAAGGAAGTATTCCAAAATAAAAAGCAATTATGGAGTTTTGTCCAAAAAACTTGGTATAAAAAACCAGTAGAGACTTGCCGTAAGCTTATCTTCAGTATGTCAAAAATAGTACACAAAATTATTCAAAACAATGGTTTGTATACCGGCTACTAATGATGAACTTTAAATAACAACAAATAAAGCCGATAAAATTAGAGTCAAATTTTTTTTTTATTAAAATGTACTGAATGTACTTATTATTTTGTCCAGTCATTTTAATCCATTTTTTACTTTTTGATAAGACTGAAAGATATTTTTGTTTTTTATTAATGTTATACCTTTTTATTTTATTTAATATGTTGTAAGAAGTTAACTATAAATTTGTTTTTCTATTAACTTAAATAAAGGAGGCGGAATTAGAGAAGTGGGCGTGGCATATTTAAATTTTTTCATTTTTATTCGATTTTTTTTTTTAACATTTTCCATGTTCTTTCGACTTTTTCAATCTCTTAACTTATTCCAATATATGCTACATATATTTCAACATGTTTAGACTTGTTCAACTTCTCTCTACTTTTTTTAACATTTTGCATATATTTTAGACTTTTTCAACATGTTTCAACCTCTTTCAACGTCTTTTTAACATTTATTTAAAAGGTATGTACTTTCAGCGCAGTGTAGGGTATG
This sequence comes from Tricholauxania praeusta, assembly GCA_949775025.1. Lineage (NCBI taxonomy): Eukaryota > Metazoa > Arthropoda > Insecta > Diptera > Lauxaniidae > Tricholauxania > Tricholauxania praeusta. Next base: position 79,023,821 of record OX459030.1, read on the forward strand.
TGAGTTTCGGCCTAGCCGAAGGTAATACCTTAACTTGTTTATGTTGACTTTAAGAGAATATCTGACGGCAGTAATTTTTTCTTGTATGTCTGATTGCTTGATGGCAAAGTGACATTAGGCATTGGCATAAGCAAGGTCATTCAAACTCTCGCTGAAAATGCATCTGCTGAGCTCTGAAACAATATTGTACCTACCTGAGGTAGATGATCACAAAGTTTTACTTTTAAGCCCTCGTACATAGCCTTGACGTGCCCAATAGAAAGTATCGACCCCCATACAAAAAAAAGTTCGAATGTCCACCCCTAGTTTGAAAGCTAATATTGAAAGATTTTTCAGAAAAAAAACATTTTTTTTTCGGCCTCTAAATTCGATGCAATTTTGTTTTTTTTTTTCTTATATCTCCGCTATATGTAAATGTCTCAACATGAACTACATTTCATTTATAGAAGTCATTTGTCTAAGATTTTTTTTCGACTAGTTGTATACATTATATCTTAAAAAAAAAATTTTGTTAGGCGAACATTGGAAAAAACGATAAGGAAAAATATTTCTCATTTTTTTTAGTGTATTTTTTTTTTATTTTAAAAATCCAAATATGAGGTTAAAAAGGCCAGACTTACCAGACTTTTTTCAGCTGAATAATGACATGTACAGATACAACAGATTCAAATAAATCTGAAATTGGAAACATGATCCCATTTTCCCTGTCCGCTTAGCTTGAAATACCCGATATAATATTCACATTACAAAATATAACTTTTAATACAACTTCTAAAATACTTAAATAAATAAAAAAAAAATAAAGTAATATAAAATAAAGTAATGTAAAATTAAAAAAAAATTCCATCCCAATATAATCCGCTAGATCATCGGTGACGCAGTAACATATGTACATTTTGCACTGTCATCGAGAAATTAGTAACAGTTCGTTCCACTCATTTGCATGGTATTTGTTTGGGACTTGTAAAATTATACATACATGCTTCAATGTATCTGCGAATCGTTGATCTCGATAATGTTGGAATGTTCTTTGAATACTTTTTCTGTAAAAAGATTTAATTTTCTGTTGCCAGATTCAGATGTAATAAATATTGAATCACATCGCGCTTTGTTGGCAATTTGCTTTTTTCCAAATCGCACTTTTCAAAAATCATTTTTCTTTTTTATTTAATTCTCTGAAGTATAATACTTTTTTCAATATTTGAAGAACACTTTTTCAAAGCTTGAACAATACTGATTAACAAGTGACAGTCTTTAACTCCTCTTTATATACAAACAATTTTTATAATATAGCAAAATCTATTACCTGACCTAAAATTTATGGGAAAAATTCAACTTATATTCATTAAAAAAACCCAAACAATTTAGTCCGTCGCACTGTAATTAGGACATTGAATCATTCATATACCAATCCTTAGCAGCAGGTAACTCGCGGGTTGCTGTTACATTGTAAGTATCGTAAAGTTTTATTTTGGGCGGAGCGTATGTGATGATCATAAAGTTGCAGAATACACACAACCTTAGTTTCGAAGGACTAAGAATATGTAACTGCTACAAGCAGAACACTTACGTTCTAATTTGATCAGTCCAGCGCCCATTAATTCTAAGTATTCATAAATACTTATTTTTCTTATTTTTATTCCCAAGCACATGCTTTCTACCTAGATTGATTCTGATAAAATTTGGTACGGATCAAAATCAAATGGGATAACTACACGCTGGCAAAAAGCGAATACAATTAGTATATTAAAAAATTTTAATTGATATAACTAAAACCTTAACGATTTCTATTTAAATAAAATTGTTTAAAACTACCATAAACGTACGTTGATCTTCGAAGAATTCGATTGGAAAAAACCCTTGCATAGTTTTAGGACTTAAGTTAAAGATGATTTTATTATTCTGATCAAATATTTGCACTGAAATTTTAACTGTAACTTTTTCCATTTCACTAATTTGAGAAAACTTTCTAGATATGAATATTATGATTTGGTACGGACTGTAATTTTATGATGTGCCTTTGGCACGTTAGGGTCGTAGAAGCCGAGATAATGTATACAACTAGTCGAAAAAAAATCTGAGACAAATGAAATGTAGTCCATGTTGAGACATTTACAACGATATACCATACGAAAAAAACGAAATTACATCGAATTTAGATTCCGAAAAAAAAAAATTTTTTTTCCTTAAAAATTTTTCAATATCAGCTTTCAAACTGGGGGTGGACATTCGAACTTTTTTTTTGATACTATCTAGTGCCCAATGATCTTGTGTGATACTTCGTTGCAATGAGTTATTTCCAGTAGTAAAATAAACTAAAAAAACTATAATTAATAATTTAAAAAAATTTCTTAATCTGTTGCTTATTATTAGAGTTTAAAAAGTGTGAAATTTGCAGATATTCAAGAAAACAGCTGTGTATCGGGACTTAAGTTGAATTTAACAATGGGTCAAAAACATTTCGAGAGACAAAGTGGAGTGTTTTTTGTGATAATGATCAATGATGAATCAATTTATCCTAGATCCACTTAGTTATAAATGCTCCCATTATAAAAAAGAATCATGCTTGCATTTCACACGTGGTAGAAGTGAAACTGTTAGAAAACTAAATACTTGATAGAATGGAACGAAAATGTTTTATTAAAATGATAAAAATAAAATAAAAATGGCGACTACATGACGAGTACAAGAACATAGCACGAAGTTGTTCTTCCTTTGCTGTTACTCATCAAATATCAAGGCTTCACTGAAGGAAATTACTTACTTACATTACGCACATACACACTTATTTTTTGCTATTGCTTTTGATATTTCAATAACAACAACGCTTAATTGGGAGACAATAACAATTACAATGACAGAGCGTATTAGAAGTTTTTTCTCTCCTCACAACGACATGATTTTTGCAGTTGATCAGTGCAATGCTTAAGAAATTTAAGAACACACAACACATCCCTGAACTATGCACATAAATATTATAAAGATGCAGGTGATTGCCCTTAAAAATTAAATTTGTAATTATATAATTTCTTTTACGATGTAAATTTCATAATTTCGAGCAGGAATAAATACTAAATTAGGTTTTAAGTTTAACTAAAAAATGAGGCTTTGGCAGTAAAAAAGTTAATAATTTTTGTAATATAACACACACCAGACCTAAGTCTTGAATCTTTTTACAAGTTACCTGATTGACATTTTGGCGTTTCCGGCTTCCAAACTCCTCTTATGCACTTAGCTGTAGAGTTTTCGTTTTTAATATTTAGCTTAAATCCAGCGTTGCATTCTAACTGTAATATACTTCCCACACTATTTCTTCCAAATATTTTCCCAGGTCTCACGACAGTAACGTTTGAAAAAGAGTCCCATTCTAAGTCTTCGCAGGGACCACGCAATCGTTTTCTTCCTTCCTTAAAGTCGAGCTTATCAGCGATATCATCGTCCTGTGGCGCAGCATTTCTTTTACGACGTCGTCGAATAATTTGAGATTTTAAGTGTTCGATAAGATTTGTTATATTTTGAACAGCATTAATCATTTTTAAGTCATTTAGTGGGTAATTATATGATTTGTTGGCGCCATGGAGGATATTTCTATCAGCATTACTCCTTTGAGAACTATATTTAGAATTTTCATTTATATTTGGCATAAGAATCTTTGCTGTTTTTGTATTAGGGTATCTATTCTGGAAATAATCAAGATCATTGTCCAAGCTTGAGAAATCATTTGCTAGTGTTCGCGATTTGTGCGTTGCTTTGAATCTTGTTAAGAGATCGGGATTGTATGAACTATACCAACGTCCATCTTGGACTTGAATTTTCTTTGTAGGGCTTCCAAAATTATTTCCAGCAAGTAATTGGTTGTAGCCCAGCAGGTTCTTAACATAATTTTGATATTTTAGTTTTATTTTCTCGTAATATTTGGAGTATGCTCTTTCAAGTTCAGATAGGTTTCTTTTTACACGGGAATTGATGTTTTCTTTTTTATCTAAAAAAATTAAAGTATTTAATTTAGTTAACATTATTTGAAGCTTAATGGAATTTATAAAGAAATTTTCATTTTCATTTTTTATGCGTTTCTCACATTAAATTATCAATACGTGGATAAAGGATGCAAAAATATTTGTAAGAAAATTTGATGGTGCAGCTGCTTTACAAATTGAAAATGTAGACGATTTGAAAAAACTAAAATAATCAAAGCTGCTGTGTTAATTTTGTTTAATGGTATTTAAGCAAACATTAGTGAAATTATATGGAAGACATTAAACTCAATAATGATGAAATCTTAGAAAAGAATGTTAGACATGTAAGCAATGAATTATTTTTCGAAAAAGAGGATTGCCACCTCAATATATTGTACATAAACATACAAAGTATAAGGAACAAATTAAATGGCCTCAATACTATATATTGTTACGAAATTTCTGTCTCTTTGACGATAATTTCGATCTCTTACACTTTTCTGAGTTCGATCACTGGATTGTGTAACAATTAAAAACACACAAACTTATTTAGTTATAAAATGGTTTATTTAAATCACAATAGTTAGTTTTTACACGGTACAATTGTTTATCTCATTAACATTCAAATTCTAACATTAATTTAACACTGTATAGAAAACTGTTTTACTTTACTACGGATCACACTGAATTCACTTTATTGCTTAAATTCAAGTGTTCTAAGTACTTCACTGTTTAAATACAACTGTTCTGCTTCACTGTTTTAATTCTACTGTGTCACTCAACTCAGATGACAACCCTTTTATACTGCAGTCATCACTCTCTCGAATAATATAGTACCTTCTAATTGGCGTGTATTCTACCATAATCCATAATTTACCAGTGCTTCTAAGTGGCGTGTATTCTACCATAATCCATAATTTTATCAGTATGGCGTATTGACGTTGAGTTCACAATTATCCAGAATCTAGATGGCGTTGTACGACGTTGAATTCACAATCTAGATGTCTCTCGGTTATTGACTTTTATAGTGTACTGCAGCGTCTGTTCGGTTTATTGTTTGCCGCTAGATGGTGCTAGTATCGTTTAGTTTCTTTTGTTGGTTTTATTTCAAGAGTTTTCTAGCATAAACCAAATTTCGCTATAATATGTACAGCTGTGTGCGAAAAAATAGCAGTGTCATATGAAATAATCTTTGCCTTTATGAAAAATAAAAATTATTCATAGGAAAAATGAAATTCCAAATTTATTTGCTTCATTTATGTTTCACCAATGTTAAACACGCATTTTTTTGAACATTAAGATTTATTCGGACTTCAAACAGGGACAAATTAGGGAACGTTCCAAAATTCAGGTGTGAAAAATAATAGCAGTGCTTAGCAATACTTAAAAAAACAAAACTAAAAAAAGTATAATTCAGTATCTAAACCTTATTTATATTAAATCTATTAACAATTAGTGGAATGACCTTTATTAGAACAAACGGATGCACATCTTCGCTCTATGGAATCCACCAAACGCTGGCATTTCTCTACAGGAATGGCCTTCCATGCTGCCCTTACAGTATGCCACAATTCTTTGACTTTCTTAGGACATTCCTTGCCCACGGCTTCTTTGACATTGGCCCAAAGGTTTTCGATGGGGTTGAGGTCTGGGGACTGGGCTGACCTCTCCATTACCTCAACCCTATTTGAGGAAAACCAATTTTTCGCCAATTTGCTCATGCGCTTTGGGTCGTTGTCTTGCTGGTAAACCCATTTTAACGGCATTTTCCATTCAGCGTAGGGTAGTATGGTTGAGCTCATTATTTCCACGCATCCATGTTTCCTTTTATCCAATAAATTGGACCTGTGTCGGAGGGTATGAAAAGCAGACCCAAAAGTTAATTTTTGCAACACCATGCTTTACGGTCCTTCGCACGTATTTCGGATGGAACGGAACTCCAACTGGTCCAAAATAGTTTTGTTTGGCTCAAGAGCATTATGTACGAAGACCAGTGGGAGTTCCGTTCCATCCAAATACGTGCGAAGGACCGTAAAGCATGGTGTTGCAAAAATTAACTTTTGGGTCTGCTTTTCATACCCTCCGACACAGGTCCAATTTATTGGATAAAAGGAAACATGGATACAAATAATTTAAGAAACTGTGATAACAAAGGAGAACTACGGTTTAATCCACCTACGTGGCGTCTCGCTTTAATGATGTAAACAAAAACAAAGAAAAGGGTACAGCTAATTGAGAAAAAATTCAACGCAATGGTGTGATCTTAAAAATTCACTTAAAATATAACCACATTTGCTTGAAATTAAAAATTACCTTTTCGATTGTTCTTCATTAATATGGCGGGTGCAATTTGAGTGCTGACGTAGACATCAACCAAAAATATACTGATGAGATTTTAAGAATCGAAACATATGTCTATATTCTAGAGTTGTTGTTGTTTTTTTCCTTTGTTATCAAAGTTTGTTTAATACATAATGCATTGTATCAACTTGTAAAATTTTACATAAAAAATGTTGATCGCTGCGAAAAATGGCTAAAGTTCAATAATCATTTAATTATTAATATTTATTAAGAAAGCCAATAAAACAAACCAAAAATTACTAAGCACTGCTATTATTTTTCACACCTGAATTTTGGAACGTTCCCTAATTTGTCCCTGTTTGAAGTCCGAATAAATCTTAATGTTCAAAAAAATGCGTGTTTAACATTGGTGAAACATAAATGAAGCAAATAAATTTGGAATTTCATTTTTCCTATGTATAATTTTTATTTTTCATAAAGGCAAAGATTATTTCATATGGCACTGCTATTTTTTCGCACACAGCTGTATATCATGAAAATAAGAAAAACAATAAAATAATACATGTAATTGCTTTAAGTGAAATATGGATATATGAAAATGAAAACACATACTACAACTTGTCAAATTATCTACATATACTATTATATAAAGAGGTAAAGTTTGTTTGTTTGTTTGCTTGTATGTTCAGGGTAATCTCTGGAACTACGGAACCGATTCCAAAAACTTTTCTATTAATAGAAAGCTACACTATTCCTGAGTAACATGGGCTATATTTTTTTTTTGATAAAAGCAAGGGGCGTGGCACTTTACATGCAATTAAAACCTTTAACTCGCTATATCTTTGTTCATATGATAGCAAGAGTCTTAAAACTCGGTGTCAGGATGCACATAGCCTATGTTAAGCACTTCTCAAAATATAAGCGGGACTAGACACCAGGGGCGTGGTGGCTATAAAACTTTAATTTAGGGTGGCCCTCATACGCAATTATTTTTAAAATAGCATTTTACAAAGACCACTTAATCGGTTCACATGGAATTTACACCACCTGTCTCCTATATTAAGACGCATAGCTAAGACGATGAAATTTTTATATAGGGTGCATATTTAGGGTGGCCCTCATACACAAATATTTTAAAAATAGCGATTTCTCAAAGACAGGTGAATCGATTCTCATGAAACTTACACAGTATGGCTTTTATATTAAGGAGCACAGACAAAAATATAAAAATTTTATTTAGGGTGCATACTTAGGATGGCCCTCATACAAATATATTTTTAAATATCATTTTCGCGAAGACAGGTTAGTCGATTCACACCGAATTTACACCACGTAGCTCTTATGTTGATAAGCATAGCTTAGGCTACAAAATTTTTATTTAGGGTGGTCCCCACACAAAAATATTTTTAAATATCATTTTCTCGAAGACCACTTAATCGATTCTCATGGAATTTAGAACACATGGCTTTTATGTGATAAGACACAGATTAGATTGTAAAAGTTTTATTTAGGGTGGCTTTCATACAAAAATATTTTTAAATATCATTTTCACAAGGACTGGTAAATTGATTCACACCGAATTTACACCACGTAGCTCTTATGTTAAGAGGAATAGTTAAAGATACAAGACTTTTATTTAGGGTGGCCCTCAGACAAAAATATTTCTCGAAGACTGCTTAATCGATTCTCTTAGAACTTACACCACATGGCTTTTATATTAAGAAGCACAGATAAGCTTAAAAAATTTTTATTTAGGATGCATACCTAGGGTAACCCTCATACCAAAATATTTTTAAGTATCATTTTCAAGAAGACAGGTTAGTCGATTTACTCCGAACTTGCACCACGTAGCTCTTATATTAAGAAGCATAGCTTAGGCTACAAAAGTTTTATTTAGGGTGTATATGTAGGGTGGCCCTCAAACAAAAATATTTTTAAATATCATTTTCTCGAAGACCGCTTAATCGATTCTAATTGAACTTACGCCACATGGCTTTTATATTAAGAGGCACAGATAAAGTCGTTGAAATTGTATTTAAGGTGCATACTTAGGGTGACCCTCACACAAAAATATTTTCAAATATCATTTTCACGAAGACAGGTTAGTCGATTCACACCGAACTTATACCACGTAGCTCTTATGTTAATAGCCATAGCTTAGGCTACAAAACTTTTATTTAGGGTGGTCCTCACACAAAAATATTTTTAAATATCATTTTCTCGAAGACCGCTTAATCGATTCTCATGGAATTTACACCACGTGGTTTTTATATTAAGAGGCACTGCTTAGGTTGAGTCCAGCGATGCGCACAGGGTAATGCTAGTAATGTATATTTTGCCAATTTTTGGCTGTTTAATGTTTATGCATGGAAGTATTAGCTCATCATAAGTATCCTACTTTGAATTTGAAAAAAGTAGTTTTTTGACTATAAATCTTTTACAAATACCTTTGAAAATTAAATTTTTCAAAATAAGAGCTATGTTGTGGTTGGTGACCTTAAAATTAATTTGTTAAACAATAATAACGAAATCATCAGTAATACTTTACCAGTATTTATAGTACTGGTTTTGTTTGTTTAAACTATTTGGATAAAGATATGTTCACAAGAAAGAGTATCTGTATTCGAACGATAACACAGGACAACAAAAAAAAAGGTTTTGTAGTTGGAAGTTGGTAACATACGGTATGTATTTTGGCGTCCTAAACACGAATTCGAGGTCAGAATTTTTCCATCAGCCTCAAATTTTGACATAACCTCAAATTTACACTCTAAAATATGTTAAAAGGAAAGTCGCTCAAAAAAAAAAAAGAATCAAAATCCAGAAGGTAGACCTTAGGTACTTATATTAAATATCTAGTTGTGCCAAAATAATATCTTACAATAAAAATGATTTTTAGCTGCCCACTTTCTTGGTACTTTGGTGCACTAAGGCTGTTAATATCGATAAGAACTCATATCTACCCCCTAATCACCCCTCAAACCCACCCCAGTACCTTATTACTTCTCCCCAAAGGTTTTCATCTAATGCCAAGACATAAAGTAACATAATAAACATACATAAATAACTCGTCTAAATATAGTTAAGTGAGTGAAAAAAGCTTCTTTTTTTTTTGTTGTATTGGGAATTTGTTTTAAATAGGATGGTGACACGCCCCCAGGAAGAAAGAACATAAGAAAACTTATATAAACACAAATAATCAAAAATCAATAAAAAAAAAAAAAAATATTAGATATTGGTTTTAAGTAGGACGGTGCCACGCCTCTAATAGGAAAATAAGTTTTCAAAGCTAAACTAAAGGACCGATTAGATCCTAGTCAAACTCCAATAAAATCGGTCGATTAGCTTAGCAGTGAAAACGTTTTTCCGTATTAGAGGCGTGGCACCTCCCACTGAAATAAAATATCTTTAATCAGGATTCCATCTGTCTCCATACCAAAGGGTCTAGCAGTGTTTGTATGGTGAATCAGGCCCCACCAGGAACCTATATTGTTACATATACCAATATGTAGGACATGTGACTGGTAATCTACATATGTATATATTTCTCATCTATGATGACGCGTTCTTCAGATATATAAAAAAAACTGTCCGATACGGACTTTTTTTTGGACTCGTATTTTTTCTTAACTACTAAAGCTAGAAAAATAAAATTAAGTTAAGGTGAAAGGTAACATTCCAGAGTTTATGAAAATATTTTTATGATAATTTTATCCGTTTAATATGAGCATTTAAATTGTCAATACAAATTTTGTTTTAAGTTTTATGTGACTTGATTTTGAATTACCACTTCAGAAAAATTACTAAATGTTGCTCTATATATCCTTTAGCAGTGTACCAAGTTTCATCAAAATCGAAAGGGTGCAACATATTAAAAAAAAAATTGATGTATAGTAGGCGTTATGACTACGCATATATGTAGCTTACTACATAGAGCAGTGATCGGCAGATACCAAATATTTTCTTACGCTCAAAAGAGAGAGAAATGACAAAGTTGCAAGCACTGATAAAAATGCTTGTTCGCTTTGCTGTTTAAGCTGCATGTGATTTCTTATTGCATGCGTTGCAATAAAATGCTTTTCTACAAGAAATCTTTTAACTATTTTATTATATCTCGTATACTTAGGGGCCGTTCATAAATTACGTAAGACGTTTTGGGGGGTTGGGGGGGTCGGTGGATTCTTACTAAATCTTACGGGAGGGGGGGGGGGGGTGTTCAATGATCATCTTACGGAAGATTTAAAATGCGTATTCATAAATAAAAGTTGTATTAACGCATCGTAATTTTTGACAGTAATTGAATTTTCGACAATCACAAAAGATTCAGAAATATCGATTACAATCAATTTAAGTAATCGACTCTGATCGGGACAACTTCTCCTCTGTTTATGTAATGAAATATATGTATGTTGCTTACACGCAGGGTCGACTTGTAACACCGTCTCGAAAGTTTGCTATTATTGAGGCTTTTACACGCAGATACGTCGACGTTGAAATGTTGTTGTTGTTATCAAAACATACAAAAAAACTTAGATTGCTAGGACGTGGTCTAAGATTATGAAGAAAAATTAAAAATACTTAAGGGTAGGGTTTTGACGCTACATTTTAGGCATAAGTTTAAAAATGTTTTTTAGTGATATGGTAAAAGTAAATTTATTTATTTAAAGAGCATATAAAAGCATAGCTGGGCATTAACTCGTTAATCCGTTAATCGTTAATTAACGAAGTTAACATTTCGACTAAAGGATTAACTTTTAAGTTAACTTTAAAAAATGTTAACGGACTCGTTAACTTCCGTTAAATTTCCACAAGTCCGTTAATCGTTAATCCAGTACCCACTATTTACCAAAAAGATACCGCACGCACCGTGTGGCGCCGCGCAAAACACGTTCTGACAACAAGTACATTCCAGTTGATATGTCTGGAAGCGTATGACAGCAGTCGAGTGGATGCAGTAAAAAAATTCAAGAAAAAAGAGGTAGAAGAGGCGTTACGACAAGAAGCTGCCGAAAGTTCGAAGAACAGAGATAGTTTAAGTGGCGGAGGCAGCAACGCGAGTAACAACTACGATGATAAGGAAAACTCTTTCAATTCTTTCACTCAGTCTAAAGGAAAACCTAACACCCACAAATCTTTAAAGAGTAAAGATCAAAATCTCGTCAAAAGTGGCTAGACATGAAATCAAAAGACTGTTCAATGATGCGGCATTCATCAGGGAACTGATATTCATAAGTCTGTTTATTAAATATAATACTGCTATATCCTCAAGCGCTGCAGTTGAAACTCTTTTTTCCACGGGAAAATATATTTTAACGCCGAAATGAGCCTCGCTTTTAGACCAGAACTTCAACATATTATTATTCATGAACAGAAATATCCACATTACACAAGACTAAATTACACACTCCAATTATGTAAATTTATTTTTGTTCCTGACTTTTCAACTTCCAGAACCCAAACAAACAGTTTTTATAAGAAGATCACTAACGCAACGATATAAAAAATGTAATTTTTATCACGTGTTAACGGATTAACGATTAACGATTCACCATGCAAACACTGCTAGACCCTTTCATAAAAATCGATGAAGCAGCTGAGCCAATACAGCGTTTTTTTCAATAAAGGCAGTGCCACGCCCTAGTAAAGAATTCAGAGCTTCCAATTACCTTTCTTATGGTTCAGTCTATCTCCAAACCAAATTTTATTAAAATCGGTTCATAACTTTATCCGTGGAACGTATTTTCACTTTAGGGGCGTGGCACTGCCTACTATTAAAAAAAAAGTATACACTGCACTCCCTCTCTTCACAATCTTGTCAAAAAAAAAAAATTCCGTGATTATGCTTATGGCTAATTAACTACTGCCAATTTATACATACATACTTAGATGTCTAAAGGTAGGCATCATACATATATGAAAGCTCTTGAGCATACAAACATTTTGACATCTCAAAAACATTTCTCCGATGCTCTCAATTTTGGGCAGCCCACTGTCCCGGTTGACGTGGAACGTCCCATATATAAAATACAAATATGAAAAAAAACATTTTTGATTTCTTTATAAACCTTCTAAGGCAAAGACGGCTTCGCATAAATTATTTCGTACTGTTTTTGTCTCAGATGGAGAATTTCTACTTAGCTAAAGTTGGCTCCAAACTTACCAGTGGGTATTCAGGAATATGTTCTGCGCTATTGCGAGCGGAATCGATTTCTTTCTTTATGAAATTGTGCAAGTAGCAACATCCTAATACTACTTTGCTAGCTTTTTCGGGCGAAAGGGCTATGGTAGTATTCAATAGCTGGAACCTTGCTGCCAAAATTCCAAATGCATTTTCCACTTTTATCCTTGCTGAACTGAGCCTTATATTAAATAAATTCTGTGAGGGCGATAAACCGCTATGTGCATAAGCCTTTATTATGCTTGGACGAAGAGCAAAGGCGTCATCCGACACAAAAGCAAATGGAAACGGAATTCATCAATTATTGAACTTGGTTCTGGTAAGTTTAATTGGTCTCTTAAAATTTTTTTAAAAAATTTACTGTTATTAAACACACCACCATCTGAAATTCTACCATTTGTGCCAATGTCCACAATCAGAAATTCGGAGATGTTATTTACAATCGCCATGAGTACAATGCTGAATGTTTTCTTGTAGTTGAAAAAATTGGAGCCAGAATGCGGTGGCCTCTTTATTCTAACGTGTTTTCCATATAGGGCTCCGAGGCAATGCGGAAACTTGCACTTTTCATAAGATTTCGTCGCTACCACCAACCATTCAGCCGAAGTTCTCCATAGCTAAAAAATCTTAAGACGCCAGGCGTCTCTGTTTTGCGCGCGCCTTCTCCAATTGTTAATGCCAAGCGCGGTTAGGGCTTCCTCAGCTTGGTCTATCCACCAGAGGCATGGTCTCCCTCTTCGTCGTTGACCGGGGACCTTCCCTTCGAATACCTTTTTCGCTGGAGCTTCTTTATTCATACGATGGACATGACCCAGCCAGCGTAGTGGCTGTATTGTTATACGCTTAACTATGTCAATGTTGGCGTAGAGCTCATATAGCTCGTGGTTCATTCGAATGCGATAGTCGTCGCCAACTCGAACAGGACCAAAGATTTTGCGGAGAACTTTCCTCTCGAACACCCCAAGAGCGGCTGCGTCTGTTGTCGAAACCACCCATGCCTCAGCGCCATAAAGAAGCACAGGTAGAATGAGCGTCTTGTAGAGTGTTAGCTTTGTCGATCGAGAGAGAGCTCTGCAACGTAATTGCTTACTGAGACCGTAGTAGCACCTATTAGCAATTGTTATTCTCCGCTTAATCTCCAGACTGACATCATTGTCGCTGGTTACGGCAGTGCCAAGATAAGTGAATTCCTTGACAACTTCTAATTTACAGTTGCCCGCTGTAACATGAGAGTCTGGATCCCGCAATCTCTTGTTGTTGTTAGAAGACATCATGTATTTCGTCTTACCCTCGTTTACCGTCGAACCCACTTTGGCTGATTTCTTTTCAATAGCAGTGAAAGCAGCAGTAACATCTCTCTTACTCCGACCGATAATATCAATATCATCAGCGTACGCAAGGAGCTGAACACCTTTGAAGAAAATGGTGCCATTATGATGTACACCGGCTTTTCGCACGATCCCCTCCATAATGAAATTGAAAAAATCGCACGAGAGCGGGTCGCCTTGTCTGAAACCTCGCTCGGTATTAAAAATTCCGGAGAGGTCATTCCCTACCTTGACGGAGCTACACGTATTGCTCAACGTCATCCTGCAGAGCCTTATCAACTTTGCAGGTATACCGAACTCATATGTACATTGTTGCGTATAGGCAATCCCGCACTGGGCTATCGAACGCAGCTTTATAATCGACGAAGAGATGGTGAGTGTCGATTTGATATTCATGGGTTTTCTCCAGGACTTGGCGTAGTGTAAAAATCTGGTCTATGGTGGATTTACCAGGTCTAAAGCCACACTGATAGAATCCGATCAGTAATTCTGTATGCGGCTGACAAATCTTAATGTAGTCTTTTACAACTTCATTGATGGCGTCACATGTCTCAATGACAATATTTCCAATAGCTTATTATTCAAGTCTGCGAAGGAGTTTAATGTTGCAAGATACCGTAAAGTTATTGCCAGTCTGACTTCTGCTGATATTGCATCTCTCATTATGGTATCTTATTTTTCAAATAAGCTTTCATCCATCCTCATGTAGTTTTGTAGTCCACTGGCTCATTTTCTTTCAGTTCTTTCAGCATCCTATCGTTCGTCTTTTTGACCAAATTTTCTTTTTTGGTTGCATCTCCTCTTCCTCATTTTCGTACAAAAGTTCGTCAATTATAATAATTGCAGTGATCTCACTTATTACGTCACTCATTTCAAAAGTTAAATTTTACTTTTCTTCCGCTTGTGTCTTTTCTGTGCCTTTGCGGCAACAGGCGCCACGGTTCCTCGTGCAAGCATAATAGTTATTTTCAAAGAGAATTCTGACAAATTTCAGGATCGCAAATTAATATTTTATTTTACAGAAAAAATATTTTATTGATTAAAAAGAAAACACAATGTTTATGAGATGAATTTAGTCAAGTGAATGAATAAAATTGAAAGAGTTACAGTGTGTTATATTAAAGTACATAATCTAACACCGCCTCTTAAGTTAAAAGAAACACTGCTTTACAAAATTAAACATCTTAATTAAATACTAATTACTTAGTTAATAGCAATCAAATTAAATTTAAATTTTTACGATGCTTTACAAAAGGAATTCTTCCTTCGTCCTTTTGTCAGAATGTCTGCTATTTGCTCGCCCGCTGGTTTGTATTCGATACAAACTTCACCTTTTGCAATAACATCACGAATGAAATTGTATTTAAGGTCCAAGTGCTTCATTCGCTTGCTCTCCTTTGAATCAGTTACAATACTGATGCATTACTGATTGTCTTCAAAAATGACTACTGGGCCAATGCATTGAATGTTTAATTCATTCAGGATTTTTCGAATCCACCTGAGCTCAACAGGTCAGTGCAACATATTCAGCTTCAGTTGAAGATAAACTTACAGTCGTTTGTTTTCGTGACGCTTAACTAACAGCATTTCCAAACAATTTGAAAACAACCTGACGTTGATTTTCCATCGTTTTTATCACCACCCCAATCTGAATCACTATATCCAGCTTATGTTTCTGCATCTTCTTAATTTGTATAAACCATTTTTAAGTCGACCGTTCCGCGAATGTATTGCAATATATGTTTCGCATGATTAAAGTGGCGATCATCGAAACAGCTTTGAAGTCGACTAAAGTAACTAGTTGCTGAACATATGTACAAATCCGCCGGAATTAGCCTTTTTTTTGGAGTACATCTTTTTCTTGAAGCTAATCAATGTTGTTCAATTAAAATTCAGATAAATATTTTTCTTATTTAACTTTATTTGTAACTTTTCATGTTTTTTTTTTTTTAACTTAAATGCAATTTTAGCTATGTCTCCCTCTGAATTTTAATTGTTCCTCCTTGAATATTAATTAAAGATAGTCTTGAATTCAAGAAAAACCATGTTTGAAGAGTGTGCTGCAAAAAAAAAATCGAAGCCTTGGTCGAGCTAAGATGACAATTTCGATTTTTTTTTTTTGGAGCAGACTCTTCAAGCATAGTTTTTCTTGAAGTTAAGACTATTTTAAATTAATATTCAAGGAGGAACAATTAAAATTCAAAGGGAGACATAGTTAAAATTACATTTAAGTTAAAAAAAACATGAAAGGTTACATATAAAGTTAAATAAAAAAATAGCTGTCTGAATTTTAAATGAACAACCTTGCATGTTAATTCAAGATAGCCTTAGCTTGAAGAAAAACTGTAGCTGAAAGATGTATTCCCAATAAAAAACGAGGTCAGCTAAAAGGCTAATTCAGGCGGATTTGCAAATATATCAGGTCTCGTGATTACCGTTGCATACGTCAAACAACCAATAAGTTCACGATATGGATAATTCGAAAGGTTGTCCCTATCGCCTTTTTCAATATGCAAACCATTTTCTATTGGAGTTGAACGCGATTTCAAATCCTTCATTCCAAACTTTTTTAAGATTTTCTCTAAATATTGGGTTTGATTCATGGTAATCGTCCCATTCTTGATGTCTTGTTTGATTTATATACCCAAAAAAAAATTTACCTCACCAACATCAGTCATTTCAAATGTCTTTATCAGCATTTGCTTTACTGCGTTAATAACTTTGATGTCGCTACAAAAAATCAATGTATCATCGACGTACAACAAAACATAGCAGATGGCACCATTTTGCGATTCCACGTATACACAACGATCTGATTTACAGCGCTTGAATCCAATCTGAACCATAAATTCATTAAACTTCTCATTCCATGTCCGCGATGCCTGCTTCAAACCATAAAGTACTATATTAGGTTTGCATACTTTATTTCCATTTTTGAATCCTTCAGGCAGCTCCATATAAATTTCTTCAGTTAGCTCACTATTCAAAAATGCACACTTGACGTCCATTTGATGAATGTGCATATCTTACTGATTCGCAATAACTAGCAAAATTCTCAATGTGACTAATTTCGCTACTGGAGCATATGTTTCATTGTAACAAATCCAAATTTTTGAGTAAAACCACGTGCCACAAGTCGATCCTTGTATTTGTCGATCTAACCATTTGCTTTACGTTTTAACTTAAACACCCATTTATTTGTTACTGCTTTACGATTTTTGGTAAGTCACACTCAGTCCAAGTTTCATTTTTAATTAATGACTGATATTCGTTATCAATAGCTCGTTCCCATTCAAGCCAATCATCTCTCACTTTAGCTTCAGCAATCGAATTCGGATCGTTATTCACGAAATGTTCAGCGGAAAATGCAAAATGTGCACTTTCAGTGTTCCTGTCACCATACCACTCAGGTGCTCGACGATTTCGCTCGCTTCTTCGAATCATTGTTCTTTCATTGTCACTGATATCATCGCATGCATCTGCTTCATCAGAACAGCTTTTGTACACATCCAATTTATCACTGCGCAGATTCAATTCATCATATTTTTCATCCAGGACCACGTTATCATCAACTTGGTTCGTTGCCGCCTCTGAATCTAGTATTTCTATCAATTTTGCTCGTTTTAGGACATATGCCTCATTATATGTTACATGACGACCAAAAACTAGTTTGCTTCTTTCAGTGTCCCACAATCGATACGACCCATTGAAGAAGTATATATAGCCAAACATCAAACATTTTGTCGCCTTCGCTTCCAATTTTGACCGGTTACATGCTGGAATGTGATTGTAACATTCTGCACCAAATATACGTAAATGTGTCAAATCTGGTTTCTGCTTAAACCAAATTTCAGCTGGTGTCATATTTTTAAACTGCACTAGTTGGTGATCGATTTTTGATATAATTTCCAGTAAGAATAGCTTCAGTCCAAAACTTTTTATATAACCCACTTGCTAAGAGCATGGTTGTTGCTTTTTCTTCTAGTGCACGGTTCAACCACTCAGCCACTGAATTCATTCCTGGATTAAACGCAACACTGTATATAGGCTGAATTCCGTTTGATTTGCAGAATTTATCCATTTTATGTGATAAATAATCACCAGCGTTATCAGCTCGTTTTGAGAAAAGGTATCCGTGTTTGTTTACCATACACACATGATTCCCTAAACTTTAATTCAGTGTTAACATTTATATCATTGGAAAGGTACTGTTCCATAGATGTGCAGAAAAAAAAAATCAGGTATATAAGTTGCCGTTAAGGCAGCTAAAATTTAGTGATATTTACATGATTCCCCCTTACAAAACGCACTAACCCCTAATGGAAAAAAAAACGATGTCACGGCTGAAATGCCTCACCGATTTTTATGAAATTTGATATTTGGATAGATTGAACCTTGAGTAAAGATATTTGTTTAGAGTGGGCGGTCCCACGCCCCTAACAAGAAAAATCGTCTCTACGGCTAAACTAATGGACCGATTGTGATGAAATTTAGTTTGGATATCGATTGAGCCCTCAAAAACATTTCTGAAAATTCTATGTCCTTTTGGTGGGCGTGGTACTGTCCCGAACTGGAAAATCGTTTTTATTGTTAAGCTAATGGACCGATTTTAATGGAATTTGGTACAGAGGTAGATTGAATCTTGAGAAAAGGTATTCGGTCTAAAGTGGACGGTACCACGCCCTCAATAGGAAAATATGTTTTCACAGCTAAACTAATGGACCGATTTTTGTGAAATTCGATATGGGGATAGATTGCACCCTAAGGAAGAGTATGAGGTAGGGATAAACGACATGATACAAAAATAGCTCTTTTCAGTTCAGTTTTTCAATACTGAAAAGTAGTTTTTGTTACTTTTATGCCCGCATCATTAGAAAATAGCTAGCTGATCTTCATTAAATGAGTATTATAACTAAATACTTTTGTAAAACGGTGCTGTAAAGGGCCGCCCATTAATTTCGCATACATATTATGTATTTACAACTTTGAAAATCTATAAGGAATAAAATAAAATAGTGATTCCATTATCCGGGATGCGCTCGGTCCCAAGTATCACGGATAATCGAAGTTCAACTGATTTATTTTGAGTTACAGTTGCGATTTAACTTATTTTTGTTTAAAAATAAACGAAAAATATAGTTGTGTTGTACCTTGCATAAGAACGATGTCAGGTCGGACTGAACGGTAAAGGGATAAGGGGACAATTTATGAGTCAAAATCAAATAGACCGCGTAATAGAAATTATGTAGCACTAATAGAATGTTGTTTTGCGCTCAAATGTAAATTAAATATAATTCCAAATGTGAGATGTGGTGACGTAAGGTGAGGTGAGGTGATTAATGAAACTAAATAAGATCATAATCAATGAGCAAAAACATTTTGTTATTAATAGGTTGGTAAAATTCTTCTAAGATTAAAATTTAGTGCTAACGGTCGAATTTCGACCTCAGGCGATACTAGTATAAATAAATATGTATACGACTGAACTTTATTTCGAAAACGGCTTCAGCGATTTTGATGACACTTAAGGATTTGGTGCATATGAAAACAAAATGAAGATAGGGCTAGGTTTTAAGTTTTTAAAGACTCTAACAGGGGCGTGGCACAGCCCTAAACTTTAATATTTAGAACGTGATAGCTCGGAAACTGCTTAAGATATTTTGACAAAATTTGATAGACTGATGCAAATAATAAATATTTTTAATAAACCAAAAGTGGGCGGAATTGGATCAGAGGACGTGGTATTTTTCAACAATTCAAAATTTTGATTCAATATTACTCAAAAACAGCGCCTACGATTTTCATAAAAATTTTGACGACAATAATGCTAAAAGCCACTATACTGGCAAAACTCGTTGAAGGGCGTGGCACAGCCCACAATATTTATAAATGTTACAATAAGAGATCGAACAAGGCAATCGCTATGAAATTTAATATGGTAGATATATTGGCTACAAGGTATCTTATAACCAAAAGTGGGCGCAATGGCGTATGTGGGCGTGGCACCTTCCATACAAGCAAAAATTGTTAAATGTTATGTTTAGTGTGCTATGGGAGTAATATCTTTTAAACTTGGCATAGAGATGTCGCTTACTATAAGCTTTAAAACTAAATAGATTTCGATGGGATTGCATCAGTGGGCGTGGCACCTCCCATACATCCAAAAAATGGTAAGTGTTATATTTAGTGTGCTAAGGGAGTAGTTTTTTTAAAATTTGGTGCAATGGTGTCGGTTACCATGAGCTTTGAAATTAAATATGTTTCGATGAGTTTACATCAGTGGGCGTGGTACCTCTCATACAAGTGAAAACCGTTTAATGTTAGTGCACTATATGAGTGATCCTAATAAAATTTGGTACAGAGATTTCGGGTACTATAAGCTTTTAAATTAAATGGATTTCGATGGGATTACATCAGTGGGCGTGGCACCTTCCATACATGCAAAAAACGTTTATAGTTATATTTAGTGTGCTGTGGGAGTGATTTCATTAAAATTTGGTGTAATGGTGTCTGTTACTATAAGCTTTGAAATTAAATAAATATCGACGAGATTGCATCACTGGGTGTGGCACTTCCCATATTAGCAAAAAACGTTAAATGTTATAGTTAGTGTGCTATTGGAGTAATATTTTTGAAATTTGGTGTAGAGGTGTCGGATACTATAAGCTTTAATACTATATGAATTTTGACGGAAATTCTTTAGTAGGCGTGGCACCTCCCATACAAACTTATAACGTTAATGCCATACTTAGCGAACTAAAGGAGTGATCCTAATAAAATTTGGTTTCAATATATTCAGCCTCATTCAACTTAGTTCGAGTTTTCCAACGTCTTTCTACTGCTTCATTATTTTTCAACCTCTTTCAACTTTTCTCAACGATTTTCTAATATTTTCAACAATTTCCAAATTTGTTTGACTTTTTCAACTTTTTTCGAGTTTCTTAACCTCTTTCAACTTTCTCAACATTTTCATTATTTTTTCGAGTTTTTCAACCTCTTTCAGCTGTTTTAACATTTTTCAACCTCTTTTAAATTTCCTCTACATTTTCCATATTTTTTTCGACTTTTTCAACCTTATACAACTTTTTTCGAGTTGTTCAAACTCTTTCAACTTTTTTCGAGTTATTCAACTTCTGTCAACATTTTTCAACCTTTTTCAATATTTTTCAACATTTTCCATATTTTTGGAATATTTCAACCTTGTTCAACTTTTTCGAGTTATTCAAACTCTTTCAACTTTTTCAACCTTTTTCTCCCTCATTCAACTTTTTTTGAGATTTTCAACTATTTTCGAAGTTTTCAAAATCTTTAAAATATTTTTAACATTTTCCATGTTTTTTTGGACTTTTCAACTTCTTAGCTTAACACTGCTCATATATTATCAACTTTATCAGCCTTCTTCACCTGGTTCAACCTCTTCCAACTGTTTTCAACATTCTCCATATTTTTTTGACTTTTCAACTTCATCAACCTCATTCAGCTGTTGGAAGATTTCAACCTCTTTCAATTTTTTTCGACTTTTTCAACTTCATTCAATTTATTTCGAGATTTTCATCTTTTTTCACGTTTTTCAACCTCTTTAAATTTTATCGACTTTTCAACCTCATTCAACATTTTTCAATATCCTTCAACTTTTTTTAACATTTTCTATTTTTTTCGAATTTTCCAACCTTATTCAACTTTTTTCGAGTTATTCAAACTCTTTGAACTTTTTCAATATTTTTCAACCTCTTTCAACTTTTTTCAATATGTTCCATATTTTTTGAGCTTTTTCAACCTCGTTCAACTTTTTTGGGCTTTTCAGCCTCATTCAACTTTTTCCGAAACTTTCAACTTTTTTTCGAGCTTTCAATCTCTTTCAACTTTTTTAACACTTTCATATATTATCGAGTGAATCAATCTTTTTCACCTACTCCTCCCTCTTTCAACGTTTTTCAACATTTTTTATATATGTATGTAGGTATAATCAACTTCTTTAAATTTTTTTTTTAATTGTTTTCGGCTTTTCAACCATATTCAATATTTTTTAAATATTTCCGACTTCTTATTCAATTGCATTACATTTTTTTGACTTTTTCAACCTGAAAACGAAAAACCGAACTTTGGTCGGTCTCCTGGTACTACATACATATATTATGAGATCTACCCAAGAACTATTTTGCGCGACTTCTTAGCAAACATATCAATGATGGTGTTGATTTGTATGTTTGAAATATTCCTTCTAGTAAATAAACTAGAAGGTTTTTGATGATTATGGTTAACAGTACTTGAAACTATTACCACATAAAATGTTAATTGATTCAAAGCCTTAGATTTCTGAAGCTATTTTATTGATTTAAGTTTCTTTTTTATACAATAAAAGTGCAAATAATACAAAATACAAATTAAACAAAAAGTGCAATTAGTAAAATGCAAATTAACACGAAGTTGCAAAAATAAAAAAAAAGTGTGAATTATGCAAAATGAAAGAATTAAATTATTGACTTAAATTAATAAAATAACAGTAAGAACTGCAAGGTATGCAGTTATGATACGGTCAATTCGCTACGTAGTACATTGAACATGCATAAGATGTGGTTACGATAAATGTAAAAGCTGCAAAGTATGCAGTTATGATAACCAAGTGTGCCAAACGAATTCGTTTCTTCGTACTATTCATCCGTTTCGGATTCCGTTACGAATTCGTCTCGAACTCGTTTCCGTATGAAATTCCTCTCGGAAAAACGGAAGGATAGTCCGCATTAACGAATTTGTTTCGAATTCGTAACGGACTTCAAATACGAATTCGTTTTTTGTTCATAAAACGAATTTTTTTTGTTCATAAAAAAATTAGTTTTATTTAAAAAAAAAAAAATTATTATTTAATATGCAAATTGTAAGACTTTATTGCATATAATTTTATTTAATTATCAAATTAAATTTTAATAACGATTTACAAATTTCCAAAGTCAGGCTCGAACCCATGTCCCAGCTATTCATAGTCATGCGCGCTACCTACTAGGCTACCAGTCATACATATATTAAAATATATGTCAAAGGAGAATGATATCTTCTCTCATTTGATACGCTTTATTTACAAAAAACGAATTCAAATACGAATTCGCTTTTTTTTTGTTCGTAAAACGAATTCGTTTCGAATTCGTTATTTGTTCTTAAACCGGATCAGTTTCGAATTTTTTTTTTCCATAAAAAAAATTTAATGTTTCAAGCGACTTAAAATTGCTTAAAAGTTCAAAAAAACTTATAAAATTTTTAATTCAAATTTTCCAAAAAAGTTTGATCTGTTTTATGAACAAAAAACGAATTCGAAACGGATTCGTTTTATGAACAAAAAACGAATTCGAAACGGATTCGTATTTGAAGTCTGTTACGAATTCGAAACGAATTCGTTTTACTTACAAAAAACGGAATGCGCACAAACGAATTCGCGTCCGTTTTTGTGCACATTGGGAAGGTGAATGCTACGTAGTGCATTGACTATAAATTTAATAAAGAAATATGCAACATAATGATTATGTATGTGATTGCACATTCTATTATATTTTTACAGAAAAAATATTTTATTGATTATAAAGATGTTATTGATGATGAATGTTTATGAGATGAATTTAGTCAAGTAAATGAATAAAATACTCACTTCATAAAATATGTACAAACATAATTCGAAACTAACTAGATTGAAAGAGTTACAATTCAAATCACTTAAAATTAAAGTTAGAAACAAAATAAATTTTCTGAAAAAACAGTATTATGGCAACCAAATAGAACCAAATATTCACTCAAGTAATAAAATATGAGTAATACTTTTTTCTCAAAGAAAATAAAACAATTGATAAATACCAGTTTGGTTTCGCTGACAAATCGAATACCTTATCATCATGCACTGAATTTACTTATAAAAATTTAGACAAAAATAAATACGTAGCATTGCTAGCAATTGATGTGTCCAAAGCATTTGATTCGGTGAACTTGGAAATAATGAATTAAAAACTTATAGAACTGGGTATAATGTATGGTGGTAATAATTAAACAGAGAGCAATTTGTTCAAATTAATGAAGTAAAAAGTTCGACATGAAAAATAAAAACAGGCTTACCTCAAGGCTCAAAACTTGCAGCAATACTATTTCTTATTTATATAAGCAATATATTCAAATTAGATTTAAAAAGAATTCCGCAGTTCTATGCTGATGATGGAACATTTATGCATGCCACAAACTCATTAGAAGAGCTGATTACAAATATAAGGTTGGACTTAGAAAAAATCAGCAAATGGTTTGATAAAAACTTATTGAAAATAATCTGTCTAAGGCTAGTTTCATTATTTTTAACAACTTTAAACCAATACCGGTTATACTTGAGTTTCCGGGAATAGTGTTCAAGAATGTATTAATCACTAGAGTGACTACTTTGAAGTACTTAGGAATATGGTTTGACTCCAATTTGAATTGGAGTGAATATGTTAAAAAACTACAATTAAACAATTCCACTAAACTTTGCAATATATAGAAATCGAATTTGCATTCCAGGGAATGCAATGTGGTTGCAATATGACTCTCAGTTCATGTCACAAATCCATTATCTAAATACAATCTGGAATCGTTGCTGCAGAGGCTCCAAAACAAAATAGTTAAAAACATTTTATTTCTTTCAAAGCAAACTCCTACTAGGGTTCTTTATGAAAATTGATTACGGTATTTAAAATTAAAACCACTTAACTAAACACAATAAAAATATAGAATTAGGCTTTGAAAAAACTCTACATGCATTTTTCGAAATTAGTTAGTTGTTAGGCCTTTGTTTTTTAGAGCTGAAAGAAGCACAAGATCTATACGCAGTTATGGTATCAGAATATATAATGAATTACCTATAGATGTTAAAAAATGTTACAATTTGCTTCAATTTAATTGAATGGTAAAAACTCTTTTATTTCAAAATAATAATTTTGAGTTGCACTAATAAATACATTATTAACTCTCCTTTTAATTACATACTTAGTAAACTTGTTATTAATAAGAAATTATCCAAAATGTCGGTTTATATAGTCACATACAATTGATGGCAATAAATTAGAAATAAGTTCTGATATGTTCATACACAAAATATACATGCAATTCACAGTTCATTGTAAATTAGACTGGTAAAATCACATGTTGCAATATCACAATATTTTACAGAAGTTAAGTTGTGTTACCAATATTTTACAAGGTGATAACTTGTGTTGTTATTGTTTCCCATATAAGTGCAAATTACCACTAGTCGATAAATTTGAACATGTTCTTAAGCATATGTATATTTTGAAAGTTGCATTCGTTTTCTATTTTGGTGAGAGAATCGTATGGAGAAAAGAGAGTGACGAAACCCAAAGTTTGTTAAGAATAAATTTTTGCTATTTTAGTGAGAGAATCGTACGGGAAAAGAAAGTGAAAAAAACATAATTTGCAAACAGTAAATTTTTGAGCTCACAGTGGTATGATTTGACACATTGTAATTTTGTCACGTTAGAATTTTAATGTGAACTGTGAATTGCATATAATATTTTTTGAGAAATGTGTGCATAAATTACAAATGCAATCAATAAATAAAGAAAAAAATAAAAAATATTATACTTTTCCAAAATCTTTTTGGTATTTTATAAATTCATGAAAAAATACATCGCATATACCCACTGCAATGTTTCGGAGAAGTAAGACTTCTGATTGTGTTACTGATACAGTCTTTTTGCAGATTTTTTAAGTCTAATTTTAATACTGAGTTACTGCATAGTATTCAATTCCCTTAAAATTTTGGTACCGTATCAGTTAACCATGTAGATATGCAGGAAAGCAATTTTAGTTTAAAAAATGACTCAAAATTCGATGTAGATATCACCATTTTTTTTAAGAAACTGTTTTAAATCTGAAATTTATGCTTTAACTCTGCTTTTTAAAAAGTCATTAAAAATGGGTGAATTTAATTAAACATGGAAAGTTGCTCCCATTAAACCCAAGTCAAATTTAAGACCCATTTCTAATTTTTCGACTATCAATTAAGTCTTTGAAAGCGTTTTCAAGGATAAATTATAGTTTGCTTTAAAAAAAAACACATCAGCTCATTTCAACATGGTTCTGTTGCTGGTCGTTCAACAGTGACAAACCTTGCTGTTTTTTCCATTTTTTTGTATCGGCACTTTTGAAAGAGGTTTAAGAGTTGATACTAACATATTTATACTGATATTGCAAAAGCTTTTGATAAAGTTTCCCACAAAATCTTGATTGCGAAATTGGGTTTTCATTCTAGATTCATTAATTTATTTCCTTGCAGAGATAAATAGCATCAAGTGATTGCCATTTATTGCTTCTTCAGGGGTGTCACAAGGAAGTATTCTTGGCCCGCTTTTATTCAATCTTTATATCAGTGATATAAGTTGCTTTTTCACTCAAAGTTTCTACTCTCTGCGGATGACATTAAAATTTTAACCAATTTGGGTGCAAGCTTGCTATTGAACTCTTTCAAAATGACTTAAATAGAGTTCAGGATTAGTTCAAAATTCAAGGACGGACTGCTTTGCAAATAACTAACAACATCTCGTTTTCACTTGTCATATTCACACAAAATATAACAGTTAGTCTTTTTTCTGTAAATTTCCACCGATACATTTTTCAGATTTTAAGGGAAACGTTTCATCAGGTAATGCACGAAAGAAAGCCCGCTCTCTTTTGAGTTGTAAATATCCTCTGGCTTGTAGCGACGCAATGTAGATAGAAGCTTTGGTTTTAAATTGCACTTAAAAAGAATGTTGTGCCTTTTACGCCATCTTTGCATCTATACATCTGACGTAACAAATCCGTCTTATCTTATTTGCTCAGTAAACTCCATTACCCTGGTCTTTAAAATTCATTCAGAAAAAATAATTCTGACCTTTGCGAACCATCAAAACTCATCTTGACCATAAGAGATCTTTCAGACTTAAGAAAACTTTTTTTCTTGTTCATCAGACTACCATTCTGAGTTTTTTTTTTAAATTTCTACAGCGATGTTTAACCTTTGCAAACAGAATAATAAACAATTGTACTTTTTTCTTGTAGGAAATAAAACTACATAAATTTTCCTCAAAAAATATATGAGGAAAACAAATTTAATTTTTGGTTCAAAAATTATCAAAATAATTTTTTTTTATGTTTTTTTTTTTTAAATTAATACTTGTGTTGTTGGTTAGAGTGAATAATTATTGAAGCAAAATATTGTAATTGCTTGCTGATAAAATGGCAATGACAATTTCAAATTATAGTGTATTAGGGGACGTCGATAAATTACGTTAGGGTTTTTTTGAAAATTCGGACCCCTCCCCCAATTCCGTGAGACTTGCCTTATAATTTTTAAATGTAATCTGCTATAATAACGTATACTCTGTCATTAAAAAGTTGACGTGAGATTTCCGTTGAACCCCTTTCCCCCTAAGTGAGATTTGGTGAGATTTTGTCGGACCCCTCCTCTCCCCTATTCTGACTCACGTAATTTATGGACGGCCCCTTAAGGTGAAAGTAGTGAAAACTACAACAGATTTGAGCTGTTACACAAGAAACACCAAAGCTCTACTTGCGCAGAAATTATGGATTTTTTCCTTAGAAAGGTTTTTGCAATTTGTTTTTTCAGTGTAAGTTTTTCTCACACTTCGCGTGTGATTCGTAGCATGTGTCAATGCCAAAAATACTCAGTAAGGTTTGCCATTTCACCATGAATAGACTTACAAACGAACAGCGCTTGCAAATCATTGAATTTTATTATCAAAATTTATGCTCTGTGAGAAATGTGTTTCTCACAATAATTTATCGAAACATTTTCTTCAGCGACGAAGCTCATTTTTGGTTCAATGGGTACGTCAACAAACAAAATTGCCGAATATGGTCTGAAAAGCAGCCAGATGGAGTTCAAGAGCTGCCAATGCACCCTAAAAAATGCACTATTTCGTATGTTACAGTCAATGGAGCATGGTACCGTGCGATGATTACCGAATTTTTTTTGAACAAAATGGAAGAATTGACCTGGTTGACATGTGGCTTCAACAAGACGGTGCCACATACCACACGTCACGCGATAGCATGGACCGTAGAGGCGAGTTTGGTGAGCAATTAATCTCACGTTTTGGAGCAGCCAAGATTATGCGATTCGACCCCACTAGACTATTTTTTGTGGGGCTACGTGAAATCTCTAGTGTACAAGAACAAGCCAGCTGCAATTGCAGCCCTAGAAGACAACCTTACAGCTGTCATTGGTGAGATACCGGCCGAAATGCTAAAAAAGTATGCCAAAATTTAAGCTTAAAGATGGATCACCTCAAACGTAGTCACGGGCAACATTTACATGAAATAATCTTTAAAAAGTAAATGGCAGGAATCGATGTATTGTTCCAAATAAATATTTCATTCGCTATTGAAAGTTTTCTGTTTTTTTTGTTTTTCAATTTTCAAAAACCAAACGCTTTAGAAATCACCCTTTATATAAGCTTAAAAAATAGCAGCACATTTTTTTCGATACTTTCTTATGTGTATATAAAGAAACTCGAAAAATCATTTAAAAAAAATATTAGAAATAAGAAAAAAATCAATGTTTCGTCAATTTTTTGGACAAATTCTGAAAAATTAAAATTTTGCAGCTATGGTAGCAACCCCAGGAGTATTTTTTTTTTTTAAATTTTTAATGAGGATATACTCAAATATGAATAAATTTTCGAAAATCGAGTTCTAGAGAGCTCTAGATCTTGCTATTTATTTGAACATGTCTAATGTACATGAATATATCTACGACAGATATCAAGATAATGGTTAAGCGAAAGTAACGAAATGACACGAGGACACAAATTAAGCATACTCGTATAAATTGTAAACGTCGCATTGATTTCATTGAAAGCTAATAAATAGTATTTTCAATAAGTAAATGGTTTTGGGTTGTAAAGGGTGTTTACAGTAATAGATCGAAATGTTTTAAATTTACATAGAGAATGAAATAAACAATTATTCCCGAAATCAAATAGATAATGTTTGTAATTGCATTACAATCCTGAGGTCAAATTCTCAAAAGGCCAAGAATATAATTTAAGAACTATATTTCAAAGCAGTATCACTAACCGAACTCACTAATTTTATAAATATATTGATGTATACATATCAAATTAGAGAGTGATATTTCGAAAATGCTTTAATTTTTTTTTTTTTTAAATTCAAAAGAAACCAAAAATTCTTGAAAAGTTAAGAATTACTGTAATTTAAAGTTAATATATGTACTCCCAAAAAATACCGGGATCCCAGTAATATAAATGCATTGTCTTAATGATGTCGAGATTGCACTCCCTAGCTCAAAGGTACGGTCCAGGTAGAATAAATAAGACAATTTGATTGAAATGTTTTTTCACTATGATGTTATAAATACCGATTTGTGAATTCTGCTGAAATACATCCGGAAAATTATTTGAGTATTCGTCATATTGCCGTTTCGAAAGTCTCTTATTTTTTAAGAGATAAATTGACCGTAAGTATCTCATTTGAGTTGACCGACGCTTTCGATTCCATCGTAGTCTAGGATGCTGCCCTAAAAGACATTGCGGAAGTTCTAAAGGACGCCATTTGCCTCCTACGCATGTTGCTCCTGGTGGTCCCGTCTCTAGCACGTAGCCTTTATCACAGTCATACATAATTTGTTTATTATTTACAATCTATATTAAAACAAATTTATGTATTTTCAATAAAAGTAAAATAAGCTATCAGGGAAAATTACCTTCTTCACATAAGGCCTGTAGTCGTAAAGACCCATGTTTCCCACAAGTAAGACTTTGCCGTGTGGTATATAACCAGGAAAAGAACAATATACCTCAGTACATAAAGGCGTTTCTCCAGTCCAGTTACCAAACGAACAAGTAAGGACGTACTCATTCGGATCGGTTACATCTCTTCCTTCGGGACTGATAAGCTTAAATCCATCTTTACATTTGAATCTTGCTTTCATGCCATGGTCAGATTTTGGTGCTAAGACCATTCCATGTTTTGGTGACTTCGGCATATTTTTGCATCGAGCGGGTACACACCTCGGAATAATGCTCCATGTGCCATTGTTACAGGTAGGTGGACTCAAAAGAGATACAGGAAACTCGTAATTTTCTTCACATTTAACTTCTAATGCAGTACTATGCTTGACTTTTTCAACGCTTAACGCTGGTAATGCCGATGTGATTGTCGGCGTAACATTAGTTGTTGTGCTATTTTCATCAGTAACTATATCGATTGGGATAACGTAGCCTTGAGATATTGTAGGGACTACACATGGAGCAAGGCATTCAGGGACTTGATTTCGCCAACGTCCATCAATCTGGCATACACTTGATGAAAACCCCCGTATTAACATTTCTGAGTGACAGCGAAATATTATGCTTGCTCCTAGTCCAGTGCCTGCTTCAATGTTTTCAATCCATCCATTATACAAAACTCCAGGATGTCCGCAATTTATTTCTAAACATATTAATTTAGAGTCTGTGTTAAAACTTTGATATCGAACCTACCTTTGCAAATGGGCAGAGTGCCACTCCATTTCCGGTCAGCTCCACATCTGCTTGAACTTTCCCCAACAAGTGTGTAACCATATCGGCACTCATAGCTTACCACGGAATTGTAAGCTAGTGTAGTATAAGTAGCCTTTCCATTTTTTGGATTTTCGGGCGTTGTACATATGACGGATGTAACCACTTGACAAAAATAATTAAATCAGTGTACATTTATTTTTAATTTTTCCATAGAGTGTATATATAGTTTATAACTAAAACTGATCTTGCACGGCTTATGATGAACATAGTGCTTAAATATTGTTTGCTTTAAAGAAGTCAAAAAAGTCAAGTTTGGGAATCTTCTTTTTTTTTAGAAAATTTGAGCCTATAGGTATTATAGAATCGGGGTTGAAAAAAATTCTCCCAAAATTTCAGCTTTCTAGATCAAACCTGCGAACGGTTTGTTTCCTAATACAATTCATATAGAAGCAATTTTTTTTTTCTAAAACGCAAAAAAAAATCTGTTTTTCGTTTTTCTGCTTTTACGTTTTTTCATATAAGTTGTAATAGGAAACAAACTGACTGCGCCCTTTGATCTAGGAAGCTTAAATTTCAGGAGAATTTTCTTCATATCCAATTCTATAATATGGGCATATAGGACCGCAAATTTAAGAAACACCCCCCCCCCCCCCACCCTTCGGGTGTATATTGTGCGCATTTTCAGCCACACAAAAAATGTGGGCGTGGTTTGACAAGTGGGTGGCATCTCCCATACAACTAAATTACCTAAAACGTTTTCAGCTAGGATGCTTAAATATTGGGACAGTTATTTTTATTCCTCAAGCTAAAATATAGGCAAAAAAAAAATAAAATCCATTTACAAACTTTTTAAAATAGACAACCTAATGAAAATATGTATAAGCAAGCCACAAAGCACTATACTCATTATTTTATTCATACTAAAATGTATGAAACGTACATTACATTAACATTATCAGTATCGTTAAGTATTTCTCATTGAGTAAAGTTTTATCAACTGAACACACTAAAACCAAAGTTATTAAACTTAAACTTTTCATTTGAAGATATATTGATCAATATTAAGGCCTCATACTTTTTTTTGCAAAATTTGGATTTTTTAAAAAGTTATGAGCAAGTGAACTTTTATGTGGGTGTTTTTTTAAATTGTGATTTCTCAGTAAATATTGGGAAAAATTTATTGAAATTTTCGTGATAGGACAAGAAATGTTTTGCTATTTATATGAAATAAAGTTTTTATAAAAATTTTATTTATTATTTATAAAAAATTAAGTTTTTGATAAACAAATAGAATATAAACCAACTTTTCGTATGTTTAGAAACAAAATTTTTCCACAAAATTGTTTTGTAAAGTCTACACAAATTTTTGCTGAAAAAAAATTTTAGTACGTTTAATAAACATAAAAGTTACGACTGTTTGAGTGTCGCCACCTAGGTAATTTTACTCCCAAAAACCATCCGACAAGAAAAATTTTAATTGTGTTTCTTTTTTTTTTGAATTGTATTTGAATTGTAAAATTTCATCTTTTCTTATCGGATGGTTTTTTAAAAAATCCAAATTTTGCAAAAATAAGTATGAGGCCTTAATATTGATCAATATATCTTCAAAGTTATGCAATAAAAAGTTGCAAAATAAAAGTTTAATAACTTTGGTTTTAGTGTGTCCAGTTGAGAAAACTTTACTCATTACAAATTCATATTTGAAACTACCCCTAAGAGAAAAAAGTTACAAACAAGTATTGTAGCTAAACACTGTTTCTAAACAAGATTAAACCAAAAGTATTGCACCTGTTAAACCCAATAAACGAAAGTTTATAGAATTTTGTGGCATTTCTGACAAAAAATGCTGATCTCAAACGTTTTTTGTGTTTACTTGTTAGTTAAGTCGATAACTTCTCTTAGAGTGACATGTCGCGCGGTCCCCCTTATTGCTTTGATCGATTTTTAGCGCTATTTTTTGGTGTTGTCTTCAATGTTGTGGCCCGTGTTTTTTGTTATCTATTTTTAATTTACTTCACTGTTAGTTATTTATTTCAATGATACTTGAAACTAAATGAAACTTGCTCAGTATCAATAGCTACAACACAGCAACTGCCGACTTCACTGCCAACTTGCAAGCAGTACTTTCAGATTGGTGAGTTTCTACTGAATATTATAAATTGTTGACAACAAAGCCAATGTCAACGTGCAGGGCTCTTCTATGCCCTCCTCTTTTGCAAGTAGGTACTGCTCTTGATAGTTTGTTTCTGTTCTTCTCCCTATCCTAAGCTTATTGTTGGTGTTTCGTTGCTACAAGATGGAGTTTTGAGTGGGTACAGGCATAATACTAACCCACTTATTTTCTATACCGCTCCTTCAGTATTGGCCTCAACTTCACCATCAGTTAGCTATATTATTTTTCTTAGGTTTGGGTGTATGGTGTCTTAGATGTCGATCACATTTTAATCTGATTTATGCAATATTTGCGGCATTAAGTCAAATTTTATTTTTGTCTATACCCATGTCCCCAGATTCCATCTGCAAGTAATGGTCATTGATGAGACTCAAGTGTGTATGGATGCTGTTCTACTGGGTTTTTATATACTGGGTTATCACCTCCTGCCATTATTCTCTTCTCCGAAAATCCTGCCTACACATATTCGTAGCGATGTTGCGTACTAGTGTCAGCAATAATTGAACACTACGAAAGCCAATTTTAGTATCATATGGATTAAGTTCAAAGTGCAGTCGCACCTTCTATACATTTGCAACATCTATAGAAACCCAAATTTAGAGATGATTCCTATTATCTAAAATTCGATCCCAAATTTTTACAGTCGTTACAAGGAAGTGAAACCGTTGTAACTGGTGATTTCAATGTTACTTACTTAATTATTTAAATGACCATAACAACCCACTGTCTCCAATTGCTTATGCCAAGCGCGGTTAGGGCTTCCTCAGCTTGATCTATCCACCAGAGGCATGGTCTCCCTCTTCGTCGCTGACCGGGCCCCTTCCTTTCGAATATCTTTTTCGCTGGAGCTTCTTTATCCATACGATGGACATGGCCCAGCCAGCGTAGTTGCTATATTATTATACGCTTAGCTAAATCAATGTCGGCGTAGGGCTCATACAGCTCGTGGTTAATTGGAATGCGATAGTCGTCGCCAACTCGATCAGGACCAAAGATTTTGCGGAGAACTTTCCTCTCGAACACCCCAAGAGCGGCTGCGACTGTTGTCGAAACCACCTCAGCGCCATAAAGAAGCACAGGTAGAATGAGCGTCTTATAGAGTGTTAGCTTTGTCGATCGAGGGAGAGCTCTGCAACCTAATTGCTTACTGAGCCCGTAGAAGCACCTATTAGAAATTGTTATTCTCCGCTTAGTCTCCAGACTGACACCATTGTTGCTGGTTACGACTGTGCCTAGGTAAGTGAATTCCTTGACAACTTCGAATTTACAGTTGCCTGCTGTAACATGAGAGTCTGGATCCCGTGCTCTCTTGTTGTTGTTAGTAGCTATCATGTGTTTCGTCTTGCCCTCGTTTACCGTCAAACCCACTTTGGCTGATTCCTTTTCAATAGCAGTGAAAGCAGCAGTAACATCTCTCTTACTCCGACCGATAATATCAATATCATCAGCGTACGCAAGGAGCTGAACACCTTTGAAGAAAATGGTGCCATTATGATGCACACCGGCTTTTCGTACGATCCCCTCCATAATAAAATTGAAGAGATCGCACGAGAGCGGGTCGCCTTGTCTGAAGCCTCGCTCGGTATTAAAAGTTCCGGAGAGGTCATTCCCTACCTTGACGGAGCTACACGTATTGCTCAACGTCATCCTGCAGAGCCTTATCAACTTTGCAGGTTAACCGAACTCAGACATTGTTCCACACTGGAATGGCGTAAATGAAGAATAATCTGGTGGAATAATGGGTTCTTCAGGATTTGGTGTAGTGTAAAAATCTGGTCTATGGTGGATTTACTAGGTCTAAAGCCACACTGATAGGATCCGATCAATGTTTCTGTATGCAGCTTCAATTTTTCACACAATACGGTCGAAAAGATCTTATATGCGATGGAAATAAGACTGATACCCATGTAGTTGGTGCAGATTGTTGGGTCTCCTTTCTTTATTACAGGACAAAGCACGCTAAGATTCCAATCGTCGGGCATGCTTTCCACTAGCCATATTTTGCTGATGAGTTGATGCATACACCTTATCAACTCATCGCTGCCAGCTGGCAGGCCGTCAGTACCCGCTGCTTTGTTGTTTTTGAGTAGCTGGATATCAGCAAGTGGTACTTCCACTACGTCATAACCAATTTGTGGTATCGTACTGCATTCCCTCTGGGCAGAATTAATGGAATCATCGACCGTGGTCAAGTTGGAGAAATGTTGCCTCCATAATCAAAGTACACTCTGTGTATCTGCAACCAGATTTCCATTATCGTCTTTACAAGTGGATGCTCCGGGCTTGAAACCTTGGGTTAGATGCTTAACCTGATTATAGAATTTTCGTGCATCCTTCTTGCCCTGGTGCACCTCATGTTCCTCACGCTCACGCTTTTCCTACTTCCTTTTTTTACTTCTGAAAATGCACCTCTCTTCCTTCCTCTTTTCGCGGTAGTTTTCTCGCATGGCTATCGTTGCGGCTGACTGCAGCGTCTTCTTGTATGCGTCGTTTTTTGCAGCAGTTGCATCGCGACACTCCTGGTCATACCATTGGTTTCGAGGTTGTGAGTGTCGGAAACCAATGACTTCCTCAGCAGCAGTGCGCATGTAGTGGGAGATGTGTGCCCAAAGTCCACCGGCGTCGTCGGTTCCAGGAGTTGGTTGGTTGAGCTTAACCGAGAGTTGAGCGGAAAAGGCCTCGTTGTGATTGCAGTTTGGCGACGTCCAGCTTTCGTTGCATGCCCGTGCGTACATTCTTCGCATTGCTTAGCCGCATGCGGATCTTGGCTGAAACAAGATAGTGGTCGGAGTCTGTGTTGACTCCTCGAAATGTACGCACATCTAGAGCGCTAGAAGCGTGCCTTCCTTCGATCACAACATGATCAATTTGGTTTTTCGTTTTTTGATCCGGGGATAGCCAGGTGTCCTTGCGAATGTCGAGGTGTTGAAATTTGGTGCTACTAACTACCATGACAATGGTCATACACGTTCTCCAGGCTCGCGTAGAAATCATCCTTGGTGGCATTGTCCTTTTCCTCCGTCGAGGAGTGCGTGCAAATTAGGCTTACGTTGAAGAATTTTGCCTTGGTTCGGATCGTAGCCAACCTTTCATTTATTGGCGTGAAGCGGGAAACTAGGTGGCGTAACTTTCGACCTACAACGAATCAGCAACCAAATTCACGCTGCTTCGCATGGCCACTGTATTAGATATCACAGTTCGTCCGTTTAGAGTAGCCTTGTCCTTTCCATCGCACCTCCTGGATGGTGGTGATGTCAGCCTTTATTTTTATGAGGGCTTCCGCCAGTTAGATAGATACGCCTTCCCTATGCAGTGGTCGTCTTCGTAGTGGGGGCTGTTATCCGAAGCTTTTTTGGTTTTCATTGGAAATTATAATAATATGTGGTGGGACCCAAACCCTATGCACTCATTCCAAGTTTTAAGTCTAGGAGAGACTCGCCTCCTCACAATTAGCTCACCCCCGGACGGGTGTCCAAGGGATCTCCAGAGGATACTTGGCCAAAAGACCGGAAGTTTGTGAGCTGCTTGAACTGTTTGAAAGAGAATTAACCCTGGCCACTCCCAGGTGAGTGGCGATCAGGAACCTTACCCACTTACTTGGACTTCTACAAACAGCCCCACCACACAGTTATTTCAATGTTAATAACTCTAATTGATTGCACCATTGTGGCCATACAACTCTTGAAGGCCGTTATGTTCAGTTTCTTATCGAGTTTAATATACTGACTCAACTAATGAATGACTCCACGTATGTACTAGGGATGCCAATTTTCGGGATATTTTTGATTCCGGTATTTGAAAATGCGATCCCTTGTCAGTCCCGGGACTTAAGAATTCCAAAAGTTACACAAGTCAACACTAGTTTTGGTGCCGAGAAGCTGTACTTTTTTTTTAACTAAGGACCTTAAACTGATTACATTATTATCAAAAATGTTGATATCCTATGTGTAGTTTTCTAGATTTTGCCTTGTAAAAAAAAGGCTTACATGAAAAACACTTTACATTATTAACATAAAAACTTTCTTTTTCGCGACTTTTTCGCGAATGAGGTGTTGTCGGACTATCACGTTGCATCCTCCAGCAATAGTCAGCCATCTTATGGCGATCCCATTGGCCTTGGTATCTTTCTTCCATAGTCTTTAGGTCCTGGTGAAACCGCTTCCCTTGTTCTTCGCTATAGGATCCAAGATTGTCTGGGAATTGGTCAAGATGACTGTGAAGGTTTTGCACTTTGATTGACATATTACATCCGAAGTTATTAAAGTGTTCTGGCATGTCATTTACAATTTCAGAGTAATTTTCTGACTTTTGTTGAGTGAGCAAATAGCAACTGAACCAAATTTGCTGCCATTGTGTAGAAGGACGCACTTTAGACTTCGTTTAGAGCTGTCTATAACGAGACGCCATTCATTTGGATGGTATTTTGAAAGGCCCATTTCGAGAATAAGGCCTTGCACATCCGAAAAAAAACAATATCATTTTCCGATTGAAAAAAAGGTAGCAAGTCTTGCTCTCTTGTTTGATAGAACGTCACTTCTGTACCTGACGACAACAAGTTTTTTTCTTTTAATCTAGAAGCCTAAGCCTCTACAGATTATTTCGGGAGTTCAAGATCCCTTATCAAATCATTTAATTCTTCTTGGGAAAAAGATTTTGGCTCTGTAGATGGTATTCCTTCGAAATCGCTGTCGCTACTCACTTCATAAATGACTTCTTCAAATTATGATTCACGAATGGAACAAAATGCTGGAATAGGTACTTCCTCTGAATGTGGTAAGGGTCTTCTAGCAGAGTCTAAGTCTGGATAAATCATTTTTTTAACGTGTACACCATACAAAT
Organism: Tricholauxania praeusta; assembly: GCA_949775025.1. Taxonomy (NCBI): domain Eukaryota; kingdom Metazoa; phylum Arthropoda; class Insecta; order Diptera; family Lauxaniidae; genus Tricholauxania; species Tricholauxania praeusta. The sequence goes on from OX459030.1 coordinate 79,061,146, forward strand.
TAATATAGCAGAAGTAACAGTCAACAAAGCGATTTTTTTGTTCTTTCCATTGCATAGGCATTCCGAACCTCACATGGTTTCTTTTACCACTAATACACTGTCTTAAGTGTTCATAGCACATTTTACAAACAATTTGGGGTATCCACGGCTTGTATTCATCCACAATTTTCGACTTATAGTAAGCATAATAAGCACTTTTTTTAAAATCTGTTATAGGTTTTCTGAAATTTTTCACCGTGCATTCACCACAGCGGTAACAAAACACATTTGGATCAATGAGACAACTTCTTTGCGATGAAGACATGATATTAAAATCAATTTATTTTTAGAAATTTATCGATAAAATAGCAAATCATGCACACAGAAGTACTTATTACAACGAATATTCAAAAGTGACCGTTTATCAAAAATAGCACGTAGGAAAAAAAATTTTAAAAATATTTTTAATGTTGCCAGTACATACTTAATACAAAACCACTAACTATATCTCGGCACCAAATTTTTTTTTTCGATTTGTTGACCTGTGTTATCAATGTAAATTTACTTATACGTCGAAAAAAACTAAAATAATTTGACTATTTATAACGGTGCAATACTATTTATTTAAAACAAATAAATAGAAATACTAACACCTTCTTCATAACAGTTAAAAAAATAAGAAATTAACATTTTAAAATATAATTAATTTATTGTTAGGTATCACACATTATTTTAAATACATTTATTATTATACGCTAGAGTAATGAAGTCTGTTCTTTATAAGGAAATATTTTTATAAAATTAAATTGCATATAAAACTTTCCCATTCTTTTTTAAAATATGACCCTAAAAGTATTAAAGCATTCAGTGTATCATCCTCCAAACGTGGAGGATGAGCACCACTTTCCTGCTTTAACACTTGTCGGCTCAATTGTTGCCAGGAATTAAAATCTTTTTGTAAATAGAAGCCCCTGTCCGCACCATTACAAAATATATCTATTGCTTTATTTAGACTCTAAATTTTAGAGCATCAACTAAGGAATAACTTGTCCAATCAAAGGAATTTTGGGAAGTGTTATTTAAAACGAAACGTATTTTTCTTTTAAACTTGCGGGTGGATTTAAATTTCTTATTCCAGTGTTATCGTTATCATTGATTTTGGAGTTAGTCTCGTTTTGGAATTTGAACAAAATATCATATAACTGTTTTTTATAATTGTTAGTGATGGGGCCTTAGAAAAGTCAAACTTAAGCTTATAAATATTCTCAGGATTCATTAAAAATAAATAAAATGTCAGATAAAATAGTTCTTCTTTGCTTGACTCTCTCTATAATTTGATAAAATAAAAGATTTCTAAAAGGATTTCTTGATTTCATCTAGCATGATATGTCCTGTATATTTTCATATCACGAGCACATATGGCTTCAATAGTTACTTTAATGGGTTGAAGTACATTTACTACATCTTTTAAAACTTTGAATTCATGATCCAATAACGAATTGTACTTATATAGTATAATTAATGACACTAATCCCGGGATTGGCATCGTTAGTATGTACTTTATAGGCGGAGAGCCGGCTGTAGAAAAGTCGAGTGTATAAGATTACAGGATGAGATGTATGCCAAATGATAGAGCTCAATGAGCCTAAATAGAATATCTAGGGTTGCCTTGCCAAAGCGTGTCCCGATGGTCGAAAATGCCCGAATTTTAGCCAATTTTGTTTCTCTAATTAAAACTGTAGTTCATAACAGCTCGAAATGTATGCCAAATGATAGAACTCGAAGAGGCCTAAATATAATACATGGGACTGCATTGTTGAATCCTGTCCCAAACATGAGTTTTCACCGGTTTTTTGGGTCAATTTTCTTTAACGAAGATAACAGCTTGAAATTTGTGCCAAATGATAGATATCGAATAGCCTAAATAGAATATATAGGGTTGCCTTGTCGCATCCTGTCCCAAACATGGGTTGCCACTCATTTAAGAAAAGTCAACCCATAAAACGGGTTTCAGTTATTAGTGTAGTGTGGGTTATAGTTATTAGTGTAGAGAAGTTGCAATAGTGACAAAAAGAGGGAGAATTTTTATCTATATAATGTAAGTGAGTCAAACGAGTATGACCTAACTTTAAACGTTCAAATTTAGCTAAATCAGTTCTATTGATATCACAATCATGAAATTTCAAAAAATATTTTGTATTTTATTTTGGTTTGGTTTATGCCCTGATACCATTGTGATGTAAGAGGCCATAACATGGTTTGCTGAGTTTGTAGTATTGATTTTATACGTTTGAGTACATCATTAACATTATTGTTAGTTGAAAGTAGATGTGGAGATTTTGATGCAAATTTTGCAGCTTGGTCCGCAAATTCGTTGCCTTGTATATGGACATGACCAGGGATCCATATGATTATTATCTTAGGATAGAGATCGATAAGAAAGTTTTTGATTGTTTGTGGGTAAAAGCTATTGTTGGCTGGGTTGGATATTGCATCAACGGAAGAAAGGGAATCTGTACATATTGCATATTTACCTGTTATTGTCGAGAAGTGCTTAATGGCTTTAAAGATGGCGATTATTTCGGCAGAAAAAATTGTAAAGTAGTGAGGAAGAATAGCGGTTTCGATTACTGCATTTATAGTTGTTATACTGTAACTAGTGGTATAATCATCTTTCGAATCATCAATATAGATCATAGTACGATTTTTAAGCTTATCTTGAATTTTTAAAAATGCAGTTTGAAAAATTTAAGGAGGAGTAGTCGATTTTGAATAAATTTGAAGAGATGAGTTCAGGGTTGAAGAATTAAAAAGCCACGGAGGATTCCTTGATAGTAATTTTTTTTCGGACTTAAATGGGATATCATATTTTGCACATAACAAAATGCATCTGTGAATCACTGATACAATTTTAGGAGTTTTTTTTTAAAGTAACTTTCTTTATTATCGGAGCTAGAGGAGTATCAGAACTAGAGAGTAATGCCTTGCAAAGTTTGATTGCATAAAAATCTCTTCTGTTTTCAATAGTCTTAGAGTTAGATTCGAAAAGAATATTATTAATTGGGGTTGTTCTGAAGACTCCCAAAGCCATTCGGAGTGAAGAATTGAGCAGAGATTTTATTCCATTGAGAACAGATTTAGGACAGTAGCCGTAAAGGAATAAACTGTAATCTATTCTGGAAATTATTATTGCGTTGATAACTGAAATTAGTGTATGAGAGTTGCAGTTGAGCTTATGGTTCGACAGACATTTTATTATGTTGAGTTTGGTTGATAGCTTAAGGATAAATGGTCGATATTTTTATTCCATCTATAACTTTTATTAAAGATGACACCCAGTATTTTTAAGTTTTCAACGCTATCTATAGAAAAGTTTTGAGACTGAATGCAAATGTGTAAATGTGAATGTGTAAGTGTTTGCTTTTAGAAGTAGATAGCTCAGCCCCGGAGTAATTACTCCATGAAATAATTTCACTGACAAGATCACTGATGTCAAGCTGAGGACTTTTGGATTTGTTGAATTTTCTCAAAATGTCAGCGTAGGCGCAAAAATCGAATTGTTTACGGGACAAAATAATATTACTCAATTTTTTATAAGCAATAAGAAAAAGAATTTCTGAAATGGGTGAGCCTTGAGGTAACCCGTTGTAAATCGGACGAGTTTTTGAATAATGTTCACCAATTCGGGCTTTAATTTCTCTCTTAGTCATGAAATTTATTACATATTTAATGATTTTGGGTCCAAGGTTCCATAAAATTAATTGGCTTATGAGCACTCCAATTTTCTCAAAAGCTTTAGCAAAGTCAATAGATATTATGGATAAATGGTTTTTCTTTGACACGGAGTCAGCAATTTGATAATCTAAATAAATCAGAGAATCAGTTACAGACTTATTTTTTCTAAAACCCATTTGTCCACTATTTATTAGTTTGCCAGAAGTAACAAACCACTATAGTCGATTTGCAATTATTTTGTCCAATACTTTAGAGCAGCATGAATTAAGGGAAATAGGCCTGTAGGATTTGGTATCAGTTTTGTCAGAGCTTGGTTTATAAATAGGAATAATAGTACTTATTTTGTATATTTGTGGAATGTAATTCTTAAATATATTATTGTTAAGGTAATTTTATAATAAGATTATTCCTTTTAATCGGTTTTAACAATACCAATTTACAACTTTCCTTATAGGTAATAGGTAAGTTAATTAAGAACATTACGTTTGTATAATTTGATACGACCTTTACTTCAGCAAATTTCAGTGACTCTTCTAAATTTATAATAGGTATCTTATCGTTTTCGATAATATTCTCTAATTTGTTAATTTCAATATCTGATAATAGAAATGAATTGACAATATTGGCTTTCGCGCAATTTATTCCGTTTTCAATGTTTAAAATTTCTTTTCTTAATATTTCTAGTTTAAATTTTATAATTATACCTACTTGAGCTGTATCTGTGCTCTTAAAAAATGAAATGATTCTGTTATTACTCCTGGTAATGTTATTGATTTGATTAATTACATTTTCGTTTATTATCACTTGTTTATTATTGTTTTTTAGCATTTTGCTAATATATTCTTGAATGACAATTAAATCATGGTAGTCAGGGTTACCTGCCAACCATTTCCATGCTTTCCCCATTTCATCCAAAGCTCTCCTATTGATTCTTATCGGCTGGATACGTTTAATATAGGATTCAATTAGGTTTATTTCGTGGTGCAGGAAAGGATGGAAAGGATTATTGGTGTGTATTTCTGTATTGATGACGTCTGTTATATTTTTAAGGGTTTCCTGATAGACTTCAATGTCTACCACATGGATTAATTTAAAATTTCCTTTCTGAACTTTAGCTACTCCCATCTCGAAAGTGACTATAGGAGCATTAGTGTACTCCAGTATTTGGAACTCGGCTCGGCAAAGTGCGAACAATAATCTGAAATATTTAAGTTAATTTCTTATTAGGCTTTTATATATTATTCCTCCTTTCATAGTTGTAATTGTGCTTTTGTTGTTCTCTTTAACTGTTTCTTTTCTATATCTAGGTGCTCCTTCATTTCTAGGTTTTTTGTCTCGTTTTACGAATATAACTTCACCTTGGGTATAATTCTTATAATGTTTTCTATCCTTATGATGACTTAAGTCTTCTTCTTGCTTTTTAATTAAATTTTGTATATTTTCCTTTCTAAATTGTTCCAATTGTTCTGGATCTGTAACTACTCTTGTTCCAAAAAATGCTTCTATTGGCTTCTTCTGGGTAGTAGAATGAATAGAGTTATTGTGCTTGAAAAGTGTTTGGTGTAGCAAACCCGAGAAGGATGAATACGTTTTTTCTGCCTTTACGCAGCGCATTATCTCGCTAAAATCACATATTTTGAATATATGGATAACGACCCTTTAGTTTCGGTTAATGAGATATCTTTCTCTCCTGACCTCATAGAGAAATATATTTCATCTGTTGATGATGACTTCAACTCCGGGCTGGATGGTATTCCTGCAGCTCTGTGCTGAGTCAGCCCCTCAGTATTTTATTTAATAGATCAATTCAAGAAAACTATTTTCCTAAATTTTGGAACTAAATTTTTTACAGTTCTTTTAGGAGTCTATTTTACTATTCTCCAGGCTTATGAATATATTGAAGCACCTTTTACTATTGCAGATGCAGTTTATGGATCTACCTTTTACATAGCAACAGGATTCCATGGAATTCATGTTTTAATTGGAACAACATTTTTATTAATTTGTTTAATAAAATGATGTTTCAAACTACAGGCCTGTGGCTAAGTTATCATCAATACCGAAAATTTTTGAACATATTATATACGATCAGGTTAAGGTGTGCTGTGGCGAAGTCATAACAACTCTTCAAAATGGTTTTGTTAATGGCAGATCTACAGTTTCTAACCTCCTTGATTTCACTTCTTTTGCATTAAGCTCTTTAGACTCTGGTGGGCAAGTTGACTGCGTCTACACTGACTTCAGTAAAGCATTTGACAAATTACCACATAATTTGATTTTGTTTAAGTTAAAGAAACTTGGATTTCCCTTAAGTTTTGTCAGCTGGATTGAATCTTATTTATCTGATCGCTCGTATCAAATAAAATTTAGAAGAGTGTTTTCCTCCCCATTTAGCGTGACATCAGGTGTTCCACAAGGAAGCCACCTGGGGTCGCTCCTGTTCATTTTAGCAATTAATGACGTTCCACATGTTATTAAAAACTCCCATCTGTTAGTATATGCAGATGACATGAAAATTTACAGGAACGTAAAGGGGGTTGGTGACACTATTCGACTTCAGTCTGACTTGAAATCCTTTGTAGTTTGGTGTTCTAAGAATAACTTACATCTTAATCCTGATAAATGCCAAGCTATGATTTTTACGAGGAAGAAAACTATAGTGGAATTTGATTATAAATTAAAAGATAAAAATATTTGTCGTGTCGATGTAGTCAAAGACCTAGGTATACATTTTGATACTAAGTTGACTTTTAATGAGCATATTAATCAAATTTGTAAAAAATCCTCATCTCTGCTTGGCTTTATTAAGAGGTGGGCAAAAGAATTTAATAGCCCTTTAGTAACGGTGACTTTATATAATACAATAGTGCGCCCTCACTTAGAGTACGCCAGCCAAGTATGGTCACCATTTTATAATATTCATATAAATAGAATTGAAAGAATTCAAAAAAATTTTATTCGTTTTGCTCTCAATGGCTTAAACTGGATTGACCCTTTAAACCTTCCTCCTTATGAGGATCGTTTAAAGTTATTACATATGCAGTCTTTGCGCTCGCGTAGAAATATTGCGGATATACTTTATCTGCATCAACTTGTAACTGGGTCTCTTGCTGCACCAGAGCTTCTTAACTATATACATTTTAATAGTAATCGGAGGAGTACTCGTAACTCTTATCAGTTATTTTATCAACCGGTTAGTAGAACTAATTATATGGCTACAGCTCCTTTTAATCGCATGACAACTCTTATTAATAATTGCGAAGTTTATAACATTAGCTTGTCAAAAGGTCAACTCAAGCTTAGACTGAAAACTAACTGTAGCTAAATTTGTAGCTTAATGGTGGTGTAAATTTTTTTGTTTGTGTTGTCCGAGCCCCACAGCATGCTGGGTAAATTTTTTCTAACATTTATGCCTTGGACCACGTAAATTTATACATAAGCATAATTATTTTAATATCTATATGTCTATTTTTACATGGTGTGAGTGGGTATGTTGAGAAAGTGCGATAAAGCTAAGAAAAAATTATAAAATAAGTAAATAACAAATTAATGTGCATGATAATTTTTTCTATTCCATTTTTTATTGAATAACTTTTTACTTGGTATAAAGCTTCAATGCTAAATAGCTAAGAAGGCTATAATAGCTGTAGTAGCTAAACTCTATTATTATTATTATTATTATTAAAAGTAGAGTGAAATCTTTCTATCTGACCGTTGACAGTGCTAACATAAGGTGAAGCTCTAAATGTTTCTATTCCAAATTGATCTTCTAGCATAAATTTTATTGGGGTTGCAGTTAGGGATTTTTCATTATCTATGACTATTTTTTTTGGAATTCCGAAAGACGTTATAAGTTCTCTAAGGGGTTCTTTAATGTCTTCGACTGCTCTGAGAATTTATCTATCGCTGTTAGGACTTTATTGTTATCCATATAATAAAGATCTAAATGCACCATATGGCCTGGAAATTGAGGGATAGGGGTTGCTTCAAGTATTGGTTTGTTCGGGTGTCTCTCGTACTTTTGCTCTTTGCAAATGTTACTTTATAACACAAGTCTATTAATTTTTGCTTGCATATTCGGGAAGAAAAATCTTTTTAAAAGTTGTAATTTGTTTTCTTTTCTATGTTCATTTAGTATTTCTGTTTCTTGTTCAATTTCGCTCGTGAGGTCAGTAATTTTTTCTCTAGAAAATCTTATTTTATAATTTCTTAAAAAGGTTGAAAATATTTCGTGTATCTTTCCTAAAGTTCTTTCATCAGTATTGATACCGTTTACCACTGATGGGCTTAAATACTTTTTGAGAATTCTGATAAGATCTTGTTGTGAATATTCAGCTTGGGTTATAGTGTGCCTATGGTACATAGGAAAAACAATTTCAAATTTGTAAGTATGGTCATTATCCGAGTTCAGAAATATTTAGTTTTTAAAAATTTTTATGGGTGCGTTTGCAAATTGAATAAGATTATGTGATGAACTTTCATCACTATGTTGGGTAGCTGTCAAAGAATTTATTTGCGGTGGTCTGGAAAAGGCCACCTGGTTTGTATTGAAGAACATAATTATATTCTTCTAATGTCGCTTTCCACCTTTTCATTTTACTATTTTTGTTTTTGCTGCTAAGAGCATATGTCAATGGTTGGTGATCTGTTACTATTTTGACTTAAGCTGAACCATATAAATAGTTTCGTTAGTTATTTAAAGCCCAATTTATCGCGAGCATTTCCTTCTCGTTCGTCGCGTAATTTTCTTCGGCTTTATTTAATGTTCTAGAAATAAAAACTATTGGGCGATCTCCTTCAGATAATACAGCACCGATCGCATAATTTGATGCGTCGGTGGGTAGGGTAAATTCCTTGCTAAAATTGGGATATGCTAAAACAATGTCTTGACTGATTAGTGAATTTTTTAATTTTTCAAAGGAGTCTATGGCATTATCATCGACAAATATTTATTTTTTCTTTGATTGATTCTTGCGCATTTTGCCATCTTCCCCCCTTAAAAGGGCTGTAAGGGGTTTTGCTAATTTTGAGTAATCCTTTATAAAACGACGGTGATAACCAGACAGACCTAAAAAGGATCTAAGGTCTTTGACGGTTTTTGGTTTCGGGAAATTTTGTATAGCTTCTATTTTTTTCGGATTGGTTTTAATACCGTTTTCCGAAATAATAAAACCTAAAAATTCAACCTCTGTTTTGAGGAACTCACATTTGTGTAACTGAACTTTCATATTTGATTCCTCCAAAGTTCGAAATATTTTGGCTACATTTTGAAGATGTTCTTTTTCATTCATTCCAAAAATGAGAATATCGTCTATATAGACATTACATATTTTTCCTATATGCTCTCTTAAAATGTCATCTAGAGCTCGTTGAAAAATAGAGGGAGCATTCTTGAGTCCAATTGGGAGTCTAGTGAACTCGTATTTTCCATTACATACGGAAAATGAAGTTTTTTCAATGTCCTTCTCTTTTAATGGTATTTGGTGGAATCCACTCTTGAGGTCGATGACCGAAAATAATTTATTGTTCCCAAGTTGTGTCAAAGCGTCGTTAATCTCGGGTATGGGGTATTTCTGCTATCGTTACTTGATTTAATTTTCGATATTCTATCACGAGTCTAAATTTTCTTATTCCGGAAGAATCTATTTTTTTGGGTACAACCCAAACTGGAGAGTTATATGTAGACCGAGAAGGTCGTATGATGCTATTAGAGAGTAATTCGTTGATTTGCTTTTCTACTTTGTCTTTAAGGGCAACTGGATAAGGGTAACTTTTTGAATAAATGTTCTAATTCCACCTTTTACTCTGGTTGTGTACATCAGTTTTTCGTCAGGTTCTAAAAATAATTTGCGGAATTTTCTTGTGAGTTCTTTAATTGACTCTTTTTGTTTTTCTGTCATATGATCCACTTTGATGGAAATATTGTTAACGTCTTGTGAAATCTGTTGATGTATTTTAATTTTCCTACCATTTTTAATCTGCATATAATTATGTTCTGTGTATATAATTGCGGATAATTGCTTAAGACTTTCATTTCCTATTATTGCATGGAAAGATTTGAGTGTTAAAAGTAAAAAGAATTGAATTGGAGTGTTAGTTCCACCAAAAAGATTTTCATAAACATGATGTGAGATTTGAATTGGTCCTCCTATTGAATTAGCATAAAATATCTCATCATTTTCTTTTGGGTGTTTTATTAAATTTGTCTGAATGTAGTTTTTGTTGGAACCTGTGTCTATTAGTATCTTTATAATGTTTCCGTTATCTAGCTTGCATTTTATAAAGGGTAAGGATGATTGATTTAACATAAAAAATGTATATCTGTATATTCTTCTGTTTGCAATTGTTGAACCTCTTGGCATTGCTGTACCATTTGATCTGGAATTTCTTTCATATAACTTTCTAGAGTTTGTTGATGAAAATCGTTGGTAATTGTTGATTGTAGTGGATATTGTGAATTTGTTTCGACATGATAATTTTGTTCGCTGATATTATTCACTAAATTTGATGGATGCTTTTGTTGAGTTTGAAAGTTATTTTGTGTGGTTAGTTCGTAAATGTAATTGGTTGGAATTGGGAGTGGATGTTGTGAGTAGACATGGAAGTTCCTTTGCAACTTGGGTTGTTGCTGAAAATATTGCATAGGTTGTACAGGCCTTTTCCCTTGAAATTGATTAGGTCTTGGATTATTCATATAATTAATATTCCTGGTTTTAATAGTTTGGTCAATTTCCATAGGTTCTGGTCTGGGTAAGGGTTTGGGTGCAAAAGGACGTGGTGGTGGTTGGCTATAAGTATAATTTTGTTTTGTTTGTTGTGGTATAAAATTGAGATAATAGTGTTGTTGGATTAGGTTAATTGGAAAATATTGGTTTGAAACAGAAATTTGTGGGTAATATGTGAGGTGCGGATAAAATGGTGTGCGGTGGATTTGGTGGTTACGTCGTGGAGGTAATGGTGGTTGAGTAGGTGTGTTGTATTTCTTTGTATTAGTGTTTGCATTGTGGGCATAAAATGGTGTGCGGTGGATTTGGTGGTTATGTCGTGGAGGTAATGGTGGTTGAGTAGGTGTGTTGTATTCCTTTGTGTTAGTGTTTGCATTGTGGGCATAGTTCGATCTGAAATTTTTATTCTCTAATTTTTGACACAGATAAAGAGCTTGTGGTAAATCTACAGGCTCTCTCATTCCTAAAAGTCTGGGCATGTCTCCGTTGAGACCTCTGATGAAAGTGTCGAGGGCTTTGTCTCTATAAGTTTTTGATAAAATATTCATGGCTTCGGTACCTACTTCAAGGGACGCGAGTTTATTTAAAATCAAAGATAGGCATGAATAAACTTGCTGGTAGAATTCATGCACAGTTTGCCTATTTTGGACAAGAGATGTCATTTGATATTCCAAAGTTGCGACGTCTCTTTTGTCTGCGTAGTGGGTAGTCAAACATCTAATAATACAGTTCCAATTTAATGGAGTGTTATACGATTCTAACATACTGTCTGCCTGTCCTGTTATCCTGTTTCTTATTACGCTCAGAATTCCATAGTATTTAGCTGTTCCTCTAATTGGTTCATAAAGTTGTAGAATTCGTTCTACGCTTTTTTTTCATGAGGTAAATTCACCTTCAAACTGCGACTCAAAAACAACAAAGCAACGGGTGCTGACGGCCTGCCAGCTGAGTTGTTTAAAGCTGGTGGCGCTGAATTGATAAGGTGCATGCATCAACTCATCAGCAAAATATGGCTAGCGGAAAGCATGCCCGACGATTGGAATCTCAGCGTGCTTTGTCCTGTAATAAAGAAAGGAGACCCGACAATCTGCGCCAACTACAGGGGTATCAGTCTTATTTCCATCGCATATAAGATCCTCTCGAGCGTATTGTGTGAAAGATTGAAGCCGTATACAGAAACGCTGATCGGATCCTATCAGTGTGGCTTTAGACGTGGTAAGTCCACCATAGACCAGATTTTTACACTACTCCAAATCCTGGAGAAATCCCATAAATATCAAATCGACACTCACCACCTCTTCGTCGTTTATAAAGCTGCGTTCGATAGCCCAGTGCGGAATTGCCTATACGCAACAATGTCTGAGTTCGGTATACCTGCAAAGTTGATAAGGCTCTGCAGGATGACGTTGAGCAATACGTGTAGCTCCGTCAAGGTAGGGAATGACCTCTCCGGAACTTTTAATACCGAGCGAGGTTTCAGACAAGGCGACCCGCTCTCGTGCGATCTCTTCAATTTCATTATGGAGGGGATCGTACGAAAAGCCGGTGTGCATCATAATGGCACAATTTTCTTCAAAGGTGTTCAGCTCCTTCCGGACGCTGATGATATTTATATTATCGGTCGGAGTAAGAGAGATGTTACTGCTGCTTTCACTGCTATTGAAAAGGAATCAGCCAAAGTGGGTTTGACGGTAAACGAGGGCAAGACGAAATACATGATGTCTACTAACAACAACAAGAGAGCACGGGATCTAGACTCTCATGTTACAGCGGGCAACTGTAAATTAGAAGTTGTCAAGGAATTCATTTACCTTGGCACTGCCGTAACCAGCAACAATGATGTCAGTCTGGAGATTAAGCGGAGAATAACAATTGCTAATAGGTGCTACTACGGTCTCAATAAGCAATTACGTTGCAGAGCTCTCTCTCGATCGACAAAGCTAACACTCTACAAGACGCTCATTCTACCTGTGCTTCTTTATGGCGCTGAGGCATGGGTGGTTTCGACAACAGACGCAGCCGCTCTTGGGGTGTTCGAGAGGAAAGTTCTTCGCAAAATCTTTGGTCCTGTTCGAGTTGACATTGACATAGTTAAGCGTATAACAATACAGCGACTACGCTGGCTGGGTCATGTCCATCGTATGGATAAAGAAGCTCCAGTGAAAATGGTACTCGAAGGGAAGGTCCCCGGTCAACGACGAAGAGGGAGACCATGCCTCCGGTGGATAGACCAAGCTGAGGAAGCTCTAACCTCGCTTGGCATTAACGATTGGAGAAGGCGCGCGCAAAACAGAGGCGCCTGGCGAGAGCTAATGAGGTCGGCCGTAACCTGACAACGGGTTGTTATGGCTATCTAAGTAAGTTAGTAAGTAAATTCACCTTCGTTTCCTGAGAATTCCCTGAGGCTTCGGATAATGTCTGGTATTTTGTCTAAGTCTCCTATATTCTATCTATGCTCTGCATTAATTATTTGGTCAATGCCACCAAATTGATCTTCGTTTGGGTTTATTATTGACGAAACTAATTGTCTACCTTCTCTTTGTAAGGTTGCAACTGCTATATTTGCTATAGCTTGTTGTAATTCTTGAGACATTATTAAAGGTTGCTGTGGTTGTTGATTTGGGGGTTGTTGGGCTTGGGGATTGGGTTGTTGCATATTTAGTACGGGTGGCCTAATCAGATTGTTTTGATTTGCCATGATTTTCGTTTGTTATTACTATTTTTGTTTTTAAGAATCAATAACAGAAAATATTTAATTAAACTTTTGGGATTTTGTAAGGTTTTCAAAAAATTATGTGTGTGTTTTGTATAATAAACAAGAATAAAACAGAACTCAATAATTTTTTCACTTTTTCAATTATTCGTTTCCTTATTGTTAAATATTGAAAAGCTTTTGATTTCTAAAATCACTTAATTTTCAATAAATTTTCTTATGGTTTTTAGATTCACTTAATTAAAATTTTCAATAAACTTTCTTATGATTTTTCGTTTAATTTTCTCCTTTAAAGATTCACTTTTATTTGTCCTTCTTTGAAATATTTTAAAATTTTAATTTTAATAAAAAGGATTAAATGAAGAAAAAATTAGGAAATTTATTAAAATATAAAAATTTAAATTAATAAAATGTTTGAAAAAGGACAAAAAAAATTCACACAAGAAAAAAAAATTAGTCGTTCCTTAAATTAAAAAATTTCGTTTGTTTAAAAGCTATCTCGTTTTTCGTTTTATTTTTCGTTGCTTTTTCACATAAAATTACCCGACCCTAAAACTAGATATTTCGTTTTTTTTTTTTTTTTTAAAAGCTATTTACTTTTTTCGTTTTGTTTTTCGTTGCTTTTTTTTTTTTTTTAAATTGACATTTCTCTTTTATAAGGTTTGCTTCAACTTAATTTTATAGAATTTGTTTCACTTAAAAATATTAGTTTCAAAAGAATATAAAAGAAAAGAAACTCTTACATAAATTTCCACATCTCCGTCCCGAATCGTTGGAATGAATCTTTTTCCTCTGTTGTTACTCGGGTTCCTTAGAGTCGTTAATGGACGGCTTTCCTTTGTTGAGAAACAGAAGGAAACTATTCAATGTGATCCTTATTAGGGATTTTTCTTTTGTTGGATTTTTCCGCTGCAGATTTCTTTTGGATTTTTCCGTTGTGGATCTTCTTTGTTGGATTTTTCCTCTGTGGATCTTCCATGGATTTTTCCGCTATGGATCTTCCTTCTTGGGCGCCAGTTAATACAAGATACACTTTTCTTTACTTTTTGCATTATTTTTTTTATTATTATTTTATTCCTTTGAAACTTTAACTTAAATGCTATTTTAAACTAAGCTAAATAAAACAAATGATTTTATCGACTGAATAATAAAATGAGAGTGAGTTTATGAATTTCAGAATATGCTTGAATCAGAAATATCCACAGCAGAACATATGCACATACATTCATACGAGTACATACATAGTATGTGCACATGCCACTGTACCGGACGAGTTGCAAACGCATTGTCAGCAGAAAAGTCTATAAACGAAATTCAATGGAATTTTGTTTATAGCTGAGCCACTTTGATATGATCTGTTAGCTCATTAGGAAAAGCTAACGTTTGTGACTTTAACTCGCACTTTGAAATTTCTGTACAGTATTTTGTTTTGTCTGACTATTTTTTTTTTTTGTTTGCGCACTGAAACTTCTGTGCTCTATTTTATGTTAATTACGAGTACATTCACTTTGTATTTTTATTCTTTTAAGCACAGTTTTTTAACACGCACATTTGACTGATCATAACCCGGTTGAGCCCCAAAAAATGTAAGAGTTAGGACGAACAAAATAAAGTTACACTATTATTTTAGTCCAGGAGAAATAGGGTTTGAACAACAAAATAATTCGTTACAGCAATCTGACAGCGGAATATTGTTGATTAAGTATCTTCTGCCCAAGTTTCAGCTCCATAGAAACTTTTTTGTCAAAGAAAAAAATTAAAAACCAAAAAACCGGGTTACAGCCATTTTTTCGAAAAACTTTGAGGTTAAGGTGAAAATTATCAGTACAAAAGTTGTAGACCTTCTTATTTCCTACAACCTTTGGATTAAACTTTTTTTGATATGATGCACAGTTTAGCCAGAAATTGTGAAAAACTGTGTTCGACCTCTAAAAATGCATCCCATTCCACCCCGGATAGCTGCTGATAGATGTTAGATTTTTTGTCCTCTTTTAAAAGAGCTTGTTCAACAATATTCCGCTGTCAGATTGCTGTAACGAATTATTTTTTTTTTTTCTCATTTTTTCGACTAATTCTACTGGACTATTTGTGATGCTTCATAACCTGAATTGAAATATCCTTTAACTTGGATATCCCCTCATGGGGGTCCTGATGCACTGTATTATACATAGTTTAAAATGCGCCTTTGGGAATCAGAGCTCAGTATTTCACATTTGTATACTACTTAAAGCGCTATTTTTTGTCATTAATATTACATTTCTTAGCAACAGACGTTTTGAAAATTTGTATTAGTACAAGTAATATTATTGTTGTGATCATCACCCTAGTAGCATCAGGGGAAGTTATGAAGACAAAAATCTAGCTTACAAAACAGTGATGTCTTTTAAATAGATGTGTATCAAAATTAATAAGATACTTCGCCTTTGTAGTGAAATTTGCTTTTATAATACCTTGCTAGAACAATATATAAAATCATGATAGAGACCGCATGTCTCTTATGTCTTAATACTGTAGCCATATAATTCACTTGAAAAACATGACGTTTGATATTTTTAGTGCACATTATTGCCCATTTTTTTGTCGCTTTACCAAAACAAATGAGAGAAAGATATGATTCGTCTTTGACATGTAATATATGTAATATATGACAGGTAGCCTAGTAAATAGAGCGCAGTACTATGAATCACTGGGACATGGGTTCAAGACTGACTTTGCAAATTTGTAAATCGTAAGTAAAAATTAAGTTTTGATGATTAAATCAAATTAAGTATAATAAAGTTTCTATAATTTACATATTAATTAAATAATTTGATAATAAATTACAATTATATATAACAAAGTTTTACAAGACACTGATATTTTTTTTTAAATGTTTTTAAGGTGTCTTTTAAACAGCTCAGAAAGATGCTTTACCGAGTCACTTGAAAGACAACATTGAAGTATTGAAAATGTCTATATACTTCATACTCCAAATGGCTCTTATAAGCCCCTATAAAGAATTTATATATATAATATGTTGTCTTTCTACTTGTCTTTAAAAGGCTTGTAAAAGAAGCTATAAGACCTTTTTATGCTACTAGGGCAGTCATCGACTAGTTTTCGTCGTGATCGGTCAAAATTCGCTCGTAATTGAATTCCATTATCATTTTAGTTTCTCTTTCCTATAAGTTCCGTTATTTTCCTCTCTCTTTTTTACTAAAAATTTCTTCATTGTTGGTGGATCTTTCACTACATATAATCAATTAATCGGTTCATAAAATTAATGTCCCATGGAACACCCAATTTTGGGGACAACAGGTTTACGGTGTTAGCAAAAAGTTCAAAATCCAAGCATAAAAATGTACACCTCTTTCGATCGACAACCATCCAGTGCTTTCTCAAATAAAAGAAGATAACCCAAGACAAATCGTAGTCACTGCATTGACTCTAACATACCTTTAACAAAGCATTCTGGTTTTGCTACGCACAAAGTACTATAATAAATAATATAATTTCTGAAGTTACTGCTATAGCAGAGCTTCGTGGCGGCAGCTTATTACTGTTTTTTAAAAGCGAATATATTGCACAAAAATTTATTGCAGCAACTAGTCTGACAAGCATCTATCAAATCTCAACAAAATGCTATGATAACTTAAGTTCTTTTA
The DNA here is from genome assembly GCA_949775025.1 of Tricholauxania praeusta. Taxonomy (NCBI): domain Eukaryota; kingdom Metazoa; phylum Arthropoda; class Insecta; order Diptera; family Lauxaniidae; genus Tricholauxania; species Tricholauxania praeusta. Next base: position 79,077,942 of record OX459030.1, read on the forward strand.
AAGGCACAATCTACGCTCCATGCTTAAATGAACTGTCAGAAGATGAAATTGTCGAAAATTTAAAAGAACAAGGTGTTGCCACAGTCTTTAAATTCCTCAAAAAAATTAAGGGTAAGTCCGTTCCAAGCGGTGTGGTTCTACTAACATTTGACCTTTTCAAACTGCCAGAAAAATTTAAGTTTCTTGACGTACAGCCCATGTCAAACCATATTTTCTCAATCATTTGAGATGCAGGAGCTGCCAAATTTTAGGACATACAACTACACGTTGTAACAATCCTCCTTTATGTGAAAACTGTAGCCTCCCTCCTGCGCTGATTGTTCTGGCGATCACCCTCCTTTCTCCAAAATTTATTCCATCAAATGTACAATGCGCGAAGCTACTAAAATTCACAAATCCACCATATCAAACATTTTTATTGATAACAACTCTTATGTCACCACATTGAAAAAAACCCGTCGATCAAATTAACAAAGAAAACATACAATCTAACATTTCTACAACACAACTCCTATTTATTTATTCTTTAATCTATTTTCTTCTTTCGTTCTGTTCCCTTAATGCTTACTCTCTTGCAGTGGAATATTAATGGTCTTTTTAATAATTTAGCTAAGCTTCAACTAGTAATACAAGAAAGCAATTCAGACATTATTTCTTTGCAAGAAACTCACCCACAAAAAACCATCACATCCTCTTTCTACGAAAATTATTTCTTCAATTTTCCAAATTACACATATAGCAAGCAATGTGTAGCAGTTTTAGTCATGAAAACTATGCCCTATAAATTGCTCCAAGTTCAATCAAATATTGTAACGATAGCCCTTGAAGTTACAGCCGATTTGAAATTTACCCTTTTAAATATGTAGTACTATACATACCACCACATCAAAACTTCATCGCTAATGAAATCAGGCAAACATTACAACCCCTGGCCCAACCACTCATTATACAAGGAAATTTTAATGCATGGACCCCGATATGGGGCTCTTCTACCTAAAACCAAAGGGGATTGTCATCGAAAACATCATTTCTAGTGAAAATATTATAATTCTAAATGACCAGCAACCAACTCATTTTTCCACTAACCAGACTTATATTTACATATGTAGATCTAATTTTCAGTTCAGCATCCATAGCCCCAAAGCTATTATCAACTACTTACTTTAATAGACTTTCATGGCAGCGACAATTTTGCGATCAAAACAGTTATGCAATTCAATCTTTCTCATATCTCTTGTACTCAGCAATCCTCAAATGTAAATAAATAAGCTATTTATTCAGAAAGCTATTCCCACTGCAGCACATTTTTGAATTCCGCAATCCAGACCTTATTTTACAAAAAAAATTGTTCCTTGGTGGAACTCTCGAATTGAGACATCTTAATCAAAAAAATTGGGAAAAGTTCAAATGTAACAGAAATGCAGAAAATTTCATAAAATACAAAAAATCAAACGCTTTCTTTAGAAAACGATGCAAAGAAACAAAAAAAGACAGCTTGAAACAATTAACTGAAGCAATCCACTCGTTATCAAACCCCAAAAAAAACTCGATCAAACATCAGGAAAGTATATAAATGAAAATCACAGTTTAATACTGTTAGCTCACTATCTGATCCCAAAGAAATTGCTGAACATTTTGGGGTATTATGGAACACACTCTCAGACAATTCCAATTTCGGTTATTTTATTTTATCAAAAAGCTCAGAGCTTAATTGCCCATACTCCAACCCTAGACCTTGTTTTCAAGCCAAACAAATTGAAAGTAATTACTCTAAGTGAATTTGAATTTGTTCTTGCCTCTTTTCGAGGTGAGACTCAAGGTATTGACCGCATTTCATATATTATGTTAAAACAACTTACTTGATTTTAAAAACAGAGTTATAAATCTCAAGAATAATATTTTTCAGCAATTTTCCACAATGCTAGAATTTAGCAGGCAGGGTACAGACCAATACCTCTTTTACCTTGTTTAGGTAAAACACTAGAAAAAAAGTTCTCTTGTTCTCATCAAGTAAAGACGTTTTATTTTTGTGCTCTGTTGAGTTTTGCTACTTCACTCGGTTTTAGTTGCGTTTTTTGAAAAAAAAAAATTAAAACAATTTCGAAATTAAGTGATAAAATGGATGATTTGTGTGGAAAATGCAACAATGCCATGCAGTGGTTTCTGTATGAAACGTTTTCATAAAAGTTGCTGTGTGTGACCGCTTTCAGAAAATGATGTACTCGTAAACCTGCTAAAATTAAATAATCTCTTAGGCTATTTTCGCTTTGAGTGTGATGTGGCTCCAAATAAAATTGCCAAGAGGCAGGATGCAATTCTATGTGCCCAGAGGGCTGGTGTTGATAAGTTGGTTGACGTCTTTGAAGCTAAAATGAAATACTTATTTGAGCTGATTGCTGAGCTAAAAAGTACACTTAATTGTGTATTAGTGAACTCGCAAAATACAGACGCAAAGTGTTATTTGACTGAATCTGCTGTTTCAGAGAATGACTCAGTTTCTCTGCTCTCTGAGTTTGTTTTACCTCCCCGCCTATTTCTTCAAATGTCATTCAAGTTGCTGTTGTTGCAAATATCTCACAATTTGCTCAAACTGTTGTGCCGTTATTAACAAATGTAAGTGATAGAGAGTCATCACCGATGCCGCAGTTGGGATTGTCGACAGCTTTCAATACCCAATTGGAATCTTCAACATCAATAATGCCCCAGTCTGGATGGACGCATATTGAAAAAAAAAATTAATGTGCCACGGTGGTTGGTAATAACCAAAATGCTTAATTGGATGTGGCTGATTCTAATAAATGGGTGCGCATTTCATCTCTTAAATCATCTGTTTTGCCTTCGGATATAATTGCTCAATATCATTTTGCCATTCAAAGAAGCATACGACTTTTTCTAACTTCACCAACTAAATTTATTCTGGCTGAAGCTGGTCGTCCAACCACCGAGAATCGTAACAAACACACACGAATGAATATACTTTTCTGGTGCAGTAATAAAATAACATGGCGTAAGAAGCATCGAACTATAAGCGAAATACCAAAACTCCGTCCACTATCGCCAAATGTACCAATTGAACTTGCCAAAGAAATAGGTATATCACCTAAGTCTTCGTTCATACCACCAAGCTGTTATCCGCAATGGAAATTATCTAGCTCTTCATTAATCACTCATCTTACACAATCTACAGTTTCTCATATATATTACATAACGGACCTGCTAACAGACAAAACGCTTTCCTGTTCACCAATAGCTTAAAAACGGATAGCTTTACTACTTTTGTTGTTTTTGTTTCATCAGTTTTGCTCTATATTCACCGCAGAAGGGTTTGAATTCCTACAGGCCGTTAATTTAGCAACTGAAAGTGATAAGAACACCATCATCTGCACAGACAGTATAGCTACAATTGAGGCAATACGTAGCCCTTTAAACAAAAATGTTATCATTACACAAGTTAGAGACAAATTGTTTCAGCACAAGAAAATCAGGCAGACGTGGATACTTGGTTAATCAAATACCGAAGGCAATGAAATCGCAGATAAAATTGCAAAACCAGCAGTACACGGACCACTGCATACCTTTGGAACAGTTGAAATCAAAGACATTGCATGCCTTATCAATAATTTTGCAAAGACGGTTAGAGAGACGAATCTCTCAAACAATTCACACTTTTCAATCCAAATGGAGAAAAGCCTACATTTACCATTAGCTGCTATCGTAATACAATAAGGGCATAGACCCGACTGCGGGTTGGGCACACAATTGTAACCCACCAACATCTCCTTAATGGAAACACTACTTGCGTCCTTTGCGGAGCAAACGATTACTCTCTGAAACCCATCTTAATAAGTTGCCCAACAACTGCTTCTGCGAGAGCATCGAACCCCGACATAAGCATACTAGAACTTTAAAGAAATTCAAATGCATTATCTTTGGACAAAGTCTATAGTTTACTTTCAAAAGCTAATATTGCTCATCTTATCTAATTGTAAGTAATAAAGTATTTTATTCTTATTTTGTATCAACAAGAGTTGATAGTTCTGACAGCAATCCTCTTTTTTTTACCAATTGATTGTTATTTTTCATTAATAAATAAATAAATTTCCTTACAATCTGTGAAAGGTTCTAGGCTTGGGTTGGCTTGCAAAAAAAACTGCCGAAGCCACGCCCCCATAAAAGCGAAAAATCAAATTCATTTTATCTTATCAATTATTTGAAGTAGATGAATAAGCTTGGTTAATATATAAAAGGAAGCAGAAGTATTAATAGTCAATGGAAACAAATACGTGAAACAAATCAAAAACCGTTCGTCTGGCGGGTTTTTCAACAGATTTTCAGATTTTATTTCAAATGTTCCTTATGGTCTGTGCAAGGTTCATAGTCCCCAACCTAAGCACAAATTCAATTTATTATATCTCATCAATCATTTGAAGCAGATGAATGAGACTTGCTACATATAGAAAAAGTACAGACAAAAGTCGGTCGCAAAAAAGCTGGCGAACTACTAAACGATTTCAGTAATGGTCGGTGCGAACCCTTTTTTATATCACAGCAACTAGTTGGCGATGTCTCGATGCCTTGGTATATTTATTTTATAGCTACTATTATTAAACGAGCTAAAATTGTATGTATATTAGGGTGATTACATTTATTTTTTTTTTGCTTCAAACAGATTTAAAAGTTGTAGGTACATGAAAGAAAATTCTGGTGCAATTGTAGCTCATAATATTAATATTAACTGACAGCTCATCGAGCTTTTCAGTTTTTCATATAACTTATATGTCATTTGACAATTTCGTCCATATCTCGTGAAAGAAAAATCTAACACAAACGGGAACAAGTTAAGTTGAAGACCACCAAAATAATAATTTTAAATATTTTTTTGTTCAAAAATTGCTTGTGGGAAATGAATTTTTTTAAATGAGAGCTAACCAAAATAACTACTGGTCAATGGTATGACCAGGAGTGTCGCAAAGCTACTGCAGTGAAAAACTCCGCCTACAAAAGAACCCTGCAGTCAGCAGCAACGCAAGCCATGCACACGAAAACTACCGGGAAAAGAGAAAGGTAGAGAGGCGCCTTTTCAGACGCAAGAAACGAGAGCTGGAAAGGCACGAGCGTGAGAAACTCGAAGTGTTACGAGGCAGGAATGATGCTCGAAAATTTTACCAACAAGTCAAGCGTCTGACCCAAGGTTTCAAGCCCGGAGCATCTACCTGTAAAGATGAACATGGAAATCTGGTTACGGATACGCAGGGTACACTGAGGTTATGGAGGGAACACTTTTCCAAGCTGCTTGCTGGCAATGACTCCACCAATCCCGCCTTTGGGGAAATTAACCCGATGCCACCAATCAACGACGATGGTGTGGACGTACCACCACCTAGCCATGACGCGGTACGAGTTGTGATCAAACGACTTAAGAACAACAAAGCGGCTGGTGCCGATGGCCTGCCTGCTGAATTGTTCAAGACCGGCGGCAATGAGCTGATAGGGTGTATGCATCAACTCATCTGCAAAATATGGCTAGTAGAAGTATGCCCGACGACTGGAATCTTAGTGTCCTTTGTCCTGTACTGAAGAAAGGTGACCCGACAATCTGCGCTAACTACCGGGGAATCAGTCTTCTTGCCATCTCTTACAAGGTCCTGTCGACTGTACTGTGTGAAAGACTTAAGCCGTTTGCCAACACACTGATTGGGCCTTATCAGTGCGGCTTTAGACCTGGTAAGTCCACCATAGACCAGATCTCACACTACGTCAAATCCTGGAAAAAACTCACGAAAAACAGATCGATACCCATCATCTCTTTATCGATTTTAAAGCTGCTTTCGATAGCCCGATACGGGATTGCCTGTATGCCACCATGTCTGAGTTCGGTATACCTGCGAAGCTGGTGCGGCTTTGCAGAATGCCGTTGAGGAACACAGCCAGCTCCGTCAGAGTAGGAAGGGACCTCTCCGAACCATTTGATACCGAACGAGGTTTCAGACAGGGCGATCCACTATCCTGCAACCTCTTCAACTTTGTGATGGAAGGGGTGTTGCGAAAAGCCAGTGTACATCGTAATGGCACTATTTTCTACAAAAGTGTCCAGCTCCTTGCATATGCCGATGATATTGATCATTGGACGTTGTAAGCGAGATGTTACTGCTGCGTTCTCTGCTATCGAAAAAGAGTCAGCGAAAGTGGGTTTGACGGTGAACGAGGGCAAAACAAAGTATATGCTGTCCAAAAACAGGGAGACGCGGCGTATTGGATCCTTTGTTACTGCGAACAACTATACTTTCGAAGTTGTCAAAGAATTCACCGATCTAAGCACCGCCGTGAACATTCAAATCGATGTCAGCCTGGAGATAAAGCGAAGACTATCTCTTGCTAATAGGTGTTACTATGGTCTCAGTAAGCAATTGAGTAGTAGAGACCTCTCTCGCCCGACAAAACTGACACTCTACAAGACGCTCATCTTACCCGTGCTACTTTACGGCGCAGAAGCATGGGTTGTGTCGCAGACTGATGCAGCCACGCTTGGGGTGTTTGAGAGAAAAATTCTTCGCAAAATCTTCGGTCCTGTTCACGTCGGCGACGACTAGCGTATTCGAATGAACCACGAACTGTACGAGCTCTACGCTGACATTGACATAGTCAAGCGCATCACTATCCAACGTCTGCGCTGGCTGGGACATGTTATGCGTATGGACGAAGAAGCTCCGGCGAAAAAGGTGTTTGATGCGGAAGCCGCTGGGCGACGACGAAGAGGAAGACCATGCCTCCGATGGAGAGACCAAGCCGAGGAAACCCAATCCACGCTTAGTGTGAATGATTGGAGAAGGGCGCGCGAAGCAGTGGCGCCTGGAGAGAGCCCAAGTAAGTAAGTAAGTAACCAAAATAACAACAAGTCCTTGAAGCTTTAATTTTAAAAAAAGCCTCTTTAGTAAGTCGCAAAAAGAAAATATTTAACTTAAAATAATAAAAAACGAATTCTTCTTTTCAGAAATCAGGCTACACGATTTGTTACCATTTTGCTTAGCTTTAATTTAAAAGATTTCTCATTTCCGTCTCCGATTTACGCTCTCTAGCGATTTGTGAACCAAAAATCTCTATTTGAGACCAGTGTACGATGCAACCTTGACCAATTTAACTAAATCAGGAACGGTTAAAATAAAAAGGTCAGTAAATATTTTTAGTAAGGGTCTATCTTTCTTATCGATTTGGTGTCGCTATTTCTGAGTTAGGTATTATTTTGGCCTATTCTGAGTATTATTTTTAATTATATTTTGATAAAGGTTAGAAAAATTTATGTTTTAAAAAACCTGATGTGGCAGAGAATGAATACGAAATGAATTAATCTAAGGAGCTCAGTAGTTAGCATATTCACCTACTATGCTGGTAACAGCAATATAATTCGTTTTACAATTGTAAAAATAAAAAAAAAAATCTTATGTATTACCTTTCTAATTTTCGATGTTTCAACGCAATTGGAGAGAAGTTAAACTTTTCATAGGTAATATTTTGATATTTTAAAAATTAGTTTTGTTTTAATTGTGCATGCAAGCGAATTCATCGAGCTCATCATATTTTAAAATTTCACCAAAAATCAACAATAGAGCCAAAATTTCAGCCCACTTTCATTGAAAATAAGCACACAATAAAGACTTGCAATTAAAATATGTATCGAATTGACACAAAGAATTAAAGAAGGTTAAGCAGATATGATCTAGACAAATTAAGTAAAGAGATCGAAAATATGCTTAATAAGCAGGAGATAATATCATATTATGATCTTGCATATTAACATACATATCTGTTTTGATAGTGATTTTGTTTCAGAAAAATATGATTGCCCAATGGACTGTACGTTGACGAAAGTTTAATACAGACTTTGTTCTTTATTCTTTAATAAAACACCAAAATATTTATTTGCGATAACTTGTATAATTTATTAATTTCTTTAAGACTCCTTAACAATTATCTATCAACATGAGTTTTAAGTTTTAAGTTTTAAAAATTTTAAAGTCGATATATTCGTCAGAGCACATGCAGACCCAATTGGGATGTCAATTGATTTCGCTTGCTACACTGATATCTTATCGTTATAGGCTTGTGAATATACATAAAAAATAAATAAGGAATTTTAGGAACAACGAAAATACTTTCAATAATACTTACAAACACATGTTGGAAGTTCCTTTGGTATCCATGAGCCATCAGACTGGCAAAAACGTTCGTGCTTTCCAACAAGTTCATAGCCGCTGCCGCAATTGTATGTTATTTTGCATCCGTATGTATAACACTCCCCAGCATGCCAGCCGTATGACGGGTCCGGGGGCTGACCACATGATCTAGCTATAAATCATAGAAAACATTAACTAAGCAGTTGTAGAAAAAATATGTCACAGAGAGCTTACGTTCGCATTGAATGTCAGGACCGTACCATGCTGCCTGCCCGTCGATTGCCAAGCACTTTGCACGCGGAAATCCATTAGTAACGTAACCGTTATGACAATGATATTGAACTGTTGAATCCAAGTCGAAAGTTTCTTGTTCGGGCAAAGCTGAGTGTCGTGCATGTTCAATTTGTGGCGGCTTGAGACAGTAAACTATTAAAACAAATAAAATTTATTTAGTACTGGGTTTTAAGACTATGAAGAGAAAAAAGAAAACTGTTTTTTTTTTTTTCAAGCAGGGTTAATAGTTCAGGTACATAAAAGAAAAATTCTGGTGCATGGAGAGCACCCAGAGGCTCATCGAGTTTTTTAGTTTTCCATACGATTTATATGAAAAAAAAATTTACAAAAACGACACCAAGCCCATCAATAAGAGCATAACACTTTTAAAAGGCGAGCTTATAATAGGTATTAATATTTAATGCAGTCATCGAATATATTATTAGGTCTGTTTGCTTACTGAAGTTTATACAAATTTGTTCGAATTTGTAACAATTGATACTGGATTGCGTTTGTTAACACCAAATATCTAGTAACGAGTGAGGCAGTGAGAGAATAAAGTGGTAATTTATTGCGAGAGAGCTTGCTAGTTATCACTGAATAAAATTTTACTAGCAAAAATTTTTCAACAAGATAAACATATAATTTTGACTCTTGACAAAATGTTTTCGTAAATAAAAAAGTAAATTCTTTTGAACCTGTCAAAACTTACCAGTTTTTATAAATTTTTACTGGATTGCGTTTGTTTACTTTGATGGAAATTTTTTTCTTCGAGAGCAATCACTTTCTTACTCTCTCAAATTTCGTTACTGCCCAGCGGCAAATCGATGAAGTACTCTCATTTTTCATGTATGAAAAGCTATACCCTTTGTGTTGCATGTTTCACAAATGAAATTGTTACTTCCTGGCTACCCGCCTTGTATATGGAGCTGTAGGCAGTCTGCTTGCTAGCCGCCTGTATTATATATGGAGCTGTATGCTGGCAGCTGCTTGCTGGATACTTGCTTATGTAAGGGGTTTTGCCTGTTGGCTGCATGCTTTGTATGTGGAGATGTAGGCAACTCACTAAACTATACAGGCATTTAGTAAGCGATGTTTGAAGGTAAATTTGTCTTTCGTTTGTTAAACATTGTATATAGAGATGTAGGCACACTGTCTACAAAGCTGCAATCCCTTTGTAAAAAAAATTTACAGTTGTGGCTGGAGTTGTGAGCATTATTACCTACAATGAGTATAACCCAACGGCAAATATGTTATAAGCAACATCAAAGAATAGTTATACTCATTGTAGGCAGTAATGCTCACAACTCCAGCCACAACCGCAAATTCTTTTTAGAAAGGGATGGCTGCTTTGTAGGCAGCTTTCCTACATCTCTATATACAATTTTCAACAAAAAAAGACAGATTGCTTTAAAACATCGGTTACTAAGTGCCTGTATAGTTCAGTGAGTTGCCTACATTTCCACATACAAAGCATGCAGCCTACAGGAAAGACCCCTTACATCTCCATATACAAAGCAAGCAGCCAACAAGCAGACTGCCTACAGCTCAATATACAATGCAGACAGCTAGCAAGCAGACTACCTGCAGCTCCATATACAAAGCAGCAGTGCCGTGTCTAGGTGTGTCCGTGCCTCTAGGCTGAGCATTTGGCGCGGGCCCCCTTCTGGGAAAATTTATTGAACAGCAAAACAAAAGGGCATTAATATGACTTTGGACTATGGCTTATGCATTTTTAGTAAATTTGTATATACTACTCTTTTACTCTAACCTATGTTAAGAACGAAAGTATAAAAGGCGTCCACTTCTACATTCTAACACCACCATACACAAGTTCCTAGCAAGAAGTTGATGAAAGATAGTTTGTGTGACCTCTTCCACAGTTTCTCTACAATAGTTCGAATAATCCTAGATAGTTGTAGTTTTTCGGTGACCCTAACGTCTGATTTTTCCCTCTAAATAAATGCCAAACCTATTTCACTGATAAAGCTACCGCACTAATTAATCTCCTGAGAACTTCTTGCCAGTGTTTTGCTTGATCTTCTGCTTGTTGTGTCAGTTCTTGATCAATACGCCCAACTCCTTCAGAGAGTGCTGCAAAATCAATTACAGCACTTATGTGGTATCCCGAAATTTCGTGTTCAATCAAACATACCGTAGCATTTTTCCAATCGCAATAACCTCTATGAGTAAATTGTGAGCGTATTAGAGAAAAAAGTTTGCATACATAGCAGTAGATGTATCCATTCCTAGGAGAAAAACAGAGCCATGAACGTTTTATGGTTTCACCGCTTCGTGTTTTTCGCTCTAAAAAACTTATTTGTCACTTTCTTGTAAGAACACAATATTGAAGAGCTGTACCGCCCATTTTTATAAAATAAACTATATTGTCAAGTGTCATAAGCTCCGGCCACAATCCACTGTCATTTTCCAAGCAAAATTTTTCACTTAGAACAGGTACATGAGAATCTACTGGTGCTGGTGATATGGCAAAAACCTCTGCTGGAATTTCTGAAAGCTGAAAAATATATAAAGCTGCATCAAACACAAAAGCATGCTTAGCGAAAAGCATTCCATTTTTTTCTGATGGGTTTTATCCCAAGTTGTTCCATATCCATATGGCGCACTCTTGCAAAATATTTTTCTTAGATTCTAGGGGTAAATTTATCTTCACTTTCACGTTTATGACTCCCGAACCACACAGAATCTGACTATGCAGTCCAGGCCCGGATTAAGAAATTTGCCGCCCCTAGGCAGTTGCAAAAATTCCTCAAAACTTCTTTTTTTTTTCCTTTATGTTTATATTTTTGATAGAAAAAAAAGGTCCTCGTTGCTGAATGAAAAACACTAGCACACAACGAAACAAAATTTGAAAAGTTTTTCAATCAATAAAATGCAACCATTTTTCAAAGTTTTCGCCAAATATTTGCTGCCCTAGGCACGTACCTACTTTGCTTGTAAGGTTAATCCAGGCCTGACGCAGCCTTCACCAAAGTACTAACCCTTAGTTGTTAGTGTTTATTTTGAAAATTTTGTAGATTTTTTTGGCTTTGTTTTATCATTGGACCTTAAGAAAAGCCTCCCAAAACATCTGCTACCTAGATCAAAACCAAGGCAGATTTTTTCTATGGTTTGGTAAGTCCGATTTTTAAAAAAACTTTCACTGAAATCTGGTTTGAGCTAGGTAGCTGAAATTTTGGGAGAATTATTTTTAAGCCCAATGCCAACGCATAGGCAACAAATTAAAAAAAAAACTATAGAAATTTGTTCAGTGTTTGGTGGGATAGAAAAATTTGATGTCACTTCGAAGTATTTCCCGAATTTTTAATTCTGAATGATGGAAAATGTTGAAAAAAGCTGAAAGACGTTGAGAAATGTTGAAACAATTCAAAATTAATGGAAAAGCCGAAAAAATAAACAAAATAACGAATAAAGTTGAAAGAGGTTGAAAAGAAAAAACAATATAGAAAATGTTGATAGATATACTTAATTTCATAACGATTAACGATTACTTTGTTTTGGCTGTGCCACGCCCATTAACGAGTTTTGCCAGTATATTGACGACTTAGCTCTTATTGATGACTGCTTTCAGTGGTATCATCTCAAACATTTTTATGAAAATCGTTGACGACAATTTCGAGTATCTATCGCAAATCACAAAACAAAAGAAGTTTATTTTTAATTTTTTTGTGGCTAAAAAAGAAATGAAATTCTTCTTATATTAAATTCCTTATGGAATCAAACTTCTTTTACAAATTAAATCACACAAAAAAAAAAAAAAAAAAAAAAAAAAAAAAAAAAAAAAAAAATTAAAAAAAAAAAAAAAAAAAAAAAAAAAAAAAAAAAAAAAAAAGAGTTTCGAAAAGTTTTGACTAAATTCTGTGGAACAGCTTTTGTTAAAATCATTATAAGGAGGAACTCCTGAATGGATGTCAAAAGAAAGATAATTTAATGTGGCACAATTATGATAAGTTAATCTTTAATATATCAACTGACAGTTTTAGAGATATGACGGTTTTTCTGAAATTTTGGCCGATTTCATAATCCGTCATACGACTTGATTTGGCAACGGCTTCTTTATCATTATTTTCTCTAGCTTTCACCATTTTTCGCTTGGTGCTTCCATGTTTGAAGTTCTATTTCTTTAGTGAAATGGCTGCGCAAAGTTAAAAAATTTAACACGCACTTACGTTGTAACTTTGTATTGATGTTTTAATTAATGTAAGTTTAATACAGTTTTAGCTAGTTCAGTTTTAATCTATACTATTTATATAAAATTGCTTATATGGAAATAGTTTGTAACGCCAAACCGCAAAATATGCTGAACCGATTTTAATAATTTATGTTTTAAAACAACATATTTGCACTAAAAAAGGTTATTGTATACTTATTTCTATGATTCTTTTAAGTTAAAAATGCTACTTTTTAGGATTAAGTTTTTTACAAAACCTCACACAATAATTGTCGTCCGATTTGTCGTTGCTTACTTATGCTTCTGCTGCTTCTTGAATTCTGTGTTGTTATTTTTGTTTTCATTTGTACCGTTTGTATTTGGCTTCGAAGTTCAAAAAACAACTCTCCTCGAGTTTTTTTTTTTTTACTTTTGATGAGAGAGTACGATGCAAATAAATTTTTGAAAAAAGTGTACATTGCTTTTTACAGTTAAACTGCAATTTGTTGCTTTTATAAAATTAAGTTTTTGCCTGTCCGTCTATCTGTTTGTCTTTTATGGACGCAGAAACTATCCGGCCGATTTTGATGTAAATTTTACAGTATGTTAGTATCGATCACGCGGGTGTCATAGAATATAAGACTTTTATTAAGAGTGCATATTTAGGGTGGTCCACAAACAAAAATATTTTTAAAATAGAATTTTCACTAAGTCCGGTAAATCGACTCACACCGAATTTACACCACATGGAATTTACAGCACGTGTCTTTTATATTAAGAGGCATAAGTAGGCTATAAGACTTTAATTAAGGGTGCATATTTAGGTTGGCACTAACACAAAAACATTTTTAAAATGGCTTTTATATTAAGAGGCACAACTTAGGCCGTACACATTTTATTTAGGGTGCATACTTTGGGTGGCCCTTATAATAAATAATTTTTTAAATAGAATTTTCATGAAGATTTTATAATTGTTTCTATGAAAGGTTTTTACAAAGTTTGGTTTAAAAAATGGGCGATGACACGCCCTTCAAAATCAAATTCATCATATATCACCAACTACTGGACGCAGATGAATGGGACTTGATACATAAACATGTATATAAAAGGTACGGGCAAAAGTAAGTTTCAAAGGAAAAAATTATCGCCCCACATAACAACGTCTGCCAGGCCTGCTATAAATTTGTAAAAGAGTATGGACAAAAGTTAGTTTCACTGGGAAAATGTGCTGATTCGCTTTTACATTCCATCGCATGCGTTCCTACAACATCTCGCCACATATCGAAAAGGGCAGAACAACGTCTGCCGGGACAGCTAGTCTTATTATATTTTAAGTATAGTACAGTCATTTGGTAGTAAAAAACGACGTTACATGGAAAGTTTTGCGGTAGTTTTGAAAATTAGAATGGTTATAGATTTTGATGTGCTCTTTCTGAACTTCAACTTTGCCACCTCGTATTGTTGCCGCTCGTGTCGCCATATTGGAGCAAAGCAGTTTTTTGACAATATCTCCTTTCTGACTCATTCTACGATAAAAAAATATGCACACAAAATTAAACTAAAGGAATTTTCCTACAATTTATGTTATAATCTTTTTTTTCGTAAAATTAATAGTTTTGACGTATGAGCGCCGCAAAGTTTACTTCCGTTAAATGCGATTATGCCATTAAATATTTTTTTATTGTTAAAAAAATAAAAAAATATTGAAAAATTAGTGATAAAAATTATATTATAGAAGCATTCGTACGCCAAAACTATTAGTTTTATGAAAAAAAAGATTGTAACATAAATTGTAGGAAATTTTCTCTAGTTTTATTTTGCATATAAATGTTTTACAATCAGTAATCACAAGATAATTCTACAACTTAAAAAATGAATTAGAATTTCTTTGCATTAAGGGGGGGGGGGTATGGTTTTGCCAAATTTTGTTTTTCCATTTTTGTTTTTGTTTTAGTTGATAGTATAACTCTTCAAAAGTATCCTGTTAAAATTTGAGGTCGACGAAGATACAGTGTCTTGAGTCTCCCTCCTTCTGTGTAAGCATATATAAAAACAAACAGTGTTAAAACTTTAAACGTGTTTTTCTCGAAACTAACTTTTCAAAGTCGGTGGACACTTTTACTCAAAAACTACTACACCGATTTTCTTTAAATTTGACACACTCTTATAATACCTATAAAACTAGGTAATGACGAAGGGTTTTTTTTTTGCATTACAACTAGTTCTGCAATAATAAAAATAAAAAAAGAAAAAAAAAAAGGTTTTTGGCTTAAAAATTACGCCAAAATCTTAAAAATCGTTAAAGAAAAAACACCTTTCGTCAATACCTTGAAAAACTTATAAGCTAACCAAATTTTTTTGTTTTTTTGATTTCAGATGATAACATGATTAGCTATGTTGTCCACCGCAAACCACCTTTTTTTTAGGCGTCCGCGGAAATTTGTTGCCAATGGCTTATTTTGCAATATTTTTTAATGAAATTTTCACAGAATACTCTTTAAATATTGTACTTTTATATACTTTTTAAATAAATAAATTTACTTTTACCATATCACTAAAAAACATTTTTAAGCTTATTCCTAAAATGTAGCGCCAAAACCCTACCCCCTCCTTAAGAAAAAAGTCTTTCGCTGTACACACTGCAGCAAAGTGCTGAAAGACAGATTTTGGAAAACTTTGTTAAATTTGGGTATTGTTTATCATTAGCTGCCCACCAAGAATAAGGGTCACAATGTCATTTCTCGTCGTTAAATCTTTTTGGAATTATAAAAATACTTCAGATAACAAGACCACAAATAAAATAATAACCTCAAATGATCACGCACGTGTTAACATTGCAATCAATACAATAAGTCAATGAAAGAAACAAGTGTTGCAGGGCTATTCTGGCAAAGACAGCTAAAAGTCTTACGAAAATATTTTGTAAGACATTTTGTAAGACACTTTGTAAGACTTTAGGTAGTCTAGCGCAAAAGTCTTACAGATAAAGCTCTTGAATTCCCCACACAAAAGCTTTCGTGGTAAACTTGTCAAATTTTGATTTTTTAATTTTAAACTAATAAAATTACAAAAGGAATAATAAAAAGACCGGAATTCACCAGGCAGCGTGGAGAAGTAGTTAGGACTGTGAACTCATAGCTCCAAGTGCGTGGGTTCGAGTCCCGTCACTAAAAATTTTGTTTTTCTAAAAACATATCGCTCACTTACTTCAAGACTGGCATAACTCAAAAAACATAAAGTGGGAGCAAAACGCATTTAAAGTTTTCAATAAATTGCTTTTTATATGAAAATGATGAAAAGTATGTCTACATAAACTCTTCTCACAAGGCAAATTCATGAGATACTTTTCTGATTTTTTCACACAAAATTAAACATGAAATGGCGGATATTTCCGCATCATTAACTCAAAAATCAGGTTTTTTGAGTTATGCCAGTCTTGAAGTAAGTGAGCGATATGTATATACATTTTTTTAACACGACAAATAAAAGCAACTAATAATTCCCTTTAAAATAAATAGTTTTTCTAACGTTTGTAATGTAAACAATACAACTGACAAATTAAAGACCTGCTCGTAGCAGGTCTTTAAAATTGTCTTACGAAAGACAGAAAAAAGCTTTCAAGATAGTTGCCAGAATACCAAAACGTCTTAAGTAAGACTTTTGTCTTACTAAAGACTCTGGTGAGTTCTAAGATAGTTGCCAGAATAGCTCTGTTAATATCATATGTATGGACAATTTAATAATATATGTATGGACAATGCAGATGATAAAAAAGTAATGTCGAATTATAAAACATTGCAATATATGAAATAAAAAGTACCTAAAGGGATTCAAAATAAATGGCGCCCTTCTTCTTTGTCTTCTAATATGAGGCCTGATAACACGTCTGCTGTGGGAAAGAATAATAGCCTTCCATGAGTATATTTTTATATCCATGAAAATCTAGTTTTGAGGAAATCTTATATAGGTTGCAGCAGTGCATGCAGATGCCTTTCTCCGAGGCAGGAATTTCTCAATCTCAATCACCTGCTGGGTGTTTCAATCTTTTCATTGCAACACATAGCATTAGTATATAAAACTGTCTAATATAAAACATAACAACAACTTTTCCCCACTACAATCTTATTTTATCTCAACAGTTTAGCAACTGCAATCAAAGTTCACCACTTAGCTGATAGCAACCATAGTTTTGCCTTATCTACCGTGTTGCTAAACGTCACCTGGGAACATTTTGCATGGACTTCATTTCAATCTTCATGATGATTGACAAGATGACATAACATGTCAAAGTTACTCGAAACAAAATAGACACAAAAGGAGAACGGAACAAGTCTCGTTTGTTAAGATAAGTTTAGTTTTACCAAACCTTTTATTAAATGACGATTGAAATGACATTGCAAAAACATGCAATTAAAATTCTTTGGAGCGAATCTTAAGCAGTTTTTTCACGTTAACCTTGCAGCACTTGTTGCAAAGTATTTGAAGAAAAAATATTTACAAACGCAGAAGAATACTGAAGATAATTCAGAACTTTCTTTTGGTTTGGCCTCTCCCGCTTTACTTTTTTCGTAGTTCCCATTTTATTTTCTACAAAAATTTTAGACTGGGTTTCACTGTAACATTCTTACAACACCAGAGTATGTGAAAATCTGTATATTTTGTCGTTAAGCTATGTCCAAGTTACATCCCGAATTCTGCAGAAGTCTCAGGTTGGATGATGTTGTATTTCATTCATAATGACAGAGTTAAAACAATATAATGTAATAAAATCTTATTATAATTAATTTCTAAAACTTAAGTGAGGTTCTAACTTTACTTTCTGAGGCACAAATTCGATATCTTCGTGCTATGAATACTGTTGTCATGCACTTCCCATACAATCAAATACTAGCAAGGACTCAGAGTGGCATCTATACAATCATGATGTAAGAATCGCTATACTAGTACTTGGAGTTCAAATGCTGCTACTGACCCCTCTTACCTCAAAATGCAGGTAGAAAACCTGGGACTTGATGGGTCATAACTTCATTCAGTAAAAATGGTTGCTACAACGTTATCTCTCAGGATTACAATACAAGATAGTTGCTCTGTTAACACATTAGTTATATGTTCATTTTATTAATACTCACTGTTTTGTTTGCAAGCTGGTTCGGCACCTGCCCAATTGCCATCTGCTTGACAAAGTCGGCTTTGTAGTCCAACAACATGGTATCCATGTGGGCAGGAATATGATGCCCTAGCACCGAAATGTTTTCCAGCTATAGTTACTTGGCCCAACGATGGTTGAGCTAATTCTGGACATTCTCGATCTATAATGTAAAATAAGTTATTTGAACAATAAAACTGATATTATTAAAAATCTACCAGGTTTGATGCATGACATTCCACATACACCATCACATAAACATTTCTTCTTTTTACTTTTACAATCTTCGTCAGACGAACATTTTCTTAAACATTTTTGCCCAAGGAGCGTTGCTTGCTCCTCATCTCTTGGACATTCCGTTGATGGTGAGTTTCTTGGATTCTTATATACTCTACCATCATCATCGATTTCTGTTGACTCGTCATCTTCATCCCATTCTTCATCTTCATCTTCTATTGGAACCTCTGTGTGAGGCGGAACTGAAATCACTAAAAGCATTGCATTGTTTTAGTTAACGTTAGAAAAAAAGGTTGAACTCAAATAGCATATTGACTTAAAAATTTAATTGTTTCATAATGATTTAACTTATTTGTTAATTAGGTAGATTTATCAAAATTTAGAAAATATTAAGTTCGCGCATTTGGTCAAAGAACTTTGTCCCACCTTGAATCATATGTCAAACAAAAATGAGTTGCATACCTTGATTATTTTGACGGAAAATAAAAACAATGTTTGTTTATTGTATGAGCGCATAATGCATATACATAGACAGGGAGCCACAAAACTGTTCACGAAAAAACATATTTCTAGTTTTAGGGCTGTATTTTTTTTTTTGTAAAAAGGTTTTAAAAAAAAAGTAAGAAGAAAACTTGCAAATTCCTTATTTTAGCTAAAAAAAAATCAAAACTAAAATATTCCACATTTTGTTTCACTTGGGTAGTTATTTTTATACTTAGTCTTTTGTGAAGAGTTTTGTGCCGAACTTTTCCGGACTGGGTGGGTATAAGGCCACTTAAATATTATAATAATCTCTTGCTTCTATTATTCCATTGATTTTACGAATAACTCCCTGTTTATTACGATGACAACAGCCCTATATCATAAAGGAGCCATCGCAAAACTTTGAGGATTCTTGTATAATGCGTGCAATAATGCCATTTTTTTTTATTATACCAACACTGCGCGCATCCATCTGATCCCAAGTGATTTATTTGGACGCATCTGACCAATGCATGCTAGTAACATTGATCAGATTAACGCGCAAGGTGTTGATATGATAAAAAAGTTGGCATTACTGCACGCATCACACAAAAGACCATTAAGTTTGGCGGTGGCTCCTTGGTGATGTAGGACAATTTCTGCGTAAAATCAGTGGAATAATGGAAGCAAGAGATTATTTTAATATTGGAGTGGCCTCATACCCACCCAGTCTGGAAAAGTTCGGCAACGATCCAAGCGATACCATCCCTTTGCAGGATAATGACCCGAAGTATATGGCTGAAATTGCAATGAAATGGCTTCGAGACCAAAATATTTCCTGCTTGGAATGGCCAGCCCAGTCACCAGAAATTATCCCCATTGAAAATTTGTGGAATATTTTTAAAAAAAATACCCTATGAATCAAACAACCGCACAAAATCTGGACGAGCTACGGAAGGTCGCCAATGGACAATGGTACGTGATCAGTACTCAAATACTAGAATACGTTCTCGGAACGGTCTTCACATGCATTACGAAGTCGTTTTTTTATATAAAACGGTTTCGAGACGGACTTGTTTTTTTGAGTAATATGGATTTGAGACGGATTCTTTATTTTAAATAAAACGGATTCGAGACGGATTCGTTTTTAAATAAAAGTCACACGTAACTTGTTCACTATCAAAATTATTTGAAAAGTCCGTTAAGTAATTCTATTCAGTTTGAAGATGAACTTAAGAAGCACGTGGCTAATGATATAAAAAAGAATTTAAATTAAAAATAAGTACAGATTCTGTACTATCTACAGAACTGTATTTCGTACCTAGAATACATTGAAAATAAAATAAAAGTTTTGATAACAACTTGAAAACTGTCTTGTGTTAATGATCTATGCATTGCTTAGACCAGGCCCGGATTTGCCAAGCAGGCAGAGTAGACACGTTCCTAGGGCGGCAAGTATTAAAAAGCGGCAAATATTTTTGCGGAAACTTTGAAAAATTGTTTTATTCGTGGGAGTGGAATTTCCCGCGAATTTCGGTTTCACGCGTATCAACATTATGTTGGAATTTGTTGTATCAAATTCAATACTGTACCTACAATTTTATACTTTGTTTATTCCAAATTATAGTTTTCAAGCATTTTCTGTTCCATTTTTTTCAATTTTATTCTGTCTCGCAATAAACTCTTCATACAGAAAGCTTTTGCTATTTTTTATTATTTCATATTCAACACATTCACCCCTATCATGAATAAAAATTCCGATCCCCTGTCTTGCGATTGTGGAAGATTTCTGGGGAATGAGAAAAAATTCCCTGGAAAATGAGGTTATATATTTTTGGGAACATTTTTTGACGTTTCGCGCAAATTTTTTTCTCCAATTTTGTTTCAAGGAATTTAATGAGGAAAAGGCAATGTCAGCAATATTTTGTTATTTTATTTGATAAAAAGATTTTTTTAACATATTAACAAGATCTAACAACACAAATAAGGAGCTATTACTGATATTGGTCCAGTACATGGAATCCAATTCGGACATCGCAAAAGGCTTCACAAAAAGGAGTAGATGGCAAACTATCAAGCTATGATATACTCAATTTTAGGTGCTTTTTATTGTAACATAGAAAAATGCACCTCATTGTTCAGCTTTGCTCTCAGAAAAGTGCATTTTATTGATTGAAAAACTTTTCGTATCTAACTTACTCCACCGTTTACGCTATTCACACACACCGAATTTGAGCGCCGGCGTATGACTTCGGAGAAGTTTTTTGTTGTGTGAATGCGAGATACGTCGGCCTAGTAGTTCGATATTTTTATTTCGGCGTGGTGAGTCGATGAACGAGTTTGCTGTCGTGTGAATAAGTATTTGTGCATCGGCATTCAAACGTCAAAAATACCTAAACATTTATTTTACTTAAATATTAGCTTAAGATAGCATTTAGCTAAACTTAATGTAAAAATTTTACATAAATAGTCGACGCTGCGTGTAAGCAACATAATTAAATAAGTTTTGCCGATTTTTGCAACTACCTAGGGGCGGCAAATTTCTAAATCCGGGACTGGACGGATTCGTCAAGCACAAAAAAGCGAAATCCGCGCTGACGGACTCGTAACAGGTTCGAAGCGGATCCGCACCCGTTTTTGTGCACATTGAGTATGACCATAGCTGGGCACCGTTAATCAAATAGTTAACTTCGTTAATCGCTAATCCGTTACTAAAAAGTTTAACTTCGTTAAAGCGTTACATTTCGGAAGACTTAACGCATTTTAACGTTAGTCGTTAATCCGTTAACACGTTATAAAAATTGCATTTTTTTTATATCATTGCGTAAGTGATGTTCTTATAAAACTGTTGGTTTGGATTCTGCAAGTTAGCAGGTTAGAAACAAGAAACAAAAAAATCTGTATAATTGGAGTGTGTAATTTAGTCATCTGACATAATGTGGATACTTACTTACTTACTTACTTAGATGGCCATAACAACCCGTTGTCAGGTTACGGCCGACCTCATTAGCTCTCGCCAGGCGCCTGTTTTGCGCGCGCCTTCTCCAATCATTAATGCCAAGCGCGGTTATGGCTTCCTCAGCTTGGTCTATCCACCGGAGGCATGGTCTCCCTCTTCGTCGTTGACCGGGGACCTTTCCTTTCGAATGCCTTTTTCGCTGGAGCTTCTTTATCCATACGATGGACATGACCCAGCCAGCGTAGTCGCTGTATTGTTATACGCTTAACTATGTCAATGTCGGCGTAGAGCTCATACAGCTCGTGGTTCATTCGAATGCGATAGTCGTCGCCAACTCGAACAGGACCAACGATTTTGCGGAGAACTTTCCTCTCATACACCCCAAGAGCAGCTGCGTCTGTTGTCGAAACCACCCATGCCTCAGCGCCATAAAGGAGCACAAGAATGAGCGTCTTGTAGAGTGTTAGCTTTGTCGATCGAGAGAGAGCTCTGCAACGTAATTGCTTACTGAGACCCTAGTAGCACCTGTTAGCAATTGCTCTCCGCTTAATCTCCAAACTGACATCATTGTTGCTGGTTACGGCAGTGCCAAGGTAAATGAATTCCTTGACAACTTCTAATTTACAGTTGCCCGCTGTAACATGAGAGTCTAGATCCCGTGCTCTCTTGTTGTTGTTAGTAGCCATCATGTATTTCGTCTTGCCCTCGTTTACCGTCAAACCCACTTTGGCTGATTCCTTTTCAATAGTAGTGAAAGCAGCAGTAACATCTCTCTTACTCCGACCGATAATATCAATATCATCTGCGTACGCAAGGAACTGAACACCTTTGAAGAAAATGGTGCCATTATGATGCACACCGGCTTTTTGTACGATCCTCTCCATAATGAAATTGAAGAGATCGCACGAGAGCGGGTCGCCTTGTCTGAAACCTCGCTCGGTATTAAAAGTTCCGGAGAGGTCATTCCCTACCTTGACGGAGCTACACGTATTGCTCAACGTCATCCTGCAGAGCCTTATCAACTTTGCAGGTATACCGATCTCAGACATTGTTGCGTATAGGCAATCCCGCACTGGACTATCGAACGCAGCTTAATAATCGACAAAGAGATGGTGAGTGTCGATTTGATATTCATGGGTTTTCTCCAGGATTTGGCGTAGTGAAAAAATCTGGTCCATGGTGGACTTACCAGGTCTAAAGCCACACTGATAGGATCCGATCAGCGTTTCTGTATACGGCTTCAATCTTTCACACAATACGCTCGAGAGGATCTTATATGCGATGGAAATAAGACTGATACCCCTGTAGTTGGCGCAGATTGTCGGGTCTCCTTTCTTTATTACAGGACAAAGCACGCTGAGATTCCAATCGTCGGGCATGCTTTCCGCTAGCCATATTTTGCTGATGAGTTGATGCATGCACCTTATCAATTCATCGCCACCAGCTTTAAACAACTCAGCTGGCAGGCCGTCAGCACCCGCTGCTTTGTTGTTTTTGAGTCGCTGGATAGCAACTCGAACCTCTTCATGGCTAGGTGATGGTACTTCCACTGCGTTATCATCGATTGGTGGTATCGTACTGCATTCTCTCTGGGCGGAATTGGTGGAATCATCGCGCTTAAGCAAGTTGGAAAAATGCTGCCTCCATAACCTCAGTACACTCTGTGTATCTGTGTATTTTCAGATACAGTGCTTGATGGTGTAGCAGATTTATGAATATCTGTTCCACGAGAAATGCTGCATCGTTGAACAAGTATTTTCATTTCACGTCTAGCCACATTTTGACGAGATTTTGACTGACTGATAGAATTGAAAAGACTTCCTCATCATCGTCGTTTTTACTCGCGTTGCTGCCTCCGCCACTTATACTATCTCTGTTCTTGGAACGTTCGGCAGCTTCTTGTCGCAACGCTTCTTCTACTTTTTTTTTACAGCATCCACTCGACTGTTGTCATACGTTTCCAGCCATTTCAACAGGAACGTACTTGCTGTCATAACGTGTTTTTCATGGCGCAGTGCTTGCAGTATCTTTTTGGTAAATAGGATTTGGATTAACGATTAACGGACTTGGGAAAATTTAATGGAAGTTAACTAGTCCGTTAATATTTTTTAAAGTTAACTTAAAAGTTAATCCGTTAGTCGAAATGTTAACTTCGTTAATTAACGGATTAACGAGTTAATGCCCAGCTATGAGTATGACCAATTAGTATCATAGCTGCATTCCAAAACTCGCACACCCATTAGGGCCAATTTACCAAATGGTAAACAATGCCTCAAAAACAAAAGACACTCTAGATGCATTTACTTCAATAAATGACAGCTTTTATTGGAATGACTAAATAATATTTCCATTTAATACATAATTTCGAAACAACTTCTATTCTTTAAGTAGATGATTTTCTTAAAAAAAAACATTTATTATATAGTAGTTTTTCTTTAATAAAAGAAAACAGCGAACTGAGTTGGTTTGAGTTGAAGCTTCGTAACATGAAAACATGAAAAATGTCTTATTATTTTGCTACAGTTTTTGGAATCTGAAAAGTTATGACCTTTTTTTTGTAAATAAAAATTTTGTAAAGTGGTTTGAGCTGTTATTTTTATTATAAAAAAAATGATTTACAAATGTTTGAACTGATTTATACTGATTTTTTTTTGAATAGACTGATTTTGTGTTTCAAAATCTGACAACCCTACTTCCAGACACAACGTTATCGTTCTGGCACAACATGAATTCATAAATCAAAAATTGGTCCCATGATTACATTACATATATTCATACATTACATAGACACACCAAAACACTACCTCACAAGATACATATCTCACACGGTCGCTTCGAACATATTCACATCGATCTGGAAGCATATCCAATAAAAGATACCGATACCAACACAATTGTTGAAACTTTTAACAAAGAATTCGTTTCACGTTTCGAAGTCCCGCTCGAATTCACTTCTTATCGAAGGCCACAATTCACTTCTAACACTTTTAAACACTTTACCAACAAACTAAGTAGTCATCACAACACGACTTCTGCGCATCACCCACAACCAAACGGGATAATAGAGCGTTTCGCTTATAGCCTCTAACAATCAGAAAAACTGGTATTCAAAACTTCCTCTAATTCTGTTAGGACTTCGATCATCCATTAAAGAAGATAAAAGCATCACCAGAAAAAATGGTTTTGGTCAAACCCTCAGATTACCATAACTAACAATTCAGAAAATGTAACCTTCCAATCTATCAGAGACCTTATTCAAGCTTAACGAAAACATAAAAACATTCAATCAAATATTTCACATCATAACATAGTCACTCAACAACAAGCATTAAAAAGTTGCAAATTTGTTTTCATACAAAACGGCAGAATACAACGTTCACTCCAACATCCATACGATATACCATTTGAAGTCATCGAGAAATCACCCAAATTCTTTAAAATACCAAAAACAACACTGCTGACCTGCTGACTTTGACCTTCTTAACCACGCAATTAAAATTTACGGGGGGAGGCATAATGTAATGCCTAACATACACTTTACTTGTCAAATTTTCTAGAAAATTTAATTGTTTCTCAATTTTTAAAATTTTTCAATTTAAAAATTGTATAAAATATTTTCATTCAAAAAATAATTGTGAAACAAAAAAGATGGAACAAACAAAAAAATATATACCATGTGGGCATTTCTCTCATGTTGAACGGGACGGAAGTTTTTTTTTTAAAGTGGAATAAAAGTCAAAGTAAAACACTTTTACTTTCTGGTGTTACTTCAAAGAATAGCCTTTTGGTAGCACTATATTGAGTGGTAAAGTTGATGCCATACGTAGTTCTGGTTCCAAGATAGAGGCAATTAAAAAGCCATTCGAACGGGACAAAAAACGGAAGTATTTTTCATGGCCATCTATAGAAAAGCAGATGTCAGCGAAACCTGTCAACATTTTTTAATGCGACTAATCTTAGAATGTTAAGGAATAATGTAACTTTTTAATAGATTTCGTTTGATTGAAAAATCTTATTTACTTTTTTTCTTACAAGGCATAATAATCCATTCGAACAGGACATTCGAACGGGACATATTTTTCCGTTTGTGTTCACTTGGGCAATTTTCAAAACTACTTTAATATTTATATAAATAATAATATTCAAGATATATACAGTAATTAATAAAACAAATTTAATGTTTATATTTTTCAAATCAATTACTGAGATAAATTTTAACAACGAAAAGAGAAAAATATTTTTACTCTAATCAATCTGCATACCAAATTTCATCAAAATCGGTGTAGTGGCACAGCCGTGATACCGTTTTTCTCTATTTGGAGCAATGCCACACCCCCCTTTAAGAAATCAGAGTTTTAATAATCTTTCTTAGGTTTTAATCTGTCTTTAAGAAAAATTTCATTAAAATCGGTCCATTAGTTTAGCCGTGGAAACGTTTTTTCCTGTTAGGGGCGTGGCACCGCCTACTATTGAAAAAAAATTAGACATGTCCCTCCTTCTCTTCACAACCTTTCCAACAAAAAATAAAATTATGCGTTTATGTTGTGATATGGCTGTGGAAAAGTGGTTTAACCGTTTTGAGCTGCCTATTTATTACACTTATGTATTCGAACATGACCAACTTCAAACAGCTCCAAAAATTTTAAATTTAATATTTTTTGCACTGGTTTTTTTTTTTTAATTATGTACATGAAACTCTGTTCGTGCAAAAATTTTGACACATATGCTGCTGTTATCAATTTCGAAATGAGAACAAATGATGTTTTTCTAATTTATATGTGACTATAGAACATGAACTTAAGCAAATTAAAATTGTACAGTTAATAGAGATTGGTTTGATGTTTTTGCATTGTTTTTAGCTAATTGACGTTGGAAGAGGGATTTTTCGGACAGACTATCATCATGTATCACCTCTCTTACACACTTAAATATTTAAGGCAAAATACTATTCAATATTACAAAAAAAAGAGAAACTGCATTTATGCAAGTTTTCAGGTGGTTTGCTCAATGTGATAAATGATTTCTGGTGTAAATTGTTTAAATTAACAAAATTTGAATATTTTCCTCAGATAATATCAGATAGTAACGCATTTATAATAAGTTTTAATTTTTCAGTCACGGTCGGCTTTTTGGCGGAAATGCCCATATACAAAATAAAATTAATACAGAAATTCGGAAAATTATTATTTCCTGCATATATACTTATATCGCAAATTGAAATTTATTACACAGGACTACATATAGACTTACTTATGCAGAGTATATAAGTTCCGGTATGGCAGGATAACTGGAAAACTTAAATTTTCGAGAAAAATATGACGTCGGTATAATTCAAAGTGGGATTTAAAGGAGAAAAGAAGTAGTTTCACACGCCGGTACAAGTTTTGATGAGACTTAATTCGTGGTGTAATATACTGCAGGCCCGTATTTAGAAATTTGCGACCCCTAGGCAGTTTCAAAATTGCCGCGCCCCTCAAATTTAATTAGACTCTAAAAATTTTTATCTCTAAATTTTATTTCCCTCGAATTTTTCAAAAATTTTTTTCTTTGTCAGCTTATAAGACTGAAATTGATTTCCAAATGAGTACATAGGTTTCTAGAACATAATACAATATTTTTTGAGATTTTTTTAACGATTAGCGCTTGCTACTTCGTTTTTGACTTGCCAAATCAGCTTGCAAACGAAGCGCCTTCAAGAAAATGTGTAATATCAAGAGAGTTACAATAACAAAGATAAACAAAACGGAAAAAAGAGTGCTTTCTTTGTGTAAATTTTTGTTTGGGTTCTCAACAGATCTATGCAAGAAAATGAACATAGTAGGCTTGCTCACTCTTACTAATTGGCTTAAAAGTTACTGATGAGTCCTCCTAGCAGAGGATTAAACTAGTATTACTAGCTTTAGCCCATTTTTCCTTTTGGTTTATCTTTTTAAGTTGTAATTTCACACACACACATATCGAACAGTAAGCTCAATAAAATTAAATTATTAAAAAAGATCTGCAAATGAACTCATCTGAACAAAACGTTCATATGCGAAAGAGGACAAACTGAACTTTAATCATTCGTTTGAAAGTTTTAGAAAAAAAATTTTTTTGATGTTGTGGACCATTTAAAAATCTGAAAAAAAATTTGACCACTGAAGTAGCACATGTCGCAAGGTTTTGGCTAGCAAAAAGATGATTTATAGTATAACTAAAATCTAGCATATCAAGCAGGCGTTAAAAAAATGTTCTGTTCTGTTCGGTTCTGATCATTTTTGTGCTGTGTTTTGAGTTTGGGTTTTGAGTTATATTGTCGATTATTTGCAAAAAAAAAATATATATAATTTTAAAGCAAGTTTATTGTGATTAAAAAAAGTGCACTGAAAACTTAAAATTTTTTTCATGGCGAAAAGTTTTAAAAATGAAAGAACTCGAAGATTTCATTGAGAACGAGTGGGACAACTTGGAGTTGATTGATGCAGTTACTTTTATTGGATAATGTTGATGACATAAGTGGTGAGGAATTCATTGATGAAGGTAATGTCGCAATGAATGATAACGAATAAAATTTTCTCAAGTGGGCACACTTAAAACCAGCCTATTCAGCTTAAACTTGTTATTGTAGAACTTTGAAGATTTATTGATCAATATTAAGGTTTTAAGTTTTTTTTTTGCAAAATTTGAATTTTTTAAAAAGTTATGAAGTGAGTTTTTATGTGCGTGTTTTTTTTAAACAATTTACTATTCTGTTGTTGAGCTGATAATAAAAAGGTAACTATAGGTCAAATAGCAGACTTTTCTGGCCAAAACTTAATTTATATATGTAAGTGTTGCTATTTAATTTTTGTTAATGTAGTGTAAGGGGAACACTTCAAAATAAAGAAAAATGCATTTTGTTTTTGGAAAAAATAATTATCTGCTTTTTAGTCATATGTCAAAGTTGATTCACTTGTATTCTACTGAGATAACGCAAACAAGTGGTGATATTTACTCTTTTTTCAACTACTGAGAAGTTATCCAAATAATTTGTTTTTCTTTCTTTCTTTTTAAAGACAAGTAGAAATACAACAAATACATATATAAATTCTTTATAGGGAGTCAATCTCGAACCCATGTCGCAGCGATTCATAGTCCTGTGCGCTAACTTCTAGGCTGCCTGTCATATACTTATTATATTACATGTCAAAGGTAGAGCTACTAGATGGCATATTTTAGTAGCAAAAGTGCTACTTTTGCAAGGCTTTGCTACTTTTCACTCGAAATGTACTACTTTTGGATGGTTTTGCTACTTTCGATGTTTGCATTTAAAATAAAAGTTATTTCAAATATTCTTTTAATTTGCTGGGGTTTTTTTTTTTTTTTTTTTGCTCATCAAAAATATTTGTATGGAATTAAAAAAATGTTTGGTTTTCATTACAAAATTGGAATTTTTTGATATGTGCTACTTTTGTAGGCAGGCCATCTGGTAGCCCTAGTCAAAGGCTAATCATATCTTTCTCTCATTTGTTTTGGTAAAGCGACAAAAAAATGGGCAATAATGTGCCCTATCTCGTGTGTCTCAAAAAACATATATGGCTACAGTATTAAGACATAAGAGACATGCGGTCTCTTTATCATGATTTTACATCTTGTTCTAGCAAGATATTATAAAAGCAAATGCGAAGTATCTTATTAATTTTGATACACATCTATTTAAAATACGTCACTGTTTTGTAAGCTATATTTTTGTCTTCATAACTTCCCCTGATGCTACTAGGGTATTTTAACTAATTTTTCTTTAGAAAGTGATGTTTTAGTAAACGTTATGTATTTCTTAACCTAATATTAGAATCTAAAAACAAAAACACATATTTTATATCATTCATTATGACAAATGTAGTACGTACCATTTTTGACCCGGTAGCGTAAGGGTTAAGATTTTTGTTAGATTTCTCTCTTAGTCTTGAGTCAACATAAACTATTAATAATAGTTAAATATTAGTTTTGGCCAGAAAATGTGATTTTGGCCTATAGTGCAATGCACTCAGTCAAGCGATGGAATAAAGTTGAAAAGAAATATACCAATAAAATACACTGTAGGTAAATTTTCAACTTTTGAAAAGACACACAAAAACGCCGAGACATCCAAACTTATTTTTTGGTCGTAAAACACGGTGGCATACTCAGTTTTTTTTCCATTAGATCAAATTCTCGAGATATTCGCGATTTATATTTCGTCACTTTAAAGCCCTTGTTTTAGCAATATTTTTCTTATATATTTAGAAAAAGACATCGAAATCGATTGAAATTCGGTACATAGGTTCATATGAACCTAAGCATTAGACCTATCGCACACCTATGGCACACGCCCAAAATTACGCCCACCTCCCATATCACCCACAATTGTGAAATCTCAATAATAGGAGTTATGTGTGATATAAAATTTCTATATGTGTATGGAGTATTATTATCCATCTGAAAACCAAAACGCCTACGCATACGCCCACCTCCCATACCACCCACACTAGTTTTTGCTCAATAACACTAGTTTACAAATTTCAAGATCTGGTTTCTCATATACTTTTTTCCATGTATTTTGGAGCGTAGATTTCAAAAATGGCAACAATTTTTTTTCTTAAGAATCGTTTTTGAGATATCCCCAAAAAAACCCCTTTTTCGGCACTTTTTTCATTTATTTGGCTTTATCTATATATTTTATTCACGGATTTTATAGCTAGACTCTATGGCCCATAATTATAGTCGCAAAATTAAGTTAAAACCTGGTTTTTACCCAAAATCGAAGAAACAGAGTGACCCCATAAAAAAAAGAAAAACTTGCATTAAATTATGAGAAGATTTCAAAAAATAGATTACCCTGCGTTATTGATACAAAATATTATAGACACAGTGAACAAAAGGAATAATAAAAAACTCGAAAACACAAGGCAACGTGGCGAAGTGGTTAGGACTCTGAACTCATAGCTCTTAATGCGTGGGTTCCATACTCGTAAATGTAAATGTTATTTTTATTGATATCAATGAAAATAAATGTTTCTTTAAAACCTGGTTGTAAATATTTAAAAGCACGTTATCCTGCTTTTAAATTTAAAACGTGCTTATAGAAAAAAAATCATATTTTCTGACGAGAATCGAACCCACGTACTGTGGGCTATGCGTTCACAGTCCTAACCGTTTCACCTCGCTGCTTTGTAAATTCGATTTTTTTATTATTCCTTTTGTTTTCTGTGCCTATAATATTTTGTGTCAATAACGCAGGGTAATGTATTTTTAAAATTTTTTCATAATTTAATGAAAGTTTTTTCTTTTTTTAATGGGGTCACTCTGTATTTTAAATTTTGAGTAAAAACCAGGTTTAAACTTAGTTTTGCGACTATAATTATGGGCCTGTGCTTATAAGAGGTCTTAATTATTTATAATTATGTATTTCATTTTGAACGACGCGTGCCGATAAGAGGTGAACGGACAACTAATCATAACATACAAATAATCATTATTTAGAAACCTAATAAACCAAATGTCAATTGCAAGAATGTAGAAATAAAAGAAGCTGTTGTTATTTTCTTGTGCGATCGCTTTTTTCTTCTTAGGAAAAACGATGTTTTTGTTGTAAATGTTTTATTGAGTTAAACAACGTCCACAGCGGACTACAAGTCACAAGCAAACGAATCTAAGTCATTTCGTTGTATCGTTCTGTTTCGTGCTACTACTACTGATGAGTTGCAGAATGTCAACTTGACCTATACTTGTCAGTAAGTCCAATGGTCTGACGTCAAATTTTTTGAAAATCCACTAAGACCTATCTCTGCCTTAGGTCCAACATAAATATCTTTAACATTTGATATCAGAGTGTAAAATTTTCTACCGCCTTTTTATAAAAATGTGTCATTAAAAATGGAAACTACATTTTCATGTTCTATATACATATATGTTACCAGCCAAACTAGTTTTGAGGATAAACTAGGTTTTCCTAGACCAAACTCATTCATCCAAAGGACTATTAGCTTTTGACGGACCGCAGCAGTTTGTAAATTTTGGGACTTTCACTTGTAAGTCTCAGTATGTATGATAAGAAGTAAAAATATGTTTTATTGGTCCAAAAATCATTGGCATCAAGCCTTCTGAGAAGAAATTAATACGGAAGTGGTTCCACTGTTCTGAAATTCGAAATAAAATGGGTCCCAAAATAAATTTTTTTAAGCACTTAAGTGCTAACAAATTCTGAAAGTGCCCATTGCGGAAGCACTGTTGGCTAAGTGATTTCGTGTAACGCAAAACGAGCGTCGCACAGTGTATGGATTTGTATGGAACGGCGCCCATAAATAATAAAAATTCAGCTAGACTCTTGAAATTTGGTACAGATTTTTTAAAGACAAAAACAATAAAAAATTGTGAATATGAAAACAATTGGTTCGCGGACACGCCCAACTGTCATACAAAGGTGGGATGTGGATGAGACGTTTTCTTCAAAACGGGTATCGTCTTTAATTAATTTGGCAATGCTGACCTCGGAGATCGTGCAAATTTTGCTATATCTCTTATAGTTTTCAAGTTATTAGAGAAAAAACACAAACGGTGGCCATAAACAGTAATAATAGCGCTGGATTCTTGAAATTTAGAACAGACGTTTTTATGTTAAGACAACAGAAATTTGTGGATATGATAAAAATAATCGGTCCATTGACATGCCTACCTCTCACACAAAGATGGGATATGGAGTAGAATTTTGCTAATAATAAGTATCAATTTCTATTAATTTGGCAATGTTGATTTTAAAAATTTGTGATATCTTTTATAACTAGTTTACAAAAAGAGAAAAACAGTTTTTCTACTGTTTTTGAAAAGCATTTGAATTTATATATTTTATCCCAACGGGGATGAAAAGGCGAAGAATATCCTAACCTACTCCCCTTACTTGAATGAAACTCCCTTCTGAATTTAAGCACTTCACCTCACACTGTAAGCTTTTACAACTATACAATTATTGTAAAGGATTGCAAAATGTGAAGAAATAAAAATATTTTTTTCTTCAATTATTGCAATAGAAAAAAATTCATAAAAAAAAATTATGAAAAACTGCAGCAGAAACTTTGGATTTTGGTTAACCATACGTTCTTACATAATATACAAAAAAAATAAGAAAATCCTAGGATATTTTTTTTACTATTAATTTGCAAAACTTTTGAAATATGACTTTTCAAGCTTTATTTTTAAAAAATCAGCTTAAGTCCAGGCCCGGACTGGTCATCGGGAGTTCGGGAAAATTCCCGGTGGGCCGCGTGGTCGTAAAGCCGCAGGGCCGCTACCTCTGATAATTCTATGTAGTAAGCCCAAATTCTATAACCCAATATTCCTTAGACAGCGAGTTGGAGGAAATGGATCTCTTGAAGTCGAGAGAATGCTAGTCTTTATATCGCATACAGGCGAGTGGGGACGAGTTTTAAATTTAAACGCTATAACCCAATTCTCCTCGGGCAGCAAGTCGGAAGAAAGCAAGTTCTTTAAAACTTCGTCCCCGCTCGCCTGTATGCTATATGTATGGACGAGCTGACACTCGCGAAGCCGCGGGGCCGCTATCGCTGACAAATTCTAAGTTTGTCGTAAACCTTTTCTTCATTATATAAATACGACAACTTAAACCTACTTAAGGGCCTCCGGGAGTTTTTTGAAAAATAAAGACACTTTTTTTAAATTTTTTTTTTTTTTGAAGCTGCATTTTATTGTAGACCAACATTTTTCTTACATAATTAAAGTACATATAGCTATTCAAGACTTATCCCCAATATTTTGGATGAACCAGTCTCCAGATATCTTACTCACCGCAAATTTTGAAGTCGTTCACGGCATTGCACTTTTCTAACTCATGGACAAATATTTTTGGACCAAAATTTCGGGGATCACCCCACGAACAACATTTCCAAATAAAAATAACTTTTAAGTTTGAAGAATTAAACCGCAAACTTCAAATCTTTATCTTATCTAAGCCACGCATGGTGGTGGCATAAAGTAGGCAGAGGTAGCTTTGTAAGTATGATGTCAAAAACAACTATTAATCACATTTTGGATATCATTTCCAATTTTGTAATGAATACTATCGCCAAAGAAATAAACGAATCGAATATACTATATAGTTAACATATGTTATAGTCATATAGTCTTATTGTCACCATTTACCCTACGATTCGTTCCCACATAGTCCAGACGCTGATGTAAGCACATCTAAGCTACTTGTTATTAAATAGATTGCAAAATGCAAGATCAACACGAAGCTTATGCATCGTGGTACGTGCAATACCAGCGTTCTGTGAGAACGAACAGTTTGGGTATTGGATATATCAAGTAACATTTTTAAGAATAAGAATAATAAGAATAAAAAGCAAAAGCAAAGTAGATTGTAATGTAATTTTTATTAATTTTATTTAAATAAAGTTCAGTTGAAACAAACCACTTACAATGTGTACTACATAATTGGCGCAGTCGGTGAAAAGAAACAAAATCTAAACAGTTAAATTGTTTAGTATTTGCAATAAACAGTCAAAGTGTTTGATTGTGAAAAGAACAAACAAAATCTTAACAGTTAAATAATTTAGTATTCGCAATGGACAGGCAAAGTGTTTAATTGCGAAAAGAAAGAAAAAATTTTAAACATCTTTAAAACAAGCACAAAAAGCTTTTCAATGAAAAACTGAAAGGAATCAAATTAAAGAGAAATATTTCCAACAAAAGAAAGAAAGGAAAAACATAAATTCGAAGTGCTGAACAGAAGAACTTTTTATACGTACAAGGAGACATCTAGAATACAATTCTGGAAATTACAGGAGCCAATCACAGAATAGGTCAAGAAACTTTAACAATAGCGAAAGACATCTAGAATACAATTCTGGAAATTACAGGAACCAATCACAGAATAGGTCAAGAAACTTTAACAATAGCGAAAGACATCTAGAATACAATTCTGGAAATTACAGGAACCAATCACAGAATAGGTCAGGAAATTTTAACAACGAAATACATCTAGAATACAATTCTGGAAATTACAGGAACCATTCACAGAATAGGTCAGGAAATTTTAACAATCAACGAAATAACCAAGATCGAAATTCTGCAAACTACAGAAATCAGACATTTGCAAATTCGGGCAATGCAAATGAAATAGAAGCTATGGACATAACCTCTAATGAAACCCGTCAAAATTTTCAGCGGGGCGAAACAAACAATTACCCTATATAGTGATACAAACAACAAAGAAGTTAATATTTTTAGTTGATACCGGGGCAGAAAGAAGCATAATTAACCCAAATAGTTGCAATCCAAAATGGCAATTAAGTTCAAAAAAATACACACTTAAAGTCCTCAACCGCTATATTGAAACACGTGAAGAATTTCGTTTTCCAATATTTTCTGAATTTAAGAAAGATAATTATTTAGTTTATTTTCTGGAGTTTAATTTCCATGACTATTTATTTCGACGAACTAATTGGAAATGATTTTTTACTAAACTTAAATGCAATTATTGACTATAAAAATCGACGTCTAACTACTGACGATACCCATATTCCTTTATTTTTAAATGAAGAGGAAGAAGCATACGCATACCAAATTAATAATCAAAAAATTTTGATTAGCGAAGTATCTGATAACAGAGGGCCAGTAATTGCTCCTTATCTCAACAACATAGACAAATCAAAACTTTCAAGTCTTTTACAGTCTTATAAGGACTTCGTTTATAAAGAAGGCGAGAAGTTAACCTTTACGAGTGCAATAAAGCACAAAATTTTAGCCAAGGACGACACTCCTGTTTATAGTAAGCTATATAGGTACCTTGAAGTTCACAGGGAGGAGGTCGAAAAACAAACAAAAGAAATGTTGGATCAGGGCATCATAATCCCTAGTAATAGCCCTTTTAACTCCCAATTATGGGTAGTCCCCAAAAAAGTTGATAACAGTGGTAAGCAAAGATGGCGCATTGTTATCGACTGTCGAAAACTAAACGAAAACACTATCAACGATCGTTTTCCAATACCATTAATGGAAGATGTGTTCGACAACTTAGGAAAATGTAACTCTTTACAACATTGGACCTGGCCAAAGGGTTCTATCAAATAGAAGTTGACCCGAAGGATAGGTAAAAAACGGCTTTTTCCACTAGACAAGGGCATTACAAATTTACGAGAATGCCTTTCGGCTTAAAAAACGGTCCTGCAACATTTCAGAGATTAGTAAATGAAGCTCTAAAAGATTTTATAAACAAAATCTGTGTTGTCTATTTAGACGAAATTTTGATTTTTTCAACTAGTTTTGAAGAGCATTTGGTGTCTCTAAGGAAAATTTTTCAGAGACTCAGACAATGCAATTTAAAGATTCAACCAGACAAATGTAATTTTGCTGAGGCTACAACCAAATATTTAGGTCATGTTATAACAAATAACGGTATCCAACCGGATGAAAGTAAAATTATAGCAATAAATAAAATGAACATTCCAACTAATACTAAAGAAATAAAACAGTTTTTGGGAATTACGGGTTACTACCGTAAATTTATTAGAGACTACTCAAAAGTGGCTCATCCAATGATAAAATACTTAAAAAAACGGTACAAAAGTAAACACGAATGACCCAGAGTACATTAACGCGTTTCGTAAGCTGAAAACCCTCCTTACAAACGAACCAATTCTCAGAATTCCAGACTTTAATAAAACATTTACCTTAACTACAGATGCATCCAATTTTGCAGTCGGTGCAGTTCTTAGCCAAAATCACCACCCTATTTATTACGCATCCAGAACTTTGAATAATCATGAAACTAGATACTCCGCTATTGAAAAATAACTTCTGGCTATTGTGTGGTCCATTAAATATTTTCGTACTATTTATATGGGCGTAAATTTGTAGTACAAACGGATCACAGGCCGCTAATATAGCTTAAAAGAGCCAAACATGAAACTTCAAAGATGGAAGCTCATGTTAAACGAATATAATTTCGACATAAACTACATCAAAGGAAAAGAAAATCAAGTAGCTGATGGGCTCAGTAGATATACAAATATAAAATCAAACCTAAATAACAATGGTAATATTAACGATGATGGTAATATTATTAGCGATGAAAGTTTTATGAATTTAGTGAACCCAAGAGTAATAAATTACGAAGTGAACAATAATGAAGATAAGGAAGATGATAATTGCAGTATGGACGTAGAAGTCATATCTACATCTCAGGTTACATATTAATAACTACAAAACCTATCAACGTCTACAAAAATCAGATTTATTCAAATAAAGGTGAATGCGAAAAGTTTTTCACAAAAATTATTCAAAGGAAATGTCAAAATCACGTTATTGTAAACGAAGGATCTAATCTTCTGGAAATAATGGGGAAAATAATAATTGCAAAAGGATTAATGTGTATTTATTGCGAAGAAGATGCACTATTTATCGAATTTCAGGACGTGTTCATAAGACATTTCCAAAATAAAAATTTAAGGATTCTGAGATCAAACATTAAATTAAGAGACATCGTTGATCAAAATGAAATACTTTCCATCATAAAGGATGAACACAATAAAAATAACCATTGTGGTATAAATGAAGTTTTTCTTGAATTAAAACAGCATTATTTTCACCCAAAGTTATATAATATAATAACAAAATTTATTAACAACTGTGAAATATGTCAATTAGCAAAGCATGATCGACAACCTATTAAGATTCCTTTTAAAGTCACTGAATCATCCACAAGATTCAACGACATAGTTCACAAGGATATTTGGTTTCCATGTAAAAATACCTACTTTTTAACCACCATCGATAAATTTTCGAAGTATGGTATGCTACAATACATAAATTAAACGACAGGACATGGATATCCATTCTTTCAGCAATAAAAGAAAGAATTCGATCCTTAGGAAAGATGTGAGAGGTGTATGCTTCACAACTCTGTAGATCTTTTTCTAAAAGAAAACAACATTGCTGTACATAGAACTATGGCTCACAACAAACCAGGAAATAGCGATATTGAAAGATTGCACGGTACCTTAAACGAGCATCGGAGGTTAATGACATTTTCTAATCCGGAGGACTTTGATGATCTGGAAGACAAAATTCACAGCGCTATTATTATTTATAACAGAACTATCCATTCAACAACCAAAATTAGACCTATCGACTTTATTATGAAAAATTTTGATATGAAAAGTTATTCAAGGACTTTCAGAAAAGCTCTTAGAAAACAAAATAATTAAAATAAACGAAAAGCGTGATAGAAGTCAACGGAAAATCTCGTTAAGAATAGAATTCTTTTTTTTTTTTTTTTGTAATGATGTTTGGATACATTTGCTTATTTCAATATTTCTTTATCTTTATCTCCTTGTTCTATTTAATAATGCTTCTAGTTGTTGATTTTCTTACTGTTTATGACTTATGATGCTGATGGTAGTTGATTGGAATCAGAAAATTATAATTGATATATGGAGTAAGCAGTTTTGTGGTCTAAAAGTTGTGCATTTCAACTCCCGGAGTCTAAATGCGGCCAATATGGATTCTATCAGATATTTATTTGAAAGCTCAGGAATTGATGTGATATGCGTCTCTGAAACTTGGTTTCCTAAAGAAGTCAGTGACTGTTACCTTAATATATGTAATTATAATCTCTTTAGGAATGATAGATCACATAAAAGGATAGAGATAAGTGATAACAATATCAAAGTTCTGGTGTCTTGCGTATATAATCCGCACAGAGCCTACACTCTTGAAGAATTATTTTCTGACCTGACTTTGCGATTGATTGAATTTGATCATTATGTATTGTGTGGTGATTACAATATCAATTTATTGTCTAGAGACTGTCTTGTTGAAAGATTATGATCACATTAGTGCTTCTGGCTTAGTTGCTGTCAATTCCGTTATGCCTACTAGGTTTGCAAACAATGCAAGTCCTAGTCTTTTAGATTTTTTTGTCGTGTCGGACAACACTGAGGTGCTTAAATTTGATCAAATTTCATTTGTTTCTGATCACGACTTGATTTTTTGCAATCTTAATATAATTTATGCCGTAAAGCTGTTGTGAAAACCATTTCATTCCCAGATTTTAATGCAATTGATTTTATTTCTTTATCTGATGAATTGATCAACATGGACTGGAACGAGTGCTTGTACGCTAGTTCTGTGGATGCTAAGTTAGAACTTTTTAACAATAAAATTCTTAACATTGTTGATGCCCATATTCCTATACGAACATTTCAAACGAAGAAGAGTTCTTGTTCTAGGTTCACAGCTCGTGTAAAGCAGTATCTAAAATTAAAAAATAGGTTGCATGACAAGTGGAAAAGAAAACCTTCAATTGAAAACTGGACAGCATATAAGCGTGGGCGTAATGATGCTGTTTCCTTTGTTAGACAGTCCAAAAAGAAATTTTATTGCTCCAAGCTTAACATATCGTTTCCTACGAAGAAATTGTGGAGTAATTTAAAACAGCTTGGTGTGTATAAAAAAGAAAAACCTGATTGCTTTGTTGAGCCTTGTTGTGTTAAACGATTATTTTATTGAAAGTAATTCAAATAAAATCCTTAGCGTATATGAGCCTAATTTAAATAATCTATATGCTTCTGCGGAACGATTTGAATTCCATGTAGTTGATGAATATAATGTCTACAAAAGCATTATGAAAATCAGATCTAATTCTGTAGGTAAAAATGGAATTTCCATTAATTTCCTAAAACTTATTTATCCGTATGTGCTAAGGCCCATCACGCACATAATAAACCACTGCATTGCCACCTCCTGTTTTCCTAGCATGCGGAAGGTGGCCATTGTTATTCCGGTTCCAAAGAAATCAGCTGCATCCACCCCTTCAGATTTTAGGCCTATTAGTATCTTGTCATCCTTGTCCAAGCGTCCATCTTTGTGAAGCGCTCTTGGCTGATCAAATTACACAACACATAAGCATGAAAAATCTGCTGTCTCCGTTGCAGTCAGGCTTTCGTGCTGGGCACAGCTGCTCAACAGCTATGTTAAAAATCATGGATGATATCCGTATTTCTTATGATTCAGATCAGCTAACTCTTCTCTGTCTCCTTGATTTTTCAAAGGCCTTTGATCGCGTTAATCATTCAATATTGTGTAAAAAATTTAAGCTTTGCTTTGGTTTCTACGATAGTTCCCTCCGACTTTTGAAAAATTACTTGGAAAATAGGTCACAAAGGGTGAAGGTAGGTGAATGCTTCTCTGACTACAAGTCCTGGATCCTTGCTGGTGTTCCACAAGGTTCTGTATTGGGTCCTCTCTTATTTAGTATGTTTATTAATGATGTATTCTTAGTGTGTAGCAACGTTAAAATGCATTCCTATGCTGATGACATACAAATGTACTTATCTCGACGCACTGGGCTTATTGATGATCTAGCTTGTAGATTCAATGAAGAACTATCCTTCGTTGATAAGTGGGCTGTTAATAATGACCTTATCTTGAATCCCAGCAAATCTTTTGTATTACCGATCAATCGAACAAAAGTAGACTTTGATTCTATTTGAGCTCTCAGCTCAAATCGGTTGATAAAACTTCTTGCCTTGGATTTAATTTGAACTCCAGCTTATCATGTTCAGATCACATCAACCATGTGGTTAGCAAAATTTACTTCACATTGCGTACCTTAAGTCACATATGAAATATAAAACTTTATAAATGCTTTTTGCAAAAGATAATTGCTAATGTGCTCATTTAGTACATTTCAATGCAAATTAATTTATAAGATCATTTCATAAAAGTCAATTTATTTTGGACTTTCCGCCTAGGTATATGCTACACTACCGCATTTTGTATCAAACATATTAATGAGTGCGCCTTATCTAACAGTTGCTTAGAACATTTTTGGTGTACAAAGTTCAACTTTGAGCCCACTGTGCCACTAAACCCAAAAAAAATTTACAACTTTTATATTTTTTTTTTCATTTCTTAAGTATTATCTGACAATTTTCTTAAAAAAATATTCAATCCATAGCACTTTCATTTTCTTCTTATTTATGGTAACGATTTACCACTGTACGTCGACAAGCTACGAAGCGGCGTCGATTGATACAAACAGCTGTAAATAAATTATTTTGAACTTTTGGAGCAACGGCGAGCGACGAAAAAAAATCGTACGTGAAAATTAATGTATGTTGCACCAATGAGTAAAGATTAAAAATGAATTTTAGTCATCATTTGGGATGGCCCCGGACCAATTTAAGAAAAAAAATGTTTACACCAATTAATGAGGAAATATCAAAAATGGACTTTTATCAGAGTTTTGAAAGGTCCTGGACTCCGTTTCCGAAAAAAAAACTATCTGAAACAATCGATGCGGAAAGGTCAAATTCTCTGTGACATACCGATATTAAAGGTCAAAGGTAACAAAAAACTTTTTTTTGCTATTATCTTGTTTCCTAATAACCTGTGACAAATTCAATTTGCACAAAAATAAATTCCTATCGTTAATCACGTAAGTTCAACCGTTTGCGAAATATTTATAGGCTACTGAATATGTCGTAAGAAACAGGGCAATAAGGAACTAAGACGTTCACAGGTTCCTATTGCAGGAATCGATCAATGGGTCATTTAAGAAGAAAAAACCGCGGAGTGGTATTAAATTAGAGAGTGGAAATTGGAGATATGGGGGAAAATGCACCCTTTTTAGTTCTATCAATATATCTCGAAAAAAAGCACTATTTTGATGTAGTTTGCATGTCACTTTTAGTAGAGAATTGAATTTCCCATCGAAATGGGTTATTTTCAAAATTTTGAAGACATATTTTTTATGCCAAAAATGTTTAAACAAAAAAAAAAACAAAACTTTGATTTTTTTTTCTTTTTTTGCTTTTTTGCCTCTAACTTCTTTTGGGTCAGAGATAGGTACAGACATTGCTGAATAGAAAAAAAAGAAGACAAAATTTCTTTTAAGGTGATGGATCAACAAATTGTTTTGCTAAAAATTGACGGAAATATGGCCACTCGAACATAGCTTTAATTTTAATTTTTATCTTTTTCATACAGATATTGTTTTAATTTCTCATAAAGAAAGGTACTTTAAGCTTATTGGCTAATTAAACATACATAACAAATGTATGTGACCATGGTGCTAATATACATATTTCTTCAATAACATTCTCAAACTGTGTATCGATATCATTATCTATTAAGGCGGATTAAAATTTAAGTGGTCTGGAAACTCCAGTTTTCTGAAAATTCGTAATTTTACGCAAAAAAGTCCACTACACCATATGGCTAAAATGAATTTCGAGCCCGCGAGTTTTTATTTGAAAATTTGTATCATGTACATGTTGTTTTATTTTTTTTTCAAATTTTTGGTGATGGATTTTATTTATTTTTTCCTATATTATAGCTTGAGGAATAAAAATAATTGTCCCAACTATTGAGCTTCCTAGCTCAAACCTGTAAACGGCGCAGACATAGATTATGTCGAATTTCGTTGAAATTTTACGAAAAAAAAGTGGCTAAGTGACTTGTTGTTGCACTACAGGTGGCCATAGAAGCTATGGTTGCAGAAAATTACAAATTAAATGTTCCATATTTTGCAAAGAATATATGGGGATTAATTGCCATAATGTGCAAGTAGCCGATTTTACAGAAAATAATACTACTGAAGATATACATAGATGATGATATCGATATACAGATTGAAAATTTTATTGAAGAAATATATTAGCACCATGGTCACATACGTTTGTTTTAATAATTATGTATAACTAACCAATAAACTTAAAATACCTTTTTTATAAGAAATTTTTATTTATTTTTTTAAGCTTCATTTTCTTTTATTGAATCTTCTCTTAAGAGACTAACAATAAGTTTTAAAATCTTAAACTAAGTAACATTATTATACATTATTATTGTGAATTATGAATATATAATTTAATAATGAACTTGTCTCCAGAAACAAAAGTTAGCAGGGACTTATACTTCTTGTGTGGTAGGTGCAGCTTGTGTATGGCTCAGCACAGCGAATACTGGACGCAGCTGACGATCGCGTCTCCCCATATTCTTTGCCAGCCGAGGCGACCGAGGTCGCGGTCTTGGCTTGGTAGCTGAGACGAGCTAGGTCTCAGTCTACCCGAATGGGGGTTTCGAGTACCATAAAAACGATTGTCTTCGTGGTCGCCCAGACGA
This sequence comes from Tricholauxania praeusta, assembly GCA_949775025.1. NCBI lineage: Eukaryota > Metazoa > Arthropoda > Insecta > Diptera > Lauxaniidae > Tricholauxania > Tricholauxania praeusta. Next base: position 79,120,499 of record OX459030.1, read on the forward strand.
ACTTGGTCCCGGTCGACCAAGTTGGGAGTGATAAGTGCCTCCAGGACGTTCTTGAGGTGGTAGCCGAGATGTACTAGGTCCCGGTCTAGCACCCAAAGAAGACCGAGAAGACACTGTTTCAACTCTCTTCCTGCTAAACTCTCCATTCATCGGAAAGCGGTCGAGATGAGCTAGCTTGGCTGCGCTAAGTTGCCAAGGTTGGTTTGTAATGGAGGACTGTGCCCAAGACGAGCTAGGTCCCGTTACAAAGTCCTCATGTGACTCTTGATGATTACGTGTAGTGCCTCGGAGGGAGGGTAAAACGTTTGAGCTGTTTAGTTTCGTTCGGTGTAAGTTACTTGCATAGAAGGACGATCCTTTCTTTTTAATCTGGAGCGACCCTTTATGTTTGTTAAATTACGAGCCAACGGGTTCGGATGATGCAGCAACCTTATGGAGTAGGTTTGTTTGATTCTGTTAATTTCATCTTTTACCATGGGGATGCATAGATCTCGGTGAATGTTTTCTTTCCGTATATACCATGGGGCACCTGTAAATATTCTTAAGATTTTGGACTGAGCACGTTGTATTAGTTCAATGTTTGAGGAGCTGGCGTTACCCCATAATTGGATACCATATAACCAAATTGGCTTAATGATTGTTTTGTACAAAAGGATTTTATATACAAGCTTCAAATGGGAACGATGATTAATTAACCAGTGACGACTGGCGGTTTTTAACTTTAACTGCGTTTTTTTGGCTTCAATATGCTTACGCCATGTTAATCGTCGATCTAATTGAATACCTAGATATGTAACAATTTCACCCTGTGGGACTGAAATATTATTTAGTGCAATTGCAGGGCATTCACCACGCCTAAGAGTAAAAGTAACTTGCTTACATTTTTGCTCATTTATTTTTATGCGCCATAGCGATAACCATTTTTCTATAGATTTTAAATGAAACTGGAGGTTTCGAGAAGCTTCCAAAGGGCAACGGTTACAACTTAAGACTGCGATATCATCTGCGAATGTTGAGATGGTAGTGTTGGCACTGATTGGTAAATCTGAGGTATACAATACATATAGAAACGGTCCTAGTACGCTACCTTGAGCGACACCTGCTCTTACATTAAAGTGAGTTGAGATAAAATTCATGTGTTTTATTTTAAAAAGCCTGCTTTCGAGGTAAGAGAAAATATTTTATGAACATTAAGAGGCAATAGGTGTTCAATTTTTTGTGATAAGGCAAGCGTATGCCATACTTTATCAAACGCCTGTGCGACATCGAGAAATATTGCAGTGCAGTATTTACTGCGCTCATAAGCCTTTCTTATTTCATTTGTGATCCTATTAACCGGTTCGATTGTGCCGTGTTGTTTTCGAAAGCCGAATTGGTGAGGCGGTAATAAGTTTTTATCAGTAATATATGGCATTAATTTTGCTAGAATTAATTTTTCAAATAATTTTGACAAGCAAGGTAAAAGGCTTATGGGTCTATACGATAACGGTAGTGTACGATCTTTCCCATGTTTTGGTATCATGGTTATCAACGAGTTTTTCCATTCTTTTGAGTAATATCCGTATTGAATTATAGCATTAAAAAGCCTGGTCAGAAAGATGACACCTGAGTGAGGAAGTTCCTTAATCATTTTGGGAGTGATGTTATCACACCCAGGGGCTTTTTTATGACACATTTCTTGAATTAAACTGATTAAATTACTGCTAAGGAAACGCATTTGGATAGTATCGGTGTTTATTGGCAGTTGGGAAGGCATGAAACCTTGAATGTACGGATTTGGTTGAAAAACTATACTTAAGTGATTGGCAGAAGCCTCAGCCTTTTCTTCATCACTTCTAGCCCAATTTCCATGTAAGTCTCTTATCGGAGATTCACTTTCAGTGGAATTTTTTGCTGGCTTTCCACAAGGATTTTAGTCCATTAGCATTTGGGGCAAGTTTTGAGACATATTTTTGCTGTTCTTCGTCTTCTTTGTTTTTTAACGCAGACCTAAGTTTGTATGTAGCAATTTTTAGGTTTCCTTTAGAAGTTGGGGATCTATGGACCTGCCACTCTCGCCTTAACCTTCGCTTATCTGCTACAAGAATTTCAATTTCACTGTTAGTAAGGAAACGGTTTTTTGTATTTTTCTCAGCCTGATCAGGTGTTGAGTGCTCAGCAGCTGAAGACAGTATTAAAAACGGCAACAGCATCGTCAATATGCTCGTTGTGTTCTATCGAATAGGTTGAGTGGATGTGTGAGCTTATGTATTTTTTGTACTTTAGCCAGTCAGTCTTATGTATGTGATGTTAGTCTCATAGGGGGCTTAAGGTCAACTGATTTCTCTAGAAGGCAAAAAATGATTGGAGAATGATCTGAAGAGAGTTCAAAATTTATCTCGGCTGTTAATAAAAGGCTCTATCGATACCTTTTGTGATGGCGAAATCAATGAGGTCTGGGATTTTCCTTCGGTCGGCTGGCCAATGTATTGGTTGATCAGAAGAAGCATAGTCGAACGTGGTGCGATGTTTCATTAACATATTATTTAATTGTTTGCCTTTAGGGCTTATAAGACGAGACCCCAGTATGTATGTTTGGAGTTAAAGTCTCCAGCAGCTAAAAATCTAGTTCCCAAGGTATCGAAAAATTCTTTGAATTTTTCCTCACTGATTGCGAATCGAGGTGGGCAGTAGACTGCCGAAACAGTAAGGGTTTTGGAATGGTTTTGTAGGCAAATAGAGGTAGCCTGAAGATAATTTTTGGAAAAGGGTTCTAAGCAGTAGTGTTAAGGGCGATTTCGAACTAAAATTCCTGAGCCCCCGTGAGCTTTGCCATCAGGATGATTGGTTTTGTAGAATTTGTATCCTGGTATATGAAAATTTTGCTTGTCTGTCAGATGAGTCTCTGAAACAAGCATTAAATCAATTTTTGCATGGGTTACATAATGAAAAATTTAATTTTTATTTAGACTGATGCCGTTTGCATTCCAAACACAAATTTTTAGCTGACTTATTTTTGCGCAATCAAAATTTGAAGTAGCTGGTTTTGCGTTTTAACTAGATCTTGTAGAGTTGATTGCATTGAAACCATAAATTGATTCAGGGTTTGAGTTAAGTTTGTGATCTGTTTTTCCAAGCTACTTTGTTGAGGGTTTGTTGTTCCTGATCTGAGCGCATTTGCATATGAAATAGCTGGATTTACTGGATGCGCAGTGCTTTGTTGCTGGACAGAGTTATTGGTTGGGAATATATTTTGAATTGGGTTTCGGTTTACTTTCCTTTTTTCAGAGATTCTAGCTTTTAGCTCTTTATAAATAGGACAACCCCTGTAGTTTGCAGTGTGATCCCCTTGGCAGTTAGCGCACTTCTTTAAACTTATATCTTTTTTCAACTTGTTTGAACACTTAGAAATGTGGTGAAGTTCTCCACAAGCGACACAGACAGATTGAAGGGTACAGTATGTTTTTGTATGCCCATACTCTTGGCAGTTAGTACACTGTACCGGACCGTTCCTTTTATGGGGTTCCTCTACCACCACCCGACGGTGCAGCAAATATTAAAGTTTATAAATTGGGTGGACCTTATTCTTTTTTAATTTAGTAGAATCAGAATAAAGATCAACCTTAAACATAGGTTGTGGAACCTTATCCTTGTTTACTATATTTATTACAGCCTTTGCATCGAAATTTTTCAGACCTAAAGCTTCTTTGATTTCAGCAGGGTTAACAGAGGATTCAATACCCTTAATAACAACTGTAATACCTTTACTGCTTTTAAGCTGGTATGTGTAATAAGATTTATTACTGTCGTTAAAGTTTTTCGCAATAATGCGGAAATATTCCTCGCTTTTTACTTGAATCTTCGTTTCATGAAGATTACCTCTAGTTAATTAAACAATAAAAAAGGTATCTTTCCCTATAAGCTGTGTTAGCTTTGCCACTAAAGCGTTTGAGCTTCGCTCACGCAAATAAATTGGAGTCGGCTTAAAAGTTTTGGGTGGTTCACTATCATTGTTTTCGTCAAGTTCGCTTAATGGTGCAAATCGATTGCCAGATAGAACATTTGAAGGTGTTACTAAATTGTTAGTTTTATTTATCTTTGAATTTCCTACATTCCCTTTTTGAGGGCTGAGCTTTCGCTTTGAATTCAAAGTTACGTAACGATCTATACCAGTTTGAACTTTATTTTTTCCTTCAGTTGATCGATTTTATGAGAAATGAAACCAATATCTGTATGAAAGGGATAAAAATCGAAACAAAAGCTATGTTCAAGTGGCCATATTTCAGCAATGTCTGTACCTATCTTTGACCCAAAAGAAGTTAGAGGCAAAAAAAAACAAAATTTTGTTTTTTTTTTTTTTGTTTGAACATTCTCGGCACAAAAAAATGTTTTCAAAATTTTTTAAATAAACCATTTCGATGGGAAATTCAAATTTTTACAAAAAGTGACTACAAACTACACTCAAACCTGTCAATAAAAGGCACCGCAGATAAGAGAATCCTGCTTATAAGAGAAAAACAAAGAAATTAAAAGAACCGTAGTTTGAACTTTCATACGAATTATTCTGCCAATAACAGAACGTAAGGGAGCCTGCCAATAAGAAAATGAGATGAGACTCGTTCGAAATTGTGTTTAAGCAAAAAACGTTGTTGATTTGTTTTTTTTTTTTTGTTGATGCTCATTATTTTCTTCGAAATCGATCGGCTAACGGTTAACTGTTTTGTTTGTTGTTGTTGAAATCGTGGGTGACAGTGAATGATTGTCATTTACATTTCGTCCTAATTGATTCGCAGTGAAAAAAAGTAGATGTGCGCGTTGCTGTATTTCATATCTTGTTAAATTGTAAAACTGTTATATCGTGATGTTGCGTAAAAAAGAAGAAAAAATCATTCGAAAGCGATTGTCGCTCAAAGAAAAAATTGAAATAATCGAGCAAAGAGAAAAAAATGTGTCCGTGAAAGACTTAATGAAAAAATACGACGTTGGGTTGGGTTTTCGACTGTTTATAAGATCGTCGAGAAACGAAGTGAATTGTATGAAGAGTTTTTGTCAAGTAATACTGACGGGAAAAATAAAATTCGAAAAACCGAACATGACAACATCAGCGAAGCAACGATGAAGTGGTAAAAAGTGGCGCATTCGAAGGGTCTTCCTATTTCGGGCCCATTATTGCAAGAACAAACTCTAAAATTCGCTGCCCATTTCAGCGATTCAACTTTCAGAGCATCTAATGGATGGTTGGAAGCGTTTCGAAAACGCAATTCGCTTGTTTTTAATTCAGTGTGTGGTGAAGCGCGTGATGTCAATCAAACGGTTGTAGACGATTGGAAAAAAAATTGCCGATGACCATTGCTGGATATGATAAAAAAGACATTGCAAATTGCGACGAAACTGCACTTTTTTTTTCGTTTACAGTCAGAGAAGACGACAAGAGAGACGAACAATGATACAATTTAAATTAAATTTAAAATAAACAAATAATATGTACATATAATACATATAATAAATAATATGTACATACTTAGTACCAAATTTTCAATCTTGCCTTTCACTGCGAATAAGAGAAAACCTGCGAATAGGAGAGAAAAAAAAAAGAACCAGAGCAGTCTCTTATTGACAGGTTTGAGTGTATATCGAAATTTTGTTTTGTTTCCAAGATATATTGAAAAAACTAAAAAGGGTGCATTTTCACCCATATCTCCAATTTCCACCCTCTAATTTTATAGCACTCTGCGGTTTTTTCTTCTTAAATGATCCATTGACCGATTCCTGCAATAAAAACCCGTGAAAGTCTTAGTTCCTTTCTTTATGACATAATCAATAGCCTATTAAGGCCTAAGGTTAAAAATAGGTTTTACATTATTTTACATTATATCATGAGAATGTATGAAACATTTTTTATACAAAGTCGTATGAGTTATCGCAGACGAAAACATCTAATCGATAAAGTTGGCTCAGCTTAGATTTTGCTCAAGCTTTGTAAGAATCTTTTTTCAGGGGTTCCAAAGAAGGAAATACATCTGCATTTAATTTTCGGATGCGTCAGTTCACGCCAGGCCGAATTGCAGCATTTAAAAAACGCAATTTTTATGCTTCAATGTTTTAACTGTAAAATTTTTTCTGTTTAAGATATAGACACACTTGAGACGGCATCTTAAAGCTTAAAGGTCATAGTTTCTTGTACAAAGAATAAAAATTCACACAATCAGTATACGCGACAAATTATACGGTTCTAAAAATATATGTTTTTTACTAATTTTTCGTGCCTACTGGCTCCAATGTCGCGACTTTTTAACGCAAACAATTAATAATTCTCATAAACCAAGTACACATATTGGGAAAAAATAAAATTTACAATTGCCTCTTTCAACCTACTCTGTATAAAAAAAATCTCTGTTTCAAATTTCGAACTTTTGAAAAATCGCATTTTTTGGGCCATTATATCAACATGCAGAGGACGAGATCAATATATGAAATTTACTGGATATTTAGTTCTAACCGTGAATTTCAAAAGCCTCTAAGCTTGTTTTGATATTTTTATCCTTTCCACGTGTTCAGGTGACTTAAAAGAAGCAAGAAAACAAATAAATTAAAATAAGTTTATTGTTTGAATTTCGAACCCAAACACCAATGGTACAAATGAAAGGGGGAAAAAACTACAATTGAGGGGTGGACGAACAGTACGGCACATGCCAAGTTGCTAAAAATGTTCAGAAATTGCAAAAAAACGGTTTATTTCTCTGAATTAATTATAGGAAATCCTTTACTTTCTTACTTGATTTTTCGCAAAATTATTAATTTGGAGTACTCGTATAAGATGAAGTATGTACAATCTTTTCATTGGATAAATGATCAAGCTATTCCACATCCTTTTGTAATTTATTTTAAGGAGAAAAAGGATCAATTATCCGTAGACCGATGTTAGGGTAGTTTTCGACCAATTTTTTTTTTTTTTTTTTCATTTCGAAAACTATTCGCTGTGGGTCTGTGTTTTCGTTACTTTGTCAGAAGATATGTTATGAATAAAAACATGTAGTGTCAGAGTTTATGGATAGTTGTCCTTAAGATTTTTTCGACTTTAGGACTTGCTTCACCATTCGCTTCGTTTTCGACCCGTAAGTATTTTTCGATGATATTGGATTGAAAGCAGAATGGCAATTTTGTGCTACTTCTCACTGCAAGAGAGCATGTGATGGTGCAGGAGGTACAATTAAAAGGATTGTGAGAAAAGCAATTACTAACAATTGTTCAAGCTGGTGAAACTTTTCTATCGGAAAGATTTTTTAAATATGAATACCATCAAAATTTGAGAATGTATCATAGTTTTGCTCCTGTCTCTCACATCAATTAAAAGCACGAAAATAATCAGCTTCCGATAATTTTAAAACTGTTAATATTGTAAGACCCCGTAAAATGTAAATGGCCAAAACTTAAGCACCTTCATAGTACTCATAGTACATTTTATATAAATAGCAAAGTAAAGGTTTTCCTCTAATTAATTGAAAAAAATAAACCGTTTTTATTTAGCGATTTCTGAACTGTTCGTCGACTCCTCAATTGTGTTTTTTTTTTCGCTCTCATTTGTGTTTGGGTTCGAAATTCAAGCAATAAACTCACTTTAATTTTTTTGTTTCGCTGCTTCTTTTAAGCCACCTGAACACGTGGAAAGGCTAAAAATATCAAAATAAGCTTACAGGCTTTTGAAGTTCACGATTAGAACTAAATATCCTGTTGATAGCCCAAAAAATTCGATTTTTCAAAAGTTCGAAATTTGAAGCAGAGATTTTTTTATAAAGATTGAGCTGAACGAGGCAATAGTAAATTTTATTTTTTTCCTAATATGTGCACTTGATTTATGAGAAATGTTAATTGTTTAATAGCCGAACAGTCGCGACATTTTAGCCAATTAAAAAGCAAGAAAAATCAGTTAAATACATATATTTTTAGAACCGTATAATTTTTCGCGTATACTGATTGTGTGAATTTTTATTCTTTGTACAAAAAATTAATGATATTTTAGCTTTAAGATGCCGTCTCAAGTGTGTCTATGTATGTTTTAAGCAGAAAATTTATACAGCTAAAAATATTACAGCACAAAAATTACGTTTTTTAAATGCTGCAATTCGGCCCGGCGTGAACTGACGCATCCGAAAATTAAATGCCGTTGGATTTCCTTCTTTGGAACCCTAAAAAAGATTCTCACAAAGTTTGAGCAAAATTCAAAACAGTGGAGCAACGAAATTTCTATTTTTTAGATGTTTTCATCTAGAATGACTCACATACAGTCAGTCAAAAAAGTTTAGAAACGTCAAGATTTCTTTTTAAGAATTAACAAAAAATACACTTATAAAGTAAAAAAAAAAATATTTTACCTCTGCCATGATTTTCTTTGTTACATATTATTTTCAAATCAACAACAAAAATTAAAATAAACAACTTTCCCGTTAGAGTAAAAAAGAAAGAAGTTTAATACCATACGAAATTAGAGTCAAAAATGTTAAGAAACGCAGTTAGTAGTTTAGTTAGTAGAAAAAAGCATTTAAATCACGTTAGGAACGTTCTGTCAAAGTGGAGGTACAGAAAAACTCAGATATATCAGCTCCTTTGCTTCTGCATCCTCCGGCTCACAGTGGGTTGGAATGGCCTGTTTTCTTGAATCAATTCGGGAAAGCTATGTTCGGATAATTTTTCGTTATGTTTTGGTTAACACCATAAGAATTAATGAAAAAAATAATATTTTTCAGGACTATTTGAGCAAGATTTTATTAAATATTACCAGATATTAGTGTAAGTAAATAGTGCAAGGAGGACAATATGCTAACTCAAACATTACATTTTAAACATCTCATAGTAAATCATTATCGTCATCATTATCATCATCAACAGCATCATTATCATCATCATCATCTTCATCATCACCATCATCATTTAAATAGTATTTGTATAATTAAATCAATTGCCTGCTCTGGCAAGCTTTGAACCTTCTTTGTAGGCAATTTTCGCATTCTTGAAATAATTGAATTGTTATAATAAAAAAAATTTCTTGATTTGATTTTTCGCGACTGCACTTTCGTGAATGATACTCCCTTTATTTTTTAAAATCTTTATTTCGAGCTTATTGCGTTTCTTCCGATAAGGTAAACCTATTGGGCACAATTACGGGTTCGTATTTGTGCAAGTTGGGAGGCATATCGTAATAAGGATGAGTTTCAACAAAATATCGGCCTATATTGCTTGCATATATTTAACCTTTTTCATTATTAATTTCATGGCCACTGGATACAACAATAAGCAGCACGTGCCCTTTTTTTATTATTTAATTAACATATATTTTTGTTATTTCCGCAGATTTTTCAGCGTATAAAAAAAAAACGTTTTGCCTTATTCCCATCATTCATGTTTGCAAAACCAGGTTTGAGTTGGTAAACTATTAATCCTATACTGCCGTACTAAGCGAAAAAGACGTATCTGAAAAAAAAAAATATCCTAGATTCTTATGGCATCGGATAGCTTAAGAAATTACGCGTCTAATGAAATACTCCAAATGTCGGCATCTTTGTTCAATCATATAAAAAATCCACTAAGAAAATTTCCTCTATCTCAATTTTACAGGTATTACAGGTATATATGACATAAACAAAACATCCATTATTTCGAAATTAATTTTTTTGAGATATGTCTTTTTCGCTTAGTACGGCAGTATAGACTCTTTAAATTTTTTCTGCATTAATTTTTTTTTTTGTTTCAGCTACTATTCTTTTTTCAGAATCAGTTCTATCTAGCCTGCCACTTTTTTAAAGGTAATTTGTATGCATCGTGCAAAAGGCATTCAAAAACCCTAATCCAGCTATGAAAAATGGAAAGGCCAAATCTTTAATTTTCTACATTTAAAGGTCTTTGGATCATGTATTCTATATTATTAAAGTCCTTACTAGTGACACTTATAAAATTATTCTAATTTTGGCTTAAAAACAACCTTTTACCCGATTATTAGCAACTGCACAAAGCTATACGTATCACTGCTTGTAAAACAAAGAATATTATTAACCCAGATATGCAGACGAGCGCTTTAATGCAAAAATCTTCGTATTTTTTCCTAATTTAATTTGTTCTGAGGGAATAACTTACAAAACTAAAGAAAAAATTAGCTTGGATTTTGAGTCCGTACTCGCTCGGCACATAAGTATGAGTAGTAAAGGCAGTATTTTTTTTCAATTTCAAATTGTTTATTATTCAGTTATGTTGATGTACTTAGTAAGTAAAAAAAAAAAAAAATTATTAGAAAAATTATTTGGTGGTGTGGTAATCCTTATTCAATGAAGCGATACGTCACATTCATCTTCACACTTTTGCTAATTTCACAAAACTGAAAACTCCTATCCAAAAAAAAAACATCCAAGTAATTGCTCTAGACAAAACTTATCAACGCACGGTTTGTTGACCGCTATGTTCAGTAGCACCACGATAAGTTGGTTAGAAAACTTAAAGAACAGGTTACGCAGAAACCTGAATATAATAGGTGTACTACATGTAGTACGCTCGGCATATCCTGGTTAAAAAAGCAAAGCAACAACAATTAATATACCGAAAGAAGAAAACAAATTAATTAAAAAAATAACAGCAGCAGCTGTTGCGGGATTAATTGAATTTTTTGGTAATTTGACTGATGCAGGACTTGCATAAAAAAACACATTACTTCTAAAAGTAGCAAAAAGGCAGCGTAAGATTTTACAATATCATAATGATTTGTCCCATCTTTAAAATAAACTAAAAATTACGACACGAATGCACACGAATAACAACTACTTATGTATCCACTTAAAATATAAAAATCAAAATTTTGTCTTGCACTTCCAATATAAATAACAAAAATTGAAACACTTTCATACGCAATTTTTTACACAAATATTATCGAAATATTTGCGAAATAACCTGAACTTGATAATTCCATAGCATAGCATTGTTGCGTTGCTAACAAACTTAAAAAAAGTTAGATTTTGTTTCAGAATTGCGAATATATTGAATCAATAATTTACGTAAAAACACACATTAACACTGTATGCAGTGGAAGTCGAGGGACATCGATTGGTATCAACCAAGGGCAATTTGGGATCTTTGAGCTCGGATCTGGCAACAGATTTTGGTCCACAGGTCTGGGTTTCGAGATAGTGATAAAACACGGTTACTAACGCTTTCCTACGACAGATTTTAGGCCTGAAAGGTTTGGTGTCTGACGCAAAGTTGCTCCTCGTGAGAAGAACAAAAATTATTTTCATTGACTTTATTCATCTAGCATCACTGTTTCACTCTTCTATTGATTATTTTAGTCAACTTAACGGTTATCTCGAAACTCTGGTAAGTAGGCAAAAATCCGATGGAAGATTCGAGCTCAGCAACACCAAATTACCCATAGTTGTTATCAGTCGATATTCCTCTAAATTTAAGTCACATTTTTGCGCAATCAACCACGCATAAGGACATTTATTTAGCTAAATATCATACAAATCGGGGCTTCCCTATACGCGAGAATATTACAAAAAAGTTATACGAGCAAATATATACACAGGGTTTTTTTGTTGTCTTTTCCTCGCGTCCCATAATGGCGAAAAAGTAACTTTTTTTTGTTAAAATCAACTTTCTGGCTATAATAATGAACAGATCGAAACAAATTTTTTTGTTAAAATTTTCGGCTTTTGAATTTTCCATTCATCTGTGGAGCCGGATTTTTTTTTTGCACTCAATCCATGGCGGATCTAAATTTGGGGAAAAAGTGACCTTAAGGAATTTTCTACTAATTCGCTGTAGGGTTTACATTAAGTCTTACGACCCAATGCCATATTATTTTTTTTGAAAAAGAATTTTTTTTTGATAAATGGAGAATTCAGTTCGCGTTCAATTGCAGTGATTTTATTTGAAAATTTTTGAAGCAAATAAAAGTATTAATGCTTAATAAAATTAATTTGAAATTTTTAATCGAACTTAAAAGTCAATTGCAGTAACCAATATTCTTGTGAAATTTCACAAATCGGTTAATGCTTTATAAACAAACATGACAAAGACAACAAATGGAACAATTTAACCTGGTAATTGGTGACATATGTTTCGGCTATTACCACATATATGTATACACATATTCATATGTATATACATAGCCTCATCAGACCAGTTTTGGTTAATTTGTAATGTGATTCGAACCCCCGACCATTCCATGAATTATATGTGGACGGCCGCTCTAACACTTGAGCCACGGAGGTTGTGCTGGACGACATGTACAAAGTGCAATTTATATTATGCGATTGCGCCATCTGTTGTAATTTTATTGTCATTTCTCGTTCGCTGCATAGCTTTGTTAAACCATCGGTTTAAGGACTTGCTATATGATGTAGCTTTATTATTTCGGATTTCAGGGCTTCCGCCACTTATTCTTCGAATAATTGTTGGACGTATTCTTCCGGTTTTAGAAATTTTTAATTTGTTTTTAGTCGACTGAATGTTAATTAATTTGAAATTTTTAATCGAACTTTACAGTCAATTGCAGCAAACGACACATTACAAATTAACCAAAACTGGTCTGATGAGGCTATGTATATACATATGAATATGTGTATATATGTGGTAATAGCCGAAACATATGTCACCAATTACCAGGTTAAATTGTTCCATTTGTTGTCTTTGTCATGTTTGTTTATAAAGCATTAACCGATTTGTGAAATTTCACAAGAATATTGGTTACTGCAATTGACTGTAAAGTTCGATTAAAAATTTCAAATTAATTAACATTCAGTCGACTAAAAACAAATTAAAAATTTTTAATAAAATTAAGTATTAAGTAAGCTTCCAATTTTTAGTTTATTCATTTTGAATAACAGTAGAGATTTCGCTCGATTTTATTCAAAGTTAAACGGAAAATATGTTTGTGTTATGCATCGAAGAAGAACACTATCGGATCGGATTGAAAGGTGAAGAGACAGGCGTGAAAATTTTTGCGTAGAAATCAAAATGTGCATAGACTGCGTAATATACATAAATTATGTTGCTTCAGTAGATGATGATTGTTGTTCCGAGAGATGCATATAAAAGTGCATTGAATGATGTATTAGTAATAAGTGAAACTAAATAATATCATACATCATGAACATAGACGTTTTGTTAGTCAGAGGCCGGCACATTGCTTCCAAGATTTCGACCACAGGCTATCTAGTAAAAACAAATTTTTTAATTCATTGAAGATAACCTGGCTCAAATTGTAATAACTTTTCTCGGAAACGGACTTTTAGAAGCGATAAACATTGAAAATGAGTTCCTTAAACATTTCTAATATTTACGCCAAAGTCTTTTTTAATAAAACTCAAAAGGAACAGGTTTTGTGGCCCAATGTGAATTGTGCGAAGAGTAGATTTTAAGACAAACTTAAGAGAAAAACGAAGTAAAATCATTATTGGCATCTAATGTCCAAGGCTTAAACTTGATTTGTCGTCTTTGTAAGACATTTCTAGTTCCTGACCTATTCCCCTTGAGCTTAAATGACGGTTTTTAAACGCGGACTTATTGAGTGAACAACCTTAGATAAATATTTGATTCAACGCAAATATTTCAAACTATTTCAGTTCAACCAAAGTGGATGTCACCCAAAAACATTGACCTAATTGTTTATTTTGACATTTGTACAAGCTTTAGCTTAGAAATGGAACATGCGCAGTTTATTTTTCTTATGTAACATAGTTTGATTATTTTGCTCAGTAAACTCTTCATTAAATTTTTGTTTAAATATTAAAACTTATGCACATATAAGATATTAAAGAAGTACGAAATTAAGAACAGATGAAATTACAATTACCACAATACACCTACTTATGTACATATATAACAAGCAAAAACACATACATATGCACCTACCTTTGTATATTAATACAACTGCAAGCAAACTATGGAGCAGAATTCGGTTCATACTCATTTAGTTGAAAAATTTATGTTAAAAATGTGTTTTCCTTCACTAACATTTATTTGTATTAACTTTGTCTTTGCAATCAACTTAAATTGCAATATCTTGCTTTTGCCACTTTAAGCAGTGAATTATGAAAGAGAACAACTTCACATTGACAGAAAATATTCGACAGTGCAAGTTTTAGGGTCCTGCCAAAGCTTAAAAGCTTCATGTAGGTACACTGCACACAAAATTTGAAGGTAACTTTTTTTCTTAGCCTTTTTTGAGTTCAACTTCTCTCTTTAAATTTCATCCAATATCTTAAAGTCTTGAATAAGTAATCAAGGCATTTATACTGACACTGGTTTAAATTCTTCAATTATTGTGACAGTTCAAAACAATTTAGTACTACTTGATTATAATCTCATCGTTCCCACAAATAAGAATAATAATATCATGTTGCTCTGTCACTATCTCTATCAATTACTTAGGATTCAATCTATCTCCATACCAAATTTAATCACAATTGGTCCATTAATTTATCTGTGAAAACATATTTTCCTGCTATGGGCGTGGCACCGCCCACTTAAAAAAATACCTTTCCTCAGGGTTCAATCTACCTCCGCCTCAAATTTCATCAAAATTGGTACATTACTATACTGCCATCAGAAGCGAAAAGGACGTATCTCAAAAAAAAGCTTTGAATTGCTAATTGATGTTTTGTTTATTTCAATTTGTTTAAGTTCCTGTAAAATTGATACGGAGAAAATTCTCTTAGGAAACTTTTTATATGTTCGAACTGAGATACCAGCATTAGATTAGACGCGTAGACCGGTAGTTGATTAGACGCGTAATTTCTTGATCTATCCGATGCCATAAGTATCAGAAATATGAATTTTTGTTGAACTACGCACTATTCACTCCTTAGGGCAGTATAGCATAAGAACATATTTTCTTGGCTCAACCTTTCCACATACCAAATTACAAAATCTTGCTATTGGCATAGCTGTAAAAGCATATTTTCCTGTAAGAAAAATGACACCCCCAGGCTTTAAAGTAAAACCTTTTTTTGGGTTCAGTTCATCTATATGCTAATCAATCCGTCAATTTAGCAGTAAGAGCGTGTTTTCCTGTTGGACGCGTGGCACTACCCACTTAAAAACAAATGTGTTTACTCAGGAACGAATCTATCTCCAATCTTGACAGCGTTTTTACCGATTAGAGTCGATGATACGCTAGCTAAGAGAACATAGAGTCTTAAATACCTTTCCTTGGAATTCAATTTATCTCCAAACCAAATTTCTTCAAAATTGGTCCATTAGTATAGCCGTGGAAACGTATTTTTCTATTAGAAAAAACTACATTCTGCACTACCCCTTTTCCCAACGTTTCTATCAAAAAAAGCAATCAAGCGATTATGTTGACTTATGTGAAAAAGGGATAGAGCCGTTATGCCTTCGCCTATTTGTATAAGTTTAGATAAAAAAATTTCTTAAGAATGTTTTTTGTATGACTGATTGCGCTCCAAATTTTTTAACATATTCTAGGCATTACAAGTGAACACGTTTACCAAGAATTTATTTATTAGAGCTTTGGTGTTTCTTGTGTAACAACTCAAATCCTTTGTTGTTTTCACTGCATTCACCTTGAACCACTCTGATTTAAAATCGTCAATGCCACTACATGAATTTCCATTAAAAAAGTAAATGAGAAAAATAAAATAAAGTCTGAATTTTGGTCCAAAAATTTCCAAAGTATTTTATAAGCCAGTAATATCAGAATTTGTTTCAATATTTAGTCACTCTAACTAACAATGCATATATTATTTTAAAGAAATTACAAAAAAAACTTTTTGGTCCAAAAATGAAAAAAAAAATGTTTCTCATTTATTTTTTTAATGGAAATTCATGGGGTGGGATCGTAAATTTCAAATTAATATATAGTGTATTGCAGTGAATGACCACAGTTTTTTCCTTATATATAGGCTTAAAAAATAGCGTTAAGTTTTTTTCGATACTTCCTTATGTGTATACATATAAGGAAAATCGAAAAAAATGAAATAAAAAATATTTTAAATAAGAAAAAATTAAATTTTCTTCATTTTTTTGGCCAAATTCCGAAAAATTAAAATTTTGCAGCTCTGGTAGAGACCCTAGGACTATTTTTTTTTTATTTTTTTTTAAATGAGGATGTCCTCGAATATGAATAAATTTTCGAAAATCGAGTGTTCCTGAAGTATTCTAGAAAATGCCAATTATTTGAACAAGTCTAATGTGCAGCTGAAAAGTATACAGGTCCTCTAATAATGTACAGACATATTTTTAAGTTTTTAACCCTTTTAATTACACCAGGCCCGTGCGCAGGAATTATCCATGGGGGGGGTTTTTAACTTGGACATTTCATGTTAGATTGTAATCATAAAAAAACGTCAAAAAACGGCTTACTTTTAATATAGACATTCAACCGGAACGATTTGTATGACGCAAAATAAAGTCAGCCAGGCATCGACTCAAAAATTAGAAAGACTCTTAAAAACGATTTCGTTCCAAGAAAAACCAATGGATCACTTTTGATTCTCCTGAAGGTCCTTTTTGGCTAAAAACATGTTTTTTGCTCGTAACTTTTATTCCTTCACAGAATGGATGCTAGAATTTATTCGAAAAATAGAGACTGCGTTCTTGCAAAAAAATTTGACGTTAAAAATTTTTAAATTATTTTTCTATTATAGATAATATTCAGTCCCAAAATTCGATTTTTCACATTTTTTATATTCAACCCGGTCTAATAGACATTTAATTAATACATACATATGTAAATATGCTTATGTTATGATTCGATATTTAGTTATAATTACGTAAGTAGCTAATTCTGCGAGGTACTTGAAAAAACTAGTCCAAAACTCTTTCCACATTGATTTCGATATCGCGATGTATATTTAGCGAGGCTTAGCCGTTCAACCGATCTTCGGACATAGTTGATCTGAGGCAGTCCTGAATTTATACGAAGGCACACTAGACGGAGGCCTAGGGCATCAGCGCGGAGAGGGCACGAGATATTGAAATTCTGATATAAAATTATATGTTTTATTATAAATTTTATTTAAGCTTTTGTTTCTAGCTTGAAAAATTTAATTTAGGCCTTTTTAGCGTTTTGCGAAATGTAGAGAAAATGAGTGACGATGGCAATGCTCCCGAAGTTCAACTAAGCCCAAAAGAAAATTTTCGAATAAATACTTTTTACGTTTTATTAGACCAATTGCAATCAATTACAAATGGACTTAAGAGGCAAGATTTACCGTGAAATCTCTGAACAATTTGATTTTCTTTGCATTACAAATGAAGAAGTCGATATTAAAACCAGTGCTCAATGTTTGATTTTAAAATATCCAGAAGATCTTAATTCCGAAGTTGCTGGTGAAATTCATCAATTTCATCGCTACGTTTTTCATAAAAATGAAAATACTTATAAGTTTCATAATCAAGCTATTTTATATAAAACAATGTGGGAAAATAAATTAACATCAGCTTTTACAAACGTAGATGTTGCTTTACGTATATTCTTGAGTTTGATGGTTACAAATTGTGCGGCAGAAAGATCATTCTCACAACTAAGAGCTTAAAAATCCTTGTCGTACTGTGATGAAGCAGGATAGATTGGATGCATTATCAATACTTTGCATTGAATGTGATCTACTACATGAAATGATTTTGACGATATTATCAAGGATTTTGCTGTTAAAAAATCAAGAAAACAGTATTTCAAATAATAAATCAATATAAAAAAAAACTAGGGCACCATTTTCTTTAAAAGCCTAGGGGACCAAAAATGTAAATCTGGCCCTGATCTGAGGTATATCTTTAGACGACATAGCACTGAAAATGAGCGTTCATTTGTTGCTGTTGTCACAGGAAAAGTTGCCATAACACTAAGCGTTTTTTATGTCTTGTCCGGCAATGCGTCGACGCCTAAGTTGAACTTAATTTATCCACATATCACGTGAACTATCTTGCAAAATTGAACTATATGGCGTGAATAGATTTGTGCATGAATTTTTATTGAAGCTGATTTTATTGATGCCGGAGCTATGATTAAACGCGCATTTGAAAAAACGCTCGTGTTACTTAGCCTTAGCGACGCGCAGCTGCCCCAAATCGTGTTTTTTGGTTCAAAAATAGCTGGAGAGCGCAAATCTTGTCGTAAATGAAAAATTCGGGCTCCGACGATTTATTGGCATTTTAGTTCTTTCATTTAACAAAAAAAAAAAATTGTTGTGTCTTTTTAATTTTTGATTTGAATTACACCATTATAAAACAGGTGCAGGTAAACAGCGTATAGATACAGACTACTAAGGATGTGGTATTCGGATACAAGCTCAGTTGTTTTAATAGTTGTTAAATTTGTAGTTAAATAATTTGAGAAAGAAGAGTGTAATTGTTCTCAAAAAGAAATTTAAATACAAAAATTAAACAGACAGGAATTAGTTAAAAATTTAGCTATATTAGGCA
The DNA here is from genome assembly GCA_949775025.1 of Tricholauxania praeusta. Taxonomy (NCBI): domain Eukaryota; kingdom Metazoa; phylum Arthropoda; class Insecta; order Diptera; family Lauxaniidae; genus Tricholauxania; species Tricholauxania praeusta. The sequence continues at coordinate 79,138,907 of OX459030.1, forward strand.
AGTGTCAAAAACGAAAAATTTATTTTAATACGATCGTCAAATTTTCGATTTTCAAAACAAAATTTCATTCGCTACAAAGTTGTTATTTTGATTTAGTTAAACTATTTTATATTTCTATTTTAACAATATAAATATCAGTTGATAGGTTATTTATTGAGCTTTAATTTAGTGTTTAAATCGGTGAATTTTTAAGCAAGAGGAATAGTTTAAAAATTTAAATTTGCACAAAAATTAAATTTTTATCTATTTACTTTTTTGAACAGCTGTTTTGTTTTTTGACACTTGACAAAATTTAACCACATAAATTCTCTAGGCAATTTTTGTTAACTATTTTTTGGAGAGAGAGTGAACAGCTGTTTATTTCTCTCATTTTCGCGCTCAAATTTAACGACATTTGAAAGTAAACAGACACGAGTTACGCAACAAAAGGCGCCTTAAGTTATAGTAACTTTTGGCAAGTAAATAGACACAGCAAATATGTATGTATATCTCAGCAATAATGATCGAAAATTCAAACATTTACTCAAAAACATAGAGATCTTCAGTTATAAAGGATAGGCTGGCGGGTATTTTAGAAACTAAAAAGAGGAAGTTGTTCTAAGTTACATTCAAAAAACAAAGTAAACTTAAATTCCTGTTGCACCGAAATTACCTTTGGACTTACAAGAGAAATTATCTGTTTTCGTCAAGAATTTAAAAAAAAGCATGTGGCAACACTGACGAAATGTCAAAGAAAGCAAAAAACCATTTTCATTCTTTTTGTATTCTTTCTTTTTTAAATGAACTTCGTGCTGATCAGCAGCAAATATTTTAAGAGTTAATTTAGTTTTAATAGTAATAACTATTTAAGAATTAATAAAGTAAGTTTACTAAGGTATCAACCTAAAAAAGCGATTGTTTTTATTAATAAATTGGAAACATCAACCATAAGTGCTACAATGCAGTTGACTACAGCAAAGACAAATTTTATAAACGTTCAGCAAACTGGTTAGGAAGCGAACTTTCTGTCCATATCGCATCAGAAACAACACATTAAAGCAGCGGAGGACGACCACCAAAATCACTGGACAGCTGCAGCAATAGATTTAAAAGGCGAATGCTTAAAGATATCAATAATGAAATCGGAAGTGAGAATATTCTACAAACAAACAAACAAGAACAAGGGTCAGGAAATACAAATGACGGCAATACTGAGAGAAGATTCTTCTCAGATCCGGAAAGAGCATCTGAAATAACAGGAGTTGATTTAAACCTTATTTCAACATTTAAAATAATCATCGAAGTACTTGCGTGCAATGAACTAATTGACGCTAGAAAATTTGGTGATTACGCTGAGGAAACTGCGAAAAAATATACAACCAAATATCCATGAAGAAAAATGTCAGCAACAATTTACAAAATCTTTTATCATAGATAAGATGTCATTAAATATCATTTGGTACCACTTGGAGATCTATCAGAGGAACCTCAGGAAAAAAATAACATAGTAAAAAATGATAGTATACTTTTTATTCCCGTTAGTATTTAACTATTTTAAACTTTTTTGGTATTACATTCAAACTTTTTCCAAAAAAGTATTAAATTTATTCAAGTAGGAATACTTTTAAGTCATGTAACTTTTTTAAATTTTTAATGCCAAAGTGGTTTAAGAACAATACTAAAATAAATTTTTAACGCTCTTACTTCAAAAAATTATCCATTTTTAGTCTTAAAATAAAACCAAGAAAAGTATCAAAATATTCTTTCAGTCACTTTCAATACTTTTGGCTTAAAACAAAATATTAAAATTCTCTCTCATTGACAATCTCAAAACTTTTGGCTTAAAAATAATGCCAACAAAGTATTAAAATGCTCCCTCTCTCTCACAAAACTTTTGGTTTAAAATTAATGCCAACAAAGTAATAAAATACATATGTGCATATCCATCAGATTTGTCCTTTTAGCTGGCCTCGTTTTTTTTTGGAGTACATCTTCCAGCCATAGTTTTTCTTGAAGCTAAGGCTATCTTGAACTCATAATAAAGGTTGTTCAATTGAAATTCAGATAGCTATTTTTTTAATTTGCATTTAAAGTAAGAAGTATGTGAAACTTTTCGTGTTTTTTGAAAATTGTCAATTTATTGGGTTTTTACGCTGTAGTCTAAAGACTGTTGAGTACATCTTTCAGCCATAGCTTTTTTTTGAAGCTAAGGCTTTCTTGAACTCATATTAAAGGCTGTTCAATTAAAATTTAGATAGCTATTTTTTTATTTAACTTTATATGTAACATTTCATGTTGTTTTTAACTAAAATCCAATTTTAACTATGTCTCCCTTTGAATTTTAATTGTTCCTCCTTGAATATTAATTAAAGATAGCCTAAACTTCGAGAAAAACCATGTTTGAAGAGTCTGCTCCAAAAAAAAAATAAAAAAAAAATCGAAATTGTCATCTTACCTCGACCATCGCTTCGATTTTTTTTAATTTTTTTTGGAGCAGACTCTTCAAACATGGTTTTTCTTGAAGTTAAGACTATAACCCAGGGGTCCGCGGACCACAGTTTAAGAAACGCTGCTATATAGTATTATTAAAATGTGCTCAGGCTTTGTGTAAGCCACTGTGTCTGATTTTCAATAAATCTTTAAACTCCGGAACTTTTATTGAGTGCTGGAAGGTAGCATGTAGTACCCCTATCTTCAAAAATGGGCTTAAAAATAATGTCGCGAATTATCGTCCCATTTCTAAAATTGTCTCTAAATTATTTGAAAGCATTATAAAAGATAAGCTTTACTTTTTAATTAAGTGTCATATTTGTCCAGAGCAACATGGTTTTGTATCTGGTCGATCCACAATAACAAATCTATTATTATTTTCTAATTATTGTGTATCCTCTTTTGAACTCGGCTATCAAGTGGATGTGCTCTATGCTGATTTCGCAAAAGCCTTTGATAAGGTTAATCATAGTGCTTTAATTGCTAAACTAGCTAAAATTGGATTTCATGGTTCATTTTTTGATTGGATTAAATCCTATCTGAGAAATAGACTGTGTATTGTTCTTGTTATTAATACTAAATCTTATAGTTTTGTAGCGTCGTATGGAGTACCACAGGGTAGTATCCTTGGACCTCTGTTCTTTATTTTGTTGATGAATGTTATTCATAGTTGCTTTCAGAACTCAAAATTTTTGCTTTACGCAGATGGTCTAAAATTATTCAGTCGTATAAGGAATGTAGGTGACGTTGAATCCTTAAAGTGGAGTTACAGACCACGCGTTGCCGCTTTATAGCGACACACGCTTCTCTCAGAAAAAGTTCAAGCCGTGCAATCGTATGGATTGAGTTACAGAGCACAACGCGTAGAAAGTCAAAAAGCTTATGACGCAAAAAGTTGAGCAACTTTCAACTTTTTCTACGCTTTCTCGCTTCATAAGCTTTTTCATTCATTAAATAAACTTTTCAATTCATGAAACAAATTTTTTATTGTTTACAAATTTGTCAACTGTCAACTCTTCTAATAAAAACTTTGAAGCAAAGAAGCGTGATATGTAACTCCGAAAACAAAACGCGTAGAAAGCCGAAACGCGATAAAGCGACAACGCGTGGTCTGTAACTCCACTTTTACAACATGAGCCTTTACTTTGCATTTGTAAGATCTAGATTGGAATACGCCTCTTTTGTTTGGAATCCATTTTATGAAAATCATTGTGCTAAAATTGAACGCATTCAGAAAACTTTTTCTATATTTGCATTACGTTCTTCGAATTTTGGTGATTCAAGGCCATCACATAATTTACGTTGCCTGCTTTTGGCCATAAATACCCTTGAATCGAGGCGGAAGGTTATGTCCTTAATATTTATTTATGATATACATAGTTAATAGTAATATTGAATGTCCGGAGTTACTTCAGTTAATTGATTTTTATATCCCACCTAGACAGTTGCGTCGTTTTGATTTGTTCCTTATAAAAAAACATAAAACTAATTATGTTCAGAATGAGCCTATATTAAGAGCTCTCTCATTATTCAATAGATTGTCATCCATAAATGAATTTGATTTTTCGATGTCTAAAGACTCTTTTAAAAAATTAGTATTTAATCTTAATATATTTTAATTTTATGTATAAGTTTATTTTTAATTAATCAATTATTATTATAAACAATTGTGATTCTAGTCTGTAAGGAAATGTAATCCAAAGGCTTAATAAAGAAATGAAATGAAATAGATGCGTACTTCTGATTCCATATTCGTTGTCAGTATAAAAAACATCGTATGACAACAATTGTCCAAATATAAACTTAAACCGCTTAAACTTTTATTTATTTATTTATTTATTTACTTAAGTCTATGAACAATATTTCTTACAGACCTCTTACAAACTAGAATAATATTAATATCAACAAATGCTATTTAAGATAGACTTCAATGAATTTTTTGAAATAGAAAAATCTAATGAAACTCTATTATTGATGTCGTTAAACAACTTTAAAGCTCTTAAAATGGGAGCATTTACTGCATAATTAGTGCGCACAGTTTCCAAGTGAAAAGGAATAGAGCCCTTGATGGTACATTGAACTGTAACAAACCCAGTAACATTGGACAGTCAACTTCGCCCGAAACAATATCATGCAAAAAAAGTAAAGAAGAAATATTTCTTCTACTTTCTAAAGATTTTAAGCCAAGTAGAAGATAACGGGAATTATAAGCTGGAAGTTGACCATCAAAATTTAGAGGACGCAAAGCAAACCTAGTAAATGACTTCTGTAATCTTTCAAGCCTCAACTTGTGTAATTCATAAAATGGATTCCATATAATTGCAGCATATTCTAACCTCGACCTTACAAGACTAATGAACAAAATTTTTAGCGTATAAGGGTCACTAAAAGAAGAAGTATTACGCCTAATAAAAGCCAACATTGAATAAGCTTTTGGAGTAATAAAATCCAAATGGGACCGAAAAGAGAAATTAGAGTCAAACACAATACCAAGGTCTTTAAATTCAGAGACAGACAAAAGTGGAGTGCTAGAAATAAAATATGAGGAAGAATAAAGGTTAGAGGACTTAGAAAACGACATAAAAACACATTTTTTAAGATTTAAAAAAAAAAGATTTTTGCAGCACCAAGCATAAAGTTTATTTATTTCAATCTGTAACAGAGCAGTATCAGCCTCATTTCTAATTTTCATAAAAATTTTAAGGTCATCAGCTTAAAGCAAACATTTACAATGAGCAAACAATGACGGAAGATCATTAATAAAAATGACAAAAGTAATGGACCAAGAATGCTCCCTTGAGGAACTCCAGAAGTTGCACAAAACATGAAGGATTTAACAGAGTCAAAGGTTACAACACAATGACGGTTAGCTAAATATGACTTTAACCATTTCAAAAAACTAGAGTGAATACCCAGCAATTCACATTTCCTTAATAAAATGATGTGAGATAATTTGTCAAACGCTTTTGAAAAATCTGTATAAATCACATCAACCTGACCGCCTTGCACAAACGCTGATATACAATATTCACTAAATAACATTAAGTTGGAAATAGTTGTGCGTCCTGACACAAAACCATGCTGGCAAGGAGAAATTATGTTTTTGACTGCAAAGAAAAGTTTATCTTTGACAATGGCCTCAAAAAGCTTTGAAATAACAGATAGCTTGGAGATAGGCCTGTAATTTGAAATGTTATTCTTACAGCCAGATTTATATATAGGAGTAATATGAGCCAATTTCCAATTATCAAGAAAAATACCTGAAGATAAGGATTTGTTGAAAATAATCATCAAAGGATAAAATAAATTATTTGCAGTTTTTCAAAAAAAAAAAAGTACATAAGCCATTATCATCAATACTAGTCGAAGTTTTAAGACCGTTAATGCCTGCTAAAATATCATTCTGATTTAAAGACAAAGAACCAAAATCTAATGATGGAGCTGAAGTATCAAAAATTTCTGGGCAACTATTACTTTGGGGTTCATAATTAGACCGGAAAAACTCAGCAAAAAGATTTGCAGTACATGTAGCATCATTAGAAGTTACTTCACTCAAAAACATCGTTGAAGATATGGTTGAGCATCCTCTCTTAGAGTTAACAAAACGCCAAAAAGACTTGGGATTTGACTTAATATTATATTCAAACTTGAGAATATATTGCTTATAAAGATATTTATCTAAGAAGTTAAACTCCCTCATATAATGCCTATATTTCAAAAAATAAAAATGTTGACTGCTATTCAGATATTTTTTGTAAAACTTTGAGCGAAGATTTTTTAATTTTTTTAAACCTCTGGTGTACCAAGGAAACTTAAAAGTACAAATCCTAACCTTGGGAATGAAATCATTAGAAATTCTAGAGATCAAGTTTAAAAAACCTTCAAAACAACCCGTAGTATCTAAGTGAACAAATTCAGAATCCCAATCAATATATTTAATAGCATTATTCACATTGTGAAAATTACAGAGCTTGAAATTAAAATTAAACTTTTTAGAATCATTAGGAACTGAAAAATATTTATAAAATGACATTACTATTTCAATAGGAACATGGTGCGCATTAATAACTGATAAAAGAAAAGGAGATTCATGAACTTTATATTTAATGTTATTAGTAATAAAAACTAAATCCAATAACCTATTTAAAGAATTAAAACAATTATTAATTTGACTAAGTCCAATATCAAAAAAATTATCAATAACATACATTTCAATATTGTTAGACAAATTTGATGGAGAAAGGAAATGATCAGCACCATTACGCTGAGTCCAAGAAACTCCACAAAGATTAAAGTCACCAAAAAGCATCAGTTGATTAGATTCAGATACTTTAGCAGCTAATGAAGATATATTATCCACGTGCATTTTATATAAGCTCATTGAGCTATTAGGAGGCACATATGAAACAGCGATATACAAGGATGCAGATAAGCCTTTGATTACAACACACAGCTGGTCAATGATAGCATCAGTAGTTTTCATAAATACACGAGATGAAAATAGGGAACGGTTAACCGCAATTAAAACACCTCCACCACGACTGCATCCAGTAGCATCAGCATCTCTATCCTTGCGGAAAACATTAAAAGCATTTGGATCGAAAAATTCCTCATTATTAAATTTGCTATTCAGCCATGTCTCAGTGAAAATATAAACATCATATTCACACTGTGCAGTTGCAACATAAATAGAATTCGATTGTCCTTATTCCAGATACATTATGATAGTAAATTTTAAGATCATTACCAAATGAACAATTTATTACAGGACTGTTAATAGAAGTATCGACGCAAGTAGATATAATAGGAGTAGAAGGCAGAGTCAAAAACGATTCACCCAATGGCAAAGACAGCGGCGGGGGCGACCCAGCAAGAGAAGAAGTTGAGTAATTTAGTCGCTGGCAAGCTATTATCGATTCTTTGCTGTTTCCTCCTCTCCCAATAAAAAAGAGAACGGCCGAACACGAACATCAGCTGGCCACAACGTTGGCGTAAACACTTTCGCATAGTCGCAAGTATTGATAATTAATTTAAAGTTTATTCTGTCTAGTGTAGACACATCCACGCCTTTCTTTACAAGACAATAACAGCTAATGTGTTGCTTTTGTATGTTAGTACGCGCAGTGATGTAATTGATCACATTTTCTGCAGTAACCGATGGTTTAAACGAAGAGAGATGAAGAACTCTTTTAAGCGATTTAGGCGAAGCCACATCTAGCTCATTATTTGTATTACTACCAACAATTGCATTGTCTCTATTATGCGTATTATTCCTTTTTTTATTTGAACGCACCGTGTTCCAGACAACAGAAGAGCCAGAAGGCTAAGGAGAAGATAAAAGAGCATCAATATTGCTTACTACGTTATCTACAGCAGCTGTAACAGCAGCGTAGGAGACAGATGAGCGACGTGAATTTAATGCAGCAGCACTGGATAAAGAATTATGCGGTGAAGACAAATGAGAAGAAACCTTATCAACAGGAGCAACAGTATTAGGCAAAGAGAATGAAGTAGCGTCAACAGCAGAAGCAGCACCAACACATCCGTCAACATTAGAGGGAGATCGCATCTCCATCAAATCTGCGTTCGCAGTATTACATGCAACCTTAGTAATTTGTTTATCAGCAGGCACAATACCAACATAAGGTGTAATGATTTTATGCAAATTATCCGTAGCAGCACTTGAAGCAGTCACATCAGCAGTCGATGAAGGAACAGCAGACACAGAAACAGAAATAGAATTCGGCAAAGAGTCCGACAGTACTTGCGGAGCTGATGAAACATTAGAACATGAGCCAGTCGATGACTCATCAACACCCGATAATGGGGAAACTCCAACAGCTGAAGCATTGATACTATGATGGGCACCAATTTCTGTTAACCAGCATATTTTTGCATTACAATGGTGTAAAACCAGCATTATGTGAGAGCTTTAAAGCAGTAGCACTAAATGAATCTTGTATTATCACCGATCTTGATCGGAAGCATGATTTTCATAGTGAAAATTATCACCTTCCAAATTTTCATCCATGAGCAGAGCTGCGTACCACTACACACGTGTTTCTCTTCAATGCTCAATGCATGTGTAGTTGTGCTTTGTTCGCTTTTCAAACAAAACTGAATTGGTTTTTACGCTCTAAGCTTTATATACGTATATGATAAGTTCTCTTTCCACGCCCATGAGGCACGGAAAGAATAAAAAATATTTCACAAAATAGATGTAGTTTTAACAAAATGGCTCTGCAGAGTATTTCTTCAGTGTATCTTCAGGCATCGAAAACTGCTGCAGCTGTCAAAATTTTTCTATTGATCTGATAAAAAAAATGAAGTTGAAGGGAAGGACAAACCTATTAGGCGGAGAGCCGGCTGTAGAAAAGTCGAGTGTATAAGATTACAGGATGAGATGTATGCCAAATGATAGAGCTCAATGAGCCTAAATAGACTATCTAGGGTTGCCTTGCCAAAGCGTGTCCCGATGGTCGAAAATGCCCGAATTTTAGCCAATTTTGTTTCTCTAACTAAGACTGTAGTACATAACAGCTCGAAATGTATGCCAAATGATAGAACTCGAAGAGGCCTAAATATAATACCTGGGATTGCATTGTTGAATCCTGTCCCAAACATGAGTTTTCACCGGTTTTTTGGGTCAATTTTCATTAATGAAGGTAACAGCTTGAAATTTGTGCCAAATGATAGATATCGAAGAGCCTAAATAGAATATATAGGGTTGCCTTGTCGCATCCTGTCCCAAACATGGATTGCCACTCATTTAAGAAAAGTTGACCCAAAAAACGGGTGTCTACCAATGTTTAGGACATGATTCGACAAGGTCAATAAATAAAGTCTTTTCATAAGAATTTATTGAACATTTATTTTTATTTTTCGGCAAAAAAAAGGGGGTACATACGCAAAAACTTAGAATAAGCTACATACCATTTTAAAGGGAATAAATTAAGCTTTCTTAATATGCTAAAATAATTAAGGTCATTGACACATATTTTGGAAAAACAAGGTTTTTCAAAATAAAATTGGTTGAAATTTCAGAAAAATCGTAATATCTCCAAAATTATAGGTCAAATTTCAAAACTTTACTTACGATTATTGTAGGCCATTAAATTATCCTTCTTATGACACCCATATTTTCTATTTTCCATTCAGGGTTTCCCAATCCATAATCATTTTTCCAATAGCTATATCCGCAACTTCCGATATCTACATTAGAGCGGTTCAAAAAAAAAACTTTTTGATTTTTTCACGATGTGTCAGCGGAAATGAAAAAATGATGTTCTATGGGATCAGCGGTAACATAATATTTGAGGTGTTGGAGCTAGAAAGTGGAAAATTGGTAATTTTTTACTTTTGTCCGGTCAATTGTCAATTTTTTTGTAAGAAAGGAAGAAGAAGAAGAAAAATCAATCACGGATTTGAATTCCCCGATCGATTGTTTCCCGAAAACCATACCCACTTTGTTGAAAAGTTTTATAACCTCTACAACTTGCAGCATTTTTTAAATCAAGATTTTTGAAAATGGGTTGTTTACTTAAAACAGATGGCGCTAATCCAGTTTTCAATATTAACCTTAATCCTAGTAATGGGGCTTTTCCAGACGTATAAGGCTATTGTAATCCGCTGACACATCGTGAAGAAATCAAAAAGTTTTTGTTTTTAACCGCTCTAATCTACATACATCTCCGATACTAGCTCCGAGCGACTTTTATTTTAATTTTATATTTTTTTATTTTTAACCCTCTATTACCTATTGATTTGGAGAATCTCAGCTAAAGTAAACTTAAGCCTTCATTTTTACAGTTTATTCTTAACATATTATAATTCGAATTCGAAAAAAAAATAAATTCTATTTCTTGAAAATTCATAACTTGCGTCACTGAAAAAAATCAATGTTCTTGACGCACAAATTTGTAACCGGAGCATATTTATTTAATTTTTTTCTTTCATGTTTTTACTGATTGCAAGAAATTATTTTTAATTTAAAATTTGGGAGCAATTTCCTTGTTAATAAAGAGTTTTTACTACTACTTTTATGGGCGCTTGTTTTAAATAAATGGTAGGACGATGAAATCAGGTAGGGATGGCAATCGTTTGCTAAGGCTCACATTGAGCTGTGACCCACAGGCCGCGCAGGTAGAACAAGAAAAAACACTGTGTCGCAAATTCGAACTCGCTTACTTCATACTTCCTCACAAGCTCGATCAATTTTTCTTTGCGTCCCAAAATTTGAATTGATTTAAATTGTATCAAAGCACAAAAAACCAACAAAATTAAATCACAGAACTCAACTGTGTTCCCCGTGACGTTTTCTAGGCCGTCTCCACAAGTGTCACATTAGTGTGCTGCGTCTCAATTGTCGCGCCTCCCTTCAAAAAAGTAGTTTACTAAAATTATCCTGCCTACGCTGTGTCTTCAATGTGCGCCGGGCCTAGAATGTGATGCAACCTTAGCCTCGTAAGTGCCGTTCAAAGCTCGGATTGTAATTATCACCTGTGCTGCTCTTTGTAATGTCCACACACAGAAATCTATGCGAACCACTGAAACCAAGCTGACACAATGCACACCTTGTACCGATATGTCTCAGCCATTTTAAAGATTTATTTTGAATTTCCTAATAGCGTATAAAACGTGAAGATTTTGTTTATATGTACATATGTCAATTATAAAAATGCTAAGATTTAGTAATTTTAATAATAAGAATATTCTTTTAAAAAGGAAAAAATGGAAAGTACAAATTTTTGCCATTTTATATATGTATGTAGATGTTTCAGTTTTTTGGTTTTCTTTTAGGGCAAAAAATTGCCCTCAGGAATTTGTTATGTTGTTGTCTTAAAGATTCCAATGCTAGATAAAATTTAAAAAAAACTAACTCGTCAAAATTCATGCATGTATTTTATCAAAAAATGATGTGAGAAAGAAGCACTTCATGCTATTCAAATGTAAAGTGTATTTTTGTTATTTTAAAAATGATTATAAAAATAATTTATTTTATTAGGTATATATATTGTCTACATCTTTATTCACATTTCACATATTAAATTTGTATATATGTAAGTATATATATTATTTTATTATTATTCCAAATAAGTTATCAAATAATTTTTTGTCATATATAGACATTTTGGGTTATTATTTTATCATTTTACGTAAAAGCAAACTAAACAAAATTAAAATACACGTAGACCTACTTTATAGACGTTTGTTTTAAAAATCCTTTTTTTCTTAAATATCGTACAATAAAGGGCGTAGCGCCAAGAGTAATGCTTATCCTAATTGGTGCAAACACTTTATGAATTGCATAAGCAACTACAAACGTACTAGCTCCAGCTGCAATTTTATTTGATAAAACAGTAGACGCCACTCCAAAGTATTCCAAAATTGATATCACATCTATTCCTCTGGAATAAAACAATAATAAAAGTTCATGCAAATTATTACTTTTGAACCTTGATACATATTTGATTTTATAATCAATATTAATGTTATTTTTAGCATAGCAGATATACGCAATAATTACAAAAAAAGTTGAGGGTATACACATCAAAAACATTAAGGACAATGCATTAAAAATTGTCAAATGCTCAAAAAGCCGTAGAAAAAGGTTACTAACAAGCCTTTATAGTAAATCACTCCAAAAATATCTGAGAAGTGGTTCAAACTCTGTTTTTCGCCGATTTCTCTGAACCAATTCATCAAACGAAAAAATTATCCAGATAGTTTTGGTACCTTGAAGAATTACCCATAAAAAAATCTTCAATATTTTTATTGTAAATGTAACCACTTAAAGTATTTTCCAAATTTGTACGGTTTGTACGAAAATGAAAAAAAAAATCTTGATAAAAGACGTATGTATACAATATTCGAATATGATAAATTTGAATGTTGTAGAGATAATTTCGAATCAAAATATTTTTGATACAATCACTTTACTTAACGTTTCACAAAATATGAGCTCCTTAACGTTTTTATGCTGAAAACAAGTGCATATTTTCTGCATGCAGCATAGAAAGATATTTACAGCAGTACTGCAGGCAGAATAAACGTGTAGATCTCTTTTGATAGTAGGCTTCATACTTATTGATAGAACAGATTTATGTACAGGGTGTTTTTTTTAGAGGTATAGAGCTTCGAATTGAAATAAAACACAAGAAAATCGTTTTAATGTCCATCAATTTGGCTTTATTGGAAGGATAATTTTATGCCATTAATGTTTAAATATGATTTCGGGCATGTGGCCGCCGCGGCTGGCTCGAATAAAGCCAATTCTACAGGTCCAATTTTGAACCACTTTTTCGAGCATATGGGGCCGTATGTCGGCAATAACGCCACGAAAGTTGGCTTCCAAGTCCCCTAACGTTTCTGGTTTGTTGGCGTAGACGAGCGACTTCACATATCCCCAAAGAAAATAATCCAATGGTGTCAAATCACACGATCTTGGTGGCCAATTGACAGGTCCATTCCGCGAAATTATGCGCTCATCGAATGTTTCCTTCAATAAATTGATTGTGACGTGCGCTGTGTGGCATGTAGCGCCATCTTGTTGGAACCACAACTCATCTACATCCATGCCATCCAATTCGGGAACAAAATAGTCGGTTATCATGGCTCTATACCGGTCTCCATTAACGGTAACTGACTCTCCAGCATTATTTCGGAAGAAGTATGGCCCAATGACTCCACCAGCCCATAGAGCACACCAAACAGTCAGTTTTTGTGGATGTAATGGCGTCTCAAGGGTCTCATGTGGATTCTCTTCACTCCAAATGCGGCAATTTTGCTTGTTGACGTAGCCATTCAACCAAAAATGAGCCTCATCACTGAACAAAATTTTGCGATGAAAATCAGCATCGAGATCAATCTCATTTTCGGCCCATACACCAAAATCACGACGCATTGCATGGTCTCGCGGCTTTAATTCTTGCACAAGCTGGATCTTGTAAGGTCGCAAGCCAAGATCTTTGCGCAAAATCTTCCATAAAGTTGATGGACAAAGCTCCAATTACTGTGCACGTTGGCGAATCGATTCATTCGGGTCCTCTTCAACATTTTGCTCTACAGCGGCAATTGTTTCTTCGGTGCGCACTGTTCGACGTCTCTGCGGATGCGTATTATCACATAGAGTAAACGTAGTGCGAAAACGACCCATGGTTAACCGAATTAATTGCTCTGATGGACGATTATGTCGACCATAAAATGGACGGAGCTTGCGGTAAACTTCGCGAACTGAACCATTATTTTCGAAATAAATTTGCACGATTTGCAAGCGTTGTTCTTTTGTCAACCTGTTCATGATGAAATGGCAAACCAAACTGAACATAAATGACATTAGAGTTGCCAGATTTGACCATAAAATGCCAGTTTTATCTCTATTCGAAAAACAAACCTCTAAAAAAAACACCCAGTACATAATTGTTTTGGAGAAAATTCTATTGGAAAGTGAAAGCCCTGACTCCTTTGCGTAGCAAATTTTATTTTGATGACTACTTGCAGCGCTGCAATGTAGTGCAGACTTTACATGAAAATAGGTCGATAGTGATAAAATGTTTTTGTTGTTCTTATGTGGGTTTAAAAGTACATTTTCTGACAACCCACAAAGAAAAAAAAATATTAATATTTTTATGTATGTTTTGTTATTAGCAATTATTCATAACTTTTGGAATTAAAAACTAGTGATAATTGTAATATTTTTTTGTTCAGTTCGTTTTAAAAGATTTTTGACAACAATAATCTTGAAATACGCATAGCTTTGTTAAAAATGTTTAAATCGCAAATCGGAAAAACTCGTATCCTCTCTTTTCTATAAAAAAAAGAACATTTTATTGACGACCAATTCTACAAACTAAAGGTAGTCAGCCTGCCTGTTGAAACATTGACACTAAATGAGGCGCCCGGTTTCAAAACCGGCCAAATCCATGTTTCATACTTTTGGGAAAACAACGAAAAACGTTTGTTTTCATCTATGTTCACTGAAAAATTAAAAAGTATTTCACACATGATAGCTTATAAAATTTCTTACTCAAGGTACGTCAGATCAGATATTTAAAGTTTTATTTGCGAATATTTTTGAGAAAACAATTTTGGACTTGGCCGGTTTTGATTCCAAAGGACTGAACTTGGCCGGTTTTGATTCCAAGGCGTTGGAAAAAAAAGTGGACTTGGCCGGTTTTGATACCAATGTACTGGACTTGGCCGGTTTTGATTCCAAGGCGTTGGATTGGTTTTGAATGCAAGTTCATGGACTTGGCCGGTTTTGAAACCCATGAATCAATAATAAATTAAAAGTGTAATATTTGTGTCAAAAATTGTTTCTTTGTAGAAAGATAAGGCATGGTCTAGATTTTTATATATGAGAATATCTCAAAATTTTATTTTTTTGGACTTGGCCGGTTTTGAAACCGGGCGCCTCAAATGGAGTAAATTACACACGTATCAACGGGGACTTTTGGGATTTTGTTTAGAACCACAAAAGGAAGTTTTCCGGTAATTATTCCAAAATTCAATGCCTTGATTCCCCGTACTATTAATTCGTTTTTCTCAAGAACCTAAAAAAAATTTTTTTTTTCCTTCAAAAGTTTACCATAAATTTTCACTTATATGAGGAAAAAATACATAAGTTTAAAGCGGGCCAACCATATTTGTCGTCAGGAGAATTTTTTTTTTTCAAACATTTTTGTGCGATTACATTATACTCGTATAGGAATTGTTTTATTGTTGTTGTCAGTGTAAGATATTTACGGATTTTAAAAGAGAATATAATATTTTAAGCGTATTATTAATTTTTCACATCTAAAATTAAAATACGCATTACTTTGCCAAAAATGTTCAAATCGCAAATCAGAAAATAACATTTTATTGACGACCAATTCTACAACTTAAAGGTAGTCAGCCTGCCTGATTTGAAATGGATTCGGTCTCATGATAATTTTTGAAATTGAGGCCAAGTGTACAAGATATATAACTAAAAAATTTGATCAAAATCGATCCAGTAGTTTTTGTGTAGTGCGCTAACATCGATGGACATTAGACCGTACCACCTTACAGGCAAAAAAAATAACGTTCACCGTACACAATCAAATCTGAAGCATTTTTGCAAGATAGATTCGAAAAAATTTTTTTTTTTTTTTTACCGAAAATAGAGGTCGCGCATCTACATTTTTCTTCATATCATCGGCATTTACAGTCCGATCTTAAAGTATGATGTATCAATATTTTTTGTCTCGAGTAGACCAATTTTTTGCTTTAAAGGTCACTGACATCAAGGACCCCGTTCCAGTACTTACCAACCAGATCTCAGTTCCTACCATCTTGATGTACCTTTTTAGTGTCAGATAATTAAAGCTTGCAAAAAATCATTAAACTTTGCCAACAGAAGTATTTCGATTGTTCCATTAAAACTATTTTAAAAAATGTTTTTAATTTTTTTACCGAACGTAGCGGTTCTCTTATTAAATTTTTGGTCATATCTCCGGTATTTACAGTCCGATCTTAAAACATGTTGTTTCGATGTTTTTGTCTCGAGGAAACCAATTTTTTTTTTGCTCCAAATGCCATTGACCTCAAGTATCTACACACAAAATCTCAACTTCTACGACATGAATTAAAAATCAAAATCAAATAAAGTGTCTTCGAGCCGTTGCTCAATGATAACGGACCCAGATGCGCTAGTAAGATCAGATGGCTATGACAAGATCTCAACAGCCCGCAAAGAAGCAATGGGATGCACTCGTCAAATGTTCGGTCCACAGGTAGATCATTTCATAAATTTTGAAAGTGGCTCCGATTTCAATATGATCAACTGGCTCAAATTCGAAGTGACACATTATAAAAGCTTTGTGTTTTATTTAAATAATAAGAAGTGCGAATTTAATTGTAACGTATGGTGAGGTCCTTCAAGATGCTGAGCAAAGGCCTGAAGACACTTTATTTGATTTAATCTTTAAATTCATGTTGTAAAAGTAGAGATATGGTGGGTAGATACTTGAGATCAATGACCTTTGGAGCAAAAAAAATGGTCTCCTTGAGACAAAAAATCGAAACATCATGTTTTAAGATCGGACTGTAAATACCGGAAATATGACGAAAAATTTAATAAGAGAACCGCTACGTTCGGTAAAAAAAATTAAAAACATTTTCTAAAATAGTTTTAATGGAATAATCGAAATACTTCTGTTGGCAAAGTTTAATGATTTTTTGCAAGCTTTAATTATCTGACACTAAAAAGGAACATTAAGATGGTAGGAACTGAGATCTGGTGGGTAAGTACTAGAATGGGGTCCTTGATGTCAGTGACCCTTAAAGCAAAAAATGAGTCAACTTGAGACAAAAACAGTGATGTATCATACTTTAAGATCGGACTATAAATGCCGATGATATGAAGAAAAATGTAAAATTTTTTTTTCATAATTTTCTTGCAAAAATGCTTCAGTTTCGATGGTGTACGGTGAACTTTTTTTTTGCGGTACGGTCTAATGGACATAGTTATCATTTTATTTATATAAATGACAATTTTTCAATGTTAATTGTCTATGAAGAAACGATTGTCCCCTTATACTAACCAAGAACTGTTTTAAAAGTAAAGCATACGGAACCCAATGGTCCCCGTACTGATGTAAAGGTAATGAATACGGAAAAAAATTGCCCTTGTTCCGGTGTAAAAGTAATGCATACAGGCATATTCCTAAAAAATTACAGGAAAATACTTGAAAAGTTTTTTTATAAATTTCATGGAACATTAACCATGTAGGGTTTGAACTTGGAAAAATGTAACATGATCCTGATAAAAGAAATAAATTCTGAGACACAAAAGACCATGATAACATTTCAAATTTAAAAAATGTACGTACCCAGATACAAGTAGATAGCATATTTCAAGTGAAATAAGAGAAATTGCTATATGAAAAACAATAACTGTAGATCCATACTCTTTGAAAGCTTTTTTTAACTGCTCCTTTTTAGTCATTTCAGTTGGCATTTGTTCCTTATCGTTTTTATTTGAAAATAATCTTGTACATTGAGCATTCCAATATTCTATATTATTATTAGTTAAAATGATTCAGAGCGGGAAAATACTTCATAAATACCTTTTTTTTGGTTGATGACAGCATTTTGATCATATTGCGTCCAATTAGATCGGGCATTACGTCTCAAAGAAGTGTAATGAGAGTCTTGCAAGTTTTGGGACATAAACTTGCAATCTTGTGACCATTGTCCCCCTGGCATATTTAAATGTGAAAATTTATGCATGCCACCAAATGGGCAAGGGACGTTGCTTTGCATAGCTGAGTTTAAGCTTACGGCTCCAAAACAGTCATAGGACTGTACATGTTTATCGTCAATACTTTCACTTTTTAAGTTCGAACTAAATGTTGTGAAATCAAATTGACCATTTGATACGTTTACATTTTGAGATAATACGGTAGCTGTAATATCTCTTGCTCTATACGGAGAAAATCTTGTTGTTTCTGAAGCATTAATATTTTCTGGAATTGGTAACGCAGCAGCCACTGGAAAACTTTGTCGTGATGTAATATGAATATTTTTGGAAGATATTCCCTTCAAATCTGGAAAAAGATAGCAAAAGTTTATTCTATATACATACAAATAAGAAAAAATTTTGGGTTATTTGCACCAGTTATTTTTCACATGCATACAAGAGTACCTAAGTAAGCGTTTGTCTAAAATAGGTTGGAATGCACTTACATAAATATGTATATACATTAGGCATGTTCACCGCCATCCAGGAGATGCGATGGAAAGGACAAGGCTGCTCTAAACGGACGAACTGTGATATCTACTACAGCGGCCATGCGGAGAGGCGCGAATTTGGTTGCGGATTCGTTGTAAGTCGAAAATTACGCCACCTAGTTTCCCGGTTCACGCCAATAAACGAAAGGCTGGCTACGATCCGTATCAAGGCAAAATTCTTCAACATAAGCCTAATTTGCGCGCACGCCCCGACGGAGGAAAAGGACGATGCCACCAAGGATGATTTCTACGCGAGCCTAGAGGACGTGTATGACCGTTGTCCGACCCACGATGTAAAAATAGTCCTCGGCGATTTTAACGCGAAGGTCGGAAAAGAAGGCATCTTTGGCGCTACAGTCGGTCAGTTCAGTCTCCACGAGACCACTTCAAACAACGGTCTGAGACTGATCGACTTCGCCGCGGCGCGAAACATGGTAGTTAGTAGTACCAGATTTCAACACCTCGACATTCACAAGGCCACCTGGCTATCCCCGGATCAAAAAACAAAAAACCAAATTGATCATGTTGTGATCGACGGAAGGCATGCTTCAAGCATTCTGGATGTGCGTACATTTCGGGGGGTCAACATTGACTCCGACCACTATCTTGTTGCAGCTAAAATCCGCATGCGGCTATGCAATGCGAAGAATGTACGCACGGGCATGCAACGAAAGCTGGACGTCGCCAAACTGCAATCACAACGGACTGCCGAGGCGTACTCCGCTCAACTCTCGGTTAAGCTCAACCAACCAACCTCTGGAACCGACGACACCGGTGGACTTTGGACACACATCTCCCACTCCATGCGTGCTGCTGCCGAGGAAGTCATTGGTTTTCGACGCCCACAACCTCGAAACCAATGGTATGACCAGGAGTGTCGCGATGCGACTGCTGAAAAACACGCCGCATACAAAAAGACGCTGCAGTCAGCCGCAACGCGAGCCGTGCGAGAAAACTACCGCGAAAAGAGGAAGGAAGAGAGGCGCATTTTTAGACGTAAAAAAAGGGAGCAGGAAAAGCGTGAGCGTGAGGAACTTGAGGTGTACCAGGGCAAGAAGGATGCACGAAAATTCTATCAACAAGTTAAGCGTCTAACTCAAGGTTTCAAGCCCGGAGCATCCACTTGTAGAGACGAAAATGGAAATCTGGTTACAGATACACAGAGTGTACTGAGGTTATGGAGGCAGCATTTCTCCAACTTGCTTACGGGCGATGATCCCACCAATTCCGCCCAGAGAGAATGCAGTACGATACCACCAATCGATGATAACGCAGTGGAAGTACCATCACCTAGCCATGAAGAGATTCGAGTTGCTATCCAGCGACTCAAAAACAACAAAGCACCGGGTGCTGACGGCCTGCCAGCTGAGTTGTTTAAAGCTGGTGGCGATGAATTGATAAGGTGCATGCATCAACTCATCAGCAAAATATGGCTAGCGGAGAGCATGCCCGACGATTGGAATCTCAGCGTGCTTTGTCCTGTAATAAAGAAAGGAGACCCGACAATCTGCGCCAACTACAGGGGTATCAGTCTTATTTCCATCGCATATAAGATCCTCTCGAGCGTATTGTGTGAAAGATTGAAGCCGTATACAGAAACGCTGATTGGATCCTATCAGTGTGGCTTTAGACCTGGTAAGTCCACCATAGACCAGATTTTTACACTACGCCAAATCCTAGAGAAAACCCATGAATATCAAATCGACACTCACCATCTCTTCGTCGATTATAAAGCTGCGTTCGATAGCCCAGTGCGGGATTGCCTATACGCAACAATGTCTGAGTTCGGTATACCTGCAAAGTTGATAAGGCTCTGCAGGATGACGTTGAGCAATACGTTTAGCTCCGTCAAGGTAGGGAATGACCTCTCCGGAACTTTTAATACCGAGCGAGGTTTCAGACAAGGCGACCCGCTCTCGTGCGATCTCTTCAATTTCATTATGGAGGGGATCGTACAAAAAGCCGGTGTGCATCATAATGGCACCATTTTCTTCAAAGGTGTTCAGCTCCTTGCGTACGCTGATGATATTGATATTATCGGTCGGAGTAAGAGAGATGTTACTGCTGCTTTCACTGCTATTGAAAAGGAATCAGCCAAAGTGGGTTTGACGGTAAACGAGGGCAAGACGAAATACATGATGTCTACTAACAACAACAAGAGAGCACGGGATCTAGACTCTCATGTTACAGCGGGCAACTGTAAATTAGAAGTTGTCAAGGAATTCATCTACCTTGGCACTGCCGTAACCAGCAACAATGATGTCAGTCTGGAGATTAAGCGGAGAATAACAATTGCTAATAGGTGCTACTACGGTCTCAGTAAGCAATTACGTTGCAGAGCTCTCTCTCGATCGACAAAGCTAACACTCTACAAGACGTTCATTCTACCTGTGCTTCTTTATGGCGCTGAGGCATGGGTGGTTTCGACAACAGACGCAGCCGCTCTTGGGGTGTTCGAGAGGAAAGTTCTCCGCAAAATCTTTGGTCCTGTTCGAGTTGGCGACGACTATCGCATTCGAATGAACCACGAGCTGTATGAGCTCTACGCCGACATTGACATAGTTAAGCGTATAACAATACAGCGACTACGCTGGCTGGGTCATGTCCATCGTATGGATAAAGAAGCTCCAGCGAAAAAGGTATTCGAAGGGAAGGTCCCCGGTCAACGACGAAGAGGGAGACCATGCCTCCGGTGGATAGACCAAGCTGAGGAAGCCCTAACCGCGCTTGGCATTAACGATTGGAGAAGGCGCGCGCAAAACAGAGGCGCCTGGCGAGAGCTAATGAGGTCGGCCGTAACCTGACAACGGGTTGTTATGGCCATCTAAGTAAGTAAGTAATGTTCAAATAAATATCACGTTCTACAACACTCGAAATTCGAAAATTTCAAAGCTGAAGAACTTGCTAGGCAAGGGACTACTGCACAAATTCCTCTGGACAAGGAGAGTGTTGACTTGCTACCTGCAAGTTACTCCTTAAAGAAGAAACTGTAAAAAATGCTAACAAAAGATGGACCGAAGGGTCAACTTGTAATATAACTAGGCAGATCTGGCCGAATTGAGATGCTAAGCGTTCGTCAGAACTAATTTCACGCACTAGACGTGGTGTCTCGTCGGTTGTCGCAGTCATAACTGGACACTGCCTCATCGGCAGACATGCGGAGAGATCAGGTGTTAGGTGTTGACTTCTGTAGAAGTTGCGGACATGTGGAGGAAGAAGACAACAAAGCATTTTCTCTGCTCCTGCCCCGCACTTGCTAGGAAACGCCACAAAACACTTGGTTCGTTTCTATTTGATGACCTAAGGAATGTTGGTATAGGTCAGCTATCTAATTTTATCAAGAAATATGGGTGGTTCAACGAGAGGGTATAGTGAGACCCCCTTTGGTATCACAATGGGTCACATTTGATCTAAGTGCGTCAGTTTGCAACTGACTGCCACTCCTACCTAACTACCTATTCATTTTTGAGCTCGTGAATTGTAATTCGAACGCACCACTTCTGTTGATTCTGCCGCCAAAGTTTCTCTTAGAAAAAAATAAGGGGTTCTAAGATCACGCCAATAATGGCTAAATCCATCAGGTCCACCCAAATTAAAATTTTTCTCATAGGATAAAATAACCTATTTAGAGAAATCACTTCAGTTCAATGTAAATAAAGTAAATATTTTTTACCGAGCCCCAGTATGTTTCCAAGTTATTTTGTGCAAAAAAAATACGAGCCACTTTGTTTTTTTAGGTCACCTTTTTAATCACACCTCGAACAATATTTTCTGATGCCTTTAACGTACGCCAAACAGTCATTCGCGACACTTTTTTTCTGCAAGAAGCATCAAGTTGGTCGCATGATAAAAAGGAATTGCTTGGTTTTTTGAAAATTGTCCTTTTATCGCGTGAAGAAAGGATTGGCTTTCTTCCTGAACTGCGTTTTTTGCACGAATTTAAGTAGGCCTTGATCCTTGTTCTTCATCTATCAATAGCGTCGAACGTCGCATTATATTGAAAAATGTTCAATTTAGCGTTTTATATTAGAAACACTCAAAACAAATTGATGAAATCACTTTTGCTGTACTTTTTAATGTGTCTAAAGCCTCACACGATCAATATTACTGACAGTATTTACATTACTGTCAGTGTACCACTCACACGGTCAGTATTGTTTATTGTCAGTAATCAGTTTTTTTGACATTCGACTGGTGAAGGTGCGAACTATGCTCCGGCTACGTGACCGACAGCCGAAAATGGCATGCCACTTTTTGGGGCAGATTCCATACAAACTTGCACCACGCCTCCAGCTAGGCATCGGACGACCATACCCTTGGACGCAATGTTCCATGCCACTGAATGAGGAACTTTTCCAAGTTTCTTTCAAGTTTCGCTGCCTCATCGTCTATCTGCCACAAAATGGGGCATGCCACGCCCCCTCCCAGGATTTTGCCGTCCCGTGCCTACTTGCACCCTCTGACCAACTTTCAGCCGGAGTGGCATGCCACTTTTTGGCCACTTTTCTGTGCAAATAATACTGATGAACTGTCAGTATTCACCTCACACCATCAGTATTACTGTCAGTATTTAAAAACTTCGTCAGTAATATCCGATTTTTTCATCAGTCATCAGTATCGTTTTTCTATACTGACAGTACATCAGTACTCACCTCATACGATCAGTAATACTGTCAGTATGCAAAATACTGTCAGTAATACTGATCGTGTGAGGGCCGCTTTATGGATACAGTTGTCAGTACACAAAAATGTGTGCATTCCAACAAAAAGTAACGGCACTTTTCCAATGCTGCGCTTAGTATATGAAAAATATATATTTCTTAAAACTTATTCTTTAAACATTCGCAATTTTTTGTTTTTGCAAAACATAAACAACGCTTCTTTAGCGAGAGTTGCAGGTAAATTATAGAAGTGCATAGAAAGTTAAGTATAGAAATTATTTCTTTTTACATAATTATTTTTAATTTTTACACAATAAAGGAAGTCTTGATAAAAACCTCAAACGATCTAGTTCTCCTCGTAATATGAAATAAAAATTTTGTTTTGAGCATGACTACTCACTTTTGTAAATGTTTTCTACCGTTTTTTTTTTCTTCTTCTTTTAGTAATCGGAAAATAGTTCGAAAGAATGTGTGTAGGTGATTTTGTAATTCCATATGAAATATATCTTATTTTGGTAGAGTTTTAGAGTACCAAAGTGAAAACCTTTCTTTTTTTTTTTTGTAGTAACAAAATTTTTACAATTTCAAAAATAGAGAATATTTTCTGTCGGTAGGGCGGCAAATTAAGGACGCCCAATGTGCACGGTACGTCACTGCCCACAGGCACTTTTAATAGAACAACTGTGGCGAGTTCTTTTTATACTTTTCTTATTTTTTTGATATATGTAGAAAGTCCTACCGTGAATTACACAGTGTGACAGCCAAAATCGGCGGGGGCTCCGACTACCGGGAAAAGTTATATGGGTCAAAAATAAGATATACGTGTCCCGGCGTTTCGCTGGGTCACGTCTAGGAATCGAAATATATCGATTTGAAGTTAGTAAGTATCACGTTTTCACGTTTGGGGCTCTTTTGTTTAACATAACTCGAGAACGACTAGTCCGATTTTGCTGCAACAAACTTAAAAAAATTAAGAATTACAATTGCTTTAATCTATTGATAAACTGTTTCTCTACATAATCAACAGTTTTGCAGCTATAAATAAATTTATGAAGAAAAAAAATAATTTTTTGCCTAAAAAATTAAAATTTTTTATTTTTAAAAGTCATGAAAAAACCAAAACTAGTAAAAGTGCCAAGTCTTATTACATTCTCTTTACTTTCTTGCGTGTTGGTTCGCCTTCTTGTTCGGAGTCTGTATCGGATGAGGGTCTGTCTTCATCTGGAAAAAAATCAATTGTTTTTAATCAGTCAGTTAACTTCAATTTTGTGACCTATCCTCAGAGGAAACTCCCATTGTATATTCTTCTTCTTCATCTTCATTGTCGGGATCGTACGTCTTTTGCGACTACCAACAAATTTCAGCCACCAGCGAGTTCAGCCTTTTGCCTTTATATCAAGTTTCCATGGGCATGGCCACTTAATGAAAGCGCTCACCATGTTCATCCGACTCTGAGGCTAGCAGCTTGCTGAGGCATTTGAGATGGTGATCCAATATTTGTTCAAAGAGCTCTTTTGCCACAAATGTAACAAAATAAATTGAGATTTTCTGGACAATTTGCACTTATTTTGATTTTATACGTAGTTTCCCATATTTTTTAAATTAAATAACTTTTTTTCTATTTCTTTATTTTTTCAATTCTGAGGATCATTAAAAAGTCATCAACATTTTTTCCAAAAAATTTTGTTCATATCCTCTAGCAAATTTTAGGAATTCTTTCAGTACGATTATCCAAATTCATTGAAACAAAAAACCAATATTCTTGTCAAAATGAGATACCTTCACTTAATTGTGAATAAAAGCAAAACGAGTTCATCGATGTTCAAAACTTATGTCTCATTTTATTTATAGGTTATGTGACTTTACGTGAAAGTAATAAGACTTTACAATTTTACCAGTTTTCGATTTTTCATGATATTTAAAAATAAAAAATTTTAATTTTTTAGGCAAAAGATTATTTTTTTTCTTCATAATTTTATTTATAGCTGCAAAACTGTTGATTAAATTGAGAAACAGTTAGTTTATCATTAGATTAAAGCAATTGTAATTCTAAATTTTTTTAAGTTTGTTGCAGCAACATCGGACTAGTCGTTCTCGAGTTATGTCAAACAAAAGAGCCCCAAACGTGACAAATTCCCCTATATGATACTTACTAACTTCAAATCGATATATCTCGATCCCTAGACGTGACCCAGCAAAACGCCGGGACACGTATATCTTTTTTTTACCGATATAACTTTTCCCGGTAGTCAGAACCCCCGCCGATCACTGACCCCTAACATTTGTCGCACAGTGTTATTTGATGAATTGATTTTGAAAAGTGAGACATTTTTTTTTTTGTTAAGTTAATCACAGAAAAGTGAACCGGAAGTTAGGGGCCGTTCATAAATTACGTAAGACGTTTGGGGGGGGTCGGCGGATTCTTACTGCATCTTACTAAATCTTACTCGGGGGAGGGGGGTCAAAACTGTCATGAAATTGTCTTACGTAATTAATGAACGGCCCCTTATCACAGATATATATGTATATACATATATTCCATATGGAATATGTTGGTAACCCACAAACGTTACATGTCGTACGATTCACAAAAACTAAACTTAGTGGGACCGCACGGAATAACATTACGAGCAAGCATTGATGACTTAGTAAATAGATTAAAATGCAGTGTCAAAGGATAATCTGCTAAGTTAATAGAAGCAAAACTTGCTAGCACCCGGTAGCAAATATGTACATACAGCTCAGTGCAACTAATTAGGGACAGTAGTTTTTGATTAATATAAAGACACATGCAATTTGAAATACGCAACAAATTCCGCAGTATCAATACTTTTTTAAAAATTGCACTTTGATAGTTTAAAATACAATATACGCAATACTTTTTTTTACCCTTATTCTTGTGAAGGGTAAAAAGGGAGAGTGAAAAAATATAAATTCATAAAAATATCAAGATATTTATAAAAATGTCAAGATATTTATAAAAATAACAAGTTATTTTTATGAATATCAACTGATTCGACTCGGGTTTCGGCATTGCAATGCATATAGCTCCAAAATGGCTGGGCGGACCACTATCAAACTTGGCACGAAGTATAAGCATAATATAAGCTTTTTTTTAATCCACTTAAAAAAAAAAATTTGTTAGGCGAACATTGAAAAAAAAAACGATAAAGAAAAATATTTCTCATTTTTTTATTTTATTTTTATAGTAATATCCAATTATGAGGTTAAAAAGGCCAATAAATGAAGTATAAAATCCAGTGGTTAATTCATTTTACCAGACTTTTTTAAGCTGAAAAATGGCATTTGAAGTAGTACATACCTTACGATTTCTCAAATTTTCAAGACCCATATTATGTAGACTACTGTTGCCATTATAAAAATATTTTGTTTCTGTGTCGAGGACATATACAGGTACAACATATTCAAATATATCTGAAATTGGAAACATGACCCCATTTCCCCTGTCCGCTTCGCGTGAAATGCCCGTTATATAAAAATTGTAAATAACTTTTTAAATATTCTGGGTGGTAGTAGTAGAATTGAAAAAATTAAGGGGTGCCTAATAATTTTTACCACGGCCGTACATATGTATGTTAGTTGTCATATTTTTATTTAGCTTGAAGATCGCTTACATCTTACAGTATGTATGTATACTAGGGTGATTCTAATTTTTTTTTTTTTTTTTTTTTTTTAAGGTGCTGTTGCTTAAAAAGTAAGTTTAAAAATTTTTTTTTTTCAATAAAGGTATCTAAATGAATAGGTGATTAGTGTTGTTGAGCTGAAAAGGGTCGTTTTTCGACGTAATTTTTTGCGCTAAATCCGAATATGACCTATTGACCCATCATGTCGGAATCCTGAAATATTTGAGGCTAAGTACCTAAAACATGATGTTTTTTGTCTACTTTCGAGGCCATGTATAGGATTCAAAGAAAGTTGATCAGCTTATTTTTAACAAAAGCATCATTTAGTACCATCTTTGCCCTTTAAAATGAGCTTTCAAGTGGTGATCTGTGATGTTTCCTTGCAAAGTTATAGCCATTTTAAAGTGACATGAATTGGATCCCCTACAAAGGGTTGCAACCCAACAATATTAACCAACGGGTTTCAAATTCATGTCACCTTGAAATGGTTATAGGTCAATAACGCAATTTTTGGAAAACAACGGTTTTTTAAAAAAAAAAATGGTCAAAATTTCAGAAAAATCGTCATATCTCCAAAATTATGGGTTTAATTTCAAAGATTTCACCATTATTGTAGGCCATTAAATTATCTATGCTATGACATCAATATTTTTAATATCCATTCAGGCGTTCCCAACTTTTAAGGATTTTTACAAAAGCTATCTCCGCAACTTCCGATGGCTATATATCCGAAACCAGATCCGAGCGACTTTTTTTGATTACACATTTGTGCTTAGAATAAAAAAGGGAACAGGTTTACTTTAGCTGACATTGTCCAATTTTATTTATTTTTTTTTTCCTAAAAGGGGGTTAAAAACAAAAAAATATAAAATTATCAAAAAAAGTCGCTCGGATCTAGTATCGGAGATATAGACATCGGAAGTTCCGGATATATCTTTTATAAAAATGGTTATAAGTTGGGAACCCCTGAATGGATTTCAAAAAAATGAGTGTCATAAGATAGATAATTTAATGGTCTACAATAATGGTGAGTAAACTTTTGAAATTTGACCCATATTTTTGGAGATATTACGATTTTTCTGAAATTTCGACCAATTTTTTTTTGAAAAAACATTTTTTTTTTCAAAAAATGTGTTAATGACCTAAAACTTTTTTAGCATTTTAAGAAACCTTATTTTATTCCCTTTAAAATGGTATATAGTTTCTTGTAAATTTTTGTGAATTTAGCCCCTTTTTAAGGAAAATCAAAAAAAAATATTCAATGAATTCTTATGAAAACTATGTTTTTGTGGGCAAAAACAGTGGAAAACAACAACAACAACGATTAGTACACCTACAACTATTATTATTTAAACGATTCTCATAATAAAATAATATGGTTATCATATAAATTAAAAATTTTTTAAAATGTTAGGTTATGTTGAAGGAAAAGAGCGCCGCAGGCGAAAAATTTTTATTAAAAATCGCGCGCGCGATTTTTAATAAAAATTTTTAAGTTTTAAAATGAAAATGGTCTTACAATAATTGTTGTTGTTGTTGTTGTTGGTTTTTTATTGTTTTTGTCCATAAATAGAGACTTTTCATAAGAATTTATTGCATATTTTTTTTTATTTTCCGGCAAAAAAGGGGGTAAATACGCAAAAATTTAAAACAAGCTATATACCATTTTAAAGGGAATAAAATAAGCTTTCTTAAAATGCTAAAAAAGTTTCAGGTCATTAACACATTTTTTGGAAAAAAAAATGTTTTTTCAAAAAAAAATTGGTCGAAATTTCACAAAAATCGTAATATCTCCAAAAATATGGGTCAAATTTCAAAACTTCACACACCATTATTGTAGGCCATTAAATTATCTATCTTATGACACCCTTTTTTTTGAAATCCATTCAGGGGTTCCCAACTTATAACCATTTTTCCAAAAGCTATATCCGCAACTTCCGATGTCTATATCTCCGATACTAGATCCGAGCGACTTTTTTTGAAATTTTTATATTTTTTTATTTTTCACCTTCTATCACCCCTAAAAAAAGAAATTGATTTGGAGAATGTCAGCTAAAGTAAACTTAAGCCTAAAAAAGCACATAAGAAAAGTTTAGTTTAATTCCCATTGGACAATGGGAGACACGGTAAACTTAAGCCCTTTCAATTCATGAATGACACCCTGTATCAATTATTTTGACCGCAGCTGTATGTACACTCATAATTAAATATAATTGAGTGGGCATGCTATAGTAAATATATTGCTGTGTCTATTGAAATATTAGAACTCACCAAACATTTCCTTTTTTCCATTGTATTTCCTTATAATTTGATGAAAGAAAATGTATTTTAAATTAAATGGATATTTTACATTAATCATTTTAAAAATATTCTTTTCACTTCCAAAATTGATCGCTATGAAATAAAAGTTTAATTATGCACTATTTTAGTAGTTCACATGATAACACATGTTGAACAACACGGTTTAATGAGATGTGTGGCTATGAATATCGCATCCGCTCACACGATACACCTGTTGTATTATTTGCAGAAAAATTTTGAAGCGTTCAAATCGTTAATTTTTTTAAGAGGAAAGAGGAAAATTACGTATATTTGTGTCTCTTTTTACAGAATGCAATGTTGCTGTGTTCATTTTCACTTTACTGTTCAACCTAAATTAGAGCGCCAGCGTCGATTAGCTTTCAAAATTCTCTCATACACATACATTTTATATGAAGCCAACCGAAATAAGCAACGCTCTAACGCCAGCGCATTCGATTTTCCAAATTTGGCAGTGCCGTTGGCAGCTAAATTTTTATTTTATTGTGTTGATTTTTTTTTTGTCACAAACAGTAAACAAATAAACTCTACAAGACACTTAACGCTACGCTCTTATTTAGGTTTAGCGCTCAACTCAAAAGCGTAGCGCTGGCAAATTGAACGCCTAACGCTCTGATTTAGGTGGAACAGTGTTTTATAGGCCCAACTAAACCATGCATCGCCTAGCGTAACCTACTGTCAAATTTGAACGAAAAGCCTGTCAAATGCTTAAGAAACTCAGAGAAGACTTTTTAGTGGCTATGTTGTACTTCGTTGAACTTAAGAAGCGATGTAGCCATAGTTGCAAGTGTGGGAAATTCCCACAATTGCTTAAATTTTATTTCTTATATTTCCTAAATAAATTGATTTCATTCACAAAATGTTATTCAATGACATTTATGAAAATACTTAAAGCAATAAATATGTAATCCAGATATTGTTTTTACTAATTTTAAGAAAAAATAAGAAAACAAAATTGCTCATTTTGTACTATGCGTGTAGATTGTGGGGAAAAGTATTGGCAAATGAAGCGCGTGGCATCACTGAATTGTCAATCAAATTGTTGTATGTATTGTGTGTGTGTGTACATTAAAATGCATGTTTCTGCAACTGCACTCCAAGCCCTTTCCTTCACATTTCGATTACAATAAAATGCGTCTATTTTACTGTTTAATTATCTTCTTTTCACATTTTCAATTAATTTCAAAACAAAAGTATTTTCCACTACAAGGTCCATTGCAAAAATTTTTTCTTATGTCTACAATGCATAAACAGCTGATTCCGTACAGAAAGTGCGTTCAGTTTCGCCCTTTCCTTAAGCAAATGACATTTGTGGAAATTGAACGAAACTTTTTGTTAAGTACGTTGTAGCTTTGATATACGATTTGTGTGTATTCGCACACTTGCAGAAGTTGACTGCAGTCAAAGCGTGCATGGTTTAGTTGGCCTTTTAATTCTATTTCACCGTCCGATCAGTGTTGCATTTCCAATTAGCTTGTGTCAATTCTTTTGTTTACGTTTGAAATGCGAATTATGCACAATCATTAAACAGAATAAAATAAAAGAAATTGCTTAAATAACTTAATTAAAAATAAAGGAAATAAAAAATTACAAAATCTTAAAATGAACAACGAGGAACTTATTGAAGAAGTCCGGAAGTACAAGTGCCTATATGATTTTTCGACAAAGGACTACAGGAGAGTCCATAAGAAAGACACGATTTGGGAAGAAATATGGAAGGCGTTAAATTCAAATTGTAAGTACATTATAAGTTTCCAATTCCTTTAACATAAAAATTCACTTTCAGCAGACAGCTGCAAACGGTGATGGAAATCGCTTCGCGATACGTACAAAAAAAGTAAACGTGCTAAGGAGCTAGCTTCTGGCAGCGGCGCACCGCTACTAGAGAAAAAATGGAACTACGAGGAAGCGTTATCCTTCTTGGAAAGTTGTAAGGACTCAAGAACGTAGGTATTTCATTTAAAAAAAACATCTTATTCCTTAGACGCTCGGGGCTTATCACTAATAAGAATTGGGCTTAAGTTTACCGTGACTCCCATTGTCCAATGGGAATCAAATTAAACTTTTCTTATGTGCTTTTTTATTCTAAGCACATATTTCGGATATATAGCCATCGGAAGTTGCGGATATAGCTTTTATGAAAATCTTTGGGAATCCCTGAATGGATATCAAAAATATGGGTGTCATAATATAGATAATTTAATGGCATACAATAATGGTAAGTAAATCTTTGAAATCTAACCCATTATTTTGGAGATATGACGATTTTTCTGAAATTTTGATAAATTTTTTTTATAAAACCGTTATTTTTTCCAGAAAATGTTTTATTGACCTATAATTTTTTTAGCATGGTAAGAAAGCTTAACTTATTCCCTTTAAAATGGTGTATAATTTGTTGTAAATTTTTAAATATTAACCCCCTTTTTGACCGAAAAATAAAAAAAAAAATTCAATTAATTCCTATGGAAACTACGTTTTTATGGTCAAAAACAATGAAAAACAACAAAAACAATAACTATTACAACAACAACAATTATTAGAAGACGATTCTCATTGAAAACTTAAAAATTAATTTACATAAAAATCTAGTCATTTTATGTTGAGAATCGTCTTATAATAATTGTTCATATCATATCGTCATATCTCCAAAATTATGCGTTAGATTTCAAAGATTTACTCAACATTATTGTAGGCCATTAAATTATCTATATTATGACACCCATATTTTTGATATATATTCAGGAGTTCCCAACTTAAAAGGATTTTTATAAAAGCTATATCCGCAACTTCCGATGGCTATATATCCGAAACCAGATCCAAGCGACTTTTTTTGATTACACATTTGTGCTTAGAATAAAATATCACATAAGAAAATTTTAGTTTAATTCCCATTGGACAATGGGAGTCACGGTAAACTTAAGCCCAATTCTTATTAGTGATAAGCCCCGAGCGTCTAAGGAATAAGATGTTTTTTTTTAAATGAAATACCTACGTTCTTGAGTCCTTACAACTTTCCCAAATCACCAAAAAATTTTTCAATTTGTCACAATTTTTCACTTTTGTATTTCAATAAAAAATTTTTTCATGTAAACTAAATGACAGCTAAGTTTGCCGTCGTTCGTCGTACGCCGCAATTGTGTTTGTTCAAACGATTTTTCGTCACGTTTTTTTTTTTGACAGCGTTTATTCGTCGCCGCTTTAACGCCACCGCTCTAATTGTGTTCAAAGCATAACTTGCGGTTTCTAGGGTAGTTCTCAACCCGCCGCGCTATATCGAAGGATGAACAATAAATTTCACTGCCGACTTCCGACGGAAGTAAAATTTGAAAATAAAATAATTGCCATATCAAGACAAAAGTATCACAAAATAAAAAAAAAAAAAAAACTCAAAAAGTCAGAAAAAAAAGCTGAAGGTTCAAAATCTCAAAACAACTCTAAACTCAAAATTTATCCAAAACGAAACCATTTCGATATCCATATCACCAACACAAAAGTATGACCACAAATACTAGGAAACAGATGTTCTTTTCCTTCGCACCCGCCCAACCTGTGGGTGCGAAAAAAAAGTCAAATTCGCTCGGATATATTATCGGAAATATAGACATCGGAAGTTCCGATGTAGCTTTTATAAAAATGGTTATAAGTTGGGAACCCCTGAATGGAAAATAGGAAATATGGATATCATAAGAAGGATAACTTAACGGCCTACAGTAATGGTAAGTTAAGTTTTGAAATTCGACCCATAATTTTGGAGATATTACTTATTATATATAATTTTCTGAAAGTTTGACCAATTTTTTTTTTTGAAAAACATTTTTTTTTTCCAAATAATGTGTTAATGACCTAAAACTTTTTTAGCATGATAATAAAACTTACTTTATTCCTATCTTAATATGCTAAAATAATTATGGGTCATTAACACATTTTTCGGGAAAAATAAGGTTTTTTCAAAAAAAATTGGTCGAAATTTCCCAAATATCGTAATATCTCCAAAAATGTGGGTCAAAATTCAAGACTTTACTCACCATTATTATCGGCCATTAAGTTATCCTTCTTATGACACCCATATTTTTTATTTTTCGTTCAGGGGTTCCCAACTTATAATCATTTTTCCAAAAGCTATATCTGCAACTTCCTATGTCTATATCTCCGAAACTAGATCCGAACGACTTTTTTTGAAATTATTATATTTTTTTATTTTGTACTCTCTATTACCCCAAAAAAACTAAATTGATTTAGAGATTGTCAGCTAAAGTAAACTTAAGCCGTTACTTGGAGACTTTGTGTATTTGTGACAAACAATCAAACTATAAAGTTCCCTTTTTTCTTTAAAAGCTCTTCGACGTGGTGGATTTTAAGTTCACGACACTTTGAAAATTTCGTAAAATTAAAAAAAATAAATATACAAAACCAAATTTCAAAAATTCAAAAAATTCAAAAAAAAAATTTTTTGAACAAAAAATTTTCAAAAAAAACTTTCAAAAGTTTGACAAAATATTTTCTATTTCTTGACTTTTCAATTACTTTGAACACATTGCAATGTTTTCCGCATTTTCAACCTTATTCGAAACTTAAGTTTTATTTACGTTTTTTCGACTCACGTTTTTGACAATATAAATTTTTGACTTTTTTCGACGTTTTAAAAGATTTTGAACCTCTTTTTTTATCAGTTTCAAAAACTTTCAACCTTCTTAAGCACTACACATGAGTTACCCGGTTTTTTTTAGAATACATGGTCCGATGTTTTAACGTAGGCTTCCGCCCACACCCTGAGATGAAAATCCCACTCGGCATGAAAGTTTCAGAAATATTTCGGAACGTTTCGTAACGTCGCAAAAACGCTTCATTTGAAACGTTGCAAATGAAACGTTACAGAAATCTTTCTGATAGATTTCAAATGTAATGTTTCGGTTGCAATCATTCTGAAGCGTTTCTCAAAGGTTTCAGATGCAACGTTTCCTGAACTTTTTCAACTTTGATTTTGATCATTTCGTTAAAATTTTTAATGAATATTGACCGTGATATATATATAATTTTGGTGTTGTAACATTATTATGTGAACTCAAAAAAAAAAAAAAAATTCGAAGAACTTTTCCTGCCCTGGAGTTGAATCTGGTCATTCCGTGTCGCTGGATGAGCTGCTTAACGCAATCAGCCAAACTGTTGTGTATTGACTCATTAAAAGCAAATAATAATAATTTTTCTAACCGTGTCATATTTGAATTATCATTTTATCAGAGTTCCCAGACATGGGTGTTTTTGTAATGTTTGTTAATTTTTTTTTTGCTGAAAATTTATGTGGCTGTTCGATAATTGGAATTAGAATATTAAAAAAACATAAGCTTACTGTAGCAATGACTTTTTATTTATTTATAAAACAGTTTCAACATGTGTTTTTAATACAAAACTGATATATGTGTAAACAAAAAAGCCTTTTCAAGAATGTAGTTAAATAGAATAAAAATTAGAGACGAAAGAGTGGTTAAATTTGAGTGGCACTAAATTTGAAGTGCCGATTTTTTTAAAAATTGCAGTTTTAATTATATATTTAACAATAATGTCACAATTATAAAGTAAATAATTGTTTGTGTAAGATTTCATTGTGTCATACAGTTTACCGCTTGCACTAAATTGTAATGCTCAATGTAACATTACTTGTATTATTTATTTTTGGTAATTGAAAACAATTGTTCGTTGTTGTTATTTTGCGATAAGTTTGTTGCAATGGAAACTCCCTTTTATAACCATTTTTTTTTTATAGAATTCCAATACAATTTTGAAATCCATTGCATCGAATTCATCAAAAACTTTTTTCATCACCTGCAAGATGCCGCAAATTATGTGAAATATATTTTTTCGAATTGGGACACAAAGTAGTTCAAAAGCATGTACACTAGATAAAGCTGAACTAACTTAAATAGTTATACCAACGTGTAAAAAAATGTTTCTACAATTTGTTTCTAAAAACTTTTTTCAACACCACAAACATCAAAAATATATCAGAAATGATCAGAATTCGGTCGCCTTCCAATATTTATGGTATATTAGAGGTCTCGGTTTCCCAAGTAAGTGTCAGCTTTATATTATAAATCTGTTTTTTCTTAAATTAAAACACAGTTCACACAAAAGCATTCAAAAACAAGCTTAATAACGTAAAGCAACTTTTCAAATCAGAAGGAACATTAATTTATAAGAAAAATCAACCAAAATGAAAAAAATCTTCCTTTCTACCAAACCAAAAATTTTCTACCAAATTTGGGAAAATCTACCAAGTGTGGCAGCGCAGGTAAACATTGAATTTTTCTAATAAAATTAAAATAGTGATGAACTATGTGAATGTTGCCTGGGTGACTCTATGCTTTGATGTTGTGTCAAAATATGAATAAATATGAACTTTGTGTATGAATGACGACTGACAATATATAATAATAAATAAAAGTCAAAAAATAAATTCATCTAAAATAAGTCAACAAAAATATGAACGGGGATGTATGGGTAATAAAAATCATATAAAAATATGCATTAAGTGTGGCGCTGCACCGAAAGACGTGGAAAAAAAACAATCAATGATAAAAAAATTTTCCCCAAGTTACAATAATTTTTTTTTTTTTCATTTCCCCCCTGTAGAAAGGTTTCTGCAACGTTTCAAATGAAAGAAAAAAAGCGGACATTGAAACGTTGCAGAAAGCTTTCTGAAGTGAAAATTAAACCTTTCAGAAACGTTTCTGAAAGATGTAGGGTTTCATATGAAAGGTTTCAGAAACGTTTCATGCCGAGTGGGATTCTCATGCTAGCAGACTAAGCTAGCTGGGCAATCCTTTTGCTATTATTCAGATGCTTCAAAGAAACATTTTTTTAACTTATTCTTTTTTATTTTCATTGCAGATCTACTTGTGATGACTGGATTGTACTGAATTTGTTCATGTAGCGAACTATTTTACGGGACGTATATTTTGTTTTATCCTTATTTATTCGAGTTTTACTTTATGAAAATTTTCTTTTTGTTTTCTTTAGATACTTTGATGTTCGAGCACGCATATGTCTGCACCATTGAATCAAGGTGGATTTCAACAGTCTTGAAAGGAATTTTACGACTGCACTCAAGGATGATGACAATTATCTCATTGATGGTGAATATTGAATAATTCGTATTTTTGTGTAGTATAGTTATTTTATTTACTATTATATACTTATAAGCATTGCACGGGTATGTTAATGTTGTTCGATGGTAGTGGTACTTTTGTTTCTGTTTCTGTCTTTGCATATCATTGCTTTAGATCTTTCGCATGAAAGACTCCTATTAATTTGCCAGCCAGTGTTTCGAGTTCATACATATTTTTGCCTATCGGCTGTACGACTCGACACTTAGTGAATTTTTTGCAAAATTTTGCATTCGTGTTGACTTTAAGTCACTTATAGTGAAATTTCGTTTGAAGATTTCCTGTCCAGGGTAAAATTTTACCTCACGACTGCGGTTATGGTATAGCTTTGCACTTCTTTGGTATGCTTTATGCAAATTTTGTTTTACTTTGTCTCGTATATAGGCCATTCTATCCTCGTGGTTTATTAAGTAAAACTCAGGCTCATTCAATGAACAGAGCTTTCTCGCCAGCTGGTAATCTGCTCCACTGGTAAACATATTATGCCCAAATAAGGCAAAGAAAGGAGTTACGCCGATTGCAGAATGGACCGAACTTCAGTGTTTCGAGTTCGTACATATTGTTGCCTATCGGCTGTACGACTCGACACTTAAGGACCAAGTAGACGGTCATGCGTGCATGATGAATCAAGTGATTGCTCATGCAAACTGACCGTGTAGGTGGCTGATTGACTGATTGGTCATGCGCATGAGCAATATTAAAATATTTTGATATTTTTTTGATTGATCATGCATGCATGATAGTGTGTGCTGAACTTAGCTCAGTTTACATGATTTTTTGACGAAGAAGGTGAAGAAAAGAAATTAGAAATATTATGCACTTAAGATAATTAGATGAAATAATTAAACTTTTGTATGAACTTTGTTTTTTAAAATACATTTCTAAAGATTTTTTGAACTTAAATTAAACTCATTTCATACTATTTTTTAATATTGAATGCAATTTTAATTGCCGCACATGCTTCTGACGTCATAATGTCAACACGTTATAAGTTCAACCAAAAATGATATCCATCATGCGTGCATGAATGGTGTGTGTGGAAATCATGATGGCGTCATTATTTTATTTATCATGCACGCATGAACGTCTATTTGGCTCTTTAGTGAATTTTTTGCAAAATTTTGCATTCGTGTTGTTTTTAAAGTCACTTATAGTGAAATTGCGATGTTTGATTTTGTATTAATCTAACATTTTGCAAAACTCTTTAGCTATAAACTGTTTGCCATTGTCGGAGTGTATTATTTCCGGGAACTCCAAATTTATGATATTCATGAATTAAAAATTTTATAACATTCGCCGTTGTGTCATCTCGCATTGCCTTGAGTAAGGTGAATTTGGTAAAGTGATCCACAACGATAAATATGTAAGCGTTTCCGCCCTTTAATCTCGGATATTTACCTAGAAAATCTATATAAATTTTCTGAATGGGACGTTCGGTCGTTACCTCTTTATCAATTGTCGGCCTCATTTCCTGATTCGAATGTTTAGATTCTTTGCAAATTATGCAGTTTCGGATAAAATTTCGAACTTGAATATTCATTCTCGGCCAGAAATACCACTGCCGTAGCCTATAAAGTGTTTTAGCAACACGCCATGGACAACTATCTCAGGGCTGTGCGCTTTAAAGTTCTATTTAAAGCTGTGACGGCGATTTTTGACGATATAAAAATCACATCACATATTAAAAATCTTTTACTTAACTAAATTAATTTATGTATATATATATAAAAAAATTAAGTCATATTTAAGTTTATAAAATCTTTTTCTATACCAAATGAATTTTTATAATTTAAGCTTATCATTTCTATTATAAAAACTTAACCAAAAAAATGTTCAACCTAAGTTAGGAAAAACAAGCATAACACGAATGACTACAACATCAAACAGCACAACTAGGCTTATACACGAAGTAATAAGCAACCCTAACATAAGCGACTGCAACATCAAACAACACGATGGCAAGTATGATCATACACGAAGCCACAAAAATAGCACAACCAGCTGACTGGCAACAGATCTACAGCATTAAGTAAAAATTAAAATCGAGGAACCAACAGTCTGTGCAGTGAGCTCGAAGCACTCACATCGTAGCTTCGCTATATTACCGCCTGGTAGCGATTTCGATTCTCCACGGCAATATAAGCATCGCGTAGTCAATTCAAATGGACAGCCTGTGCAGTGAGCTCAAAGTGTTCACATCGTAGCTTTGCTATATTACCGCCTGGTAGCGATTTCGATTCTCCACGGCAATATAAGCATCGCGTAGTGAATTCAAATGGACAGCCTGTGCAGTGATCTCAAAGTGTTCACATCGTAGCTTTGCTATATTACCGCCTGGTAGCGATTTCGATTCTCCACGGCAATATAAGCATCGCGTAGTCAATTCAAATGGACAGTCTGTGCAGTGAACTCAAAGTGTTCACATCGTAGCTTCACTATATTACCGCCTGGTAGCGATTTCGATTCTCCACGGCAATATAAGCATCGCGTAGTGAATTCAAATTAAGATTCTGAGCAGTGAACTCAAGGTGTTCACAACGTATTTTCGTCTCTATTAATGGCTAGTAGCGATTTCGATTCTCTACATTAATACAGATTACGCGGCTTCGAACTCCGACTTCGCTCTCTAACTTTTTCGAGACCGACACCAACGTATTTTCGTCTCTATTAATGGCTAGTAGCGATTTCGATTCTCTACATTAATACAGATTACGCGGCTTCAAACTCCGACTTTGCTCTCGAACTTTTTCGAGACCGACACCAACGTATTTTCGTCTATATTAATGGATTTTAGCGATTTCGATTCCCTACATTAATACAGATTACGCGGCTTCGAACTCCGACTTCGCTCTCGAACTTGAACTAGAATCGTAGCATAAAATAGAATAAGAAAACTTTTTGTATTCAGTCTTAAGATTCAAGCAGAAAATAAATAACTCTTTTAAGCTGAAGCTTAACCGTGTTTATTATTAAACAAACATAACTGGCGCAGTCTTTGGAAATAATTCTAAAGAATTATTTAAAGAACTTTCGAAAAAAAATAAAAAAGTCTATAAATACATAAGTAAGTGTCGTGGCCGGGCTTTTTATATCCCAGGAATTAAACAAGAAAAGAAGGAAAGGAAAAGTATCTATGTTAAGGAGACAAAACGCTTTTGATAACAACAGACCAATCCTCAATAACGATAATCAAATGGAAGAAATTAATCACCGTTCGGAGCAATTACTTCAAGTTGTAGAAGGACAGGAGCGAAGGCTGAATGAGCAGCAACAGCTCGCTCAACAACAACATGAGCTGCAACAACAGTGGTTCCAGCAACTACAACCGCAACCACAAGTAGTACAGCCAAATCTGCAAGAACAACAACAGCAACAGCAGCAGCAGCATAAACTATCACTTAGTGCAGAAAATATTATCAATCAATTCAGGCATTTGAAGCCATTGGGAGACAAAGATCTTAATGTGCTAGCCTTCATCAAGTCAGTAGAAAGATGTCTATCACTCTGTGGATCCAACGTTCAGCTGCAGAATTTTGGAATTCACATTGTTGTGAATGAGAAACTCAGTGGCGATGCCGCTAGATGTGTTCGCCAGTTGGGAGAAGAAGCTGAGTGGGAAGCAGTAAGATAGCGTCTGAGGCAGGAGTTCAAACCCCAAGGAAGTTACGCTGATGTCTTCAACAGGTGCAGAACGATTAAAGTGAGTAAACAAAAAAGAATTATTTGATGCTTTTAGACAGGCAAGCTATGATATAAGTGAATTATACGAATT
The DNA here is from genome assembly GCA_949775025.1 of Tricholauxania praeusta. Lineage (NCBI taxonomy): Eukaryota > Metazoa > Arthropoda > Insecta > Diptera > Lauxaniidae > Tricholauxania > Tricholauxania praeusta. The sequence continues at coordinate 79,178,685 of OX459030.1, forward strand.
TGATGACTTAAAACCCTGTATTTATAGCCCAGAATGTGTTGACAGGGACTTAAAAGAAATTCTTCTGGAAAAAATAGATGGACAAACTAGGGCACATATTAATGATAATGACAGTTTGACTGACCTTTACAATAGATATTCCAGGCTAAAACTTTTAGAGGACAAAAGAACTATAGCTTTTAACCACAGGAGTACTAATATTAATAAAAATACTTATATTTCTAACAACCGTAATTCAAACGCAAATAGAGTTTTAGAAAGCAATAACTACAGCGCAAAGAGCTCTAATACAAAAAGAACAACAAATAGTAATTTTATGAATAATAATGCAAGTTCATGCAATTTTAATCGAGACAACTCTAACCAAAGTAGGCAATAAAGTAGTTCCTACCAGTCATGGCAAAATAACTCAAGCAAATCCAATCGTAATAGGCAACAAGATACAATTGAACCAATGGATTTAAGCAACATCCAGCAAGCTGAAGTAAATTTTCAAGAAGAGCCTCGGAATGGCAACTTCCGATCGTAAAATTATTTATAGGAAACGAGCCTTTACAATGTCTAATAGATATAGGTTCGTCAGTTAGCGTTTTAAGACCAAATGTTCTGAAAAATTACCCTATAGTAAGCCTAGATAAAACCAAATATTTTTCCACAGTTAATGGTGTTAACGAAGTAACACAAAAAATCACTACCCCTATACCGAATGAGTTTAAAGTTCAAGGAACCATAGCATGGTATGTAATAAATCTAAAAAATCGAAGTTTCGATGCCATTATTGGACAAAATTTATTGGCTCCTCTAGGTACGAAAATCGATTTAAAATCAAATTATCTTGAAGTAAAGGAAGAAAAAAATTATTTTAATAAAGACATATGTCCAACAAATTTGGAAAATATTTTTGCATTAGAACCCATACAAATCAATGTTCTTAATAAAATTAAAGTAAATCATCTAAACAAAGAGGAACAACTTAAAATTAAAGAACTTTTGGAACGTAACAAAACGTTATTTTTTCATGAAGGTGACTCTTTAACATTTACTCATGAAATTCAGCATGAGATAGTTACTAGAACTGATAGGCTCATTTACGCAAAAACATATAGATATCCCAAAATTCATGAAGAGGAAATTGAAAAGCAAATTCATGAAATGTTGCAACAAGGTATAATTACTGAAAGCAATTCTCCTTTTAACAGCCCCCTCTGGATAGTTCCAAAAAAGTCTGACAGCTCTGGTAATAAAAAGTGGCGAATTGTTGTTGACTATAGGAAGCTGAATGACGCTACCATAAGCGATAAGTACACAATTCCTAATATTGACGGAATATTAGACAAATTGGGGAAGGCTCAGTACTTTTCAACAATTGATTTGGCCAAAGGGTTTCACCAAATATTGGTAAAGCCTGAGGATAGGAAGAAAACAGCATTTTCTACTCCGTTTGGCCATTTTGAGTTTGTGAGAATGCCTTTTGGTCTCAAAAATTCACCATCAACTTTCCAGAGACTGATCAACTCCATACTTAGGGACCACATTAATAGAACCTGTGTTGTTTATTTGGACGATGTACTCATATTTAGTACATCGTTACAAGAGCATATAGACAACTTACAAAAAATATTTGAAATTCTAAAAAAATCAGGGTTAAAAATTCAGGTCGATACAGTTTTTGAACAAGGAAACTGAATACTTGGGCCATATTCTAACTCAGACCGGATTAAAACCAAACCCTTCGAAAATTAATGTTATAAAAAGCCTGAAATTACATATAACACAAAAACAGATAAAATCTTTCTTGGGAGTTACCGGCTTCTATAGGAAGTTTATTAAAGATTATGCAAAAGTGGCATATCCTATGGTAAGGTATTTAAAAAAAGATTCTAAAATCAATCGGAATGATCCGAATTACATTTCATCTTTTGAGAAATTAAAAGAAATCATAACGAATGACCCAATATTACACTTCCCAGATTTTAAAAAAAAAGTTTACGCTAGTTACAGATGCTAGCAATTTTGCGTTAGGTGCAGTTATCACACAAGAGGGACACCCTATATGCTTTGCCTCTCGTACCCTTAATGATCACGAGAAAAACTATTCTACCATAGAGAAAGAGTTGTTAGCAATTGTATGGGGCTGCAAATATTTCAGACCATACTTGTATGGAAAAGAATTCGACTTACATACTGACCACCAACCACTTAAATGGCTCCAGGTTAAAAACTCTGGCAGAGATATAGGCCCAAGACTTCAAAGATGGTTAGTCCAACTGGGGGAATATGATGCCAAGATAAAGCACATTAAAGGAAAAACAAACAAACAAACAAAGCGGACTTTTTGAGCAGAATAAATGTCGAGAAAGACGAAATCAATTTATTCGATGCAATTTTATTTAATGACAACGAGTCAATGGAGTGTTACGGGGCAGGAATGATGCTCGAAAATTTTACCAACAAGTCAAGCGTCTGACCCAAGGTTTCAAGCCCGGAGCATCAACCTGTAAAGATGAACATGGAAATCTGGTTACGGATACGCAGGGTGCACTGAGATTATGGAGGGAACACTTTTCCAAGCTGCTTGCTGGCGATGACTCCACCAATCCCGCCTTTGGAGAAATTAACCCGATGCCACCAATCAACGACGATGGTGTGGAGGTACCACCACCTAGCCATGACGAGGTACGAGTTGTGATCCAACGACTTAAGAACAACAAAGCGGCTGGTGCCGATGGCCTGCCTGCTGAATTGTTCAAAACCGGCGGCGATGAGCTGATAGGGTGTATGCATCAACTCATCTGCAAAATATGGCTAGTTGAAAGCATGCCCGACGATTGGAATCTCAGTGTCCTTTGTCCTGTACTGAAGAAGGTGACCCGACAATCTGCGCTAACTACCGGGGAATTAGTCTTCTTGCCATCTCTTACAAGGTCCTGTCGACTGTACTGTGTGAAAGACTTAAGCCGTTTGCCAACACACTGATTGGGCCTTATCAGTGCGGCTTTAGACCTGGTAAGTCCACCATAGACCAGATCTTCACACTACGTCAAATCCTGGAAAAAACCCACGAAAAACAGATCGATACCCATCATCTCTTTATCGATTTTAAAGCAGCTTTCGATAGCCCGATACGGGATTGCCTGTATGCCACCATGTCTGAGTTTGGTATACCTGCGAAGCTGGTGCGGCTTTGCAGAATGACGTTGAGCAACACAGCCAGCTCCGTTAGAGTAGGAAGGGACCTCTCCGAACCATTTGATACCGAAAGAGGTTTCAGACAGGGCGATCCATTATCCTTCAACTTTGTGATGGAAGGGGTGTTGCGAAGAGCCAGTGTACATCGTAATGGCACTATTTTCTACAAAAGTGTCCAGCTCCTTGCATATGCCGATGATATTGATATCATTGGACGTTGTAAGCGAGATGTTACTGCTGCGTTCTCTGCTATCGAAAAAGAGTCAGCGAAAGTGGGTTTGACGGTGAACGAGGGCAAAACAAAGTATATGCTGTCCACAAACAGGGAGACGCGGCGTATTGGATCCTTTGTTACTGCGAACAACTATACTTTCGAAGTTGTCAAGGAATTCACCTATCTTGGCACCGCTGTGAACACTCAAAACGATGTCAGCCTGGAGATAAAGCGAAGACTAACTCTTGCTAATAGGTGTTACTATGGTCTCAGTAAGCAATTGAGTAGTAGAGACCTCTCTCGCCCGACAAAACTGACACTCTACAAGACGCTCATCTTACCCGTGCTACTTTACGGCGCAGAAGCATGGGTTGTGTCGCAGACTGATGCAGCCACGCTTTGGGTGTTTGAGAGAAAAATTCTTCGCAAAATCTTCGGTCCTGTTCACGTCGGCGACGACTACCGTATTCGAATGAACCACGAACTGTACGAGCTCTACGCTGACATTGACATAGTCAAGCGCATCACTATTCAACGTCTGCGCTGGCTGGGACATGTTGTGCGTATGGACGAAGAAGCTCCGGCGAAAAAGGTGTTTGATGCGGAAGCCGCTGGGCGACGACGAAGAGGAAGACCATGCCTCCGATGGAAAGACCAAGCCGAGGAAACCCTATCCACGCTTGGTGTGAATGATTGGAGAAGGCGTGCGCAAAGCAGAGGTGCCTGGAGAGAGCTTTTGAGGTCGGCCGTAACCCGGTAACGGGTTGTTATGGCCACCCAAGTAAGTAAGTAAGAGTCAATGGAGGGTCAGACAATTCACTCTCAAGAGGAAGATTTGCAAGACCATATACCAATACTCGATACTGTAGTAAATAGATTCAAATACCAAGTTCTTCTAGTAAATAATAAGGAAAGGGAAGTCGAAAACGTTTTATCTAATAAAAGGATATTTTTAGAGAAAAGCGACATACCTATTAACGTTGCCGATATTGTCCGAAGACATATCACTTATGGCAAAGTAGCAATTTACTCTGAATTGGATGATTCAAGCTATCATCAATTACAGCTTAAGCTAATTGAACTTTTTGGCACTAATTCAAAAATTAAATTTGTTAAATGTAGCCATCTTGCAAAAGACTTAAGTAGCGAAGAAGAAGCTATTAAGCAGTTGTCTATATTCCACACTAAAGAATGGGGACATGGAGGAATAACCTCAAACTATGAAGGGGTTAAACACAAAATTTATTTTCCAAACCTTAAGCAACTCATAAATAAAGTAGCTAGTAACTGCGATATATGTGCAGCAGGCAAATATGATCGTAAACCTATCAAGAAAAATTTTGCTGTAACGGAGTCTCCCACAGATAATAATAAAATTCTGCATATGGATACTTATGTAAACTCTAAGCATTCATTCATAGTGTTTATTGATAAGTTTTCCAAACATGCAACATGTTTTTATCTTGAAGACAGGAACAGCCGGACTCTTATTGAGAAAATTAGGCTTTATATATCTATTATGGAAAAAATGAAAAAACTCGTATCGTATAATGAGTTTAATACAATAAATATAAAGGAATTTTGTAAAAATGAAAATATTGAAATCCATTTTTCTAAGCCAAATAGCCATACAGGAAACTCTGATGTCGAACGGCTTAATAATACCTTAACTGAAAACATACGTACCTTAAATATAGACAATAAACTGCCAATAAAAGAACAGATATCTAAAGCTATTGAATTATACAATAACTCACACCACTCCACTATCAAAGAAAAACCTGTAGATGTCCTTCGTAACAAAATAGACAAAAAACTTATAAAAGAAAGAGGAGAACTAGGGAAAAATAGTAGTATCTCCAAATTAAACAAAAATAGAGAAGACTATGAAGAAAAAAGAGAAGTAGGATTCATAAAAAATTATGCCAACTTAAGACATAAGGAACAACCTAAATTTAGAAAACATTCTCTTAAAATTGTCCATACTGACAATATAAGACGTCCATTTAAATTTTCAGGTTCTAACGATCTTGCTACTCCTGTTACTAGTACGACCAACTCAAGCTTACTTACTTACTTACTTAGATGGCCATAACAACCCGTTGTCAGGTTACGGCCGACTTCATTAGCTCTCGCCAGGCATCTCTGTTTTGCGCGCGCCTTCTCCAATCGTTAATGCCAAGCGCGGTTAGGGCTTCCTCAGCTTGGTCTATCCACCGGAGGCATGGTCTCCCTCTTCGTCGTTGACCGGGGACCTTCCCTTCGAATACCTTTTTCGCTGGAGCTTCTTTATCCATACGATGGACATGACCCAGCCAGCGTAGTCGCTGTATTGTTATACGCTTAACTATGTCAATGTCGGCGTAGAGCTCATACAGCTCGTGGTTCATTCGAATGCGATAGTCGTCGCCAACTCGAACAGGACCAAAGATTTTGCGGAGAAGTTTCCTCTCGAACACCCCAAGAGGGGCTGCGTCTTTTGTCGAAACCACCCATGCCTCAGCGCCATAAAGAAGCACAGGTAGAATGAGCGTCTTGTAGAGTGTTAGCTTTGTCGATCGAGAGAGAGCTCTGCAACGTAATTGCTTACTGAGACCGTAGTAGCACCTATTAGCAATTGTTATTCTCCGCTTAATCTCCAGACTGACATCATTGTTGCTGGTTACGGCAGTGCCAAGGTAAATGAATTCCTTGACAACTTCTAATTTACAGTTGCCCGCTGTAACATGAGAGTCTAGATCCCGTACTCTCTTGTTGTTGTTAGTAGACATCATGTATTTCGTCTTGCCCTCGTTTACCGTCAAACCAACTTGGGCTGTTTCCTTTTCAATAGCAGTGAAAGCAGCAGTAACATTTCTCTTACTCCGACCGATAATATCAATATCATCAGCGTACGCAAGGAGCTGAACACCTTTGAAGAAAATGGTGCCATTATGACGCACACCGGCTTTTCGTACGATCCCCTCCATAATGAAATTGAAGAGATCGCACGAGAGCGGGTCGCCTTGTCTGAAACCTCGCTCGGTATTAAAAGTTCCGGAGAAGTCATTCCCTACCTTGACGGAGCTACACGTATTGCTCAACGTCATCCTGCAGAGCCTTATCAACTTTGCAGGTATACCGAACTCAGACATTGTTGCGTATAGGCAATCCCGCACTGGGCTATCGAACGCAGCTTTATAATCGACGAAGAGATGGTGAGTGTCGATTTGATATTCATGGGTTTTCTCCAGGATTTGGCGTGGTGTAAAAATCTGGTCTATGGTGGACTTACCAGGTCTAAAGCCACACTGATAGGATCCAATCAGCGTTTCTGTATACGGCTTCAATCTTTCACACAATACGCTCGAGAGGATCTTATATGCGATGGAAATAAGACTGATACCCCTGTAGTTGGCGCAGATTGTCGGGTCTCCTTTCTTTATTACAGGACAAAGCACGCTGAGATTCCAATCGTCGGGCATGCTTTCCGCTAGCCATATTTTACTGATGAGTTGATGCATGCACCTTATCAATTCATCGCCACCAGCTTTAAACAACTCAGCTGGCAGGTCGTCAGCACCCGCTGCTTTTTTGTTTTTGAGTCGCTGGATAGCAACTCGAACTTCATGGCTAGGTGATGGTACTTCCACTGCGTTATCATCGATTGGTGGTATCGTACGGCATTCTCTCTGGGCGGAATTGGTGGAATCATCGCCCGTAAGCAAGTTGGAGAAATGCTGCCTCCATAACCTCAGTACACTCTGTGTATCTGTAACCAGATTTCCATTTTCGTCTCTACAAGTGGATGCTCCGGGCTTGAAACCTCGAGTTAGACGCTTAACTTGTTGATAGAATTTTCGTGCATCCTTCTTGACCTGGTACACCTCAAGTTCCTCACGCTCACGCTTTTCCTGCTCCCTTTTTTTACGTCTGAAAATGCTCCTCTCTTCCTTCCTCTTTTCGTGGTGGTTTTCTCGCACGGCTCGCGTTGCGGCTGACTGCAGCGTCTTCTTGTATGCGGCGTTTTTTTCAGCAGTTGCATCGCGACACTCCTGGTCATACCATTGGTTTCGAGGTTGTGGGCGTCGAAAACCAATGATTTCCTCGGCAGCAGCGCGCATGGAGTGGGAGATGTGTGTCCAAAGTCCGCCGGCGTCGTCGGTTCCAGAGGTTGGTTGGTTGAGCTTAACCGAGAGTTGAGCGGAGTACGCCTCGGCAGTCCGTTGTGATTGCAGCTTGGCAACATCTAGTTTTTGTTGCATGCCCGTGCGTACATTCTTCGCATTGCATAGCCGCATGCGGATCTTAGCTGCAACAACATAGTGGTCGGAGTCAGTGTTGACCCCCCGAAATGTACGCACATCCTTCCGTCGATCACAACATGATCAATTTGGTTTTTCGTTTTTTGATCCGGGGATAGCCAGGTGGCCTTGTGAATGTCGAGGTGTTGAAATCTGGTACTACTAACTACCATGTTTCGCGCCGCGGCGAAGTCGATCAATCTCAGACCGTTGTTTGAAGTGGTCTCGTGGAGACTGAACTGACCGACTGTAGCGCCAAAGATGCCTTCACTCCCGAGCTTCGCGTTAAAAACGCCGAGGACTATTTTTACATCGTGGGTCGGACAACGGTCATACACGTCCTCTAGGCTCGCGTAGAAATCATTGTTGGTGGCATCGTCCTTTTCCTCCGTCGGGGCGTGCGCGCAAATTAGGCTTATGTTGAAGAGTTTTGCCTTGATACGCGTGACTTGATTGGCGTGAACCGGGAAACTAGGTGGCGTAATTTTCGACTTACAACGAATCCGCAACCAAATTCGCGCCACTCCGCATGGCCGCTGTAGTAGATATCACAGTTCGTCCGTTTAGAGCAGCCTTGTCCTTTCCATCGCATCTCCTGGATGGCGGTGATGTCAGCCTTTATTTTTACGAGGGCTTCCGCCAGTTGGATAGTTGCACCTTCCCTATGGAGGGTCCGGACATTCCAGGTGCATATCCGTAAATCATTTTCCGTTTTTCGTTTGCAGTGGTCGTCATCGTAGTGGGTGCTATTATCCGAGGCTGATTTGGTTTTCATTGGAAATGATGATAATGTGTGGTGGGACCCAAACCCTACGCACACATTCCAAGTTTTAAGTCTAGGAGAGACTCGCCTTCTCACAACTAGCTCACCCCCGGACGAGTGTCCAAGGGATCTCCAGAGAATACTTGGCCAAAAAAGGCCGGAAGTTTGTGAGCTGCTTGAACTGCTTGCAAAAGAATCATCCCTGGCCACTCCCAAGTGAGTGGCGATCAGAAACTTTCCCCACTTACGTGGACTTCTACAAGCAGCTCCATCCTCCGACCAACTCAAGCATCCCTACAAATAAGTCCAATCTTAGAAAATAACGGATACGTGGAAATAAACTTGGATCCGACGGAACTAGTGGTTGGTACGGACCTAATAGTACACATAGTCGACCCAAGGGAAATAATTGATGTAGTTAATAATATAACGTCAAATATTGAACACGTAGAAAAAACCTACCAGGGCATGCTGCGAACTGAAATAGAAACTATAAAAAGTAAAATTAAAACTCTAATCCCAAAAAACAGGAAACGTAGAGGACTTATAAATGTAGTGGGAACTACATACAAATATCTATACGGGACCATGGATGACACAGATAGAACGGACATAGAACAACATTTCAATACTATTGATAGCAATTTACACAACACTATTACAGGGCTAAACCAACAAATCAAAATTAACAATTATTTTAATAAAACATTTAAACTTATAAAAGAAAATATTGATAAAGATAGAGTTCTAGTTAATAAAAATTTTAACTCTATAGATAGAAAATTGAAAGGTATTATAATGAAAAACTTTGTAAATGAACAGCTTTTAAAAATTAACATTATAAAAGAAAAAGTGCAACAAATTCAGGACAATATTGTTGGATCAACAAATGGCGTATTTCATCCCAGTATATTAACAAATGAAGAAGTAGAAAACTACAAAATTGATTTAAATAGACTAAAATATATTAAATGTGCTACAATGGAGTATAACTCAACATTATTATTATTCCTTTTAAAAATTCCAAAAGAATTCACAAATATTCAACTAAAACAAATCCTACCAATTCCTAATAATAAATTTTGAGAAATTGACACTGTAACGGAAACTATGTTTGATTTTAAAAATGTAACTTATAAATTTGAAGAAGGAAAAATTTTATATGAATTAAAAATATCAACACATTGTATTTTTAAGAATAATTATAAAACAGTAAAAAACATTGTTACTGAAATATTAAGAATTGACGAAGAAACTATTTTGTTAAAAAATGGCATTAACGAAAAGCTTATACAAGATTGCGATATAAGAATATATCATTGACTTGTAATTATTTGATACATTTCTATAACTGTAAAATTGAGATCTGTAATCACCAGCTCTCAAATGCAAGAACATATTCCAAAGAAAGATTTTTTTACCCGAAACAAACAAATGTCAACTTTACCCATAAATTATTTCGATGAAATAATTATTTATAATGAGGAAAACTTGAAAGAAATAAAAGAACTTAAGTACCACAAAAACATATCTTACGGTATAAATGTAGCATTAATTATTTTAATAGCAATTGTAATATTCGTAATATATTTAATAATAAGAAAGAAAAATACAAATATAAACATTAAAGAAAAGAGGATTCAGGAGAATTCCTCAACAAGGGGTGGAGGAGTTATGTCTCCCCTTAACTTAACTATACAGAAATATCAAGAATGAATTCTGATATTTCTTTATAAAATCACTGTGTTTACTTACATTCAAGGTATATCATTTAAGTAGAAACATACATATTTACGTAAATACCATATAAGTAAATATGTATGTTGCTGTAATGAATACACTGTCTGCAATGGCGTTATCGCTTGATTTCGCTATTGCACAAACAGGGAGTATCAAATTCGGTTGAAGTCCCAAATGCAAGATATGCTGAACAACATATTTTGCATTTCAAGGCCAACTGAATTTGAACTAGAATCGTAGCATAAAATAGAATAAGAAAACTTTTTGTATTCAGTCTTAAGATTCAAGCAGAAAATAAATATCTCTTTTAAGCTGAAGCTTAACCGTGTTTATTATTAAACAAACATAACTCGCACTATGCCCGAGTTACTGCGAGATAGAGCCTTGACATGGTTTAGAAACAACAATGCCGGCTAGAATCATTGGGAACAACTTAAAAGTGATTTTTGTAACTTTTTCCTGCCGTCCAGATATTTAGAACAACTAGAAGATGATATCCGACATCGCCATCAACGCCAGCGTAAGTCATTTAAGGACTACGTCATTTCAATACAGAACATGATGAGGCACGCTCGATACAGCCAAGCAGAAAAATTGGAAAGAATTTTTAAGAACTACCACCCAGATTACCAACTTTATATCCCCAGGAAAGATTTTACTACCCTTGCAGAGCTCACCACTATAGCTGACGATTTCGAAGCAATACGAGGAACCAATAGAAAACTACCAGCACCACAGCCCTGACGCAGTGGCAAAAGGAATTTCATGGTGGCAACCAATGACCGAATAGATATCAGGCTAGCATGCCGTAAGTGAGGACAAAACGGACACTTTTCAGTGGATTGTCAAAATCGCTGGATTATTTTATACTGGGATTGCGGTAAAAGAAATATTAGGACCATTGAATGTTGCCAGTCGGGAAACCGCCAGCAGTCTCACCAAAATCGCGCAGTAATGAGGCTGGCTGCAACTCCGCCATCTCCTACCCAGACATCGCACTAAATCATGACAACCATCGTATTCTAGCCACAGTCGCACTAGATGAACAGCTAATCATCGGTACTATAGACACTGGAGCTACACGAAGTTTTGTGAGCGAACTTTTAGCAAATGAACTGAGCACCGCCAAGAACCTCATTACGGTAGAAATGGACATAAGACTTGCTAACAACACTCACCGCAGAATACGTGAGGCAATAATAATGAACGTACGCCTGGGCGATAAGATGCGCCAAATACCCCTATTAGTCTTTCCTGACGCCGTCGGCGACTTAATTTTAGGAATGGATTTCTTAACAAAAATAGGAGCAGCTATCAGTTGCGGAGGACAAACTTTAAAATTAAAAGAACATACTACTTCGCATGAAGATACAACACTGCAGAGCTGTACCGACGAAGTGTTTGCAAAACAAAACTCAGAAAACTCAAACAACAAATTATCGACGAATTTTTACAAAGGGAATTACCAAAATTTCCGGCACTACAGATATTGCTACACATAAAATTGTAATGATGGATGACAGACCTATAAAACAGAGGTATTTTCCTAAAAACCCAATTGACGAATTAATAAAAAAAGGTTGCATCATCCCCTCACATAGCCCATACAGTGCACCAATTGTGATGGTGAAGAAAAAAAATGGTAAATGGAGGCTCTGTGTGGATTATCGACAACTCAACGCCAGACGCTTATCCACTTCCTAGGATTCAACACAAACTAGATCGTCTACGCGAGGCCAAATATATAAGTAGCTTAGATCTTAAAAATGGATATTGGCAAATCCCGATGGATGAAAGTAGTCGACAATATACAGCATTTACCGTACCAGGATATGGACTCTTCGAATGACGCGTGATGCCATTTGGCCTCCACTCGGCACCAGCCACTTTCCAGAGAGCACTTGACTGGGTCATAGGACTGGAGATGGAACCACACGCGTTCGCGTACCTAGACGACATCTTCGTGATAGGAAAAACTTTCGAGGAACACCTGAAAAATCTTCAAGAGGTATTTAGACGGCTACGAGGAGCTAAACTACGGATAAATCCAGAAAAATGTGAATTTTTCAAGAATGAGCTGAAATATCGAGGACATGTCGTCAGCGAGCATGGATTTCACACTGATCCGGACAAAATAGCAGCCAAACAAGAGTTACAACCACCAAGGAACATTCGCGAACTAGGCATTGCATCTTGGTACCGCCGATTTGTACCAGAATTTTCAGACGTGGTTCGACCTCTCACCACACTTCTCCAGAAAGAAAAACATTTTATTTATTTATTTATTAACAATTATTACTAACAATTAATTACAAAATTAAATGCTAATATAAGAGTAAGCAAGAGCAGCGATGGCCTTCAGCTTATCCAGTGAAAAATGGAGTTTATATTAGTAAATATATATTAGTATGTTTCAAAAAATTTATCATGTCATGTATGTTTTTCTCGGAGGGATTTGAAAACATTTTAAATGGGAAGAACTACAGCGAAAATCATTCGAGGCCCTAAAGAAAAAATTAACAGAGGCACCCATCCTTGTCTGTCCAGATTTTACAAAAGAATTTACGTTACAGACAGACGCCAGCCACTATGGGTTAGGAGTAGTGCTCACCCAAGAGGTAGATGGCGCCGAAAAAGTCATCGCGTATGCAAGTCGACATCTCAATAAAGCTGAGCTAAGCTATTCCCCCACAGAAAAAGAATGTCTGGCGATTATATGGGGAATACGGAAAATGAGAGCATATCTGGAGGGTTATCACTTTACAGTTGTGACGGATCACCTTTCTTTAAAATGGTTAAACTCAATCGAGAGTCCATCAGGAAGAAATACACGGTGGGCTCTAGAATTACAGCAATACACGTTCAACATACAATATCGAAAAGGCAAACAAAACGTCGTCGCAGATGCGCTGTCCAGACAACCACTAGAAATCTTGTGCCAACTTAACCTGGAAGAAGAACAAAACTTACGATGCTCCTGGCTTAAAAATAAAATAGCGGAAGTCGCAGGAAATCCTCAAAAATACCCCGATTACAGGCTGGAAAACGAAAAACTTTATCGTCACATACCACAACGTTACAACGGTGAAAATGGCAACCAATGGAAGCTATGTGTAGCCAAACCCTTACGTAAACAGGTTCTCTGGGAAAATCACGATAGTTCATGTGCTGGCCACTTAGGAATTCGGAAAACTATAGCGCGCCTAAATCAACGATATTTGTGACGCTAAGCATCACATAGGCCAATGCGAACTATGTCAACGTTATAAATGCGACGCAGAATCAAGTCCAACAGAACAATATTGAAAATCTAAAACAAAAATATAAAAAAAAAATTAATAGTAAATATACAGTCAAAATGCAGCATCAAAATATGCTGTTCAACCGGAAAGGTGAATTTTTCTCTATTGTTCCCAAGACAGGGTGAGATGTGACGGCGATTTTTGATGATATAAAAATCACATCACATATTAAAAATCTTTTACTTAGCTAAATTAATTTATGTATATATATATAAAAAAATTAAGTCATATTTAAGTTTATAAAATCGTTTTCTATACCAAATGAATTCCTATAATTTAAGCTTATCATTTCTATTATAAAAACTTAACATTTTTATGTAAAATTTTACAAGTTGATACAATGCTTTATCTTTTAAACAAATTTTGATAACAAAGGAAAAAACAAGAACAACTCTAGAATATAGACATACAACTCTAGAATATAGACATATATTTCGATTCTTAAAATCTCATCAGTATATTTTTGGTTGATGTCTACGTCAGCACTCAAATTTGCACTCGCCATATTAATGAAAAACAATCGAAAAGGTAATTTTTAATTTCAAGCAAATGTGGTTAAATTTTAAGTGAATTTTTAAGATCACACCATTGCGTTGAATTTTTTCAATTAGCTGTACCGTTTTCTTTGTTTTGTTTACATCATTAAAGCGAGACGCCACGTGAGTGGATTAAACCGTAGTTCTCCTTTGTTATCGCAGTTTATTAAATTATTTGTTTATGTTGTAATGCACATCCATTGGCTGTGAGACATTACGCGTTCAAAATTATGCGATCCTGGTGCATCGCAGATTTTGAGATTTCGGCGTGTTCTCCGTAATTTAGAAATTTTAGGTTTGTTTTATTGGCTTTCTTAATAAATGTTAATAATTAAATGATTATTGAATTTAAGCCAATAAAACAAACCAAAAATTTATAAAAACTTAACCAAAAAAGTGTTCAACCTAAGTTAGGAAAAACAAGCATAACACGAATGACTACAACATCAAACAGCACAACTAAGTTCATACACGAAGTAATAAGCAACCCCAACATAAGCGACTGCAACATCAAACAAAACGATGGAAAGTATGGTCATACACGAAGCCACAAAAATAGCACAACCAGCTTACTGGTAACAGATCTACAGCATTAAGTAAAAATTAAAATCGAGGAACCAACAGTCTGTGCAGTGAGCTCGAAGCACTCACATCGTAGCTTCGCTATATTACCGCCTGGTAGCGATTTCGATTCTCCACGGCAATATAAGCATCGCGTAGTCAATTCAAATGGACAGCCTGTGCAGTGAACTCAAAGTGTTCACATCGTAGCTTTGCTATATTACCGCCTGGTAGCGATTTCGATTCTCCACGGCAATATAAGCATCGCGTAGTGAATTCAAATGGACAGTCTGTGCAGTGAACTCAAAGTGTTCACATCGTAGCTTCGCTATATTACCGCCTGGTAGCGATTTCGATTCTCCACGGCAATATAAGCATCGCGTAGTGAATTCAAATTAAGAGTCTGAGCAGTAAACTCAAGGTGTCCACAACGTATTTTCGTCTCTATTAATGGCAAGTAGCGATTTCGATTCTCTACATTAATACAGATTACGCGGCTTCAAACTCCGACTTTGCTCTCGAATTTTTTCGAGACCGACACCAACGTATTTTCGTCTCTATTAATGGCTAGTAGCGATTTCGATTCTCTACATTAATACAGATTACGCGGCTTCAAACCCCGACTTCGCTCTCGAACTTTTGAGACCAACACATCGTATTTTCGTCTCTATTAACGACTAATAGCGATTTCGATTCTCTGCGTTAATACAGATACCGTCGAACCCAACACAACATATAATTAATAAATATTATAGTAGAAATATAATGTATACTTAAAGTTTATATTAAGTTAATTAAGAAATACGAAGAAAAATAAAAATAACATATTTAAAAATCTAACCACACATACAAATATTTTTGTAACGATCCCATATAGGTAGAATTGATCCTGGACACCGACTGGTGTATACCCCGACGGAAAACATCGTTAATAAGCTTCGGGAACCCAGAGTTTCCATTTTATTTCGTCGTCTTCCTCAAATCTACTGAGTTTAAAAACGATACCATTTTCAACTCGAAGATCTGCAAATATTCGGGTGACTCAAATTCGGTCGTTTCTAAATCTACCTATGGATTATTCGACGTATCAATTTCTTCAACGTATCTTGATAGGGAGTCTGCGACAACATTATCAGAGCCTTTACGATGCTCTATCTCGAAATCGTATGCTTGAAGTTGTAAGGACCATCTAGCTAGTCGTCCAGACAGGTCTTTTAATGACATCAATCACTTTAGGCTATCGTGGTCCGTTACCATGGTGAATGGCATCATTTCGATGTAAGGTCGAAATCTTTTTACCGCTAAAACTGCTGCCAATCATTCTTTTTCTGTAAAGCTGTAGTTGCGTGGACAGCTATTCAGTTTTTGCGAAAAGTATGCTATTGGCCTGTACCCAGAACCGCGAGGAAAAGTCTGGATGAGTCAGCACTGGAGCTATTGATAAGGCTTTTTTCAACCTATTGAATGCTTCTATTGCTTCAGGTGTCATGTTGAACTTGGACCCTTTTTTCAAGGTGTCTCTCAACGGAGCCGACAAAGTAGCAAAATTTTGTATAAATCTGCGATACCAGCCTGCAGTGCCCAAGAAACTTCTCACCTCTCTTGGTGACTTTAGAATTGAGATTCTTTGTATCGCAGAAACTTTTTCGGGATCAGTTTTCAAACTGCCACCGCCTACCAGAAATCCCAGATATTTTAGCCCTTTGAAGCAAAATTCCGACTTTTGCAATCTAATAGTTAAATTGGCATTTTTAAGGCAGTCTGCAACCTCGCTCAAAATTTGAATGTGTGTGTCGAAGTCTGGTGCAATGATCAGAAGGTCATCAAGATAAGTGAACAAATTGAATTTTAATTTCTGTGGAATCACCTTATCCATGAGTTGACAAAGGTGTTGGGATGCATTGCAAAGCCCGAAAGGCATGACCGCAAATTGGTATACTGTTTACTTTTTTCTTCTAATCCGATTTACCAAAACGCAAACTTCAAATCTGCACTGCTAATGTAATGCGTATAATCAATTCGGCTCAGTATGCTATCGATGTTTTGCAGTGGATACGCATCCTTGACTGTGCGATCATTCAATTTTCGTGCGTTCAAGCAAAATCGGTTTTTCCTTGGCTTTCGAACTATTGTGGTGCGATTGCTCCACGGGCTTTCGTTGTTTCAATTACTCCTAGCTCCAACATCCTATCAACCTCTGCACACACCAGATCCTGCACTGCTGGAGATATCGGATAGTGCCGATCTTTAACTGGTGTCGCATTTTCAGTCAACTGAATGGTGTGTACTTCCAAATCGGAAGTACTTCCCAAGCCATGTTCATCATAGGTGCGAAATTTTTTTTTAAATTCATCTACTTAGTTGCTGTTGCTCTTTTGCATTCAAAATGTGTCGTTCAGGTTGTTCATCCACGCCCTCTACTCTATCATTTTAAAAATTATTCATTATTTTCTCCATATCGAGTTCCTCCACACCAATTACATCTGTTGCTAATTCGAATTTTCTCCAAAAATCAATCCCAAGGTAGGTCTGCTGTTGTAAATTAGGACACAAGTAAAAATTTTTTGTATGCGTTTCGTTTTTAAAAGTTACTGGAAGCTTAACTTTGCCGATGACCGCATGTCTTCTACCACCAGCAGCTCTAACAGTAGAAAAATATTTTTCAATATTAACTCCTAACTTTTCTATTAACTCTCGACAACCGCTCCCAAGAATTGATACGGATGCACCTGCATCTAAAAGTGCTTTTATTTTTAAACCGTTGACTTCTACTTCGGCATACGCCCGTGGGTCTTGACCAGTTGTTTTGTTAACAGCTTCAGCTACCTCCTTCCGAGTTTTCTTGCGCTTTGCGAAACTATCACGCGCATTTTTTACTTTTCTTGATACTTCTCGCATACCCTGCAGCTGGCTCTCATTAAATATCCTTTCTCTTGCCTCAATATAATTTTTCATTCGTTCCTCAATCGGTTTTATTTCAAATTGTTTTTTTACATTATTCGTAGTGATATTTTTATTGAATTCAATAACGGTTTTTAAAATATTAAAAAAGTGATTATGTGCTACCTGTTTGTCACAGAGTAGTTACTGATTTTCTAACGCTTAATAAATTTTTACTTCATGAATCATGGGAAAATGTTTACAAAGAAGTTAATCCTTCATTAGCTTTCAGTCTTATTATATAACAATATCTGTACAAAAAATTTACCTAATAATTTTTCGAGAAATAAAAAAAGACTGAAACCTTGGATAACATCAGCTTTACTTAAAAAAATTAAGACAAAAAACAAGCTTCATAAAAAATATCGGTTGTACCCATTACAAACTAGTTTTAGTCGGATGCGTCAAAATCCAAAAATGAATTTTATTTTCGTGAATTGAATAATGTTAAAGGTGATGCTCGGAAAGAATGGCTGTTAGTAAACAATATTTTAAACAGAACTACCAGAAAAGATGAAATTCAGAACTTAAAGGTTAACGGGATAATTTATAACAACCCTTCCGACAAAGCGAATTTGTTCAATAAGCATTTTGCAGGTATTGGAATGGATGTAGTTGCTGCAAATAGTGTTAGTACTCCATGTTTGCGCTTACAAAAAGAATATTCTAATCCTAATAGTTTCTTTTTTGAGCCTATATCTTCATATGAGATTTATAAAATTATCATGTCTCTTAAGAACTCAAATTCTAGTAAAGAGAGAGGTTTTCTAGTTCTTTTATTAAGAAAATTGCATTTAATATTACAAATGTTCTTTGTTACTTGTTTAACAAAAGTATTAGTTCTGGTATTTTTCCAGAAGAATTGAAAAAATAAGAAGTAATTCCCCTTTTTAAGAAAGGAGCCAAAAATAATTTTGGTAATTATAGGCCTATTTCGCTTCTGTCTAATTTTTTCAAAATCCTAGAAAAAACGATGAAATCAAGGATGATTGAATTTTTGAATAAATGTAATTATTTCAGTGGCTGCCAATTTGGCTTCAGAGCAGGGCTATCTACTGAAGATGCATTAATGGAATTTTGTGTAAATATTCAAAATAGTTAAAATTGCCAAAAATTAACAGCAGCACTCTTTGTGGATATAACAAAGGCCTTTGACACTGTTGACCATGAGGTACTATTGAATAAACTTTTTAAATGTGGTTTTCGAGGCTCTGTATATAATTGGTTTTCGTCATATTTGTTCAACAGAGTTCAAAGAGTTAAATTTGATAAGCATTATAGTAGCCTTTGTAATATTCAAGTCGGTGTCCCACAAGGCTCAGTGTTAGGTCTATACTATATACTATGTACAGTACTATTTTCTATTTACATTAATTCACTGTTTTCTCAAATGATATGGCATGCATTTTTGCACTTTTCAAGCTATAGTTGAAATAAATCTTAGAAGTCCTCAGACATTGGTTTTCCACCCATAAATTAGTCTTGAGCGATAAAACTAAAATTATGTTTTTTAATGTTGCAGGTAAAGTAATCGATCTTCCTGATTTTACTTTCCATAGTGCGAACTGTGACAAATATTGTGTTAGTGATATTATCTGTGATTCATTGAACCCTTTAAATGCTGTACCAGGATTATGTTCATCAAATTGCTTTTCCATTGAATGTGTCAAAACTTTTAAATATCTTTGACTATTTCTTGATTATAAAATGAATTGGATGGAACATTCCACAGCACTAAAAAAATATTTATTGGCAGCTACAAGGCAAATCTATTACTTGAAATCTTTCTGCTCAACAAAATTGCTGAATTGCATTTATTTCGGGATTTTTCACTCCAAAATCCAATATGGACTCGCATGTTGGGGAGGTACACAGGACTAAATTAAACCCTTTGCTAACGGTACGGAAACATGCTATTAGAATATTATGTAAAAAAATACGCATCGAAAATTGTTTGCCTCTTTTCAGAGAATTGAACATACTGCCTTTAAAACACTTATATTGTTTCAAAGTTCTAAAATTGTTCTTTAAAAAGTCTGGCTACTTATTGAGCAGATTTCAGTTAAATTACAACTTGAGGGTAAATAATCAAAACTTGGCCTTAGTTCCTGCACATAGCTCACAGCACTTTTTTAGTTTCTATACTTCAGTGGCGCCGAGACTCTTTAATCGTCTACCCAACGTCATTAGAAGCGTCAGAAATAATAATATTTTTATTAGAAAGGTTAAATCATGGCTTTTTAATTTTGATTATCAGAGCATTTATTCGCTTACTGATGTTATAATATAATCTCTGTATTTATATTACAAAATAATATTAAATTTTCCTGAGCTACGTTGTTTAAATCTTCTGATTCCATAAACTTTACATAATCTTTCTGCTGACATATTGCATGTACTTTCTGAGTACTGCTTTAACTTCATTTCCAGTAGCCCCTTGTGCAAGATCTGTGTGAGTAGCCTTTGCTACAACACTACTGTTTGACTTAATCTACTGTTTTTTAAACTGTCAGTATGTAAGCTTTTTTTTTTTTTTTTATTTTGTTTATACTTTGTAATAAGTCCTGAGTATTGAATTTGAAATGTTAGCACTTAGGCTGTAATTTTTAATGAATACGCTGTTCAAAATAATTTTGATGGAATAATTATACGAACATTTATATTTCTTTAGCATTCCATGTATCATTTATATGCTAACTTTTATGTCATATCTAAACAATTTAAGCATATTGAACTAGGATCATATTAGCCGTATTAAACAAATAAATAGCCGTATTAAATATAATATAATTTTATCGCCTCGTCACTATTATTATTCGTTATTTTATTCTTCAATTTTTAATTTGCTTATTTAGCTTTATTAAAATGTAACTAACTTATTACCTAAGACCCCACACACTTTGTGATAATAGCTTTGTAATCTGCATTCGTCACTAGCTTCTTAGTAACTACTGAATGTAGAGTTATCTATTAGTCAATTTTATCTACATAGAGTTATGTTGAAATGTAAATTATTTATGAACTTTAGATAGTCGATATGAATTGATTGATGATAATAAAAAAAAATATAATGAATAATAAATAAAAAATAAAAATAATTTGCTATTTTTATAGCGTGTGATATCTTCCCTGATATGGGATAGAAGATGATCAAGAAAGGTAACATGAAAACTAGGCATAAAGCTGCGTTTTCATGTCATGTTATCTTCTTCGATCTTCAACAATCAAATTTTTGTAAGAAAGAAAGAGCATGCGAGCAAAACCTTATGCGCTTGGCGAATGCGAAAGTGATTAGGCATAAAATTGCTATTATTATAGCATGTGATATCCTCTGTGATTTTAGGAGATCGAGAGAGTGCAACTTGTTGAACTTTTGCTATAAAAGTTGATTTCAAGCTATAAATGTGGCAAGAATTTTTTTGTTAAAGTCTTGCTGCAACAACATAAAATTGTCTTAAAATATCATCAAATTTTTGTTTTGAAAAATAAATTGTGATTTGTTTACAAATACACATGATGAAATGTCGAACTTTTATAGCAAGATTGGCATATATCCAGTGTTTAAATTGCTATGCAAGAATTAGTAACCGCACTAAAAATTGTGCTATAACTGCGCAGTAATAGTAAACGCAATAAATAGCTATAGCAGTAGCATATACTCAGCTATCGTAGTTGGCAGTCGTGTATTGTAGTCTGCTGCGTTAAATACGATAGTCGCTGCAATAGTTCTAGCTATCGTAGTTGACTGTCGTTTACTATAGTCTGCTGCGTAAAATACGATGGTCGCTGCAATAGTTCACGACGAGCTATCGCTGTTTGTTGTCGGCTATTGCTATAGTAGTCGTAGCTGTTGCCATCGTAGTCGACTATAGCTTTATTTGTCGTAGCAGTTGTTGTCGTAGCCATTCTACCTGCTATTAGTAGGATGTTCATACATGAATATCTAATGTAAGTGAATTATTTCTAGCACAGAAAAAGAGTGCACCATTTTTTTTTGATTTTCATTTATTATTGAACTTTTGGCTCCCGCTTTTTGACTTTTTTTTAATTACTATTTTTTTTTCTCTAGTATAGAGGGCACATATTCTCAGCAAATTTACAGACCATTTTATGAAATTAAATGCGTAATTGTTAATGATTCAAGTGTGTGCACTCTCATAAAGCTCATTGCTTTTATGAAAACCACCCAACTATTTAGTTTTATACTTTTTCGAAAAGATTTTTTAATTTATATTTTCTTAAATGAATTGAATTTCGAATTTTATGTTTTTTTTATTAAACTGCTATTTTTGTTTTATCGAATAATACTCTTATTTTATGTTCAAGAAATGATTAAAATGCCCATTTACACAGTTTTCAATAAAAAAAAAAATGCTAACCTTCAATTTAAACGGTTTTCCGAGAAACCTCTCTTCCGTGTAAAGCGGGAGAGCCAAATGTTCAATAATAAATGAAAATCAAAAAATTGGGGCACTCTTTTTCTGTGCTAGAAATAGTTCACTTACATTAGATATGCATGTATGAACATCCTACTAATAGCAGGTAGAATGGCTACGACAACAACTGCTACGACAAATAATGCTATAGTCGACTACGATAGCAACAGCTACGACTACTATAGCAATAGCCGACAATAAACAGCGATAGCTCGTCGTGAACTATTGCAGCGACTATCGTATTTTACGCTGCTGACTATAGTAAACGACTGTCAACTACGATAGCTCGTCGTGAACTATTGCAGCGACTATCGTATTTAACGCAGCAGACTACAATAAACGACTGCCAACTACGATAGCTCTTCGTGAACTATTGCAGCAGATAGCAATGGCTGACTGTCAATAGCAATAGTTTTTTAGCAATTTGGAACGCTGCATATATCCATCTCGCTTATTATGGTATAAGTTTTGTGATATGGGATAGTAGAAGATCAAGAAGATAACTTGAAAACGCAGCTTAATTGTACCATTGTCATAACTGTTTTTTGACCTCAAAGTATTGCAAAAAATTAACTTATCCCTTTTGTGCTGGTAGATATCATGAAAATGACAAATTTTGAGCTGTGGTTTTTAAGTAGAATGTGTGCGATATGATGAAATGTGACTTACGTGAGATGATTGATCTTTCTGTGTTCAATCTATAATACGGTATGTCGGACGATAGTTTGTTCAGTGCATGGGCAGCATAACTCGATAGTTATGATATATTTTTTTCTTACGATACGACCAAAGCCACCAACATGAAAGAGATAAATTTTCAAAAATTGGGTTGGTTCTTTCTGTGAAAAGTCAATTATTTTAACTTTCGTATTATCGTTTTATAATATTACATTTCTCGTCATAACATTGCAATTAATCAACATAATGGATTAAAAACCAGAATCAGTCAAATAATTGAATCTTGGTTTTGTGGAACTGAAATATACTAAAGCTATATATAAAAAAATTACCACATAATATGTGATACAAAGATTTCAAAGGCTAACGATTGTGGTGACATATGTTGGCTTCAGATTGTAGTAAATAGAGTCTAATAGCTGACGGTAAAATTGGATTGACAGTGATATGGCTAATAACATCGCCACATCCTACCGCTCAAATTTGCCTACAAGGGCCGACAGAGGTGATGCGACAATCGCACATCTAGTTGACCGGATAAACAGTGAATTTCCGGATCATGAAGTAAGCGGTAGCCTAAATTCATTAAGATTTCCACGTTTCCATTGCTGCGGGAATTTTTTTTCATATCTAATGCGATTGCGGAACACACCCGAAGAGATGGAACAGCGGTATAAATCAAAAGAGATTGACAAATTCCTGGAGAAAGAGAAGCATTCCTTTCGTCGTCAGGTTTGTAGCTACCAAAAATCGATCATAAGATAGGAACAGGTTTACTTTAGGGCATCCCTCCAATCTTTTTTTTAAGGGAATTAGCGAATTAAATTCAATGAATTAAAATGTTTCGTACGGAAAATTAGACCAAATTAGCTTAATTTAATTTAGTTAATGCCTCGTAACAGTTTAAGGCTGAAAAAATAGGGGCTTTGCTCCGTAACGCAATGCGAATACAATTCAATTCGAAAGCCAATGAGATTCAATGCATTTTAGAGTACGATTTATTCAATTGAGATACGATTTTGTTTCAAATCCCATTATCGAGTAGGAGGTAAGATTAGACAAAACGTTGGAACATGTTTACTGTAGCTTCCATTGCTCATTTTTTAATTGGTAATAGGGAGTTAAAAAATATCGGATTAAAAGAAAAATGATAAATTACTCTTAGCCCCCTTTTACAAAAAAAAAAAAAAAATTGTGCAATGGGAGCTAAAGTGTCTTAAGTACAGACATTTTCAGAAAAAATTGCAAAACATTTCAAGAATGCTCATATATTCTGCCTTTGTACCCACTTGGGAACAGGTTCAAAAACCTACTGATTAAATCTTTTTTTTGTTTTTTTTTTCATATTTTATAAGTATCTTATGTTATACTCGTACTCATAAAAACGAAATACACAAAGGCGATGATTTTTGATTTTAAAAGGCCTTGGCTTTAAATGGGTTAAGCTCCCATTGTCCAATGGTAATTAAACTAAACTTTTCTTATGTGCTTTTTTATTCTGAGCACATGTATGTAATCAAAAAAAGTCGTTTGGATCTTATTTCGGATATACAATTATGTGCAAAATAATAGCAGTGCGAAGTAGCACCAAGTTCATCTTAAAAACACACTAAAACAAAAACTGATTTCGGATTCCATTTTTTATTTTCTATTTTGGATTAAGTAAAAGAATTATAAAATACACTTTTTTTATTTATACACTTAGCAAAAAAAAAGTTAGAAATTAAAATTTCGTGAAACTGTCAAAATCGGCTGTGCAAAAAAATAGCAGTGACGTACAAAATGAAGCATAAATACAACTTAAGCAAACAATTTTGAAAAAAGAAACTGAAAATAACATTATTATGTTAATACTTAGTGGCATATCCCTTATTGGCAATAATTGCTGCACATCTGCATGGCATAGGGTCATTCAATTTCTGGCACATGACCTTTGGGATATAATCCCATGTTGCACTTGCTTCGCGCCATTGCTCGCGCTCATTCCTTGGGTTTTTTCTTTCCCAACAGCATCCTTGACACGAGCCCAGATATTCTCAATTGGATTCAGATCAGGGGACAGTGCTGGCCAGCTCATAACCTCAACCCGATTTGCAGAAAACCAACTTTTTGCCAATCTACTACAATGTTTTGGATCATTATTCTGCTGATATATTCATTGTAGTGGCATATTCCATTCAGCATAAGGAAACATTGTTGAACTCATTATTTGAGTGTATTGGTTAGCATCCATATTGACTTTAATCCAATAAAGTGGACCAGTGCCTTCATGGTATGAAAAACAACTCCAAACTTTAATTTTAACTCCACCATACTTAACGGTTTTGAGCACATATTTTTTATTGTAATTTGTTTAGCATTAAAAGAAAGCTTAATTTATTCCCTTTAAAATGGTGTATAGTTTGTTGTAAATTTTTTAACCTCTTTTTGACCGAAAAATAAAAAAAATTATTTAATGAATTCTTATAGAAACTATGTTTTTATGGACAAAAACAATGAAAAACAACAACAAATCCAATATAATCATTAGAAATATTTCTTAAATCAAAAGTAATTCCTCACTTATGAACGAGTATGGCGATGTAGTTAGGAATGATTACACAAATTGTTAATGACTTAAGCCCAGTTTCCATGTGATCTTATCTTATCTTATCAAATATCAGGGAGGACATCACCTGCTATGAAGATAGCAAATGTATGCTATTCACTCTCGCATTCTCCAAGCGCATTAGGTTCTGTTCGCATGCTTTTTCTTTCTTACAAAAATTTGATTTGATATCCCTGATATGGGATAAGATCACATGGAAATTGGGCTTTAAAGAAAACTTAAAATTTTGTTAATATTTTGTTTGAAAAACTCAATTTGCTTAGATTGCACCGCTGTCATAAAAGCAATTATTTTTGTAATCTCTTTAGACCCGGTCTAAATATTCCAGATATGAAATTTTTTCCTTTGATATGTTTATTAAGGAGGGGGTAGGGTTTGACTGCTACATTTTAAGCATAAGTTTAAAAATGTTTTTTTTGTGATATGTGATATTTCATTAAAAAATATTTCAAAATAAGCCATTGGCAGCAAATTTCCGCGGACGCCTAAAAAAATGTGGTTTGCGACATAACTCATCAGAAATCAAAAAAAAATGGTCATTATAAGTTTTTCAAGGTATTGACGAAACGTTTTTTTTTGACGATTTTTAAGATTTTGGCATAATTTTTAAGCCAAAACAAACGAATTTTTTTAAAAAAATAATACAAAAATCAGTTTATTTGATATTGTGAAACTAATTGTATTGCAAAAAAAAACCCTTCGTCGATACCTGGTTTTATATGTACTAGTATCGCCTGAGGTCGAAATTCGACCGTTAGCACTAAATTTTAATCTTAGAAGAATTTTGCCGACCTATTAATAACAAAATGTTTTTGTTCATTGATTATGATCTTATTTAGTTTCACTAATCACCTCACCTCATCTCATCTAACATTTGGAATTACATTTAATTTGCATTTGAGCGCAAAACATCATTCTATTAGTGCTACATAATTTCTATTACGCGGTCTATTTGATTTTGACTCATAAATTGTCCCCTTATCCCTTTACCGTTCAGTCCAACCCGATGTCGTTCTTATGCAAGGCACAACACAACTATATTTTTCGTTTATTTTTAAACAAAAATAAGTTAAATCGCAACTGTAACTCTAAATAAATCAGTTGAACTTCGATTATCCGTGATGGTTGGGACCGAGCGCATCCCGGATAATGGAATCACTATTTTATTTTTTTCCTTATAGATTTTCAAAGTTGTAAATACATAATATGTATGCGAAATTAATGGACGGGCCTTTACAGCACCGTTTTACAAAAGTATTTAGTTATAATACTCATTTAATGAAGATCAGCTAGCTCTAATTATAAAGATATTTTCTAATGATGCGATATTTTCTATCTTCACATCGAATTTCACCGAAATCGGTCCATAAGTTTAGCTGTGAAAACATAATTTCCTATTAGGGGCGTGGCACCGTCCATTTTAGACCGAATACTTTTTCTCAAGATTCAATCTACCTCTGTACAAAATTCCATAAAAATCGGTCTATTAGCTTAGCAATAAAAACGATTTTCCTGTTCGGAGCAGTACCACGCCCACCAAAAGAACATAGAATTTTCAGAAATGCTTTTGAGGGTTCAATCTATATCCAAACTAAATTTCATCACAATCGGTCCATTAGTTTAGCCGTGGAGACGATTTTTCTTGTTAGGGGCGTGGCACCCCCCACTATGTTCACTTTATTTTACCTACCTTAGCGGCAACATACACACAATATTATTTTTTTCTGCACATCTATGGAACAGTACCTTTCCAATGATGTAAGTTTCATTCTCCCCTCTTTATAGTAAATACTCAAAAAGTGTACCACAAGATTCGATGTTTACGTATTAATATATATATTAAAAGGGTGTGTCGAATTTCAAGAGTCAAGTAGTTTTTGAGTAAAAGTGTCCACCGACTTTGAACATTTATATTCGAGAAAAACGCAAAGTTTTAACACTGTTCAAAAAATAAATTTGAAAAGAAAGTGTTCGGTGATATCGAATAGCCATTGAAAGTTTAAGATATAGCTTTTATAAAAATTGTATAAATTAGGAACTCTTGGGAAAATTTCAAAAATATGGGTAGCATTTGAAAGGTAATGTAATAAGACTTAAATAAAATATGAGGCAAAAATATGTAATAAATTAATTATTTGCGTAGCTAATACAGCCGTTGAAAAATACTTAAGAACGGTGTTTGTTTTTCATTGTAATAGCTTTTATTCATTAAAATTATCTGAATTTCTAAAAAAATTATGCTTAATTTTATGAAATAAAAATATTTCAATAATATTAAAACGAAAAAATAAAATATTTTGCTTCAATTACAAAAAAAAATCTACTTAACATGAAAAATATCAAAAATAACGAAGAAAAATACTTAAGAACGATCCAAACAATGATTGGAAAGTATCAAAAATCAATTAAAAAATATTAAAAAAATGATCAATACTTTGTTGCAAAGTCTTTTTGCTTTATCACAACCGCACAACACCGTTGCATCGATTCAATTAAGGCCCTGCATCGTTCCACAGGAATGGCCTCCCAGGCTTCCTTTGCTCTTTCGAATAACTGGTCAAAATTCGTAATATTTTGCGTATTGAGTGCATTTTTCAGGCCATTGCAAAGATGGTCGATTGGATTTAAATCCACGGTTGAAGATGCCCAATCCAAAACCGGTCTTAAAAAACATTTTAAGCAACTCGCGACGTGTTTTTAGGGTCATTGTCTTTTTGAAATTTCCATATGACCGTCAAATTCTCTTCGGCCCATGGTAACATTACTTTCTGGAGTATCTCAACATATTGAGTTGCATCTATAGTACCTTCAATTCGGTGTATTGGCCCGAGGCCATTCCTGTGGAACGATGCAGGGCCTTAATTGAATCGATGCAACGGTGTTGTGCGGTTGTGATAATGCAAAAAGACTTTGCAACAAAGTATTGATCATTTTTTTAATATTTTTTAATTGATTTTTGATACTTTCCAATCATTGTTTGGATCGTTCTTAAGTATTTTTCTTCGTTATTTTTGATATTTTTCATGTTAAGTAGATTTTTTTTGTAATTGAAGCAAAATAATTTTTTTAGAAATTCATATAATTTTAATGAATAAAAGCTATTACAATGAAAAATAAACACCGTTCTTAAGTATTTTTCAACGGCTGTATATATGTACGTATACTCATTTATAATACACTCATAAGAGGGCCATCACAAGGACATCAGTTGCTTTCTTTTTAGGCGGGAGTATGTTGCATCAAGTAATTTGCGAGCCTGTGGATTAGGATGGTCTTGTAGTTTCTCCAAATAACTTTCAATGTGTGCATGAATGACGTCAAAAACAAGGGGTATGTTGAGATCCTTGTGGATGTTTGTATTTGTAATGAACCAAAGCGCACCAGTGATTTGTCTAAGTAGCTTATTTTGGATTTTTTGGATCTTTTCAATATTTGAAGCACATGTGGAGCCCCACAACTCATCTCCATAGCACCATATTGGTTTAATGATGGAGTTGTATAACAAAACCTTATTTTCCAGACTTACTTTTGAATTTCTCTTTAAAAGCCAATATAGTTGTTGAGACCTTAATTTAATTTGTGTTTTCTTGCTGTCAATATGCTTTTTCCACGTTAGCCTTCTGTCGATATAAATACCCAAATATTTCACCTCATTTGATTGTGGAATAGGAGTATTATTTATTTTAATTATTGGACAAGTTTCTTTTCCAAGTGAGAAGGTTATATGTACGCTTTTGGACGCATTCACTTGGATTCTCCATTTTGCCAACCAGTCCTCTACAAGTCTTAAGTGATTTCCGAGGTTTCGGGATGCCACAACTGGGTCACTATGAAAACAAAGAAATGCTGTGTCATCAGCAAATGTAGTAACCACGATATTTTCAGTGGGAAGGTCAGCTGTATATATCAGGTACAGCAACGGTCCGAGGACGCTTCCCTGTGGCACTCCGGATTTGATTTCATATTCTCCTGATACGTATTTATTGTATTTAACTTTGAATTTTCGGGCAGTTATATAAGACTCCATGAGCTTATGTACATTTTCTGGAAAGCAATGTTTTATTTTTAGTAATAATCCCTCATGCCAAACTTTATCGAATGCCTGTGCAACGTCTAGAAATACAGCAGTACAGTATTTTTTATTTTGAAAAGCATCGTATATTTCTCTACCGATTTTATGTACTTGTTCGATTGCCCCATGTCTTTTTCGGAATCTAAATTGGTAGTTTGGGATTACATTCTGGTGCTTTATAAAGTTTGAGATTTTTAATATAAGGCTTGCGCACGATGAAATTAGTGCACGAATTAACTCAAATAACTTTTTAACTAGTTGACATTAAAACAAGAAATATACGTTTTTTTAACAGAAATCTTATTCATGTTTACTTTTATTGCAAATATATTAAACATTATTGGTTCTTTATGAATAAATTTGAGTTTTTCTGAAACAACTCCCATTAAACTTTTAATCGTATCTACAGAGATTTTTTTACTGGATACTAACCATTTTCTTGAAAAATGTTTAGTGTTTGTAGCAACCTGTTTTGTATTCTTCATAATCCTTTTTACCAGAACCCAATATCTTTCGATGGGTCTGAGCTCCGGGCAGTTAAGAGGATTTGCATATTTAGGTACAAATTCTACTTTGTTCTTTTCATACCATTCAACTGCAGATTTACTGTAATGGCATGAAGCCAAACCTTGCCAAAAAAAGTTGAGACCTCATGCTGTCTAATAAATGGTAAATGACGTTTTTGCATGCACTCCTGGATGCATATTTCGGTGTTAATAGTCCCAGTTGAAACAAATGAACTGCTTCGCCTACCGCAGCTGCAGATTGCCTGCCATACCAAAAACTTCTTTAGAAACTTCGTCTTTTTTTGGCTCTTAAACTCTTATTGAACATTTCCTCTATGATCTGCAACATAAAAATCGGCACCTTGAAGCTGCGAAAAGTCACCAAGTACGAAAGTCTCGTCGTCCTTAATGCAACAGTCAAATTTTTTAATGTATTCGGTGTAAAGTATTTTGGCTCGCTTTTTTGCCTTGACGTTCTTTTCGGAATTTCTGTCCGGAACTTTCTGGACTTTAAATGACTTAAGCCCTTCCTCCTTTTTAACTTTTCTGACAAAAGCCTCAGAGCATTGGACTTTCTCAGCTACTTTTCTTCCCGATATATTGGGATTTTTCTTAAAAGAAGCTATTACCTTCTTGGCAGCATTAGGATTATTAAAACCTTTATTTTTTCTACTTCCTTGATTTCTACTCACGGTCAGACGTTCCTTATAGGTTTTAATAACACGCGAAACGGTATTCCGCGAAATTACTTTGAAAGTCCAATTTTTATTTAATTAAATATTTTGGAAATTTTTTCACGCACTTTTATTTCGCTGCTCGTGGTGAAGCCATAAATTAACGAAAGAGTAAAAAAAGTAGCATGCACATTTGTACATATTTACCAAAGCCAATTTGATTTAAATTTTTTTGAATTTTTTGAATCTGAACAATTAACAAGTAATAATGTGTGCACTAGTTTCATCGTGCGCAAACCTTAAGTGGTGATTTATAAAGTTTGAGATTTTTAGAGAGAAGTGGTAGGAGGCTTATGGGTCTGTATGAGGCTGTAAGAGTGGGACATTTTCCTGATTTTAGAATCATTTTTATTATTGACACTTTCCATTGTTTTGGGTAATATCCGAGCGAGAGAATGCTGTTGAAAATGCTAACAATTAACCAAAGGGCCATATCAGGTAGTTGTTTAAGCATTTTGCCAGTGACTTTATCGTTTCCCGGAGCTTTTCTGGGATTTATTTTAATTACAACTTCTTCTTTAACTTCACATAAGCTTACTAAAGGAGGGTCTATGACTGTTGGCTCAATATAAACATTTGGGTGATAATTTACTACCTGTACGTTAGGTTGAAAAACTTCTCTCAGGTGGTGGGCTAAGATTAATACCTTTTCCTCGTCACTTCGTGCCCATGATCCATCATGTTTACGAAGCGGAGGATGATTTTGTATTGGAGTATTGAATTTTTTTGCAGCTTTCCATAGGGTGAAGTCATCTTTCTGTAGAGGACCAATACTTTCTAAATAACTTTGCACCACACGATTTTTACTTTCGGATAAGGCTTCCCTTAGAGCCTTAGTGGCTTCATTTAATTGTTGCTTGGAACTGGGTGAACGATTTTCTTGCCATTTGCGTCTTGCACGACGCTTTGCAGAGATAAGAGAGTCAATAGTCGATTGAAAAATTACTTTTCGCCGCTTTAAATTTGTAGTCACAGTGGCCTCGATCTCAGCAGACTTGATCGTTTTGTTGAGAAAATTTAATGCTCTATCGACTTCATCTGGAGTTTCGAAAGGAAATGTGTCTGAGATTTCATCATGAACTATTCTACTGTATAGATTCCAATTTGTAAGGGTATTCTGATGTTTTTTAAAAGATGGATTCCAGTCAAGTCTCAAAAGTGTTAGAATGACAGGGGAGTGGTCAGAAGATAGTTCAAAGGAAAGTTCGGCAATTATATCTGTACGCTTTATACCCTTTATTACACCAAAATAAATTAGGTCCGGAATTTTTTGTATATCTGATGGCCAATATGTTGGCCGTCCTGTCGAGATTACATCAAGCCCATTCTTTAGTGCACCATAGAGTTGACGTCCTTTGGGGTTAGTCAATCTAGAGCCCCAGAATGTATATTTCGCATTAAAATCTCCAGTGGCCAAAAACTTAGTACCAAGCATGTCAAAGAACTTCAGAAACTGGGCACTGGTGATTTTGAATCTCGGCGTGCAGTATATAGCAGATAGGATGAATTTGTTCTGGGCAGTAACTATACAAATTGAGGTTGCCTGCAAATAATTTTCTCAAAATTTTTCTATTTTATAGTGGTTTATAGTGTTCTTAATTAATATTCCCGTGCCACCGTGTGCTTTTTCATCAGGATGCTTTGTGTCGTAAAAATGATACTCTTGTAGACGGATACAATTTTTTTGTGTTAAATGAGTTTCTGAAATAAGCATAATATCTATATTATTTTTAGCTAAAAAGGTTGTAACTTCTAGAATGTGTTTGCTTAAACCATTTGCATTCCAATGACATAC
Source organism: Tricholauxania praeusta (assembly GCA_949775025.1). NCBI lineage: Eukaryota > Metazoa > Arthropoda > Insecta > Diptera > Lauxaniidae > Tricholauxania > Tricholauxania praeusta. Next base: position 79,211,042 of record OX459030.1, read on the forward strand.
TTTTAACGCATTGATTTTGATTTTAATAGATTATTTATCAATGTTGGATTTTGCACCATACTCTGCATCATATTTTGAATCATAGTTTGCATCCATTCCATGAATTTATCCATTCTCTGAATGAATACAGTAAACATTGAATCCATGGAGGATGAGGAAGATAACGTATTTGGTGGTACAGCAGCGTTATGCACGCTAGGAACGCTTTTGAGCATATCGGCATAAGTGTAAGATTGCGATGGATTTATGTGGCTATTTATAGAATGGGGTACTTGATTTTGGGTGTTTGCAGCCACGGGTTGATAGTTTTCCTGTCTTTTGGTGGTAGCAGCTTTCAACCTCTGACGTAGTTCAATATAAACTGGACAGCCTCTATAATTTGCTGTGTGATTTGCTCCACAGTTTGAGCAACATTTAGCATTATTATCATCTTCACTTTTTGTGCACTTAGAAGTTGGATGCATTTCCGAGCAAATTACGCAGACACTAGTTAGCTTACAATAGGCCTTAGTATGGCTATATTCCTGACAATTTAGGCATTGTACTGGTCCAGTACGCTTATGGGGCTCTTCAACAGTGATATTCCTATGGAGAAGGTATCGAAGTAAATAAATTGGGTGCACTTCACCCTTTTTTAGTTTAGCCACATTTGGCTCTAATTCAACCTTATGTAGTGGTTGAGGAATGCGATCTCTATTTATAACATTGTACACGCTTTTAACAGAAAAATTTTGCTGTTTAAGTGCTACTTCTATTTCCTTCGTGTCAATATTTGATTCAATTCCTTTAATCACAACTGAAATGTCTTTACTACTCTTAAGTTGATAGGAATAAAATTTTTTGTTCCTCTTTTCAAATTCAGTTATTACGATACGAAAGTGCTGTACTTGGTAAACCTGGATTTTTGTTTCATGGATACTACCTTTCCTAATGGGTGCGATGAAAAAATTATTTTTTCCGATTAGAGCTGAGGGAGATTCAACTAGATCATTTGATGGAGGTTCTCTTAAAAATATTGGCGGAGGTTTTTGTGTTTTTTCCACCATTAAATCAGAACTTTTATGTTCGATTTCATCATTTAAAATAGCAAATTTATTATGTGTGATTGCAGTGCCAGGATGTACTGTTTTTTGTACTTTATAGGGCATATCTTTATTTTTTTGTGGGCTGCGTTTTCTTTTTATTATTGTAATGTATCGATCAATACCGATTTGTTTGTTATTTTCTTTGTTTTCAGATGTTGTATTTTTTTCCTTAGTTTTTTCAGGGGTTATGCATTGAGAGCTCCAAGCATGAGAAGCTTAAAGAGAAGAACAAACTGGTTTTTTTGTTTTTGTAAGAGAATCCTCTATTAATTTTACATTACTTGCAGAATCATCACAATTGCTCATATTGTTTGTGGCGTTTGTTAATTTAGTGTCTTTTCCATTTCTGTTTGAGCACTCATTTTGTGGAGTGGGCATTTGTAAGTTGGTTCTTTGTTCAATTTTTTCAATATGCGAAAGCGAAAAGCTACGTTCTCTTAAGTGCGCACATTGGCTCTTTATATTTTCACTTATTGTTATTGCTAATTTATTACACACTCAATTTGCGCGGCACAAGAAAGATTTTAATTTGAGAATACTGCACAGGCAAAATGTGTATTATTAATTTTGCTTTATTTAGTGTCTCTATCGCTTGTTTTTCGTTTTTTTTTTTTATATATTGTTACGAAATTTCTGTCTCTTTGACGATAATTTCGATTTCTCACACTTTTCTGAGTTCGATCACTGGATTGTGTAACAATTAAAAACACACAAACTTATTTAGTTATAAAATGGTTTATTTTATTAACGTTCAAATTCTAATATTAATTTAACACTGTATAGAAAACTGTTTTGTTCTACTACGGATCACACTGTATTCACTTTATTGCTTATTGCTTCGCTGTTCTAACTCAACTGTCTGCTTCGCTGGTTTAATTCTACTGTGTGTTCAGCTCAGATGACAACCTTTTTTATACTGCAGTCATCACTCTCTCGAATAATCCAGTACCTTCTAAGTGGCGTATATTCTACCACCATCTACAACCCACCAGTGCTACTTTGTAGCGTGCATTCTACTACTATCCACAATTCACCAGCATGGCGCACTGACGTTGAGCTAGCTATTATGCTAGATGTTAGATGGCGTTGTACGTTGTACGACGGCGATAATTTCTCTCGGTTGTTGACTTTTTATTGTTTACTGCAGCGTCTGTTCGGTTTATTATTTTTAGCATTTTGCGCTAGATGGTGCTAATATAGTTTAGTTTCTTTCGTTGGTATTTATTTCAAGAGTCTTCTAGCATAAACCAAATTTCGCTACACTGCCCTCCGCTTAAACTTGTTCGTCCCGAACAAGAGTCTCTCCGTCCCTAGTATAAGGTGCCAGCCTTTCGATGTGGACTACCTTTAATTTACTTTTGTTCCCGGGGTATTTTTGGATTCGATACACAACATCATTAATCCTTGTGACGATCCGGTAAGGTCCATCCCAGTGAGTCCGAAACTTAGGAGACAAGCCTCGTTTCCGTTGTGGGTTGTGTAGCAGCACTAGTTGACCTTTCTTGAACCTTTCAGTATTTGCTCGCAGGTCACACCGAGCTTTCATCTTATCGCGATCTTTATCACGCTCTTTCTCACGTTCCTTTTTACGCGATTTAGAACAACGTCTAGAAGACTTCTCCCGACTTCGAGAACGTTCTCGGCGTGACTGCTCTTGTTCTCGCTCTTTCTCATGTTTGCGTTCCCTTTCTCTTCTTCTGCGCTCACGATCTTTATCTGGCCGTTCTGGATCCTCCTTTTCAACTTTATCTCTTTCAGCGCGCTCTCTAACCTCCTCTCGTTCACGTTCTCTTTCACGTTCCCGCTTTCGTTCTCTGTCGCGTTCTTCACGCCGTTCGCGATCACGCTCGCGATCTCTTTCACGTTCCCTTTCACGCTCTCGTTCACGATCACCACGATCCCGATCACTGCGCTGGTCCCATCTTACCTCCTCTTCAGGCAAAACGTTCAAACGGCGCACATCAATTGTTCCAGCTTTATTTTCCGTTCGTGAACATTCAATTTTACATAGACGACGGAAAAATGCATCCGCATTTTCATGCTGGCTTTCTTTGCGATGTGGTAGTCGTTTCTCAGGCTCCCTCTCCGGAATCGAACCCTGATTCCACGTACGCGCCTGCTGCCCGCTACCATTTTCGCCATCGTCCACCCTATTTTCAATTCTTCTTTTTGGTGAATGTGATGCAGATCGTTTACGACGTGATTCGCAGTCACGTGCCATGTGTCCGTGCTTACCACAGTTGTAGCATTTTCCGCTGAAGCTACTGCTGGCGAACGATGAACTTTTCTTTTTAAAATCCACCTCCATCCGATTTTCAATTTTTCTTCTTGGTGAACGTGATGCAGATCGTGATTTGCAGTCACGTGCCATGTGTCCCTGCTTACCACAGTTGTAGCATTTTCTGCTGAAGCTACCGCTGGCGAACGATGAATTTTTCTTTTCAGCCTCCATCTCTATCCGACGAGTTTTCAGTGATGGGCGGCATGTCAACGCAATCATCTCTTCAGTGAGGGCAACCATTACTGTTTCGTTAAATGTTGTCTTCGGGCTCCGCATTGTTTCGCGTTTTGTATCTAAGTCACGTATGCCGTCAATAAACGCCTCTATTTTGAATTTTTCAGCTACGACACTTAACTCGTCAGGATAGGAAAGGTGTGCCAATCGCTCAATATCCGCAGCATACTCCTGCAAGGACTCACCAGATTTCTGGATACGACTTTTTAACTCCAATCTGTGAATCTGCTTCATGTGGTCACTGCCATATATTCGCTGTAAGGCATCCATCACCGCCTTGTAATTTTTCTGCTCCACCACTGGAACTGTTTGCAATACTTCTGCAGCTGCGCCTTTTAATGCCACAATTAGCGCTGCAGCTGCGCTTTCGTTATCCCAACGATTGTGACCAGATGTTGTTTCGAACTGGAGCTTGAAAACACTAAATGGCGTTGTTCCATCGTACGAGGGTGCCTTAAGCCTCTCAGCGCTAATTTCTCTTATCACTTGAGTGGTTGGTTCACTTATTTCCAACTGTTGAATCCTTTTATTAACGTCCTCAAAATTATTTTGAACTTTTTCAAGATTGTTTTGAACTTTTTCAAGATTATTTTGAACTTCTTCCTTGAATGATTCAACGTCATCTCGTAACTCAATCATTTTTGCATCGAAGCCATTTACCATTTTGGCCACCTCCGTTCGAACAGCCTCAATGTTTTGATTCATTGCGTGGATCTGCGTCGCGTTCTGACTTAACTTCTGGTCTATTTGCTGTGCATTTTGACTTAAGCTCTGATCAATTTCTTCCCGAACGGCCTGGATATTGCTATTCATTTGTAGTGCATTTTGACTTAAGCTCTGATCAATTTCTTCCCGAACGGCCTGGATATTGCTATTCATTTGTAGTGCATTTTGACTTAAGCTCTGACCAATTTCTTCCTGAACGGCCTGGATATTGCTTGTCATCGCCATTAACATTTTCTCGAACTTTGACATATCTACAACTTCACCACTTGCCGCTGGTCCAGAAGTTTCTTCCACTTTCGCTGCTGATTCTGATACATCACTATAAAATTCATGCTCTTCCAGGTTTACACCTTGAGCCTCAAGAGCCTGCCGTAAGCGTTTCTGTAACTCCACCTTTCCGCCAGTAGATTGCAGACTCAGCTGCTGCAACTCCTTCTTCAGTTGATCCACTTTTAGTTCGTCAAACTTAACCATTTTTATTTATTTTTTTTAATTGATTGTTAATTTTTTTTTACACAATCCCACTTCTGACACCAATTGTTACGAAATTTCTGTCTCTTTGACGATAATTTCGATCTCTCACACTTTTCTGAGTTCGATCACTGGATTGTGTAACAATTAAAAACACACAAACTTATTTAGTTATAAAATGGTTTATTTTATTAACGTTCAAATTCTAATATTAATTTAACACTGTATAGAAAACTGTTTTGTTCTACTACGGATCACACTGTATTCACTTTATTGCTTATTGCTTCGCTGTTCTAACTCAACTGTCTGCTTCGCTGGTTTAATTCTACTGTGTGTTCAGCTCAGATGACAACCTTTTTTATACTGCAGTCATCACTCTCTCGAATAATCCAGTACCTTCTAAGTGGCGTATATTCTACCACCATCTACAACCCACCAGTGCTACTTTGTAGCGTGCATTCTACTACTATCCACAATTCACCAGCATGGCGCACTGACGTTGAGCTAGCTATTATGCTAGATGTTAGATGGCGTTGTACGTTGTACGACGGCGATAATTTCTCTCGGTTGTTGACTTTTTATTGTTTACTGCAGCGTCTGTTCGGTTTATTATTTTTAGCATTTTGCGCTAGATGGTGCTAATATCGTTTAGTTTCTTTCGTTGGTATTTATTTCAAGAGTCTTCTAGCATAAACCAAATTTCGCTACAATATATTTACTTCACTGCATATGCATTTAACGTTAATCGTGCAACATAAAATGCTTGAGCATTTCCAAAACGCGTCCGATCAATGTCGCAGCAAACGACTACTGAGGCTGCTAATGAACTTTATACATTAGGTAAATAATACAGTATACAGTTGAACTTCGATTATCCGTGATGGTTGGGACCGAGCTCATCCCGGATAATCGAAAATCTCATCTCAAAGTATTTGTTATAATGTTCAAGTCAATTTTATCTTTAATCGAAAAATCTTTTCTTTTTCTTGACGGCATTGGTATAGAATTTGACGGCATTGTATAGAAAATATGTGAAACGAAAGTTAATTGGCATGCATAAAAGGGGATTCCCCATATTATATCATCATTCTTTTTCATTTCTTCATTTTTATTGTGCGTGTCGTATGAAAAACGAACAAAAACACCGAGAATGAACAGTTAGACTTTTCTCATCACGGATAATTGAGTCAATTACGGTTATTAGAATCAAAACAAGCAACGCCAAAATTTTTAAAACTTCTAGAACTGAATAGAATTACAGATAATCGAAATTAAACTGTATATGTATGTACATTAGGGTGTTTATTTTGAAATTTTGTGGATGGATTTTATTTTTTTTTGCCTACGTTTTAGCTTGAGGAATAAAAATAGTTGTTTCAATATTTGAGCTTCTTAGCTCATCAATGGAAGCATTTACTAAAACTCAAAACTACTAAAACGCAAAAAAAAATCTGTCTTTCGTTTTTCTGCTTTTTCGTTTTTAATATGAAGTGTAATAAGAAACAAACTGGCTGCGCCGTTCGTAGGTTTGATCTAGGAAGCTGAATTAAAAATAAGGTGTATTTCGTCCGCATTTTCAGCCACACGAAAAATGTGGGCGTGGTTTCACAACAGTGGGTGGCGTATCCCATACAACTAAAATACCTAAAACGCTATTTCTTGGCACCTAAGGCAGACTAAGTTTTAGTAACTTCGTTTTTTCGTTAAATTTCAACGAAATCGGACATAAACTCTGTCCGCACCGTGTACAGGCTTGAGCTAAAATATAGACAAAAATAAAATAAAATCCATCTACAAAATTTTCAAAGTAAACACCCTAATAAGTGAGTCAAACATAAGTAAACTGTTAATTTCAGTCTATTTTCTCTCTCGTTAAGAGTAGACGCGTTTTTTGTCGACTCGTTAAAATTTTGTTTTTATTTACATACTTCCTCGGAATTCCTAGATCATTCAATGGATGATTTTTGTGGAAAATGTGACCGGAGTTTTGCTCGTGGTGATACGCAATTAGTGCCGTGCAGTGGATATTGCAAGAAGGTTTTCCACCGTAGCTGTTGTGAGGGACCGCTCACTGAATATGACATTAAGCTTTTAAAATTAAATCGGAACTTAAGCTATTTTTGCAAGGAATGTGTTGGCGTCCCAGATAAAATTGTTGTTGGGTTTGGAAAAGCTAACATATGTTGTGGAAATGCAAATTAAAGCATTGACTGAGCAATTGTTAGAGTTGAAAAAGAGCATGTTTGATAATTTTAACAACTATGAGAGTGAGTTGGCTTCAAAAGTCGCAGGTTTTTCTGCAGAGATGACGGCTCTTAAAAACTCAATTTGCACTAATAATGCATTTGGCGCGGGTGCTGCTGCTAACTGTGTTTCAAGTGTTGTTGCGAGTTCCTCGTCTCCAATAGTTCGTTCTGTTCCAGCTATCTCTCTTTCTGAGAGTTTCTCTAACGGGAATCCTACACATGCTAATGATTCACATTCTTGCAATATTCCTTTTAATGCAAATAATTCTGTTGCTCTTCATCGGCGCTCTTCGAGTGTGACTCTTGCATCCTCTTCTGCTACTGTTGCTGGTGCTAACAACTTTAAAAATACAAACAAAAATAAAACTGTTCATTCCCGCCGCTATATGAGTATGGTTCTGCCGCATTCTTTTGCTGCTGTTGCTGCTGGTGTCTCTTCAGAGGCTGTTAATTCACAGCCTAATTCTTCTGCTAATAATGCCACTGATGGATCTGTTTTATGTTCTGCTGGTGTATCTTCGCTTTATTCTGGTACTGCTGCTGTTACACCTATGTATGGTATTGATACCTCTGTTGCTGTTACAGTGGGTGCTGGCTCTCTACATCAAAATGAGAAAGATAGCTGGAAAGAAGCTAAAAATAAAAAACGTAAAAAACGTTTTTCTGTTGAGGGTAAAAATGCAAGTACTGAGCTTGCTGTAATCGATCGTAAGAGATGGGTTCATCTAAGCTCTTTCAAAGCATCTGTTACAGAGTCTGATATCATTGATTATATTGTCAAACACACTGATATTCTGAAACAAAATCTCTCTTGCTACAAACTGGTGAAAAAAGATACCCAAATGGAAAAAGTGAAACGAGTGAATTTTAAATTAGGCGTTTCATCATCTTTTTATAAAAATATTGTTGATCCATCTCTATGGCCTGTAGATGTGCGGGTAAAGGATTTTGAGTTTTTTCAGAAAACTGCAAAGCAACTGGAGAAACAGTAGCGAAATCTGGTCCTAATTTGAATAATACTTTGAATAATGATATACTTAAAATTTATTATCAAAATGTATCAGGTGTAAGAACCAAATCTGAAAGTATCTTTGCTGCTACCTCTCATGGTGACTTTGATGTCATAATTTTAACTGAAACTTGGCTAAATTGTAGCTTTCATAATGCGGAATTTTTTGATCCACATATATATAATGTTTATCGTAAGGATCGTGATGTTAACGCAACTGGTTGTCAACGTGGTGGTGGTGTGCTAGTTGCCGTAAAACGTGAATTTTTATCTTCTAATGTGTTGCTTGGAAATACTAATGTGCTACTGGATCAACTATGTGTAGTAGTCAGAGGCTCATCGGTATCTCTCTACATAGTATCTCTCTACAATAGTTGCTGATTTTTCTATTGATGCTGACCAATTGATGATTGCTGGCGATTTCAATCTCTGTGGTGTTACTTGGTCTGAGGTCCGTGGTGATCTTTATCTCACACCATCTAAAGTATCTAGTGCTATTGAAATGTATGTTGTAGATAAATTTTTAGATCTAGGTCTTATGCAAATCAATAACTGTTTTAATGCCCTTAGGAGGCTGCTAGATTTAGTGTTTATAAGTAATAATATCAATTGGAACATTTATGAATCACCTTTTCCTATATCAGCCATTAGTTTGCATCATGTTCATCATGCATCTCTATATCATTTTATAAATTTGCCACTGTTAAATCTAATGTCGATGTATCGCACTTTAACTTTAAAAGATGCAATTTTCATTTGTTAAATAATGCTCTTAATCAAATTGATTGGGAAAGGGAATTTGATCTTTTGGAAACTGAGTCTTGCTATAGCATTTTTATGACCTTAATTCATAATGAGCTTATTAATTATGTTCCGAAAGCTAAAAAATATTTTTATAAATGTCCGTGGCATACTCGTGGGCTGAAGAAACTAAAAAATCTTCGTTCTAAGTTTTTCAAAAAATTTATTAATACTAATCAGAATTGTTACTTTTTAAAATATCGGCATTATATGAGAGAATTCAATTTCTTGGATAAATACTTATATAAGCAATATATTACAAAATATGAATCTAACATCAAATCTAATCCTAAATCATTTTGGCGTTATGTTAAATCCAAAAAGAGGCTGCTCGAATATACCAGTATCAATGTTTTTGGGGACGGAATCTGCTAACGATTCTAATTTATTTGTTGATTTTTTTAAGTCCAATTTTGAATTACCTAGTAACCCTATCCGTAATGTTTCAGATAATGTACGTCCTGTGATAGATTTTGGTAACTTGTCTCTAACACAGGATGATATTTGGGAGAGTATTCAAAATCTTAAGCCATCTACACGTCCAGATGCTGACGGTTTTTGTGGTTTTTTCATTAAAAACTGTGCCTTCAATTTACTTCTACCTTTGACGTTAATTTTTAATAAATCGTTGTCGTCAGGTGTATTTCTTGATTGCTGGAAAGTAGCGTACATTACACCTACGTATAAATCTGGTTGTAAAAATAACATTGCCAATTACAGACCTATATCCAAGTTGTCTGTAATTTCCAAACTTTTTGAATCCATTGTTAAGGATAAACTGTTCTTTGCTGTTAAAAGTGTAATTTCTCCTTATCAACATGGTTTCGTGAGTGGACGCTCAACTATCTCTAACTTAGTCTTGTTTAGTGAGTATTGTGTATCGGCGTTTTTGCAAGGTTGTCAGGTGGATGTAATCTATACTGACTTTGCTAAAGCGTTTGATAAGATTTCGCATGCACTTTTAATCAAAAAGTTTGAAGCTTTGGGTTTTCATTCAAGTATTTTGAAATGGCTGGAATCTTATTTACACAATCGCCCATGTTTTGTAGTTTTTGATAATATTAAGTCGACTGTCTATTACGCAATTTCTGGTGTTCCTCAAGGGAGCATCTTAGGACCACTGCTGTTTATCATTTTTATTAATGATATTGCGTCTTTATTTGTCAATTGTAAATGCCTATTGTACGCTGATGACCTTAAGCTCTTTTTACAAATTAGAAATGTGACTGATTCTGCACTTCTACAGTATGATTTAAATAAACTTCATCAATGGTCTACTAATAATTTACTTCCTCTTAACTTAAATAAATGTGTTTATATGTCTTTTTCCAAGTCTATTATCTTTCTTTCAACCTCGTATCATATTGCCAGATTTCCACTTATGTCTGTTGTTGAATTTAAGGACCTCGGAGTAGTATTTGATTCAAATTTTTCTTTTCGTCCCCATTTGGACTTTGTCATTCCAAAAGCATGCGCTATGCTTGCTTTTATAAGGCGTAATAGTTCTTCGTTTAGTGATCCGTACACTCTCAAAGTTTTGTTTACTAGCCTTGTTAGATCAAGGTTAGAATATGCGTCAATTGTATGGTTTCCTTTTTATGAAATACATAAATTTAGAATTGAAAAGGTACAGAAATCCTTTACAAAGTTTGCATTGCGCTCGTTAAACTTTGAAAATGGTTCTCCTCCATATAATGCCCGTTGCCTTTTGATTGGTTTAAAAACCTTAGAAAGTAGAAGAAATATTTTGTCTTTACTATTCTTACATGACATCGTCTCTAATGCAATTGATTGCCCTGAATTACTTGGTCTGATTCATTTTAATGTTCCAGCAAGAGCTCTAAGGAATCAAGTTCCTTTTTATCTTACAACCCCTCGTACTAATTATGCCGAAAATGCACCTATTTTTAGAGCAATGAAAATGTTTAGTCAAGTTAGTGCTACGAATAATTTAGATTTCTCGGCTACTAAAACTTAAATAATTTTACTTACTTAAATAATTTTTTTTGAATTAATGTATTTTATTTTATTCTAGTCTGTAAGAATAGATATGTTCATAGACTTAATTATTATTATAAATAAAAAAAAATAATTGTATCATTCGTTTTATCTTTTTTTTATAAATAACTTTTATGTCTCTTTTTTTTATATGGGTGTTTTTATTATTTCATTCACTTTCATTTTTTTCATTCATTTTTTATTAAGAAACGATTACAATTTAAGTAGTTGAAAAATGCTTAGAGCTAAATACATTATATTATTATTTTATTTTATTTAATTAATTGTTTTTAATATGCATTAGCGAGTAATAAACAAAAGTTAGCTTTGAATCAAAAGTAAGAATTAACTTCATTATAATTTTTTTCAAAAAGTCACGACTTCACTACATACATATATCGAGGAAAACATTAATATTTCGAAGACATCTTATATCGTCAGGAAGCCTGTTAAATATTCTAGGAGCTACTGAAAGTAGAAATAAAAAATATCTCAGTGAAGGCAAAACTTTTATATTTTTAAGAGAACTTCTTGGTGTTTCATACGGCATGATAAATAATGCTAAAAATTAGTCACTATACGACGAAAGTTGAGGGTAGACGTAAAAAACCAGATAGAGGCAATATAAATTGATCGCAAAGATTGTTAAACAACGTCCATTTATAACCTCTACGCAAATCAAAAATGAGTTGAAACCTCCAATAACACTTCTACCATAAGAGAACGATTAATCGCCTTTAATTTTAAACCACGAAGTCCAAGAAAAGTACCTATGTTGAAAGGTGTAAATTTGAAGCGGAGACTTCAGTTCGCCAGATTATTTTTGAAGGAAACTCAGACCATTTGGCGCAACATATTAGGGACGAATGAGACAAAACTTGTACAATTCGAAAACGGTAGAGAAAAACAATACTTAAGGGCGTCCGGGAGTTTTTCGAAAAATAAAAAGACTTTTCTTAAAATTTTTTTTTTGAAGCTGCATTTTATCTTAGACAAAATTTTATCTTAGACAAAATTTTATATAATTGAAGTATAACTATTCACGATTTATCTCTGAAATTTTGGTTCAAACGCCCCCTAACTATTTTCTTAACCGAAAAAAACTTAATTTTCTTTTTTCGGATGAACCAGTCTCCAGATATCTTGCTCACCGCAAATTTTGAGGTCGTTCACGGCATTGCACTTTTATAACTTATTGTCGAATATTTTTGAACCAAAATTGCAATAAAAATCGACACTAGAATATTATTATAAAAATGTTGTGTGACGATTTCAATTTTTATCTAAATTGTTCTTATTATTTCGAACACGACTATAAATATTATAAGCAAAGTATTGGCTAGACACTATTGAGGCAACAAATTTTTCTTTCCCTTATCAAAATGAATCTCCGGTCTCTTTGTCTATGGTTTTTTAAGTTTTACCCAGAAGAAATTTGTCTGGTTAAAAATTAAACATTTTTTGGAGGGAAGTGATAAGTTGTTTTTAACTCACACTTTTTCTCTCTCAATCACCACATTTTTTTTTGATAGAAACACTTCTTGTGGTAAACCGTTATATTTCTAGGTATTTACCTATTTTTCCTGGAAAACACACATACCTCTGAATATACTGTTGACCTTTGCCGAAAACTTAAAAAATTTGTCTCAGTTATAAGCCCAATGAAAGTAAAGATCGACCTTGTCATCCGATTTTTGATTTTAATAACTGCATATATGCATATATGTAATATTGATACGAAATTTAGTTTAAAAATTAACTTGTGAACTTGTTAAGACTTCGACCTTTGAATTACGATGCAATCAAAAACACACTATTTATTTAAAAGTTGTCCCATGTCTACAAAATAACTGACTTAAGACTCAATGTTCAATATCATTCTCATATAGAGTCAAAATAAGTGTAGCGGGCCACTCAAAAAAATTTTTTCTGCGATTTCTTCGATGTACACGTTTATGTGTAGTGGAGCAAATGTAAAACTGACCTGTGAATTTTTTTTTGAAAAATTTTGATTATTCTGCAAAAAATCGCGAATTGAATATTCAGATATAAGATTTTTGTTTAGTTAATATCTCGTTAACGAAAAGAGCTAAAGTCGTGCTGTTTTTTTTAAATAATTCTAAAGAAGCTATATTTTTCGAAAAAAAAGTATATACTTGTTCGAGAGCGGTTTGTTCAAATTATCAACAATTTGTTTAAACAATTATCAATTGTACTATGTTCTAGGGCTATTTGAGAAATTATTTATTTTGTCCTAGATGCGCTAAAAATTACTGATTGTATTTCAAAAATTAAAAAATTTGCACACTATAATATTTAGAAAAATAGATTTTTTTTCTGACGCAGCGCGACGATATTTCTATGAATATCTTGTTATTTTTATGAAAATCAACTGACTCGACTCGGGTTTCGGCATATGATGCTTCTTCTGCTGTTCTACCACTATCTTTTCCTATAGACCCTTAAATTTGCCAATGTTTTTGAAGAAACATTCTTACTTTGTTGTTACATTTGCTTCTACGTCCAATCCTTCGTGAATGCTTTCAGAATTGAAGGCCCTTAGACCCTTAAATTTGCCAATGTGTTTGAAGAACATTCTTACTTTGTTGTTTACTTCTACTTCCAATCCTTCGTCAATGTTCCAAAATTGAAGGTTTTAATAAAAGTACTAAATTTCTAGTGGCTTCTGGTTATATGTTGTCCCATATGTCTTATCGGAGGTCTTGGGTTATGTTTGTAATGAGTAAATTTACGTTCCCGCGTCTTTTTATCCATGTAAGAGCAAAGTTTTTCAATTGGTTTACGATCAGACCATGGGGTGGATGATGAAATTCTTCTCTAACATAATGTAGTAACTATTGTTTAATTTTTATATATGGGACGTTCCATGTCAACCGGGACTGTGGTCTGCCCGAAATTGAGTGCAGCGGAGAAACGTTTTTAAGATGTCGAAATGTTCACATGCTCAAGAGCTTTCATATGAGAACGGGTGTTTTCGAATTTATTTTTTTTAATAAAAGCCTCAATGGCGACCATAAAGCGGCGCCTACATATAGATATCTATGTGTAAATAGGCAGTTGGTAAACAGCCATAATCATAATCGCTTAATTTTTTTTATTTTTTAGGAAGGCTGTGAAGAGAGGGAGTGCTGTGTATACTTTTTTTTTAAATAGTAGGTGGTGCCACGCCCCCAACGGAAAATACGTTGCCATGGCTGAATCATAAGAAAAGTAATTAGAAGCTCTAAGTTCTTGAATGGGGCGTGGCATCACCCTTATTAAGAAAAAACGCTGTTTCGGCTGAACCTCTTCATCGATTTTGATAAAATTTGGTATGGTGCTATATTGAATCCTGAGTAAAGATATTTTTTTAGTGGGCGGTGCCACGCCTCTAGTAAGAAAAAACGTTTTCACTGCTAAACTAATGGACCGATTTTGATGAAATTTGATCAGGATCTAATCAGTCCCTTAATTTAGCTGTGTCAATATATTTTTCTCTTATGGGCGTGTCACCGACCTATTTAAAACAAATACCTTGCAGTAAAAACGTTTTTTTCCTATTAAAGGCGTGGCACCGCCCACTTCAAAGAAATATCTTTACACAGGATGCAATCTAGCACCATACCAAATTTTATCAAAATCGATGGTTCAGCCGAAACAGCGTTTTTTCCTAATAAGGGTGATGCCACGCCCTATTTAAGAACTTAGAGCTTCTAATTACTTTTCTTATGGTTCAGTCTATCTCACAACCAAATTTTATTAAAATCGGTCCATTAGCTTAGCCGTGGTAACGTATTTTCCGTCAGTATACACTGCACTCCTTCTCTCCACAGCCTTCCAACAAAACAAAAAAATTAAGCGATTATGATTATGGCTGTTTACCAACTGCCTATTTATACATGGATATCTAAATGTAGGCGCCGCACAGTGGCGCCTTTTGCGATTTCGCGTTGCTAAAATCATAACTTTTGAACGGGTAAAGATATTTGAGTAAAGTTTTTTGATTTTGGTTGGTAATTTCTGTAGATATGACATATATAAGATTCAGGTTTGAGGCTTAGCTATAAATACCTTTAAAAAGAGGTGAAAGTCCAAATTTCGAAATTTTTGGTTTTTAGTAGTATGAATTCAAAAAAAAAAATTTTTTTTTGTATAAATTTTAGTGCGCTTTATTCAATTAATGAACTTTAAATAATTTAAAAATTTTTTGAATCCTTTTTTTAAAAAAAAAAAAATTTAATTTTTACTAATTCATTCATATTCATTTATTTTTTTTATCTCTTAACATAATTTATAAACAGTCTTCCTCAAAGGCTAGAAAAGTTTTAAAAAAAGGGTTACAGTAATAAATTAGGTGATTTCTTTAAAAAATCAACAACAATCTACAATTCTATAAAAATATCATCATTATTTTGGATATCTAAGAAACTTAAAACAGTACTACAGAATTTATCAGTCAGTTCTTTTCGTGACCTAACGTGCCTAAGCATCCCATCAAAACAACAGACGAACTTCCAATCTATACAAAGTCCTATAGATATCCTGAAGTTCATAAACAGGAAATTAAGAAGCAAATTTCAAAAATGATTGAAGATGGCATTATAAGACACAGCTTCTCTCCGTGGTCATCTCCTATATGGATTGTTCCAAAAAAAATTGACGCAAGTGGTATTCAAAAATGGCGTCTTGTGGTAGATTATCGCAAACTTAACCAAAAAACTGTAAACGATAAATACCCGATTCCAAACATAACTGACATCTTAGACAAATTAGGGAAAAGTCTTTATTATTCAACAATTGATTTAGCCGCTGGCTTTCATCAAATTGAAATTTTAGAGAAAGATATTGCTAAAACTGCTTTCACAGTAGATAGCGGCCACTATGAGTTCGTTCGCATGCCCTTTGGGCTTAAGAATGCACCAGCAACCTTTCAAAGGGTGATGGACAACATTCTTCGTGAACATATAGGTGAATTTTGCTTGGTTTATATGGATGATATTATTGTCTTTTCCACTTCTCTTCAACAACACATCCAAGATTTAAAAGCCATTTTTCAAAAACTAAAAACTGCAAATTTTAAAATACAGATTAATAAGTCTGAATTTTTACATAAAGAAGTTTCCTTTTTAGGCCATATCGTCTCTTCCGAAGGAGTTAAACCAAACCCTAATAAAATTCAAACCATAAGAGACTTTCCCGTTCCAAAAAACCCAAGAAAAATTAAATCATTTTTGGGTCTGCTTGGGTATTACAGGAAATTTATTCAAAATTTTTCGGAATTGACAAAGCCATTAACAGAATGTTTAAGAAAAGGCCAACAAATCATACTCAACGCTAGGTTCCTCAAATGTTTTGAGGATTGCAAAAATATCCTTTGCAATGAGCCTATTCTACAATTCCCAGACTTTACAAAAGAGTTTAATGTTACGACAGATGCGAGTAACGTAGCTATTGGTGCCATAGTTTCTCAAGGCCCAATAGGTTCAAATAAGCCAATTTGCTACGCAAGTAGAACTTTGAACAACTCTGAGCAAAATTATAGTACTATAGAAAAAGAACTTCTTGCCATAGTATGGGCAACTAAGTACTTTAGACCTTATATTTATGGTAGAAAATTCAAAATAGTTACGGACCACAGACCCCTTACATGGTTGTTTTCCTTAAAAGACCCGAATTCGAAATTGATCCGTTGGAGGCTTAAACTTGAAGAATTTGACTATGAAATCTCTTACAAAAAAGGAGTCAAAAATTCTAACGCAGATGCATTATCTCGCGTCGAAATAAATATAAATGAATCTGTAATGAATAATTTAGGTTCAGATATAGAGAGTATACATTCCGCAGCAGAAGACATTGGTGACGGCATACCAATATCTGAGAGATCCATAAACGAATTTGCACAGCAGTTAATTTTAGTGCATAATCCAAACTTTTCTCAAGAACAAACATTAAAAATATTGTTTAAAAATAAGCGTCGTACAACGATTAATGGTAATAATTTATGTAATTTGGATGTTATAACGAAAATTCTCGAAAATTTTGTAGATCAAAAGTGTCTGTTGGCTTTAGCAGCAAATGACAATATTTTTAAAGAGGTTCAAGAAGCATATTCCAAATTTTTCAGTAATAGTAAACTTAAGATAATTCGTTGTACGATTTTCCTTAAAGATATTGTCGATGCAGATGAACAAGAAAAATACATAAAAGAATACCATGAAAACTCAAATCATAGAGGAATCAATGAAACATTTGCCCATTTAAAGCGTAAATTTTATTTCCCTCATATGAAAGAATTAATCACTAAATTTATGAACACTTGTGAATATTGCCTTAAAAACAAATACGAACGAAGCAATATAAAAATTCAGCTGGTAGTTTCAGAAACACCAAAAAAACCGTTTGAAATATTACACATTGATATTTATTCAGTCCGCAAAGAAAATTTTCTAACAGTCATTGACAAATTTAGCAGATTTGCTAGTGCTTATTTGCTAAGCAGCAGAAGTAGTATAAATGTAATTCAATGCCTCAAACATTTTTTTTCACATCACGGTATTCCAAAAAAAATAGTTTGTGATAATGCTTTGGAGTTCACTTCTAGCTTAACTAGTGATTTCTTAAAAATATATAATATTGATTCCCATCTCACAACAGCAAAAAATTCCACTGGAAATGCACCCGTAGAAAGGTTCCACTCTACGCTGACTGAAGTAATAAGAATCATCTACAATAAAAATAATAAAAAACCAATAAGCGAGATCATGGACGAGGCTGTTTTGACATATAATAATTCCATACATTCTGCAACAAATTTTACTCCATTTGAGTTGATAAATGGTCACATAGACAATTCCATAGCCTTTCCTGCTGATATGGGTTTTCAGTCACATCATGATTATTTGGAAAAACATAGAGAAAACTTTAAACATTTAGTTACTTTAGTAAACAATAGAAATTTATATCAGAAAAAAAAGAATATCGAAAAATTAAACAAAAGTCGAAACAAACCGGATAATTTTGAGAAAGAAGAGATAATTTATGAAGCAGACAACAGACGTAACAAACTTGCACCAAAATTCGTTAAGCACAAAGTAATTAGAAACAAAAAAGTAACTGTATTAACAAATATCAGAAAAGTACATAAGCAAAAAATCAAAAGAAAGCGTAAATACAAAACAATAATCAATGCTTGAGGACAGAGAAGTCTACAAATGTTTTAAAATATGCTGTCAACTTGTAACCTTGTACAAAAATGCCTAAATATAAAAACAAAAGAAAGATTATAATAAAAACAAACAAAAATATGAAAATATGTATTTATGAAACGTTTAGTTAAGAATGCATAAACACAATTTTGTTAATTTAAGTATTTAAGAGTACATTATAAATATTAATTGATTCGCATATATGTAAAAAGTCAAAGTTTGTTGTCAATAACTTTGATCTTGAGGGGAAAAAGTTACGTCACTGGTATACCATATACGTCACTTATATGTATTACACGTCACTGATATGATACGTCATTTCTCGATATCTTATCAGTCATCAAATATAATGATCTACATCGATCAGCTGTTTCCGTCAACCTGTACGCACTTCTTTCTTTTTCAACTCTGTAATCAGACAGCATAAAGTCTTAAGCTTGTAATAAATTTATAATATATAAGTAATCATCAACAAAAATATATAGTTTTATTTCAAAATTAAATAAAACCATAACTAGCGCACTTCAAATTCCCATGTTTTTTCAAACTTTTGAAATTTTCCATTTTTAAAATTGCGAAAAATGTAAAAAAATGCTATTTTAATGAACGATAAAAAGTTATCCAACTTTGAGCACCCATAAAAACCAAAATACTTGTCATAAATCAAAAAAGTTTTCGGTCTTAGAACCTTTGATCAATTATCATTTAAATAAAAAAAAAAAGTTTCGAAAATCAGAAATCGAAAATTTGATTTTAGCAATCACTTTTTGAAAAAGGAGCCACTGTGCGCCGTTTTATAGTCGCTATTTCCTTAAAAAAAAAAATTCGAAAACACCCGTTCTCATATGAAAGGTCTTGAGCATACGAACATTTTGACACCTTAAAAACGTTTTTCCGCTGCGCTCAATTTTGGGCAGACCACTGTCCCGGTTGACATGGAACGCCCCATATATATTTAAAGTTCAATTTCGCAGGTGGAATTTATCAAATAATGTAAATATTCGCTGAAATGTTTCTTATACAATATTATTTTTGTTGTTTGATTTCAGGTAAAACTTTTATTGCTGGGGGCTGGAGAATCAGGAAAATCAACATTTTTAAAACAGATGAGAATCATACATGGTGTCAATTTTGAACCGGACCTTGTACGAGAATACCAACATGTGATATACCAAAATGTTTTGCGAGGTTTGAAAACTAATAATTATAATAAGCAAATATGAAACATTATATTAATTTTTTCTCATTACCTATCGCACAAAGAAGCAGATTTTAAAATGTAATGTTAAAAATAAATAACTCGGAAAGTTTTCAAGCTTTTTCACTGGAGCTTGATAAAATGGCTCGTACCAAATCAGGGGTATTGTTGGAAGAAACAAAATCTATGTCATAATTCCCGTGGACTTAATCCTTAAAATGATTTTGGGTCTTATGTTCGTTATTGTTTCGGGCATAATCCCCCATTAATTAGCAAATTCAAAAATTTAAGAGCAGAATTTTAAATATATTCGCTCCAACAATTAAAAAAAGTTAAAAGAACAGTTCCGCAAAACACCACTCAGTTAATTACCTAAAGTAAACATTCAAGTCATTTTAGAATTTAGTTATTCGTGTTATGTGAACTATCAACGTGGCTGATTAGAATTAATTAAATTTTACATTAATCACAAGTTCACGTCAAAAGAATAATTTATTTGATTACTGAAAAACAAAATAAGACATACGCTACCAAAAAAGCTTTCACTTCGGTTCAATTCACAAAAACCAAAAATATTTGCCTAAGAATGATGAAATAAATAAATGGGAAATAAAGCTTTCCTTAAAACTTTTTTTTAGTTACAAAATAGCGTCTGGTACTGTCTGGCAATAAAAAATTTGTGTTTCGGAAATTGAACAAAAGCAAATGAAAAAGTATGTAAAATGATATATGCTCAAGTAAACGCGGCCTCTACTGCAAACCAGACTTCCCCCAAGCTCTCCGAGATAGTGAAAAAGAGGGCATATCAAAAATCTAACTAAAATAAAAAATCTGAAGTTATCTGCCAAAGCGTTGCCAGCTCTTACTTATAAAGGATTGTTCAAAAGGTGTGACACAATGTTAAATTGAAATAAAACAAAAAGTATGAGTAGTTAACAAGTTTTTACTTTGAAGAATGTTCCTAAACATTATATTTTGAAAACTACATATTTCATTCATATGACCTCCACGGCTACCTACCTCTGACAAAGCGCATTGTCAGTCCAAGCAATCGGAGCTTTATGTCCGTAATTGACCGAGTTATGGCATCAATCGGTACTGGTTTAATAATACAAGCAAGAAGTTACAAACGTTGCCACAAGGAATAATCCAGTGGTGTCAAATCATACATTCTTGGCGGCAAGACTACATACATAGTTGCAAAAAATCATGTGAATTTTGAGTGAATTTAAAGTTGAAAATTTAGTGAACTTACTAAATTTCCAAAATTTACAAGCGTTGTTCATTTGTATAGCGATCCATGATGATGTAATAAAAAACACAACTTAACATACATATCTCAGACATCCTTATTGTACGTAATCTCCATTTGAAGTTGAAATTTTAGTAATTTGTATGTCTAATAACAAACACCTAACATACAGTGTGGCCAATAATATCTGTCACTAAAAACCATAGTCGTCTACAATATTTTATTTATTCCAAATGTTTAACAACATTCCAAAATTTTTGAAATTAATTTTGTCTAAAATCCGAATCAAACGCTGCTTGAACCCATCAATTGTTAAGCCTTTTGTTGACCTTACTTTACCTAGCATATGGCAAAAATCCAATGTCTTCAGATTCGGTGATGATGCTGGGCATTCTTCTGCAGAGCTGAGATCAGGCAAATTTTTTAGCCCTTTTCCTATTTCAGATACTGCTCCCCACACCTTGAATTTGGTCACGTTATGATATCGCTCAGCAGTCAATTCATCTTTTGGGGCATTCACAAAACTTCTTGCGTACACACGGTTATTCTCCTGGTTGTGACTGTTTTGCTGGAAGAACAGTTTTTCATCTGAAAAGATTATTTCATCTCCTCCGTTATGTATGAATATTTCTGCTATTCCGAGTGGTTTTAGTGTTTTTATGATGTCACAATTTCTATTCTTTTTTTTAATAAAAAATTTATAACTAAGTCACGTTTACCTTTCATGGGCCATGACGCTTCTGAGTTTGATATAAAGAATTTTTTTGCCGTGTACTTTCGATGTCTACAATTAAATTTTCAAAAGCAATGCATCCTTAGATTATAAAAAAAATCAGGTTTTCAATATTTTTCAGAACAGTGAAATTTACTGACAGTTGTTATTGGCCACACTGTACATGAGACATTCTAATTTTTTTTAAAAAATTTAAAAGTTTCGGGACACGCATTTTGTATGAGTGTACCTTAGTATACAACATAAAAAACAGTATTACAGTTTTGTCCGATGAGCCTTAGTTCAATAGCCTCGACTAGATAGAAAATAGAAATTTCACCAATGGACTATTTGACGAAAAATCATTTTAATTCACACAATCATCACAGGACAACCACTTTAACATTATAAAAAGCAAAAAACTTCAAATTTATATAGATTGAGTCAAAACATTAAAAAAGATTAGTGAGGACATAAAGGATGCCCAATAAACTTTATTATCCATTTTATTTCAAAATAAATACTTTTTGATTTACTTAATTTTTTGATATGTTAATTATTGATAAATAAGCTACCTTGTGTTAAGATTTTAGCCTGGGACCATAACGCCTTCTATTTTTAAACAAATTTTGAAAGTAACCATAACTAGTAGCTTTTTTACGTTGAGACAAGTATGTCCATGGTAAAATTAAAAACATTCAAATGTATTTATATTAAGGCCAAAACATTTAAAACGATGTGCAAGGACATCAAGCGTAGCCAATTAACTTTATTATACTTTTTATGTTAGTGTTAGTCCTTTTTGATTTCTTTAATTTTTCGATATGTTAATTTTTGATAAATTACCTTGTTTTGAATTTTTTTTGAGTCGAAGTGTTGTAAAGGATCTACAGATTCGTGTTATATTTCATATAAAAATAATGCAATCAACATTCTCGTTTCCACATAAAAAACTGATACGATTACTACGAATCCAACCTTTCTTCATAAAATTTAAGATAGTATTATAACTCTCACTTGATTAGAAATATTTATTTTTACTTATATAGTATGCCTAAACGAAATTTTTACTTATGTATAAAAAAATGTGTACAAAATCGAAGAAAGCATATATTTTTAATGCAGTTTTCCCCTCCGGAAATTTCAGAATAGACTTGTTCTTATGGATACTCCTTTGTTATTAAATTTGAGGCTTTAACTCAAGTAAAAACTTATTCAATAAATAATGGAAATGAAAAATCATACACATTAATTTGTCATGTTTTTATAATTTTTTCTTAGCATTTTTGTACTTTCTCAATATATCAACTCAGAACATGGGAACATAAACATATAGATATTAAAATATTTATATATATAAATTTACATAGTCTAAGGCATAAATGTTAGAAAAAACTTACATAGCTTGCTGTGAGGCTCGGACAACATAAACATAAAAATACAGACCACAGTTAAGACACGAATTTAGCCACAGTTAGTTTTCAATATAAGCTTTAGTTGACCTTTTGATAAGCTAATGTTATAAACTTCGCAATTGTTAAGAAGAGTTGTCATGCGATTAAAAGGAGCTGTAGCCATATAATTAGTACTTCTATTAAAATGTATGTAATTAAGAAGCTCTGGTGTAGCAAGAGATCTATTTACAAGTTGATGCAGATAAATTATACCCGCAATTTTTCTATTGGAGCTCAAATACTGCATATAGTATGTAATAACTTCATACGATCCTCTTAAGGAGGAAGATTTAAAGAGAAAATCCAATCTAAGCCATGAGCAGCGTTGCCATTGTAGCAGTTTTAACTGCAAAATCAAGCTTTTAAGACACGCTGTCAGTTTTATTTTGCAAATCGCAGTTTTTTTTTTTTAAATTATGACTAAAAAAAAGGTCATAAACTTTTAATAACTACTAAAATTTTATATTTTCCAAAAAATCTGGTGTATTTCGGAGGTAGCAGTTTTTTAGTTTTTTTTCAGAATTTGCAGTTTTCCCTAAAAAAAATCTGGCAACATTGGCCATGAGTGCAAAACGAATAAAATTTTTTTGAATTCTCTCAATTCTATTTATATACAATTATCAGTCGTCGACTGACTGTGATGCAATTAAGATGTCACTAAAGCTTAGATCGCTTTGCTTAATTTGCAGTAAATCAACTGCAATGACAAATATTGTAACATGTAATTTTTGCAAAAATATTTGTCATGTACTTGTGCCAAAATTGATAGTAATTTACTTGAACTAATTGATCATCATCCGAATATAAATTTCACTTGTGACAATTGCTTAAGATTTAATATACTCGCAACAGTAAATATCTTAGTAAGTGAAGTGCGCGAAATTAAAATTGTCTTTATTGGCAGATAATTAAAAAACCAAAAACAAAGACTAATGCAACAACTGGTAAACCTAAGGGTACTGCAGTTTACTCTGCATCGTCGAGTTCATTGGCCTCAACACTGAAAGTCGTGAGTAATATGCAAGAAACTAAATCAATTGGCGTTACTACTCCTCATTCGAACGTGCACAGAGACTGCCTGCAGTGACATTGCTGAGAACCCTAACCTAATCGAGTTACGCTCTCCTTCAGATTCTTCTTTATGCGTGGGTGATGCTGTTGTTGCTGTTGATACTTCGCTTTTAAATCGTCGATCTTCCAATTCTGCTGACATGAGCGACGTGTATTTGAATTCTTCGTTATCACGGGTTTCGTTGTCTACTGCCAATCCATCAATTGCTCTTCGCTTATCAACTTCTTATGCTGCCGCTGTTGATGAAGTTGTTGATGATATCGATGCGCTTTTGTCTTCGCCCTTGCATATGGCTTCAAGTGATGTTTGGGAAACTGTGCAAGGAAAAGCATAATAAAAATAAACAAAGCAATGGAAAAGTCATTATTGGTAGCAATTCTAATAAAGAGCTTGATGTATTAGTTGAACCTGAGAGAGTTCTCAATCTCTCTTCTTTCAAACCATCTGTTACTGCTGATAGTATTATTGATTACATAACGTCGCATACAAACATTCAAAAAAGAGACATTCGTTGCTATCGTCTTGTAAAGAAACGTGCGGATGAAACATTTTTCGGCGCTTTCGCCGTTGCCGTCGTATAATTTGTATGTTGAACAAGTGCCGAAGCTTGCATCGCACCAAAAACATACAACTGCTTTTTTAATCAAAATTCTAACAATTGCAATAATTCATATTTAATGTACTACCAGAATGCTGGTTGTATTCGTACAAAATGCGAACAGTTTTCGTTAGAAATGTCGCTTAAAGTATATGACATTGTTGCAATATCCAAAACTTGACTCCACGCAAACATTTTTAGTGCTGAATTATTTGGAAACTTTAATAATGTTTACCATATGGATCGCTGTCCGATCTCAATTGGACATAGTAAAGGTGGAGGGTGATTGCTGTTATGTCTATCCTAATGATGATTGGCTCGAAGAAAAAATATGTGTGCGCGTTGATTTCGGTAGTGACAAGTCAATTTACTTCATAAATTCTTACATACCACCATATAGCTCCTATGAACTATATAAAAATCATGTCGATAACGTTAATTATGTTTCTGACTTATTAAATTTCAAGCATCACATATTTGTTTTTTGTTCAACCTAGGGAACATTGCTTGGCTTTTTGATAGTAAAAATTTATTGCCGTCTAATTTTAAATCTTACATTGAGACATTAGCTATTAGTTGTTTGTTGTCTAATGGATTTAGTCAGTTGAACTTTTTTAAAAATGATTTAGGAAGAATTTCTCATTTAAAAAATGCCAAAAACAAAGCCTTCAAAAAGTTCAAAAGAACTCAATTCATATCAGATAATTTGATTCATATTAAATTGCGTAAGGAATTTGATTTTCTTCACAAGTTCCTATATAGCCGTTATCTTTTAAAGACTGAAACCCAATTAAAGTTCATTCCAAAATCTTTTTGGCAATTCATGAATAATAAGCGAAAAACGAATGGTTATCCAACAAGTATTAGATTTGAAAACTCTTAATCTAATAATACATTAGAGTCCTGTAATTTATTTAAAAATTTTTTTCAAGATGTTTTTGAAAAGTATAGCTCAACTTTGTGTGAGAATGTTAGCTTTGATGTATATGATATTGATCATCTAATAATTTTGTGGTTAATAAGGATGATGTGTCAAGTGTTATTAAAGGATAAAAGCCTAATTCCAAGCAAGACAATGATGGGCTTTCTTCAATGTTTTTTAAAAATTGTATGGGTAACGCAGTGACGTATGCAATTATAGAGCTATCGTCAAGCAGCCAATAATTGCTAAACGTATTTGACCAAATCATTAAAAATAAAATGATTGAACATGTGAGAGATGCCATCTCTGAAGAGCAACACGGCTTTATTCCTGGCAAATCTACATGCACTAATTTGGCATTAATCTGTAACCACATTGTGGAGGCTATGATGGATCACAGTCAGTTGGATGTAATTTACACTGATTTTTCGAAAGCCTTCAATAAAGTAAATCATTCAATATTATTACGCAAATTAAAGAATTTTGGTTTCTCTAATTAGCTTTTTTTTTGAGAGCTATTTAATTAATAGGAAATTATATGTCAAAATTGACTCGACTATTTCCGAAATTGCAGTTGACGCGACGTCTGGAATTCCGCAAGGAACACATTGTGGACCGCTATTGTTCCTAATTTTTATAAATGACTTACCAAAAATTTTTAAGTATTCCAAGTGCTTGTTGTATGCGGATGATGTTAAATTATTTACTTAAGTCTCCAATAACCTGAATGCATTATATTAGTCCGCAAACAAGAAAACCTGGGACCTGGGAGTGATTTTCGATAAAAATTTTAGTTTCAAACTTCATTATGATTATGTTGTTTCAAAGTCTTATGCTATGCTTGGTTTAATCAAAAGGATTTCGTCTAATTTCATAGACCCAATGACAATTAGAGCTCTCTACATTTCATTCATCCGTAGCA
This sequence comes from Tricholauxania praeusta, assembly GCA_949775025.1. Classification (NCBI taxonomy): domain Eukaryota; kingdom Metazoa; phylum Arthropoda; class Insecta; order Diptera; family Lauxaniidae; genus Tricholauxania; species Tricholauxania praeusta. Next base: position 79,237,228 of record OX459030.1, read on the forward strand.
TTTTAGAGTATTGCTCAATTATTTGGGAACCATTTAATGCAGAACATTCTAATCACATTGATCAAATTCAAAGGCGTTTTAGTAAGTTCGCGCTATATAAACTGCACTGGCCGGATGAAATACCATCATATGATGCATGGCGTAAACTTCTTGGATTACCGATATTTTATCTGGTAAAATTAAATGCCAAGAAATTTCAAATTTATTCACATTATATACTCCTAACGGAAACTTAAGAATAAACCGCATGTTTGAAGATCGAGTTTATAGAACAAATTATGCATTAAATAAACCTATTGCAAGATGTATTCGCTTATGTAATAACTTTTCTCATATATTAAATTTTAATTTAAGCTCGTATTTATTTAGATTAAATTTATTTATACTATTTAATTAACTTTAGCTTATATAGTCTGTATGATTAAATTCATAGGCCAAATAAATAAATTATAAAATGGTGACCATAATTGACTGGCGTACTTTAAGTGAGGACGCACTATTGTATTATATAAAGTCATCGTTACTAAAGGGCTATTGAATTCTCTTGCCCACCTCTTAATAAGCCAAGTAGAGATGAGAACTTTTTACAAATTTAATTAATATACTCATTAAACGTTAATTTAGATTCAAAATGAATACCTAAGTCTATGACTAAATCGACACGACAAATTTTTTTACCTCTAAATTTATAATCAAAACCCACAATACTTTTCTTCCTGGAAAAAATCATAGTTTGGCATTTATCAGGATTGAGGTATAAGTTATTCTTAGAACCAAACAAAAGATTTCAAGTCAGACTTAAGTGGAAAGGTATCACCAATCTCTTAACCGTTTCTGTATATTTTCATGTCATCTGCATATACTAACAGATGGTTGTTTTTAATGACATGTGTAATGTCATTAATTGCTAAAAAGTGAACAAGAGCGGCTCCAGGTGGCTTCCTTGTGGAACACGGTTATTTGGAGGAAAACAGCCTCCGAAATCTTATTTGACATGAAGGATCAGATAAATAAGACTCGATCCAGCTGACAAAACTTAAAGGAAATCCAAGCTTCTTTAATTTAAACCAAATCAAATTATGTGAAAATTTGTCAAATGCTTTACTGAAGTCAGTGTAGATGCAGTCAACTTGCCCACCAGAGTCTAGAGAGCTTAATGCAAATGAAGTGAAATCAAGGAGGTTAGAAATTGTAGATCTGCCATTACAAAACCATGCGGACAGTCGTAGTCTAGCAAATGCTAAGCAAAGACGTATTTTGCGTGGTCTTGTGTCTAAACAGCTTAGTATATCAAGACTAAGTTTATAGTGTTTTTCATTCTTTTTTCATACTCCATTTGTTTACTACTTTTGCATAAAACAAAACTACTTACATACGAGTACAACAACAACACAGTATTACGTGATCAAGATGAATGGAAATGAACCCTCATTCCAAAAAAGGTACAGGGCTCTCGATCCCGATCTCAGAATCAAACAAACCAAGGTCAGAAAAAGACGTTTAAGAGATGAAGACTTTGTCCCCTTGCCAGAAATACTGTCTAATGATGACCATATACCAAGATTTTTGGTACTATCGGCTACAGGAAAAGAAGGAGAAGATGTCCGTCCACTAGCTGGATACAATGTTTTTCAAATAGCCAAAGACTTAGATTTTATTTCGAAAGAATATTCTGAAGTTACGGAACTCAGGTCTGGTGATCTTCTTCTAAAGGTAAACAACGCAAGAGTCGCTGAAAAATTTCTCAAGGCTAACTATATTGATTCTGTTCCCGTTCAAATTACTTCGCACAATGTGCTCAACTCATCACTTGGAAGGATTTTTTCCAATAAAATTGCCACTCATTTAAGAAAAGTTGACCCCAAAAACGGGTGTCAAATAATGTTTAGGACATGATTCGACAAGGCAACCCTATATATTCTATTTAGGCTCTTCGATATCTATCATTTGGCACGAATTTTAAGCTGCTATCTTCATTAATGAAAATTGACCCAAAAAACCGGTGAAAACCCATGTTTGGGACAGGATTTAACAATACAATCCCAGGTACTGCATTTAGGCCTCTTCGAGTTCTATCATTTGGCATACATTTCAATCTGTTATGTACTACAGTTTTAATTAGAACAACAAAATTGGCTAAAATTCGGGCATTTTCGGCCATCGGGACAGGCTTTGGCAAGGCAACCCTAGATATTCTATTTAGGCTCATTGAGCTCTATCATTTGGCATACATCTCATCCTGTAATCTTATACACTCGACTTTTCTACAGCCGGCTCTCAGCCTATTTAGTTTATTAATGATGTAATCTACGGCCATCGAAAGATATTTGTGGGTGCAGTTTTTTTTTGTGGTCATTGCAGAACTTTAGACGGCTATCAACAGTTTTATCTGACAAGCTTTTCACACCAATTTTTTTAACACCCATCTTGTTATTTAATATCATTGCAGCCTTTTCTAGTGTTGAAGATAATACCAATTTATTCCCCAAAATATCTCGTTGTTGGAAACTGAAAAGAAATTCTTGATACATTTTTCCAATTGACTTGTTTTTTGTTAAATTGATAACCCATTGAATTCGCCGTAGTTGCGTACCCTAATACTTATCGTTGTTTGTTGATAGGTAGCATCATGCTCATTATCGTTTTATTCATACGCTCTACTTGTCTGTTAGCGCGCGATACGTAGTCAATGTGTGTTAGAAGTCACCGTTGTCGCAACATCTCTTAAAGACTTTAGAAGTAAACGCACTTCCTCTATCGGAGATGAGTCGCTCAGGAACAAATATCGATGACATGACGTGTTGCTGTGCTTTTGATCGGTGGAACATTAACATACAGTGAGCTCGCGATAATATGAACTAATTAAAACCAAGCTTGTTAATTTTTACGAGATTGTTCATATTTACGAAAGGCACAAAGTTGAAAAAAAAACGGGTTTCATTAGTTTCAAAATAAATATTTACCGATGTATTAATTTTTTTTATTTTTGGACGCATAGTTTTCTCTTTTCCAGGACTAATAAATGTATTGTTGACCAATTTAGAGATAGAATTTTTATTTTTTCTTATTTCACTTATTGTAGACTTTGTCGCTCCATCTTTGTTTGCTAAATTAGTAGCACTTGCATCTGTTCGTAAGAATTCTAACATATCTGATTTTTCTCCTAAAGTCAAAACCTTATGGTTGTTAAGTTTAAAAATTATTAACATTTGATTAAAAAAAAAAATAAAGCTTAATAATGCTTGCTAACTAATGACATTAAAAATTCGAAGCTATTACTGACGTCAGAGGAAACAAAGCGTGTATATGGGCACATGTAAGCATATTCGAGCGACACGTATAGACATTTTAAATTGAAAATGTAACTAGGGGATTCCCCAAATTACCAAGCGCTTGAAATTCTTTACAAATTTTTCAAAACAGTGATGTTCATATCTTCATATCTAGCTTTTGAACAAAGTTCTGTAGTCAATGGTAGGGAAAAAGTGTTCACATTTTGGGATGTTCATATTATCGCGAGCTCACTGTACTTCGTAAATGGGTCTGCAATCACCAACACATGTTCATTTTCTTTCAATCTTCGAGGGAACGGACTCAAATGATTGATATGTATAACACGAAATGGTACCGGATCGATGTCGTCAAAATGATATTCGCCTTCTCGCATTCCGCTTTTTGCTTGTTGTATGCATACTCTATGCAATAGTTCACGCAGGACTTTACCATAGGTTTGTTCCTACCAGATTTTGTGGTAAAAATTGAAAAGTGTCAAAACGCGATGTTCGAGAGAGTAAAAGCTGAAACTTTTCTGACTACTCGAATCACCTCAATTCTGACAGGAACTGTCAAAAAGTTGTTCGTATTTTAGTAAACAAACAATAGCAGAGTTCACGACCTAAAGCTATCGTAGTTGCATAACCATTTGGTTAACCCCTTCTGAAAGCAAGGCGAGTGAAGCATTTTCGAGAATATTATTGAAATAACTCAAAAAGTAAATGACCGATTTTAAAGTTTTCTACCTGATTTTTATAGCCTCATAAATTATCGTGAACTTTCATTTATTTTAAATGCATAAAGTGCATTTGTTTGTTTGTTTTATTTACTATCAATATTTACATTAATATCATATAATAAAAGCAAGTTTTGAGATTTGTCTGATGACCTTACAGCAAAAGTTACATTTTTGAATAATTAATTAACAAAAATAAAAAAGAATAGAAGGAATAGAATTTATAGGAAAAAGATAGTAAAAAACCTATACATATATAATATCACAATAAAAAGAATAAAAAAAAAATTCTTAAGGTATTATAAATAGCAACCCAGATAATTTATATACATGAATTATATAGATCACTTCGTCGCTACTAAACTAATTCCTTAAGATGAGCATAATGTGTCCTTCTGCATTTGTCCGTAAATAACAGAGGTAAATCTTCAATTAATGTCTCAATCGTTTTTTGTTTGGACAGAACGTGTAGTGAAGTGCATTTTAAAATGATGCTTAGTGTAAAAGTTAGAGGTTTGGCGTAAAGTAAATTTTAGCCAAAATTATTTTACATTTTGAGTTAAACAGTTTTGTTATATTATTTCTACTGAACTCTACTTATAGCAGAAAAAAAAATGTAAGTGTTTAAAAACAAAACATAAATCAAAATAATAAAGTTGGTGGAATTTTTGCCGAAAAGTAAATAAGTTTAAATTTTATGTTCCCATTTCATTATTCAATTTATTTTATGTGAGTATAAAGAGTGCAATTATTAAAGTGCTATTTGAAAACGTAAAAACATTTTACTTAAGTTCTGAAGTGTACATTAAATTGCATATTGTTAAAAATTTTTTAGTTTGAAATGAAGCAAAACGCTGAAAAAGTACAGGATATAAGCGTAGCTTGTTCGATGGAATTGTAAAAACAAAAAAAAATTGGCGCAACTTTGATTAAGCGACACTTCCAATTCCTTATGTTAAAACTACGCACTTCGAAAAACAATATTTTAGAAATAATTATCTGGCTGACTACCGTACAATCATTTAGGTGACATTTAATTGAATAAATTAGCATTTACCAAAAATGTTTAGATTTCAAGACTTTTGTTATGTTGCTCCCTCTTAACACAACCTTATAAGAAGGAGGGAAGTGATCAGCTGTTTCTTACTCTCATTTTTTCTCTCTCAAACACCACATTTTTTCTGGCAGGAACACATTTTGTGGTAAAACTTTATAAATATTTACCTATTTTTTCTAGCAGGAACAAACCTTATATTACTCATTTGTGGAAACCAAACATTTTTTGAAAGAATCTTAATGGTTTGGTTAACGCTAGCGTGCGCTGCTCTTATAAGCTGAACTCGTACTGCCGATGGTACAAACCACAAATGTTGGTCACCAAATTTCCTGAATAAATGGTGATTTATGATTTCATATTAGTTGCATAAAGGCTTTTTCTTCGACTTAACCTTTTCGAAAATTTGTCGTATCTTTTCGCCTTGAAGTTGCATGGGTCAAATAGCACATTTTTCTGGCCAAAACTAATATCGGCATATTATCATGGTGATTAACTAGAAATGTATTTATTATGCTGACTATCCTAAAAGAAGAACTCTGAAAAAAATCGATGCGGCCGCCCGGCCACAGACGTGTTTGGTGTCGGTTGTTGTTTATCAATATTTTGCACCTAACCCGATTTATATTTTGCTATTGGTATACAAGCAACTTCCAGTGGCTTTTTCGCAATTTTTCGTAAACTCTCGTAATAACTTGTACTAATAGCGTTCTAAGTATTTTCTAATAAGTGATTGAAAACAGCCTGTTCTTTTTTCTTGTTGTCTGTCTTTTGCAACCAGACTTCGAATAAATCTGAATTGCGGAATAATAAGTGAGCTGACAAAAAAAATCATTAAAAAAAACGTGGAAAATCGGGCATCCAATTTTCTAAATAAAATTGATAATAGCTACATCTAACTAATTTAGGGTTTCTTAAGGGTACGGCCACGCAATGAGCGGCAAGCGATAGAGCGGCAACAAAAAAAATTAAAACATATGGAACACCATTAAAGTGGCCACGTAGTTGCTGAGCGGGAGATACTTTTTTAGAGCGGTAGAGCGGCAACGCACAGCTTTCAATTGTGTTTTAATTTTTTCTGAAAATTAGAGTGGCAATCAGTAAACATGTCCTAAATATTAACCTTTATGCCGTCGTATCTCGTAAACTGTGCAATATATTGTGATGAAATTTGGTAAACAGAAACATATCATATATGTCTTGAATTGGGAATAAAATTGGGCGGAATCGTAAAACTGGGCGTGGCACTTTCAACAATTAAAAATTTTGACTGTTCATATACAGCTGCGAGCAGTGTAATAGTAGTTTCATTTTATGTTTCCTAAAATTACTAAAATATCAAAATAAATTCTGCATAAGTTTTAATGTAAAATTAGTCTTACATGTAACAGCTAAAAGTATGGATGAAAAGTTTTATTTCACATAATGTAAAATTAGTCTTACATGTAACAGCTAAAAGTATGGATGAAAAATTTTATTTCACATAAGCATTAAATATATTTATTCACTTCAAATGTGCTTTATATGAAAAATAAAGCGAGCAGTAAAATAGTAGTGGATGAAAAAAACATAATTTTGTTGACTAAAAACTGTATTTCGTAATTTTTTTTTAATGTATATAATAGAATAAGTTAGTATTTAGTGGCATGACCGTTTTTTTTTTATTACATCAGCACAACGGTTCCTCATAGAGTCTATGAGGCGCTCGCACCTTTCTTGTGGGATGGACTGCCACGCACGTTGAACCACAGCTCACATTTCATTATTATTTTTGGGCTTGGCATTCCACAGAGCTTTCTTGAGGTCAATCCAAGGGTTTTCTATGGGATTGAGGTCAGGATATTGAGCTGTCCACTCCATAACCTCAATTTCAGTGTCCCGAAACCACAATTTTGCAAGCTTACTTGTATGTTTTGGGTCGTTATCTTGTTGCAGTACCCACTTGAGAGGCATTTCATCCTCAGCAAACGGTAGCATAACAGTCTACATTATTTGTACGTATGCATGCTGGTCCATTATAGTTTTTATCCAATATAATGGCCCCGCCCCATTGTATGAAAAACAGCCCCATACCATGATACTTGATCCTCCATGCTTTAACGTCTTTGTTGTGTACCGTGGATTGTACTCCGTATTTGGGGGGCGTCTCACATATTCCCGAGAACCTTTACAACCATACATAACAATTTTAGACCAATCCGTCCACAATATGTTCCTCCACTTTCGAATTGGCCATTCCAGATGTGTTGCTTGGCGAAATGAAGTCTGCTTGCTATATGATTTTTTTTCAGAAGAGGTACCATACGTGGACTTCGAGTATACATGTTATGTTCGCGTAGTCGTCTTCTTACGGTATGAACACCACAGGGTAATTTTAGGTGGTCCAAAATTTCAACAGCTGACATTGTTGGCCGAGCTTTGGATAGGGCTACCAGATGGCATACTAAAGTAGCAAAAGTGCTACTTTTGCATGGCTTTGCTACTTTTCACTTGAAATGTACTACTTTTGGTTGAAATGCGCTTTTTTTGGTCGATAAACGATAAATAAAAAAACACGCAATTATGATGTTTTTTATTAGTGCTATGGGAAAGTAGAAATGGGTACCTTTTTTTTTTTTTTTTTTGCTAATTACTATACTTTTTTTTGTAAAAATTGCGAAATTTGTTTGTGTTTTTTGAAAATGTGCTACTTTTGCAAGCAGGTCATCTGGTAGCCGTAGCTTTGGAGCATTTTATAATTTGTCGTACGATGGTCGCTGAAAATATCTGATTACCACCCATTTTTTCAGCTTTTCTATATGTGTCATGGCATTGCGTATCATGGTTGGTGAACAACCAATAAGCTAGTCCACTTCCTTATAACTTTTACCACTTTTTATAAGATTTTGAATAATTTTGGGTTTTTCGTGAGTTCAGTGCAAACTTCGTCCCACTAAAGTTGTAAAATTATTTTTGCCAGCATAAATATTAAATGAAGCAATAAAACTTACTTTCTATTAAAAAATTATAATTTTTTTTACCGAAAAAAATAGTTATATTGTTACTTGCCCTGCACTACTATTTCAAAAATGGCACATGTAGCAATGACTACTCGTGCTCCACTTGGAAGCTGCTTCCAAATTTTCCGTTGGGTAGTTTGGTGGATGGAGGTGTTTCGATGACAGGTGTTTTAGAATTAGAGAGTTTTTCATTAATTTGCTGTTTTTTGTCATGCTGCAGAATGACCGAGGAAAAGAAGGACACGTTTCGGAAAAAAATGGAGATGAGTTCTTATGTAATGTTATTGCATCACGCATTGTGCATTTTTTCGTTTGTTTTATTTTTAATATTTCTTTAGCTTGAACAAACTTTTGACAGAAGTTGGAGGAGGACGGGTGATCCGAAGAACAGTTAACGCAAAAAGTACGTGTACATTTCTCGGGGGAATGTGGGAGTAAACTGCAGATGTCACAGGCAGGGCACGCTTACAAAATTTCGTTGTGTGTCCAAGTAATTGGCAGTTTTTGCAACGCATAGGAGACGGGACATATTGCCTTACATGCACATTGCGCCAAGCGATATCCAATTTTTCGTGGATGGTGAAAAGATCGAAATATGATTAAAAAAAGGCTGGTTATAGCGACCGAAAAAATAAAAATGAAAAAACTGTTTTAAAAAACTTTTTTTAGAGTTTTAAAAATAATTTTCTTTTTTATTAGCCGACGTTTCGCAGTTTTTTTGACTGCTTCATCAGGGCGTCTTCCTTAAAACTAACATTTAATTTTCATAAATAGTATGTTGACACCAATATACAAAATTTCTTTAAACAATACTAATAAACATTAAACATAAGAGATAATACCAACAAACATTAAACACAGGAGATAAAATACCATAACAAACATGTAAACATTGGAAACTGAGAAACACAACAAAAACAATGTTAACAAAATGTTATAAATTGAGCTTATGTTGTCGACATCTTCCTTCTTGTTCATCGTTCTCTTTATGTTTTTTTGTATGTGTAAGCTCTCTAAAGTTATTCTAATGTTTTGGTTGTTCTCTCTGTCTATGATTTTGGCGCTTTGAAAATCAGCTGTGTGACCAGTGTATTTGATGCGCTGTGCCAGCGCAGTTGTCTCTTTTTTTGTTTTTACATCGGATTCGTGTTCTTTAGTTCGTGTTCCTAATGACCTTTTTGTTGTTCCTATGTATATTTTATTGCATGGGCTGTCGTTTCCTTTGCAACTAATTTGGTAGACAATGTTTGATTGTTGTTCTTTATTAATTGGTGTTTTTGTTTTTGTAAAAATTGTGTTCAGTGTGGAGACTGATCTATGCGCAAATGTTATTTGGTCATTGGAAATTATTTCTTTTATGTGTTTGTTTTCTGTGAGGTTCTTTATGTATGGTATTCTCATATATCTTCGTAGATTTGTTTCTTTGTTTTGGTTAATGTTTTTATTTTGATTTTCAACTGTACTGTCTTTGATTTTGTGTTTCGCATTTTTTATTAATTTATTTATTAGTTTTATTGGATAGTTGTTATTTGTTAGTATATCCCGTATTTTTTTGAAATTGTTTTCTAAGAAAGTTTTTTCACTTATCGTTATTATTTTATGGATTAAGTTTTTGGCTGTATTAATTTTATGATGGTTGGGCTGATCCGAGAAATAATTCAGTATTCTTCCTGATGAAGTGGGCTTTGTGTACCAGTCAAAATGCAGCTTATTGTTTTTCCTTATTATCTTCATATCAAGATAAGTCAGAGTGTTGTTTATTTCTTCTTCTACAGTGAACTGTAATTTTTGGTGGTACGAATTTAGTTCAGTTAATATAGTGTTGCAGTCGTTTTTATTAACAACTGCTAAAATGTCATCCACATACTTAAATATTTTGGTTATGGTTATGTTTTTTTGTTTTAAATTGTGTATTGTTTCGTCTAGTAGATCGTCCAAGACTATGTCTGCTATGTACGGGGAGAGTGGGTTTCCCATGGGCATTCCAAATACTTGGTTGTACACCGTTTTGTCCAAGATGAAGTAGTTGTTGTCCTTCAAACAAAAGTTTAATAGTTTGAGAAAATTGTTTTTCTTAATGTCGGTATGTTGACTTATTGCTGACCATTTTTTCATAATAATTTTTATGGCTTGATAAATAGGTATATTAGTAAACAATGATACCGCGTCGAATGAGAATAACCTCTCGTCCTCTTTTATCTTCAAAACTTTAAGCTCTTCTTTAACTTGGGTAGCATTTTTGACATTGTATTCCTCTGATATTATGTTCTTCAAAATTTCTCCTATATGCTTTGATAGCTTGTAGCATGGAACGTGAATTGATGATGAAATTGGCCTAAGTGGGGTGTCCTTCTTGTGGATTTTTGGGAGTCCGTAAAGCCTAGGTGCTGCTGCGGAATTGCAATTTAACTTTAGTTTAAGTTTTTGGCATATTTGATTATCATTGTATAATTCGTTCGTTATTTTATTATTCTCTCTTTGTAGTTTATTCGTGGGATCCTTTCTAATTGTCTTGTAGGTGCTTTTATCCCCTATAATTTCTTGCATTTTTGAGATGTATTCAGTCTTGTATAAAATCACTGTTTTATTTCCCTTGTCCGCGTTGGTGATTACGATATCGTTTTTGTATCCGTACAGTAATTTTTGTGTATCAGTGTAAACTTTCAGTATGTAGGCAGCTCTTTCGTTTTTTGTGCTTCCTCCTCTTTTATATTCTGTGAGTCTGTGTGTGAATCTACTGCGCGCGAGATCTCGTTCCTTCTCATCTTTTAATGTTTTTATGCATTCCTCTACTTCGGCAATCAGGTTGCTGAAAGTTTACACTGATACACAAAAATTACTGTACGGATACAAAAACGATATCGTAATCACCAACGCGGACAAGGGAAATAAAACAGTGATTTTATACAAGACTGAATACATCTCAAAAATGCAAGAAATTATAGGGGATAAAAGCACCTACAAGACAATTAGAAAGGATCCCACGAATAAACTACAAAGAGAGAATAATAAAATAACGAACGAATTATACAATGATAATCAAATATGCCAAAAACTTAAACTAAAGTTAAATTGCAATTCCGCAGCAGCACCTAGGCTTTACGGACTCCCAAAAATCCACAAGAAGGACACCCCACTTAGGCCAATTTCATCATCAATTCACGTTCCATGCTACAAGCTATCAAAGCATATAGGAGAAATTTTGAAGAACATAATATCAGAGGAATACAATGTCAAAAATGCTACCCAAGTTAAAGAAGAGCTTAAAGTTTTGAAGATAAAAGAGGACGAGAGGTTATTCTCATTCGACGCGGTATCATTGTTTACTAATATACCTATTTATCAAGCCATAAAAATTATTATGAAAAAATGGTCAGCAATAAGTCAACATACCGACATTAAGAAAAACAATTTTCTCAAACTATTAAACTTTTGTTTGAAGGACAACAACTACTTCATCTTGGACAAAACGGTGTACAACCAAGTATTTGGAATGCCCATGGGAAACCCACTCTCCCCGTACATAGCAGACATAGTCTTGGACGATCTACTAGACGAAACAATACACAATTTAAAACAAAAAAACATAACCATAACCAAAATATTTAAGTATGTGGATGACATTTTAGCAGTTGTTAATAAAAACGACTGCAACACTATATTAACTGAACTAAATTCGTACCACCAAAAATTACAGTTCAACGTAGAAGAAGAAATAAACAACACTCTGACTTATCTTGATATGAAGATAATAAGGAAAAACAATAAGCTGCATTTTGACTGGTACACAAAGCCCACTTCATCAGGAAGAATACTGAATTATTTCTCGGATCAGCCCAACCATCATAAAATTAATACAGCCAAAAACTTAATCCATAAAATAATAACGATAAGTGAAAAAACTTTCTTAGAAAACAATTTCAAAAAAATACGGGATATACTAACAAATAACAACTATCCAATAAAACTAATAAATAAATTAATAAAAAATGCGAAACACAAAATCAAAGACAGTACAGTTGAAAATCAAAATAAAAACATTAACCAAAACAAAGAAACAAATCTACGAAGATATATGAGAATACCATACATAAAGAACCTCACAGAAAACAAACACATAAAAGAAATAATTTCCAATGACCAAATAACATTTGCGCATAGATCAGTCTTCACACTGAACACAATTTTTACAAAAACAAAAACACCAATTAATAAAGAACAACAATCAAACATTGTCTACCAAATTAGTTGCAAAGGAAACGACAACCCATGCAATAAAATATACATAGGAACAACAAAAAGGTCATTAGGAACACGAACTAAAGAACACGAATCCGATGTAAAAACAAAAAAAGAGACAACTGCGCTGGCACAGCACATCAAATACACTGGTCACACAGCTGATTTTCAAAGCGCCAAAATCATAGACAGAGAGAACAACCAAAACATTAGAATAACTTTAGAGAGCTTACACATACAAAAAAACATAAAGAGAACGATGAACAAGAAGGAAGATGTCGACAACATAAGCTCAATTTATAACATTTTGTTAACATAGTTTTTGTTGTGTTTCTCAGTTTCCAATGTTTACATGTTTGTTATGGTATTTTATCTCCTGTGTTTAATGTTTGTTGGTATTATCTCTTATGTTTAATGTTTATTAGTATTGTTTAAAGAAATTTTGTATATTGGTGTCAACATACTATTTATGAAAATTAAATGTTAGTTTTAAGGAAGACGCCCTGATGAAGCAGTCAAAAAAACTGCGAAACGTCGGCTAATAAAAAAGAAAATTATTTTTAAAACTCTAAAAAAAGTTTTTTAAAACAGTTTTTTCATTTTTATTTTTTCGGTCGCTATAACCAGCCTTTTTTTAATCATATAAATTTTAAAAAGTGACCTTTATTAAATTTACATAGAAAAGATCGAAAGTTAGTAATACAACTCCAGATGGCTGCAATTTTTCGTAAATTTTTTTTTTGAAATTTGTAGGCAGCAACAATTCCTTGGGAGCTTAGGTCCTTGACAATTTCTTCTTCTGCGACGCTTTTGAGAAAATGAGCGTACACAGTTCCCTTGTTATGGTTTAAGCTTTCATGGTACTTGATCGTACAAATGCCATGTAATTCTTTTGAAGCAAGAAACTTTTCAGCAATGTTTTTGGTATTTACAAGCAATAGGAAATTGCCGTCGCGCAATTCAAAAATGGTTTGGATTTCTTTACTTATTATACATGGTGTCCCATAATTAGTGGATAACCTTCTAACAGCAGATGGGCGACCTCAAGGCGGGTCAGAAAAAGTGAAATTATGTTTAGTAAAAATCGCACCGTTCGAGAAAACCGGCCTTTTTAGTCGTTTTGGTACCACAGCCACAAATGAAAGTATTTTTGATCCATTTTTATTGCATAATATTTTTAAATAGTTATGCTATCACATGTGATTTAAAATTAAACCGTAGGTACAGTGGTTCTTTAAAAATGATGTCGAACTTAAAATTTTCGTTTTGCTCCAAATTTTTTCAAACTAAGCTGGTGTGATGTAAAAAAAATGTATGACAACCTAGATGGCGAACTTGTTAAAAAATTTTCTATTTAATACATATTCTAAAATGCTAAAAACATAAGCTATAGCTTTTATGGTTGCAAAGTTATTGCAATTTTAATGGCAAAGAGACTTTTTGTATGGAACTTAAATTTCAAACAACATCATGTCAATAATGAATTTTATTAAGAAATAATGTATGCGAACTCTGAATTACGTCGTGTTTTCAGCAACAGCTACTCTAATCGTAATTAAGTATTATAATTTTATGATCTTGTACACTACCTCATTTCATAATCTACCTGTACTATGGGCACAGAATGTGGCACCCGCCTTAAAATTTTGTCAAGTGTTAAAAAATTTAATTCATGATTTCGAAATGTCTTAGGTAGAAATATGTCACTTTTCTGTGGTTAACCTAATCTTAATGTATGCATTCTTTCACTATGGTTTACCTAATCCTGTATAAAAAAGATTTCAAAAAAATTTATTACATTATCCAAAAGTGATGTTTTTAAGCGAAAAGTTACAACGATGAATCGAAGACACTCAATTTTTTAACAAGTTGGGCACCTAGGTTGCCATACATTTTTTTTTACACCAAACCAGCTTAAAGTTTGAAAAAAATATGGAGCAAAACGAAAGTGTTAAGTTCAACATCTATTTTTTAAAGGACTACCGTACCTACGGTTTAATTTTAAATCACATATGATAATGAATTGGGTTTTTTTTTACTTTTTTTTTGACTTGGAGACATCAGCTAGCAACGCGAACCGATTTTCCGCAAGATTTGGGGGCCCTGGGGGCATGATCCTTGTTTAGTGAAGGACAAACCCAATCCGAAAATGCAAAAGAACGCAAGTAGGAAAACGAAAACACAAGAAAAAAAAAAACAATTTAAGCAAAGCAATCAAAAAATAAAAAATTAAAAAAATGTATTTTTTTACGACAAAAAAGTACACGATAGAGAGATGGAACCGCTTAGTACGAGTGACAGTCGGAGACTATAAATTTACAACCTTTTACCTTTATTTCATAGAATATGCTCTATATTAGGTACGTACAATATATACGTCTACCATAAACGCAAATTTTTTAAGAGGTTTTTTCACAATCATAACTAATAAAAAAAACCGAATAATAGGTAAAAATGCAATTCGACCATTTTTCATTCAATTTTATAAAACTTTTCCATTTCTTAATCGATTTTCTTAAGTAGTATCTAATTTTCCTTATAAATATATAGACTAAGGTATAAAAAAGCAAAATGATTTTTAAATTTTATTTATTTCTTGTATAAATTTGCAGTTGATTTTGACTTTTTTTCTTATTTTTTCGAAATACAAAATATTTTTTTTAGAAATCAATTTATTTCGCCGAAAGTTCAAATCGAGCATAGTGAAAACCCGAAATTTCGTCGCTTCCTGTAACTTCTTCAAAAGTTCGGTATAGGGAAAATTTCTTCTAGCAAATGCAGATTTAATTTTCGTTAATCAATTAAACGTTCAGAACCATTCTTTTGTACTAAACTGGCGTACTCGGAGATAAACTTTGAAATTATATTATTTTTATGAAATCCACTTACCATATCTCGTACTAATAGCTTTTTTGGCTCTGGCACACGATATGGTTTTTGAGCAATCGGTTCTGTCGTTGTCACTCATATTGACAGCAAACACATCGTGATTTTCATTGACAACATTAACAATGAGGTTTTTAAATTTTACTTAGTTTATTTCACAACAAATATCGTCGATTTCAATAAATTTTCGAACGATTGACGACTTTTTTAGAGTCAATATATTGTTTTGAAAAACCGCGCGAATGTTGTTTTTACTAAGGGGCCGTTCATAAATTACGTAAGACAATTTCATGACTTTTTGACCCCCCCCCCCCTCCCCCGAGTAAGATTTAGTAAGATTCTCACTACCCCCCCCTCCGAAACCTTACGTAAGATTCATAATTAAGGTGAAACTAGTCAAAAAATGTATTTTTCATGTGATGTACTATATTACTATATTTAATTTTAATACACATATGTTACATATTAAGTAAATATAACGAAATTACAAACTACACATTTGTTTTTCAAGATGAATAAAAAAAGTCATCGTAAGTCATCGTTAGTCCATGCGCTTTTCTACCAGTCTGATAGTGAACCTACAATTGGCACACCCGATTCGTCTGTTGAATTTTCTGATTCACATTCAAACCCTGTAACATCAATATCCTCGTCGTCATGCCACTCTGCAACTTGACAAATCTCCGATTGTTTTAAAATGCAAAGGCTTTTCCCCTGTCCACGTTTCAAAATTGAAACTGGTTGAATCATGTGAGTGCGACTACAGTCTTTTCCATGTAGTTTTTTGTGCATTACAGTAGCTTTTTTCGAGGCAAAGTACTGGTCATAAATATTACAAACTCGATCAGCTAAGACGTTCGCAAGCGAAGGACAAAAAAAATCGTAAGGCATGATTATGAACTGTGGATGTACTTTTGACCAATCGTAATTTAACGCTAAGCGAAGAAATAGAGGACAAAACTGATTGCTGTTTTGGTCTCCTGTTGAAGAAGGAATCGAAAGCGAATCTTCTTGTTGAAGAGGACAAGTGCAAGGGGGTGGTAAAGAACCGGGACAACATCAACAAAATTTCAAATTCGACGTATCTGCGTGTAAATGCCTGAATAATAGCAAACTTGTGAGACGGTGTTACAAGTCGACCCTGCGTGTAAACAACATACATACATATATTTCATTACATAAACAGAAGAGAAGTTGTCCCGTTCAGAGTCGATTACTTAAATCGATTGTAATCGATATTTCTGAATCTTTCGTGACTGTCGAAAATTCAAATATATTTCATTACTGTCACAAATGACCATGCGTTAATACAACTTTAATGTATGAATACGCATTTTAAATCTTACGTAAGATTATCATTCACCCCCAACAAATTTTGTCGGATCAAAAGTTGTCAAAAAGTAATCATCAACAATGTAAAGTTCAATTCTAAAGGATAAATCATCGTCTATCACATCGGTAATAACTTTTTGCTTAGCGAGGAAAACTCCTCCACAGATCCCATTTATTTTTAATAAACACGGTTCCTTTTTTACTTTTATTATGTTTGCGACTGATTCACGTATCATATGGTATTGACTGCCTGTATCAACAAAAGCATTCAAATTATTGTCACCTATATATATACATGTATATGTATGTCTCATAAATATGTCATCGAGTTGAATACATTTCGCTTCACGCACAGTTACATTTTGTTTTCCACAGTTTTTCGGTTCATTCCGTTGATGCACTTTCTGACAGTCCTTGCATCGCTTGCGACGTTGTGGTTTTGGGAACTTGCTTGATATGTGTCCAGCCTCAGAACAATTATAGCAAATAATTGTCTTAGTTTGCTTCACTGTCGTTTGATTTCAAGTTCGTATTTTATCACTCTTAATTTTTCTCAGAATACTTGGGAAAACGATTATTTCAATAAACCGACACATTTTTTAAATAATCGTCTAATGTTTCACGCATATGTTTCATTGACATAAAATGAAGTGCAGAAATTGCAAGTTGCAAATCGCGGTGCCTTAGCCCGTCGTGTGTGTATTTAATTATTGCTGATTCGCTTATTTTATGACGTTTTCCTAACGCACTAGTTCGGAAACAGTATTCTGCTATTAACGCGGTCTTGAGACTACTCCGATCCACCATAGCTAACAACACACACTTGTCTTTCCAACCATACGCAATAATAAATAGATTGATACGATCAACGAATTGTTCCACAGAAAATGTGTCCTTTGTTGGATCAAATTCGGGTAGCGTCACGGCGATTTCTTTTATCGAAAAGTTTAAGCACTCAATCCTCCTACAGGTGTTAATCTTATGAAATCGTTTGTTTGCACACTTTCATTTACCCCGTTTACTTCACCACCGTTCCAGGTTGGAACAGGTGCATGCGAATTTTGTACCATTGCACAGAGAAGTACTTAAATTCAAAATGCCATAAATTCAAGCATATGCTGTTATTGTTGAATAGTTTTGGCGTCAGATTGTACTAATATTCTGCCCCTCGTGTCGTCATGTGTCAGGTTACTTCCATTCCAGTCGAAACTTTTCGTTAACAAGTAAAGTTTATAGTTATATCCAAACGCTTTTATGTATTATTGTAACTTCCCTGCAAGAACGTTTCAATTATATAATTCGTTATTTGTGTGTTATTGCTGCTGAAAGTATTGGTTATAAATCTAAAAACATTTAATTATTTTGTATAGAGCGTTAGGACAAATCTAACTCATACTTTTCTATACGTGTGAATTTGTATCCCTTTCTGTCACATGTGTTGTTATTACAGTGAATTACTATGATGATCTCTTTCGCACTTGTCATTATTAACTAGTGTATAATCAATTAGATACCTTATGATTTTGGCAAGCTATATAGGTTAGTAATGTCTCATAAATAACTCCTGATCAATTTTCCTATACTTTCTATTATTTGATACAAAATTTTTCATTTCTTCATATTTTGAAATTATTTTTCCTTTAATTTAAAATTTTTAACATAATTTGTCAAAAACGTTGATTTGCAGGCACAAATAATTTCATTTTGACAAAAAAATCAGAATCAGAATAAAGAGAAGAAGATATGCTCAAAATTGTTTGTCTTTTTTAGTCATATGTAACTATGTCAATATTTTGTATTAGTGTTGGTACCGATAAGAATTTTTTTGTAAATGTGTTAGAGAATCGGTTATTACGTTCTTGCAGGGTTAGTTATCGAATATTCTATTGCATTAAGAAGAAATACACTAAAATTCAAGTAGCAAATAGTAGCAGCTGAATTTTGTTTCATTCAGTATCTAATACTTTTCTAAGTAACCTCCAACAGGTTTAAAGGCAGCATCCAACAGCGTGTTATTACTGTTTCATTTAACAACTCAAATTTTGTTAAAAAAAAACGAAAAAAATATCCTCATATTTTATTTCTTATAATTTTGTGTTACAGTATTGATATTCAAAAAATTTTTAACGTATTTTACTAACCTTCAGACGTAGGTTCCATTTGGTTTTGTTGAATTTCCTTTACTTGAAAGACTGAAAGTATAGAGGGGACTTAGGGTACAGGTCTTTACTGTGAACGGTTTTCATTTCTTAGAGGATCCCTTTAGCCAACTCAATGATAACAAATCACTATCTAGAAACTTTTTTTTGAATTTTGGCCGCCTTCGGCTGCACTGTGCGTCATAATTTTTAAGACATTTAAAATTGCCTAAATGCCATTATTAATATTGTCTGAAAATCTTAATGAAAGTTATTGTTTCTATGATTTTTTCAATGCTGAATTCAAATGAGTACCAAAAAATCAATTCTTGTTTCTTTATTTTACTGGCAACTTGCTACTAATTTTTGCATGGTAAGAATTTTGAATAGTAGGCATTATTGATTTCGAATATGCAAAAAAAGTCGTAATCGCCAAAACGCCAGATTCGTTTTTCACCGGTAAGCAGTCGATATAGTCTTGAGCTTAAAAAATTTTATTACTTGAATTGTATGACAAAAAGAGGATTAAAAATGATATTGAAATAATCGTATGGAAAAAGAGAACTCGTTTTTGATTACTAAATTTGGATTCAACTCTGAAGTTATGATTAAATTGGTTACAACAATAAATCAGAATCCGGTTTTGGAATTTTTAAAATTTCTAAGATTTGAGTGTCTGATTTAAAAAGCCTCTGAGATTGATTTTTAGTGTATTATTATATAATTGATTGCATTAGGAGGCCGAAAATTATTTCTATATAATATTTAATGGATTATGATTTTTGACGTATTTGGACCACCCTACCAAACACAAGCATCAACTTCATAAAATTGGAATGAATGTATGGGAAATATATTAAATTCATAACAACTATCTTACCTAAATAAATTTAAGTTCAACTTTAATAATTCACACTGTGTGGGCTCCGCAAAATTCATTTTACGACTGTCCGGAAATAATAAACATATCTTTATCTATAACACTAGTTTACAAATTTGGGCTTGATCTCGAGATCTGGTTTCTCATACACTTTTTTCGATGTATTTTGGGGCGTAGATTCCAAAAATGGCAACCATTTTTTTTTTCTTAAGAATCGTTTTCCAGATATCCCCAAAAAACCCCTTTTTCGGCACTTTTTTCATTTATTTGACTATATCTCCATGAATTTTTTTTTCGAATCAACAACGACTTTCAGCTTTCGAAAGATATTTGTATTTCCTTTCTAACGATATTCTTTTTGTTTGAATCGGATAAGATTTGATGGAGTTACAAGCGCTCAAAGTTCAAAAAAACTGACTTTTTTGGTCTTTTTTAAAAATCACTGAATTTCAATTGCTCCATTTGAATGGAAAATTCCTTCTTTTTCATATTTTTAAAATTTTAAATGATAGACTATCCTTTTACAAATATTTTAAGTAAAACACTTGCAATATAATTGAACGAAAATACATACGATTGTGTGTTTGTGAAGTTCTTTACTTTTATTCTCTTATTTTTTTTAGATAAAAAACGTATGTATTTTCGTTCAATTTTATTGCAAGTGTTTTACTGTTTTCTCGAATAACTTCTACATTTTTTGTCCGATTTCCGCCAAACTATACTTAAAATATTTGTAAAAGGATAGTCTATCATTTAAAATTTTAAAAAGATGAAAAAGAAGGAATTTTTCATTCAAATGGAGCAATTGAAATTTAGTGATTTTTAAAAAAGACCAAAAAAGTCAGTTTTTTTGAACTTTGAGCGCTTGTAACTCCATCAAATATTATTCGATTCAAACAAAAAGAATATCGTTAGAAAGGAAATACAAATATCTTTCGAAAGCTGAAAGTCGTTGTTGATTCGAAAAAAAAATTCATGGAGATATAGTCAAATAAATGAAAAAAGTGCCGAAAAAGGGGTTTTTTGGGGATATCTGGAAAACGATTCTTAAGAAAAAAAAAAAATGGTTGCCATTTTTGGAATCTACGCCCCGAAATACATCGAAAAAAGTGTATGAGAAACCAGATCTTTTTTCTTGTAAACTAGTGTAATTAAATTTAAATAACCATTTAAAAGTACTCTTTTATAAATATTTCAGGCATGAAAGTTTTGGTCGATGCAAGAGAAAAGTTGGATATAGCGTGGGAGAATTTGGAAAGAGAAAATGATGCAAATATCACGAAACAACTTGATTGTAATTTTATAGAAGTTGACAAGTTTGTGCAGTTAGCTCCGTTAATAAGAAGACTTTGGCACGACAAAGGAATAAAAAGAGCATACGAGCGAAGAAGAGAATTTCAAATAGTAAGTAAATTCAGCATTTAAAAACTTATATTTTTCACTACTTCTGCTGCTGCATAAAATTGTGCTCGCGAAAATTAAACAGTCGCAGTCCAAGTTGAAGCAGAAAATTGTCGTTGGTAAACTGGAAAACAACTTCTGCTTGCAAAAATCGAAAAGTTGAAGTAAACGTAGAAGGAAAAAACTGTCGATGATAAACTACAACACACTTCGGAGATCAACATCTTCGGCAGTTTTTGTTTTGATTGACTGAAACTGTTGACGAAAACACAAGTTGAAGCAACAGCAGGCTTTCAGCTTTCGTTAGTTGAAGCAGCATCAGTTTTTCAATAGCAGCAATCTAATGTTTTTTTTATTTGTGTTTTTGGAACAAAATTTAATAATAACAATACTTTTGTACAAAGCTTCTTGTTCAGTACTTTTAGTGCAAAAACAACATAAAAATTACAAGCGCAAAATGCATTAAAATGGGCAACGAGCTGCTTATACTAGTTTCAATGACCGCTACGTCATATCATCAGTAAGCTTTGTTAGCCGAAGTATAGTAGTTCTACAAGCCTACTATGTAATGTTTCTTGCGTTGATCTGTTAAGAATCACAGCAGTAAACAAAACAAAAACTTCTACATCTTAATGCAATTGACCTTGTAATCTCTTTGATATCACACATTTCTTGACGAGCGCTTCGTTGTCCGCTTTTTTGGCGATCCGAACGAAATTGCAAGTGCTACATGTAAATATCGGCGAGCTCACCGAGGGTAATTTTTTTATTTGTGTTTTTGGAACAAAATTTAATAAAAACAATATTTTTGTACAGAGCTTCTTTTTCAGGACAACGAAGCGCTCGTCAAGAAATGTGTGATATCAAAGAGATTACAAGGTCAATTGCATTAAGATGTAGAAGTTTTTGTTTTGTTTACTGCTGTGATTCTTAACAGATCAACGCAAGAAACATTACATAGTAGGCTTGTAGAACTAATATACTTCGGCTAACAAAGCTTACTGATGATATGACGCAGCGGTCCTTGAAACTAGTATAAGCAGCTCGTTGCCCATTTTAATGCATTTTGCGCTTGTAATTTTTTTGTTGTTTTTGCACTAAAAGTACTGAACAAGAAGCTCTGTACAAAAATATTGCTAATGTTTTTTTCTTTTCGCTTCTTTTTAATTTTTTGTTTTGATCTTACTTTCGATCGTTAACATGTAGGAAGCAAAACTGAATATTTTTTTAAATTTCATAATAAACAAATTATTATTGATTTTATTTATTATAAAAATAATTAAAGAGGATATTTCAGATTTATTTAAAAAGTATTATATGTTAAAATTTTAAATGATTCGCCTTGATTTTGGAATAGTGGCAAAGTATCAATGGCCGTTTCGACGGAGTTTGGATTTTCGCAGTGCTTCCTGGCATAAACGATTCCGATAGCAGTTAGCTATAACATAGAAAAGGTGCGTTCAATCGCCACCTGTTATTATTTAAAGTTATGAAATTTTTAGTTCTTCAAATAGTCCGTTGATGCTGCAAAAAAGTTGTATAAGCTCTGAAGACCGTTAAAAAAGGCAGCAACTGCTCAACAACTTTCAATTGCATGAGTGCCAACTAAATTCAGAGAATGGAAAACACAATGAAAGTATTAAGCTTATTAATTACGATCTTTGATCAACTGTTGAATCAACGCAACACAAATTGTGTGTCTGGGTTCAGTAGTCAAATTTTGTTTCCTTTCACATAACTAATAAAAGAACAAATAGTTTTATTAGTTGAAGTTTGCTTTTGTAGGAACCAAAACGACCTAAAAATGCGAAAATCATGGTTTTTCTTTTCAAATATCTGGAAAAACAGTGATTTTCACACTTATAGGTCAGAATATCTCGAAAACCAGAATCATCAGAGAAGTTGGATTCGAACTCAGCGCATCAAGAACATTCGGAAAAGTATATTCGGGCTTCAGGGCTGGAGATTTGACCAAATTTTGTCGCATTGTATAATTAATACGATAAGCAATCTGCTGCATACTGCAATGTTAGCGTCTGCAAAGTTTCCGTTGTTGTATGGCAGAAAAGTTTCAAATTCGTGACTAAAAATTTTGGCTGATGAATCGGTTGAAGCTCCAAATGCAAAATATGCTTAATTGCCGATTTTGCAATTGAAGGCTAACTGAATTTAAAGCAGAAATTAGGGGACAAATAGAATAAGAAAAATATTTTAAAGTAGTCTTAAGATTCACATAAATAAATAAAGTCTTTCATCAAGCTTGTATTCGTTTTATTCATTTTACTGGCGCAGTAAGAAGATTTTTTGTTTAAGAAAAGAACCTGAAGAATAAATATATAAATACATAGTGAACAAAGCTTTAGTTCTTAAAAATACGTGTTTATGAATCGCCGACAAAGTGAATTCGACAATAATAGAATACATAGTAAAAATCGTTCAAATTAATTAACGCGTGGACCAATTAATACAAGTAATCGAAGGACAGGAGGAAAGGTTAAATGCGCAGCAACAAGTAATGCAACAGCAACAAGAGCTTCATCAATAGCAGTTGAACAACAAATACAATCATACAACACCCGCAAAAGTGCTTCAGGGCACTCTTCGAAAAACTCGATTTTTTGTCAATAATTCTTTTATTTTTTATTTAAACTGATGATGGGGCCTTTAGAAACATACCTGGATATGTTTATGTAGGCACCGTCATCAGTTTAAACAAAAAATAAAAGAATTTTTGACAAAAAAATCGAGTTTTACGACGATTACCTCGAGGCACCCTTGCCGGTTAGAGAAAAAATTAATATCTTGCTTTTATTAACTTTTTGTGAGACAATAATAAAATGGCAGATATAAAAAAGGAATTAATTCTGGGATAAGAAAAACATAGTCGCACCAGTGCCAGCTGAAGAATATTTTATAAAAATTACAATATCAATCTTTATTTGATTTTTTAAAAAAAACACTATCAATTATTTTAACTACCAAAGTCAAAAAAACTTAAAAACCTTTAATAATCAAATATATTTGGACATATAAAAATTCCTAATAATTTCAAGTTCATAAGCTTTGGTATTTCTAGAAACTACTAAATAAAATTTCCGTAGTGTACGGAGACGTTTGGTGGAATCTGGACTTCACGAAAGAGCTTCACGCAAGAAGCCTCTAGTGACAAAAAAATAGAAAAAAAGAAGAATTGAGCTTTGACTGATCCGCCTCCATGTTTGACCGCAGGCTGGATAAATTTTGGTTTCAAGGCCGCACATTTGGGACGTCGCATACACGGATTTCATATATTTATAGGATTTTTTGAGGTTATGTTGAATGTTCTCAAAATTATGGGCATTACTCACACATCGGGTGGTACTTAACAATTATTTTAAAAAAAAATTTTTTCAAATCTATTAATAATTGCATTGTAGACGGATTTTTGTCCCAAAACGTTAAAAAATTTTCCACAGTGCGTCGTATGTACCGATAACCATCTGTGCCTATGCGGCTAACTTTTGTTTCATCACTCTACACTATGTGCCTCCATTGATTAGTAGTCCAATTCATGTGAGATCTTGCAAACTCAATCCTTTTTTTCTATTTTTTTTGTCACTAGAGGCTTCTTGCGTGAAGCCTAGATTCCACCAAACGTACGAGTGGCTATCATAGCATCAGTTTGATCCAAAATTTGGCGTTGAATCTTCCTAGGGGTTATTTTGGGGGTAATTTAGCCAATCGAGAAACTTTTGCATCCGTTGTTTTACGGGTTCCTTTTTTTTGGCACGTTTTCTGTCGTTTTAAAAGTGTTGAAGTGCTTAATAGCACCATAAACTTTCCTAACTGAGCAACCAAAATGGGTGACAATTGCTCTGTATGACATTTTGAGGTGTTCGGGTTGCTGTGTCACAACTTCGTGATTTTCCCATTTCAAGAGTTTCTGAAACCTACTAAATTAGCTTCTCCGCAACTGATAGGGATAGAGATAGGGATGCGCTTGACTATGTCAATGTCAGCGTAGAGCTCGTACAGTTCGTGGTTTATTCGAATACGGTAGTCGTCGCCGACGTGAACACCCCAAGCGTGGCTGCATCAGTCTGCGACACAGCCCATGCTTCTGCGCCGTAAAGTAGCACGGGTAAGATGAGCGTCTTGTAGAGTGTCAGTTTTGTCGGGCGAGAGAGGTCTCTACTACTCAATTGCTTACTAAGACCATAGTAACACCTATTAGCAAGAGTTAGTCTTCCCTTTATCTCCAGGCTGACATCGTTTTGAGTGTTCACGGCGGTGCCAAGATAGGTGAACTCCTTGACAACTTCGAAAGTATAGTTGTTCGCAGTAACATAGGATCCAATACGCCGCGTCTCCCTGTTTTTGGACAGCATATACTTTGTTTTGCCCTCGTTCACCGTCAAACCCACCTTCGCTGACTCTTTTTCGATAGCAGAGAACGCAGCAGTAACATCTCGCTTACAACGTCCAATGATATCAATATCATCGGCATATGCAAGGAGCTGGACACTTTTGTAGAAAATAGTGCCATTACGATGTACACTGGCTCTTCGCAACACCCCTTCCATCACAAAGTTGAAGAGGTTGCAGGATAGTGGATCGCCCTGTCTGAAACCTCGTTCGGTAAGCAGCTTTAAAATCGATAAAGAGATTATGGGTATCGATCTGTTTTTCGTGGGTTTTTCCAGGATTTGACGTAGTGTGAAGATCTGGTCTATGGTGGACTTACCAGGTCTAAAGCCGCACTGATAAGGCCCAATCAGTGTGTTGGCAAACGCCTTAAGTCTTTCACACAGTACAGTCGACAGGACCTTGTAAAAGATGGCAAGAAGACTGATTCCCCGGTAGTTAGCGCAGATTGTCGGGTCACCTTTCTTCAGTGCAGGACAAAGGACACTGAGATTCCAATCGTCGGGCATGCTTTCTACTAGCCATATTTTGCAGATGAGTTGATGCATACACCCTATCAGCTCATCGCCGCCGCACAGTGGATGGATTTGTATGGAACGGCAGCCATAAATAGTAATAATTGCGCTAGACTCTTGAAATTTGGTGCAGATGTTTTCAAGGTAAAGTGAACAAAAATTGGTGAATTTAAAAAAAATTGGTTCAAGGACACGCCTACCTCCCATAAAAAGGTGAAATGAAGTTGTGACTTTTTTTCAAAATTGGTATCAATTTTCATTAATTTGGCAATGCTGATTTCAAAAATGTTATTAATTTTTCAATATCTCTTATAGTTTTAAAGTTATTACAGAAAAACAAAAAACGGTGGCCATAAACAGTAAAAATAGCGCCAGAGTCTTGAAATTTGGCACAGGCGTTTTTTAGGTTAAATCAACAAAAATTTATGAATGTGAAAAAAAAAATCGGCCAACGATTGAGACTTGTTCTTCAAAATGGGTATCGATTTCCAATAATTTGGCAATGCTGATTTCAAAAATGTTACAAATTGTGCGATATCTTTTATAGTTTTCAAGTTATTAAAGAAAAACTGAAAATTCAATAAAAAAACCTAATTTGAAAAATAGATAAAAAATCAGCAATGTTTTTCTTAAATTTATTTTAATCGTCTTCTTCATAGACTTCAAGCATTTCGTGTGCCTCTGGTGATAACTCTTTATATTTTTTATTTCGCTTTATTCGAATTTGGCTGGTAAGAGGATCAGAAGAAATCAGCAAATGATGCAAAACATCTTCGTTGTTTGCTACTCAAGAGCAACACCTGCTGTTGTGCAACCTCGCGTTTTTAAAAACTTTATTTGATGCTTCCTGAGCTTCTTCAGAAAGACGTCCAATTGGAACTTCTAGTTCATGCATAATTTGACTTCAATGTGTTAACTAGAACTTTGTGCACGGAAGGAGGCATATTGTACCAATTGTAGTCCTTTTTATAAAGTTACACAGTTTTTTGGGTATATTTGTGAAAGCTTTCGAGATTTATAGCTTCTCTGGATGCCAGAACTTGTAAAATATTCTACTATATTTGTTTTGATAAAATAACTGTAAAATATTAATAGCAAAAGGAATATTCGGCCGCAATAACTTTTGAAACACTGTACGTTTAGTTTCTAATAAAAACATAAGTTTTTTCTGAACATAAATGTTTATAATCAGACCCCCTATGCTGCACCATCCATATCTGCACTACGCTATGTTTAGTTCTAAAAAAGCGAAAGCAAAGAGGGATGAAAAAATAAAAAACAGCCTTAACCAGTTCCCCTCAATTTGAGGGAACTCCTATCTAATTTCAAGCAACTTCCTTCACAATGTAAGCTTTTACAATTTATAAAATTGTTGTAAAGCATTGCAAAATGCAAAGATACACAAATATTTTTTTCTTCAAATATTGCAATAGAAAAAAATTCATTAAAAAAAAGTTATGAATATGCGCAGCTTTTTTTTTTGTTTTTGCTAACAATACCTTCGCACATAATATATAAAAAAAATTTTTAAATCTGGAGATACACTTTTTTGTTTTTTGCTGTTAAATATTGCGAATTTTTTGAATTATGACTTTTTCAGCCTTAATTTTTAAAAAATCAGCATAATTCACAGACAGAATAAAAGATTTCAAGCAAACAATTTTTGAATAGAAAAATTAATGAACTTTATGCCAGTATGTAATTTTGGCAAATTTTGATGCAAACAAATAAGTGAAAGCATTCAATAAAAGTCGATATATTTTGTTCCATCTAAAACTACATTAGGAAAAACCTGATAAAAAAAAAGTTATGAATATGCGCAGCTTTTTTTTTTATTTTGTTAACCATACCTTCGTACATAATGTATAAGAAATTTTTTTAAATCTGGAGATATACTTTTGTGTTTTTTTCTGTTTAAGTTTTAAAACTTTTCAATTTTACCATTTTTCATTCTATTTTTTGAAAATTCCGTAGAATTCATATAAGGCCGATAAAAGAAAACTAAATTAATTTTTATAAAGAAGAACAGTGTTCTTTCCGCCAATATGCTACATTATTGCATTTTGTTTCAAACAAGTTAACTAGAGCACCCTATCTAACAGTTGCTTCTATAAAAAAATTCATAGAAAATTTTTGGAGTACAAAGTTCAAATTTGAGCCCACTGTGTCGCTAAACCCAAAACAAATTTAAAACTTTTATAGTTTTTTTTTCATCCCCTAAGTATTATCTGACGATTGTGCTACAAAATTTTTCAATTCCAACTACTTTCATATTCTTCCTATTTATGGCCACAAAAATCCACTGTGCGCCGGTCTTGAACAATTCAGCAGGCAGGCCATCGGCACCAGCCGCTTTGTTGTTCTTAAATCGTTGGATCACAACAACGTTGGATGCTCCGGGTCAGACGCTTGACTTGATGGTAAAATTTTCGAGCACGATTCCTGCCCCGTAACACTTCGATTTTCTCACGCTCGTGCCTTTCTTGATCTCGTTTCTTGCGTCTGAAAAGGCGCCTCTCTTCCTTTCTGTTTTCCCGGTAGTTTTCGTGCACGGCACGCGTTGCGGCTGACTGCAGGGTTCTTTTGTAGGCGGCGTTTTTCACTGCAGTAGCTTCGCGACACTCCTGGTCATACCATTGATTTCGCGGAAGTGGGCGTCGGAAACCAATGACTTCCTCAGCGGCAGAGCGCATGGAGCGGGATATATGCGCCCAAAGTCCACCGGCATCATCGGGTAGAGAGTCAGGTTGAAGGAGCAGTTCTGAGAGGCGAGCGGAATAGGCTTCGGCCGTCCGATGTGA
The DNA here is from genome assembly GCA_949775025.1 of Tricholauxania praeusta. Classification (NCBI taxonomy): domain Eukaryota; kingdom Metazoa; phylum Arthropoda; class Insecta; order Diptera; family Lauxaniidae; genus Tricholauxania; species Tricholauxania praeusta. The sequence goes on from OX459030.1 coordinate 79,265,886, forward strand.
TTGCAGCTTAGCGACGTCCAGCTTTCGTTGCGTACCAGAGCGTACATCCTTTGCATTGCACAGCCGCATGCGTATCTTGGCTGCAACAAGATAATGATCGGAGTCAATATTGACTCCCCGGAACGTGCGAACATCTAGCACGCTGGAAGCATGCCTTCCGTCGATCATAACATGATCGATTTGGTTGCGTGTTTTCTGATCAGGGGACAGCCAGGTGGCTTTGTGGATATCGAGGTGTTGAAATCTGGTGCTACTTACTACCATGTTTCGCGCCGTGGCGAAGTCGATCAGCCGTAGACCGTTGTTTGAGGTGGTCTCGTGAAGGCAGAACTGACCGACAGTGGGACCAAATATACCATCTCTTCCGACCTTTCCGTTAAAATCCCCGATTACAATTTTAACGTCGTGGGCCGGGCAGCGGTCTTATACTTCCTCAAATCTCGCATAGAAGGCTCCTTTCACAGCATCGACCTTTTTCTCCGTCGGGGCGTGCGCGCAAATCAAGCTGATGTTGAAAAATCGAGCCTTGACGCGGATCGTAGCCAACCTTTCGCTCACAGGTGTGAACCTGGAGATATGGTGGCGAAGTCTCTTGCTTACTACGAATCCGCATCCCAATTCGCGCCTCTCCGCATGGCAGCTGTAGTAGATATCACAACTTGGTTGGTTAGAGCAACCTTGTCCTATGCATCTTATTTCCGGGATGGCAGTGATGTCAGCCTTAATTTTTCCGAGGGCATCCGCCAATTCGATAGAGGCACCTTCCCTATTGAGGGTCCGGATATTCCAGGTGCATATCCTTAAATCATAGTCCTTCATTCGTTTGCAGTGGTCGTCAACGTTGAGGGGTTCTGTATCCGAGGCTTTTTTAGTCTTCATTGGAATGTTTTTTTTACGTGGCGGGTACCAAACCCTGCGCACAACCCAGTTTACTTCCAGGGAGGACACGCTGCACACATTCGCTCCCTATCTCAGCGGATGCGGAGATAGCTACCCAGAAGGAGCCGCAGGGAGGCTGTGTGTCAACTTGCTAATGGTTGGCTCAGAGATCGCTCTGGCAATCCCCAGGTGGAAAGCAGTCAGAAACTTTAATCTGATCAACCAAAAACCAATCCATCCAGTAAAGTTAATTCAAGGTCAAAATATTTGCTACTGCCTTGTACACAACTTATTGTTTCTAATTAGATGGCCAGCCAAATTATGCACTTCTCTTAATTTTCACATTAGCCAAAGGTCACCTTTTCAATAAAACCAACAACAAACACATAAACCGCAAAAGGACACATGTATAATAACAACACCAACAAATGCAACAACCGTTTCATGAAATTTTTTTTTTTAAATGTAGCAAAAGCCAAGAGAACAAACTGTTTCCAATTAGTTGTCCACGGCTGTGTATGTTTACAGTATTAATACATAACAGACATGTGGCCTCAAGACTTCTTGAGCATTTTATTATGTACAATATAAGGACACACGAGATATGAGGTGCCATGATGATAAACGTAAAATTCACTTGAAAGACATGCCTTCTCATGTTTTTATATGCATTTTATTATGTATAGATGAGACCACCTAACATCTTTAAAATCAGCCTTTTATGAGCTTAAAAAGTACATATTAAAGACATCTGTACGTTTCTTTTTATCCTGATTTTATATCTTGTTCTAACAAGATATTACAAATCAAATTTCGCTACAAAAGCAAAGTATCTTATTAATAACGATACAAAGCTATTTTAAAGACATGGCTGGATTTTTGCCTTCATAACTTTCCCTTATGCTACTAGGGGAGTCACTGCAGATGTCTCTTTTGTTTTATATTGTTTTTTCTTTTAGTATAGCTAAAATATTTTCGATCACTGAAAAAGCTTTTTTTATATCAATTTTTTTTTTGTTTTTTAACATTCTATGGGCTAACTATGACTTTTCGGGTGGAAATTTTTCTAATAACTTTAGGTGATGGTTACAAAAAAAATTAATTTATATTTAAAAACATTGCTTTCACTTTCATTTTAGAGTGATTCTGTCAGTTATTTCTTAAATGAAATGGATCGGCTCTCAACATTTGATTATATTCCGACTCAAAGAGATATATTACACTGTCGGAAGGCAACTAAAGGTGTCTATGAATTTTACGTCAAAATACACGTAAGTGCATTTATTGGTACTACTTATAAAAAACAGATTTCGTTAATAATTTATTTGAAGGGTTTGTAAGTTTTCGACTGTATATTACGTATATTATTATAATAAAAAAAAACTGCTACTTTGGCCAGGTCCTAAATTAAACACACTATATCTAATTAATACCAGAAATTAACCTAATACTTGGTATTTATGTAGATTATACTCCAGAATACTTCGTAGCCGCCCAATTCTTGTTTAGTTTATTTCGCAAAATGTTCCTATACAACATTTTGTTACATGTTCATGAATAGCTCTTCTATAAAGCATTTTAAAATTTTTTAGCTTTTATGAGAGGAGACAGTAACTTATTTAAACCTGCATACTTTTTGCTGAGTAATGAATTTGTTAACAAAACTCTCCCCCAACATGGCGGCTTAAGTATGAGAAATGCCATATGGCTGATATCCGCGCACTTATTTTGTGCTAGCTCTTATCACTTAATTTTTTCGACTGATTTTGATAACTTTTACTTAAATAGCTCTCAACATAGCGTTGGAAACTTTTTTTTTTTTTTTTGAAGAAGTAACGCACTTTTGTCCCACTCCATACATCTGTGTTCAATACTTGTTTATGTCACTAAACATTCTTATATTGAATTTGGTTACGTTTATTTAAATAACAACCTCCGTATAGCGTTCACCGTTGATCTTATGCAAGCTCTGCTCAAATACTTGTAGCTTTTTAGAAAAATATAGAATATATTGTTATGAAATCATATTTTAATTTTTTTCTTTCAATACTCGTAATTTTATGTTAAACGAAAATAATCAATATAGACACAAATTTTTCCGCAACTAAATTCAAATACGGATATTTCTGTCAAATGCGGGATTAAACTCTAAAAATTATAAAACCCAACCACTACTTAATAATAATCTAGTTCTAATTATTTAATTTTTATTTTTTTAGAGTATACCATTTGTATTTGTTGACGTAGGAGGACAAAGGACACAAAGGCAAAAATGGACTAAATGCTTTGATTCTTCAGTTACTTCAATAATATTTTTAGTTTCTAGTTCGGAATTCGACCAAGTTCTTGCTGAAGACAGGTGAAACAATAGTTTTTTCTTTTATGAAGTGTTATTTTTTCTTTATTTCAGAAAAACTAATCGATTAGAAGAATCTAAAAATATTTTTGATACAATTATTAATAACAATACCTTCAAAGGAATCTCCATCATTTTATTCCTCAATAAAACCGATTTACTTGAGCAAAAAGTACGAAATCCAGAGACTGATATACGTTGGTTTTATCCACAGTTTAGTGGTAACCCTCACTCAATATTAGATGTCCAAAATTTTATACTACAAATGTTCATGATTGTTCGAAAAAATACACAAACGCGCATATATCATCATTTTACTACAGCCATCGACACCCGAAATATAAAAATGGTGTTTAACTCTGTTAAAGATACAATACTTCAACGAAATCTTAACGCACTTATGCTGCAATAACAAACTTTTACAATCCGATTCAATAAAGCTGTGTATTCGAAACTTCGAGTGTGAAGCGATTAACCGTTAGCTTTTTTACTCGAACACGAAAAATGTATTTAATAATTACGGAAACGAGAAAAATGTATTTATAAAAAAAAACTTTAAAATTTTGTATATAGTTTGTTGTAAATTATGTATGTTTGCTTCCAAAAACATATTTTTTTATAAATATTTTAGTATTTCATAATATATGTAAACGATTTAGGTATATACGAAAAGCTTTTGTATTAAAAAATATATGATATTAATTTATAAATTTGAACATAACCGAAAATATGAAACATTTTTAGACATGTGAGGATTGTAAATATCTCAGAAGGAAATCGTGAGTATCTAAGGTGCGATTGAAAATTAGTCTCATGAATTCATTTTCTTCTTTTCCAAAGAGCTCTTGGCCATATATTTTTCTTGATTCTCGAGAAATCTATTACAGATTCCTTGTGGCATAGAATAAATCAAATTGAATTTTTTTATGAAAATGTGAAAAAAAATCATTGCAGTCTGACTGACTTCTAATAGCGAAGCACATATGTTGTTTTTCAGAGTAAATAAGTGGACACATATTCCCCCGATTTGAATGAAAAAAAAAATTTACGAAGCTATGCTCATTTCAATGTTAGATGTCAAAAATCGAGAAACGGCCGATTTTATATCAAAAAAGCGGTATTTCCATCCAAATCAAAATAATTAATTTTCTCTTTCGATTCTGATAGAACTTCTCATTCTCTATCAGGATCTCAAACAAATTTTGAAAATGGGCCAAACGACATTTAAGGTCAGCAGAGTTTTATTTCTCAAAATGGAAATTTAAATATTTTTTTTTTTCAACAAAGGATGGCAATGAAAATGAGCTCGCAGTCTCAAAATATTTGCTTTCTAATGATTTAGATAAATTTCAAACAGCAATAAAAATAGTTTAACGTTTAAAAACCTCTTCAGCAAGAAATTCCATTTTGCAAAGATACAGTGGCGAAGAGTAAAATTCGGAAAACAAAAAAAGTTAAATAAAATTCTTTAGGATCTAAATGTTTTATCGATTCAAAAAAGTGATACAAGAATCAGAGAACCAAATAATTTTTACTGAAAATATTTTGCTGTAGGTCGGAAATTCATACCATATACATCTATTTTTTAGCAAAAAAGTTAAATATGTATGTCCTTTATTGATAAAAAAAGTTTTTTGGTAAAATGTTGTAAAATTTTATTTTTAAGGAACTAATTCTAAAATATTTACAGCAGATATTTTGAGAACTAATATTTAAGACTAAAAAATAACAGGCATCAATATTTTGTTGTTCCTCCTCTATTTTTATCATTTACTAGCTATCCCGGCAGACGTTGTTCTGCCCTTACCGGTAGCTGGCGCGAAGCTGTATGAACTCATGCTATGGAATGTAAAAGCGAATCAGCCCATTTTTAAAGCGAAATCAACTTCTGTCCCTACTCTCTTACATAAAGTACCTTACTGCTAGGTGGTGCGATGAGTTTAGTTTATTATAGTTTTTGCGTTTTATATTATTACCAAGTCTCAATCATCTGCATCAAATAATTGCTGATATATACAAAATGTTCTTTTATTTGCATTTTCTCATTGAAACTTCTTTTTTCCCGTACTTTTAATATATGTATCTAGTCTCATTCATCTGCATCACAAATTTTGGTATTTTCTTATATGGAAAGCGTGGTACTGCACGGTCTTAGCTGTGCCTCTTAATATAAAAGATACTTGTTGTAACTTCCATGTGAATCGATGCAGTGGTCTTTGTGAAAATGCTATTTTAAAAATATTTTTGCATGAAAGCCGCCCTAAATATGCACCTTAAATAAAATTTTTATGGGTTTTACTATGTTTCTTAATATAAAAGGCACGTGGCCTAAACTCTATGTTAAACGATGTAAGGGCCACCCTAAATAAAAGTTTTATGGAGTTAACTATGTCTTTTAATATAAAAGACACGTTTAAATTCCATGTGAATCAATGGAGTGGTCTCTGGGAAAATGCTATTTTAAAAATATTTTTGTATGAGAGCCACCCTAAATATGCACCCTAAATAGAAGTTTTATAGACTAAGCCATGCCTCTTAATATAAAAGCTACGTGGTGTAAATTCCATGTGAATCGATGCAGTGGTCTTTGGGAAAATGCTATATTAAAAATATTTTTGTATGAGGGCCACCTTAAATAGAAGTTTAATAGACTAAACCATGCCTCTTAATACAAAAGCTACGTGATGTAAATTCCATGTGAAACGATGGAGTGGTGTTTGTGAAAATGCTATTATTAAAAAAAATTGTATGAGGGCCGCCCTAAATAGAAGTTTTGTACACTAAGCCATGCCTCTTAATATAAAAGCTACGTGGTGTAAATTCCATGTGAATCGATGCAGTGGTCTTTGGAAAAATGCTATTTTAAAAATATTTTTGTATGAGGGCCACCCTAAATATGCAGCCTAAATAAAAGTCTCATAGACTAAACCATGTCCCTTAATACAAAAGCTACGTGGTGTAAATTCCATGTGAATCGATGCAGTGGTCTTTGGGAAAATGATATTTTAAAAATATTTTTGTATGAGGGCCACCCTAAATATGCAGCCTAAATAAAAGTCTCATAGACTAAACCATGTCCCTTAATATAAAAGCTACGTGGTGTAAATTCCATGTGAATCGATGAAGTGGTCTTTGGGAAAATGCTATTATAAAAAAAAAATTGTATGAGGGCCACCCTAAATATGCACCCTAAATAATTTTTCTCGCCGTAAAAACCATCCTTGAACTTCAACGAACATTTTAAAAAAAGATTTGGCCAAATTGGTCCAGGCGTTGAGTTATGCGCTTACCAACACATTTTGCGATTCATTTTTATATTATAGATTGCTGTAGCTGTTCTAGGTCCCGTCAACTTTTATGATTTTAAAAAAAAAATTTCGTTTAATTTTTCGCCATTGTAACATATTTTAAACCTAACTTACTTAGATGGCCATAACAACCCCGTTGTCAGGTTACGGTCGACCTCATTAGCTCTCGCCAGGCGCCTCTGTTTTCGCGCGCCTTCTCCAATCGTTAATGCGAAGCGTGGTTTGGGCTTCCTCAGCTTGGTCTATCCACCGGAGGCATGGTTTCCCTCTTCGTCGTTGTCCGGGGACCTTCCCTTCGAATGCCTTTTTCGCTGGAGCTTCTTTATCCATACGATGGACATGACCCAGCCAGCGTAGTCTCTGTATTGTTATACGCTTAACTATGTCAATGTCGGCGTAGAGCTCATACAGCTCGTGGTTCATTCGAATGCGATAGTCGTCGTCAACTCGAACAGGACCAAAGATTTTGCGGAGAACTTTCCTCTCGAACACCCCAAGAGCGGCTGCGTCTGTTGTCGAAACCACCCATGCCTCAGCGCCATAAAGAAGCACAGGTAGAATGAGCGTCTTGTATAGTGTTAGCTTTGTCTATCGAGAGCGAGCTCTGCAACGTAATTGCTTACTGAGACCGTAGTAGCACCTATTAGCAATTGTTATTCTCCGCTTAATCTCCAGACTGACATTGTCGCTGGTTACGGCAGTGCCAAGACAAGTGAATTCCTTGACAACTTCTAATTTACAGTTGCCCGCTGTAACATGAGAGTCTAGATCCCACACTCTCTTGTTGTTGTTAGTAGACATCATGTATTTCGTCTTGCCCTCGTTTACCATCAAACCCACTTTGGCTGATTCCTTTTCAATAGCAGTGAAAGCAGCAGTAACATCTCTCTTACTCCGACCGATAATATCAATATCATCAGCGTACGCAAGGAGCTGAACACCTTTGATGAAAATGGTGTCATTATGATGCACACGGGCTTTTCGTACGATCCCCTCCATAATGAAATTGAAGAGATCGCACGAGAGCGGGTCGCCTTGTCTGAAACCTCGCTCGGTATTAAAAGTTCCGGAGAGGTCATTCCCTAACTTGACGGAGCTACACGTATTGCTCAACGTCATCCTTATCAATTTTGCAGGTATACCGAACTCAGACATAGTTGCGTATAGGCAATTCCGCACTGGGCTATCGAACGCAGCTTTATAATCGACGAAGAGATGGTGAGTGTCGATTGGATATTCATGGGTTTTCTCCAGGACTTGGCGTAGTGTAAAAATCTGGTCTATGGTGGATTTACCAGGTCTAAAGCCACACTGATAGGATTCGATCAGTGTTTCTGTATGCGGCTTCAATCTTTCACACAATACGCTCGAGAGAATCTTATATGCGATGGAAATAAGACTGATACCTGTAACGGCACCAGTTCCGACGCGTGCGAATTAGCATTAGCAATTTGCCATCTGGTGGTGACAGGCGTTGCAGAGAAAAAGTCTAGCCAACAATGACACTAGAATTTCCAAAAATCGCTTTATCGCTCATGTTATTCTAGACTTTTCCTTGCGCGCGCTGCATCAACCAATGGCATCGCTGATTTGCGCGTCGGTTGAAAAAAGATCTGGCCGAACCGTGGCGAAGAGAGAGAAAGAACTCTAACGTCGGGGGGGTTGATTTTTGCTGGTCGAACGGTGCGGTTGTGTTTATTTCGTAAATTCAGTCTATGAACAAATTCTTACAGACTTATAAACTAAAATCTTAAAAATAGGTAATTGTAAGGACAATATATAACTTATAAAGTAATAATAAGAAAATTTCAATTTATATATAAATTAATTAAAAAATTTTTAAAAACAATTCTTGGCATAGAAAAATCTATTATATGATTTACACTTAGCTTATTAAATTCAAAAAGAGCTCTTGTAATTGTAGCATTTAAAGCATAATTTGTTTTACAAACTGGAATTGAGAACAAATTGCAATGGCGTAACGGTCTAACAGGAACTTTAAATTTTATAACCTCAAGTATATATGAGCAGTGAATATGCCCTGAAATAACATCATAGACAAACATTAAAGACGCAATCATTCGTCTGGATTGGAGAGATTTTAGATCAATCAGCAAGCAACGAGAATAATAGCTGGGAAAAGGTTCAGAAAAATTTGATGATCTAAGTGCAAACTTAGGAAATCTTTTTTGAACACTTTCTAACCTATTGGAATGTACTGAAAAGAATGGATGCCAAATTACAGATGCATATTCAAGTTTTGATCTAACATAAGATGTGTATAATACTTTACGAGTATATGGATCATTGAATTCTATACGGTTACGCCTGACAAACGCCAACATTGAGTAACATTTTGGTATAATAAAGTTAATGTGACTCACAAAAGTAAATTTAGAATCAAATAAGATACCAAGATCAAGAAATTCACTAACAGTTCTTAATGTATTAATTTCAAAACGATAAGATAAATTGAGAAATGTTGCAGCTTTGCAGAAAGTCGCATGGAAACATTTTCCGGTGTTTAAAAATAATTGATTTTTATTGCACCAAATCAATAAGCTATTCAAATCTTTTTGAAGAGCAATTATATCCAAGGGACTGCGAATGTTCAGAAATAACTTTAAGTCATCTGCATAAAGTAAAAATTTTGAGTAATTAAAACAGGAGCAAATATCATTAATAAATAGTAAAAAAAGGAGCGGACCAAGAATGCTACCTTGTGGAACACCAGAAGTAGCAACAAAGGATTTAGATTTAATTCCATCAATTTTCACAATATTAACTCTATTACTCAGATATGAGCTTATCCAGACAAGAAATTTTGAATGAAAACCAATCTTTGACAGTTTTGATACAAGGACTTTATGTGAAACTTTATCAAAAGCCTTTGAAAAGTCAGTGTAAATTGTGTCAACTTGAAAACCATTTGAAAAAGCAGAGACGCAATAGTCAGAAAAAACCGCTAGATTTGTGACTGTGGAGCGGCCCGGAAAAAACCCATGCTGCATTGGGCTTATACAGTTTTTAACAGCAAGAACAATTTTTTTCTTTACAATACTCTCAAATAATTTTGAGACCGTAGATAATTTGGAGGATAGGTCTATAATTTGAGACAATATTTTTGTTGCCGCTCTTATGAATTGGACTAATAAAAGCTATCTTCCAGCTATTAATAAAATACCCATTGACAAAGATTTATTGAATAAATTACACAAAGGCTCACACATTGTCATAGCACATTTCTTCATAAGAAAAGGACACAAGCCATCAATATCAGATTTTTGGGAGTTTTTCAAATTACCAATACCACAAGCAACATCTTCAAGCGTCAACTGAAGAGAGCCAAAATCAATTAATGGTTCAATCTTCTCTAAAACTGCTGAATCAAAACTTGAATTACTAGGTTCAAAATTTGATTGAAAGAAATCAGCAAAAAGATTTACAGAATCATATAAAGTGTTTGATATAATACCATTTAATGACATATTCGTAGGAATAGAGGAGCAAGTTTTTTTCGAGCTTATAAAGTTCCAAAATGATTTAGGATTGCATTTAATATTTGTCTCAAAATTCAGCATATATTGCTTGTATAAAAATTTATTTAAAGAATTAAATTCCCTCATATATTGAAGAAATTTTTCAATTTTTTTAGACCTTTCGTATACCATGGCAATTTGTAAACTCTTTTTGGTGAAAATGGAATATTTTTACAACAAATAGAGGAAATATTAGACTTGAAATATTCAAAACACAAACTTAAATCACTACATTCAAAGGCATTAGACCAATTAATGCAAGCTATTTCATTATTTAAAGCAGTGAAGGGCACTTAGTGCCTCAATTTCCTCACATTGCTCTAACCGTTATTCGACGCACAACCAAGCGAAAAAAAATTCTCAGAATTTCAACGCTATCGAGGCACAAAATTCGCAGAATTTCAACGCTATCGAGGCACAAAATTCGCAGAATTTCAACGCTATCGAGGCACAGACTTGAATTCAAATGAAAACAAAAACAAAACACAAAGGCATAAATGACGGCGCCGCATTGTGTCTTGACGAATGTAGCAATTGTTTTTGTTTGTAGTGTAATTTGTTTTTTTTTTGTGCTAATGGCAAAACAGAGGCGCCTGGCGAGAGCTAATGAGGTCGGCCGTAACCTGACAACGGGTTGTTATGGCCATCTAAGTAAGTAAGTAAGTAATGGCAATTTTGGAAATGAAATTAAAAAAAACTTTAAAATTTCGTTTGTTGTTGCTTGATGTTGTTGTTTCCTCTTTTGTTATATTTTTGTGCCCACCGCTGATTTAAAGCATCAAAATCACACCTACGAAAATTAAAATTTCTTAATTCCAAATCATGTTTAATATTAGAATACTTATAATATTCCAAAGAAATTATTATTGGAACATGATGCATGTCCGTTTCTGAAGTAGGAAAAGGGCACTCTTCTAAGTTGAATTTAAAATCATTGCTAATGAAAATAAGATCTAAGATCCTATTTAAGCAAGAATTTATCTGCTTAAAATCAAGATTAAAAAACGCATCAATTACACACATTTCATGTGACCTATTAACATTGCCAGTAGCGGAATTCCCAAACTTGTTAACGACGATTGTTGTTATCGTTAACTGCTCATAACAACATTGTCGTTAAATGGTATTCTCAAAAACTAGGTTAGTCAAACTTATCGTTAAATTTGACAGTTCCTTATCTCTCTCTCTCTCTTGAGGGATATGCCAGACATTCCGTAAGGCATATAACGTTGGGGGAAAGGACTACCATAAACACGGAGTTTTCCCTGTAGTCCTTAGCGTGATGTTGTACAAGTTGATGCCTTTTTTTTAAGGCGAATGTGAAGCAACAGATAGTCGAATCCGATGAATGCGTACAAATGTAGAGATAACTCGTTCGCAACTAAAAAGACAGTTACTTTTTTTCTTTTTTAGTAAATAATATCAATACTTATTAGGAATATTATAAAGATTCTTAGATTTTTAGTACGCTTAAAAATATTTTGTAAATAAATTAGTTACATTATAAAAAACGAGTGAATTTGAGTAATTCATTGTTTTTTTTTTTATTATTATTTTCTTTTTGTTGTTTAAAAAATTTTTTTTTTTAAATTGTTCTTGCTTTGAATTTTACTTTTTTTAGAATGTTTTTTTTTAAATTCGTATTTTTCCTTTTTTTTTTTAATCTTTTGTTGTTTTGATAAATAATTCCTTTTTTTTTTTTTTTTTCTTTTTTATACTTTTTTTCGAAAAAACGTTATAAATAAACGAAAATATAAGTAAACATATACTGGTACGAAAAACATAAATTTATATTATATACATGTGTTAAGTCGAGATCAATAAAAATTGAAAAAATTACATACATAACTTAAAAATAGGCGAGGACTTTCGATGTGAGCAAAAACATTCAAATAGAAAATGAATGTATTATAGAAAAATCTTATAGAAAACTAGTTAAATCTCAAATTTTATTTCCGAGAAAAAGCGAAATATTGATTTGTATATATCGACATTGTCTAACTTGAGCAGATCAGCCAAGCATTGTGTTGAAACGCAGGCATCGCGTATCACGTTCAACAGACGTACTCTGAGAGGATGACCTATGTTGGGGCATTGAAACAGCAAGTGCTGAGTTGATTCAATCTCGCCACAGGAACACAGGTTGTTATCAATAATGTTGATTTTATGTAGATGGTCCTTACATCTGGTGTGGTTAAATTTAAGTCTGTTAATTAGAGTAATGGTTTTGCGTGAAAGAGATACATCAAAAAACCAAGGGCGAGTGTTGACCGTGGGTAAGATGTTGTATAGGTAGCGCCCAAATTCAGAATTGTCCCAACGAGACTGCCATTTTGTGACTTCAGTAGCTTTATCAAAGGATTTGATGTCTGAAAAATTAATTGGCGAGTGTGAGGCATCCAATCCTGATGGGTGGTTTGAGGCAATTTGGTCCACACATTCATTGCCTTCAATACCTATGTGGCTGGGTACCCACAAAAAATGAATCAATTTGCCCATGGATCTGGTATTGTATAGTAGAGATTTTATTTGAAAAATATATGGGTGAGTATTGTTATTGCATGCACCTGAAACGGCCAAAAGAACAGATTTACTATCAGATATCTGAAATTAATTTTATTGCCTCGATGATAGCAAAAGCTTCAGCAGAGAAAACAGAGGAAAGAGGATTTAATGGAAAGTATGCTTCGGTGTCAATGATTGGCATCCAGAGTCCACTGCCGACTGAAGTAGCAGTCTTTGAGCAGTGAAGATTCTAACAAAATTCCTGCGTCGCAATAGGAATTTATTATATTTTTGTTTTATTTCATGAATTGTGTCCAAAGATTTGGTAACTGGAAGGAAAGATACCACAGGTTTGTGTACTAGAGCCTTGAAGGGTGTTGAGAAAAATGGGTGCCTATCAAAAGTTACAAAGGATATTTTTTGTGATTTTTGCAAAAACTTTCTGAAAAATAAGGGTGCGTTAGTAAAATTCACAATTTCGGAGATAAAAGGGCCAGCTGGGTGGTTGCTCCTTGAAATAATTTTATTAATGACACCTTCAGCCAAAAAACTTAGTCTTTCAGTCAGAGGCATAACATTTCCCAGAAGTTCCATACCAAGAGTGTGCGTTGAAATCACGTTGTGCACGTTGGAGCTTCAAAAAATCCTTTTTGGGGCAATCCAAAAGTATTGGGGCCATGTATTCCAACTTGGGTCTAATTAAGCCTTTGTAAAGTTGAATGAGACACCGAGGGTTAGATCCCCAAGAAACACCACAAAGGGCACGTAAAACATTGGTGTAACGGAAGCAGCTGTTAACAATACGATCGACGTGATACCTGAGCAAAAGATGCTTATGGAATGTAAAGCCAAGAAAATTAAAAGTCTCAACAAAATCCAAGCTGTTGGCACCCAGTTGCAGCGGAGCTACTACTGAACTGTTATTTTGCTTTTTGGTAAAAATCATAGCTTTGGTTTTACTGATACTCAGGTCTAGTTGTAAATGCGAGAGGCGCTCCTCAATAATACTAAGGGCAGCTTGTACTCCATCTCTTGCTAGAGAAATATTAGAGTGCGAGCTGAAGATGACAATGTCATCAGCATACCCCAAGACATGAACATTCTCATGATGTATAGAGAAAACTTCGTCAATGTAGATATTGAAACAGATAGGAGTTAGGACACAGCCCTGTGGTACACCCGTGAAGGAATGTCTATTTACAAAACCTTCGTCGCTTTGCACATAAAGATCTTTAAATTGGAAGAGGCAGTAGATGAAATCGCAGAATTTATTGGAAATGCCAAGCAGATTTAATTTGGACCAGAGGAGACGCATATTTACTCTGTCGAAAGCCCCCTTGATGTCTAGAAAGACTGCCACCGTACTTTCTTTTCTAAGAAAAGCCAATTAAATGGCCGACCAGAGAGTAATAATGTTATCTGAGGTGGATTTCCATTTTTTAAAGCCAGCTTGAAGATTATTCAATTTTCCCTTTGACTCAAGAAACCACTCAAGTCTAGTGCAGAGGATGCGCTCAAAGATTTTTCTGAGAGAAGCCGCAAGTGCTATAGACCGATATGATGAAGCAGACGTGGGCGGGCCATTCCTTTTTTTGAGAGGCATAATTTTATATTGGAACCAGCAATATGGAATGAATCCACTGGTGAGAACTTCATTGAACATGTAAAGAAGTTTGCATTTATGTTCGCTATTAAAAAGCTTCAAATGTTGGTTGCGTAGTCCGTCAAAACCGGGGGCAGAGTTTTTGGCATGAACAATTGCTCTGTCTAACTCCGAATAAGTAATGGGTAGTAGAAGAAAATGATCATTGTAACCAGATCTGGGCATTGTGAATTTGAAAGGGCCCAAGGGACCAGCCAGGATATCACAAAAGTCAGACAGACATGAATTAAGGCCCGGTGTGTGATTTGAAAAGGTTCCTTTGAAGCATTTTACCGCCTTCCAATTTCAGTGACAGTCATATTACTATCAATGCGCTCACAGAAGCACTTCCAGCCTTTCCGTTTTTCTGCTCTAAGAATGTATTTGTACTCTTTTTTAACTTCCTTAAGCGCATCAAAATTACTGCTAGACGGGCAGGATTTAAATTTTTTGAGCGAGAGCCTCAGAAGGGCGCTGATTCTCTTGCATTCAGCATTCCACCAGGGATTCGGAGCTCATTTTATTTTTATTTCTTTTCTTAAAGGTATCATGAAAAATCTGAGAAAAATTGTCGAACTTACTATCAGAGGTGTGGCAGTCAAAATCAGGGGAATTGAAAATTTCATGAAGTTTTTTATTTAAGAGACTTTTTCCTATATGACAGGGAATAATAAATTTTGAAAAACTCTTCATGACAGGGCTCAGACCAAGGGAGGTTTCGACGATGCAGTGCGTACTGCCCAATGTTTCCCTAGTTGTTCTCCATGAGGAGTCAAGGCATACATTGCTTGAGCAGATCGTCAGATCCAGGCAAGATATGGTTTGACCAAAATGCGTTGGCTCACCATTGTTCAGCAGCAAGAGATTACAATTCTCAATAAAGTCCAAGACTTTTCTGCCCCTAGAATCAGTGGAAGCGCTTCCCCAACATTCATTATGAGCGTTGAAGTCGCCGCAAATTAGAAGAGAAGTAAATGAAATGCTATTAATTATGTTACTAAGATGCGATGCAGAAAAATTGCAATTCGGAGGAATATAGGAGGAAAGAACTGTGAGAGCGCCACTGTTCGTAAGGACTTCACAGCCGCAAACTTCAATGGGTTCAACAGGAGTTGTAATGTTAAGGGTACTAACCTTGAGTGACTTATCAAAAACTATGGCCACGCCCCCACCACGGGTTGCAGAGGAACGACGATCCAGTCTATGCACATTAAAATTTTTAAATGAAAGGGAGTCAGAGGGGAGTAAAAAGGTCTCAGATAAACAGCCCAGAGAAATCTTATTGCTCAAGAGATACTGTTCAAAAGGAGATTTTTTGTTTCTAATGCTTGTACAATTAAATTGCATGATTTTCATCATTGGAATTGATACAGTTGAGGATAGCACCGAATAAGGGCTTTAAGCTATCTCTACGTGCGTCTTCAGTAGTATTTTTGCTTGAATTAAGCATTGATACTATTGATTCAAAAAAGATTTAATAAGCTTTAAGTTCTCTGGGCTCGAGACAGTAATCTGCTTTTTAATAATAGATTCAATGTCTGCTATTTCAGTTTTTTGCTTGGATGAAGCGATTTTATTAACTGCAACTACCTTTTTCGTCACCACAGGCTCCGCAGCGACCTCAAGACGCTGTCTCTTAGAAGACACAGCCAGTCCAGTGATAGGATTAGAAGGGCGACGAGGTGCCGTAAGGAGAGGATAATCCTCAGTAGAAAAAGAATAAGGTTTATCAGCGTATGAAGGGGTGGAAAATTTAATAATTTTTGGTCTAAGACCATTGGCTTTTTCAATCTTTTCTTTAAATAATTTAGCGTAAACAGAATAAGAAGTGGAAGTTGCCTGGTGGGAACCATTGCAATTTACACATTTTGTAACACAAGCATCAGACTCCACGTGGTGCAGGCCACACTTAACACATAATGCATGAGTGCGTCTGCAACCCCTTTCGGAGTGGTTGAACCGCCAGCATTTTCTGCATTGTAGAACATTTTCGCGATACGGGTTAACAGGGAAATTAACTCCCCCTATAGAAAGGTGAGAGGGTAAAGAGCCTCCCGAGAAGCACACTAGAACATTGTCAGAGACCACTAGCCCACCGGAGCCAGGAGTCTTCCTTCTGAAAAGACGCTTCACCTCTGCAATCTTGCAGCCTGGGGATAAAGGACCAAATTTTGAGCAATTTTTGCCGAAGCCATCCAAAAATATTTCGTGTTCGCTATACGAAGTAGGAATAGGGATTACCCCCTTAACTTCGCATAGCTCCGACGGGATAAATGTGTTATAGGATTCTAACAAAAACGCATCTTTTGCCAGCTCATTGGCAACGTCACAGATACTAGTAATAACTTTAACTTTTTCTTAGTAATGAAGAAAATCTCTACATCTTTGAATTTCGCATAGATATGCTTGCCAATACTCATTATATTGACAGCATTATTGTCACGGGATTGAATTATAAGCTCAAAGTCGCGTGGAACGATCGAGGCTACATAAAAGCGCGGGCGGGACGCCCTTACTTCACCTTTCCCTTTATCATCAGCAGGCCGAACAATGCGGTCTTCGGGGTAAACCATTTTGTGTTTGCCCAATCTGCGCAGTGGCAGAAAGCCAAATTGAAAATTATATAAAAAGTTCTTCTTCAGGAAGTTGACGTGTGTTTTCTATTTGATTTCGAATTAAATGAATAGATTTCGCTTTAATATATGTTATTTTTAATAATTTGCGTAGCTCTTTCAATGATTTAAACTTATGCGACCTGATTAACTCAAATGCATCACCATGCAAATGAAGCCTAATGAGTGCTATGAGTTTAGGTTCTTCTTCATCTTTAATTTCATTCGCACTGTCTCACATCCTTCTAAGAACCTAAGAATCTGATTCTAACGTTGGTGAACTAGCCCCTGAAAAATAAGGTACTATATTCTTCACCAACTTAGAGATTTCTAGGAGACCCATTATGAATATAAAAACTTTGTCGGTGTATTTAAATTGTTTATAATTGTTTAAAGCAGTGAAGGGCACTTAGTGCCTCAATTTTCTCACATTGCTCTAACCGTTATTCGACGCACAACCAAGCGAAAAAAAATTCCCAGAATTTCAACGCTATCGAGGCACAAAATTCGCAGAATTTCAACGCTATCGAGGCACAAAATTCGCAGAATTTCAACGCTATCGAGGCTTGACTTGAATTCAAATGAAAACAAAAACAAAACACAAAGGCATAAATGACGGCGCCGCATTGTGTCTTGACGACTGTAGCAATTTTTTTTGTTTGTAGTGTAATTTGTTTTTTTTTTGTGCTAATGGCAATTTTGGAAATAAAAGTAAAAAAACTTTAAAATTTCGTTTGTTGTTGCTTGATGTTGTTTTCCTCTTTTGTTATATTTTTGTGCCCACCGCTGGTTTAAAGCGTAAAGCCCAACACATTTGAACACCAGTCAGCAAAATTTTCATAGTTATATTAAAAAAAAAACATAATGTTTATAGGTATACAAAACGCTGTGTAACCTTGACTGTTAAATTTTTATTACTCTTGATTTTCTTTAAAGTTAATGACTTCAATTGTTACCAAGAATTTGACATACTAAATAAAACGTATTTCGCTAACGATTAAGGAAAACACGACCTACCGCAAATTTTTTATACGTGTTATCGAAAAATCAAAATATTTTATTGCAATTAAACGCGAGTCTCTGTTGAATAAACTGATCCTCAGAATTTAAAATATTCTTCTGAACCAAAAATAATTTCAACAAGACTTGTATGAAGCAATAACAATTTAGAACGAGTTATTAATTTGTTACCTTCCAATAAGGTTACAAATTTTCAAATAAATTAATGAAACCTAATTTCCCTAATAATTGATGCAGAAAATATACTATGAGGTATATAGTTTATTTTCCCAAGTTCGTTAGGTTGACTGCCAAAGTAAGGCTCTCCTAAGGAATGGCTAAGTGCCTATGTGTTTTAGAAGCTTATGGGTTAATGGTACATGTTTAGGATACTTACAAAAGTTGATTTTCCAACGTTGTATTTTTGCACTTGTGTTGCCAAATGTTGTATTGCTGCTGTTATAACTGTACTTGTTTTTGATGTCCGTCCAAACGTTGAGGCTCCTTTCCTGTCCTTGTATGTGTGGCTCCGAGTAGTGGCTCGAAAAACCAGCTGCTTCAATGTTGGGTTGTGGCTATTCCTTCCTAGGAATACCACTTGGTGAGAACTGTATCTGAAAGAAATAAAGAAACTAAAAGGTGTTGTAATATAATACTTACCCGTATTATAAAAACTTCTCCACAGTAAAAATATCTCTGTTTTAAATAAAAGAGTGCGTCTTTCCTTCCTTAGCTCAGAACAAATTCTGTTTTTATTATAAAAACTTAAATACCTTAACACCTCGTATAATAAAATTACAACAATAAGTACATACTAAAATATTTATAAGTAATTACAATAACAAAGACTTATTCTACTTTCCGAAATTTGCTTACCAAATTCAGTGGGGCGAGAATGTCTTCCGGGTTGCACAATTTGACTTTTACTTGGAGTTTTGTTGCTGCATTTAAGTGCATGGCGTTCTCATTCTTGTTGTTGCTTAACACAGAGAGTTTGCCCATAGTAACATAAATGATCAACACAAAACGACAACAGCCCGCGAGTATGCTGCACTTTTGCAATGATATTTAATATTATTAGATAATATAAACTATCCAATAGTAAAATAATAATGCTAACAAATCTGTTAACGAATGATGTTAAGCATCATCCTAAAAGTATGTGAAATATGTTACTTATGTTAATAACATATATTGTGCGTTTAAAAACCCACAACACTACCTTTGAATTTTAATTGTTCCTCCTTGAATATTAATTCAAAATAGTCTTAACTTCAAGAATAACCATGCTTGAAGAGTCTGCTTCAAAAAAAAAATCGAAGCCATGGTCGAGCTAAGATGACAAATTCGATTTTTTTTTTGGAGCAGACTCTTCAAACATGGTTTTTCTTGAAGTTAAGACTATTTTAAATTAATATTCAAGGAGAAGCAATCAAAATTCAAAGGGAGACATAGTTAAAATTTCATTTAAGTTAAAAAAAAACATGAATTGTTACATATAAAGTTAAATAAAAAAATAGCTATCTGAATTTTAATTGAACCTTGAATATTAATTCAAGACAGCCTTAGCTTCAAGAAAATCTATGGCTGAAAGATGTACTCCAAAAAAAATATAAAAAAACGAGGCCAGCTAAAAGGCTTTTTTTGGTGGAAATGTACATATCGTCGCTCACTTGTACAACGGCCCTAATTGACATTTTTGATTTTGTTCAGGAGACACAAAAAACTGTATAAAAACCGACAATGCAGAATATTGAAATTTTTTTAAATGCAGTTTAGTTACAAAAACAATAACATAATTATTTTTAATGAAAACGCTAATTTTTTTTTATTGATACTTATTTTATTTCAATTAGGGCTTTTTGACATCATTTTTATGTATGCAAAAGTGCATTTAGGGCTTTTTGCAGTTACTTTGAAAACTAAAAGTGTAATTCATTTACAATAAAATTAAAGAAAATATGCAAATATTGTATTATTATTGATGTAATTTTTAGTAAATAATCTTTTCTTTCAAACATAATATTGATAAAAACATTTGACGACATACTTGCAAACGTTGGAAATTGTGTTTTAAGAAATATTCTAGAGACTGAGTACGCGCTGAGTTTTCGGACGAAATTCGTTTTTTGCTTACCGGATCAACAAGGCCTATTACATTTAACTTTTTTTGCTCTCATGTCATTTTCCAAAATGCATCAAAGATGGCTTTCCTTACATTTGTCCTAAAAAGCAAACAGTACCGTTTACGTCTTTGCTCGCAATATTTTGATGTACAAGGTAGTCCAAGCCGTCTTTCGGCCCCTTGACACAAACCATTTTCATTCGAAACGCCTATGTATTGAACTCCTCGCATTCGTTTTTTCATATTTAAAATCCGATCACGTTTTAATTGTTCCGGGATTGAATCAGAGGCATAGATCTCACACATAATATTTTCCTTAACACTCATTGCGAAAAATTAAAACGAAGGCCACATACGAGTTCCAACATAAGATAAGAACTAATTGTTACATTTTAAAATTGGTAATTACACATTCTCTAGAAATTTTGAAAACTACTTCACAAAAAAACAGCATTTAGGGCCTTTTAACATATAAAAAATGTTGAATGTAGTTAGGGCTTTTTAATATCACCTAATAAACTTGGTATTTTTTGTGTTACCGTTCCAATTTTTTGGGTGAAGGTGCATTTGAGGTTGGTCTTCAGGAATATGTAATAAACTGGATTTTAAAAAAAATGTCAATTAGGGCCGTTGTACAAGTGGGCGACGATATGCACCCTACGCCACTGACCATAAGAACAGTCAATGTGATAAAGCATAACCGTGGCTAGGCAAAACGTACCGCGCGCGGGACTGCGGCAGAATGAGAACAACTTTTCATATACGTATATAAAGCAGAGAGCGTAAAATTTAGTTCAGTTTGCTTTGAAAAGCGAACAAAGCACATAAAATATAAAGTAAGTAAAAATAAATGAAAATAATAGTAAGAATATAATAAAAATAAGTAATATATACATCAGTTATTATCATAAAGAAATATAAGGAAATATAAAACAAATCAAAATAAATTTAAACGCCTATAAAAATTAATAAAAATTTAAATAAATTAAGATTTTTTTTATGAGTGTCACCTAGAGCGGTTCAAAATAAAAACTTTTTGATTTTTTCACTATGTGTCAGCGGATTACAGTAGCCTTATATTTCTTGACAAAGCGCATAACTAGGATTAAGGTTAATATTGATAACTGTTCCCGTGTTACATCATTTTTAATGTATTGTTATTTGCTTAAAAGAATGCCGTAAACCGCATATCATTTTCAATTGTAAATGTTTGAATTACAATTACATGTTAATGTAATTGAAAGTGTACGCATTTACAATTACTTGCAACTCTAATTGAAATATTTTCGACGGAAATTACTGTAATCCAAAATATGTAATTGAAAAGAAAAGTAATTGAACGAAATTTG
This sequence comes from Tricholauxania praeusta, assembly GCA_949775025.1. Classification (NCBI taxonomy): domain Eukaryota; kingdom Metazoa; phylum Arthropoda; class Insecta; order Diptera; family Lauxaniidae; genus Tricholauxania; species Tricholauxania praeusta. The sequence goes on from OX459030.1 coordinate 79,287,200, forward strand.
TAATGGATTACTATTACTTGTAATTTCCAATATTTTAAGTAATCAATTAAAGATATAATCAAATAATACTAAATACAGATATATAAATACATATTATTGTTTGTATGCACCTCTACGTTATAAGATGAGCCCACAAACCGAATCTTCTTTACGATAGCTTGAAGAATCTGAGGTTGACGTCATTGAGGTTGACGTCATGAGTCAGTCGCGAGAAAGTTCTTTTTTTAACATTCCCATATAAATCATATGCAATAACATAATATTTTTTGTGAATTTTTTAAAATTTTATCGCTTCAAAAAAAATTTTGTTTGAATTTTTAATATATGAATATATGAGAAAAATATGTAGCTAATTACATTTTCATTTCAAATTACTTGGTAATGGTAAGTAATGGATTACAATTCTCTAAGGGATTATATTTTCTTGGATTACTAGTCCAATTACAAAAGTAATAAGAATTGCATGTAATTGCTTTTAATTTCTTTTTTCAATTAGAAGTGAATGATTACTTGTAATTGTAATTAAAAAAAAATGTAATGCAAAAACTCCCAAGTCTGGTTAATTTACAAAAAAATGCAGATATCTCGGGTTCGAAATAAAAAACAATATGCGGCTTAAGGCATTCTTTTAAGGAAATAACAGTAAATAAAAATGATGTAACACGGGATCGGTGGAAAAATAATATGGGTGATTTTGCAACTTTAAAGTACAGTACACTTATCCCTCGCCTTACACGCTACTCGTTTTGCACGTTTTCGATCTTACACGGTTTTTAAAATCAATTTAAAAAAAAATTGTGTAGAAAATGACTAATTTTGACTGCACGCGAATTTATTTCTACTTAATTATAAATCTGGCAACACTTCAGACGTACACATGATCCACTGTCATAAACTTATACAAATTTTTTTTTATTTATCTGAAGTACAATATTTTTTTTTCTATGAAATAGATTTCTTATGTTTTTTTTCCACTTTACAAATAAATTTAACTATTTTTATGTTTTCTATGATTTAAATGGTATTTTTATATTCTATTAAGTGTATGTATTAGTCATATTTTGTGTTCAATAAATGCCTAAAAAAGCTTTTTTATAGTCATTTTCGTTTTACACGGTTTTTCCATACAAAAATAATTTTTTCGAATTATACGGATTTGTCAGGAATGTATCTACCGTGTAAAACGAGGGACAGGTGTATCGGAATTTTTTAATTTTTTTCCGGTCAATTTTAAATTTTTTTTTTAAGAAAAAAAGAAGAAAAACTAATCACGGGTTTTAATTCCCCAAATGATAATAACTGTTTGAAATAAAACAAGTTACGGTGTTATCTTCGGCCAGGCCGAAACTAACATACCCTACACTGCACTGAAAGTCGCTTTTAAATAAATGTTAAAAGACTTTGAAGAGGTTGAAAAGTCGAGGTTGAAATGTAAAAAAGGTTGAAAGAAGTTGAAAAATGTTGAAACATTTGTAATAGACTGAAAAAGTCGAAAAAATCAAAATCATTGAAGAAAGTTGAAAGAAGTTCAAAATGTCGAAAAAATATGAAAAATGTTCAAAATGCTTTAAAATGTCGAAATAATATGAAAATGATCAAAAAAGTTGAAAGAGGTTAAGAACTGATTAAACAATTCAAAAATGCTGAAAAAGTCTTAAAAATAAAGAACATAATGAAGAAAAATGAAAGAGGTCAAACGAATAAGGATATGTTGGAAAAAGTTAAAAGGTTGATAAAGTCAAAAGAATATGGAAAATATTGAAAAAAAAATCGAATAAAAACTAGGAAATTTAAATGTGCCACGCCCACTTTTCTTATTCCGCCTACTTTTGGGTCACTAAATTATATTCGTCATTAACATCCACATACCAAATCTTAGCCCAATAGGTTGTATAGTTTGCGATATATGCCGTAATTAGTCTTAAAATAATCGGACCATATCACATCCAGTGGTGTAATATGGTCCAATTTTTATCCAGAAATAGCTTTTTATAAGCAACTAAATTTTAGTATGATTGATCACATATTTCGAAAGATATGCCACTTAAGGTATTTTACTTGTTTGGGAAGTGCCACGCCCAAGTCTGTTAATTTAGAAAAATGCAGACATCTTGGTTATGAAATAAGATAATGATAAGCGGTTTCGGCATTCTTTTAAGCAAATAACAGTACATTAAAAATTATGTACCAGGGGATCGATGGTAACATAATATTTGAGGTGTTACAGCTAGAAAGTGGAAAATTGGTACTTTTTTACTTTTGTCCGGTCAACTGTCAATTTTTTTTACAAGAAAGAAAGAAGATGAAAAATAAATCACGGATTTGAATTCCCAGATCGATAGTTACCCGAAAACCATACCCACTTTGTTGGAAAATTTTATAACGTCTGTAACTTGCACCATTTTTTAAATCAATATTTTGAAAAATGGGTTGTCTACTTAAAACAGAGGGCGCTAATCCAGTTTTCAATATTAACCTTAATCCTAGTAATGGATTTGTCCAGACATATAAGGCTACTGTAATCCGCTGACACATCGTGAAAAAATCAAAAAGTTTTTATTTTGAACCGCTCTAGTGTCACCCTAATTATTAATTCGATTGAATCACTCTAATTGAAATTATCGATGACGCAGTCTATGCTCTCTGTGTTGCACACCAGTTTCGCCTCTCCATCAAATGTCGCTATAACAAAAACATTTACTCGCAGAATAAAAACAGCAAAAGCTTGCTCTCACGTTTTTTTTTTTTGAACTGCATATAACATTATTGCTCGATTTGCTTTAGTTAAACTCTTGTGCAAGTAGAATTTCTTATTCTTTCCTCCTGCTTGTCTTACAAAACGAAGTAACAGCTTTGAATAAATTGTTACGATCACAGCTTGACTATTATCGCAGAGTTTTTGTTGTTACTGTTTCCTATCAATCTAAAAACATCTCTAATCCTCGGTGTCTCATGTTTAACAGTCGAACAATTACGATTAAACAGGCTCAATAGGTCTTCTCTATTAGTATACGGTATGCAATTAATTATGATATCAGTTGACAGCATTAATTTCATATTTTTCTAACTGCGTTTTCAACTATTTCTGTTTTTCTTTCGTTGACCTCTTCCCTAAAGGCCTCAACCCATAGAGTACGTCAAGTCCGTTGCGTCAAAGTTCACAACTGACAAGACGGAAATGAAGGAAGAAAGCGGCCCAATGAATACGTCCGCAACGCATTTAAAGTCAAATAAAAAATCAAAAAAAAGAGCTTTTTGAATGATTAATTTCAATATTTCTCCTTTATACTGCGCATTAATATTTGTCTACCGAAGCGAAATTTGTCTACCTAGCCGATTTCATTGGATCTTTTTTGGACGGCACCACAATTTCGCCATCGACTTGTGGCGAAATTTTTCGTTTTCCAGCTCTTCCCTTCTGATTTTTACATATTTGATGGCGGTAATTGTCTTTTTTGTTGAGCACGATATAATATTTAGAATATCATTATAAGATTTCCCTTCTTTCCTCAACTTTAAAATTTATTTTCGCTGAATGTTTGGCGCGCCTCAACATGGCCAAAAAAGTCAAAACAAATGCATTAATTATTAGTGTAATTTATAAAAAGATTACAAATAAAGAATACTCAACTTACTTTCATTAAAATTTTTGGAAAAAATTTCTCTTCTTTCAATAAAACTCAAAAAAGATAATCACACTGCTATTTTAATGATAACCTACATTAAACCCCGTTATCTGCAGAGTTGAAATTTTTTATTATGAGACTTAAGCTCCTCCGTAAGCTCGGAACCCCTAGTAATAAATTAGTGTTCAAACTGTTATTTAGGGCTTGTGAGAAAAAAAATATGGGACTTTATAACATTTACATGAAGGTACTGCTATTTTCACGTTCACAGCTGTATATAGGCTTTTAGTTAAAAATTGAATTAGTTCAAATAAACTTAAATGTAAGTCAATGGCCATTGTATCGATATATTTATTTATGTTAGTGAAAGTGTTTATTTTTTTTTAATATTTAAGTTTTATTAACGTCACTTTTTATAAAACACATAAAATAATGAAAAAATTTAAAAAAAATTATGAAAACCCATTATGTATTGAGGAAATACCGACCATTTGAAAAGTCGTTTCAATTTTTTTTCATATTTGTAACTTAACATACAAAGTTCAAATGACGGTTTCTTTGAAGTGTGGCTTTTCAGCAAAATAAAAAAAAGTTGAGTCGTTTAAAACTGAGCATAAAATGATACCTGTAAATTTTAAGCAAATTGATGACATTGATGTGGTCCACCCTATTCGATTTGAAAAATAATAAGTATTAATAAGAAAGAATGTTGTTTGCATTGATGTTAATAAAATGCTCTAGTTATGACTTTTCTATGAACATAACTGCATAAATACAGTCTCCCTTTTTTTGTTATATTGAGTGTTTTGCATTAAATATTTAAATCTGTAAGAGAGGTGATACATGATGATAGTATTTCCGCAAAGTCTCTCTTCCAATCATACCAATTTTTATTAACTGTAAATTTTTAATTTGCTTGCGTCATCGAAAAACATCATTTGTTCTCATTTCGTGATTGCTTGTCAAAATTTTTGTTCAAACAGAGTTTCATGTTAATAATTTAATAAAAAATACGAGGACAAAAAAATAAAATTTAAAATTTTTGCAGCTGTTTGAAGTTGGTCACGTGCGTAAACGTAGGTGTAATAAATAGGCAGTTGCAAAACAGTTAAGCCACTTGTTACGCGCGGCATGCTAACGGAACGAATTCGCGAATCTTTAGTGCCAAGCACTCAGACATCCCGGCTAGGGCCGCGGTTTCCCAAAGCCGCATCTAGGCGTACGCATAGAAAAAAAAACTAAATTCCGGAAATATCTCGGAAAAATTTACAAACGGGGAGCAAAATCCCACAGGTCCCTACTACTTACGTTTACATTTGTTTTCTTTCATCTGCATTATCGTCGGATCTCCTCCCTGCCATCTCCCCTAAAATTATTAACCTAGCAAATCTTCATGTTTAAAAAAAATATTTAATTTTGGTTAAATTTAGTTAATTTTAATTTCATTTTTCTTTTGTCTGTTTTTGCTTCTTTTTTTTCTTGTTTTAACCGATGAATAACGTATATACTAGTAATAATTATAAACGTAAATGTTTATTATAGCTAGAATAATGATAGCAATAGTTGTAATAACTAAAATTAATTCTTGTATAAATTATAATATTATTAAAATGTTAATTAAACACATATTATATAAAATAAATTATATATGTGCTTATATTTTGCTGGTATCTGCTGCGATGTTGTTGCTGTTGCAGGCGTTGATGCTGGCGTTGAGGCTGGCTGGATGCTGACTACTTTTGTTTTTTGTTTGTTTTTTTTTTATTTTTATTACAATGTTATTTTTATTACGAATTTTTAATTTTTTTTCGTTTTGTATCGTTTTTCGTTTAGTTTGAGAAATTTCAGTTTTATTTTTGTAGTTTTTGATTTGCTTTTTTTTCACTGTATTTTGATTTGCTTTTTTTTCACTGTATGTTGATTTGGCTAATAGTAGTTAAATTCAGTTTGTTTGTTGTATTTTGCATTTTATGGCAAATCAAACAGTAGCACTACACACTATCCAAAATATTAATTTTGAGTCAGCTCACAATAGTTGACTTAGTGGGGAAAAATGCACTTTTGTTATTGTATATATTATATTTAAACATTAAGAGCTATATTATTTAACCTTAATTGGTGTATTTTAATGTAGTCTTTATTTTTCTTCAATTTTAGTAGGTGCTTCGTCTACTCTTCATCCACTTTTTCACTGCAATTTTTTTTTTACTTTTTGCACAGAAATTTTCACTTTTTTTTTCAGCTGCTCACTGATGCGCTGACGTCGACGTCATGCCAACACTTGGCAGCCGCTACTTTGTAGAGCTGCGCCACAATTCATACTAAGCACATTTTGAAAGTCAGATTTTTACTTTAAATTTTCTTTAAAATGTGTAAAATATTTTCGTCAACGTATATGGCCAAGTTGTATTATCGTTTTCTTGTTAAAATATTTTTTTTTTTTTTAATTTAAAACATTTATTTTTCGCATTCGTCGTTGACGACTCGTCGTCGTCATGAATTTTTCTTTTTGTCACTCTGTCTGCTGTTTTTCACTTTACTTTGTTTAGTGTACAATATACTAGATTGTTGCAAAATTAATTAATTTTAACGTTTTTCCGATTTGCCACAATCATATTTACTGCCGTTTTGCAAAGTTAAATTTTTTCTTTTCGGACTGCGAGCAACCGACGCGTATCCAAATTTTTTTTAGCAACTTCTTTTTTTTACTCCCGCACGGTTATACAATTTTTTTCGGCAACTGCCTTAATTTTTTTTTTTGGTTTTCAGATCCGACCGCGCACGTTAAATAATTTTCGGCAACTCTCCGTTTTGTTATTTTAAAATGTTTCTTTTATAATTTGCTCACAAAAATTGATCATCTTTTACTTTTTAATTCAAAATTTAGTTATTTAATTATTTGCAGTAATTATTTAAGTAAAGTTAAAACATATGAAACAAAGCAATTTTATAAGCTGATTTTTTCCTCAGCACGACGACCCGCACGCTATCAAATTTTTTCGGCAACTGACTGTACGATTCGTTTTTTTGGCAACCTGTTGCCACTCAGCGGTCGGCTTACTGCTTGTTGCCGTCCGTCAGCTACTCACGCCATGTCACGCCGTTTTTGTTTCTTTCGCTTAGTATACCTACGTATATGCATACATACATTTTGTATTGTAACAAAAAAAAAATAGCTTGGCAAAACAACAAAAAAAAAGAAAAGCGTTTGAGTGGCGTTCTTTTACCGCTTGCAAAAACAGTAGAGCATATTTTTTAAGCCATAGCAAACAAAGTGCCTCGATAAATTCGTTACACACTTATTAACATAACCGCTTAATTTTTTTTTTTTTACAAAGTTGTGAAGAGGGGCAGTGAAGGAAAATATGTTTCCACGGCTAATCTAATAAATCGATTCTAATGAAATTTGGTTTGGAGATAGATTGTACCATAACAAAATTATTAGAGACTCTAAGTCCTTTAAGTGGGTGTGACAATGCCCCTAAGGGGAAAAAACGCAGCCACGACTGAGTCGCTACACTAATTTGGTATGGGAACAAACTGATTCATGAGAAGAATAATTTGTTTTTAGTGGGACGGTGTCACGCCCCTTACAAGAAAAAACGTTTAAACAGCAAAAAGAAAAGTTTCATATTCTTTAGTTTACTACTGTTTCCTATTTTCTTTTTTAAAGTTGATCTCACCAATTAATTCGATAAAGATAAATATTAAATTTGTTTTTTTAATTACTATATAAGTCTTAAATATTATTATTTATATAAATTTTATTATGTTACGTTCGCAATGTCACGCTCGAATATTATGCCTTGTAAGAAAAAAAAATAAATAAGATTTTTCAATCAAACGAAATTTAATAAAAAGTGATATTATTCCATAACATTTTAAAATTAGTCGCATTAAAAAAATTTGGCAGGTTTCGATGACTTCTGCTTTTCTATAGGTGGCCATGAAAAACACTTCCGTTTTTCGTCACGTTCGAATTGCTTTTTTATTGCCTCTACCTTGGAACCAGTACTACGCCTAGCATCAACTTTGCCACTAAATATAGTGCTACCTTAACGTAACAGAAGAAAATAAAAGTGTTTTACATTGACTTTTATTCCACTTTAAAAGTGTACGATGGTCGCGTTCGATAACAGAAAAATGCCCATATATATTTAAAATTTTTATAATAAAATTCTCTATAAGATAGGAGGGGGGTTAACTTTTTGTAACCCATATAATTAATTCCAGATAGAGGGCTTCAATGTTGAAGTTTGTTAAAAAAAAACAAAAACAAATTATTTTTTTATCTATTTTCGATCATAACAGCCATAACATTGGCACATTTTAAAGCAAATAAATAAAATAGAAACTGACCTATCAGCCGAAATAAAATTATAAAAATTTATTTAAACAAAAAATGTCGAATAATTATTTAAAATTTATAATAATTAAACAATTTGTGACAAAGTTACAGATATTTAAGGATATTCAACAACTTAACGTTATCAATAGACTGCTCGAAATTTTACAAAGTAGATTAATGGCCAAAAGATAAAATCAATTAACTGTCAATGAGCTACATAACGTAATCCATGCTGTAACGTTGGCTAAACCTGGAATATTACGTCCTACGATATTACATTTAGAAGAAATTTAAAAGATAACAAAATATAAACATGTGAGGGTAACAATGATAAACTTAATAGATTTTTCAAAATATAAAATAATACAAAATCAAGATATAAGTTTTTTTATTTGTGTTTTTGGAACAAAATTTCATAACAATATTATTTTTTGTACAGAGAGTTAATGTTCAGTACTTTTTAGTGCAAAAAAACACAAGAAACCGGCTGTTTATACTATTTTCAATTACCGCTACGTCATATCATTAGTAAGCTTTGTTAGCCGAAGTTTAGTAAGCTCACCGATATTTACATGTAGCACTTGCAACTTCGTTCGTATCGCCAAAAAAGCTTTCAACGGAGCGCTCGTCAAGGAATGTGTGATATCAAAGAGATTACAAAAGCAATTGCATGTAAAATGTAGAAGTTTGGCGCACAAGTTACGTACCCTCAATCCGCTCTTGGAGTTACGTACCCTCAATCCGCTCCTGAAGCAAATACAAGTGGCGATGATATAGCCATCGTCTTCATAGTCCAAAAATATTTGAAACTTAATACCCTTGCTCAAGCATAAACAACGTGAATTTAATCAAGCCACATCCGTTGTTTATGACTGAGCATACATTGAACCGTATCAATGCTTAATAAGCATTTATTAATATTAAATTAAAGGCATTTGCATATGCCAAGTATTTTTCAAGTTTTAGTCTTAAGATTCGTTCAATAAAGAAAAGTTCTACAAGCTAAAGCTTAGAGTTTGCTTTTATTAAATTGGCGCAGTCGTCGGGCAAAGAAATTCAAAGATTTTTTTGTCCAAAGAACCAATTATTAAAAAAAAATATATATAAAAAAAAGGAAACAATTTAATCCAAAGATTAAGCTTTCAACGTTCGAGTGAATAAGGATCGTGAATACCAGTTTCAATAATACATGAATAGACAACGGCTATTTGACAATAATCGCATTATGGATATCCCATTAGATGAACAAGCCCTGGCCGAAGTTGTAAGAAGACAGGAAGATAATATTTTACAACTACAGCAACAACTTCAGCAACTACAAGAAGAGGCACAACAACAGCAACAATTTCAACAGCTGCAACAACAACAGCTGCAACTACAGCAGATACAACAACAACAACAAGTCGAAGTAGAACCATGGCTTTCGAGGAAAGATATTATACAACAGTTCCGTCAAATCCGACCCCTTGACGACCAGCATGATGTCGTCGCATTCTTAAGCTCTGTTCAGTTTATGATCGATCTATGTAGAAGGGACCAACAGCTTTAGAGATTTGGGACGAACATCGTCATCAACGAAAAGGTGTCGGGAAAAGCAGCAGATCTGGTGAGACAATTGGGACCGGACACAACATGGGAAGAAGTAAAAGGAAAATTAAAGGAGCAACTTCGACCAAGAAAAACTTACGAAGACGTTTACGATAGATGCAGATTTACAAAAGTGAGTAGTTTAAGGGAGCTTTTTGGAAATTTTGAAACTGTAGTACGTGCATATATTGAGGGTACACTGTACCAATAAAGTAAACAATATATATCAGCAACACATAGTTGCAATGCACAAATAAAACCATTTCAAGTGAGCGCGTAATATGATACCCCACTTATGTGCTAAGCTAAGTCAGCAGTCCCACGCTGACCACTGGCAACATATTCATACATACATATATGTACGCGTGACTCTCTCTCCTTATTATGCTGATAAGGGAAAATATGTATGAAGCCGCTCCGCTGCTGGCGTAACCGGCAGCGCAGCTATGCGGTTCTTAGCTGTAAAAAGATTTTAAATAAAGACATTCGTAAAACTAAAGTCTCAAGGCACAGATGTGCCAGTGTTTTCATTTATGTAATTTTGAAGACATTACATGGCGACCGTGACTCGGTCTGAGTCTTGCACTGATGGAAGCTGCTAATCACCATCAACTATAACGAAAACAATACAACAGCATCAGCTTAAGGTACTGGAAATGCAACAACTACAACTTAGGGCACATGAATCGAAAAGGAACAAAAATTGAACGCAGTAAGTAGAGTGGTATGCGTGGCAAAAGAGGTGGCGTAGTTAAACGTATGAGAGCCCAAAAGGCAAAACTGTTGAAACTGCTTAACAACGATAATTTGTCGTGGAGGACAAGTGTGAAATTACACGCAGAGCTCGAACACATCAAATCATTGCTAAAAGAAAAGAAGAATCAAGAGCCTATGCGCACAACCACCTACACTGCAATACCAAATACAAATAAAGTAGTAATCAAAACTCAACCACCAGAATCAAAGGATATACCAAAGTTAAAGAAGACATGTCCGAGTGACTGCGAGGGACCCCTATATTCACCTTATTGCCATTACACCTGTGCAGCCCGCACCGGTGCCCCAACACAGAAGAAGTAGCAGCCTGTGCAGCCAGCACCGGCCTCGTCTAGCGCAACAAGCTACACCCGGATAAGGGAACCAACAGCGTTTCTAAGTACGCCCACCAGTAACATTTCTGCGATGCATTAAATTTAATTTTAAAACATAATATTGTAAATTGAGCGGAACAAACATCTGCCCAATTAGAGTGCGGCCTATAAAGCCACACAAACACTAGGTAGGAAATAAAAAAAAAAAGAATCATACAAATTTTACTTCGAAATTAATGTACATCAAATGTCAATAGAAACAAATAGAATAGGTAAATTTACAATTATTGAAAAAAATGGGCATAGTAGATGTAAAATCGGTAGACTCGACAGCAAACGTTATAAATAAAGTCGAAGTCAATAATACTGAAATAAAATTAATAACGATACTACTTGCCATTATTTTCATAATTTTAGGACATCTATTGTATAAATTGTATAAACTACACAATAGATGCATTAAAAAACGATATCAAAGCCAGGCAAATGACCTGGACAAAATTTAAAAAAAAATCATAGTAAACAATAACAAAATTTGTTCAAAAATAAAATAACAGAAAAGTCAAAAAAAAAAATGAATAGAAATATATAATTATTTGATTAAAAATTTAAATATGTTTTTGCACATTTTTATAATTTATTTTAAAATGAAATGGAATGGCAAAATATTAATGCCGCATTAATTAAAATAAAAGAAAATTTCGATAAATCATACAAGTGCCTAGCACAAAAGAGCAATATTTCAAAAGAGACTATAAGTAAACACGCAACAATACTAGTTTCATGTTTTAACCAAGCTCGTTCCCTAATACACAACAATAAAGAAAAGTTAACTAAGGAGCATTGGTCGTATGTATCAAGATTTTTGCATAAATTAAAAACCAACTTAAATAGCATTAAATCAAAATATTCGCTAGACATAACTATACCTTCGATTTTGAATACTCCAATATTAGTCGAGGAAGAAACAAACACAGAAAGCGATTTAGATACAGATATTAAAGAAGAAGACTTAGGCGATCTTACGATACAAGCGGTAATCACACTACCAGAACCATCAGAGTCTGAATCAGAGTCTGTTATTAAAGTAAAAACTCAAAATATGGAAATATCACAGGTAGAATTTCTTAAGCTAGCCTCTTCACTCATACCTGAGTTTAGTGGAAAGTCTGAGAATCTACAAAGTTTCATTGATGCTCTCAGTTTAGTGGATTCACTAAAAGGAACACATGAAACTACAGCAGTCAGTCTAATAAAGACTAAACTCAAAGGTCATGTTCGAAACTTAATCAACACTGAACAAACAATAGTGTCCATAATAGACAAATTAAAAACCGGTATAAAGGGCGAATCAGCTAAAGCATTATCTGCTAAATTATTCAATCTGCAGCAAAAGCAAAAGACAGCAAGTCAATATATTCAAGAAGTTGAACAGTTGACAAAGGCTTTGCAATCAGCACATATGATTAACGGTGTATCGCAAGAATATGCCGAAGAACTAAGCCTACAAGTTGCTGTAAAATCAATCATAACTAACAGCACAATTGACGAAGTTAGGTCTGTAATGAAATCACGAAATTTCAATTCAATGAGTGAGATTACAACAGTGTTCGTCGATAGTTGCACAGACGCAGTAGGACACCCAAATACAGTCCTATATGCTGCACAGCAACAAAGATATAAACCTAACCAAGGGTATAACCGCGGAAACTACCGTGGAAATTACCGAAATAAAAGTAACAGATATAATAATAATTATAATAATTATGGCAACAATAGGAATAGAGGCCAATATAGAGGAAACTCTAGAGGCCGTGGTAACTCAAACAGAGGCCACAACAATAATAATGGTAATAACAATAATGTGAGAATTGCCCAGAATGCTTCGGAAAACTCACAACAGCCCTTAGGTACACAGCAATAGACAGCAAAAAGGTTCATTCGATTAATCTTAGTGTAAATATATTCGTAACATTCACAAACGTAGATACAGGAAAGAAATTAATTTTTTTGATATATACTGGTGCAGACATATCTCTGCTAAAAGACAATTCAGACACTTTTAATGATATAAACATAGACAACAAAATAAATATTCAGGGAATCAATCAAGGATTAATTCAATCTAAAGGAATGACATCCATAGAAATACAAACAACTAAATATATAATTCCACACAACTTCCATATTGTTGATTCAACTTTTTCTATACCATGTGATGGAATTTTAGGAATAGATTTTATTAAAAAATATTATTGTCAACTAGATTTCACACCTTCAAAAGATCTTCTCATAATAAGACAAGACAATCTAAACTATCCTATATATGTTCCCATAAATTACAGCTCTGGTAACAATACAATAGTGTTACCAGCAAGATCCGAAGTTGTCCGAAAAATTGAGTTAACTTCAAATGAAGATAGCATTTTAATTACGAACCAGGAAATTCAACCTGGTATATATGCAGCAAACACAGTTGTAACAACTTCAAATGCATTCGTCCGTTTACTAAATACAACTAGTACAGACCAAATGGTTAATATAAATAAGTTGAATTATGAACCATTAAAAAATTATAATATATCCGAAATAAATAATGAAACTAGAACGAACAATGTTATGTCAAAGCTAACTAAAAACTTTCCAAAACTATTTTGTAAACAATTAAAAGAACTCTGTAGTAAATACACAGACATATTCGGACTCGATACCGAATCAATAACAACCAATAATTTTTATAAGCAGAAACTAAGATTGAAAGATGATGAATCTGTATATATAAAAAATTATAGAAACCCTCATAGTCAAAAAGACGAAATTCAAGATCAAGTCGATAAACTAATTAAAGATGGAATAGTTGAACCCTCAGCCTCAGAATACAACAGTCCGCTGTTACTAGTACCAAAGAAATCCATAGATAATGAAAAGAAAAAATGGCGATTAGTAATTGACTATCGCCAAATTAATAAAAAATTACTATCCGATAAGTTTTCACTTCCTAGGATCGATGAAATCTTAGATCAATTAGGAAGAGCAACATATTTCTCTTGCCTTGACTTAACGTCAGGATTCCACCAGATTGAACTAGACGAAAACTCTAGAGATATAACATACTTTTCAACGAGCAATGGCTCTTATCGCTTCACGCGATTGCCATTTGGCTTGAAAATAGCCCCAAATTCATTCCAAAGAATGATGACTATTGCATTTTCTGGACTTGAACCATCACAAGCATTCCTTTACATGGATGACTTAATAGTAATCGGTTGTTCCGAAAAACACATGCTTAACAATTTAATTAGTGTTTTTGACGTGTGTAGGAAACACAACTTGAAGCTACATCCTGAAAAATGTTCATTTTTCATGCATGAAGTCACATTTTTGGGACACAAATGCACAGATAAGGGAATCTTACCAGATGACAAAAAGTTTGATGTCATATTAAATTATCCAGTTCCACATGACTCTGATAGCGCTAGACGCTTTATAGCATTTTGTAATTACTACAGACGATTCATCAAAAATTTCGCCGATTATTCTAGGCATATAACAAGATTAAATAAAAAGAATGTTCCATTTGAATGGACTGATGAATGTCAAAATGCATTTGAATATCTTAAAGCTCAATTAATAAAGCCTACTCTGTTACAATATCCAGATTTTACAAAGGAATTTTGTATAATAACAGATGCTAGTAAGCAAGCCTGCGGTGCAGTGTTAACACAAGCCCACAATGGAGTTCAACTTCCAGTAGCTTACGCATCGAGATCATTTACCAAAGGAGAAAGTAACAAGAGTACGACGGAACAAGAGTTAACAGCTATTTATTGGGCAATCACCAAGTTTAGACCCTATATCTACGGAACTCATTTCATAGTAAAAACTGACCATAGACCCCTAACATTTTTGTTTTCAATGACAAACCCCAGTTCTAAATTAACACGTATGAGACTTGAACTAGAGGAGTATAACTTTACAGTAGAGTACCTAAGAGGCAAAGATAATTTTGTAGCCGATGCATTGTCACGGATAACAATATCTGAACTAAAAGGAATACAAAATAAAATCCTGAAAGTCACTACCAGGTATCAAAGTAGACAAAAATTCTGCGCAGAAAACAATAAAGTAGAGATGCCAAGGCAACCTACGGAAACAGCTTCTCAGCCCAACGTATACGAAGTCATTAATAATGATGAAGTACGTAAAGTAGTGACCTTGCATATAAAAGATATGCTATGTTTCTTTAAACATGGTAAGAAAATTATAGCAAGAATTGATATTGGAGATTTATATACTAATAATGGAAATATTGACTTAGGACAACTATTTCCAAGGCTAGAAAAAGAAGCCGGTATATTAAAAATCAGCCAATTGAAAATGGCACCGTGGGAAAATATCTTTGAAAAAGTTTCAATAGATAATTTCAAAATTATGGGCAATAAAATATTAAACAAATTGAGAGTAGCGCTACTCAACCCGGTGACCACAATAACAAATGTTAAAGAGAAAGAAGCTGTATTGTCTACATTACATGATGATCCAGTACAAGGAGGTCATACAGGCATTGCAAAAACCTTGGCCAAGGTCAAAAGACATTATTACTGGAAAGGTATGACTCGTGATATAACAAAGTACATCCAGAAGTGTCCGAAATGTCAAAAAGCAAAAATAACAACAAATATTAAGACCCCTTTAACAATTACTGAAACCCCAATAAAGGCTTTTGACAGAGTGATAGTGGATACAATTGGTCCACTACCAAAGTCAGAAAAAGGAAATGAATATGCAGTCACGCTCATATGTGACTTGACTAAATATTTAGTTGCTATACCTGTCGCAAATAAAAGCGCAGCAACTGTTGCAACAGCAATATTTGAATCATTTATTCTCAAGTACGGTCCAATGAAGACGTTCATCTCGGACATGGGAACGGAATATAAAAATTCAATTATAAATAATTTGTGCAAATATTTAAAAATAAAGAATATAACATCAACTGCACATCATCATCAAACTGTTGGTACAATAGAGAGAAGCCACAGGACATTTAACGAGTATATACGATCCTATATATCAGTAAATAAAACAGATTGGGACGTATGGCTCCAATATTTTGTTTATTGCTTCAATACAACCCCCTCTATGGCACATAATTATTGTCCGTATGAGCTAGTATTTGGTAAGACCAATAATCTACCAAAGTATTTCAACAGCACAAGTAATACAGAACCTATATATAACATAGATGACTACGCTAAAGAAAGTAAGTATAGATTAGAAGTAGCATACAAAAGAGCAAGAAATATGCTCGAATTAAATAAACAGAAAAATAAGGAATTATATGATTTAAAAACTAGGAACATAACTCTATCAATAGGAGATAAAGTTTTACTAAAAAACGAAGTAGGCCATAAGCTAGATTTTAAATACACAGGGCCCTATAGAGTTGAAAAAATAGAAGATAATGATAATATAGTTATTTCCGGAAATAAGAGTAAAAATCAAACAGTTCATAAAGATAGGTTAAAAATTTTTAATTCATAACAGACAGTAGAACTAAAAAAAAAAAAAAAAAAACAAAAAAAAATGAATTATACAAGGTATGCAAAAATATATATATATAAAACAACAAAAAAAAAATTTTTTTTATTTTAAAATACATTAAATACATTATAAATACATAATATATCAAAAATAAAATTTTTTTTTATAAAATAAATTTTAGTAAAATAACTCCACTTAGTTACGTTATTTTTCAAAAGGAGGGAGATGTAGTACGTGCATATATTGAGGGTACACTGTACCAATAAAGTAAACAATATATATCAGCAACACATAGTTGCAATGCACAAATAAAACCATTTCAAGTGAGCGCGTAATATGATACCCCACTTATGTGCTAAGCTAAGTCAGCAGTCCCACGCTGACCACTGGCAACATATTCATACATACATATATGTACGCGTGACTGACTCTCTCTCCTTATTATGCTGATAAGGGAAAATATGTATGAAGCCGCTCCGCTGCTGGCGTAACCGGCAGCGCAGCTATGCGGTTCTTAGCTGTAAGAAGATTTTAAATAAAGACATTCGTAAAACTAAAGTCTCAAGGCACAGATGTGCCAGTGTTTTCATTTATGTAATTTTGAAGACATTACAAAACAGCAAAGAGTGAAATAAACAAAATTTACATATTCGATCGACGTCCTTCAAGAGTCAGAATCAAATACTGACGAAACGGTAAATTTTTTAGCATCTTGCCTAGAGAGAACCTCCCTATAATAGATCTAACAATAGGAAAAAGGAAAATTAGATGCCTAGTTGATACTGGAGCAACAACTAGTGTCATTAAGTCAAAAATATTTGGAGGAACAAATCCCGAAGTTCCACTAGAAAAACCATGCTCTTTCAAGTCTTTTAACAATACAAAAATAACAATAGCAACCCATTACATAATAACACCATTTCGGAATGAATTCCCCTGTAAAGGGACCCTCCAATGGAGAGTTATGAACTTCCCTAATAAGAATTTTTCAGCCATAATAGGGCGAAACTTATTAAAACCATTCAAAGCCCAAATTGATAATAACCTTGATTTCGTAGAAATGTTCGGCAACAAATTTTATTTTCCGGAATACAACTACCCGGAGGAAATGCATAACATACATACTCTCCAATCGGTAAAAGCGAATAACATTTCACAACTTTTCAACCTCGAAAATTTGAACAGTGAGGAAAACAAAGTAGCCTTAAGGTTACTCAATAAATACAACGATCTTTTTTTCAAGGATGGGGATGTTTTATCGGCAACTAATGAAGTTAGCCATGAAATTGTCACAACCACCGAAAAATCATTGTACACTAAAATTTATCGGTACCCTCAAATTCACGAGGCCGAAATAAATCGACAAATAAAAGAAATGTTAGACCAAAATATTATTCAGGAGTTTAATTCTCCGTACAACAGTCCACTATGGATTGTTGAAAAAAAGCTTGACAATTCTGGAATAAAAAAATTCAGACTTGTTGTGGATTATCGGAAACTGAATGAGTTCACGGTTGACGAAAAATATCTAATTCCAAATTTGAACTCATTGTTGGATAAGCTGGGTAGATCACAATATTTTACTACCATTGATCTGGCAAAAGGCTTCCACCAGATTACGGTAAGATTGGAAGATGGACCTAAAACGGTATTTTCAACCCCATCAGGTCACTATGAATTTATCCGAATGCCTTTGGGCTGAAAAACGCCCCTTCAACGTTCCAACGACTCATGAACAGAGTCCTAAAAGAACATATTGGTAAAACCTGAATCGTCTACATGGACGATATCCTAGTGTTCAGTACATCTCTTCAAGAACACATCACTAGTTTGAGTAAGATATATGATGAGTTAAGAAAAGCAAGGCTCAAAATACAAATTGACAAATGCGACTTTCTTAAGAAAGAAACGCAATTTCTTGGCCATATATTAACTACACAAGGCATAAAACCAGACCCTGCAAAAATTTCCATTATACAAAGCCTTAAAGTACCCAATAACAATAAGCAGATAAAGTCATTCTTAGGAATGACTGGATTTTACAGAAAATTTGTAAAAGACTATGCCAAGGTGGCATTTCCTATGTCCAGATATCTGAAAAAGGACGCAATCTTAAATACAAATGATCCTAACTATTTGGCAGCATTCGATAAACTAAAAACTTTGGTGAGTAATAGTCCTATACTTAGGTACCCAAATTTCCAAAAAACCTTTAAAATCACAGCGGATGCCAGCAATTTTGCAATAGGTGCAGTGCTATCTCAACATGGACACCCAATTGCTTACGCATCCCGTACTTTGAATCAACACAAATGTAATTATGCTACAATAGAAAAAGAATTACTGGCCATAGTATGGGCCGTGAAATACTTTAGACCATATGTTTATGGCAGAAGATTTGACCTTGAGAGTGACCACCTCATATGATGCTTTTACTGCTGATACTACTAGTTGCGGTATTTTGCATAAGATTTTGACATGAAACAAGTTCATGTTTTTTGATTTTAAAGAAATCAATAGACTTATTAATGTGCTCACTATTCTTTGTTTCCAAATGACGTCGGAGTTTGGCGGGTTTCATGCATTCATTTGATAATCTTTCGCGACATAACACACATAAAGGCCTTTCTAAATCTTCTTTACTTACAGAAGTAAGTCCAAATGATAAATACTCATCACAGTACTTTCTAGTTTTACGTTTCTTGATGGAGGTTGATGGTCCCTCATCAGAATCGCTTTCACCTATATCTTGTTTGAGTATAGATCCAGTTTTTAGCCAACGATCCATTTTAAGGCTCAAATTCTGAACTAACTTATGACTACAAAACTATAAATGACAAATAGCGTTTTTAAAATATATAATACAAAATTAAAGTTGGATAAAATACTTTTTAAAAGGATTTAATATGATGTATTAAATGTAACAACTGCAGCCAGGAAAATTGAATTCGATCCATTTTAAGGCTCAAATTCTGAACTAACGTATGACTACAAAACTATAAATGACAAACAGCGTTTTTAAAATATATAATACAAAATTAAAGTTGGATAAAATACTTTTTAAAAGGATTTAATATGATGTACTAAATGTAACAGCTGCAGCCAGGAAAATTGAATTCGTTGTAGCTGGAAGAAGTAATCGGAATATAATCACAACTGAAAACACCACATATGCGTGTATGTAACACACAGCACACAAAAGTGAAATGAAAATAAATTTCTTATATTGAAAATTGAAACGCGGAAAAATTTTCAAAAACTCAAAATTTGAAGTTCAACGCTGACTTTGTTGTTTTTTTTACCATGTAGGATTTTTTTAAATGAATACTTTGAACCTAAGCATCGCGAGTTTGAACAAAAGTAAATGCATACCTTGTTTTTTTAAAAACAAAGTATGTGCAATCATTCAAAAAGTCATGGCCATGTAAAATTTTAAATAAATGAGTTATTTGAATAAAGCGAAAAGTTTGATTATGTAAAATTATATGATGTTAAAATTGTTTCGCGGACCCCCGGAATGACCCCTGGGGGTCCGCGGACTACAGTTTAAGAAACGCTGATCCAGAACATTGTAATAAAAATGCATAATGTAAAATATCTTATAAGTTTTTGATATAAAGAGTATTCTATAATTCCGAATTTTTTCCTTACTCTAAAAGTAAAAATTAAATTAAAAAAAAAATTTAAAGAAAAAGTTAAAAAAAAATAACAAAAAAAATTGCATCAGCGGAGAATCAACTAGTGACCCCAGGATCATACGCTAACTCGTTAACCACTATGCTACTCTGCTACTTGAATGAAGGTAAACTTTTTTTGTATAAGACAACTATTGGAAAACTTTGAACGCGATTTTCTCGCTTTTCCTTGAGAATTGCGAAAAACGGGTTTTCTTATTTCACGTGAACTACCATCTGGAAAACCCGTGAGGTAACAGGGTGGTGGTCTCCTCGTTAGTTTGAAATAAATAAGATTCTCAAATTGCAACTTCATCCAAAGTCCGAATTGAGTGCAGGAAGAGAATTAAAAAAATATTTTTGAGTAAGTCAAGACGAAGAATTGGTTATATATAAGAAACCATGAGTTGTAGTTTAGCTTAGTTATCCTAAGTCCAGTTGACAGTAGAGTTGTAAAGTAGTAATATTAAGTTCTAACTTTAAAATAAACAGTAGCGCATCCATGAAGAAGTATGCCGGTATGCAATTTGCACAGACAGGCAGAACGAAACAAAAAAATGTTTTTTGAGGACGGCCATCTAGATTTTTTTGTTAAAAGCAGTTCGGTTAAATATGTTTACGGATAAAGTTTCAATGTAAATATTACTACAGTATTTTTAGTGCGTCTAGTTTATATATGTGCCGAAAAGGTCAATGTCTCAAAGAATGATCCATCAATATTTTCTAAGTGAACGGGGATAAGTATTAGCTTTTAAATTATTTTAAAATTATCTAACTTTGGACGATCGTATTAAAATTCCTGAATGACCTACTTAAGATCAGCCCTGATACGAATGCATATATTGTAATAAACTTTAGTTTTCAGAATACGTGAGTATGTTATTGTTATTACAAAAGAATTGAATTATAGCTGATGAAAAAGTTGGTATTAGGCCTTGCGATTAGAACGAAATTTCACTTCAGTTCATGTTTTTTTTTGTATTTTCTTGTGAAATAACGTCATTGACAAATTTTAAAAATTACGTTTTTTTATACTGACTAGAATTGCTACTTAAACTACTGCAACAGTTACTTTGGTATGCTTTAGAACCTATGTTTCCAAGTCCAATTGAATCATTTACATTTTTATTTGTTATAACACTATCTTTAGATCTAGCTTGGTCAATTAGCTCTGCTGCGATTTCGTAAAATAATCTTTCAACGTTGTCAGCCTGTTTTGCAGACGTTTCTAGAAAGTACATATCGTGCTGCTTTGCAAATTCTTCTCCAATACTTGTTGGGATTTCCCGATCATCACGATCCGTCTTGTTGCCAACTAGAATTTTTAGAACTTTAGAGTTAGCATATTCTTGAATTTCCCGTAACCAATCTGGTAAACAATCAAATGTTGGTTGACAACTTATATCATAGACGAGTATAAGTGCATGTGCCGACCGATAGTAACTTTGTGTTATAGAACGAAACCGCTCCTGTCCAGCTGTATCCCATATCTGTAACTATATTAAATTCAAATAAGCATCAGTTCAACAGTCATGTTTTTTTTTATTTCAATATAATTTGCAATTCATATAATTATTCAGATAATAGTACTGTAACAATAATAATCGAAAGTTTCATCAATTAAAAAATGTTTATTGACAAAACTTACTCTCGTGAAACAAGATAGTTTTATTAAAATATAAATCTAATAGCGCTACGACAGTGATAGATGGACATTAGGGTGGTTCAGACATATATGAAAAAAATTAAAGTTGTTTCAAACTTCGCTCCCCGGGCACCAAAAGTTTCGTATTGGTGCCAATAAAAACCACATAAAATTTGGTCAGTTTCAGAAAACATTTGATGGACCCGCCACCCTTTTGAAAACTGGAAAATGGTCCTCAATCTATCAAAAATCATTAATATCTCCCCGACGCTGCCCCCTAGAGGAATCAAATCTATGGCAAGGTCCCATTATTTTTCCTTCTCCAACATTTTTTCTGAACACACTTACCACCTATCGCAACCCCTTAGGGGTGCTCCCCTGCAAAAATTACATTCTTGTGAAATTATGAAATTGACTTCCCCCTCTTCTCAGATGCCTCAGAAGGGGTAAAACTCAAGACGAACTCGTATTATTTTTACTTTCCCAAACTTTTCTCTGTACACATCTACCCCCTATCTGCCACCCTTTTGGGGGTCCCCCTACAAAAAACACAAAAAATTTCGAAAAATAGTTCATAGCTCCCCCGGAGTGACCCAAAAAGGGTTGATATGTATGACTAAGTCCTATTATATTTTTTTTTCCAATATTTTTCCCGAACATACCTACCGTCTATCTGCCACCCTTTTGGGGGTCCCCCTACAAAAAACACAAAAAATTAAAAAAATTTCTAAAAATAGTTCATAGCTTTCCCTGAGTGAACCGGTAGAGTGGTCTAATGTATTACCAGGTCCTCCCTACATTTTTCCGAACATACTTACCCCCTATCATAACCCCTTTGGAGGATCCCTTTGAAAAAATTAAAAAAGTTTCGAAAAATAATTCATATCAGTACTAGGTTGTATTATATTTATTTATATTGCGTTCATTGTTTATATTAACTGGCTCTTTTCACAAAAAAGGATACTTTTTGCGATATACTACCACGATTTGTAGTATTAGCGGTTTTTGTTCTCCATCATTTGGCAAAATTTGGTTGTAGTCTTTCATAAACGCACCACCTCTTTCAGCGGTGTCATTTACAACAGCTAAGTCTTTGCAAAAAGAGAGCACATCTCTGATCTCATCATCAGATTCCCATGATTATTGAACATTCTATATTCAATTCAAACAAAACAAAAAAGTTTCAGGGTGCAGCCAAAATCAGCAGCTCTATTGGTGAAAATATTTCAATGGCAGTATATAATGTATTACTACAATGGAATATAGTCGATGATATTGCAGCTACGGGCTTTGATACGACTCCCAGTGATACAGGCGAAAGATCTGGAGCATGTATTGCAGAACCGACTAGAACGTAAACCAATAAATCTTCCATGCTGCCATCATATATGTAAATGAAATTGTACTTCGAAGTGTTTTTGATATAAAGCTTGGTTTGAGTACTAAGTACTATTAAGGTTACCATTTTTGAAAGGTTTTTAAATGAGTGGAATAAATTAGATCAAAAATCCTATAAAAGCGGCCTGGAAGATAATTTCGTGCGATCAAACGATGAATGCGATGATATACATATGTATATGAAGCTTCTGTTATCAAAACCGTAGCAGAGATGATTATAAGGAGTTTTTAGAGCTAGCACTAATATTTCTTGGTGCAGGGGGAGTGCGAAATTCTTTTAGCCTGGGGCAATGAGCCATGCGCGGTTGACATACAATCTCTTAATTTTTATGTTTCGTGATCAATTCATTTTGGCTGCATAGCGATTAAATGGAGTCCGAGATACATATTTGTATTATATAATACTAAAATATATTCGAGTATGGCTTGGATGTAGCACTGCTGTGGAAGCTCCATTTATTGATTATTCCTTCGTAAGAGACTCGATTGCATATGAAAATATTGATCCAACCATTTTCATGATAATACAGAAAAATTTAAAAATCATTTGTGGTATTTGGTAGAGGAAATAGTATCTCTCGCATTTTTTGATTGTAGAGTATCTTATGCAGAAAATGGAAAAACAGTTGAACTTCTCAAATTCTTGCATCCCGTCGTGAAATTGACAAACGGCGGGAACATCGAAAACGTCAAAATTTTACTAAACCACAGTCTAAGTTACTTTGTTTCACACAGAACCAAAAACTTTTTTGTTTTCCTTGAATTGAATACAGAATTTTCAATAATCATGGGAATCTGATGATGAGATCAGAGATGTGCTCTCTTTTTGCAAAGACTTAGCTGTTGTAAATGACACCGCTGAAAGAGGTGGTGCGTTTATGAAAGACTACAACCAAATTTTGCCAAATGATGGAGAACAAAAACAGCTAATACTACAAATCGTGGTAGTATATCGCAAAAAGTATCCTTTTTTGTGAAAAGAGCCAGTTAATATAAACAATGAACGCAATATAAATAAATATAATACAACCTAGTACTGATATGAATTATTTTTCGAAACTTTTTTCATTTTTTCAAAGGGATCCTCCAAAGGGGTTATGATAGGGGGTAAGTATGTTCGGAAAAATGTAGGGAGGACCTGGTAATACATTAGACCACTCTACGGGTCACTCAGGGAAAGCTGTGAACTGTTTTTAGAAATTTTTTTAATTTTTTGTGTTTTTTGTAGGGGGACCCCCAAAAGGGCGGCAGATAGACGGTAGGTATTTTCGGGAAAAATATTGGAAAAAAAAATATAATAGGACTTAGTGATACATATCAACACTTTTTGGGTCACTCCGGGGGAGCTAAGAACTATTTTTCGAAATTTTTGTGTTTTTTGTAGGGGGACCCCCAAAAGGGTGGCAGATAGGGGGTAAATGTGTACAGGGAAAAGTTTGGGAGAGTAAAAATAATGCGATTTCGTCTTCGTTTTACCCCTTCTGAGGCATCTGAGAAGAGGGGGAAGTCAATTTCATAATTTCACAAGAATGTAATTTTTGCAGGGAAGCACCCCTAAGGGGTTGTGATAGGGGGTAAGTATGTTCAGGAGAAATGTTGGAGAAGGAAAAATAATGGGACCTTGTCATACATTTGATCCCTCTAGGGGGCAGCGTCGGAGAGATATTAATGATTTTTGATAGATTGAGGACCATTTCCCAGTTTTCAAAAGGGTGGCGGGTCCATCAAATGTTTTCTGAAATTGACCAAATTTTACGTGGTTCTTATTGGCACCAATACGAAACTTTTGGTGCCCGGGGAGCGAAGTTTGGAGCAATTTTAATATTTTGAACCACCCTAATGGACATACTAGTGTTGTGGTGTCATGCTGGATACACTATGGGATGTAAATTTAACCCGCGGCCGATGGGCGCCCTCTTACCATAGCGTTTATGTAGAATTACTGTAACTACCGGAGACGAAGTTCAGCATACTAAAGGACGTAAGTCCCGACCAAAGGCATCCCACTTGCCAAGCTTACACGGAATGAAATTGATATCTTCATTATCTTACTTTGCTTACCACAGTAATTTCGCATAAAAGTTAAGGTAAGTGGGAGATCTTCTGCCAACAACACTGACTTCGATAGCCATAGTGCTTTTGCACTTCAAATTCCATTGCATTGTATACCGTGCAATAAATAAAATAATTTTTTCTTAAAGTGCTAAGTAATAAAAATGTTTTAGGAAAGTTTAACACACTTTTTATTTTGGTCAGCAATATTAAAAAATAATTAATATAATTAAAGCTTTTTGTGTGGCAAAATGAAAAAATTTAACCCCTTTTTTATTTTGCTCATTATAAAAAAAATTAAGAGTATATAACAAAATCATTAAATTCTGAAATTTTTCAATTCCTACCGGGTCCCCGGTTTTGACATGAAAATCCGGTGAACCCCTGCTAATTAGGTATGTATAGTACTTTGCTTCTATATAAACCATAAAAACTGATACAGGTATTTTAAGTGAAAGTAGCTACAAAAAAGAATTTAAGCATACAAATTTGGCGGTGTTTGCTACTTCAGTTTTAAAAATTTCCATTGACGTACAGCTCCGTGCAACTAATTAGGGACAGTAGTTTTTAATTTATATAAAGACATATGCAATTTGAAATACGTAACAAATTCCGCAGTATCAATACTTTTTTAAAAGTTGAACTTTGATACTTTAAAACTACAACGCAGACATTATTTTTTTTACCGTTATTCGTGTGAAATGAAGACATTCGATATTTTGTTAAGGAGTAGATCGTGCAACTAATTAGGGACAGTGGCAAAATATAACTTTTATTAATTCAAAAAATTAAGAATTACGCAACCGTAAGAAGAGGATTGAGTTTGCCAAAAAGTGTCGTCATTGGAATGCAAAGGAACGGAAAAATGTTGCTTTCTGACGAAATTAAAATAAATAGAGTGTCACCCGATAGGAAAACAACACTTTTCCGTTCCTTTGCATTCCAATGACGACACTTTTTGGCAAACTCAATCCTCTTCTTACGGTTGCGTTCAAATAATAGGGGCTTCTTCCGAGAAATCCGTCCAAAAAGTCCAACTTCACGGAAAAATCTATTAATTGTGTCCCATCGTCGTTTGCGGATTTTTTTTGGACTCACAGACAGTGATCACAGACAGGGTATCTTCTCGAGCAGATGTTATGCAGCTTTTTTTGATTTCATTGCACGTTTCCTAGAGTCGAATATTTTTTTAAATATTGTAGCACACTGCCTACCATGGTTTTTGAAACTTCTAAGGCATCTGCGATTTGTCGACAAGAGCTTCCATCTTGATCCATCTATAACATGTTTTTTCGTGTGCTGACGTCACAAAATTTTTTTCTAACTACTTTTAACTACCAAAAATAACTTTTATAATTACTAGTAACCATAAACAATATATAACAAACCTCTTCTTCTTCGGTTCGAAATAGGATAAAACAAATTTAAAAATTAATTAACAATTTTTATCTTTAACCCCAGTTTTAAAGTGAAATTTGACTTTTCATATTTGGTTTTTTTGCGAAAATCAAATAGGACGCCCCCTGAATCGATTCGAAATAGGGTAAAACATTTTTTAAATTAATCTAAAATTTTTATCTTTAAACCCTACGGACCATATTTCAAAGTGAAATTTGAACTAAGCCGCCATTTTTTTTAAACTATTTTTTCTTGAGTGGCTTTTAATTTTAAATAAGAATATATTAAAAAAAGTATCATTTGGATCTAGTTTTGGAGATAAAGTCATGGGAAGTTGCGGAGATAGCTTTTCTTAAAATCATTTTAAGTTGGAAACTACTGAACAGATTTTACATATATTGATGTCATATGGAAGGTCATTTTACTGTCTATAAGATTTATGCATAAAAATTTTAAATTATTTCCATTTTTTTTTTAAATAAATGTTATTTTCTATAAAAATTGTAATGCTAATCTGTAATTTTATTAACATATTATGATAGCCAATTAAATGACTTTAATTCCATATGACATCAATATATTTAAGATCTGTTCAGGAGTTTCCAACTTATAATGATTTTTAGAAAAGCCATATCTGTAATTTCCTATGACTATATCTCGAAAACTAGAACCGAACGATATTTTTTTTTACTATATTATTTCTTGAAATTAAAAGCTACTGTAAGGAAATTCTCTGCCGGGGTTAAGCTCGCCGGATGTCCAGGCGTTCTTAAAAATCAGAACCACTTGTTTAAAATTCAAATTGTTCTTAATTTATTTAAACACGAACAAGCCGCAAAATCTTTCTCTTATTGTACGAAATCAGAAAAAAAACACACCTTAAATTGATTTTGCAAAATTTGTTTTTAAAAGAAAAACCTTTAATTTTTATTTATAAGTTAAAAACAACATGAATGCATTTCGACCAGTCTGATGGTCATCTTCTGCAACACGATTGAAAACAAAATCACATAAACAAAGAATCTCGACGAAAAGCGAACAATATTACATATGTTAAAAACAAAAAAAAAACCTTACATACATAATACATTGTTCTTAATCTTTTATTTTTTTTTGTCTTTACAATATATTTATTTATTTCAGGGACTCCTTTGGTGCGAAATATTACTCTGCTTGTCTTGGTTTTGCTTCGTTTGAAAGTTGAAGTCTTCGGGTTTCTTCGTGTGTATGTGGTACTAGACCTGTGTTTCTCTGGAGTGATCCGTCGCACGAAATATTTCTCTGCTTGGCTTGGTTTTGCTTCGTTTGAAAGTTGAAGCCTTCGGGTTTCTTCGGGACTTCTACGCGTCCGCACCTTTGACGAGAAACTTCCCTTTCGCCAAAAAGGGTTTGGAAAATCTGCAAGCGCTGCCCTCACTCAGGCTCGTCCGAGCCTTAGACCGGCCAACCGAAATCGGCACAGGAAAACTTTGAAATAAAGTTAAAGCCGCAGGGGTGACACACACAATTAACAATAGTTCAAAGATTTCCTTGGTGGTACTAATCGTCGACTTCTCAGAAAAGGGCTTCTCCAGTCTTTCCAGAAAGGACTTCTAAAGAAGCCTCAGCGGATAGGAAACACTTTGGACAGATGTCAAAGCCGTAGGGGTGACACATACAATTAACAAACGGCCAAAGTATTTCCCCTTGAAAGAGCTCTTGAAATCCGATTCTTACCCTGGAGAACACTATACTTACCAGTAATCCAAGCCTTGGTGGTTCCGGTTCTGCCTTCTCGCTGTTGGTTTGGACACGTAGAATCTCCGATGCTTGCTTTCGTTTTTCCTGCCAGGCTGTGTCGTACTTGTCAAATTGTTCACTTTCACTTGATGTATGGTTATTCCTGTGTGCCGCACACTCACTTGCTAAACGTCTGCTTCTCTTGCTGATCACTCACTTACTGTCTCTTAGTATGCTTGCTCCTTCTTTATATCATCATTCTTCGCTACATGGCTTACGGCACAATCGGTTTACGTTGCGTGTGCAACATCGAACACGTTTGCTCACATGATCGAACCAGCGCACGTGTTGCGTTATTTACGATGCGTTTTGTTGTGCTGCCGTTGTTGTCATGCAGTTTTTATGCTGTTACTCTGTTGGGCTATTGCTTTGTTGTTTTAATTTTATAGTTGCTGGCTGTTGTTTTGGAACTATTGCGATGTTGGGCTATTGTTTTGTTGTTTGGATATTTGGGTGGCCTGTTTTTGTGCTGTTGTTTTGAGGTGAATGTACCTTGCCAAAAAATTATGTGAGACAAAATTTGAAATGGAATATTTGTCCTCACACTACTTAAGAAAACTAATTTAAAAAAATGGCGGGTTAGGACAGATTTCATTTTGAAATAGGGTCCGTAGGGGTTAAAGATAAAAATTTAAAACTATTTTTTTAAATTTTTTTACCCTATTTCGAATCAATTGAGGGGGCGCACAGTGGGAAATTTTTTAATGTTTTTGGACAAAAATCCGTCTACAATGCAATTATTAATGGATTTGAAATTTTTTTTTCTTAAAATAATCGTTAAGTACCACCCGATGTGTGAGTAATGCCCAAATTTTTGAGAACGTTCAACATAACCTCAAAAAATCCTATAAATATATGAAATTCGTGTATTTTACTTAGGAGGTTTTTCGAAAAATAAAAAGATATTTTTTTAAAATTTTTTTTGAAGTTGCATTTTATCTTAGACCAAAACTTATTTTACATTATTAAAGTATAACTGTTCAAGATTTATCTCTGAAATTTTGGTCCAAAAATATTTGTCAATAAGTTAGAAAAGTGCAATGCCGTGAACGACCTCAAAATTTGCTGTGAGTAAGATATCTGGAGAAAAAAGAAAATTAAATTTTTTTCGGTTAAGCAAATAGTTAAAGGGCGTTTGATCGTTGATTTTTGAAAAATATTAATTTTTGACAAAATGGCGGGCGTACAAAGAAAATTTTCATTTTTTGTGCACAAACTTGAGAAACTTGAGGTCGTTTTAGGCTATAAATCAAAAAATATGTATCCAAAAAAAAAATCGAACGATCAAACGCTCCCTAACTATTTGCTTAACCGAAAAAAATTTAATTTTCTTTTTTCGGATGAACCAGTCTCCAGATATATTGCTCACCGCAAATTTTGAGGTAAATATATTTATAGGATTTTTTGAGGTCATGTTGAACGTTTTCAAAAATTTGGGCAGTCCTCGCACATCGGGTGGTACCTAACGATTATTTAAAAAGAAAAATTTTTCAAATCCATTAAAAATTGCGTTGTAGACGGCTTTTTGTCCAAAAACATTAAAAAATTTCCCACTGTGGGGGTCCCATTTGATTTTCGCAAAAAAGTACTCTTAAGAACCACCCCAATGTACAAATGTATATAAGAAAATTGAAGCTTGTTGCTTCACTAAAAAAATTATTTTATAATACAGAAATTGGAAATATAACTGCCGCAAATCAAGTAATGCAGGCAAAAATTTCAAAAAATTCTTAGTTTAGTGACTGTTAAGTTTATCTTTGCTAAATACTATTTCGACAACAATTTATGTTATGTAGCGTCACAAAGGTTTTTTTTATTTTCCTTATTATGAACACAATAACTTTCAAGTTACGCCTAAAAGTTTCAACACCAAAGTGAATTTGTTTGAATGCGAGAATTTTTTGCGAACCTAGGGTTAAAAACGCCACACTTGCTAAAGGTTAACCACTGTTTTGCAGCGCTTGTTCGAACCTATCCTACGAGGGCAGGTCAATAAGTCTTTAGAAAAATATAGAAAAACATTTTTATTTGGGTATTTTTTTTTTGAGTTTTCAACATAGTTTCTGTCTTGCTCAATAGACTTTGACAAACGTTCCTCCAACTTTTTTAAGACTTCAGAAAATTAGGATTGTGGTAGTTTCTCAAAATAAACATTTGTGTGTGCGATGACCTCTTCATTTGACGTAAACCGTTGTGGTGTATCCATGTTTCATCCACAGTTTTTAGTATGCGCAGAGATTCATATGGGTTGCGACGCATGTGCTCCAAAAGTGTCTTAGAAGAGACCACGCGGTTTCGTTTATTCTCAGCTGAGAGCAAACGCGGCAGCCATCTCGCAGATATTTTTTTCATATCCAATTTATTATGCAAAATTGAAATGATGGTATCTTATGAAACCCCTGTGGCCTTAACTATTTTGCGCAATTTTATCCTTTGGTCAATTAACACGATATCGTGGATTTTTTCGATCATTTCCGGAGTACTCACGTCTACGGGACGTCCTGAAGGATGTTCGTCTGTTGTTGATGTACGGCCACTTTTAAATTCATTTATCCAATTATAAACTATTGCAAATACAGCGGTAGATGTGCCATAAACTGAGTTCAACTCATCTTTTATTTCTTTTGCTGTTAAGCCTTTTAAATAGAAATGTTTAATCACCGCTCTAAACTCACTTTTTTCCATTTTTTTAAACAAACAAAAGTTATTTACTTAAGCTGACAATAAAAACATAACCACTCAATGAATATGGCTGCTTTGACAGATTCCTAGTGAGGAATGATACTTACTAAAAACATACCATTTGCGACGCTATGAGCTTAATCTCTTAGATTTTCTAAGGACTTATTGACCTGTCCTCGTAGTATTTTGAGAAATTTTGCTGAATTACCTTAAATAACTCAATCAGTATAGCATTCGGTATAAGTTTACATTAGGAGCCTTAATCAACGCCGCACAGTGGATGGATTTGTATGGAACGGCGGCCATAAATAGTAATAATTGCGCTAGACTCTTGAAATTTGGTACAGATGTTTTTAAGGTAAAAAGAACAAAAATTGGTGATTTTTAAAAAAATCGGTTCAAGGACACGCCTACCTCCCATACAAAGGTGGGATGTGGTTGTGGCTTTTTTTTAAAATTGGTATCAATATTCATTAATTTGGCCATGCTGATTTCAAAAATGTTATCAATTTTTCAATATCTTTTATAGTTTTAAAGTTATTAGAGAAAAATCAAAAAACGGTGGCCATAAACAGTAAGAATAGCCCCAGAGTTTTGAAATTTGGCACAGACGTTTTTTAGGTTAAATCAACAAAAATTTATGAATATGAAAAAATCGGTCCACGTACACGCCTACCGCCCATACAAAGGTAGGATGTGATTGAGACTTTTTTTCAAAATTGGTATCAATTTTCATTAATTTGGCAATGCTGATTTTGAAAATGTTACAAATTGTGCGATATCTTTTATAGTTTTCAAGTTATTAAAGACAAACTGAAAATTCAATAAAAAAACCTAATTTGAAAAATTGATAAAGTAAAGACAGCAATGTTTTTTTTAAAATTTATTTTAATCCTCTTCTTCATAGACTTCAAGCATTTATTGTGCCTCTGGTTATAACTATACAACTATATATTTTTTATCTCGATTTATTCGAATTTGGCTGATAAGAGGATCAGACGAAATCAGTAGTGCAAAACATCTTCGTTGTTTGCTACTCTAGAACAACACCTGCTGTTGTGCAACCTCGCGTTTTTAAAAACTTTATTTGATGCTTACTGAGCTTCTTTAGAAAGACGTTCAATTGGAACTTGCATAATTTGACTTCCATGCTTTAGAACTTTGTGCACGGAAGGAGGCATTTTATACCAATTTTAGTCCTTTTATCAGTAAAGACTTGATATAACGAAGTCCCACAGAAACAGATATTTCGCCGCTAAGAGCTGATGACTTTATAACCGAATCTCTTTATAGTCGAATATTAAGAAGTAGGGTTACAAGTAAAGTAAAGCCAACTAAAGTAACGCACGGTTGCTAAATGCAGAATCGTCTTAACTGGGTTCTACTGTATTTGTTTTGATAAAATAACTGTAATATATTAATAGCAAAAGCAATGTTCGGTCGCAATGACTTTTGAAACACTGTACGTTTAGTTTCTAATGAAAACACAAGTTTTTTCTGAACATAAGCTTCTACAATTTATAAAATTGTTGTAAAGCATTGCAAAATGCGAAGATACACAAATATTTTTTCCTTCAAATATTGCAATAGAAAAAAATTCATTAAAAAAAAGTTATGAATATGCGCAGCTTTTTATTTTTTTATTTTGTTAACCATACCTTCGCATATAACATTTAAAAAAATTTTTTTAAATTTGGAGATATACTTTTGTGTTTTTTGCTGTTAAATATTGCAAAATTTTTGAATTATGACTTTTTCAGCCCTAATTTTTAAAGAATCAGCATAATTCACACATAAAATATAAGACTTCAAGCAAACAATTTTTAAATAGTACAATTCATGAACTTTTTTCCAGTATGCAATTTTGGAAAATTTCGATACAAACAAATTAGTGAAAGCATTTAATAAAAGTCGATATATTTTGTTCCTTCTAAGACTACATTAGGAAAAACCTGATAAAAAAAAATGTTATGAATATGCGCAGCTTTTTATTTTTTTATTTTGTTAACCATATCTTCGCACATAATATATAAAAAAATTTTTTAGATCTGGAGATATACTTTTGTGTTTTTTTCTGTTAAAAGTCTTAAAATTTTTCACTTTTACCATTTTTCATTCTAATTTTTGAAAATTCCGTAAAATTCATATAAGGCCGCTAAAAAAAAACTAAATTAATTTTTATAAAGTAGAAACAATGTACAATATGCTACATTATTGCATTGTGTTTCAAACAATTTAACTAGAGCACACTATCTAACAGTTGCTTATATAATAAAATTCATAGAAAATTTTTGGAGTACAAAGTTCAACTTTGAGCTCACTGTGTCGCTAAATCCAAAACAAATTTAAAACTTTTATAGTTTTTTTTTCATCCCCTAAGTATTAACTGACGATTGTACTACAAAATTTTTCAATTCCAAGTACTTTCAAATTCTTCCTATTTATGGCCACAAAATTCCACTGTGCGCCGTGTCGTGTGCACTCCTAACACACTCCATTGCACAAGTAAAAGTTGATCTTGGCCGCTCCTTATACGAACAGAAACACCATAACGATTAATTAAATTTTGCAGACATAAAATAGCTGGATCATTGTGAAATGCCTTGGTTAGTTCCCGATGTATTACTCTGACTGTCAAACATAGAGTTCTACCCATTTTTTTCATGTCGGCGAGGTATAGCTACTTGGACGAAAATAATAAATTTCTGAACACGAAAACTGAAAAACAAAAAACGTGAATCTACCGATCGGCAGCTGGCTCCTTAACGCACAGTGCTTGCTGCAGTATGACAAAGATAAGAAAATCAAAGTTAATATTTTGAAAATCTAAGCAACTGTGCAATTTCTAATTAACAAACTTCGTAGCGGTAATTTTTTTTTAATGCTTCTATATAAGCATCAAAATTGCATATATGAATTGAAGTAGTTAGTCCATAGTAAGGAGGGAGTTTAAAAGTTAAAAAGTTAAAAATAAAATCTCATCAATCGCTGACTTTTGTGAACCTGATACCCATATCTATTAAGTATTTTCCGATGAAACGAGTATCTTTGCAGCCTGGAGCTCAAGCCTTGGAATGGCTATATCTTGAATTCCCGCTATGAACATAACATTAAATTCAGCCTCGCAGGAAATGCGCGAATATACAACAGCTGGAAGCGCGCCTTCACTTGCAACGGCATATAAGTGGGATATTAGACAGTGAATTTGTAAAATTCAGATTATATTTCTGTTGGATGACTATTTTAGACTTAATAGCTACAGTAAAAGCAAAATTGGAACAATGTTAGGCAGTTTCAAACTTACAAGTATTTAAAATAAACTGATTTGAAAAAAGTTTTTGATTTTTAAGCCTTTGTTCCTTTTACTTTAATACAAAATTAATAAATAAATTTAAAATGTGTACAATAATTAATTTTTTGTAACAACGCAAAAAAACACATGTATCCATTTTTGCACGTCTGTATTGTTTTTTGTTTTGAAGCTGTTAGTTTCCCGTTATTTATTTCACTGAACATTTTTGTGGTAAGCTTCTTTCTTGTTAGTATTCAGTTAGAAACTAGCAAATAACTGCAAGTTAATAATTCAGTGTTCCATATTTAAGAAAAAAAAAGAGTAATCTAAATATATGAAAAAAACATATTCCTTGCAGAATTTTGTCGCGCTTTGACTTTTTTTCAAACAAAAAACAATACAGACGTGCAAAAATGGATACATGTGTTTTATTGCGTTTTTGCAAAAAATTAACTATTGAATACATTTTAAAAAATCAGATAAATTTTGACAATAGGGCAAACAACTTAAAACGTTTTGCTTAGAAGCTATGAAACTAAATTGCACACAAATATAACAAATAGTTCGGTCTAGCAACAAAAAAAAAATGGACGTAACAACTTCCATACTAGCATAAGCTTGAAAACACTTTACAAGGAGCTATTTAAGTAAACGTTGTCAAATGTAATGTGAGTACATTAAGTCAAACCACGTAGCGTGGTAGAAGAAATACCCTTTTAATAAAAATTGACGTTTACGCGAACTTTTACTGTTAATGCAGTGTAGGGAATTTAATTTTATGCGAGACCAAAGATTACACTCTTGCCAGTTTTAATTCATTTCTGGTTTTTGGGAAAAATGGGGACAATTTTCCATTTTCGTGAACTTGTATCAAAGACATGAATTGCTTTGAAGCTTTTCTGAGTACACAAAACTAAAGTATTGAGCTTTCTCTTTTTTTCGGAAAAAATAAGGATCTGCTAAAAGTCTTAAAAACAACATATTAAGTGACCCGAAAGCATATTCCGTTTATAGATAAAATATTTCCAGAATCAAAGAGCCAATAACAATTATGGGATTCATTAAATGGCAATAAAAGTCTAAGTCTAACTGTATGATTGAAATTTATAGTAAATTGGGTGTGCGTCGTTGTCATTATTTCCTGAGTTTCGAAATATTTGTATTCAAGGAAGCGGAGGCAACGATTTCTAAAACATGACCAAATCACTATATTTTCGTGTTGCACTAAGTTAACTTATTCTTATTATCTTAATTTTTATTTTAATAACTTATATACATACATTTTACATACTTTTATTTTTTCGCCTTCAACTTCTACAGTTTTAATCATAAAGTCAACACCAATCGTAGCGCCTTGTCCTGGCGGAAACAACCCTTGTGTAAATCGCCGAACGAGACATGTTTTTCCCACGCCTGCATTGCCAACCAAAACAATTTTAAATAAAAATTTATAATCCTCCATAGTTGATTTTCTGTGTGAAGAAAATAATTTTGATATTATAAATTTCGTTGATTTAAATAAAGTTACTAAATATTTCACAAGAGCCAGTTTAAATAAAACAAAAAAGTTTTGTATCTCCAATAAACTTAATATGCTAGTAGGATTAGACATTTAAATCGCAAAGCTTGATTTTTTAATATGTTGTTAGGATAATTAAGATTCGTGTAAGCCCAAGTTTGCAGCTTCGAGAAACCTATGCTTGCTGCGTAGAACGTGAAAAACTGCACCAAGATGAAAACATACAAACACAACAAACAATATTAAAAACGCTCAATATTTTGTTGTTTTTTTTTTTTTTTTTCGAGGTTTCTGACTTATCACGTTCGTATTCGGAGACTGTAGAAAGTTGCTTGAATATGTTTTCTATCGCCTGTCGCTTTGTCTGAAAGCGGAAGATCGTCTTCATCTTTGTCGATTAAAGTTTTATCAGAGCACGGAGTTCATCACGCTGAACATTTTAGCCCAGTACTCCGACAAGTGCAAGGTCCTGTATATCCCTTCTGGCACTTGCATGAGAACGATTTGAGAAGGATTGGTGGGCTGGTTCGCTTAATGTTATTATTGGTATTAGGCCATAGGAGCTCTACGACCAACCCCACTATATGACATCATTCTCCAACCCCAACCACTTTTGAAAGGAAGCAGCCTCTTTGGTTGGGGCAAAAGTTCTGGACTTACCTTCGCAGTGGCTGCTGATTTGACGAACAAGCGGAACCGAAAGTTGTTTAGAATGTCGATGGATGCGTCCTCTCCATACGGAGCGACCGGCACTCATTTCATGGAAAGTATTTTTGCCACCTTAGGTGTGAACATTAACATCAGCGTTGTCAAAGGTGTTGATCCACATGCCCGCAGAACAACTGAACTTGAAGCATTGCCTCACTATAACTACAAGAAAATCCCATTATTAGCCCCAGATTAAAAATATGTTTTAACCTATTTCCTGTGTAGGTATCAGGTAAGCTAGAGACTATGGAATGACAGAATTAATTTCTAGCAAAAACTCAGACGGAGGATATTCAGTTGCATTACAAACTTAAGGGGGGTAGGATTTTGCCAAATTTTGTATTTTTTTTTTCATTTTTCTGGTTTTATTTAATAGTATAACTCTTCAAAAGTATCCTGTTGAAATTTGAGGTCGATTGGAGTAAAACTGACGAAGATACAGTGACTTGAGTCTCGATGATTCTGTGTAAGTAAAGGGTTTTTCAATGGGGACGCTACAAAGGAGACCAATAGGGACAGCAAACGACGCCATATTTTTTCCCGCTTTTTTGACATTTCTCTTCAGTAAGGTTTGCCATTTCATCATGGAAAGATATACGATCCAACAACGAGTCGAAATTATTAAAATTTACTACCGAAATTCGGGGTCAGTGGCCTCAATTTTAAGAGCGCTACGTCCAATTTATGGTCGTCATAATCGTCCTGTCAGATCAACAATTGAGCGTCTAGTGGAAAAATTTGAATCCACAGGCACAGTACAAATTGTTCCCGTGCCAGTGAGACAAAGAAGTGACCTTAGTGTCGAGAATATTGCTGCCGCTAGCGCATCAATTGAGGAAGATCCAAATCAGTCTCTCACACGTCGTTCTCAAACGTTGGGCATCTCTGTGACGTCGTTGTGGCGAATTTTGCGAAAAGATCTTGGCCTAAATCCTTAAAAGATCAAATTGACGCAAGAACTGAAGCCGCTTGACCACCAGAATCATCGTATGTTCGTGAATTGGGCTGAGCAGCAACTTGAAAATGATCCGGATTTTCATCGAAAAATCATCTTCAGCGATGAAGCTCATTTCTGGCTGAATGGCTTCGTCAATAAGCAAAATATGCGTTATTGGTCAGGCAGCAATCCACACGTACTCCATGAGTCAACATTGCATCCCGAAAAAATTACGGTTTGGTGCGGTTTATGAGCCGGCGGCGTCATTGGGCCGTACTTCTTCCGTGATGATCAAGACCGGCACGTTACTGTGAATGGGAATCGCTACCGCTCAATGATAACCGAATATTTTTGGCCCAACTTGGATGATATGAACTTGGACAATATGTGGTTCTGTAACGAAAACTTTTTCTTACTTATTTTTTTTTTCTACTTGACCTACAGTTGTGGCAACAGTCAGCACGTACTGGTGCGGCTTAGCTCGTCAGCAACCGGGGTGGGGTGTTGCTGCTCAACTGTAGCGCTATCTCGTTAACAAAAAAATTCTACGTGCTTTACAAACCGAAATATTAAAAAAAAAACTGTCTATGGAAAATGAATAAAAAAAAAATCGGAAACTATCTACACTGGCCTATCTCACAAAACCCAACACATTAACGATCTGATGTTGTGATCGTGTGCCCGCCCATCCTTGTGTTCCAGATATAAAACCTCTATCTGTATTTTGTTTTCTGAGAACACCCACTAAATAAATCTCACCTTGTTACCTTAGGTCACATTGCCTTATTTCACTTCATTTCTCTACGTTTTAAACTAACCAAAACTCAATTTTTGTTTCTCTGTTTACATTAGTTTCTTTTATTTGTACTAATCTCAAAACAATTAAACAAAAAATAAAGATCAAACGATAAAGAGATGTTATCTGAGTGACGATTTTTCTCAAAATATTTAAATTTTCAGTATAATTTTAAAGTATGTTTTGTGGTCGTTGCTTGGCATGCTTGACCGGCCTATTTGCTCGTCGGATCGGGGAGGTTCTTTGACCAAAACTTACATACTGATCCACATCAGAAAGAAAAAAAAATTTAATTCATACCAAGACTTTATTCAAAACTTTTTTTAACTAATATGCAGACGGACAGATATGATACTTAGCCAAATGGAATAGCTGCGCGAAATATTTATATATTTTTTTTTTGCGCTGAGCACTGAATTTCCCACCCTTACACTGTGTTAAACAAAAACACAACACCTTGGCTATCATGGTGCTCTAAATGTTTTTATGACAGCCCCTATGATTAGCCTCCGTTGTTTAAATTACCATAACCGCAAGTTTAGTCAGCCACATTCCCTTAAATATTCACGTTAAACTTTCATTTTAAGTTATAGGCAAACAATTCATTTATTTTCTTCTTTTTTTCTTACAAAATTTTGATTCATGAGTATGAATTTTTGTTTCTATTTAAATTAGCGACAATATTGTTGTTGACTTATATTACTAAATAGAAATTTAAATATAGATAAATTTAAGAGAATTTATCAAAAAAATTTAATTACAAAGTTAGAACAAAAAAAAAATAAAAATATGGAAAAGACGAAAGGAGAAAAATGCAAAATTAAAGATTGTCAGCGCATGAACGCCATTGAATCAGAACTAGATTTAAAGAAAAACGAAATCTGATAAGAGAATTTAAATTGAATTATTCTTTCTTACACAACACCTTTTTTTGTTTTGTATTAAACCACACTATTAATGACAAATATATAAGTAATTTATATTAAAAAAAAATAGCAACTTACATTTTATCATTTGCAGCGACGACGTTGGTACCAGCGACGACGATGACCTTATTATTGGTGTAAAAAAAAATTCATCTTAGCAAAAAAAAAGAATTTATGAAAATAAACTTTGCATTTAACTTAACATAGTTTTAATTAAAGAGATGAAGGAAATTAAGTTGAAAAATTTTTTTATCTTAATTGAACATTAATTTTGAAACTCAAGTACTAAGTTATCTGAAGATTTCAATTTGACTTACGTATTATAATAAAAAAAAAGGAAATTCAATATGACTTAAAATTTAGATTAAATTTACGATTAATTTTAAACTCTTTCTTTTAATTTCACAAAAAGGTAAAACAAAGCTTACAACTGTGATGATTATAAAATAAAAAAAAAATTATGTCATGTCTGGTAGTAAACCTGGAATATCCGGTGGGTCAAATCAGGTTGAAATTGGTTGAGTCAGGTAAAATTAGATGTCGAATCTGGTGTTATTAAAAGCAGAGATTGGTGTGGCCAAATTCGAGATGCGTGGCATTCCCGTTGTGGATTGTCTAAATCGAGACTCAGGACGTTGTGTCTTATCCTTTGTGTGGCCAAAACTGAGAATCCCAAGGCTTTATTTTGATACTCCAATAGTTCAGGAGATTTCAAGTTAATGAAATGCCATAAATCAAAGGCATATAAATATATATTCTCACACGCGTTTTAAATACAAAAATTGGCTTTTTAAGAATCGACTGTACTTGACTTTTTCTTTTTCGAAATGTATATGGAATTTAATTAAAACGATGTTACTCAGGTCACAACTGCCTCCAAAGTGAACGAGAAGCTCATTAGAACATTTGCTTTTAGTTTCGAAATGATTTGCATAGCAGCTATAAAGAGAGCAGATTACAACGGCATAGTCGCGTGTTTGTTATTCCCAAATAGTGGAATCTTTACAATTTGACCAGCGCTAACGACAATGCAACCACTTACGCACTATACTGCAATAATCATTGTTAACAATATCGCACTTTCTCTATACTTTTCATGAACATCTAATATCAAATGGAACCAGGCTAAAATATGTAGCAATGAAAATTTGTTATAAGGTAATGGACATGTTCTTATATAATTTATTCGGACGGACTTATAAAAATTTTATAAATGTGGAATTTAGTATATACTCGGACGGTTTTTGTGAATCGTTTTGAAAAGTATTCAATTTAAAAAAAAAAAATAAGACTGAAGAATTATTATTTTGTGACTACATGACTTAAGTATGAATTTTACTACGAACGAGTAAAACTTCAACATTACAAGATCACCGACAGAATTATTAAGGTAAACTAAAAGATAGTAGAGTGTACAGTAAAAAAACAGTAAGGCTTTTGCTTGTATTCACAAATGTATGTATGTGCACTATACATGCATTGTACAGCTAAATAAAAGAGTGAAAATGATAGAGTGCAGCAGCGGCGTTTCTTTTGCTGTGGCTGCGAAGTATTTTTTTGATTTTACAGTGGACACCAAAATTTTGTGACCAACGACATCCGCTACAAACCTTCTTTGTAGTGTTAGCCTGCTAATACGCAAAAGAGGAAATAGGTTGTCGCAATGAACTCGTGTGGCTCGACCGCGCCCTGAGATAATATAAGCCGGGCATAATATTGTGCTATATTTAACTAAAATGGTTTTATATTTTTCGCATGGAAAATGCCAATAATTTTTCCATTCAATGATTCTAATTCATACAGCGAGCTACCTATTTTTTTCCGAACTCTACACTTCAGGTAAGGATGTAAAAACTTTGCGATTTTATTTTTCGCAAATGAACTTTGCTCAAAATTTTTATAAAAAACTTCTTGTCCTACCCTATAACTGACAGGTCGACATCTTGTGTTGTAGCTTTTAGCAGCTTTGTCGTGCGCAACTAAAAGACTTTGTTTTATCCTTTCGTGTATTAAATTCATTTTACTATCATTCGGTATTGTATTAATTTGGCTTTCTTGAATACATTGAATTTTGTTGAGAATATCATAACCAGAACCATGCTGTTGCATATTGTAGCCGAAAATGGAAAAGTATGGCGAACACTTTATGGCATCGTGGTAATCACTTCTTAAAATACTGCAAATTCTGGATAAATATTTATCCCACTGATTGTGTTCATTTTCTTTTAGAAATACTCTCAGCTTGACTAAAATCTCTCTGTTTGTTCTCTCCGAAGCGTTCGCTTGTGGAGAATAGAATGCAGTGCGGACATGCTGAACCCCGTAAAGCTCTAAAAATGTTTCGATTTGTTTGGAAACAAATTGACTACCATTGTCAGTATGAATAAACTGTGGAACTCCAAATATATGGAAGACATTCTCTTCAAGATATTGAATAATTGAGATGGTTGTTGCTTTGCGAAGTGGCTTTAAAAAG
Source organism: Tricholauxania praeusta (assembly GCA_949775025.1). NCBI lineage: Eukaryota > Metazoa > Arthropoda > Insecta > Diptera > Lauxaniidae > Tricholauxania > Tricholauxania praeusta. The sequence goes on from OX459030.1 coordinate 79,328,678, forward strand.
ACAAATTTACTAAAATGATCGATTGCTATAAAAACTTGTGTATGACCTACTTTCGTTCGTGGGTATGGACCGAGCAAGTCCATATAAATGCGTTGGAAAGGTTTTTCGGTATGAATTTGTTTACCCATAGGAGGCCTAAGGATACAGTTTGCTGGTTTAATACCCTTGCAGATATCGCAATGATCAACGAATTCTTTAACTTGCTTAGCCATTTTAGGCCAAAAATACTTCTCCCGGATTCGGTTCAAGGTCTTTGCGAAACCGCCATGACAAGAAGCTACAATATGATTACTTTCGATGACGCCTGCAGTTAACCGATTTGGAAGCCAAAGCCGCCAAAGTGACTTCATTTTCGAACTCTCCTTTTCTAAATTTTACTCGCTGATAAACATATCCATCAGATACGCATGTATCTGGCAGATTGGATTGAACATTTTTAACTTTGTCGATTAAATCTTTATACTCCTGGCTACAAAACTGTTCCGAGTTTAAGTCGATTTCTGAAGAAACTAGTGGTAAAGAAATTTCATCTATGTAAGCTCTTGATAAAGTGTCTGGTACGACATTGAGCGACCCTTTTCGATATTCGATATCAAAATCGAAGCCCTGAAGTTTTAAGCTCCATCGACCAAGTTTTCCACTTAAGTCTTTCTGGGACATTAACCATTTAAGACTTGAATGGTCTGTCACAATTTTAAATGGCAAGCCTTCAACATATGGTCGAAAACGTTTCAAACATACTATTGCTGCGAGACATTCAAGCTCTGTAACTGAGTAATTTTTTTGACATTTATTCAATTTCTGAGATACGTATGCAATAGGATGTTCCCTATTTTCATCATCAGTTTGAAATAAAACCCCTCCCACACCCGCTCTAGATGCGTCGCATTGAATTGTAAAATAGCGACTGAAATCAGGTTGAACTAAAACTGGTGCTGAAGTAAGTGCTTCTTTTAATTTTTTAAATGATTCTTTAGCCTCAGATGTTAAAATGAAAGTTTTGGACTTTTTTAAGCAATCCGTCAAAGGTGCTGCAAGATCGGAGTAATTCAAAATAAATTGTCTATACCAGCCAGTCATGCCGATAAAACGACGAATTTGGCGAGACGAGGTTGGTAAGGGAAAATCGTTAATTGCAGCAACTTTTGCTGGATCTGTGCGCAGACAACCTTGACCTACGATGTATCCCAGATATTTCATTTCTTTTTCGCAAAAACGACTTTTATCTACGTTTATCGTCAAATTAGCCCTATTCAGACAATCTGCAACCTCTCTTAACACTTTTATATGGCTTTTGAAATCTGATGTACAAACGAGTAAATCATCAAGATAAATAAACACATTTTCACGGAGTCGGCTGGGAATGACTTTGTCCATGAGACGGCTCATCCTTTGTGCGGCGTTACATAGCCCAAAAGGCATAACTGTAAATTGATACAGTGAACGACCTGGGACTACGAATGCCGTTTTTTCTTTTGAACATTCATTCAGAGGTATCTGCCAGAATGCGTCTTTTAAGTCAATCCCCGAAATGTAATGAGTATCCTGTAATCTGCTCAAAAGACCATTTATGTGTGGGAGAGGATACGCATCCTTTTTAGTTAGGTTATTCAATTTCCTGCTATCAAGGCAAAATCTAATTTTTCCCGGTTTTCTAACAAGAACTATTGGGCTACACCACGGGCTATTACTTTCCTCAATGACTCCTAGTTTGAGCATACGGTCTAGCTCCGCGTAAGCTTCTTGTTGACGTGGTGGAGAAAGTGGATAATGCTTAGCTTTGATTGGAATTGAATCCCCCGTATCTATCGAATGTGTTTCAAGAGTAGTTCGGCCTAAGCCAAGTTTAGCAAATGATGGATATTCATTCACTACTTGATTTAATTCATATCTTTCAAATGCTGTTAAAATATGAGCATTGTTATTAACAATGTTACTTTCAGTTGCACTACTCAAGGAAATTTCAGTAATTACTTGTGGTGCAATGTTGAATTCTTGGGTTTAGTTGCATTATAAGTTACTGGTAGTGTGACATGACCGATAATATTTTGTTTTGAACCATCTGCCGTGCTCAAAAAGTTATGAAGTGGTTTTATTGGAACAGACAGTTTATTAACTAACTCAACGCAATCTTTACCAAGAACACTTATTGAGGCACCGGAATCAAGAAGTGCATAGGTTTCTTCAGTGCCTAAAAGAATTTTGACATACGGTCGGTTATCATTTTCAATATTTAGAATTGTGGATTCAATAACTCTTTGAAATTGTTTACGCTTTGCGTACCTAATACGACATTTTTCAATTTTTTTAGATGTTGGAGCTTTACCGAAAATCTTTGCTTTCACCATTTCATAATTTAATTTTTTTGCATGTAATAATTTTGAAAAATCCAAGTCCTCATCTTCAGATATGGAACTATTATTTTTATTGCAAACTGTTTGTCTTTTTAAGATATAGTGCGGCAATTTTTCATTTAAGATGTTCTTAGATGAAATTGCTGGGTCGTCAACTATATTGACTGGCTCAGACAATCTTTTGGTTGAATCGGGGGTTTTAAAGGCGAACGAGTGACCCCCTATGGCTTCTCGCTCGATGCCTTGTTTTCCGAGTGATTAGGACACTTGACTGTTGTGACGCCTTTCTTACCACAGCGGAAACAAAACAAAGTGCGGTCCTCTGTCGGACAGTCATAATACGAATGACCAATTCGATCACAATTCCAGCATTTAAATTTGCTAGTATCGATCTGCTTTTTAAATCGTTTCTCAAGAAAATTAATTGCTGCGACTTCCTCATTTTGCTCTCTTTCGAAATCGCATGCATCGTTAAGCTCAATTTCACTAACATGCTTTCGTTGGGTATCTTGAACATGTGGTTTAAAATGAATTTGACGCTGCAAGTATTTTTCTGCTCTTCTTGCTGCATCACGCAAGTGATCTAAATTAAAAGTGTCATACGAAAACAGTAAAGTGCCTAACGACTCCTTTGCATTATTTTTGATTAGCTCAATAAGCTTGGACTCACTCATTGGTTCACTAAGACGTGAATTCATTGTAACCATCTCAGTAAAGTAGTCGTCAAATGCCTCTCTTGATTGTTGTCGTTTTTCGAGCATACGAATAGTTTTGTCACAGTCATTTTCAAGTTTACCGAATTCTTTGACGATTGCAATTTTTAATTGCTCGAATGTTGTATTTGGATTTTGCTTCAGATACAACCAAAACCATGTTTCTGCTTTACCTTTTAGTAAAACATGAAAACTAGCTAAGACTTGAACTAAGGAGAAATTATATCTTCTGCTAAGAGTGTCTACTTTAAACAAAAAATCATTAATGTTATCAGAACCATCATAAGCAATATTCCATTTATCTAAAGGAACTTTGAGTACTTGTAAGTCAGTGGAAATATTTTGTGATAATCTGTTATTAGATTGTACAAATTGTCTGGCAGCTGCGCTAGTGCTTGGCTGAGCTGCAAAATTACGACTGTTTTGAACATCATGTGAATTAATGTTCAAAGGTCTAGCATTGTTTCTATCAATTTGGTTGATCAAGGAATTTTTAAGTGAAGACAGTTCATGCATAAGTGAATTGTGATTCAAAGTCAAAACACGTTCAAGCATTTGCGTTAGTTTATCTGCTTCAGATTCAGCATGATTTGCGGCACCGTTTATAATTTTAGGTGGCTCTGCAGCGTCAGCATGACCAGAAATGCCACTATTATGCTGAGCCATTATTTCTAAACTATCTTCAGATGAATCAGAACTAGGTTCGTATTCTTCTTGATTCCCAGGACTATGTGTAACACGAGGTCTAGGAACAAATGGATTTTCAATGTCTTCGTCAATTGAATAATTTAATTGGGTTTCAAAATGTACGGAATTATTGGAATTATAAACGTTCTTTCTAGTCTTGCGTTTTCTAAGCTTAGGTGGCATTCCGTAAACTTACAATTTATTTAAGTAAACTTTTTGTTTGCTTTTATAAAAATCGGGAATGTGGCTTTCTAATTACACTTGTATTTTGGCTATATATGTTATGAAAATAAACAACGGATTAAAATGCTACTACAAATGGTCTCAGTATCATTTCTGCTTTAAACAAATTTATTTTTTTAATTATTTTTTTGAATTTCAAACAAAACCGTTCAGAAAGTGTCGCTAATAAGGAAACTTAATTTTAAAGTAAACTCGTGACATACACTTTCATCACTAAACTTAACAAAATAAAATCAAAAACTCTGTGCAAGTCGCAACAATTAAAAGTAAATCTTGTTCACCAAATAAAAGGACTTACTCACAATAGAGGAAAACTTATTGAAACTAATTGGATAAAACTGTAGCGGCTATACCTAAAGTCTTATGCTTTTAAATATAGGTCTTACAAAAATGTTTGGAAACTCTCTCCATGAGTAACTGCATCAGCGAATTAGATCAGTAATATTCTGATGGACATACTCAGCAGGTTTCTTCCTAAACTTTTTTTTAATGGTTTGACAAAGCCTATGCTCTTCACTGGGCTTTACGTTGGGCGCCATTTTTTTATGTTATCTGAGTGACGATTTTTCTCAAAATATTTAAATTTTCAGTATAATTTTAAAGTATGTTTTGTGGTCGTTGCTTGGCATGCTTGACCGGCCTATTTGCTCGTCGGATCGGGGAGGTTCTTTGACCAAAACTTACATACTGATCCACATCAGAAAGAAAAAAAAATTTAATTCATACCAAGACTTTATTCAAAACTTTTTTTAACTAATATGCAGACGGACAGATATGATACTTAGCCAAATGGAATAGCTGCGCGAAATATTTATATATTTTTTTTTTGCGCTGAGCACTGAATTTCCCACCCTTACACTGTGTTAAACAAAAACACAACACCTTGGCTATCATGGTGCTCTAAATGTTTTTATGACAGCCCCTATGATTAGCCTCCGTTGTTTAAATTACCATAACCGCAAGTTTAGTCAGCCACATTCCCTTAAATATTCACGTTAAACTTTCATTTTAAGTTATAGGCAAACAATTCATTTATTTTCTTCTTTTTTTCTTACAAAATTTTGATTCATGAGTATGAATTTTTGTTTCTATTTAAATTAGCGACAATATTGTTGTTGACTTATATTACTAGAGATTTAAATATAGATAAATTTAAGAGAGTTTATCAAAAAAATTTAATTACAAAGTTAGAACAAAAAAAAAATAAAAATATGGAAAAGACGAAAGGAGAAAAATGCAAAATTAAAGATTGTCAGCGCATGAACGCCATTGAATCAGAACTAGATTTAAAGAAAAACGAAATCTGATAAGAGAATTTAAATTGAATTATTCTTTCTTACACAACACCTTTTTTTGTTTTGTATTAAACCACACTATTAATGACAAATATATAAGTAATTTATATTAAAAAAAAATAGCAACTTACATTTTATCATTTGCAGCGACGACGGTGGTACCAGCGACGACGATGACCTTATTATTGGTGTAAAAAAAAATTCATCTTAGCAAAAAAAAAGAATTTATGAAAATAAACTTTGCATTTAACTTAACATAGTTTTAATTAAAGAGATGAAGGAAATTAAGTTGAAAAATTTTTTTATCTTAATTGAACATTAATTTTGAAACTCAAGTACTAAGTTATCTGAAGATTTCAATTTGACTTACGTATTATAATAAAAAAAAAGGAAATTCAATATGACTTAAAATTTAGATTAAATTTACGATTAATTTTAAACTCTTTCTTTTAATTTCACAAAAAGGTAAAACAAAGCTTACAACTGTGATGATTATAAAATAAAAAAAAATTTACGTCATGTCTGGTAGTAAACCTGGAATATCCGGTGGGTCAAATCAGGTTGAAATTGGTTGAGTCAGGTAAAATTAGATGTCGAATCTGGTGTTATTAAAAGCAGAGATTGGTGTGGCCTAATTCGAGATGCGTAGCATTCCCGTTGTGGATTGTCTAAATCGAGACTCAGGACGTTGTGTCTTATCCTTTGTGTGGCCAAAACTGAGAATCCCAAGGCTTTATTTTGATACTCCAATAGTTCAGGAGATTTCAAGTTAATGAAATGCCATAAGTCAAAGGCATATAAATATATATTCTCACACGCGTTTTAAATACAAAAATTGGCTTTTTAAGAATCGACTGTACTTGACTTTTTCTTTTTCGAAATGTATATGGAATTTAATTAAAACGATGTTACTCAGGTCACAACTGCCTCCAAAGTGAACGAGAAGCTCATTAGAACATTTGCTTTTAGTTTCGAAATGCTTTGCATAGCAGCTATAAAGAGAGCAGATTACAACGGCATAGTCGCGTGTTTGTTATTCCCAAATAGTGGAATCTTTACAATTTGACCAGCGCTAACGACAATGCAACCACTTACGCACTATACTGCAATAATCATTGTTAACAATATCGCACTTTCTCTATACTTTTCATGAACATCTAATATCAAATGGAACCAGGCTAAAATATGTAGCAATGAAAATTTGTTATAAGGTAATGGACATGTTCTTATATAATTTATTCGGACGGACTTATAAAAATTTTATAAATGTGGAATTTAGTATATACTCGGACGGTTTTTGTGAATCGTTTTGAAAAGTATTCAATTTAAAAAAAAAAATAAGACTGAAGAATTATTATTTTGTGACTACATGACTTAAGTATGAATTTTACTACGAACGAGTAAAACTTCAACATTACAAGATCACCGACAAAATTATTATGGTAAACTAAAAGATAGTAGAGTGTACAGTAAAAAAACAGTAAGGCTTTTGCTTGTATTCACAAATGTATGTATGTGCACTATACATGCATTGTACAGCTAAATAAAAGAGTGAAAATGATAGAGTGCAGCAGCGGCGTTTCTTTTGCTGTGGCTGCGAAGTATTTTTTTGATTTTACAGTGGACACCAAAATTTTGTGACCAACGACATCCGCTACAGAGAGAGACAAAAAAATTCATACAATCGAATAAACAAGAAATCAAAGAATCACATATGCGGCGAATTGGTAATAAAATATTGAGAGCGCGTATGCTAACTTAATATAGTTCTCTCTCAATTTTATTTTAATTTTAGAATTACAATTATGTTAAATAGTTAAAAGAAAAAAATGTCAGTTACATTATTTTAAGTTTAGTTAACATTTTTCTTATCTTTATTCGGTTTTTACATTACTAGCAATTACTAACTATGTTATTAACTTTTATTAATATGTTTTATATTTTTTTTATCTTATTTTTATTTTTTAAGCAAAAGTTGTGAAGTGGTATGTAGTAGTCTGAATTCGTTAATTCATCTTTTTTTTTTTCTTTAGTTAATTTGAAGTAATTTAAATTTTAAATTTAGGAAAATCATGTCTATAAGGATGTGCTTTACATTTCAATTGAATAAACAAAATAGATAAGAAAATAAGACCACTTACCCACTGATGTCCGTCCGCCGGCCAGCTGACACAACAACAATGTGTGTTCGGTTGTTCGTCTAACCCCTATAATGTTAATTCACTGAAACCAAACACACTTATGACTTTCTTAGCATGAATATAGCTATATTTTTTTCTTTCTTTTTTTTTATATATATATTAGGTTAGCTAATTTTTTTTTTTTTTTTTTTTTTCTAACGTTACGAATTAAACCACTTCACCCACTTTTAGCTTTTTATAAAACCTTTAAAATTTTATATTAGTTTATAGTTTTTCTTTTTCTTATTGAATCGGTTATGTTTTTATTTTTGTATATTTAATTTAACTAATTATGTTTTTTTTTTTCTTCTTGCAATTTTTGCCAGTTTGCAGCGGCATACTAATGATTCTGCTGCTCTGCGTTGTTTTTCCTTTTTGGTGTATCAGCTAAATATAAAGAATCCACATGACCCTTTCCTAAACCAATTCTGTTATCCTTGAGCGTGAATAAATCTCGGTTTTAGTCTGCTGGACGAAAAGTCCTCAATTTTGCGAATTTTTAGTGGCAAAATTCGTTTTAGGCTTTTAGCGTTTTTTTTAAATATTTTTAAGAACTTGTGGTTTTCTTTATTTTATTAAGCGAATATAGGGAAGGCACTGTTTTATTTAAGCGCAACTTTTTTTTTTATCCCGTCTGTCACTCTCGTCGACTTAAAACTAGGGTTGTAACGGAAGTCATCTATGCGGAGGCGGATGCGGATGCGGAGTTCAGAAATTGATATCCGCGGATGCGGAGTTTTAACGGAAGCGGAAGCGGAGGTGGAAAAACAATTTGAAAATATTTAACCCTTAAATGCATTTTGTAGCCAAAAGGCAACATACCATTCAAACCGCCTAGAAGTCTTCGGTATGTAATCAATCTGTGCTGTTGTAAGGTTTTCACGTTTACGGACATGTATTCTATCGAGTGGCGACACTTTTTTTTTTTTGGCGCGAAGTTAAAATATGAGTTATACTTTGACAAAGAGAAAATTCGCAGAAGTTCGTTGGATGTCAGAATTACAGTTTTTTTTTTATATGTGTAAAAAGTGATTTTCTAAGCTAAATACATACATAATATCATTTTTTTTTTGTAAAAGCTCTTCTATTATTCACTACAGTTACTAGTTTTGATAAATTTTCTTAAGTCCTTTATATTAATATATACTAAAAGGCATGGTGTTGCATATCCTCAACAGGTTGTTTTTTTAAATAAAAAGATATTAAATATTAAAAAAAAAAATTTTTTTTATTTTTTCCTGCATTAACATGATCACGTCTACCAAATATATTTTTTTCACCTAAAAAAACAAAATCGTGCATTTAAGGGTTAAAATATAGTAACGCAAAGGCACCGATTACCGACCACTTATCAGCACGTCTGTTTCAATCTCCTAAAAGATACATAAATATAATATGTAATTATATGAAAATTAACCTGTTTATTGTTAAGGATGTTACCTACGGAAAAAATATCATAAAAATAATTTAAATTATAGTTTTTATTTCTAAATTTGCTTTTCAAAAAAATTATTCAAAAAAACACAAGGTGCACCGTTTTCCGACCGCCCAGTGATGATTTTGCCTGATTCCGTCCACTGAAGTACCTGATTCCGACCGCTATTGTCGCAATAAGAAAAATTAACTTTATTACTTAACTTTATATGTTAAAATGTGTTAAAAAGAAAGCAAAGTTATCGTTTTTTAAATAATGTTTATTATAAACACAAAATTCAAATGCAATTTACGGTTTTGAATAAAATCTTTTAGTTTCAAGCAACCAAATTTGATTTCTAAGTATAACAACTCATATTCATCACATTTCTTACTGATCTCATTTAGTATAAATAAAAATAATAAGGAACTCGTTAAGTCTTAAAATATTAATTCAGCTTTAAAAACATGGAAACTTAAAAAGTTTGTTTTTAAGTATAGAAACTAACATTGATCAGATTTCCTACGAAGATCATTAAGTTCAATTTTTGCCACTGTTTCCATGCGCCAATCCCGATCATCATTTCGCCAACAATTTTTTAATGGGTAAAATATTTCTATATCTAACGGCTGAAGACAATGGGTCGCATTGGGGTAATATAATGCCGTTTTCTTTGTAAAATTGGCTTACGCTTATATTGTTGTGGGACGAGTGACCATCCAAAAATAATATAACAGGTAATGGAATGGCATTCTATTTCAATCATGGATGAAAAGCATTGGTGATATACTCGTAAAAAGTCTCACTAGTCATCCATCCAGATTCAGAGTGGCCTATTCGCCATTGCTTGGGCATATTCACTACAATTGATGACGGAACATAACGTTTGTATGGGAACAGGACTAAAAGTTGGGGCATTGCACCATCTACAGCTATTTTAAGCAAAACTGTTAAAAATTCCTTTCCATCATTTCCTGTACAGTTATATACTTTTTTTGAACCTCTTCTTACCAAGGCTTGTTTAAATTAGGGTGATAGATAAAAGCCACTTTCATCACAATTAAATATTCTTCGGCCGTCATTCAATACATGAAGTAATTTGCTCTCCTCCAAATATTTTTTAATTTTGGAAAACCAGCTTTTAATGTTATGCTCCGATACCAGAGCCATTCACGAAGACAGCGATGGTGGTACTCTTTAGCAATTTCTGTGTGGCGCGCAAGGAACCCATTGTACCACTTCTTACCCGACTGATCATCTTTAAACTGATTTTTTCTTCCCATGTATTTCATTACTTTTGAAACCGAATCGACTAGCTGAGATTTTGTTACAGAAATCCCAGTTCACCCATTTCTATAATCCATACGATTAGAATATTTTCTTCCTCTATTGCAAATACGGTCGGACCACCAACATTTCCAAGACTTTTGTATTAATTTATATAATAATAAGTCTATTAAAGTAGCCTTTGGAACATTGCCTACCACTAAATTTTTAATCTCTTACATCAATTAAAGCCTTTTCTCGATTTTTGCCAGAATACGTTAAACGTTTTTTGGAATCCATAATGATTATCTGAAATAATAACAAGCGGTCGTATTATAGACACTTTGTGTATACTAGTATCCGACCGAGGCGGGCGGAAACAGGAATATAGAAAATAAAATGTGCCCTGTATCCGACCGTATTCAATTTGTTTATAATAATTACATAGAAACATTTAGATGTATTTTTTTAATAAATAACTGTTGTATATATTTTATTCTACCGTGCAGTATCAAAAGATACACAGCGAGAATAAAAATAAATGTAAACTTGTAACCTAAACTAATAGGGCAATTACAGGTTCAAACAGGAAAATGAGATAAGAACTTGTAACTTTCAAGTCAAATTATGGCAAATCTTTCTAATTAAAACTAGGTCGTATACAGGCTCTTCATCGTAAAATTATGTGTAGATTGAATAGTCTAACAAAAGTTATACGTTTTTAGTTGTATTAAACACAAAAACTTAATTTTTTTACGAAGCTTAAAAATCCTGTTACCGGACAAGTGGTCGGAATAAGGAACACAGGAAATTTTTACGTAACCACATTCCGACCGCTTTTATTTACCTCATAAATCTTTTAAATTAATTAAATAAGTAGTAGTTACTTTATAATTATGATAAACGTTTATATATTCATACAATAAAATATTTAAATACTTTCCACTCAGTTTATTTCTGTTGAAATCTCGATAAACTTGCAACTCCTATTTTATCTTTTTTTACACTCACAAAACCGTCAAATCGCATCTTTGCGTGGTTTTGACTCAACTGTCAAAAAACCCGTTAAAATTTTAAAACGATTTTTTGACAGTTGACGTATAAATATTGAAGGAAAGAAATGCGTTCACTTTCCTAAATTTATCGCGGGAGATTGATGGACTTTTATAGAGTTTTTTAAAGTGGTCGGATACATGAACCCGGTCGGAGACCGGTGCCGTTGCGTTATTAGTATTAAATGAACACTAGTAGGCATCCTAGATTTCCAGCTGAAAAAGCTATTTTTCAGAGTTTATTATGCCACCCTCAGTAGGAGATATTACTCGTATTTTAATTCTTTTCAGGATCAATAAATACACTTTTGAAATGCACGAACAATGTTTTTTTAATTCATTTAAAATAATATATATGGGTCATTCAATGCCAAATCACCGAGGTTTTGGCCCGACCCTCTTTGATATGTTTTAGTGCGTATTAAAAGCAACAAGCACACCAATTTCCAGTCTTTTATTCGAAACCGTTATTGAGTAATCGGTTTTTTAAATTTTAAAACAAAAAACGATAGACTAGTTATAAATATTGATATCAATAAAAAGTAGGATATCATTTTTTTCGTATTTGATTGTAGTTTCTGAAAAAAAAAATTAATCGCAGTAATAATCAGTTAGTTATTAACGTTTAAAGATTAAAATCGACATTTTCGAAAAGTGCGACACCTTTGATTTTTCTTAAAAACTTTCTCAAAGTTCTACTCTATATTACGCAACTTTTAAGCTGTAGTTCAAGATGTGCTGACAATTTTTTTAATATTTTTTCGTATTTTGAAAATTTTATATTTGTTTTTTATGATGGAATTATATATATCACTAGCTTAAACAAATGAATATATAGCTTCTCACATACTTTATTAATGTGTTTTGAGTCATAAATTCTAAAAATGCTCACCATTTTTTTCTCTTAAGAAAGGTTTTTGAGTTATTCCCCAAAAATCAGTTTTTTGAACTTTTTTCATTTATTTGGTCATATTTCCTTAAATTTTTTTTAACTAAAAAAAATGTTGGAAAAATAAGGATTTTATGGGTAATTTCTGTTTAAAAAAAAACAATATTTTGACTCATTTTTAGTTCATACGATACCCATAAATGTGACGAATATGTTGATAAAATTTCATAAGGATCGGCTCAATAATTTTGGAGAAAAGACTGCTAGCACCGTATGAAAAAAGTGAATTCGAGAGAAAAGCGTTCAATATTTGTTTATTGAACCAGAGAGTGCGCTCAAATAAAGTTGCAAAAATATACTTAGAGAGCGATGTTTCAAAACGATGGTTTTGAAATGGACTACTTTCCAAATCTGTGTAAACGAAATTTATACTAGGTTGTACCCATAACCATATCTTACGAATCTAGCCCATCACAAAACAATAAAATGTAAATTAGCTTAATAGTCCAAGAGCCGGCTGTAGAAAAGTCGAGTGTATAAGATTACAGGATGGGATGCATGCCAAATGATAGAGCTCGACGAGCCTAAATAGAATATCTAGGGTTGCCTTGCCAAAGCCTGTCCCGATGGCCGAAAATGCCCGAATTTAAGCCAATTTTATTGCTCTAATTAAAACTGTAGTACATAACAGCTCAAAATGAATGCCAAATGATAGAACTCGAAGAGGCCTAAGTATAATACCTGGAATTGCATTGTTGAATCCTGTCCCAAACATGGGTTTCCAACGGTTTTTTAGGTCAATTTTCATTAATGAAGATAACAGCTTGAAATTTGTGCCAAATGATAGATATCGAAGAGCCTAAATAGAATATATAGGGTTGCCTTGTAGAATCCTGCCCCAAACATGAGTTGCCACTCATTTAAGAAAAGTTGACCCCAAAAACGGGTGTCAAATAATGTTTAGGACATGATTCGACAAGGCAACCCTATATATTCTATTTAGGCTCTTCGATATCTATCATTTGGCACGAATTTTAAGCTGCTATCTTCATTAATGAAAATTGACCCAAAAAACCGGTGAAAACCCATGCTTGGGACAGGATTCAACAATACAATCCCAGGTACTATATTTAGGCCTCTTCGAGTTCTATCATTTGGCATACATTTCAAGCTGTTATGTACTACAGTTTTAATTAGAACAACAAAATTGGCTAAAATTCGGGCATTTTCGGCCATCGGGACAGGCTTTGGCAAGGCAACCCTAGATATTCTATTTAGGCTCATTGAGCTCTAATATTTGGCATACATCTCATCCTGTAATCTTATACACTCGACTTTTCTACAGCCGGCTCTCGGCCTATAAACACAAAATTTTCCACTTTGTAAGCTCTAATGTTGATTTTATAACTTCCGTTATAACTCCGATTTACCTCATCAAAACTTGCGGATGCGGAGGCACAATATCAATCGGAAGTTCCGCACTTGCGGATGCGGATGCGGAGCTCCGTTACGACCCTACTTAAAACCAACTCCCCGCATCATATCAAAAAATTTGCTCATGAGGTTATGCTAAACAGACTAACTAATCGTAAAATCGAATGATTTTACGGGAGTTCATTCCTTAGAAACCAGTTCTAACAGAAAAAATAAGTATGTATACTAAAACAAGTATGTATACTAACAATGAGTGAATTCATTAAGATGCGCCTAATTGTTATGCACAAAGTTTTTATGGTTATTCCTTTTAGCTAAGTACAGTGCAAATCAAAATAAAGCCAATTCAACTATTACAAAACAGGACCTTTTATTTTATTGAATAAAGTAAAAGTACCTGAAAAGTGTTGAATTTATTAAATTTTTTTTTTTTTTTAATTTTTTTTCTCGAAATTCACTTTAATCTTTGAATATCTTTTCCATGAAATATTCCTAACCTTTTTCCACATAAGTCTTCTAATTCGTAATAACTCTGCCCTATTCTTTTTACAACTCTAGCTTTTAGAAATTTGGGTGCTAATTTCGCATTCTAGTTTTCTATTTTCTTACTTTGCGCAAAGTTACGCCTGAACACTTCCTGACCTGGCAATAGATTCAAATTAGTTGATCTTAAGTTATAGGTTATTTTACTTTTTCATATGCCGTTTTTATGTTTTGCAAAACTTTAGACCTTATAATTTGTAATTTATCAGCTCTATCCACATCTTCACCTTCCTCTAGACTGTGCAGATTACGCAACAAATTATAAGTTTCGGCATGGGTAACCATTTGTTGTCCAAACAACACAAAATAGGGAGAAAAGCCTGTAACTGAATGTTTAGAGGATCTTAGTGCGGCAGCGATTTGGGCCAGATTACTATCCCAATGTTTTTGATTCGCATTAAGATAAGAACGTATAGCAGCTAAAATTGATCTATTTACTCGTTCGCTCGCGTTCGACTGCGGCGAGTATATAGCTGTATATGTATGCGTTATACCATATTTAGATAAAAAGCTGTTAAAAAGATTGGACTTAAACTGAGATCCATTGTCGGTTATTACAACCTCTGGAACACCAAAAATCATAAAAACCTCACTTTCTAAGTATTCGCAAATACTTGACGAAGAAAATTTCTTGAGCGCCTTTAAAAGAGGAAATTTAGATGTATGATCTAAAACAATAAAAATACCAGTATTCCCTTTGCTCGATCTCGGATATGGGCCTAACAGATCCATATACAGTCGTTGAAAAGGACGATCAGATTTCGGCTGACAACCCATAGGAGGACGTAATATAACATTCGGAGCCTTAGATTGTCTACAAATTTCACACTGAGTAACAAAATTTCTAACTTCAATTACCATCTTGGGCCAGTAAAAATGTCGACGAATTCTATCCAACGTCTTACTAATTCCGCCATGTGCAGGTGTAGTAGGACAATGAGCGTTCTTTATGACATCTCGAGTAAGAGAATTTGGTTCCCAAAGTTTCCAACTAATGGCTTCAGCTGTAGGATCACCCCTTGCGAAATCGAGTCTCTTGTAAACAAATTTATCTATTACTTTAAGGTCCGGTAAAAGTGATGGATTTTCTAAAATATTTTTTCGAATTTTTAGATAATCATCGGAAGAAAATGTAGGAGAATTTAAATCAATGATAGGAATAGGTTCTGCATCTATTTCGCTGACTTCATCAAGTCTAGATAATGCGTCAGGAACAATATCCAATGAGCCTCGTCGGTGTTCGATAACAAAATCAAATCCCTGCAATTTTAAAGACCAACGCGCAAGACGACCGTTCAAATCCGATTGGCGCATTAACCATTGTAAACTGGCATGGTCGGTTATTATTTTAAAGGGTAGCCCTTCGACATATTCGCGAAATTTTTGTACACTTAACAGTGCAGCTAAGCATTCTAATTCGGTAATTGAATAGTTCTTTTGGGCCCTGTTTAGCTTATGTGAGAAGTAAGAAATTGGTCTTTCAATGCCTTCTTCATCCTCTTGAGCAAGAACCCCGCCAATACCAGTAATCGAAGCATCACATTGAATTATAAAAGGACGACTAAAGTTCGGAGTTATTAATAATGGTGCAGAGGTTAAACATTTCTTCAACTCGTCAAATGCAGACTGTGCTTCATCGTTCCATTTATATTCACGCGACTTGGAAAGTAAATCCGTAAGTGGTGTCGTAAGTGACGCATAATTGTGTATAAAGCGTCTATACCATCCGTATAGACCGAGAAAACGACGCATTTCACGTACGCTTTTTGGAGGACGAATATCTACTATAGCGGACACTTTATCGGGGTTTGGTTTGATGACACCATCACCGATTACATAACCTAGATATTTAACTTCGCGCATGCAAAATTTACATTTCGACACATTTATGGTCAATCCAGACCATAAATGTGCTACTTCCTCCAGTAACTTAAGGTGGTTTTCCAAAGAATCTGACACTAGCAACAAGTCATCTAGATAAACAAAAACGAAATCCTTCAAATTAGCTGGGACGACAAGATCCATTAACCTACTCATGGTCATTGGAGCGTTACAAAGCCCGAAAGGCATAACTTTAAAACGGTAAAGTGGGCGATCTGGAACAGTGAATGCTGTCATATCACGAGAATTTTCATCTAATTTGATCTGCCAGAAAGCATGTTTTAGATCTAGGGACGAAATGTACCTAGCTTTTGGCAGTCTACTTAAAATTCCATCGATTTTAGGCAAAGGAAACGCGTCTTTAACGGTCACGCTATTTAACTTTCGAGAGTCCAAGCACAATCGAATTTTACTTTCTTTTTCTACAATTGCTACAGGACTACTCCATGAGCAGTTTTGCGGTGCGGGCTTAATAACATTAAGGTCTAACATCCTGTCTATTTCGATATGAAGCTTTTTCTCAACAGCTGGAGACACAGAGAAGTATCGCTGTTTAATAGGCTTGCAATTAGGGACAATTTCAATCCTTCTTTTTCAAAGGATGGGAATAAAGATATAACTGAATCTAGTCGACGTCTATCGTGAAAACTCAATACATGCATATATGGTGGTTGCACGCCTTCCTCCGATTCACTTTCAAATGATTCTAATATTTTCGGAATCAGATTAAATTTATAAAAAAAATCAGCCCCCAGATATAAATCTTGTCCTAAGTCCGGAATAATGAAAATTTCCATGTTTTTACAACAGTTTTTAAACTTAATGTCTGCTTTTACGCTTCCAATAATTTTATATTTTTGACCACCTGCAGTAGTGACGAATTCCGACAAAACCCTATAAGGTATATTTTTTCCTACAAAATCCTTTGCAGCAGAGCCACCTAGGCAAGAAATAGAGGCTCCAGAATCTAACAGAGCTAAAATTTTCATATCAAACAAATCAATTTTTACATATGGTCGTATGTCGTTTTTATTTTTTTCAAACGCTGCCAAAAAATTTGCGCAACTTTTGCGATTTGCACGAACTTTGTGCCATTGATTTGACGAATTGACGAATACGTTTGCTAGGGCGTATTGACGTCTTTATTACTAGCAACCCTTTTATGACAAAATTTAGTTATACTATCACAAAATAAGCTTGAACGAATTGAATCATAATTCAGCTTTCTTTCGTGATATGGTTTAATTGGAAAAAGGCTGGGCTTATAATTTACAGAGCTTTCAAAATCCTTACAACGGCTTAAAATTTTTAAAGTCTGTGTAGCAATACTTTGCTTGAGTATTTCTTTATGGTCAAATTTTATTTTTGGTTCGAGCGTATACGATGAGTCTCGTGTACGCTCACATAGGAGTATTCCGCTTGTTTTCCTTTTTGACAAGTGGTGCATTTTGGTTTGAAAACATTAGCTTCACCACATCCATAGCAAAATATAGTTCTGTCTTCCAAACAATCCATGAAACGATGTCCTTCTTTGCGACAATTCCAACACGAGTTGGGTTTCTTCGCTAACTCACAAAGCTCCTCTCTGCTATTCGAAAAATCCTCATCTCGGGAATTAAATTCAATTTCTTGCACTTGCTTGCGCGCAGAACGTGGTTTTTTAAGATCATTAAGTAAGGCTTCCCGACGCATTAGCAAATTACGCAGATGAGCTACCGAAACGATATTTTGATAAAACAACTCGTTCCTGAAACCTGGCTTTATATTTCTCAGTAGAATATTTAATAAGTCTTGATCAGATAAAGAATGTCGCAACCTATCACATAAAAACATCACTGAGTTATAAAATTCTTCAAAGCTTTCATTTTCTTTTTGTTGTCTTTCATGAATAAGTTCTCTAACATCTATGTCAGACAAATGGTCTTGAAAATGTGAACGTAAGGATTCACACAAATGTGACCATTCAATCCGTTGCACTGTGCGACGATAACGCCAATACCAATCTTGGCCTTTTCCAACAAAAAGAATATGTGAATGCTCACATAATGCTGAAAAATCTCCACCTAGGCTGTCATTTGTTAACGAGGTAACCATATAAATAAATTTATCGACTGACATTTTATTTAGTGAACCGCTAAACGTTACATTCCAACTTTGAATTATTTGTGCCACTCGACTTCTATTGTTAACAACATTAATATTAGTAGAAATCCTTCCCAAATTATGAGGAGCTGGATATGAAGGATGACAACTTTGAGAACGATGCACGTTTGAATGAATTTGTTCGGTATGTTGGTTGTTCGAACCTACATTTAGAGGCAAATTTTCTCTTGAAAAGTTTCTTTCTAACGAAGGAAAATTATCTCGGGGCCATGCTATATCTGGTGGTCTATTAATAGCTATTTGAGATACTTGTTGAGTTAATGCTCGAATGCTTTCTTGTAATGCAGCAAAATCCGAATTTATACGCGTCTCTAACGTTGTAATTCGAGAATCCATTTGTTGGGTCTCAACAATTTGATTTGTACTTGCAGCTTGTATTGGTAATTCAAGTGTTGTTGGTGGGAGTGACAAATTTCCATCATTATTAGGATTATTGAATAATGAGGAATCCGATTGCATTTGAAGACGTTTAGCTGCCTTTTTGTTATGTCTAGCAGTTATTATACGTGGTATTGCACCTTGAGAAGATCTAGGCTCTACATAATCTAAATTAAATTCATTATGTCCATATGCATCCATTAAACTAGTTTTAGTACAATTCTGACCACATTGAGGGCATGTCGAAGACTTGCTGATCCATTCAAGCATACATGGCTTGTGAAAATAATGTTTGCAACGAGTAACCATAAAGTTTTCTGAAGGAAGTAATTGTTGGAAGCAAATTGCACATGAGCCGTGCTCATTTTCAAAAATTTGGGATAAATTATCACCGCTGTGACGAACCGCCATTGTAAGAATTATTAAGAAATTTATTTCTGGAATGATGTCTGCCAAGTTTTTTGTTATTATTGTGGTAATTTTTGAGTGTTTTACTTTTCACCAATATTCCAATACATTTGGCTATTAAAATAATCATGAGTAAATGGCAAGACATAACAAAACACACAAACATTAACAAACGCTCATTTTTAAAAATACTGAATTTTTGTCTCAAAGACAATAATTATTTTACTTTAGGAACTACAATATATAATCAGGTTTTCGGTATGCCAATGGGTAATCCACTTTCTCCTTATATTGCAGACATAGTCCTAGACGATTTACTTGAAAACACCATTAAAACACTGGCAAACAAAAATATTACAATTACCACAATATTTAAATATGTAGATGACATTCTAACGATTGTCAATAAAAATGATATTAAAACCATCCTAGATGAAATGAACTCATACCACCGCAAGCTACAGTTCACTGTAGAAAACGAAAAAAACAATGCAATTGCATACCTCGATATAGAGATACATAGAACAAACAATAGACTTATTTTTGACTGGTACCGAAAACCGACATCTTCGGGAAGAATAATAAATTACTTCTCTAATCAACCAAAACACCATAAGATTAATACAGCAAAAAACATGATAAACAAAATACTAACGATCAGTGACACAACATTTTTAAACAAGAACCTTAAAGAAGCAAAACAAATACTAAAAAACAACAGTTTCCCAACAAAAATCACAAATAAACTAATAAAAACCGTCAAAAACCAGAGAGACAATAAAAAATCTACAACAACACAAATTACCAGTCAAAATAACAACAATAACATAAATAAAAAATATAAGCGAGTTCCCTACATTCCACAGATTACAGAAAATAAACATTTAAAAGAAATTATTAACAACAACAATCTAATTTTTGCACAAAAACCTTTGGTTCTACTAACTAACATTTTTACAAAAACAAAAACACCGATTGAACAAAAACAACAATCAAATGTGATATACAAAATTAGCTGCAATGGGAAAGATCAGCCGTGCAACAAAATTTACATCGGTACCACGAAGCGAAAGCTTGCGATTAGAATCGGCGAACATGCAAACGACATAAAAACAAAAAAAGAAACATCGGCCTTAGCACAACACATCAAAAACACTGGACATTCGGCAGACCTCGACAATGTCGCAATAATAGACAGAGAACAGAATTACAACATTAGAATGACGCTGGAGAGCCTACATATACAAAAAAATATCAACAGAACGATGAACAGAAAAGAGGACTGCGACAATATCAGCACAAACTATCTGTTAGCTTTACACTAATTTACATTTTCCTCTCAATTATTAAACCTATATTCAAAATTTCATCTCTAAAATTATGTTAAAATGTATGTTGTATGTTTAATTATTGTTGTATTATTACTTGTAACCATGTTAAAATTTGTTTCAATGTTGTTTAGTTAATAAATCGACGCCCTGAAGAAGAGGACAAAAAATCCTCGAAACGTCGGTGCTTCAAGAAATTTTAAATTATTTTTCTTGTTTAAACTCGAACTAAAAATCGAAAAAGATCGAACTAAGCCTTTGTCAAATAAGTGAGAAAAAATTTCTAAATATAACGCGATCTAAGCTAAAATAAAAATATTATAATTTATATTCTCTGAATTGAAAACTTGACGTGAGATTTTCCTTCACTCCCTCTCCTTTGGCGAGATTTTACCGCACCCCCGTCCCCGTATTTTGACTCACTTAATTAATGGACGTCCCCTTATACACTTTTTATTAAAATATACTGTTAAATATGGAAATTGATGAAATTTTCAAAGGAATAGGGAAGCATGAGACAGAGTTCATAAATAAATTATTAATAGATAAAATCAAATCATTTGATAATACAAGGCGGCCTTCAAGTATGTAATGTTGATGTTTTGAACTTTTGGAATAACTACCCTGAATTAGCTCAAATTATTTTTGGTGTTCCAGCAACCCAGGTTTAGGTAGAGAGGGCATTTTTTCATCCTTAAATTTGATCTCGGAGACCAGCGGGAAAATATTGACGAGGACTTGTTAGAAGATGTTCTTCTCATCAATCTCAACTGATTATTGTAAATCAAATTTTTTATCGAATAAGAATTTTTAACTTCGTACTTATAGCGTATGACATAAATTATATCTACATATACAACCGTGCTCCCATTTTCGGAAACGCAAAAATATTGTGATTTACTTTTCAAATCGCAAAAGTACGTGCTCCGATATTCGTAAATCACAAAATTTTTCCGGTTTCAAATCGGTTGCTGTTGAGTCGGTGAAATGAAAAGTAAATTGCCATTTTCGTATAAATAAAGAACTGACTAAAATCAAAATTTTTTTTATGTTCTTCTGTAATGTCTTAAAATAATTTTGGTGTACTCAAAAATCAAATTCAGATTTATTCGATTCTTTAAATAAGTATTTACTGGCTACACCTCAATTTTTAATGTTGAAAAATTTTTCAAAACAACAATAAGTTGCGATTTGCTTTTGAATGATAAGTGAAATGAAATGACTGAATGAAACTATCGATATGTCTGACAGAGTTGCCTTTGTGTCCTTGCCCACTCGGAATGATTTTATGAACCTAAAAATACGTTGTTAATAAACAGCCCACTTTAGGCCTATGATTGCAACTCACATTTCGTCTGACATGTTAAATGCATTTGCCTTCGACCGTAGATGCTTCATTCTTCTTAATTCAAGAAATGTCTGTCTTCTTTTTGCTTCAGAACAAGCAACTGAAAAAATAAATGGCATTTTTTGATTCTTTCAAATTTATTCAAACAACCAGAACAGCTGTTTTATCTTGTCAAAAACAAAGTGAAAATGTAACATATCGATAACTAAAATTTACGAATTTCGGAGCACCTAAAAATTAAATCGTACGATTTGTATAAAAACGCAAATCGCAAAATCAAGTGTAAATGGGAGCACGGCTGATATTTTCAATATTCTTTTGGATTATTACTGAGTAAAAATAACACAAATGTGCATAGTTTTTTTAATTCCCGAACCGTTGAACCGAACCGAAACCCCGGTTCAAAGAAAAAAAACCGTTTTGACGAACCAATCCAAAAGTGCAAAAACGGTTCGAACCGCTGAACCGATCCGTTCAAATTTTCCTCCCGGTTCACGTCCCTGGTCAGAAGCCTCTACTGAACGTATTGGCAAATGTTTGCAAAGATTCACGAGATTATTTCAGAAAGGGACGATATGTGATCTGTACTACAGAGACCAAGTTAATTATTATAAAATGAGCTGCAAAAAGAATCTTTAATTATATTTTATTTACTAAGTATGTACATTAGGATGGTTCTCAGGAAAAAAAAATTGAAACGCCCCCTCAATCGATTCGAAATAGGTTAAAAAAATTAAAATTAATTTAAAATTTTTATCTTTAACCCCTACAGACCCTATTTTAAATTGAAATTTGACCTTCTTCTTATTTGGTTTTTTTTTTTTTTTTTGCGAAAATCAAATGGGACGCCCCGTCAATCGAAATGGAATAAAAAATTTTTAAAAATTTATTTACAATTCTTATCTTTAACCCCTACGGACCTTATTTCAAAATGAAGTTTCACCTAAGATGCCATTTTTTTAAACTATTTTTTCTTGAGTGGCTTTTACTTTGAAGAAAGAGTATATTAAAAAAAGTATAATTTGGATCTAGTTTTGGAGATATAGTCATGGGAAATTGCAGATATGGCTTTTCTAAAAATCATTTTAAGTTGGAAACTCCTGAACAGATTTTACATATATTGATGTCATCTGGAAGGTCATTTTACTGTCTATATGATTGAAGCATACAAATTTTAAATAATTTCCACGTGTTTGGTATGGTATGGTATGGAGGTTTTTTTAAATTGTCACCATTTTTTATTTTAAATAAGTTATTTTCTCTAAAAATTGTATTATTAATCTGTAATTTTATTAACATATTATGATAGCCCAATTAACTGACTTTAATTCCATATAACATCAATATATTTAAAATCTGTTTAGGAGTTTCCAACTTATAATAATATTTAGAAAAGCCATATACGGAACTTTACATATCTACAATATCTCGAAAATTAGATCCGAACTATGCTTTTTTATATATATTTTTTTCTTAAAATTAAAGACTACTTCAAAAAAATAGTTTAAAAATATGGCGGCTTAGGTCAAATTTCATTTTGAAATAGGGTCCGTAGGGGTTAGAGATAAAAATTTTAAATTAATTTTTTTAATTTTTTTTACCCTATTTCGAACCAATTGAGGGGCGTCCCATATGATTTTCGCAAAATAGTACACCTAAGAACCACCCTGATGAATATATATTAAAAAAAATATCATGGGAAAAAAATTTTACATACATTTGCACATGTGTTGCAAACTTTAATTTTGTTTTTTTCGAAAATATATTTTCACATATTAACCTGTTTCCGTAGTCCATTTCACATGAATGTATGTAGTACTGCATTTGAATCAGAGCTAGGTAATATTTCTTAATAATAGTATGTATTTGCCTATAAAAATTGTCTTTAACTTCAACATATTTATGTACATACCTATATGTATCTCTGCTAATCGGAGTCGAGAATGTCACTTAAAATTTTTTATGTACAAAAACGTTGTGAGCAGAAGGCAGAAAAAATCTAAGCTAAGATTGGAAATAAGCTATCTAAAATTAACTAGAAACCATAAAATTATCTTGATATTGTCCAACTAAAATTTCTGTATTCTAAATTTGAATTTATTTTATATTTAAAACCACCTTAAAAAATAAACGCTGAAATAAGTGTTATATTTTTTAAATACTTTTTATTTAAACAGCAATCAGATCCAATGTCTCTGCTTGCAAAAAATCGAATAAATCGAGTTTTCCCGTTGAAATATTTCAAAAAACCAACTACGCAAAGAAAGAGTGACAATATAACAAAAAAAAACAAAAGGAAATGAAAATGACATTAGCGTTGCAGCTTAGGGCTGCATTATAGATACTCACAACCTAAGGCTGTGTTACATACTTATATCATATAGCAATTAATAGTAATTATTACAATTCGACCATTCTTACAATACAATCGACCTCGATTGTTACTAATTAATTTTTATTTATTTTTACTTAAGTGTTACCTTCTTAATCCAAGTGTGTTTAAATTTCACTTAAATCCAACCAGGTTACCGTCGGGATCGAATTCATAACTAACGAAATCACTGCTTGAATGGCAAGGAGTGGGGAGTATATGGAAATCTGACCACCTCCCCAACCTACTAGAATCCAAAATTCCATGATAAGGCATTTGTGTAATCTGAAAACCCTCGATATCCTCAACAACGTATCTATCATTGTTTAATTTATCTTTGATTTCATATGGGCCGCGAAATTTCGGTATTAATTTTTTATTCGTTCCAACTGAAGTATCGACATTTTATATAACGACAAAGTCTCCAACTTCAAACTTTTTTGCCGGCTTATTGTGTTTATTGAAATAGTCAAGACCATATGATTGTGATTTTAGGATTGCATCAGCAGCCTCGGACCTAAGTTTTACAAAATCAACCCTCTGCTTATCTGCGTAATTTGAGTCGACATATTCGGTTATCTCGTCAATTACCTTGCCCCTTTATTCAATTCCGAATAAAAGTCTACTTGGTGCAACTTTCGTCGTCGTATGGTTTGTGTTATTCATTGCATATTCTGCCTGTACCAATTTTTGCTTCCAGTCAGCATGTGTGGCTGATTCTGCCAATTTTGCCAACATTGCTTTGAAGTCCCTATTCATGCGTTCGACTTGTCCATTCGACTGAGGTGATGCAGTTGCCACCTTAACGTGTTCTATATTTCTGTCTGTCACAAAGTTCAAAAAGTCCGTAGAAGTAAAAGATGTACCGCGGTCACTAACTATTCGACGTTGTCGGCTATAATATTCAAAATACTTTTCTAACGCTTGACAAGCCTCCTTAGTGCCTGGTGTATTTACTGGGTACAACTTTACAAATTTCGTAAAAGAATCGATGACTGCAAATACATATTTGTGTCTAGAATTTACAGAAGGCAATGGGCCAAAATGGTCGATATGTAATGTGTCAAATGGCTCCGATATCTTTAGAATGTTCTACAAATTATTTTCGTTTTTCCGCAATGGCGCCGAATAATATATACATTTTAAGCAATTTCTTATGAACAAATTAAGTTTCTCTTGCATATTCTCAAGCCAGTAGTGCTTCTGTATTTGATTCATACACTTATTTACTCCCAAGTGACCACATTTTTCGTGTACAACTCTCATGATATTTTCTTCTAACTCCCTGGGCACATACAGCTGACGTTGTTTTTGGGATCCAATTCGAAAAACTAAACCATTTTCTAAGACATAGCCAGTTTCTAATCCACTTCTTATTTTCTGTATGCTCGTATCTCGAGCTTGTGAAATCTGAATATTCGCATCTAATTCTGAATTTTCCGCTTCTATGGCACCTACCATTTCGATACGACTTAACGCGTCTACATGCGACATACAATTACCTCTACGATGCTCTACTTTATTATTATCTATTAATAGCTGACCCGACAGTCGTTGTTCTGTCATCTATTACAAAAATTTGTTATAGATATATCAGATAGAATATTGTTTAGAACCCACTTTAGCTCAGTGGAAATAAAAGAATAAAGATTTTTTCACTTCGCAAATATGACTCTTTTTTTATTGATACGATGGATTTTTCAAAACACAGCGCGGTAAGACAACATTATTTTTCGAATGAAGATTTTTTCACTTTTTTTATTGATTTGATGGATTGCTCTGTTGCTTTGTTATTTAAACAATTCACAGCATAACCAAAGAACTAAAACTTAAAGAACGTTCTTCATCGGAATTCATGGCAGAACTCTCAAACTGTAACCATTCCACGCAACGAAAATGCGATTTAAAAAAAAAAATTATGGGAACCACCCTAAATATTCACCCCAAATAAAATTTATATAGCTTAATAATGGCTAGGGTATAAGCATCACGTGGTGTTAATTCCATGTGAATCGATGATGCGATCCTTAAGAAAATGCGATTTTAAAAATATTTTTGTATGAAGACCACCCTAAATAAACACTCTATATATAAAAAACATATTTTAATAAGCGCCTCCAGATATAAGTCCAACGTGGTGTCCATTCCATGTGAATCGACAAAGAGATCTTCAAGCAAATGCGATTTTAAAAATATATATGTATGACAACCACCCTAAATAAAATTTATAGAACTTAATAATGGTCTCTGAGTATAAAGACTACGTGATGTTAATTCCATTAATTGATGAAGCGATTCTTAAGAAAATGCGATTTTAAAAATATTTTTGTATGACGACCACCCAAAATAAAATTTATAGATCTTAATAATGGTCTCTGAGTAAAAAGACCACGTGGTGTTAATTCCATGTGAATCGATGAAGCGATCCTTAAGAAATGCGGTTTTAAACATATTTTTGTATGAGGACCACCCTAAATATGAATCTTAAACAAAATTTTCTTTCATACAAACCTTGTCCTAAAAATTACAAATACAACGAAAAAGAAATCAGCCAAATCGGCCGAACCGTTCTCAAGTGATGCGGGAACACACACAAATTGGCAATTCATTTTTATACAGCTGCGGTAAAAAGAATAGCACCGCGGTGTCAGTCATGAATTGAAAGAAAATATTTCGAACAAATGACGTTTTTTTTCTTCTAATATTTTAAAGTATTGTTACTTGATAAGTACACAAGATAAGCACATGACATTTTGTTCCCAAAAAATAACGGTACTTTCTAGGTTTGCTATTATATTTAGTAATTTGTAATTTCGAGCGGTAAAAATAATAGCACTGTTCAACTCCTTTACTTCTCAAGACTAGGTATTTACTCTTATTAAAAAAATTTGATCGTAACAAGTAAGCTCCATTATTTTTGTATAATACTCCAATGATTTTTTCGAGTTTTTGCATTTAAGTGGGCCGTGGAAAGCATTCTTCGACAGAGCAAAGTAAAATTATTTAAAATTCCCTTTCGCAAGGTAAAACTTTTAATGATATTTAAAATTTTATCAGATGTTCTGCGAAAATGGTTTCGGATTCGATAAAATACACAAATAAACGAAAACACGAGACCGAATGCTTTCCATGTCCCTCCGGGACGTGAATTTTTCGAAGTGGCTTTCGATGCATACTCCGTTTTTGCCTGGTACGGAAATAAAGAAAGTGTGTAATATAGCAGTGAGTTTGGAAACCGTTAAAAGACGACTCAGGGAAACCAATTTGAGTCCAAAATCCACGACGAGTTTCGTTGTTAAAAAAAAAAAACATATCACAAACATACCGGACTTTACGCACGGGTACTTAAAATGGCCACTTGCTAAGTAGAGTGGAACGATGAGAGTAAGATTAATCCAAGTATCATATTCTGTGTTTGGGTTACGCCTTACATCTGGACAAGTGTTTTTCCACCAAAAAAACGATCTTACTCTCATCGCTCCACATAATGCTTATCTACTTTGCATGCGACCATACTAAGTACCCATGCGTAAAGTCCGGTATGTTTGCGATATGCATTTTTTTTTAACAACGAAACTCGTCGAATGTACACCACGGTTGAGGTGAAGCGATGCGCACAGGGTAATGCTAGTAGCACTCTAATGCTAATGCCCACCTAGCGATACGTTTATTCACATCTTTTTTTAGTGTTTGTGACAATGCCTCACAATCAGTCACTACCTGAATGGTAATAGGTTAACAAATGTATGGTACCGCTCTAGAGCGTACACAATGGCTAAAGTTTCTAACTCAAAACTTATTAGTTTAGATTCGTCGGGCGTCGTTTTTCTGGAATAATAAGCAACTGGAAGGAATTTGCTATCACTTTATTTTTGCATAAGTGCTGCGCCAAAGCCATAGGAGCTGGCAAAGCAATGTAGCTCTGTTTGTTTCTGCGGGTCATAAATGGACAAAACTGGCGATGAAGTCAAACTATCTTTTAAAAATTCAAAAGCTTTAGACCATTCCTCCGTCCAATAAAACTTGGTTTCCTTTCTCAAAAGGTTGGTAAGTGGTTTGGCAATACTTGCAAAATTTGGCACAAAACGTCGAAAATATGAAAATAGCCCATGACATCTTTGGACGTCTTTAGTGTTTTTAATACCCTCATGGTTTATACGGTACCCTAAATAGTCGAACTCACGAAAGGAAAACCTGCATTTTTTTAGATTTAACTCAAGACCAGATTCTTTTAAAAGTTGCAAGACCTCATTTAAAATTCTATAGTGTGAACTTAATTCTTCCGTTGCAATACATATATCATCTAAGTAAATCACTATCATGCCTTTTTCAATCAACGGTTTCAATTTTTGGTGTATGTACCTTTGGAAAACAGCAGGTGCATTTTTAAGGCCAAAGGGCATACGAGTGTATTCATATTGGCCAAACGGTGTTACGAAAGCCGTAAATTAAGCTGAGTCTTCATGCATTCTAATATGATGAAAACCATCTTTCAAATCCAAACACGTAAAAATTTTATTTTCCACTAAAATACTCCAGACAATCCTCAATTATGGGCAAAGAAAAGTTATCACGAATAGTAATTTTGTTGATTGCACGATAATCGATGCACATCCGAATTTCACCATTTTTCTTTTTGACTAACACAATAGCCGAAGCATAAAGTGAATCACTTGAGCGAACAATACCCTTTCCCAAAAGTTGATCTATTATTTTTTGGACTTCTATTTTTCGAAATACGATAAACGCCTTGGCGCGCAATACATTGGTACATCATTAGTCAATCTAATTTGCATTGCATAATTCGTAGGTTTAGACTGCACGTTAGAATCTAAATAATATTTTGAAATGGTAGCACTTAGCTTTTCTTTTTCACTTGCAGTCAAATTCTCATCTAAAATAATTATGTACATCATTCTTACTCTCGGTGCTGATTGCGCCCGTCAGCAATCCCAAATCAACAAAATCAATCATATCCTCTTCATTGGTTAAACTAATTAATTCTAATTCAGATGGTTTACAACACCCACTTGCCTTTTCCGTTTCTTTTACTTTGCAAATATTAGGAATTTCTTCCCTAAAATTTTCTACGGTTGCCTTGGTTGGCTCAGTCGATTCTATTCTACTTGGATTTTTTAATAAATTCAATTTTCTGGCAAAACAAAATTATATTTAATTTTTTTTCGAATTTCAATCAAATAATTTTTTTTATATTTGATATCAAATTGACATAAATGAATATTAAGTTTCAATAAAACATCTCTTCCTATTAATATTGGCACCAGTGACTCGTCATCTGGGAGAATAATGAAATCATGAATTATTGTTTTATGTCGTAAGGTTATTTGACATTTTATTTTTCCGGCTTAGAAGAGATTTTAGGTCCTGAAGTGAACGTTCACCATTTAAAATTGATATGTTTGATGATCTATCATTTAGACCATCCAAGCTGTGTTCAAGTAATTCGCCTTCGGGAACCGCGGCAATAGATGCAATTTCCTGCATCTCGATGACATAGCGCTTCACTGACTCACCGGGCTTCAAGCTGCGTGCCTAAAGTTGTCCAAGTACATCACTAAGCGTGTGCACACTACCAAATTCAGCAGTGAGTAGTTGTCTCAAGCCTTGGTAGGTGTTTGCCACGTTTGCACGTAGGAAAATCTTTTCTGTACCACAAAGTAAATGTCGTACGGCGATGAATTTGTCGTGCTCGCTGCAACGAAAAATTTCGAACGCGTCTTCGACATCTTGGAACCACTTATTCACATCATATGCATCGTCACCAATAAATGGGTCCACCATAGCCTCAAATGCTTGGAAATCAAGTTTGCGTGATTATCCGCCTGTACTTCACTCACTCTTAACTCCTTCATCAGTTTTTGCAATTCTTGTTTCTTCCTGGCCAGCAACAACTCACGATCAATTTGCCACATCGCTTTTCCAACAGCGTCATCACCGGCAGCATCATCAACAGCGGAATTATTCACAGCGGTCTCATCATTAGTGGCGTTATTATCACCGGCATCGTCTTCGCCAGTACCTTCATCTTGGCCATGGCTTCCTCCTTGCATCAGTTCTTCATACATCGGTCATAAAGTCGCAACGGTGGCACTCTCCTCCACTGCAACACTTGCAGCAATCAAGGCATCGAACATGTCTTTTCTTAACACTTTACTGATTTTAATGGTAATCCCACTTCTGAATTGAAATAAGTGTTATGTTTTTTTTAAATACGTACTTTTTATTGAAACAGCAATCAGATCCAATGTCTCTGCTTGCAAAAAATCGAATGAATAGTTTTCCCGTTAAAATATTTCAAAAAAACCAACTACGCAAAGAGAGACAATATAACAAAAAAAAAACAAAAGGAAATGAAAATGACATTAGCGTTGCAGCTTAGGGCTGTATTATAGATACTCACAACTTAAGGCTGTGTTACATACTTATATCATATAGTAATTAATAGTAATTATTACACCGCCTTTTATTTTTTTTTTGATATTAAAAATAAAATAGTTTCGTCATTCAAAAATACACGAAGTTATAGATTTGTAATATAAATTTGAAAATTAATTATATTCATGTACATAATAATAAAAATAGTATGCTTGAAAGAAAAAGAAAATTACTTCATATTTTTGTATCTTTAAACCAAATACAATTGAGCAATTATAATTATCAATTGAAATTCTTGTATTTTTTGTCGTACTGTCGTACAGTCGCTAATATAAAAGATAAAAAGAGTATTATGGCGACATATGAAAGCTGAATCATAGAAAAAAAAACAAATAAATACATTGTTCCATTAGTTTCCCATTTAACCTTTAAAATTTAGGTCAGGTTTTGTGGTTTTTTGCATCTATGAGGTAGGTATACCATTGTTAGTTCTTGTTATTTATATTTTTTATAGCATTTGTGATATTGTTAGCATTTAGGGGTTGTTTTTTCATCAAATACTTCTTGAGAAAAATGTTTTCAAATGCT
The DNA here is from genome assembly GCA_949775025.1 of Tricholauxania praeusta. NCBI lineage: Eukaryota > Metazoa > Arthropoda > Insecta > Diptera > Lauxaniidae > Tricholauxania > Tricholauxania praeusta. The sequence continues at coordinate 79,359,609 of OX459030.1, forward strand.
TTCAAAGTCGAAGACTCAGTGATTGTGATTTTCATTCATAAAATTACTTGAATTCCTTTGCCATTAGACCTTTCAAAGTTTTTTTTTTTAAATGGTGATTATATTATTGATTCGTCATTATTTTTTCACAGCTAATAGCCATTTAAAAGCCGTATGAGTAATATTTGGGAACAAGTTTACTTTAGCTGAAATTGTCCAATTTTATTCTTTTAGGGTAAATAGGGGGTTAAAAATTAAAAAATATAAAAAAAGTCGCTCGGATCGGATATAGCTTTTGTAAAAATAGTTATAAGTTAGAAAGCCCTGAATAGAAAATGGAAAATATGGGTGTCATAAGAAAGATAATTTAATGGGCTACAATAATGGTACGCAAAGTTTTAAAATTTGACCTATAATTTTGGAGATATTACGATTTTTCTGAAATTTTGACCAATTTTTTTTGAAAAAACCTTATTTTTTCAAAAAATGTGATAATGATCTAAAATTTTTTTAGCATGTTTAGAAAGCTTAATTTATTTCCTTTAAAATGTTATATAGTAGTTTGCTGTAAATTTTTTTAAGTCTACACTTGGATACAAACGTATCCATTTCAAACTTTGAACAGCAATTTCTTATATTTCTCATGCTTCCAGCGTTTTCATATTTTAAGTTATCCTGCATGGTAGTATCCTAAATATAATATAATATAGAAGTGTGTACCTACATCCAGTGGGGTGTGGGCGTGCATTTTATAAATTTACCACGTTGGTCAACACTTGGATACATTTGTACCCCAAAGCATTTTTAACTCTTTTTTTAAGAAAAAAAAATTAATTAAAGTGCGAAAAATTTATTTAACGTGTAAGAATGTGAAAATTGTCTCAGCAACCTGCAAAAACTTAAATAACGACTGAGAAATTCAAAATTAATACAGTTATATCCAGAAAGCTTGAATTGCGATACTATAAGTTTGGCAGCCACTCACGTCGACAGAATTTGATGGATTGCTAGTTGTGGCCAGTGATGACAAATGGGTTTTGTGGAAATGTACTGAATGGAGAGTTGAAATGTAGTTTTTAGATTCCGAATGTACTTTTTTCGACATGAAAATGAAAAAATTCTTTACAATTGTTATATATCCCGTTTCATTAGTTCTGATGACAGTGTTACATGAGCTGCTCGTGTGGGGACCAAGACAAGGTCAAATGGAAAACTCGGCAGAACTGTTTTGATTGCCATAAACCAGTTATGTGGATTCATGAAGCCGACATCAATACGAATGTTTCAAATGCCAATATGCAAAATATCAGCATTATTGATACATATTTTAACTTTTGGTTTTACATACCATTTTTAATTTTTTCGAAATTTCACTATAATTTCTGATAAATTTTTTTTTCATCCATTTAAAATAACAAATATAAAGACTCAATAAGTAAACATAAAATTTTAAGATTTATGCTAAAAAATTAGATCTATCCTCATGTACAAACGTATCCAAGTGTAAACTTAAAGGTATACAGAGTAGGTAAAAGAAAAACAAGGGTTAAAGAAAAACAAAAATAAATACTAAATGAATTCCTATGAAAACTGTTGTCATATAAATTAATAATTTTTTAAAATGTAAGGTTATGTTGAAAAAAGGAGCGCCGCACAGTGATCAATTAATAGCTTTTAGCTGGACGAAATTCATTTTTCTCTATATAAGGAAAGTGAAAAAAAAAAATTAACTTATACTTGTAAGTCCTTATTGCGTATTGTGGCAAAATATTTTCGTCGAAAGTGACGTCCGAGAAAAGATAGTAAGCGACAAAGTCTAAGTCTAGCTAATTTCAAAATTTTATATTTTTTTTCTCGAGTTAAGTGAGCGCAATTGATCACATCGTGCTGTTTATATAATTCACTTTTGGACTATTTAAAAATGGTGCACATAGTTGAAGGTATATGTGATATTTATTCGGTTAAGTTTATACAATACAAGTGCAATAAAAAAAAATAATTTTATTTGTTAGTAAAAAAATAATCTAAAGTTTTTGCTTTACGTCCCATATCTTTAGAGGCACATAAAGGCACATGGAAATTTTATTGTCTATATAATCTAGTGTACTTAGGGTTTCTAAATATGTTCGATTTTTTACTCCCTACTAGCCCTTGCCGAACAAAATTTCCAATTTTGCAGGTAACGGCGCTATCGTAATAAAACATCGACATGTTAAATGTACTTAGAAGGTACCCTCCAATTAAGCCTTGTACAAAGAAATCAAAAGATATTGTTTTTAATTATGGGTTAGAAGTTATTGGAGTAGAATACTTTGAATCACAAGTTAAAAAAATGTGCCAAGTTCGGTAAATTGTTTTTGTAAATCAGCTGCCAGAAATTGGATTGCGGTTGGGCGGGATATCAACAAATTTGAGAAATAGTATGAGGATTGGCTCTCCAAACGTGTTATCAGCTCTTGACCTCATACTGACAAACATCTCACCTCAAAAGGTATAAGAAGAGGACGGCCGAAACAACCTTTTTCAAAACTACAAAAATGTACGTTAAATTATGTGAATGATTTTTCATGCCGCCAACAGTGCATCAGGTCTTGATGCATGGAAAAGATGTTAGTGAACATTTTTCTTGTTGATCAGTTAATTAGGGGAAGATGCACAAGAATGTCGCCATAAGGAAGTAAAGTATTTTAGGGAGCATAACACAAGAAAAATGAGTAGGAAGGAAACAAAACAAGATTTATTTAAAATTTTACTTTTAACATTGGACCCTCAAACATCTGTGTTACGTCCATTACCTCAAAAAGCAAGCGACTATCTACCCAACGAAGTTTTAAGTCTACTAGAACAGCCGGAATTTAATGAAGAAATGTAAGATATTAGATAATTTTTCCGCACACTTAATAACACACTTTTTTCATTTTTCATCAGAATATGAAAAATAAGAATATATTTTCAATACTACATAACTTTCTTGAAAATAATTGCTCACAAAAGATTGAACATGGGATTCGAAGAGGAAGTTGACCTACGTACGAATCTGTAATCAAAAACTCTCGGCAAAAGTTTGTGCGTCTAATTTGGGTGCATGAAGTTGGCAAAAAGTTCAGTTTTGATTGCATATAACTCAATAACCAGACGTGATGGAAAAAAACGGAGCTCATTTTTGGATTCAGTGTGCCCAAATCATCCTAAATAGTGATCAGTGATTTTGTTGTTTGACCTATGTTTCATTGCGTTTTTAATTGCAATCATTTTTACATTTTGTTACATAAAATTTATTTTATACAAAAACTTGGAATGGATATTGGGGAAAACAAATAAAAAATGAATATTCATATCAAAGTAAGCCATATTCCGGTTTGAAATATTTTCGTCCACCTAAAAGGTAAAATTTGATCACTGTGCGCCGTAGGCGAAAAATTTTTATTAAAAATCGCGAGCCAATCCCAACTTATAATCATTTTTCCAAAAGCTATATCCGCAACTTCCGATGTCTATATCTCCGAAACTAGATCCAAACGACTTTTTATTTTTAACCCTCTATTACCCTTAAAAAAAATTGATTTGGAGAATGTCAGCTTAAGTAAACTTAAGCCAATATTTGTTCTAAAAGGTAGTCAATAATTCATCACAGTGTACCTAATTTAACAAGAACATTTTTAATGGCCATAACTTCAGTGGAAATAAGGATATGTATATAATTTAAGCATCGTTTTAAAGATGAATCTTCAAATTTTAAGACACTACTTAATTTTAAAAACATGTTTTTCGATTCGCCAAGAAACCATACGAATACACTTTGTTGATTTCATCATCAGGTTATCATATTTCCGTTCAGAAAGCTTTAGTTAATATAAGTGTAGTATTTCAGTCTGAAAAAATTCGTGATTTTAGGGGCGCAATAGTGCTCTTCCGGGACTGCGGTTCAGTTAGTTCGGAACTGTCTTGCAGAATCCGAGACAGTTGGTCGCCTTTATGGGATAAGTCCTACTCTCACAGTCGTTTCAGAAAATGCTCGCTTACGTTTGTAAATGGAATCTATCGCACGCTTCACACGCGTGTGTATAAAAACAGCATTTCAATTTATGCCAATCCTAATTATATTTTAAGCGACTAAGGATGTGCATAGCAATATTTTAGCCATGTAATACAAAGTTTATACATATTAACAAAATCTTCGTTTGTTTACCGCAAACTAAAGATTCGTTAGGAGGCTTTCAATAAATTCATACACACCAAAAACAAACAAATGTATAGAGTTGCATATAACTTACCTGCGTAAGTATATTTTGTACAGCAATTTTTTAATTCTCTGCAATTTTTGTGTTCATAACAAAAATATAAACAATTCAACCTTTTTCCCAAAATAAAAGAAGTGTAATAGATGATGACATTTTTATTAAAGATTGTGGACAAGATATGAAACTCTTTTGCGCCGCAATTTTTGACACTCTCGTATTGATTGTCAAAATCGCTAAAAACAATGTAGCCGTATATTGGAAAGTAAGCTTAGTAAAATTTATTTTCGATTTTGGGTGTTATTGGGCGATTTAGCAAAACTTGGGGAATTAAACATATATTAAATTCTTAGTCCTTAAATGGATTAATTGCAAAAATGCGAGCATATGTTTTATATTAATAACGTCTATGTACCACCATATGTGTGTCTCCTGACACGTAAGCCCACTTACGTAAGCTTTTGTTGCGGAATTATTTGGAATCACAGTGACAGAAATACCCACCAGAGAACGTCATTGAGTAGCTCACCGAGGGCCGGTTTCACAGTGCTTAGTTAACGAATTAGTTAACTTAACCAACGTCTATTAGTTAACTACCAATTTAGTTTCACAGTCCATTAGTTAACTAATGATAATTTTTTGTACAAAATATGGCATCACTGCACAAAACATATGTTTTTTATTTTGACATTTCATAGTTTGCGAAATGGAGTCAAGCACAATAACCACAAATTTTTCAACAAACGAAATAAATTGTTTATTGGAACTGGTCGATGTCCATAAGAACATTGTCGAGTGCAAAACGACGCTTTCCGATGCGGACACTGCGGCAATACGTCTGAAATTTTTCCAGCAAAAACCAGTGGTGCCGCAGCTATGTCCGCAGAAATGGAAGTTCAATATTTGGGCTCACTACCTCTGGACCCTGAAATTGCAAAGGCTTGCGATACGGGGGTTGATATTACTGGATTAAAGAATGTAACGACCGAAGCGTTGGCAAGCAATTGTCAAAAAATTACAAACGCACTGTGAGAAGTGAAAACTTTTACGACTTTGTGTTTTTATTTATTGCGTTCTTTTTCGCTTTGACAGCAATCACTTATGTTTTTTTTTTCGTTTTGACAAGTTGTTTGTTTTGCGTTGCCAACTTTTTTTGTAAGCTAAACAGCAATCAGCTGTTAGTTAACTATTAGTTAACCTGCCAAATTTGGTTGGTTAACTAATTACTATGAAACTGAAATTGGATAGTTAACTTGTAATCTCGAGTTAACTAAGCACTGTACAACTGGCCCTGAGTGTTTTGAGCCCCTACAAAAAATATGAGCCGTGAGTGTGCCCACGACCATAATAATGTGTATATTTACATCTAAAAAGTCAACAAGGAAAATCAAGTAAAATATGTTTGAGCAATTTGAGCTGCGATCAACATTGAAAAAGATGTGTTTAGCATCGAAAAATGTTTTTTATTTTGTAATATTTTGAAAGTACGACAGTTTTCTTTTTTTCCTTAACGTACACATTTTTGGAATAACTAACAATTGAATTTTATTTAAAAAAAAAAAAAAAAATGTGTGCAGCCGTTTTGATTGCAATTTTTTTATTTAATCGTGAAAATCCTACGAATGAAAGGATAAAAAGGAAAATTTTAAGAAACCATTCTAATTTATTTGTCATTCCAGATGCTGCGTAAGTACTAATCGCTTACTTATTAAATTATGTAAATAAATGTAAACAAATAGAAATAAACATTTCTTTGCAGTTTTATAGCGTATTATCGGCTAAATAAAGATGCTTTCAAAATGATATTGGAGGAAATCAGACCTTTTGTTCAACAATCTTCAATTCCTTTAATGCTTCAATTAAGCGTAGCTCTTAAGTGCTCTTTACACGATGTGGATTTTCCATATGGATATTTCCATGTGGATTTTCATATTAATGATCCATGAGTAAATTTTTGTCGTGTTTATACGATATGTACTTTTCATGTGTGAAATCAATCAGCTGTTAACATAAAATGAATCAGCTGTTGACATAAAAACATTTATAAACATTTTAAAATGGAACGCGATAATCAAATAATAGCGGCGTGTGCATTAACAATTGCGGTTTTAGTAAAAAAAAGAAGCAAAAATTGAAAAAAAAGAAATATATAAAAAGGAAATTGTGGAGTCAGAAATGGCTGTTGAGAATAGATGAGGATTTTGAATATGCTTCCATGGTTCTCAAAGAGTTCCAAATTGAAGATCCTGGAGCATTCAAAAATTTTATGAGGATGTCAATCGACACTTTTACCGAGTTGCGCAATAAAGTGTGTCCACTATTGATTAAAAATGACACTGTGATGCGTAAAGCATTATCTCCCGAATTAAAGTAATTTCCTTACGCAATGTTGTTTTTGTAAAATAAATTATATATTCTCTATATTAGATTGATGTGCACACTTAGATTTTTAGCAACTGGGCAGAATTACCAAGAATTGGCATATGGTTTTCGTGTCTCAGTTGCGGCGATTAGCTTATTTGTGCCCGAGGTTTTAGCCAGCATAATCAAAGTTTTGGATGAATTTTTCAAAGTAATATTATATAATTCAAAAGAGGATTTTCTGATATTAATGATTCTGAACATTTACAAAGGTTCCTGAAAGTGTTCACGAATGGGAAAACATTGCTGAAGATTTTGAGCGTCAGTGGAATTTCCCCAATTGCTTGGGAGCAATAGGTATGAATTTTGTTATTTTTCTTGTTTTCATTTATAAAAATTCGCCTTTATTTTTAGATGGCAAGCATATAGCCATAAGGGCAAAGAAAAAGGATGGATCGTATTTTTACAACTATAAAGGATTCAACAGCATTATACTTCTTGCAGTTGTTGATGCAAATTATAAGTTTGTGTATGCTTGTATTAGGGGAAATGGTAGAGCGAATGATGCAGAAATTTTTAATGATTCATATCTTGGTTTGGCAATAAAAAATAGTACTCTTCAATTTCCATCAGATAAGGAATTGCCTGGAACCAATACTAAAGTTCCATATGTGTTTGTTGGTGACGAAGCTTTTAGGCTCACTGACCGCATTATGAAGCCGAATAGCAATCGAAAAGTAGTAAAGAATAGAATATTTAATTATAGATTGAGTAGAGCTCGAAGAGTAGTGGAAAACGCATTTGGGATTTTAGTTACAAAATTCCGTATATTTCAGAAAGAAATAGATTTGCCTGTGGATAAAGTTGAGCAAATTGTACTAGCTGCGTGCGCCTTACACAATTTTATAAAAACACGGGATGGAACGAACAAATCTTTGCTAGATAATGAAAACACTAATTCTATCACATTAACGGAAGGAACCTGGCGAAATCAAGTTTATATTACGGATTTGGAAAGAGCGCCCGGCAATCGAACTGGGGAAAATTGCAGAGGAATTCGTGAACATTTCACTCAATACTTTAATAATATTGGCTCTGTTCCATGGCAAATGGAAGCCATAAATAAATTTAATTTTTGATTTTATAAATGACTGTTTTTTTTGTTCAGTAATTATTTATTAAAAATATTAAGGATCGAATAGGTATTCAGCATTAGTATGTTCCATCATTATTCGTTGCTTGCGCTTGCCGTCAAATACTGCCGTGGTGATGTTTTCAATAACTTCGTCCAAAATGTTCTCATCCTTAATTGTTTCCAATTCCACCTCAAGGAATTTGCAAATTCCGATTGCGCGACTTTCTGGTTTTTCTTTGACCGTTTTTAATAATTTAGAAGCTGTCATAAGAAGGTCATCCTCTAAACTACTAGAGTCACGTTTTGTGTCCACTTTTTTAATTGGAGTGCTTTCATTGGTGCTCTCGTTTGTCATTGATTCATCTAAATTCTGGAAAAGCATTTAAACTGTATTCACTTTCTAAATTAATTCAAAATGAAAGAACTTACAATGGATAAGTTGCATTTGCTCTTGCGAACTTGCACGAATTCTTTAATGAATCCCATTTCCTCATACCACCAGGAATTGCAGTGGAAGGAATCTTCAAAAGCCGCGCCACTTCTGGTTTACTTCTCTTTAGTATTTTCTTTGGTGTACTGGCCACGTAAATAGGTCATTTTATTCTATGAAAATAAACAGGTAAGATAAATCCAATGTAAAAATTAATTTGCCTTACTTTCACGTCCGACACCATAATTTCAGGTAAAATTCCTTTCAACTCATCAGTTATTTCGTTCAATGCCTGATATCGCGCGTGTTTGTTGTGATAATAAGGATCACGGGGATTATATAAAACCTCTTTTTCCTTCCACATATCAATGAGCTTGGAAACAGCTTCTTTGCTCCATAAACACTAATTTAAAACATATTTTATATATCAAATTAATTAAAAATCATTATAACTTACCTTCTTTGCGTTCGACATATTCAAAATCAAATCAAATTTTATGTCTTTTAATAAAGAATACTAATTATTATTATTATTATAATCAAAACAGCTGTTTTCGTATGGATCCACACAGAATTTAGAACTGATTCTAAATCAAATTTTCCATATGGAAATCCATACAGCGTTACCATATGTTAATTTTTTTTTCGTTTACACGATATGTATGACTTTCCATATGGAAAAAGTGACAGTCCATATGGAAATTCCACATCGTGTAAAGAGCACTTTAGGTACTAGAGGTATGCGTGAATGCGCTTGCTGTTACTTCAGACTATTGGATTTATTGACAACTCTAAAGGGCCAACTAAACCATGCACGCTTTGACTGCAGTCAACTTATGCAAGTGTGCGAATACACACAAATCGTGTATCAAAACTACAACGCACTTCACAAAAAGTTTCGTTCAATTTCCACAAATGTCATTTCCTTAAAGAAAGAGCGAAACTGAACGCACTTTCTGTGCGGAATCAGCTGTCTATGCATTGTATACATGTGGAAATCCATCAGATTTGGCCTTTTAGCTGGCCTCGTTTTTTTTTTTTTTTTTTTTCGGAGTACATCGTTCAGCCATAGTTTTTCTTGAAGCTAAGGCTGTCTTGAATTAATATTCAAGGTTGTTCAATAAAAATTCAGATAGTTATTTTTTTTATTTAAATTTGTATGTAACTTTTCATGTTTTTTTTTAACTTAAATGCAATTTTAACTATGTCTCCCTTTGAATTTTAATTGTTCCTCCTTGAATATTAATTAAAGATAGTCTTAATTTCAAAAAAACCATGTTTCAATAGTCTCCTCAAAAAAAAAAAAAAAAATTCAAAAAAAGTCGAAGCCATGGTCGAGGTAAGATGACAATTTCGATTTTTTTTTATTTTTTTTTTGGAGCAGACTCTTCAAACATGGTTTTTCTCGAAGTTTAGACTATCTTTAATTAATATTCAAGGAGGAACAATTAAAATTCAAAGGGAGACATAGTTAAAATTGGATTTTAGTTAAAAACAACATGAAATGTTACATACAAAGTTAAATATAAAAAAATAGCTATCTGAATTTCAATTGAACAACCTTTATTATGAGTTCAAGACAGTCTTAGCTTCAAAAAAAAAAACTATATCTGAAAGATGTACTCAACAGTCTTTAGACTACAGCGTAAAAACCAAATAAATTGACAATTTTTAAAAAACACGAAAAGTTTCACATATTTCTTACTTTAAATGCAAATTAAAAAAATAGCTATCTAAATTTTAATTGAGCAACCTTTAATATGAGTTCAAGACAGCCTTAGCTTCAAAAAAAACTATGGCTGAAAGATGTACTCAACAGTTTTTAGACTACAGCGTAAAAAACCAATAAATTGACAATTTTTAAAAAACACGGAAAATTTCACATATTTCTTACTTTAAATGCAAATTAGAAAAATAGCTTTCTGAATTTCAATTGCACAACCTTTATTATGAGTTCAAGATAGCCTTAGCTTCAAGAAAAACTATGGCTGGAAGATGTACTCCAAAAAAAAAAAAAAAAAAACGAGGCCAGCTAAAAGGCCAAATCTGATGGATATGCACACATAAGAAAAAAATTTTGCAATGGAACCTGAAGTGGAAAATACTTTTATTTTGAAATTAATAGAAAATGTGGAAAAAGAAGATAATTAAACAGTAAAATAGACGTATTTTATTGTAATCGAAATGTAAAGGAAAGGGCTTGGAGTGCAGTTGCAAAAGTATGCATTTTAATGTACACACACAATACATACAACAATTTGATTGACAATTCAGTGATGCCACGCGCTGCATATGCTAAATCTTTTCCCCACAATCTACACGCATAGTACAAAATGAGCAATTTTGTTTTCTTTGTTTAGAACCTAAGATAGCTCAGTAAATAAAAAAGACCCGATTTATTGTGGAAAAGGAACTAAGTCCAAAAAACCACATTTATTTCTCGCACAAAGCACATTCTAGCACAAGTATCAAGATATGCACAATACAAAAGCTCAAGTAAGACTAAAAATACATATAGAATATAAAAGACTACGAAGTGAGTTTTCTCAGGAACTCGTATACAGGGTGGATACGATACAGTGCCCGCAAAAACCGGCAGGTTTTTAATAGTTCCTCAACTTGCTCAATGTACTTGATCTGTAGACTCCACAGGTAGGATACAGATTTTCTGCACAGGTCTCTTTAATCGGTTGGTTGCTGTTTGCACTATGACGGATCGCACAAGCCCATCAGTACTATAAATAAGCTCACAAATTCTTCCCAGAGCCCATTGTGCTGGGGGAAATAACTCGCTCTTGATAATAACTAGCTGTCCTAGTTTCATGCTCTCTCGCTCTCTTCGCCATTTCTTGCGCTCTTGCAAAGTGGCTAGATATTCTTCTCGCCATCTTTCCCAAAAATGTTTAACCATAAGCTGACGCTCGCGCCATAATTTTGTTGCTCTAGATTTTGGTTCTTGCTCTGTCACAAATGGTAAAGGTACCACCAGTGGTTCGCCCACCAGGAAATATCCTGGTGTCAATGCTTGCACATCTGTCACATCATCGCTCAATGGTGTAAGAGGTCTTGAATTTAATATCGCTTCTATCTCTGTAAGTAAAGTCGAAAACTGCTCATATGATAGCACTCTCTTACCAAGAATTCGTGTCAAGTGAAATTTCATTGACTTTACTGCAGCTTCATATATACCACCTTGATGAGGAGCTGCTGGTGTCATAAATCGCCATTCTGTGCCCTTAATACTTAAATGCTCATACACTTCTCGCTTTTGCCACATTTCACATGCTCTTTTTAGCTCCTTATTAGCACCCACAAAGGATGTACCATTGTCGCTGTAAATTCGCTCACAACGGCCTCGTCTGCAAATAAAACGCTCATAACAAGCAATAAAAGATAAAGAGGTTAAATCTGTCACAATATCAATATGCACTGCTCGTGTCTTCAAGCACACAAAAATAGCTACCCAACACTTTTTATCAGCAGCTGTTTTGTCTACCTTACCAACCGTCTTAACACAAAATGGACCTGCATAATCTAGGCCCGTGTGTAAAAAAGGTTTACCAACTTGCACTCTATCACATGGCAGCTCAGACATAAGCTGCTGCTCAAATTTGCTATTATATCGTGCACAAATTACACATTTGTGCAAGAAATTTCTTAGCTCGCTGCGCAATCGTGGAATCCAGAATTTCTGTCTTATAAATTGCATCATAACTTGCACAGCACCATGCTTGGTAGCTCTATGGGCATTGTCAATAATTAACCACGCCATACGTGAACCATTTTTAATTATTACAGGATGTCTCATCTCATAAGGTTCATTAGCTCTGTCAATTCTGCCTCCCACTCTTAATACGCACTTATCGTCCAAAATCGGATTCAACGATTCAATCGTGCTTCCGTGTTGCACATGTCTTTCTTCTTTGAGCACCTTTATCTCTCTTGCAAAGTCTTTTTCTTGATCCTGTTTTAGCAGAATCTCAATAGCTCTTCTTTTCTCATCGCTCGTAGGAGAAATCACCTGTTTCCTTCTACGTTTTGATTTACGTTCATTTCGTTTTTGTCTTGCTCTGTCCACAAACTTTAGCACAAACGCTAAGATATTTATAGCTTTCTCCAAACTGTGTGCATACTCCACCAGTGGGACAGCCCTGCCCATTGCCGGTATGTATATTTGTATCTGATCACATTTTGTTATTATGCTGTGCACTTTCAATTCAGCCTGCATTTCATCGTTAGCTATTTTCTCGAAAATATTTTCAGGCCAACAACGTTTTGGCTCGCTCAACCATTTCGGACCATGTAGCCACAGTTCATGGTCAACTATCTCTTTTGGAGTCAAACCTCGACTAAGCAAATCAGCCGGGTTATCTTTTGTATTAACGTATCGCCATTGCTCAATCTCACTGTTGCTCTGAATTTCTGATACTCTATTTGCTACATAAGTCTTAAGCGTACAAGGTGACTTATGGATCCAATAGAGTACCACTTGTGAATCGCACCATAGAAAGTATTCACAATCTGCCCAGCCCATTTCCGCCAGCACTTTGGGCAGAAGTTGAGCCAATAATCTTGCACCAGAGAGCTCTAATCTTGGCACAGTAACCGTTTTCAATGGTGCTACACGCGCTTTCGATGCTAAAAGATTCACCGAAACTTGCTCATTATGCTTTGCCCTTACGTAAATCACAGCACCGTAAGCTCTGTTTGATGCATCGGAAAACCCATGCAGCTGCACCTTTGTGCCCGCAGTCGTAGCAAGCCATCTGCTAATCCTAAAATTCTCTAGATAATTAATATTATTCCAGAATTCTCTCCAGCGCTCTTCTATCTCTTGTGAAACATTTTCATCCCAGTCTATGCCTGATCTCCATAAGTCTTGTATTATGATCTTGCCTTGTATCGTTACAGGCGAAATAAACCCATTTGGATCATAAAGTTGCGCTACAAGGCTCACTATCTCCCTCTTCGTAGCATGTCCTTTCGATGAAGGTGACTTCACCGAATAAGTAAATTCATCTTTCTCAATTGACCACTTCAGGCCTAGCACTGAAGTTTTCTCCTCAGTAGAAAAAATCATCTCGTCTTGCACTGCACCGCTCATCTTGCTAACTAGCTCTCTTGAATTTGACTTCCATTTACAAAGCTCAAAGCCACCACCCCTCAAGATAGTGGAAATATTTCTTGCTAAAATTAGTGCTTCTTGCTCCGAATCTGCACCAGTAGCACAATCATCCATGTAAAAATCTTGCTCTATTATGTCAGCAGCCTCAGGAAAATTTTCCTTGGCCTCCCTTGCGCATTGAATTAACGCTCTTACTGCATTATGTGCAGATGACGTCATACCATATGTTACAACTGTCAACCAATATTCACGCAATGTGTCGCTCTGACATTCCCTCCAAAAAATCCTTTGGAGGTCCCATTGTTTTTCCGAAATTTTTACCTGCCTAAACATCATTTTAATATCGGCAGAAATCGCAATTTTATGTCTTCTAAAACGCATAATAATTTCAAAAAGGTCTTTTTGCATCTTTTCACCTAATAATTGAATTTGATTTAAGGACACACCAGTATCAGTTGGACAACTTGCATCAAAAACCACCCTAAATTTTTTCGTGACGCAATGATGAGGAATATAATATATCTTGCCTTGCTCTGATCTTCGAGAAACTTTTCTCATGTGCCCAAGCTCTTCATATTCTCTCATGAAAGCAACATATTTTTGCTTCAAAGCACCATCTTTTTCTAAGCGTTTCTCTAAAAACATGAATCTTTTTAGTGCAATAGCTCTTGAGCTACCAAATCTTTGCACATAATCCTTTTTTAAAGGAATTGTCACTATAAACCGCCCTGTCTTATCTCTATAATATGTCGAAAGAAAATTATCTTCAACTGATTGCTCTTCGTCTGTTCTCAAATGTGTTAGCTCAGCAACCTGATCCAGTTGCCAGAGTCGCTGCAATAGCTGATCTAAATGTTTATTATCAGTGCACTGTACAGCTGCAACGTTTGCCAGCTGTTCTTGCTCTTTCTCAAAATCTTGCCCTTGCTCAAATGCACCAAAAATAACTGCACCAAATAATGTGCTAAGAACTGTAACTCCATGCTCATTGCGCAGGACCACTGCAGTGACCGCTTTAGCGACTATTTTAGCTCCAAGCAGCAAATCTACCGACCCAGGCTTCCAATACTCTGGGTCTGCCCATACTTGATCTCCAATGCACGATATTGGTAATTGGCTCGTATACTCTGTTGGCAAAGTAGGCCGCCAGCCAACGTCTTTTGGAAGTATCCAAAATTCATCTTCTAAATAATCATCTGACTGAGACCATGGATACAATTTTACTTTAATCCGATGTTTGACATGGAAAGAATTTCCATTTATACCTACTACGCTTCGTTTGCATGATATAAGTGGCAGCTTATATTTTTCTTGGAAATGTGCGCTCATTAGATTTGTCTGCGCACCCGTATCGATCAGAGCACGCACTGGACCATGACTTACTGCATTCGCAACGACTCTAACCTGCGCTGTAGGAAGAAAAATTGGCAAATAGGTACTACTATTAAAACGCTCGAAATAAATTTGACCATTGTGATTTGTTTTATTTATATTTTTATAATGGCTAGAAGTTTTAATCTTCTTTGCATCTTCTAGTCAGAATCCTGACTCTCCCTTGCGCTTGGCTGTTAGCTTAACGCTGCCAGCCGCTTGCTCAGCAACGCTCTTTGAACAAAGCACACTATTGTGCATTTGATTTCCTGGGCACCGCACACATGGTCCCTGGAAGCAGTCACCAGAACTATGACCTTTTTTAAAGCAGTTGGGGCACAGTCGGCGCGCTGCCACAAACTGCTTACGCGCCTCCAACGTCAGGCTCAAAAATTCATTGCACTTGTACAGTGCATGATCACGCTCGCATACCTCGCACACTCTAGCTCTATTGTGCTGCAAAGGCTTGCGCACATTGGGCACGATGCGCACTTGCTCACTTTTTTCCGCAAATATCTTGCTTCCACTTGGCATGGCAGAGGCTTGCCGCTCTAAAAATTGGGTAAAGTCTTCCCACTTGGGAGTCTCAGTATCTCTGCTTAATTCCCATTGACGCGCTGTCTCAACATCCAATCGCTCATGGAGTGCGTGCACAATTATCATGTCCCAGTGCTCTACTGGTAAGCCGTGCGCCCTTAGTTGCCGCATGGTCTCATGGGTGACGTTCACCATTCGCTCTAGCTGTTGGGCTGATGGCGCTCCCTGCAACTCTGGCAATGCAAAAAATTGCTTTAAGTGCTCGCGCATAATTGGATATTTTTTTGTTGTAAATCTGGTTAATGCGTTGCCAGGCTTCGTTATAATTTTCATCGGTGAGTTGCCAATCACCCAATGCCTGCGCAGCTTTGCCCACTAAGCTCTTTCTTAAATATGAAAATTTAAAAGCTGGCGCTACCTGCTCATTTTCGTGGACAGCTGCTACGAATCTGTCTCTGAAGCCTAGCCATTTGGTTAGGGTTCCATCGAACTCGCCCCATGTATTTTTAACAGCATTCTGCTGCACTGGCACAGTAACTTGCACCGAGATAGGCCTCTCTTGCCCCTGCTCTAGCGCCTTTGGCCGCAATAAGCCAATTTGCGTTTTTAATGCACCACTCGCTTTGAAAAATCTATATTCAGCCTTTTCCATATACTCATCAAGCTTTTCAAAATCAACTGCATCGGCGCTCAATAGCTTATCATGCAACCTGTTGAAGGTTGCCCAGCGCTTCTCCAAATTTGCCAGTCTGATTTCTGCTTCCTCTACCGTAATTTTTTCCAACTCCGGGCTTCGGATAAAGCCTGCAGCTCGCTTGATTGCGTTGTATTCCGCTTCGAATTTATTCTCATTCTCCATCTCAAGGCACTGTCAGTAAAAATAAAGAAAAGGAGAAAACAAAACAAAGAAAATACGCAATCATGGTCTGACCTTCGAATTTATATTCAATATCATGCCAATTTTTGCCACTGTGAGTAACTTTAAATCAACGCACCACTGTGAGTAATTGCCTTTACTTTTTATGCTTTTGCGTTTTTGCACTTAAAAAACGTCTTATGCTCAACTTAAGCATGTATCATATACGATACATGACTCTTGCGCTCTTGCGTTTCGCACCTTGAAACGTCTTATTAGCATTGCACTCAATAATATAAACCCATGTCATTTTCGACATCGACTCTCTTGCACTCTTGCTCTGGTACCATCTAGCACTTGGCCATCTTGCACAGTCTAATCTCTGTTGAATACCGATAATGGTACCCAACTGGCCAACACAATCTCTACCTATTTTCATAACATGCATGTTACTACTTGCTAAGGATCTGTGAGTGTCAAAACGCATGTGAAGCCGCTGCTTCATTACCAAAAAAAAAAAAAAATAAAATATTCAACGCATTTGAATAAAAAATAAAATGTATATACCCTAAAAAAAAGGAAGAAGCCGCTGCTTCGTATCTGAGTAAAATACGCATGAGAAGCCGCTGCTTCGTAATTAAGTATACTATTCTCATTATTACGCAATACCAAGCGCATCTTTCACAATAAGCACACTGAGTTGCGACAAAAAACAACCCCTATTCTACATGTACAGCTCAATGTACGCTCGCTCTCTCTCTCTTTTGCTCTGGTGCTCTCAACTGCAGTGCATTGCAAACAAAAATGTACATACATATATGTTTGTATACACATCTAACATCTTGCTCAATATGGCGTCTGCAATTATAATTACAAACGAAACGCACAATTCCTATCACCATATCGTTTGCAATAATGAAATAACAAACCATGCTCCAATAAATAATTCGCACTATGCACTATTAGCTCTACACTTCACAGATCTTAGCACAACCGCAAATAAAAAAAAATCGCAAAAATTTCTGGCACTGGCGTCGCACTGACGTCGTTTTACTTGCTCAAGGCATTCACAGTGGTTTTGTTCTAATACTCACAGTAACTTTTACGCAAACCTTTCATACTCACAAGATTGTTATTTTAATATAATTTATTATTATTTATTTTTATTTGAAGTTATTTTGGAGTTAGTCAGTTTTTATTTCACTGGAATCACAAGTATACGCGTTTACCACACAATATGAAATGACACCGTTTCATTCTTCGCTCGCTTTGTTGACATCGCAGCATCAACATACTTGCCCCGCTCTTCGCACACTTGCGTTCAGTTTTAACGATCGACTATAATGGTCCTGCTCTTGCGCATAGTGGCTGCAAAAATGACAAACTGCTCCGCTCATAATTAATTTCTCTCGCTCCAGGCACATACATATTCTTCATATTTGAAATCAAATATGACGCTACGCACACATGCTCATTATGGACTTCATCTTCTTCATATTTAAAGTCAAATATGACGCTACGCACACATGCTCACTATAGGCTATTTCACAATTTGCACAGAACTTTCCAGAATTTGCTTCTGGAATTTTCGCTTTATTTCACTGATTCACTTTTTAAAATTAAAGAAAAATTTTAAAAGAGCTATCCGCTCGAATGACCAATGTTTAGAACCTAAGATAGCTCAGTAAATAAAAAAGACCCGATTTATTGTGGAAAAGGAACTAAGTCCAAAAAACCACATTTATTTCTCGCACAAAGCACATTCTAGCACAAGTATCAAGATATGCACAATACAAAAGCTCAAGTAAGACTAAAAATACATATAGAATATAAAAGACTACGAAGTGAGTTTTCTCAGGAACTCGTATACAGGGTGGATACGATACATTCTTATTTCTTTCTTAAAATTAGTAAAAACAATATCTGGATTACATATTTATTGCTTTAAGTATCTAAATAAATCTCATTGAATAACATTTTGTGAATGAATTCAATTTATTTAGAAAATATAAGAAATAAAATTTATGCAATTGTGGGAATATTTCACACGCTTGCCAACTATGGCTACATCGCTTCTTAAGTTCAACGAAGTACAACATAGCCACTAAAAAGACTTCTCTGAGTTTCTTAAGCATCTGCCAGGCTTTTCGATTAAATTTGACAGTAGGTTACGCTAGGCGATGCATGGTTTAGTTGGGCAATTGCACGTACCTGAAAGAAAGTAGGAAATCCTGCTTGCAAAAATTGAATAAGTATTAGTGGTGAAATCCAATCTCGAACTTCATAGCTGAGGTTGACATATGTTATGATTTTAATTAAAAAATTTGATTATCACTTATAAAAACGACAAGAGTATCTATTTAAATTTCATTTCTTAATTTTATTGAATATTTTCGTAAATCTTGTCTAAAAAGCTGTAACATTTTGATATACTTATAGAAAAAAATTAAAGAATATTCCAAATTTAAAATAAAATACCCAAAGTGGTGAAGCCATATTTAAAATAGTGACCACGCCCGGATGGGTTTCTAAGCAAACCAAAAAAATTAGTTTTTGTTTTGCGTTGACATTGGTATTCTGACGAGAGTTGCATTTCTTTCCATATTCTTTGATTTTCATCCAAATGCAGAGACTTTTGAACATAGACTAACTAGACCGGAAAGTATTTCAAGACGCGAAAAAATTTTTTAATTGAATGAATGAGAATTGAAATTCACCCTGTGCGGTGAGTTCGCTCAGTATGGGTGTACCACTTTGAAGATACTCTCACGCAATTCGAGGAGATTTACCCCTATCAAGGAAAACGATTCTTTCGTATTAATTTTTTTTCCTGAGAGCAAAATTTTGCGATCATAAATAATTGAGGAATGGAAAACTTCATATCCAGTCAGTGCAGCTAAAATATTTCCAATTACTTCCAATCAGCCAGAAATCACAGTGACGTTTTTTATATTAGCTTATCTATAATTTCGCATATTTGACATTAGCTTACATATATGTCAGCTGAACAAGTTTATAAACAAAATAAAGTGCCTTTATCTATATTACAAAAAAAAAAACACCTAAAATAGAGTAAATCAATGATAGTTTGCCATTTACTCCTTTTCGTAAAGCCTTTTACGATATTCGAATTGGACTCCATGTACTGGACCAATATCAGTAATTGCTTTTTATTTGTGTTTTTAGATCGTGTAGATATGTTAAAAAAATCTTTTAATCAAATAAAATTACAAAATATTGCTAAAATTATTTATTGCAATAAATTCCTTGCTACAAAGTTGGAGAAAAACATTTAAGGAAACGTCAAAAATTTTCCCTCAAACATTATTGCCGACAGCTCATTTTCCTGCAAATTTTTTCTCATTCCAAAACAAAATTCTACGATTGCAAAACAAGGAATTGGAGAACAATTTTGAGGGAATGTTTATTCATGATAGGGGTGATAATTCCTATCAACCAGTAGCATAATGCTTGGTGATGACATTTTGAATTGAATTGATGTTATAAATAATAATATCAGATCCTTGGGGGGGCCAATACTCCCCTAGCCCTACCCAATTTACGCCTCTGCTATCAACTAAAAATGGGTCAACCATTTATTGAAGGTATGCGCAAAATCATAACGCTCAATCCCTTTATGACAATATTATAGTGGAGGGCTAATGTACGCGGTCGGACAGGATTTTACAGTTCATCAGAGTAGAATTCATGTATTTAAATCTGTGACCGTTAGCCGATATGACCGCGGCCAAACGAAGAGAATGAAACTGCGTTTTCATGTTAACTTCTTTGATCTCCATAATCAAATTTTTGTAAGAAAGAAAGAGCATGCGAGCAGAACCTAATACGCTCGGTGAATGTGGGAGTAGGCATATATTTGTTATTTTTAAGGAATGTGCAATACACATTGTGTATCCTCTGTGATTTCAGGAGATCAAGAAAGTTCAAATTGTTCAACTTTTGCTATAAAAGTTGATTTCATGCTATAAACTTGGTAGTCATTTTTATAGTTGTTGCTTATATAGTGTCAAGCTTAGACAGTTTAAAAAAAAAAATAAAATTTACAGAATTTTTTTGTCTAAGCCTTGCAGCAACAACACCGAAATCCATGAACGGCGCCTTTAATGAAAAAATAATTTCCATAGCTGCAATGGTTTCTTCGTATTCAGGATCGTTCATTTCGGTGGAAATTTTTCTTTTGAAAAATAAATTCTGATTTGTTTACAAATATACATGCCGAAATGTCGATCTTTTATAGGAAGAGTGACATATATATATTCATCTCGTTTATCATGGCAAAAATCTTGCGATATGGGATATTAGAAAATCATGAAAGATAAGCCAAGGCTCTTTCTTGACGAATCGAGAAATTCAGTTTCAGGCTGAAAGCCTGCAGGCTTGCGCTGCGCATTGCTTAACGTTGAGGGAAAAAACTTTTTTTTTTGCAGAAAATTTTTTTGGCCAACCGCAATGCTTGATTTGCATGCGCGTTTAAGTGTCTGTTCGAATTTCGTAGCAAACAGATTACTGAGATGGAAATTTTAGTACACATATAATACATATACATATACAAGAAATTATTTGTTTATTTTATATAGTACCAATCGTGGATTCTCTTTTTTAATTACCTTTTTAACTTCTCGTATGCACGAAAAACAAATTTTGATTGATATCTTTTTAGTACATATTTTTATTTAATTTTTTAAAGGAACTTTGATTTTAATTCAATTTGTTCTCAGAAAATAACCTCGATTTTTATCCCAATAAAAATAAAAATATGCAGAAGTTGTTCCTAAAATAATTTTTAAAGAAACTGGATTTTCGTGTTACATATTCAATTAAAAAAACAACTCATAATTTTTCATATAAACTGAATATTTTTTATAGCTTCAATAAATAAATTTTGAATGAATTTTCCTTAAATAATTTATTCCTACCAGCTCGGTAAAAAATAAATTCAAAAAATTAAAAACGAAGAACTGCAAACGCAATATCAAAATTGTAAAAATGTATGCAAACAAAATTAAAACATATAAAAATTTCTCTCAGTGGTGAGAGCGCTTTTAATTTTCCTCTTTTGTGAGCCTAAGAAAAAATTTGAGTTTTGCTCTTTGCCGATCACTGATTTAAGTGAAGCAAAAGCTAGTGAAAACCGTAGTGCCGCATGTAATCACGTAGAAAGTATGGTAGCAAACAACACGCGTACTCGAAAAAAAAAAAATTCTAAAGCCCTCCCTTCAAGAAATGACTGACCGAAACTCCAACACATTGATAATGATTTTCATTTTTACTAACACATAAACAAATACTTTTTCTATTAAATCAAAGCGGAGAAAAAGAGACTGTTCCACTGCGTACATTAATGCCATAAGAAAGAGTAGAGGAAAAGAGATAGATATATAGATAGACAATTTGACATTTAATAGAAAAAATAAAAAGTTTGTGTGGCGTTGAAAAAGAAAAAGCAAGAGCAAGAAATAACTACGCAATTGGAAATAATTCAAATCAAAAGATAAGTATAAATCAAATCATAAAAATAAATGTCTTATTAACATATAATCTTTTTAGCATATGTGCTCACTTAATGCACAAGCATATCCAGACAGCATAGCTTTAGCTACAAGAGATTCGCTCATACTTGGAACTATTGATGAAACTCGAAAGCTTACATTAGAGCTGGGAAAAATCGTTAAAAAAAACATCGATGTTTTCGATGTATTTTGGTAACAAAATCGATTATCATCGATAATATCGAAATATCACCTTCTATTATTGATTGATTAATAACAGTTATTTTGATAATAATAGTAAAGTATTAATGGTGTAGGATGTAAAAAATATTTTAAATATTTTATTTGATATGTTAGGGCATTGCAACGCGCGCATGGCTTAGGTAGTTAGTAATAAAGAAATTAATTTTACATTCGTATATAATTCACATTTTGGCGCAAAAAAAAACAGTTTTTCAGCCATCTCGAGGCAAAGTGAAGCTCTCTTTTTGAATATAATATTTCCCGCTGTTTAATTGACCCTCTCCGATGATGTGGATGAAGCCGGAGTAAACAGATATCGCGAGGTCAATCTTCTTAATGCATCACAATTTGTATAGTTATTCCACTATTGAATAATGTCCGTTTCCTCACTTAACAAAGGCTCTTCGAGAAAAAAAATGAAAAAAAAAGTGAAGCTCGGATCTAATTTCGGAGATATAGACATCGAAAGTTGCGGACATAGCTTTTGGAAAATGATTATAAGTTGGGAACCGCAGGATAGAATATAGTAAATAAGAGTGTCGTAAGAAAGGTAATTTAATGGCCTAAAATAATGAAGCGATAAGTTTTGAAATTTGACCTATAGTTTTGGAGATCTGACGAATTTTCGGTAATTTTGACCAATTTTTTTTTAAAAAACCTTATTTTTTTCTAAAAGTGTGTTAATAACCTATAACTTTTTCAGCGCGTTAAAGTAGCTTAATTTTTTTGTAAATTTTTTTATAGTTATAGCCTTTTTAAAGAAAAATAAAAAAATATATTCAATGATTAATAGATTTCGATTTTAATCGTTTGGGCTCAAGACTATCGATAGTAAGCAATGTTGAAAAACATCGATGGACATCGATATTAATCGATTTTTCCCCAGCCCTAGCTTACATTCGTGCCGTGCCACTTGTTAAAGCACCACGCCGCATTGCTTATCAAGAATTTTCACAAACATTTGGAGTTGCTACTTTACGTATTGATGTACAGGATCGTTGTTTACCAAAACCTAGTTCTTCTACACAGGTGCAACAAATAACTTTCTCTTAAAGCCAGGAGGCGGTAATTCCTCCACAACAAACGGAGAGATTGAGCAAGAAATCTACATTAATAATTTGTTAATTGCTACCAGAGGTGGCACGTTTAAAGAAATGTTATATGTTTCTAAGGTTATGTTCTTTATTTTCCATCAGTTTTGACATATTTACGCCAATCTGACTATTGAGAAACGCTCTCACTTATCAGCAATGTCAAAAAATGCAATCATGACTGATTAGAATAATCGAGACAGCTGAATGTTTGATGAAACCTAAAACTTGATGTGATAGAAAAATATGTCAATTCACATGTATACAAAAGTTTCCATCAGATTTTTAACACTGCTATTCAGAAACTGATAGAAACTTCTGACCGAACTTTCCATCAGAGCTGTCTATTAGATGACCTATTATCTGAATGACAGTCTTCGTGTAGGGCTGTTATACTAAAATTTTACAGTTGCAACCCTACAAGAACACTATCAGACAGCTCTGATAAAAATTTCTGTCAGAAGTTTCTAAAGTTGCGTGTTCTCGTTGAAAAAACAGAAGAGTGCAAATACTTAATTTAAGAGTCTAACCTTTAAAAAATGTTAGGACTTAAAATTACTTCAGCCTCCACTAGCCAATTTTTATCGAGCCAAATTTTCTGTATGTACTATTAAATTTTAAGTATTAATATAAAAGGAAGTTTTAGATGAATTTTCGGAGATATAGATATTTAAGGTTGCATTTAAAGCTTGGGAATCCTTAATTTCATTTTAAAAGTATGGGTGTTATGTGAAAATAATTTAATAGCTACAATACTACTACCAACGTTTGAATTTTAACTTATAGATTTCAAGATATGACAATTTTTCTGGAACTTTGCCCAGTTTATTTCAGATTGTATTTTTTCCTAAAATGTGATTAGCCTATAGTTTTATTAACATAAAACAATCCCTTAAAAATTATGTATTATTTGTACCAATATCTTATCACATTCACTCTTTTTTATAGGAATTGATTATATAGTTAAATAATTCTTCAAAACTTTTGAATATATGTACAACAATAACAGGATCACTTAAGGCGCATTCTTTGATACTGTTACAAAACCCTGGGTATCGTACCCAACGCGGTCCGCACCGGCTAGCTTGCGGTTTCAGGGAGGTCTTTATCCCGCCGCGTTGGGTCGAGGGTGCAACAATAAAACTTCACATCCGCCGGTGAAGTGAAGTTTTAAAGATCACAAAGAAAAAACTCAAAAATCATAAAATAAAACTCTATTTCAAAAATAAACGGAAATCGATATTAACGATGAAATTTTATCCCAACCACAGGCCTATCCACACCAAAGATGGGAGCGCGATGTCAGCTCCCCACGCACCCGCCCATCCTGTGATGCACAATCCATTTTGGTGCATCACCCACTGTTGAATCATCGCTGGAAATCACCACTTAATTAAGCATCGGTCAGGTTTGTACCCCCCCTTATATTAAAGAAATCAAGTCCTCATTTTAACCCAAGAGTACTCAGAGCATTATTTTTTTATGTTTTCCTAAAGGTATAAAATGGCAAAACCTTATCGAGACGAGAGCAGGATTCAAAGAAAAAAACAAATGAACGAAACAAAATAGGATGCTGTACCAAAAGAAAATGCTTATATAATTAGGATTACGATAATATAATGTATATGAAAATTATTGTACATGAAAACATAATGTATGTGTGAATATAAAGTATATGTGAATATAATGTATAGATTTATATAATGTGAAATGTATCACAATTGAAATTGTTCCAATGATTTCAAATAGAAACGATTTTGTACAAAATTCTAAATTTAAATTAAACAAATTTTATGTTACTTAACGTAACACGACTAAAATTGTAACAACACAAAAAAAAACAGCTATTTAAACATCAAATTGAATTTAGAATACAAAAAAACTAGAAACATTAAATTTTCGTTTCAATTAGAACAAAATCAATTTACGACAACAAAAAAAAAAATGTGATATAGGTATGTAAGTATAAAAAAACAGTCTCTTAAAATAAGTAAGTATTATATCTATAAAAAAGGAAGATTTTTGAATCTAAACCTAGGAAAACTTTACAACTTCTAGTACTTCGGAGAATCTCTGGTATAATTTTTTTTTTTTTAAATTTAAAGTTCCACATTTTCTTGAACCTTTTGTATATAATTATTCGTCGGCTTGACCTAGAAAAGCTCTTTTTGTTCGGACCTATACAAAAAAAAATTTACGAATCTTTAAGAATTTCCTCGCAAAATCAACTTCTCCGTGAATACTATTACAAAAAATTTATTTTTTTTTTTTTTTTTTTACAGAACAAAAACTTAAAATCTAAAAATCGACATGAATTTAAAATGAATAATTTTCAAATTTAACATGACTAAACTACAGAAATCATCATACGCAAATTTTGATCGAAATACAAAAAAAAAACATGTCTAAAATCTTAAGCCAAATTTGCACATTTTGTGCCACTGTCTTAGTTCGATCAACCTTCAAATTTGAACTTCTTCACTTTTTTATGACTGCAAATATATTCGCCGTGCCCGAGCGAATCACAGGGCTTCCACCATTTTGTTTTTCCGAACAATACAAAATGGAATCTTACAGACGCGGCCGCTTGCGCGCGATTAAAATACCTTTTTTTTTAAATTTTATGAATATTGAGATCGGTGTACGTAGGGATGGAATATATGGACATATAGGTATGCAAATAAATAAATAAAATGAATTGTGGCTGACTTAGCTTTTCTTCCGGAACTTTCCCATAAATGTTAAGCTGTGCCGTCGATTTTCTTGGGGAGTCAGCCACACTAGAAAAAAATTTATATTGAACAATGCCTAGCAAAAAAAAATTGTTCATGTTTTATTTCCACTTAAATTTTTTATTTAAATTCTGGAACTTTGTAGAACAAGAGCTCACCAGCTTGGCAGGGCACAATGGATTAGCTGGCAAAATTCTTGGCTTCGTAGACTTCTATAAATGTTAATTTCTTTTTTTAAACCCATAAAAAAAAACGTTAAATGAATTTCAAACAAATTACCAGTTCAAATGGACTTTCTAAAATTATCGGCTTAATCAACTCACGGCCGATGTAGATATTTAAATTTTAAGCGCTTTAATATTACGCGGCAACGATTAGAAAATTACAAAATTTAACACCTTTTTTTTTTAAAAATAACTTTCAAAATTTAAATAAAAAAAAACTTTAATTTCCGGAGCTGAAAAACTGTTCAGAACTGACCGCTTCGAGTTGCACTTTGATTTTGAACTTTTGCGCTTAGTGATAACTGAAACTGAGCCTAATTTTGCCAGCCAAATCCGTTTAGTGCCTTTACATGCTCTTATTTAAATAACATAATTATTTAACATATACAATAAAAATCATCCCACCAGTATCAAGCCCTAATCCCACTAATACCATCCTGTTTCGCATCGCTTTCACTCATACCCGCCTCTCTCGTCTTATGTGCGGTCTTATGACAATTTGTTGCTATGATTGCCCTAGTGACCTTTGATCTTGCCATTTACCTAGTCCACCCTAGTTGGAAAGACATCGTAGCACTGCCTTACCGACTTTGACAGTTGCGAATTGGCTGACTTTGACAGTTGTGAATTGGCGTTTACTAATTTGTCCACTGACAAGCCTGCATGCGTTTTGCAGAGGCCAACAAGCAAATTATATTATTTTATAATTTTTAATCACTATTAAGTGAAAAAATTTAATCTACGACTGTGAGCAAAGAGCTCCAACAGTCGTCGCCATAAGGAACATCGGGTTTTTACACCAACATTGACTTCTGTTCAACCACAACCGACGCATGCCAATCCTTGAACACCTACACTGAAATTTCAGTCCAAGGAATTATTTTGGAATGTTCTCGAGCATCCGCCAACCCCATTGCAGAGTCCCAAAAACTAGCCACATCAAGCAAAAGCACCCCCGATTTTGCTTCCCAACCACACCAGCTCCACCACCGCGAATCAACACCATCCGATAACCAACACAAATATACAAAATTTGGACTAAAATTGAATGGTAGGTGTGCCGGTGGATGTTGAGGCACATATATATTAATTATTTTATTAATTTAAAATAAACACTTTTTGTTTGTTTTTTGGAGCACAACTTTATTGTCTCAGAGTTAACAAAGATCTGACTTACAAACTACGTATTTCTTTCGTTTAACATTACATATTGTATGACATTATTAAGAAGAATCTTAAGGCGAGATTACATATCTTTGTATGACATTTCTTAAGGTGAGAGCACATAAATTCAAAGGGTGCTTGCACACTATAATTTTCAAATGTTAAGGTGGGCTACATCACTCACCCCTTAAGTTTGGTTAAATGTTTTTCAAAAACAATATTCTAATGCTTAAAAGTAAATTCGAACAAATTTTTCAATTCAACAAAAATATTTAAATACATACTTCAAGTAAATTCAAATAAACTATGTAAATTCAGTATTTTCCTACGTATTATGTAATTCAAAATAATTTAGAAATGAAAAGTTACTTTAGGTTTAAACAATGATCGAGTAGCTATATTTTCTGACGCTATAAATGCTGGTTTGACTCTATCAATTGAGATAGTTTGTTTTTTACTATTCATAAGTACATTGAATGTTTTATCGTTTCTTTCAATGACTTTAAAAGGTCCAATATATGGTTGATTTAAACTGCCTTTGTGCACCTCCTCTCTTACAAGAACATGAGAACATGTTTTCAAATCTTTAGGTACGAAAATATATCTTTGCTCGCGCACTCTTCTTGAGGTCGGTCGAACTCGAGCAATCGCCTGAGTGATTTCTTGAGCTGCTGAAGAGCTTAAAAGGGAATTCGGTTGTTTGGGTTCGACTAATTCCGCTGGAAGACGTAAATTTTCACCATACAACAATTGCGCTGGTGTTACTCCTATATCATCGATTATTGTGGAGCGAATACCGAGAAGTGTCCAGGGTAAGTTTGAAAACCAATTCTGTTTATCTTCGTGTGATCGTAATGCTTCTTTGAGTTGCCTATGAAATCTTTCCACGAAGCCGTTCGCTTGTGGGTGGTAAGTCGTTGTTCTTATCCGTTTAGTGCCTAAGATTAAGGAAATTTCTTTAAACAGTGAAGATTCGAACTGAGTTCCTTGATCAGTGGTAATTGTTTGAGGAATTCCGAACCGTGAGACCCAGTTATGAATAAAAGCGGATACTACTGTTGAAGCACTAATGTTTCGCAAGGGGATTGCTTCTGGCCATGAAGAAAAACGGTCTTTGATAGTCAATAAATATGTATATCCATGTGAAGGCGGAAGTGGACCCACTAAATCCATGTGGACGTGAGCAAACCTACCTTCAGGGACTAAAAACTTGCCGTGCTCAGATTTTGTATGTCTCGTAATTTTTGACTTCTGACAAGGAATACAACATTTTGTCCAGCGGTTTATATCAGCGTTCATCTTAGGCCAAAAATATTTTGATGTAATGATGCTACGCATCGCTCTCGTACTAGGGTGCGAAAGTTTGTGATGATTTTCAAAAATTGTTCTTCGAAATGTCTCAGGAATGTATGGACGACTAACACCAGTTGATACTTCGCACCAAATGTCTAACTCATCTATTGGAATATGGATTTTTTTAAGCTTTATAGAAAATTTTGAATCGTTCAAAAGGGTTTTAAGGTCGTTGTCTTTTTCCTGTTCTTTAACAATATTTGGAATATCAACGTGGTTGAAATTTATAATATCAACGTAGGGTCTTGACAAAGTGTCGGCTACAATATTTTTCCTGCCTTCAATATGGCGTATATCAGTCGTGAATTCCGCGATGTACTCAAGATGTCGCGTTTGACGGGGACTTTTTTCGGTTACAGAACCTATTGCTTTCGTAAGAGGTTTGTGGTCGGTAAAGACGGTAAATTGCCTACCTTCCACGAAGTAACGAAAGTGTTTGATGTTTTTATAAATAGCGAGTAGTTCGCGATCAAACACTGAGTATTTCGTTTCTGCTGGGCTTAAGCGTGTAGAATAAAAACCTAACGGTTCCCAACCATTATTGTACTGCTGTAAGACACCTCCAATTGCATCATTAGAAGCGTCAACCATGATGCTTACGTTAGCATCAGGATTTGGGTGAAAAAGCATTGTTTTCCTGCATAAATCTTTTTTAAGAGTATTGAATGCGTCTGTGCACTCATGAGACCAGTGAAAATTAGATTTTTCGTTTTGGTTTTTTAGGAGAGCATACAATGGCTTAGATTTTATTGCCATGTTTGGTATGAAGCGATTATAAAAGTTAATCATACCAAGAAAACGCTGTGTTTGTTTGATTGAGCTGGGGATAGGGAACTCTTCGATTGCTTGAACTCGCTTAAGAGCCGGAATCAAACCACGTTTGGAAATAGTATAGCCAAGAAAATCAAGTTGATTTACGCCTAATATGCATTTAGCTACATTTACGCTTAGCCCGTGCTCAAGTAATCGATTAAAAACCATACGAAGATGTTCTTTGTGCTCTTTCCCTGACTTACTTGCAATAAGTACATCATCAAGATAAATGAACACAAAGGAAAGATCTCCTAGAATGCTGTTTATAAAACGCTGAAATGTTTGTGCGCCATTTTTGACGCCAAAGGGCATTCTGAGAAATTCGAAAAGTCCAAAAGGAGTTATAACCGCAGTTTTATGAATATCCTCCTCTGCTACAGGAATTTGATTATATGCGCGTACCATGTCGATTTTTGAAAAAATTTCACAATCGTGAAGATTAGCAGAGCAATCATGAGCGTTTGAAATAGGATATTTGTCGAATACAGTGACTGTATTAAGTCCTCTGTAATCTCCACATGCTCTGTAATCAAAAGAGTCACGTTTTGGGACCAAATGTAATGGAGAAGCCACAGGTGAACTTGACGGTCGACAAATTCCTAAGCTGACCATTTGCTGAAATTCATGTTTAGCTATAGCTAATTTTTTAGAATCGAGTTTTCTGCTGCGTGCAGATGGAAGAGGTCCATTTGTAATTATACGGTGAACAACTTTATGTTTGGCTGGTACAGTAAAATCGGGGGGGGGCTTTTAGAGCCGGAAATTCATCTAAAATGACGCCGAATTCGCCTTGAATGGAACATAATTTTGGTGAAAAAATATTTGTAGATTTAAAAATACAATTTACTTGTAGCTTTGTTAATTTGTCAATTAATTGTCGTTCTCCTAGGTCAACTATTAAGTTAAATTTGTGTAAAAAATCTGCACCAATGATCGGATGATCAATGTCGGCTACAATGAAAGTAAAATCAAAAGCACGCCTGAGGCTTAGGTCAACTGATAATTGTTTATACCCGTAAGTTCGAATTTTTCCACCATTTGCTGTAAGAAGGACGAAATCACTAGGATCATATAAATAGGGGCAGTGCCTTTTAGGAATTATTGAAATCTCTGCTCCTGTGTCAATTAAAAATTGGAGGTTTGACTTTTTGTCACGAATAAATAAGCGGCGTGAAGAATTTGCCTTACTCGAAGCCGCGCTCGAGGTTGGAAAAATTAGTTTTTTGAAAAATTTTTGTCATATGTTTTGAAATTACATGGTTCTGAGCAATTTCTTGCGTTAGCACCGTATTTTCGATGAAAGCAACAAATTGTTTTGTTATTTTTTCGGCTTATTGAGCGCTGCCTAGGTCGCGAAGTGTCTCTCGAAAAACTTCTTGGTTGACGGTTGAAGTTATTTCGATCGAAGCTATTGCGCCTTGGGTAATGCATTTCGAGCCGTTCGATACGGTTAATTAAACTTTGCATGGGATTGTCATCGGCCATAATATTTCCATTAATCGCGCTAATTTGTGAAACTGGTGTTTGGCTAGAAGAATCATGAAGCCTATCTGCCAAACTAAAAAGTTCTTCGCGGGTCTGAGAACTTTCTACTGCAATGAGGCAAACGCGAATCGAAGATGGGAGCCTGTTTAGCCAAAGCTTCATAACGAGTGGTGGATTAACAAGGTTATTACCGCTGGCGAGGCTTTCCATGCTCCTATAAAGCTCAGATGGTTTTTGATCACCAAGCTCCATTTTATTTAAAAGTGCATCTAAACGTCGCTCTTCACTATCCCTATTTCTTTCAAGTAGTATTCTTTTAAGATTATTATATTTGTCTTGAGATGGGGGGGAAACAAGAACGTCTGCCACCGTTTCCATAGTTTGATTGTTTAAAGAAGCAACTAAATAATCATACTTTGTGTTCGATGAAGTTATATTTTTTAATCGAAATTGTGTTTCTACTTGTAAAAACCACAAATCCGGACGATTATTCCAGAACGCAGGTATTTTTATTGAAATTAAAGATGCCTGCTGTAAATTTTGATTATCAGCAGCTGGCGGATTATTTAAGTCGCTGTTGTTTTCAGCAACTCCGTTTCCAGAACCGCCTTCCCCTTTACCATCAGGCATTTCAAAGCTTTAGAAAAAAAAATAAATAAATACAAAGGATTGCTCGACTTCAGACCGTATTAATGGTTTAATAAAAACAAAACCCTGCGTAAAGAATGCGTAAGCTAAAACTATATTATTAAAACTAAGCGAATGTCTAAATTATGTTTATTAAATTGTATCGTTCAATGTAAGAACAGTTGATCACCGTTTGACCTTCACTTCAAGTAACGAGCTACGCCAACAAAATAAAATTTTTTTTATGTATCGTTCGATGTACGAACCGTTACTCAATCGATCACCGTTTAACCTTTACAAAATGTATGTATGAATGTATATAGATATGACTATAAATTATTTTTAATAAATAAAAATATGTATGTAATTAATCCACTTAACTCACTGTAGTTGAATAAATTTTACTATGTATTTGTAATATGCCGCTTCGCTGTTTTGCTTATTTTAATGCGATGCTTCACTGTATTGTATCGTGGATGCTCCGCTGGCGTACGCTTGTGGGATAGCTTTCGAAATGTTTGCTTTTTATTTTAAAGATTTGTGGAATAGTGTGGTCTTTCCGCGTTTTCAAGCAATATGCAGATGTTTTTTTGCGATGACTTTCAATGTTGAAAATTAAATTCTATTTTCTGCAAAATGGCGGATGTACAACGTGCAGGTTGTGTTGGTAATCTAATTGAGATCTTTGTTGTTTCTCCGTAATTTCTGCGAATTATCTTTTATTCGGGGTCACCAATTTGTGCCGGTGGATGTTGAGGCACATATATATTAATTATTTTATTAATTTAAAATAAACACTTTTTGTTTGTTTTTTGGAGCACAACTTTATTGTCTCAGAGTTAACAAAGATCTGACTTACAAACTACGTATTTCTTTCGTTTAACATTACATATTGTATGACATTATTAAGAAGAATCTTAAGGCGAGATTACATATCTTTGTATGACATTTCTTAAGGTGAGAGCACATAAATTCAAAGGGTGCTTGCACACTATAATTTTCAAATGTTAAGGTGGGCTACAGTAGGCTCATTTTCACATCCACCACATTCAAATAGATTATTTACCCTCGTAGTTAAATTTGTAGCTAACTCTGTAGTCACCCTTTTGAGAAAAAAACGCACTTGGTCTCAAAAGATTTTTAAATGAAAAAAAAAATTAACAGACAATAATTAGAAGTACATATAGTCAGTGTCAAACACGAAAAAGTTATTTTATTACGATCGTCAAAAATTTAATTCGCTACAGAATTTTTATTTTGATTTAATTAAGCAATTTTATCTTCTATTTTAACTACATAGGTATCAGTTGATAAGGTATTTCTTGAGCTTCAATTTCGCGTGTACGTTTCTAACCGGTGCATTTATGAACAAGAAAAATACGTTCAAAATGAAATTTGCACACAAAACTGAAAATTCTGTTTGGTTATTTTTTTTGAATAGCTGTTTTGTTTTGATAAAATTCAACTACCAAATATTCATTTTTTCAAAGAACGTTCCCGCACACAACAAAACTCTGCCATGACCAAGTTGTCCCATGGGCATCTGTAGTCATGGCAGTGAAATGGGTGGGAATTCACTCCTGGTGGTGTTGGTGGCGTTTCTTTTTTTAATACTCGGTTTCGACAAAACAAAATTATTAAGTTCATTCAATTGGGTAAATGATTTTTGTGATGATGGGTAAATTATATGATATCCTCTTGCCTTAGAATATGAAATTTGCGAGCTACGGTTACTCATATTCAGGAGAGATTGTAATTTTCAAATATCCTAAAGTAGTCTGCTATGTTTTCAAAAAAAAAAAAACGAGAAAAATCTATCCTATGTAAAAATTGAAACTTAAACGAAAATTATTTAACTTGGGTGTTGATTTATGTATGTCAATTTTGCTGAATATAAATCTTATGGTGGGTCTAACTTATCGAATACTTCGCATTCGTTCACGGTGCCCAACGTAGGTCATCGCCCACGCCCTGAGTTTAAGAGGCTCATGCTTTCAGTTTGAGTTAGCCGGGCATCTTGCTTTCCTTTCATTTTCAGGTGTTAACGTATATTTTGGATTCAAAATAATTAATTGTTTTTATTACAGTATCATACGCTGAAGACATTGAGGAATTTGCTGCGAATAGCACGAGCGTGTTGATATGTGGTATATGCCGGGAAGTTTGAAGTTTTCATGAATCTAAAGATGTTGTACTTTGTTAAAAATTCTTTTTTTTTTTTCTTTATACGTATTCTCAGGTACTTTGGCAATAGTGATTGGACACATCAAGACGAAATCAACGTACATAAAACAAAGTGTAACTAAAAGGACTCTCACTACACAGATGAACATTGGACGCTTAACCTAGAAGTCGGTAAATATTGCACTGAATTTACTCTTACAACTAGTTTTATTGCACCATATGTAGCTTTTAGATATATTGCCCTGTGTAGATTTCATTTGTATGGAAAGCATCCAATCATTCTTATATATTGCCGCTGTCCCTTTGCTTCGTTAATGATTTCTCTACTGCTTTAAATCTTTGGCGTGAAACACTCCGATAGGTTTGCTATTGAGTGTTTCTAATTCATACATATTATTGCCAATGGGCCGCACTATTCGGCATTTGACAAATTTTTTGCAGAACTTCGCATTTATGTTGTTTTTAAAATTACTGAGTGTGAACTTGCGCTTAAAAATTTCCTGCCCTGGCATGAACTTTATTTCATGTGCACGCTTATTATATCTTTTTGCGCTTTTTTCATAAGCATCGTGAAAGTTTCTTTTTATTTTTTCACGAATAATTGCGAATCTGTCTTCTCGGTTTAAGATTTTGAAATCTTGCTCACCTAAAACACATAATTTTCTGGCCAGCTTATAGTCGGTTCCACTCGTGAACATTTCCTGTCCGAATAGTGCCAAGCATGGAGTAACACCAGTTGCTGCGTGCACTGAACTCCAGAGCGCACATTCGATTTCGGACAGGTACATATCCCAGTCACGATGGTCATCTTGTAAGTAGGCTCTGATTGCATTTAACACAGACTGATTAACACGCTCGCCGCGATCGACTGGGGCGCATAGTGTGCTGTCCTAATGTGTGTTATCTTGTACGCCTCCATCATTTGCATAAAATCTTTTGCCACAAATTGTTTCCCGTTATCCGAGTGGATGACTTCCGGTACTCCAAATTTGTGGAAAATTTCGGTTATCAGAAACTGCTTAATTTTTTTGTTAGTAGCCTCGCGTAGCGCCTTCAAAAATACAAATTTCGAGAAATGGTTAACAACGATGAAGATATAGGCATTTCCCCTTTTGGACCTTGGATATTTTCCTAGGAAATCTATATATATCTTCTGGAAAGGTCTTTCCGTGATGACTTCTTGCCCCATCTCTGGTCTCAGATCTCTGTTAGCCGACTTTGACTCTTTGCAGATATCACAATTTTTTATAAAATTCCGCACTTGATTATTCATATTCGGCCAGTAATAAAACTGCCGCAATCTGTTCAAGGTCTTGGCTACTCCACCGTGGGCTGCGATTTCCGGTTCGTGCGCTTTAGCAATTAGTGTATGAGTTAAGGCTTCTGGGATCCATAGTTTCCATTTCATTTCCTCCGTTTCGGAATCTTCACGTTCAAACTTAAGTTTTTTGAATATTACTTACATTGTCTTCCACGCGCACATCGGGCAATTTATCGTGGTTTTCTTTAATTGTTTTTATCAAGTCCAAGTATTCGGGTGACTCGAATTCTGTCGTCTCGAAATCAAACCAGTTATTTTCTGCAGTCAACTCATCAACAGAACGTGACAGTGTATCCGCGACCACGTTTTCTGAACCCTTTCGATGTTCTATCTGGAAGTCGAATGGTTGCAGCTGTAGAGACCACCGCGCAAGTCTACCGCTCAAATCTTTCAATGACATAAGCCATTTTAGACTTGCGTGATCGGTGATCACAGTAAATGGCATCATTTCTACATAAGGTCTAAATCTTTTTATTGCCATAACAGCTGCCAAGCATTCCTTTTCCGTAACACTATAGTTACGTTGACAACTATTTAGCTTTTGTGAGAAATATGCGATCGGGTTCTCTTCGTTGTCTTGGTCTTTTTGGAATAAAACCGCACCTATGCCAATGTCCGATGCATCACACTGCACGAAAAATCGCTTGCTGAAATCTGGGTGTTTCAGGACTGGAGCTGTGGTCAAGGCGTTCTTCAAACTGTTGAACGCCTGGATTGCCTCTGTTGTCATGGTGAATTTGCTGCATTTTTTAAGCGTGTCGCTGAGTGGAGCTGATAGTGAGGCGAAGTTCTGGATAAAACGGCGGTACCAGCCTGCGGTTCCTAAGAAGCTGCGAACCTCCCTCACGGTCTTAAGAATGGAGATTCGCTGGATGGCCGATACCTTTTCGGGGTCTGTCTT
Organism: Tricholauxania praeusta; assembly: GCA_949775025.1. Classification (NCBI taxonomy): domain Eukaryota; kingdom Metazoa; phylum Arthropoda; class Insecta; order Diptera; family Lauxaniidae; genus Tricholauxania; species Tricholauxania praeusta. The sequence continues at coordinate 79,395,289 of OX459030.1, forward strand.
GAGCATCCCGCCTCCAACCAGGAATCCTAAATACTTCAATTGCTTGAAGCAAAACTTTGACTTTTTTAGGCCAATAGTCAAATTGGCTTTTTGTAGGCACTCGGCGACTTCTTTGAGGACTTGAAGATGTGTTTCAAAGTCAGGAGCGATTATCAGCAAGTCATTGAGATACGTGAACACGTGTTATTTTAGGCGTTGTGGTATCACTCGGTCCATTAAACGACATAGACGCTGCACAGCGTTACAAAGCCCAAAGGGCATTACCGCAAACTGGTACAACGGTCTCCCGGGTACCGTAAATGCTGTATACGCCTTGCTCTGCTCCTCCAGCTCAATTTGCCAAAAGGCGAATTTTAAGTCCACACAGCTTATAAAATGAGTATAATCAATGCGACTTAAAATTCCCTCAATGTTCTGCAGCGGATAGGTGTCTTTTATGGTCCGCTCGTTTAGCTTCCGTGCATCTAGGCAGAAACGGTTTTTTTCGGGCTTCCTGACCAACGTGACCCGATTGCTCCAAGGACACTCACTTTCTTCGATAATTCCGAGCTCAAGCATTTTGTCCACCTCTGCGTAAACTAACTCCTGTACCGCAGGTGACATCAGATAGTGTCTGTCCTTTCCCGGAGTAGTGCCCTCTGTCAGTTGGATGGTATGGACTTCTAAATCCGTTCTACCTAGACCATGTTCCTCATAGTTTCGAAACTGCTTTACTACTTCTTTTAAACGTTGTTGTTGGATCTCCGATAAATCATGCTGCTCCTGCGCTTCGACACCTTCATTTTCATCGTTCACAAAATGATTCTTTATTTTTCTAAGTTTAATTCAGCCACACCGATCACTTCTGGGGCCAATTCAAACTCGCGCCAAAAATCTATCCCTAAGTAGGCGGCTTGCTCCAAATCAGGACACAGATAAAATTTGATTGTCTTCAATTTCGTTTTATATTTAACAGGCACTTTCACTTTTCCAATAATAGTATGCCGTCGACCACCCTCATTTTTTACCGTTGAATAATGCCTAAAAATTTCAAATCCAATTTCTTCAGCCAGCTCTCTGCAGCCTCTCCCAAGCAGACTAACAGAAGCTCCAGTATCCATTAGGCCTTTCATTTTTCTTTCACCAATTTCAATTTCAGCGTAGGCCCTAGGATCATTTTTTTGAATTTCGTGAACTGCTTCTGCGAATTGTTTGCGCACATACTTTCCTTTAACAAAATTCTGCCGGGCTATTTTAACCTTCTTGGACACTTCTCGCATACCCAAAAGTGGACCATCTTTAAAGATTCTCTCACGTGCTTCGCAATACCGTTTCATTTTTTCATCATAAGACTTGGTTTCAGGATTTTTTGTATAAGTATTATTGAACTCAATGGTTCGTTTCAAAATATTAATGCATTTTATTTTATTACAGGTTTCATCGATTCCTGCTTCAATTTTGCTGCTATCATCTTCGTTTATTTTTCGACGGGAGTCTGATTGGAACGTGACGCTCCCGTTTCCATCGCGCTCCTGCTCAAGTTTCCCGCTGAACAATTCGGACACTTTGGTGTAATTGTTTCTGGCTTTCCACATTTGTAACAAAATATGCTACGCTGCAACGATGTACAATCCATGTAGACGTGGCCTTGCTGGCGGCAATTCCAGCATATCAAAACTCGTTTTTCTGGTTGTTGAAGGTTTGAAACTCGTGGTGGCTGTTGGTTAAAGGAACGACTCTTTTGTACTTCTTCGACGCTAATGTAGTCATTCTCGTTCCACTGCTGATCACTGCAGTCATCGCCTTCTACTAGTTCGTTGACGTCATGCCCTCTGCGCTGTTGATTGAACCGCTGCGGTGGTGGAAAATTACGTGGTACATCGCGGCGTGAAAAGTACATTTCCGCCTCGATGCACTCATCTCGCAGGTGATCAACGGAGTAAATTGTCATCGGGTATACCACACGAGCCAAACTATCCTTAATATTCCTCTTAATAATTTTTACCATATCATGATCCGTTACAGGATTTCACAGCTTGGCACGAATTTTCGACACATTGTGGAAAAAGGATTCTATAGACTGGTCTCTGCTTGCGCTCAACAAGATCCCTCATGATTTCAAAGTCTGATTTACTGCTTTGATACTGGCGTAGCAATGCTTCACTGAGTGTCGTCCAGTCTGGTGTATCATTTCGCTTGAGGTAAAGCCAGTACCATTCGCGCGCAACATCCCTAAGCAGAAGGTGAAAATATCTCAAAACCTGCGACCATGGACAACCATAGTGTCTTTGTAGATGTTGGACTCTAAAAATGAAGTCCTCTACCGAGACATCTTCTGAATTTCCACCGAACGCTATGCCCCATTTGTCGACATTGATTCCGCTCGACTGATGCGAGCGACCTGCGTTGGAATCTTGTTGCTGCTGTTGTTGCTGATGCTGTCGTTGCTGATGCTGTTGTTGCTGCTGCTGTTGTTGCTGCTGCTGTGGCATAAATTGTTGCTGTTGTGGTAAAAATTGTTGCTGTTGTTGTGGAAAATTTTGCTGCGCAAGAAATTGTTGCTGTTCGGTATATTCAATTACTTTTTTATTTTTACCAATCTCATTCTCTTTCTTTGCAGCTCGCCCTGAAGCATGAAACAAATCAAGTCCCCGACCGTACAAACTTCTCGCCTGAGCATCTCGATCGCTAACCGCGCCTAGTCCTGGAATCTGCTGACTATCCGGAGTCTGTGCAAGTTTAAGGCTCCTAAACATTTCCTGCACGCTATTCTTTATGCATTCATTTATTTTATGCTCTAATCCCTTTTCCAGGGTTGCCTTGTAACTTTCAGTGGCCTTTGCGACCATTTCGCTGATGAGAACAGTATTTGTTTCGTCCTTGGACTTGTCCGGTGGAGAAAAATTCAAGTTGGGTGGAAAAGCTTGTTTTTCTTGTGGGTTTTATGGCACCGCGCCTTTACCGACATCGGCACTCTGTACATTTTCGACTGTGTTGGTTCTGATCGTTTTAGATAAATCCCTAAAGAATTGATTATCTTGGCCTGAGGCCGCTCCTTCATTTTCTTGACTTGACACACGTTTGGACACACGTTTTTTTTCACTCTTTCTGCACTATTCATTGGCTAATATCTAGATAAAAGTCTATTGTAAATTTCAAACTTCTTTTTTTTTTTATTGGGTAACTGGAGGGGGGGTTTTCCTAACCATATAATTCTTATTTGGTGTAACTTTATCTGACTATATTCCAGCGATGATTAAATCTACTACGTGTTCATTACGAAATCTTCGATGTGGGTAGCCTCCTACTAACAGTCTATGAGTCGGTGAAACTTCGTATTCGTCCCCCTGTCTTGTACAATAAAACACATTGTTTTAATCTTGCAATGTCCAATTTGAAATGTGACATTGCAACTAAGCGTTTCTTTCCATCAGTTGCCAGGCCACTAATCACATAAATGGTACAACTTGAAATACTCTACCGCATTTTAAGGCTACCAAAAATTCAAATATGATCCAAAGCAATACGAAAGTGACTACTACACGACGCTCCACGACTACGAAATCCTATTGCATACGATGCAGTTAGCTTGTCTTATCGAAAACAACTAAGTAACCGTCTGCTCCTTTAATACCTGTCCAAAAAAAAAATTTTTTTTTTTTCTGTCTTCAGGCTATCTTAGGCCGAATGCAATTGACTTACTAACGAGTTAGCACAAGTCAAGCCACCCGAACGTAAGACTCCCGAAGACTTCAAATTGCCCTATCTTTACTATGGAATCGGCTTCTCCTCAGTCTGGTTGCTCATTTGATGCAAATCATTGCTTAGCATATAATGAAAAACAAGAGCCACCCACTACGCAAACTAAAAAAAAACAATTACGGATCTCTTTATCTTTAAAATACTAAAACTGATTGTCACGTCGTCGGCCCTTTTATCATTGGATGCAACTAAGTCTATGTACTGTGTCAGACTAGGCCACCGTCGTGATAGGAGTCCCGACAAGGTGCAATCTGAGTCAATTCCTTTTCTTTTCTTTGAGGTTGTAGATATTCTAACCCCTTTGTACGAATTAAGTTTGGGCGCCATATTGTTACAAAACCCTGGGTATCGTACCCAACGCGGTCCGCACCGGCTAGCTTGCGGTTTCAGGGAGGTCTTTATCACGCCGCGTTGGGTCGAGGGTGCAACAATAAAACTTCACATCCGCCGGTGAAGTGAAGTTTTAAAGATCACAAAGAAAAAACTCAAAAATCATAAAATAAAACTCTATTTCAAAAATAAACGGAAATCGATATTAACGATGAAATTTTATCCCAACCACAGGCCTATCCACACCAAAGATGGGAGCGCGATGTCAGCTCCCCACGCACCCGCCCATCCTGTGATGCACAATCCATTTTGGTGCATCACCCACTGTTGAATCATCGCTGGAAATCACCACTTAATTAAGCATCGGTCAGGTTTGTACCCCCCCTTACATTAAAGAAATCAAGTCCTCATTTTAACCCAAGAGTACTCAGAGCATTATTTTTTTATGTTTTCCTAAAGGTATAAAATGGCAAAACCTTATCGAGACGAGAGCAGGATTCAAAGAAAAAAACAAATGAACGAAACAAAATAGGATGCTGTACCAAAAGAAAATGCTTATATAATTAGGATTACGATAATATAATGTATATGAAAATTATTGTACATGAAAACATAATGTATGTGTGAATATAAAGTATATGTGAATATAATGTATAGATTTATATAATGTGAAATGTATCACAATTGAAATTGTTCCAATGATTTCAAATAGAAACGATTTTGTACAAAATTCTAAATTTAAATTAAACAAATTTTATGTTACTTAACGTAACACGACTAAAATTGTAACAACACAAAAAAAAACAGCTATTTAAACATCAAATTGAATTTAGAATACAAAAAAACTAGAAACATTAAATTTTCGTTTCAATTAGAACAAAATCAATTTACGACGACAAAAAAAAAATGTGATATAGGTATATAAGTATAAAAAAAAAGTCTCTTAAAATAAGTAAGTATTATATCTATAAAAAAGGAAGATTTTTGAATCTAAACCTAGGAAAACTTTACAACTTCTAGTACTTCGGAGAATCTCTGGTATATTTTTTTTTTTTTTAAATTTAAAGTTCCACATTTTCTTGAACCTTTTGTATATAATTATTCGTCGGCTTGACACCTAGAAGAGCTCTTTTTGTTCGGACCTATACAAAAAAAAATTTACGAATCTTTAAGAATTTCCTCGCAAAATCAACTTCTCCGTGAATACTATTACAAAAAATTTAAGCTTTTTTTTTTTTTTTTTTTACAGAACAAAAACTTAAAATCTAAAAATCGACATGAATTTAAAATGAATAATTTTCAAATTTAACATGACTAAACTACAGAAATCATCATACGCAAATTTTGATCGAAATACAAAAAAAAACATGTCTAAAATCTTAAGCCAAATTTGCACATTTTGTGCCACTGTCTTAGTTCGATCAACCTTCAAATTTGAACTTCTTCACTTTTTTATGACTGCAAATATATTCGCCGTGCCCGAGCGAATCACAGGGCTTCCACCATTTTGTTTTTCCGAACAATACAAAATGGAATCTTTTAGACGCGGCCGCTTGCGCGCGATTAAAATACCTTTTTTTTTAAATTTTATGAATATTGAGATCGGTGTACGTAGGGATGGAATATATGGACATATAGGTATGCAAATAAATAAATAAAATGAATTGTGGCTGACTTAGCTTTTCTTCCGGAACTTTCCCATAAATGTTAAGCTGTGCCGTCGATTTTCTTGGGGAGTCAGCCACACAAGAAAAAAATTTATATTGAACAATGCCTAGCAAAAAAAAAATTGTTCATGTTTTATTTCCACTTACATTTTTTATTTAAATTCTGGAACTTTGTAGAACAAGAGCTCACCAGCTTGGCAGGGCACAATGGATTAGCTGGCAAAATTCTTGGCTTCGTAGACTTCTATAAATGTTAATTTCTTTTTTTAAACCCATAAAAAAAACGTTAAATGAATTTCAAACAAATTACCAGTTCAAATGGACTTTCTAAAATTATCGGCTTAATCAACTCACGGCCGATGTAGATATTTAAATTTTAAGCGCTTTAATATTACGCGGCAACGATTAGAAAATTACAAAATTTAACACCTTTTTTTTTAAAAAAAAACTTTCAAAATTTAAATAAAAAAAAACTTTAATTTCCGGAGCTGAAAAACTGTTCAGAACTGACCGCTTCGAGTTGCACTTTGATTTTGAACTTTTGCGCTTAGTGATAACTGAAACTGAGCCTAATTTTGCCAGCCAAATCCGTTTAGTGCCTTTACATGCTCTTATTTAAATAACATAATTATTTAACATATACAATAAAAATCATCCCACCAGTATCAAGCCCTAATCCCACTAATACCATCCTGTTTCGCATCGCTTTCACTCATACCCGCCTCTCTCGTCTTATGTGCGGTCTTATGACAATTTGTTGCTATGATTGCCCTAGCGACCTTTGATCTTGCCATTTACCTAGTCCACCCTAGTTGGAAAGACATCGTAGTACTGCCTTACCGACTTTGACAGTTGCGAATTGGCTGACTTTGACAGTTGTGAATTGGCATTTACTAATTTGTCCACTGACAAGCCTGCATGCGTTTTGCAGAGGCCAACAAGCAAATTATATTATTTTATAATTTTTAATCACTATTAAGTGAAAAAATTTAATCTACGACTGTGAGCAAAGAGCTCCAACAGTCGTCGCCATAAGGAACATCGGGTTTTTACACCAACATTGACTTCTGTTCAACCACAACCGACGCATGCCAATCCTTGAACACCTACACTGAAATTTCAGTCCAAGGAATTATTTTGCAATGTTCTCCAGCATCCGCCAACCCCATTGCAGAGTCCCAAAACTAGCCACATCAAGCAAAAGCACCCCCGATTTTGCTTCCCAACCACACCAGCTCCACCACCAAGAAGACAACGACCCACCGCGAATCAACACCATCCGATAACCAACACAAAAATACAAAATTTGGACTAAAATTGAATGGTAGGCTCATTTTCACATCCACCACATTCAAATAGATTATTTACCCTCGTAGTTAAATTTGTAGCTAACTCTGTAGTCACCCTTTTGAGAAAAAAACGCACTTGGTCTCAAAAGATTTTTAAATGAAAAAAAAAATTAACAGACAATAATTAGAAGTACATATAGTCAGTGTCTGTAATGGTATTTTTAAATGTCAAATATTTGATTGAAAGTTGTAGTGTCATGTAGCCCTAATGTCAGTGACATCTATCTGTCAATGCATGATTTTATAATATAATAAAAAATGTAGCCAACTTCGCGGTAAACTGAGACAGAGAAGTTCCGGAAAGACAAAAAAGAAACAAAAAGAGCCTGCCATTGTTAATTGGACATCAAAAATAGAAAAATAAAAGACATCGAAAAGAAATAAATATTGTTTTAATTGTTTGTTACAATCTCAGATGTGGGGTTCAACCTAAAAAGCCAAGAAACGACTCTAGCAATTATAGGAACGACATAATGCCAGATTCACGTGCAACGCGGCAAATGATGATGGAGACATTGAGTGCGGCCGAAGTTATAGTGCCACAAAGTGCTACTATCGCGCAGGTACGTACGCTTTATGAGCAATTGATAGCCAACAGAAATGCAGTGGCTAATGAAAATGATGTGGTGACCGATGTTGCCGGTGCAGCCGACGAAATTAGTGTGGAAGTAAATCTACAGCAAGCCGCAGTAATAAGTGATGAATTGCCAAGGCAGACAGATGGTGCAGGCATACGTGATAATGCTGAATTGCAAAGGCTTGAGGCACAAGTCCGGATCTTACGAATGAAACGTGAAATGTTATCGCTACAACAGCAAATACAAAATATGGAAGGTTGTAGCACACTGAATGAGACTTCACGTACTATAAATTTTGATCACCTGGAAAACGCCTTGAATATATTTAATGGTAAAAATCATTACAATATTCATAAATGGTTCGAGGAATTCGAACAATACACTGATACACGAGGTTACACGACAGATGAAAAATGTATGGGCGTACGTCGTTTATTAAGAGATACAGCAAAGGAGTTCTTGAGTACTCTGGGCGTAGTAAATTACGTTCAACTAAAGGATGCACTTATTGAAACTTTTGGCCGGCAGGTTACTCATCGGGACATATATCGACAGCTTGAACACCGACGAATGAAACCTGATGAATCATGTTTAGATTTTGTTATCTCTATGAAGGCACTTGCTGCAAAAATATCTGTTCCAGAATTTGAAGTGGTATCCTTCATTATTGACGGTTTCGATGACACTTCTGTAAACATAACATTGATCAATGATGCAAAAACATTTGCGGATTTGCTATCAAGATTAGACCGATATCAAGAAAAACGCACACTTTCACGCGAACGTAGTGCTGCTGCTAAATCATTAACTGTTGTTGCCAATAAACAAAAATTTGCTGCTGTTGTTCCCCGAAATATAAATAAAGATTTATCTGATGTTCGATGCTACAATTGTTCCAAGTTTGGCCATTACAAAAGTAATTGTCCTAAGCCGTTAAGACCAGCGCATGCTTGTTTCACTTGCCAGGAAATTGGCCATCAACACCAAAATTGTCCCAAAAGGAAGCAAGAAAGAGCCGCAGCTGCAGTAACTGAAGAATATGACGTAGACGATGATAAAGAGTTGGAAGGTGCTATTAGCGCAATGCAGATGGTAAGTGTTGCCTTCTTAATTAATCAGGTCAGGCGTACTAGGACTAAAAGTTGTTTTTCTTTATTTGATACCGGCAGCGCCGTTAACTTTGTTCAACGTTCGGTTATTCCAGAAGAAATCAGTGTGCCTGAGTTTTTAAAGCCAACAAAATATACTGGAATTGGGAAAACAAAGCTTTGGTCATACGGTACTATTCAATGCGTCATAAAATTCCAAAACGAAGTCAGAAATGTATTACTTTTTATTTTGCCAGACAATGCAATGACATTGCCATTAATTTTAGGTCGTAATTTTTTGAAGAAATTTAACATTCATCTTAGAAAAACTTGTAAAAGTGTGAATACTAAAAATATTTGTAAAAACCAAAGTGCGCCTGACGTGTTTAATTCAAAAAGTATTAGTGAGTGTGGTAGTCCTATGTCCTCCGCCGTAAATATGAGTTTGTCCCCTGGTCATGGTGAGGCAACTGTTAAATTCGAATCATTAGCTTCGTTGAATGGTAGTGTCAATGAAACCGATGATATTCCAGTGTCGACCATCGATGACCCACCACAGATGTGTCATAACGAGTGTGATGACTTTATTTTTGAAATTTTTGCTATTGACGTTGGTAGCCCGCAGACAGAGATTAATATTTGCCCGGTGTTAGATAAAAATCAAAAAAGTGAACTTAAAGCGGTTATTGATAGGAGTTATTTAAACCCGATTGACATTGAGCGTAGGCCACACAATTACAAAATGAAAATTCATTTAACCGACGACACCCTTTTCCATTGCTCTCCGAGACCTTTGTCTGCGTTTGAGCGAAAAGAGTTGCGTAACAAAATTCATGACATGTTGGAAAGAAAGATAATTCAACGGAGTAGATCCCCGTATGCTGCTCCAGTGGTCCTAGTAAGGAAAAAAGATGGTGATTTGCGTTTATGTATTGACTATCGTGCATTAAATAAGAAAACTGTTAGGGATAATTTCCCTCTGCCGTTAATTGAGTATTGTATTGAATTTTTAGGAGGCAAAAAGATATTTTCATTACTTGACTTAAGAGAAGGTTTTAATCAGATTGCAATGGATCAACAGACGATTCCACTCACTGCATTCGTCACGCCAGATGGCCAATATGAATATTTGCAAATGCCATTTGGGTTGAAAAACGCGCCTGCAGTCTTCCAGCGGTTTTTAAATGAAATACTACAAGACCTGATAGATGAAAGCAAAATAATTGTGTACTTGGACGATATTTTGATCGCCACGACTGATTTTGAAACCCATTTAATAGTTCTTTCCGAAGTACTCCGTCGGTTATATGAAAAGGGGATTGAATTAAAGATAAAAAAGTGTAAGTTTTGCTATAGTGAATTAGAATACCTGGGTTATGTTGTAAATGCGTCTGGGATTCGACCTACAAGTGCACATATTGAGAGTATCAAACGTTATCCGATGCCAAAGAATCACAAGGAATTACAAAGATGTATAGGTCTTTTCTCATACTTTCGTCGCTTTGTCCCTTCTTTTTCCAAAATTGCGAAACCGCTTTCGCAGCTATTACGAAAAGACGTTAGATACGATTTTACTAACGAATGCGTTAAGGCATTTACAGAATTGCGAGATAAGCTTATTACAGCCCCTGTGTTGGCAGTTTATAAGCCTAACAGGGAAACTGAATTGCACTGTGATGCTAGCAGTGTTGGTTTTGGTTCAGCGCTGATGCAACGCCAAGTTGATGGTAAATTCCATCCAGTGGCATATTTTTCTAAAACGACTACCGCCGCAGAATCCAAATACCACAGTTTTGAGCTGGAAACATTAGCTATTATTTACTCCCTACGACGTTTTCGCTTATACTTGGAGGGTATTCCATTTAAAATTATTACCGATTGCAATTCATTGACGCTCACTCTGAGCAAGAAACAAGTCAATCCACGAATTGCCCGTTGGGCTTTAGAGCTTGAAAACTACAATTATTCGATACAACATAGAAGTGGTACGACAATGGGCCATGTAGATGCATTGAGTCGTTGTCATATGGTTGCATCACTCAGTGGTGACGAAGTAGATTTTTATATTCAAATTGCTCAAAATAGGGATTTGGAAATTAAGAGACTGCGTGAACAATTGGAGGTGGAAGAACTTGAACGTTACGAATTACGTGATGGGCTAGTGTTTCGTAAAACTGATACAGATCAATTGTTGTTACACGTACCTGCTGAAATGCAAGACAATGTAATTCGACTAGTACATGAGAAAATTGGTCATCTAGGGATTGACAAATGTTACAATCAAATCAGGAAAAATTATTGGTTCTCAGGGATGAGAAATAAAATTGAGAACTTTATTTCAAATTGTATCAAATGCATTATGTTTTCAGCTCCTGCTCGTTCTCATGACCATAATATGTATAGTATTCCAAAGAAGCCGATCCCATTTGATACTATTCATGTGGATCATTTTGGGCCATTGCCTGCTCTAACTTCCAAACGCAAGCATATTTTAGTTGTAATCGATGCTTTTACAAAATTTGTCCGACTATATCCCGTCAATTCGACAAGCACGAAAGAAGTATGTGCATCGATGGACAAGTATTTTAGCTATTATAGCCGACCGAAACGTGTCATATCCGACCGAGGTTCGTGTTTTACTTCTTTAGAATTTAGCAACTATTTGCTTAGAAAAAATATTGAGCATGTTAAAGTGGCAGTGGCTTCACCACAGGCCAACGGACAGGTCGAGCGAGTGAATAGGGTGCTCAAGGCGATTTTGAGTAAAATAAGTGAACCAGTAAACCATGCTGATTGGTCGACTAAATTAGCTGAAGTAGAATACGCCATAAATAACACAGTGCATAGCACTACAAAAGAAACTCCTAGTAAGCTGCTTTTCGGGGTAGATCAACGTGGAGTAGTTGTAGATGAATTGACAGAATATTTGGAAGATAAGGTATATTGTGATAGAGATTGCAACCTAGGGCTAATACGGTCTGAGGCTTCCAATGCCATCAAAAGGTCACAGGAATATAATGAACAGTACTTTCTTAAACATAGTGTCCCGAGCAAGGTATATTCAGTTGGTGAATTTGTAGTCGTTAAGCACGTAGATACATCTGTTGGAATAAATAAAAAGTTTGTACCGAAATATCGCGGTCCTTATGTCATCCATAAAGTTTTGCCCAATGATCGATACGTCATTACAGACATTGATAACTGCCAGTTGACACAGTTGCCATACAATGGAATATTGGAGGCTGCACGATTGCGGAAATGAACCGCAGGAGGTAGGGGCGCGGACGCCACACTTGCTTAAGACAGAAGGCTTCACGGTGCCAACCAAAACTAACAATTATAACAGTATTATTATATTAATTTGTCTTCATGATCGTGGTCGATCATTATGTCAGATTGACCGAACTGTAATGGTATTTTTAAATGTCAAATATTTGATTGAAAGTTGTAGTGTCATGTAGCCCTAATGTCAGTGACATCTATCTCTCAATGCATGATTTTATAATATAATAAAAAATGTAGCCAACTTCGCGGTAAACTGAGACAGAGAAGTTCCGGAAAGACAAAAAAGAAACAAAAAGAGCCAGCCATTGTTAATTGGACATCAAAAATAGAAAAATAAAAGACATCGAAAAGAAATAAATATTGTTTTAATTGTTTGTTTCAGTGTCAAACACGAAAAAGTTATTTTATTACGATCGTCAAAAATTTAATTCGCTACAGAGTTTTTATTTTGATTTAATTAAGCAATTTTATCTTTCTATTTTAACTACATAGGTATCAGTTGATAAGGTATTTCTTGAGCTTCAATTTCGCGTGTACGTTTCTAACCCGTGCATTTATGAACAAGAAAAAATACGTTCAAAATGAAATTTGCACACAAAACTGCAAATTCTGTTTGGTTATTTTTTTTGAATAGCTGTTTTGTTTTGATAAAATTCAACTACCAAATATTCATTTTTTCAAAAAACGTTCCCGCACACAACAATACAATAAACGATTGAAAAGAAATATATAACATTTTTTATTAAATATACTATTTTTGGATATTACCTGTCATACTTTTTTCAGGTTGCAACTAAGTAATACAGTGATGATGTAAAATTGTTCGCCAATGATGCTTTTTTTACATTTCAATTAAAATCGTGTTTGAAATGTTAATTTATGATAACAATGATTCTATCTCGCTTGACTTTTTTTTAAAAAGAAATATGGAGCCGAGGACTAAAGATTGTTGTTATCATTTTAACTGTTGATATTGTTGTACTACTTTTGTTGTATTGCTCCATTAGGAATTCTATTCCATAACCATTATGATCCCTGGCATCTTGTCTTATGCCGGTTAAATTTTTGTCATATCACCTTCCATTATTCGGCGCCACGAGCCTGAGTCTAACTCGGCATTTGCGGGCCCTAGCAAAGCGCAGACCGATTGGTTTCCTTAGCGTCTATTCAGATCGGCTATACGATCTGTTACCTCATTATAATTTCAATTAAGATAGAAGTTTGGTTGTAAACGAAATGAAGTTCCTGATTCGATATCGTGTAGAGCCACCAAATTCTCAGTTTCCACCCTTAATCAATGCGGATTGGGAATTTTTTGTAGAAAATAACGAGTCGAGCCAATGCGTCTTCCGAAATAGGTACGCTGCGCATTGTCAAAAATAATTTTTTTGCTTATTTCTGATTGGTTGCAAACGCTACTCGTAACTTTTTTATCTATTCGCATGTCAAAATCGAATATAGATACGGAGTTCGCAGCGTATTTCGGGCGTCATAATACCTTACATAACTATACGCAGCCCACATTGATTTAGTCTAGGGCCACACTGGCGAATAAGAGCAAAATAGACGTCCATGCGTGCATGATCAATCAAATGATGGCACCATCATGATTTCGACACACACCATTCATGCACGCATGACAGCTATCATTTTTGGTTGAAAAAGCTTGTACGGCAATATAAATTTCATTTAGTATTAAAAAAAATTATGAAATGAGTTTCATTTAATTTATTTTAAGAAAACTAATTCATACATAAGTTTAATTAATTCATCTTATTAGTCTCAGTCCAGAATCTTTCTAATTTCTTTTTCGCACTCATTGCCACCTTCATCAAAAAATCACGGCAAACTGAGCTCAGTTCACCACACACCATCATGCATGCATGATCAATCAAAAAAATATCAAAATATTTTAATACAGGCTTTCGAACCCTGAAAACTTTGGGTGTGGGTTCAATGCATTTAAATTTAGTGGGTCCGGGTTCGGTTCGGGTTCAGGTTCAATTTTTTTCCGAAAAAATAAAAAAATTAAACAATTTCATTTAATTTTTATTTCAGAATGTTATTTTATTTATTTTTGGAAAAAATGTTCATTTAAACGCACAAGTAGAATATTTTCTAGTTATTCTTCGTTAAGATGCACTCTTTGAGAAGCTAAAACAAACTCCAACGCAGAAAAAGCCCTATTGACACTGACCTGAGTTGCTGGAACAGCTAATATGACCTAAGCTGCTTCACACAATAGAAGTGTATCAATTTTTTTTGTTACCAGAATTCTAAAATCTATTTTCTTTAGAAATCCTAGGATGACCCTGATTAATTTCGAATTCTTTGATGTTGAATTGTTTTTCTTGTTCCTTAGCAGGTCTTCTAGCATGTCTGCTCTTTCATCTTCGGAATAAGATACTACTACACTTGTGTCGTTAATATTTTCAGTTGTAAGTTCTATACTAGTTTCCACCGAAATCTTCATTTTAGCCGGCCACGTTTTTATTTTTTTGGAGAACACTTTCCAACTATCTTAAATTTGTATTCAAGGTGCAACAATTAAAATACCTATTTCTTTATGTAACTTTTCATGTTTTTTTTACTTTGAATGCAATTTTAACTATGTCTCCCTCTGAATTTTATTTGTTGCTCCTTTAATATTAATTCAAGGCAGTCTTAGTTTCAAGAAAAACGATGGTTGAAGGGTGTGCTCCAAAAAAAAAAAAAATAAAAATTTAAATATGGCTGGGCTGACATGACAATTTCGTTATGGTTTCGATTTGTCTGTCTGTCTGTCTGTCTGCCTGTCTGTCTGTCTGTCTGTCTTGAATTAATATTAAAGAAGGAACAATTAAAATTCAGAGGGAGACATAGTTAAAATTGCAAAGTAAAAAAAAAACATGAAAAGTTACATATCGACACTTCCAGCTTAACCAACCACTTTTCGAAAAAAAAAATTATAGACATATAAAAAATTTAAAAAAGGAATTCACCTGAAAATTATTTTTTTGTTTGTTCATAACCCACTCGGCATGAAACGTTTCCGAAAGTTTTAGAAATATTTCGTAACGTTGCAGAAACGCTTCATTTGAAACGTTGCAAATGAAACGTTACAGAAATCTTTCTGATACATTTCAAATGTAATGTTACGATTGCAATCCTTCTGAAGTGTTTCTGAAAGGTTTCAGATGCAACGTTTCCTGAACTTTTTCAGCTTTGATTTTCATTACTTCAATAAATTTTTTAATGAATATTGACCGTGATATATTGATAAATTTGGTGTTTTAACATTATTATGCGAACTAAAATTAAAAAAAAAATTTCGAAGAACTCTTCCTGCCCTGGAGTTGAACCTGGTCATTCCGTATCGCTAGATGCGCTGCTTAACGCAATCAGCCAAACTCATTCTTGTGTATTGACTCCCTAAAAGCAAATAATAATAATTTTTCTAACCGTGTCATATTTATTTTTTTTTTCAAACTTCATATTTATTTATTGAACCAACTCGCTTGGAGACTAACAATAATTATACAAATCTCAAGAAACTAAATAACGTCGGACTTTTCCAAGCCATTGCTTAGAAATGTTATTTTTTCAAATTTTGTCTTGTTATGCGTATACATAATAGCTACAGGGGTGGTAAGTCTTGTCTCTTTAATCGAGACGTATTCGTTGTTAGGAGTAGGTTCCTAGCCAGTATGTTTGGGCTGTAGTTTTTTTTTTGATACGATCCCTTTATGTTTTCCTGTATCTGCTTAACGAAGGGTTTACCAAGATCTTGGTGTATGTTTATATTCGTGATATACCATGATGCGCCGGAAATAGTTCGAAGTATTTTTGACTGAGACCTTTGCAATATTTCTATGTTCGATAAGCTTGCGTTGCCCCACAGCTGGATTCCGTATGACCATATAGGTATAATAATAGCTTTGTACAAAAGAACTTTATATTCAAGGCTGAGTTTTGAATGTTTATGCAAAAGCCTGATGCTTTCAACTTCATTTGAATTTTTTTCTTTTCAATGTGGCTTTTCCAAGTAAGGCGTCTGTCGAGGTGCATACCTAAGTATTTAACTTCAGTGCTCTGAGGTATTGCGGTGGGCAAGTCTTTTTATTGAGTGTAGAAGTTACATGTTTACTTTTTTACTCGTTTACATTTATTCGCCAGCTTAAAAGCCATTTTCCAACTAGACGCATATGATCTTCAAGGGTATGTGACGCACTATAAGGGTCTGCGTGACAAGACAAAATTGCAGTGTCATCAGCAAAAGTAGATGTAAGCACAAAGTTGTTTGTTGGCAAGTTAGAAGTGTAAATTAGGTAAAGAATTGGACCAAGAACACTACCTTGTGGTACGCCTCCAAAAATGTTAACGTCATCTGAAATGTAGTCGTTGAATTTTACTCTGAGCTTTCGTCATGTAAGGTAGGACCCTAGTAAAGCATGGGTATTTTTAGGAAGTAATTTTTTTATCTTGTGTATAAGTCCATCGTGCCACACCTTATCAAAAGCTTGAGCTACATCAAGAAACACTGCTGAGCAGTATTTTTTTTCTTCATATGTCTTTCTAATTTTTGCTATTATCCTGTGAACTTGCTCTATAGTTCCATGTTTTTTGCGGAAACCAAAGTGGTGCTGAGGTATTATGTTGAGTTGGTTCATGTGGGGCAAAATTTTCGAGAGCAGCAGCTTTTCAAAAAGTTTTAATGTGGTTGGCAACAAGCTTATTGGCCGATATTATGAAACTTGAGTGGGATTTTTCCCAGGCTTAGAAATCATTGTAATTTGAGACATTTTCCAACTTTTTGGGTAGTGGCCCAATTGAGTAATAGCGTTAAAAAGTGTGGTTAGGTGTCTGACTGCACAGTAAGGTAATTCAATAAGCATATTAGCAGTTATTAGGTCATGACCTGGTGCTTTCTTCTTGTTCAGTTGAGTTTTTATGAATGAATGAACGTCTTTAGTTGTGAAGCGCAACAAAGTTTGTCTCATATTTTGAGTTTCTTGTGGTATTTCAAAACTGTTGCCCGGAGGATTCGGCTGAAATACATGTTTAAGATGGTGAGCAAATGCTTGCCCTTTTTCTTCATTACTTCTAGCCCAGTAACCATTGTTTAGTCTAATAGGAGAATCTATGTCAGTAAGTTTTTTCAAACTTCTTATGGCCTTCCATAAAGAGTAGTTCGAAGACTCTAGCGGGCTCAGCTTTTTAATCTAAGAGTTTATACCTCTTTCAGACTCTTCTCGGAGGGGATTTTTTAATTTAAATTTGGCTAAGGTTAGTTTATGTTTAAGTGTAGTTGACCTGACTTCTTGCCATAGTCGCCTGAGGCGTATTTTTTCTTTCACTAAACGTTCTATTTGTGAAGAGCTGAGGCGTTGCTTTATATAGATTGGTTACACAGGAGTGACATGAAGAGCAGCTGATACAAGCATGCTGGTATATAATTGTATGGCTGATTCCAGCTCTTCCGAATCTTTAAGGCTAACATCATTACGAAGATGACTACTTACTTACTTACTTGGGTGGCCATAACAACCCGTTACCGGGTTACGGCCGACCTCAAAAGCTCTCTCCAGGCGCCTCTGCTTTGCGCGCGCCTTCTCCAATCATTCACACCAAGCTGGATAGGGTTTCCTCGGCTTGGTCTTTCCATCGGAGGCATGGACTTCCTCTTCGTCGTCGCCCAGCGGCTTCCGCATCAAACACCTTTTTCGCCGGAGCTTCTTCGTCCATACGCACAACTTGTCCAAGCCAGCGCAGACGTTGGATAGTGATGCGCTTGACTATGTCAATGTCAGCGTAGAGCTCGTACAGTTCGTGGTTCATTCGAATACGGTAGTCGTCGCCGACGTGAACAGGACCGAAGATTTTGCGAAGAATGTTTCTCTCCCTGGAAGTAAACTGGGTTGTGCGCAGGGTTTGGTAAACCTCCAATGAAGACAAAAAAAACGAAGATGACTACTAATGTATTTTTTATTTTTGAGCCAATCCGTTTTATTTGTTGTAAGCCCTTTGGGTGTCTGCATCAGCTCTACATATTTATGCAGATGCAAAATAACAGGAGATTGGTCTGAGCTCAAGTCAAAACATGATTCAGCAGAAATTTGCCTCTTATTAACTCCTTTTGTAATTGCGAAATCCATAAGATCTGGAGTCTTTTTAAGGTCTGATGGCCAATAAGTTGGCTGACCAGTGGAGACATAATCAAGTCCATTGCGGCGGTTGGTTAGTGAAAGCCAAAGTGCTTTGCCTTTTGGATTGATAAGTCGTGAACCCCAGTGATTATGCTTCGCATTATAGTCACCAGCAGCTACGAATTTTGATCATAGTGAATTAAAAAAGTGGTCGAGCTGGGTTGTCGTAATCTTATGTCTTGGCGGACAATATACAGCTGAAACTGTTACTTTGTCATCCCAACATTGTAAGAAAATCGACGTAGCTTGTAGGTAGTCTCTCTCATACTGCTCGAATTCGTAGTGCTTTATACGATTTTTAATTAGTATTCCTGTACCTCCTCGTGCTTTACCATCAGGGTGACAGGTTTTGTAGAATTTATAACCTTCAATTTTAAAATTGTGCATGAGGGTCAGATGTGTTTCAGAAATAAGTAAAATATCAATTTCGTTGTTGCAAAGAAAGTTTCTAATTTCTAATTCATGTTGGCTTACGCCGTTTGCATTCCAATGACAGATTTTGAGTGTGTTCATTTGTTTCTCATGCATCATTGTCTGCATTGTTGTCATGAACTGGGTCATGCATTGCGTGAGCGTCATAAGCATGGTCTCAAGATTTTGAGAGCTACTTATGATATTTGCAGGTTTATCCTGACTAGATATAAGCACGTTAGCGTTGGTCTGACCCAAAATGTTGGGCAAGTTGTTAGGTACTATGTTATTTGTAAAAGTCTGCATGACTAGGTGGGTTTCGAACTATTTCCTTACGTAAGCGCATTTTGCTTTTTAATTCAACGTATACGGGACAACCCCTGTAGTGAGCTGTGTGGTTACCTCCGCAGTTATTGCATTTTTTTGTAGTAGCGTCTTTTTTGTCGGTAGTGCATGCCAAGGGTGAAAGTCGCCACAAGCAACGCAAATAGTACGAAGAGTACAATATGTTTTGGTGTGGCCAAACTCCTGGCAGCTTTTGCATTGCACAGGACCCATGCGTTTGTCATATTTGTTGTGTCATATTTGAATTGTCATTTTATCAGAGTTCCCATATTTGGGTGTTTTTGTAATGTTTGTTTATTTTTTTTTTTTGCTGGAAAGTTTGTGGTAGCTGCTCGATAATTGGAATTAGGATATTAAAATAACATAAGCTTACTGCAGCAATGACTTTTTATTTATTTATGAAACAGTTTTGTTTCAACATATTTTTAATACAAAACTGATACATAAACAAAAAAGCCTTTTCAAGAATTAGAGACAAAAGAGTGGTTATTTGACTGAATTATGAAGTGCCGAATTTTTTAAAAATTTCAGTTTTACCTATGTAAATATTTAATAATAATGTCTCAGTTATAAAGTAAATAATTGTTTGTGTAAGATTTCATTGTGTCATACAGTTTACCGCTTGCACTAAATTGCAATGCTCAATGTAAAACTATTTGCATTATTTATTTTTGGTAATTGAAAAAAATTGTTCGTTGTTGTTATTTTGCGATAAATTTGTTGCAATGGAACCTCCTTTTTTTCAGCCATTTTTGATAGAATTCCAATGTAATTTTGAAATCCGATTGCATCGAGTTCATCCAAAACTTTTTTCATCACCTGCAAGATGCTGCAAATTATGTGAAATATATCTTTTCGAATTGGGACTCAAAGTAGTTCAAAGCATGTACACTAGATAAAGCTGGACTAGCTTAAATAGCTATAGCAACGTGCAGAATTAAAAAATGTTTCTACGATTTGCTACTAAAAACTTTTTGCAAAACCACAAATATTCAATATATATCAGAAATGATTAGAATTCGGTCACCTTCCAATATTTATGGTATATTAGAGGTCTCGGTTTCCAAAGTAAGCGACAGGTTTGTATTATAAATCTGTTTTTTTCTTAAAATAAAACACAGTTCACACAAAAGCATTCGAAAGCAAGCTTAATAAAGTAAAGCAACTTTTCTTTTCTTTTTTTTTTTGTTCTTTTATAGTATTTTTTTGATTTTTAATTTACAAAATCTTTGTTGAGTAATATATTTTAAAATATAAACATTTCTGTGTTTCTAATATTTTTAAATTTATGTTTTAAATTGAGTTTACAGAATCTACTAAATATGTTGAATCTACTGCTAAACTGTTTATTTTTTTCCTATTTTCAAAATGAATACAAAAAAAAAATTAATACTTATTTTTCCGGGGTACCCCTTTGCTTGTTGCCGCTGTTTTGGTTGTTGCATTAAAGTTGTTGATTCTGGTTGCTGCGGAAATTTGACGGCGGTGACGACGATGTTTTTTCTTTTTATTGTTGTTATACTGCTTCTGATTAATTATTTATATTGCAGCTGATTTTAAGCAGTTTTGTTTAATTATTGTTTTTTTTTTTTGTATTTATTTATTAATAGTTACGCACATAAAACTAACTTTATATTAATTTCCATTCATTTATTTAATTATTAAAGTCAAACTTAATAAACAAAAGAAAAAAGATTTTGTTTGCAACAAAAGCTTTAAAATATGTGTTCAAAAATTTTGATTTGTTGTACTTTTCACTTTGCATTATTTAAAGTAAAGAATTTTCTACATAAAACTAATTTAATTTTTTTTCTTTGCTGTAGAGTTGCAATTAATTGTAATTATTCTTTAAAGATTTTTGTTTTTTTATTTCACAAAATGTTAACACCGAATTTCAGTTGAATTGATTTGTGGTTGGCTGTTTTTTTTTTTAAACATTATTTTTAATTTTTTTTTTTTACTTAATTTCATTGTTTAGTTTTTGTTTCTATATTTCAATTGGAACGGCGTAAGTTTTAGGTTTTTCTCTTAGTTTTCCTTTGTTTGCATATTTACGCATTCTTCGTTTGTTTAAATTTTTGCATTTCTTTTTAATTTTGCAGTTTTAGTTAGATTGATAATAGATTTTGTTTTTTTTTTTAATGTTTTAGCGGAGTTAAACTTTTTATTTTATTCTTATTGAATTTGCAGTTTTGTTTGTTTTTCTATTTATTGTAACTTTGATCCGCGCTTTCTTCACTTTTCAAGTCTAATTGCGTTTTACTATCAACTTTTAATGAAAACTACACAGCACTTTATTTCGGTGTTTTATGTAAATTATGTGTTTTTATTCGAATTTTAATTGTATGTATTGAGCTATTAATATGCGCTAGCATTTCTTTTTTTTTTTAAACCACGACGTACCAACGCGTTTGAGAATTTTTCGGCAACTTTCATTTTTGCGACGTCCGCGCACGCTGGGTATTTTTCGGTAACTTTTATTTTTTTTTCGACGTCCGCGCACGCTGGGTATCTTTCGGCAACTGACTGTACGATGCGTTTTTGGCAACCTGTTGCCACTCAACAGTCGGCTTACTGCTTGTTGTCGTCCGTCTGCCGCTCACGCCATGTACTCACGGTTTTTTTTTTTTTTTCGCTTAGTATATACATACTCATACAAATACATATTATTGTCTTGCAAAAAAAAATAGCTTGACAAAACAAAAAAAAAAAAAGAAAAGCGTTGCAAGAACAGTAGAGCATATTTTTTTTAACTACCGCAAAGAGGGTGCTCCGATAAATTTATTACATAATGTAGTGTTATTGTTTAATTTTTAATGAAAAATCACATAAAGTTGAACTTTGATATTGTTCTTATGACTTTTATTGATCTCTTATGCAAACACATTTTTTTGTTTGTTTTTTTAATACTGTCTTAGGAAAAACTTAAGTTTTGTTCTTCAGTTATAAAAAATACCCAATAAGCTTTTTTTTGTTTTTATTAATAATGGCTAACTAGTGTTTATAATATAAATAACTAAAAACTAATTAACAATTTTTTTGTTTTATAAAAACTTCTTTCTTTTTTCTTAAGGCCCTTCAATAAATTTTATACAGTACGACAGGACGGTATGATCTTTTCCTCTTAAGTCTGAAATCTGGTATTTTTTGCATATTTCTGTATATTTCTTGTATATTTTTACCACTCTTATGAAGATCTATTTTTCTTAGAGCGCAATATCTCTTAATTGGGCGAAGCTCTGGACAGTTTGTCAGATTTGCTATTTTTGGTACAAAATTAATCTTTTTACTTTGATGGAATCATCGTAGCTTTAGAGTAATGAGAGGTTGCTAAATCGGGCCAGAACATCACTGTACCCTCATGACCACGAATAAATGGTAGAACACATATTTTGAGGCGTTCGTCTATATAAACTTATAAATTGATTGTGCCTTGCGTAACAAAGAAGCTGCTTCTGAGGCCACAGGTGCATATGGCCTGCCAAACCATATATTGCTTCGGAAATATAAAAGTTTTCTTTGTTTCTCGTTAAGAAATTCGCACTCAAACTAAGTTTTTGTTTGAGTGATTGTGGAATTATATAGCCATTAAAGACATTCACACCATTTTGAAAGTGGAAGAAAAAATGATTTACTTGTTTGGCGAACAATACTGTTTGAGCGAAAAATTACAAGTATCAAAAATTAATCGATGCATTACACGTAGCTATGCAGCTTTAAAATTTATAATACATAGATAAAAAATCTTCATCACATATTGAATTTCTTTGTTTTTATTTTTTTTTTAATAAAAAATTTTTGTTTTATATTTTACTATTCGATTATAATATTGTCACACCCGTTACATTTGGATGTCACACCCAATACTTTTTTGAAGTTACTTTGTATCTATTATTTTAAATTTTATGTTAAAAGTTTCTCATGATTTTAATAAAGAACATATAAAGTATTTCTAAAATGATATCGATTCGTCACTCATTTCTTTAAAATTTCAGGTAATTTGAGCTCAAGCTCAAAATATTTAAAAAAGAACACTTTAAAAGCATTTTCTGAACTTTTTACATATATGTAAATGTCAAATTTGTTTACTTTTAATATATGTATATCGGAAGGTACCATAGTACTTGTTGCAAGAGATTAAATTTTATTCTCACACTTGTGTGAAAATATATGAATGAAAATAAGTGTTAAATTGTCACACCCGTTACCCTGGAAGTGTCGATATGTATAAAGTTTTGTAATCTAATAAGCGTTAGAGCATATAAATAGTGGAATTCCAGGGAGTTAGACAACCAAGCTTTGCTTTTTTTAAGCCTAAATTTTTTATCAAAGAAGCTTTAATAGGCGCTCCAGACTTCTTAGAAAAATCTCTGCACTTAGCAACATTAACATTAACTGCAGATATTGTGTCATAAGCTGCCAACTGGGAAGTATGAGCTATACACATAAATTGTATGGTTACATAAACTGGACAAGAGTTCCAATCCTTTTTCATTTTCATTTAATTCATCTCCTTCAACTTCTTCAAAATCAGGAAATTCACATTCATTTCTTAGGAGTTCAATGAAAATTGTCAAAGTAAATAAGAACCAAAAACAAAAACAACATATAATAGTCTTGCTTGGAGCAAAAGAATTCTGTGAAATATAGGGCGAAACACATAAAAAGCATGCATGCATCAAAGCATTTGACACATCATTTAAATACACGTGTGCTTATGAAGTAACGCACATAAAAAGTGAGCATGCATGCATGCTTCAATAAGCATGCCTGAAGTTGGCAAATTTTCAACTTTTTGTAAGCATCGAGGCATTGACAGATTTTTTTGACATTTGATTTTGTTTTGATTTTAATTATTTGTTTCAATTTTTAAAAATGTGAATGTTTGAATAAATGAAATATACAAATATTCAATAAAAAAGACTGGGGTTATAAAAATAAAATAAAAAGGGAAACATCATGGGCTGCAGCTGCTAATGCTTCAGGTGAGTATTTTGACAGATATCAATTTTTTTTAAACTTCAATGCTTTCTATGTGTGTTGAAAAGCATACAACGCAGGCATCGATGCATGCATGCTTTTTATGTGTTTCGCCCTTATGAGATATGAAATTTTGAAAACTTCTGTAAGATATGTAATTTGGATTTTGTAAGCGCAATTAAAATTGAACCTGAACCAAATTTTTGAATGTATTTCGGTTCGGTCACATAATGTAAAAAAATATTGTTCCGGAGCGGGTTCAGGGTTCGGGTTCGATACCCTGTTTTAAAATTGATTGTGCGTATGGCCAATCACTCAATCAGATACCTACACGGTCAACGCAGAAACAGAACTGGGGCGAGAGATTTTTCTTCTGTTTTTCCTATACGTTTGTGGTGAGTACAAAATTGACACTAGAAAATTTATCGCAGAGAAATAGAAAAAATTCTATTTTTTGGTGCGATTTGACACTGAAGATAAATCGCACGTTCCAGTTCTGTTTCTGCGTTTAGTTTGCATGAACAATCACTTGATTGATCATGCACGCATGAACGTCTATTTGGCACGTTAGGCCGCGGTTACACTGGATGCGGATTTTTGTTCGTACGAATTCGTACGTATTCGTAAGAATTGCAAAAATTGAACAAATGCATGTGTGTATATGAATGCGGTTACAGTGGCTACGCATGCTTCGTGCGTATTCGTACGAATCTGTACGACTGCTTTGATGCGAACAAAAAATTTTGTTTTTCATCAGAACAGTCGCACGAAAACAAGGAGAAAAACAGCTGATGGATTGCACTTCAACTGAAAGTATGAACGAAGTCGCGTCTAATGTAACCACTCTGTTCAAATATATTCGCACGAACAAATTATTAAGAATTCGTACGAACAAATTTCCGCATCCAGTGTAACCGCGGCCTTAGCCAACGCACGTTGAATAAACGGTGGTGTTGCCGAAGCCTTAAGCCCACAATACAATACTGCGAGATGCGTGCGTGCGAGACGCTGCGATATTGGCCTGAGAAATCGCATTGCATGATACAATAAAGCCCAATTTCCATGTGATCTTATCTTATCTTATCTTATCTTATCTTATCTTATCTTATCTTATCTTATCTTATCTTATCTTATCTTATCTTATCTTATCTTATCTTATCTTATCTTATCTTATCTTATCTTATCTTATCTTATCTTATCTTATCTTATCTTATCTTATCTTATCTTATCTTATCTTATCTTATCTTATCTTATCTTATCTTATCTTATCTTATCTTATCTTATCTTATCTTATCTTATCTTATCTTATCTTATCTTATCTTATCTTATCTTATCTTATCTTATCTTATCTTATCTTATCTTATCTTATCTTATCTTATCTTATCTTATCTTATCTTATCTTATCTTATCTTATCTTATCTTATCTTATCTTATCTTATCTTATCTTATCTTATCTTATCTTATCTTATCTTATCTTATCTTATCTTATCTTATCTTATCTTATCTTATCTTATCTTATCTTATCTTATCTTATCTTATCTTATCTTATCTTATCTTATCTTATCTTATCTTATCTTATCTTATCTTATCTTATCTTCTCATGTATCAGGGAGGACATCACATGCTATTAAGATAGCAAATGTATGCTATTCACTCTCGCATTCTCCAAACGCATTAGGTTCTGTTCGCATGCTTTTTCTTTCTTACAAAAATTTGATTTAATATCCCTGATATGGGATAAGATAAGATCTCATGGAAATTGAGCTTAATGCGATATTCAAACTACACATAATATTTTTTTTTTTGGTAAATAGAGCGTCTCGCACGCACGCATCTCGCAGTAACGTATCTTGGGCTTTAGATTACACATTTATAAATCACACTTTACAACGCACGATATATAGTGTAAAGCAGACCTTCAAGCACCCAGTAGTACATTGATAATATTGTTTGGTAGCCCTGATTCTTTGTAGCTTGTCGCTAATGAGAGTTTGTTGCTTCGAATCGTATTCGTTTGTACATTGTGCCGCCACAGCTAGGACAAGCCTGAAGCACTTTAAATCAGTTATAGTTGTTTAAAGAAGCAGACATTTTACTTTGAAGTTGAAAAGAAGTGTTTTATTAGTAAAAGTTTATAACTGTGTAAAATAAAATTAGGTTTACAACAGATTGTTTCATAAGCAGGTAAATTGAATAATATAATGGGGTAATTTATAAAAGAAACTAGAAACTTTTTCAAAAACGTATGCATTGGTGCTGCTCCTTTCGCATGATATTTGGTTTAGTGGACAACTAAATATTTTAATATACCGTATATCATGTATTTTGGTGATTAATTTTGTGAAATTTATCTCAGAAATATTTGGATTTGGATCCAATCAAGAGTGCCTGTGGTGGTTTCCGTTGCGGTAGGGTCGCCCTTTTCACAATATCATTTAATTTAGGGTGTGAGTCTGAGTGAGTACAAATACTAATCAGCAACTCAGTTTGGGTGTGCCTGCCGATGCTACTGTCGCTGTCGCAACCGGTGTGGCTTTGTTGTATTCAAATTTTCTTTGTTCCCTCCTTATTCCTTATCCTTTTCTGCTTTGTTTCGATATTCGTGCTTGAAATTTTGTTCGTCGCCGCTGTTGTCGTCGACGTCGCCAATCAACTGTGTTTCGTTCGTTACTCATTCGCATTTGTAGTGGTATTCCTTTTAAAATATTTTTTTTAACCATTAAACAGTGTTCAATTACGATACTTGCTTGCTTTAAGTATTCAATACTGTGTCTGTCCCGCGACTGTCATTGTCCCTGCTGCCTTCGCCTTTTGGATTTTTTTCCTTTACATTGTTCTTGTGGCGTTGGTTTGTTACTTACCCCTCTGTTTTTTTTTTGTCCTGGCTTTGGTATCCTATTCAATATATTTATTTAATTTCCCCATTTCTCAATTGCTTAATGTACATATAATTCAAATCAAGTGAACTAAGATTAAAATATTTTTGTTTACATTCAATAAATTTTTATGTCTTATATGTACATGCTAAAAGAGATGAACTGGCTGTTTTTCAGATTTTTTCCTCTTCACTTTTCTGATAAAAAAATCTATTGTTTTTAGAAATGTATTTTACATATAGTAGAATCTGAGCTTAAAAAAAAAGAAAAAAAAACGATCCAAATATTTAAGAAAATAAAAATAAATGTTTGTACAAATCCATGGCTTCTGAGGCAAGTCAAGTAATTTTTTGAGCGAATATCTTGCGACAAATTTTTTTTTTGTTTTTGGGTAATGGTTTATTTGTACCTCACCAACAACCTTTTGTTATCCTTATTGAACGTAGTCAGTATAGCCTCTAAAATGTACTCGTATGTACAGTAAATCAAAAAAGTTTAGGCACAGCGCCGTTTACAAAGTTTATCTGTCAATAACTTTTTTTCCACTTAACTAGCAAAAATTATTAGGATGTAATTTTTAATAAGGAACATTTTATTAAATATTTAAGCAAAACATATTTGAATTCCATTTTTTTAGATGTGATGTTATAACAATTAGGGAAAATGCATGATTTTCATATCAAAAAAGTTTAGGCACACATGAAAAATTTAAGCCTTGGTCCAATTTTCGGACATTTAATATTTGGTTTGACCAACTAAGTTAGATGTCTCCGCGGGTGTTATAATTGGCAATTCTGTGCGTATGGTGTCCTTAAGAGAATCTTTCGATGTTATGTGATGAATCCATATTTTTTTTTTCAGTAAGTGCCAAATATGTTCAATCGAATTCATAACCTGCGACTGTGGAGGTGTTTTAAATTATTTACAATGGTATATTAGCCATTCCTATACAAGAAACGACTAATTTTTGGGGTCGTTATCGTATTGGAAAAAATTAACACCACACCAGGAGCAGATTGTACAGGGTGTTTTTTTTAGAGGTATAGAGCTTCGAATTGAAATAAAACACAAGAAAATCGTTTTAATGTCCATCAATTTGGCTTTATTGGAAGGATAATTTTATGCCATTAATGTTTAAATATGATTTCGGGCATGTGGCCGCCGCGGCTGGCTCGAATAAAGCCAATTCTACAGGTCCAATTTTGAACCACTTTTTCGAGCATATGGGGCCGTATGTCGGCAATAACGCCACGAATGTTGGCTTCCAAGTCCCCTAACGTTTCTGGTTTGTTGGCGTAGACGAGCGACTTCACATATCCCCAAAGAAAATAATCCAATGGTGTCAAATCACACGATCTTGGTGGCCAATTGACAGGTCCATTCCACGTAATTATGCGCTCATCGAATGTTTCCTTCAATAAATTGATTGTGACGTACGCTGTGTGGCATGTAGCGCCGTCTTGTTGGAACCACAACTCATCCACATTCATGCCATCCAATTCGGGAACAAAATAGTCGGTTATCATGGCTCTATACCGGTCTCCATTAACGGTAACTGATTCTCCAGCATTATTTCGGAAGAAGTATGGCCCAATGACTCCACCAGCCCATAGAGCACACCAAACAGTCAGTTTTTGTGGATGTAATGGCGTCTCAAGGGTCTCATGTGGATTCTCTTCACTCCAAATGCGGCAATTTTGCTTGTTGACGTAGCCATTCAACCAAAAATGAGCCTCATCACTGAACAAAATTTTGCGATGAAAATCAGCATCGAGATCAATTTCATTTTCGGCCCATACACCAAAATCACGACGCATTGCATGGTCTCGCGGCTTTAATTCTTGCACAAGCTGGATCTTGTAAGGTCGCAAGCCAAGATCTTTGCGCAAAATATTCCATAAAGTTGATGGACAAAGCTCCAATTGCTGTGCACGGTGGCGAATCGATTCATTCGGGTCCTCTTCAACATTTTGCTCTACAGCGGCAATTGTTTCTTCGGTGCGCAGTGATCGACGTCTCTGCGGATGCGTATTATCACATAGAGTAAACGTAGTGCGAAAACGACCCATGGTTAACCGAATTAATTGCTCTGATGGACGATTATGTCGACCATAAAATGGACGGAGTTGCGGTAAACTTCGCGAACTGAACCATTATTTTCGAAATAAATTTGCACGATTTGCAAGCGTTGTTCTTTTGTCAACCTGTTCATGATGAAATGGCAAACCAAACTGAACATAAATGACATTAGAGTTGCCAGATTTGACCATAAAATGCCAGTTTTATCTCTATTCGAAAAACAAACCTCTAAAAAAAACACCCAGTAGTAGCTGTTGTGGCTAAAAATTCCAAGATTTCGGCAGTTAAATTACGCCATGAAATGCAGCAAAAACTCAGAGAAAAACTCGATCCCGAAACAATATGGAACACCTTAGACAGATAAGGTAATTATGGAAGAGTTCTTCAGCACAAACCGTTAATTTCGTCAGTGAATAAGAAAAAAATGCTGAAGTTCGCCAAACTCAATGTTAATCAGCCAGAAACTTTTTGGAATAGCGTGATATTTAGTGACGAATCAAAGTTTAACCTATTTGGCTCAGATGGTGCACAAAAAATTTGCCGAAAACCATAAAAAGAGCTGCAAGAAAATAATGTAATCAAAACAGCTAAGCACGGCGGCGGTAATGTTATGGCTTGGGGGTGTATAGCAGCATCTGGAGTGGGAAATCTTGTCTTTATTGATGAGGAAATGGACAACCACTTGTATAAGAATATTTTGTAGGAAAATTAAGCCCCAAGTGTTGTGAAGTTGGGGTTGAATGGGAAACCATTTATGATCCAACAAGATAGCGACCCGAAACATTTTGTCGTTTCTTGTATAGGAATGGTTAATATACCATTGCAGGACATAAATTCGATTGAACATATTTGGCACTTACTGAAAAAAAAATACGATTTCATCACATAACATCCAAGGATTCTCTTAAGGACACCATACGCACAGAGTGGCCAAGTGTAACACCCGCGGAGACATCTAAAATTCAAGCTAATGGAGGTCAAACCAAATATTAGATGTTCGGAAATTGGACCAAGGCTTAAATTTTTCATATGTGTGCCTAAACTTTTTTGACATGAAAATCATGCATTTTCCCTAACTTTTATAACATCACATCTAAAAAAAATGGAATTCAATTATCTTTTGCTTAAATATTTAATAAAATGTTCCTTATTAAAAATTACATCCTAATTATTTTCCTTAGTCATTTGGAAAAAAAGTTATTAAAAAATAAACTTTGTAAATGGCGCTGTGCCTAAACTTTTTTGGTTCACTGTATGTGGTATTATCATACCCGATTTTCTTCGATTTATCTTGATCTGATCGCTTTTTAGAGAAATTATTAAAGAAAGCTTTGTAACCAAGAAAAATTATAACAAAAAAGCTTGATAACGTTAGATAATTTCTAAAATAAGATGAGTAAGAACATTGAAGCTCGTATTGCCAACGAACACTAATCAATGCATTCTTGAATATGTCCAAGAACGATACTCGCGCACTTAACTTGGAATGAAAATTAAACCAATCTCACCAGTGAAAAAAAAAAACTAGTGAACGAAATTTTTTTTTCTTTGCTTTTGAGGGACTTGTAAGTATTTTTGACTACATAGCCCACAAAAATAAGAAAAAATGTATTATGTATTATTGTGTTATTTACCAATTTTTCCATGAAAAAATTATTTTTAGGGCTAAAAATTAGTGAAAATAAATTTTTTTCTTTTATGAGGTTTAAAAGTTATTTTAAATACAAAGCCCCCCTAAAAAATTGTTCGGCCAAATTAAATGTTCCATTGATGTAGATACAGATGCGTTTAAAATAATTGCACCAAGGACGTGGTGAACTTCGTTTGAAACTACGTGGACTAATCCAGATTTTGTTTCAAATAAACAAGATACAGTGCACCAGATAGATGCTCACTAACTAAAGAAATCATTTCAAAAATATGTTTTTTTAATTTTATTGCATAATAATGCTCTAAATGCCATTGACAGTTACAAAAATAGCACCACGCAGATATCACAAAAAAAAACCCTAAATTTAAAAGCTGAGACTTTTTTTTATTTATTTATTAATTTAGACTAAGTCTTGCATTAAATACACATATTAATATTTAGTTGCGTCTCCTTTATTGGCAATGACTATTGAATCGGCTCTACAACGCAAAGACATTGAATCAACCAGTTTTTGACACCTTTCTACAGGATTCACCTTCCAGGTACGTTCAATGGCAGCTAATAGGTCGGACATTCTTTTTGGCTGATACTCTGCCACTCTTTCTTAAAATCAGCCCACATTTTCAATAGAGTTCAAATCAGGTGACTACGCGGGCCATTCCATTACATTGACCTAACTATCTTGGAACCATTAGATCCTGCATGATACTAACATACACGTGCTGATCTATAACAATCTATCAATCGAATGGATTGGACCAACGCCGTGATACGAAAAACAAGCCCACTCCATAACGCTGTGTTTTATAGTTTTTCTTGTATGTATTTTCTTACTGCATTAAATAGTAAGTTCAATAAATAAAAAAAACAATTATAAATTATTTTCTGTTCTGACATACCACAAAGAAATAACATTTTGGTGAGCCTGTCGATTTATTATAAGATTTGCGCTTGATACTTCGTTTTGACTTGAAAAAAAAAGCTTGCAACGCAGCGCCTGCAAGAAAAGGGTAATATCAAAAGAGTTACAAAACAAAGATAAAAAATAGAAAAAATAATTTTTGCTTTGCTTTGTTTCACTTTTTGCATGGATTTCAACAGATCTATGCAAAAATGATTGATTGAGTAAATTTATTAGTATTTTAAATACTTTGAATAACATTTTTATAACTATAACTTAAAATATGACTATTTTTGTTTCTTTGATACATCTTTAACATATTGCAGTTTATTATTTACAAGTTTGAATTTCAATTCATTGATTCCTTTTTGCTTTGATGAATTCTAAACATTTTCTTTTAAAAATTCTTAAATTCGATTCATTTTTTATATCATTTTTGAGGCTGTTAAATAATCGAAAACCTTTCTGGAAAAGGGTCCTCTGGGCTGCTGTTGATCTCTGGTATTCGATTCTAAAATCACTCGCATTTCGTATATGGCTGGACCTCTTCTACCCTTCTAACATAATTTGTGAGATAACTTGGTGCTGTCTTGTGTCTTATCTTGAAACTGTTAATAGTGTGTTGATCTCTAGTCTTTCTGTAATATTAAGCCATCTTAGTGTTTCTAACATCCATCTGATTGAGGTGTATCTATTGCATTTTAAAATTGTTCTCATAACTTTATTTTGGAGTTTCTGGAGTCTTTCTATCTGTAAGAGGTTGCATGATGTAAATAATACTGAAGGACAGAATTCAAAGTGTGGTTTTATTATGGCGTTACATACGTTCACGGCTTTTACATAATTTATTTTTTTGCGGATCCGTTTGAAAAAACCTATTTTTTACCGATTTTTTTTGCAAATATAATCGATATGGTGCTGCAGTGTTAATTTTGTATCGATTTGAATACCTTAGTATTTCATACATTCAAAGTTTTCTATTTGTTCTCCATTGATCTCTAAGATTATATCATGATTAATATTGTTACCCATTATTTTTGTTTTTTCTCGTTTAATTTTAGTTTGTTCATTTTAAGCCATTCAGTTATTCTATAATTTTTTAGTTTATTTTTACATTCTTCTGTATCTTTTCCTTCGGCATATATAAGGTTGTAGTCAGCATATAGAGTTATTTTGCTATCTTGAACTACATTTGGCATATCATTTATGTAAATAATGAATAAAAGTGCGCCTAAAATAGGTCCCTGAGGCACTCCCACATTTATTTTTATGAGAGACGATACACTGTTGTTAATTTTAGTCCTTTGCTCTCTGTTACATAAAAATGTTTGAAACCATTTTAACTCTTTTCCCCGAATTCCATATATCTCCATTTTTTTGAGTAAAACTTCTTGATGGATCGTCTCAAAAGCCCTCTCGAAGTCTAGAAAAAGTGCTATTGTTTTTTTCCGCGTTCCGCCGTCCTTCAATTCACCGATTATATAACTAACTGCTGATTCACATAAGTAGTTTTTTCTATAGCCTGACTGGTGTTCAGATAAGATGTTGGAGTTCTCCATATATTCCATTAACTGTTTAACCACTGATTCTAAAATTTTTTCCAGCGTTCCTAGTAATTTATTGGTCGGAATTCTTCGCATTTATTAGTGTTTGGAACTTTTTCAACTGGTGTTACCATAGAGTCTTTCCATGTGGTTGGGAACTCGCCCGTATATAACGATCTATTAATAACTTCTTTCGAAGTCAACCTTGTTTTTCAGCTTAACACATATCGCTCACTTACTTCAAGACTGGCATAACTCAAAAAACATAAAGTGTGAGAAAAACGCATTTAAAGTTTTCAATAAGCTGCTTTTTATATGAAAAATATGAAAAGTATGTCTACATAAACTCTTCTCACAAAGCAAGTTTATGAGATACTTTTCTGATTTTTTCACACAAAATAAAACATGAAATGGCGGATATTTCTGCATCATTAACTCAAAAATCACGTTTTTTGAGTTATGCCAGTCTTGAAGTAAGTGAGCGATATGTTCTTTAATTCACGCAACGTTATTTTACGAAATTTGAAACTGTTTTCGGTATGACTGATGTAGTTGACGTACTCTATGTTATCTACCGTTTCTCTGATTTCGTTTACGCTATTCACGAAACATACATTGAAATTTTCGGCGATTATTTTTCATCTTTTTACTCTTTGTATTTGAAAATTACTGTTTGTATGTTGTTTTTATAATGTGTAAGATCAAAGTTTTTTATTTCCTGCCACATCTGTTTCTGTCCTACTGCCTGACAAATTTTTTTATTTTTTATACTCTGGTTTTTCCCGTTATTAATCTTAGTTTTGTAAAGGTTCCTTGCTGTCTTGTACTCTTCCCAGCTTTGGTCGTTATTTACCAGTCTTGCAATCTGATGTTTTTCGATCTTTTTAATTTTCAATGGCTCTTCATTAAACCATTTGTTTGTTTTGTTATTTTCTGTAGCCTTCTTTTTTGTTATAAATTTTCTGACTGTAGTTTTTAATAAATCTTCTATGTAAATCACAGTTTCTGCTATACTTGGTATTGCACGCACTTGGCTCTCTTGTAACTTGCTCTTTTCTATATTTCAAAATCTCGACATGTCTTTCACTGGTTTTAATTTTTTTCGTGCTTATTCCTATTTCTATGCATTCATGATCGGATATCTTTTCTTGCGAACTTATCTCAAACGATACGTGGTGCATGTTTGTTATATCGTAGTCAATAATTGTTTTTGACGTTTTTGTTATTCGTGTATAATCATTAACTTTCTGGACCTGCTTATATACATCATTTTTGCACCAGTCGATGTTGATGTCGCCTACTATTATAATGTTGTTTGCATTTTCAGTATATTTTTCGACGTGTTCTCTGAAAAAATCGCAAAATTCTTTCTCAGAGCTGCTTGGCGATCTGTATATCGCCATTAAAATTAATTCCTGATCTCTAAGTTTGCATTTGCATTTCACTAGCCAAATTTTTGTTTCGATCGTTCTCCTATCTATGCTTTTTACCGTCCAACCATTTCTAATATATATTGTTGCACCACCGGTTCTAGTTGAGGTTGACAGACACGATATCTTTTTAAAGCCTTTAATCTTTACTTCATTTTCATCCACATTCTCTGTAAGGTGTGTTTCTAATAGTGCTATAAATTCATATTTTTTGCTATCGGCTATAGTTTCTACTTCAACGAAATTATTTATTAGGCCTTGTATATTAGTGTAAATACCTAGAATTGAGTTTGATTGCTAGTAACCTATTCTATTCCTTTTTGCCTCTAGTCGTTATACATTTTACTGTTTGTTCTTTCGTGCACTCTCTTGTGTTATGTTTTTCCATACATTTTGTACATATTTCTTCTTTTGTGCAGTGTGCTGCTATGTGATTAAAGCCTTTACATTTGAAGCAGTATGTTATTTCTAAGCCATCTACAACCTTACATTGTTCCCAACCTATATTGAGTTTTCCGGCTTGAATCACTTTTGGGAATGTGTTAGAATCTATTTCTAATACAGCACTAAAATATTTTTTATCGTTTCTTTTAATTTCGTAGTACTTGTTTAATTTGATTTCACTATTAGCAATTAGAGTATTTTGTTTCTTTAACTTTTCCACAAATGTTTTTTCATTGTTTTTCAATTTCATGTATGTCAACAGTATTTTTGGATTTATTTTCTTCGGGACTTTAATTTCATATTTTTCACTAAGATTTTTTTCTATTGCCGTTTTTATTTTATTTCTCTCCTCCGAGTTTTCACTTTCAATTAACACCAACGCCTCTGTGAGTATTTTTTATATTCATATCTTAAGATTTTTGGAATCAACATTTTCATTTAAGTCCTCTCTTGTTTTTTCGCTATTTTGCTGTGTTTTTGGTTTTATCACTAGTGGTAATTCTTTCCGAATCTCTGGCAACACCTTTTTAGATTTTTGGATATTGACACTTGATTTTTTAAATGCATCTGCGTATGACATTGATGTTTCATTTTCCGCCAATTGTTAGTTTACCACATTTTTTTTTATTTCATTGCAAACGGACGCGTTACTATTTTTTATTTCACCGCAAATTTTTTTGTTTTCATCATTAAAACCTTCGGCCATTTTCCGTATTTTAGAGAGCTCCACTATTATTTTTTCGAAGACACCTTGTGCACTTTTCATTTCTTGGAGTCTTTCCGCGTATCGCGACTATTGCTTCGAGTAGTGTTTTTATTTCTGCTTCATTTTTTCTTAGTGACAATTCGAATTCATCTTTGTAGTGTTTTAGTGACTCGGAATTTTTTTTTGACGCTTTCCTGCATATCCTTTACAACCAAATCTATGCTGTGTATATATACCATGCAGTCTTCACACATGAACTTTAGCACTTTATTAGTTCCCAAGATTCCGCTGCTGTATTGATCAATTCCTGAACACCGCGCTGCTTGATGAAAGATTTTCCTGCAAACTCCCTCACAGCTGATGCCAGTTTCACCTCGTATTGCCGTCTTACACTTAAAACACTGCGACATCCCTCAGTTTTTTATAATATTTTCTTGTTGGTCACTCTTGCACCTCCATCACGCCCATTAACACCAATTCTCAACGAAAAATACAAATTATTATCAGTTTTATTTACTAATTTATAATTTATCACAGACCTGAATTTTTTGCGCCTATTTCTCTCAATGACAGAACTGTCAAAGATCGTATCAGGCCTACAAATCCTTACTAATCGGCTTAAAAGTCACTGATGAATCCGCGTACTAATATGTCTAGCTTTAGCCTCTTTTATATGTTAATTTATCTCTCTTTAATGTAATTTTTTTGGTGTTACACACTGCATTGAACAGTTAGCTCTATAAAATATCAATTATAAATTATTTTTCGAAACAATAAATAAAAATTTCAAACTTTAACAATTATGAAATAGAAATTACATAATTGAGAAATATAATTAAATCTAATTTCAAACTGTTTCTGAGAAACAATAACTTTTGTTAAAAGCAGTATGGATTTGGAAGTCAAATAACTTGAATGTCGTTTTTATTTTCAGCTTGACCTGTGAATTACAAAAATAATTATATTTTTTAACCTAAAACAATTATTTCATAAGGAGTCAATTCTTATAAATAATTTATTCTGATTTGGTTTATTTAACTATAAGAAATTCTTTTTAACTTTAAAAAATTGTATTTCATAGAATAAGAAAACCTCTAGATATGGGTTCATACCTTTTTACATTAAACATAAAAAAAAAAAAAAATCTAACTCTCCCAATGCACATTTTGTATAAAAAACTTGACTTGTCTTAACTTGTAAGTAAAATCATGTACATACACATATGCAAGTTTTATAAGCCTTGCATTGTAAGGCTATATTTGATAAAAATGGAACCATTGTTTTTTTGTATGTTTCTCCACATACAGTAATCCCTCGCACTGCGCGGTAGTTACATTCTGAAAAAACAGCGCGCAGGCCGAAACCGCGCACTGTGAACTCACTTTTGTATTAAATTTGGGGAATACGCTCCAAAACCTAAATTTCTTATAAAAAATTTAGTTTAAAGTAGGTCCATAGGTCAAACGAAGTCTTTATTAAGTGACTAGTAATATTACATACTAGCATTACCCTGTGCGCATCGCTTCACCTCAACCGTGGTTAGATTCGATGTGCGGTCTGCGTGAAAATTAGTATGCACCCTAAATAAAATTTTGTTGACTTTATCTGTTCTCTTAATATAAAAGCCATGTGGTGTAAATTCTATGAGAATCGATTAAGCGTTCTTTGAGAAAATGACATTTAAAAATATTTTTGTGTGAGGGGCACCTTAAATAAAAGTTTTGTTTCCTTCGCTATGCCCCTTAACATAAGAGCTACGTGGTGTGAATTGACTAACCGTTCTTTGTGAAAATGATATTTAAAAATATTTTTGTCTGAGGGCCACCCTAAGTATGCACCCTAAGTATAATTTTTACGATCTTATCTGTGTTTCTTCACATAAAAGCTATATGGTGTAAATTACATGAGAATCGACTTAGCGGTCTTCGAGAAAATGATATTTAAAAAATATTTTTGTGTGAGGGCCACCCTAAAAAAAGTTTTGTAGCTTAAGCTATGCTTCTTTACATAAGAGATACGTAGTGTAAATTTGGCGTGAATCGATTAACTTGTCTTCGTGAAAATGATATTTAAAAATATATTTGTGTGAGGGCCACCCTAAGTATGCACCCTAAATAAAATTTTTGCCATCGAATCTGTGCCTCTTAACATAAAAGCCATGCTGTGTAAATTTCATGAGAATCGATTTACCTGTCTTTGAGAATATGTTATTTTTAAAATATTTTTGTATGAGGGCCACCCTAAATAAAAGTTTTGTATCCTTAGCTATGCCTCTTAACATAAGAGCTACGTGGTGTAAATTCGGTGTAAATCGACTAACCTATCTTTGTGAAAATTATATTTTAAAATATTTTTATGTGAGGGCCACCCTAAGTATGCACCCTAAATAAAATTGTTAAAATCTAGTCTCTGCCTTTTAATATAAAATCCATTTGGTGTAAAGTCCAAGAGAATCGATTAAGCAGTCTTTGAGAAAATGCTATTTTTAAAATATTTGTGTATCAGGGCCACCCTAAATAAAAGTTTTGTGGCCTTAGCTATGCTTCATTAACATTAGAGATACGAAGTGCAAATTCGGTGTGAATCGATTTATTTGTCTTCGCGAAAATGATATTTAAAAATATATTTGTATGAGGGCCACCCTAAGTATACACCCTAAATAAAATTTTTACCATCCAATCTGTGCCCCTCAACATAAAAGCCATACTGTGTAAATTTCATGAGAATCGATTTGCCCGTCTCTGATAGAAAATTGTGTGTACTACGATTGAAAATAAAGCAAATACAAACAAATAAATAAAAGTCAACTCATTTTTTGTTCTCCTGTAAAGAAAAAATGGTAGATAGGGCCTTTCTATGGTAGCGATATGTATGTCTGACAAAACAAGAACTCTTTACATCATTACATTTTCACTGCTGTCTTCACTGTTCTTTACATGAAGAGTTTCGAAAACAAAATGTGATTTATGTACATATGTAAAAATTACAAACCACATCACACAATTCAAGGGGATTCACCAAATTTTATGTGCATATATATTGCATGAAAAATAGTGCGAAAAAATATAAAAAGAGAAATGGAGATATACGCGCTGCTGCGAAACTTTTACCGCGTAATGCAAAATTTCGGTGGTAAAAACAAAATCGCGCAGCTGCGAAACCGCGCAGTTCAAGGGATTACTGTACTTCACTTTTTCTGTTTTCGTAAACTCACATAAGTATACGTACGATAAGGCACAACTGCACTAACCGTTATTTTTGAGATTGAAGATTATGGATTTTACTTTGTTTCGTGCTTGTTTTCGGATTTGTTTTGCTTTTTTTTAATTTTTTTTTGATATTTTTGATTTTTTGATGAAAGACACAAAAAAAATGGCCGTACGGTGGCGGATCAATAATGATATGGGGATGCCATTTGTCGAGTGGATTCGGGCCAATACACCGAATTGTAGGTACTATGGATGCAATTCAATGTTTTGAGATACTCCAGAACGTAATGTTACCATGGGCCGAAGAAAATTTGACGGTCATATGGAAATTTCAAAAAGATAATGACCCTAAACACACGTCTCGAGTTGCTTAAAATGTTTTTCAAGACCGGTTTTGGATTGGGCATCCTCAAGCGCGGACTTAAATTCAATCGACCGTATTTGCAATGGCCTGAAAAATGCACTCAATACGCAAAATATTACGAATTTTGACCAGTTATTCGAAAGAACAAAGGAAGCCTGGGAGGCCACTCCTGTGGAACGATGCAGGGCCTTAATTTAATCGATGCAACTGTGTTGTGCGGCTGTGATAAAGCAAAAATACTTTGCAACAAACTATTGATCATTTTTTCAATATTTTTTAATTGATTTTTGATACTTTCCAATCATTGTTTAGATCGTTCTTAAGTATTTTTCTTCGTTATTTTTGATATTTTTCACGTAAAGTAGATTTTTTTTTTGTAATTGATGCAAAATATTTTATTTTTTCGTTTTTATATTATTGAAATATTTTTATTTCATAAAATTAAGCATAATTTTTAAGAAATTCAGATAATTTTAATTAAGAAAAGTTATTACAATGAAAAATAAACAACGTTCTTAAGTATTTTTCAACGGCTGTATGTAGTTAAGAAGCTCTGGTGCAGCAAGAGACTCAGTTACAAGTTGATGCAGATAAAATATATCCGCAATATTTCTACGCGAGCTCAGAGACTGCATATGTAGTAACTTCAAACGATCCTCATAAGGAGGAAGGTTTAAAGGGTCAATCCAATTTAAGCCATTGAGAGCTAAACGAATAAAATTTTTTTGAATTTTCTCAATTCTATTTATATGAATATTATAAAAAGGTGACCATACTTGGCTGGCATACTCTAAGTGAGGACGCACTATCGTATTATATAAAGTCACCGTTACTAAAGGGCTATTAAATTCTTTTGCCCACCTCTTAATAAAGCCAAGCAGATATGAGGATTTTTTACAAATTTGATTAAAATGCTCATTAAAAGTCAACTTAGTATCAAAATGTATACATGTAGGTCTTAGACTACATCGACACGACAAATATTTTTATCTTTTAATTTATAATCGAATTCCACAATAGTTGTCTTCCTGGTAAAAATCATAGCTTGGCATTTATCAGGATTAAGATGTAAGTTATTCTTATTCCTGTAAATTTTCATGTCATCTGCATATACTAACAGATGGGAGTTTTTAATAACATGTGTAACGTCATTAATTGCTAAAATGAACAGGAGCGACCCCAGGTGGCTTCCTTGTGGAACACCTGATGTCGCGCTAAATGTGGAGGAAAACACTCCCGAAATTTTATTTGATACGCACGATCAGATAAAAAAGATTCAATCCAGCTGACAAAACTTAAAGGAAATCCAAGCTTCTTTAACTTAAA
Source organism: Tricholauxania praeusta (assembly GCA_949775025.1). Lineage (NCBI taxonomy): Eukaryota > Metazoa > Arthropoda > Insecta > Diptera > Lauxaniidae > Tricholauxania > Tricholauxania praeusta. The sequence continues at coordinate 79,435,778 of OX459030.1, forward strand.
CAAAATCAAATTATGTGGTAATTTGTCAAATGCTTTACTCAAGTCAGTGTAGATGCAGTCAACTTGCCCACCAAAGTCCAAAAAGCTTAATGCAAGAGAAGTGAAATCAAGGAGGTTAGAAACTGTAGATCTGCCATTAACAAAACCATGCTGACGAGTTGTTATGACTTCACTACAGCACACCTTAACCTGATCGTATATAATATGTTCAAAAATTTTCGGTATTGATGATAACTTAGCCACAGGCCTTTAGTTTAAAACATCATTTTTGCACCCTTTCTTGAAAATGGGACTAATGTATGCATTTTTCCAAAATTTAGGAAAATAGCTTTCTCGGATTGATCTATTAAATAAAAAACTGAGCGGCTGACTCAGCACAGAGCTGCAGTTAACTAAAACTGTCGCAGGAATACCATCAGGTCCGGAGCTGAAGTCATCATCAACAGATGAAATATATTTCTCTAAGAGGTCAGGAGAGAAAGATATCTCTTTAACCGAAACAAAAGGGTCGTTATCTATATATTCAAAATAGTTGATTTCAGGGCTAAATTAATCCGTAGAAAATGATTCATTAAACAAATTAGCAAACAACCCGGCTATAATTTGTGAGTCGCTAGTGAGTCCAGGCAGTAAATTTAAGCTACGAAAACAATATTTGTGTTCTGTTTATAGCCCAGGCAATAAAGCATTAAGCTTCGGAGAAATAAGGGGAAAGCTGAATTTTTGTATTAACCTTCCTTTTGTGGCTCTTAACAAAATCCCAAAAGTCCCCATCGATACGGTCGCCAAAAACGATTTTTCATTCAAATCTCGTTAACGGTCACTCATATCGAAAAATAATGCGTAGCTTATGTAGCTTATAAAATTTCCTACAAAAAACATTTTAATTTTTTCTTTTGTAAGACGCTTTCGGCTAAATTCGATTCAAAAAGTTGTGACGTGTAATCACTCAACATACATGTGTATACATGTGATTTATTATAGCTCTAATATCGCCTAAATTGAAATTACGGTTCGCGAGTCTTTCTGTTGTTACGCCTCAAACGTCAAAATTGCGCGAATGTTAAACATTTTCATATTACTGTTAGTCATATTGAAAAGAAAAAAATTCAAATGAAGTTGAAAGCATCAAGCATTAATTGGCTTTTACATAAGCATTCAAAACTCAGTCTTGAATATAAAGTTCTTTTGTATAAAGCTATTATTATACCTACATATATAGTCATACGGTATCCAACTATGGGGCAACGCAAGCTTATCAAATATAGAACTATTGCAGAGGTCTCAGTCAAAAATACTTCGAACTATTTCCGGTGCACAAGAATATAAACACACCAAGAATATAAACATTCACCAAGACCTTGGTATACCTTTTATTAAGCAGATACAGGAAATCAAAAAGCGAACATATCAATTAAAACTGCAGCAACATCCAAACATACTGGCCAGGAACTTCTCACATCGAATACGTCTCGACTAAAAAGACAAGACTTACAACCCCTGTAGCTATTATGTACACGCATACTGGCAATTCTTTTAACTCAATGCAAAACTTGATTTGAAAACAAAAACAGCTTTTCTTAGCATTGGCTTAGAAAAGTACAGCGCTCCATTAGTTTTTATCATTTTAAGACATGCATAATTATTGCTAGTCTCCAAGCGAGTTGATACAATAAATAAATATGTAAGTTTAAATAAAAAAAATATTGCTGTTAGCGATTCGCCCAACTTTCGTTCGCCACAAATGTCAAAATCAGACTAGTAAAATTTGGTATTTTTTTAAAATTTTTACAAAAAGTTAAGTTAAGTTTTACAAAAGTTAATAAATCAATTTGACTTAAGCATTTGGAATATTTTAAGTTACTAGCCTGAAAAAAACCAATGGACAGCAGTTCCGAAAAATGCTTAAGTTATTTTAGGAAAATTTTGATTGAGCCAAAGTAGTTTTGGCTCAAACAAGAAGAAAAACAAAGAAATGTGGGACAATTCACAGTTTAATTGAATTCGTTAGGACCATTCACGTGTGATTGGAGGGATTGGAATGCAATGAATATAATGCTACATCCAAAGTCAACACGAGCATTGTGCCGCGTGTTGTATCTACATATTCAATTGAGAAATATTGTATGTCCGTTTGCTTCGCCAAATGCGGAAGTTTCAAAATCGAAAGGATTGATTCACTACGATAAGATGTGAATAAGCTTTCCATTTAAACACAAGAGCTTCTTTATTAACGCAAATCTTGAGAAAGATTTTTTTCATATTTTTTCTGTAAATATATGAATAAATTTTCGAGTGGGTTCGAGCCCCGCCTCAGCATTTTTGAATATTGCTCTCCACAACATCTTATTCGTCTTAGAAAAATAACTTCGCATTGCTTATCCAATCTATCACTGATAAAAACTTACTTACTTACTTGGGTGGCCATAACAACCCGTTACCGGGTTACGGCCGACCTCAAAAGCTCTCTCCAGGCGCCTCTGCTTCGCGCGCGCCTTCTCCAATCATTCACACCAAGCGTGGATAGGGTTTCCTCGGCTTGGTCTTTCCATCGGAGGCATGGTCTTCCTCTTCGTCGTCGCCCAGCGGCTTCCGCATCAAACACCTTTTTCGCCGGAGCTTCTTCGTCCATACGCACATGTCCCAGCCAGCGCAGACGTTGGATAGTGATGCGCTTGACTATGTCAATGTCAGCGTAGAGCTCGTACAGTTCGTGGTTCATTCGAATACGGTAGTCGTCGCCGACGTGAACAGGACCGAAGATTTTGCGAAGAATTTTTCTCTCAAACACTCCAAGCGTGGCTGCATCAGTCTGCGACACAACCCATGCTTCTGCGCCGTAAAGTGGCACGGGTAAGATGAGCGTCTTGTAGAGTGTCAGTTTTGTCGGGCGAGAGAGGTCTCTACTACTCAATTGCTTACTGAGACCATAGTAACACCTATTAGCAAGAGTTAGTCTTCGCTTTATCTCCAGGCTGACATCGTTTTGAGTGTTCACGGCGGTGCCAAGATAGGTGAATTCTTTGACAACTTCGAAAGTATAGTTGTTCGCAGTATCAAAGGATCCAACATGCCGCGTCTCCCTGTTTGTGTACAGCATATACTTTGTTTTGCCCTCGTTCACCGTCAAACCCACTTTCGCTGACTCTTTTTCGATAGCAGAGAACGCAGCAGTAACATCTCGCTTACAACGTCCAATGATATCAATATCATCGGCATATGCAAGGAGCTGGACACTTTTGTAGAAAATAGTGCCATTACTATGTACACTGGCTTTTCGCAACACCCCTTCCATCACAAAGTTGAAGAGGTTGCAGGATAGTGGATCGCCCTGTCTGAAACCTCGTTCGGTATCAAATGGTTCGGAGAGGTCCATTCCTACTCTGACGGAGCTGGCTGTGTTGCTCAACGTCATTCTGCAAAGCCGCACCAGCTTCGCAGGTATACCGAACTCAGACATGGTGGCATACAGGCAATCCCGTATCGGGCTATCGAAAGCAGCTTTAAAATAGATAAAGAGATGATGGGTATCGATCTGTTTTTCGTGGGTTTTTTCCAGGACTTAACGTAGTGTGAAGATCTGGTCTATGGTGGACTTACCAGGTCTAAAGCCGCACTGATAAGGCCCAATCAGTGTGTTGGCAAACGGCTTAAGTCTTTCACACAGTACAGTCGACAGGACCTTGTAAGAGATGGCAAGAAGACTGATTCCCCGGTAGTTAGCGCAGATTGTCGGGTCACCTTTCTTCAGTACAGGACAAAGGACACTGAGATTCCAATCGTCGGGCATGCTTTCTACTAGCCATATTTTGCAGATGAGTTGATGCATACACCCTATCAGCTCTAACTAACTAGATGTTGAATATTTCTAAAACTTCAAATGTTAAGTTTTTTTTGACGTCAACCTTTGTTTTGTAATTTGGCAGCATTGTTTTGAAGGCGAACTTGTTCATTTGCCTACTAAGTATAATACCGAGACATAGGCAAATCGTCAAGTAAGGCGAATCGACAAATTCAGGCTATTCGCGAACGGTAATCAGGCTATTAGCTCTCAGAACTTGAAAAGCTTTTGAACGTTGAGTTTTAAGTTATTATTGTTCTGAAAGCTAAAAAATCAAGCTTTTCATGTAAGCCTTATTAAAAAATGTGGTCCCTATTGCGGTTGTCGCTTTGCGATAAAATCGATAGCCATCGATTTAATAGAAACGATGCCATTTTGGTATTACGAAACTTAATAGAAAAAATTTCGTCATTGTGACTTGAAATATTATTATTTTTTCTTGAGAAAGCCGTTTAGTTTCATTCAGTTTGAAATATTTTCCCTGAAAAATTTCAAAAATAAAGTAATATCTACTAAAATAAAAAAAAGTCTTATCTATCAAAACAAAATGATAGAACAGCCAGCGATTGTGATCGATAAACACAATACCAAACAAAATCGCTAATAGAAAAAAGCTTTTATCTATTGTAAATCGACAATCGCAATAGGGGCCTGTGTTTTTGAAAAACTACAAAAAAAAATTTTAATTTGAAAAATTTTTCTGAAAAAAACTTTTGAGCACCAAAGTATTTTTTTTTGGTACAGATGATGAACAAATCTATTGAAATCACTCATTACATTTCCTAATTTAAACATAAAATCCAAGTGCTGAATTTTCAAAAAAAGACATTCGTAAAAAAATTATGAAAACTACTAATCTTACACCTTTAACGTTGGAGCAAAATCCTTCCCAAATTTAATCGATCTCTACTGTAACCAAAATTTGAACAAGATTGGAGCATAAAAAATTTTAACCTAGTACGCTTGGCAAATGTTACTCCATATACGACACCCAGTTGAGTGATTACACGTCACAGTTGAGCGTTTACACGTCACAACTTTTGTTTCGAATTTAGTCGAAAGCCGATAGTCTTACAAAAGAAAGGATCAAATGTTTGTTGTAGGAATTTTATTAGCTATTCGATATGAGTGGCCGTTAATGGGATTTTCATGAAAAATCATATTTGGCGACCTTTGACCCAGTGTAACATTTTTAGCGGCACACGTATCGATGGGGACTTTTGAAATTTTACTTAAAACCACAAAAGAAAAGTTAATACGAAAATTCAGCTTTCCTCTAATTTTTCCGAACTTTGGCTATTTTTTAGTTTTTATTCCCTGGACTATGAATGAAGTAAACACAAATCGTCGTGCTATTGGATTTGTTGGCTGCTTGGTAGTAATTGAATTTTATCAAATATAGTATAAAAGGTACCATTTCGCTGCATTTCCTTAATTCGGCCAGTTTGCTTTAATTTCAATAGGGACGAATTTTTTGTCTCAATAAGGATTTCAGTGCGAAATTTTAGACTAAATAAAATGCTTAGTTCTTGATAGTTCAAATTCTTCACCTATTTCACTTAATATACTGTTATTTAAAATTGTCAATGCTACTACGTTAAGATCGCTTGAAAAAATAAATGATAAAAAAATGAAATTTAATTTTTGATCCAAAAATTATCTAAAGCTTTAGAAAAATCAGTGTTCATCATCAATTTGATAGTCAAGTTAAGAAGAAGAAATGCAGAAGTTTGAAAATAGAGTTAGGTTTGTCTTGAACGACCTGCCATAAAACCACGCTGCTCAAAACATATTTGATCTTTAATTAAAAACAATAGTTTGTCGTTAACAATATTTTCAGATAATGTTGACACATTTGTTAGTTTAAAAATAGGGCAACGTTGTTTTTGAAACCATTTTGAAAACGAGAGTATACCAGATTATACAGACTTATTGAAAATAACACATAAAGCCTGCGCGCATTTAAAAATCAGAATCACTGTATTTTATCTCTTTAACATGGCATTAAAAACATAATTTTCAGACAAAGTCGTGGAACCAATATCCATAAAGAATTATTCGTATTCAAAACTAAAGGATCATACCATGCAGTATCATTAACATAGTTTGTATTTAAATAATCTGCAAACAGATTAACTGTAACGGCAATCTTAGTAAAACTAATATTGTAAAAATGCAAGTAAGAATCGAAGATTCTGTTTTTCTTAGACCCGAATTCACAGTCATTAGTTAACTAATGACAAGGGTTTAACCAACATTTTATTTTCAGTCATTAGTTTAACTTCCGAATTTCATTGTTTAACCATTAGTTAACCAACAGCTGATTGTCAAGAAATAGAATCCACATTGTGAAAATTCTAAAAATGTTGTCATACGTAGAAAATTTTGAGTCTGATATCGAAAGCGATGCATATATTGATGAAATTTGGAATATTGTTGTTGATTGTCGGCGACAAGTTTTTAAAAATAGCCCGCATTTTTTCCAAAACTACGAAGCGAAGGAATTTCGTAACAGATTTCGCTTGAGTAGGGAAGTGGCTTGGGAAGTGCTGGAATACATGCAATTGAAAATCCAGAGCTTAATGTTATTCAAACTTACACGTTTGGGTAAAAATTCATTTATAATATGAAGCACAAACTAATTTAATTAAAATGTAAAAAAAAGAAAATCATGTTTTCATTACAAAAAAAAATTGTTTTCAATTGCGTTTTTCTCCCACTTTATGTTTTTTGAGTGATGCCAGTCTTGAAGTAAGTGAGCGATATGTTTTCACAAAATCCTCAAACGAAATCCACAAATTTAGCCATGCTGCCATATTTTTCTCTTGTTCATTGTTTTAGTTAACCAAAGCACTCTGAATAAGAAGCGTTAGTTAAGCTCCTGTCACCTTTTTAGTTAACTAATGACTGTGAATTTGGGCCTTATTGAATAAAGCTCTAGAAAGACTTAGGATTTGATTTACAGTCAGTTAAGTTAAACAGTGTTCGACTTTTTCGGTTGAAAAAAAGTATTTATATAAATGAAGGCTTTAATGCATATTGATTAATAGTTATTAAAATCTCCTCGAGCATCAATTATCGCCTGGTATCTTCGGACCAAAACTTCGATTAGATTTTCAGCATATTCTCTTGACAAGGACCTACAATTGACGGAGCTTCATTTTGACATAAGCCCGTACATATTTGAAGGGATTAACATCGGGTTATTTCGCTGAGCAGTCCAACGTAATCACCTTTATTTTCTCCTTTCCAACAAGCTTTACTGCGGTGTTTGGAATCGTGTCTCTTGAAAGATCCAATCCTCGTTGTTTTTAATTAATAAATATTTAGCAGTAATAAAACCTTTCAGTAAAAAGCTTCATTTTTGGCCACCTAAATTGTAAGTAAACAGGTACAGACTGCCAAATCCCTTTTTTTTTAGAGACACCACCAACCGTGGGTCTTTTCTGTGTGTGTAACAGTGCGTTGGAGCAATCAGTGGTCGCGTGTCAACCAGACACGTGATAAGGTAGGAAATTGCAAAAATTATGATTCGTCAGAAACAATTAGAGTAACTTCGGGTATTGTTATATGGTCGGGTAATGTGATATTTCCTTAAATAAACAACTCTCGACAAAATTTTTTTGTCAACATAGCAGTAACGGCAAAAGATACATACGTACTGTAAGGTTCTGTGCGTTCGCATTCACTGTTTTTGGTCTCAGTCTGGTGGAATTGATTTAGCGGTTCAGTCGAAATTTTATTTGTGCCCAAAATAAAGTAGTGGGTGAATATACTTTGTCATAAATAGTGTGAGTTTTGTATTTGCTGAAGTGTGTTTTAATAAAATAACCTGAGTGTATTAAAACTGAAATTCGGCTAATGTGATATAGTCCGATTTGCTCCACCCAGCAAGGACATTACCTGTGCTTTTTGCACCACCTAGCAAAGACGTTACCTGTGCTTTTTTCAACTAAACCTTCCAGAGGGATACAAAGATTCAGACCTGACCTGTGTAATGCCTGCAATGCGATTTAATTTGGGCTCACAATGATTGTCTTTCAATACGGCAAGCAATTTTTGTATGTTAGTCATCTGTCTGACTTTAATGTTCTGCTTTTCGCTTATTGATTCAGTTTAAATCTAGTTTCTTTTTTTATGAAAATTCTATTAAAAGATGTGATGTTATTGTATTTTTAGTTCCTATTTTATACCTGTTATACTTTTCATGATTGTATATCACATTATCCGAACGCTACATCACATTACCCGCCAATTTCATTAACCCTTTCGACCCCGAATTTTTTTCTGTGGATCAAAAAATTGTTTTTGGTTTTCAATCATGTTCTATTTATTCAAGAAGTATCTTGGCAAAATTTCAAGTCGCTACGTTCATCCGTTTGGTAGCTAGAGAAAGTTGTTTGTGAGCAACGTTGGGCAATGGTGGTAATAAATTTATTCAAAACAATTTTTTTTAAATGAAAACTATCGAAAATTTTATTTATATTTTGAAAGTTTTTGTATGAAATGACAAAAAACCGTTTTTATTGTTATTAAAGCAGTGGGCCATTTGGACATTTGGACATTGAAGTTTCTGTCTTGCACAACCTGCAATGCCCTTTTTCACCAAATACTAACCAATGATCCGTTTTATCACACCGCTTTATATCTGAAGGTTTCGGCTCGAACCTGTATTTTTTTTTATTCTGCCAAGATACACTGATGAAGATCTACAAAGAAGAGACGTCGGCTGATCCTCTTCTGCGGATCCGCAATTAAATTATCAAAAAGGCCGATTACTATATTTTCGCTTCTTTCCATAATCCCTTCCAAATTCTGCTCTAGTACTGCAGAAACATCTTCCACCTCATCTTCACTTTCTTTATCAGAAGAAACATCCCAATCGAATTTTACAATGTACTGTATATCTTCTCTTGATAAAACTTTTTCTTGTGGTCTCATAACTACACTGCGTTTATAAACTATAGCACAATTTATGTATTTTAAGAAAATGTGCTGTAGCATGTTGGATATTGAACCTCAGACGCTCATACTGACATATTTTGTGCTTAGATATGTTCTCTTTAAGCTGACATTATCAAATTTTGTATTCACTGGACTCTCTCCGAATGAAAATATAGGATTTTGGCGTGATTTAAAAAAGAACCCTGATATTTTTCAAACAGAAATTTTAGTGAAGATTATTTTGTGATTTGGGGTTTTTTACAGCTCAAAGCACTTTGGTACTACAAGTTGTACCCACAAAACTGATCAGAGAGTTGTATTGTCAGCTATTGAGAACTAGTTTGCTTCCATATATGGAACAAAATAGATGCTGTTACTACATATTTCAGCAGGATAACGCCGTTGTTCTCGCCAGGAAGGAAACACAAGAGTGGCTTGAAATGAACAATGCTAATGTTTTGGATTAGCCAGCTTGTTTTCCTGACTTATATCCAATTGAGAACATTTGTGGGATTCTTGTCAGGCGAATATATGCTGATAAACGACAGTTTTCAAGTGTTGCTGGATTAAAAACAGCCATAGTATTTGAAGAGTGAGAGGCTCTCGACGCTCAACTGGTACAAAATTTAGCATACTCCATGCGAAACAGGATATTTGAATGCACCAAATCAAATGGTGGAACCACTTCGTAATAAATAATAAAAAAATATAATAAAAATTTGTTGTTTTTGTTGAAAAAAATTGACTTTAAATCATTTGTGCTATACTACTAAATGAACGATTTTTAGGCGGAAAAAATGCAATGTTGGAGATATTGATCACGGTTTATGGAGAGAGTCAAGTGAATACAAAATTTGATAGTGTCAGCTTAAAAAGAACATATCTAAGCACAAAATATGTCAGTTTGAGCGTATGAGGTTCAATATCCAACATGCTACAGCACATTTTCTTAAAATATATAAATTGTGCTATAGTTTATGAACGCAGTGTACATGTAAATAGACTAACTACCACAATTGCCCAAAGTTGCTCACAAGCAACTTGAAAATTATAAAAAATTCTCACTGGATGTTGGTTTAAAAATATAGATTTTTTTTTTTCAGATACTTTGTTTAACTTTTGCTGAATAGTATTTTCATTAAAAATTTATCTTTTTTGTTATTATTTTGTAAAAAAAAATCACTTTTTAACTCTCTAGTGCGACGTTATACAAATTTGAATCACACTGAATTTCGTTCTCCAGGTCAAAACTTTGAATTCGATGATATGTAACGGCTCTGCACATCATTTTTACGATATTGTGTGAATATGTTTTTCAACCGCTGAGGTCCCATTATAATTGAAAATAAATATTATACGTATTTGAAGTTGCTTCACATAAGTTTGATATTTTCTGAAATTTTAGTTCAAAAATATTTGTCAATAAGTTAGAAAAGTGCAATGTCATGAACGACTTCAAAATTTGCGGTGAGCAAGATATCTGGTGACTGGTTCATCCGAAAAAAAAAATAGAACTTTTTTCGGCTAAGCAAATAGTTAGGGGGCGTTTGATCGTTGATTTTTGAAAAATATTAATTTTTGACAAAATGGCGGGCGTACAAAGAAAATTTCCATTTTTTGTGCTCAAACTTGTTGAGGTCGTCTTAGGTTAGAAATCAAAAAATATGTATCAAAAAAAAAAAAAAAAAAATTTCTGATGAAACGGTCTCCAGACATCTTGCTCACCGCAAATTTTGAGGTCGTTCATGGCATTGCACTTTTCTAGCTTATTGACAAATATTTTTAAACCAAAATTTTAGGGATAAATCTTGAATAGTTATACTTAAATAATGTAAAAAAATTTTGATCTAAGATAAAATGCAGCTTAAAAAAAAAAATTTTAAATAAATGCTAATACGCTTTCACTTAACTGACTATGTACAGTAGACCGGGTCGATTTGTATGAAGCAAAATAAAGTCAGCCAGACACCATTTAAAAAATGTGAAAAAATTTGATTTTGGGACTAAATATTATCTATCTATAACAGGAAAAAAAATTTAAAATTTTTTTGCAAGAACTCAATCTTTAAGTAACGATCAAAAAACACGTTTTTTAGCCAAAAAGGATCTTCAGGAGAAGGTTTTTCTCGAAACGAAAAAAAAATGACGCAGACATCGTTTTTAAAGGTCCTTCTAACTAAGATGTATCTAAATTTAGATCCGGTCTAATGAAACGTGTTACAAATATTTATTCAAATCTTCTTTTAAAATATAATTACTTGATAAGTGCACAAAATAAGCACATAACACTTTTTTCCAAAAAATAACGGTACTTTCTAAGTTTGCTATTGTATTGAGTAATTTGTACTTTCGAGCGGCCAAAATAATAGTAATGTTCAACTCCTTACTTCTCAAGATTAGGTATTTACTCTTATTAAAAAAATTTTATCGTAACAAGTTCCATTATTTTTGTATATAATGATGATTTTTTCAAGTTTTTGCATTTTAGTGGGCCGTGGAAAGCATTCTACGACAGCAAAGTAAAATTATTAAAAATTCCGTTTCGCAACGTAAAACTTTTAAGGAAATTTTAAATTTTATCGGATGTTCCGCGAAAATGGTTCCGAATACGATAAAATAAACAAAAAAAAAAACGAGGCCGAATGCCTTCCATGTCCCTCCGGGACGTGAATGGTTCGATACGGCTTTCGACACATAATCCGTTTTTGCCTGCTACGGAAATAAAGAAAGTGCTTAATATAGCAGCGAGTGTAGGAACCGTTAAAAAAGACTCAGGGAAATTAATTTAAGTGCCCGGAATCTACAACGAGTTCCATTGTTAAAAAAAAATACATATCACAAAGAGATCGTATAGTAGATAAACATTATGTGGAGCGATGAGAGTGAGATCGTCTTCTTGGTGGAAAAGGCACTCGTCAATATGTAAGGTGCAGCCCAAACACAGAATATGATCCCTGGAATGATCTTACTCTCATCGCTCCGCAGCGTGGCGAAGTGATTAGGACTGTGAACTAATAGCTCACAGTGCGTTGGTTCGATGCTCGTCAGTCGAAATTCTTGTTTTCTAAAAGCACGTTTTAAATTTAAAAGCAGGACAGGTGGTTTGAAATATTTAAAATCAGGTTTTAACGGAAGTATGTGGTATGAGCGGCCAAAAAGCATGCGTTATAGCGAATTGTATGCGGCTTTTCCAGCCTCAACCAAACGACGAGCGATAGTTTGTTTGGATATTGTGCATCGTATTGATCAATTATTTCGCGTTGCATGTCTCCAGCAGCCTTACAATTAGCTAATTTTGCCTTCCAAACAATCTGGCGATCCTTGTACCCAGAAGTCTTACGAGGTCTCTTTTTGCGAGGAACATTTTTTGCTGTGTCATACTTACTTATCAAAATGATCAAGTGCATTGAATTCCATCTATTTGGAGCAATTAAGCTATGTTGCCATCGTCTGATATCTCATGGCCTTCTTTCGAAGCTCAACAATTGACTTACACATGGCGGGTGCACAACTTTTGCCACTACCCATGATTAAGGATATGCTAATAAGCAAATTCAGTTAAAAAGTGTTCTTACAAGCAATTACAATGTCACAATATCGTTCCTGGAGTCTTATTAAGTTTTTCTTTTATTGTTTGCAAATTATATTTTTTTGTTTCCAATTAGTTGACTTAGTCAAATCTGAGGTTTGAGCAGAAAATCATTCTTATTTATGTTATGAATTTGAATTCAATTATGTTTTTTTTAAAGCTTTTATGTCCTACATTTAAATTATGTATACATTTTCTGGTGCACACAAAAAAATAAATGAGAATTACTACCAATAACACAACGAACGATTGCGTTTCCAATTAGTTGTCAAAATCTGTAGGTAATACAGTGGAACTTCGATTATCCGTCTCCCGATCAACCGTCACTCCGATTAACCGTCACATTTTGTCAGCAAACTTTTTTTTCGTTTTGTTTCGATTCTGTTTATGTATGCACACAATGCGAGAAACGATTCTGTCTGAAATTTTTCTTATGAAATTCGGAGATGAAAATTTCGCAGAAATTCATTAATCTAGTTCTTTTTGTTCGCCAAGTCAAGTGGATTACACAGATTTTTGACGAATTTTTTCACCAAAACATCTTGATGCGATTGTAAACTATCACATTGTTTTTTTATTCGATAATAAAATACGAAAATGACAAAACAAAATTTTTTGCTACATTTCCTTTTTTCTTGCGTTTTTGTGTTACAGTACATACATATACCTATATGTACATATATTCAATACCTTGTATTCTAGCGTCACCATACAGAATCAAAACAAAATTCTGCCATATATTCGATTATCCGTCTATTCAATTATCCGTCAGGCTGCTGGTCCCGTGCCTGACGGATAATCGAAGTTCCACTGTATAACGAGAAAAGCTTGGAGGTTTTTTGAGGACTTTAGTTTTATGACAAAAAATATCAAAATTTTTGGAAGTACTGCCCAAGGTGACATGCAGGTCAATATTACAGGATGTATACATACCTTTTTTTAGATCTTTCCAAAAATCTCATGTATTTCACCGTTGTAAATCAGACTTTAAATTGATGTTAGTGTAACGTGAGCAGAAATTTTTCGCCAAAACGCGGAACAGCAAAAAACATTAAATTTGTGTTAATATCGAAAGAATTTACCGTAAAAGTACATGACCTTTTTTATACCCTACACCGAGGGTATATTCACTTTGTCTCTCCGTTTGTAACACATAGAAGGGGGCGTGGCAGGTATGGAAAAGTATATATATTCTTGATCAGCGTCACCAGCTGAGTCGATTTAGCGATGTCCGTCTGTCCGTCTGTTGAAATCAGGTTTACGGGAAAACCAAAAAAGCTAATTGAATAAAACTTTCACACACAGGTCACAACTTTTTGCAGGCATATTGCTATTGAAAATGGGCGAAATCGGTTCACGGACACGCCTACCGTCCATACTTTATGTATATTTACCCAGTTCAATTTTGAAAAAAGTTGCAGCGATTTTGATGAAACTTGGTGACTTGGTGCATATGTGAACCAAATTAGGGTTAGGCTGGGTTTCAAGTTTCCAAAGGATCGTACAGGGGCGTGGCACAGCCCTAAATTTTATCATTTATGCTACCATATCTTCATAATTCAAGATATATCTTGAATTGTGATAAAAGTGGACGGAATTGAAAAAAAGTGAGCGTGGCACTTTTCAACTGTTAAAAATTTTGATTCCTTATATCTCAAAATTGGAACAAACGATTTTCATAAAAATTTTGGAGATGATGCCGCTGAAAGCAGTGTTCAATACGAGCTCAGCCACTTTACTGAAAAAACTTGTTGAAGGGCGTGGCACCGTCCGCAATATTTATAAACGTTATATTTAGAGAACTAACAACGCAATCGTTATGAAATTTAATGAGGTAGATAAACTTGCTATTAAAATAAATGAATTTTGATGGGATTGCATCAGTGGGCGTGGCACCTCCCATATTAACATAAATTTGTAAGCGCTGTTTTAAGTGAACTATTGCAGCAATTGCTATTAAATTGAATGTAAGTTAAATTGAATCAAAAGTGGCTGAAATAGCACCAGTGGGCGTGGCACCTCCCATACAAATAAAATACGATAAGTGGCATATGTATCGAAATATGTAAGCAATCATACTAAAATTTGGTGTAAATTATGGAAAGCTATTTCTGGATCAAAACCGGGCTGAATTGTACCAGTGGGTGTGTCACCGCCCTAAATTTAAAATTTAACTGGGGCATATATCGCAAACTATACAAGCTATTGTGCTAAAATTTAATATGAAGATGTCGATTACGAATATAATTTATTGATCCAAAAGTAGGCGGAATTGGAGAAGTGGGCGTGGCATATTTCACATTTTTCATTTCTATTCGATTTATTTCATTATTTTCCATATTCTTTCGACTTTTTCAACCTTTTAACTTTTTCCAATATATCCTATTTGTATTTCTTCGACTTTCTCAACCTCTTTCAACTTTCTTCATAAGCTTCTTTATTTTTTCGACCTTTTCATCAATTTTAAATTTTTTCAACCTCTTTCCTTTTTTTAGAGTTTTTCAACCTCTCAACTTTTTTCTAACATTTCACATTTTTTTTTCGACTTATTCAACCTCTTCAACGTCTTTTTAACATTTATTTAAAAGGTACTTTCAGTGCAGTGTAGGGTTTGTGAGTTTCGGCCTGGCCGAAGATAACATCTTAACTTGTTTTTTTTTTTGGGTTCCCACTTTCACATTCAGATATATTTCAACAATGATATTTATTTCAGTATATAAAAATTTATACTAAAATAAAGGTCCTTACTTTCACATTGCGAAAACGCTAGCAAAATATGATATACAGTGCCGCTCAAATGCTTTGCAATTGAAATTAGTTTTGAAGAAATATCAAACAATTTCAGTGAAACAATAACTTTGAGTTTAATTTTTTGTTACTTTTATTAACTACACTTATTGCTGATTTTTACCAGAAACAAAAATTTTATTCCGTTAGCTAACAACAACAAAAAAGTAAGGTAAACAAAAAAAGCGAAATCTCAAGAGCTCAAAACATGCGCAACTCAGCACAATACCAAGATAAAACGAATAGCCAGTCAGGGGCGTTTTTAAGCATAGGCTGTATAGGCTGCAGCCTTGGGGCCCGCGCCATAAAAAAATTTGGTCTAAAATTTTTAATTGAATACAAAAAGCTGCATCGATTTCTCGCAAACTGCTTCAATATCGCAGGCGTGTACAAGCACTTTATTGCATATCATTTCATATTTTCATACGCTGTTAACTCTGGCATTGTTTTCTGTTTTGATAGTTCGCGTCACCACTACCACTTTATTTGAGCAGCAGCAAAATTGAACTAAAAATTACTTAAAATGTAATAAAATTAAGACTGAACTAGCTAAAACTGTATTAAACTTACATTAATTAAAACATTAATACAAAGTTACAACAATTACAAAATTTCAGAAAAATCGTCACATCTCTAAAACTGTTAGTTAATATATTAAAGATTAACTTATCATAATTGTGGCACATTAAATTATCTTTCTTATGACATCCATTCAGGAGTTCCTCCTTATAATGATTTTAACAAAAGCTGTTCCACAGAATTATTTATTTATCTCTTAAAAATAAATAGAATTTAATCAAAACTTTTCAAAACTCTTTTTTTTTCAATTTTTCAATTCCAAATTGTAATTTGATTTGTAAAAGAAGTTTGATTCCATAAGGAATTTAATATAAGAGGAATTTCATCTCTTTTTTAGCCACAAATTTTTAAAAAATGATTTCTGATTAAAATAAACTTATTTTGTTTTGTGATTTGCGATAGATACTCGGAAATTGTCGTCAACGATTTTCATAAAAATGTTTGAGATGATACCACTGAAAGCAGTCATCAATAAGAGCTAAGTCGTCCGTATACTGGCAAAACTCGTTAATGGGCGTGGCACATCCCAAAACAACGTAATCGTTAATCGTTATGAAATTAAGTTTATCTATCAGCTATCAACATTTTCTATATTGTTTTTACTTTTCAACCTATTTCAACTTTATTCGTTATTTTCTTTATTTTTTCGGCTTTTCCATTAATTTTGAATTGAATTTTGAATTTCAAAATTAAAAATTTGGGAAATACTTAGAAGTGACATCAAATTTTTCTATCCCACCTAACACTGAATAAATTTTACTAGTTTCGTTTTATTTGTGACCTCTGCGTTGGTATTGGGCTTAAAAATAATTCTTCCAAAATTTCAGCTTCCTAGCTCAAACCAGATTTCATTGAAATTTGTCAAAAAACGGACTTACCAAAACATCTGCCTCAGTTTTGATCTAGGTAGCAGATATCTTGGGAGGCTCTTCTTAAGGCCCAATGATAAAACAAAGCCAAAAAAAAAAATCTACAAAATAAACACTAACAAATAAGGGTTAGTACTTTGTTGAAGACCGCATAGTCAGATTCTGTGTTGTTCGGGAGTCATAAACGTGAAAGTGAAGATAAATTTACCTCTAGAATCTAAGAAAAATATTTTGTAAGAGTGCACCATATGGATATGGAACAACTTAGGATAAAACCCATCAGAAAAAAATGGAATGCTTTTCGCTAAGCATGCCTTTGTGTTTGATGCAGCTTTATATATTTTTCAGGTTTCAGAAATTTCAGCAGAGGTTTTCGCCATATCACTAGCACCAGAAGATTCTCATGTACCTGTTCTAAGTCAAAAATTTTACTTGGAAAATGAAAGTGAATTGTGGCCGGAGCCACTCATATTTACTGTTTTTTAATGATATGACATGCATAATATACGTACGAAATTTAAAAAACATCCGATTTTGTTCAAAATTTGATACGTCAAAAAACCTAAATAGATGGCACCACAGTCCAAATTTAAGTTCCCTAGGTGGTCGGGGGTACTGAGAAATATTCATATTTTAGCCTGTAAATAGCCGTTTTTAGCCCGTTTTTAAAATTTTAGTTCTAAAAGCCGACAAATCCAAATTTAAAGTTCTGGATATGAATATTTTTTATTGTCATCTTATATGCTTTTAAAAAAAATATAAGCTTCTAGACCTTAAGACGTATTTTTGCGACTCGATTAAGTGAAATAAGTCTTTGTAAAAAGTTACAGTTTTGAAAATGGTTTCCTAAATCGTAGTTTTATTCGTAATACTAAAGACCAATTTTATTAGTTTTGCCTATCTATTCGCTTTTAAATGAGATACCATATAGTAAAAATAGTTGACCAGGCCTAAAGATATCAAACATTGAATTTGGCTATTTTCGCAAAAATTGAATTTTTTTTCGAAGTTTGACCTAACAGTACAGTACTCAAGACCCCGAATACCTAGGGTGCTGAAATTTTGGCTGTGAGACTGTCTTTTTAGGTACTTTAATGTGTCAAAATTTGAATACAATCGGATGTTTTTTAAATTTCATACTAGATAATATTACTTAAAAACAGTAAATATGGAATTAAAAAAAAAGGATTTAAGGATTTTTTTATTTTAAATGTACTTACTTACTTAGATGGCCATAACAACCCGTTGTCAGGTTACGGCCGACCTCATTAGCTCGCGCCTCTGTTTTGCGCGCGCCTTCTCCAATCGTTAATGCCAAGCGCGGTTAGGTCTTCCTCAGCTTGGTCTATCCACAGGAGGCATGGTCTCCCTCTTCGTCGTTGACCGGGGACCTTCCCTTCGAATACCTTTTTCGCTGGAGCTTCTTTATCCATACGATGGACATGACCCAGCCAGCGTAGTCGCTGTATTGTTATACGCTTAACTATGTCAATGTCGGCGTAGAGCTCATACAGCTCGTGGTTCATTCGAATGCGATAGTCGTCGCCAACTCGAACAGGACCAAAGATTTTGCGGAGAACTTTCCTCTCGAACACTCCAAGAGCGGCTGCGTCTGTTGTCGAAACCACCCATGCCTCAGCGCCATAAAGAAGCACAGGTAGAATGAGCGTCTTGTAGAGTGTTAGCTTTGTCGATCGAGAGCGAGCTCTGCAACGTAATTGCTTACTGAGACCGTAGTAGCACCTATTAGCAATTGTTATTCTCCGCTTGATATCCAGACTGACATCATTGTTGCTGGTTACGGCAGTGCCAAGGTAAATGAATTCCTTGACAACTTCTAATTTACAGTTGCCCGCTGTAACATGAGAGTCTAGATCACGTGCTCTCTTGTTGTTGTTAGTAGACATCATGTATTTCGTCTTGTCCTCGTTTACCGTTTATTTTAAATGTAGTTCGACTATAAATAATATCCCAAATAATTCCTCATTCAAGTTTTTGTTGTAACTCAAATTGTCATTTAAAGATGGTTAAAGCCCACCGTGTGCTAGGAACTTGTGTAATGTGGTGTTAGAATATAGCAGTGGACGCCTTTTATACTTTCGTTCTTAACATAGGTTAGAGTAAAAGTAGAATAAAAAAAATTTACTAAAAATTCATAAACTATAGTCCAAAGTCATATTAATGACCTTTTGTTTTTTTTTTTGCTATTCAATAAATTTTCTAAGGGGGGGTGGGGGGGTCATTAATTAAAGGTCATTAATATGACTTTGGACTATAGTTTATGAATTTTTAGTAAATTTTTTTATTCTACTTTTACTCTAACCTATGTTAAGAACGAAAGTATAAAAGGCGTCCACTGCTATATTCTAACACCACATTACACAAGTTCCTAGCACACGGAGGTCGGAATGTGATGGTGTGGAGTAGTTTTTCGAGGGATAGAGTTGGACCCAATAAGCGCATTGAAGGTACGATGATGGCAGCTGGCTACAATAACATTTTAAGCAATGTTATTCTCCTATTTGCTGATTAGGACATGCCTCTTCCTTGGACCATTCAACTTGGCAGTGATCGTAATCATAATTCAAGGCTTATAAAATCTTGGCTTGTGGAAAAACAAGTTGACATATCATGGCGGACGCAGTCTGTCGATCTCAACCCAATCGAGAACATATGGTGGTAAAACTCATAATCGGTCAGAAAATGCTCAAAAGTAGTAATGACCTCTTCGCTGAGATAGAAAAAGATTGGAACGCTATTTTACCTTATTAATAAGCAAATTTATGAGTCAATGTCCAGAAGATGTCATGCACTCATCAGAAACAACGGTCACAGAACCAAATATTGGACTGGCTATTCGTTTTTTCTTGATATTGTGCTGAGTTGCGTATGTTTGGAGCTCTTGAAATTTCGCTTTCTTTTTTTACCTTACATTTTTTTTTGTTGTTAGCTAACGGAATAAAATTTTTGTTTTTGGTAAAAAATCAGCAATAAGTGAATTTAATAAAAGTAACAAAAAATTAAACTCAAAACTAACTTAACTTCAAAACTAATTTCAATTGCAAAGCATTTGAGCAGTACTGTATTTCATAAAATGAAAACGCGAACCGCGCGGGACGAAAAATTAAAAACGCGGGATTGTCTCGCAAAACGCGGATCACATGGTTACGTTATGTTACGGGTGAAGAGAAAACACTTAAAGTCATGCTATCAAAATATGTGGATAAGATATGTACCTTAAATTATTTTTTTGTGATACTCCCTCCTAGTGTACATATTACACTGACATAAAATTTAACTCAGACAAGCATTAAAGATAAGTAATCGATATAGGCCCCAACCTTTCCTTATATATTTTGCTTAGTTAACAGCATTCTTGTTACTTTTACTATATAACCTTCAACATTTTTTATTCAAGATAAAATGGGAAAAACTCAAAGTAAACGTTCAGTGGACATCACCACCGAAGGTAAGAAAACTGCAGAAGATGGAATAACTGGTAAATTGGAGAAAATTGAAGATGTTGACCAACGGAAACAAGGCAATGGTGAAGCTTCACAAGAAAGCAATGATCTTGAGGTAACAGATCAAATATATTTTTCATTCTCTACCAGTTATATTTTACATAATTTTACAGAAGAAAATTGATACAGAAGAACCGGAGAATGATAAAGACTTGACTACGGAAAAGTGTGCTGAATCTCAAGAAAACACGGAAAATGTTGAAACTACAGTTGATGCCGCTAAGGACACTCCTCCTGAAGGAAATGTTACTGAAGAAATATCTCCTTTGAGTGATGAGAGCGCTAAGAAATCGAAAAAAGAAAAAGTTAAAAAGAAATGGTCTTTTCGCAGCATTTCTTTTGGCAAAAAAGATAAGCAAAAGCCTTGTAAATCTGAAGAAACTACAGAAGAAATTGTAGCAAACGGAGAAGCAGAGAACTCAGAAGCAACAGTTGAGGTAAGACTTTAGTTTGAAGCTGCCTAAGCAGCTCTCATGTAAAAAAAATTACTTTACAATAAAAATTCTCATCATCAGAAACATGAAGCATTGAAAGACAGTGGAGCCGCAGGCGATGCAGATACGAAAATAGTTTCATCCGACAAAGATATTAACGACGAAGAAAAATCAACACCCACCAAAAAGTCTTCTGAAGTTTCTGAACCTGCAAGCATCATCGATTCTATAACCGAAAAACAGACTGATGAAATTGCACCTACTGTCGAAGCTGCAGAAGTCATAGCTTCCACTGTATTAAACACTGAAGATACAAAAATTGAAACTATATCAACTGAAAAAATAACTGCCACAACCAACGGTAATAGCGCACCCTCGGAATTGATTAAGGAAGTTATAAGCACAGAAATAAATAAAAATGACGGATGTGATGGCGAAAAACCTCAGGAGAATGGCACAATTGAAGAGCAACAAACCAATGCACTTATTGAGGTAAACACTGATAAAGCTTCTGAAGAACCTATAAGACTTGACCCCATTGTTCCCAATGTTAATGAAGAAAATGTCGCTGTTGATAATCATAACAACCAAAATGAAATGAATAATCAGGGTAATTTATGTGACAATAGAGTAAAAAGTATTGTACAAAATGATTCCCTTCCTCCTCCGCTTCCTTGTTCCCCTCCGCCTTCACAGGTGTCGGTATTTGCATTTAGCAATAATACAGAATCTGATGTTTCCACATCGAAAGTGGTTTTGAATTCATTGGAGTCGGCAACCGCAGAGTTTCCGCCGAATACTGAATTAAACTTATTAATAAAGGTTAATGAAAGAGATATAAAGAATGATAATCATAACAATACTAAAGAAACGACTGAACCTGTTGTAATCTCTAACGAATTGGACAATAACGGCAAAACTGATCTTTCGCATGAAGTATTATTGGATTCCACCTCAAGCCTCCAAAAACTTAATTGCATTAAACTTGATTCTTCTGCTGCAAATTTGGTAGATATTGATTGTACTAAAGAAATCCAAGAAGTGAATGTAAATGAAGAACAATTAGAAAAGGAGGAAATAATAGCTGCAGCAGTGGTAAAAGAAATATCAGAAACTGCGGCCGTGCTCTGTCAACAGCAAATAAAAGAAAATAATTTAAATAATGAGGATAAAGACTGTGTTACTGACCCACCCTCAACTGATACTATTTTTACAAATGATACAAACGAAGCACTGATCGAAATATATAAAGAATTACAAATTGAAACTAACACATTGTCGGAACAAGAAGACTGTTTGCTTGAAAAAATTGTTCAACTGAAATTAAGTGATGATGAACTGAGAAATGATTCTGAAATATCAAAGGTGAATAAAGATACAATTAAAAATTAATGTGTTGCTTAATTGCATGATAGATACATAGTTCCATGTGTTCTGTACTAATTTTGTTAAATGCATCAAGTTATCTCAGAATAATGCCAAAAATGTACTGAGGTTTGGTTGAATGGTTTGCTGAATAAATTTTGTTACTAAAAAATTTTGTTATTAATATCTTCACCTTTCATAGTTTTTTTTTTATACTGAACACCAAAATCAGCCATAATTAATATTGACATTTATTTCTAATGAGGCTTTATCTAACAATATCATTTATTGCTTACTTTTTTATATTATGAGTTAATGTAATTACTATTGTATATGTCTTTATTTATGTTTTCAGGACTTATCTAAAACCGACAATGCGCCAGAAGTAATCACACAAGATCTTACCGTTTCATGTGAATAAACCTACTCGAAATTTATTTTTAAAAAATACATTTTTACCATTTACATATTTTAATCATTTTGTACAACTTCATATCCCTAATCCAAGATTATATGCAAAATAAAGTATACACATAATTTCTTGAAATATAAATTATTGTTAACTAATTTTATCGAGTGACTGTTAATTAGGAAAAATCCCTTTGATTAGCAACATTATTTCGATTAAGTACTAGCTGTACCCACGGGTTTGCCCGCTCACTACTCGGTGTGCAACTCCGCCTACATTTTACTGGATCCATGTACAAAATTTCACAACTTGGTATAACAACACCAAAATAAAAATTGTAAGTGTTTTTTGTTGTATATGAGGAGCCACGCCCCAATGTCGAATCCGCTCACAGATCCTTAGAATCGACAATATACAGTATGTGGAAAAAATAAGATACTCTTATGGTATGGTTCACGTTTGGCGCAAACCAGGCGACTCGCTATCTTATAAGTGCACTGTTTCTACCATGAAGGCGGTAGATAAAGGTTTAATGGTATGGTACTGCTCGAGGTACTGGCAAAATAATCGTATTGGAAGGAGAGGTTAACGCGGATGTATACTTAAAAATCATTGAAGGGAGCGCCATTACTGAGCGAAATCGCTTGATAGGCTCAGATTTCATCTTCCAACAGGACAATGCGCCTATCCATACGGCTAAAAAAGTAATGGAATACCTTTCCAATAAAAATCTTACAATTCTAAAATGGCCTCCGCAAAGTAGATCTTTCTCCAATAGCGAATGTTTGGGCAATGCTTAAAATTCGGATTGCTGAGGCAGTGCCTCAAAACTTGAGTCAACTCAAAGAATTCATAGTTTCGATCTGGAAAGAAATTAGTCCGGAAGATTGTCAGAAGCTTGTCGACACTACCGATTGACAAAAATGTCTGTCATTGTGGATATTAAACTACATATTTAGAAACTTATTTTTCTCCATTTTGCTTTGAATTATTTTAAGTTCATATTACCAACAACAAAAGGATACAATTTTTGTTCAATGATTTTTTATTTGTTGTAACCACTTGGAAAAAACCTTTGAAATAAATAAATAATTTTTTGAAATTATTAACGCAAACAAAAGTTATTTATCACATAATAAAAGTTATTTATGTTTTTATTTGAATTTTTATCTTGGAAACATATTTCTTCCACATACTGTATATCTTAACACCAAATTCCAAAACTTGAAATCATAGGAGCCATAATATAGCGTTTTAAGTGTTTTTGTTGTATGAAAGATGCCACAACCTTTTATCTAATCCCGTTCACATTTCGTGAAGTCCTTAGAATAGACAATATACACCCTAGTAGTAAATTTCAAAACTGATATTTTAGGTGTCCATAAATAGGTTTTTAATTATTTATGTTGTATTAAAGGTGCCACGCCCCGTTGTCTAATCCTGTCAACATTTCGTGAAGTACTTAGAATAAACTACATATACTCTAGTACTAAACTTCAAAACTGATATCTTAGGTATCCATTAGCTTAAATTATTATTGTTGTATGAAAGGTGCCGCACCCCGTTGTTGAATCCCGTCCACATTTCGTAAGGTACTTATCAGAGACAATATAGATCTTTATACCAAATTTCAAAACTCTTGCTATTATTTTATATTGCTGTGTCTGTGAAATCTAGCAACTCATATTGTTGACATCATTTTGTTTACATTCTTGCTTTTTCTTTTCTTTTTAGCTTTCATAAAAAAGTTCAGTTTTGCTTGTGTTCTTGATAAAGCGAGCAAAGATTCTTTGGTGATCATTCATCTTAAAGTCGTAGAGTATGCTAGTCATTTCGGTCAATTTTTTCTTGTGTATTTTTTTAATAATTTGAATTTTGAGGTTAAAACGGAAAACTTAAAATCTTTTTTTTCGAATTTGATTCAAGAGATCCTGTGGGTGGAGGATCTTTTTCCTCTGCAACTGGATTCACCATTTGAAAACAATTTACTACTTTTTCTTTTGATTTAAAGGTAAGTCGAAATATTTTGTGCGGAAAAAAAAGTTTGTAATGTGTAATTTGTATTATTGGATTTTAAAATAAAACCTATGGCCCATAATCATAGTCGCACAAAAAAACCGGCGGGTTGCACTCCGGGAGTGCCGACAGAAGTGAAAACTTGAAATAATATTTTGGATTTATTTTTTTTTAAGTGTTTATTCGCTACTGCACAAGTATGCACTATTGTATGATACGACACAATGAACTATTTTTCAATTAGATATAATCACTAATACTTTTGTTTTCTTCACTGTTCATTTGATATTTATCACGATATTTCTCTTAAATATCAAAATATTAAAGTTTTAAAATTGCTAAGAAAATTAATTTTACACGTAGAAAGAAGTATGCAAGCATAACAAATCGTTTAATGGCAAGTTAGTTGGTATGTGTGCGTTTTCTTTTTATATGGCAATGCAATGGAAGACAAAAACGGAATATGTATTCAAATTTTACTCTCGCTCTCATTCTTAATTTGTCAACGCAACAACGCGGAATTTGAAAGAAACAAACATGTAAGCATAACGATCATTCATGACGGGGAATCCCGATGACGGTCGGTGTCGCGAGTTTATACTTTTTTCCTCAGCCGCACAACGTGCCATAAGAAGTTTTCACTTCAATATCAATATTTTTGATTATTAAAAGATTTTCTGACTTTGGTGGTTAAAATAATTTGAAATGTTGCAAATTTTTATGTTTTGTTCAAAACATCTTCAATATCAATATCAAAACTGCAACATTTTATTCGAATTAGGTTTTCGAGGTGTTCGTCAACTAAGCGGTTCCTTTGCTTTGTTAATAAGTTTTTTAGTGTAGAAAAAGACGATTCACACCAATATGTGGAACCAAACATTGAAAGCAATTTATAAACACTTTTTTTAATGTTTGAAAACTAATTCCCATCAATTGATTTCCAAAATTCCATCCCACTGTATAATCGCAATGTTATATCCATCTGAAGCTTAATTAAATCCTCTTGTATTTCGGTATCAAATTGGGTTACATCGTAAGGTAATGGGTGTTCGTAGAGGTCAACAATAGGTCTTATTTTTGAAAAATCTTCAAACCTCTCGCTATAATTTTGTAGCATAGACTCGATGATTTCCACATATACCGAGAATCTACCACGGTTCGATTAAATATTAAAAATTTCCGAAGTTTTTTCTAAATGTGTTAGGTTTTCATTTTTTATTTCACTTAAAAGAATATACAGCTGGTTTTCGAATTGAGTTACAGCTGATACAAGATCGAAAATATGCTTATTTTTACCTTGGAGGCGAAGATTTAATAAATTTAAATATTTGGTGATGTCACAAAGAAATCCTAAGTCTAGAAGAAAACAGGGATTCTGAAAATGTATTGCTAATTCTGTACACTCAGGCATATTTTCTTTTTCTAAAAAACTTTCTACTTCACTTCTTAACATGAACAATCTTTCGAGACATTTTCTGCGACTAAGCCATCTTACTTTCGTATATAACACCAAGTCACCATAATTTGCTTCTATTTCTTCTAGAAACGTAACAAATTTTCTGTGTCTAAGAGAGTTGTGTCCGCCTCTAATTTTGTTAACAATTTTTATAGCATTGTCTGCGAGGTTAAAACGTTCTGAACCGAATTCCTGATGATAATCACTCGGAAATTCATAGTGTACAGTGGAAATTTTCGAAGCAACACGCTCATCATAGGGATTCTCCAGCACTTGCAAGATATTCAATTGAAAATCTAACAGTAAGGCAAAGTTTTTGCATTGTGAAACGTGGATTATCACGTTCCTTTACATCTTTTGCAGTGATTTTGTACACTGGTGTCAATTCGATGCATTGTTTTTCTAAATGCTGACGGCACTGCAGTGAAAGATAATCGCCTCCAAGCACTGATTTCACTAGTGCCTGTGATAATACATAGCCTTCGAACACAGGAACTGCTGACTTATGCGTAGCACCACTGTCAACCACCAAAGCAGTTGAACGTCCATTGGCGAATGCTGCCAATACCGCATTTACAAGAAAAAAAATCGGGCACATTGTATTTCTCGAGCATGAGCTCTGTAAGTTTTTCGCGATTGTTACGCACATTCCACGAGGCTTCCGAAAATAGAATAGGATTTCGGTTCGGTTTGTGTTACTTTGGGATATGTGTAGTTAATAACTTTCTCAAAGAGCTCCCGGTTATCGATCATGCCATCTTTAATATACATATGTTTGTATTTCCATGTGAGGTCGAGGCACATTCACGTATGTGGTATCCACGAAATATGTCCCAGCATCTGCATCTAGAAGTAGGCTGCTGATTTCGGAGTTGTTTCTGCAAGACAAATAAAATTTTATTTTCATGTAATTTTCTTTTTTTGAAAACTGTCAAACTTGACACTACCTAAAATTATAGCGCAACTATAAAAATGACTGTCAAATTTATAGCATGTAATCAATTTTAATAAAAAAGTTCAACTTTTTGAACTTTCTGATCTCCGAAATCACGGAGAATATTACATGCTATAAAAAATAGCAAATGTGTGCCTATTCACTCTCGCATTCTCTAAGCGCGTTAGGTTATGCTCGCATGCTTTTTCTTTTCACAAAAATTTAATAAGATAAGTTCAAGAAAAATCACATGGAAATTGGGCTTAAGCGTGGAAAGATTTCCTATTTTTCTCATTTATTCCTGTAGCTGTTCTAGATCCCATCAACTTTTATCATTTTAATAAAATATGTTCGTCTCATTTTTCGCCATTTTAACATATTTTAAGCTTAAGCAAATGTTTATTACATTATGTGTGATTTTTATTAAATAACAATATGAACAAGTTAAGGTGTTATCTTCAGTCAGGCCGAAACTCACATACCCTACACTGCACTCAAAGTAGGTACATATATTTCAGTAAAAAAAGACGTTGAAGAGGTTAAATAATTCGAAAAAAGAGTGAAATGTTTAAGAGGTTGAAAACTGTTGAAAAAGTCGTAAATATATGCAAAATGTTAATGTTGAGAGAGGTTGAAAAAGTCTAAACAATTTAAAATCGATGAAAAAGTCGAAAAAAAAGAAATTTCATCACAATATCTTGCACGGCTTACGAGATATGGTGGTATAGAGGTTAAAATTTAGGACCGTGCCACGCGAATCTTTGGAAACTTGAAACCTAGCCTAATCTTAATTTAGTTCAAATGTACACCTAATCACCAAGTTTCATCAAAATCGCTGCATTTTTTTCCAAAATGGGATTGGGCAAATATACATAGAGTATGGGCGGTAGGCGTGTCCATGAACCGATTACGTCTGTTTTGAATAGGAAGATGCCTGCAAGAAGGTCTGACCTGAGTGTGCTAATTTCATTCAATTAGATTTCTTGGTTTTTCCGTAAACCTGATTTGAACAGACAGACAGACGGACATAGCTAAATCAACTCAGGTGGTGACGCTGATCAAGAATATATCTATATACTTTTTCATACCTACCACCGCCCTCTTCTATGCGTTACAAACAAAATGACAAAGTGAATATACCCTCGGTGTAGGGTATAATAAAGAAAATAAACAACATACGCATGTATTTCCGGTACTTTTCGCAACATAATTGTGACTTTTAGGTAAATATGGTCACTTGGGTGTTACGTAACGTTTAAGGGGGGGGGGGGGGGTTAAGGAAAACGTTACGGCGCGTTACATAGGGAGGAGGGGGGGTCAAAAATCTTCGAAAATTGCGTTACGTAATACTTGAACGGCCCCTTATAGCTTCTCCAAGAAATTAATGTCTTATGACAAATTACACATTGGGCCTCAGAATTATTTACTACAATAAAAAAATATTTTCCCAGCATTTCATTTCTACTTTTTTTTCTGCCATTTTATTAATAATATTTACTTTTATTCAAAAAAAGGAAAAAATAAAAACTGAAAGTCGTAACTCTTAAACACTATTATGAAAATACTTTAAATTACTTATTGTCTAACAAAAAAGTAATAAAAGCTAATGTAATAAGATTAAATTTAAAAGTAAAGTGAAATATATTTTACTTAATGTGTAATCAAAACTCCTTAATACTATTTTAAAAATATTTATTTACTGAAAAAAGTCTTATATACTATCTTAAAATTACTTATTGTCTAACAAAAGAAATAAGCTTATTTTGCAAAGAAAAGAAAAAAATAGATCAAAGTTTATAAGCTAACGGAATACAATATTCATACAGTGTACGCATGTGACAAGAAAATACAGCACAAAGAAACGTGGTCTTGCTTGTTCAACAGTTGCATACGAACTGATCTGATATTTATTATTCTCTTTTGTTGTATTCGTGTAGCTCTGCTACTAATGAGTAGCAGAATGCCGATGGCTGCTTTAAAACCTGGTTGTAAACATTTAAAAGAACGTTTTCCTGATTTTAAATTTAAAACGTGCTTATAGAAAAAACAATCTTTTCTGAAGATATTCGAACCCACGTCCTGTAGGCTATGAGTTCACAGTCCTAACCATTACGCCACGCTGCCTCATAAATTCGATTTTTTTATTATTCCTTTTGTTCACTGTGTCTACAATATTTTGCGTCAATAACGCAGGGTAATCTATTTTTTAAAATTTTCTCATAATTTAATGCAAGTTTTTCTTTTTATGGGGTCAGTCTGTATCTTCGATTTTGGGCAAAAATCAGGTTTTAACTTTATTGTGCGACTATGATTATGGGCCTATGTGTTTAGAAACAAATAATGTTCCTTTGAAATAAAGGCCTAAGCCCTTACAAGTCTTAGCATGAGGATGTCGGATGGCGTGCACATCTAGCTCTGCTCTAACTAGCTCGTCGTATGTCGGGGATCTTCCCTAATCCACAATCCTATCACCACTACCACAATAAGTTATGTGCACTTTGGAGGTAAAAGATATAAATCAAACAAACAAAAAAAAGAAATAACCCGACAAAACAAAGGTTAACCTATTGCTACTTTGCTTGATTTTGTGCCCTTCTTTACCCACCCTACCTTGGCAATTCGAAATACTTTGTGAAATTGCCCCTAATAAAAGTTAGCACAAAATCTAATTTATGCAACTAACATTGCACATGCTGACGTTTCGACGGACAACCGAATGAATTAAGCCCAATTTCCATGTGATTTTTCTTGAACTTATCTTATTAAATTCACAGATTTTTTGCCATAATGAGCGAGATGGATATATGTCATTCTTGCTATAAAAGTTTGACATTTCGGCATGTGCATTTGTAAACAAATCACAATTAGACGAAAAGGTAAATATAATATAATAAAAATATATATTAAAAATAATACAAATCTTTCAGCATTTAATGGACACATTGCACATGCAAACTACTGCTGGCGACAGCACAAGAGTTGACGTGTCCTGAGGTCGTTTTAGCGAAGAAAGCGGGATTACTTTATGGTGCGGTGGCCATAGCTACGGACTATAACTGTTGGTGCGTGAGTTGTGAATCCTTTAGTATTCAAGATGTGCTTAAAACTTTTGGGGACAATGTGCAGAAGGTTAAGCATTTGTTGATAAAAGCTGTGGAAATACCGCTAAAGAAGATTAGACCGCAGAAATATCGGTGGCAAGGGTGAGTGTTAAGTAAAGTTAAGCTAAAGAGTAGTTTTTGATTATTAGTCCAAAAACTAACAAAACAGGACAATATCGTGAAGCAAAAAGTATCCAAATGTAAAATTTACCGCCTTTCTATACTTCGCTTTTTCCCAGCAGATTTTGTTCATCGATAGTAATCTAAACTTTCATCGATCTCATAGACTTTCTATCGCCTCTAGAATACATGATTTTTAACACGGCGATGTCATAGCAAAAGTAGTGTATGATTCTTTGCATTACCGAGTATGTAAACTTTTCATCGCTAAAAAAAAATTTTAAAAAAATGTGTGACCGGGTATCGAACTCACGCTCTTAGAGTTATGAGCTCACAACCTAAACCATTTGCCTACGCTGTCAGTTGTTTTACAGATATCTGTTTCACATTATGTTATTCATTATTGTGATTTGGAAAATTAGTTTATGCATTACTTTTTCGCTTACCTCATCATGCATGTTTTCTCCATCGAATTATAATATATGAAATCAATGATTACAAATCGTAAAAATGGTAATGCATGGTCCCAAAAACTGCTGGGTTTTTAGCAAAATGTTTAATACACCGAAATGTACTTATGGAAATATGAAAATATAGTTTTTATTGACACATTTTGATAAAAAATGCGAAGTATAGAAAGGCGGTAAATTTTACATTTGGATAAAGAGTAGTTGACAAATGCCATCAAAGTTAAGTTCAAAATTGTGTTTTGTGCATGTCATGTGCAGGTCAAATATTGTCTGCCTGACATTCATGTAGAGCTTTTAGCCTAAAAAATGAAAATTGTAATTTTTTAAGAAGTTATACCTATTTCAAATTGATTGTTTTTGGACCGGAAAATTGTCTTTTTTTTTGGATTTTAACTGCGAGGGTTGCATGAAATATAAATTATTCAAATTCAATGTTTGTACACTGATGAAAAAATGCATCATTATGCAATAATTTTTGTCTTTTAAGCTTTTACATTTTTCATTCAATATATATTTTTGCCATTTCAGAAATGTGTCAGCGACAATGCTATGTGAGAAGCTTTTTAATGAATTTCATTTCTTTGTGGATTCTTTATTAAAATTAAAAAAAATTGTAGGTTTTTATACCTATTCCATTCCACCACAATTATAAATAATTTGTTAAAAATTTGTACCATTTTGATATATCGTATACATATGAATAAATTGCAATAAAATATTAAATTTTTCCTTTTGTGAAATATAAGAAAATCCCGTTATTTAATTTCGATCTAACGACGTATTGATATAAATCCAAATGTTAAGTTTTGCACTTTTTGCGCATAATCAAGGATATTTTTAAACTTAAACTCTACATGAACTGAATGTTATGTTGGTAAGAAACAGCTTTAGATATAGGTAAGACACAGCCCTATTTATAAATATATTTTACTTACATTAATTTAAAAGATTTTACTGATAGAGTTGCATTAAAAACCGAGAATTTTGCAACTATTTGCTTTCGTCTTATGATTTAAAAATGAGCTCAAACTTAACTTTGTGTGTTATTTATACAGAAAAGTCGTCTCAGATTTATGAAAACAGTAATTTTAATCGTTTTATATCCCGTGAAAATAACGTACTTGCTTTTACTATTCTACATAAAAGTGTGCTAATAATTGTCTCAAGTTAAATTTAAATAAATGAGTGTTTGTGTCCTTTTCTAAGTTAAATATCATGCTTTCCTTAAGCTATTTTATTTCCAACACCCCGCTTTCATCTCTTTCCAAAATCAAGGATTTAGTAGTTATTTTTGAATCAAAGTTTACGTTTCGTTCTTACTTTGACTATATAATCCCTAAAGCTTATTCTATGCTAGCCTTTATACGTCGTAATAGCTTGGCATTTAAGGATCCGCACACTCTTAAAACCTTGTTTAGTAGTCTTGTTAGATCTAAGTTAGAGTATGCGGCTATTATTTGGAATCCTTATTATGAATTGCATATAGTACGAATTGAAAAGGTTCAAAAATCTTTCACTAAGTTTCCTGTGCGTTCTC
This sequence comes from Tricholauxania praeusta, assembly GCA_949775025.1. Classification (NCBI taxonomy): domain Eukaryota; kingdom Metazoa; phylum Arthropoda; class Insecta; order Diptera; family Lauxaniidae; genus Tricholauxania; species Tricholauxania praeusta. Next base: position 79,467,753 of record OX459030.1, read on the forward strand.
TTAACTTCGAATCAAGTCTGCCCTCTTACAATTCGCGCTGTCTGTTTATTGGCCTAAAAACATTAAATGTTAGATGGAATATTTTATCACTTTTAATGGCTTATGATATTGTTTCTGGTCATGTTAATTGTCCTATGTTATTGGCCATAATTCCTTTCAATGTCCCTTCTAGAACTTTAAGACACTGTGAAATTTTTCGTCTTGATATTCATCGTACGCTTTATGCTACTAATGCTCCTATACCTAGAGTTTTGAAATTATTCAATGAATTAAATTCTGTTGTTAATTTTGATACTTCTAATTCAAAAAGTGTTTAAAGTCGTTGCTTAGTAATATTTTGTAATTTTATGTATTTACGTGCACATTATTGTTCTTGTTTTTTTGTTACTAATTTAAATTTCGATGTCATTTTGGTTTATCCAGTTCAAATATTGTCTTATAGTTCTTGCTGTAATATTTTTTATTTTTTGTATATATTAAACTATTTTGTTATGGCTCTAGTCTGTAAGAATTAAATTTCATAGACTTAAATAAATAAAAGATTTCCTCAAAAATCCCTTTTTCATTGGAATTTAAAAAACCAAACATCAAGAAAAACTGCTTTTCTCAATATTGAAAATATTAATTTTACAGAAATATCAGTAAAACCAAAAAAAAAAAGAATCTTCGGCTTAAGTTTGCTTTGGCTGACATTCTCCAAATCGATTTATTTTTTAGGGGTAATAGAGGAATCAAATAAGCTTTCTTAACATGCTAAAAAAGTTTCAGGTCATTAACATATTTTTTGGAAAAAACAAGGTTATTTCAAAATAAATTGGTCAAAATTTCAGAAAAATCATAATATCTCCAAAATTACTGGTAAAATTTCAAAACTTTGCTACCATTATTGTAGCCCATTAAATTATCCTTCTTATGACACCTATACTTTCTATTTTCCATGCAAGGGTTCCCAACTTATATTCGTTTTTCCAAAAGCTATATCCGCAACTTCCGATGTCTATATCTCCTATACTAGATCCGATCGACTTTTTTTTATTTTTAACCCCCCATTTCACCTAAAAAAGATGGACAATGTCAGCTTAAGAAAACCTGTTCCGAATCTTCAACCATTGTTTAGTAGTATAAATTACTTTTATTGTCTTCATAAATTGTTATTTTTTTGTGGGTGTTTGACTCTTCCGGATTCTTTATATTCTTTGCTGGAATGTACGTATGCTCGCTAATATTGAGCCATCAATCCAAGCGCTAAGTCTACGTTCAACGCTCCCATTTGCAGAAATCATTTTAAACCGCGTATTTGATGGAGCACGTAGCTGCAAATCTCGATTAGACGTTCAGTGAAACCCTGCAGCAGCGTACCTGTTGATTAAAGTTTACACAATTTAAAAGTCTTTTAATAAGACATATATGTTACAACTCATACCGGTTACGACAGAGCCAAAAAACGATAAACGTACATCAGCATCGCACTGGTCAACACTGGTAGATGCCAACTGACCGGCACCCAACATAGCATGATCAAATAAGCTCTCTGCCAGATTAAAACGTTCTGAACCGAATTCCTGATGATATCCACTGGGAAATTCATAGTGTACAGTGGAAATTTGCGAAGTAACACGCTCATCATAGCGATTCTCCAGCACTTGCAAGGTATTCAATTGAAAATTTAACAGTAAGGCTAAGTTTTTGCATTGTAAAACGTGGATTATCACGTTCCTTTACATCTTTTGCAGCGATTTTGTACACTGGTGTCAATTCGATGCCTTGTTTTTCTAAATGCTGACGGCATTGCAGTGAAAGATAATCGCCTCCAAGCGGTGATTTCACTAGTGCCTGTGATAATACATAGCCTTCGAACACAGGAACAGCTGACTTATGCGTAGCACCACTGTCAACCACCAAAGCAGTTGAACGTCCACTGGCGAATGCTGCCTATACCGCATTTACAAGAAAAAAAATCGGGCACATTGTATTTCTCGAGCATGAGCTATGTAAGTTTTTCGCGATTGTTACGCACATTCCACGAGGCTTCCGAAAATAGAATAGGATTTCGGTTCGGTTTGTGTTACTTTGGGATATGTGTAGTTAATAACTTTCTCAAAGAGCTCCCAGTTATCGATCATGCCATCTTTAATATACATATGTTTGTATTTCCATGTGAGGTCGAGGCACATTCACGAAATATTTCCGAGCATCTGCATCTAAAAGTAGGCTGCTGATTTCGGAGTTGTTTCTGCAAGACAAATAAAATTTTATTTTCATGTAATATTTTTTTGAAAACTGTCAAACTTGACACTACAAAAAATTAAAATGACTGTCAAAATTATAGCATGTAATCAACTTTAATAAAAAAGTTCAACTTTTTGAACTTTCTGATCTCCGAAATCACGGAGAATATTACATGCTATAAAAAATAGCAAATGTGTGCCTATTCACTCTCGCATTCTCTAAGCGCGTTAGGTTATGCTCGCTGCTTTTTCTTTCTTACAAAAATTTAATAAGATAAGTTCAAGAAAAATCACATGGAAATTGGGCTTTAAGTAAACATAAGCGCAAGGTTTTAGAGGTGACCTTTAACTCAAAATTGATGTTTGCAAGCTTATTTGCAAATAAAAATGTCGCAAATTAAGTTAACTAAGTATTATAGGTATTTTCTAGTTGATACCTATATAGTTCAATATTTAAATTTTTAATTACATAAAGTTTCCTTTTATTTTCATTATTTCCTTTATGTTCATAAAAAACGGTTTACTTTTAATATAGACATTTAAATATAATTAAATACATAAATACATTGTTGTACGTATTGCTTATTGTAGGGTTCGCACCAACCATTGTGCATAAAGGGCTTTGACCAACACAATATTTGTAGCGTATCAATACAATAAAATATTATGACAAGGTCAGCGGCAACTCAAAGACACAATTTACGATGACCAATAATTTGTGCAACAACAACAAATGTCTGGTTGACATACATTTGGAAATGCACAACATAAGTGTGTCATGCATTTGACGCCACACACAAAGCCAAAGCAATGGGATGTAACATAACACTTTTACTATTGTTTGTTTATCGTTTTGCTTTGAGCTAATTTCAATATGTAACAGATGCATGGCATGTGTTACAATTATTTTTGTAAAATTATGATGAGTAAGAATTTTTGGATAACGAGTGAAAAGAAGAATTGTGTCTTTTCACTCAAATAAAAAATGTATATAAGAAAAAATCATAAACTAATAAAATGAATCGAAGATCTGACTTTGACTTAAGATTATTAAACATTGTTTTATTAAGTCTCAAAGGATCATCTATTCACCCCTGTAGCCTTTGTGGCTGATTAAGTGATAGCTCATGGCGAGCTTCTAATAAAGCCAAAAATAGGATGATAGGGAAAACCTTTTTAAATCTAAAACTCCTTTCCGCTATAGATAAATCATCCGAGAACCAGAACCTTTATAACATACATATGTACATTAGGGTGATTCAAATTTTTTTTTTTGTTTTTTTTTTAAGGTGCTGTTGCTTAAAAAGTAAGTTTATGATATGAAAAAAAAGGTCACGAAAATTCAGCTCTGTACCTCAATTTTATAAGACGGCGCCGAAGCCCCTTAGTTTTACATGTAAATTGTATGGAAAAATTATTTTTTACTAAAAAGGTAACTAATTGAATAAATGATAGGTGAATCCGAATCTGGCCTCAGAATTCACCGATCATGTCAGAATTCTGAAATATTTGAGGTTAAGTACCTAAAACATGATGTTTTTTGTCTACTTTTGAGGTCATGTATAGGATTCAAAGAAAGTTGATCAGCTTATTTTAACCAAAAGCATCATTTAGTACCGTCCTTGCCCGCTAAAATTAGGTTTCAAGTGGTGATCTGTGATGTTTCCTTGCAAAGTTATAGCCATTTTAAAGTGACATGAATTTGATCCCCTACAAAGGGTTGCAACCCAACAATATTAACCAACGGGTTTCAAATTCATGTCACCTTGAAATGGCTGTAACTTTTTCTTTTTTGTGAAGTTTTTCTTCATATCATAAACTTACTTTTTAAGCAACAATACCTTAAAAAAAAAACAAAAAAAATTGAATCACTCTAATGTGCATGTGTTTATTAGACATGTTCAAAAAAATGGCATGTTCTAGAATACTTCAAGTCTTTCGATTTTCCTTATGTAAACATTAGGTAGTATCGAAAAAATACTGGCAGCTATTTTTTAAGCCTATACATAAGGAGAAAAACTATGGTCTCTTCGCTAGTAGAGCTTTGGTGTTTCTTGCGTTACAGCTCAAATCCTTTGTTGTTTTCACTGCACTCACCTTAATACAGTATAATTTGAAATGGTCAATGCCACTACATGAATTTCTACTAAAAAAATAAATGAGAAAAAAAAAATATTAAGAAATAAGGTGCTCTAGGTACTTGAAAAAACTCGTCCAAAACTCTTTCCACATTGATTTCGATATCGCCATGTACACACATCTAGCGAGGCTAAGCCGTTCAGATCTTCGGACATAGTTGATCTGAGGTATGTCTTGAGACGACGTAGTGCTGAAAAGGAGCGTTCATTTGTTGCTGTTGTCACAGGCAAAGTTGCCATAACATGAAGCATTTGATGGACATTTGGAAACCCGTCTTCATTCTAAATAGCCAGTGTTTCGAGAGAATTTTTGATGCCTTGCTCAGCAATGCGTTGAACCCAAAGTTGAACTTCATTTATTCACATGTCACGTGAACTATCATGCAAAATTGAAATATATAGCGCGAATAGATTTGTGCATGAATTTTCATTGATTTTATTGATGCCTGAGCTATTCTTAAAACCGGAACTATGCTTGAACGCGCATTGAAAGAACGCTCGTGTTACTTAGCCTCAGCGACGCGCAGTGGTCCCAAATCGTGTTATTTGGTTAAAAAATAGCTAGAGAGCACAAATCTTGTCGAAAATGAAAATCTTGGGCTCCGACGATTATTGACATTTTAGTTCTTTCATTTAAAAAAAAAAATTGTTTGTGTCTTTTTGATTTTTCATTCAAATGTCAATAAAAATCTGTGTGGGAAAATTCTCAATGGGGGGGTTTGAACCCCCAAAACCCTCCCTTGCGCAAGTGCCTGCGATCAACGAAAAGAGTTAGCAACTAATTACTTACTAGCGTGGGTGTGTTTAGTAGAACCACAACAACAATAGTACAAGCCGATTATGCAGATCAATATGCAATTCAACTCACAAAAACAACAATAACACAAACTGGTTTTGAGAAGTTTCTGCATATTGAGATGCGTATATGCATGTATATTTGTTTGTTGGCGATATGTTGATACCGGGTGCGTTGTCAAAAAAAAAATGTTTATAAACATTTTGGCAATATTTGGTGGCAATGTAAAATTTACCATTACAAGTTTTTTTCAAAAATGGTGGTGGCACAGGAAAAATTTAAAAATAAAAAGTTATCTACTTAAACTATATCCAGTTAAAAAGCTTTTGTATATGTTTTTAAAAGTAATCGCAAATTATCTACAAAAAAAGCTCTATAGCTCCAATATCTAATTTTAAAATTGAGTTAAGAGTGAATGTAGTCTCAAATAGTGCTACAATCCTTTTGCCTTCAAGTGATAATATGCCACAGTTTAATGAAAAATATGAATTAGTTTTATACCCAAATACTCATGTTGGTGATTTTAATGTTCTTGCAGATACGTCTGCTTCTGAAGAAATTAATAACAAAAAAATAAAAAATGGTTTATATTTTTGGGAAAAAATCAGGGATATAGGCATAGATTTGAATTACTAGCTGATTATGAAAATAATTTTCCACTTCTAAAAACTGAACTAACCTCTTTGGACAAGGATTTGGAAGTTAATAAAATCTTGGCAAAAAAAAAAATCAACAAGGTCGTTAACAATAATTCAAACACAATTTCTCCTGTTAAAGAACATACTCATATTTTGCAGCCTGAAATTAATATCAAAAATTATGAAAAGGTAACGCTTCTAGAAAAAACTATTGCGGAGCTTACTAGATTTGTTATGGATTACTTCCAAAAAGAAAATAATCAAAAATGTATTACTGCAATAAGTCACTTTAAGTCAAAAATTGTCAAGCTTTCTCTCAATCTAGATTTCGATATCGTTGAAAACTCGATGCCAAGTTCTTCAATTTAAGATGAGGGTCTTGCAATGTAATTGCCAGTCTTTCAAAAAAAATAAAAATTATATCGAATTTGCTGTAAATAATAATAATATAGATATTGTATGCCTCAGTGAAATTTTTTCACATAATGACTCAATTACAAACAATAATCTTTTGAATTTCAAAACAATTAAAAAAACACGCAGAGATGGTTATGATTAATTCTAATTTTCAGTTTTGAATTGCTGAAACAACAAATTTATATGAAAACTTCACAATAGTATCGGCCTATTTTCAGCCAAATATTCAAAATACTATTTTTATTGATGAATTAACTTCTAAATTTCTTAGAACCAAAGCAAAATGTTGTGATTACTGGTGATTTCAATGCAAGATCTAGACATTATGGAGATATTTATGATTCTTCAAGGGTCGTATACTAAAAGATGCTATCTGTCAGTCGGGGTTAAAATGTCTCAATAATGGCAGTTCAACCTTTAAAAGAAATTAATTAAACTTTAATGGTTCAGTTCTTGACTTAACCTTCTCAAATGTACTTCTTGATTATAAATGGTCGGTTTGGACCACCTTTCTAGTGAGTAGTCACCATTATCCATATAAACCAAATTTCTAGCCAAAAAACTGCTTTTCAAGACATTACAAAATCTAAATTTTGAAAATGATAATGTTGATATTGAAGAATCAATCTCTAATGAGATAAAAAATGCCTCACATGTGTGGAGTTTAAATACATCAAAAATACCAAAATACTGGTGGAATGACCAACTTTCTAAACTTTTTAGAGTACAACTAGCAGCACAAAAAAAATACAATAATTTTCCTTCTCCCTTAAACGCCAATTTAGCTCTGGATGCTCTTGAGAAGTGGAAATTGGCAGTTAAAGAGGTGAAAAATTCTAGCTTTTTAAACAGAAAAGAGGAATTAAACTGAAATCCTAATACAAAGGATGCATGGAGGTTTGTAAGAAATGTTCATCATAAATCTATTAGTCATGAAAATGGTCTTTGGAATAATGATAACAACTCAGCATATTTAGATTTTCTTAAAAGTCAAATCAGCTCTTGTCCGCATATGTCATCTTCAACGGTAAGCTTAATTAATAATGATCTGTTTGTCCCTTTTTCTCTAACTGATTTTTTGGAAATATTAAAAGGCAAATCTAAAGCTTCAGGTGGTGGCTATGATGGTGTTACTCAAAATTTTACCTTTAAATACAAAAATAACAGTTCTTAAATCTTTTAATGACGCTGTTAATATTGGTCAATTAAAGAACAAGTGGAAAATTATTAAAATTGTACTTGCTCTTACAAAAGACAAAGATCTAAGTCAAGGATTCAGTCTTATTTCAACTGTCGTTTGCTCCGGTCATACACTATGCGTTCTCGGTGTTTGATATGTAGTAAAACAATCTCTAATGAGGATTCGTTTCCTTGTCATATCTGTAATGGTCGGTGCCATAAATCGTGTTTGAAAGTTAATATCAACTCGTTTGAATTCTTAAACAAAAGCCATAATTTTGTTTTTAATTGTGACAAGTGTCTAAATGGCTCATTGAACTTAATTGAAATTATTATGAAATTGGTTGAAGAAGTCAAAGAGCTTAAATCGCTGTTAAAACAATCTTTACTCTTTAATAATGGTAAGAGTACGCGAAAGAGTGGGTCGGACCCCTCGGATGATGCTAACTTAGTTGCTGGTTCGAATGTTCGCCCTTCATCGACCTCAGCTCTCACTGCTCCTGCTTCTGTTGGTCAACTTCGTATTGATTGCTCTTCGTCATCGGGTTCATCGGACTTCACTTATAGCGCTGCTGCTGGTAGTTTGCTTAAAACTGTAACACTGTAATGTTATTGCGTCTGCCGCTAAAAAAATTACGAATATTGCATGCAATGTTACGAATGAAGATTTAATTGAATTACAATCTCCCTACGATGCTCAATTACGTGTGGAAGCTGTCTCTGTTGTTCCTACTGCTGATGATTCTCTTTGTTCTCTGCATAATAATACGGCTGCTGTAAATGTTGATGTTGCTTCGCGTTCGTCTTTACCTCATATTTCTAACACGCCTGCTGCTCTATCAAAGTCTCGTCGCTTATCGGTTTCGTATGCTGATGTTACAGCTGCTGTTGATAATGTTGTTGGTGAAATCGATGCTCTCCTAGCTTCCCCTGTGCCTTCCGTTTCCACTAATGTGTGGAGTTCGATGCGTTTGAAAAAACAAAAAAAAAACAAAAGAAAAACACTCAGAATAGCGATAATGATATTGTTGGTAGAAATACTGTGTGCGTGGGTGACAATGTTACTGATGTTGCTCGTGAATGCTCGCGATCATTGTCTGATAATTCTCATGTTTCTCCGGAAAATCTCTCTTCGATTGAGAATGATCATGTTTCGACAGTTACTAAGAATGTAATAAATCCGTGGAATGAGGTTAGAAGAAAAAAACATAAAAAACGCACAACAATAATTGGGCAAAATTGTAGCGATGAGCTTGAAGTTGTTGAAAGAAAGAGATGGGCTCATCTCTCTTCTTTTAAGCCTTCTGTTTCTGCAGATAATATTATTGAATATGTGGTGAAGCACACAAATATTGCAAGACATGATTTAGCTTGTTTTAAACTAATTAAAAAAGATTTCCAGCATGATACACTTAAACGTGTGAATTTTAAACTTGGAGTATCGTCGTCTCATTACAATACTATTACTGGATGTATGCGTTAAAGATTTTAAGTTTTTTCGAAAAGTGGAAGAACTAGCAACAAAACAATAATAAATGCTAAGCCTTAATCATCTCATGAAGATAATATTTGTATTTATTATCAAAATGTTGGTGGTATGAGATCTAAAACATTAAATTTTTTTACTGCGGCCTCATGTTGTCACTATGATGTCATTGCGTTAACTGAGACATGGCTAAATGACCCTATATTTTCTGCAGAGTTGTTTAATGATGATTTTCATGTCTATAGGAGAGATAGATCTGCCGCTGACACTGGTCTTTCCAGAGGAGGGGTGTTTTATTAGCTGTTAAGACTAACATAATAAGTAGGCGTATTATATTAGAAAATAATATTGTTGAGCAAATTTGTGTTGAACTAATGTCTCCATGCAAGAACTTAACAATTTATATTTTTGTCTCATATATTCCACCTCTTCTATTAATTTTGGATCCCTTCATTTGAATAATGATGATATTATTAATGGTATTTTAAGCCTAAAGTCTTCCACTCAGACTGATAATGATGGTATTTCTGCTCTTTTTCTTAAAGAATGTTTATCATCATTAGTGTTTCCACTTAAAATAATTTTCAACAAATCACTAGCTGAAGGAAACTTTATTAATGACTGGAAAATAGCTTTTATTACGTCAGTTCATAAAAAAGGTAGTAAAAGTGATGTGTCTAACTATAGGCCCATTTCTAAATTGACCAACATTTCTAAGCTTTTTGAAAGTGTCGTAAAATATAAAGTTTTCTTTGCTGTAAAAAGTTGTTTGTGCTTAAGTCAACATGGTTTTATTCCAGGCCGTTCAACTGTCTCGAATTTGGCTATCTTTACAGAGGACTGTATTTCTGCTCTGCGTGTTGGTTCACAAGTAGATGCAATTTACACAGACTTCTCTAAAGCCTTTGATTAAGTATCTCATAAAATTCTATTAAGTAAACTTTGTCAAATAGGTTTTCACTCAGTTTTTCTTAAGTGGATTAAATCTTACTTAGCCAATAGAGTCTGTTACGTGGTTGTCGATAACCATAAATCTCAACCATATTTAGTAACATCTGGTGTACCGCAAGGTAGTATATTAGGACCATTGCTATTTATTCTATTTATTAATGACATTAGTAATTGTTTTATTACATCGAAATATCTTTTATATGCTGATGATCTCAAAATTTACTCAGCCATTAATAACTAAGTATGTTGATTTCGAAAACTTACAGTCTGATTTAAATAATTTGTATTTATGGTGTCAAAAAAACAAATTGCATTTCAACATTGAAAAATGTTTCCATATAACTTTTCATAAAACGAATAACATTATTGAATATAAGTATCATTTTGCTAGTACGCAATTAAAAAGAGTGAGTGAAATTACTGACTTGGGTGTCATTTTTGATGAAAAGTTCACTTTCGTCAGCCATTACAATTTCATTATTTCCAAATCCTACTCCATCTTAGCTTTTGTTAGAAGAAATAGGTCAGAATTTTCTGACCCATATACTTTAAAATTGCTTTATACATCGTTAGTTCGATCTAAATTAGAATATGCTGCCTTTATTTGGAGACCTTATTATGCTAACCATATTTATAAACTAGAATGTATCCAAAAAGTTTTTATCCGGTTTGCTTTGCGTTCCTTGAACTTTTGTGAACCAGTCCCTTCTTACAAATCAAGATGTTTGCTGTTAAATCTTAAGACCCTCGAAATAAGGAGGACGATTTTATCTTTATTATTTATCTATGATATCATAAATGGTTATATTGATAGTTCAATCCTGTTAGAATCCATTTCAATCAACATACCTGTAAGGAATCTACGTTATAACGAGCTGTTTCATGTTGGTTCGGCCAGAACAAATTATGCTGCAAATGCTCCTGTTACTAGAGCACTTGCTGAATTTAATTCAATATATAATGTCTATGGCTTAGACTTAAATTTTTCTAAAAATGTATTTAAGTCTATACTAAATTCTGTTTATACTTAATTATAATAATTATGTTTATTAAATTGTTATTCTAGTCTGTAAGAATTCTGTTCTATTAGACTGATATAAATAAATAAAAAAAAATAGTGATGCGAGTGTTTATGCAGCTCATGTAAAAAATATTTCCAATATTTTTGAATTATGTAATTCTAATGTAAGTACATTTAATAGTCCTTGGTGATTTTAACTTAGGTCATATTAATTGGCAATTCATGCCGAGTGAGAAATGTTTGTTACCATTTAATGCTAAACAGGATAGAGATTATGAAACCTTAGTGTGCGTCCACAGTGCGCGCTCAAAGCGGAGCCGAGCGCAAAGCTGATCAAAGCTGATCAATGCGAGAAGCAATGCGAGAAAACTGGCTGCATACAATTTCATACGAAATCGCGCATGGTGGCCACACTGAAAGCCGAGCCGAGCCGAGCCGAGCGCAAAGCGGATTGAATGCGAGAAAACAGTTTTGAAGTGTTTTTCAGCGCTGACTCGCATTGCAGATGTTGATGATGTTATATGTAATTGCTTTTTTCAAGTGAATTTGTGTTTTGTTCGTCGTTATTGTTTTTCATTATTCTTAATTAAAAAAATAAAATGGACTGTGACTTATTGATTAGTCAAATTTTTTCTCATCCTGCTCTATGGGACCAAAAAAATAAATGTTATCATAACAGAAATTTAGTAGAGAACTTATGGAGGTCAATTTCAACAGAAATGAATGTACCAAGTAGAGATTAACAATTAGTCGTTCACAAGGAGTTATGGGTATTTTTAGTAGAATTTAGTAGAAAATTTCAATTTCAACAGAAATGAATGTACAAGTAGAGAGTAACAATTAGTCGTTCACAAGGAGTTATGGGTATTTTTATGAAATTGGTCCATTTTTTATCAATATGTTGCGAAATTTTTTTGAGAATGTAGTCAAAAGTTTCGATGCTCATTCGGGTATATTCAAAAAATTTTTCTGGGTATTTCCTCAAATCTTCATATAAATGATGAAATTCACCAAAATCGTTCCTTTTTACGTTTATTGGATGCTTTCCAAATTGTCTTTCTTTTAAAAAATAATCCATGACAATCGGAGAAACAAAATACTCTTCATCAGACGAATCCATTGCTTTTTACTTCAATAAACACAAATGAATGAATGAAGTAAATACGAACAGCAAATACGAACATGAAAATACGAACGACAAGCAGAATTTCAGCGCCGATTCTCGCATTCACTGTGGCCACCCAAAATTCCGCTTCTCGCATGAAAAATCAGGACGCACACTTAGAAGCATTACTGTCAATGAACTTAAATCAAATTATTATGTTCTAAATTCGTTAGAACGCATTCTTGATTTGGTTTTTGTGGATAGCGATATAAATGCAATCTTAAAGGTTTCAGATATCCCAATGTTAAATAATAGTTTTCATCACCTAGCGCTTGAAATAAAACTAAATTTCTTAAATTATTCCAAGCTTAATTTCTGCAGTGTTCATAGAAAATCTGAGCATAACTTTGCAAAAGCTGACTTTTTTTCACTAAACTTATTTTTTTCTAACACAAATTGGGAAGAAATTATGGTCCCTAATGACTTAAAGAAAAGCTATGACTCTTTTATGGCAAAACTTGAAGAAGCTTACGAAAAATTTGTTCCATTGAAAAGGGTGATCCTAGGGAATAAGCCCATTTGGTTTAACAGGCGTTTACGTAAATTAAAAAACAGGCTTAGTAAACTGCGCAAGAGATATAGTGAAAACCGTCATTTTCGAGTCGAATATATATCTTGCAGAAATAGTTATGAAACGTTAAAAAAGTACTCTAGAAGCAATTTTTATTCTGGAAATTTCTTAATGCTAAAAAACACTCTTTTGGTTTTCCGTCCAACATGACTTACAATAATTATTCGTCAAGTGATGAAAAAGAAATCTGCGATATGTTTGCTTCTTACTTTCAGTCAAACTTCGTTGCTGATAATAAATTAACAGCAATTAGTGATATTTTCCTGAAACAACTAATATGGGTCATTTGAGCTTAGATATGAACGAAGTATTTCTTGAACTGGCTTCGTTAAAGAGCTCGTACAAGTCGTCCCCAGATAACACGCCACCAATACTATTGAAATATTGCTGCGAGAGTTTAGCAAAACCTCTAACGCTAATTTTTAATCTTTCGCTTTCCACAGGAAATTTTTTGGATACTTGGAAGGATTCTTATATTACTCCGATTCATAAATCAGGTTCGAAAAAAGAGTTTATTGATTACAGACCCATTTAAAAACTGAAGTTGATACCTAAGGTTTTCGAAGCGATTGTGAAGAAGAGGATATATTGGAATATTAAAAATAATATTTCCCAAGCTCAACATGGTTTTGTAAGTGGCAGGTCCACTATTTCCAACTTGGCTATATTAGCTAATTTTTGTTTAAAAGGCATTGAGCGTGGTAATCAAGTTGATGCTCTTTATACAGATTTTTCAAAAGCATTTGATAGGGTTTCACATAGTGTCCTGATAAATAAGCTTAACTGTATGGGCTTTCACTCTCAGATTCTAAGTTGGCTCAGAGATTATCTTTCTAATCGCAGACAATTTGTCAAGATTGGTTCAACAGTATCTAAGGAAATTTTTAACTATGCTGGAGTTCCACAAGGTAGTCACCTAGGACCTCTTCTCTTCATTATATTTATTAATGACCTCCCTAACAGAGTAAGATACTCTAATTGTATGTTATATGCGGATAATTTGAAAATATTTAGGCCTATTAGAACGTATATAGATTCAGTTCTATTACAAATGGACCTAGACAGTGTAGCACAGTGGTGTGAGGATAATTACTTGTATTTAAACATATCTAAGTGTAAGAGTATTAGTTTCACTAGATCATCTTCACCCGTAAGTCATGATTATAAAATTTTAGATTGTTCTCTTGATAAAGTGGATTGTCAGAAAGATTTAGGTGTAATGTTTGACACTAAGCTAAGCTTTAACTCACACTATGATTATATCATTTCTAAGGCTAATAAATTGCTAGGATTTTTGATACGGAATACAAAAGAATTTTCAGACCCTTACACATTGAAGTCAATTTATGCATCTTTAATTAGATCGATTCTGGAGTATGCTTCTCGTATATGGAGTCCTTCATGCGCAATTAGTATAAATCGAATTGAGGCTGTGCAAAGGAAATTTTCTAGATATGCATTAAGAAAGATGAATTGGAATCTAAATATTTTGCCCACTTACAAAAGTCGTTGGTTATTGATTGACCTCAAATCGCTTCAAGCAAGAAGAACATATTTAGTGTTATGCTAGCTGGAGATACGTTGTGCAATCATATTGACTGTCCGATGCTCCTTTCTCTTTTTCCAATATATGCTCCTTCAAGGCCATTAAGAGGAAGGCATTTTCTTTTTTGGATCCCACGTGCTTTCACGAATTACGGTTTATCTAATCCAATTACAAAGTCTTGCTCTGATTATAATAAATTTCATAATGATTTGGATTTATCATTAAGTAGAAATAGTTTTAAGTTACATTTACTTTCCTTACTTTGATCTTTTTATGATATGATGTTAATTTAATTCATTTGTTTTTATAAGCAATATTTAAGCTGTTATATATGTATATAGTTATTTTATTGTAATAATAACTCTATGTGTCCAATAGAGTTTAACTCGATAGACATTTGTAAGTAAATAAATAAATAAAAAGTGATCTAAAGAATTTTAAACCAATCTCTCTTATCTCCGTTTTCTTAAAATCTATCAATTTTATGATGAAAAATAGACTCACTAACTTTCTAGAAATTCGAAACATCCAACCTTTTGCTTATAGGAAAAATAAATCGGCATGTGCTTGGAGGATGGAGCTGCTTGTAGAAGTCCACGTAAGTGGGTAAAGTTCCTGATCGCCACTCACTTGGAAGTGGCCAGGAATGATTCTTTTGCAAGCAGTTCAAGCAGCTCACAAACTTCCGGCCTTTTTGGCCAAGTATCCTCTGGAGATCCCTTGGACACCCGTCCGGGGGTGAGCTAGTTGTGAGAAGGCGAGTCTCTCCTAGACTTAAAACTTGGAATGTGTGCGTAGGGCTTGGGTCCCACAACACATTATCATCATTTCCAATGAAAACCAAATCAGCCTCGGATAATAGCCCCCACTACGATGACGACCACTGCAAACGAAAAACGGACAATGATTTCGGATATGCACCTGGAATGTCCGAATAGCAAAATATGTACACATTGTTTGCAGCATAAGTTTAAGAGTGCGAGGCAATTTAAGGAGAAAGTGCGATATAAAAAAGTACAGTGATACGATCACCTGATCGTAATCCTTAGGGATTCAAACCTTTCTAAATATTTTTTTTTTCTTTGTATGAATTTTATTTCGAAGGGGTCGATATGTCTTATTACGTTTTATACTGCACACGTTTTTAAAAACTTCCACAGTTCAAAATCTTAAAGTTTTGGGAATTTCGAAAAAAAAACTCTTAAAATATTACAGAATTATATGCAATAAAAACCATAAATAATAGCCATTACATTGATGAAGAATTGCACTGCAAATTTTCCAAATATTAAGCTTTGCATGACATTTCATAGTTTTTCTATTGGGACTCTACACCAAATTGATCTTTCCCTTATGTTTTTAGTAACACCCGCATAGAATCATTTCATAAGAAGTCCCTTGCAGCCCTAATCGTTTTTTAACTGTGACACTGTTCATTAAAAAGCATACATACATACACAAATGTAAAATTTTAACAAATCATTTGCTTTCGCTTACTCTTCTTTATACATTCTTGTTGGTCAATATTGCCACAACAGAATTTTAGAATCACAATATTGACAATGTGTTTACTGTTGTGTTGTTCTTCAATTCATTGTCATAAGGTGTTGGTGTTCGTTTGTTGTCGTGCATGCGAAGAGCATAAGGGCATTATTCGTTTAATACAGCAAAAGCAATGGCAATACTCCATCAGTCAATTAAATTAGAGTCATAACAATGATTGCGCTTTCAGATGTCTTGTGCAGCCCTTTAATTTGGTTGCGGATTCGTTGTATGTCGAAAATTACGCCACCTAGTTTCTCGGTTCACGCCAATAAACGAAAGGTTGGCTACGATCCGTATCAAGGCAAAATTCTTCAACATAAGCCTAATTTGCGCGCACGCCCCGACGGAGGAAAAGGACGATGCTACCAAGGATGATTTCTACGCGAGCCTAGAGGACGTGTATGACCGTTGTCTGACCCACGATGTAAAAATAGTCCTCGGATTTTAACGCGAAGGTCGGAAGAGAAGGCATCTTTGGCGCTACAGTCGGTCAGTTCAGTCTCTACGAGACCACTTCAAACAACGGTCTGAGACTGATCGACTTCGCCGCGGCGCGAAACATGGTAGTTAGTAGCACCAGATTTCAACACCTTGACATTCACAAGCCCACCTGGCTATCCCCAGATCAAAAAACGAAAAACCAAATTGTTCATGTTGTGATCGACGGAAGGCACGCTTCAAGCGATCTAGAAGTGCGTACATTTCGGGGGGTCAACACTGACTCCGACCACTATCTTGTTGCAGCTAAGATCCGCATGCGGCTATGCAATGCGAAGAATGTACGCACGGGCATGCAACGAAAGCTGGACGTTGCCAAGCTACAATCACAACGGACTGCCGAGGCGTACTCCGCTCAACTCTCGGTTAAGTTGGTTTCCGACGCCCACAACCTCGAAACCAATGGTATGACCAGGAGTGTTGCGATGCGACTGCTGCAAAAAACGCCGCATACAAGAAGACGCTGCAGTCAGCCGCAACGCGAGCCGTGCGAGAAAACTACCGCGAAAAGAGGAAGGAAGAGAATCGCATTTTCAGACGTAAAAAAAGGGTGCAAGAAAAGCGTGAGCGTGAGGACCTTGAGGTGTACCAGGGCAAGAACGCTGCACGAAAATTCTATCAACAAGTTAAGCGTCTAACTCAAGGTTTCAAGCCCGGAGCATCAACTTGTAGAGACGAAAATGGAAATCTGGTTACAGATACACAGAGTGTACTGAGGTTATGGAGGCAGCATTTCTCCAACTTACTTACGGGCGATGATTCCACCAATTCCGCCCAGAGAGAATGCAGTAGGATACCACCAATCGATGATAACGTAGTAGAAGTACCATCACCTAGCCATGAAGAGGTTCGAGCTGCTATGCAGCGACTCAAAAACAACAAAGCAGCGGGTGCTGACGGCCTGCCAGCTGAGTTGCTTAAAGCTGGTGGCGATGAATTGATAAGGTGCATGCATCAACTCATCAGCAAAATATGGCTAGCGGAAAGCATGCCCGACGATTGGAATCTCAGCGTGCTTTGTCCTGTAATAAAGAAATGAGACCCGACAATCTGCGCCAATTACAGGGGTATCAGTCTTATTTCCATCGCATATAAGATCCTCTCGAGCGTATTGTGTGAAAGATTGAAGAAACGCTGATCGGATCCTATCGGTGTGGCTTTAGACCTGGTAAATCCACCATAGACCAGATTTTTACACTACGCCAAATCCTGGAGAAAACCCATGAGTATCAAATCGACACTCACCATCTCTTCGTCGATTATAAAGCTGCGTTCGATAGCCCAGTGCGGAATTGCCTATACGCAACAATGTCTGAATTCGGTTTACCTGCAAAGTTAATAAGGCTCTGCAGGATGACGTTGAGCAATACGTGTAGCTCCGTCATGGTAGGGAATGACCTCTCCGGAACTTTTAATACCGAGCGAGGTTTCAGACAAGGCGACCCGCTCTCGTGCGATCTCTTCAATTTCATTATGGAGGGGATCGTACGAAAAGCCGGTGTGCATCATAATAGCACCATTTTCTTCAAAGGTGTTCAGCTCCTTGCGTACGCTGATGATATTGATATTGTCGGTCGGAGTATGAGAGATGTTACTGCTGCTTTCACTGCTATTGAAAAGGAATCAGCCAAAGTGGGTTTGAAATACATGATGTCTACTAACAACAACAAGAGAGCACGGGATCTAGACTCTCATGTTACAGCGGGCAACTGTAAATTAGAAGTTGTCAAGGAATTCACTTACCTTGGCACTGCCGTAACCAGCAACAATGATGTCAGTCTGGAGATTAAGCGGAGAATAACAATTGCTAATAGGTGCTACTACGATATCAGTAAGCAATTACGTTGCAGAGCTCTCTCTCGATCGACAAAGCTAACACTCTACAAGACGCTCATTCTACCTGTGCTTCTTTATGGCGCTGAGGCATGGGTGGTTTCGACAACAGACGCAGCCGCTCTTGGGGTGTTCGAGAGGAAAATTCTCCGCAAAATCTTTGGTCCTGTTCGAGTTGGCGACGATTATCGCATTCGAATGAACCACGAGCTGTATGAGCTTTTCGCCGACATTGACATAGTTAAGCGTATAACAATACAGCGACTACGCTGGCTGGGTCATGTCCATCGTATGGATAAAGAAGCTCCAGCAAAAAAGGTATTCGAAGGGAAGGTCCCCGGTCAACGACGAAGAGGGAGACCATGCCTCCGGTGGATAGACCAAGCTGAGGAAGCCCTAACCGCGCTTGGCATTAATGATTGGAGAAGGCGCGCGCAAAACAGAGGCGCCTGGCGAGAGCTAATGAGGTCGGCCGTAACCAGAAAACGGGTTGTTATGGCCATCTAAGAAGATGGCTGTACTAAAAAGTAATAGTATAAAAGTTATAGTTTTAGCTCTTGATATAAATAATGCTTATAATTGTGTTGCAATTGCCAAATTTTACAAAATTTTATATGATCTCCAATTTCCGACCTATATTTTAAATTCGATTTATAAAATTCTATCTTACAGGTAGCTTAGACTAGGGCAAAAGGAGATTATTGTCAATGATGGTCTTCCTCAGGGTAGTTGTTTCTTTCATGGCTCATCTACTGAAATTTATTAGTTTGCTGATGACTTTCTCTTGGTGTATTATGACAAGACTTTTGAATATGCAAATTAAAATTTACAAAACAAATTAAATATCTTCTTAGATGAAAGTAAAAATTTAAATCTCACCTTCAATATTGAAAAAAGTAAATCTATTTACCTATCAAAAGGAAGTAGAAAAATGGTGTCAGATATACTTAATAATTCTATTATTCAGCAAGTAAATAATCTAACTTTTCTTGGAAGAACTATTACATCTAGTCTTTCTGTAAAATAGCAATACCAAAAGGTTATAAAAAATATAAATATGGGCGCTGGACTCTTAAAATCACTCACTACTATTAAAGATGGTCTTGCACCTCACATTGCCTTAAATTTATATAAAAGTTTTGTTAGATCTAAAATAGAATATGCTAGAACTTCAACTGCGCACGCTCTAAGTTATATAAATTCCAAAATTTGTACCCTTCAAAATGCTTTGCTTCGTAGATGGCTTGGTCTAACTCCTTCCACACCCATACATGTAATTTGTGCTCTAGCTGGTGAATCGCCAACACTTCAACGGGCAAAGCTTCTGACAGTAAAAGAACTGATAAAAATAAAATTGACCAACCCAAAATTTTTTCTTAAAATTTCTTCTAACAAAAAGATTAACTCAAGTTACAGCACAGTTTTTCATGAATTCAAGTCTTATATTAGCATTATAAACACTGACTTAAATTTTTCTTAACACACAAATATCCATTTCTCTCTTTGTCACTTGGCGGACATAAAAGAAAATTTCCCAGTAAACGTTTTAAGGACCATTTTTGCACAAAGCATTGCTAGTTTAAAAGACAAAAGTTTTACAATTTTTGCCACTGATGCCTCCTTATCAAATGAGAAAGCAGGTTGTGGGGTTTATAATTTCAGCCAAAATCAAAGTTTCTATTTTTGTATTAACCAAAAAATACCTTCGGTACTGGCTGAGCTGATAGCAATTCAAAAGGCAGTTCAGATTGCTATTGAGGATAATATTAGTAAATTGGTAATTTTCACAGATAGTCTGGGTTCATGTAATCTGTTAAAAAAATTATATTAATTATCCACTGATAATTACATTGTTGCATCTATACACAGATCTTAATTTTTGTCTAATATTGAAGAGGTACATTTTGTTTGGACTCCCAGTCATGTGGGAATTCCTATTAATGAAACTGCAGATAAAATTGCGAAAAATGCTATTGATGTGGTAGCATGTGTCTCGATTAATTTGACCCCTGCGGAGGCTCTTAAACTCATAAGTCAAAGAATTTGGGATGGCTGGAATAATGAGTACATAGCTTCATCACAAAATAAAGGAAAATGTTTTTTTCAATATTAACCCTTAAATATTAATGAAACCTTGGTATATTGGCATTAAATTAGAACTAAAAAAAAACAAAAACGATTAACAGATTAATGGCTGGGCATACATATGACAAACCTTATCTCTTGAAAATAAAGGCAACTGATAATATGAATTGTAGAGTGTGTCAAGCAGTGTTGCCACAAGGATTTTTAGGTTTACGACGCACAGAGGGGTATTTGTGCTCAAAATGCGGCCAAAATTAAGGTATAATTTTTTTTCACTAAGATCCGATAAGTTATTTTAACGTAATTTCGAATAATATAATTGGTTATTTATATTTTTACAGTAAGGTTGCTTCAATTTTCACTGGTTTTTATTACTTCGTGGTGATAAAATTAAAAAAATCAATTCAAGTACATTAAATTTATCTAATAATAAAAGAAAATCCTTTGATTTTTCCTTCTGAACACCACTCATAGGATAGCGGTGGGTCAGAAGTTAATAAAAGTCTATTCATTTCATCAATGTCGCAGGATATTCTTGAATATTTTCTTGCACAATCCTGCCTATACTAACGAAAATGTCAGCCGCTTTGGAAAACTGGCCTATTGACGCAATCGATCAACTCGCTGGTCCCTCCAAAGACTATCTCTTCTTTAAATGCGGACAAGAAAATCCCTTTTCACAAAATGTAGTAATCGCCCTAGGCGGCGATCGGTGCTTTTGTGTGGGCAATAATGACAGCGGCAGCACGAGCTGGTTTGCCTACTAGCAGTTCGGTAAGATGTAGTGGGTTCGCTGCTGCCACTATTGCCCCATCACCATACAAATTTAAAAACTCGTGCTGAAGGAGAGTGCTGCACTCTGAATGCTCAAAAAATTTTAAAGTTACTTAAGTGGACACGTTACCGAAAAGAAATTTACTTTTAACAAATATCAAAAATCTACAGAAATAAATGTGGGACTCCCTAATTCTCTCCACTACTGCTGCTGACCTCCGAGCATGATGGTCGCTCGGGCCCGACTTAACCCACCCTACCATGTGGACCATGGGGCAAATGGTTGTGGTCCACCCTAATCTGTGTTGGTTCTACATGGGACTACAGTGCTACGGTTTATGCTAACATTATATTCCTTTTTCCGTTTTAAATAAAAAGAAAATAAATTTTAATTTTTAAGGCATATTGTAATTTTTGTTTTTATTTATAGTTTTCAATTTATAATTATTCGTTTGGTTAATTCCAATTCAAATATAATTTCATTTTATTAAATTTGAGTGAATCTTAAGTCTAACTGACAATCAAATCCAGCTGAATCTTAAATTAATTTAATCTCAAATTTTTATAATTTTTGTAAATAAAAATTATTTAAAATTTTTATTTAACTTAAGTTTTGATTAGAATGCCTTGAAAATATTTTTAAATTTTTACATATTTTATTTGTGTGATTAGAGAATAGACGTTAATTAATTTTTATTAATAATAACAATCTTACTTCCTATAATTTGATAATAAAATAAAAAGAATAAATGAGTCCTTATAGCTCACGGTTTTCGGATTGAATATTTATCCATTTTGTGGTTTTGTTTGGAGAGTTTATAGTTGTGGTCATTGCTGGTAAAGTCATGTAAAGCTGGTAGATTTATAGTTGTCGTTGCTGATGTGGTATTTAATTTTATAGTTTTTAGGTTTGATGAATGTGAAGTTGTATTTTGTTTTGGTTTTGTCACCATGTTATTTTTCAATGTATATATTTATTGTTGTTGTTATTGATGACTTTTATAATTAATTTTGTAACTTTTTATTTTTGTTTTCAGTTGTTACACTAGCACTGGAATTTTTTTTGTTATTCTTTCTTTGCTTTGTTTTTATGTCAAAAATGTCAATAAAATAGTATGTACTTCTGTTTCAGTCTTTCCGATTTTAGGTTTCTTTGTTTTCTCTTTGTATGTAATTGACACTTTTAGTTAATTTAAATTTTTTTTAAATTTTCAGAGAACGCACGCCATTTTTTTATTATTTCACAATATTTTCTCATGTGGCAGCGACCACAGCCAAAGAATTATTTATGAAAGAACTACGCTCCCAGAAATGTCGATAATCGGTTCGCTTCACTAATTTTCTGACAATAAAATTACAGTCTTAGTATGAGGGGAAATGTGATTTTGGCTTATGCTGCGCATTGAGGTTTTTAGCAACGAAGCTGAAATTCCCTTTGATCTGATCTGCTTCCAGGCAACCAGCAAATCCAACAACAAGATTTTTATTTTGACTTCTTCAAACTTGCAAATGTGCAGCTGTTGTCGCGTAAATTTTGTTGTTGGTTTTTCTTCCGAAAAATTCTGTCGAAAAAATCCAAAAAAAATGCGTGTATTTATTGTTGCTTTTTTGTAGTTTACAACTGATACCGTTATTTGGAATTTTGTTGGTATTTTTTCGGCAGAAAATTTGAAGTTGAAAATTTCAAAAATAATATTTATGGTTTTTTGCTTGTGTATGTGGTCAAATTATGCTATTTTTTGCAACCAGGATTTTTCCTTCGGGGCTATAAATATATAGAAATTATGATCTTATATTTTTCAATTTTCTTGTTTTACTTGAAACAAATCATTAGATGAAACAAGTTAATACTAAATAAGTTCAATAAGAATAGCTTAATTACTAGACCTGATCCTGCATTTAAAAAAACACGAAAATCAAATTTTCAAAGATAAAAAATGGAGATTTCTTTAAAGTTAACACGGAAACTAAATCAATGTGCCAAAATACACTACTGCTATCGCCGTGTTATTTTAATTTGGGCTTAAGCCTTTCCGAATCCAGAAATATTCATATAAGGGGCTTATCACCCTTGATCAAGTACGTAAATTTTTCGGCTCAAACTAAAAAATAATAATGATATTCATGTTGTTTTATTTGCTGAGCGTCTGCTTCAAACAAAATTTCATTTGTCTTACGGATTGAATTGAAATTATTTTACAAAACTCAAAATATTTCTATAATTTCTATATTTTTCAAAATGATCATGGAAATAACAATAAAGGTTATACTAAATTGTCACATTAAAATTTGACAGCAAAATGTGGCTTCGTAGCTGTCAAAATCCAGTGCAAAATGTAAACAACAGAAATTGAGTTGAAGAATTTTTACAGTTACGAAGCCAAATAACTTTTTTATGAATTTAAGAAAATAAATAAATTAGAAAATACAAAATGGTCTGAATTTAACATTGTGAATTTGTTCGGTTCGTTGCAAAAGCCGAACAAAATCAGAAATAAAATTCAATCGGATTTTGGTTCGTAATTCTCATTGGTTCCAGCTATCATTCGACTCGCCAAAATTTAATACAGGGAAAAAGCTCAAAGTCTCGTTCTTTTCTATCTACTTCTTTGTTAAAAGGCTAATTAGAATTGTACAAAAGTGTTCTAAAATTTTCCGTTCTAATGTGGCACATTAGACATGTTCAAAAAAAAGTCATGTTCTACTAGAATATTTCAAGAACACTCGATTTTTGAAAATTTATTCATATTCGAGTATTTCCACATTTAAAAAAATAAAAAAAATAATCCTATTAGCTGTTACCAGAGCTGCAAAATTTTTATTTTTTGGAATTTGGCCAAAAAAAATGATTATTTTCTTATTTATAATATTTTTTTTTTGAATATTTTTTCGAATTTCCTTATGTACACATAAGGAAGTATCGAAAAACAATTTACCGTTATATTTTAAGCCTATATATAAGGAAAAAAACTGAGGTCTCTCCGCGAGTAGAGCTTTGATGTTTCTTGTGTCACAGCTCAAATCCTTTGTTGTTTTCATTGAATTCACATTAATACACTATAATTTGAAATTGTCAATGGCACTACATGAATCTCCATTAAAAAAATAAATGAGAAAAAATTTTTATTTTCATTTTTGGTCCAAAAATCATAAAAATGAAATTATTTTTTTATTTTAAAGTTTGAAATAATACATTCCATCGTTATTTAAAATTCTTTTTTCATCTAAATAATAGATATTGTATTATTTATTCAGTCATAACAGTTTATTTTAATGACAAAAACCAAAACAAAAAAAAAATTAAGTTTAAAACTAATTATTTGTAATTAAATAATTGGTGAATAATTGTAGCCATGAAGCACGTTCGATTTTGTTACTTAATTTTTAATTCACAAATTATTTAATTACAGACCAAATCCATCTCAAACCATGCACGCGTATTATTTCATGTTACGGAATTGGTTGGCGATTAAATATGTTGTTTTTTAAAGGATATAAGGGGATCCATATTTCCTCGATTTGATTAAAAAAATTTTTTTATGAAGTTTTGGCCATTTTAAGTTATACCCATTTTAGGCTGAAAATTGTTTAAAAAAAGCGGCATTTCCATCCAAATTAAAATAATTAACTTTTGTCTTTTGATTCTTATAGAACTTCTTAATCTCTGTTAGAATCTTTAAAAAAATTTAAAATATTTAAAAATTAGCAGAGTTATAGCGATTTTTATGAGAAAAAACAAAGCTAATTTTCTGAAAAACCCTACCTTTTTTTGCGCTTGATTGAGTTGTTATTAAATCTAAGGATGAGCAACTAGTACTTAGAGAACTGAACTGTTTTCATAACAAACTTAATTTCACTTCAGAAAGAAACTTCTTGAATTTGACTGTTTACAACAACAACAATAAAATTAGCACTAATTGGTATGCCAAAGACATAGCTTTAGGTAGAATTATAAATTATCTTTCAAGCCATCCTCCACAACAAAAATACAATACAGATAAAAACCTTTTAAGAAATGCACTTAATCTAAGTGAAACTAATTTCCATATAGACAATATTCAAAAAATAAAAACAATTCTACAAAGAAATAACTATCCCACCAACATAATTAAAAAAATGATAAAACAAGTAAAAACAGAGATAATAATGAAAAATAGCAAAAACTCAGAACCAGCAATAAATGGAGTGGAAAAAATATATTGTTCTCTACCATATATCCTTTCTCTAACCAACAGGGAAACCATTAAAAATATATTTGATAAAAACATAAACGCAGCTTACAAAACAAATAGAACAACTAAGTCTCTTTTTTCAAAACATAGAATTGAAACGAAACTAACAAAAATTTTAACGTTGTTTATAAAATAGAATGCACGGGTAATAATAATGATAAATGTAATAAAATATACATTGGACAAACAAAGCGATATCTAAACATAAGAAATCAATAGAGCAAAATAAATTGATTACTGCTTTGGCTCAGCATATTAACGAGACAAAACATATTGCTAATTTTGACTCAGTTAAAATATTAGAAAGAGAAAACAAAATAAATAAAAGACTTATGCTGGAGAGCCTTCACATAAAGCAACTGCAAAACAAAGCAATAAACAAAAAATAAGACTCGGAAAATGTTAGCTCCCTTTACAACTTAATTTGGGTGGGAAAAAAGCCTTAGAAGATTAAGCTGTGTAATATAAGTGTTTTTAATTTTTTAGATTTTACATAATTTTAAGTAAGTGTTTTTCTTAAAGTGAATTTTAAGACTATTTATTAAGTAATGTATCTGTTTTTCTTTATTGTTTCTTATTTATTGTGTTTTTAACATTATTGATTTTTCTATTTTGACAAAACAGTGCCCAGAAGAGGTCGCGAAATCAGCGACGAAACGTCGGCAATATAATTCTATATTGAGTTCACTCAAGAACGCTGTTTAACACGGTCATACGGTGCAACAGAGATCAATTGTGTGTGAATATAAGCTTACATCAAAAACTATCAATCAAAAATAAAAAATAAAAAAAAAAAAAAAAAAAAAATTTTTGTGAAATAAAACTACGGAACAATTTATCTGTTAAATAATTATTCAATTAAAAATTTCTAAACTTATTAATCCAAGTGCCATATAACCAAAAACACGTGAGTGTTCTCTTCTCACCAATATGAAAGAGCCGGAGCCCCCCGACGCTTCAGCGGCAAGAAATAACCTCAACCTACCCATGCTTCGATTTGACAAAACTAAACATTTAAAAAACATCTCTCCAGGGCCAAAATACCTTATTATGAGTAGAATCAATAGTAATGATACGCTCTCAAATGTGTCTCCCTTTCTCATAAAAAAAGCTATTGACAGCGCATGCTCAGGAGAAGTAGAGTCGTGTAAGAAACTGCGAAACGGCACTATACTCATTAAAACTAAAACTTTGTCTCAAGCGAACCAACTTGCAAAACTCGTTGCTATTACTTCTACAATCCAACTGGAAATAACCGAGCATAATTCTTTGAACTACACTAAAGGAGTAATTTATTCTAACGATCTCCGTGGCATTCCTGAAGAAGACATTTTGAACGAGATAAAATACCAAAACGTCATTGAAGTCAAGAAGATTATGAGAAAAGAGAAGGAACAGTTACTTGAATCTGGCTTAGTCATCATTACTTTTTCTCTCCCTACACTACCGACGGAAGTATTTATCGGCTACGAAAAAGTTTCTACACGCCCTTTCATTCCACAACCCCTTAGGTGTAACAATTGTTTCCGATTTGGACATCTAGCAGCTTACTGTAAAAATGATAGACTATGTTACAACTGCGGCATTTCTTACCATGCAAATAGAGAACTCAACGAAAAATGCAACAACCAAGAATCATGCATTAATTGCAAAGAAAATAATGCCGAAAACTGTAAACACAACGCCTATAGCAAAATTTGCCCTGTATTTGTCAAAAATAAGGAGATTCAGGCAATAAAAACTCTGCAAAAAGTTGACAACAAATCAGCTCACAAAATCTACAATGACAGACATCATATGCAGCACACATACGCAGCAATTGCTCGCTCCACAAATCATAGAATTCCCATAAACACAACAAAAACAAACACAACAACAACAATAGCAGAGACACCAGCAGCATCAAAATCAGCAAACCATCCTAATCAACTCTCTCCCAATAGCCAAACCACAGACCAGAATAACACGAACATTGTAACCAGCTCCCCATTGAGTAGCGACCCGCTGCCCCTGCCGGATCGTACCTTGGACATAACAAATATCACGGACACAAAAATTCGTATTTTTCCCCGAGATATGTCTAATCGTTTGAAAACCCAACTAAAAGCTAAAAGCAGAAACAAACCTCCAACCAATCAATTAACACTTAATAATAAGACCAATTATGAACCCGAAGAAGAGAGCGCCATGGTTCTAGATACTTAAACACGATCTCATACAGTGTATTATTGTATTAACATAAAATTTATTAAACTATTTTTATACCAAATATTAGCTCAGCATTCCGTCAAAATTAGCATACTTACGATAAAGTCTTAATAATGTCAGTAAATATTTTGCAGTGGAACATAAATGGATACACTAATAACTACAATAACTTACTCATCCTTATCAAAAAATTTTCCCCGAATTTAATATCCTTACAAGAAACTCATCAACACTCCTTTACTAATATCCCTGTTGATGAATCAACATAACATATAATAATAAATTCAATTTTATTAAACATTTATGTTAATTTTTTACATTGCTATTGTTCTTTCATTATTTTGTTTAATAGTGTATTGTATGATACAATTGTAATAGTATTTTGTTGCACAGTGTTTTGTATTGCACATTATTTTGCTAAGCAGACACATATTTAAATTTAATTATTAAGTACTGCTTACCTAGCATTTATTTAAGTTCAATAATTTGCTACTGCTTGCTTAGCATGTGCTGAGTAAGCGATTATTTAAGTAGAGTATTTTGTTGGTAAGGTAAATCACTGGCTTAGCAATTTAGTGTATATAATAATTGTATAAAAGGCCAAGTAAAATCAATTAAAACATTCATTATCATTTTACCCAAAAATATAGTGTTTCATTGCAGCTAAACTTGCCCCCACCAGTGGTAAGCAGTTTTGTTTGCTGAAGAATAAAATAAGTATTAAGGCTTCCCCCCACAAGCGGTAAGGGGTCTTAAAACATTTTATTTCATGGTCCTTCGAACCGGATGTCAGGTGTGGTATTAAGGATTTTTTTTTGTTTGTGACAAGTGTTCCGTCGCTTTAAGAACGGAATAGTGAAAATTTGTGAGTGATAAGTGTCCCGTCGCTTTAAGAACGGTACAGTGAAAAAAAAAAAAAAACATCTTTAATTCGATATAATCCTGCAACTCAACCCAGCAGCTGACTTACGGCATCCTGCAAATCTACCCAGCAGTAAAATACAGTCCATCAATCGACAAGCCTGAAAACTTTAGCCAACGGTCTAGCCCAATTTACTACACATTGGTATCTCGAATCCTGCGGCATCTTTCAGCAAACGACAAGCCTGAAAACTTTTGTCAACGGTCTAGTCCAATTTTCCTACATATTGGAATCTCGAATCCTGCGACATCTTTCAGGTCAGTCAGCGCAGTTTATCCAGCGCCCAACACAGTACACGGGTTAATCGTAAACCGAGCATCAGGAGCATACAGCCTCCACTCAAACAGCAGCATTATAGCCTGCGCCCAGGAGCAAACAGCCTCCGTTCAAGCGACAGCACTACAGCCTGCGCCCAGGAGCATACAGCCTCCAATAAGCCAGTAGCATAGCCTGCGCTCTGGAGCACACAGCCTCCACTCAACCAGCAGCATTATAGCTGCGCCCAGGAGCAAACAGCCTCCGTTCAAGCGACAGCACTACAGCCTGCATACAGCCTCCGCCCAACCAGCAGCATTATAGCCTGCGCCCAGGAGCAAACAGCCTCCATCTAATTTGCAGCACTACAGCCTGCGCCCAGGAGCATACAGCCTCCAATAAACCAGCAGCATAGCCTGCGCCCAGGAGCACACAGCCTCCAATAAACCAGCAGCATAGCCTGCGCCCAGGAGCACACAGCCTCCAACTAAATTGCACCAGCAGCACCACAGCCTGCGCCCAGGAGCAAACAGTCTCCATCTAATTTGCAGCACGACAGCCTGCGCCCAGGAGCATACAGCATCCAATAAACCAGCAGCATAGCCTGCGCCCAGGAGCACACAGCCTCCAACTAAATTGCACCAGCAGCACCACAGCCTGCGCCCAGGAGCAAACAGTCTCCATCTAATTTGCAGCACGACAGCCTGCGCCCAGGAGCATACAGCCTCCAATAAACCAGCAGCATAGCCTGCGCCCAGGAGCACACAGCCTCCAACTAAATTGCACCAGCATTAACACAGCCTGTTGAATTCGAGTCTACGCATCAACAAACACTATGGTGGCCCAAGCTCAATTTGAGGAGCTGACCAACAACCAGCTCAAACTGTCTGAACAGCTGCAGAAGATGTGGTCGAATTTTAAAGAAACTCCAGCTGAGAGGAACACAATAACCTATTTCTCAAAAAGAATTGAGGAACTAGAGAAGG
Source organism: Tricholauxania praeusta (assembly GCA_949775025.1). NCBI lineage: Eukaryota > Metazoa > Arthropoda > Insecta > Diptera > Lauxaniidae > Tricholauxania > Tricholauxania praeusta. The sequence goes on from OX459030.1 coordinate 79,497,227, forward strand.
TATGGTCTGAGTTTTGGTCCAACAATGAAGCAATTGAAGAGCATCGAGGGGATTACCCCACGCATGACTATTTCAACAAAAATTTCTTCATTCAAGTAGAGCAAAAATATTATGACCTATTAAAGAATTACACGGACAAACTGGACATTCTAAAAAAGGATAATGCAGGGCGATCACCCCAGGATCCAGTACAGCAACCTGCTCTGCAACTGCATAAAGGAGACGACAATCTGGTGCGAGTGGTCACCGTTAAAACCACCAAGGGTATAATCAAACGGTCCATCCAAAAAATATGTCTACTACCTCATGAGGACAACTTAGCCAAAGGGGACCCTGATCAAGTTCGTAAGAAACAATCAACTGCCTCAAAGGTTATCTCCACAGCCCTTACAATCTTACTACTGTTCGTGTTTATGCCAGCCACGCTATCGAAACATACCATTGAGTATCCAGAAGCAGGATTATTTATTGAAAGGCTAGGAGTGGCAAAGATTCAGCGCGGAATTCTTCGTACATCCACCCTATTTCCGATGGAAGCTATTATAAGAGACGAGTCCAATATCAACAACACAGTAACTGAAATGAAAAATTTGTGTAGCAGAGCAAAGACTTTTGGAGGCGCAGAAGTTCAGTGCGACGAACTAGTCACACATATGAAATACGAAGTACGCAATTTACAGACAATATTCAACAAGCTGAAGGTGGTTACTACTCATAAACGACAAAAAAGAGGCTTGGTTGGAACAATACTCACATCTCTATTCGGAGTAAACGATGAAGTATACCACGACATTGAATCTCTAGATCAGAACCAGAAGGAGTTAATCAAGGTAACAAAATCAAATGCAAGGCTCATGTTATCCACTTTAGCGACAGTCAACAATACCGAAGAAAGAATTACAAACCGAATAAATCTTTTTACCAAGAAACTGAATGATGGTTTAAAGGCAATCAATCAGATGCAAGGATATCACGAGCTTTCTGAAAACAACAAAATTAACGTACATTTATTGAATTCATACCTTGTAGCATCCAGCTACATAAGAGAAGTGGAAACAAAATACAATAGACTATTGAACGCTTACTTGAAGCGCAGTCATCTCTACGAATTTTTAACCCACGAAGAAATTAACAACATTACAGAGAATTGCAACGCAAAAATTGGGCCAGAGTTACACGTACTTCCGGATCCACTTGATCGGTTGGAATTTGTTGAAGATTCTACAAACATAATCATTTATGGATATTTCACCATCAGCGACACTGAAACGTATGAAGTAATCAAAGGCAATACAGTACCGAAAGATCTGGGGAATAATACATACCAGGAGATCTTGGCGTTTACATCAATCTACGGTGTCAATTATGATAAAAACCGATACTTTGAAACAACAATTACTGATATAAATCAAGCACCCAAGCTTGATGCATCAACATTTTTAATGCATCCAGCAATCTTTTATAATCTAGACCAAAGCCGCAATTGCATTATGCAGCAACTGTATAGAAAAATCACTTACGAGGAATGCGCCACACGGAAGTTTCAAGTACACAATACTATTTGGAAGGAATTGTGGACCCACAACGCCTGGATCTTTATCTCACCAACTTTGTCAACTGTGTTCGTTATATGCCATATGGGGAGAGAAGAAGTAGTCCTGAACGGTACCGGCATTCTTCATATCACTCCAGATTGCATAATCCGATCTAAAACTATTCAGCTTGAAGGGAAACTAATGAAAGAAATTCAAACAGTAACACATTATGTTAAGCCTGTACTCATGAAGAATTCCACAATTAATTCCTACAGAATACCTCACATTTTCAATGAAACAATGTTACCATTAAGCCATGATTTTGCAAGAGTATTAAGCGATAACAACAAGGATGCTGTCAACAATCTTGAAGAGTTATCAGAAGTGAATTGGAAAACCATAATACCACACAAATATTGGACAGCTTGGGGTGTCGGTGTCTTAGGGTTGCTGACATTCATAACCATTACGATCTTCTGTTGTCGATATCTTGGTCGCCCCAGATCTCCAGCCAACCATCCGGTTGAATCATCAGCTGTCGCCTCACAGGCAGTCGAAAAAATAAGCGATTTCAATGTAACCTGGGGTTAACTGTTTCTCCGTCTGAGGCGCCAAAATGTTGATGAATCAACATAACATATAATAATAAATTCAATTTTATTAAACATTTATGTTAATTTTTTACATTGCTATTGTTCTTTCATTATTTTGTTTAATAGTGTATTGTATGATACAATTGTAATAGTATTTTGTTGCACAGTGTTTTGTATTGCACATTATTTTGCTAAGCAGACACATATTTAAATTTAATTATTAAGTACTGCTTACCTAGCATTTATTTAAGTTCAATAATTTGCTACTGCTTGCTTAGCATGTGCTGAGTAAGCGATTATTTAAGTAGAGTATTTTGTTGGTAAGGTAAATCACTGGCTTAGCAATTTAGTGTATATAATAATTGTATAAAAGGCCAAGTAAAATCAATTAAAACATTCATTATCATTTTACCCAAAAATATAGTGTTTCATTGCAGCTAAACTTGCCCCCACCAGTGGTAAGCAGTTTTGTTTGCTGAAGAATAAAATAAGTATTAAGGCTTCCCCCCACAAGCGGTAAGGGGTCTTAAAACATTTTATTTCATGGTCCTTCGAACCGGATGTCAGGTGTGGTATTAAGGATTTTTTTTTGTTTGTGACAAGTGTTCCGTCGCTTTAAGAACGGAATAGTGAAAATTTGTGAGTGATAAGTGTCCCGTCGCTTTAAGAACGGTACAGTGAAAAAAAAAAAAAAAACATCTTTAATTCGATATAATCCTGCAACTCAACCCAGCAGCTGACTTACGGCATCCTGCAAATCTACCCAGCAGTAAAATACAGTCCATCAATCGACAAGCCTGAAAACTTTAGCCAACGGTCTAGCCCAATTTACTACACATTGGTATCTCGAATCCTGCGGCATCTTTCAGCAAACGACAAGCCTGAAAACTTTTGTCAACGGTCTAGTCCAATTTTCCTACATATTGGAATCTCGAATCCTGCGACATCTTTCAGGTCAGTCAGCGCAGTTTATCCAGCGCCCAACACAGTACACGGGTTAATCGTAAACCGAGCATCAGGAGCATACAGCCTCCACTCAAACAGCAGCATTATAGCCTGCGCCCAGGAGCAAACAGCCTCCGTTCAAGCGACAGCACTACAGCCTGCGCCCAGGAGCATACAGCCTCCAATAAGCCAGTAGCATAGCCTGCGCTCTGGAGCACACAGCCTCCACTCAACCAGCAGCATTATAGCTGCGCCCAGGAGCAAACAGCCTCCGTTCAAGCGACAGCACTACAGCCTGCGCCCAGGAGCATACAGCCTCCAATAAGCCAGTAGCATAGCCTGCGCTCTGGAGCACACAGCCTCCACTCAACCAGCAGCATTATAGCTGCGCCCAGGAGCAAACAGCCTCCGTTCAAGCGACAGCACTACAGCCTGCATACAGCCTCCGCCCAACCAGCAGCATTATAGCCTGCGCCCAGGAGCAAACAGCCTCCATCTAATTTGCAGCACTACAGCCTGCGCCCAGGAGCATACAGCCTCCAATAAACCAGCAGCATAGCCTGCGCCCAGGAGCACACAGCCTCCAATAAACCAGCAGCATAGCCTGCGCCCAGGAGCACACAGCCTCCAACTAAATTGCACCAGCAGCACCACAGCCTGCGCCCAGGAGCAAACAGTCTCCATCTAATTTGCAGCACGACAGCCTGCGCCCAGGAGCATACAGCATCCAATAAACCAGCAGCATAGCCTGCGCCCAGGAGCACACAGCCTCCAACTAAATTGCACCAGCAGCACCACAGCCTGCGCCCAGGAGCAAACAGTCTCCATCTAATTTGCAGCACGACAGCCTGCGCCCAGGAGCATACAGCCTCCAATAAACCAGCAGCATAGCCTGCGCCCAGGAGCACACAGCCTCCAACTAAATTGCACCAGCATTAACACAGCCTGTTGAATTCGAGTCTACGCATCAACAAACACTATGGTGGCCCAAGCTCAATTTGAGGAGCTGACCAACAACCAGCTCAAACTGTCTGAACAGCTGCAGAAGATGTGGTCGAATTTTAAAGAAACTCCAGCTGAGAGGAACACAATAACCTATTTCTCAAAAAGAATTGAGGAACTAGAGAAGGTATGGTCTGAGTTTTGGTCCAACAATGAAGCAATTGAAGAGCATCGAGGGGATTACCCCACGCATGACTATTTCAACAAAAATTTCTTCATTCAAGTAGAGCAAAAATATTATGACCTATTAAAGAATTACACGGACAAACTGGACATTCTAAAAAAGGATAATGCAGGGCGATCACCCCAGGATCCAGTACAGCAACCTGCTCTGCAACTGCATAAAGGAGACGACAATCTGGTGCGAGTGGTCACCGTTAAAACCACCAAGGGTATAATCAAACGGTCCATCCAAAAAATATGTCTACTACCTCATGAGGACAACTTAGCCAAAGGGGACCCTGATCAAGTTCGTAAGAAACAATCAACTGCCTCAAAGGTTATCTCCACAGCCCTTACAATCTTACTACTGTTCGTGTTTATGCCAGCCACGCTATCGAAACATACCATTGAGTATCCAGAAGCAGGATTATTTATTGAAAGGCTAGGAGTGGCAAAGATTCAGCGCGGAATTCTTCGTACATCCACCCTATTTCCGATGGAAGCTATTATAAGAGACGAGTCCAATATCAACAACACAGTAACTGAAATGAAAAATTTGTGTAGCAGAGCAAAGACTTTTGGAGGCGCAGAAGTTCAGTGCGACGAACTAGTCACACATATGAAATACGAAGTACGCAATTTACAGACAATATTCAACAAGCTGAAGGTGGTTACTACTCATAAACGACAAAAAAGAGGCTTGGTTGGAACAATACTCACATCTCTATTCGGAGTAAACGATGAAGTATACCACGACATTGAATCTCTAGATCAGAACCAGAAGGAGTTAATCAAGGTAACAAAATCAAATGCAAGGCTCATGTTATCCACTTTAGCGACAGTCAACAATACCGAAGAAAGAATTACAAACCGAATAAATCTTTTTACCAAGAAACTGAATGATGGTTTAAAGGCAATCAATCAGATGCAAGGATATCACGAGCTTTCTGAAAACAACAAAATTAACGTACATTTATTGAATTCATACCTTGTAGCATCCAGCTACATAAGAGAAGTGGAAACAAAATACAATAGACTATTGAACGCTTACTTGAAGCGCAGTCATCTCTACGAATTTTTAACCCACGAAGAAATTAACAACATTACAGAGAATTGCAACGCAAAAATTGGGCCAGAGTTACACGTACTTCCGGATCCACTTGATCGGTTGGAATTTGTTGAAGATTCTACAAACATAATCATTTATGGATATTTCACCATCAGCGACACTGAAACGTATGAAGTAATCAAAGGCAATACAGTACCGAAAGATCTGGGGAATAATACATACCAGGAGATCTTGGCGTTTACATCAATCTACGGTGTCAATTATGATAAAAACCGATACTTTGAAACAACAATTACTGATATAAATCAAGCACCCAAGCTTGATGCATCAACATTTTTAATGCATCCAGCAATCTTTTATAATCTAGACCAAAGCCGCAATTGCATTATGCAGCAACTGTATAGAAAAATCACTTACGAGGAATGCGCCACACGGAAGTTTCAAGTACACAATACTATTTGGAAGGAATTGTGGACCCACAACGCCTGGATCTTTATCTCACCAACTTTGTCAACTGTGTTCGTTATATGCCATATGGGGAGAGAAGAAGTAGTCCTGAACGGTACCGGCATTCTTCATATCACTCCAGATTGCATAATCCGATCTAAAACTATTCAGCTTGAAGGGAAACTAATGAAAGAAATTCAAACAGTAACACATTATGTTAAGCCTGTACTCATGAAGAATTCCACAATTAATTCCTACAGAATACCTCACATTTTCAATGAAACAATGTTACCATTAAGCCATGATTTTGCAAGAGTATTAAGCGATAACAACAAGGATGCTGTCAACAATCTTGAAGAGTTATCAGAAGTGAATTGGAAAACCATAATACCACACAAATATTGGACAGCTTGGGGTGTCGGTGTCTTAGGGTTGCTGACATTCATAACCATTACGATCTTCTGTTGTCGATATCTTGGTCGCCCCAGATCTCCAGCCAACCATCCGGTTGAATCATCAGCTGTCGCCTCACAGGCAGTCGAAAAAATAAGCGATTTCAATGTAACCTGGGGTTAACTGTTTCTCCGTCTGAGGCGCCAAAATGTTGATGAATCAACATAACATATAATAATAAATTCAATTTTATTAAACATTTATGTTAATTTTTTACATTGCTATTGTTCTTTCATTATTTTGTTTAATAGTGTATTGTATGATACAATTGTAATAGTATTTTGTTGCACAGTGTTTTGTATTGCACATTATTTTGCTAAGCAGACACATATTTAAATTTAATTATTAAGTACTGCTTACCTAGCATTTATTTAAGTTCAATAATTTGCTACTGCTTGCTTAGCATGTGCTGAGTAAGCGATTATTTAAGTAGAGTATTTTGTTGGTAAGGTAAATCACTGGCTTAGCAATTTAGTGTATATAATAATTGTATAAAAGGCCAAGTAAAATCAATTAAAACATTCATTATCATTTTACCCAAAAATATAGTGTTTCATTGCAGCTAAACTTGCCCCCACCAGTGGTAAGCAGTTTTGTTTGCTGAAGAATAAAATAAGTATTAAGGCTTCCCCCCACAAGCGGTAAGGGGTCTTAAAACATTTTATTTCAATCCCGATCCCCATTAACTTTAACCTATACTATTGCAACACCTCCCAAAATTCCTACGGGGGAGTTGCACTTCTTGTTCACAACTCTATCCAACATAAAAAAATTTCTCTCTCATCAGAATTTGACACCATTGCAGTTGAAATAATCTCCAAATTTAAGTTTACCATTCTCTCAACGTACATACCGCCAAACAAATCTTTTAACTTACACACTCTTGAAAACTCTTTTAGTTCCACTCTTTATCCATGCATTATCACCGGCGACTTTAACGGCTGGCACCAAAAATGGGGATCACCAACAAACAACAGGAGAGGAATTATTGTCTCTAAATTCATCGATCAGTCTCACCTCATCTTACTAAATAATGGATCTCCCACTCATTATAGTACTCGACACACTCTTACACATTTAGATCTCACTTTTTGCTCTCCCACCTTAGCTATACAAGCAAACTGGAAGGTTGAAGAAAACTTACATGGAAGCGACCACTTTCCAATAACAACTACTCTTTTTCATAAACAAATCAGCTACTCTCTAATTTGTAGACCACGATTTAAACTACAACATGCTAACTGGCCCCTGTTCCAAAAACAGTTGGACACTTTTCACTCACTAAGGCCAATAAGTAACAACTTAAACAAAGAGGCAGCAAACATCCATCGCATTATACTCCAAAGCTCAAACATTTCAATACCACAGTCCTACTTTTTAAAACAAGGTCAAAATGTCCCATGGTGGAACGATAATTTGGGAAAACTAAAAAATATAAAAAACAATTATTGGAATACTCTAAGGCGACATATCTCAACAGAAAATATCCTGAACTTCAAACGGGCAAGAGCAAAACTCAAACGCGAGGTAAAAATATCTAAACAAAAATCCTTAATGAATTTCACTGGTGACATAAACCCCTCCACTCCTACATCAAAAATATGGCGTAATATACGAAAACTCTGCGGTATAAACACATTTCAAAAAATTCACTGCATTAGTTGTCCAATATCGGTAAACACACAAATTACAGATAACTTTCTTATTGCAGAAAGCTTCGCAAAAAAGTTGTCCAGTGAAGCATCAGACGACAAATTTCCCATACCTTTTCAGTCAAAGAAAAATGCCATAAAATCGAACCTTTGCTTGCCTACGCCACGCAGAAGTGCATTGATTATTGAAAAAGATATCACATTTGTCGAACTTCACCTTGCCCTAAACAAATTAAGAGGTAAAACTCCAGGATCCGATAGAATTTCCTATCCAATGCTGCAAAATCTCACTTCCTGTACCAAAAAAAGACCACTAAATTTATATAATAAAATCTTCAAAAACCACATCCCACAGTCCTACAAAATAAGTTCCATTACCCCAATTCTAAAGCACAATGCTGACAAAACGAAAATAGATTCCTATAGACCCATATCACTCAACTCCTGCTGCTCTAAAGTCCTGGACAAAATTATTTCCAACAGGTTGTGGTGGTTTGTTAACGAAAACAAACTAATCAACAGCCATCAAATCGGCTTCAAAAGAGGGAAATCCGTGTCTGATATTCTATTATCCTTAGATCATCTGATCACAAATAACCTCTCCAGCAGGAACCATTTATCAATCCTTTCACTCGACTTTGCCAAAGCATTTGATAAAGTTGGCTTACACATCATTATTGAAGAGCTCATCAGATGGAAGCTAGGTCCAAACATAATCAACTACATTGTCAATTTTATGTCGAATAGAAAAATCAAAGTTAGAGTTGGTCGCATCTACTCCAACACCCACCCTCTTCAAAATGGTATTCCTCAAGGGTCACCACTCTCAGTTTTACTTTTTCTAACTGCCTACAACAAATTATGCTCTGTTATTTCATTGCACAAAAATTTCCAGTTCTTCGCATATGCCGATGACTTTGTCATAATTAAAAAAAACTTAAGCTTATCCAATTTGGATCCTAACACTAGCAACACTGAGGTCAGAGGCCTTATGAATAACATTCAGTTATGGTGCGAATATTCAGGAGCTCAATTATCCATGTCGAAATGCAAACACCTGCACATTTGTTCATATGGAGTCTTCTCTACAAACCTTCAGATACCCGAAGTTGACAGCTTGAAAATTCTGGGAATCTTCATTAATAAGAGATACTCGTGGAACACCCACATTCAATCCTTATTACTGTCTCTTTCAAAACGCCTCAACATAATTAAGTGTCTTGCTAGCAATAAGTTTAACTGTAATACATATACATTAATAAACATAGTTAACTCACTTATAATGACAAAAATTGATTATGGACTAAACCTATATGGTTATGCCCCGAAATCTTTAACCCAAAAACTTAAAACATTATATCACGCTGTTGCAAGAATAGCTCTTGGAGCATATCGAACTACCCCAATAAATAACATTCTATTTGAATCCAATATCAAACCTCTAGAATTAAGAAGAGATTACATATCAGCCAAACTTGTTAAATCTTTTATCTTTAGCTACGACTCACCTCTTTCAGAATTTATCTTCAAAACAATCAAATCAAAAAGAAATAATCGTAAGATTCAACCTTCTATTCTGCGAACCATCAACCTTTGCAAACAACTTGAGATTCCTTTCCAACCAGAAAAATCTCCAACTAGTATTCAACCTCCATGGCATTTTAATCAAAACTCTCTTGAAACCTCATTATCTCAATACAACAAATCAACATGCCCAACTATCATGTACCAGCAAGGCTTTAAAGAAATACAATCTAAATTGAATGATTATTTCCTCATCTTTACCGATGGATCAAAATCTGAATATAATATTTCTTACAGTATTACGAATGAAAACAGTATAATTTAAGTCAGTCACCTCCCTCACTATAGTACAGTATTCTCAGCAGAAATTATTGCAATTTATGAAGCTCTATCTATTATTAGTAACGAAAAAAGAAATTTTGCCATCTGTACTGACTCCCTATCTTCTCTGAATGCAATAGCAAACATAGACAACCAAAATTACTACCCTAAAAGTATTCGCAACATCCTCACTTTAAACTATCCAAAAATTCTTTTAATCTGGGTTCCTGGTCATTCCCAAATATCTGGCAGTGAGTTCGCCGACCAAGCTGCAAAAACCGCAGCTCTTGCCCCCTTAACTGTTACTCCTAACTACAATTATAACGATCTGATAAAACATGTAAAAATCGCATTCACCAAAAAGCAGCACCAATCTTGGATAAATACTTCGCCTTGGTACAAGTTAATTAACAAAAACAAAATATCAATCAAAGACTTCTTGAATTTTAACCACTCTGCACAGTTTTCAAGATTGGACTTAGTCAAAATCGAGCGCCTAAGATTAGGACACTCCAAACTTTCACACGAGCACTACATCAACAACAATGCCTCTTCAACTTGTTTTTTCTGCGACTCTACCGTAAGAATTTCTATCGAACACGGCTTTTCTGAATGCACTCATTTCTCATTTATTAGAAACGCTATTTTTTTAGACTCTAACCCTACTCTATTACTATCCAATCCTTCCCCTGACAATATTCAAAAAATTATCCTGTTCTTGAAGCGCACAAAATTATATCATCTAATATGATTTGCGTAATTCCCCATAAATTATTCCTATAATACATTAAAACTGAAAATAATATGATACATACATGTATGATGCATACATGTACATATATTCTACAGTAAGTTAACTTACATAGCTTAAGGCCTAAGTCGCTATAGCTTTATCTATATTAGCTTTAATTATTTTACATAGTATTAAGCTAATTTTAATAAATAAATAAATAAATAAATAAATAAATATAATTCTATATTTTTGAAGAAAAAATTTGAATAAATAGTTTTTGAAAAAAATAAAGATTATACCAGAACCAAAAAAGCTTAATAACTTTTAAAATAAAAAACATTAACTAAATTGGTCTAATTATATAGAAAATTCTATCATTATATATTAACTCATTTTTCTGATTTTATGATAGATAAGTAGTAGAGAATGTTTCAAAGTGAATAGACGTGTTTTTTGGTGTCAGCGAATTAACCAGTAAATAGTTTCCAAAATTTGTTGAAAGTCAGTAAAGTATTGCATTTGGTTTTGTCGGTACCAATTCTCAATAAATTTCCGAAGTTAAAATACGTTAAATTACTTTTTATTATCAATATATAAACTCTTCACAAAATATTTGGAAATATTTGTGCGCTCTTGAAAAGACGACGAACATCAAACAGCATACAACATGTCCAACTTGCCACAAAAAACTTTACCTAGTGGTCCTATCGTTCGTAAGCAACAAAATACACCATCTACACCTCATGCAGTGAACAGCGATGAATCATCGCGTGGAACACCTTCAAACTCTGATACATCACTAAATGCAAAGCTGGAGAACATCGTCATACAACTATCAGAAAGAATCGCTGCAAGTGAGTCTAGAATTATGCAGAGAATTGGCGAGGTAACAGCTGAGCTAATTAATATAAAAACAACAATAAAAAATGTCACTGAAAGAGTGTCAGCAGTTGAGGCTTTATGTGGAGAAATCGGAACGATGAAAGAAGACATAAAAGAACTAAAAAATAAACAAATTGAATGCAACAACAATCCTGCTCTTGATGATAAGATCATTGAACTATCAAAACAGTTAGACAAACAAGAGAGTGCTGCTGTTGCTTGTGATGCAATCACACATGGTATCCCCTTCAACAGTGGTGAAAATTTAACTGCTCTCTTTGGAAAGATCTGCCTGGCAATAAAAAGTGAGAAGCCAATGCTGAGGGATATCTTCAGACTGAGAGAAATGTCACAAAACAATAACACTGCTATCGTAGTTAAGCTACTGTCGGCCTTTGATCGAACCAAGCTGTGCAAAGCTATTGCCACTTTTTGTAAGACCAAAAAACGCCAACTCACACTAAATGACATTCAATGTGGTGGGGGAGAAAAATTCTACATACATGAAAGTCTCACGAAAGCTAATCGAGCAGTAATGCTTTACGCTGGTCAAAAGAAAGGAGAGAAGAAATTGCATGCTGTTTTCTCAATTCATGGTAAGGTGTATGTTAGAGTAGATCGCAACAGTGAAGCAAAACTCGTAAGTGACGTAGAGAGCGTTGACTGCATTGCTGGAACCTGAGTGAATCATTGCTATAATGTCTATATGTGTTAAATTATTTTTATTCAATTTATTATTAATTATTATTAGTCATTTATTTATTTTCCTTGTGCTATTTATTTTCTATCTACTCTTTAACTTTCTTATACTTATTTATGAAAAAAATTTGTTGCCAGTGGTAATATTTTTAAAAATTTATTTTGTTGCTTATTTTAATATTGCTCCTAAATTTTCTTATCGTTGTGTGGTGTTTGGTGGCTTACGCTGAGGGTTCAGCTGGCAGCGTTATGGATAATAACAAATTGTTAGCTAAAATCATATCTGCGCAGCAATCTGGGTTAAAAGTTGTGCACTTTAACGCTAGAAGCCTTAATTCGAATAAGATTGACTACCTTAAACTTATGTTTGAGGATTCTTTTATTGATGTTATCTGTGTTTCTGAAACCTGGTTTCACTCTGATGTTAATGACTCGGTATATAATTTAAATGGGTTCAAGCTATTTAGAAATGATAGGGTTGGAAAAAAGGGTGGTGGTGTGGCTATTTATTGTCGTAATTATTTAAATGTTAAACTCCTAAACAAATCTGGGTGTAATAGTGATGTTGAGTTCTTAAATGTATGTTTATATGATAATCATAAAAATGTTTTTTTATCTTGTGTCTACAATCCCAATAAGTGTAATAGCTTGGTGCAATATTTTTGTGATTTAAATAGTGTTTTAACTGACTTTAATCTTGTTGTAATTTGTGGTGACTTTAATATCAATCTTCTTTGTCGTGATAATATATCTAATTCGCTATGTGAAAGTGTTGTGTCCGTAGGTATGTCGATTGTCAATAATATTCTTCCAACACGTTTCTCTTGTAATGCCAATCCTAGTCTCTTAGATTATTTAATTGTATCTGATCTGTCATCTGTGTTATTGTTTGATCAAATTTGTTTCTTGTCGGATCATGACCTGTTATTTTGTACTTTTGATGTTAACTTGTCCCGCAATGTCAACTCAGATTCTTTTTGTTACCGTGACTTCAAATCCATTAATTATTGTGACCTGTCCAATGATCTTCGTCTTACTTCATGGGATGATGTTTGGTTACATATATTTACTGATGCTTTACACAGGCTTTTTGAAAACCATGTGCCAATTCGACATATTAATGTGAAAAATACGTCGTGGCTATGGTTCACGTCACGTGTGCAGCTGGCTATTAAAAAAAGAAATAAGTCTTACCGATTGTGGAAAAAAAATCCAACTGCAGATAACTGGGAAATCTATAGAGCTGCCAGAAATGCGTCAGTTTTTATTACAAGGCAAGCTAAGCAAAGATTTTGCTCAAGTGAACCAAGTGACTTTAGGCCTATAAGTATTTTGCCTTGCTTGTCCAAAGTGTGTGAAACTCTGATGGCAAAACAAGTATCGAATTTCCTTGACACAAATAACCTTCTGTCTCAGTTGCAGTCGTGATTTAGAGCTGGTCACAGTTGCGCTACTTACTTACTTACTTACTTAGATGGCCATAACAACCCGTTGTCAGGTTACGGCCGACCTCATTAGCTCTCGCCAGGCGCCTCTGTTTTGCGCGCGCCTTCTCCAATCGTTAATGCCAAGCGCGGTTAGGGCTGCCTCAGCTTGGTCTATCCACCGGAGGCATGGTCTCCCTCTTCGTCGTTGACCGGGGACTTTCCCTTCGAATACCTTCTTCGCTGGAGCTTCTTTATCCATACGATGGACATGACCCAGCCAGCGTAGTCGCTGTATTGTTATACGCTTAACTATGTCAATGTCGGCGTAGAGCTCATACAGCTCGTGGTTCATTCGAATGCGATAGTCGTCGCTAACTCGAACAGGACCAAAGATTTTGCGGAGAACTTTCCTCTCGAACACCCCAAGAGCGGCTGCGTCTGTTGTCGAAACCACCCATGCCTCAGCGCCATAAAGAAGCACAGGTAAAATGAGCGTCTTGTAGAGTGTTAGCTTTGTCGATCGAGAGAGAGCTCTGCAACGTAATTGCTTACTGAGACCGTAGTAGCACCTATTAGCAATTGTTATTCTCCGCTTAATCTCCAGACTGACATCATTGTTGCTGGTTACGGCAGTGCCAAGGTAAATGAATTCCTTGACAACTTCTAATTTACAGTTGCCCGCTGTAACATGAGAGTCTAGATCCCGTGCTCTCTTGTTGTTGTTAGTAGACATCATGTATTTCGTCTTGCCCTCGTTTACCGTCAAACCCACTTTGGCTGATTCCTTTTCAATAGTGAAAGCAGCAGTAACATCTCTCATACTCCGACCGATAATATCAATATCATCAGCGTACGCAAGGAGCTGAACACCTTTGAAGAAAATGGTGCTATTATGATGCACACCGGCTTTTCGTACGATCCCCTCCATAATGAAATTGAAGAGATCGCACGAGAGCGGGTCGCCTTGTCTGAAACCTCGCTCGGTATTAAAAGTTCCGGAGAGGTCATTCCCTACCTTGACGGAGCTATACGTATTGCTCAACGTCATCCTGCAGAGCCTTATCAACTTTGCAGGTATACCGAACTCAGACATTGTTGCGTATAGGCAATCCCGCACTGGGCTATCGAATGCAGCTTTATAATCGACGAAGAGATGGTGAGTGTCGATTTGATATTCATGGGTTTTCTCCAGGATTTGGCGTAGTGTAAAAATCTGGTCTATGGTGGACTTACCAGGTCTAAAGCCACACTGATAGGATCCGATCAGCGTTTCTGTATACGGCTTCAATCTTTCACACAATACGCTCGAGAGGATCTTATATGCGATGGAAATAAGACTGATACCCCTGTAGTTGGCGCAGATTGTCGGGTCTCCTTTCTTCACAGTTGCGCTACTGCTACTGTAAAAATAACTGATGATATAAGATTCTCATATGATGAAGGTTTGTTAACACTCCTATGTCTTCTTGACTTTTCAAAAGCGTTCGACACAGTAAACCATTTTTTACTTTGTGAGAAGCTTAAATTTATGTATGGTTTCTGTGATAGTGCTGTAAATCTCTTGAAAAGTTATCTTACAAATAGAGTTCAAAGAGTGAAGGTGGGAAACAGATATTCTGAATATAAAATGGTCAGTAGTGGCGTACCCCAGGGTTCAGTTCTTGGTCCTTTACTGTTCACTGTATTTGTCAATGACGTATTTTTAATTTGCAAACATTCATCTATGCATGCTTATGCTGATGATGTTCAGCTATACATCTCCAGAAGAATCGGTCTTTTGGATGACCTTGCATACAGATTAAATGAGGATCTTGATAATATAAGCAAATGGTCCATCAGTAAGTGTCTTCAACTCAATGCAAAAAAATCTTATGTATTGCCCATTTTAAAAAAATGAAATTTTCTTTGAGGACATACCCTGTCTGCTCGTAGGTAATGAGAAGCTAAGGTTAGTTAAAAATATAAAAAGTCTCTGCTTTCACTTGAACTCTCCGCTGACGTGTTCTGATCACATAAACAGTGTAGTTCGCAACATTTTATTCATCATACGTAACCTTAGACCGTCAGATGAATACACACCTATTGACACAAGGCGTTAGCTTGTAATTCAACTAATTATGCCAATTATTACATATGGGGAATTAGTATATACATAGTAAGCTAGACTCAAATTCTCAACTAAAATTAACAATTGCGTTTAATTATGCAACACGGTATGTCTATGGCTTACGTAAATTTGACATCTCCCAATTCAAAAAAAGTATTCTTGGCTGTGACTTGATAAGCTATCTCAGCTTTAGAAATTGCATTTTTCTATATAAGCTTATGCATTCTAAAACACCCCTATATCTATTTGATAAATTACAATTTAGTATATCGCAAAGGAGTCATATTCTTATTGTTCCAAAATATAACTGTCTATACTCAAAAAGAATGTTTTTCATCAACGCTGTTAGATTGTGGAACTCTCTGCCGAATCACTTAAGACCATTATTGGGATAAGAAAATTTAGACTTTCCGCATACGAATATTTTTCTAAATATATGAGCAACTTCTCTTATTTCTTATATATTATTTCTTCTAATTATGTATTCTGTTTACTCTCTTCTAATTCTTTTATTCCCTTTATTTATGTTCAATATACATGTATCAATTAATTTTTTAAACTTATTTCTTAAAAAAATCAGCACATACATAACATTATTGAAGCATATTTACAGGTAGTCCACATAAATAGTAGTTTACCTCTTCCTATTAACTAGTAAGAAAAAAAAAAAAACGCAGGAGCACCTAGATGAGAGTATTTTCGAACAACAGTTAAAAAAATCCTGGAGCTAATAAGCGAATAAATACAAGATTGGCAGCGATTTGGAATTAAATATATTGTTCCCAACAAAGCATAATTTTGAACAATAATTTTTGTAAAAAAAAATTTCAGAAACAAAAATTAAAAATAAAAAATGAAATCAGTGTACTACTATGCAGAGCTGGGCAATAAGGATTACGATTACAACATGATTACGATTACAGTAATCCTTATACAAAAATAATCAGATTTAAAATTACTGTAATCGTTCAACGAGGATTGCAGCAATCGTAATTTTAAAAAAGTCGCAATTACGATTACTGTAATCGTAATCTTAAAGTCTTCGTTGAACGATTACAGCAATTTTAAATTCGTTTTTTTTGTATAAGGATTACTGTAATCGTTGCAAAGGATTACTTTTATCAAATATCAGAAAAAGTCACTGTTAACTAATTTATATAGTGTATTTCAATGAGAACATATAATTTTACAAATCAATGAATGTAAAAAGTCACATTGTATATTGTCCTCTTCTTCAGGGCGTCGATTTATTAACTATACAACATTGAAACAAATTTTAACATGGTTACAAGTAATAATACAACAATAATAAAACATATAACATAAATTTTAACATAATTTTAGAGATGAAACTTTGAACATACATATGCATTTTAAATAGGAATATAAGTTAAATAATTGAGAGGAAAATGTACGATATTGTAAGTTAGTGTAAAGCTAACAGATAGTTTGTGCTGATATTGTCGCAGTCCTCTTTTCTGTTCATCGTTCTGTTGATATTTTTTTGTATATGTAGGCTCTCCAGCGTCATTCTAATGTTGTAATTCTGTTCTCTGTCTATTATTGCGACATTGTCGAGGTCTGCCGAATGTCCAGTGTTTTTGATGTGTTGTGCTAAGGCCGTTGTTTCTTTTTTTGTTTTTATGTCGCTTGCATGTTCGCCAATTCTAATAGCAAGCTTTCGCTTCGTGGTACCGATGTAAATTTTGTTGCAAGGCTGATCTTTACCATTGCAGCTAATTTTGTATATGACATTTGATTGTTGTTTTTGTTCAATCGGTGTTTTTGTTTTTGTAAAAAGGTTAGTTAGCAGAACCAAAGGTTTTTAAAAGACAATGAAGTGGTAATTTCACTAGATGCAATTGCACTTTTCACCAATATTCCAATACATTTGGCTATTAAAATAATCATGAGTAAATGGCAAGACATAGCAAAACACACAAACATTAACAAACGCTCATTTTTAAAAATACTGATATTCATTTATAATATTAGAAAGGTAGCTTCCTTCGTTTTGGTAAGATGAATCGTAAGATTTTTCTAAAAAAAAATTAAGAAATGAATTGGTATTACAATGATTTTGTTTACATCAAGTTAGTACCGTCAAAATCATAAAAATCTCCACTTCATTCCGGTTCTTCGCAATGACTGAAATCATTGTTATCTTCCTCCAATGTTGTTTCAATTTTACGAATGACTAAATTGAGTATGTCTTGTTCTGAAATATTTGGCAGCCTAACGTTTTAAACCACCGCATTTTCACATCAAGTGTAAGAACAGTCGCCACTATAGCATCACTTGCTTCCGGCATCAAAGTAAAAAACTTAACGAATCTGTCGCACAACTTACTTTCCAAAGCCACTGCCACTGACTGTCTCCTTGTGCCATCTTCTTAAGTTTGACACTTAATGAAACCAAAGATGGAATGAGACATCCAAAAAGCATATATTTTTCTCCCTGTAGGTAGTCGAGGGTTGAACTTGACACGTTTTGTCTTGTTTGATTTTGACAATTCGTGAAGAAACAAATAATGAACGAGGCACCATTTAGCATCGCTCCAACAATGCTAGTTAAATCATGCTTTTCCATAAACGATTCTCTCACCAAAATTGAAAACGAATACAACTTTCAAAATACGTACATGCTTAACCCTAAACCTTTGCAAATAATTCAAATGATTTATTTTTTTTTTTTTTTGGTAAGAACATCGCATAGTACATACGATTACTTTGTCTACGATTACTTAAAAAATCGTAATTTAAGAAAATTTAAATTTAAAATTACTGTAATCGTTTAACGAAGACTTTAAGATTACGATTACAGTAATCGTAATTGCGATTTTTTTAAAATTACGATTGCTGCAATCGTAATCTTAAAGTCGTCGTTGAACGATAACAGTAATCCTAATTTTAAAAATTTTGAAATTGCGATTAAAATAATCGTAATCCTATCCGCAATCAATTACACATGTAATCCTTATTGCCCAGCTCTGCTACTATGCTACTTGTTTTTTATTCATAAAATTTGCTATTTAAGAACCTTTCTAAAAAGCCATCATTCATGAAAATCAGTTAACTCGTTTATATTTTATAGCGTTATTTCGATATTTAAAGCGCAACTTGTGAATCCAAATCACAAACTTTCTACATAATGCCACCATTAACGTACATCATTTGAGTATAGTATGCAGTGGTATGCTGCATCTTTGTGCTTGAGTAGATTAGGAACAGTATGAATACAAATTTTCTGAACAGTAGACACTGTATTCTTCATATGGTCAGAGGTGTGTTTGACAGAAACATTAACCACGAGTTTCTGTATAACATAAAAAAAAAATGATTATACACATGTATTTATATATACGGATTATTATTTTTACTTTTAGGAGGATTGATGAATCAACTTAGTCAAAATGATTTTGGCAAACACGGCCGCAAGTCCTCAAGTTCTGGCCACAGTCACGAAACAATAAATAATTTTTTCATTGACAAAATTATGACGCTTTGTTTTGCTCAACTTTGACTTTTGTCGTGGACGCTAATAAGAAAGAGGCAATATTTGGCAGTAACCATGTTAGTTAAATCATGGTTATTATATTCAAACACTTTTCGTTTTGTTTTTAAGTCAAACTTTTGAAGATTAATTTTTTTTAATATGCAATTTTGGACCCTTTTTTAACACTATTTCTGTGTCGGACGAAAAACAATGTTTGTTTTGCAAGAAAAAAAAAAAAACGATTTCTGAGATATTATAATATGACGCTTAGGTTGTGCGAGAAAGTTTTTTTTTTACGGAATTTTCGGCAACGACCGTACGGACTGACATAGAAAACATACTGAATTACTGATACTTAATTAAAATGAAAACGAACCTTTGTGGTGAGTTTTACACTGCTGAAAATCGAAAGAAGAGTACTTGGAGTAATGATGCAAATTTGATGTAGGATTTCAATCGCTTGGAATTACTCCTCTGTGTACCCACTCGGCATGAAACGTTTCCGAAAGTTTCAGAAATATTTCGTAACGTTTCGTAACGTTGCAGAAAAGCTTCATTTGAAACGTTGCAAATGAAACGTTACAGAAATCTTTCTGATACATTTCAAATGTAATGTTTCGATTGCAATCATTCTGAAGCGTTTCTAAAAGGTTTTAGATGCAACGTTTCCTGAAATTTTTCAACTTTGATTTTCATCATTTCATTAAATTTTTTAATGAATATTGACCGTGATATACTTATTTATAAATTTGGTGTTTTAACATTCTTATGCGAACTCAAATTAAAAAAAAAAATTTCGAAGAACTTTTCCTACCCTGAAGTTGAACCTGGTCATTCCGTGTCGCTAGATGCGCTGCTTAACGCAATCAGCCAAACTCATTGTTGTGTATTAACCCAGCCAGCATTTAATGAAATTTCCGATCACATTCGATTAAAATGATCTGTCTGATTAAAATGATCATAAATGCGCTCATTTTCTGATCATAAATGATACTTTTGTCGGGAGAAAATGGTACCCTATCCGCGACTCTTCTTGAAGAGTCTTTTATGACTCGTTTTTCTGATCACTTTTGACTCATTTTCGAGTCATATTTTTTATCATTTGCGAGTCTTTTTCGAGTCATATTTTAGTCGTATATCTTATCACTTGCGAGTCTTTTTCGAGTCATATTTCTAGTCATATGCAAGTCTTTTTCGAGTCATATTTCTAATCATTTGCGAGACTTTTTCGAGTCATATTTAAGTCACATTTCTAAGCATTTGCGAGTCTTTTTCGAGTCATATTTTAGTCATTTTTCTAATCGTTTTTGAGTCATATTTCTAATCATTTACGAGTCTTTTTCGAGTCATATTTTTGTCTTATATCTTATCATTTGCGAGTCTTTTTTGAGTCGTATTTCTAATCGTTTCCTTTCCAAAAAAAAGAAATATGTATTTAATTGAATCCAGGCTTATATTTAACAAAAATTTATATTATAAAAACTTCAAAAATTCAATCCACACGTTTTCTTTTTGTCACCCTATCTTTAGCGTGCACAAAGTGCTTTTGTAGGACACCGTTCATGTCCTTGTCTGTGCATTTGAATTTGACATGGCAAATATCTAAGACAAAAAATATTAATTTTTACTTTCCCAATAATATAAATATGTACCTACTTTTAATAGTTGTGACAAGGAAGCACTTTTCGGCACTTGGCTTAGTGCTGGTCCCCTTCCAGCTATAATCAGATGCCAATTTGTCCGAAAATACCTTTCGAACGGCTGCTCTTATAAATTGTGCGGGTCCTTCTCCACCTGTTTTTGCAAGGAATTTTTTCTAAAAATTTGTATAATTTATAACCAGATTAATATGTCAACCTATAATACGTACAAATAGCCTCAGTTTGTCTTCATTTTTTTGTATCTCCTCATCAAATTTTCCTAAATCAGCAAGTACGGTGAAAGGAAATTTTTGCTTATCTGAGAACTCGTCGTTTAATATAGCGTCACTGTGGTGCTTTCTGATTTCCAGCTTAACAGCGATAACCTCTTCTGTCAATTTGGTAAATGCCCGTGTATTTCCGTCCTTTAGTTCTTTAATTTCTAGTTTCAAATCTGAAACTTCAGTCTTCAGCGAACTAATATCGTTGCGCAATTCCAATAAAAGACTTTGAACGCAGTCAGATTTGGGTACGAAAACGTTTTGCACTAAAAACAATTTTTTTTTAGTCTAAACGAAAAAGTAATGGATTTAATAATGAATTACTTACAAGTTGTTAAATTTTTAGTTGGGGTGTATAGAAAATCACCAGAAGAAAATAAATTATTCTGCGACATTGTGAAGTAGTGGTGTGAAAAAATAGCTGTTGTTTAACGAATCACGTAAACATAAAACTTTTTTATTTATTTGATTCATGGAAAATTCAATTTCCTTATCGAAGGCAATGTCAGCCGCGCAATATATGTTAAAATTACTTAATTCGATTGGTTCCAAGAAAAAGGACCTGAGGTTTTTTACTTCCATTCCGAGAAAAACCGGAACATTATGACTTTTATTTATTTCTGTTATTTTAACAACTTTATCTTGAAGTACTATAGACAAAAATTGTCTGGGTCTCGCAAAGAGAAGAAAACACCATTGACATTTACATTTGAAATTTTGCCATTTACAATTTTCCCAAAACATATGGTGGTTTATGTTCTTCTTCCTTTTTCAAATGGTAGCTGCTTTCAACATGACTTTTATAAATTTGTACGGCAACACTTCCTCCCTTCCTAACCTTGCGTTTAATTTTTTGCAGATGGTCCTCAAATTTGAAGGCGCTTATTTCATCTAAAGATCCATGAAGTTTAGCATCTTCGTGAATATGCAACAAGGCATGAAAATTATATGTTAGAAAGCATAAATCATATAATGTTGGAGTCTCGAATACAAAAGATTTCAAGAGTTTTTCAGCACATGAGTTGTTAAACTTGCAATCATTTTTATCTAAGAGAATCCTCATAGCCAAAGATAGTTTTAAGAAGTGAGCATATCTTTCTGAACTAAGAACTTTTTTCAATATAAAAGGTCCCGTATAAAGCAAGAATTGTCTAAGCTCTTTTGCCTTTTAAACTCCCTGGTTATTTATTTATTTATTTATTTCGGTCTACAGAATAAATCTTACAGACTATAACCTTAATTTAATTAAATAAAGCAAATAAATTAAGCTTAAAGTAGTTTAAACTTAGACTAAAATTTAACAAATGTGAATGATTATTACAAATACGAATACACTTAGCAATCGGTTCATTCAGAGCATAATTTGTCCTATGGACTTGATCTTCAAACATACGGTTATTTCTTAAATTTCTATTTGGTACATATATCACAAATGAATCAGAAATCTCTAAACAATTAATTTTACTAGACAGAACATTATGAACAAAAATCAAAGAAGAGGATGTACGACGGTCTTTTAAAGACTGTAGCCCTAAGAGTTTACGTCTTGAGTCATAACAAGGGACTCCATCTGGCCATCGCAGCTTATAGCATGCAAACCTAGAAAAGTTCCTTTGAACTTTTTCAATTCGATTTGAACTATCGCTATAGAAGGGATCCCATACAATCGAACAATACTCCAATATGCTTCTAACCAAAGATATATAAATAGCTTTAACTGTCATGGGGTCTTTAAAACTAACAGAATTTCTTTTAATGAAGCCTAACATAGCATAAGATTTTGAAACCACGTAATCGTAGTGAGATTTAAATGTGAAGCTTGAGTCAAAAATAACTCCAAGATCCTTAATTTCTTGCTTCCTTAGTAATAGGTTATTGTTGATACAATAATCGAAAGTTATGGGTTGAACACACTTCGCAAAAGAAACAATACAACATTTGTTTATATTCAATGCTAGATTATTGCATAAGCACCAATGATTAAAAGATGACAAATCACTCTGAAGCAACATGGAGTCTGAAATGCATGATATCCTACGAAATAATTTGACATTATCTGCAAAAAGTAAACAAGTGGAGTGTTTAAAGACTTTTGGTAAGTCGTTAATATATAATATAAATAAAAGTGGGCCACAATGTGTACCTTGCGGAATACCAGACGACGCATCGATTGCAATATCAGAAACAATATTCCCAATTTTAACAAATAATTTACGCTTAGTCAAAAAACTATCAAAAAATTTTACAAGCAAATCTGAAAGACCATATATTTTTAATTTTTTTAAGAGAATGGAATGGTCAACTTTATCAAAAGCTTTCGAAAAATCTGTATATATAACATCAAGTCGCTTATGCTCTACCATGGCCGCAACAATATATTTCGAAATCAATGTCAGATTTGTGCAAGTGGATTTGCCAGGGAGAAAGCCATGTTGAGCTTCACATATAGCTGCTCTTACGTGGTTAAAAAGTTTATTTTTGATAATTATATCAAACAATTTAGCAAAAGTAGGCTGCTTTACAATAGCTCTATAATTGCATACATTACTACGATCACCAGATTTATATATGGGGGTAATGATGCAAATTTTCCAAATATCGAGAAATGAACCAGACTCAAAACAAGAATTAAATAATGCGGATAATGGCTTAGCGATATTACCAGCACACTTTTTATAAAACATGGGTGGGAATCCATCCTTTTCATGCTTAAAACTAGGTTTTAAACAAGCGATAGCGTTTAAGACATCCACCTCATTAACAATGAAAATATTGATTAAGTCAAGATTGGATTCATAAGCATCCATCCCATACCAAGAAGTGTTCTCATATTTATCATAGACTTCTTGAAAAAATTATGCAAAAAGATTACATGACTGCAATGAATCGGTTGATGTAGAATCACCAAATCTCATGCATGATGGAAAGCCATTTGTTTTACGCTTATCATTTATGTACTGCCAAAAAGATTTCGGATTTAATTTTAACTGAGACTCAATCATTGAAATCAAACTCTTTCCGCAAATGCATATAACGCAATTTATCCAAAATGCAGTTAGTCCTTTTGAATTTTTTGTAAGCTTTATTTTTTACATTTTTTAAGTGCAAAAGCTTCGCATTAAACCAAGGTGGTTTGTTATTGCAAACTCTTGATTTTAGAGGGACAAAAAAGGGTAATAGCAGACTGAAATGCATCAAAAATAAATTTATAGCCTATATTTGGATCATCAATGAAATCTAGTGAGGACCAGTCACACGAGCTTAAATACATATTGATCTCCAAAAAATTTCCCTTCACATAATCAAATTCATTAAATAAATTTACATCTAAAGAGCTAAATTTGTAAAATTCGAAATGAAGCGTCAGAGCTTTATGGTGAATAGAATTTTTTGAAATTGGAGATAAGTTCAGTTCACAGGTCGCCTTCAAGTCACCAGTAACAAATATCAGATCTAATATCCTACCTAAATCATTTTTAAAAGAGTTTAATTGATTAAATCCATTTGACAGAAAAAAGCTTACTACTAACGATTCAATATCAGAATTGTAGTTATATGGTAATAAATTTCTATTGTCATAAAGCCAGGAAATACACCCAAGATTAAAATCACCTAAAGCTATTATTTGCTGTATAGAATCTATCTGATTTAAAACAAAACTTATATTATTTATATGATCATTATATATATCGTAATTACTGTTTGGAGGAATATAAGAGTTAATGATATAAATACATTTATCCTCAGCAAAATTTATCTTAACACAAATTTGTTCTATGAGTCCACTATTATTAGGTAAGCTTACTGATTTACTATCTAAAATAGACTTAACAGCAATAATAACTCCACCACCTTTTACACGACCAGTTGCAACACTGCAGCGATTAACACGATATACATTATAAAAGTCGGCAAACATTTCTGCATTAAAGATGTTTTCATGGAGCCATGTTTCAGTTATAACAACAATGTCATACTCTTGCAGAGACATCGCTAGTAAAAAATGAGAGCATTTAGTGCGGATGCCGCCTGCATTTTGATAATATAAAGAATATGATCTACTGTTGCACACTATACTGCCATCTAAACATCCACTTATGACTGGTTTGGCTTGCGGTGCGAGCTCCGGGACCAGATCAGATTCTAAACATTGCATTAACGAACTGTTTGATTCGCATCTCCCTTTAATAAAAAAGAAAAATCGCGAACTTTCACATCAGATGGCCACAATGTTGGGTCGAAAACCTTAGCGTAATCACTCTCATCAATTTCTAATTTGAAATTAATCTTCTTTAAACTTGATAATTTAGTACCTTTCCTAACAAGTATGAAACAGCACATTGTGTCTTTTTGAATTTTAGCATGGGATGAAACATAATTTATAATCATATCAGCAGTTACGGTTGGCTTAAAAGAAGAGAGATGTAATGTTCTCTTTGCTGTAGCGACATCTAGCTCTTTACTATTATTATTGCCAACAACAATGTTTACATTATTTATATGCTTGTTATTGCGAACTGATTTACGCACATCAATAGAAAATACAGGCGATACAGCAGATGAAAGAGTATCAGCAGCACCAACTACATTAGCAGCAGCAGAAGCAGAAACATATGGTGATGAAGGAATCATATGTGCACGCGGTGATAACCTGTTTATGACGTCATCATCATCCACAGAAACATGGGAACTACGAACAGATCGACGATTTAAACAAGCGGAGTCAGCAATAGCGACAGCATTTCGTGAAGTCTGTCTCTTATATTTCTTGCCATGCACAGTGTTCCATACAGCATTTGAGTAAATAGGCAAGGGAGAAGACAAAAGGTTATCGATGTCATTCACCACGTCATCAACAGCAGCAGCAGCGGCAGTAATGGAAACAAAAAGATATGATGGAATCTCAGTTGACAGTTTAGCAGAAACAGATGATCGGTCATTAAACTCATTATCAACAACAGCAGCAACAGCAGTATTCTTTGGCGAAGACTTTTCGTTATGCTTTGCATTCGATGCAATAGATGACTCATCATTCGACTTACTGGCTTCGCGTACGGCATCCCCAACATCGCTGCCATCAGAAGCAGGCAGAGAGTTTTCGGCATCATTACGAATAGTTAGATTTTCGGGAGTACGAGAACGAAGAGAATACTCTGATGTGTTTGTCGAGACGATGTTTTCTAAGGCAAATTTCGAAACAGCTGTTTTTTTCTTTTCTTTTTTAGCAGCACCATTAGTATGTTCAAAAATCAAATTTCGTTTATTATCATCTTTCACTACATTTAAAGCAAATAATTTAGATTTAACTTCTTTTAAATCGTCCGACAGCTTAGAAATTAGGGAAATAATATTATCACCCACACAATTTAAACATTTATTTTTACAATTTACACAAAGCGATTCGGGCATTATAAAATCACGACGTCAGCTTGCAACAAGTGTCAGCTGAAGACTGACTGACTGTTGTTTCTATTAAAATTTAACTCTCTTGAAATGGATTCAATTTTCCACGAAACTAAAGAAAAATGTTCACCTTTTTTTCTAACCAATGCATTTAACAATTTCCGCATTACGCCTAAACATACAACATGCATATAATCTAAAGAGCACTGTAAGACAATGTCTATGTTTAGCATTTCTAATGGAGAACACTCTTTTAAATGATGATCCGGCTGAGAGCGATTTCTGAAGGAATCATTGTTTCTAACCGTGAACTCGAATGCTGGTGGAAAATAAGACGATGTTTAACCATTTGTCCTTGTTGTGTACACCGCCCACAAGAAAAGTAACCACTATGCCCCTTAGTTCCCAATATAAAAGACTTTGCAGGTGCATCCATTACAAAACAGCGCACATTAATATGAAAAAAGTTATTGGAAAAAACTAGCCCCTCTTGCATAACAATATTCAATTCTGAAATAAATTCTTGTAGAAAAACTTGCTTAGAGCTGCTTTTAAATAAGGGCAGGCCATCAATACCAAAATCTAACATCAAATTCGGTAATTTCCAATCATTAGTAACCAAAAAATCAGTTTAACCGTTTTTCAGTCCGTAATGAACGTATGTATCTTCTCCAACTTTTCTCTTAATTACAGAACAAGGCGTTTTTAAAATGGTTCTAGAATCTTTTGGAACTTTAATATTGCATTTTAACAACAATAATAAAAGTGCATTAATTGCAACAAAGCTGATTCCAAATTGGGTAGCCCATTTGGCCAGTCCTTCACTCAATTTTTATTCACTTTCCTCATTTTCACTATCAGAAGAACAGCTACCACTTGTTTTACTTGAATTGGCATTATAAAAATTATTTTCAATGTCTGGATGATTTGGTGCCATCTGCTCTTGCACATTTTCTTTAATTATTCTTTTATTTCCGAATATTAATTTTGCGGCTTCTTTTTTTGCTAATCTTTTTAATTGTTTGGCTGACATTGCCTTTTTTATTTAAATATTTTTACTTTTCTTTACTTTTTTCTTTTAATTTTTTTTGTAAGATTTGAAATATGCTTTAAAATTTGACACAAAAAGTAACGATAGAATCACAAAAAGAAAATAACAAGCAGTTTTTAATCGTCAAGCTGGGCGAAATATTACTGTACAGCAACAGTCTAAATAATCACTTTTCAATCCCCTGCATCATCAATTTGCGATTGCTCTACATTTTGTTATTGTACTTTCAAATAAACTCTTTTTAGTCATCAAAAGTACTCGAATAAGACTCAGCAAGCTGATTTTCGGAATTTTTTTTCTCAGTTATTATTTATAATCACTTTTTGGTGATTTAAAAAAAATGATCATCTAAATGCTAAGTGGGAACTCACTAAAAGCAAATAATAATAATTTTTCTAACCGTGTCATATTTAAATTGTAATTTTATCAGAGTTCCCAGATTTGGGTGTTTTTGTAATGTTTGTTAATTTTTTTTTTGCTGGAAATTTATGTGGTAGCTGCTCGATAATTGGAATTAGAATATTAAAATAACATAAGCTTACTGTAGCAATGACTTTTTATTTATTTATAAAACAGTTTTGTTTCAAAATATTTTTAATACAAAACTTGATATATAAACAAAAAAGCCTTTTCAAGAATGTAGTTATGCAAGTTGTTGTTAAATAGAATAAAAATTAGAGACGAAAGAGGGTTATACGACTGAATTTAAAGTGCCGAATTTCTTAAAAATTGCAGTTTTACTTATGTATTTACAATGATGTCACAATTATAAAGTAAGATTGTGTAAGATTTCATTGTGTCATCAAGTTTACCGCTTGCACTAAATTGCAATGCTCAATGTAACATTTGTACACTAGATAAAACAGGACTAACTTAAATAGTTATAGCAACGTGCAGAAGTAAAAAATGTTTCTACAATTTGTTTCTAAAAACTTTTTGCAAATCCACAAATATCCAAAATATATCAGAAATGATCAGGATTTGGTCGCCTTCCAATATTTATGGTATATTTGAGGTCTCGGTTTCCCAAATAAGCGTCAGCTTTGTATTATAAATCTGTTTTTTCTTAATATAAAACACAGTTCACACAAAAGCATTCAAAAACAAGCTTAATAACGTAAAGCAACTTTTCAAATCAGAAAGAACATTAATTTATATCGGTTCATTTATTGTCAAAAAAAAAATCAACCAAAATGAAAAAAATCTTCCTTTCTACCAAACCAAAAACTTTCTACCAAACTTGGGGACATCTACCAAATGTGGCAGCGCAGGTAAACTTTGAATTTTTCTAATAAAATAAAAATAAATTTTTATGATTCGTTATTACTTTATTATTTTCATAATTGTATATATTTGACATCAAATGTAAAAACATAGTAATGAACCATGTGATTGTTGCCTGACCCAGGTGACTCTATGCTTTGATGTTGTTTCAAAATTTGAATAAATATGAACTCTGTGTATGAATGGACGACTGACAATAAAAATAAATAAACGCCACAAAAATAAATTCATTTAAAATAAGTCAACAATAATATGAACGGGGAAGTGTCGGTAATAAAAATCATATAAAAATATGCATTATGTGGCGCTGCACCGCAAAGACGTGGAAAAAAACAATCAATGATAAAAAATTTTCCCCAAGACACAATAATTTTTTTTCATTTTTCCCTGTAGAAAGGTTTCTCAAACTTTTCAGAAACGTTTCAAATGAAAGCAAAAAAGCGGGCAGTGAAACGTTGCAGAAAGCTTTCTGAAGGGAAAATTAAACCTTTCAGAAACGTTTCTGAAGGATGTAAGGTTCTTACATCGGTTCGTTTGATTGCCAAAGAAAAATCAACCAAAATGAAAAAATCTTCTTTTCTACCAAACCAAAAACTTTCTACCATTTTCGCTGCACCGCAAAAACATGGAAAAAAACAATCAATGATAAATAATTTTCCCCAAGACACAATCATTTTTTTTTTCATTTCCCCCCTGTAGAAAGGTTTCTGCAACGTTTCAAATGAAAGCAAAAAAGCGGATATTGAAACGTTGCAGAAAGCTTTCTGAAGTGAAAATGAAAACTTTCAGAATCGTTTCTGAAAGATGTAAGGTTTCTAAAAGGTTTCAGAAACGTTTAATGCCGAGTGGGTACTGTGGGTTTGAAGGACCGGACATTTTAAAATTATTTAATCTGCGCTTTGTGATTTAAGAAGTATTTGGCCTGTTGAATTATTTCAATTAAATCGTCGATTAAAGTTAATATGAGAAATTTCTCCGATGAACGAAGTAAACTCAATTATGTTTGACGTCTGCTTTATTCAAATGATTCAAAGAAAAAATAGTTTTTCTCAAAAGAACCTTTGCGGAAACTTCAATGAAGTCATAATCGCGGAAGCAAGCGAAATGAATATTTTTCGCGATCCAATAATTGAAAAAGTGAACTGAAAAAAGTTTTTCCAACGCTTTTGTTTGTCAGAGGCGAGGTAAGTAATGCTACTTTTCTTGCATTTATTAGCCTTTATACAAATTTAAGTGCCCTCAATTTAGCAGCTCGGGACAAGCTGCATATTACATAGAGATCTTATGCAACAGGCAGCATTTTGTTTGCTGGCGTTTCTTCCATGTCTGCATCACTCTGTTCTGAAATATTTTTTGTCAACTATACTATTCTCAATTAACTTCAAATGTCTACATGAACAATTAGTCCATTGAAATGTTACAAAATTTTGGCTGAACCTTGCATTTTGTATAGGACAAGATTTTTTTTTTGTGTTGTGTAGAGGGGATCAGTGTGAGTATAAGTCTCAGTTTTCGGGATTGAAAGCCCCCCCATTTGGCCGCCATTTTAAAAAATGGGTGTAAATAATTTTTCTACGATATCTTAACAGCCGTATGTCTCACAAAAATTTTTTAAGACTTTTTGAGTAGAAAATTGTATTTTCTACAATATTGATTGACATACTTTTCATCGTAAAATTGAAAATGAAAAAGTTATAGTTAAAAAAGTTGTTTTCAGTGCATAAAATTTATGCAATTACATTTTTGCAATTGCTGAATGTGAAGAACAAAGCTAATGCCGTTGTATAAAAAAGAAAAAATAAAAGCAGAGTTAAGGGAGAGCTTTTTATTATGTGTAATGGTTGTAAGAGGCCTCGCACCTACTGGTTGCATGGGCCTCGCACTACCTAAGGCTGGCTCTGCCCTCTCGAACTATCTCTTATTATAAAATTTTACATAAACGAACCACATGTACAAATTACTATAAAAAAAGGCGAATTTCGTTGGATGTGTTTTTATTATTTTTGAAATTATCGTGAAAAAGACCTTTAATAGGGTTTTTTTTTGTATATTTGTGGGTGTTGCAAGTAACTTAGGATTTTGGGACCTTGGTTTTCGTAATCAGCGGCTCAAAGACAACATCTATAGAGATAGTAAAATTAGTCTCTGGCCGTTAATCATCTTTAACACCCACAACTACGTATTCAATAGTCTTGAATGCTTGTGGCGGATTGAGCGACCTCTAGAACGTTCTGAAAAAAGGCATACTTATTTCGGAGGACATATAGAACAATATACTAAAAGAAGAACGATTTTTATAAGCTTTCTTTGTGTCTGAATCACTATAACGTACAAGTCACCTCTTGGTTTGATCCCTTCGAACCGCCCTAACGTTTCTCAATAACAATAAATTTAAAAAATGAGTATAGGAAAGTGTTTGGAATAAAATGATCTACAAAAAACGTCTGAAGTATTTTTTTAATTAAATCAATAGAAAAAAAGTTATTGTCCTTAAATGATATTTTACCCGAAAATTTTAGTCGTTTTTTAACTATAACTTTTTCATTTTCAATTTTACGATGAAAAGTATGTCAATCAATATTGTAGAAAATACAATTTTCTACTCAAAAAGTCTTAAAAAATTTTTGTGAGACATACGGCTGTTAAGATATCGTAGAAAAATTATTTACACCCATTTTTTAAAATGGCGGCCAAATGGGGGGGCTTTCAATCCCGAAAACTGAGACTTATACTCACACTGATCCCCTCTACACAACACAAAAAAAAAATCTTGTCCTATACAAAATGCAAGGTCAATGTAACATTTCAATGGACTAAATTCACAATTAACTTTATGTGTTGCATTTTGTTGTTAAATTAAGATTTCTGAATATTGAATAAATTCAGCGATAAGTTACCAAATTTATTTCGAGATATAGGTAATAGTGTTTTAAAATATTTCCGATTAGAGTGGTATCAAGAAAATAGATAAGTTAACAGGCCTTAATGTTTTTTTATTATCATTTTGCCTCTGTTGTGAAGATGTCTGGATATTCTTTTTCATTTTGTCCATATCAAAAAATGCTTTCTGTTGTTGTAACTTTGGTTTATGACTTTAAATTTTAGTGGCAGTAATGGTGTTGCATGGAATCATAAAATTTTAATAGAAGTGTTGTGTAAGCAGCACTGTTTGAAAATTGTGCATTTCAATGCCCGAAGTTTGAATGCAGCTAAATGGATTACGTAAGGTATATTTTTGAAAATTCATCTAGTAAGGAAATAGGTGATTTTTATTTTAATTTACCAAGTTACAAGCTGTATAGAAATGATAGAGATCAAAAAAAGGGAGGTGGCGTCGCAATATACTGCAAATCAAATCTCATTGCTACGATTGTTAGTAAAACCACCAATGAAATTGTTGAATATATTTATGGTATCTTGTGTCTATAATCCCAATAAATCCCACAGCCTTGAATCTTTTTTTTCAGATTTAAATTTAAAGCTTATTGATTATGAACATTTGTAATCGCACCTAGCGATCGGTGCTTTTTGCGTGGGCAATATTGACAACGGCAGCACGAGCTGGTTTGCCTACTAGCACCATACAAATTTAATCTCGTGCTGAAGTAGCGATGCCAACACTCAGGGTTTCGCCCGGAGACTCAGGGTTTTGAGTATGATTTCCGGGTCTCCGGGTTCAAAGTCAATCACTCCGGGTTGAATATCATTTTTGTCGACCGCAATGAAAAAAATTTTGATTTTGTTGACTTACTTTTCCGAAGGTTTTGACGCGCTGAATTCGAATCCAAGCTTAGAATTTCTCAAATGGATCCAGTTTTCGAGATATTCTAACCTAAAAGTGCGAAAATCACGATTTTTCGAGATATCTAGGGCAATATATATATATATATATATATATATATATATATATATATATATATATAAATAAATAATAGAAATATAATTTTTTTTTATGAAACCATTAATGGGGTTCGAAAGAACTACTCTCACTACCCACTTAGAATTATATCGATAATTTTTTTGCTTTTCAAAGTATCCTAAATTGAAAATTATTATATAGGTCTCCATTAGAGCGGTTCAAAATAAAAACTTTTTGATTTTTTCACGATGTGTAAGCGGATTTCAGTAGCCTTATATATGTCCTAGTAATAGGCTTTGTTCAGACATATAAGGCTACTGTAATCCGCTGACACATCGTAAAAAAATCAAAATGTTTTTATTTTGAACCGCTCTAGTCTCCATACAAACTTTTGTATGTAAATTTGTATGAAAAATTAGAAAAAAAGATATCGTTATGATTTCAATTGTGTTTTGAAGAGGAAGAGTGAAGCTTTTATAAAAAGCGGTATAAGTTGGGAACCTCTGAATGGATATCAAAAACATGGATGTCAATAATTTAGCCAATAATTTTGGATATATGATAATTTTCCTGAAACTTTCACGAATAAAATTTTTAAAAAAAATTGGTAAAATTAAAAAAAAACTATGCAAATTGTACATAATCTTAAAGCAAAATAACCAAGCATTCCTATTATGCTAAAAAAGTATCAATTTTTAACACATTTTTTTGAAAAAATAACGTTTTGCTAAAAAAATAATTGGTCAAAATTACAGGCCATTAAATTATCTTTCTTATGGCATCCATATTTTAGATATCCACTCAGGGGTTCCCAACTTATAATCAGTTTTACAAAAGCTATATCAGCAACTTATATTGGCTATACATAACGGCGGGTCGATTTTTTTTTTAAAAGGGTATAGTAGGAAAGTGTTCTACTGATAATTCTGAGCAATTGCAAGACTTGGGTCTAAAATCAATTTTGAGCCTCCGCATTTTTACAAATAGGTTTTGTACAGTACTTACATACATACCCTTTTATGGGAACAATTACAAAGTATTTCATATTTTCAGCAAATATTGGGGTAAATCGGCAAAAAAAAATCGGTGAAACTTTCGAGCGTAAATCGTGATTTTCTTCGTTTTTTTCCAATTATGGAGCTACCTTCAACACCCACATCCTCCGGATCCAGCCTGTTGCATATGCCATCTCAAAATATACCTTTGCCTTGGCTAGTGATTTAAATGGAGCTAAAGCTGAAAGCAGAATGTTTTCGTATAAAAGTTTTACACCTCAAGTTTTTTGAAATTTGGAAAAATTAAATATCGAAATTATTAATGTAGAAGTTTTGCTAAAAAGTTAAACTCTTTGATCGACTATTATCAAAAAGAAACAAGGTTCAAATCTAAAAATAGATTTCAAGCATTTTTAGATTGAACTAAAAATATATTTTTATTGGAAAGTGCACATGCGACTTAAAACATAGTAAATGTTCTTGTGGATTAATACCTAACCGTTTACAAAATTTCAAGTTTGATCAACAGAATGACAGAAAGCTGACGATACCAGAGCCAATTACTGAAATGACTGAGCAAGAACCAACACTGGCGTCAGCTAGTCACGATCCAATACCATACCTGAGCAATTGAATCTGGTCGTTGGCGAATTCAACCAATCTATCGAACATGTAGATGAAGTGTTTATTTCACAGAGACGATATAACAAAAACTACAGAGCCTATAGCTTTGCCATGTTATGCGATACGTTAAAGTTGATGCTGAAGACACTGAAAATAAAACTCGAGAGCTGAAAACCTTTTTTGATACCAACAGTATTTCTATGGATGGATTAATTGGCATATGCTGTGACGGCGAAACAACTAATACCGGCATAACAAATGGAATATTACGTCGATTTGAAGTTCAACTGGGTAAACCCTTGCATTGGTTTGTATGTCTAATACATTTCAATGAGTTGCCTTTTCGTCGTTTGTACGCAGCACTGGAAAAATGCCTCCACTTATGACAGATCCACGCGTAAGTGAATGACCACCGCTATTTCTGATGGTTGCTGTTCAACTGGCTGTAGAAAAGTCGAGTGTATAAGATTACAGGATGAGATGTATGCCAAGGCATAGAGCTTGATGAGCCTAAATAGAATATCTTGGGTTGCCTTGCCAAGGCCTGCTCCGATGGCTGAAAATGCCCGAAAGGATGCAAAAAACCTTTCCAACGACATCAAAATGGCCGATTTATCTCAATTTAGCTGATAATAGGAAATATATTGGCATTGTTCCCATAAAAGTGCAATATAAGTAAGTATGTAAGTAAGTACTGTACAAAACCTATTTGTAAATATTCGGAAGCTCAAAATTGACTTTAGACCTACAGTTTCTGTATCAAAGTTGTTCAGCATTGTCAGTAGAATATTTTCCTGTCATACCCTTCGATGACGTTTTCCCGATCTACTATACACATCTCCGAAACAAGATCCGACATATATACATACATAATATACATCTATATATCTAAAAATATATATCTATAAACATATACACAAATTGGCCGTAATCTGACGATGGTTTTCGATAGAACAGATATTGAAAATCTTAAATAAAAAAATCAATATCTCGTTTAGTTTTCAAGATAACTTTTATGTAATAAAAAGAAATCCGAGAGAAAAACGAAGTGTTGGATTCAATGAAATCTAGCGTAAATATTAAATAATTTTACTTATGTTTTTAAAAAAATTCATATAAAAACTTTATTTCAATTTCACCCACCCCACTTATTGAATCTCCGGGTCAGACATCAGTCCGTGTTGGCAACCCTATGCTGAAGGAGAGCGCTGCACTCTGAAGTTTAAAAATTTTAATGTTAAGAAAAATTGTACAAGTTACCAAAAAAATTTTATGTTTATCAAAGATCAATATCTACAAAAAAATGTGGGATTCCCTAATTCTCCTCACTACAGCTATTGACCTCCGAGCATGATGGTCGCTCGGGCCCGACTCAACCCACCCTACCATGTGGACCATGGGGCAACGGTTTGTGGTCCACCCTAATCTGAATGGTTCTACATGGGACTTTTAGTGCTGAGTTTTAAGCAGCCATTTTATTCCTTTTCCCTATTCCTTTTTTTTATAAAAAAGAAATAGTTTTAATTTTTCAATTCATTTTTTTGTTTATTTTTAATTTCTTTATTTAATCGATTTTATCTTAAAATCTATAATATAAAAATGAATCGAAGTGTCGACATTACATATAAGCACTTAGCCTAAAAAATACTACCTGCAGGTTGAAATATGTTTTTTTTTTTTTGTTATTTTTAAATGATATTTTTACTTTTTCAAAGTTATATAAATAAATAGTAAATAATTGCTTAAATATACAAAAAGAATATAAGTTTTATAGCACCTATGTAATTAATCCATGGGGTTGTTGCTTGTAGTTGTTGTTGAAGTTGATCATCTAAGTATGTTTGGTGTGGTGTTAAAGATGATTATTTTGGTCATCGACTTGTAATTATCGCGGATGTTTAGTTTTGTTGTTGGTTGTAGCTTATTTTTTTTATAATTGTAATTTTGTTGTTGGTGTAAATTTGGTTGATGAAATAATCAAGATATTAACGATAACGAATGTGATCATGATTATGTTTTTGTGGTGGGATCATTGTTTATGGATTCCCCCTTTGCAATCGCTGTTGGTATTGTTACATTGGATGTTATTTAAATGGATCATTTCGTTTTCTATATTTTTAGTTTTTTTTTTTTTTAAAAAAAAAAGTAAAAATCTACTCTTTATTTGTGAAACACACAAAACTTTCAAGTTTTCCTATTTTCGCACGAGTATTTTTTTTTTGTTCGAAGCTTTACTCACTGCTATTAACACAAACATAAATGCACACGATTTGTGATACCCCTTTTTTTCAGGTTTCTACGTTTAAATCGAATAATTAAATGTGAACTGCAATGTTTCTTTAACTCACTATTTTTTTGTTTTAAATGTCCAAATATATTTATATATGTACCTTTCTATTGGTCTTTTTTTTATAAATTTGTTTCTTTCATAACACTTTTGATCTGATTGTTAAATGTCACTAACTCTGTGTGTTCAATGTTGAGATTTTTTTTCTTATTGTCAATCCCTTCAATTTTTTTAGGTTTTGGAATGTTAACTTTTTTTTATTTAATGACCATAATTCTGTTTCCTTCTAAGTCTTTTCACTGTAACTTGATTTGTTTTTGTTTCCTTTTGTTTTACTTGTTTTTGCGGAGCCCTAGCGCTCCCGTGAACACGTTTTGGAATGTTGTGTCTTTTTAGGTTATAAAATTTTTCACATTTTTTTTTTTTTTGTTTTTTAGCGAAGCGCTGCCGCTTGCACATGTTATTTGTTGCATTGTGTTATAAACCGCATTTTACGAAACGAACTGATACATAATTTTTCATACAATATTCTGAACTATACTTAATTATTTTAACAAAGGAAATTCTTACTTTTTTTCAATTTATATGCACAAAACTTGTATACTTATTTTTTCCCCATTTGAAACTTTTGGCAGTTTTATTTCACTGTTTATGAGTAATGTGTTCTGCCAAGTTTCACAATCACTTTCAACATTTTAAAATACTTTGATCTTTGCAAAATTTTATTATTTTTTTCTTTGTTCAACAGTGGCAGCGACCACAGCAATCACCGACGTCCGCCCGGTTCAACAGTAAAAATCAACTGCCGTCATTTGATTTCGTTTCTCTGTCTAGTTCACACGTTCGAACTTAGTTTTATTGCCCGACGCGCACATGAGCGATCTCATTGGCTGGTGCAGCGCGCGCATGGAAAAGTCTAGAACATCATGCGCGATTTTCGAAATTCTTATGTCATTTTTGACATTTTTGTCTAGACTTTTTCCCTGCACGCGTGTCACCACCAGATAGCAAATTGCTAATGTGAATTCGCACGCATCGGAACTGGTGCCGTAACACATTATGTGATTTTAATGTCAATTTATTAGTAAATAACAATGTCACAAACACATTTCATGATCAATTGAGTGCGGTTGAACTCTCAGTTGTGAATTCTGAAATACCTACAAGATTTTCTGGCAATGATCGTTCTAGTCTACTGGACCTTTTTGTAGTATCGGATACTTCAGCACTGCTTATTTATAATCAAATATCTTTTATATCAGACCACGACTTGATTTTCTGCACTCTAGATGCTAATCTTTGTCGTAATAATGAGGCAACAACCATATCCTACCGAGATTTCAGTTCAATTCATCCTAACTCTCTTTATAATAATATCGTTCAAACAAACTGGAATGAATGTTGGTCTTATAGTTCTGTAGATCAAAAACTTGATTTTTTTGTTGAGAAGATCACTGATCTTTATAACACTCATATTCCTGTTCGAACCTTTAAAATAAAAAAATTTTAATTCGTTGGATAGTTTTCACATTATGTGATTTTAATGTCAATTTATTAGTAAATGACAATGTCACAAACACATTTCATGATCAATTGAGTGCGGTTGAACTCTCAGTTGTCAATTCTGAAATACCTACAAGATTTTCTGGCAATGATCCTTCTAGTCTACTGGACCTTTTTGTAGTATCGGATACTTCAGCACTGCTTATTTATAATCAAATATCTTTTATATCAGACCACGACTTGATTTTCTGCACTCTAGATGTTAATCTTTGTCGTAATAATGAGGCAACAACCATATCCTACCGAGATTTCAGTTCAATTCATCCTAACTCTCTTTATAATAATATCGTTCAAACAAACTGGAATGAATGTTGGTCTTATAGTTCTGTAGATCAAAAACTTGATTTTTTTGTTGAGAAGATCACTGATCTTTATAACACTCATATTCCTGTTCGAACCTTTAGAATAAAAAAATTTTAATTCGTTGGATAGTTTTCGATTTTCATTGTTTTTAAAACAAAGAATATTAAATAAAAACTTTTTAAGCAGGCTCTAGGTCTAATTTAATGAAAAACTATTTTTTGTTTATCATATTAAATTATAATTCCAATATTTCGACCACCTTTGGTAGTCATCTTCAGGGAAATCTGTATAAAAATGTTACAACAATTAAAATAAAATAATATGAACAAAAACAGCACAAATAATAACTTACGTTTGTCAGGATCAAATAAATAATTACTTTAAAAATAAATAATTACTTAAAACTAACTAAACGGTGGACAAAACAAAAACATAAATATTGCACAGAAATATTGCACAAAGTTTTTAAGTTTTCGTAAACAAATCACAGCTGATCTTATTTGTGATCTCTCGTCCACTGATATTACTTGTTTTGTTTTGTTATTAGATGTCTGTAGCTTTGAGCAATTCTCTCTGTGTCCGTTTTGAAGTTTAATCTTTGTGAGTGTGATGTATTAATTATGTGGAGCATTTCTAAAGTATAGCGTTTGACGTAATTTGTCTCTTGTTGTAATATCTCTACGTTTTCAAAGTCTGCAAAGTGTTGGTGTTTTGTACAGTGGGCCGAAAGAGCTGTTCTCTGCTCCATTGGCTTGTCTCGTGACTTATGCTCGGATTTGTGTGATGAAATTCTTGTCCGTAGTTTGTTTTTAGTTGTACCCACATATGCTTTGTTGCATAAGTGGGACCCGTCTCCTTTGCAAATTATTTTATAAATTACGTTTGATTTGTCGTATTTATCTATTTTGCTTTTTGTATTGCTGTATAATCGTTGAAGTGTGTTGTTTGACTTAGCCGCTGTTATGTATTTTTCCCTGTCCATAATGTCTGCTCTGGAAAATCGTTCCGAAAACCCAGGAACGTAAGTCATTGATCTGTAGACCTTAGGTGATTTATCGTTTTCTTTTGTCATCTGTGAGTAGTATTTTCTAATCAATTTTTCTGTGGTCTTTTTTGGGAAGCTATTTTGATATAATATTGTTTTAATTTTGCTGATGTTCTGATTGTAAAATACTTGGTCTGAAATGTTCAAAACTCGTCGTATAAAGTTATTCGCTGTGTTCATTATTATTCCCTTTGGATGTCTAGAGTAAAAATTTATCAATCGTCCCGATGCTGTAGGTTTCTGGTTTCAGTGTTTCGTTAGCTTCTTCTTCTTTTGTAAACTTTATACTTCTATGAAACGAGTTTAATTTTTCCAATGTCAATTCTATTGCACTTGTTTTAATGATCGCAAAAAGGTCGTCTACATATTTCGTCACTAGTCTGGGTTTTTCCTCAAGCTCTTCCATGGATTTGTCAAGTAATTCTTCCATGATGATGTCTGCAATTACTGGCGAAGCCGGCGATCCCATCGGCATGCCTTTTTGTTGTTCATATATTTTTCCCTTGTATAAAAAGTATCTATTTTTTTTTATGCAGAACCTAACAATTTCCATGAACAGTTTTCTGGTCATTTTGGTGTGATTTTTAATAATATCCCATTTACTGTCAATGACACTTATTGCATAGTCAACAGGGATACTCGGGAAAAGTGAAATTACGTCAAATGATATTAGTTTCTCGTCGTCATATATGTAAGTGTCATTAATTTTCTGTTTGAAATGCATTGCGTCTTTTATATTGTATATTGAATTTATGGTTAAATGATTCAAAATTTGTATTATGTATTTGCATAAACCATGGATGGATTGGCTTTTGGTTGATCAGAGTAAAGTTTCTGATTGCTTTCCACCTGGGGATTGCCAGAGCGATCTCTGAGCCAACCATTAGCAAGTTGACACACAGCCTCCCCGCGGCTCCATCTGGGTAGCTATCTCCGCATCCGCTGAGATAGGGAGCGAATGTGTGCAGCGTGTCCTCCCTGGAAGTAAACTGGGTTGTGCGCAGGGTTTGGTACCCGCCACGTAAAAAAAACATTCCAATGAAGACTAAAAAAGCCTCGGATACAGAACCCCTCAACGTTGACGACCACTGCAAACGAATGAAGGACTATGATTTAAGGATATGCACCTGGAATATCCGGACCCTCAATAGGGAAGGTGCCTCTATCGAATTGGCGGATGCCCTCGGAAAAATTAAGGCTGACATCACCGCCATCCAGGAAATAAGATGGATAGGACAAGGTTGCTCTAAGCAAGCAAGTTGCGATATCTACTACAGCTGCCATGCGGAGAGGCGCGAATTGGGATGCGGATTCGTAGTAAGCAAGAGACTTCGCCACCATATCTCCAGGTTCACACCTGTGAGCGAAAGGTTGGCTACGATCCGCGTCAAGGCTCGATTTTTCAACATCAGCTTGATTTGCGCGCACGCCCCGACGGAGGAAAAGGACGATGCTGTCAAAGATGCCTTCTATGCGAGACTCGAGGAAGTATACGACCGCTGCCCGGCCCATGACGTTAAAATTGTACTCGGGGATTTCAACGGAAAGGTCGGAAGAGAAGGTATATTTGGCCCCACTGTCGGTCAGTTCAGCCTTCACGAGACCACCTCAAACAACGGTCTACGGCTGATCGACTTCGCCGCGGCGCGAAACATGGTAGTAAGTAGCACCAGATTTCAACACCTCGATGTTCACAGTGTAGTTATTGTGAAGTTCTTACACTCTGTATGCAAAATTAATCTCCTGAAAATGGTTGCAGCTTATTATAAAACAAAAAAAAAATATGTTACGCTCTATGACCTGGGATTTGAAAGCAATCGCTTTGTTAGAGCATACGAGAGTCTAACCAAACACGATCATACTGTTTTTAAACGCGCAAATTTGTTTCGTAGAGAAAAACGATTGCAGTCTGTCTTCACAAGAAACGGGAGAGTGTTTATTAAATTAACGTCTGAAACAGAACCTGTTTGTGTGCAATGCATAATCTCGCTTGAAAAGGCGTGCTCTTCTTCGGTTGCTGATGTGCTCGAGCATGTATGAGCTTTAAACTGATGGTTGCTGTTTTTATTTTGTAATTTCAAGTTACATACATATGTACATAAGTACTTCTAACCTAAGGTCAGAAATTTGAAAGTCACACAATGTTTGTTTTTCTTTTAAAAAGTAATTTTTTTTTTTCTTTTTTGTTTTGCTTGCTTTGTTTACTTCTTATTTATTTTTATTGCGAGGCTTATTTTTATTGAATGATAGATCTGAAATTAATATGATTATTATTTCGAGTGAACTTATCAGATATTTTTTATTGAATTGTTTTAGTTTTAAGATTTTTCTTTTATATTTTTGTTTAATGAAGAGGATATTTTTTGCCATATTAGTGCTGGTACCAAAGATTTTTAAAGCTGTTAACAAATCCTGACAGTATAAGGCGCGTTGTAAACATTCTGTGTCGTATTTATAAGGGTTTTACAGTTTGTCATTTGAATGCTCGGAGTGTGAAAGCCAAATACACGCTTTTATATCAGATTTTTAGCTCTTCAGAGATTGATGTAGTTATGATTTCGGAATCATGGTTGAATGATAGAATTCTATCTCAACTGGTAAACATTCCGGGTTTTAAGCTGTTTAGAAACGATCGCCTTGATAGAGTTGGGGGCGGCGTCTGTCTTTTTATTAACCAATTTATAAAAGCTAGGATAATTTGCACTTCTGTAAACCCAAATTTTGAATTTTTAGGAGTAGAAGTTCAGTTAAATGACTCTAAATGCCTGTTAATTACAGCGTATTGTCCACCTAACAAATTTTGCAATGACAACATCACGGAGTTTGAGGATTTTCTATTAAGAATGAATAAAAAGTATGAAACAATTCTGGTTGGGGGTGATTTGAATGTCAATCTTCTTAGTGAAAATAGTGCTACTCATTTACTGAGGTATGTATGTAATAAGACTTGCTTGTCTATTGTAAATAGCTCAATGGCAACATGTTTCCAGTCTTATACTAACCCTTCGTTGTTAGATGTTTTTTTACTCAGTTCTAATACACAGGTGTTGCGTTTTGATCAAATAACTCCTATATATATACTTCCTTATTTAGTCAACATATTTAATACATGTATTTATAGTTGCAAATTTCCTGCTGCTTGGAAGGCTGCCAGAGTTTTACCAATCCCTAAGAAAAGTAGTCCGACTATTCCATCTGATTATAGGCCGATTAGTATTCTCCCGTTTTTATCTAAGGTTCTGGAAAAACTTTTAGCTATACAAATCCAAGATTTTGTGGAAAATAACAACATGTTGAGTAGGTGGCAATCAGGTTTTCGTTGTAAACATAGTTGCGAATCGGCTGTCATCAAAGTAACTTCTGATGTACGTATAGCCTTAGACAGCGAAAATATTTGTATTTTGGTTATGTTGGATTTCTCCAAAGCATTCGATTCTGTAGAC
Organism: Tricholauxania praeusta; assembly: GCA_949775025.1. Lineage (NCBI taxonomy): Eukaryota > Metazoa > Arthropoda > Insecta > Diptera > Lauxaniidae > Tricholauxania > Tricholauxania praeusta. Next base: position 79,540,051 of record OX459030.1, read on the forward strand.
CACTCAACACTTGTGTCGAAGCTTAAGAGTCAGTTCAATTTTTCAAATTTGTCGACGAAACTTATAAGCAGTTATTTACTACATAGGGTACTTACTATTAGTACTGATCAAGGTTCATCTATTCCCTTGTTGGCACATTGTGGCGTTCCACAGGGCTCGGTGTTGGGACCACTTTTATTCTCATTATTCATTAATGACTTGCCAGAAGTTGTTTCTAATTGTCACACTCATTTATATGCGGATGATGTGTTAATATATACATCAAGTCGAATAGGGTTGTCTGAAGACTGTGTGGTTAGGGTAAATGAAGACCTAAATCACATTCAGGAATGGTCTTACAGGAACAGAATAAAGCTTAACCCTTCGAAATGCGTGGGAATGATTTGTAATAAACAAGCTATTAATGTAGAAGATTTCCCTCCAATTATCCTAAACAATATTATTATCCCATATAAAAATAAAATTAAGTATCTTGGATATGTCATTAACCATTCACTAAGTTGCTGCGATGCAACATCTGCAACAATCAAGCGGATTTATGCAAGTCTTAGTATTCTTTGCCTCGTGACATGAAATTGCGCTTGATAAGAAGCTTAATAATGCCTTTTTTTTCCTTTAATTGCTCGGTTTATCCAAGCCCTGATTCTGCCTGCATGAGGAAATTAAATGTGGCTTTTAATGATTGCATTAGATTTGTTTTTAGCATACCAAGATATAATAGTGTTTCTCATCTTAAAAATAGTATAGTAGGCCTTAACCTGGATCAGTACTACGGTTTAAGAAATCTTATAAAGCTGCATAATATTATTCATGACAACTGTCCAAGTTACTTATTTGATATGTTGCAATTTATGCAGTCACGTAGGGGGCTAAGATTAATTGTACCTAGGCACAGAAGTTTAGTCCAGGAACGCTCATTTTTCATCACAGCAATTCGTTTGTGGAATAATCTTCCGCACGATTTGGAAGTGATAAGGTCACCTGCACAGTTTAGGCGGAAAGTATCTTCTTTTTTAAATCTTAATATTTTAATTCGATAGGTTAATTTTTATTTTTTATTTTCTAGTATTATATAGAAGATAAGACTTATTGATTTACATTTTCGTTTGTAGATATCCATATATGAAAATTTGTGAAATATTTTTTATGCTTTTTTATAAGATATAAGATCTTTTAGCATTTTGTACTAATTTATTTAAATAAATGAAATGAAATGAAATGAAATGATATCCACAAGGCCACCTGGCTGTCCCCTGATCAGAAAACACGCAACCAAATCGATCATGTTGTGATCGACGGAAGGCATGCTTCGAGCGTGCTAGATGTTCGTACGTTCCGGGGAGTCAATATTGACTCCGATCATTATCTTGTTGCAGCCAAGATACGCATGCGGCTGTGCAATGCAAAGGATGTACGCTCTGGTACGCAACGAAAGCTGGACGTCGCTAAGCTGCAATCACATCGGACGGCCGAAGCCTATTCCGCTCGCCTCTCAGAACTGCTCCTTCAACCTGACTCTCTACCCGATGATGCCGGTGGATTTTGGGCGCATATATCCCGCTCCATGCGCTCTGCCGCTGAGGAAGTCATTGGTTTCCGACGCCCACTTCCGCGAAATCAATGGTATGACCAGGAGTGTCGCGAAGCTACTGCAGTGAAAAACGCCGCCTACAAAAGAACCCTGCAGTCAGCAGCAACGCGAGCCGTGCACGAAAACTACCGGGAAAAGAGAAAGGATGAGAGGCGCCTTTTCAGACGCAAGAAACGAGAGCAGGAAAGGCACGAGCGTGAGAAACTCGAAGTGTTACGGGGCAGGAATGATGCTCGAAAATTTTACCAACAAGTCAAGCGTCTGACCCAAGGTTTCAAGCCCGGAGCATCAACCTGTAAAGATGAACATGGAAATCTGGTTACGGATACGCAGGGTGCACTGAGATTATGGAGGGAACACTTTTCCAAGCTGCTTGCTGGCGGTGACTCCACCAATCCCGCCTTTGGAGAAACTAACCCGATGCCACCAATCAACGACGATGGTGTGGAGGTACCACCACCTAGCCATGACGAGGTACGAGTTGTGATCCAACGACTTAAGAACAACAAAGCGGCTGGTGCCGATGGCCTGCCTGCTGAATTGTTCAAAACCGGCGGCGATGAGCTGATAGGGTGTATGCATCAACTCATCTGCAAAATATGGCTAGTTGAAAGCATGCCCGACGATTGGAATCTCAGTGTCCTTTGTCCTGTACTGAAGAAAGGTGACCCGACAATCTGCGCTAACTACCGGGGAATTAGTCTTCTTGCCATCTCTTACAAGGTCCTGTCGACTGTACTGTGTGAAAGACTTAAGCCGTTTGCCAACACACTGATTGGGCCTTATCAGTGCGGCTTTAGACCTGGTAAGTCCACCATAGACCAGATCTTCACACTACGTCAAATCCTGGAAAAAACCCACGAAAAACAGATCGATACCCATCATCTCTTTATCGATTTTAAAGCAGCTTTCGATAGCCCGATACGGGATTGCCTGTATGCCACCATGTCTGAGTTCGGTATACCTGCGAAGCTGGTGCGGCTTTGCAGAATGACGTTGAGCAACACAGCCAGCTCCGTTAGAGTAGGAAGGGACCTCTCCGAACCATTTGATACCGAACGAGGTTTCAGACAGGGCGATCCATTATCCTGCAACCTCTTCAACTTTGTGATGGAAGGGGTGTTGCGAAGAGCCAGTGTACATCGTAATGGCACTATTTTCTACAAAAGTGTCCAGCTCCTTGCATATGCCGATGATATTGATATCATTGGACGTTGTAAGCGAGATGTTACTGCTGCGTTCTCTGCTATACGAAAAAGAGTCAGCGAAAGTGGGTTTGACGGTGAACGAGGGCAAAACAAAGTATATGCTGTCCACAAACAGGGAGACGCGGCGTATTGGATCCTTTGTTACTGCGAACAACTATACTTTCGAAGTTGTCAAGGAATTCACCTATCTTGGCACCGCTGTGAACACTCAAAACGATGTCAGCCTGGAGATAAAGCGAAGACTAACTCTTGCTAATAGGTGTTACTATGGTCTCAGTAAGCATTTGAGTAGTAGAGACCTCTCTCGCCCGACAAAACTGACACTCTACAAGACGCTCATCTTACCCGTGCTACTTTACGGCGCAGAAGCATGGGTTGTGTCGCAGACTGATGCAGCCACGCTTGGGGTGTTTGAGAGAAAAATTCTTCGCAAAATCTTCGGTCCTGTTCACGTCGGCGACGACTACCGTATTCGAATGAACCACGAACTGTACGAGCTCTACGCTGACATTGACATAGTCAAGCGCATCACTATTCAACGTCTGCGCTGGCTGGGACATGTTGTGCGTATGGACGAAGAAGCTCCGGCGAAAAAGGTGTTTGATGCGGAAGCCGCTGGGCGACGACGAAGAGGAAGACCATGCCTCCGATGGAAAGACCAAGCCGAGGAAACCCTATCCACGCTTGGTGTAAATGATTGGAGAAGGCGTGCGCAAAGCAGAGGCGCCTGGAGAGAGCTTTTGAGGTCGGCCGTAACCCGGTAACGGGTTGTTATGGGCACCCAAGTAAGTAAGTAAGTATATGATGGTGAGTTAATGGAAGAGCAAATTGGTCTTAGTGGCATGCCTACTTTGTGAACTTTTGGCAGTCCATAGATTTTTGGTGCTGTTGCCAATCCTTAATGATATAACTATATACAAAACATTAAAACGGGATCCGACGACAACAAGACAACAAAAAAACAACAAATTTGCTGAAACATTATTCAACAGCAATATTATCACAAAAAGGGAAAAAAATAATTTAGTGCAAAGCGCGGCAACAGCACCAAAAATCTATGGACTGCCAAAAGTTCACAAAGTAGGCATGCCACTAAGACCAATTTGGTCTTCCATTAACTCACCATCATATGGTTTATGCAAATACATAATACAAATTTTGAATCATTTAACCATAAATTCAATATACAATATAAAAGACGCAATGCATTTCAAACAGAAAATTAATGACACTTACATATATGACGACGAGAAACTAATATCATTTGACGTAATTTCACTTTTCCCGAGTATCCCTGTTGACTATGCAATAAGTGTCATTGACAGTAAATGGGATATTATTAAAAATCACACCAAAATGACCAGAAAACTGTTCATGGAAATTGTTAGGTTCTGCATAAAAGAAAATAGATACTTTTTATACAAGGGAAAAATATATGAACAACAAAAAGGCATGCCGATGGGATCGCCGGCTTCGCCAGTAATTGCAGACATCATCATGGAAGAATTACTTGACAAATCCATGGAAGAGCTTGAGGAAAAACCCAGACTAGTGACGAAATATGTAGACGACCTTTTTGCGATCATTAAAACAAGTGCAATAGAATTGACATTGGAAAAATTAAACTCGTTTCATAGAAGTATAAAGTTTACAAAAGAAGAAGAAGCTAACGAAACACTGGCATATTTGGACACAAGGATCATAAGAAAAGGAATCATAATTAAAATTGACTGGCACCAGAAACCTACAGCATCGGGACGATTGATAAATTTTTACTCTAGACATCCAAAGGGAATAATAATGAACACAGCGAATAACTTTATACGACGAGTTTTGAACATTTCAGACCAAGTATTTCACAATCAGAACATCAGCAAAATTAAAACAATATTATATCAAAATAGCTTCCCAAAAAAGACCACAGAAAAATTGATTGAAAAATACTACTCACAGATGACAAAAGAAAACGATAAATCACCTAAGGTCTACAGATCAATGACTTACGTTCCTGGGTTTTCGGAACGATTTTCCAGAGCAGACATTATGGACAGGGAAAAATACATAACAGCGGCTAAGTCAAACAACACACTTCAACGATTATACAGCAATACAAAAAGCAAAATAGATAAATATGACAAATCAAACGTAATTTATAAAATAATTTGCAAAGGAGACGGGTCCCACTTATGCAACAAAGCATATGTGGGTACAACTAAAAACAAACTACGGACAAGAATTTCATCACACAAATCCGAGCATAAGTCACGAGACAAGCCAATGGAGCAGAGAACAGCTCTTTCGGCCCACTGTACAAAACACCAACACTTTGCAGACTTTGAAAACGTAGAGATATTACAACAAGAGACAAATTACGTCAAACGCTATACTTTAGAAATGCTCCACATAATTAATACATCACACTCACAAAGATTAAACTTCAAAACGGACACAGAGAGAATTGCTCAAAGCTACAGACATCTAATAACAAAACAAAACAAGTAATATCAGTGGACGAGAGATCACAAATAAGATCAGCTGTGATTTGTTTACGAAAACTTAAAAACTTTGTGCAATATTTCTGTGCAATATTTATGTTTTTGTTTTGTCCACCGTTTTGTTAGTTTTAAGTAATTATTTATTTTTAAAGTAATTATTTATTTGATCCTGACAAACGTAAGTTATTATTTGTGCTGTTTTTGTTCATATTATTTTATTTTAATTGTTGTAACATTTTTATACAGATTTCCCTGAAGATGACTACCAAAGGTGGTCGAAATATTGGAATTATAATTTAATATGATAAACAAAAAATAGTTTTTCATTAAATTAGACCTAGAGCCTGCTTAAAGTTTTTATTTTATAATAAAAGAGGTCGTAAAAATCATCACTTATTTGAAAACAAAGAATATTTTTTTTTTGTTTTTCGGTAAAAGAAATTGATTAATATAAAAAATATATAGTACAAATAGCACATAATTTTAAAGCTAATATACTCTCTAAATATATAAGTATCACTATAGGTTAATAATACATTATTTGGAAAAAATAACGGTTTCTTTCAAAAAACCTCATATCTCGAAAACTATCATACAAATTTAAATTTTTTGTAGTGGAAGTTTAGACCTCATTAAATTACCTTTCATGTGATATCCATATTTTGAAAATCCATTCAGGGGTTCCTAACGTATAGCGTTTTTTACAAAAGCTATATCCGCAACTTCCGATGGCTATATCTCCTAAGCCAGATCCGAGCGATAATTTTTTTTTTTGCAGATTTATTCTTTATTCATAGCACGCTACTTCCCCTAAAAAAATAAATAAAATCTGAGAGTTATCCCTAAAGTAAACTTTAGCCTAAATTCGTATTTTGGTTGGTAAAAGTAGATTTTTAATTTATCTTTGGCCTTGTGACAAAATAAATCGTCGTGAATATAAATTTCGTATTTTTATTTTGGCCAGTCGCTTAATCAATATTAATAACCACAATTTATTGAAACTCATTAAATAATTAATTTAAAGAAAATAAAAGAGAAGCAAGAGTTGAACTATTTAAAATACATATATTTGTTTGAACCGTTTGCTGTATTGCAACTGATCACTTAAACATGCCTGAAACAAGTTCTGATCTTGCGCGTAAGCTCCGGTCGACTATTTCCAACCCGAGTTCTTCGGTTCTCTCTCTAAATGAGTTATGGCTTAAGTTCGAGGCACGGATGAACGCACTGGAAGAAAAAATATCCACTTCACTTTGCGCAAAAATTTCATGTGAAGTTAAGCTTATCACCGAATGTTTTCGAAGCGACTTGATGATTTGGAGTTTGATATGAACAACAAAATCGTTGCCATTGAAAAGAAATTGGACACTAATTTGCAGGACCATCTGGTTGAAGTGAACTCGTAAATAGCTAAAAAGATCAACGAGATTGAAAGAAAAAATATTGAAAGTGATTTAGTATTAATTGGAATTCCTTTCAAAAGTAATGAAAACTTAGACGATACATTTAAACTTTCAACATGTATACCGTACCACATTTTTCGCACCACGCAAAAGGAAAACTCCAACGGTGTAATCATTGTTAAAATTGTATACCCTCATTGCAGAAGTATGTTGCTTAACACCGTCGCAGCTTTTTACAATAAAAACAAAAAAATTGTTACTCTGAGTGAGCTCGGGTTTGATAGCAACAAGTTCGTACGGGTATGTGAGAACTTGACTAAGTATGATCATGCAATATTCAGAAAAGCAAATTTGTTGCGTCGTATGAAGCATTTGCATTCTGTCTTCACACGGAAAGGGAGAGTGTTCGTGAAGTTGTCACCTACAGCTGAGCCGATCTATGTAGAAAGTATTGCTGCTCTTGAAAATAAAACTTCTACAGTTGTTGCTGCTGTCGATGATGACGAGAATATTGGTTTAGCTGACCGTCGGTGATGTCGTTCTTTGCGGTTATTTATGGTTATTTTTAGTTTTTGCTCTGTTCTTTTAATGCAGATTAATAACTAGTCTTTTATTTTGATTGTTTTCGCAAATTCTTTTTTTTATATATATATTTTCTAACCTATTTGCCATATTAATTACTGCGCCGCTTCTGCTCACACTTGCATTGAAAAATTATAAATCAGTTTCTTCTTAATTCATTCATTATTGAAAAATTTTAAAAATTATTTTGCACATTATGCTTATCATATTTTATTGTAGTGTTTCTGATGGGCGGTTTTTGGAATTCGTATTGCTGCCTACGATCGTTATATTTTTAAATGTTGAATGCGACTCCAGATAACGTAAAATGCGTTCTAAATGTTCTGTGTCGTAATTTTAATGGGTTCAGTGTGTGTCACTTGAATGATTGTAGTATTAAGGCTAAATACTCCATATTATATCAAATATTTAGTGCGTCGGAAGTTGATGTAATAATGATGTCAGAGTCTTGGCTAAACAATTCTATTTCAACACAATTAGTACACATCCCTGGTAACAATCTATTGAGAAATGACCGCGTTGGCAGAGTAGGGGGTGGGACTTGCATCTATTTTAAAGAATTTATAAAAGCCAAAATTATATATTCCTCTATGGATACCAATTTGGAATTTTTATGTGTAGAGGCAAAGCATAATGACTTTATTTGCCTACTGGTAGTAGTATACTGTCCTCCTACAAAGTTTCGAAGTGGTTTTCTTGTTGAAATTGAACAAACTTTACTAAGGCTTAATAGTAAATATGAATACATATTGATTGGTAGTGACTTTATCGTTAATGTGCTGTGCAATTCTAGTACAACCAATTTGTTTCATTATTTCTGTGATAAAATTTGCCTATATAAAGTTAATTTTCATTTGCCTACCTGTTTCCGGTCCCAAAATAACCCTTCATTAGTTGATATGTTTTTAGAGAGTTCTGATTTAAACATATTAGGTTTTTCACAAATTACACCGCCCTCTGATCATGACTTTTTATTTTGTGCGCTCCATTTTATTCGAAACTTTGACAAAATTATCACTTACAGGGCATATCATAAAATTTGCTATCAAAGACTTTTTATAGGCACCTCCAATTTAGACTGGGATGCAATTTACTTCATTCGTAACTTAAATGAAAAAGTGACAGTTTTTAATAGTCTTATAGCTGAACTCTACGAGACTTATGTTCCGATTGTGACTAGACAAATTAAATCCGAAAATTGTCCCTGGTTTAATAATAGCATTAAATTATACAATCTTGAAATAGAGCACTTTTATAATACATATAAAAGAAATCTAAATGAATTTAATAAAAGGCAGTTTAAATTATCAAGAAACAAAGTAAACACGTTAATACGTACTGCCAAACGTTCTTATTTAGGTAAAAAACTTAATCCCAACCTTAAAATAAAAGTTTTATGGAAAAATCTTAAGGATATTGGCGTTGCTAAAGGAAAATCAAGTCCAGGATGTCCTCTCAGTCCAAACGAATTGAGCCTTAGCTTAACTCTACCTGTTGCCCCTGTCTCATTGTCAGAGACCTTATTTTCTGAACCTGATTCTGATTTTTATTTCCATTGTGCGTCTGCTTCTGTAGTTTTAGAGGTCATTAAGGCTGTAAAATCTGAAGCAATCGGCCCCGATAGGATTTGCCTGAAATTTTTTAAACTTATCCTGCCACAAATTTTACCCATTATTCACATCTTCAATAGGTGCTTATTGAGTAGACAGTTTGTGGAACTGTGGAAATCTGCAAAGGTTATCCCTATTCAAAAGAAGCCAAATCCGACAAATTCGACAGATTTTAGGCCCATAAATATTTTGTCTTTCTTGTCAAAAATTTTAGAAAAACTTATTGCTAACCAAATTTTAAATTACATAAGTAGAACGAGTAAGCTGAATCAGTGGCAGTCAGGATTCAGGAGAAAACATAGTTGTGAATCAACTGTTATCAAGGTCACTTTTGACTTACGCTCTGCTGTAGATAATGATAATTCATGCATATTGGCTTTATTGGATTTTACTAAAGTATTTGATTATGTTGACCACGCACTACTATTGAAAAAATTTAAATATCAATTTAACTTCTCCAATACTACTTTGAAGCTAATGAAAAATTACTTATGCGACAGAGCATTGACATTTGTCACTGAACAAGGATCGTCCAGACCCGTTTTAGTCAATTGTGGAGTTTCTCAAGGCTCTGTCCTCAGACCGCTTCTATTTTCAATGTTCATCAACGATCTGCCTGATATTGTGGTCAATTGGCAAACTCATATGTATGCAGACGATGTACTCATCTACTTCTCAAGGCATTTAGGGCTCTCCGAGGACTGTGTGGCTAGAATTAACGAAGATTTGAATAATATTCATTTTGGTCTTTAAAGAATAGGTTAAAACTTAACCCTGCGAAATGTGTTGGGATGATTTGCTCGAATCATTTCTCCACCACTCAAGAATTTCCGCCTCTAGTTTTAAATAATTCTGTTATCCATGTAGTGAAAATGTGAGGTATCTTGGTTACAGAATAAACTGCGTGCTAAGCTACTGTGATGCTACTTCAGCTACTATTAAACAAATCCATACCAGCCTTAGAAGCTTCAGAGTGTCTGCTTTTCTTTTATATTGTGATATGAAAATGCGGTTAGTCAAAAGCTTAATTATGTCATATTTTACTTTCAATTGTTCGGTATACCCTTGTCCCGATTCTATTTGCAAACGCAAATTAAATGTTGCGTTTAATGATTGACTCAGATTTGTGTATGGTATGGCTAGACATGAAAGAACTGGTCATCTTAAGAAAAGTATGATAGGGTTAGACTTAAATCAGTATTATAGTTTTCGCAATGTTAGGTTTGTTCTAGCTGGAAAAAATAGGTAAATATTTATAAAGTTTTACCACAAAAAGCGTTCCAGCCAGAAAAAATGTGGTGTTTGAGAGAGAAAAAATGAGAGTAAGAAACAGCTGATCACTTCCCCTCTCAAAAATAAGTTAAATTTTCACCCAGATAAATTTCTTGTGGCTAAAAATTGAAGACTGTCAAAATCGTAGGCAACGAGACTGGTGACTCACTTTTTGCATGCAAGGGAAATGATATTTCCTGTCTGAATTATACCTGTCAAATACTTTCCATATAAAATAATTTTCAGCGTTGATTTTTTTTTTCACTTCTTATAAGGTTGTGTTAAGAAGGAGCAACATAACAAAAAGCTTGAAATCAAAACATTTCTTGATAAATGGTCATTTATTTAATTAAATAGCTGAGCGATTTTTTATTGAAAAGGAATCATAAAGTTGAATGTTACCTGAATGATTGTACGGTAGTCAACCAGATAATTATTTTAAAGATACTGTTTTTCGAAGTGCGCAGTTTTAACATAAGGAATTGGAAGTGTTGCTAAATGAAAGTTGCTCCATTTTTTTTTTGTTTTTACAATTCCATCGAACATAACTCTTTGTTTGAACAAAAAAAATTTAGTGCACAACTTTTCTGGATTAACTACTAGCTGTTAAAAAACGTGAATTGGGTATTGTTTAATTTGGCGTTTTTAAATCGCCGCTCCAAGTGTCTGAACTTTCCCTCTGCCTGTCCTACAGTAAAATGGTAACCATGGCTACCCAGCTTTTCCGTAATATGTCGCCACATTTTCTTTTTGTTACTTGCATTCAGAATGTCTTAACCAAACGGTTATGCAACTATGGTGCTGGTTTTAAGCTCCTAAACTCTGCCATTGTTTGTTTACTAAAATACGCGCAACTTTTTGACAGTCTTCATTTTTTACCTACTTTTTCGTTCCAGCCAGAATTATGGTGATTCGAGTAGTCAGAAAAATTTTAGCTTTTACTAGAACAAAACTGTTATTAAATTGCACAATATTATTAATCATAATTGCCTTGAATACCTTTATGAGTTGTTGCATTTCGCGCAGTCTCGAAGCGGTTTAAGATTGCTGGTGCCTCGACACAGATCTTTAGTTTTGGAACGCTCTTTTCTGGTCGCTGCAATTCACTTGTGGAATAATCTTCCACTGGAATTGCAAATTGTTAGGTCGGAAGTGCAATTTCGGGAACGACTTTTTGAACACTTTAATTCTTTGATGTCATAATGTGTCTATATTAGAATAAATCAATATATTTTTAATGAACTATTTAATTTCACAAGCTTAATTTTAAGTTTCCTAAACGTAAATCTTTTCATTGCTTAGTATTAAAATTTGTTATATATTATTATTGTTTATTTATAAGATAAATTATCTTGTAGCATGTTGTGAACTTGATTAAATAAATGAAATGAAAATGAAAAATATAAGCTAGCTCGTAATGCAGCTGTCACTACTGTAAGGCAAGCAAAAAAGAAATATTTTTGTTCTAAGCTTAACAAATCACTTCCGACTAAGAAATTGTGGAAAAGTCTTGGGCAGCTAGTTGTGAAAAAGAATGAATAAGTAGTGAATGGTTGACCCAAATTCATTGAATGATTTTTTCATTAATAAAACCCTCACCTTAGTGATCGTGAGTTTGAACCTAACCTAACCCGAATTTTGGTGGTGGTCAGCTGATTGCACTGATTAGTGGAACAAAGCGTTACACCATGATTAACAGTTAGTACATGCGTGTCGTGCCACAATCAGTGATAATTGGTAGTGTAGCTATGACCTCCAAGCTGGTGGCCACTGGAAACGGCTCTCCAGGAAGTTAAGTCTTGACTGTAGGGCTGGCTAGCATAGCTAGGCTAGGGGTTTGGTTAGCTCCTCAAATGCCTGAGGTATCTTCCTGAAGGTATTTCAGGCAGAAATGCCCCCAATCCAAGGTGGAACAGCATATGCTAAGGGATGAATGGCTAGTGGGTTATCTAGTCGATAATATGCGGACTCGAGTAGTCTGGCAAACTTCCGTTTTAACCTAGCCTTATCCACACATGCAGGCTCTGTGAGGATGGACCTTCCTTTTTCCTTGCGAGGGCTGGATCAAAGTGTTATGCGACCCGTGCTGAGGATCGTTCAGGTTGGGAGCCCTGTTTTCATAAAAATTAACCCAATCGCTAACGGAGCATACCGGATACCTGGCGCCCTCCGGTATTAAGTAGCCTTACCCACGCACCTGGACCTCTGTGTGGGTGGACATATTCGTCCTGTACTCGTGGGACCAAATATGGAAAATCTATTGAAAAATAAACAAAACAAACAAACAAACAAATGTAAAAACAAAAACTTCTGAGTCAGAGACTCAAAATGATTGCAATCGCGATATCGCATGCACCTCAAGTGGGACTGGCGCTGGCCTTCGGGTGGCTGGACCTGTCTTGAAGGTGGGAGGGAAGGTAAGGGCGTTGGATTTCACGTCCAACCCTACCAACCCTTCAAAAAAAGGCGGGGCTTTAATGCCCATTTCTGGAACAACCAGTTCGGCATCGACCACCGCCTCACGGCATGGTCAGTTAAAGTCGGCTGGGGAATCCAGACATGAGGTGGGATCTTCGCTGTCAAATCGAGGACAAACCAGTTCGGCATCGGCCACAGCCTCACGGCTAAGCCATTTAATGTCGGCTGGGGAGTCCAAGAAGGAACAGAATCCTTTAGGGGAGGGTTTTAAGGGTCTTAGACCCTCTAAAATGAAAATCGCGGACAAGCAGGCGGCGAATAGAATTCGTCGTCGTATGGAAGCTGCTGATCCCAGCTCTCTGTCCAAGGAGGACAAGGACTCCCTTCGATGGGCGAAGAGAGTCCTTGAACAAAAAGGCCATGAACAGGCCGTTTTAGAAAAACTACCTAAAAGGCAGAGATCCCAGGACGAGATGTTGGAGTCTAAACGTCAAAAGACTACTGGTAAATCTCTGTCTTTTAGTGACGTTGTAAAAGGTTGTAAGGGGAGAGTTTTGGCTGTGCTTGACAGGGCTGCGGAGAACGGGGCAATTCCTCGGGATAAATGAAAGTGGGTAGACGCTGCCTTGGCAAATACCCTCTTCCAGATATTAGAGGAGTTTCCTGGTCCTGTGTCATCATGTGAGGAGGCAGGCTGGATCCAGGGCCTTTTTAAACTCATCTCCTGTGATGATGAACGGTCTGCCAAGTTGTACAAGGTAGCTGTGAGTAGGCTAGGTGAGATGTATCCAGGCGCGAAACTGGAGGCTGTGGAGAAGGATGAAATTCCTACCAGGCCCCGGGCTCCCGTTTGGCTACCGAGCACACCGTCGGGTGAGGACGCAGTTCTGTGGATGCTCCGACTATGCAATCCCAATCTTCCAACTCAAAACTGGAAGATTGGGAAGCTAGAAGCACCAGTCGGACCATCCATGCAGGCCATGGTCCTGTTGAACAAGGAATCCGTGGAGTTACTGGCGGCAACTAAGGGAGTCGTCAAGTATGGATTCAACAAGGTGACGCTCAAGGTTTACCGTAAGGACGAAGAGCTGGCCTCCAAAGGTGCTATCTCTCCCTCCCCGGAGACCATCGCCACTGCACCACCAGTGCCAGTGGAGATGGAGGTTGGGGATGAAGAGGTAGAGCCAGAGGAGGACAGCTGCACTCCAAGCGGTCAACCTGAGGCGTCCCTTGAAGAAGCCGAATCCACGGACTCCGATAGGTCGTTGGAGGTAGGGGGCCTTCTGGAAGAAGCTCTTCTTTTAGAAGAGGATGATAAAGACGAGGCGGACATAACAGTCGTAGAGAGGGGAGGTGATTTGGAATCCGATGAGGGTCCTCCAAATTAATCTCCACCACTCAAAAGCGGCGTCCGCCGGCTTACTGATCCGCTTAAGTAAAAGCGGAGATGATGTAGTCCTCATACAGGAACCCTGGGTTCATGCCGGGAGAGTCTGTGGTCTGAGGACGCCTGGCTATAAGCTACTGGTGGCAAATGTGGAAGGTAACCCCAGAGCGTGCATTTTGGCAAAGACTAATCTTAACTTGTTTTTGCATTCTAATTACAGTGACCTAGATACGGTCGTTGCTAGCCTGGAGATAAAAGCTGGAGGCTTTTGGTTAGCATCGTGTTACATGGCTCACGACATGGCGAGTGGTTTACCACCGACATATTTAAAGGCGGCTGTAGAGCAGGCCCGCTTAAACAAAACTGGGCTAATCAGAGGCAGTGACGTAAATGCGCATCACACTGTCTGGGGTAGCACAGATGATAATGATCGAGGTGAGTCACTTCTAGAATACATTTTAAACACTAACTTACTTATCTGCAACAAAGGCTGTGAGCCAACCTTTATAGTAAGGAACAGGGAAGAAGTCTTGGATATAACATTGGTCTCGGACTTTGTTTTTGAATGTATCGTTGACTGGAGAGTCTCAAGCGAGCACTCTTTTTCAGATCATCGTTATATAGAATTTGTTCTCACTGTTAACCCCCCAGAACCGATTGTTTACCGAAATGTAAAAAGGACAAACTGGGGAATATATAACAGGAAAATAGCAGAGTATCTGCCTATCTCAACCCCCGTAGAGCCGTCAACTATCCACGACATAGACAGGCTGGTTCAAAACTTAACGGGAGGGTTAAATAAATCCCTGGAGATTTCTTGTTCTGTAAGTAAACCTCGAGGAAAGAAGAAACCCCCATGGTGGTCAAATGAGATTCATGTTCTTCGACGAAGAAGTAGGAATTTATTTAACAAAGCCAAAAAATCAGGTTTGGTCAATGACTAGAATGATTATAAATCTATTCTCAAAATTTACAAGAGTTCGTTAAGAAAAACTAAACGTAACTCGTGGAGGAACTTCTGTGGAAACATTGAAGAGATTTCAGAAACATCTAGGCTAAGGAAGATTTTATCTACCTCGCCCACTACTCTAGGTCTTTTAAAAAAGCCTGACGGCTCCTGGACAACATCTAGCGAAGAGACCTTAGACCTCTTACTAGATACTCATTTCCCTGGTAACTCATTGCATGAACCAGAGGAATTGAATGTTCAACCTCAGATGTCCTCAATTATTCTCGGGGACATTGTTTCGGAAACCAAAATTCGATGGGCGACAAATAGCTTCGAACCCTATAAATCACCAGGACCTGATGGTGTGACACCAATTGAGCTGCAACAATCTGCTCGCTTAATTATACCTTGGTTGACAGCTATTTTCAAGGGCTGTCTTAACCTTTCCTATATTCCTCTAGCCTGGAGGGTGACTAAAGTCATT
Source organism: Tricholauxania praeusta (assembly GCA_949775025.1). NCBI lineage: Eukaryota > Metazoa > Arthropoda > Insecta > Diptera > Lauxaniidae > Tricholauxania > Tricholauxania praeusta. The sequence goes on from OX459030.1 coordinate 79,555,450, forward strand.
TTCATTCCAAAGGTTGGGAAGAGCTCTTACATAAATCCAAGGGATTTTAGACCAATAAGTCTTTCCTCTTTTCTTTTAAAAACTTTGGAAAGACTCATAGAAATCTATGTTCGCAGCAGTATCAAACCTGATCTGCTGTCTACTTCTCAACATGCTTACACGAAAGGCAGATCTATAGAAACCGCACTTCACACACTAGTGAGCAGCATTGAAAAATCCTTTGCATGTAAGGAATTCGCCCTGGCGACGTTCCTGGATATTGAAGGAGCTTTTAACAACGTTGACCCAGGTATTATTATCAATGAACTGCAGAAACTGGGTATCAACAGTTCCATAGTTGAGCTGATTAAAAAGCTACTGACAAACAGAGCCATTACCTCAAATCTTGGCATTTCCGAAGCTAATAGGTTTGTCCGCAGAGGAACGCCGCAGGGTGGAGTACTATCTCCTCTACTGTGGAATCTGGCAATAAATAAGATGCTCATGTCACTGAAAAGGCTGGGCTGTAAAACTATTGCCTATGCCGACGATGTAGCATTAATTGCATGTGGCAAATTCCCAAACACACTGTGTGAAATTCTTCAGAATGCTTTAAACAGACTCGTCTCATGGGCAGATGAGGCTGATTTAGGCGTAAATCCGAACAAAACTGAACTAGTACTCTTTACTAGGAGTCACAAACTTCCAATTATAGTACCACCTTCGCTAAAGGGCGTTAGACTTGTCTTAAAAAGTAGTGCAAGGTATCTTGGTCTGATATTGGATAGGAAATTAAGTTGAAAAATAAATGTTGTTGAGAGAGTTAGGAAAGCAACTGTAGCACTATACTCTTGTAAAAAAGCTGTGGGGAGAAGATGGGGGCTATCACCTCGTATTATTCATTGGCTCTACACAGCGGTAATTCGACCGATTCTGTTATATGGCATTGTGTTGTGGTGGCCTGTCTTAGACAAGGTCACCTATTACAGACAATTGCAGAAGGTTCAAAGAGCTGCTTCCATGTGCATCAGTGGTGCACTGAGGACCACACCGACTGATGCCTTAGAGGTCCTCTTTCATCTCGTTCCCCTTGACCTGTTTGGTAAACGAATGGCAGCATGTACCGCCATTAGACTCAGGGAAACTGCTTGCTGGTCCGAGGGAAGTACAGGACACTCAACTATCCTTAATAGCTTGAATTCCGTACCCTCTAAATTGAACTACACTATTCCAGTAATCTCATTCAAGAGAGATTACGTAACCCATATCCCATCTAGGGATGACTGGAAGGGAGGAATCCCGGGGAGAAGGAACCATATTAATTTCTACACGGATGGCTCCAAGTTAAATAACCAAGTGGGTTATGGTATTTACTCTAAGGAACTGAAGATAAGTATTGCTGCGAGGTTACCAGACCATTGTAGTGTTTTTCAGGCAGAGGTTATAGCAATAGAAGAAGTAGCATCCTGGCTGAGAATAAATGTGGTATCCAAGAAGGGTATTAATATTTATTCAGACAGTCAAGCTGCTATTAAATCCTTAGAATCAGTCTTCCTAAACTCACTAGTGGCCCAACAATGCCGCTCGTCTCTAAATGAGATGGCTCAGCATTTTAACATTCACCTCATCTGGGTGCCTGGGCATAGGAACATTGATGGCAATTGCAAAGCTGATGAACTTGCTAGGCAGGGGACTACTGCACAAATTCCTCAAGACAAGGAAGGTGTTGGCATGCCACTTGCTACCTGCAAGTTTCTGCTTAAAGAAGACATGATAAAAAAGGCTAACATAAGATGGACCCAAGGGTTAACTTGCAATATAACAAGGCAAATCTGGCCGGAATGGAACGCTAAGCGATCTCTAGAACTGATATCCCGCACTAGACACAGTGTCTCGTCAGTTGTTGCAGTAATAACTGGCCACTGGCTTATCGGCAGACATGCGGAGAGATTAGGTATTCGGTCTTTTGACTACTGTAGAAGTTGTGGGGATGTGGAGGAGGAGGAAAACATTAAACATTTTCTTTGTTCCTGCCCTGCACTTGCTAGAAAACGCCACAAAACACTTGGCTCGTTTTTGTTTGATGACCTGGAGGACCTTAGACATGTTAGCATAGGTCAGTTATTTAGTTTCATAACGAAATCTGGATGGTTCAATGAGAGGGTATAGTCAAGTACCCTGTGGTATCACAATGGACCAAACTTGGTCTAAGTGAGTCGGTTTTTGTAACTGACTGCCACTCCTACCTAACATAACCTAACCTAACCCGAATTTTTCTACACCTTTGAGTTCTTTTGAGTTTCAGGTAGTTGATGAATTTCATGTATTTAAAGGTGTAATGAATATCAAATCAAATTCTATAGGAGAAGATAAAATTTCTTTAAAGTTTATCAAATTAGTTCTGCCTTATGTGCATCTTGCTTTCCAAAAATGTGGAAAGTAGCTGTTGTTATACCTGTATCAAAGAAATCATCTGCCTCTGTAGCTAATGATTTTAGACCAGTGTCAACCAAAACGTGCTCGCGAGCAAAACACGGCAGAATTCAAGCAGAAACTGCGTGTATGTATACATATTCATTATGCCACGAGAACTCTTACAAGCAACAAAACGTCGCACGGCTTTTCTTTTTTTGTATGTACATGGTAAAAATAAATGATTAAAGGAAATGTTTGAATTACATTGGGAGCTAAGATTTTTTGTTCTGTTAATGCGACAAAATTAACCACAATGTTTGTTGTGCGATCATAGAGCAGTTGGATTCTGACATTTGCCTTCTGTCAAGTGTGGTTGCAAAAATAAGATCTCCCCGCTAAAAACGATTTTTAAAATAGAAAAAAGTGCAAAAACAGCTTCTAAATAATTTTAAAGTGTTCCCACAAAGCAAAAGACTGAAAATTAGTAAGTGCTGTGTAAGTTTTAGCCTTAATATTTCCTTGATACTCGAAAATAGCAAGTTGAAATTAACTAACCTCAATAAATGCACAAAAGAGAACTAGAAGAAATATCACCGGAACACCAACAAAAAAAAAAGCGTTACTCAAGTTTCTTGGAAAAACACCATAATTTTGCAATGGGAGCGCCATCCGAAAAAAATCTGGAAACGATCATAAAACAACTGCTCAAAGAGAATAACGATGAGCTCTATAAGCATCTTGCAAGCAAATCTGACTTGCAGCACCTTCATGTCGAATTTACTAGTCTGAAAACTCGTTATGAGGAGGTAAGCCAAAGAGTAGTTCAATTAGAAACTCGCAACAGGACGCTTGAGGAGCAGTTTGATAAGATGCTCCAAAAAAATTCGGAATCAAACTTGGCAGTTCGCTTACCTTTCGAACACAATACCGATGCGTGTGAATCTGCTAAAGCTATCTGAAGCTCGTTTCTGTAACTCGTAACGATCGCAGTTACCGACTCTTATTACCAATTTGACGTTACTCTCACCTGCACTGTTTCTGTAAATATTTGAATCGACTTCGGTTTCAATTTATTCGTTTCAAATCGATAAGTTGTCACATTCTCCAATTTCATTCCAATAGAACCTTTTCAAAAAGTGTTTCTGTAAGAAATGTGAATCGATTTAAAATGTCAGTTTTGTCACTGACTCTCCAGTAAGTGAGAATTTTACCGATTCTAATAAATGTCAGTAATGTTGTGTAAATATGAAGAAACAAGTACTCAATATAAATTTTTAAAACCGGGTACTTTAGCTGAAGCTGAATTTTTTACTGATTATAATCTTTTTGTTTATTTTAGAACATTTTAGTTTCCAAGATAATGTGTTTTAAAACTAAAACGTGTATACATAACAGTCAGAAACTTAAACAAAAAAAAATATTTGTTAAAGCAACGCAAAAGTAACCGGTTGCAAATATATGTTTAATTTTCATTTCACATCACTAAGTGTCAAATTATTTCCGTTTCTGAAAATAATTCCAAATAAAATTTGAAAAGTAAATAAACAAATGTAAATAAACAGCTGTTATTTGATTAAATTTCACAACGTCTCTTCTCGATTTGTGTTCTTTTCCATCACGGACCAAATTTTTAACGATTTGAACGTACAGAAACATCAGTTGTCACGAAATCGGTAACTCAGGATCGAAACAGTTTGACGTCACACAAATCGGTAACTTGCCGATTTTTTTACAGAAACGAGCTTCTGTTCCAACCTGTTAAATGAGAGCAATCCAGACTCTATCGTCGAATCCGCTTTCAGTGTAAGAAGCCGCAACACTCGAATGGCAACCGTTATCTTGAAGATGAAGTCCCGAGAAAAAGTCTGGAGTGCGCTAAAAAATTCTGAATCTCTTAAAGGGAGAAATGTAAGCATCCATAAAGATTTACCATTTAATATGCGTCAAAAGCGAATCAAACTCTTGCGGATACGAAAGGTGCTCCATGACAAGGATCCAAAGAAGAACATAGTTGTCCGAGACGACAAACTGCTGGTGGAAGGTAAACATTTCACTTGGGATTCTGCAAGAGGTCTGATGTGTGGTGAAAATGATGGTCTCAACACTTTGAAAACAATTTTTGGAGACATTCCTAATTTAAATAATTTTATGAATGAACTTCTTATTAAAAACAACGTGTACCAAATGTCAGCAAATGTCATCGAATCTGACGTCTTGGCTCACAGGGTGACAAAGCAACAACCAATTCTTGATTTTGGTGCCAACACAAGTAATGGGCGTTTACACGATGCATGAGGTTCTGTAGTCTACCAGAATAAAAATAGTTTTAAAACAAATATTAGTTTATTAAGTTACAACGTATCAGGATTAAAAAATAAATTATTATTTGTTAACTTCTTTAATTACATCCAAAATTTTGATATCTTTGTTCTTTATGAAACACATCTATTAAAAAATGAGGAGAATAGATTTAAGAAAATATTTTTAATTATGAAATAAGATTTAACCAAGCAGTAAAAACAGCGAATTTTGGTAGAGGCAGTGGAGGTGAACTTTTTGGATACCGCAAATCCTTGATGGGTGTGTATTTCGATTGGAAAAGAGCTGGAGATTCGTACATACTGGATATTAAAATGGGTAATGACAAAATGCATATAATACCTGTTTACTTAAATTGTAATCACTGGCAACGGGATTTTGAGAGAGGCTATTGAAACTGTGCGGGAGTACAAATACCTCGGAGTTCTTATAACTTCAAACTTGAACTTAAAGAGACACCTAGATGGAAAATTATCCGAAGCAAAACGAGCGATTTCTGCTGTATGGGAGCGCTGCATCAAGAGCAATGACATCGAACATAGTGCAAAGCAAAAGTTATCCCGCTCTACAGCAGCGTCTATTCTTTTATATGGAGCGCAAGTCTGGGGATTTCGTTCTTTTGAAGCTGTAGAAAAATTTTTGCGGTACTCTATTAAAAGGATTTTTCGGCTAACAAAAAAACACACCAAACTACATGCTTTATTTAGAAACTGGGACGACACAAATGATAATGGACTTCAACTATATTGCTAAAGTTATGGAGATGAAAAATGAAAAGATACCAAAAATCATTCTTAATAACATGATTCAGACGAGAGGATCAATGATGGTGGAGTGGGAGAGCCTGGCAACCGAATGCGGTACAAATTTAATGATTGCTCAAAATGAAAACCCGTCTTAACTGAAAAGCAAATTCAGCACCATGCTTGTAAAACTTGGAAATATCCTGTATGACAGAAATGTAGCGGAAGCCAAATCCTCGTTGTTTAGATGTGTTTATAGTCGACTTGAATACAATCTTGGAAATAATACGTACCTACTTAATGGCAATCCAATCAATAAGATAAGCACTGTTTTCAAAGCGAGAGGAGAATTATTGAATTTGAACTACATGCCACACAGATCAGATCTTTCAATACTTTGCAGCCTCTGCAATATGAAGACACGAGAAGATACCTGTCATTTTATTGCGGTATGTCCTGTTTTGAAGGAGTTTCGGATGAAGCGTTTTAAGAAGAACTGCCTGAATTACGACTGAATACTGATGTACTGAATAGTTATGTTGTTGCCGCTATAGAAAATCCATAATTGAAGAAGACTTTTAAAATCAAAATTTAAATTACATATATTTTTATATCAAGATCTTTTTTTGCTTTCATTATGATATATTTATATTCAAATTGTCAGTTTGTTCTCCTCTCGCTTTGAAGGCCAAACCATTGAGACTTAAGTATATATATATAAACAACATTTATAATCTTTTTAATTTGAAATAAAGTCAATTAACTAACTAACTAGAGCAGTTGCAATAAAGAAGTACAAAGTTCTTTTGCCTAATCTGCTGACAAGCCTGCATGAGATAATGCACAGCGCACAAAACGACATGCACGCTACCTCTATCTGAGTTTTTCTGCAGTCACCCGCCGCAATTTTAACTTATATATATATAAGTGACATTTAATAATATAAAAAACAAGTTAAGGTGTTATCTTTGGCCAGGCCGAAGCTCACATACCCTACAGTGCACTGAAAATACCTTTTCAATAAATGTTAAAAAGACGTTGAAGAGGTTGAATAGGTCGAAAAAAATTTGAAATGTTTGAAAGGTTGACAGATGTTGAAAAAGTCGTAAATATATGCAAAATGTTGAAAAAAGTTGAGAGAGGTTGAAAAACTCTAAAAAAAAGAAAAAGGTTGAAAAAATTTTAAAATATTCAAAATTTATGAAAAAGTCGAACAAATACATATAGGATATATTGGAATAAGTTAAAGGGTTGAAAAAGTCGAAAGAATATGGAAATGTTGAAAAAATCAAATAAAAATTTGAAATATGCCACGCCCACTTCTCCATTTTTGGTTCAATACATTTTATACGTGATCCACATCCTCATATTAAATTTAAGCACAATAGTTTGTATAGTTTGCGATATATGTCGCAGTTAAATTTAAAATTTAGGGCGGTGATACATCCACTGGTACAATCCAACCCGGTTTTGATCCAGAAATAGGTTTTCATAAGCAAACCCCTATAACCAAATTTTAGTATGATTGCTCATATTTCGATAAATATGCCTCTTACCGTATGTTATTTTCATGGGAAGTGCCACGCCCACTGGTGCTATTTCAGCCACTTTTGGTTCAGATATACTATATAGCAACTGAACCACTTACATTAAATTTAATAGCAATCGCTGCAATAGTTCACTTAAAACAGCGCTTACAAATTTATGTTAATATGGGAGGTGCCACGCCCACTGATGCAATTTCGTCAAAATTCATTTATTTTTAAAGCTTATAGTAACTGACATCTATACACCAAATTTTATGAAGATTACTCTCATAGCACACTATCTATAACAATAAACGTTTTTTGTTTTATGGGAGGTGCCACGCCCACAGGTACTATTGGACCAAATTTTTGTTATAAGAGACCTTATAGCAAGCATATCTACCTCATTAAATTTCATAACGATTATGTTGGTAGTTCTCTGAATATAACGTTTATAAATATTGTGGGCGGTGCCACGCCCTTCAACGAGTTTTTTCAGTAAAGTGGCTAAGCTGACTGCTTTCAGCGGCATTATCTACAAAATTTTTATGGAAATCGTTTGTGCCAGTTTTGAGATATACGGAACCAGAATTTTTTAACAGTTAACAAGTTCCACGCCCACTTTTTCAATTCCACCCACTTTTATCTCAATTCAAGATATACTTGATATGTATCCGTTTTCCAAATTTCATCGCAATATCTTGAACGGATTACAAGACATGGTGGTATAATTATAATAAAATTTAGGGCTGTGGCACGCCTTTGTACGACCTTTTGGAAACATGAAACCCAGCTTAATCCTAGTGTATGGGCGGTAGGCGTGTCCGTCAACCGATTTCGCCCATTTTCAATAGCAGGATAGTCCAGTCATTTAAGGTTTTATCTGCGGAAAAATTGGTAGTGAGCTGAATTTTTGTATACACCTTTATTAAAGATATAAAGGTCAAAAGGTCACGAAAATCAGTTTTTCGCAAATATCTCGCGACCTATAAAATTAACCGTTTCCGGTGACAATGCACTCGTTTCACAGTTTTTTGGCAACTACTGGGTGTTTTTTTTAGAGGTTTGTTTTTCGAATAGAGATAAAACTGGCATTTTATGGTCAAATCTGGCAACTCTAATGTCATTTATGTTCAGTTTGGTTTGCCATTTCATCATGAACAGGTTGACAAAAGAACAACGCTTGCAAATCGTGCAAATTTATTTCGAAAATAATGGTTCAGTTCGCGAAGTTTACCGCAAGCTCCATCCATTTTATGGTCGACATAATCGTTCATCAGAGCAATTAATTCGGTTAACCATGGGTCGTTTTCGCACTACGTTTACTCTATGTGATAATACGCATCCGCAGAGACGTCGAACAGTGCGCACCGAAGAAACAATTGCCGCTGTAGAGCAAAATGTTGAAGAGGACCCGAATGAATCGATTCGCCACCGTGCACAGCAATTGGAGCTTTGTCCATCAACTTTATGGAAGATTTTGCGCAAAGATCTTGGCTTGCGACCTTACAAGATCCAGCTTGTGCAAGAATTAAAGCCGCGAGACCATGCAATGCGTCGTGATTTTGGTGTATGGGCCGAAAATGAGATTGATCTCGATGCTGATTTTCATCGCAAAATTTTGTTCAGTGATGAGGCTCATTTTTGGTTGAATGGCTACGTCAACAAGCAAAATTGCCGCATTTGGAGTGAAGAGAATCCACATGAGACCCTTGAGACGCCATTACATCCACAAAAACTGACTGTTTGGTGTGCTCTATGGGCTGGTGGGGTCATTGGGCCATACTTCTTCCGAAATAATGCTGGAGAGTCAGTTACCGTTAATGGAGACCGGTATAGAGCCATGATAACCGACTATTTTGTTCCCGAATTGGATGGCATGAATGTGGATGAGTTGTGGTTCCAACAAGACGGCGCTACATGCCACACAGCGCACGTCACAATCAATTTATTGAAGGAAACATTCGATGAGCGCATAATTTCGCGGAATGGACCTGTCAATTGGCCACCAAGATCGTGTGATTTGACACCATTGGATTATTTTCTTTGGGGATATGTGAAGTCGCTCGTCTACGCCAGCAAACCAGAAACGTTAGGGGAATTGGAAGCCAACATTCGTGGCGTTATTGCCGACATACGGCCCCATATGCTCGAAAAAGTGGTTCAAAATTGGACCTGTAGAATTGGCTTTATTCGAGCCAGCCGCGGCGGCCACATGCCCGAAATCATATTTAAACATTAATGGCATAAAATTATCCTTCCACTAAAGCCAAATTGATGGACATTAAAACGATTTTCTTGTGTTTTATTTCAATTCGAAGCTCTATACCTCTAAAAAAAACACCCTGTATTTGGTTGAGCGTGCGCGCTTTGTATTTTTTATCCCAAATCGTTGCTGATATGTACTATCATCAAACATGCTAATTCAATTAGAACGCCTGAACAGCATAGGAAATACGTTTGCACCAGAGTTCGTAAATACTCCTCATTGAGGAGTAAAATTTCACTCCTCATCCTCAATACAATTCAATTCAAGAGTATTCAATTTTGAATTTATCAATTATGAGGAAAAAATTAGGAGCGCTCATTCTTTTAATATCTTGAGTGAATAAATTATTATTTATTTCTCTTTCATATTTATCACTCACTGAATATTATTTTCAATAAGACTCAATGAATGAAAATTTTTTTTTTACTCACCCATACTTTTCATTCATAAATTTATTGAATTTTATTTTACTTGAACTTTTGAGTCAAAACGTTAAATTTTTTTCAATTTATTGAAACGGAAGTAAAGCGATTTTCTTATTTCATAATAATGGGAAAAAACGATTCTTTCCAGGGTCCCGAGCCTTTCTTAGTGATGGCCAAAAATATTTTTGAGCCATCTTTCGTTTAAAAAAACAAAATATTTGCCGAAAATGGGTCAAAAACGGGTGGCATGGCCCGGGGACACATTTTCGGGTCAAAAGCGTTTGTTTCCAGGGTCCCTAGCCTTCTTTAGTGATGTCCAAAAATATTTTTGAGCTATCTTTCGTTTAAAAAAACAAAATTTTTTCCCGAAAATGGGTTGAAAACGGGTATCATGGCCCGGGGACACATTTTCGGATAAAAACGTTTGTTTCCAGGGTCCCGAGCCTTCTTTAGTGATGTCCAAAAATATTTTTGAGCTATCTTTCGTTTAGAAAAACAAAATTTTTTCCCGAAAATGGGTCAAAAACGGGTAGCATGGCCCGGGAACACATTTTCGGGTCAAAAACGTTTGTTTCCAGGTTCCCGAGCCTTCTTTAGTGATGTCAAAAATATTTTTGAGCTATCTTTCGTTTAAAAAAACAAAATTTTTTCTCCGAAAATGGATCAAAAACGGGTAGCATGGCCCGCGGACACAAATACAAACGCTGATCGTGCGCATGCATTTCTGCGTGATAGAGATCATTTTCTTTACGCGCACATTTTTGAGCGACAGAAAATTTGTTCATGCACAATCGCTTATCGCGCTTTCTCACATAGTTCACATTCATTTATGATCGGTGAAAAAATTGTTGGTTTGAATTCATTATTTTAGCAATGCTACTCGTTGTTGAAAAAAAAACGGATACTCACATACGAATGCGCTGCAATAAAGAGCGACTTTCAATCTTGCCAAAAAATTTAAGAAAATTCATACATGACTAAAATGCGACATTTTGAGTGTACATACATGAATATTTCCGTACTCTGTCATACGTGTATTAAAAGTTAATTCCCATCACAACAAACATTTTGCTTGAAATAGAAAAATCGACAAATGAATTTATCATTTGAATACTCCTCACTTTTCACATCATCTCAAAATGAGTTTATTATTTGATAAAGTCGAAAGTGATGAAAATGAAACGATACGCATCAATACAATGTTCGCTCGTTTATTATTTATCAATGAGGAAAAGAACGAGTGATGAAAACAAACGAGGAGTTATAATAGAGTGAGTACTGATTTTCTTGCGCTCTTGAGTTTTTAAAATGAAAAGATAAGTACAGAAAGATAAATAAAAATGAGCAATTGCGTATTTTGAGTGCTCTACGCACTCTGGTTTGCACATACGGAAGCAGCAATGTGGCGTTAAAAATTTAACAAGAAATTCGTGAAAAATTCTACATATATGATGAACCCACAGGGAATAGCAAGCTGTGTATTGCTTCAACTTTCCTTTAATTGACCCAGTGCGTTGCCTGGCTCTCCAAATGATCTCGGCGGTAACTAAAGATTTCATTACAATAAATCACAATTTTCGAACGACAGAACCTGAATTCCGAAAGGGATTACGGCTCCGAAATGATATATCATTTCAAATAATTTTCCACTTTCTATTCAATCTATCCAGTTTCTATTGTGCACTTTTATTATCTTGTTCCGCTTTAAATTTCTTTCAGTATCAAGCTAACGTTCTCCTGTTCATGTTCTGGTAAGTTAAATGGTTTTTACTAAGTTTTATCTTCACGCTGTGGATATCGTCAAATGGATAAGCTGCCAAGCAAATCAAGCATATACTTAATTAAGCAAGACACCATTCAACTAAGATTTTTAATTTGCGTGCACATAGAGACGCAATTGTCGAATCTGTCCACTCTTTACTTGGCGCCCGTTTTTAAGTATGTCTTTCTAAATAAAAAGAAAGCAAATCTCCCCAGATAGCTGGAGACTGCCAGGAATTAAATACAGAAGGGCAGCAGGAGATGTGGCACATCCAAGGGATTTCCGAAGGGGAAGACTTCGAAGCTTTTTCAGTAAGTCAAAATGCTGACAATAGGCAGCAAGCGCGATACACAAGCCTTTCGAGGTAACTCAGAAAAGGCACGGACCCACACGAATTTCAGATATACCTGCTAATGAAATATTTCAAACATCTGCTTAGCAGGCAATAAACGACATAGAGTAAAGTAATACCGTTTTGCTCAATACCTTAAAAATATTGAATAAATGAGCTTAAAGGTAGTATTTTAGCTTGAAAGCACCATTACTATACAAAGACCTTTAGGGTAATTTACGTTATTGTCAATTAAAATTAATTTCGATAGAAATGAAATTTGAAATACGCAATTGCTAAGATGGAATATCGCATAGGACATTTTCTCTTCGCAATAGATATCAAAAGTTGAATCCAAAAGTTACACCTTTTGCTGCGGGAAGTCGATAGCATTCCATAAATGGAAGATATACGCGCTGAAAATGAAAGTCAAAAACCAAAACTTTAACATAATAATTTCTCATTTCCTTGTTTAGAGACAATAAAATACGAAACATCTGCCAGTGGAGGTCGTTTGTATAATATATAGTAGATTTTACTAAGTTCCCAAACCTCTATAATATAAGTATATTTTTCACAAAACTCCCAAGTGTCAGATAGAAGTTTTGAAGACACTTACAAATATGAATAAAAAGCAATAGAGTTTACGCCTTGGTGTATGGTATACAATACCGTATGTGAGTGCATTCTAGTCGCTTTCTCAGTGCTCTGCTCCGGAAACGGTTAATTTTACAGAAAAATGCAAGAAACATTTTTTATAGATAATTGTACGATAAACAATTTTTATTGACCTCCGCGCAATAGGTCGCGAGATATTTGCGAAAAACTAATTTTCGTGACCTTTATAACTTTTTTAGCCGGCACGATATCAATTTCGATTTTCCATTTTCATTACAACGCCGTAATAAAGGTGTATACAAAAATTCAGCTCACTAGGAATTTTTCCGCAGATTGGGGTTTAAAATGCCTTAAATGACTGGACTAGATGCCTGCAAGAAGATGTGACCTGTGTGTGAAAGTTTCATTCAATTGGCTTTCTTGGTTTTCCCGCAAACCTGATTTCAACAGACGGACAGACAGACAGACTGACATCGCTAAATCGACTCAGGTGGTGACGCTGATCAAGAATTTATGTACTTTTCCATACCAGCCACGCCCCCTTCGATGTGTTACAAACGGAGAGACAAAGTGAATATACCCTCGGTGTAGGGTATAATAAGGTTACTCATTCAAACCTTTTTTATTTTCTTTCCTAATTTCTCCTTGTGTAGTTCAGGAGCACATTGAACGCTTGCGTTGCGTTGGTAAAATGCGTTTGTGTAGGTTTGGCTGACACTGTTTTAGACAATAAGCATTTTGTCGTCGTTGTCTAAAGTATGTGAGGCACTATTGTCTGAACAGATAATTCAACATTTAAATACCCATAAGCTTCTGTATCCTCTACAATCTGGCTTCCGTGCTGGTCATAGTTGCAAAACTGCTATGTCAAAAGTGCTTGACGATATCCGTATTTGCTATGATCTTGATCTATTGACTTTGCTTTGCCTCCTAGATTTCTCTAAGGCATTTGATAATGTCAGTCACACAATTTTGTGTTCTAAGCTGAAGTTATATTTTGGTTTTTGTGATAGCTCTTTGCATCTAATGAACAGCTATCTAGAGAATAAACTTCAGAAAGTTAAAATAGGTGATTCCTTCTCCGACTACAAATTGTCATTCAGGTGTTCCTCTGGGCTCTAAAATGGCCTTTACTTTAATCCTGATAAATCGCTCGTTTTACCGATTTCACGAGCCAAGATTGATGTTAGTGGTATCCCACCTCTTTTTATTGGGGCCTCTCAATTTAAATTAGTAAATAAAACTACCTGTCTGGGGTTTCGTCTCAATTCTTTATTAACATGCACTGATCTTATAAATAATGTCATAAGTAAAATTTACTTGACCATAAGTAAAATTTACTTGACCCTGCGTTGCTTGCGAAAATCTGCTGAGTTCACTCCAGTTGAAACTAAGCGAAGGCTAGTTGTGCAACTGATTATTCCCTTCATTAACTATTTTTCGGTTATTTACAGTAAATTGGACAGTGGTTCTTTGCATAAGTTGGAAATTCCGTTTAATATTGCTACACGTTATGTATATGGTCTCCGGAGATATGATCATATTTCCTCTTGGAAGAAAATTCTTGGGTGCTCCATTGAAAATTACCTAATGGCTAGAAACTGCATTTTCCTTCATAAATTAATATACTTGAAAACTCCATTTTACCTTAATGAAAAATTACGTACAGATCACACATTTTATAATTCCACAAGATTATTTTTCATCAACACCATTAGAATTTGGAATTCGCTGCCACATAATTTTAAAAGCATTTAAAGTTTCAACAACTTTAAGCATTTAATCTTTAATCACTTTTCGTGTTTGTAATTGCATAACTTAGTTTTAAAGTGACATTTTCTTTCTCTTAAAATATCCGTACATCTCAATTTTGTTTATTATTATGACATTGTAATCTTATTTTTATGTTCAGTAATTTATTTATTGTGAAATTATTCTTAATAACTATTACTTAATTTTTGTTTTACATCTTTTGATTATAAATTTTAAGATTTCTTGATTTTTGAAGCCTCTTATTTAATTAACCACTGATATGTTGTACAGCAAAAGAATTATATTCTTATTGTGCTAATTTATGAAATAAATAAAAAATAAATAACTACCCGGTATTTGAAAAAAAAATTATTGAAACTTACCTTTAGTTTTTCTGTAAATTGAAATTTAAGATTACAAAATTAGCAGTTAGGACACGAACATTTCTAAAATTATTTGGATTTGAATGAGTAAGGTCATTTGCATTCTGAAACTCCACGTAGAAGGTATGATACGTTTTACCCATAAAAAACAGAAAATCTTTTTTTTTTTTATGCTTAATTCGCGCGCCTTCTCGAATCAGTCACAAAAAGCGCGGATAGGGGTTTCTCGGCCTGGTTTTTCCATCGGAGACGTGGTCTTTCTCTTCGTTGTCGCCCAGCAGCTTCCACATCAAACACCTTTCTCGCCGGAGCTTCTTCGTCCATACGCACAACATGTCCCAGCCAACGCATGCGTGCTTGACTATGTCAATGTCAGCCTAGAGTTCGTGGTTTTTTCGAATACGGTAGCAGTCACCGATGCGAACAGGACCGAAGATTTTGCGAAGAATTTTTCTCTAAAGTAACCCAAGCGTGGCCATGCTTCTGCGCCGTAGAGTAGCACGGGTAAGATCAGCGTATTGTAGAGTGTCAGTTTTGTCGGGCGAAAGAGATCTCTACTGCTCAATTGCTTGCTGAGACCACACTAACACCTAATAGTAAGAGTGAGCCTTCGCTTTATCTCCAGGCGGACATTGTTTTGAATGTTCATGGCGGTGTCAAGATAGATGAATTCCTTGATAAATTCGTCTCCTAGTTTGTGGACAGAACTTTGTTTTGCCATCGTTCACCGCCGGGGTTTTTTCCAAGATTTGACGTAGTGTGAAGATCTGGTCGATGGTGGACTATCCATGTCTAAAGTCGCTCTGATAAGGCTAAATCAATGTACGCAGTACGGCCGACAGGACCTTGCATGAGATGGCAAAAAGACTTATTCCTCGGTAGTTGGCGCAGATTGTCAGATCACCTTTCTTCGAATATATCCTCACTTAGAACAAATCATGGTAGCAATTTCCGAAGAATTCTAGAACATGAGTTTTTTTTTTTTGAACATGTCTAGTGAACATGTAAGCTGCGGCTTTCAACGTATTGATCTTCAAAAAGTTGATTCTCGCACAATCTCTCTGGAATTGATCGTGTTAATAGCGGATTGGTTAATTTTTTGTAATATAGACAAAATTTTTTCCCCACCGAATGCATTTTGCCTTTGTAATTTTTTATTTGCACTCAAAGTACTGAACAAAAAGCTCTGCAAAAAACATATTATGACCAAATCCATTTCAAACCATGCAGTCGGATTATTTCATATTACAGAATTGGTTGCCGATTAAGTATGTTGTTTTTCAAAGGATATAAGGGGACCCATATTTCCCCGATTTGATTAAAAATTTTATTTACGAAGTTATGCCCATTTTAAATTTTGGTGTCAAAAATTAAAAAACCGCTAAGCATTTTTTCAAAAAAGGGGCATTCCTATACAATTCAAAATAATTAAGTTTTGTCTTTTGATTCTAATAGAGCTTCTTATTTTCTGTCAGAATCTTTAAAAAAAATTTCAAAATGGTTGAAAATTGGATTTTTATGAGAAAAAAACAAAGCTAATTTTCTGAAAAACCCCACTTTTTTTCGCTTAAAATTTTATTTTGGATTTGTACTAATATAAGAAAGAAATGACAAGAGTTTAATGAGCATTTGAGGTCAGGAGAATTAATTTCCAAAAATAAAAAATTAAAATTTTGTTTCAACATTACCAAGCCATCTGTGATACTACTACTTTCACCTTATTTTTATTAATAACATCATTTAGTACCGTTCTTTCTCTTTAAAATGAGCTTTCAAGTGGTAATCTGTGATGTTTCCAAGCAAGTTACAGCCATTTGAAAGAGACATGAATTTGATCCCTTACGACCAAACAATATTAACCAACCGGTTACAAATTTATTTCATCTTGCTCGTAGGGGATCAAATTCATGTCACTTTAAAATGGCTGTAATTTTGCGAGGAATTCCCTATTACGCGATCCTGAATTTTTGAGAGAAAAAATAGGATAAGTTTATCGGCAAAAATTTTACAGGCGAAATTTTTGTTCAAGTCTGCAGCAAGGAACTCGAAAGGAAAAAGTAACGTTTATTTTAACTTCGAAAACTTTATTTTTTAACATGTTTAAAAGGTCTAACAGTACAATTAAAAAGCAAAAGGTTCAGTATATTAAATCTAAATTGGATATCACTAAAGACTAAATAATAATGAGCAAGGGAATATTTTCCAAATGGCTATGTCACTGATACTTGATATAAGCCACACTTGTTTTTGGCTTTTATGCTAATCATCGGCTCATCTGGGAAAAATCTAAACATCATATCCGTTAGATCACCACCACAATAAAACAACGTGCAGAAAACTTTTCACTTGGTGCAATACCATAGTTATTGAATTGGTTTGGACTCATCCAGTTCATCTACGCTGATTATTTAATTGATTGCCTTTTATTTTATCAATTTTTTTACGACTATCAGAACATTTTATGCATTGAGTTGAAGAGAAGTTTTCCACTCCACGGAGATTAACGATCGAAAATTTATTTCGTAAGAAAAAACTAAAAATGAAAACGAGCGCTAATCTCTGTTAAAAGCTTGTGTGTCTGAAAACTTGCACTCATTGACTTATTATTTCTACATTTAATTTTCCTTTTATGTAATTTAATAAATCTACTTTATTTAATTCCTTTAAAACTTGTCACACAGAAAAACCTCTCATCATTGCAAATTTTTAAATTAAAGATAATTTGTGTCAAATTTCATTCTGCCTTCGCTTAGATAAATGATATTCAAGCATTAAAAACTCTTTGTAATAGTTATAATACATTTTTTTAACAGATTTTATTGCATATAAATAATAGTACGTGAAGATATACATACATAACGTACATCTTCGAACCAAAAAATATTTTAAGTCGTGCTCAGTTGCTCAATTTTTGCTTTCATACTAACTTCTATTTAAATTAATTATTTCCCTAGGTTATGAAAATAAATTTCTCTTTAAGAAGTCTCCTCACAATCTTAAATTTTTGCGGAGCTTATCTTTCATTAACCGAACAACAGATATATATAGATTTTTATTTGCACCTGGTTAAGAAGAGATTTTGATACAAAGCTTACTGTAAAAGTAATAAAATATATTATCAATTTATTTTAGGTAGACTAGAAAGTAGTAGTTGCAGACAAAATATGTATATTTATATATGTATATCAGGCTGTGTCAAATTGTTCGGGTGGAAAAAACATGACCAAGCGCGTAGCGAAAACGTAATATATGGTAAGTTTTAAGAAAATTTGACCAAGAAACCATGGGTCTAAAATCAATATCGAGCTCCCGATTTTTAACAAGAAGATTTTAATATGAAATTTTTATAAAAAATAAGCAACTTCTTTAGAAAACACTGCTTTGTCATCTAAAAAAAAAACATGTATCATTGGTTTTGTCAGCTTTCTGAAACTGTATTTATCATAAAAACATTTTTATAATCAGACCGAATTTTGGAAAGGTTTTGTGAAAAATGGTGATTAATGCTGAAAATCTTACAAGTTGTCAACATTTCATCTGCTAAAAATAAAATGTTCTTTATAATATTTACTATAGGGACGTGAACCGGTTCTGAACCGGAAAACCACATTTTTTCCCAAATTAACTGAACCATTAACCGAACCGAAATTTTCCACAAATGTTTGATCCGAACCGAAAACCGAACCACTTTTTATAATGGTTTGAGGATTCATTCTGACCAATTTTCAATAGACAAATTTTCCCCACTTTTTTATTTTTTCTTTTCTTAAATATGGAAATTGATGAAATTTTCAAAGAAATAGGGAAGCATGTGACAGAGTTAATAAACAAATCATTTATAGATAAAATCAAATCGTTTGATAATACAAGGCGGCTTTCAAATAATGTTGATGTTTTGAACTTTTGGAATAACTACCCTGACAAAGAATTATCTGAATTAGCTCAAATGATTTTTGGTGTTCCAGCAACCCAGGTTTCGGTAGAGAGGGCATTTTCCACCCTTAAACTTATTCTCGGAGACCTGCGGGGAAATATTGACGAGGACTTGTTAGAAGATATTCTTCTCATCAATCTCTTAGAAATGCTTTTAAAAGTTGCAATAGCAAAAAAATGTTAACACACGCAATACACGATAATTTCCAACTGCACAATTTAATCAAAACAGCAATTTGAAACCAAAAGCAATATGTTTTTATTTTTTGAATGCATATAAAAATGTTCTCGGCAAAAATCGGGGGCTCGATATTGATTTTAGATCCTTGGTTTCTTTGGCAAATTTTCTTAGAATTTGCGTAGATTGCGTTTTTGCTAAACGCTTTGTCGCGAAAAAATTTGAGGCACCCTAATGTATATACATATATGTGTATATATATGGTCTGTATCCCATGTGCCCTCCGGAAAATCTATATTCCCTGGTTCATTGTGAGCAAGAAATTGTACGGGAGGGGTTATCTATTTTGAACACCCTATGAGTTACAGGGTGTTTAACAAAGTTCTTCTAGAGTAGTAATTACAAACAAAGATTGTCTCATAACTTTATAAGAAATAGAGCTAGAGCAATAAAACTATAAAGTTTCATTACATAATTAACTCACATATTTTTTAGTGCTACCATTATTGCGAGCTGTGTTTTCAGTTCAGAATTGTCGTTTGTTAAAGACAAATTATTTTTTTTGAAAACTGAAAGCACGGCTTGAAATAATAGTACTATGTAAAAATATTTGAATAAATTACCTAAAGAAATTATTTCATTTAATTGATCTAGCTTCATTACTTATAGAGCTATGAGATAATATTTGTTTTTAATTATTAATCTAAGAGAACTTTGATCACCCATAGTAGTTTTTACTTACAATGAATCACAATCCGAATATCACATGGGAACCATACCACCCTGTATATACATATATGTATGTATATATATGTTACTGATACATATGTATGTATATATATGTTACATATATGAACATTAAATAAAGACAACACTAAAAAGTCAAAACAATGTAGCACTTCAATTTATAATATTTACATGATAATTAATGTTTAGAATGTAATAGGAAAATAATTTAATAAAAATATAATGCTCTTCTTTCAGATTTTAATTGTATACATAGTTTAAGGATAAAACTATTGAAATGCCTTTTTGTGCAGTATGCACTTTGCGAACATTTTTCGTAATATTCTTTTACAAACAATTTCAGTTTTGTCTACAGCCATCCACCCTTGCGTCCAAATAGCAAAGAGCTAACTGAGCCTACAAAAGATTGTGCAATACTTTGAGGTTCATGACTTATATTCTTGTCGTGGTTTTGAGTTTCCATTTTTATATTTTCTGACGATTGCTTTATTAGTAGTTGATTTTTAACTGGAGATACCTTGCCTAAATCCTTTCTAACATTGCACGATATTGTACCTAAATCAGGTCGTTGTGTAGCAATGCCATTTTTTAAGTTCCTACGAGATTTTTGACGGGATATCTGCTTTATACGAGAATCTGCGCTTTGAGCTGTACTCGCTTGTATGTTATGGGCTAATTTGATGTCATCGTTGCTTTTATTCATGACGTCAGGATAGCGCTGCTCAATTTCACTCCTTTTGACTGTTTTCTTAATAGTTTCGCTATTATCACTATCACTTGAATATATGCTTTGAGAGTCTGGAGATGTAAGCCCTCTATGCAGCAATCCTTTTATTTGGTTACGATCAAAATGAATATCATCGATAATGCCGTTGTTCACAGCAGTATGTTGCATGTGTTTAAAACTAGTAAGTTGCGCCATAGGACTAGTACTTCTATTCGCAATGCCACTTGCAAGCTGACACATGGCATTTGGTTGCGTTGTTATTATATTTTCCAAACCTATACTTTCCACTTTCTCCACTAATTTTAGAGATCGTAACGCACGTCTTTCCAAACGAGATAGCATAATGTTTTGCTGTTTCTGCTGTTGATTTCGGATTGATCTGTCTACTCCTCCACCAAGTTTTCGTTTTATTAAATCAGCACCGGATGACAACAGACCAAAAAGTGGTTCTGGTGACAATGATCGTGTTGGGGAACCCTCTAAAAAAGATAATGAATAATTAGATATAGCTTTACAATAAAAATTCGACGGAAAATATATGGATCAAAACACATGTTTACTCTAGAAACACAACAGGCTTAAACAGGGCTTAATTTGGACCAGAACGACGTTCCGGAAAAAATTTATTTTCCCATAGTTTTATTAAAAAAAATATACTTGATTGTTGGTACATTGAATTCACTAGTATTTTCGCAGTTGAAAAGACAAAGAAAAATATATTGCTCTGAAAATTTAATCGAGATCTAAAGAGTGCTTAAGAATATGATGGAAATATAAGTCTGAAGTTTATTTAAAATTGTTTTTGTGTATAATAAAATGAAATATGCTCTAACTAGTCTTCAAAAAACGCAAAAAGTAATAGAAGCTGTAAAGAGTAGCTTTCAGTCGATTAAAAAAGTAATTCAAGGAACGAATTAAATGTATATGTCTTGTTGTAACTTTAAGTTTTTAATTTATTATCTATTCTTGAATAACATAATCCTAACACATATTTTTTATTTGATAAGATTATCACAGAAAAAACCTGTGCTTAATTCAAATTTTTTATGACATACATAAATGAAATAAAAAGTTTTCTTAATGATAGTTGAGTTCAGGAAATGACAAAATAGATCTTAAATGTAGTTTAAGCAACTATACGACACACGATCGTTCGAGATACTCCTACTTCTTCAGTGGATATACAAGAAGATACAAATTCTTCATTTTTAACCCAATGTTCCATTGCATAATATTTTTTGACATTAAACAAAATCAGTAGTATCAAGCATGTATTAAGATCTTAAACACATAATTATTCCCGAAAGGATTTGGCATACTAAGATTGTGAATTTGGATACCATCATTTATTTTTATTTTAAACACGGTGTTCAAATGGAGGGTTTAGGTTTAAATGAAAGAGACAAGATTTTTTTTTTAAAGCTTTTGAATAACGTCCAGATTAAGGGAGTAAAATTTTAAAACCTTTCCTTTGCACTTAAAAAAAAATACTTTTTAGAAACAAGAGACAAAATTGTTTGAAACACCAATAAAATAAAAGATCAAATTCATTTAATTTTTTATTAGAATTTCTTATGAAATGCTGGATCCGAATCTGACATTAATTTCTTGAAGCAAGTTTTTTTTTTTTGAGATAAATTGCATCAAATATGTCAAAAACAACGATTTTGGGAATTTTCTTGAATTTATAACACGCACACCAATTGCGTATGAAAATTTCTGAGTGCTATACATATGTGGGAAATGACATTGGACATGTAACAGACGAAAACGGACAATTACTTGGATTTGCAAACGAACTTGACGAAAATTAGACGAACAATGCCATACAGACTTATAACGAAAACTAATAGACTAACAGAACGAAATCAAACGAGAGTCAGTTAAATTTTGGCTAACGGATAGAACGGACTAAAAACGAAAGAAAAAGTTATATTTTAAAAAGAAAAGTATAAAGAATATGTGTACTGAAATAATTTATTAATTAATTGAAATAAACATGATTTAAATTTAAAAATTTTTGTTTGAAAAACTGTGAACCCACATTTTTGGTGTCAGAAATGGGATAGTTTAAAAAAAAGCTAAATCAAGTTAAACTACAAGACAAAAAGTGATTGTTAGATTTGAAAATGTGAAGTATTAAAAATCGTTTAGAATTTATTAAAAACGTTAAACAAAGTTTTATATTAAACTCGAAAAAAAAAAAACACAAAAATAGTAGTTTCGTTCGTTAAAAATTGGCACAATTTTAAAATTTTCTGTAGAAGCGAAAATTTGTGCAGACATCAATTTGCATAAAGCCAAATCAGGAAATCTGTAGAGCTGACGTAAAGCTGCAAGTAAGCGAGAAATGAGGATGAAGACTTTGCAAAAGTGAAATTGTTGAGTGCAGACATCAAACTGCAAAGAGTCGTACGAGAGAAGAGTCATTGGAATGAATAATTTTTTGAAAATTGTACAGAAGTAAAGAAGTAGCGGATTTGAATCCATATCAAATCGCAGTCAGCTGAGAGAATCCATAGTGAGGAAATGGGTTTTACATACACAGAATTTTAAGGCACAGAGCATCAAAATAACGAAGTAGCAGAAGAAGTGTAGATTGCAGACATTAAACTGTAAACGATCACATAGTACATGAAAGGAAACTAGAAGTTGCAGATTTGCAAGCGGCACGAAGGTAGAAGAAAGCAAGCAAGCAATATTTATGTAAGAACAAAGAAAATGTAAAGACAACAAAATTGTGAGTAAATATGTTTTGGTTGTTATTCTAATAATTTTGAAAAAATAAATTGAATTTTAAGTTATAAACATAAATTTGACTAAATTAACATTTTAAGGAAAAGTTTCATTTCATAAAAGTTTTGTGTATTTTATATTAAAATAAAAAGTTAAAAAAGTTTTTGTTAGATTTGAATTTTTGTAAGAAATTAGTAATTTAATAAGTTGGAAAAAGCTTTGGTTTAAGCTAAAGAATAATAAAAATAATAAAAAAAAAGATTTGATTAAGCTAATATAAATTTAAAAGAATTGCTGATTGAATTTAAGTGACTAAAAATTGTCCAAAACATATCAATTAATCATTTTAGATCTTTTATATCTTATTTATTTTCTTTATTATATTGATTTTATTATATTTCTTATTATATAAATTACGATAAGACATAATGGACAAAGAAACTATTTTAGCATTGACTGTGACTGGACTCAAAAACAAGTTGACTGAGTTGGGTTTCTCGGTTACAGGACGCAAAACTACATTACAGGATCGACTGTTTGAACATTACCAAATAACTAGTGGTGATGAGGAATCAGACAACGACGATGCTTATTCAAATGAAGTGTCTGAGGTTCCAGTGGAGCGTTTCACATTTACTTTGAATGATATTCAAGATTCACTTGCCCAGTTTTCTGGTTCTGATTATCCAGAAGTCGGTAAATGGATTCAGGATTTTGAGGAAAGTGCTTTAACTGTCCGATGGAATGATTTACAAAAGTATATTTATGCGAAGCAACTATTACAGGGTGCTGCAAAAATATTTGTTCGAAGTCAATCGAATGTTAAGGATTGGAAATCGTTGAAAGTCGCTTTAGTTAAGGAATTCGGAACAAGTTTGTCTTCTTTAGAAATCCATAAATTACTACGGAATAGACGCAAGAAACCACAAGAAAGTTTTCGTGAATACCTTTACAGTCTTCTTGAAATCGGAAGTCCAATTAATTTAGATGAAGAAAGTTTAATAGAGTATTTCATTGAGGGTATACCTGATTCCAAGTTCAACAAAACTATACTGTACCAGGCCAGGTCTCTGGGAGATTTGAAAGAGAAACTGAAGGTTTATGAAAAGGTTCGCAGCAATACTTCGCATAATTCAAACCTAAGGGGAAATTCGCAACAGCCAGCAGAGTCAAGTCAAAATTCGTCAGCCAAGCCATCCAGCCAAAGAAGGTGTCACAAGTGTGGTGATCCCAACCATCTTGCGAGAGATTGTAAAAAACCAGGCCTAAAATGTTTTAAATGTCAGAAACATGGACATCGTGCTAATGAATGCAATTTACGAGCGGAGATAAAACCCGAGGAAGGACAGCTCAACACAGTGACAAAAAAATCCATCTAAAGGCGACAACATAATTCAACTTATTACAAACGTACAAAGTTATTACTCTAAACGATTCTGAGTTTGAAGCTTTAATCGATACTGGCAGTGAACTCTGTATAATTTCAAATGAAATCTTTGAAATGTTAGATAACACAAATTTAATTTCAGTAAAACATGAATTAGTCGGAATAGGAGGGGCCACGACAACTACTTTTGGATACTTTAGAGCGATGATAAAAGTGGATGATCTCGTTTTCAGTATAATTTTTCATGCAAGGATCTTAATTGGCCAGTAGTTGTTGGCAATAATATTTTAAATTTTCAGATATGAAAATAAGTACAGGCGGTATATTTTTTACAAGAAAAGTTTTATGTGATGAAAGTAGCAGCAAATCTGAACAATCTAAAAAATACGAAATTGAAAATATTATTAAGAATTCAATGGAGAAATGCTGAAAGAAGAATTTGCAGCAATTTGTGCATCATCGGAAATACAAGAGTTCCAAGCTGAGCCGTCATTTAATTTATCTCATTTGGACACAAACAAGCAGTTAACAATAAAAGAACTGATTGAAGGCTATGCTCCAACCAAGCCTTTAGTGTCACCAGTGGAAATGAAAATAATTTTGAGTGATGATATACCAGTGTGCCAAACTCCACGAAGACTTTCCCATGAAGACCAACGAATTGTTCAGAACCAGATAGATGAATGGTTAACTGATGGTGTAATTAAATCAAGTACATCGGAGTATGCTTCGCCCATAGTTATTACGTCAAAAAAAGATGGATCCAAACGTCTTTGCTGTGGCTATAGAAAACTAAACAATAAAATAGTGCGAGATAATTTTCCTATGGTGCTAATAGACGATGTTTTAGAGAAACTTCAAAATGCTAAGGTGTACACGACGCTAGATTTGCGAAATGGATTTTTCCATGTGCTGGTAGAATATGAATATAGTCAATATGAATTTCTGTATGCTCCGTTTGGGTTGTCCAATTCACCTGCAGTATTCACAAGATTTATAGCTGGAGTTTGTAGAGAGCTCATTCAAGATGGAACAATTACAATGTATATTGATGATATAATAATACCATCGAGTACGGAAGAAGGAGTTTTAAAATTAAAGAGAGTATTGCAAGTTGCAGCCACGAATGGTCTTCGCATTAAATGGAGCAGTAACTAATTTTCCTCCGCCAAAAAATACGAAAGCTATTCAACGGTTCCTGGGATTGACATCGTATTTTCGTAGCTTCATTCCAAATTATGCAGTAATTGCTAGGCCGTTATCAGATCTTTTAAAGAAAGATGCGAAATTCCGGTTTCAGTGTGATGAAGTAGCGACGTTCCAGCAGCTTAAGGATGCGCTGATTAGTGCACCAGTACTATGACTGTACGATCCTAATGCAATATTAGAAGTTCATACAGATGCCTGTGCTCTTGGTTATGGAGCCGTATTACTCCAGAAAGATCCAGATGATCAAGAACTACACCCAGTTCAGTACATAAGCAGAAAAACAACTCCTTCCCAGCAAAAATATCATTCATACAAGTTGGAAGTACTAGCGATAATAGAGGCCTTAAAAAAGTGGCGCGTATATCTGATGGGATTAAAATTCAAGATAATGACAGACTGCAACGCTTTTACTATGACGATGATGAAGAAGGACGTTCCCTTGCGAATAGCACGATGGACAATGTTTATGCAGGAGTTCGAGTATAAGATAGAGCATAGACCAGGTACAAAAATGAGACATGTGGACGCACTAAGTAGAGTTTCATGCCTTATGTTACAAGACTCCTTAAGGTGTCAAATAAGAGAAATGCAGACGAAAAATGATAGGACTCGGGCTGTGCAAAAGGTGTTGGAGAATCAAGAATACGGCGATTTTTTGTAAAACACGACATATTATTTAAAGACCCAGTGAAGGAATTGATAGTTGTTCCCTCAGCCTTAGAACGGGAAATAATTCAAACAGCTCACCGTCAGGGTCATTTTGCCTCAAAACGAACCCAAGATTTAGTAGAAAAATCTTATTATATTCCAGAGTTGACGAAAAAGGTGGCAAGCGTGGTAAATAGTTGTGTCGAATGTATCATGGTTGAAACTAAAGCAAGAAAGAAAGAAGGATTACTAAATCCCATAAACAAAGAGGATACACCTCTTGGTACATATCACATTGACCATGTTGGTCCAATGGAAGCTACTCATAAAAAGTATAATCACATTTTAGTGATAGTGGATGCATTCTCCAAGTTTGTATGGCTTTACCCGACCCGATATTCCATTAAGTCAAAAATTGTCCTAGAGTGTTTTAATGCTTTGTGTACACTAAGTGAGGAGAATTCAGTATTCCTTCAGTGGGTACCTGGGCATTGCAACATTGTAAGAAATGAAATGGCAGATTTACTAGCAAAGCAGGGTGCTCAGTCAGACTCAGAACTCATGAAAGTTTCAGTACCTCTTCAACACTACTACGTATCAAAAGACAGAGAATTACTCTCAGTAGCGGATACGAGGTGGACTTCCTCTTCCACGAGCAAGGTAACCAAACATTTTTGGCCCAGTTTCCATAGAAAGGACACTAAATATTTGTTATCCTTAACTCGGAGTGAATGCAGTTTATTGACAAGGGTTGTGACTGGCCACTGCCTCATTGGGCATCATGCCTTCAGGCTGGGAGCAGTATCCAATAACTGGTGTAGAAACTGTCATGAACCCGATGAAGAGGAAACCATAGAACACCTTTTTTGCTTTAGCCCTGCTTTGGTAAGTTATAGGTTGAAATACTTTGGGCAGCCATTCTTTATATCCCTGAAGGAACTAACTATAGTCCAATTGAGTGAAATCAAAAGATTCGCTGTAAAAACAGGCACCTTCATGTTGGACGAGCACCACAATGAAAGGACCAGAATTTACTAATAAGACTGTAGCAGAGAGTTTGTGGTAACACTATGCACCACTGTGGTCTATGTGAGGCTCTGAAATAGCCGCCACCCTAACCTAACCTTACCCGACCCGAAGTGTTGGTGCTGAAGAAGTAGTAGACAGATTGAAAAGACAAGCTGCTGTCTTTGGAAATCCAGCTAGAATAATTACTGATAAAGGTACATCGTTTACCACACATGCCTTTGAGGATTATTGCAAATTGCAGAGTTTTCCAACTTACACTGATTTTGAAAAAAGCCGTCCGACCCTTATTTATTTTTTATTCCTATAGCACTACTTTCCCTAAAAAATTAAAAAATTTGGGGGATTTGTATTAAAGTATACTTATTCTAAAATAAAAAATAAAATAAAGAAGTGAACTGTCAACGTAAACTCTAATTTTTACTTTTGCTTTCCAGATTATGATATTCTTAGGACCGTTTTCACAATATTCGGCTAAGCTTGAACGGAACTTTTACTGATAAACTGTGTATGAGATTTTATGTTTAACTACAAGTTAAGTCCCGTTCCAAAGTCAGTTTTATTTTTGTAAGTATCGCTAATTGTATGTTATTTTCCATTTAATGTTGAAAACACATGGTGCGCTTCATCAGTAAAATATTCGTAGTTTCCAAAGTTATGGCGGGAATTTCGATATGAAAGCACATGCATTCTTAAAACTGATTAAGGAATAACATTAAAAAATCAAAACAAAAAAAATATTGAAAATATTTTGAGAAAAATTTTTTTAATCAAAAAAACTAGTGTTTTAACAAAATTATTTAAGTTTTTTAAACTTTTTTTATAAAGTTATATAGCCCTATTACCGATGGCGATTCGCCTGAATTTGTCGATTTGCCTTCCGTGGCGAATCGCCTATGGCTCTGTATTATGGTTGGCGAATGTACACGTTCGCCTACAAAACAATGCTGCCAAGTTACAAAACAGAAATTGACGTCTAAGAAACTTCAAATCTGAAGTTTTGCTGCCAAATTAAAAACATAAATTGACAGCTGAAAAACTTCAAATTTGAAATCGTGAAAATTTTGAACATCTACAAGTGAAAAAAAAAAAATTAAAATTATTAGCAATGTGGACTTATTTTTTGAAGATAGCAATGAGGTTGTGTGAATAGCAATATTCGAAGAATGCGGCGGAACATTAGGGACAGCTCGAACCCACTCGAACTGCCTAGCCGGCTGTAAGCAAATTCATTTCTTAAATATTGACAAGAAATATATGAAGAAATTGTTTTTCCAGATTTGTGTCTTACTTCAGGATTAATAAAGAAGCGTTTGTGTATTTATTGGCAACAATGGAAAGCCCATTCGGATTATACGGTCGTAGTACCGTAATTCCAACCTTTTACATCACGCGTGGGTGGTCTTAGTGAATTTATCTCAATTGCGAGTTGATCCCACATATCCTTGTTGGTCTTCTTATTCGACCCAAAACTACCAAGTCTCTTTGCTAGTTCAGTATTTTCCTCCATAAGCTTTACTAGTTTATGAAACTACTGTGTATTGGTTTTTTTCATGCTAATAATTAACCCTTTAAGCTATAAGTAATATGAACATTTTTGACATTCGCGCAGTTTTGACGTTTGAGGCGAAACAACAGGGCGACTCGCAAACCAATTTAGGCCATTCGCCTAATTTTTCAGGCGATTCGCCATCGGTAATAGGGCTATACAGTGTGGCCCATAATAACTGTCACTAAAACAAAGTGTTATAAAAATCGAAGTCGTCTACAATATTTTTTTTTATTTATCACAAACGTTTTATAACAATCCAAAATTTATTAAATTAATGATGAAGTTCGAAACTATCACCCTTTTCTTTGCTTACAAGACGTAAACGTTTGAAAAACGATTCAAAGGCGGCACGCACCATTTTCTGCTCCATTTCGTCCCAAATCCTTGTCAAACGCTGCTTGAACCCATCCATTGTTAAGCCTTTTGTTGACCTTACTTTATCTAGCACATGGCATCATACTCAAAAATCCAATGTCTTGAGATCCGGTGATGATGCTGGCCAATCTTCCGCAGAGATGAAAGCAGTCGAATTTATCAGCCCTTTTCATATATGAGGTACTGCTCCCTACACCTTGATTTTGGTCACGTTTTGATATCGCTCAGCAGTCAATTCATCTTTTGGAGAATTGGCAAAACTTCTTGCGTACAAACGGTTACTCTGCTGGTTGTGGCTGTCTTGCAGGAAGAACAGTTTTTCATCCGAAAAAATTATTTCATCTCCACCGTGCCAGTCAAGTAGCTTCATACTTTTTGTAACAGCTAATTGCTTTTGCTTATTTGTTAGCCCATGAAAGCGTTAGCTTTTATAGGCCTTGAGGCGAAGATCATTCCTGATAAGAAGCTGCTTGGAAGTTTTTTATATTTTCATATCCTTTTCTACAGATGAAGCTGATTGGGCAGGATATCGTCCTCTCACTTGTTTCATGACGTCATTTGGTCGCACAGTCCGACTGCGTCCAATTTTTTTTTTTAATCTTCGAACCTCCCGTTTCCTTATATCGTTTTATAATCTTATGTATGAATTTTGCTGCTATTTCGAGTGGTTTTAGTGTTTTTATGATGTCACAATTTCTATTATTTTTTTTAAAAAAATCTATAACTAAGTCACGTTTACCTTCCATGGGTCATGGTTCTGAGTTTGATATAAAGGAATTTTTTTTTTGCCGTGTATTTTCGTTGAGTACAATTAAATTTTGAAAAGTAATGCATCCTTAGATTATAAAAAAATTCAGATTTTCAAATTTTTATAGAACAGTTAAATTTACGGACAGTTATTATTGGCCAACCTGTATATTGTTTTTGAAGAAGGCAGTGTTTTTTTTTTTTGTAATTTATAAAGTTACATTATTCGTTTGGTGCTTGACTTTGAGGAACATTCGCAAGCCAAGGGATGTTATTTAAAAATCACGTTTTTTAATGTATTTACAGACCATAAAATTATGTAAGTGGGATGAAAATGTGTGTTATATTTACCAGGACTATTGCATGGCGTAACCGTAGGAGAAAAATTAGGACCGGCTGGTGTATTCAAAGCGCTGGGCGTAACTGCTTTTATACCACGTTCGTTAAGCATTGTTGCTAACCCTAAATAAACAGAAAAAGTTGAACAGGAATTTCTGCGTGAGAGGCCGGCCTTTGGAGTAGGTGGACAACTAAAACAACATTTGAATTAAATTTTATATATTTTTCATTAAAACTTACACCTTTACCTGGGCTGCCGCGAAGTTGATGCTGATGCTATTCGCGATGAAACTTGGGACTGTGATAAAAAGGATGTATCGTTAACTAAGCCATCGTCTGGATGCATCACCATACTGGTGGTGTATGTGTAAATGCAACCAGGAGGCTCAAATTGTTTTCCGGGAAGATCTTCACTGATGTCTTCTTCTACATCCGAAAGCGTATATATTTGAATGCCCAAATCTTCAAGGCCCCGACCACCACGAATAGTTACACCTGGTCTTTCTTCTAACAAGCCACTAAGGGTTGGTGTTGCTAGCCTTGACCAATGATTAAGTGTCTGAGACCCTTCTATTGGCTTAACTATTTGCAATTTTTCAGGAAGCCGCCACTGATTTATAGATGAGAACATGTTCGTAGATGAAGATATTCCAGAAGATCCTGTTGACATAATACTATCAGGAGTTCTTATGCCAAGAGGTCCCATTAAAGATGGATTTTCATCATAATTATATGATCCAATAGGTCCATATGACAACATAGCACGTCTAGCTAGCACTTCAGCTGGAGTGAGGCGTTTAAGAGCTGCCTCCAAATCTTTTGCACCAGGAGCCCCTGGCACACCCGAAGGCTGTGACGGATATTCGTCATCAGATTGTGATGATAAACTCTCGATCGATATCGATCTTCTATCAATTCCATAATGACTTTCTGTGGAATTGCGATAAAAAGAACCAGCCGGATGAACTGATTGTATGGCATTGCCACTTTTATAAGGCATCGAAGACATTCTTGGTCCAGATGCACTACTCATTGACATAGATCCTATTTGGGATATTGACATATTTCCACTATCACCATAATTACTGGTTTTACTAGCACATCGCACAGTCTCAAATACTTTTTTGTACGGAGAAATTCCGCTTAACCCAGTAACTCCCGCACTTGATCCAAAAGTATTTAATCTAGTGTCGCCATTGGAACCTATTGCATTCGGCACAAGATGTCCAATACGATCATTAATACGTTGGTGATCACCAGCAATGCCAGAGTCTAAGCTATTTTCGGAATATAATGACGATTCCATTAACTCCGATTGTAATGAATCAGGAAGTAATAAGCCGCTTGATGATATAAATGAACTACGTGCATTGGGCATTATTTTTTTGCGTTGTTGGCGAAGCTGTTCTTGAGTTTCTTGAAGAAGAGAAAGCACCTCTTGGTATCGTTGTTTAAACTCTACTAGTTCTAGTGCAAGTGAATTTTGGTTTTCTTTAGTAATAGTAAGAAGTGTAATGTGCTCATCATTGTCATGTGTTAATTGATGCAAACGCATTTCAGCTTCGGCTAGTCTTGCCGTTAAGCTTACAATTTGCTCATGTTGTAGCCGGTTTTCTTCTCGCTGCCTTTCCACTTCCAAATTAATATTATCGTATTGGCTATTAGCTTCGTTAAGCTGCATAGTTATATCATTCATAAGTTTGCGCTCTTGTTCTTCAACTTCATCGGTTTCAGATGCCAATTGTAATGCTTCCACTTTGAGAGATTTGTTTTCGTCTTGTAGTACAGCAATCTTTTTTTGCAATAAATCGAAAGTAATTGATTTTGATAATGTTGGTGTATCTAAAAGAAAATAGAATAACTTTACTTAAATGTGTCTTAACTTCGTTATAACGTGATAAACAAACACTAATTACCATAAACTAAGTATATAAGGGTGGGTCGATTTGATCGGGTGGAAAAAAGTTGGCAAAGGGTATAGCAAAACTAAGTTCTACGTTCAATTCTAAGAAAATTCGCCCAAAATCCAAATCGAGCCGCCGAAAATTTCGTTGAAAATTTGAACGTCGGAAAAAACACTAAAAATAGAACTTTTACATACAAATGAGGCTATAAAATTATCCGTATGTTTATAAAGTATTGCCTTAGGTTATTTTTCCATACGAGGAATCTATTTTTGACATTTTTTTTCCTCTAAAACATTCGCCAGAGGGCGATACAATGGATATGTTTGGCTTTTCAGCTATTTTGAATGAAAAAGTTATTATTAGTTTTATGATTGATATATAAAGTTAAAAATTAGGCTCTTTTATCATGGTTTGATGATATGTTTCGCCAATTTTTTCTCTTGTTATCAAATCATCTTTCTCCCGTCAAGCGCAAAAGCTTTTACAAATGAACTATTAAATCGATCACGAAGTACCTGTAGTTGTTAAAATGTATGTTTAAATTTAAGTAAAATCTTTAATTTGTTTTAGTCGACTGAGTATTATTAATTAATTGAATTTTAATTGAATTTACAGTCAAGTGCAGTAGCCAATATTCATGTGAAGTTTCACAAATCGGTTAATTAATGCTTTATAAACAAACATGACAAAGGCAACAAATGGAACAATTTAACCTGGTAATTGGTGACATATGTTTCGGCTATTACCACATGTATACACATATTCATATGTATAAACATAGCCTCATCAGACCAGTTTTTGGTTAATTTGTAATGTGATTCGAACCCTCGACTATTCCATGAAGACTTATATTCCTCAATCCGACTTAATATTTCGAAAAATAAAATTACCCCTGAAGAAGTGGAGAACTATCCACGAAACGTTGGGAAAAAGCAGGGTAACGTATTTAACGTATTTTTTTTTCACTTTTTTTGTATCAAAAATCGCGTTTTTCACTTCAAAGTGTTCCCAAAAATTGAAAAATTGAAATTTCAAAAAAACCCTCCAGCGTTACCTGGGGAAATCGATTATCTAACGAAAAAATTTTTTTTTTTTTTTTTTGAGATGATCCAGCACCGAATTATCGTGGACACCACAATTCTACTTTTTTCTGAGACGCTTCCAAAAAAATGCTGCCACTGCAGTAGTTTTCAATATTTCTACCTGAAAATTTTTCAAAATATTCATCAAATGTTAAACTTTGATCTACCATTGGTTTTAATAGATTGTAACTGTGTCGAAAAAAATTCACAAAAATGTGCCTGTTTTTGTACGAATTAACGTTACCCTCCCCCTTAAGCCCAAATAATCAATGATTAAAATAAATAAAATTTTGTTGTTTTTGTGGAAAAAAATTGACTTTAAATCATTTGTCTTATACTAAATGAACGGTTCTTAGGAATCCGAAAAAAATGATTTTGTACTTTAAAGTTGCAAAATCATCCCATATTATTTGTTGGAAAATTTGCAACATTTTTTAAGTCAATATTTTTGAAAATGGGTTGTCTTCTTAAAACTGAGGGAGCTGCTAATCCAGTTTTTAATATTAATCTTAATGCTAGTAATGGGCTTTGTCTAGACATATAAGGCTATTGTAATCCGCGACACATCGTGAAAAAAACAAAAAGGCTTTTTTTATGCGTTCTAATATACATAGTTCACATATATGTACAGATGCGGTCAAAATAATAAGAAAAGAAAATATTTCGAACAAATTACGTTTTTTTTTCTTCTAATATTTTAAAGTGTAGTTACTTGATAAGTACACAAGATAAGCACATGGCATTTTGTTCCAAAAAAAATAACGGTACTTTCTAGGTTTGCTATTATATTGAGTAATTTTGTAATTTCGAGCGGTCAAAATAATAGCACTGTTCAACATTTATTACCAAAGCCCATTTTCATTGTTTGAAAACCAATTGGTTTTATTTTTGTAGAATTCGCCATTTTCTCTTAAAAAATTATTGTTATTGTACAGAAGGCTATTTTACAATAAAAAATTTATATTCTACCTAGTTATTCTTATCTTATTAAAAATGTCATTAGGAATGAGGCATTATTCCTCTAAATACCTACATTTTGTTATTAATGTAATGCAAAATTGATTATTGTATTGACTTATTAAATAAAAAAATCAGTTACTCGATGCAATGATTTCTCGTTTAGTTTAATACTTTTTCTTACCATTTTCACTATCATCAGTGTCATTTGTTAATACCGCAATAAGCTCATTCTTTTTGTGAAGTTCATGCAAAAGCTGTGATCTGTCATCATTACACGATTTGAGGTCTGCTTCTAAATCTGCTATTTTAGTTTCTAAAGAATTATTTTGAGTAAGCAGTTCCTTGCCGATCTGAACGGTTAGTTCTAAATCTTTTTCTTTTTCTTCAAGAAGTCGAGTCACGGCTTCAATGTCATCATATGCTCTAGTCATTTGGCTAACGCGATTTCCACATAAAACTAGAAGGATAAAAAGGTTTTATTAATTTTATTTGAAGTTCTTGCAGAAGAATGGCATGTCTGTTTGCCAATTAAAATTAAGAAATAATCTATCCTTTATCTTACTATATGCACAAGAAATATTATATTCGAGAAAATATCCACCACACCGAATTTTTAGGTTCCAAGCGGTATATTACTTTCGAAATTTTTTAACTTTAAAGAGGTTTTAAGATTCTATTGTGAGCGTAATTGATCTGGCTCACATAAACTTTTAACAAAAATCTATTGATGGCATTTCTTTTGCAATAAATTCTTGAATTATGGGAATTTACTACAGAGCTTTGAATTCCTTGACATTTAATTTTTACATAAATCACAGAACCTACAATACTAAATTTATCGTTAGTCTCACGTATATCGCTTTTAACTTTGGACAACATATAATAAAAACAAAACACCATTAGGCCCAAATTATACAACTTAGTTTACAACGCTGAACGACAATAATATATATGTAATTTTGATTATCACAAAGAGTACATCAGAGAATTACGTTTTTTTACCAATTTCAAAAACAAAAAAGATTCAATGTTGGACCCACTAATCTACAACATAGAACTCAACGTTGAACTAAATACCAAAAACATTTATTTCAACTGAGAAAAACAGGAATATAAATAGATTAAAATCAGCATAGATGACAGACAATCACCTTTATTTTGTAAGTCGACTTCGCTTTTAGTCGTCTCTAATAAGTTGGCATCGTCTAAATCGACTTTCGATAACTATATAAATCTTCGCCCATTTTTGGTATTTACGAAGTCGCTTTTTGACGAAAGCGACTCTCGCTTTCGTTGATTAAATGTCGCCTAAGTTTTTACAGACGACGATCGTTCGTTCATCAAATCAAGACCAGTTTGCCAAGTTGGTCGAGTTGATACAGGCAAATATTGACCTAGCAAATGGATTTAAAAATGGCAGTACCATCGATTTTAAGAAAGAATGGTAGTCTGCTGCCAATATACTAAAAGCTTGGGGCCGCCCATTCGTGATGGGATGGTTGGTGAAAAGTAAAATTTTAAAGTTTAATCATTAAAAAACCAAAATAAGATTGTTTTCCTTTTTTTTCAAAAAGATTTGGAAAGATTTCAATTTCAAAACAAACAAAAAGTCATGCATAACAGCAAAGAAAACAGAGCCACTGGAGGTGGAGTTTTCAGGCTTCTGCGCTCTATATCAGCATTTGGACTTTCGTCATCACTGCTTGACGAAAACAAAACTTCAATTAAATCATAATTTTTCCTTATTTCAATTATTTGACGTTAGCAAAATTAAAGATGATATTTTTCTCAATTCAAGTTATCGATTTTTTTTTAGTCGTCTCGCTTTTGTTACACGATACGAAAACTGCGACGAAGCGAAGACGACAGCAAATCGAGACGAGGAGTCGTCGACGACTTACAAAATTAGGGCGAATAGCAGACAGACATTTTATTGAGCATATACTCGAAAATGAGTAAATTATCGGAATTTAAGCGTTCCCGAATTCTAGAGCATGAGGTTATTTTGAACATGTACTAGGAATACTATTTATTTTAACGGCCTCACTTCCGAATTTCTAGAAATTTTAGTGTGTAAGAGTAAGTGAACGGTCTTTGGCCGCGGTTCTGGGTTTACATCCTCCAATATTTCCAATTTCAGCGTCGCGGCGCCCTTCGGCCATGGTTCACTATAGACATAGGCAACACCTGCTTTGGTAACACACCGGCTTTGGATATACTAAAGTGAACCACGATCGTAGGCCGCCACGAAACCTGTATGGGACATATTGAAGGATATAACATACCAAAATTTTCCTAGGCTAAACTTCATATGAACTAGTTTCGCCTAGGAAAAACTAGTTCATCCTAAAAACTATTTTATATATACATGTAGATTAGGGTTTATGTAAGATTTTTTTTTCACGAGATATATAATACATAGATGAAATTGTCAAATGAAGCATTTTTCCCCATACGAATCCTATAAAAAACTAAAAAAGCGAGATTTCTTCTAATTTTTATTTTGATGCAGTTTTTGTGAATCATGGATAATAAGTAAGATTAAATAATAAAATTAAAACACTTAATTAAATCCAACTAAGCCATGCATGTTGACTGAAGTCAGTTTCGTTAAATGTCATTTGTATATGCAATCAGCTGTGTGTGCTTTATATAAATACAAAATATTTGCAATGGAT
Organism: Tricholauxania praeusta; assembly: GCA_949775025.1. Taxonomy (NCBI): domain Eukaryota; kingdom Metazoa; phylum Arthropoda; class Insecta; order Diptera; family Lauxaniidae; genus Tricholauxania; species Tricholauxania praeusta. The sequence continues at coordinate 79,592,203 of OX459030.1, forward strand.
ACAGAAGTGGATAAACCACATCCAATCAAAATAAAATATCACTTTTTTGACAATTCAGTGATAAACGCTTTGCATTTGCCAGTACTTCTTCTAAAATTAATTGAAATAATCATAAATTTAGCTATTTATTGTTTTAAATCAATGAAATTCATTTATTTAGGAAATATGTAAGAAATAAAATTGATGTAAGAATGATAATATCACACAAATGTGCAACTGTGGCTACATTATTTCTTAAGTTCATGGAAGTACAACATATCCACTAAGAAGTTTATTCTAAGATCCTTATGCATCTGACAGACTTTTCGTTCGAATTTCACGATAGAATAAGCTAGTCCACCATGCATGGTTTATTTGGCCCTTAAGTCATGCAACAGCTTTGATTATCAAATTTGGGAAGTTATGATTTAGCATTTAATGATTCGGAAGACATTGAACTGCTTGAAATATAATTCTTTATGTATTTACTTTAATTTTCTATGTATTTCTTTGATTTTCACTGAAATACTTTTATTGCCGCCGAAATGTACAAAACATGCTTGTTAGAATTAATGAAATAAAGCTAATTTAAGCATTTTCCTACATTATTGTTATCAGGCTCGGATTAAGAAATGTGCCGCCCCTAGACAGTTTCAAAAATTGCCCCCCCCCCCCCCCTCCTCAAAACTTCTTCATTCATTATAAAAATTTTTTTTTTTTAGAAATAATAACAAATTTTTTGATTTCCATAAAAATATTATTGATGAGCAAAAAAAAAAAAAACTAGTCGTTACTGAACGAAAAACACTACCAAAATGGAGACTAAGTTTGAAAAAACAATTTTTCAAAGTTTTGCCGCCCTAGGCCTACTCTGCCTGTGGTCAATCCAGGCCTGATTGTTATATTATTTTGTTTAAGGGTACAAATTTTTACAAAAAGGTACAATTTTTTCGAATTTAGATACGATTCTTAAAACCGGAATATCATCCCTGGTCAGTAGCTTTTTTTTTTGTAAAAATATGCCGAAAGTATGTACCGACTTGATCCTGACATATTTCGTAACGATTATTCAGTATTGTTTTGTGTTTTTTCCAATACACAAGTGTCGGGAATAAGGCTTTTTAATGTGGTGCAGCATCTCAATACAGGAAAACACAAAGCCGCAGCGTCAGAACGTGCGACAGCTACAAACACTGCACAACAAACATTAATTTGTCAATTTTAGGCATAGTAGGATTCTTCGTTTCCTATGGATCTCTGGTCAGCATTTGTGGAAGCAAATTTCCCTTTAAAGAAGGTAAGCAAAGACTTTGTAGACAAATATGAGAATACCATTACCCTTTTTTGGAAGGTAGACCATCCAAGCATAAAGAAGTTTTTAGAGTTGAGTCAATACTTAGGATGAATTATTTGCCCACTTTATACAGAATGAAGATGGCCGCAATGATTGCTAAGGCCGCCAATAATTATATTTGGACGTCAATTGATGCACCGACGGATGTGAATCAGTGCAATAGTACATTCTAATTTAAAACTTGAAATTTAAGGACTTGAGTTGAAAGAAAGTATTGGCATTGTAAGAAAAACACTAAGTCGTTAGCTTCCATGGATCGCAAGGAGTTTTTCTAAAAATATAAAAAATCATAAAAGGATATTTCATAATTTTAAATATATATAAAATTCTTTATAAAGGTACTGATCAATGAATAAATTTCTTGATATATATTCACCAGAAAAAATTCAATATACAAAAATAGTAGTGGATTCGATGTATAAGCACCTTAAACTCGTGTTGGATCAAAAAGGTTATCCCATAAAATATGAGCGATTAATTTTTTAACAAATTTTATGTGAAATAATTATTTTTTTTACTATATGTTTTTGATGGGCCATTTAAGCTGTTACATGAATTTTGTTTAAGATGTAACTTTGTGAAAAGGGAATACTTTTATTTTTTTTTAAGTATAATAAATGAAAAGATTTCAATAAAAAAAACTACATTCAATTTGTTTTTCGTTTGTATAACAATACCGTTTTGTATAGCAAAACAATTTTATAAATGATGTGGTCCAAATAAGCTGTGAGCGACAGTATGTTTCAATTTACTTCACATTTTCAAAGGAAAAAGGAAATGAATAGTTAAGTGTTTAGGTTACGCAGTGTTTTAAAGGCCAACAATTTCAAGGAAAAATGATATGACTTATTGACTTATACCACTTTCTTCTTTAAAATAAAAAATTTGAAGATTGGCATTCTAATTTCAAATTCCAAAAATTGTAGTACTTAGCTTTCATAATATATACAATTTTGAACATTTGGCTTTCCAAAAGTGTCAAAACTTTGACCAAAACAAAAGCTTGAGATGACCAAGCTTAAAACTCCAATTTACTAAAAATTACATAAATGTGACTTATAAGACTCTTGCTTTCATTTGAGAATTAAAATTTAGATATTTGAAAAATTATTTTAGTTGAAGGTGTGTCACCGGATTTAAGGTGTGCAAAAAAAAAATTAAGTACACTACCACAAAAAAAAAAAACAGATTTTTGCTAACTCTGACATTGAATATCTGGTACTTCCATTCGTAAACGGCCATAAATCGGTCGCCAGCTCTTTGTCTATATTGTGATTCCATACCTTCAAAAAGTAATTGCTCGTTATCCGATACGTTAATGCCACTTGCAAGATTAGAATATTCAGAAAGCGAGGCACTTCCAAAAGGTGCATTAATTTCTTCATCATACTCAAGCTGATCCAAATCGTTGGAAGATATCTCCATTAAAATAATTTGAGGAATTGCCTGTTTATATTTAACTGCAATTTATCTGCTTCTCCCAGAGAAACTTCTGATGCTTATGAGTGACTTGTATAAAAATCATATTTCTGTTAACATTAATTTCGATCCAAATGAAATAACAGAAACTTTATTAATCAGAAATCGCACTTTGTTACGTAACACTTTTCATTTAGCACAAAGTTAGTATCGAATTGATTGATTGAATAGTTGATTGCAATTTTATGTTTACTTTTGATTTTTTTTAAACAATATAAATGTAAAATTTTTTTTATAACTTTTTGAAGCTAAATTATGTTTTGGCCAAAAAGTGGAGAACAAACTTATGGTTTTCTTTGCTTAACTAGTCAATCTCCTATTAATGAAGATGTTTGTATCCGCAGACAAGTGGTGAGTTTGCGTACTGCAATTTCATTAGCATTATAAAACTTTCTGTTTCTTCCTTTTGTTTGGAAAAAAAAAAATATTGACATAAACAAATTCGACAAATTGCTAACATTTGATTCACAACTAAATAATTTGTTATCAGCTTGTAAATTTTTTTTTTTAGATTTGCAGTAGCTCACTGTTCCACATTGTTTACACATTAATCTACAGATGCCAACTTACACAGAAGAGAATGCGTTGTTCGATTCACACATATATACATACATACATATACATGTAGGTATTTCACAAATAAATATTTTATTCAAGACTCGTGATTCACAGGAAAAATAATATAAATATGACTGCTTAACACAACCTTAATTTGTCAAATTATTTTAAAAATGAATATTTCATATATTTTGCAATTATTCTCGTTAGACAGGAAGGAAGAAAAGATGCACCAACTTCAAAATATTTATTTTTATGAAAAAAAAAGTATCTAAACAGTTTAGAGTAAACACCAAATGAACTCGCATATGTATACATGTTTTATATTTGTATCACTGTTGCCGGATTAAGGTTAATTTACCAAAAAGAGGTAGTTTTGAACAAATTTTTAATGCAGTGCAGATATGGTTACATTAGCAAAAAGTGGAAAGAACTGTTCATATAAAAAAAGTTAAACCAATTACATATTGTTGAAACGGAATATGAAAAATTCATCTTTTGTTTGTGTACCTCAAACTAAACCATAAGAAAAGTTAATGCCACATAATTTATAATTAGAGCTCCGAAATAAAGTAAAGTGCTTATTATAGGACTGCAGCTCAGTCCTGTTATTAATTCATAACCGATCACGGCGAGATAACCGTTTATAAGTTTTTTTTTAATGTACATACAGTGGCTCACAGCTTATTGTATGCGAATATGAAAAAAATTTTGATGTCATTTGAAAGAGAAAATATTGAAGTTTAAAAAATAACTTTTTATTGTTAAAAAATTTTATCCGAAATTTTAAACATAGAAAATCAAAACATATAGACGGAGAGCTGGCTTCATAAAACTGCACTGATCGACTATAGTCGTGATTTTTATTTTATAAGTTCCCAATGACATCGTCTAAACTAACGTCCATTTTGCAGAAGTTGCAGTGGAGGCGAAGAGCGTGGAAAAAAAATGATCAGATATAGTTCTGAAAAATGGTATAGTATTAGACTTTCACTATACAAATGACAAGGAAATATTCCCAGAAGAGTAGGTGGGGGCCTAGCCGCTCCCAGAAGTGATAAAGTGGTAAGCTATAAGTTGAAAATGAACTCATAAGATATAGTTCTGAAAGTTTTTTTATCGATAGCTTACGATACAATTAGACGAATTATAAATTTGCAGAAGTTAAAAGTGAGGCTTATTGGCAAAAAAAGCGTTTTTTTCACCGTGCGCACGAATTTCGCCTTTGCTATCGGACCTTAACGTTGCAGCCCTTTTATTGTTAGAAAATGATCAAATATAGCTCTGGCATTTGACGAAATTATGCTTTACATATGTAATTATCTGTAAAAAATAACAGAAGTGAAATCGGAAAAGTTTTTGTATTGATTAAAAAAAAACGAGCTTTTTTTAAAAAAAAATATTTACTTGATTTCCTCACAATAATTAGTTAACAAAATATAAAATCAATCAAAAGATTGAGTTTTTGCGAATCATAAAATGTTTTTGTTTCTTCTTAACCAAATAATAACGATTTGTTTTGCTCGATTTTGACAATTTGCAAAGAAGCAAATAATAGAGAAAGAGGCACCATTTGGCTTCGCTCCAACCATGTTAATCTAAACAAGGGTAATCTACTAGGGCAGTTCACATCATCAAAAAAAAAATAAAATCGAAATTGTCATCTTAGCTCGACCATGGCTTCAATATTTTTTTTTTGGAGCACACTCTTCAATTATGGTTTTTCTTGAAGTTGAGACTATTTTGAATTAATATTCAAGGAGGAACAAATAAAATTCAAAGGGAAACATAGTTAAAATTGCATTTAAGTTAAAAAAAAACATGAAAAGTTGCATATAAAGTTAAATAAAAAAATAGCTATCTGAATTTTAATTGAACAATCTTGAATATTAATTCAAGATAGCCTTAGCTTCAAGAAAAACTATGGCTGAAAGATGTACTCAAAAAAAAAAAAAAAAAACGAGGTCAGCTAAAAAGCTAAATCTGGCGGATTTGTACATATGTATATATCGAGAATAACAAAAACAAAAGAAGACAAGGAATCTGAAATCGCGCTTTTAGCTATGTGTTTGTAATTTGGAAATGTCGGTGCCTTATCTTAGCTGATTTTGACAGAAAAGGTAGACATAAAAAAAAGAGGAAGAACTGGGAACTTATAAAATAAAAATCACGACTATAGTCGATCAGTGCATTTTTATGTAGCCAGCTCTTAGACTAATACATACTACTAAATTTCAAGTCACAGCTTATTATATGCAGATATGTTAAACTGTAAAACATTGTCAAAAATAGTGATTTTGTAATTTTTTATATTTAGTGTGGTAGCCTATTCGGTATCGAAGCAGCAAGTTTTTAAGTGGTATCTGGCGGGATATTACGTCATTCAATTTAAAGTGCCTCTTTTAGGCCTTTTTTGTTTGAAATGTTGTATTTTCGGACAATTTTTTTTTCAAAATCGTCCATAAATTTACAATCACACTAAGATCTGGCGACTATGCTGGCGGTGTCATCAAATTCGGGCACTAATATATTTACCAGGATTGAACTATGAATGCTCTGTGTTTTGGATCTTTATATGGGTAAGACCGTAAATTTGTCTGTTTGCCCAGACTTTCAGCACTCTGCAGCAAATTGTCATTTAAAACCTGAAGACATATATCCATACTTATGATATTTTCCCTAAAAGCCAAATTTTCGGTACTAGCAGCTAACGTGCAGGCCCAAACCATGGCGCTGCCACCACCATGTTTTATAGTCATGTGTCGGTTCTACTGGTTGTTTTCCGTATTCGGCATTCGCGACATGCCATCTGAGTCAAATAAGTTGAATTTTGATTCATCCACGAATCCAGCATGCATTCTAGATCAAACATGTGAATAGCGCGCAAACAGTTTGTTTTCCATAAAAAAAACATTTTCTTCAATTTATTCTTGTTAAAGAATTTTTACCGAAATTTCAGCTTCTTCGACCGAACCTGTAGACGGTGGAAACAGAATTAGTTTTCCATATAATTCACATGGAAAATAATTTTACCAAATTTCTCTGTTTATATGGGAAACAAACTCTGATCGTGCTGCTCATATGTTTGATCAAGGAAGCCGAAAGTTTGGGAGAAGTTTTTTAGGTCCAGTGCAAAAACAAAGGCCTTTGGCACGCCAAAAAAACATTTCGCATATACACATGTATATTGTTCCCATTTTCAACAAGCAAAAAGTATGAGAGTGACAAAAGGGTGTGACATCTCCCATAAGCAAAATAAAAAATAAAATAAGAACCTATAAAATTTTCAAAATAAACACCCTTATATACACAGCTGGACAATGAAATAGGTACACCAGTGCTTAAGTGCACCAGTGTTTTGTTTTTGAATATTTGATTTGATATTCTTTTCTTCAACTCAGACCAAAGATTCTCAATCGGGTTGAGATCGGGAGATTGACTTGGCCATGACATGCATTCAATGTTTTGGTCCCTAAACCAAGCTTTGACCAACTTCGAAGAGTGTTTGTGGTCATTATCTTGCTGGAACTGCCAAATTAAGGGCATTTCTTCACTTGCGTAAGGTAGCATGATGGTTTGCAAAATATCGACGTATTCAAAGAGGGTCATAATATAATGTCCTGAATGCGAAAAATAGGACCTGCGCCATAGTAGGAAAAGCATCCCCAGACCATTATATTTCCGCCACCATGTTTAACTGTCTTTTTTGTGTAGCGCGGGTCAAAATCTTTGCCTTTTGGACGACGAACATTTCTCGCAGCATCACTGGAGAACAAATTAATTTTAGTTTCATCACTCCATAGTATATTTCTCCACTTTTTGGTTCCTTCTTCTCCAGACCATGAAGCATGATTTTTGACAAATTCTTTCCTCATCTGTAAGTTTTTTTACGAAGAAGTGGAACCTTACGCGCTACTCTGCCAGGAAGCTTTGCATCCACTTACCTTCGTCGAACAGTTCGGGAAGATACGATGTTGCCCATTTCGGCAGCTATTGTCCTCGAAAACTTAAATGGGTCCTTTTTGGTCATTATCTTTATGCGATGATCATCACTTGGTGTGGTTTTTTTGCTTTTCCTCGTTTTTCTCTGATTTTTTTTTGATTTAAGGCATTGACCACAAAGTTCCGAGAGCGTCCAAGAATTTTAGCAATGCCACCATATCCATTTCATTCACTACGCAACTTAAGAGCAAGACGCTTTTCTTCTGAAGTGCAATGTACGCCGCGACCCATCTTGAATGCAAAAGCCCTTAATAATTGTCTCAAAATCAAATTTATTTTACAAACCTTTACAGAAATATTCCAAAACTACACTTTGAATTTATTTTTCACAAACAAATTTGGTTTTATACACACTAAAAATATTATTAGCTTAAAGTGTACCTATTTTATTGTCCAAGCGAGATTTGTCACTATGTCAAATATTTCTTATTATTTAAACTTAAAAATAGAAACTGACTTACGAGTGGATTGCTTACCACTAACGGAACAACTTGTGTAACGGTAAACTTTGTAGATTCAAATAAGCGATGAAACATTGATTGAAAACAATTTTTTAGCGCGTGTACCTATTTTTTTGGCCAGCTGTGTACATATGTCAATACATTGCAATATATGTTCCAATTTTAAGTGCTCATGCCCGAAAATATCTCTTGAGCCCATGGTGCTCTTGTTCCGAAATTTCACCCGGACTATGGGAAGGTACGTTAGTGGGTCGATTTATCTAATTTTTGTGTGTTTTCGAGGCGATTTTGGAGTATTATTGATTTTACTTTGAAAAATATCAACACCGGTGCATATTTGTGATTATAATTTTTTACGGATCAGTATGTGAAATGTGTGTGAAAATTATAAATCAATGCACAATCGATCGGGCATCCTCTTTTACTTGCGACCTGTAGAAATTTTCGATTAAAAAAGCAAGCAAATTCGTTTTAAGAAAGTAAAGAGTTTTAATTAATTTGTGTTCAAAAAACACTGGTATCACATTCACAAATTTTGGAGATTTTTTTTTTTCGGTTATCGGCAACCGCTTTAAGTAATTTTTGAAACTGTTCTTCGTCCTTCGTTATCTGTTTGTTGAAATTTTGCTCAGGATCGATCGGTTTTTGTGCAGTGTCGTTCACAACATGTAATTTTTGGGCCACAATATTCGAATACAGTAGGTCACTTAAAAATTCAAATTGTTTGCGTTCGTAGAAAAAACTAAAAAGAAGGCTATGCTTACAAAGCCTTATGCATCAGCCAGTTGAAAATTTGATTTGTCACTTCAAAAATAGTCGAAAAATATTCATTATGTGTAAATAACATGGAATTTTTTAATTGGTTCGACCCTTGATAATATTTCAGACCAATCTCTTCAAAGTGTTTTGAGTATGTTGAAACATTGCTTACATTTGACAAATGTTATGAAAGAATCGGTAGTGCAGAGTGCAAGTAAAACCATCGATGCCGTGATCGAAATTTGGAAAATCTACCCAAGAAAAATTCTTGCGAATTCTTTTAAATAAAAGTGTCAAGATAACTGCTAAGAAGAATCTCTACAAAGGAAAATTACAAGATCTATTTGATGTATCTGTGAAAGTGTGCAATAAGCTTGTTCATGTTACGATGTAACCATCTGATTTTTCGGCGAATGAACAGTGGCGATGATTTCATAGTGAAAGAAAAAAGGCCAGCTAGAAAATCAAAGAAGAAGAAAAAATTACCACCTCATTTGCTGTCGTCAATAGATCGAGCATTTGCAGTATTTACTAGTAGTCACAGAGCCAATTTATTTGTGACTACCGCTATTTATGCAGTAGCTGGTTTGGATGCCGCCAAAAATATCATCATCCATTTGAAGAGCTCGCATTAAAAATCGTAATGAAGCTTCAACAAATATTCGGCACAGCTTCAATGAATCCTCTCATTTTGCAATAGAATGGAAAACTTATGCCGCAAAATGGGAGATCGTGGCCATAAATAGGAAGAAAATGAAAGTATTTAAAGTTTTGTTAAGTTTATCGTCAGATAATACTTAGGGAAGGAATACAGAGTTTTGAACAAGTAGTGTCTCACTGCCAACGGACGTGCATTACAATATAACAAATAATTGAGAAACTACGATAACAAACGAAGTTACGGTTAATGTACTCAGGTGATGTCATCGGTAGTAGTGTAAACAAATTGGAACAGCTGATTGAAGTTTTCAATGCAATGGTGTGATCTTTTCAATTCTGCCGTCACTTGACATTCAGGGTAAAATTCTAAATATTACTACAAATTTGCATTTGCTTGAAATTAAAAAGAATTAGCTTTTCGTTGTATTTGCGTTAAGTCTCTTTGTCGTGGCACACGCTTTTCTTAGAAAAAGTTGGTACTCTGCATTCGTTTTGATTGAATTACAAAGCACAACGGGTAGAAAGCCAAAAAGCGTATGACGCGAAAAGTTGAGTGATGCTTTGAACACAATTAGAACGGTGGCGGTAAAGCGGCGACGAATATACGCTGTCAAAAATTATAACATACTTGATCATGTGAAATTGAACAGAATTGCGGCGTACGACTGGTGACCTGCTGACGATTCGCCGTCGATTTAGAATTAATTCTATTTTTACGTCGGATCAGTGTTGCATTTCTTTGTCATTCTCTTTGCCAATAGGATTTTCTCAGCAAAATTTATTGTTTACAAATTTTTTTTTGTCACTCTCTTTTCCCTATACAATTCTCTCACAAGAATTCAGACGTGAAAACCAGTCGTCCGCCGCAATTGTGTTCATTCAAACGATTTTTCGTCGCGTTATTTTTTTGACAGCGTATATTCGTCACCGCTTTACCGCCACCGCACTAATTGTGTTCAAAGCATAACTTTCAACTTTTTCTACGCTTTCTCGCGTCATCAGCTGTTTCACTTATTAAACAAACTTTTCAATTTATGAAACATCTTTTATTGTCCAAAAATTTGTCAACTGTCATAGAAAACTTTGAAGCAAAGGAGCGTGGTATGTTACTTCAAAAACAGAACGCGTAGACAGCCATAACGTAATAAAGTGACAACGCGTGGTCTGTAACTCCACTTTTACTGCTAACATGGAAAAATAAAACTATTTTGGAAGTTTATAACAAAATCATTTCTTTGCTTATGTTATGATTTACAATAGTTTTAAAAAATGACGAATAATGGATAATTTCGATTGAACAATACACATACAACTCTGATATTCACATTTGTAATCATTAATACCGTTTGCTAATAATAGCCGTGTTTTATTCGCTTTGGTTAAACCTAAAAGTGAATAAAACGCAGAAGTTTAACCTTTTATAACTCTGCATCTGACCAATAGGTGGCATGACAGTGTTTGACAAAAATTTTATTTTAAAATCAGAGCCGACTTTATGGTCGTGTGGTTGAACGGGGCCTCACGTATCACTACATATTTTTTTTTAAATTATTGCTAGCAAATGATTTCTAACTGTTTTTATAGTGTCGCAGACGCTAATACCAAAGTTTTCTTTTCGTTTTCTGTTGTTTCATCACGGTTTTTATTTTTGTTGTGTTTCTATATATAATTATAACATACTAGATCATGTGAAATTGAACAGAATTGCGGCGTACGACTGGTGAGCTGCCGACGGTTCGCCGTCGACTTAGATTTAATTCTATTTCACCGTCCGATCAGTGTTGCATTTCCAATCAGCTTGTGTCAATTTTTTTGTTTACGTTTGAAATGCGAACTGCGCGAAGTAATTTTAACTTAAATAAAAGAAATAGCTAAAAATAACTTAATTGAAATAAAAAAAGTATTGATAAAAATTACAAAATAAATAACAGCTGAATTTTCCGTCGTTCGCTTCTTCAAAATTCCAGAAAAGTTAAAATATTTTTGATTATTTTAGGTTTGTGTCTACAGCTAATGCAATGAGGTTCAAGCTTTAGCAAAGACAAAAAAAGTTGAATCAATTGAACTAGAAATTGAGCTGTTTCACACATTTGCATGAGATTTTGGTTTAACCAAAGCGAATAAGACATGTTAATGAATGTCAGAAAAAAGAAATAGAAACAGTACATTTATACAGGGTGTTTTTTTTAGAGGTATAGAGCTTCGAATTGAAATAAAACACAAGAAAATCGTTTTAATGTCCATCAATTTGGCTTTATTGGAAGGATAATTTTATGCCATTAATGTTTAAATATGATTTCGGGCATGTGGCCGCCGCGGCTGGCTCGAATAAAGCCAATTCTACAGGTCCAATTTTGAACCACTTTTTCGAGCATATGGGGCCGTATGTCGGCAATAACGCCACGAATGTTGGCTTCCAAGTCCCCTAACGTTTCTGGTTTGTTGGCGTAGACGAGCGACTTCACATATCCCCAAAGAAAATAATCCAATGGTGTCAAATCACACGATCTTGGTGGCCAATTGACAGGTCCATTCCGCGAAATTATGCGCTCATCGAATGTTTCCTTCAATAAATTGATTGTGACGTGCGCTGTGTGGCATGTAGCGCCGTCTTGTTGGAACCACAACTCATCCACATTCATGCCATCCAATTCGGGAACAAAATAGTCGGTTATCATGGCTCTATACCGGTCTCCATTAACGGTAACTGACTCTCCAGCATTATTTCGGAAGAAGTATGGCCCAATGACTCCACCAGCCCATAGAGCACACCAAACAGTCAGTTTTTGTGGATGTAATGGCGTCTCAAGGGTCTCATGTGGATTCTCTTCACTCCAAATGCGGCAATTTTGCTTGTTGACGTAGCCATTCAACCAAAAATGAGCCTCATCACTGAACAAAATTTTGCGATGAAAATCAGCAACGAGATCAATCTCATTTTCGGCCCATACACCAAAATCACGACGCATTGCATGGTCTCGCGGCTTTAATTCTTGCACAAGCTGGATCTTGTAAGGTCGCAAGCCAAGATCTTTGCGCAAAATCTTCCATAAAGTTGATGGACAAAGCTCCAATTGCTGTGCACGGTGGCGAATCGATTCATTCGGGTCCTCTTCAACATTTTGCTCTACAGCGGCAATTGTTTCTTCGGTGCGCACTGTTCGACGTCTCTGCGGATGCGTATTATCACATAGAGTAAACGTAGTGCGAAAACGACCCATGGTTAACCGAATTAATTGCTCTGATGGACGATTATGTCGACCATAAAATGGACGGAGCTTGCGGTAAACTTCGCGAACTGAACCATTATTTTCGAAATAAATTTGCACGATTTGCAAGCGTTGTTCTTTTGTCAACCTGTTCATGATGAAATGGCAAACCAAACTGAACATAAATGACATTAGACTTGCCAGATTTGACCATAAAATGCCAGTTTTATCTCTATTCGAAAAACAAACCTCTAAAAAAAACACCCTATAATAGCCGTGTTTTATTCGTTTCGGTTAAACCAAAATTTCATACTTTACTTCAATTGATTTAACTTTTTTTGTCTTTGCTAAAGTTTGAAGCTCATTGCATTAGCTGTAGACACAAACCTAAAATAATCAAAAATATGTGGCAACTTTGCTGGAATTTTGAAGAAGCGTTCTTAGGTAACGCGAGGCCTTGTGCACACAGTCACACATAATAAAAATAAAAATAGTGATGAAACAACATAAAACGAAAAGAAAACTTTTGTATTAGCGTCTGCGACACTATAAAAACAGTTAGAAATCATTTGCTAGCAATAATTTAAAAAAAAAATATGTAGTGATACGTGAGGCCCCGTTCAACCACACGACCATAAAGTCGGCTCTGATTTTAAAATAAAATTTTTGTCAAACACTGTCATGCCACCTATTGGTCAGATGCAGAATTATAAAAGGTTAAACTTCAGCGTTTTATTCACTTTTAGGTTTAACCAAAGCGAATAAAACGCGGCTAATAACTGAAACATATTAAGAGCAGCAGCAGGAAAACGCACTATTGAAAACGATGAAAGTAGCTAAGTTTCAAAATTATATCTTGTTTTTCATAAAAGTTATACGCATTTTAAAACACAGGTAAACTTTTTTGAAGGTGTCATGTCCCCTTAAGTACATGTAGCAAAAATCATTCAGTACCCGGCTTTTTCAAACATTTTGCTTGGGCCACGGTTTTGACATGAAATTATGTACTTGGCCTGAATAAACCCGGCCACTTGCCAGCCTAAAAGTAAGTTGGTTTACGTTTTCACGATTTGTTCAGAAGCCTCAATACATTTGTAAATTAAATAAAATTTTAGCATACCTTGTCTTTGCAGGAAACTTCGAATAACTCTAAGATACTGTCTGCCGTCTGTTCCTTTCGATGCATGATAAATAATTTCAGGAAACTCCTTAGATATGGAACTAATTACAAGTGGTATTGACGTGTCTTTTAAGCCCTTGCAACTGGATCCCGCAATTGTGAAGTCAAAAAGAAATGTTATTAAAGTTCTAATCGTCGCAGATTTAATTTCAAGTACATCGAATGAATTGTTTGAAAATATTGACTTAATTCGTTCTGTTGCAGCAAGCTCTAAGTCTAATCGGGTAGGTGTATCTATATCACTATTTGTCCTTTGAAGGATTACATTTGGGTCAATGTTGGCAATATCGTGACTTGCCTTGCATACGGCTACATTTTGATTTATTTTATTGACTTGATTTTCTAATATTTTAAATGTGTTATCAAATCCACGACTTGTTGTTGATGGCTTTGTTGTGATAATTAAATCATTTTGGGAACATAGTTCCTCTTTTAGTTGCTCTTGATGCATAACAAGTCCGCCTTTGAAATCAAGGGATGGCAAAGTGTCATCTTGAAATGAACTGTTTAACTTGCTATCTTTTGCAATTTCTCTAAAGTTCTTGTATTCATCAATGTCGTATTGATTTAAGGATATACCTTTCTCTGGTTTTATTATTTTGCGTCGCATTGAAATAAGATCTAAGTCGTCGAACTTGTTGATTAAAGTGCTCGAGACGTTCAAACTAATTCCTTTAGGCACTGACGACATTTTATACTTTTGGTTTTGCTTACAATACTTCAAGATTTAACAAGTGCTCACAAATTTGTTATTTGCGTTTTTATAGTTTAAAATTGTACATTTTTTAATTTATAAAATTATCATTTTATCAATAGGTTGGCATCTTAAATGTGATTTAATCAATAACAATCAGACCATATGCATTTTTTATCTTTTAATTTTCCAAACTGCTAGCTATAGGCCCCGATTTGTATTTTTCCCAATTTACTCAAACAACTCGTGAACAATCAACAGCACAATAATAAGTCTAAGAATATATGTTCAAAGGATTAATCAGGCATGTTCTACATTTCATTCCCGAGTGAAAACCATGTGAATTTCCTATAAATTCAAGTGATTTTATTTCACTGTCACGCGAAAGTAAAATGTAGAACATGCCTGAATGCTTAATTTATCTTACATTGCCATACAGAGAAAAATTCTTTTGATTACACGGTAAAAATCTTGTTAGTTTTAATTCTTGCAAATGATACGCTTTTTTAACCCAATATCCAAATTATTTCCAGGATTAAATTTTTTTTACAAAAGTAGAAAAAAGCATCTCCTGTAAAATTTGGTTTTTGGCACATTCGATGTTTTCGCGCAAAGGGTATATTTGTATATTTTTTCCCATTACTTGCTGAAAACTTTGAGATTTTTGCAATAATTTTAGCAAGTTTAGTTGACACAAGATTATGCATTAACTGCAACAGTTCAGCGAATGAGAAATATTTGCAATTGAATAAGATCTAATCTGTTTGAGATTAAATGTTTTAACTTAGACCAGAAATAGCATATGGGCATTTCCACGAAAACAGAAGTTTTGAAAACGAAAAATTTCCTAAGTTCAATCTTAGCACCAGTTATAAAACTAATTAGGGGCTTTGTTTTAAGCCTATTGTCAAAATAAAAATCCGTTTTATTTTGACTTTTTTTTTACTTTGAATGTGTTCGACGGTCGAACGGGACCCATGCAAATGCCCATATGTCTCATCTGCATCGAAGCTGATAATATACCTATCTATTTTTTGTACATATGAACGCCAAATTTTAAATACTATACAATCAAACGACCTTTACGGGGTGTACATTGGGTAATGCTAACCCCGACGGTATTCACTTACTAAATGTCCAAAAAATGCAAAAAAATGGTTTGTATCCGGAAATAATAGGTTGAAACATTTATCATGTTCGTAATCAGCAACTCAAAAAACACTAAATCTAGTTAGTAGCAGTTTATAGTAAGAATAAATACAGACAAATAAAATTCAAAAAGGATTCCAGGAATGCTCAAACATTTTTTTTTAAATAATTTAAAACTCTAATCTTCATTATTTTTTCTAATATTTTAGAGATCGGTGGCAGAAGTGAAATAGGCTATAATTTCACTTATCTTTTCGGCTGCCTTTTTTGAAAAGCGGAATTACTATGGATCATTTAAGAATATCCGGGAAGATGCCAGTATTAACGCTTAAATTAAAAATATGCTTCAATAAGTCAAGAAAATTGAATATTATAGTTTTCAACATAAAGTTAGACGTGCCCTCGCTGCCGTAAGGATAGCTCTTTTTGAAAGATTTTATTACTTGAAGGGTCTCTATACCAGAAATTAGTTCAAAATAGATACTACCACAGAATGTATTATTACTTACAAGCTCTAGATAAAAGAAGCTGAATGTGTTAGAAAAATTAGAAGGAAATGAGCAAAATAGTCATTAAATTCGTTGGCAGTTTCAGTAGGATCTGAAAAAACGAAGCCATTGCTTTCCAAAGGAATTGAACGTTCTGGGCAACACTGTTTATAACTCCCCATTCTTATCTTAAATTTCCAATTGTACGAAGTCGAATTTCATTATTAACACGGGTACATAACTGCCGAAATCTGGTCATGAAACGAATGTTTTGGGGATGTCTGTAGCATTTTAAGTGTGATTTGTTTTTTAACCTAATTTTTTTCATCAGATTGTGAAATTTAATCTTACTTTAGATCTTTTACAGGGTGTTTTTTTAGAGGTATAGAGCTTCGAATTGAAATAAAACACAAGAAAATCGTTTTAATGTCCATCAATTTGGCTTTATTGGAAAGATAATTTTATGCCATTAATGTTTAAATATGATTTCGGGCATGTGGCCGCCGCGGCTGGCTCGAATAAAGCCAATTCTACAGGTCCAATTTTGAACCACTTTTTCGAGCATATGGGGCCGTATGTCGGCAATAACGCCACGAATGTTGGCTTCCAAGTCCCCTAACGTTTCTGGTTTGTTGGCGTAGACGAGCGACTTCACATATCCCCAAAGAAAATAATCCAATGGTGTCAAATCACACGATCTTGGTGGCCAATTGACAGGTCCATTCCGCGAAATTATGCGCTCATCGAATGTTTCCTTCAATAAATTGATTGTGACGTGCGCTGTGTGGCATGTAGCGCCGTCTTGTTGGAACCACAACTCATCCACATTCATGCCATCCAATTCGGGAACAAAATAGTCGGTTATCATGGCTCTATACCGGTCTCCATTAACGGTAACTGACTCTCCAGCATTATTTCGGAAGAAGTATGGCCCAATGACTCCACCAGCCCATAGAGCACACCAAACAGTCAGTTTTTGTGGATGTAAGGGTCTCATGTGGATTCTCTTTACTTCAAATGCGGCAATTTTGCTTGTTGACGTAGCCATTCAACCAAAAATGAGCCTCATCACTGAACAAAATTTTGCGATGAAAATCAGCATCGAGATCAATCTCATTTTCGGCCCATACACCAAAATCACGACGCATTGCATGGTCTCGCGGCATTAATTCTTGCACAAGCTGGATCTTGTAAGGTCGCAAGCCAAGATCTTTGCGCAAAATCTTCCATAAAGTTGATGGACAAAGCTCCAATTGCTGTGCACGGTGGCGAATCGATTCATTCGGGTTCTCTTCAACATTTTGCTCTACTGCGGCAATTGTTTCTTCGGTGCGCACTGTTCGACGTCTCTGCGGATGCGTATTATCACATAGAGTAAACGTAGTGCGAAAACGACCCATGGCTAACCGAATTAATTGCTCTGATGGACGATTATGTCGACCATAAAATGGACGGAGCTTGCGGTAAACTTCGCGAACTGAACCATTATTTTCGAAATAAATTTGCACGATTTGCAAGCGTTGTTCTTTTGTCAACCTGTTCATGATGAAATGACAAACCAAACTGAACATAAATGACATTAGAGTTGCCAGATTTGACCATAAAATGCCAGTTTTATCTCTATTCGAAAAACAAACCTCTAAAAAAAACACCCTTTAGTAAGCGTGTAAGTAGAAAATTAGTTTAATTAGAAATAAGTTAAGAGCTACTGAAACATTCTGATCGTACACAGATTTCCAATCACAATTGCGTAATTTTATGTCTTTTTGAATAAAAAATATTTCTTTCGGAAAGTAAGCGTTTTATTTCTCAACATACGTTTCGTTTAGCTCGATACTTTTAGACCAGCGTTTTTGCAACTTTTTTTATTCCTTCCAGATGATAGGATTTTGTCAAAATAGGCGTTTGTTTTAGTAATGGCCTCTTCATTCGACCCAAATCTCTTACCGCCCAGCCATTTCTTCAAGTTTGGAAACAGGAAATAGTCGCAGGGGCTAAATCTAAAGAATATGCTGGATGGGGTAACAGTTCGTAGTCCAATTTATGGATTTGGTGGCTACACACGTGTGCATTTTTCTAGTTTATTTTCCAAAAATTCAGTCTATGAAAAATACTTACAGACTAACAAAAATTACATATTGGTTTTGGATAATAATACTCCATACACACATAGGAATTTTTATATCTATAGTACACATATAACACCTATTATTGAGATTTCACAATTGTGGGTGATATGAGAGGTGAGCGTAATTTTCGTCTCGGCGTTTTTGTGTCTTTTTTACGTCCCTACAGTGTTATATTTAAGAATAAAAAGCACACAGGAGATTTTTAAATACATTTCTAGATACATAAAAATCTATTTCAAGACTAGTACTAATATTATTAAACTCATTAAGTGCTCTTGTAATTGGTGCAATTAATAAATAATTTGTTCTACAAATTGGCAAATAAAACAATTGATAATTTCTTATAGTCCAAGAGCCGGCTGTAGAAAAGTCGAGTGTATAAGATTACAGGATGAGATGTATGCCAAATTATAGAGCTCAATGAGCCTAAATAGAATATCTAGGGTTGCCTTGCCAAAGCGTGTCCCGATGGCCGAAAATGCCCGAACTTTAGCCAATTTTGTTTCTCTAATTAAAACTGTAGTACATAACAGCTCGAAAGGTATGCCATATTATAGAACTCGAAGAGGCCTAAATATAATTCATGGGATTGCATTGTTGAATCCTGTCTCAAACATGATTTTCACCGGTTTTTTGGGTCAATTTTCATTAATGAAGATAACCTGTGAAGTATAAACCTGTTTTGTACGCTCATAAGTAAAATAGTCGCGCCCTGTTCTGGTGTGCAATTATTTGGAAAGTTTTATGTTGACAATTGTATATTACGATATACGGTTAGTACATATCCTTGATAATTTTTAGGTAGCTGTAATTTTTATAATTACTTAACGCTTAAACGTAAAATTATTATTTAAAACAAAAAAGCCATTTGAGGCCCATTGATACAAGCATCTACGGGGCACAATGATATGTATGAATTTGTCCCGTCTGGTAAATAGATTGTGACTTAATCGTTTTATTTCTTAACAGAAAGGAATATGGTGCGAACGTAACAACGAGTAATTGATATAGGTAACATCGATCATAGCGCTATGGCTTCTGCAATCTTTGATATACTGGAATGCAAGGTATCAATAAGAAATGCGGTCTATAAGTACAATTTAAAAATAACGCAGTTGATACTGATCCACCTATGTCAAAAGACGTTAAGGAAGGGTATTTTATACAATATAGGGGTGTTTTAAACTATGAATTAAAGTACCACAAGCGTATATCAATGTACCCCGTGTGTGGGGCGAAATGTTTTTAAAAAGCACTTCAGAACATTTTTTCCAAAAAAAAGCTGAGTTGAAATTTGTTTGAAATAAGTTAGTTAGATAAACACTGAAACCATTCAGATACTTTTTTTTAAATTATTTTTGTCAATATGCCTCTTTTTTTTCGTTTGTAAAGAAATCAATGTGCCCCACCTCCCCCTACAAATTAGAAGAAGAAAAACCAAGCTAGCTACTACAGAGAAGCAGTTAAAAGTTATCAAAGAGTTTTTCTACTGTAAAGGCAATGAATGGCAGTTTTAGCATTACTTTGAAATTGCTACCCACAAATCACCTGAGCACATCAAATATATCCAGAAAATCACGTTCCCTGGAAAGATTTTGTTATGGTTGGCAATCAGTGAGCGTGGCGTAAATGAACCGATATTTAGGGAAGGCAGCTTATTTGTCACTTCTAAGACTTACTTGGAAAGATGCATTTCTGAACTCAACAAATTTATGAAAAAATAACATCAACCTGATAAAGTAATTTTCTGACCGCATTTGGCTTCATCACATTGCATTGAAATTTTTGAAATTGCGAGGCATTGAACTTGTACCCATAGATTTTAGCCCACCAAACGTGCCACAACATCGACCAGTTGAAAATTTTTGGGTTAATTTGAAGCGATATCCAGTTAGGGATATCAACCTAAAAAATGTTGATTGTTTAGCTAATACAATTAAATTATAGCTGGAAACAATCAATAAATAAAGCATTCAGGAGTTTATGAGAAAACTACCTCAAAAAATACGAAAAGCAAAGGATCAGGATTTAAGAGTTGCACATAATTCGAGCAAAACAAACGTCTAATCGCGATGATAACCGCACTGCGTCTAGCATAACTAGTATTTATAGGATCTTTGTCTTTGCGGTATACAATTAAAACTTTAGGATCAAAAAATTCATTATTTAACAAAGTTTCAACTAAAACAATAGCATCATAATCAACTTGCATAATGGCAACACGCACAGTGTTAATTTTAATTCGCAGTCCCGAAATTTTTTGAAAATATATCTTTAATTTAAAATTCTTACATGGAGAAATTGATCCAGCAACTAAATTACCAACTGACGATTGTTCTAATTGTGAAAAAATTGCCATAAACCAGGAACCAATAATTTATCAAAGTGCTGAGGTGGTACACCAATCTTAACATTTACCCATTTTATGTCTTCCAAAGCAGGCATAATTTTTGATCAATTTTCGGCAGTCAATATCAGACATCTCGATGCCAGTATACTTGTGTACATAAGCAACAATATCCGCTTCTAACACTGTTGGTATAAAAGATGCAATATGCACAAATTTTTTTGCAACAATCACCTCCAAGTCACTATTTTCAGTAATTCCAATAACAATCGTAGGATTATGAGTGGGCAGCTTGTGAACTTTTCTTCGTCAAAAGTGATCGTTTTGATTTAAATCAATATCGAATCTGTTCAAAAGCTCTAAATAATATTCGCCGGTGATCGTTTTACACTTTTCAAGGTAATCGATGTGAATGACACCGTGTGCATCCAAAAAAACTGTGGCCATAATCTTGTTGGCTGACAGAGCCGCTTTGGCTTCTTTTGTGAACGTTCACACGAAGAAACCCACAATCTTGATTGTTATTTGGTCCCTGGTGTGTTGTGATGGATCCATTTTTGTCCACGGTAACAGAACGGCGCAAAAACTGGTTCAAATTGCGGCGGAACATCGCCAAACACTCCTTTGAAGTAATCGCACGGTTGCGGTTACAGTCGAGTGTGAGCAATCGCGGCACCCATCACGCGGATAGATTTTTCATGTCGAAATATTCATGTTGAATGTGATGTGTACGCTCAGTGATGTGATGTGCACGCTCAGTTGCCTGCAGCCTCAGCCTCAGCCTCGTCACGCACTTTCACTCTCTGATCGTCCAATATCATTCCATGCATTTTATGGACGTGAGGTAGCTCTTTTGGGCGACCTGAACGTTCGGCGTTAGGCCTACACCAAAATAGACGAGACGAGACATAACGAGTAAGTTCGAGTGTATGTAAACCAATGTTGATAGCCAAAATGAACCTACGTAATTGATCGAAAGTGAACGAAACATTTTGACGAGACGTAAGAGTTCCGTAAGAACCGAACTTCAAAACGTTGTTACTCGTCATAACAGGTTTTTCGCTTCGTTGGCTAGCGTAACATTTTGGGTTAAACGTCAAAACAGACGAAACGAGTGCAAACGTTCGTTCAATTGCTACCGTCACGACTATTTTGGTTAAGACTTTACTTGTGCTGGTATGACCACAACGGAACTCAGTAAGCCACTTTTAAATCATTGAAATTGATGGTCCTGAGTCCCATAGTATTTATCAAGCCGTTCCTTGGTTTCGGTGGTCGTTTTTTACGCAAGGAATATTACTTAGTCAGCACACGAAGTTCACATTTTTCCATTTTCATTAAAATTCACGAGGTTGTCTGCTTTCAATGGCAGTCAAACACAAACTTGCTCAAAATATGATAGTAGTCTATTGAATTGAATTCTTTAATGAGACTTTTCTTTACAAATATCGATTACATAAAAGTGACAGAGATAACTATGTTTTACATTTAGCGGCTGTAACGTATGGCCTGCTAATACTTTAACAAATTCAGATGAATAAATTGAATGCCTCATGGCAAAATTCTTCTTTTTTTAAAATAATATATTGCTTTTGCTCACGGAGCATTATGTTTGTCTTTTTTGACGTTGCGTCAAGTATGTTTATACAACTTAAAAATAAAACTAAATAACAAAACAAAACGAAAGAGAGAGCGAGAGCACACAGAAGCACTAGAACGGTGCCACTCAAACGTGATATCGCTGACCCTTTAACAAATGCTTTTAGATAAGCAAAGTTAATTTTTAATTCATTATGAATCGAATACACTTAGAGTGTGATTTTCAATATACTTGACCAAGTGCACGAGGCAGCACAACAGAAGCTGGTGGCGCCATTACATTCACCGACCAACCACCGCTGCAAGCTTAGTTGAGGACGCGAGGTAGGACATCAAGATCCAGCCCGCATCGACGATGCCGCGCGGCCCAGCACTGAAGATTACAGTACTCCACCGCACAACAAGCCAAACCACCGAACATCTCATCACAACCTCAACCATAATAGTTTAATTAATCTTTAATTTTCGTTTTAAGAATTATTTACAATTGTTAACAAAGTATTGTAGTTAAAAGGATTGAATGTATTAATATAATATTTAAATATTATTAGTAAGTAATATGCATACTTCAAAAGGGAAGTAATCATAAATAAAATAAAAAATAACATAAAAAGCAAAAAACTTAATCTAAAGGTAAGTTTTGCACACCAACCCGTATCACATTGATATAGAGTCCAATTTAAGCGAGTTGAGTAAAACTAAATCTGTTATGGGCTGATCCATGTTTTCATAAATGAGTAAAGACGAGGACTTATGAAGTTTAACCACTATTGCGTTAGGGTCAAAAATTTAAAAAAAAACAACCAAGGTCATAATTAATTGCAAGGAATGGTTTGATTCAGTAGCTCCAAGTAGGCCATTCTTTTGTCCTGCAAGGAATTGCAATTATTAATGTTCACAAGGAAACTCTCAAGCTTTTTCAAGAGACCATGGACGTTCATACCGAACAGATTATTGGACAATTCCAA
Source organism: Tricholauxania praeusta (assembly GCA_949775025.1). NCBI lineage: Eukaryota > Metazoa > Arthropoda > Insecta > Diptera > Lauxaniidae > Tricholauxania > Tricholauxania praeusta. Next base: position 79,615,218 of record OX459030.1, read on the forward strand.
GGACATTTTTATTCGAATTGAAATTTTCCAGTCCAACTGTGGCGGGACCATCCTCTCCATCGCTCTCTAAAGAGGCTGGTATACGAAGCCTTGAGTGGAGGGGGGCTTTTTGCGGGAACAAATATTGGTAAGTTCTTTTGATATTTTTCCACTTTCGCCTTTTTAAAAAAAATCCTTTTTAATTTTTTTGTACAGTTTATATTTAGCACAACCTCTATAGTAAGCGGGATGGTCGCCGCCACAATTCACACAGATGGGGGTTAATCCCGCCTCCTTTGTCACTTTGCACTCGCCGGGCAAATGAATTGAGTTGCACTTAACGCATTTAAAATCACATGCGCAGTTTTTAGCAATATGCCCAAATTGCTGGCATCTTTTGCATTGAATAGGGTCTGGGTTCCTTTTTTGTTTTTCCCAAATTATTTTGGTGTTAAGTAATTATTTTAACTTAAGAAGCTCACTCACCGGCTTACCCGGGGTGACACCAATCAAAAACAGGTCATATTTAATGCCTTCTCTTACTGATCTTATCGTAGAGAAGTTACTAACTTTTTGCACTATGCCAGGGATCTGTTCATTGATTTCCTTCAAAATTTCATCGTCTTAGTAGGAAGCACTTAACCTTTTTAAAATTAAATTAATTACCTGGTCCTCCTTTGCCGAAAAGGAGAACGCATCGACACCAGGTGTCGATTTAATTTTGTTAAGGAGTGCGTCGTGCAGTTCCTTATTTTCAACATAAATTTTATTTTTTTCCCCTAGCCATCACTTTAAAATTCACGTTTTTGGACCATAGGTCACGTACTAGCTCCCTTATATCAATATTCGAAACAAAGATTGGTGGGCAAAACTTACCCTTTTTATCTGGTTTGCTCGTTGTCGTAAGACTACTGCCGGCCACGTTTGCGTTAACTCCGCTGCTGCCTAGCCCATCGTTTAGTTTTGAAGCACCTTTTGTTTGAGTTACAGGAGCCCTCATTCCTGCTGTAAGTTGATTAATGGATAAATCTTCTAATAAAGCAAATTTGCTGCTGAAGGCCGTTTTGCCTTTATTACTTTCCACCATTTTGGTAAGAGACGCCGTTTTTTTAGAGGGAACTTTCCATTCTTCAGATTCAAAATCGTTAGAGATTGAATAATTGCTACGCAGCCTTTGCGCTGTCCATAGAATCATTGGCCATTTTTAATTTTTATTAAAGACCACTAAAAATATGGCGACCACGCGTGCATTGCAACAAAATGGCTAACTGCAGTATACGCTATTCAATTGACCTCAGCTTCACCTTCGTGATTTTTTTTCTTATTTTTAGCCTTTAAGGTTATGTTTGACAGTACACTGTAGTGTGAAATTTTTAATTTAACTTTTATTGTTCAAATTTTTTATTGTTTTCGTTAATCGTTTAGAAACTGTTTTAACACGTTATCAATTTGCATTTGTGTACACAAATATTTATTATTTTATATTTTATTTCACAAATATTATTAAAAAAAGCCTCTGCTTGAAAATCACTCGTTATCCGGCACGAAGCAGTTCTATAGTACCTAATTTTTCTTTTATTTTATAAATTTATATGCTCAAATTCAGAAGCGGCACTAAAGTGATATGTCGTCTTAAAGGTGATTTCGTGTTCTGTAGAACCCACTTAGTGCGGTTGGAGCACAGTCAAAAACGACTGGTCAGTGGCCAGATGACCATGTTTCAATAATCTTTCTGCATCGTGTTAACATTCCTCTGCTAAGTCAGTTGATTTATGCCTTTGCTAGTTAAATATGGAAAATTGTGTCTCCACTAGTTAAATATGTTTTTCTATTTCTCTTACTGCGATACATGCTTTTCTATATAAAAATCAGAACTTTTAATTAAAATTCCAGTATTCAAAAAAGAAGCGCCATTAAAGTGATATGTCGTTTTAAACGTTGAACCATGCTCTATCGAACCCTTCTAGTCTGTAATATACACAATCAAAAAATAATGGTCAGTGACCAGATGACCATGTTAGGTTTTCACCAAAAATATCACAAATTTTGACATAGAAATTTATATGCTCAAATTCAGAAGCGGCACTAAAGTGATATGTCGTCTTAAAGGTGATTTCGTGTTCTGTAGAACCCATTTAGTGCGGCTGGAGCACAGTCAAAAAATAATGGTCAGTGACCAGATGACCATGTCAGGTTTTCACAATAATAATCAGAAGTTTCACATAATCAAATTGTGTACTAAAAGACAATACTGTATCAAAATTTTATGTCGTTGGAAACATAGTTTTATTTTCTATTGAATCCACATATAGTTATTTGTGTACACTGGATAATTTGACAAGATTGGACAATTTTAAATTGATCCTATCTAAATCTCCTTCAGCGTCAAGTTAACATTTCTCTGTTAGAGCTCTGTTAAAACTCTGTTAAGTCAGATGGTTTGTGTCTTTGCTAGTTAAATTCGGAATTTAACTTCACGCTCTTTGTTTCTGTTTACTGTCGTAGTTAAATAATTCAAGGGAGAAGAGCGCAATTGTTCTCAAAAAAATATTTAACTAAATAAAATACAAATTAGTTAAAAATGTAGTTTTATTAGCCAAGTGTCAAAAACGAAAAATTTATTTTATTACGATCGCCAAATTTTCGATTTTCAAAGCAAATTTTAATTCGCTACAGTTTTCATTATGATTTAGTTAAGCAATTTTATATTTCTATTTTAACAATATAGGTTTGATTCGCTATTTATTGAGCCACAATATTAGTGTAAAAGTTTCAAATGGGTGCATTTATAAACAAGAGGAATAGGTTCAAAAATTAAATTTAGACAAAACTGAAATGTTTATTTATTTATTTCTTTGAACAGCTGTTTTGTTTTTTGATAATTGACAAAAATTCTTTCGGCGATTTTTGTTAACTATTTTTTGGAAAGTGAACTACTGAGCTGTTTATTGCTCTCATTTTCACGCTCATATTTAACTTTATTTGGAAGTAAACAGACACAAGTTAAGCAGATATAGGCAACAAATGGCGCCTTAAGGAGACATGACACCTTCAAATTTTCAAGAAATCAAAAAATTTTATTTATTAAAAGATATTGAAAAATACGTTTTTAATAATATAAACCTCAAATTCAGCTTACAAAATATATAGCGAGTATTTTAATAACACAGTGTGAAAGTTATAGTACTGGAAAAGCTATACCTAGTTAAAAAACTTTAAAAGCGTTTTTCTCGAACAACGTTTTTCGCCAACTCATGATAAGAATAAAACTACTGAAAAGCTGGTTTTGGACATAGTATAGTTTTACTTTTTATCTCCTATTGCCCCTAAAAAACAAGGAACAGCTTTACTTTAGCTCACTTTGACCAATTTTTTTTTTAGTTGTAATAAAAAACTAAAATGAAAAAAGTGTCGCTCTGATCAGGTTTAGGAGATATAGCCGTCATAAGTTGCGGAAATAGCTTGAATGGATATCAAAAATATGGGTGTCATAAGAAAAATAATTTAATGGCCTACAATAACGGTAATCAAAACTTTGAGATTTAACACATAATTTTTGAGATATGGCGATTTTTATGAAATTTTGAGCAATTTTTTATTTTAAAAAACATAATTTTTTTCAAAAAATTTAATTTTTTCCAAAAAATTTAATTTTTTCCAAAAAATTTAATTTTTTTAGTATGTTAAGAAAGCTTAATTTATTTCCTTTAAAATGGTATATAGTTGGTTCTAAATATTTGCACATTTACCCCCTTTTTTCCGCGGTCGAAGGCCTCCCACTCAGTGCCGGATTAAGACTATTCGATGCCCTAAGCATTCCACGCCTGTGGTGCCCCCTATCCTAGCTAGTAGACTAGTATTGGTCCTTAAAATTTTTTTAACGTTTTTATTATAACGGTAATCATACATAGTTATTATTACGAACATTAGAGTATTTACGAAAGAGATAATACATACGTGGAGTAGTTATTATAATAAAACCCAAAGCATAATTTTTTTTATTATTTGAAATGCGACTTGCGACTTTTACGTGCATTAAATTCGCGGACAATAGTTTTTATGTTCAACGTTTTTAGCATATCTGGCTCTATATATAATATTGATAAAGCATCGAGCCTTCCCTGTAGCATCGTCGTTCTTTTCTCATTTTTTATTATTTTCAATTTCGAAAAAGATCGTTCCGCTGTGCAGTTCGATATCGTTACGACAGCGTTTATACTGTATTTAGCTATTTCAATATGGCAACACAGCCGATAATTCTAAACTGTCATTGTCACTGTGAATGTGTCATTATCCGTGATTTTGTGTGAGAGAATCGTATGGGAAAAGAGAGTGACAAAAACAAAATTTGTAAACAATAAATTTTGATGAGAAAATCATATGGGAAAAGAGAGTGACAAATTTTTCAAAGCGTTTCAGATTTTTGGTTATTGCACGTGTTCTGAACAATGCCGAACTCAGTTAATGCGACTTAAGCCGTCGCATAAAACAATATCATTATATTAATTAATATTATTAAACGAGCTAAAATTGTATGTTTATATATTTATATGTTTATATATGGCTGAACTTTATTTCGAAAACGGCTGCAGCGATTTTGATAAAATTTCGGGATTTCATGCATATGTGAACAAAATTAATATTGAACTAGGTTTTAAGTTTTTCAAGTTTCTAACACGGGCGTGGCACAGCCCTAAACTTTAATTTTTATAACGTGATAACTCGCAAACCATTTAATGTATTGCAACGAAATTTGGTAGACGGATGCAGATCATAAATATCTTAAATGCTATAAAAAGTGGGCGTGGCATATTTCAATAATTGAAAACTTTGATTCGATATTACTCGAAACGGAACCGAAGATTTTCATAAAAATTTTAAACTTAATACCGCTGAATGCAGTCATTATAACAAGCTATGCCACTATACTGGCAAAACTCGTTGTGGCACAGCCCACAATATTCATAAGCGTTATAACTACATTTTTTGTCCGATATCCACAAAATTATACTTAAAATAATTGCAAAAAAAATGCCTTTTATTTTTAATTCTAAAAATATGAAAAAGAAAAAATTTTTCATTTAAATGGAGCAGTTGAAATTTAGTGATTTTTAAAAAAGTCAGTTTTTTTGAACTTTGAGCTCTTGTAACTTCATCAAATCTTATTCGATTCAAGGAAACAGCATATCGTTGGAAAAGGTTTAAAAATATCTTTGGAGTGCTGAAAACCGTTTTTGAGTCGAAAAAAAAATTAATCGAGATATAGCCAAATACAAGCAGCGGGCTGAATATAAATCCTAAAAAAAACGGAGCTAGTGCTCTTCACGAGGAAATATAAAATTTCTAAGTTCAGAAATATAACTATTGACAACAACACTATTCCATTATCTAATGAGGCAAAATTTTTGGGTATTATTCTAGATCGTAAATTAAATTGGAAACCGAATGTTAGGGAACGCATTAAGAAAGCACACAATGCCTTCTATGCGTGCAAAAAATTCTATGGTGCAACGTGGGGTTTGGATCCCAAAATCACCCTCTGGATCTTCACTGCGATAGTAAGACCAGTTTTACTTTACGGAGTTCATGTCTGGTGGACAGCTATTAAATTGAAATCAACATTCAAGCTTTTAGAACGTATACAGCGTCTCATGTGTATTGGCATAACAGGGGCGCTTAGTACAACTTCTGCAGAATCTTTAAACGTTATACTACATTTATTGCCTATTGATCTTTTTGCAAAGGGAGTAGCTTATAAAACTATACTCAGGCTCAAAGAATCGGGGTGTTTAAAATACCGACAAATTGGTCATAGCAACGTAGGTGCTATTCTAAACGTCACCACCGACTACATGACCCCCACTTTATACATTGACAGGAAATTTTTGGTAACGTTTCCTTCAAGAGAATTCTGGAAGTCAAAGGGTGAGGATCCAACAGACGTAATAAACATCTATACAGATGGCTCTAAAATGAATGAAGGTGTGGGTGCAAGTTTTTACATCTCAAACTGCAAAACAAGCCAATCATTTAAACTGCCGACAGAGTGTAGCATTTTTCAGGCAGAAATTGCTGCAATTTATAAAGCAGCAGTCTACTTAAAAGAAGGTGCTTGTAACAGAAAATTTCACTTCTACGTTGATAGTCAGGCCGCTTTAAAAGCTCTACAATCGTATTCCATTAAGTCTAAAATTGTCCTAGAGTGTTTTAATGCTTTGTGTACACTAACTGAGGAGAATTCAGTATTCCTTCAGTGGGTACCTGGGCATTGCAACATTGTAGGAAATGAAATGGCAGATTTACTAGCAAAGCAGGGTGCGCAGTCAGACTCAGAACTCATGAAAGTTTCAGTACCTCTTCAACACTACTACGTATCAAAAGACAGAGAATTACTCTCAGTAGCGGATACGAGGTGGACTTCCTCTTCCACGAGCAAGGTAACCAAACATTTTTGGCCCAGTTTCCATAGAAAGGATACTAAATATTTGTTATCCTTAACTCGGAGTGAATGCAGTTTATTGACAAGGGTTGTGACTGGCCACTGCCTCATTGGGCATCATGCCTTCAGGCTGGGAGCAGTATCCAATAACTGGTGTAGAAACTGTCATGAACCCGATGAAGAGGAAACCATAGAACACCTTTTTTGCTTTTGTCCTGCTTTAGCAAGTTATAGGTTGAAATACTTTGGGCAGCCATTCTTTATATCCCTGAAGGAACTAACTATAGTCCAATTGAGTGAAATCAAAAGATTCGCTGTAACAACAGGCACCTTCATGTTGGACGAGCACCACAATGAAAGGACCAGAATTTACTAATAAGACTGTAGCAGAGAGTTTGTGGTAACACTATGGACCCCTGTGGTCTATGTGAGGCTCTGAAATAGCCGCCACCCTAACCTAACCTAACCTAGCCAAATAAATGAAAAAGGTGCCGAAAAAGGGGTTTTTTGGGGATATCTCGAAAACGATTCTTAAGAAAAAACAACAAAATTTTTATGCATTTTTCGTCCGCCCGGTACCAATATAATATTTATACCGTAAAAACTAATTGAGGCTCCACGATTTCTAGCTTGGAAGGGTTCAATGCATCTCTGTAGTTTTTTTTCAAATTTTTTCGAGGCGGAGCAAGTCATTAAAATTCAATTGTTGATAGAAAAATTGCTAAATAACGACAAAAATGCAAAACTTTTGCAACTTTTTTTTTTAATACATAAGTTCAACTTATTATCTACAGAAATTAAGAAATTTTGTCACAATCAGTCAAGCAGTTCAAAACTTATAGAATTTAAAAAAAAAGGTTAATGAAAACTTTGACTGGCAATAATTATTGCAACAATTTTTTTTAAAAAATTTTTTCGTACACTAATTTCTACCACTTGTAGCTACTGATTTATATAAAAAACTTTGAAAAACATTTCAGACATGTCGGTTTCGCGTATTCTGACCCTATAAGCTTTGAAACTAAATTGATTTCGATGGCATTGCATCAGTGGGCGTGGCACCTCCCCTACATGCAAAAAATGTTAAGTCTTATATTTAGTGTGTTATGGGAGTAATTTTTTTGAAATTTGGTTTAGAGATGTCGGTTACCATGTGCTTTGAAACTAAATGGATTTCGAAGAGATTTCATTAGTGGGCGTGACACCTCCCATACAAACTTATAACGCTAAATGCCACATTTAGCGTACTATAGGAGTGATCTTAATAAAATTTGGTTCTAATATATTCAGTGTTATTCAACTTAGTTCGAGTTTTTCAACCTCTTTCAACCTCATTCAGCTTTTTTCGAATTTTTCAACCTCATTCAACTTTTTTCGAGTTTTTCAACTTCTTTCAAATTTTTTAAATATTTTCCATATTTTTTGGACTTTTTTCGGTTTTTCAACCTCATTCAACTTTTTCCGAGACTTTCAACTTTTTACGAGCTTTTCAATCTCCTTCAACTTTTTCAACACTTTAATATACTATCGAGTTTATCAAACTTTTTCACCTGCTTCAACCTCTCTCAATGTTTTTCAACATTTTTCATATATTATCAACTTCTTTCAAATTTTTCTTAACTTGTTTTCGGGTTTTCAACCCTATTCAATATTTTTTAAATATTTCCGACTTCTCATTCAATTGCATTACATTTTTTTGACTTTTTCAACCTCAAAACGAAAAACCGAACGATGGTCGGTCTCCTGGTACTCATATACAGTGAGTTACAAAACTGTTCACAAAAAAGCATATATCTGGTTTTAAGGCTGTATTTTTTTTTTTGTAAAAAAGGTTTTTAAAAAAAAGTATGCAGAAAACTTGCAAATTCTTTACTCTAGCTAAAAAAAAAATCAAAACTAAAATATTTCAAATTTTGTTTAACTTGGGTAGTTATTGTTATACTTAGTCTTTTGTGAACAGTTTTGTAACTTAAAGTAATAAAAACATTTAAAATCATTTTTTAATATTCTATGTGGCCGCTTTTGGCTTTAGTGGTGAAGTGTATTTTCTTAGGCATACTCGCTTTCAATTTTTCTAGTATTTGAGTACTGATCACGGACCATTTTCCATTGGCGACCTTCCATAGCTCGTCCAGATTTTGTGGGGCTATTTGACTCATGGGTATTTTTTTAAAAAAATATTCCACAAATTACACAGGCCGACAAAAATTATACCCAGAAACCAGATTATATATTTCCGTAGGTTTTCGATGCGCTGATTCCGAATCTGGTCGCAGAATTGCTCCATCACGTCAGGTTTTTGAGATATCCTAACCTAAAAGTGCCAAAAACATCGTTTTTGACCATTTTTGAGGTTATGTAGCACCGTGAATTTTCTTTTTTTCAAAAAACTATATGTGTGATCTTAAAGAACTGTTCTTCTTCTTTCCAATGTCGTTGAGTTTTCTGAAATATCTTTCTTTTTTGCCGATCTATCGCATTTTGAAATTTTCATATTTGTGATTTTGCCTATACCTGAAAGCTCATTAGGAACATTTGTATGTCAAAAAATTTGAAAATTTCAAAATGCGATAACTGGACGATAAAGAAAGATATTTCAGAAAACTCAAGGGCATTTCAAAGAAGAAGAACTGTAGTTTAAGATCCTATACATAGTTTTTTGAAAAAAAGAAAATTCACGGTACTACATAACCTCAAAAATGGTCAAAAACGATGTTTTTGGCACTTTTAGGTTAGGATATCTCAAAAACCTGACGTGATGGAGCAATTCTGCGACCAGATTCGGAATCAGCGCATCGAAAACCTTTAGAAATATATAGTCAGGTTTCTGGGTCTGAATGTTGGTTAAATTTTGTCGGTCTGTGTTATCAATGGGTAAGACCACTCGAATGTTAAAATAATCTCTTGCTTTCATTATTCTATTGATTTTACGAAGAACTCCCTGTTTATAACGATGAAGACAGCCTTATATCATAAAGGAGACACCGCAAAACTTTGAGGTTTCTTGTATAATGCCTGCATTAATGCTTTTTTATCATATCATCTGATCCCAAGTGATTTATTTCAAGCTCAAAATTTTCAAGCTCAAAAAATTAGAAAATAGGCGTTTCTAGGACCAACATATGTATGTATATATTCTTAATTAGCATACTGAATGTTCAACATACTAAAATTACTAGAAAAACGGGATTGAGGCCGTTGAAGTAAATAATATTTTACTACCAAAAATTCAGTAAAGTGACTTTATTTTTTCCGATAAAAAATCGGTTAAATGAAAAAAAAAACTATGCAAAATGACCTCATTTTACAGCAAAAGAATCAAGCATATAGGTCATTAACAAATTTTTTGAAATAAATAACGGATTTAAGATAAAAATTGGTCAAAATTTCAGAAAAATCGTAATATCTCCGAAATTATATGCTAAATTTCCAAGTTTTGCTTACCGTAATTGTAGGCAATTAAATTATCTATGTTATAACAGCCATATTTTGTATATCCATTAAGGGGTTCGCAACTTATAAGGATTTTTACAAAAGCTATATCCGCAACTTCCGATGGCTAAAAAAAAATAGATTGAAGAATGGGAGCTTAAGTAAACCTGTTACGTTGTTTTTGTTGATTTGTCCATAAATATATTGTTTTCATAGGAATTTATTAAATAACTTTTTTGTTTTTCGGTCAAGGGAGTAAATATTGAAAAAATTTAGAACTACACACCATTTTAAAGGGAACGAATTACGCTTTCTTAGCATGCTAAAAAAGTTATAAGTTTTTTGGAAATAATAAGTTTTTTAAAAAAAAAATGGTTAAGTTTACTTTAGCTCCCATTCTCCTATGTTAATTAAATTTAACTTCTCTTATGTGCTTTTTTATTCTAAGCACAAATATGTAATCAAAAAGTGTCGTTCTGGTTTCGGATATATAGCCATCGGAAGTTGCGGATATAGCTTTTGTAAAAGTCCTTATAAGTTGGGAATCCCTAAATAGATATCAAAAATATGGGTGTCATAAGGAAGATAATTTAACGGCCTACATTTGGTGGACAAAACTTTGAAATTCAACCTATAATTTTGGAGATATTACGATTTTTCTGAACTTTTGACAAATTTTTTTTTTTAAAACCGTATTTTTATCCTCTCACTTTTTTAGCAAATTAAGAAAGCTAAATTTATTCCCTTTAAAATGGTATATAGTTTTTGACCGAAAAACACAAAAATTTATTCAATGAATTTTTATGGAAACTATGTTTTTATGGACAAAAACAATGGAAAACAACAACAACAACGACTATTTTAACAGCAACAATTATTATAAGACGACTCTTATTATAAAACTTAAAAAATGTTCGCCTGCAGCGTTCCTTTTCTCAACATAACCTTACATTTTTAATAATTATTAATTTATGTAACAATCTTATCACTTTATGATGAGAATCTTCTTATTATAATTGCTGTTGTTGTAATAGTCATGGTTGCTGTTGTTTTTCATTGTTTTTGTCCATAAATACATAGTTTCCATGAGATTTCATTGGATACTTTTTTAATTTTTCGATCAAAAAGGGGGTAAATATTAGAAAATATACAACAAATTATGGCTTAAGTTTACCGTGACTCCCATTGTCCAATGGGAATTAAACTAAACTTTTCTTATGCTTTTTTATTCTAAGCACAAATGTGTAATCAAAAAAAGTCGCTCGGATCTGGTTTCGGATATATAGCCATCGGAAGTTGCGGATATAGCTTTTGTAAAAGTCCTTATAAGTTGGGAACCCCTGAATGGATATCAAAAATATGGGTCTCATAATATAGATAATTTAATGGCCTACAATAATGGTGAGCAAATCTTTGAAATCTAACCCATAATTTTGGAGATATGACGATTTTTCTGAAATTTTGATCAATTTTTTTTTAAAAAAACGTTATTTTTTCCAAAAAATGTGTAATTAACCCATAACTTTTTAAGGATGGTAAGAAAGCTTAACTTATTCCCTTTAAAATGGTGTATGGCTTGTTGTAAATTTTTAAATATTTACCCCCTTTTTGACCGAAGAATAAAAAAAATATTCAATAAATTCCTATGGAAACTACGTTTTGATGGTCAAAAACAATGAAAAACAACAAAAACAATAACTATTACAACAACAATTATTAGAAGACGATTCTCATTAAAAACTTAAAAATTTTAATTAAAAATCGCGCTCGCGGAATACTCAGGAAATAAGTAACGTCTAGCGGCTCTGGGCTCTTGGACTATAAGCTTTCTGATCATGCTAAAAAAAGTTATAGGTTAATAACATAATTTTTGGAAAAAATAAAGGTTTTTTAAAAAAAAATTCGCCAAAATATTCGTCATATCTCCAAAATTATGGGTTAAATTTCAAAGGTTTGTTCACCATTATTGTAGGCCATTAAATTATTTATGTTATGACACCCATATTTTTGATATCTATTCAGGGGTTCCCAACTTATAAGGATTTTCACAAAAGCTATATCTGCAACTTCCGATGGCTATATATCCGAAACCAGATTCTAGCGACATTTTTTATATGCTATTTTTATTTCCATTTTAGGGGGTAAAACAAAAAAAAAAAAAGATTGGAGCATGGGAGTCATGGTAAACCTGTGCCCAAACTATATACCAATTGAAAGGGAACATCAACACATTTTTTGGAAAATTTAACGGTTTTTAAAAAAAAATTGGTCAAAATTTTAGAAACTAAAACTATAGGCTAAATTTCAATAAATTCACCATTATTGTAGGCCGTTAAATTATTTTTCTTATGAGATCCATATTTTAGATTAAGTGGTTCCCAACTTATAAGAATTTTTACAAAACTTATATCCGCAACTGCCGATGGCTGCATATCCGAAATCAGATCCGAGCGATACTTTTTTATTTTCATTTCAGGGGGTAAAAAAAAAGATTGGAGCATGGGAGCTAAAGTTAACCTGTTCCAAAAAAATTGGTCAACGTTTCAGAAATATCGTCATATCTCCAAAATTATAGGTAAGATTTCAAAGATTTACTCACCATTATTTTAGGCCATTAAATTATCTTTTTTATGACACACATATTTTTGATATCCATTTAAGGGTTCCCAACTTAAAAGGATTTTTACAAAACCTATATCCGCAACTTCCGATGGCTATATCTTCGAAACCGGATCCAAGCGACACTTTTTGAATACATATTTATGCTTAAGTTTAAAAAGCCCATAATTAACATTGGAGAATGGGAGAGGTTAAGTAAACTTAAGCCAAAAAGTTTGGTTTAATAAAAATTAGCGAATGGGAGCTAAAGTAAACTTAAGACAACAAAAAACAATTTCTAGATTGTCAGCTAAAGTAAACATGTTTCATGTTGATTTATTGTTAATAGTTTTGAGAAAAATTAAGCAATTAATTCTTTGTTTGCTTATTTACTTATGGCTTAGTTCGATGTCCACGGTTGGTTTGAGTGATAGTAAATTGCTTATTGAATCGTACACAGGGTGCGATGCACATTATTGCCACCCATTTTTTGCTTTGGAGACGTGCGAAATTCTTCTTCTAGAATTCAAATGATCATCAGTTTCGTAGTTTTCAACTTGATTTTTTGTCCAGGTTTAGCGACTTAGTTTACATAACATGGAAATTTTTTTTTTTATTTGAAATAACCAATCAGAATTTCTCCTGATGTCCAAAAATAGATAACAAATACATAGGCACTGACTGTTTTTAATCTAATAGAATTTTTTATTGTTCAGTTATGTGAAAGCTTAATACACCATTTTTATTATTAATGGAAAACTATTTTCAACGGAAAATATTAAGAACACGAAGCATTACACACGCACACGAAATAATGTCACCGGCTGTTGATAGTCATGAGAAATAACTTAAATAAATGTTGTCATTTGCTTCTTTTTATTTTCAGTGTTGCCGTATTAATTTAGTTTGTAATAGGCGCGTTCTACAGAACACGTACGGGTATAGGGAATTGAGACCGATTACGAGCTGTCAAAACACCTAATTATAAAAATGTGTGCAAGAGAAAATATCCCAACGCTTACGATAAAATTATTTTGGCAACTCAAACTTACTTTGAAAAGAATTTTTTTTTTTTCATTTTATATCTAAAGCGGGTGCACGAATTTTGAAAGTTCATTCAATTTTAGTCCTAATTTTATGAACTGTCAAAAGCCGCACTCCCGCGTTCGATCGCGTGCATTAGTTTACCAATTTTAATCATCAAGCGCACTGAGCAATTATTTGAGTTCTACAGGAATGCTACCATATGTGGTTTATGAAATTCGTAAAGGGCCAAATAGACTACACAGAACGTCTGCGCAAACACGTCGTTTTTCTTGTCGAAGCGACGGACATAAACTACACAGACTTGATTTACGCAGAACATATGTTTCGGCTATTACCACATATATACACATATTCATATCGAATATGAATACGAATCGAATCGTATTACAAATTAACCAAAAACTGGTCTGATGAGGCTATGTATATACATATGAATATGTGTATATATGTGGTAATAGCCGAAACATATGTCACCAATTACCAGGTTAAATTGTTCCATTTGTTGTCTTTGTCATGTTTGTTTATAAAGCATTAGCCAATTTGTGAAATTTCACATGAATATTGGTTACTGCAATTGACTGTAAAATTCCATTAAAAATTTCAAATTAATTAATAACATTCAGTCGACTAAAACAAATTATAATAAGTTTCTTTTCATAGAACTCAAATGCACATTACAAACTTAAATTAAAAAATTGACACCGATGGATGAAATACAATTAAGTCTAAAGGGCCAAATAGACGCTCATGCGTGCATGATCAATAAAATGACGACACCATCATGATTTCGACACACACCATTCATGCACGCATGATGGATATCATTTTTGGTTGAACTTTTAACGTGTTAACATTATGACGTCAGAAGCATGTGCGGCAATTAAAATTGCATTTAATATTAAAAAAAAGTATGAAATGAGTTAAATTTAAGCTTAAAAAATCTTTAAAAATGTATTTTAAAAAACAAAGTTCATACAAAAGTTTAATTATTTCATCTAATTATCTTTAGTGCATAATATTTCTAATTTCTTTTCCGCACTCATTGTCACCTTCTTCGTCAAAAAATCATGTAAACTGAGCAAAGTTCAGCACACACTATCATGCATGCATGATCAATCAAAGAAATATCAAAATATTTTAATATTGCTCATGCGCATGACCAATCAGACAATCAGCCACCTACACGGTCAGTTTGCATGAGCAATCACTTGATTCATCATGCACCCATGAACGAATATTTGGCCCTTAAGGCCTGAACCCATAGAGTCCGTCAAGTCCGTTGCGTCAAAGTTTACAACTGACAACCAAGATGAAATCTATTGGTTTGTATGAAGAGCGTCCCATAAGCAACTTAACCGTCAACGCAACGGAAGAAGTTGGGCAACTTTTAACTTATGATGTACGTTGAATACTTTGACATATGTGAGTTTGTGCGAAACATAGAAAAAAAAGAGAGATAAGAAAATTAAAATTGTTTTCATGTTTAAGAAATATATTAATGCGCAGTATAAAGGAGAAATATTGAAATTAATCATTCAAAAAGCTTTTTTTTTGATTTTTTATTTGACTTTAAATGCGTTGCGGACGTATTCATTGGACCGCTTTCTCCTTCATTTCCGTCTTGTCAGTTGTGAACTTTTACGCAACGGACTTGACGTACTCTATGGGTTGAGGCCTTTAAATCGACAGCGGTTTTTCCGTCGGCCGTCGCAATTGTGTTCGATTTCCAGCGTCCAAAATACCAGTGGCGATTTTCCGTCGATATTGCGTATAAGCTTTGACTCAGTTTAAGTGCCGAACCTAAATTAGAGCATTATCGTCGGCTTTTTATTATAATTGCATCATGTTCATATATATTGTTGTGCGCTTCACATGACACAATACTATTTCAAATCGAATGTAGAAAAGTCAGGCGCAAAGAAATTAAACAAAAAAAAAACTAAGTTAATTTTCTTTTCTTTTATTAATCTTTACATTTTCAAGATTTGCACTTGTCAAAAACTTAACGCGTCGGTAGTGACAGTTTTCGAAGTCAGCTGTCCTTTTAGTACGCACTGTTTGCTATTGAGTTAAAACTCAACAGCGGTAAAGACAATTTGCAGCTTTGGTTAGCTCTATTTCTAAATTCACTTTCAATATTATGGAATGTTACACAAAACAGTTGCTTTGCTTTAATAATTGCTTCGTTTGTTTGGTTTAAAAGTGAAAAATTTAGTTTAATTCATTCAACATACAATACTTTTTTACATGTTAAAAAAAAACACGGGAAACAATTTTAAAAGACAAGAAAACTTTCTAAGCTAAACGAAACGTTTGACCAAAAAAAATTTCCAATAAATACTGTAATTTTGATCAAAAATTGTCATTTTGGGCAAAAAATGGTCACTTTGGGCAAAAAATGCGGTTTTCAGATTCGAACGAGTATTTCTAATTTAAGAATTTCAATAAAAACAGTATTTTTTCGAAAACGGAGCTGGTCATAAGTAATTATAAAACTATGAAAGGTGGGTCAAATCTTGTCATACGGAAATTTTTCGGGCATGAAATCGATGTTTCCATCTCCTCTACAACATTTGACTTGACATTATTTCGATTATCAACAAGTTGGTAGAAAATTCAAAATATAGCGATTTTGAAGAGCGCTACAATAAATACTAACAAACCAAAGAGAAATTTACTTTACTTTTTTGTCTGCTTCTATTTGCTTACGACATAGACTATCATAGATATCCGCATGAAATAATAAATGAAGAAAAAAATTAAAAATGTACTGTTACATTTTGTTCAATTTTTATGACTCGACTAGGAGTTACTCGTAGCCTTTGCTTCGTACAATTTTATTTTTATAATTTTAGTTCATTGTATTCCATAATTTTGTATACTTCAATAGAATTTTCCTTTATACATACTCATTGTCGCGGTTTATGTTTTGTTGAATATTCGCTTGTCCTTCTCTCACAGGGATCACTACACAACTAGCAAAGCGAAATCTGTCAGACAACCCATACACTATACGATCCGAAACAAAAACCGACAGAAAATCAAAATATTTTGATTATAACGACAATGAATTCTCCAAACGAACCGGTTACAGCAACAACGAATATACACAAAAGCTTTATTCGTCATCTTATAGTTAGCGTACCCCCGCACTCAAAGAGCGAACGGAAAATCAACATGAAACAATAATCGAAACACAATCGTCAGAAAAAAACTTTTAGTTTTTACAAACATCAACTAACATTCCGAAATGTTTCACAGCCAATCGCCGAGTTTACAATTCACATCAAATATACAAGTTTATATTCGACATCACGATACATCAAGAACATAATTACAACATTCAACAAACACCAGATCAACAGAAATTGCACAAAAAACACAAGGACAACCAATGCAACATTTGAAGAAGAATAACTTTTGCACCGCTCAACGTTGGACAACAATGTATGAAGAACAAACAAAACAACACGTATAGTATTATAAATGTCCTTGCTTATTTGTATACCAAATCCATTTCAAATCATGCAGGCTGACTGATTTAAAATTGCGGAATTGGTTGTCGATAAAATATTTTGAGATGACCCCTATAGTAGCATCAGGGACAGTTATGAAGACAAAATTTAGCTTACAAAACAGTGATGTTTTTAAAATAGCTTTGTATCGTAATTAATAAGAACTTTGCCTTTGTAGCGAAATTTTGTTTTATAATATTTTGCTAGAACAAGGTATAAAATCATGATAAAGAGAGACGTAAAAATGTCTTTAATATGTATTTTTAAAGCTTATAATAGGCTGATTATAAAGTGTCTCGTTTGTCTCTTTCTACTGTACATAATAAAATGCTTATGAAAACATGAGAGGGCATGTCTTCCAAGTGACTTGAAGACAAGACTTGAGACTTCATGTCTCGATGTCTTAAGAAGACTTAAAACCGCATGTCTCGTATATCGTATGTAATAGAAAGAAATGATTCACCTTTAACATATAATATATGACAGGAGGCGTAGTGGGTAGCGCGCAGGATTATGAATCGCTGGGACATTGGTTCGAGACCAACTTACAAATCGTAAGCAATAATTGAGTTTGATAATAAAATAAATATAATAAAATTCTATAATTTGTATTAAGTCTCTGCAAGATAGAGTCTCTGCAAATCACGGAAATATTTTTTAAGGTATTTTTTGAA
This sequence comes from Tricholauxania praeusta, assembly GCA_949775025.1. NCBI lineage: Eukaryota > Metazoa > Arthropoda > Insecta > Diptera > Lauxaniidae > Tricholauxania > Tricholauxania praeusta. Next base: position 79,632,902 of record OX459030.1, read on the forward strand.
CATCTCAGAATGATACTTTACCGAGTCTCATGAAAGTTAACAAAGAAGGGAAAATGTATTTATAAATTTTTAATTTGTTTTAGTCGACTGAGTATTATTAATTAATTGAATTTTGATTGAATTTACAGTCAATTGCAGTAACCAATATTCATGTGAAATTTCACAAATTTTTTAATGCTTTATAAACAAGCATGACAAAGACAACAAATGGAACAATTTAACCTGGTAATTGGTGACATATGTGTCGGCTACTACCACATATCTATATACACATATTCATATGTATATGGGACGTTCCATGTCAACCGGGACAGTGGTCTGCCCAAAATTGAGCGCAGCCGAAAAACGTTTTCAAGGTGTCAAAATGTCCGTATGCTCAAGAGCTTTCATATGAGAACGGGTGTTTTCGAATTTTTTTTTTAGGAAATGGCGACCATAAAACGGCGCCAACCTTTAGATATCTATGTATAAATTGGCAGTTGGTAAGCATACTTTACATGTAAGACTAATTTTACATTAAAACATATGAAGAATTTATTTTGATATTTTAGTAATTTTAGGAAACATAAAATGTAGATACCCACTACTATTTCACAGCTCGCAGCTGTACATGCATTTTTAGCGACATCTGTTGTATTTATTGTCATTTCGCGTTTGCCGCATAGCTTTTTTGTTAAACCGTCGGTTTAAAGACTTTGCTATGATGTAGCTTTATTATTTCGAATTTCGAGCTTACACTACTTATAATTCATGGAATGGTCGGGGGTTCGAATCGCATTACAAATTAATCAAAAACTGGTCTGATGAGGCTATGTATATTAGGGTGCTGTTGCTTAAAAAGTAAGTTTATGATATGAAGAAAAAGTTCACGAAATTTCAGCTCTGTAACTCAATTTTATAAGGTGGCGCCGGAGCCTGTTAGTTTTACATGTAAATTGTATGGAAAAATTATTTTTTACAAAAAAGGTATCTAAATGAATAGATAATTAGTGTTGTTGAGCTGAAAAGGGTCGTTTTTCGACGTAAATTTTTACGCTGAATCCGAATCTGGCTTCAGAATTGACACATGAATTGGATCCCCTACAAAGGGTTGCAACCCAACAATATTAACCAACGGGTTTCAAATTCATGTCACCTTGAAATGGCTGCAACTTTGCAAGGAAGCATCACAGATCACCACTTGAAAGCTCATTCTAAAGGGCAAGGATGGTACTAAATTATGCTTTTGTTAAAAATAAGCTGATCAACTTTCTTTGAATCCTATACATGGCCTCGAAGGTAGACAAAAAACATCATGTTTCAGGTACTTAGCCTCAAATATTTCAGGATTCCGACATGATGGGTCAATTCTGAAGCCAGATTCGGATTCAGCGTAAAAATTTACGTCGAAAAACGACCCTTTTCAGCTAAACAACACTAATTATCTATTCATTTAGATACCTTTTTTGTAAAAAATAATTTTTCCATACAATTTACATGTAAAACTAACAGGCTCCGGCGCCACCTTATAAAATTGAGTTACAGCGCTGAAATTTCGTGAACTTTTTCTTCATATCATAAACTTACTTATTAAGCAACAGCACCTTAAAAAAAAACAAAAAAAAAAAAATTTGAATCACCCTAATGTATATACATATGAATATGTGTATATATGCGGTAATTGCCGAGACATATGTCACCAATTACCAGGTTAAATTGTTCCATTTGTTGTCTTTGTCATGTTTGTTTATAAAGCATTAACCAATTTGTGAAATTTCACATGAATATTGGTTACTGCAATTGACTGTAAATTTAATTAAAATTCAATTAATTAAAATGTAGTTATTTATGCTTTATAAAGAATTTATAAACATACAGTGGCAAACATTGAAATCCAGACAAACAAAAAAATGTTGAAAAAAGTATTTTACGACACCGTCAACCCCTTTGTTTTGTAGGTATGACATTTTTTTACAATTATTGCGTAGGTAGGGCTTTGTTTTAGAGGTAGGACAATATCTTAGTATAAATAGAAGTTTTACAGTTAGTTTTTAATCATTTTTATGATATTGTGTTGAAATGAAGCTAAATTATAAAAAAATTAACGAAGCGGTCAAGAGAGGATTTTGGCGTTTCGAAGCGATAGATAAACTATATGGGAAATTTCTGCTAGAGTAGGCTTTAGTAAGTCCTCAGTAGCCGAATTTTTGAAAAAGTATTCTGAAACCGGGTCGAAAAGTCGAAAGAAAGAGTCAGGACCGAAAAAAAAAAGACTACGGAAGCTGATGATCGACTTTCAAAAGGGATTAGTCTTAAAAATCGCTTCAAAACGGCAATGTGGAATGTGGAAAAATAGAAATTTCTCCTTTGACCACTCAAATGCGTTGGAAACGCTTGGAGTAGGCCAACCAGCACAAAATCTGGACTGCATCTGATTGGGAAAATGTGATCTTCTCAAATGAATCAAAGTTAAACATATCCGGATCCGATGGAATGCTGTATATACGTCGAAAAACTGGAGAGCGTTATAGCGACGAGTGCATCCAAAGAAGATTTAGGCAACCGATAAGTAGAATGGTTTGGGGATGCTTTTCTTATTACCAAGTTCGACAACTGATCTTGACTGAAGGAACTACCAAAGCAGCTAACTAAAAAAACATTCTGAAAGAAAACTTGGAACCTTCTAATGAAGAGCATTTTTCGCATGTGGACAGCGTGATTTTTCAAGATGATTCTGCGCCGTGTCCTCGAGCGCAATTGGTAAGCATTAGTGTTTTGTAAATCCTTATTATGTTCTTATTAATAATCCACAACTTTCATCCTTTTTTTCTTCTTCTTCTTTTACAGGTAAAGAATTACTTGAATGAACTTGGCATTTGAACTTCAACGTGGCCAGACAATAGTCCCGATCTGAACTCCATTTAGAATCTTTGGGACATAACTAAGGTACAGGTAGCAAGCCACCAGCCCACTAATTTACGTGAGTTAGACAGAATAATTCAAAATGTTTGGTACGAAGGCATTTTGCAAGATTTTTTGAAAAATGTGATCTCTTCTATGCCCCAGCGACTTAGGAAGATCATAAAAGCGAAGGGAGAAACAACAAAATATTGATACCTGTTTTTTTTAATACCAAATATTAGTTCTTAAAATGCTGTAAATATTTTAGAATTACTTCCATAAAAATAAAATTTTATAACATTGTTTAAGTGAAACATTGCATAATTTTAGGATTAAGTCTTAAAATATTTATCTTTAAGCGTAAGCAGGGATGTTGCTTTGCATAAATCTAGAAGCCATTTTATAGTAAATAAGATTTATTATTGTTGTAACATTAACGTTTAACATGTTAGTAATTTCTAAGGTCACTTTGAAAGCAACCACTGAAAGGGTAAGAACAATAAAACGCATCACTGCATTTCTAAAAGTCTAATTCTTGAATTTCAATTTTCCTCTTCGTTTCATGGCATCCAAAAATCTTAAATAGTTTAAGATTTAAGAGTTTAAGATTTTTGCTTCACTCTTACATTTTTGCATTGGCATTAGGCTTCCTACGGCAGGCGTTCAACACCACACATTTTGAATTTTCTCAACGAAACAAACATTTTACCAAAAAACAATTTTTATCAATAAGGGACATATTTCACTTTTTTGTTAAAAAAAATGTTTATGGTGTGGTTTTCCAACCCACAGCTAAATATTTTTAGTAAAAATTATAAGCTCCTCTGATCCTTGCATCAGTTTATTGATTCGATAATAAATTTAGATCCTAAAGAATTTCATTCAACTGTTTTTGTTGGTCCGGATTTGTTCGCCACTGTAATGTGTTGTCTTTCTACTTGTCTTTCAAAGGTTATGTGCATTTCAATTTTAGGTGTCAAGAATTAAAAAACCGCAAATTTTTTTTTCAAAAATACGGCATTTCTAACCTAACCAAAATAGTGGGATATGGGGTACTCCACGTGTATTGAAAATAATAAATATAAGTATGCAGGTAAAATTTAAGGTGAAAATTTGTTTATGCTCCGATCTTGTTCAAATTTTTGTTACTTGCAGTTATTTGAAATGTTTTTCAATCAAATCGGGGAAAAACTTTTCCTCTTATTTCCTCTGAAAAACAACATATTTAATCGGCAACCAATTTCGAAATATGAGCTCAGTCAGACTGCATGATTTGAAATGGATTCGGTGTGTAAATTTATAAATTTGTTTTATCAATTGAATTCGGAACACCTTTATAAACTATTGCAACAAGCCCTTTTAAAAATGAGTATAGCGAGTTTTAAATTTTAGCCCAACCCTGTACTTAAACATTTGGTACAATCGAGCAGTCGAACAGCAACATTAAAGTTTTTAATGAATATCGAAAGTTGACACACAAACACAGAATAATAAATTATACAAAAACACAAGACAAAACATCACTGCGTATACAGGAAAAAACCAAAATTAGTGAGTAAAAAATTATTTATATTTTTTTTTAATTTTAACAAAAATTAAAGAGCTAAAATTTTGTAAATTGAAATGAATTTTTTTTGAAAAATCCATTTCTGAATATTTTTTCGGTGAACTTCAGATTACAGCTTGATACGCAAACTTCAAAATGATATGTCATAACATGAGGGCAAGTAGTTAATTAAAATGTTTGAGCCGCTAAACGCTCGCTGTACTACGCGTTAAAAGGCTACTGCACTGATTTTAAATTTCAGTTTTAGTTTTCAGGTTAACGGCTCAAACATTTTAATGAAAACTGCGCGGATTGAGTTTATGTCCAATTCCGTTGAAACTTAACGAAAAAACCGACTTACTAAAACGTAGAAAAAGTCTGCCTTAGGTGCCAAGATATAGCGTTTTGGTTTTTTAGTTGAATGGGGGTCGCCAAAACTGTACAACCACTGTTGTACAGCCACGCCCACATTTTTTGTGTGACTAAAAATGCGGAACAAATATACCCAAAGGAGGTATTTTTATTTTTTTTTTTAAAAATTTCCGGTCATTTATGCCTATATAATAGAATCGGGTTTGAAGAAAATTCTCCCAAAATTTCAGCTTCTTAGATCAAACCTGCGAACGGCGCATTTTTTGTTTCCTCGTACAATTCGTATGAAAAACAAAAAAGCAAAACAACGAAAAACAGATTTTTTTTTTGTGTTTTTTTAGTAAATTTTCTGATTTTCGTTGTTTTGCTTTTTCGTTTTTCGTTTACACCTTTGGGTGTATTTTTTCCGCATTTTTAGTCACACGAAAAACGTGGGCGTGGCTGTGCAACAGTGGGTGGCGACCCCCATTCAACTAAAAAACTCAAAACGCTATATCTTGGCACCTAAGGCAGACTTTTTCTACGTTTTAGTAAGTCGGTTTTTTCGTTAAATTTCAACGGAATTGGACATAAACTCTGTCCGCGCAGTTTTCAGGTTTGAGCTAGAAAGCTCAAATGTTGGGACAAGTATTTTTGTTCCTCAAGCTATAATATACGAAAAAATAAACAAAATCCCTGTCATAAAGTTTGAAAAAAAAACACCCTATTGTTCATATTTTTATTTAATAAAAAATCACACATAATGTAATAAACATTTGCTTAAGTTTAAAATATGTTAAAATGGCGAAAACTGAGACGAAAAGATTTTATTATAATGATTAAAGTCGATGGGATCTAGAACAACTGCAGCAATAAATGATAAAAATAGGAAGTCTTTCCACGCTTATATCTCAGGTTTTGGTAAACCAATCTCAAAGATGATAGGTTCAGGACATTCTGTTAGATGAGTGCTTTATTTTGATATATCATTTATTGCTGTAGCTTATCCAGATTCCGTCAACTTTTATCATTTTATTAAAATGTTTTGGTTGTAGCTATTCTATTAACATACACATAAAGAAGGCGTTTCATTATACACACTTAATTTCAAATCACCACCCACTAAAGTAGTTTCACTTCAAAAACAATGTTACGTAACGCGTTGTTCGAACCCCATTCCCTCCCCTGTAACGCATCGTCACGTTTCGCAAAAAAAGTTGATTTTTTTTTATAGAATTTAAATGCAAATATATTAAAAATTCCCCAATTAGGTAAAAACTTCAAAAATTTTATGGACAATAGGGCAATACTTAAAATAATGGTACCTTGAAAGTAAGTATAAAGAAAACGTCAAAACTATTATAAATTCGCTGAATTTTGCGCGCAAACTTTACAGTCAGATTATAAAAAACGCGACGCGACTAGTCACATTTTTGCATCAGCAGCCAATTTCATATTATATAAGCTCACTCACTCACATTATCATCAAAATGTGACGGATAGCGTCAAGAGGCACAAAAACGCACTTCAGCTGTCAAACTCGTCACTTGCTTTTATGCTTGCGTCGACTTTTTCTAATTTGATTTTCATTATATTATTCAATTTTTTAATAAATATTAAACTGTAACATATTCATTAATTTGGTGTTTAAGCATTATTATGCAAAATCAAAAAAAAAAAAAAAACAAAAATTCTGTTCTGCATCCACTGGGTTTCGAATATACTCATTTTGTGCTGTTTAACGAGATAGGCCAAAGTCATTGTTGGTTTTTGGCTCGCTAAAAGTATAATAATTTTTTTAAACGAGTCTTATTTGAATTGTCATTTTGTCAGAGTTCCCAGATTTGGGAGTTTTTGTAATTTTAGGTAGTTTAATGCCATAATTTTCCTATCAAAGTGAAAAATTGAATTGAAAGTTTATTTGCTACTCGATAATTGGAAGAATATTTGTAATAACATACATACGACTATTGTAGCAACGGCTTTTTTTTTTATTTAAGAACAGTATTGCTTCAACATATTTTTAATACCAAAATCTCAAGTTTAAGCAAAAAAGGCTTCTCAGATCAGATTTCAAGAATGCGGAAACGCAAGTTGTTGTTAAATAAAATGAAAATTACAGTAGATGGAGTGGTTATACGGCCGAATTATGGAGTGACGCATTTTTAAACAATTGCAGATTTTACTTATTTAGCAATACTATCACAATTATAAAGTAAATAATTGTTTTTGTAAGATTTAATTGTATCACACACACAATTTAGCGTTTGCACATCAGAAGATTTTGGTCATCACTAGTAATCTAAGCTTTCATCTAACATATTTCAGATTTTTACTTATTACATAACACATGGTTTTTAACACAGCGATGTCATAGCAAAAGTAGTGCACGATCCTTTCCTTTACTCAGTAATTAAACTTTTCATTGATATGAAAAAAAAAAGATTACCTTAACGAGTATCGATCTCATGAACCATTATTTTAGAGCTCACAGTCCTAACCTATTGTTTTACAAATATTTGTGTAATTTTACTGTGATTTTGATAATTTGCTTATTACATTACACCTTCGCTTACCACATTGTGCATTATTTCTACATCAAAGTGTAATGTAAGAAATCAATGTTTACAAAATTAATGCATGGCACTAAAAACTAGTAGGGTGTCTATTTTGTAAAGCTGTATATGCAAATGAATGAAAACTGTTGCAGAAAGTAAAAGATTTAAGGAGTAGAACGAAAATAATTAGAGCGGGAGCCCTTCCGTGCTTGATCGCGTGGGTTTACTTACTTACTTATTGATGTAGAGAAATGTTCGATTGATACAAAAGCTAAAAATTAAAACTTAAAAGAAAATAACTCTAGTCTTTTATTTGATATAAAAAGATATTATCCTACTAGTCTCAATTAGAGATCTTACATTAAAAGTCAAAAAATTTAAAAATTTACGGATATTTCACTAAAACATCACGAAGCAAATTTGTGTATTCGATCCTGGCCTGCTCCTTTGGTATGGACTTAAATGTTTGCAAAAATGTTTTTATTTTATTTTCTAATGACAGAACCTCGGAGTCTGCGAAATATTTTCCAAGGGAGAATTTTCCGTATAAAAGTTACTGGCATACGATTTATCTGCTGTAACAAAATTAGTTTTATTAAAAGTTAAGTTCAAATTATTGGCAGCTTTGGCTCTTCTATCTTTGGCAGAATTCATAAGCTCAGTTTTTCGCTTAATATAAGTCTTGTAAGCAGGGCAACCCTTATAATTAGCCGTATGGTCTTTGGTTTTACAGTTGACACATGATGGAGATATGTTTTCTTCCAATTTTACAAGGCATTCGCCTGGAGCATGCGTGTTACCACATTTTACGAAAGCGATTTTCCTATTACAATTGCGCGCTGAGTGACCCATTGTTGGCATCTGTAGCACTGTACCTCCCTTTGTCTCGACTTCGATGCTTCCCACGAAATCGATTGGTTTAGAATGTAACGTAGACTTTGGATATCATTTAGCTTTTTTCCAGGAACGAGAGTCATGAGAAAGAGACCAGTGTCGTAATTGTTTTTAATAGAGAAAGGAGTAACAAGTTTTTTAATTTTATCGACAGTTCCTGGAAGATCGGTGTCCAAGGCTTCTTTTATTTCGTCCAAATCAGTCAAGTAATAAAGACCTCTCATAACAACACTTATTTGTCGAAGTTCTGGAGGAGTAAATGAATGAGATTCAATTCCCTGGAAACGTAACTGCTCCATCATTTCAAGGTATATAGACAGGTTTTCAAAACATAATTTACTTTTAGTTTTACTTTTATTAACTATTTTATATGCAACTTTTGGGGACTTTGCATTGAGTTGGTCGATAAGTTTTTTGATATTCACCCCTATCATTGTCGACGAAGTCGACTCTAAAATGCTCGACAGCAGTATTGTCGCATCACCATTGTCGAACTCGACATTTCAAATGACAAACATAGAACAATTTATTACTTACAATTGTCGAATTTCCAATGTCGATGTGAGAACTGAGCGTCGACGAAAGTAGCAATTTTTTGTCGAGTTCGTTTCTTTAGTCGACACTTGAAAAATTAAAGTAAAACAATCGAAAAAGTTAAGTAAAATACGCGGAAAAAAATGAAGATTCAATGAATTCAAAAATTCATATTTCCCAACACAATTTTGGGCCTTATGTCCGTTTTTTTTCGGTCATAATTTTCATTTTTTTTTTTTGGGCTTATGACTTCTTAGGACTTCTAAAAACGGACATAGTCCGCAAAAACGGATATAACGCCAAATGTCTTGAGCGTTACGTTGACAATAGATGGCCAACGAAGCCGGTGTTGGACATATTGGAGGATGCAAGTCCAGAGTAGAGACCGAAAGCCATCCACTTATTTTAACTTTTATGTAGATAGCGAAGCCAGCATTTGATACACATACGATAGATTTTAATGGGATTTTCAAGCTAAACCAAAAATTTGAAGGCGCTCTATGCTATGAATAACCCCAAAAAATATCTGAGGTTCAAGGTCATCGGTGACGTGTATCGTTTTTCGATTAGTTAGACTATTTTAATTTATTGCATATAACTAAACAAAGTGAATGTTTGAAAAATATAAAATTTCTCTTGTACTTACAAGCAAAACAAAAATGGTCATAACACCCATGAAAGTTATGTCCATTGTTATGAGTGATCATAATTCCTAAAATAATTTTGGGGACTATGACCATTTTTGAGGTGAACATAAGGTACAAATATTTTTGGCTATTATAGCCAATGACATGGTACCGTCGCACGCTACTGGATACGGAATATTTAAACAAAAAAGCTGGAAGCATCCATCGCCATATCATTTGGCGGGATGGCCTTAGGCACTAATTTCTGCTTTTGAACTTCGTCCTCTTCATCACTGGTTTAAAAAAATGTGTATTTTAAAAATTCCTTGCTAAATGTATGACAATTGACAGCAAATTTAAAAATATTTTTGAATTTCATTCACTCAAATTGAATAAGTCACCTGTCGCACAAATTACTGTCGGAAAAATAATCTATTACAAACATCATCGAGTCGAGTTATTTCGATGATCGCTTTTTTAGGTCGACTCGAAAGAAAAGTCGACAGTCACTAATGTCGACGCTCGACAGCGGTGATAGGGGTGATTAACAATAAAAAGTATGATAGGAGGACAAAATGAAGATTTTTTTTTCTTACCCAAATTTTTTACAATTTTATTAGGGTTAGAACTAACATTTTTTGTGTTTTCAGATACACCATTATTAGTCTCAATATTAAGGTCTCCCAAAATAGAAAATCTATTTTGTGAAACAATCGATTGACCCAAGGATGAAACATCAACAAATTTTAAATTTCTGTTGCCATGTGATGAAATTTCGTTAGTTTTGCCTCTTTTGCGTTTGGGACTTGAGGCAGAGAATTCAGGAGATGAGTCACTGTCACTATATGAGTCGACTTCCGAAATTCTTCTTTATTAGTTTCCGCGATGGAAAATACAGCATCTCTTAAAGCTTGACCAATAACAGTTGAGTTTCCAGCATTTATTTGCGACTGCAACTTATCAGGAGGTAATTTTTTTAGTTGTTTTTTATAGCCCATCTTAGGCATAGGATAGTTGAGTAGAGATTTAAAAGACTTTTTAGTTTATACAATATTGCTTTTGTAGCGATAAAATTATATTTATTTTGAAATATTTCAAAAATTTTCAAAAAATTGTATTTTTCCTTCAAGGCACAATTGTTAATATGTTAGCAAGGCAAACACTCAACAACAAACATCTGGAATTCGACGGTTCATCGCCACTGGCATGGCGTTACTTTTTAGCACAATTTAAACTATCGAGTCGAGAATGCGGATTTTCTGGTGAAGAAGATGTACACCGGCTGAGCAAATCGTTAAAAATCGTCGCACTTGAAAAAGTTGAAATATTGTTAATTTTTGCAAGAGAACCTTCCAAAATTTCATAACCACTACCACAAGAAAAAATTAACAGAGACGAGACAAAAATAAATCAGCTTGCCCTTTTATGCAACTTAGACAGACACGCATTTGACAAATGTAGCAGCTTCATTAAAAGTGATGTAAAAAAGAGATGGGACAGCGTAAATAAATTTAACGCATGTTATTGTTGCTTGAAATTTCATAAGGGCCAATGTGCTCGAAGAGAAATGTGCAAAATTGATAAATGCGAAAATTAACACCATCGACTGCTGCATAAAAGCAAAATTCAGCCACCGCCTTCAACTTCTACCTTTAGTGGTTGTATTACAGAGACAAAAAAAGGCTGTCATTTTAAAAATGGCACCTGTTTTAGTTCACGGTCCAGATGGTGTAAAAAATGTTTTAGCTTTCCTTGATGAAGGAAGTAATACCACGATAATGGACATATGTAAGTATCGCGAAAGAAATTGGTATCAGCGGAGAGGTAAAGCCATTCTGTTTTAGTTGGACCGGAGGTATTTACAGGTACGAAGCAACAGCTGAAGAAGCGAAAATATCCATCAGTTGTGGAAAAAATAAAATACATACGCTAAGTGACGTTCGCCTTATAAATGATTTAAATTTACCGATGCAACAAGTTGATTACAAAGAATTATCAAAGCAATTTCCATACGTAACCATGGCTAACTTGCCCAACGAAGAAATGAAACCAATGCTTTTGATCGGCCAGCAACATACTCATTTAATTACATCTCAAAATTTCATAAAACGTCAAAAACGAAACTTGGTTGGGTTTTGCACGGTCCAGTGGAGTCAAATATTGGTGGTTCTAATTTTGTCTGCTGTCAAATGGAAGACATGAAATTGGACGAAATGATGAAACATTTATTTAGTTTAGAAAGCTTTGGTGTTTGTGTTAGCAAAATTGATAAGACAAAATCTGTGGAAGAACAGTTGGCAGTGGATAGAATAAATTCTTCAATAACAAAGGTAAATGGAAGATTCGAAGTACATTTGCCATGGCGAAATGTCGATGTTGTTTTGCCAGACAGCAGTCCAATGGCTATACAAAGATTAAAATGTTCAGAAAGAAAATTGCTTCGTGATAAAGTAATGGCAAAAGCTTACCAAAATGAAATTGATAAACTGCTAACAAAAGGTTACGCAAGAAAGTGCCAAAGCACACAGATTTTAAACTCGCCAAAATTATGGTTTCTACCCCATTTTGCGGTAGTTAACCCAAATAAACCAGAAAAGGTAAGGTTGGTGTTTCACGCAGCTGCAGAGTGCAACGGTACCAGTTTAAATAAAAATCTGCTAACTGGTCCAGATTGGCTAACATCAATAGTTGGTATTTTACTAAGATTTCGATTGAAACCTATAGCTTACGTGCGGACATCAAAGAAATGTTTAATCAGGTTTTGATTTCTGAAGAAGATGCGCCTGCACAAAGGTTTTTATGGAGAAACTTAAACACCAATACTGAACCACTATTATACCAAATGAAGGCAATGTTTTTTGGCACAAGGTCCTCACCATTCATAGCACAATATGTAAAAAATTACAACGCTGAAATGTATGAAACTCAAAATCCTGACGCAGTAAAAGCAATTTTAGAAAATCACTATGTAGATGATTATTTGGAATCGAAACTCACTGTTGATGAAGGCTAAAACTATTAAAGATGTCATTGACATACATCTGAAAGGTGGTTTCGAAATAAGAAATTTTATGTCAAATAGTAAAGATTTGCTACGTCAACTGCCTCAAAACTTATGTTCTGACAGAGTAGTCACATATTTAAGCGATAAAACTGACTTAAATCAAAAAATTCTGGGTATATAATGGAATACTAATTGCGACGTTTTGTCTTACTCAGTAGAAACAATGCACCGTATAAGTGATTGTAAACTCAACCGCACAACATTGCCGACAAAGTGTAAAAGTTCTTGGAGCGGTGAATTCAGTTTACGATCCTTTGGGACTGATAACCCCAATTGTACTCAAAGGGCGAATACTAATGCGTGGGATATGGCAATCTGGTATCCACTGGGATGACGTAATAAAAGACGATATGGCCAAAAAATGGTTCGAATGGCTACAAGATATAAAATCGTTAGATAAGTTAAGTATTCCAATATGTTATTCCATTAATAATTCAATTGCTGATGTAATAGAGTTGCATATACTCTGTGATGATAGCAGCCAAGCGTACGCTTAAGCAGCGTATCTGCGTATACAGTATCATCAAGAAAATATAGAAAAATATTATGTGGCTCTCATCGCATCGAAAGCAAGGGTATCTCCTCTTAAACAAATGACAATTCCTAAATTAAAAATTCATGCAGCAGTTATGGGATGCCGGCTAGCGGAAACAATTCAAAAGGAATTGAAATTAAAAATTGATAAACGATATTTTTAGACTGACTCCCAAACAACATTGTCTTGGATTAATAGCAACGACCGATTGCAAACCTTTATTGCGCATCGAATTGGTGAGATATGTGAGAAGTCAGAAAGATCGGAATGGCATTGGGTACCTACTGCAGTGGATATAGCTGATGTTATTACCCGTGATAACACAACAATAAAAAAAACTAGATAGATGGTTGGTTGGTCCATATTTTCTATATGAAATCAAAGATCATTGGCCAAAGCCGACATACGAGATAAAAGAGCATGAAGATACTGAACAAGTTATGTTCATACAAAATATTGAACCATCATTATCAATACTGCAAGAAAAATGTTCATCATTTAAAAAACTTTTACGCATTACGGGCTGGATAAAGCGCTGCTTTAACAACGCAACGGCTAGAAAAAATAATCTAGAGAGTCGTCCAGGAGACTTGCAGGTAGATGAACTGCAATGGGCTATTATAATATGGTCCAAAATTGTTCAAAATGAATGCTATCCAGATGATCTCAACTACATCGAAAATGGAAGGAGAAATGTTAAGTTATGATAAACAAAGTATTCTCTACTTGGATGAAAACAAAATAATGTGCGGATAGCAAGCAGGACAAAATTGTCATCAGATTCCGAAAGTACAAAATCAGTTGTCTTAGATGGCAATCACAAATTTACAAAACTACTAGTACAAAGCATACACATCGAAGTAAACTATACTGGAACCCAAGTAGTGGTGCATAAATTTAAAGAATGCCTAAAATGACTCAAAACATAAAAAAAGTTATAAATATCTGCTTGTTTTGTAAACGTAAAAAGGCAAAGCCTATACAGCCTATAATGGGATTATTACCCAAAGAACGATTCACTACATTCCAAAAACCATTTATTGCAACTGGCGTCGATTATTTCGAACCGTATCTTGTCAAAACTACTAGAGGTGTCGGAGGTAGATATTCAAAAGATTTCCGTAAGCGATATGGCTTGACAACCAGAGCTATTCATGTTGAAGTGGCATACTCTTTAAGCACTGATTCATGCATTATGGCAATACGGAGAATGATATCTCGTCAAGGTGAAATTCGAGTTTTATGGTCTGACAATGGAACAAATTTCCGAGGCGCATGCAGAGAATTGTTAGAAGCCTTGGAGAAATTAGATGAATTCACAATCAAATCAAACCTTGCATGTAGAGGGATTGAGTGGAAATTCATACCAGCAAACGCACCAAATTTTGGAGGATGTTGGGAACGATTGGTTGGTTGCTTCAAAAGAGCATTGGAAGCTGTTTTACCAACAAATCATAATGTGACTGATGAATCACTTCTAACAATATTTCATGAAGCCGAACATCTAGTAAATAGCCGTCCATATATTCTTGAATTAGATGATCCTGATGATGACATAAGTTTGTGTCCAAATGATATTTTGATACAGCGAAACGTAGCAATACATGCACCATCGAAGCATCAAGACTTAATGTCAGTTGAAAACAATTATCGACATGTTTTGGAAAAGGTTCATAAAGGAATATATTCCGATGCTACTCAATAGGTCAAAATGGACGAAAGATTTCGAAAATCTAACAAAAGGAGAAATCTTGCTTATGAAAGGTCATACACTAAGAACCGAATGACCATTAGGAATAGTGGAGAATGTTTATCCAGGTGAAGATGGTGTCTTACGAGTAGTTGACGTCCGGACATCAAATAATACGTATCGCCGTCCAGTGAACAGACTTTGCAAGCTGGGTGTTTGTGCTAGCAACAGAGGTAATCGTGCTGAGGCTGGAACACAGCACCAGGAGGTGGAATTATGTTGCAGAAAGTAAAAGATTAAACGAGTAGAACGAAAATAATTAGAACGGGAGCCCTGCCGTGCATGATCGCGTGGGTTTACTTACTTACTTATTGATGTAGAGAAATGTTCGATTGATACAAAAGCTAAAAATTAAAACTTAAAAGAAAATAATTCTAGTCTTTTATTTGATATAAAAAGATATTATTAAAGTACAAAGACTATTCTCCAAATGTGAGCTCTTGGATTTTGGTCAAGGATCTTATGTGGTAAATTGTGTTTTGTAGTTTATTTTGTCTAACATCGACTTTTCTAGGCACGTTATTGCATTAAAACTTTTAGCAATTAATTAAAAAAAACCACATACTTGATCATTTTTACACACTAAGAAATTGTCTTCATTGGAGGAATACAAGATTCTATGTCATGCAAATCTTTTACATTTTGCACCAAAAAAGGTGAAGCTGACAACTCTAGTGACAAAATAACTGGATGAACGCCATGACGTAAACATTTATATAATTCCAATTTGTGACGCAAGGTGACTAAAACTGTCGCGCACGCGAAGTGTCACTGCGTTTTACATAATCTGGCCGTTAAGGTCTTGTAAATCCATTGTGAAAAAGTGAGTTTTTATTTTTTTTTAAAAAATTAATTTCAAAGTTTTCTTGATCGAAATAACATAAAATTTGAGCAGAGTTATTAATAGCAACAAAATTTTGTATGCACTGAAAAAACCTACTTTAATTGTGAGTATGTATTAAAAAAAAAACTTTTGTGGACAATAAAAAAATTGTTTAGAATAGTTTAGAGTTCTGACTATAATTACAATAAACCTTGATATGTATACTAATAGAATCAACAAAAAAATTCTGCGCCTAGCTGAATTCCCGGAGGGCGAATGCTTGTCGGAAGAAAGAACGATTTATTTCATCAAATAAAGATTAGCTCGGAGGTAAAGTCGAATTCTTTTTATTTTTGTGCACTAAATAAAAATTTTAAGAATGCACCGAAATCACTAAAAATAAAAAAGCCAGAGAAGTTGCAAAAGAGGTGAACGAAAATCAAGGCGTTTTTTCTAGGAAGCGGATATAACAGCTGAAATAACTGGTATAAATTTGAAACTAATTGTTCGTTTCTGCACCTTGCTTCAATGCTCAACTGTGGCCTTCCAATCAATGTGGATGCTTTCCAAAAAATACTCGCAGGATACGATGTGCCTATATTTAGAGTTATATCCTCATTACTATATGCCACCAACAGTGCACAAAGTGCTTTACCATGGAAGCAGTGTAATAAAAACCTGCATTATACCTATTGGCCAGAGGAAGTACATGAAGCACGTAATAAGGATATACAGCGTTATAGAGAGCTTTTTACGCGAAAAACTTCAAGGATCGATTCAAATACTGATTTTATCAATAAACTCTTGATAACATTGGATCCATTTATAGCAAGTTCACGCAAAACACCTAAAAAGAAGTATAGAGACCTAAGTCCGGAGACGATAGCATTGCTTCAAATGAAAAACGATGACACTTCTGATTCGAGCGATTCAGATGAGTCTTTGAAGCAAATTTTAGAAAATACACTGCATTTTTATTATTTATCCTTTTCATAATTATGCATGTTTTGTTAGTTTATTTTTTATTCCTTATGATGAATCTAGTCATAAAGACCTCGTGCCTACATATGTAATGGTCCCAAGTAAAAGAAGTGTGGCATTGTTTCGTGCAGTTGTTGTATTATAGCGATCGGTCGAAAAAGAACGTGTCTTACCATTTTTCATTTTCCTTTGAAATGCATTTATTTATTTAACATTCAACTTAATAACATTCATTATACGTTATATCAGTAACATTAAAATTAAAATAAAGTGTTTTTGTTCGAATGCTTTTACAAGTTTGAGAGCAGCATTCCTGAATTAAATAACATATAAAAATGGTTAAGTATTTTTTTTTTTTTTTTGTTGAAATATTTTTGGTTCCATAATATAATTATAATTTGTTATTCATTTCGTAATTATTTTCCAAATTCGCGTCCAAATCTCAGCTAAAATGATTATAACTCCGAAAAAAATGTATATGTATAAAAGAAGTGCTGAAAAATTCAATGTCTTATATTCTACAACTATCTTAAAAGGCATATTTTTGTATCTTAAGCAAGCTAAAAGTTATGTAAAAATTTTAATTTCAAAAATAGTTCAATGCAAAACCACGCGATGAAATATTGATTTTCATTGCAAAATGTTCGTCAGACATTTAAAAATAATAATCTACTATAAACTCAAGCTTTACATACTTTTTTATTTAGGTCGCCCTTTAAAACACCAAGGCGAAAAAATCGGTTATATGGGAGCTATACCTTTAGCTCAACCGATTTACACCATTTTTACGTTGATGCTGTAATATATAAATATTAACAGCGCTTCAAGAAATTTTCAAATTATTTTTGTTGCTTTAACTCGAACTAAAAATCGAAAAAGATCGAACTAAGCCTTTTTTAAATAAGTGAAAAATTTATAAATATAACGCGATCTAAACTTAAATAAAAATAATAAATATTAACATTTCTGGAAAATGTCTGCTATATTTTTTGAGATATCAGTTTAGTACTGCTAGATTGGCAAAATAACACACTGTGCGGTGCCAAGGTTCACTTACAAAAAATTTATATTTCGCAGGTGACTAACTTTCCTTTTCTTTTGATAACATGTTTTGCCGTTTCGTTTTCAATTTCACTTTTATTTACATTTCTCTATTATTCGTCTTAAAATAATACAACAGTTAACAAGGAAATTAAACAGAATATAAAATAGAAGCTAGTTTTCAGGTTGCGGGATCTTCGTCGTTATGATGCGGGCGCTGCACGGGGTCTCTCGGTGGTTGCGCGGGATTATCCTAGCTCTCTGGAGTGCCCTTATTCACCTGAGTCAAGTAATCCACAAACGTAGAAATACTCACGCTCAGTACGTCGCGCCGTTGGTTTTAATATCACAGCAAAGCACAAGCGTCCTCTTGCTGATATACTAAACCGGCTTATGAACTGAAGATCAATTCATCTGAGTTGAGTAATCCACAAACGCAGAAATACTCAAACTGGAGTTACAGACACCGCGTCGTGGCGGCACACGCTTCTCTCAGAAAAAAAATTGATAACCTGCATTTGTATGAATTGAGTTACAAAGCACAACGCGTAAAAAGCCAAAAAGCGTATGACGCGAAAATTTGAGCAACTTTCAACTTTTTCTACACTTTCTTGTGTCATTAGCTGTTTCACTCATTAAGCTAACTTTTTAATTTATGAAACATATCTTTTATTGTTTACAAATTTGTCGACTGTCGAATGTTCTCATTAAAAACTTTGAAGCAAAGAAGCGTGGTTTGTAACTTTAAAACAAGACGCGTATAAAGCCATAACGCGTAGTCTGTAACTCTACTGTCACGCTTAGTACGACGCGCCGTTGGATTTAATATCACAGCAAAACACAAGCGTTCCCTTGCTGATATACTTAACTGGCGTATGACTAAAGAAACAACGCTACTTTGTCGCTACCGAAACAACAGTCAATTCGCCTGAGTTGATTAATCCACAAACGCAGAAATACTCGCGCTCAGTACGACGCGTCGTTGATTTTAATATAACAGCAAGGCACAAGAGTCCCCTTGCTGGTATACAAAACAAATGACACAAGAATTGCTAATTTACTGCGGACTTTACTATTTACTGCACGAAAGGTACCTCATGGATACTACGCCTTAACGCTATTTACTTCATTGTTAAACAAAAATTTAAGCTTAGCCAATTTTTCTTCAATAATTCGAAAATTCACGAATAATGAAAATAATAATAAATAGAAGAAAATGAATACTTTCAATCGCCCTACGAATCATAATTTCATGATGATGTATACAAAAACGATGCTCGCCGACTTTTGCCTTTACAGTGTATTAAGGTGATACAAATTTTTTGTTTGATTTCAAACAGTTTTAAAAGTTGCACGAACATAAAAGAAATACTCTCGTGTAAGGAGAGCTCAAAATATTAATAATTACTGGAGGCTCGCTTTTAGTTTCCATATGATTCATATGGGAAAGAATGCTTCATTTGACAGTATCGTCTATATCTCGTGAAAGAAAAATCTTAGACATACTGGACCCATTGGAAAGAACAAACAATTTTTAATAAAAGAGTATCTAGTTATTTTTTTGCGTGAAGAAATATTTATTTAGTTTATCAGTTTTTAGAGTTTATGTATATTTCGAAGAATGAGAAAAAAATCAATTTATTTTTGAAAATCAATATAAATCGTATAGAACATTAAAAACATCGATGAGCCATAGTAAATATAAATATTAGGAGCTCTCCTTGCAAATAATTTGAAAACAAATTTATGCTCTTTCTTTCTGATGGGCTTGATTCCGTTCGTGTAAGATTTTTTTTTCACGAGATATATATATGTAGATGAAACTTTCTAATAAAGCAGTCTCACCCATATAAATCGTATAGAAAACTAAAAAGCTGAGCCACTAGATGAACTACCAGTAAATATTTATGAGCTCTTCTTGCACCAGCATTTTTTTTAATCTACCTGCAACTATTAAACCTATTTGAAATAGAAAAAAAAAATTTGAATCACCCTATTGTACATATACATACAGCTGCGAGCAGTGAAATAGTAGTGGGTAGCTACATTTTATGTTTCCTAAAATTACTAAAATATCAAAATAAATTCTGCATAAGTTTTAATGTAAAATTAGTCTAACATGTAACAGCTTAAAGTATGGATGAAGAATTTTATTTCACATAAGCATTAAATATATTTATTCAGAATTTTTTGGTTTGTTTTGAGACTAATAATTATTATATTAATAATTTTTGTATTGAACTTTTTAGTCATTTATACAACCAACATGAGAAAGATAACAAGTGGATCAATTTAACCTGGTAATTGGTGACATATGTTTCGGCTATTACCACGTACTCAGAAAGATAACAAGAAAAATGGAACAATACGTGCGAAATCCAAACACGCACTTTGTACACATCAAGGTCACATACCCAATAGCTCAAGTGTTAGAGCGGCCGTCGCAATTCAAAAATGCATACGGTCGGGTGTTCGATTCTCAGTACAACTTAACCAAAACTGGTCTGATGAGGCTATGTATATGCATATAAATATGTTTATACGTGGTAATAGCCGAAACATATGTCACCAATTACCAGGTTAAATTGATCCACTTGTTATCTTTCTCATGTTGGTTGTATAAATGACTAAAAAGTTCAATACAAAAATTATTTATATTTATTCACTTTAAATGTGCTTTATATGAAAATTAAAGCGAGCATTAAAATAATGGTGGATGAAAAAAACATAATTTTGTTAGTTAAAAATTGTATTTCATAAATTTTTTTTTAATGTATTTAATAGAATAAGTTAGTATTTAGTGGCATGACCGTTTTTTTTTTATTACAGCAGCACAACGGTTCCTTATAGAGTCTATGAGGCGCTCGCACCTTTCTTGTGGTATGAACTGCCACGCACGTTGAGCCACAACCTACAGTTCGTTATTATTTTTGGGCTTGGCATCCCACACAGCTTTCTTGAGGTCAGTCCAAGGGTTTTCTATGGGATTGAGGTCAGTATATTGAGCTGTCCACTCCATAACCTCAATTCCAGTGTCCCGAAACCACAATTTTGCAAGCTTACTTGTATGTTTTGGGTCGTTATCTTGTTGCAGTACCCACTTGAGAGGCATTTCATCCTCAGCAAACGGTAGCATAACAGTCTACATTATTTGTACGTATGCATGCTGGTCCATTATAGTTTTTATCCAATATAATGGCCTCGCCCCATTGTATGAAAAACAGCCCCATACCATGATATTTGATCCTCCATGCTTTAACGTCTTTGTTGTGTACCGTGGATTGTACTCCGTATTTGGGGGGCGTCTCACATATTCCCGAGAACCTTTACAACCATACATAACAATTTTAGACTAATCCGTCCACAATATGTTCCTCCACTTTCGAATTGGCCATTCCAGATGTTGCTTGGCGAAATGAAGTCTGCTTGCTATATGATTTTTTTTCAGAAGAGGTACCATACGTGGACTTCGAGTATACATGTTATGTTCGCGTAGTCGTCTTCTTACGGTATGAACACCACAGGGTAATTTTAGGTGGTCTAAGATTTCAACAGCTGACATTGTTGGCCGAGCTTTGGAGCATTTTATAATTTGTCGTACGATGGTCGCTGAAAGTATCTGATTACCACCCATTTCTTCAGCTTTTTCTATATGTGTCATGGCATTGCGTATCATGGTTGACTTTTACCTTTTTTTATAAGATTTCGAATAATTTTGGGTTTTTCGTGAGTGCAGTGCACACTTCGTCCCACTAAAGTTGTAAAATTATTTTTTTTTATTTTGCCAGCATAAATATTAAATAAAGCAATAAAACTTACTTTCTATTAAAAAATTATAATTTTTTTTGACCGAAAAAAAAGTTATATTGTTACTTGGCCTGCACTACTATTTCACTGCTCGCTCAAAAATGGCACATGTAGCAATGACTACTGCTTCGAAAAAAAACCGTTACAGTTAAAATGTTTAAAATTTGCAGAGATGTAGATGATAAAATAAAGATGATTATTGAAATCGATAATCGAAACAAAAATCGTTTTAGGTATACAAAAAAAAAAACATAAGTCATATTGCAAGTGTGTACTACTATTTTACTGCTCGCAACTGTATGTTTAACAGCTAAGCCTTAAGCATTATAGAATATGAATGATAAAAACAAGTTTCAACTGAACCTCTGATTGTTTCACTACATAACTCTCCAAATTTTTAATTTTTGTACGTTTGAACAAAAACTTGTTTGGATTCTTGTTTTTGACAAAATAAAATCAAACTTTAGGCCTTTTTCGCCCGTCTTAAATATTTTTCAATATAACTAAAATTGTTTTGGTAAATATGCGACTGTTATGAGAACTTTTTATCGATTTTAAATTTTGAATTAAAAAAAAAAAGTTTTTCGTGATACACCCTAATGTACAATTGCCTTGGCATAGAAAAAACTATCATGAACTATGAATATTATATTCATTTAGAGCTCTTGAAATTCGAGCATTTAAGGAATAGTTTGTTCTTTAAACAAACCGCTAAAGATAACAAATGCTGCGCCGTAAAAATTTGAAATGAACTTTAAATATTATAACCTTAAGTGTAACACAAACATAAAGGATGCAATTATTCTCCTTGAAGAGATTTGATGTTAATAAACGAACAGCGGGAAATAAAAGAGGAAATAGGATCTATGAACTTAATAAGTTTTAGGGAAAATTTAAGAAATTTTTTTTGGACTTTCTTTTAGTTATTTCAACGACCAGATAAAGACACCTCTGAAAGATATTCAAGTTTGGATCGAACCTAAGCTGTGTACAACATTTAACGAGTGTGTATATATATGGTTCACTAAAATCACTAGGTTGAGAAAATGCAACTCCACACTGAGCGTAACGTTTTGCTCTCCCTACGATTTGGATTTTTACCACAATCACCACGATGCACCCCCTGAGGGGCCTACCGCATGCGATCCACCTTATTGGGCTTCACGCAACTGTCAGGCTAGAGCCGAAGTCCTAGGGGCTCCTGATAACACGTCGTACCAGATTGATGATCCAACTTCACCTCTGGTCAGGCTTAGTAGTTTTCTTAAAGTACCCTTAGTACAAGTGAACAAATGTTCACTACATTTTGAAATTTTTTCACTATCACAATTTTTTTTAATCCTGAGTTTATACATCATAAATAACACTAGTTTACAAAATGATTTTTTTTTTGTTCCACTGATCTGAGGTTAATTTTCTTATGTACGAGGAAATTGGACATTTCTAGCTCAAGATATGAATTTTAAAGTGAAAAGAGGTGGAAAAAGTAAAAAAACGACAATATCTCGAAAACTGTAGCATTCAAAAAACTTTAATTTTAATTTTCGAACTTAGCAAGAAAATTAAATTTTTGTATTTAAGGCATTCGTATCAGAGTTTCATTCCATATTCTTGGAAAACTATTCTGAAATGAACACTTAAGTTTTTGCATCTATAAGCAGTGCTACTTGTGATAGTTTTTATTCGATATAAAGACCAAGCGTCTAACGAATAAATAAATTTGATCAAATTCTATTCGGTAGTTTATGCGTGATGTACGCACATCGACGGACCTAGTTATCATTTCATTTATATAGATTTTAAATGTACTCTTACATATGATACTTTGTATATCAGGGTGTTTATTTTGAAAATTTTGTAGATGCATTTTTTTAGCGTTTTAGGTATTTAAGTTGTATGAGAGATGTCAGCCAGTGTTGTCAAACCAAGCCTACATTTTTTGTGTGGCCCATAATGCGGACCAAATACACCCAAAGGGTTTTTTTTTTAGTTTTGAGGTTCTATATGCCTATATTATAAAATCGGGTTTGAAGAAAATTCTCCCAGTTTCGGCTTACTAGACAAACGTACGAACGGCGCTATCAGTTTGTTTCTTTTTTCAATTCATATGGAAAAAACGAAAAAGCAGAAAAACGAGAGACAGATTTTTTTTCATTTCTGTAAAAAAAAGTCGTTGCTCCATATGAATTGTAATAGGAAACAAAATGATTGCGCCGTTCGCAGGTTTAATCTAGGAAACTGAAATTTTGGGAACATTTTCTTCAAACCCGATTCTATAATATAGGCATATCCACAGGAATTGCCATTTTAGTTGGCCTCGTTTTTTTTTTGGAGCACATCCATAAGCTATAGTTTTTCTTGAAGCTAAGGCTGTCTTGAATTAATATTCAAGGTTGTTCAATTAAAATTCAGATAGCTATTTTTTTATTTAACTTTATGTGTAACTTTTCATGTTTTTTTTTTAACTTAAATGCAATTGAAAATTAAGCTTGGTTTCGATTTTCGCATTTAAGTTAAAAAGAACATTAAAAGTTACATATAAAGTTAAACAAAAAAATAGCTATCTGAATTTTAATTGAACAACCCTAAATATTAATTCAAGAGGAACGAAATTTAAAAAAAACATCCATTTCGGGTGTATTTTGAACCACACGAAAAATGTGAGCGTGGTTTGACAACAGTGGGCGGCATCTCCCATACAACTAAAATACCTTAAACGCTATATCCTGGCACCTAAGGCATATTTTTTCTACGTTTTAGTAAGTCGGTTTTTTTCGTAAAATTTCAACGAAATCGGACATAAACTCTGTCCCCGCCGTTTACAGGTTTGACCTAGGAAGCTTAAATATTGGGACAATTGCTTAATATAAGCAAACAAAATAAAATAGATTTACAAAATTTTCAAAATAAACGCCATAATGTATATGCTATCGGCCAAGCTAATTTTTTGGATGAACTAGTTTTTCCTAGACCAAACTAGTTCATCGAAAGCGTGTTAGGATGAACCAGCTTAGCCTAGGAAGGCTTTAGTATGTTAGGGTAAGTGGGTGACCTTCTGCTAAGAGATTACATATTCCATATGTCCTCGGTATGTTAGCGAAGCCCATGTGGGACAAAATATAGTTAATCGGAGATGAAGGCCGCCTACTTACCCTGATATACTAAAATTTCAAGAAACCGGGAATGAGTTTATCCTAGGGTAAGCCGGTTTATCCCAACACAATTTGGATGAACTAGTTTTGCCTAGGAAAAACTAGTTTATCCTAAAAACTAGTTGTGTTCTATACCGCAAAATAGAAAAAATTGAGATAATACTGGTTTTTATGCCAAATATTTCAGATCTATCGATATATCAGTTTACTCTTATCTTTTATAGTTTTCGAAATATGAGACATCACTAGAGCCTTCAAAAATTGTTAAGCCAAACTGCCGAAAATTGTTGTTAAATTGTTAAGAAAATGGGGAAAAATTGTTAAAATTTTTGAAATACTTAAGAATATTTTCAAGAATAATGCCTTGCTGAACTGAGGAGTTGTTTGTTTGTTCCAAGAAAATTGTACTGAGCAAGATTGACTCTGAAAAAATTTCATCTAATTTTCCAACCAAAATATTCATGACCGAACGTTTGCAAACATTCGTAGTTTCGTCGACAATGAAATAAATTGGATGTTCACTGATGTAATCTTTGATTGTTTTCATTGTACTTTGGTGAAACAAATCAGTTTTACTGTAGAGTGTGCTGTAGATCGGCAATACCTCTTTGAATTCTTCTAAAAATATTTTTTTTATGCTTAGATGTCGCAGTTTCCATATTGGAATTCAAGATTCAACAAATGCTTTCGTTATTTTTGTTGTGTTGTGGTGTTTGCAATAGCACAATTTTTGACTACATTTCTTGTGCCTTTCCGTTCGCAAATGAGATTAATACTTCGTGTTCAAGTGTACAGAATCAATTTTAAATTTCGATTGACAAGACTTGCAACAAATTAACACTTCTTTACCATTTGATTGAATTTCGAATGAATCTGTATTCGCGAACAACTGCTTAGCACGAGCAATTAAATTATTCGCTTTTTTTCCCATTATAACCGATGTCAAAGCGCAACTAAATGTCAAATACTACAATAAAATTGCAAAGTAACTGCAGTGCCGGTGAAAATCGGCATATTCATTGCGTAAGTAATTTAAAAACGAAATTTGAAAAACCAAAGCATGCTACACTCCAGCGCGAACCATTTGAAACCACTGAAACAATTGTGTGAGCCATAAAATTAATATAAATAAAAAATAGAATGTCAGTAAAACGCCAAAAATTGTTAAATTTTATATGGCGATTCTAGAAAACGCAGAAAGTTGATGTTTTTTCGAAAATTGGCGAACAAAAAAAAAATTTTAACAATATTTGAAGGCTCTAGATATCACCTTTGTGTTATACAACACTTTAGTGACAAGCTTCGTAGCCTATTGTGCTCTATATGCAAAAAATCGCACATATAGAACAAAAACTGAGCAAAAATACTAAATAAAAAAACATTTTTTTATTTTGTTCCATATGCAAGTCTAAATAAAATGTGAAGTAATTTGGAGGCCTATCAATGCTTTGAGTATATGGGATAGAATTTTTGAAACGTATCACTATTTTTCGACTGTGTTTAATTTTTTATGAAAATATGACATATTAGTAGCAATTCACTAGTGAAATCACTCCGCAAAGTTTTGGATCAAAAATAATTTTATTTTTCGACTTATTGTAAAAACATTTTCAACCTGTTATTTGTTTCTTTTCTTTGTATCTCACGAACCGCTTAACCGATTTACATCAAATTGAGTACGTTGTATATGGAACATGGTAGTTATTACTATTTTTTTCTGTTTTGATTGTACCAATATTTGTTTATATAATATCGAATTGTTTATAAAAAATCACCATATTCGAAAAAAAATCAGGAATAATGCTCCAAGTATAAGTAAAAACATATCAAAATTTCAAAGTGTGCGGTTTTTTAGTATAGAATTTATAGCTATTTTAACTCAGCGTTTCATAGTATTTTGAAAAAATATAATGAAACTGGGGCTTAAATTTACTTTAGTAAAGGCCAAAGAATTACGAAAGGGCAAGCATGCTAAGCATGTTATTTCAAACGAAGCGAAGGAAAGAATTAGAGAACATATAAAAAGTTTCCCAGCCGTTGATTCGCATTATTGCAGAGCCAGTCATCACGTCACTATTTCGAGGAAGAATTTACGATTAGTAAAATGTTCCGTTTTTTTCAACAAAAGTTTCCTAAACATTCCACATCAATATCGGCGATTACAAGTATTTTTAAAAAATAGTTCAATATCGGATTTTTTGTGCCAAAAAAAGATCAGTGCGATCGTTGTGTATTGTTTCAAAAGTTAAAACAATCCATTACTTTGCATAAAACTTAAAAAAAATTATGAAGAACAGTGCCGAGAAAAAAAAGAATTGCAAAGTCAAGCGTGAAAAAGACAGAGCCAATAAATTTTTTTCGACTTACAAAGTGTTTTTACATTACCAAAGGGGCCTTCGTCTATTCTATAAGAGAAAACTTTCCGTTTTCAATATGATGGCAACAGTGTGTTCGCAAAACAAACATAGCTTACTGCATTGTTCGGAACGAGGTACACAGTGGTCGTTCAGGCAATGGCATAACTGCTGTCGGAAAAATTTTACAGCAAATGGTTAATTATATTTTTTTTGCAAAATTTAGGTTTTATTAAAAAGTTATGAACAAGTGAATTTTTATGTGGGTGTTTTTTTAAATTGCGATTTCTCAGTAAATATTGGGAAAAAGTTAATGAAATTTTCGTAATAGGACAAAAAATATTTTGCAATTTATATGAAATAAAGTTTTTATAAAAATTTTATTTATTATTTACAAAAAATTAAGTTTTTAATAAACAAATTGAATTTAAACCAACTTCTCAGATGTTCAGAAACAAAATTGTTCCACAGAATTGTTCTGTAAAGTCTTCACAACTTTTCTGAAAAAAAATTTTAGTACGTTTCATAAATAAAAAATTTACGAATGTTTAAGTGTCACCATCTAGGCAATCCGATAAAATTGATAAATTTGAATTGTTTTTTTTTTTTTTTTTTAATTGTATTTGAATTGCAAAATTCAAATTTTTGTTATCGGATGGTTTGTAGGAGTAAAATTGCCTAGGTGGCGACACTTAAGCACTCGTAACTTTTTTAATCATGAAACGTACTAAAACAACAAGCGTGTTTAAATAAATTCTCCAAACGGTTTCGTAAATCAAGCATGAACTCCGTGGAATCGAAGTCAAATGAATTTGATTACTTTTTTTCTTTATTTTATAGTGGAAACTTACCTTGTTTTAAGAAATTAGCCAGCATTGCCTTAAGTGAACTTATAAAAACATAATTATAAGATTAAGTTTAAATGAAATCTATATTATATGAAAAAAGTTTTTGTTTTCTCATTTCTCACAATACTTATTTCCATTTTGTTATAGATGCTATAAAACAAGAAGAGTTTCATAAATAATTGCGTATAGAACAAAGCATTTTTTTAAAACGTTGCCAAAGACGAAAATTTTTTTGACTGAAAAAATCACAAACTCCAGAACTTTCCTTGGTAAGAAGGTCGCGACAATTTTTTCGGTTCAGTTTTTTGTAACTAACAACTAAACTTTGACAAGGATTTACCAACAAAACATTTTTGTCACATAGAACACAATAATTTGCGAACGGCGATATATAAAACGAAATTTCACTTGCATAACGTTGAAAAATTTCCACTAAAACTAAATTTATTCAATGGAAAAGCATAGTGCAATACATATATGATTCGTTCATTGCACAAATCGATTAACTTTACTCTTTAAAGTTTTTTAATTTTCATGCACTATCTATTTGAACTCAACTTTTCGTATACGAATTTGGGGAAAAAAAATTGGTTGAACATCACAAATGGCAAAATTTATTTTTCGTTTGCCATACACAATCTATGAAAGCTTCAATTTATTCTTACGAATTTCTCGACTTTATGTTTTATGGAGTTAATCGATTTGTTACAGGTTACAAATACTTGAATACCATTTTTGGGTTGAATTCTCATTTTTATTCCCCTGGATATAATGTTAAATAAATAATTTTTTTGCATTTTGAACTATTCCAGAGCGGGTTGGTTTCGAAATGGCTTTCAATATTTTTGTATATTTTTTCTACCACTAAATATTAGGACTTTATAAAAAAATGAGTTGTAATACACTTAAGGTAAGTCTTAAGCTACATATAGTTTTGTATACGTACGAAAATAATTTAAGGTTTCTCTAGTTTGATCCTTTGTTAATCCTAGTCCTTCGGTTGGGATAGCAAGTGCTGGTGACGGAACATACCAATCTTGGTTCGAATATCCAGCAAAATCAGTCAAAAAATCTGATCTAATTTTATATTTGGGTATTTGTTCTTCTAAAAGTGAAAATATTTCTACTTCTGGTAAGTTTTCACCACTGCATAGATCTAAAAAATTAATTAAATTATAAGATATAAGAAAATATTTTATTTAAGCTTAAGATTTACCTGTTAAACAGCCAACTTCTACAGAAGTTGTCGTCACACGTGACTGTGCCGATATTAAGCATTTGGATGTAAGTTTGGGTAAATGTTTATTAATTGTAGCTTGAACTGAAGGACTTAAAGGGGCAGATGCCCCTAAAGATGGTGATATCATTTTAAATCGTCTCTAAAAATGCAAACATAATTTTTCCTTTAATTTTTGGTAATTATACATATAAGGTTAGACTAACGTGACCAGATATTACCGGTAAAACGCGGAACAACAAAAAAAGTTCATCAAATTAGCGTTAAAGTCCAAAAAATTTTAGGAAAAACTTGATGACCTTTTATTTTTTTTTGGGTTCTCACTTTCACATTCAGATATATTTCAACAATGACATTATTTCAGTAAGTCAAAATATTATTTCGAAAACCCTAGCAAAAGGTGAAACAGTGATATTTCTCTAAACCGGAACCCGTTTAAGACGTTTTATTGGCTAAAGTGAACAAAGTTGAAAAAACGACGTTTTTTCTCACAGAACACATGCATTTTTCTTTGCTTAAGACGATCCCGTTTAAGGAGAACTATTTTTTAAAACGAACCGAATTTACATACAATTTTTCTCGATTGTACACTTTAGACGAACTTTTGTATTGACAGCACTGTAAAATGCATGTTTTATCTTGCTTTGTGTTTCAAATAGGAACTTTCCCTATGAATTTAAGTCAAAATTGGAATACGAGATTCAAAAAACGTCACAACATCAATATGGATTTAGTCAAGATTCGTTGCAAAACAAATAACCAGTCATTAGAAAAAATTTTAAAAATGAAGACATATTTAATGGTGATGAAACGGGCTTATTTTTCAAATTTACACCCATCGGTTTAAAGGTGAGTCCTGCATAGGTGGAAAGCTTTCAAAGGAACGAATAATCGTGCTTTTAACGGCAAACCTCACATCATGATACAATAACATGTCAAATTACTAACACAAGCAAGATAAGCAGTTAATTTCGAAAAACGTAGAATTGTGGAGTTTTTATTTGTCATTGGAAAAATATTTTTGTAGTTGAACTTTTTTTATTTTAACAATATTTAAGATATTCCATATACAACGAATAAAACAAATAACTTGGTAAAATAGGAAAAGCTCTGTAGTTTAATTGTCTGTAATTTTATTTTTAAATTTCATCAATAAAACAGCTTTAAAAAAGCAAAACGCAATGAAAATACATAGCTCATACTGGGAAGTTCTACATACTTTTCAAAACGTTGCAATTACGCTTCCAATCTACTTTCGTACGAAAGTGGAATTGGGAACAGCTCGGAATGTGTGTATATTCATTGCTTTTTTAAAGTTTTCATATAAAGCGAACTTTGCTTAAAAGGAACTATTTCTTCCGGTCCCTTCAAGTTCAGTTTAGAGGAATATCACTGTTACCGACAACTGCAAATAATTATTTACGCAACGCCCTATGCTAGTACAATTGTTAATTTTGTTTAGAACATACATGCTGCAGTTATGATTTTCTCATTTCTAAAATAATGCAGATATTGCATATTGTCCGAAACGTCGGACGGAAAAATGAAATAAATTTGTTTTATTTGCATTTCAAAATTTATTGACCGAAAAAGCCTACAATTTTTAAATTCTAAACATTGCATATTTTTCTTTGTTCTGATATTCACTAGGGATTATTTTGCGTTAACTTTGATTTGTCATTGACTTAAGATTTAGAATTCGTAGGCGCAACACGTGAATACTAATTAATTTTAAAGTCTTTTCTTTCCATATAATTAATAAAACAAACTGAATTAGATTTTTTAACAAACGTTTTTTTATTTTAGAATATGAAATAAATTCTCTTCAAAATTAGTAACTTCGCGTAACAATCACTGTATTTCATAAAATTAAAGCGCGGACCGCAAGGGACGGAAAATCAAAAAAGCGGACTTGTCTCACGAAACGCGGATCGCATGGTCACGTTAGGTTAGACTGATTCGATTTAAAAACAACTCCCTTGATTTTGCGGGACACACTCTAATCTTGTTATTTATGTCGAATAGGACTGCTAAAACAAATTTTTTTTAATTTTAATATTAAGGTATCGCTTTTTGACTTCTTGCTTTCCTATATAAAATGAATCGAAAGTTTTTAACTTTTGTGGAAAATCGCCTCAGTTTATGGAAATTTAAGCATATTGATATAAATTCAAGCTCAATTTTTAGTAAATTAAATTTTTTTTAAAACTGTTCACGAAAAATTAAGTATTGTAGAAAAAATAAATTTCATACTATACATAATCGATATATTAGTCTTTGCATTATGTTTCATATTTAATGATATATGTACGTAATAATAAGAGTATTAACAAATCAAAACTAGAAAGAAAAATTATTTTCAAACCAACTTAATATTTTTAATTATGTATTTCTAATTTTCAATATTTTATTGTAAGCTGAAGGCACTATAAAAATATGCCTTAATGTCTATACATAAGCATACCAACTTTGAGTTTGAAAAAATAAGTACATTTGCCTAAAATCAATAGTTGAAAATAAGTACAAATAAGTACAATATCAATCCATGGTGTTATTATATGGTGGGTACAGTAAAGAGAAAAATCAAATGGAACAAAGAACAAATGCAACGACCAGCTGTCAACGCGGTGTACTTTAGTGGTAAGAGAACGATCCTGTATTGCACCCACCATATACACCCAACTCTCTTTTTACACGGTAGATACGTTCCTTAGAAAACCGTGCAAAAAAAAAATCGTGTAAAAAAATACATGCGATATATGGTAAATTTGGGGATATGTTCCACAACCTTAAAATATCGTGTTAGATGAAAAAACTTTCCCAAAAACCGTACAAAAAAAAGTTTAGACAGTCTAAGATTTTATTTTAGTTTCTAACGAAATTGCTCTTCTCTTTGTTGTTGTTTATGCATTTTATTAATCGAGTGTGTACTAAACATAACAAAGATGTAAAATAATATAATATATTTATAGGACTTATCTAAGCCGAATATTTAACACATTACCTTCATTAGTAGTAAAATATTAACATGAATGCAAATTATACTTTAAATTTCACCATCGAATTAAAAAAGTTTAATTTGAACATCAACTTTTAAAACTACGAACTGAACGCTTAACACAAAATAAATACTGAATAACCTAATGGTGTGTTCAAGTTGAAGTGCAATCTGATAAAAAAAACTGATTATAACATTCGGATATTCCCCCAATTGCAGTTTTGTGGCTGTATACACAACTTAGATGTAAAACTTAGAATTGAAATTAAAAAAATCTTTTTTGAGATTCGTGCAAGAATAAAAAATTCGTGTAAAAAAGTTTATTTGCTCTTATTTTTGAACAGTGTTATTTCAAAATCGTGTAAAAAAGTACCGTGTAAAAAGAGAGTTGTGTAATTACACCATTATTCCGAGCTATTGTTTCTACATCGAAATATCTTTATTCAATTGTATTTGTCAACAATAAGTACAAATTAAAAGTTGAAAACATGTTCAGAAATTTAAAGGATAATTAATGTTCGCTCTGTGTACTACCAATCGACATTTTGTTGGATGAGGCAGCATTAGCGTCAGCAGTTTCACCGACAGCAGCCACGGTGCGCTGTTGCTCTTTGAAATTGTATTTTTCTTGACACGAAATTTGTCGTAATAGCTGCGGTTGCGATTTCAAAAAATGGTAAAAATCGACGCATTTATACTGCAAATTTATTTTTACAAGCAAAATCGGTTTTAGAGTGTTCATTTCAAGCCGAGAGAACTCGGTTTTCCAGATGTTTTTTGCTGATGAAAAAACGCGCTCCACTGGTACACTCGTTCCAGGTAGGCACAGAATGAATTCGACGAGACGAGAAAATTCAAAATAAGGCACTTGTGAAGCTTCCATTTGCTTAAAGATCTCAACCCATCGTTCTTCAGATAACAATTTCTTCTCTTTCCATTCTTCAATTCGAATTACGCATTTCAAAGATTGTGCGGAATATTTTGGAAGTGCAGTCCGATGAAATGAAGCTATTACAGTGAAAGCTACCGTCGCGGACAGCTCCCGCAGGCGGACATCTCTCGTAGCCGGACGAATTTCTTGGTCCCAAGTTTTTCGTTATGTTTTTAGAAAAAAATACATTCCGGTGGGCGGACGCTCCCTTGGCCGGACGCGGACACTACATTTATACACATTTCATACAATTCATCTCTGCTGGCGGACAAAAAAAGACATTCTACGACAAAACTCTTTCTCAACTCTTTCTTTGCTTTGCTGTCATTCAGGTTGTCGATTGTTATTCTTTAAAATCTATTTCTTTGTGTGTTGTTGAGAGTAGTTTTCTCAAGTGGCCACAGAAAAAACCAACTTATTATACTTAAACTTTTTTTGCATAACTTCGAAGATTTATTGATCAATATTAACGCCTTTTATTCAAATTTCAAAATTTGGATTTTTCAAAAAGTTATGAACAAGTGAATTTGTATGTGGGTGTTTTTTTAAATTGCGATTTCTCAGTAAATATTCGGAAAAAGTTAATGAAATTTTCGTGATAGAACAAAAAATGTTTTACAATTTATATAAAATAAAGGTTTTATAAAAATTTTATTTATTATTTCTAAAAAATTAAGTTTTTAATAAACAAACAGAATTTAAATCAACTTCTCATATGTTCAGAAACAAAATTTTTCCACAGAATTGTTCTGTAAAGTCTACACAACTTTTTTCTGAAATAAAATATTATTATATTTCATAAATAAAAAAGTTAGGAATGTTTAAGTGTCGCCACCTTGGCAATTTTACTCCTACAAACCATCCGATAAGAAAAATTTTGATTGTTTTGAATTGTATTTGAATTGTAAAAATGTACTTTTTTCGACAGCTCCCGCAAGCGGACATCTCCCGTAGGCGGACGATTTTGATGGAACCGTCGGTGTCCGCCTACGGAGCTTTCACTGAATTCGCTTTTATGACATGATACGACCAAAAGCCTTCACATGCCATAAGGGTGGTGTCGGCTGACGAAGTAAAAAAGTTCGCAACAGTGCGGCTGTTCGATTTGGCAGATAACGCGTTCTTGTTTTTCGTGGATTTCAAATGCTTATCGATTTCACTCTTTCCGGCGTTTCCGATGTTGAGTTCCGCGTGGTACAAATTACACCGTATATCACTTTCTGTTCTTCCTTTTTTCATTTGCGGATATTTTTTCTGAAGATCCGAATTAAAAATACACTTACGGCGTTGCGGCGTTATTTATCGTGTTTCAATTCATTACCATTTAATGAATAGAAACACGAAGCATGTAAGGCGAAACACATAAAAAGCATGCATGCATCGTATGCTTCTCAACACACATAGAATTCATCTATTAAAATTTGTCACTCTCTTTTCCCATACGATTTTCTCAGCAAATATGTATTGTTTACAAATTTTGTTTTTGTCACTCTTTTCCCATACGATTCTCTCACACAAAATCTGTCAATGCTTCGATGCCTACAAAAATTTGGAAGTAGGTTTGACATTTTTAAAAACTACAAGCCTGCGATGCAAACTCAAATTTAGTAATGCCACACATCAATTTTTGAAACATTCGAGTGTAAATACTAATTAAAGGAATTGTAGTTGCAACTATTTCGCAATCATCGGGCCAGCGCAAATGATATTTACATTTATTATTAATTTGAGAAACAGATTTCGGCCGAAATAAGTACAAATTAAGTACGCTTTGAAAAATAAGTACAAATTAAGTACGCTTTAAAAAATAAGTACGGCAAGCTGAAAATAAGTACTGTACTTACTAAATAAGTACAGTTGGTATGCTTATCTATACATAATGCTAAAATGCGATACAAACACATTTTCAAACATCGCAACACAGCGAAATGTAGACATTTTAAGCGAAATCTTTGCAACATTATTGATATTTAGGAACGATTATTTTCTTTGCATCACTTACTTTTGACATGAAGAATGGCCATAACCATGATTCAATATAGGTTGGAGCATTTTGTCAAAATTTAAGCAGATGCTTGTGACCAGTGTGACGGTTGTGTACACTAAAGTTTCATTTTTTACGCTATTTTGCAATTTTTTTCGTGGCACGTACTATTTTGAAATTGCCTTTATTTGGCCCTTTTTCACCATTTATGCTTTTTAATAGTCTGTAATTTTTTATTGACATATTGAAAATAAAAATCAGCTCCTGTGTCCAAAGCTTTAATTGTAAAGGAATATGGTGTCATAGCTCCTTCATTGCTGTAACGATTGTGGTGGGAACGCTGTTCGTCATATAGACAACTGGTAGCTGTTGCTGGCGCCAAAATTTTTATGCGTTTGTAACTAAAATTTTGTTTTTTTTTCACATAGCAGCGCTTATGCTGAAAGAATATTTTCCAAATTAGCAATTGTGAAAAATAACCTAACTAATGTAATGTTAAAGTAGACAGACTATGTTTTCAGCTCTTAACTAAATGAAAATAAAGAGCTAGAAAATTGGAATCCAAGCCCATTACTTATGGACAAGCATAGAGCAATGATTACAAAAAAATATTGTGATTTTTTTAGCGTTAATTTCATTTAATTTTAAGGAAAATATTGAATTGTAAATACTAGAGCGTTCAAGATGCTGCTGGCCTCTAAGTAAAGGCACCACCACTCTACAAATGCATGACATTTTTGACGGGTGGCAATTTTAACATGAACACACCATGATCGATCTGTCAATGAATAGTTACGTTACAGTGTTCTAAATTAAACAACTTTTGGGATTGTTATAAGAATGGATAAAGAAGAATTTCGTGCCTTGATTAAGCATTACTTTTTTCGTAACAAAAGTGCGAAGAAAACAAAAGAAAAGCTCGATAAATATTATGGTGAATCTGCTCCGTCGTATTCAACCGCACAATATAAACACGCCGGGGAGCACCAAAAACAGTGACCACTCCAGAATGTATTGGAAAAACCCACGATTTCGTATTGGACAATCCGAAAGTGAAAGTGCTTTAGATAGCTACAGCCGTAGGCATATGATGTGGGTCAGTGGTTTCAATTTACATGAAAATTTGGGTATAAGAAAGCTGACTGCAAGATGGGTGCCGCGTTCGTTAACAATCAATCAAAATCACTGGGTATTTTCCAGTGGAAGTGCACCAAAGCGACCAAAGACTCAACAAACTGCCGGAAAGATGTTGGCGTCTGTTTTTTGGAATTGAAGTGGCATTTTGTTCATCAAATATTTGAGAAAAGGAAAAACAATCAACAGCGACTATTGATGTAAGCTATTCGACCGATTGAAGGACGAAATCGAAAAAAAAACGGCCCCATTTATCGAAGAAAAAAATCATTTTTTTGCAAGACCATGGCCATCATGGCCAAATTGCACGAGCTACGCTTCGAACTGCTTCCTCATTCCCCATATTCTCCACATTTGGCCCCCAGCGATTTGGAGGTTTGCGACGAATAAACAGGTCGAATTTGAAACTGAAGCGTATTTCGGAGATCTTGAAAAATCTTATTATTCAAAGGGCATGGTAATGCTAGAAATTCGTTGGAAGTATATCGAACTGAAAGGAGAGTATGTGGAAGAATAAAAAATAATTTTGGCAAAAATCGTGTGTTTTCATTGTCTGGCCGGCAGCATCTTGCAAGCAAGGGCCAACTTTTTTGCTCTAATGGTCATTGACCATTCTTACCATCCTAATGCGCCACTTTAATGTCAGAAAATTAAAGCTTGCGAAAAATCATTAAACTTTTCCAAGGTAAGTAGTTCGATTATTCTATTAGAACTATTTTAAAAAAGATTTTTAATATTTGTTGGCGAACGTAGGGGTCTGCTAATTAAATTTTTAGTCATATCTTCGGTATTTAGAGTTGGATCTTAAGACATGATGTTTCGATGTTTTTATCTCGAGGAGACCAATCTTTTTATTGCTCCAACGGTCATTGACCTCAATTACTCACCAGATCTCAACCGTTGCCCAGCACTTTGAAAGACCTCACCACATAACATACAAATTTTTTTTTTTCAAAATTGATTTGCAAAAATTCTTCGGATTCGATAGTGTACGGCGAGTTTTTTTTCTGGTATTGTCTAATGTACAGAATGACGTTGAGCAACACAGCCAGCTCCGTCAGAGTAGGAAGGGACCTCTCCGAACCATTTGATACCGAACGAGATTTCAGACAGGGCGATCCACTCTCCTGTAACCTCTTCAACTTTGTGATGGAAGGGGTGTTGCGAAGAGCCAGTGTACATCGTAATGGCACTATTTTCTACAAAAGTGTCCAGCTCCTTGCATATGCCGATGATATTGATATCATTGGACGTTGTAAGCGAGATGTTACTGCTGCGTTCTCTGCTATCGAAAAAGAGTCAGCGAAGGTGGGTTTGACGGTAAACGAGGGCAAAACAAAGTGTATGCTGTCCACAAACAGGGAGACGCGGCGCATTGGATCCTACGTTATTGCGAACAGCTATACTTTCGAAGTTGTCAAGGAATTCACCTATCTTGGCACCGCCGTGTACACTCAAAACGATATCAGCCTGGAGATAAAGCGAAGACTCACTCTTGCTAATAGGTGTTACTATGGTCTCAGTAGATAATTGAGTAGTAGAGACCTCTCTCACCCGACAAAACTGACCCTCTACAAGACGATCATCTTACCCGTGCTGCTCTACGGCGCAGAAGTATGGGTTGTGCCACAGACCGATGCAGCCACGCTTGGGGTGTTTGAGAGAAAAGTTCTTCGCAAAATCTGTACGAGCTCTACTACGAACTGTACGAGCTCTAATCTGACATTTACATAGCCAAGCGCATCACTATCCAACGTCTGCACTGGCTGGGACATGTTGTGCGTAAGAACGAAGAAGCTGCGGCGAAAGCCGAGGAAACCCTATTCACGCTTGGTGTGACTGATTGGAGAAGGCGAGCGCGAAGTAGAGGCGCCTGGAGAAAGCTTTTGAGGTCGGCCGTAACCCGGTAACGGGTTGTTATGGCCACCCAAGTAAGTATGGTAAGTAAGCAAGTGAAATCGCATGGCTATAAACACTCACGTCGCTTGCTTTTTCGATGGTAGCACCGCCGCTTCTGAAGCTGTCGTGTAGCGCTACAAAAAACGATTGGCTATAAACACACACTAAAGATCTTGAAAATTCTCTGAACGATATGCTGCAAATGTTTAATTTATTCAGTCTAAAGATGTAAAAATCATTACAGACTAGCAATAATTATGATAAACATTAGATAGCAATAATAATAATAAATGTAAGTATTGAATTTAGGAATAACAGTTAATTAAATACTTTTTAAACTCTAATTTAATCAAACAATTATTAAAACAGAGATTATTGAACTCCATTAAGACCCAATTTAATGGTTCACGTAGCCTGTAATTGGTCCCATGAACTTTTCCATAAAAAACGGAAGGACGCAAATATCTTGCAGGTATATTGAAAATGATTGGTTTTTTTCTAACAGAAAATTACAGTGAATATTGAATATTAATGAGATCATAAAGAAACATGACTGATTGTATAGTATTGAACGTCAACTTTCAAGAGATTTTAAGTTTAACAATAAGGTCGTCCTGTAATGAAAAATTATTTAAGTAAGAACCAATTTTTCAAAAAATCTTTAAGTCATCCGCGTAAAGTAGAAAGTTGGAGTTAACAAAGCAACGACTTATATCACAAATAATTATTTAAATAAAAGCAACTCTATAATACTCCCTTGTGGCACTCCATATGAAGCAATAATGTTGCGCAAACTACTT
This sequence comes from Tricholauxania praeusta, assembly GCA_949775025.1. NCBI lineage: Eukaryota > Metazoa > Arthropoda > Insecta > Diptera > Lauxaniidae > Tricholauxania > Tricholauxania praeusta. Next base: position 79,671,629 of record OX459030.1, read on the forward strand.
TAACTCTGAGAAATTTAGTCGCAAATGTGCAACCGAAAAGTTGCACCATCGCTGTGTGAAAAAAAAAGAAATCTGACAACCCGCGCTTTAAGCTATGAGTATGTAATTTAGAAATGTCAGTGCCTTACCTTAGCTGATTTTGAAGGAAAAGATAGCCCTAAAATAAAGAAAAAACAACAGTCAGAATAGCTGGTACCATGATAAAATTGAATTGACAATAAATACATACGGTGAGCCACAAAACTGTTCACGAAAGAACATATTTCTAGTTTTAAGGCTGTATTTTTTTTTTTTTTGTACAGAAGGTTTTAAAAAAAAGTATGCAGAAAACTTGCAAATTCTTTATTTTAGCTAAAAAAATCAAAACTAAAATATTTCACATTTTGTTTAACTTGGGTAGTTATTTTTTTCTTGAAGTTCACATATTTTACCAGGCAATAAGTCAAAATATTCTAATAATGACTTACACAGAAGGCAAAAAATTAAGGTAAAGGAGATTTTTTTTTTGGCTTATTTTATTATACAGGCTATGATTCCACAGGCAAAAAAAATAGTGCGTAAGAAGTGCTTTTTTTAACAGGTAGAAAAACTTAAAGAATTCGATTACTTAAGGAAGGTAGTTTAAAAACTTATATTTGGGGTAGTAAAAATGTTATGCTTTATTTTTTCAACTTATTTCAAGGAAAATTAAGAGAAATATACTCATTTATAAAAAGCAATATTCTATAAGTTTTTCTATCAGTTCTGGGTCAGAATACGTGAAACCGACAAGTCTGAAATGTTTTTCAAAGTTTTTTATATAAATCAATAGCTGCAAGTAGTAGAAATTAGTGTACGGAAAATTGTTTTTGTAATACATAATTAATACATTACAAAGTGGATGATGAGCGATAAAGACAATAAAAAAGAACAAAGTGACCTGTCAAAGGTAAAGATTAGTGAAACCTCTAACATTAATTTAGAGACCAATTTTGCTGATAATACTGTATATGCAGTAAGTCAGAATGATGATTCTGATTTTGATTTTAATTTTAATGCAAAACCACCTGGTGAAAATACCAGGGACGTGAACCGGGTGAAAAATTTGGTCGGTTCGGTTCGGTTCATCGGTTCGAACCGTTTTTGCACTTTTGGATTGGTTCGTCAAAACGGTTTTTGTTTTCTTTGAACCGGGGTTTCGGTTCGGTTCAGCGGTTCGGGAATGAAAAAGAGAACTATGCAAATTTGTGTTATTTTTATTCAGTAACAATCCAAACATATGAACATATGAACATATAATTTATGTCATACGCTATAAGTACGTAGTAAAAAATTAGCATTTGAGAAAAAATTTGATTTACAATAATGAGTTGAGATTGCTGAGAAAAATATCTTCTAACAAGTCCTCGTCAATATTTCCTCGCAGGTCTCCGAAAATAAGTTTTAGGGTGGAAAATATCCTCTCTACCAAAACCTGGGTTGCTGAAACATCAGAAATAACTTGAGCTTATTCAGATAATTCTTTGGCAGAGTAGTTATTCCAAAAGTTCTAAACATTAACATTATTGGAAAGCCGCTTTATATTATTAAAAGATTTGATTTTACCTATTAATGATTTATTTTTGAACTCTGTCTCATTCTTCCCTATTTCTTTCAAAATTTCATCAATTTCCATATTTAACAAAAAAAAAAGTAAAACAAGTGGGGAAAATATGTCCATTGAAAATTGGTCAGAATGAACCCTCGAAACGTTATAAAAAGTGGTTCGGTTTTCGGTCATTTGTCGAAAATTTCGTTTCGGTTAATGGTTCAGTTAATTATTAAAAAAAAGCTGTTTTCCGGTTCAAAACCGGTTCACGTCCCTGGAAAATACGAAAGAAAATAATAAAAAAAAGCAAAGAAATGCAAAAAAAAAGTGCCGCTCTCTGAATCAATTTAATCTTTTTCCATGCCGCCATCGCATAAGCGAATCCATTTAGTAGTAGTAAGTCGATTTTGTTTCTTGTTATTAATCTATCCAAATTTACTAAATTACCTTTCTACAACCGCTATGTTGTTGGCGCCGATAGTATTCGAATGGAGACTCGATTCAGTTTACTTTCTGGTGCATATGTCTTCCACTATAATAACGGATTCTTTTTTCGGCCGCTTTCCATATGAAATGCGCGTCCAAGATCCTTCACGACTAAAGAAATTCATTTGCAGACAAGTCACATCCTTGTGAGTTTGGGTCAAGCTTTCTTGCTGCTAACTGAATTGGCTTTAATGCAAAGTGTTTGCGTTCTGATAGTTTTTCTCTCAGAGCAAACTTCCCACTTTCATTAAATAGCTCCGATTACTCAAATTCGTTATTAAGATTGCTCAATTTGACACTTACAATACCCAGAAAACAATACCATGATGATACCGTAACACGCTCTGCACACATTGACCGTAACACGTTCTGCACACATTGCATGCATCTATATGAAATGACGCTATAAAATCGCTGCTTTATTGATAGTAGGTAGAAATCTGAGAATACTTAAGTTCAATTGAGAGATCATAATTTTCAGCGTTTATTTTTTTTCACTTCTTATAAGGTTGTGTTAAGGAGCAACATAACAAAAAGCTTGAAATCAAAACATTTCTTGGTAAATGCTCATTTATTTAATTAAATAGCTGAGCGATTTTTTATTGAAAAGGAATCGTAACGTTGAATATTACCTGAATGGTTGTACGGTAGTCAACCAGATAATTATTTTAAAGATACTGTTTTTCGAAGTGCGCAGTTTTAACATAAGGAATTGGAAGTGTTGCTAAATGAAAGTTGCTCCATTTTTTTTTGTTTTTACAATTCCATCGAACATAACTCTTTGTTTGAACAACAAAAATTTAGTGCACAACTTTTCTGGACTAACATCCTAAGCATTGTTTTAAAATGCATTTTATGCATTTAAAACAAATCAAAGTTCAAGATAATGTATGAAGCTATAAAAATCAGGCAGAAAACTTTAAAATCGAATTTACTTTTTAAGTTATTTCAATAATATTCTCGAAAATGCTTCACTCGCCTTGCATTCAGAATGTCTTAACCAAACGGTTATGCAACTATGATGCTGGTTTTAGCTCCTAAACTCTGCCATTGTTTGTTTACTAAAATACGCGCAACTTTTTGACAGTCTTCAATTTTTACCTATTTTTCCGTTCTAGCCAGAATTGTGGTGATTCGAGTAGTCAGAGAAATTTTAGCTTTTACTCTCTCGAAAATCGCGATTTGACACTTTTCAATTTTTACCACAAAATCAGGTTCGAACAAACCTATGGAAAGTATTTGACAGGTATAATTCAGACAGGAAATTTCATTTCCCTCGCATGCAAAAAGTGAGTCACCAGTCTCGTGCCTACGATTTTGACAGTCTTCAATTTTTAGCCACAAGAAATTTACTCTCATTTTTTCTCTCTCAAACACCACATTTTTTCTGGCTCGAACGATTTTTGTGGTAAAACTTTATAAATATTTATAAATATTTACCTATTCTTTCTGGCTCGAACGCAATTATTATGTATTTTGATCCACATGTTTCGAACACCTTAATAAACAAAATAAAAAATCATTTGTGGTATTTGTTAGAGGAAGTGGTTGGTCTAGCGTTTATTGATAAGCAAATCGCATTTCATCAAGCTCTTGGTAACATTGAAGATGAAAGTGAACAGACCGAAAAACTGATATTTCCAAACGAATCGGTGCAAGTGTTGAAGAAACGATGACGTATGCGAAAAATGTGTGTGATTTCGTTTCTCCACGTACCAACCGATTTTTCACTCGTTTGCTAATCGATACTGATTTCTTGAAATTGGAACTCACGACTTGGCAAGATACAGTAAATTATAACGCCGGAAAACTAATCTGTCAACACTTATCAGTCGTGAACGACCCTGCCGACAGAGCTGTAAAACTAATTACAGACTTTAATAGGACAATTCTTACTAAGAGTTGTCGAACATTACCGTTAACCCCAATATTTAAACATCGGCATATTAAATATACCAAATAATGTAGTCTTGGATACTTTGAAATCCCTCGACTGCACTAAAAGTCCTGGATTTGACTTACTTCCACCACAATTTTTTAAAAATTGTGCTAATAATTTATATGTCGCTCTGGGTTTAATTTTCAATAAATCCCTTTCCAGTGGTATTTTCCTAAATGAATGGAAAATAGCTTGCATTTCACCAATATTTAAATCTGGTCAAAAGTATAAAATTAAAAATTATAGAGCTATTGTAAAATTTTCAATTATTCCTAAAATCCTGGACAAACTTGTCAATATGATGTTATTCTCTGAAGTGCGAAATTGTATTGTTAACCAACAACACGGCTTCTATAGTAGTAGATCTACTACTACTAACCTAGCTATTTTCTCGAACTTTTGCATAAACGTAATTGAAGGTGGTTCACAGGTAGATGTTTTATACACCGATTTTAAAAAAGCATTTGATAGTGTGGATCATCATATTTTATTAATAAAGCTCGAGAAGATAGGTATTCATTCACAGCTTTTGAAATGGATTGAATCGTATTTATCGGGTAGACCCCTGATGGTCAAAATTGATGAGCATTGCTCGAGACCATTGTTGGTGAAATCGGGTGTCCCTCAAGGTAGCCACTTAGGTCCTTTACTTTTCAATCTCTTTATCAATGACATTCCTCTGATATTTCAATACTGCAGCTGTCTCCTATACGCGGATGACTTAAAAATTTTTCTTGTTGTGAAAAATCGTAACGACTGCACAAATCTTCAGATAGATATTAATTCACTGGTTCATTGGTGTAATAATAACCAACTCTTTTTAAATTTTGATAAATGTAATATTCTCACATTTTCCCGTAAATCAATACCAATCTCCTACAACTATAAATATAATGAGGATGACTGCTTTTCAAAAGTTACTCAATTTAAAGACCTTGGTGTATTTTTTGATTCCAAGTTTTCATTTGATACTCATCTCGAATATCTAATTTCAAAGGCTAACTCACAATTTGGCTTTCTAAAAAGAAATTCTAGGGAATTCTTGGATCCTCTCACATCTACAATTATTTTCAATAGTCTTGTTAGATCTCTTTTAGAATACGCTAGCGTGATCTGGGATCCCTATTACAACGTCTCTAGTAATCGTATTGAAAATATTCAGAAACGTTTCTCTAGGTTCGCTTTGCGACGATTGTATTCATGGCAAGACATGCCCACTTATTGGGTGAGGTGCCGTCTACTGAATCTTAGTAACTTGGCCGACAGACGATCGTTTAATAATGTCATGTTTATCAAGGATATAATTGATAGCCGTATAAATGCTCCGGATTTACTTGCACTAATTCCATTTAATATTCCAGTTCGTAATCTCAGAGAGTCCAATCTTTTCTACACTTCTTTTCATAGAACTAATTATGGTCTAAATGAGCCCATTTCCAGGTGCCTGTCTAATTGTAATACAATTGTTAACCAATTAGATTTTAGTATTAATAGAAATATTTTTAAAAAAGAACTTGCTGATATTATTAAGTTTAAGATCACATGTACCTCTAGTGCTTAAGTACTTATGATTGTAATCTGTGAGGGTTCTGACCCGGTAGATGTTACTTAAATAAATAAACTTTATTCAACCCAAACAAAATCCTCTCTAATGGAATAAAATATTCAAGAAACTTATATTAAATGCAATTTATGCACCCTTCAATCAATTAAAAATTTAATAAAGCAAAATTTTTCGATTTTTTATGTAACTTTTTGAACTTTAATCTGGCGGCGTGACTTGGTTTTTAATCCGATTTTGGATATCTTGTGCTTGTTGGAATGGTTATAATGTCTTCTTTTCAATTAAATACTGTTTAGACACAAAATTAGAACTTATGAGAAAAAATTGAGAAATATGTGAAAAGTCAATAAATTTTACAAAACGAACTCGCTGTCACTCGCCGTACTCCTATCGAACAATCAATACATGAGGCGCCCAGTTGCAAAACCGGCCAAGTCCAAAAAACTAAAATATTGAGATATTCTTATGTATCAAAATCTAGACCATGTTTTATCTTCTACTACGGTTTTAGATTAAAAAATTTTTTTTGACAGAAATATTACATTTTTTAAAGATATTTTGACGCATGGATTTCAAAACCGGCTAAGTCCATGAACTTGGTTTCAAAACCGGCCAAGTCCATGAACTTGGTTTCAAGACCGGCCAAGTCCATGAAGTAGCTTCAATTTTTTCACAGATTTTGTTCAAATTAGCTGAAATTTTGTCACAATTGAAATTCATTCGAAAATAAGTTGTAAACCTATATACAGTGTTTTCTCGGTAACCGCAACGCCTCGATACACGCAATGCCGCAATTACTGCAACAGTCCAATTTTTTAGAAAAAGTACACTGCAACCTTAATAAGCGCATCTTTTAAAAAAAAATAACCTTTATAACCGCAACTTTCGCTACTTTACATACAATGCATTTTGCTTTGCTTCTTTAGTAAGTTGCGTCAGAATTTCTTTTTTGTTTTTTTTTATGAGCAATTGTACGCACATAAGAAATCATTTAGAACAACGATCACAATCTGTATGAAAAGTTGATGAAATCTTGAACTATTTAGGTTGATCATTGTAATACTTGTTTTGATCATCGTTAGAAAATATAACTTTAAAATTATATTTTGTATGATAAAATTTCAGTACCAGAAGAACGACTATTGTTCGGTTTTTCGTTTTGAGGTTGAAAAAATGCAATGCAAAATATTGAAATATTGAATAGGGTTGAAAAGCCAAAAACAAGTTAAGAAAAACTTGAAAGAAGTTGATTATATATGGAAAATGTTGAAAAACGTTGAGAGAGGTTGAAGCAGGTGAAAAAGGTTGATAAACTCGATAATATATAAAACTTGAAAAAAGTTGAAAGTCTCGAAAAAAATTGAATGAGGTTGAAAAACTCGAAAAAAGTAGAATGAGGTTGAAAAAGTCGAAAAAATATGGAAAATGCTGAGAAAAGTTAAAAGAGGTTGAAACGGTTGAAAGAGGTTGAAAAACTCGAACTAAGTTGAATGAGGCTGAATAAAAATGTTATTTTTTTTAATTCGTTTCTGGTCAAATTCAGCTTTACCAGTTTCAAGTCTAACGCCTTGAAATCAAAACCGACCAAGTCCAGTACATTGATATCAAAACCGGCCAAGTCCACTTTTTTTCAAACAAAATTTGATAATTACTATGTCAAAACCGGCCAAATCCATTACATTGGTATCATAATCGGCCAAGTCCAAAATTGTTTTTTCAAAAATATTCGCAAATAAAACTCGAAAAGTCTGTTCTGACGTGCTTTAAGTAAGAAATTTTATAAGCTTTTATGTGGGAAATACGTTTTAAATTCGTTGTTTTTCCAAATGTATGAAAAAGGGACTTGGCTTTGCAACTGGGCGCCTCACATGTTGATTTTTATCCCAAACCACACATTTTTAACTAGTCATATGGGCATTTCCGCCAAAATGCCAACAGTGACAGAAAAATTAAAAGTTATTATAAAAGCGTTACCTGATATTATCTATGGAAAATATTCAAATACTGTTACTTTAAGCAATTTATACCAGAATTCATTTACCATGATGAGTAAACCACCTGCAAACTTGCATAAATGCAGTTTCTTTTTTTTTGTAATATTGAATATTTGGGTTAAATATTGAAGTGTGTAAAAGAGGTGATACATGATGATAGTCATTCCGCAAAATATCTCTTCTAACATCAATTAGCTGAGAAAATGCAAAAACATCAAACCAATCTCTATTAACGGTAATTTTTTAATTTGCTTAAGTTCATGTTCTAACGTCACAAATAACATAGAAAAACATCATTTGTTCTCATTTCGAAATTGATAACAGCAGCAAGTGTGTCAAAATTTTTGTTTGAACAGAGTTTGATGTACATATGTAATTAAAATAAACGAGTGCAAAAAAAAATAAAATGCTGTTTACAAGACGCCGATTTTCGAGACTATCGAGATTTATGAGTATATAGCGAGCTTTGTAAGATGGAAATGGTTCAGTAAATGGTATCAAGCGTAAAGCAAATTTAAAGAATTTTTTTTGAATACGCTCCAAACGAATAATATGTTTCCCATAATATGGGTTCCATATCAAAGAAGCATATTCCAGGTTTGATCTTACAAAGGAGGTATAAAGCTGTTTTAAAGTAAATGGATCTTGAAAAGCAGAACTATTTCTTTTAATAAAAGCAAGCAGAGAGTAAGCTTTCGGTATAATACGGTTTACATGACTAGTTAAACTAAAACGAGAGTCAAAGAAAACACCAAGGTCACGAATTTCTTTAGCTTTAATCAAAGCCATACCATTAATGCAGTATGAAAACGAAATAGGTGAACTACTCTTCGAGAAAGTCACATTTAAGCATTTCCGGAAATTCAAGGCTAAATTATTATTTTGGAACCAGGTAAAAACATTATTTAATTCAGATTGCAAAGTATTACAATCTAAATAATTGTTCACTTTGAGATAAATTTTTAAATCATCAGCATACAATAAGAAATGGACGGAGGAAAAACAGGTTGAAATATCATTAATAAAAAGAATAAAGAGTAATGGATCAAGGATACTGCCCTGAGGCACCAAAGAAGTGACTAAAAAAGGTTGAGACTTAACATTTTCTAAGGATACAAAAGAGACCCTATTGGCAAGATAAGAACTAAGCCAAGACAGAAAAGCAGAATGAAATCCAATTTTTGAAAGTTTCGAAATCAGACATCGACTTGACTGCCATCAATGAATGGATACAGTATCTAGTGAAGATGATAAGGTTCGTTATAGCAGACCTACCAGAAACAAAACCATGTTGCTGAGTGCAGATTAAGTTTCTAACAGCAAAGAAAATTTTTTCTTTTACAATTTTTTCAAAAAGTTTTAATATATTAATGAGTTCTGAGATAGGCCTATAGTTTTCAATATTGTTTTTATTTCCTGATTTAAAGATAGGAGAAATAACAGATATTTTCTATTTATCTATAAAAGCACCACACAAAAGAGATTTGTTGAAAATCAACAAGAGTGGAACGGAGACTGTTTTAACACATTTCAAAAGCATGTGAGAACTAAATCCATCAAGGTCACTTTTGAAGGAATTATTCAAAATACGAATACCTTTCTCAATATCTTCTAATTTTAGGGAAAGTGTACCAAAATTTTATAATGAATCCACATTATTAAGCTGTAGATGGTTATTATGTAAAAAATGACTATCAAAATTAGAAACAAAAAATTTTGCAAATAAATCAACAGTTTCAGTTAACGAGTTAGAAACATTATCATTATAAAACATGGATGAAGGAATGAATGAAGAACCTTTTTTGGACTGAACATATCTCCAAAAAGATTTCGAATCTGATTTCATGCGACGTTCAAGCGTTAAAATATATTGTTTATAAAGGAATTTGAAATTACAATTCTTATAGTCATAAAGATATGAAACAGGGTTATTTGCTTTCAAGAAAGAATAAAATTCAATTTCAAAACATAATGTTGAATGATGTAAAGTTGCTTCAGATATTGGACAAGCGCACTCAAATAAATTGAATTTTAAAGTTTTACTCACAAAAATTAAGTCTAGAGCTTGGACAATTTATTGAACACAAAATTAGTTTGGGCAAGATCAATACTTAGAAAACTATCTATTAAATAAATCTCAAACAATTTATTGACATTCAATGGAATAAATACCATGTCATCATCAGGAGCAGGAGCCCAGGTTAAATTGCAGAAATTAAAATCACCAACAACGCAAAAATAGCCATCGATGCCGACGGTAGATGATAATGAAATAATGTTATCAACATGTTTGCAGTAAAGTTCAGGAGAACTATTTGGTGTAATGTATGACGTACACAAAATAACATTACCTCTTGGATGATGCAAAGTAATACACAATTGATCCAACAAACCATCTAAGCTATCAATACTATGTAAAAATGTACATACTATATCCCTTCTAACAGCAACTAGTACTCCACCACCTCGCGAGCAGCCAAATTTAATAGCACTCCGATCTTTACGATAGACTTGAAACAATGAAGTATCAGCAATTTATTCATCATGAAAATCAACATTCAGCCACATTTCGGTAAATACGTACACATCATAATCAGCATTTAATATAAAATTATGCACAGCAAATAATTTAGTTCGCATACCAGAGAGATTTTGGTAGTAAAATTTTAAAGCATTACTATTAGAACAAATAGGGCGTAAGTAGGTTAACTTTTGGCCTGAGTAGTCCCCTCCTCTGCGAAAAAAGAAAACGGACGTGCCACAACTACCGAAAGCCAAAATGCAGAATTGAAAACCTTGTTGTAGCTACATGCAGGAATAATCAACATAAAATTTATTCGTCTTAAGCTAGATACATCTACATCCTTCTTTACCAAACGATAGCAGGCTATGTGCTGTTTATCTATTTGAGCGCGTGTTGAAACATAATCAATAATATTATCAGGAGATACAGATGGTTTAAAAGAGATGTGCAGTGTTTTTTTCGAAAAAGTCCTTCAAGCTCAGCATTAGCACAATTTCCTACAACGAATTTATTATTTTTTGTTTTGTTTTGTTTTGTTTTGTTTTTTTCTTATTTCGAACGGTCATCCATTCATTTGTTGGTGCAGTAGAATCACCAGTAGAAACAGCAGCAGATGCAACAGCAGCCGCAACATCGAACACACACTCCGACTCAGCATCAGACATAGTCACACCAACATACTGCAAAACAGATGACGTCGTAAGCGCAGCGGCGAAAGAGACACCGGACTCTGCAACCGCAGCCAATGTTTGATCCGACGAAGATCCAGAGGGAGCGACTTGCTCACCACCCACCAACACATGCTCAGCATGAGCTGAGTTCACTGCCTTATTGCACTCAAAACCAGTTTTAGCAGAAGAAGAAGCATCAGTAGACATAGAGCAGATGAAAAACTCCAAAAGCATCAGAAGCATTGTTTTTAGTTTTTAACTTTTTATTATTATTGCATTTATTGTTGCTATAATTAGGCGTTAATGCAGTTTTCAGTTCACGAACTTCGCTCACTAAGTTAGAAATTATTGAAATTTCTGATGAGTCACTAAGATAATGATTAGCAGCAACAACCGCGCCAAAATAATTGTTTACACAAATCGACTGTTTGAGTGCAGAAACATTAGCAGACAGATTTGCAAATTGTAATGCAAAGTCAATTTCGTGTTTATTTATTTTATCCGCTAAACATTTTCTTGCATCCAGTAATTGCTAAATCAGAGCTTTAATTTGCACCTCAAAGGCATTAGTTATTTTCTCCAAGCTAAACTTATGCGCTTCCAACAAAAATTCATGGCCCTTAACCAATTTCGCAGGAACACCAATACAATCGTTACAAAAATAGCTCAGATTGCGATTCTGCTTAAATAGTCTGAGGCCATATTCCGTAAGCTGACCCTCACAGCATCTACGGTGAAGTACTTTTTTATAGTATCCACTGCACGGCACAATTTGTATATCGGCTCTAGCTAAACTTCTATTGCACTTGCTGCAAAAATCATCCATTTAGAAAAAGGAAATAAAGAAATCGCTAGCGAACAAAAAACACGTCTACTCTTGACGAACGAAAGCATAGCGAAGTTACTTCATTGATGTCGATTGAAAAATTATCGGAAATAGTTTGGTCCTAATGCAATACACACCAATGTTTAATACCTCTACAACTAGGATTTTTATTTATTTCAGCTCTCCATAAATCGAAAACTCTATAATTAAAATTTTTTGGCGTCTCCCTTCAAGTTCGACTTACAGATTTTCTACTGTATATAAATCTTATATATTATTATTTATATAAATGTTAAAATCTTTATGAAAAATTGCCTAATTGAACCATAGTAGAAAAAAACGTCTCATTCGAAATATCCCGTTAGAATGGATATTATGCTTTGTAAGAAAAAATAAATAAATAAGATTTTTCAATCAAACGAAACATAATAAAAAGTGATATTATTCCATTACATTTTAAAATTAGTCGCATTAAAAAATGTAGCCAGGTTTCGTTGACTTCTGTTTTTCTATAGATGGCCATGAAAAACACTTCCTCTCTTCGTCCCGTACGAATGGCTTTCTTATTGCCTTTATATTGGAACCAGTACTACGTCTGGCATCAACTTTACTACTAAATATAGTGCTACCAAAGGGCTATTCCTTGAAGTAACAGAAGAAAATAAAAGTGTTTTACTTTTATTCCACTTTAAGAGTGTTCTTCCGTCTCGTTCGACATGAGAGAAATTCCCATATTTATTATTTTCAAAATATTGAAATTTTTCATATAAATGCATCTCATGCGACCCAACAATATTAACCATCTGGTGACAAATTCATATCATCTTTAAATGGCTATAACTTTGCGAGGAAACATAACATATAATCACTTGAAAGCTTATTTTAAAAGGAAATGTTCTAAATTATGCTTTTATTATACAATGGCTCACAGCTTATTTGGCCCACACCATTTTTAAAATTGTTTTGTTATACAAAACGGTATTTTTATACAAAACGAAAAAAAAAATTGAATGTAGTTTTTTTTATTGAATTCTTTTTATTTATTATACACATTTATTATCCCAAATAAATTTCTTACCATTTGACCCATAGAGGCGAAATTTACTTTGATCAGAAAAAAATTACTGTTTTCCAGAACTCTTCATCTTCAATTTACTTGGAGGGAAGCAAAAACAGAGCTCAAACTAAAAAATGTACGAGAAACAGTTAAGCATGGCGGTTGGCATGTGATGGTATAGGGTTCCATGGTGTCTTTTGGGGTTGGTCATCTGATTTTTTATTGAAGGATATATTGAAAAAAATATGTATTAGGAAATTCTACAAAACAATTTGATACAGGGAGCCAAAAATTTAAATATAGAAGCAAATTTTCGATTTTATCAATACAAAAACCCAAATACAAGTCATATATAGTGCGAACATGGCTCACTTGAAAATGTCTCCATATCATTGCAACACTTCCACAGTCTCTAGACTTGATTGTTATAGAACACTTGTGGTCTGTACTGGAACGAGCTATTCGAAATCGCCACATAAGAGATAAAATGGAGTTCAAAAATGTGCTCATGTTCGAATGGAATAAAATTTATCCTGAATATACAAAAATAGTAGTGGATTCGATGCAAAGGCGCCTTAAACCCGTGTTGGATCAAAAATGTTATCCCATAAAATATGAGCGATTAATTTTTTAACAAATTTTATGTGAAATAATTACTTTTTTACGATATGTTTTTGATGGGCCATTTAAGCTGTGACATGAATTCTTTTCATGTAACTTTGTGAAAACTGAATACTTTTATTTTTTTTTGTATATAATAAATGAAAAGATATCAATAAAAAAAACTACATTCAATTTTTTTTCGTTTTGTATGAAAATACCGTTTTGTATAACAAAACAATTTTATAAATGATGTGGGCCCAATAAGCTGTGAGCCACTGTAAATAAGCTGATCAATTTTTTTTTTCAATCCTATTCACGGCCTCGAAAGTATACAAAAAACTTATTTTTTTAGGTACTTAACCTCAAATATTTCCGAATTCTGACATGATGGGTCGATTCTGATGCCGAATGCGAATTTATCGCAAAAAATTATTTTGAAAATCGACCATTAACAGCCTAATAAAATTCACCAACTCTCCATTAACATCCTTTTTTATTAAAACAAGCTTTTTTCCATACAATTTACATGTAAAACTAACAGGCTTCGGCTTTTAAAATTAAGCTGCAGGCAGCGATTGGGTCAAAATTATCTTCATACTAGCATTACCCTGTGCGCATCGCCTCACCTCAACCGTGGTGTAGATTCGATGTGCGGTCTGCGTGAAAATTCTATTTAAAAACTACTTTTGCATGAGGACCACCCTTAGTATGCACCCAAAATAAAATTTTTACAACCTAAGCAGTGCCTCTTAATATAAAAACCACATGATGTAAATTCCTTGAGAATCGATTTAAGCGGTCTTCGAGAAAATGATATTTAAAATATTTTTTTGTGTGAGGGCCACCCTAAATAAAAGTTTTGTATCCTTAGCTATGCCTCTTAACATAAGAGCTACGTGGTGTAAATCGTTTAACCTGTTATCGTGAAAATGACATTTTAAAAAATTTTGTATGAGGGCCACCCTAAGTTTGAACTTGAAATAAAATTTTTACGATCTTATCTGTGGTTCTTTATATAAAAGCCATATGGTGTAAATTCCATGAGAATCGATTTTGCGGTCTTTGAGAAAATGATATAAAAAAAATTGTTGTATAAGGGCCACCCTAAATAAAAGTGTTGAAGCCTTATATATGACTCTTAATATAAGAGCTACGTGGTGTTAATTCGGTGTGAATCGATTAACCTGTCTTCGTGAAAATCATATTTAAAAATTTTTGTGTATGAGGGCCACCCTAATTTTGCACTTTAAATAAAATTGTTACAATCCAATCTCTGCCTCTTAATATAAAAACCATTATTGTAAATTCCAAGAGAATCGATTAAGCAGTCTTTGAGAAAATGCTATTTTTAAAATATTTGTGTATGAGGGCCACCCTAAATAAAAGTTTTGTGGCCTAAGCTATGCTTCTTAACATTAGAGGTACGTAGTGTAAATTCGGGTTGAATCGATTTATTTGTCTTCGTGAAAATGATATTTAAAAATATATTTGTATGAGGACCACCCTAAGTATGCACCCTAAATAAAATTTTTACCATCAAATCTGTACCCCTTAACATAAAAGCCATACTGTGTAAATTTCATGAGAATCGATTTGCCTGTCTTTGAGAAATCGCTATTTTGAAAATATTTGTGTATGAGGGCCACCCTAAATATGCACCCTAAATAAAAGTTTTATAGCCTATGACACCCGCCCGATCGATACTAACATACTGTAAAAATTTCATCAAAATCGGCTGGATAGTTTCCGCGTGCATAAGAGACAGACAGACAGACAGACAGACAGACGGACAAAAAATGAATTTTATATAATAGATTATAGACTTAATTGTTCCGCAGCAGCACCTTAAGAACAAGCATTTAAAAAAAAATTGAATCACCCTAATGTACATACAAATGTAATTATAAGTGTCAGGAATAAGATCGTAAACAAAAATAAATACATTTATATTTCTACAAATTAAAGAGTGAATTTGCGGCAGATTAAAATGCAAATAATTTTAAAATCCTGCACAAACTCACATTTTTTAATGAATAAAAGGTGTCACAACTGAAGATACTTCTTTATATGAAATATTCTGTGTAAGTGACCGGACGAGTTGCATAACGACATTAAGAAATCTTATTCTAATTTTATTTCGCTTCGGTTTTGGACGCCAGATTAAAATAAGTTTACAAAACATGACAATGATAGAAACGTCAACTGCTTTAAGAAACAAGCAGTGTAATGTAATCACTAAAATGTTAAACTAATATGCAAAATCAGTTACTTTCTTTTATTTTTGCTCATAAGTTTTATTTATAAATTATGAGTCAAATAAAACCTACAATGTTATTTTTCTAATGCTTATGTAACAAGAGTCAACTTTTTGACACTCTTGTATAAAAATGTAAATAATAAATTGCAGAATTTCAGATGCCAACAGTCAATAACAAAGCCCGAATAAATCGAAGAAAAAAATTAAATAAAAAAGGGGTTAAGCAAAATCGTAGGCAACTTCGGCCAGAATGAGGTAATAAAATGTGTTGGAATACTAATTACACTTTAAAAAAGAAGAGATTTCAAAATACGACAAATTGTTTACGAGAACGATATAAAATATAACGAGACCTACCGTCTTAAAGATAAACTGATACTGCTTTCATTAGTTAATTCATCTGTTTTTTAGATTATCTATTTTTTTTAGATTAAAATACAATAACTTTAAATTTCAACAGAGCGTTGCTACTCTCTCAAGTATATATTTATTAACATTTTTACACAACTTTTTTATTTATTTATTTATTTATTTAACAACACTTTTGTTAAAACACAATAAAATAAAGGCTATAACAATATCTTCGAGCAAATTTTTAACAGACTCCGTTTAATTTTCTACTGTAACAAAAGCTTTGTTCAGTGCATAATCTATGTTTAATAAACTCAAACACCAATAACAGCTGGGGAAGATGTGTTCCAAATGAAATAAGGTACAGCTTATAGAAATTATTGAAATAAAAATTAACTCAAGTTATAAAATCGCTCTGGTTGCGTTAGGGTATGAGCTGATATTATAAGTACTATATAGTTGGGCGCTGTAAGGTTAAAACCTCTGTACTGATTTTCAAAAAATGAGTTATGAAAGCAACAATATTGTCACATAAATTATTGAAATTCAATACATAATTTCTAGATATTACGACTTTTCTGAATTTCCACAGATTTTTTCCAAAAAAAGCGGTACATTTTCTATAAATACCTTATTGTTCTATAGATTTGCTACAATATAAAGAAAGCTTAATTCATTCTCTTTGAGAGGATGTGCCATTCGTACTAGGTCTTTTTTTATATATATTAACTCTTTTAATTTTCGGAATGCAAAAAAAAAATAGTTTCAAATATTTTTTTGAAAAATTTGAATTTAGGGAAGATAGTCACAATAGCTACAATTACAACAATATGCCATTATTATAGTTTATTAAATTTCATATGACAACCATATTTTGTAAGTCAATTAAGGCGTACTCAAGTAATAGTGATCATTAGAAAAAATATATCTGCAGCATCCAAGGAAGCGTTTTGGTATTACGTAACTCAATTTGGGGAAGGGGGTGTCTTGTAAAACGTTACGATGCAGTACAGGGGCGGAAGGGGGTGTCGAACAACGCGTTACGTAACATTGTTTTTGAAGTGAAACTTCTTTAGCGGAGGGTGATTTGAGATTAGGTGTGTATAATGACACATTAGCTTCAGTAATAAATATTATATTTATTATATAAATAAATAACGGCGCGTTACTGGGGGGAGGGGGGTCAAAAATCTTCAAAAATTGCGTTACTTAATACTTGAATGCCCCCAAATGGCTTTATCTCAGGTATTAGAACCGTCCGACATTTTATTTAACATATGTTTTTGAGTCAAAAGCACTATTTGCTCTAAAAAAAATTGCAAATGGGAGCTGAAGTAAATCTGTTTTATTATAGATTGTACAATCGGTGGCAATTGAACATTTGAGCGATAATCGGGCAGCTTATTATTTCGGAAATAATTGATAAGTTTTCTTTGGATGCGCTGTAGACACAGATGGAATAATTAAACATGACCGACAAATTGCATCTACTTTGAACAGAAGACACATCTTTAATCGGGTGAACAGACCATTGGGTGCGCTTATAAAGGCTTAAGGCTTGACCCCATAGAGTCCGTCAAGTCCGTTACGTCAAAGTATACAACTGACAACTGAGATGAAATCCATACTTAGAGGCCTCAACCCATAGAGTCCGTCAAAGTATACAACTGACAAGACGGAAATGAAGAAGGAAGAAAGCGGCCCAATGAATACGTCTGCAACGCATTTAAATTTTAAAGTCAAATAAAAAATCAAAAAAAAAAGCTTTTTGAATGTAGGGCTGGCTACCAGATGGCATATTTCAATTTAATTTCAATTTATTTCAATTTCAATTTATTTATAATCTCATTGTACATTAAGAATAAATTTCTTTTGTATACAACAGAGTTGGCAAACAAGAATATAAAATGCTTATAATTTAGGTAAATAAAGAACTTAAATACTAACAAAAATATAGATAACATATGTATGTGTATGTGCTGATTTTTTTAAGAAATAAGTTTTAAAAAATTAATTGATACATGTATATTGAACATAAGTAAAGGGAATAAAAGAATTAGAAGAGAGTAAACAGAATACATAATTAGAAGATATAATATATAAGAAATAAGAGAAGTTGCTCATTTATTTAGAAAAATATTCGTATGCGGAAAATCTAAATTTTCTTATCCCAATAATGGTCTTATAGTGATTCGGCAGAGAGTTCCACAATCTAACAGCGTTGATAAAAAACATTCTTGTTGAGTTTAGACAGTTATATTTTGGAACAATAAGAATATGACTCCTTTGCGATATACTAAATTGTAATTTATCAAATAGATATGGGGGTGTTTTAGAATGCATAAGCTTATATAGAAAAATGCAATTTCTAAAGCTGAGATAGCTTATCAAGTCACAGCCAAGAATACTTTTATTGAATTGGGAGATGTGGTCAAATTTACGTAAGCCATAGACATACCGTGTTGCATGATTAAACGCAATTGTTAATTTTAGTTGAGAATTTGAGTCTAGCTTACTATATACTAATTCTCCATATGTAATAATTGGCATAATTAGTTGAATTACAAGCTTACGCCTTGTGTCAATAGGTGTGTATTCAACTGACGGTCTTAGGTTACGTATGATGAATAAAATGTTGCGAACTACACTGTTTATGTGATCAGAACACGTCAGCGAAGAGTTCAAGTGAAAGCCGAGACTTTTTATATTTTTAACTAACCTTAGCTTCTCATTACCTATTAGCAGACAGGGTATGTCCTCAAAGAAAATTTCATTTTTTGAAATGGGCAATACATACGATTTTTTTGCATTGAGTTGAAGACAGTTACTGATAGACCATTTGCTTATATTATCAAGATCCTCATTTAATCTGTATGCAAGGTCATCCAAAAGACCGATTCTTCTGGAGATGTATAGCTGAACATCATCAGCATAAGCATGCATAGATGAATGTTTGCAAACTAAAAATACGTCATAATAATAATAATAGAGTTTAGCTACTACAGCTATTATAGCCTTCTTAGCTATTTAGCATTGAAGCTTTATACCAAGTAAAAAGCTTATTCAATAAAAAATGGAATAGAAAAAATTATCATGCACATTAATTTGTTATTTATTTTATAATTTTTTCTTAGCTTTATCGCACTTTCTCAACATACCCACTCACACCATGTAAAAATAGACATATAGATATTAAAATAATTATATGTATAAATTTACGTGGTCCAAGGCATAAATGTTAGAAAAAATTTACCCAGCATGCTGTGGGGCTCGGACAACACAAACAAAAAAATTCACACCACCATTAAGCTACAAATTTAGCTACAGTTAGTTTTCAGTCTAAGCTTGAGTTGACCTTTTGACAAGCTAATGTTATAAACTTCGCAATTATTAATAAGAGTTGTCATGCGATTAAAAGGAGCTGTAGCCATATAATTAGTTCTACTAACCGGTTGGTAAAATAACTGATAAGAGTTACGAGTACTCCTTCGATTACTATTAAAATGTATATAGTTAAGAAGCTCTGGTGCAGCAAGAGACCCAGTTACAAGTTGATGCAGATAAAGTATATCCGCAATATTTCTACGCGAGCTCAAAGACTGCATATGTAATAACTTTAAACGATCCTCATAAGGAGGAAGGTTTAAAGGGTCAATCCAATTTAAGCCATTGAGAGCAAAACGAATAAAATTTTTCTGAATTCTTTCAATTCTATTTATATGAATATTATAAAATGGTGACCATACTTGGCTAGCGTACTCTAAGTGAGGGCGCACTATTGTATTATATAAAGTCACCGTTACTAAAGGGCTATTAAATTCTTTTGCCCACCTCTTAATAAAGCCAAGCAGAGATGAGGATTTTTTACAAATTTGATTAATATGCTCATTAAAAGTCAACTTAGTATCAAAATGTATACCTAGGTCTTTGACTACATCGACACGACAAATATTTTTATCTTTTAATTTATAATCAAATTCCACAATAGTTTTCTTCCTGGTAAAAATCTTAGCTTGGCATTTATCAGGATTAAGATGTAAGTTATTCTTAGAACACCAAACTTCAAAGGATTTCAAGTCAGACTGAAGTGGAATAGTGTCACCAACCCCCTTTACGTTCCTGTAAATTTTCATGTCATCTGCATATACTAACAGATGGGAGTTTTTAATAACATGTGTAACGTCATTAGTTGCTAAAATGAACAGGAGCGGCCCCAGGTGGCTTCCTTGTGGAACACCTGATGTCGCGCTAAATGGGGAGGAAAACACTCTCCTAAATTTTATTTGATACGAGCGATCAGATAAATAAGATTCAATCCAGCTGACAAAACTTAGGTTAGGTTAGGTTAGGTTAGGTTAGGTAGGAGTGGCAGTCAGTTACAAAAACCGACTCACTTAGACCAAGTTTGGTCCATTGTGATACCACAGGGTACTTGACTGTACCCTCTCATTGAACCATCCAGATTTCGTTATGAAACTAAATAACTGACCTATGCTAACATGTCTAAGGTCCTCCAGGTCATCAAACAAAAACGAGCCAAGTGTTTTGTGGCGTTTTCTAGCAAGTGCAGGGCAGGAACAAAGAAAATGTTTAATGTTTTCCTCCTCCTCCACATCCCCACAACTTCTACAGTAGTCAAAAGACCGAATACCTAATCTCTCCGCATGTCTGCCGATAAGCCAGTGGCCAGTTATTACTGCAACAACTGACGAGACACTGTGTCTAGTGCGGGATATCAGTTCTAGAGATCGCTTAGCGTTCCATTCCGGCCAGATTTGCCTTGTTATATTGCAAGTTAACCCTTGGGTCCATCTTATGTTAGCCTTTTTTATCATGTCTTCTTTAAACAGTAACTTGCAGGTAGCAAGTGGCATGCCAACACCTTCCTTGTCTTGAGGAATTTGTGCAGTAGTCCCCTGCCTAGCAAGTTCATCAGCTTTGCAATTGCCATCAATGTTCCTATGCCCAGGCACCCAGATGAGGTGAATGTTAAAATGCTGAGCCATCTCATTTAGAGACGAGCGGCATTGTTGGGCCACTAGTGAGTTTAGGAAGACTGATTCTAAGGATTTAATAGCAGCTTGACTGTCTGAATAAATATTAATACCCTTCTTGGATACCACATTTATTCTCAGCCAGGATGCTACTTCTTCTATTGCTATAACCTCTGCCTGAAAAACACTACAATGGTCTGGTAACCTCGCAGCAATACTTATCTTCAGTTCCTTAGAGTAAATGCCATAACCCACTTGGTTATTTAACTTGGAGCCATCCGTGTAGAAATTAATATGGTTCCTTCTCCCCGGGATTCCTCCCTTCCAGTCATCCCTAGATGGGATATGGGTTACGTAATCTCTCTTGAATGAGATTACTGGAATAGTGTAGTCCAATTTAGAGGGTACGGAATTCAAGCTATTAAGGATAGTTGAGTGTCCTGTACTTCCCTCGGACCAGCAAGCAGTTTCCCTGAGTCTAATGGCGGTACATGCTGCCATTCGTTTACCAAACAGGTCAAGGGGAACGAGATGAAAGAGGACCTCCAAGGTATCAGTCGGTGTGGTCCTCAGTGCACCACTGATGCACATGGAAGCAGCTCTTTGAACCTTCTGCAATTGTCTGTAATAGATGACCTTGTCTAAGACAGGCCACCACAACACAATGCCATATAACAGAATCGGTCGAATAACCGCTGTGTAGAGCCAATGAATAATACGAGGTGATAGCCCCCATCTTCTTCCCACAGCTTTTTTACAAGAGTATAGTGCTACAGTTGCTTTCCTAACTCTCTCAACAACATTTATTTTCCAACTTAATTTCCTATCCAATATCAGACCAAGATACCTTGCACTACTTTTTAAGACAAGTCTAACGCCCTTTAGCGAAGGTGGTACTATAATTGGAAGTTTGTGACGCCTAGTAAAGAGTACTAGTTCAGTTTTGTTCGGATTTACGCCTAAATCAGCCTCATCTGCCCATGAGACGAGTCTGTTTAAAGCATTCTGAAGAATTTCACACAGTGTGTTTGGGAATTTACCACATGCAATTAATGCTACATCGTCGGCATAGGCAATAGCTTTACAGCCCAGCCTTTTCAGTGACATGAGCATCTTATTTATTGCCAGATTCCACAGTAGAGGAGATAGCACTCCACCCTGCGGCGTTCCTCTGCGGACAAACCTATTTGCTTCGGAAATGCCAAGATTTGAGGTAATGGCTCTGTTTGTCAGTAGCTTTTTAATCAGCTCAGCTATGGAACTGTTGATACCCAGTTTCTGCAGTTCATTAATAATAATACCTGGGTCAACGTTGTTAAAAGCTCCTTCAATATCCAGGAACGCCGCCAGGGCGAATTCCTTACATGCAAAGGATTTTTCAATGCTGCTCACTAGTGTGTGAAGTGCGGTTTCTATAGATCTGCCTTTCGTGTAAGCATGTTGAGAAGTAGACAGCAGTTCAGGTTTGATACTGCTGCGAACATAGATTTCTATGAGTCTTTCCAAAGTTTTTAAAAGAAAAGAGGAAAGACTTATTGGTCTAAAATCCCTTGGATTTATGTAAGAGCTCTTCCCAGCCTTTGGAATGAAAATGACTTTAGTCATCCTCCAGGCTAGAGGAATATAGGAAAGGTTAAGACAGCCCTTGAAAATAGCTGTCAACCAAGGTATAATTAAGCGAGCAGATTGTTGCATCTCAATTGGTGTCACACCATCAGGTCCTGGTGATTTATAGGGTTTGAAGCTATTTATCGCCCATCGAATTTTGGTTTCCGAAACAATGTCCCCGAGAATAATTGAGGATATCTGAGGTTGAACATTCAATTCCTCTGGTTCATGCAATGAGTTACCAGGGAAGTGAGTATCTAGTAAGAGGTCTAAGGTCTCTTCGCTAGATGTTGTCCAGGAGCCGTCAGGCTTTTTTAAAAGACCTAGAGTAGTGGGCGAGGTAGATAAAATCTTCCTTAGCCTAGATGCTTCTGAAATCTCTTCAATGTTTCCACAGAAGTTCCTCCACGAGTTACGTTTAGCTTTTCTTAACGAACTCTTGTAAATTTTGAGAATAGATTTATAATCATTCCAGTCATTATCCAAACCTGATTTTTTGGCTTTGTTAAATAAATTCCTACTTCTTCGTCGAAGAACCTGAATTTCATTTGACCACCATGGGGGTTTCTTCTTTCCTCGAGGTTTACTTACAGGACAAGAAATCTCCAGGGATTTATTTAACCCTCCCGTTAAGTTTTGAACCAGCCTGTCTATGTCGTGGATAGTTGACGGCTCTACGGGGGTTAAGATAGGCAGATACTCTGCTATTTTCCTGTTATATATTCCCCAGTTTGTCCTTTTTACATTTCGGTGAATAATCGGCTCTGGGGGGTTAACAGTGAGAACAAATTCTATATAACGATGATCTGAAAAAGAGTGCTCGCTTGAGACTCTCCAGTCAACGATACAATCAAAAACAAAGTCCGAGACCAATGTTATATCCAAGACTTCTTCCCTGTTCCTTACTATAAAGGTTGGCTCACAGCCTTTGTTGCAGATAAGTAAGTTAGTGTTTAAAATGTATTCTAGAAGTGACTCACCTCGATCATTATCATCTGTGCTACCCCAGACAGTGTGATGCGCATTTACGTCACTGCCTATGATTAGCCCGGTTTTGTTTAAGCGGGCCTGCTCTACAGCCGCCTTTAAATATGTCGGTGGTAAACCACTCGCCATGTCGTGAGCCATGTAACACGATGCTAACCAAAAGCCTCCAGCTTTTATCTCCAGGCTAGCAACGACTGTATCTAGGTCACTGTAATTAGAATGCAAAAACAAGTTAAGATTAGTCTTTGCCAAAATGCACGCTCTGGGGTTACCTTCCACATTTGCCACCAGTAGCTTATAGCCAGGCGTCCTCAGACCACAGACTCTCCCGGCATGAACCCAGGGTTCCTGTATGAGGACTACATCATCTCCGCTTTTACTTAAGCGGATCAGTAAGCCGGCGGACGCCGCTTTTGAGTGGTGGAGATTAATTTGGAGGACCCTCATCGGATTCCAAATCACCTCCCCTCTCTACGACTGTTATGTCCGCCTCGTCTTCATCATCCTCTTCTAAAAGAAGAGCTTCTTCCAGGAGGCCCCCTACCTCCAACGACCTATCGGAGTCCGTGGATTCGGCTTCTTCAAGGGACGCCTCAGGTTGACCGCTTGGAGTGCAGTTGTCCCCCTCTGGCTCTACCTCTTCATCCCCAACCTCCATCTCCACTGGCACTGGTGGTGCAGTGGCGATGGTCTCCGGGGAGGGAGAGATAGCACCTTTGGAGGCCAGCTCTTCGTCCTTACGGTAAACCTTGAGCGTCACCTTGTTGAATCCATACTTGACGACCCCCTTAGTTGCCGCCAGTAACTCCACGGATTCCTTGTTTAACAGGACCATGGCCTGCATGGATGGTCCGACTGGTGCTTCTAGCTTCCCAATCTTCCAGTTTTGAGTTGGAAGATTGGGATTGCATAGTCGGAGCATCCGCAGAACTGCGTCCTCACCCGACGGTGTGCTCGGTAGCCAAACGCGAGCCCGGGGCCTGGTAGGAATTTCATCCTTCTCCACGGCCTCCAGTTTCGCGCCTGGATACACCTCACCTAGCCTACTCACAGCTACCTTGTACAATTTGGCAGACCGTTCATCATCACAGGAGATGAGTTTAAAAAGGCCCTGATGCCAGCCTGCCTCCTCACATGATGGCACAGGACCAGGAAACTCCTCTAATATCTGGAAGAGGGTATTTGCCAAAGCAGCGTCTACCCACTTCCATTTATCCCGAGGAATTGCCCCGTCCTCCGCCGCCCTGTCAAGCACAGCCAAAACTCTCCCCTTACAACCTTTTACAACGTCACTAAAAGACAGAGATTTACCAGTAGTCTTTTGACGTTTAGACTCCAACATCTCTTCCTGGGATCTCTGCCTTTTAGGTAGTTTTTCTAAAACGGCCTGTTCATGGCCTTTTTGTTCAAGGACTCTCTTCGCCCATCGAAGGGAGTCCTTGTCCTCCTTGGACAGAGAGCTGGGATCAGCAGCTTCCATACGACGACGAATTCTATTCGCCGCCTGCTTGTCCGCGATTTTCATTTTAGAGGGTCTAAGACCCTTAAAACCCTCCCCTAAAGGATTCTGTTCCTTCTTGGACTCCCCAGCCGACTTTAACTGGCTTAGCCGTGAGGCTGTGGCCGATGCCGAACTGGTTTGTCCTCGATTTGACAGCGAAGATCCCCCCTCATGTCTGGATTCCCCAGCCGACTTTAACTGACCATGCCGTGAGGCGGTGGTCGATGCCGAACTGGTTGGTCCAGAAATAGGCATTAAAGCCCCCCCTTTTTTTGAAGGGTTGGTAGGGTTGGACGTGAAGTCCAACGCCCTTACCTTCCCTCCCACCTTCAAGACAGGTCCAGCCACCCGAAGGCCAGCGCCAGTCCCACCTGAGGTGCATGCGATATCGCGATTTCTATCATTTTGAGTCTCTGACTCAGAAGTCTTTGTTTTTACATTTGTTTGTTTGTTTTGTTTATTTTTCAATATATTTTCCATATTTGGTCCCACGAGTACAGGACGAATATGTCCACCCACACAGAGGTCCAGGTGCGTGGGTAAGGCTACTTAATACCGGAGGGCGCCAGGTATCCGGTATGCTCCGTTAGCGATTGGGTTAATTTTTATGAAAACAGGGCTCCCAACCTGAACGATCCTCAGCACGGGTCGCATAACACTTTGATCCAGCCCTCGCAAGGAAAAAGGAAGGTCCATCCTCACAGAGCCTGCATGTGTGGATAAGGCTAGGTTAAAACGGAAGTTTGCCAGACTATCCGAGTCCGCATATTATCGACTAGATAACCCACTAGCCATTCATCCCTTAGCATATGCTGTTCCACCTTGGATTGGGGGCATTTCTGCCTGAAATACCTTCAGGAAGATACCTCAGGCATTTGAGGAGCTAACCAAACCCCTAGCCTAGCTATGCTAGCCAGCCCTACAGTCAAGACTTAACTTCCTGGAGAGCCGTTTCCAGTGGCCACCAGCTTGGAGGTCATAGCTACACTACCAATTATCACTGATTGTGGCACGACACGCATGTACTAACTGTTAATCATGGTGTAACGCTTTGTTCCACAAATCAGTGCAATCAGCTGACCACCAAATATTGACAAAACTTAAGGGAAATCCAAGTTTCTTTAACTTAAACAAAATCAAATTATGTGGTAATTTATCAAATGCTTTACTGAAGTCAGTGTAGATGCAGTCAACTTGCCCACCAGAGTCTAAAGAGCTTAACGCAAAAGAAGTGATATCAAGGAGGTTAGAAACTGTAGATCTGCCATTAACAAAACCATGCTGACGAGTTGTTATGACTTCACCACAGCACACCTTAACCTGATCGTATATAATATGTTCAAAAATTTTCGGTATTGATGATAACTTAGCCACGGGCCTGTAGTTTGAAACATCATTTTTACACCCTTTCTTGAAAATGGGGCTAATGTATGCATTTTTCCAAAATTTAGGAAAATAGCTTTCTTGAATTGATCTATTAAATAAAATACTGAGGGGCTGACTCAGCACAGAGCTGCAGTTTACTAAAACTGTCGCAGGAATACCATCCGGCCCGGAGTTGAAGTCATCATCAACAGATGAAATATATTTCTCTATTAGGTCAGGAGAGAAAGATATCTCATTAACCGAAACTAAAGGGTCGTTATCCATATATTCAAAATAGTTGATTTCAGGGCTAAATAAATCCGTAGAAAACGATTCATTAAACAAATTAGCAAACAACCCGGCTATAACTTGTGGGTCGCTAGTGAGCCCATCAACTGTTTTAAACTCAGATGGAAACCCGTCAGATTTTTTTTTAGAATTAATAAAACCCCAAAAATTCTTGGGGTCATGAAGAATATTCAGCCTTATTTTATTCAAATATTCAGAATAAACCAAAGCTGACATATCTATAAATTCAAGAAACAGTCGCTGATAAGCAACAAGGTCATTACGGTCCTGGCTACAAACGTATTTATTCCATGCCCTATTACGGCCATTGCGAACTTTTTTCAAATCCTTTGTATACCAGGGGTACGAGGAATTATTGACGTACTTTTTTGTATATGGAACCGACAATGCTATGGCAGAAAAAAGTTCACCATAGAAAAATTTAATGCAATCATCAAATGTATTGTTATTAAAAAAAATGAGTAAGTCGTCTAATTTATTTCTTAAGTTTTCATTCAATTTTAAAAAGTCAGCTTTCTTAAAATTGAATTCGTAAATATTAATGGATGAACATGCATTAGTCAAATTTTCATTGTCAGATTGGTACACAATACTCAAAGGTGGATGATAGGAATCTACCGTAGACAGAGCATGGATAGCATTTCTTACAATAACATTGCTACTATTTGTAGCCAAGACTAAGTCAAGTTGTCGTCCGTGGCAATTAGTTATACAACTTACTTGTTGTAAATTTGAAAGTATTTCGTCAACAAAAATTTGTTGTTGTCGAGTTTTTGGACAAGATGCATAAAAATATGTACCATCGTCCGAAGGAGTCCATTTTAGGTCAGGCAGATTAAAGTCACCTAACAACAAAATGTCGTCATTAGTGTCTAGTTCATTAATAATATATTCTACGGCCATCGAAAGACATTCGTAGACATCTGCGCTACTATTTGGAGGAACATAAGTGTTAAGAATGTATAAATTAGAGTTACAATGTGTGACCTTAACACATAACAGTTCAATATTAGATGCACAGGCAATTTCAACTAATGAACTGGTTAAATGATTTTTTATAGCTATTAAGACGCCTCCACCAACAGAAGAAAGATCTTCCAAGTGTCTGTCTCTTCTAAAAACATGGAAACTATTATCAAAAAGTTCCATATTGAGAAAACTGTTGTTTAACCAAGTTTCGGTAAACACGATAATATCCTCAGAGAAATTCTGAGTTGATAAAAAGATATCTTGCGTCTTGGAACGCAAACCCCTTACATTTTGATAGTAAAGGGATAGCCGTTTCAGTTTTTTGAATTGGAACGTGCAGTTTTATCATTTTTTTTCGATTTAAATTCTGAAATATAGATATTATCCACCCATGCTTTAGATTTAAGAATGGCAGAAACATGAGAAGATGCCACTGTTATTTTAAAAGACGCATGAGTTGGTTTATTACCGAGTTTCCTGCAAGAAACGAAGGCGTCGGCAGGAATAATTTGATGTTGTCTGATAAAATTTTTCACGCTGTCAGAGGTAGTATTGGAATGCAGTCGTGAAATAAAAATCGATTTTAACCTTGGTAATGCCTGCAGGGAAACCGGAGGCACAGAGCTATCAATCGCAACATCCACCCGCGGATTAGCCGAAATTGACAGAGGATTATTTATAGTGGAGGAAGGAGATGAAAGATTGCTACTAGAGATTATAGCGGGAAAATTGGGAGTGGGTGAAGAGGTATTTAGAGAGCAATCCACGGGAGTTTTGTCACGACTGACGGCCGCACCGCCCACCCTCCCCACATTACCCAGATTTTTATTTAATTTCTTATTTAATTTCTTATTAGACTTTCTTTTCTTTTTTAAGGAAATAGCTTGTTTAGGTAAAGTGGAGATCGAAGGAGTGGAAGCAAAAACCATAGTAGCCTCGGTAATAGTTTTATTTTGCAAACTAACATCCGGTGAAATAGCCTCATTAAGGCTTTTTTCAATTTGGGGATAATAGTTAAGAATATCTCTGAAATTATTATTCAGATTGTTAAGATTTTCCCCAAATTGCTTAATTTTTTCGTAAAAGACCGACGGGGAAAGGGGTCTGCAAGATGGACAGTACCATTGCAGGCCCGAATGGACAGAGCATAATAAATCAGTAACAGATTTTGCTAAGTTTACACAAGAGGCATGAAACACCTGTTCACAGGGACCTGAACAGGAAAACATAGAATTCAATATATTTTGGCTTTTGCACTGATCTCTTAGAGAGCAAGCTAACAAATTTTCTGAGGAAAAATAATCCATCTTAAAAAAGAAAAAAGAAAGCAATTTAAAATATTTTTAGAGCAGTGCAAAAAGGGTTAAAAATCAAGCAAAAAATTCACCCGCTAAGCAGCAACAACAAACACAACAGAGTTTAAAGTCTAGCTTTGTATACGAACAAAGCACAAAAGCGAATCAAAAACAAAACTGTTGCACTGCTTACACTGATTTATTTTGCTTGCAGAAAGTAAGTTAATATTAACATAAATGTATGTTTGTGTGTAACGCAAAATAAACAAAACACAAAATTAAAGCAAAATTATTAATATAATCATGCAATTTTTTAAGAAACGACACTAAATTAAACACAAAATTTATTAATTATTAACTGCAAATATTATTAGAAAATAATAATAACAAAATTACAATACACTTAAAAACACTACCGACACTGACAAAGAGACGAAGTCATTGACAAATACAGTGAACAGTAAAGGACCAAGAACTGAGCCCTGGGGTACGCCACTACTGACCATTTTATATTCAGAATACCTGTTTCCCACCTTCACTCTTTGAACTCTATTTGTAAGATAACTTTTCAAGAGATTTACAGCACTATCACAGAAACCATACATAAATTTAAGCTTCTCACAAAGTAAAAAATGGTTTACTGTGTCGAACGCTTTTGAAAAGTCAAGAAGACATAGGAGTGTTAACAATCCTTCATCATATGAGAATCTTATGTCATCAGTTATTTTTACAGTAGCAGTAGCGCAACTGTGACCAGCTCTAAATCCCGACTGCAACTGAGACAGAAGGTTATTTGTGTCAAGGAAATCCGATACTTGTTTTGCCATCAGAGTTTCACACACTTTGGACAAGCAAGGCAAAATACTTATAGGCCTAAAGTCACTTGGTTCACTTGCTAAGGTTTTCTTGGCTACAGGCATAACTACAGCAGCTTTCCATGAGTGAGGAAAAGACGATGTGGTAAAGCAATGGTTAACAATGTGAGAAAGTGGACTTAAAATATAGGGGAGGATAAGTTTGATAAATTTCAAAGAAATACCATCTTCACCAATAGCATTCGATCGAATTTTCATTATTGATTTTCCAACTTCTTGCTCAGTAACAGCAGAAAATTGAAAACTATGCTGAGCAGCATAACTTGAAAAGTCCATATTTCCACTTGCTGGAGTATAAGAATTGGAAAGAAAAAAGTTGTTAAGCTCATTTGGATTTATATTGCATTTAGCACTGCATTTTTCACCAATACCAAATGATTTTAGGTTCCTCCACAATATTTTAGAGGGGAGTGACGCATTCAGTTTTGTAGAGCAAAATCTTTGCTTAGCTTGCCTTGTAATAAAAACTGACACATTTCTGGCAGCTCTATAGATTTCCCAGTTATCTGCAGTTGGATTTTTTTTCCACAATCGGTAAGACTTATTTCTTTTTTTAATAGCCAGCTGCACACGTGATGTGAACCATGGGCACGACGTATTTTTCACTTTAATATGTCGAATTGGCACATGGTTTTCAAAAAGCCTGTGTAAAGCATCAGTAAATATATGTAACTTATCGTCGACAGTTTCACCAAACCAAACATCATCCCATGAAGTAAGACGAAGATTATTGGACAGGTCACAATAATTAATGGATTTGAAATCACGGTAACAAAAAGAATCTGAGTTGACATTGCGGGACAAGTTAACATCAAAAGTACAAAATAACAGGTCATGATCCGACAAGAAACAAATTTGATCAAACAATAACACAGATGACAGATCAGATACAATAAAATAATCTAAGAGACTAGGATTGGCATTACAAGAGAAACGTGTTGGAAGAATATTATTGACAATCGACATACCTACGGACACAACACTTTCACATAGCGAATTAGATATATTATCACGACAAAGAAGATTGATATTAAAGTCACCACAAATTACAACAAGATTAAAGTCAGTTAAAACACTATTCAAATCACAAAAATATTGCACCAAGCTATTGCACTTATTGGGATTGTAGACACAAGATAAAAAAACATTTTTATGATTATCATATAAACATACATTTAAGAACTCAACATCACTATTACACCCAGATTTGTTTAGGAGTTTAACATTTAAATAATTACGACAATAAATAGCCACACCACCACCCTTTTTTCCAACTCTATCATTTCTAAATAGCTTGAACCCATTTAAATTATATACCGAGTCATTAACATCAGAGTGAAACCAGGTTTCAGAAACACAGATAACATCAATAAAAGAATCCTCAAACACAAATTTAAGGTAGTCAATCTTATTCAAATTAAGGCTTCTAGCGTTAAAGTGCACAACTTTTAACCCAGAATGCTGCGCAGATATGATTTTAACCAACAATTTGTTATTATCCATAACGCTGCCAGCTGAACGCTCAGCGTAAGCCACCAAATACCACACAACGATAAGAAAATTTAGGAGCAATATTAAAATAAGCAACAAAATAAATTTTTAAAAATATTACCACTGGCAACCAATTTTTTTCATAAATAAGTATAAGAAAGTTAAAGAGTAGATAGAAAATAAATAGCACAAGGAAAATAAATAAATAACTAATAATAATTAATAATAAATTGAATAAAAATAATTTAACACATATAGACATTATAGCAATGATTCATTCAGGTTCCAGCAATGCAGTCAACGCTCTCTACGTCACTTACGAATTTTGCTTCACTGTTGCGATCTACTCTAACATACACCTTACCATGAATTGAGAAAACAGCATGCAATTTCTTCTCTCTTTTCTTTTGACCAGCGTAAAGCATTACTGCTCGATTAGCTTTCGTGAGACTTTCATGTATGTAGAATTTTTCTCCCCCACCACATTGAATGTCATTTAGTGTGAGTTGGCGTTTTTTGGTCTTACAAAAAGTTGCAATAGCTTTGCACAGCTTGGTTCGATCAAAGGCCGACAGTAGCTTAACTACGATAGCAGTGTTTTTGTTTTGTGACATTCCTCTCAGTCTGAAGATATCCCTCAGCATTGGCTTCTCACTTTTTATTGCCAGGCAGATCTTTCCAAAGAGAGCAGGTAAATTTTCGCCACTGTTGAAGGGGATACCATGTATGATTGCATCACAAGCAACAGCAGTACTCTCTTGTTTGTCTAACTGTTTTGATAGTTCAATGATCTTATCATCAAGAGCAGGATTGTTGTTGCATTCAATTTGTTTATTTTTTAGTTCTTTTATGTCTTCTTTCATCGTTCCGATTTCTCCACATAAAGCCTCAACTGCTGACACTCTTTCAGTGACATTTTTTATTGTTGTTTTTATATTAATTAGCTCAGCTGTTACCTCGCCAATTCTCTGCATAATTCTAGACTCACTTGCAGCGATTCTTTCTGATAGTTGTATGACGATGTTCTCCAGCTTTGCATTTAGTGATGTATCAGAGTTTGAAGGTGTTCCACGCGATGATTCATCACTGTTCACTGCATGAGGTGTAGATGGTGTATTTTGTTGCTTACGAACGATAGGACCACTTCGTAAAGTTTTTTGTGACAAGTTGGACATGTTGTATGCTGTTTGATGTTCGTCGTCTGTTCAAGAGCGCACAAATATTTCCAAATATTTTGTTTATA
Source organism: Tricholauxania praeusta (assembly GCA_949775025.1). NCBI lineage: Eukaryota > Metazoa > Arthropoda > Insecta > Diptera > Lauxaniidae > Tricholauxania > Tricholauxania praeusta. The sequence continues at coordinate 79,704,105 of OX459030.1, forward strand.
TATTGATAATAAAAAGTAATTTAACGCAATTTGACGTAATTTAACTTCGGAAATTTATTGAGAATTGATACCAACAAAACCAAATGCAATACTTTACTGACTTTCAACAAATTTTGGAAACTATTTACTGGTTAATTCGCGTTGACCCTGCTGACACCAAAAAACACGTCTATTCACTTTGAAACATTACAATATATAATATAATTTTAGTAGCAAATGTGGTACTTTTGCAAGGCTTTGCTACTTTTCACTTGAAATTCCCTACATTTGGATGGTTTTGCTACTTTCGATGTTTGCATTGTAAAATAAAAGTTATTTCAAATATTCATTTTAATTTTGTTGGGGTTTTTCGTAAGAAACGAGAACCTTTTTTTTTACTCATCACAAATATTTTTAAGGGACTTTGGTTTTCATTCCAAAATTGGAATTTTTTGGCACACACTACTTTTGCCGGCAGGTCATCTGGTAACCCTAAACAATTTTAATTTTCTTATCTCTCTTTTTTTTCTATGTTTCGCACAAACTCACATATGTCAAAGTATTCAACGTACATCAAAAGTTAAATGTAGCCCAGCTTCTTGCGTTGCGTTGACGGATAAGTTGCGAATATGCCGCACTTCAAACAAATGCATGCATTTCATCTTAGCCATCAGTTGTAAACTTTGACGCAACGGACTTGACGGACTCTATGGGTTAAGGCCTTAAGTGCGGCCAAATCAATACTTATCCGTCAACGGATGAAGTTGAGCAATTTTCAACTTTTGGCGTACGTTGAATACTTTGACAACTGCGAGTTTGAGTGAAACATAGAAAACAAAAAAAATAAGAAAATTAAAATTGTCTTCATATATAAAAAACATATAAATGAAGAGTATACAAAAAAAATTAACGAAATTTATCATTCAAAAATCTGTTTGTTGATTTTTTGTTTGGATTTAAGTGCGTTGGAGACGTATTCATTGAATCGCCTTCTTCCTTCATTTCCGTCTTGTCAGTTGTATACTTTGACGCAACGGATTTGACGGGCTCTATGGGATCAGTCCTTTACTGACAGCAATGACAGCCAACTTTATAAATAATAGATGGAGAAAAGAAATATGGTTGCGGTTTTCGGTCTTACTTCTTTCTTTTGAGTGGATCAGTAGCGTACTGATTTATGCTTTAACCAGAATTGGGACGGAGTCGACGAACGACTGCTTTCCACGACTGATTTTTTGTGAGAGAATCGTATGGGAGAGAATTACAAAAACAAAATTTGTAAACAATAAATTTTGCTGAGAAAATCGTATGGGAAAAGAGAGTGACAAATTTTAATACATTAGAAATGCAACATTGATTCGACGTAAGAATAGAATTAATTCAAATCGACGGGTACCCTCAATAGGTAACCAGTCCTACGCCGCAATCTTGTTCAATTTCACATGATCAAGTATGCTATAATTTTTGACAGCGTGTAATCGTCGCTGCTTTCCCGACCCCGTTCCAATTCTGGGCAAAGCTTTAATCAGACTTGGGTATTTTTGGATCAGGCCCGTACCTACCCAGGAGATAGGGGGGAGGTGTGGCTCTGCCCCCCACGCGTCTCATTTGCCACTCACTCGTTTTTAGAAAAACTGAAGGAAAAGTTGAAAACAAAGCAATTAAGAATCGTATTTTTTTAGTTAATACTGCGTTTACAGTTTATTTTTTTTCCCAAAAACCATAACTTAAAAAACTTTTTAAAATAATTGTACTCGGCAATATTTCAGTCCATTAAATCTTCTCAAAACCATGTCTAGATCAATAGACTGAGGTCGTTGTGCTCGAAAGCCAGAAATGATAAATTATTTAATTTATCAGTCCGTTGTGACCGCATAATTCGTGATAATGCCGAAAATTATGATTCGCATACTTCCGTTCCAGACGGGAAAGTTTCGAAAGTTGCATAAAGATTGTAAACTTTTTCAATTCCTTGACGCACCTTATACAACTCTGTCAGCACCACCGTCTTAATTTTTTTTTCCGACTTGCTTTTTCAACTCGTTTGATTGTTCATTCTTCAAACAAATTCCATCTATATATACTTTGGCAATTTTAAGCTCAATTCCACTTGGAAATGGATGTCCATCGGCCAATGGACGCAGCTTTTCCAAATCCATTACATCAGCTGTATTGATAGCTGTGAGAATGGCATTGTTTTTCACAAAACGATTGGTCATTTCAATTAGTACGATATCGATTGTTTCGTAAAATGTTGATTTCAGCATGATGGTTGATTCGCTTCGTTCACCCAGCGGTTCTCCAACAACAGACTCCTTCAGCATTTTTGACTGGCATCTATTCCGAACTAGACGATTTGAAGAGTGAGCTGATTCTGTGGGCTTTAATTTATCCAACAGATCTGTCGTTTGAGAATAGTATTGATCGAAACTCTTTTCTTTTCTCATTTTTTCAATAATCGTATAAACAGCTCTAATGAGTGGCATAGAATCTTTGTATCCAATCGCTCGGCCTTGCATCGCTTTCGTTACTGGCTCAATCGTTTGCAATAAGTCCTTCATAAGCACTAATGCGAAGACAAACTCCAACGAAGCCATTACGCGTGACAAGCCGACTGCTATTGTTACGTCATCACCATCAAATCGTTCGCCGATTATTTGAGGCAAAGTATTCATAATATGGATATAGTTTTCAAAGATGGAATTTGAAGCACGTAAATGGCCAACCCAACGAGTTTTGACCAATTTCAAAATGGAATGGTCTTCGTAATGTTGTAGTACTTTGTGGCAACAGAAAAATTTTGCAATATGTTTTGCCTGAAAATATTAATATACGCATTTAGCACACTAGGCATTCATAATCGAAGGCAAATAATTATATTGTAGAAAATGGATCATCAAAAAATTGTTTCACTAAGTGGACACTTTCAATTGTCTTGACTATAACCAAATAAAATTGATGGCTAAGGCAGTGAAAATACGGAATTTTTCATTTATTTAATTTCTGCACACGGCCATTTTTGCCGCTCATGACACTAGCACCGTGATAGCATTGACTTAAAAAAGACACATAGATTGAACACACACACATATACTATATACTGAAATATAATTTCATCATTATCCAATATGATACTATAACCTTACCTCAACATTCGTTCATTGTATATCCCGTTATCTTTAAGTATTTTTAGAGCCTCCTCAGTGGTGTAAGCAGCATTCAATTCAGAAAGAAAACAACTATTTCAATTATGAAAACGTCATTTACAACCAACTTAAAGGAATGCCTATGGGATCTCCTCTTCCCCGATCGTCGCAGATATTGTTTGTTCAGATAATATTTGTTTACTTACCAGCTATTGATTATGTACTTTTATCGTTTCTTCTTTGTTGAATTTGGCTTTAGTTTAACTTTAATGCATACATTGCATTGCGGTAGGTTAAGTTGCCACCGCATTTTTAAGCATTTCTTCGGGTATGCCAAAATGTATACGAGTCAAAATAATAACCACATCAAGTCATGTCATCTACAGCGGGCCCAGTGCCCAATTTGTTGATTTCATTGTTGGTGGTAGCATTACTAACCACAATGTTACTATTTGTGAAGATGATTCGTGACTTGGCATTGCTGGGGGGGTAGATGCAACTACTTTCCTAGCTTAAATAAAACACTGATTTTTATATTTTTTTTTCTTTTAAATATTTGTTACCATTGTGTCGGGGACCGCAGAAGAAAATGGAGCTACAGCTGGCACTGGCTGCTGGTGGTTGAGTGGATGGCTTTTGTTGCATAAGCTTAGGAACAGTTTTTGTTAACGATTGACATTGAGGTGCCCGTAAAAGCAACTAGCGAAAATAAAACAATGATTTTGATATTTTTCTTTTATAAATATTTGTTTTCTTACCAGCTATTGATTGTGCACTTCTATCTTTTCTTCTTTTTGTTGAATTCGGCTTCTAATTCACTTTATTGCATGCATGCAAACAAAACTAATTCTCTGACGTTTTGACGTGTAAGTACTCAGTTATACAAAATTATAACAAACCGAGTAAAGTAAAAGATTATTTATATAAATATAGGCTTTTACTCAGATTATTTACTTCACTCAGATAGCTTTTACTCAACTCGTTTTTCTTATTTCGGAGTAAATGCAGCATTTACTCAGTTTTTATTCATACCACCCAATGAATGAGTTAAAAAATTTTTATGTTGACTTTTTGCGGTTTTTTTTTTACATTGAATGCAGTGATTTTGAGTTTAAAAAATCTGACAACCCTAGTCTAGAGCAGAAAAAATCCTAACTTTAACATCGAGGAGAAAAAATTCTTCTGGCGCAGCATATTGGTGTATTTGATGCTGCTGGTCCATTCGGCCCTATTAATTTCGTTACGGAGGGAATTCGTTTTGTGGTCGCTGCTGGCGTGATAGTGTTTTTGAGTGAAACATGGTTTCTTGACGAATTTCGAGAGGCTCAAAGTCGATGAGTCGAACGGAGGAAGAACTAAAAACCATTCAACGCACTTGTGAGGAAATTATTCGGGAAAGGATTGCAAGCGAAAATTGTGAATGCCGAAGCAATCGACAAGCCTAAATTCCTTGAAGTGAAGACAATTGAGTGAATAAACGTCTCAAATGTTGTTGTAAGAATATGGAAAAAGGTTAAAGTCCTAATCGAATCAGCCTGTGGAAAGCAAGTCATTCAAAAAAAAATTTAGTGACCAAATAATTGCCTGCATTTCAAACACAGTAAACTACTAAATTGGAGGATGGAGCTGCTTGTAGAAGTCCACGTAAGTGGGGAAAGTTCCTGATCGCCTCTCACTTGGGAGTGGCCAGGGATGATTCTTTTGCAAGCAGTTCAAGCAGCTCACAAACTTCCGGCCTTTTTGGCCAATTATCCTCTGGAGATCCCTTGGACACCCGTCCGGGGGTGAGCTAGTTGTGAGAAGGCCAGTCTCTCCTAGACTTAAAACTTGGAATGTGTGCGTAGGGTTTGGGTCCCACCACACATTATCATCATTTCCAATGAAAACCAAATCAGCCTCGGATAATAGCCCCCACTACGACGACGACCACTGCAAACGAAAAACGGACAATGATTTACGGATATGCACCTGGAATGTCCGGACCCTCCATAAGGAAGGTGCAACTATCCAACTGGCGGAAGCCCTCGTACAAATAAAGGCTGACATCACCGCCATCCAGGAAATGCGATGGAAAGGACAAGGCTGCTCTAAACGGACGAACTGTGATATCTACTACAGCGGCCATGCGGAGAGGCGCGAATTCGGTTGCGGATTCGTTGTAAGTCGAAAATTACGCCACCTAGTTTCCCGGTTCACGCCAATAAACGAAAGGCTGGCTATACGGATCGTAATCCGTATCAAGGCAAAATTCTTCAAAATAAGCCTTATTTGCGCGCACGCCCCGACGGAGGAAAAGGACGATGCCACCAAGGATGATATCTACGCGAGCCTAGAGGACGTGTATGACCGTTGTCCGACCCACGATGTAAAAATAGTCCTCGGCGATTTGAACGCGAAGGTCGGAAGAGAAGGCATCTTTGGCGCTACAGTCGGTCAGTTCAGTCTCCACGAGACCACTTCAAACAATGGTCTGAGACTGATCGACTTCGCCGCGGCGCGAAACATGATAGTTAGTAGTATCAGATTTCAACACCTCGACATTCACAAGGCCACCTGGCTATCCCCGGATCAAAAAACGAAAAACCAAATTGATCATGTTGTGATCGACGGAAGGCACGCTTCAAGCGTTCTGGATGTGCGTACATTTCGGGGGGTCATCACTGACTCCGACCACTATCTTGTTGCAGCTAAGATCCGCATGCGGCTATGCAATGCGAAGAATGTACGCACGGGCATGCAACGAAAGCTGGACTTTGCCAAGCTGCAATCACAACGAACTGCCGAGGCGTACTCCGCTCAACTCTCGGTTAAGCTCAACCAACCAACCTCTGGAACCGACGACGCCGGTGGACCTTGGACACACATCTCCCACTCCATGCGCGCTGCTGCCGAGGAAGTCATTGGTTTTCGACGCCCACAACCTCGAAATCAATGGTATGACCAGGAGTGTCACGATGCGACTACTGAAAAAAACGCCGCATACAAGAGGACGCTGCAGTCAGCCGCAACGCGAGCCGTGCGAGAAAACTACCGCGAAAAGAGGAAGGAAGAGAGGCGCATTTTCAGACGTAAAAAAAGGGAGCAGGAAAAGCGTGAGCGTGAGGAACTTGAGGTGTAGCAGGGCAAGAAGGATGCACGAAAATTCTTTCAACAAGTTAAGCGTTTAACTCAAGGTTTCAAGCCCGGAGCATCCACTTGTAGAGACGAAAATGGAAATCTGGTTACAGATACACAGAGTGTACTGAGGTTATGGAGGCAGCATTTCTCCAACTTGCTTACGGGCGATAATTCCACCAATTCCGCCCAGAGAGAATGCAGTACGATACCACCAATTGATGATAACGCAGTGGAAGTACCATCACCTAGCCATGAAGAGGTTCGAGCTGCTTTCCAGCGACTCAAAAACAACAAAGCAGCGGGTGCTGACGGCCTGCCAGCTGAGTTATTTAGAGCTGGTGGCGATGAATTGATAAGGTGCATGCATCAACTCATCAGTAAAATATGGCTAGCGGAAAGCATACCAGACGATTGGAATCTCAGCGTGCTTTGTCCTGTAATAAAGAAAGGAGACCCGACAATCTGCGCCAACTACAGGGGTATCAGTCTTATTTCCATCGCATATAAGATCCTCTCGAGCGTGTTGTGTGAAAGATTGAAGCCGTATACAGAAACTCTGATCGGATCCTATCGGTGTGGCTTTAGACCTGGTAAGTCCACCATAGACCAGATTTTTACACTACGCCAAATCCTGGAGAAAACCCATGAATATCAAATCGACACTCACCATCTCTTCGTCGATTATAAAGCTGCGTTCGATAGCCCAGTGCGGGATTGCCTATACGCAACAATGTCTGAGTTCGGTATACCTGCAAAGTTGATAAGGCTCTGCAGGATGACGTTGAGCAATACGTGTAGCTCCGTCAAGGTAGGGAATGACCTCTCCGGAACTTTTAATACCGAGCGAGGTTTCAGACAAGGCGACCCGCTCTCGTGCGATCTCTTCAATTTCATTATGGAGGGGATCGTACGAAAAGCCGGTGTGCATCATAATTGCACCATTTTCTTCAAAGGTGTTCAGCTCCTTGCGTACGCTGATGATATTGATATTATCGGTCGGAGTAAGAGAGATGTTACTGCTGCTTTTTCACTGCTATTGAAAAGGAATCAGCCAAAGTGGGTTTGACGGTAAACGAGGGCAAGACGAAATACGTGATGTCTACTAACAAAAACAAGAGAGCACGGGATCTAGACTCTCATGTTACAGCGGGTAACTGTAAATTAGAAGTTGTCAAGGAATTCATTTACCTTGGCACTGCCGTAACCAGCAACAATGATGTCAGTCTGGAGATTAAGCGGAGAATAACAATTGCTAATAGGTGCTACTACGGTCTCAGTAAGCAATTACGTTGCAGAGCTCTCTCTCGATCGACAAAGCTAACACTCTACAAGACGCTCATTCTACCTGTGCTTCTTTATGGCGCTGAGGCATGGGTGGTTTTGATTTTTTTATTTATATCAGCTTTGTTAAAAGAGGCTTGTGCAATGAGTGGAAGAGTAGTGGCTAGTTTGGCTTTTATATCCGCTGTTTTGTTTCCAAATATATCAATATGACTTGGGATCCAAAGTAATATTAGCATGTTATTACTTATTAATAGATTTCGTATTTTGTAATTAGCTATTGTAATTAACATTTCTTACGGGAGAGGGAGTCAGTGCATATAATTGTCTTTTTTTTTTCTTTTGTGTGCTTGAAAACATGCAAAAAATATGGCCTCTGCTTCAGCTGAAAAAACTGACGAGTAACTTGTTAGTCGACCAAGCTTAATTTCTGTACCATTTTCATCCACAACACTGAAACCAGTTCCGGTTGGTGTCTTTGAACCATCAGTAAATAAGAATTCACAGTCGCTGTAATTGCTTTTGGTAAAAAACAGTTGTTGTTTGTTCCAAGAGTGCAGCGAGAGGTCTATTGATGACTGTAGTAGCATCCATGGAGGAACATTTTGCTTAAAATTTTGGCCCAAATTAATATTGAAGTTATGCTCCTGAGCGCAATTTATAACCCGACAAATAGCGCTGGGAAGTTTTTGTTGAGACTTTCTTTTCAGTTGCTTAGTAACAATAGTACGTAGAACTGAGCTGTCCGGAGTCATTATCGTCGGTCTAGGTCAGGAAGACCTGCTTCTGCCAGAACATTTTAAGATTACTTAAAAATTTTAATATATTTAATCTATTGCTTAAGGAGTTACATAAAGCTTCAATGTGGCTATTCCAATTATATTTATTATTAAATATAAGACCTAGAATCTTGAGACTATTAACATTGGCAATATTTATATTATCAAATGATATATTTACATTGGAACAATTATGCTTTTTACATATATGCAGATGCTTACATTTGTCAGGACAAATTTTTGCCCCACTGTAGTTGTACCAATTAGAGATTAAAGTGTACAATTCATCACATTTTTCAACTAGTGTAACTGGATTTTTTAACTTGCAAAAAATATACAAATCATCTGCATAAATTGTGTGATTTAAGAACTTGTGTTCGTTAATTATAATGCTTAACTTATCGTACGCTATTAAAAACAAAGTCACCGATAGTGGCGAACCCTGCGGGATACCATTCTCTAGTTTCCAAATATCTGAAAAGCAGTTATTTACTCTAACGCGAAATTTTCTATTTGTTAAAAAACTCCTGATAAAGTTTGTAATTTTTGGTCCAAGTTTCCATTGAATAATCTGATCAATAACTGTGTGTATTCCTACACGGTCAAAAGCTTTTTCGGCATCGATTGAGATGATAGATATATGATTCTTAAAAGATAAATTATTGGTTGTGAAATGGTCTGTTGCGAGTAAAGCGTCTATGGTACCCTTTCCGGTTTTGTAAGCTGTTTGCTTATTTGACAGTTTATTTGCTTGAGTCAAGAACCAAGTCAATCTGCGGGATATTATTTTTTCTAAAATTTTGCTTAGACAGGAAAGGGGTGATATAGGTCTGTATCCAGAAGTAGAGTTTAAAGGCTTATTAGGTTTTTTTATTGGAATGATGGTAGCGGTTTTCCACTGCTGTGGAATAATGCCAGTATTAAATACTTGATTATAGATTTCGCATAGTACTTAGATGTAATTTAGAGGAATGCAATTTTTGACCATGGGATAAGAGATTTTGTCGAAGCCAGGTGTTTTACCGCTTAGTGAATTTAAACAAGCTTGGAGTTCCAGTACCGATATATTTTTTTCTATGAGGCTTGCTTTGTGGCTCAAATTATATCTTGTAGTGTTAGAATTTAAGATTCTATGCTTACTATCTAAAAAATCATACAAAAAGTTCACATCGCCTGAGTAATTAGACCAAGGTTTTGCTAAAATGTTGGCAATCACTAAGGGATTGTCGTAGACAACACCGTTTGGTTCTTCAATGAAACAAATTGCGGGCTGTAAAGGGTTGCAATTTAAGGAACAAACTTTATTCCACAAAACTTTTGTCGGGGTAAAAGGATTTATATCTTTGGTAAATTTTATAAACGAATTTCTTTTCTCAATTTTAACTTCACGCTTGAATTTAGCGTTGGATCTTTTATAAGAAATAATATTTTCTGTAGTGGAGAATCTTCTGAAAACTTTCCATTTATTGTTTTTATCATCTTGCAATTTTTGTAGGTATTTGCTCCACCAACACACCGGTTTAGGAATAATAGCCATATGAAAGTTAGCAGCGGTTTTATTAATATTGCAGTCACTTACCTTAGCTGCAATATATTTACCTGCCAGCAAAGTAAATCTATTCCAATCGGCATAATCAGTTTTAAAACGAAGAGGCTTCTGAATTTTAAAGGAGCATGGTGAATTAAATAACATTATTTCCATTGGGAAGTGATCACTGCCGTATAAATATTTGTCAATGGACCAGGTAGCTGAGTTAAACAAAGGTGGGGAACAGATACTAAGATCGATGTTAGTGAAAGTTCTTTAGTTGAAAAATAAATCAACAGATTATTATTTTGAATAAAATTAGAAACAATTCTGCCACGTTTATTGTTAATTCAGAACCCCATAGCTGACACCAACCGTTAAAATCGCCCATCAGCAAAATAGGTTTGTTAAAGCCACAAATAAGATTATAAAGATCATTTTCAGAGATATTGTTTGAGGGTGGTATGTAAATACTTAATACTATAAAAGATATTTTCGCGTGAACTTCGACTGCAATAGCCTGTATTTTTGATCTTATATTGACAACTGAGTATGAAAGATTTTTGGAGATAAGAAGAGCAACACCGCCTTTGACACGATCGGAAAGCGAGTTGTAATTTTTATTTAAAAAATAGAAAGTTTTAGGAATCATTGATTGCGGTGGATAGTCTTTTAAATGGGTCTCTTGCAATGCAATAATGTTTGGTTTTTTGTTGCGAATGAGAAGTTGAAGTTCGTTAAAGTTGTTGTAGAAACCGTTCATATTCCATTGAACATACTTGATCGCCATATATGAGTGAAAAACGCAATGACAATGTCACTGTAAGAGAGGTTAGTAAGAATATTACTCTTTTCGAATATTTTAATAGTTTGGGTTATGATATAATGGAAATTATTATTATTTATTATAAAATTTGTGGAATTATTGTTGTCATACAGATTCTTTATAAGCTGACCGATCTTATCATTATAATTAAAGTAACCATTAAGATTACAATGAATTAACCTATGGAACATAATTGTGCTATTGAAATGGATGTTAGTCTCGTCAAACATTGAATATGATTATACAATAATGAGAGATTTATAAAGCTTCCATATCATGCTCTGAACCTGAACTAAAAGAGTCTAAATTGTTTATCGATTTTTGAGTGGATTGTGATTTAGGTAGACTTGATGTTGGGATTGCGGAATTGTGAGAAGTTTTTTGAGAAAGGAAATCAAGGTTGTGCATAAGAGTTTGTGAAGAAAGTTTAGGAGATGATGAGGAGAGAGTTGAGGAATGAGGAAGGAATGTGTTGGTAATTTTTGAGTGAGTGGTTGTTTGAGAATTGTTTTTTGTTTCGGTAGATTTTTGGTAAAGAATTTGAGTTGAGTCTGATTCAGTAGTCGTTTTTGCGGTATCATTTTGTTTGTTATAGTGAGTTGTTGTTTTTCATTTGAATTGCTTCTTCTAGTGGTTCTATTGGAGTATTATTTGAAATGCTGGTCACATTTTTGTTGATTGCTTCAACTGCATCGCGGAAGGAGCATTTATTAATCGTTTTATGTTTTAGGATTGCTTGGCGTTTTTGAAACGTTGAGCAGTGCTTATTGTTTGAGCAATGCTGTTGACCACAGTTGACACACTTGACTTCTTTACAAAGGATAGGGTCATGAACAGCAATTGCGCATACATTGCATTTTTTCAGACTTGCAATGCTTAATAGTATGACCTATTAAGAAGCAGTTTTTGCATTGCATTGGTGAGGGTATATAAGGTTCCACCTTAACTTTCAACCAAGCGATGCTAACTTCTTTAGGCAAATGATAAAGATTGAAAGAAATTATATGTAATGGGGTGTTAACTATTTTATTATCTATCATTTTCGTTATCTTTTTGCATTCGACAGCGCCTTGATGTTTTAGACCATCCACAATTTTACTTTCACTTAGGTTACATAAAAAACCAGAATGTACTACACCTTTTACTGTATTTAGAGTTGGATGAAATTTCACATAGGTGTGAGAGCTTTGTTGCTTTTAAGAAATTGTTTGTTTGGTGCTCATTTTTTGTTAAAATAAGAAGGTCACCTTCACGTGTGAATGAAATTGAAGGGGTTTTTCTGTTGAAACAGATTGAAGGGCTTTGTCGAGCAAGAAAATATTAAACATATTTAGCGCTTTATCACCTTTATTTTTAATTATTAGGAACTTAGGAAACGTTGTAGTTTTCGGACGGGTTTGGTTATTATTTTTAAGATTTGGAAAATCATAACTATTATCTAAATTGTAACTCTTACGTTTAGGAGGTGGTTCATTGTCCAGTATGGCAAAAAAATTTTGATCATGGGCAGATGCCATGATCACTTAGAAACACTACGAGAAGCACTATACAAAAGAAAAAGAAAAAACGCGGCAGTAATATAGAAAATAATAAAGAGAGTCTTGAATAACTAAAGAATTTGAGAGTAGCGAAGTACTATGTCCGAACCGTTCAGCAGTCAGTTTCTCACTGCCAGACCTGTGTAGTACAACCATAGCATTAACAAAGGGCATTAACTCGTTAATCCGTTAATCAGTTATTAACGAAGTTAACATTTCGACTAACGGATTAACTTTTAAGTTGACTTTAAAAATGTTTACGGTCTCGTTAACTTCCGTTAGGTTTCCCAAGTCCGTTAATCGTTGATCCAGTACCTACTATTTACCAAAAAGATATAGCACGCCCCGCGCCGCGAAAACTCGTTCTGAAAACAAGTACGTTCCGGTTGATAAGGCTGGAAACGTATGACAGCAGTCGAGTAGATGCAGTAAAAAAAAGTAGTAGAGGCGTTACGACAAGAAGCTGCCGAAAGTTCGAAGAATAGAGATAGTTTAAGTGGCGGAGGCAGCAATGCGAGTAACAACAACGATGATGAGGAAGACTTTTCAATTCTATCACTCAGTCAAAATCTCATCAAAATGTGCCTAGACATGAAATTAAAAGACTTGTTCAACGATGCGGCATTCCTCAGGGAACAGACATTCATAAATCTGTATATTAAATGTAATACTGCCTTGCCATCAAGCGCTGCAGTTGAAAGTCTTTTTTCCACAGGCAAAGATATTTTAACGCCGAAATGAGCCTCGCTTTCAGACGAAAACTTCAACATATTAATGTTCATAAAGGGGAATATCCACATTATGCCAGATGACTAATTTACGCACTCCACTTATACACGTCTTTTTGTTTTGTTCCTAACCTGTTAACTTGCAGAACCCATACCAACAGTTTTTATAAGAACATCACTAACGCAACGATATTAAAAAATGCAATTTTTATCACGTGTTAACGGATTAACGATTAACGTTAACTTTCCTTAAGTCTTCCGAAATGTAACTATTTAACGTTTAACGAAGTTAAGTTTTTTAGTAACGTATTAACGATTAACGAAGTTAACTATTTGATTAACGGTGCCCAGCTATGAGTACAACAATAGCAACAACAACACCGGCTACAAAGCAAGTAAGTCCGCAACTGCTGCTGCAGCACTAGCACATATCACAACAACAGCACAAATCCACTCAACAATAGTAGCAGCAGCAATAACGTCATCGTCAAAAGCAGAAGGAGCCAATCATCTAGTAGTCGCAGCATCATCTGTAAAATAAATCAAGTATAAGCCGAGAAACGCAAGTACATACTTATGTAAAGAAATTTGTTTTTATTTTTAAATAAAAAAATAGAAAGTTATTATAAAAGATTTAGTTATTAAAAAATATAAGCTTATGGCAGATTTATTTCAAAAATTATTGAAAAATAAGAGAAATTTGTAGCAAGAATAATTTTAACAATATTATAAAGAAATAATGATGAAAAAAAATCAGATAAAAGAATAAGTGTAAGGATTGATTTATATTTTCCGAATTTTCAAGAACCCACTAGGAATCTGGCGCCATGTCCTGTGTCGGGACAAATGATATCGTTAACGTAGATTACCTATTAAGCAAAATTTGATGAAAGTCGAAATACTCGTATCGGCCTAAGGATAAATAAATCTAAAAAATTTGATTTGACAAATGAATTATAACCTAAGAATAAGACTTGAAATTTAGATACAAAAACAAAAATGAACTTTTACTTGCTGATTACCAATTACTTACATTATGATTACCTAATATGTACTAACCTTATGATTACCAAATACTTACCTTATGATTACCTTGTAATTGCCTTCTGGTTATCTTATAATTACTAAATATTTAACTTATAGTCAAGATTATATAAATTTAGATAAAAAAAAACAAACAAAAACACTACTACTGCTTACCTGAAATACTGTTGTTCTCTTGAAGTTTCTTTTAGTTGCTATAAGTCACCCCTGCTGTGATTGAGCTCAAGCCGAATTGGAAAAAAACAAGAGAAAATTTAAACTAAGAAATGAAATAAGACTTAAGATCAAAATTGAAAATTAAAGTTTGAGAAAGAGTTTAAAATTATCTAAAATTTGAATTTTGATGTAATTTAAGTTAGTGGGAAATTCGAATTTCAAGAAAAAGTTTGGATTAAATTGAAATTAAACTTAAAATAGAATTTACTTCAGTAGGCTCAATTTATAGTAATTACTAAACATTTACAACTATTTCCGAATTTCTAAATTTTTAATCCAATAAAAAAACGAATATTTATTTACAGCCAGATTTTTGTAAAACTCAACGCGGCGCGGCGAGTCACATTTTAGAGTGACCAACCAGTTTCGTGTAATATAACACTTACTCACATCGGCTCAAAATCTGACGGATAGCGTGCGCCTTATGTTTTTTGATATTATACAACACGGAAGAGGCATAAAAACGCACTTCAGTTGTCAAATTTGTCACTTGCTTTTATGCTTGCGTTGACTTTTTCTAATTTTCATTATCTTATTCAATTTTTCAATAAATATTAAACATATTTATAAATTTGGTGTTTAAACATTATTGCGAAATCAATAAAAAATCAAAATAAAAAAAACCAGATTACGACGAAAAAAAAAATTCAGTTCTGCATCCGCTGCATTTTGAACATTGGCATTTTGTGCTACCTGTCATAATTTATCATATATGTAGGAATGCAACATGACATACAAAGAGGTACTAGAAGTGAACGAGAGTACTGACATGAAATGCAACACTGAATTAGAAAACTAGATTTGACGAGAGACAAAACGAACAAGAGGAGACGTGCTACAGTCATAAAACTACAGTCGTATTGTACAGTCGTATTGTTCTATTAGTCGCTTAAGTTTTTACTATTATACAATAAAACACTTTTTATTAAACTTGAAAAGGAAATCTTTTATTGGCAGTAGTGCAGTGTTAATTTTTTTTCTAAATGAGTCAAATCAAACTTTCAACTTAGAAAATCCTAGTGAAATCCAAGTAAAATCCTACATCTTGGGGACTAAGACCGAGATTGAACAATTGAGCTATAATACGGAAAGTGACTTAAAAAGTGTAAAGAAAGTTAAAGTACAATATATTAAAAACGTAACGTTTTATTGAACAAAAAGTAAAATTGAAAAACTATAACTTGAGCATTGTAAAATGCAAGCGACGCCAAGTTCGAAAATTTCCGTTGACGAGTAAATTTTTAAATTCAACGAGTAAATGAGTAAAGCAGATGAAGTTTGCAGCAACCAGAAAACATTTTGAACAAGAAATGTGTTCGAAACGATGAACATACGAGAAAGCTAAAATGAGATAAAACTGTTCAGATCACAGAAAAGACGAAAAGTGCAAGAAGTTTAAGAAGAAGCAGATGTGCAGAAGATAAAATTAGAAACCAAAGCGAAGCAGAATAGTTGAGAAGAGCGAAAAGCTAGTAGTGCAGAGCATTAAGTTGGTAAAGAAGAGATAACGTTCGTTAAGAAAAACAGAAAACTGGAAAAGAAGTGTACATGCCGTGTATAAGTTTAACGAAGAATAAAGCTGACTGATGGAAAGCAGTGGAAAAGAAAAAGCTGAGTAGTTTTTATTTAATTTTTATCGTATGTTCAAAGTAGAAAAGTTTTTATTTTTTGAAGTTGCTTTTGTTCAGACTTTTTTATTAAAAAAAAAAAGAAATTGTCAAAGTTGTTTAACTTTTCTCATTCGTTGTTTGAAAATAAAACTGTTTCAATTGATTTTGTTTATTTTTCTGATCTGAATTCCAACTAGAAAACGCTAAATTTCTTATGGTTGGAAAAGAATTGCAAAACCAAAACAAAATAAAAAAGACACATTTTTATGCACACCTAAAATAAGTTGTGATTAAATTTTGATGTTACAGTTAAAAGCTAATTTTTATGTTTTGAAGTAAAGAATTGAATCTAAATAAGAATTAAAGTGAAATTTAAGGATTATTTTCAAATAAAACAAGATTGAAGTGTTGCTAGCAAGATAAACATATTAAACTGTTGTTCATAGTACTTGGAAGTATTTTACATTTTATTTAATAAGATTTAAACTGATTTTCCTATAAACTATTTAATTTTGTAAGACAAAACTATGGACGCGCAGACAATTTTATCAATGACAGTAGCTACTTTAAAAGAAAAACAAGTTAAGGTGAAACTCACTTACCCTACACTGCACTGAAAGTACCTTTTCATCAAATGTTAAGAAGACGTTGAAGAGGTTGAATAAGACGAAAAAAAATGTGAAATGTTAGAAAGGTTGACAGAGGTTGAAAAATGTTGAAAAGTCGTAAATATATGCAAAATGTTGAAAAAAGTTGAGAGAGGTTGAAAAACTCTAAAAAAAAATGAAAGAGGTTGAAAAAATTTGAAACTATTCAAAATTGATGAAAAAGTCGAAAAAATAAAGAAACTTATGAAGAAAGTTGAAAGAGGTTGAAAAAGTCGAACAAATACATATAGAATATATTGGAAAAAGTTAAAGGGTTGAAAAAGTTGAAAGAATATGGAAAATGTTGAAAAAATCGAATAAAAATTAAAAATTTGAAATATGCAACGCCCACTTCTCCAATTCCGCCCACTTTTGGTTCAATAAATTATATTTGTGATCGACATCCTCACATTAAATTTTAGCACAATAGCTTGTATAGTTTGCGATATATGCCGCAGTTAAATTTAAAATTTAGGGCGGTGACACACCCACTGGTACAATCCCGCCCGGTTCTGATCCAGAAATAGATTTTCATAAGCAAACCCCTAGCACCAAATTTTAGAATGATTGCTCACTTATTTCGATAAGTATGCCACTTACCGTATTTTATTTGTGCCACGCCCACTGGTGCTATTTCAGCCACTTTTGATTCAGATATACTCTATAGCAACTGAACCACTTTCATTAAATTTCATAGCAATTGCTGCAATAGTTTACTTAAAACAGCGCTTTCAAATTTATGTTAATATGGGAGGTGCCACGCCCACTGATGCAATTCTGTCAAAACTAATTTATTTTTAAAGCCTATAGTAACTGACATCTAAACACCAAATTTTATGAAGATTACTCTCTTAGTACACTATTTATAACAATAAACAGTTTTTGCTTATATGGGAGGTGCCACGCCTCCAGGTACTATTGTACCAACTTTTTGTAATAAAAGACCTTACAGCAAGTATATCTACCTCATTAAATTTCATCACGATTACGTTGTTCGTTCTCTTAATATAACGTTTATAAATATTGTGGGCGGTGCCACGCCCTTCAACGAGTTTTTTCAATAAAGAGGCTGAGCTTGTATTGATGACAGCTTTCAGCGGCATCATCTCCAAGATTTTTATGAAAATCGTTTGTGACAGTTTAGAGATATATGGAATCAAAATTTTTAGCAGTTGAAAAGTGCCACGCCCACTTTTTCAATTCCGCCCACTTTTATCTCAACTCAAGAAATATTTGATATGTATCCGTTTACCAAATTTCATAACAATATCTTGCACGGCTTACGAGATATGGTGGTATAAGGGTTAAAATTTAGGGCTGTGCCACGCCCCTGTAGGAAGCTTTGAAAACTTGAAACCTAACCTAATCCTAATCTTGTTCACATGTGCATCAAATCACCAATTTTCATCAAAATCGCTGCAACTTTTTTCAAAATTGACCTGGGTATATATACATAGGGTATGGGCGGTAGGCGTTTTCCCGTAAACCTGATTTCAACAGACAGACAGACAGACAGACAGACAGACAGACAGACAGACAGACAGACAGACAGACAGACAGACAGACAGACAGACAGACAGACAGACAGACAGACAGGCAGACAGACAGACAGACAGACAAACAGACGGACATCGCTAAATCAACTCAGGTGGTGACGCTGATCAAGAATATATATACTTTTCTATACCTGCCACGCCTCCTTCTATGTGTTACAAACGGATGGACAAAGTGAATATACCCTCGGTGTAGGGTATAATAAAGAGAGGTTGGGTTGAATATTGTCGGACGAAAAAATGAGTTAAGGGACAGACTGTTACAGCATCACGGCTTGTTAAATGATGAGGATGAAGAAATTGAATCCGTATCTAATGTGACAGAGTATGAAGACGTTGAAACTGGTTTTGAACGTAATGTGGCTACACACTTTACCCTGAGGGATATTGACAGTCTTTCGTCATTTAATGGTACTGAAACACCTGATGTAAAGCAGTGGATCCAAGAGTTTGAAGACAATGCTGTTACTGTTAATTGGAATAATCTCCAATAATATTATGTATGCTAAGCAGCTGTTAAAAGGAGCAGCGAAACTTTTTGTTGGAAGTCAAAGTAATGTAAGGGATTGGCCAACACTGAAGAATGTGCTTATTGGTGAGTTTGTAACAAAAGCCCCTTCAATAGATGTTCATCGCACATTGAGAAATCGTCGTAAAAAAGCAAACGAAACATTTCGTGAATATTTATACAGCCTTGTAGAAATTGGCAAAACAATAAATCTTGATGAGGAAAATTTGATTGGATACTACGTTGAAGGAATATCGGATTCCAGAGTTAACAAAACCGTATTGTACCAAGCAAAAACCACTGCAGAGTTGAAGCAGCAACTGGAGGTATATGAAAAAGTGCATAGTTCTCTTCAGTCGCTAAACAAAGAGGGTATGCTACATTCTTCGAATACAAATGCAGGAGAGTAGCAACCTGTTTCACGTTATGCAAATGCAAAAAAATGTTTCAAATGCGGTAATGTTTCTCATTTAGCCAAAAATTGTCAGCAGAAGCAATTCAGATGTTTTAAGTGCAATCAACTATGTTAGGTCATCGCTCATTTGAATGCAAGAATGTTGCGCGTAATGAAGATGAAAAATTCAAAGCTTAAAAGAATAAACTAAACACAATATTTCACAAGCCTTGTGGAAATCTTATCTTCAAGGACATTACAATGAACAACTTAAAGTTTTCAGCATTAGTTGATACAGGGTCAAGCTTAAGTCTAATGCGATACGATACATGAAATTGGGTGATGCGGATCCCAGTGCAGACAGTCGATGCTTAGTAGGAATTAAAGACAGTGAAATTAATACAATCAGCAGCTTCACTGGAAAAGTTGAGGTTGATGGCATTCCTTTTGACTTAACATTTCATGTAGTTCGAGAACGCGATTTATGTTACGTTGCAATAATTGGAAGCAATATTCTGAAAATAGTTAATATCTTGTTAAGAGAAGGTGAGGCTGAGTTTAAGAAGAAAACTGACTTAGAATAAAATGTCGAAACTGATATTTTGGAAAAAACTCAAATCGAAACGAGATATAGTGCCGATAAAAATAAAGCGTTTGAATTATTTCAAGAATTTCATTCCATTTGTGTAGCTGCAGAATACCAAGACGAAAAAAGGGTTCCTGAGCTAAGCCTAGAACATCTCACTAAAAATGAATCCACAGCAATAGAAACTATGGTTGAGCTATATGTCCCGGAAAAGAGTAAAATGTCACCTGTTGAAATGAAAATAATACTTGCAGATGATGTCTCAGTATATCAAGCTCCGCGAAGAACATCTTATTCTGACCAACTTTTAATTGAAAAACAGGTAGATAAATGGCTAGAGGATGGAATTATACAACACAGTACATCTGAATATGCAGCTCCTGTTGTTTTAGTGGCAAAGAAAGACGGTTCAAAGAGGTTATGCTGCGACTAGAGAAAATTAAATGAGAAAATCATTCGAGACAATTTTCCAATGGTTTTAATCGACAATGTTGTTAATAAATTACATGACGCAAATGTGTTTACAACGTTGGATTTAACAAATGGGTTTTTCCACGTACCAATTGAACGAGATTCGAGAAAGTTTACAGCGTTTGTTACTCATAACGGACAATACGAATTTTCATATGTTCCTTTTGGAATATCAAATTCGCCCGCTGTGTTTTCCAGATATATTTTTGCGGTGCTACGAAGTTTGATACAAGTCGGAACAATAGTAGCTTATATAGATGACATCATGATTCCCTCTAAGGATAAAAATGAAAGCATCCAAAAGCTAAAAATGGTTTTAGCGGTAGCGTCAGCAAATGGTCTACAAATAAAATGGTCAAAATGTCAATTTTTAAAGAGTCAGGTTAATTTTCTCGGTTACATCATTGAAAGTGGAACTATTAAACCTTCGAAGGAAAAGACGTGTGCAGTTAATAACTATCCTATACCACCCGATCGGAAGGCGCTACAACGATTCTTAGGGCTAACATCGTATTTTAGGAGGTTTATACAAAATTATGCAATAATTGTCAAACCGCTTTCGGACATGCTAAGAAAAGACCTAAGATTTCAGTTGGCTGATGAGCAATTATCTTCCTTTCAGCAGTTGAAGTCAGCACTCGTGAATGCCCCAGTCCTTAAACTGTACAATCCGAAGGCAGAGACTGATATTCATACTGATGCGTGTATGAATGGATACGGTGCGATATTGTTGCAGAAGGATCCAGTTGGCCAGTTGTTTCACCCCATTCAATACATGAGGAAAACGACACCGATTCAAGAAAAACACCATTCGTATGAACTTGAGGTACTGGCTATAATAGAAGCACTAAAGAAGTGGAGGATCTATGTTATAGATATGAGATTCAAAATTGTCACCGATTGCAATGCATTCGCGCTAACCATGAAGAAAAAAGATATCCCACTACGAGTGACACGATGGGCTATGTTCTTACAAGATTTTAATTATCAAATTGAGCATAGATCCGGTTCAAGCATGAGACATGCTGATGCACTGAGCAGAATGTCGTGTTTGCTAATGGAAGATTCTCTTCGTCATCGTTTGAAGGAAGCACAAATGGGTGATGAATGGATAAAAGCGATTCTGAAGGTATTGCAAAAGGATTCTTATGAAGATTTTTATACTAAACATGACGCACTTTTTAAAGATTCCGTTAAGGAACTTATAGTAGTACCATCGTCAATGGAGGAGGAAATCATAAAAGTGGCGCATAGGTAAGGTAATTTTTCAGCTAAAAAGACAAACGAATGTGTAGAAAAATCGTTTTATGTTCCACAACTGTATAAAAAAGCAGAAAAGGTTGTAAAGAGTTGCGTAGAGTGCTTGGTGACTGAGAGAAATTCTGGTAAAAAAGAAGTTTTACTTACGCCGATTGATAAAGAGGACAGACCTTTAGGCAAATACCACATTGATCATGTAGGACCAATGGAAGTTACAAGCAAATGGTACAATCATATACTGGTCTTGGTGAATGCATTTTCATAATTTGTCTGGCTATATCCAACGCGAAATACAGGTACTGAATCGGTTATAGACAGCCTTCAGAAGCAAGCCGCTATATTTGGAAATCCAAAAAGAATCATTTCCGACAGTGGAACAGCTTTTACATCCAATGCGTTAAAGGAATATTGCGAGAGTCAGGACATACAACATTTATTAATAGCAACGGGCGTACCGGGTGGAAATGGGCAGGTAGAACGTATACATAGAATAGTGGTGCCCATGCTTTCTAAATTTTGTCTTGAGAATCCGATGAATTGGTATAGACATGTAGAAAAAGTTCAGCAAATAATAAACAATACCCAACCGAGGAGTACAAAGGTGTCACCATTCAAAATTTTAACTTGATTAAATATGAGGCTTAAAACCAATTTAGATATGCAGAAGTTTTTGCAGGAAGCCGAAATTGAAGAATTAGATGCCGAACGAGAAAATATACGAAATGAAGCCCAAGAAAATATTTTAAAGATACAAAAGGAGAATTGAAGAACGTTTGATGCAAATATAAAGCCGGAAACCGAATATAAGCTGAATGAACTTGTAGCCATTAAGCGGACACAGTTTGGATCAGGACTAAAATTGAAACCTAAATTTCTTGAACCGTACAAAGTTATAACTAAACTTAGACATGGTAGATACGACGTTGAAAAGGTTGGTGACCACGAAGGCCCACATATAACCACCACTGTCGCAGAGTTTATGAAAATCTGGGATGCCACATTCGGGTCGAATGCTACATCAGGACGGCCGAATGTAGGAATGCAACCTGACAGACAAAGAGGTACTAGAAGTGGACGAGAGTACTGACATGAAATGCAACACTGAATTAGAAAACTAGATTTGACGAGAGACAAAACGAACAAGAGGAGACGAGCGACAGTCATAAAACTACAGTCGTATTGTACAGTCGTATTGTTGTATTAGTCGCTTAAGTTTTTACTATTATACAATAAAACACTTTTTATTAAACTTGAAAAGGAAATCTTTTATTGGCAGTAGTGCAGTGTTAATTTTTTTTTCTAAATGAGTTAAATCAAACATTCAACTTAGAAAATCCTAGAATCTAAGTGAAATTCTACATATATGTCATATATTATGTTATATTTCAAAGACGAATCATATCTTTCTATCATTTGTCTTAGTACTTAAAACGACCAAAAATGGATAATAATGTGCCCTAACTCGTGTGTCTCTGAAAACATGAGATGTCATGTTTTTCAAGTGACTTATGTCAAAGAATTATATATTAAAAAATTATATATTAAAGAATTATATATTAAAGAACTCCTCTCCCAAAATTGTCGGTAATTGGAACAGTTCTTATTTTCCGAACAGTAAAACCAACGGCCTTAGAATCAGGGGAAATGTGATTTTGGCTTATGTTTACAGTGACCATAAATTTAAATTGAAAACACAGAACAGAAATTGTGTTTGTAGAAACGTATTTTTTTATATTGAAATTTTTTTAATAATGTTTTCCTGACATTGTAATTAATCTCGTTATTAAAATAGATTTTACAGCCTCAATTTTCATTCGAAACTTTTCGTCATTCCATGTATTGCTTAAGGCGGAGTCATTTGAACCAGTTAAACACAAATTAAATTCTACTATACTTAAAATATTTTGAAAAGGCATGACATTTTTTTAAAATGTTGAAATATTTCAACCCATTTATTCTCGACAAGCTTTCCACCGACATTCCTTTAGTTCTTCACAAGTCACATAGTTTTTAATAGAGATGAAACGCATATCCGGTAACTATCCGGTATCCGGCCTATCCGGCGGCCTAAATACTATCCGGCCGAATGCCGGATAACTAGCGCCTATCTGGCCGAATACTGGATTTGGAAAAAAACCGGTATTTAGGTAACTAATTGCTTTATTCAGTTAGTATCACTTAAGGGCGTCCGGCAGTTTTTCGAAAAATAAAAAGACATTTTTTTTAATTTTTTTTTTTGAAGCTGCATTTTATCTTAGTCCAAAATTTTTTTACATTATAAAAGTATAACTATTCAAGACAGACAGACAGACAGACAGACAGACAGACAGACAGACAGACAGACAGACAGACAGACAGACAGACAGACAGACAGACAGACAGACAGACAGACAGACAGACAGACAGACAGACAGACAGACAGACAGACAGACAGACAGACAGACAGACAGACAGACAGACAGACAGACAGACAGACAGACAGACAGACAGACAGACAGACAGACAGACAGACAGACAGACAGACAGACAGACAGACAGACAGACAGACAGACAGACAGACAGACAGACAGACAGACAGACAGACAGACAGACAGACAGACAGACAGACAGACAGACAGACAGACAGACAGACAGACAGACAGACAGACAGACAGACAGACAGACAGACAGACAGACAGACAGACAGACAGACAGACAGACAGACAGACAGACAGACAGACAGACAGACAGACAGACAGACAGACAGACAGACAGACAGACAGACAGACAGACAGACAGACAGACAGACAGACAGACAGACAGACAGACAGACAGACAGACAGACAGACAGACAGACAGACAGACAGACAGACAGACAGACAGACAGACAGACAGACAGACAGACAGACAGACAGACAGACAGACAGACAGACAGACAGACAGACAGACAGACAGACAGACAGACAGACAGACAGACAGACAGACAGACAGACAGACAGACAGACAGACAGACAGACAGACAGACAGACAGACAGACAGACAGACAGACAGACAGACAGACAGACAGACAGACAGACAGACAGACAGACAGACAGACAGACAGACAGACAGACAGACAGACAGACAGACAGACAGACAGACAGACAGACAGACAGACAGACAGACAGACAGACAGACAGACAGACAGACAGACAGACAGACAGACAGACAGACAGACAGACAGACAGACAGACAGACAGACAGACAGACAGACAGACAGACAGACAGACAGACAGACAGACAGACAGACAGACAGACAGACAGACAGACAGACAGACAGACAGACAGACAGACAGACAGACAGACAGACAGACAGACAGACAGACAGACAGACAGACAGACGGACATCGCTAAATAATATTATGTATGCTAAGCAGCTGTTAAAAGGAGCAGCGAAACTTTTTGTTGGAAGTCAAAGTAATGTAAGGGATTGGCCAACACTGAAGAATGTGCTTATTGGTGAGTTTGTAACAAAAGCCCCTTCAATAGATGATCATCGCACATTGAGAAATCGTCGTAAAAAAGCAAACGAAACATTTCGTGAATATTTATACAGCCTTGTAGAAATTGGCAAAACAATAAATCTTGATGAGGAAAATTTGATTGGATACTACGTTGAAGGAAAATCGGTTTCCAGAGTTAACAAAACCGTATTGTACCAAGCAAAAACCACTGCAGAGTTGAAGCAGCAACTGGAGGTATATGAAAAAGTGCATAGTTCACGTCAGTCGCTAAGCAAAGAGGGTATGCTACATTCATCGAATACAAATGCAGGAGAGCAGCAACCTGTTTCACGTTATGCAAATGCAAAAAAATGTTTCAAATGCGGTAATGTTTCTCATTTAGCCAAAGATTGTCAGCAGAAGCAATTCAGATGTTTTAAGTGCAATCAACTATGTTAGGTCATCGCTCATTTGAATGCAAGAATGTTGCGCGTAATGAAGATGAAAAATTCAAAGCTTAAAAGAATAAACTAAACACAATATTTCACAAGCCTTGTGGAAATCTTATCTTCAAGGACATTACAATGAACAACTTAAAGTTTTCAGCATTAGTTGATACAGGGTCAAGCTTAAGTCTAATGCGATACGATACATCTATGAAATTGGGTGATGCGGATCCCAGTGCAGACAGTCGATGCTTAGTAGGAATTAAAGACAGTGAAATTAATACAATCAGCAGCTTCACTGGAAAAGTTGAGGTTGATGGCATTCCTTTTAGCTTAACATTTCATGTAGTTCGAGAACGCGATTTATGTTACGTTGCAATAATTGGAAGCAATATTCTGAAAATAGTTAATATCTTGTTAAGAGAAGGTGAGGCTGAGTTTAAGAAGAAAACTGACTTAGAATAAAATGTCGAAACTGATATTTTGGAAAAAACTCAAATCGAAACGAGATATAGTGCCGATAAAAATAAAGCGTTTGAATTATTTCAAGAATTTCATTCCATTTGTGTAGCTGCAGAATACCAAGACGAAAAAAGGGTTCCTGAGCTAAGCCTAGAACATCTCACTAAAAATGAATCCACAGCAATAGAAACTATGGTTGAGCTATATGTCCCGGAAAAGAGTAAAATGTCACCTGTTGAAATGAAAATAATACTTGCAGATGATGTCTCAGTATATCAAGCTCCGCGAAGAACATCTTATTCTGACCAACTTTTAATTGAAAAACAGGTAGATAAATGGCTAGAGGATGGAATTATACAACACAGTACATCTGAATATGCAGCTCCTGTTGTTTTAGTGGCAAAGAAAGACGGTTCAAAGAGGTTATGCTGCGACTAGAGAAAATTAAATGAGAAAATCATTCGAGACAATTTTCCAATGGTTTTAATCGACAATGTTGTTAATAAATTACATGACGCAAATGTGTTTACAACGTTGGATTTAACAAATGGGTTTTTCCACGTACCAATTGAACGAGATTCGAGAAAGTTTACAGCGTTTGTTACTCATAACGGACAATACGAATTTTCATATGTTCCTTTTGGAATATCAAATTCGCCCGCTGTGTTTTCCAGATATATTTTTGCGGTGCTACGAAGTTTGATACAAGTCGGAACAATAGTAGCTTATATAGATGACATCATGATTCCCTCTAAGGATAAAAATGAAAGCATCCAAAAGCTAAAAATGGTTTTAGCGGTAGCGTCAGCAAATGGTCTACAAATAAAATGGTCAAAATGTCAATTTTTAAAGAGTCAGGTTAATTTTCTCGGTTACATCATTGAAAGTGGAACTATTAAACCTTCGAAGGAAAAGACGTGTGCAGTTAATAACTATCCTATACCACCCGATCGGAAGGCGCTACAACGATTCTTAGGGCTAACATCGTATTTTAGGAGGTTTATACAAAATTATGCAATAATTGTCAAACCGCTTTCGGACATGCTAAGAAAAGACCTAAGATTTCAGTTGGCTGATGAGCAATTATCTTCCTTTCAGCAGTTGAAGTCAGCACTCGTGAATGCCCCAGTCCTTAAACTGTACAATCCGAAGGCAGTGACTGATATTCATACTGATGCGTGTATGAATGGATACGGTGCGATATTGTTGCAGAAGGATCCAGTTGACCAGTTGTTTCACCCCATTCAATACATGAGGAAAACGACACCGATTCAAGAAAAACACCATTCGTATGAACTTGAGGTACTGGCTATAATAGAAGCACTAAAGAAGTGGAGGATCTATGTTATAGATATGAGATTCAAAATTGTCACCGATTGCAATGCATTCGCGCTAACCATGAAGAAAAAAGATATCCCACTACGAGTGACACGATGGGCTATGTTCTTACAAGATTTTAATTGTCAAATTGAGCATAGATCCGGTTCAAGCATGAGACATGCTGATGCACTGAGCAGAATGTCGTGTTTGCTAATGGAAGATTCTCTTCGTCATCGTTTGAAGGAAGCACAAATGGGTGATGAATGGATAAAAGCGATTCTGAAGGTATTGCAAAAGGATTCTTATGAAGATTTTTATACTAAACATGACGCACTTTTTAAAGATTCCGTTAAGGAACTTATAGTAGTACCATCGTCAATGGAGGAGGAAATCATAAAAGTGGCGCATAGGTAAGGTAATTTTTCAGCTAAAAAGACAAACGAATGTGTAGAAAAATCGTTTTATGTTCCACAACTGTATAAAAAAGCAGAAAAGGTTGTAAAGAGTTGCGTAGAGTGCTTGGTGACTGAGAGAAATTCTGGTAAAAAAGAAGTTTTACTTACGCCGATTGATAAAGAGGACAGACCTTTAGGCAAATACCACATTGATCATGTAGGACCAATGGAAGTTACAAGCAAATGCATTTTCATAATTTGTCTGGCTATATCCAACGCGAAATACAGGTACTGAATCGGTTATAGACAGCCTTCAGAAGCAAGCCGCTATATTTGGAAATCCAAAAAGAATCATTTCCGACAGTGGAACAGCTTTTACATCCAATGCGTTAAAGGAATATTGCGAGAGTCAGGACATACAACATTTATTAATAGCAACGGGCGTACCGGGTGGAAATGGGCAGGTAGAACGTATACATAGAATAGTGGTGCCCATGCTTTCTAAATTTTGTCTTGAGAATCCGATGAATTGGTATAGACATGTAGAAAAAGTTCAGCAAATAATAAACAATACCCAACCGAGGAGTACAAAGGTGTCACCATTCAAAATTTTAACTTGATTAAATATGAGGCTTAAAACCAATTTAGATATGCAGAAGTTTTTGCAGGAAGCCGAAATTGAAGAATTAGATGCCGAACGAGAAAATATACGAAATGAAGCCCAAGAAAATATTTTAAAGATACAAAAGGAGAATTGAAGAACGTTTGATGCAAATATAAAGCCGGAAACCGAATATAAGCTGAATGAACTTGTAGCCATTAAGCGGACACAGTTTGGATCAGGACTAAAATTGAAACCTAAATTTCTTGAACCGTACAAAGTTATAACTAAACTTAGACATGGTAGATACGACGTTGAAAAGGTTGGTGACCACGAAGGCCCACATATAACCACCACTGTCGCAGAGTTTATGAAAATCTGGGATGCCACATTCGGGTCGAATGCTACATCAGGACGGCCGAATGTAGGAATGCAACCTGACAGACAAAGAGGTACTAGAAGTGGACGAGAGTACTGACATGAAATGCAACACTGAATTAGAAAACTAGATTTGACGAGAGACAAAACGAACAAGAGGAGACGAGCGACAGTCATAAAACTACAGTCGTATTGTACAGTCGTATTGTTGTATTAGTCGCTTAAGTTTTTACTATTATACAATAAAACACTTTTTATTAAACTTGAAAAGGAAATCTTTTATTGGCAGTAGTGATTTTTTTTTCTAAATGAGTTAAATCAAACATTCAACTTAGAAAATCCTAGAATCTAAGTGAAATTCTACATATATGTCATATATTATGTTATATTTCAAAGACGAATCATATCTTTCTATCATTTGTCTTAGTACTTAAAACGACCAAAAATGGATAATAATGTGCCCTAACTCGTGTGTCTCTGAAAACATGAGATGTCATGTTTTTCAAGTGACTTATGTCAAAGAATTATATATTAAAAAATTATATATTAAAGAATTATATATTAAAGAACTCCTCTCCCAAAATTGTCGGTAATTGGAACAGTTCTTATTTTCCGAACAGTAAAACCAACGGCCTTAGAATCAGGGGAAATGTGATTTTGGCTTATGTTTACAGTGACCATAAATTTAAATTGAAAACACAGAACAGAAATTGTGTTTGTAGAAACGTATTTTTTTATATTGAAATTTTTTTAATAATGTTTTCCTGACATTGTAATTAATCTCGTTATTAAAATAGATTTTACAGCCTCAATTTTCATTCGAAACTTTTCGTCATTCCATGTATTGCTTAAGGCGGAGTCATTTGAACCAGTTAAACACAAATTAAATTCTACTATACTTAAAATATTTTGAAAAGGCATGACATTTTTTTAAAATGTTGAAATATTTCAACCCATTTATTCTCGACAAGCTTTCCACCGACATTCCTTTAGTTCTTCACAAGTCACATAGTTTTTAATAGAGATGAAACGCATATCCGGTAACTATCCGGTATCCGGCCTATCCGGCGGCCTAAATACTATCCGGCCGAATGCCGGATAACTAGCGCCTATCTGGCCGAATACTGGATTTGGAAAAAAACCGGTATTTAGGTAACTAATTGCTTTATTCAGTTAGTATCACTTAAGGGCGTCCGGCAGTTTTTCGAAAAATAAAAAGACATTTTTTTTAATTTTTTTTTTTGAAGCTGCATTTTATCTTAGTCCAAAATTTTTTTACATTATAAAAGTATAACTATTCAAGACAGACAGACAGACAGACAGACAGACAGACAGACAGACAGACAGACAGACAGACAGACAGACAGACAGACAGACAGACAGACAGACAGACAGACAGACAGACAGACAGACAGACAGACAGACAGACAGACAGACAGACAGACAGACAGACAGACAGACAGACAGACAGACAGACAGACAGACAGACAGACAGACAGACAGACAGACAGACAGACAGACAGACAGACAGACAGACAGACAGACAGACAGACAGACAGACAGACAGACAGACAGACAGACAGACAGACAGACAGACAGACAGACAGACAGACAGACAGACAGACAGACAGACAGACAGACAGACAGACAGACAGACAGACAGACAGACAGACAGACAGACAGACAGACAGACAGACAGACAGACAGACAGACAGACAGACAGACAGACAGACAGACAGACAGACAGACAGACAGACAGACAGACAGACAGACAGACAGACAGACAGACAGACAGACAGACAGACAGACAGACAGACAGACAGACAGACAGACAGACAGACAGACAGACAGACAGACAGACAGACAGACAGACAGACAGACAGACAGACAGACAGACAGACAGACAGACAGACAGACAGACAGACAGACAGACAGACAGACAGACAGACAGACAGACAGACAGACAGACAGACAGACAGACAGACAGACAGACAGACAGACAGACAGACAGACAGACAGACAGACAGACAGACAGACAGACAGACAGACAGACAGACAGACAGACAGACAGACAGACAGACAGACAGACAGACAGACAGACAGACAGACAGACAGACAGACAGACAGACAGACAGACAGACAGACAGACAGACAGACAGACAGACAGACAGACAGACAGACAGACAGACAGACAGACAGACAGACAGACAGACAGACAGACAGACAGACAGACAGACAGACAGACAGACAGACAGACAGACAGACAGACAGACAGACAGACAGACAGACAGACAGACAGACAGACAGACAGACAGACAGACAGACAGACAGACAGACAGACAGACAGACAGACAGACAGACAGACAGACAGACAGACAGACAGACAGACAGACAGACAGACAGACAGACAGACAGACAGACAGACAGACAGACAGACAGACAGACAGACAGACAGACAGACAGACAGACAGACAGACAGACAGACAGACAGACAGACAGACAGACAGACAGACAGACAGACAGACAGACAGACAGACAGACAGACAGACAGACAGACAGACAGACAGACAGACAGACAGACAGACAGACAGACAGACAGACAGACAGACAGACAGACAGACAGACAGACAGACAGACAGACAGACAGACAGACAGACAGACAGACAGACAGACAGACAGACAGACAGACAGACAGACAGACAGACAGACAGACAGACAGACAGACAGACAGACAGACAGACAGACAGACAGACAGACAGACAGACAGACAGACAGACAGACAGACAGACAGACAGACAGACAGACAGACAGACAGACAGACAGACAGACAGACAGACAGACAGACAGACAGACAGACAGACAGACAGACAGACAGACAGACAGACAGACAGACAGACAGACAGACAGACAGACAGACAGACAGACAGACAGACAGACAGACAGACAGACAGACAGACAGACAGACAGACAGACAGACAGACAGACAGACAGACAGACAGACAGACAGACAGACAGACAGACAGACAGACAGACAGACAGACAGACAGACAGACAGACAGACAGACAGACAGACAGACAGACAGACAGACAGACAGACAGACAGACAGACAGACAGACAGACAGACAGACAGACAGACAGACAGACAGACAGACAGACAGACAGACAGACAGACAGACAGACAGACAGACAGACAGACAGACAGACAGACAGACAGACAGACAGACAGACAGACAGACAGAGGGACATCGCTAAATAATATTATGTATGCTAAGCAGCTGTTAAAAGGAGCAGCGAAACTTTTTGTTGGAAGTCAAAGTAATGTAAGGGATTGGCCAACACTGAAGAATGTGCTTATTGGTGAGTTTGTAACAAAAGCCCCTTCAATAGATGATCATCGCACATTGAGAAATCGTCGTAAAAAAGCAAACGAAACATTTCGTGAATATTTATACAGCCTTGTAGAAATTGGCAAAACAATAAATCTTGATGAGGAAAATTTGATTGGATACTACGTTGAAGGAAAATCGGTTTCCAGAGTTAACAAAACCGTATTGTACCAAGCAAAAACCACTGCAGAGTTGAAGCAGCAACTGGAGGTATATGAAAAAGTGCATAGTTCACGTCAGTCGCTAAGCAAAGAGGGTATGCTACATTCATCGAATACAAATGCAGGAGAGCAGCAACCTGTTTCACGTTATGCAAATGCAAAAAAATGTTTCAAATGCGGTAATGTTTCTCATTTAGCCAAAGATTGTCAGCAGAAGCAATTCAGATGTTTTAAGTGCAATCAACTATGTTAGGTCATCGCTCATTTGAATGCAAGAATGTTGCGCGTAATGAAGATGAAAAATTCAAAGCTTAAAAGAATAAACTAAACACAATATTTCACAAGCCTTGTGGAAATCTTATCTTCAAGGACATTACAATGAACAACTTAAAGTTTTCAGCATTAGTTGATACAGGGTCAAGCTTAAGTCTAATGCGATACGATACATCTATGAAATTGGGTGATGCGGATCCCAGTGCAGACAGTCGATGCTTAGTAGGAATTAAAGACAGTGAAATTAATACAATCAGCAGCTTCACTGGAAAAGTTGAGGTTGATGGCATTCCTTTTAACTTAACATTTCATGTAGTTCGAGAACGCGATTTATGTTACGTTGCAATAATTGGAAGCAATATTCTGAAAATAGTTAATATCTTGTTAAGAGAAGGTGAGGCTGAGTTTAAGAAGAAAACTGACTTAGAATAAAATGTCGAAACTGATATTTTGGAAAAAACTCAAATCGAAACGAGATATAGTGCCGATAAAAATAAAGCGTTTGAATTATTTCAAGAATTTCATTCCATTTGTGTAGCTGCAGAATACCAAGACGAAAAAAGGGTTCCTGAGCTAAGCCTAGAACATCTCACTAAAAATGAATCCACAGCAATAGAAACTATGGTTGAGCTATATGTCCCGGAAAAGAGTAAAATGTCACCTGTTGAAATGAAAATAATACTTGCAGATGATGTCTCAGTATATCAAGCTCCGCGAAGAACATCTTATTCTGACCAACTTTTAATTGAAAAACAGGTAGATAAATGGCTAGAGGATGGAATTATACAACACAGTACATCTGAATATGCAGCTCCTGTTGTTTTAGTGGCAAAGAAAGACGGTTCAAAGAGGTTATGCTGCGACTAGAGAAAATTAAATGAGAAAATCATTCGAGACAATTTTCCAATGGTTTTAATCGACAATGTTGTTAATAAATTACATGACGCAAATGTGTTTACAACGTTGGATTTAACAAATGGGTTTTTCCACGTACCAATTGAACGAGATTCGAGAAAGTTTACAGCGTTTGTTACTCATAACGGACAATACGAATTTTCATATGTTCCTTTTGGAATATCAAATTCGCCCGCTGTGTTTTCCAGATATATTTTTGCTGTGCTACGAAGTTTGATACAAGTCGGAACAATAGTAGCTTATATAGATGACATCATGATTCCCTCTAAGGATAAAAATGAAAGCATCCAAAAGCTAAAAATGGTTTTAGCGGTAGCGTCAGCAAATGGTCTACAAATAAAATGGTCAAAATGTCAATTTTTAAAGAGTCAGGTTAATTTTCTCGGTTACATCATTGAAAGTGGAACTATTAAACCTTCGAAGGAAAAGACGTGTGCAGTTAATAACTATTCGGTTACATCATTGAAAGTGGAACTATTAAACCTTCGAAGGAAAAGACGTGTGCAGTTAATAACTATCCTATACCACCCGATCGGAAGGCGCTACAACGATTCTTAGGGCTAACATCGTATTTTAGGAGGTTTATACAAAATTATGCAATAATTGTCAAACCGCTTTCGGACATGCTAAGAAAAGACCTAAGATTTCAGTTGGCTGATGAGCAATTATCTTCCTTTCAGCAGTTGAAGTCAGCACTCGTGAATGCCCCAGTCCTTAAACTGTACAATCCGAAGGCAGTGACTGATATTCATACTGATGCGTGTATGAATGGATACGGTGCGATATTGTTGCAGAAGGATCCAGTTGACCAGTTGTTTCACCCCATTCAATACATGAGGAAAACGACACCGATTCAAGAAAAACACCATTCGTATGAACTTGAGGTACTGGCTATAATAGAAGCACTAAAGAAGTGGAGGATCTATGTTATAGATATGAGATTCAAAATTGTCACCGATTGCAATGCATTCGCGCTAACCATGAAGAAAAAAGATATCCCACTACGAGTGACACGATGGGCTATGTTCTTACAAGATTTTAATTATCAAATTGAGCATAGATCCGGTTCAAGCATGAGACATGCTGATGCACTGAGCAGAATGTCGTGTTTGCTAATGGAAGATTCTCTTCGTCATCGTTTGAAGGAAGCACAAATGGGTGATGAATGGATAAAAGCGATTCTGAAGGTATTGCAAAAGGATTCTTATGAAGATTTTTATACTAAACATGACGCACTTTTTAAAGATTCCGTTAAGGAACTTATAGTAGTACCATCGTCAATGGAGGAGGAAATCATAAAAGTGGCGCATAGGTAAGGTAATTTTTCAGCTAAAAAGACAAACGAATGTGTAGAAAAATCGTTTTATGTTCCACAACTGTATAAAAAAGCAGAAAAGGTTGTAAAGAGTTGCGTAGAGTGCTTGGTGACTGAGAGAAATTCTGGTAAAAAAGAAGTTTTACTTACGCCGATTGATAAAGAGGACAGACCTTTAGGCAAATACCACATTGATCATGTAGGACCAATGGAAGTTACAAGCAAATGGTACAATCATATACTGGTCTTGGTGAATGCATTTTCATAATTTGTCTGGCTATATCCAACGCGAAATACAGGTACTGAATCGGTTATAGACAGCCTTCAGAAGCAAGCCGCTATATTTGGAAATCCAAAAAGAATCATTTCCGACAGTGGAACAGCTTTTACATCCAATGCGTTAAAGGAATATTGCGAGAGTCAGGACATACAACATTTATTAATAGCAACGGGCGTACCGGGTGGAAATGGGCAGGTAGAACGTATACATAGAATAGTGGTGCCCATGCTTTCTAAATTTTGTCTTGAGAATCCGATGAATTGGTATAGACATGTAGAAAAAGTTCAGCAAATAATAAACAATACCCAACCGAGGAGTACAAAGGTGTCACCATTCAAAATTTTAACTTGATTAAATATGAGGCTTAAAACCAATTTAGATATGCAGAAGTTTTTGCAGGAAGCCGAAATTGAAGAATTAGATGCCGAACGAGAAAATATACGAAATGAAGCCCAAGAAAATATTTTAAAGATACAAAAGGAGAATTGAAGAACGTTTGATGCAAATATAAAGCCGGAAACCGAATATAAGCTGAATGAACTTGTAGCCATTAAGCGGACACAGTTTGGATCAGGACTAAAATTGAAACCTAAATTTCTTGAACCGTACAAAGTTATAACTAAACTTAGACATGGTAGATACGACGTTGAAAAGGTTGGTGACCACGAAGGCCCACATATAACCACCACTGTCGCAGAGTTTATGAAAATCTGGGATGCCACATTCGGGTCGAATGCTACATCAGGACGGCCGAATGTAGGAATGCAACCTGACAGACAAAGAGGTACTAGAAGTGGACGAGAGTACTGACATGAAATGCAACACTGAATTAGAAAACTAGATTTGACGAGAGACAAAACGAACAAGAGGAGACGAGCGACAGTCATAAAACTACAGTCGTATTGTACAGTCGTATTGTTGTATTAGTCGCTTAAGTTTTTACTATTATACAATAAAACACTTTTTATTAAACTTGAAAAGGAAATCTTTTATTGGCAGTAGTGCAGTGTTAATTTTTTTTTCTAAATGAGTTAAATCAAACATTCAACTTAGAAAATCCTAGAATCTAAGTGAAATTCTACATATATGTCATATATTATGTTATATTTCAAAGACGAATCATATCTTTCTATCATTTGTCTTAGTACTTAAAACGACCAAAAATGGATAATAATGTGCCCTAACTCGTGTGTCTCTGAAAACATGAGATGTCATGTTTTTCAAGTGACTTATGTCAAAGAATTATATATTAAAAAATTATATATTAAAGAATTATATATTAAAGAACTCCTCTCCCAAAATTGTCGGTAATTGGAACAGTTCTTATTTTCCGAACAGTAAAACCAACGGCCTTAGAATCAGGGGAAATGTGATTTTGGCTTATGTTTACAGTGACCATAAATTTAAATTGAAAACACAGAACAGAAATTGTGTTTGTAGAAACGTATTTTTTTATATTGAAATTTTTTTAATAATGTTTTCCTGACATTGTAATTAATCTCGTTATTAAAATAGATTTTACAGCCTCAATTTTCATTCGAAACTTTTCGTCATTCCATGTATTGCTTAAGGCGGAGTCATTTGAACCAGTTAAACACAAATTAAATTCTACTATACTTAAAATATTTTGAAAAGGCATGTTAGTTATCCGGCCGAATGCCGGATAACTAGCGCCTATCTGGCCGAATACTGGATTTGGAAAAAAACCGGTATTTAGGTAACTAATTGCTTTATTCAGTTAGTATCACTTAAGGGCGTCCGGCAGTTTTTCGAAAAATAAAAAGACATTTTTTTTAATTTTTTTTTTTGAAGCTGCATTTTATCTTAGTCCAAAATTTTTTTACATTATAAAAGTATAACTATTCAAGACTTATCTCTGAAATTTTGGTTCAAAAATATCAGTCAATAAGTTAGAAAAGTGCAATGCCGTGAACGACCTAAAAATTTGCGATGAGCAAGATATCTGGAGATTGACCCATCCGAAAAAAGAAAATTAAATTTTTTTCGGTTAAGAAAATAGTTAAAGGGCGTTTGATCGTTGATTTTTGAAAAATATTATTTTTTGATAAAATGGCGGGAGTACAAAGAAAATTTTAATTTTTTGTGCACAAACTTGAAGTCGTTTTAGGCTATAAATCAAAAAATATGTATCCAAAAAAAAAAATCGAACGATCAAACGCCCCCTTACTATTTGCTTAACCGAAAAAAAATTAACTTTCTTTTTTCGGATGAACCAGTCTCCAGATATCTTGCTCACCGCAAATTTTGGGGTCGATCACGGCATTGCACTTATTGACAAATATTTTTGGACCAAAATTTCAGAGATAAATCTTGAATAGTTATACTTTAATAATGTAAAAAAAAATTTCGATGCACCAAACGGCAATGTTCCGCCGGATATTCGGCCACCGAATATCCGGCTATTCGGCTATAAGGCGGCCGAATATCCGGCTATTCGGCTATAAGGTTGGCCGAATATCCGGCATCCGGTATCCGGCTAAACTGCTATCCGTTTCATCTCTAGTTTTTAACACACAAATAGTTCGCATCCCATCCTGTAATCTTATACACTCGACTTTTCTACAGCGGGCTCTCCACCTATCCAAAATCATTTTCTTGATTATGAAAGGTAAAAAAAATTTCATCTCTGCGTTCAGCGAAAGTTTGGAAAACCGACAAACTTAGCGTCACGGTTATTACATCACAATCAGCTTTTTAATAGGGATTGCTAATTGATATCGATAGCAACTTACATATCGATCAGCAAAGGGTTGCCGTTAGTAGAAATAGATTTATAATGTAGATTAGTAAATAGTTAAAAAAAATACGCAGAACAAGCGCCTTAAAAACAGAACTGTTCTGCTAAAAACAGAACGGATGGTCACAGTACTTATGTTGCGCATTATGATATTTAGCAACGAAGCTGAAATTCCATCTACTCAGCCATTTTGTATTATATTAAGTTTTACAATTTTATTTCTTTAAATTAATAGAGAAGTTTTTTGAAAATAAGTGCATGAAAATAAATCCTATATGAATTGAAAATTAAAAAAAGGAGGAACCTTTCGGCAACTATTCAATAAATTCAATATTAATTGTAAGGACTGTCCCAGAAAAAACTTGCACTTTGTTTTTTAGTTATAAATAAATACCCAGCAATTTTTTTGGTTTTTTTTATTTTTTTATTAATAATGGCTAGTGTTCAGAATATAAATATCTAAAAACTAATTAACAATTTTGTTTTTTGTATAAAAATTTTTTACTTTTTTTTTAAGGCTCTTCATTAAATTTTGCACAGTTGTTTCATCGACAGTACGGTACGATCTTTTCCACTTAAGTCTGAAGTCTTGAAAATTTTTTGCAGTCCTGCCACTTTTTCGAAGATCTCTTTTCATTAGAGCCCAATATCTTTCAATTGGGCGAAGCTCTGGGCAGTAAGGCGGATTTGCTATTTTTGGTACAAAATTGATCTTTTTACTTGCATACCATTCCATCGTAGCTTTAGAGTAATGAGAGGTTGCTAATTCTGGCCAGAATATCACGGTACCCTCATGTGCACGAATAAATGGTAGAAGACGTTTTTCGAGGCACTCGTCTATATAAACTTTGGAATTGATTGTGCCTTGCGTAACAAAGAAGCTGGTTCTGAGGCCACAGGTGCATATGGCCTGCCAAACCATATATTGCTTCGGAAATTTCGAAATTTTTTTTCTTTGAATTTACTAGGCACATTCCCCTTCTTCGGTGATGTATAATATTCGTGCCCAGGTAGCTGCTTAAAATCTGCTTTAACGTAAGTTTCGTCGTCCATAACACAGCAGTCAAATTTAGTCAGGTACCTTTCATACAATTTTCGGGCTCGCATCTGAGCCATCAACTGCTTTTCATCAGAACGGTCTGGTACTTTTTGAACTCTATATGTCTTTAGCTTAATTATTAAAAAGAGAAGAATATTCACTTGGTGAATTCCTTCCGCCGTTTTTTATTTGTATTTTACAAACAATTATTTAGTTATTTTACATTTGTTCTGCATTGGAGAAAATTAATTTTAATTGCTACCAGGCGACTAGCCTCATTGTAATACTTGTCGAGATAAACGTCACCGACGATGAATTAAATTTCTTCCATATTAATGGTTTCAGCGCTGAGTTTTTAAATCGAGAAAAGTGCAGAGGAGGCGGTATTGCAATATACATTAAAAATAACACGGCATATACACACAAGGCGCACCCTACCATTTCATTCGAGGGCATGTCGATAAATTTGCAAAAAAATAATCAGCCAATAACACATTTCGCAGTCTATCGACCACCGTCGCAAAATAATAATCATTTTATAAATGAATTAGACAGTTTAGTAAATAGTTTGAATGGAAGTACAAATTGTTTTATTCTTGGCGACATCAACATAGATTTGTACAAAACCCATAGTAGCTCAACTGCGCTCTACCGTATCGGTATCGAGAACGTAAACAATGAGAGCACAAGAGAATAGACGCCGGCAGAGGAACAAGCAGTAACATCGATCACCTGCTTGTCCGATGTAAAAAATAAGCAACATTCATGCAGGCGTTGTAACAACAACTGTCTCTGACCACTACTACCTTTTGTGTGGCGTCACATTTACCTCAACAACAACAACTCCGAAAAACAAGAGAACCTGTGCACAAAAAAACCATTAGTGATAATAGGGTAAGTGCGCAAATATGCGCCACTAATTGGGAACAATCATTTGCGTCAACAAATATCGACGATGTTTATAATAACATTCAACAAACATTTAAAAACATATACGATAGTTCAAAAATAAGTGCTAAAAAAAGAAAACCAAATCCGTGGTTGTGCGAGGATTTAATAAAATGCTGTAATAAGAGAGATAAAATTTACGTGAAATGGTTATGGAAACCAAAAGATAAGAAAATCGAAAAAGAGTATAAAATATTTAGAAACGTTGTAAATAAAAAATTAGATAATGCAAAAAATGCTTTCAACAAAGAACAATTTTACAAAAACAAAAACGACATAAAAAAAAGTGGCAAATTATTAATGATATTATCGGCAAAAAAATGTTAGTTTGGATGAAACTTTGATGAAAAACTTTAAAAACGAAGACCTTGAATTACTTTCAAATAAATTTGCTCATAATATTAATGAAAATATTCAACAAACAATTCACAAATGCAACGTTTAAGCCATAGAAACTACTCAGTCAACCCAAACAAATTCAATTTTTGTAGAAGAGGATAGTGAAACAGAAGTTTTAAATATAATATACAGCTTAATTATTGAAAAAGGTCCGGGACACGACGGGATTCGACCAAAAAACATTAAAAATAACGCATTAGTAATGGAGCCGATATTAACAAAACTAATAAATATGAGCCTTAAACAAAATAAAAAATTTATAAAAGTGGCATAAAATCCGACATCGGTAATTATCGGCCAATATCGATATTGCCAATAATTGAAAAAATATTAGAAGAAATCGTTTTGCGTAGACTCAAATCTTTTGTTGAAAAATATAAAATCATCAATAACGACCAATACGGTTTCCAAGAAGGAAAAACCATCAACCAGCTGCTGGCTAATTTTGCGAATGACCTCAATCTGAACCTCAGTAAAAACCTCTATAGTTTAGTGCTTTTCGTAGATTGCAGCAAAGCATTTCATACACTGTCACACATAAGATTTCTGGAATCAGTCGAACGTGCAGGTCTTTGTGGCAATTGTCTTAAATGGTTCGAAAATTACCTTATGATGCGTTCATATCGAGTCAAAATAAAGGAAAGCTTAAGCGATGAAGTGGATGTTAAGAATAGGGTGCCACAAGGTTCAAAACTTGGTCCGCTTCTTTACATCATATATGCAAATGGTATGTTGAGAGCACTGAAAAACAGCAAATCTTATGCTTACGCAGACGACACGGCAATAGTAGTGACACATAGGGATGTGAGCATCGCAACCAAAATATTGCAAAACGAGCTGGATGTAATAATAAGATGGTCACATGACTATGATGAAATGCTACAAAAACAAAAATTATGCATATACGTCCACCACATATTCATCGCGTCGAAATAAAAATAAAAATTGCACGACCACCAAATCGCAAGCATGTTCGTCGATAACTGCAAAATAATGATTGAGCTAGTTGATGACTACAAATACTTAGGAGTTATAGTTGATTCACATCTTAAATGGCGCAGGCGCTGATATAGAATTTTTTTCCGGAGGGGGTCACAGGATAGAAAAAAATCAAAAATAACAAGAATAACTAAATAAACAAAGCAAGCCGAATTTCTTCAATGAATGAAAACAAAGCCAGAATAGCTTTATGCAAAAACTTGTCCAATTTGTTTTACTTGAAAATTCATTACATGTATATATAAATTTATTGTTTATATAAAATTATAAACTTTTTTTATGTAAAAAATGTACTCTTAAAACTAAGAAATGTCTTAGCTGATGAATGTTTTTATTTCGAATTTTCTTCTGAAACGTTTCCTCGTGTGTTTTCAAATGACTTGGCGCCTTTTACTTCACAGTTTGCAATCAAAACATTGAAAGCACAACCAGCGTTTAAAAACTTACGAAAATTTTCACTACTTCTGCTGCTGCTTAAACTTGTGCTTGCGAAAACGAAACAGTCGCAGTCCAAGTAGATGCAGTAACTTGAAGTTGGTAAACTACAAAGCAACTTGTGCTTGCAAAAAAACGAAAAGTTGAAGTCATAGCAGAAGCAAAAAATTGTCGTTGATAAATTGCAAAGCACTTCGGCAATCAACGACTTCGGCATTTTTCGTTTCGCTTGACTGAAACTGTTGACGAAAACGCAAGTTGAAGCAACAGCAGGATTTCAGATTTCGTAAGTTGAAGCAGCATCAGTTTTTCAATAGCAGAAGCCTCATGCTTTTTCCTTTTTGCTTATTTTTCATTTTTTTGTTTTGATCGTCTATATGTAGGAGGAAAAACTGAATAAGTTTTTAAGTATTGTTTTTATCATAAAACTTATATTTATTGTGTTTTATTTACTATAAAAAAATATAAAGAGAAAAAATTTCAAATTTATTAAAAAATGAGCATGAGTTTTTGAAAAGCGCAGTTGGCTTTTTGGTGCTGATTCATTTTAATTACACTAGCCTACAATATAACAAAATTTTTCTGTGATCTTTAAACAAGTGATCATCTTACTAACTTGCTTGCCGAAAGTGTAAATTATAGGCAATTTCTTCATTGTGCATTTATTTGAGGGACACCATATTTTTATGAGCACAGTTAAGCGACGTATATAATCCCACATATTTTTCAAACAAGGGCTAACTGTAAATTTGGTTTACATAATCGCGTTCTGTGACCTCGAATAAGTTGAGTAAACATATTGAAAAGTCCAACACGTTGTAGACCAATGTTTTTCTTTTCGTTTTTTGATTTGGTCGCGGTGGATTTTGAATTTCATTTTGCTTACTCGAAAAAATGTGATCTGTTTGCTTCAAATTCAAAATCCACCTTGCTTCAAAGCGACAAATTCGATTTGCGAAACAAAATAGAAGATTGGATTTTGTTTTATAAATGATGTTTTTAGTTGGAACTTGTAAACAGATTGTAAGCATATGATAGTATATCAAGTATAGCTACAATCCAAATATAGAAAAAATAATAAAAAAGTCAGTCTTGTTTAAGAAAATTAGTCAAATTTGTTGATTTAGTCATTTTTTGATTCCAATTTTTTCAGAGTGCAAAAAAATAAGTTAATTTTGGTCGTTTGGTTAGTTTCAGGTTTTTAAGTTTGCAAAAACTAGGTTTTGTTCGTTGGCTTTTTTTTTGTTTTTCGGTTTGCAAAATATTGTTTCAGCTCTATTTTTTGAAATGCGAGCTTTTTTGGGGGGTCATGACCCCCCCCTGGATCCGCGCCTGAAATGGCGTGCACATATAAAGCAACTTCAATTGCGTAAATCAATGTACATGCTGCACCACCTTAGCTTTGCGTGTAATTATGCGGTCCTAAGGCAGGCATACTTTGCGCTCTTTGAGTCCTATGTACGTCATGGTATTACAGCAAGGGGGTCATCATGTCATTGCCGTGATATTCAAAGTAGCCAAAAAGCTGTCTTAAAAATATTAGCAAAAGAGAACAACACTCTGAGAGCTAACAACACTACGTCACAGTGCAAGCAGCTTCAATTACTTTCTGTTGTAGGTCTCTTCAAATGTAACATGCTTAACGAGTTCTACGATGATACGCG
Organism: Tricholauxania praeusta; assembly: GCA_949775025.1. Classification (NCBI taxonomy): domain Eukaryota; kingdom Metazoa; phylum Arthropoda; class Insecta; order Diptera; family Lauxaniidae; genus Tricholauxania; species Tricholauxania praeusta. The sequence goes on from OX459030.1 coordinate 79,746,952, forward strand.
CTTCAGAAATCTAATAAGTCACGAGTACAACACACGCCGCCGAACAGATGGAAAATTAAAAACAGCAAAATTCTATAACCACTATGGAAAAAACAAACTGGATGCTGTCATTCCAAGGATTTTAAATGAATTACCATCTCAATCCATAGCCAATCTCATCCACGCCCAAAAGTATAAAAAGAATTCAATCTATTAAATTATTTTTTATTCAACGCTAAATTTAAACTCTTTAACTTTAATTATTTCTACAACACTTAGAAAAATACATTTTTATTTTTCTCGTCATATATATCACTACAAACTTATGTTAATTTAATTATTTATATATTTAAATCGCTAATATTTAAAATTATTTAATACTATTTTTTATTTCCAAATTTCTCGCAGACAAGCCTTAAGGGCTTCGCGAGATACACGAAAATGTACACAATTATAGTAAAAAGAAAAAAATTAAATAAGCTTTAAACTAACTAACTCTAAATTCAAAAATAATAGCCAATAATCTAACGTAACTTTGACAGCTGCCAATGGCACAAATATTTCAACTTTTGGAAAGAAATTGCTTACACTTAATTTAAAATTAAGACGCGATCTACCATTTTCATTTATCATAGCGACATTTCAAGACCAATCAGTTCTTGACAAAATATTGACTCTTTATCGACCTTAAACATAAACGTCTCATTGATCCACTTACAAACATTTCAGTAAATACATTTTCTGGATTTACTGAAACTACTCTTCCAAAATTATTTTTACTGGACAACAAATACACTCAATTACTTAAAAAATTACCATCATTAATATCAGAACCCGATTACACTCCACCTGTCAAACATCTAACTGTACATCACATTATCACTGAAGGACAATTACCATTTACAAGACCTAGACGTTTGGATTTATAAAAATCTAAGATTGCTAAACATGAGTTTGACTTCCTAGTTAAAGTTGGAATTTGTAGACCTTCTGATCCTCAAACAGCTTCTGCATTACATCTTGTACCAAAATCAGAACCTAATGACTGGAGAGCATGTGGTGACTATAGAAGACTAAACGCAATTACTGTACCGAACTGCTTTCCATTACCACACATACACGACCTCTCAATCAATTTACACAATACAAACACTTACTCAAAAATTGATTTAGTGCGAGCTTACCATCAAATACCAATGACCCCAACTGACATACACAAGACTGCAATCACTACACCTTTTGAAATGCTCGAGTTCCTTTGAATGCCCTTCGGTTTAAGGAATTCAGCACAAACATTCCAAAGGTTCATAAATTAAGTTCTACATGGTCTGGACTTTATTTTTGTTTACTTAGACGACATTTTAATAGCAAGTGAAACAGAATAACACCACATTGAACACCTTACACAAGTATTTCAACGACTAAGTAGTTATGGACTAAATATTAAACCAAACAAATGTGTTTTTGGAGTCAACAATATTACTTTTCTCAGTTATGATATTTCCCAACAAGGAAGAGCGAGTACAATTCATACAAAACTATCTTCAGCCAACCACAGTTAAACAAATGCAAAAGTTTATTGGAATGATAAATTATTATCATAGGTGCATACCCAAATTAGCACACATGCCAGGCCCTATTTACGACATGGTTACCAATGCCTCTAAAACAAAACACAAGAAACTTTAATGGACAGATCATATGCATTCGCGATAATTAAAGAGAGTTTTGCTAAGCAAACACTAATTAATCACATTAATAGTAAAGCAAAACTTTCAATTGCCGTAGATGCATCCACTACAGCTATCGGTGGAGCTCTACAACAACAATACAATAAAATACTTGAACCTCTAGCATCCTTTTCAAAAAAACTTGAACCTTAAGAAAGGAAATACAGCACATTTGACCGAGAATTATTAGCTATTTACCTTACAATAAAACATTTCAGACACCACTTAGAAGGAAATTCATTCACAATCTACACTGATCACAATTCGTTAACTACAGCATTGCACTCCAAAACAGAACGTAGTCCTAGGCAAACACGACACCTTGAATACATAGCACAATTTATAAACACAATCGTACACATTAAAGGAACAGATAGCACAGTGGCTGATGCTCTTTCTAGATGCGAAATAGAAGAGCTTATGTCGCCTGATATTGATCTTAAACAATTACACAGAGAACAACAAATAGATCCAGAACTTCAAAATACTATTAACAAAAACTTGTATAAATTCGTACAGAATGGCATTCCATTTTTAAACATTAAAATTTGGTGCGAATACTCTACAGATACCACACGTCAACACATTCCACAGACTTTACGTAAGAAGATTTTCGAACAGCTACATAACATTTCACACCCTGGGACACGAGCTTCCAGACGACTGATTACACAACGTTACTTTTGGCCCAATCTGAATAGCCAAATTAACAAATGGTCCCAAGAATGCATTAACTGCCAAAAGACAAAAAAACATCGACACACTAAAACACTACCTAACAAAATTAACATTCCACATGGAACATATACACATCGATCTGGTCGGCCCTCTACCCATATCAAATGATTATAAATACCTGCTCACTACCATAGATAGACATACACGTTGGCCTGAGGTGTATCCACTTAAAAATACAGAAACTGCTACGATTATTGATGCATTCAATAGAGAATTCGTTTCACGTTTCGGTGTTCCACATGAAATTACTTCAGATAGTGGGCCTCAGTTCACTTCTCATACTTACAAGCAATTTATTAAGACTATTGGTAGTCATCACATAATAACTTCTGCCGATCATCCTCAAGCCAATGGAATTATAGAACGATTTCACAGACAGTTAAAAACCTCGTTAATGGCAAGTAACAATCAGATGAACTGGCATACAGAATTACCACTAGTTCTTTTAGGTTTTGGATCAACTGTTAAAGAAGACATAAAGGCATTTCCTGCTGAAATGGTTTTTAGTCAAACCCTTAGATTATCTCATCAACTAGTAGGTCGTAGCAGTCAATCTTTCAATCCGGCAGATACTTTGTTTAAACTTAAAGAGAAAATAAAGAATAGTCAATCAAATATTTCACATCACAATACTTATTGTCATGTATATGTACCTCAAGCGTTAAAGAGTTGTAAATTTGTATTTATCCGTACTGATTTTATTCGACGTTCGTTACAGAATCCGTACGACGGGCCTTATGAAGTTTTGGAGAGATCATCAAAATTTTTCAAAATTTTAAAAGACAAAGTAGTATTACAGTTAATATAGATAGACTTAAACCACCTGTTTTGAACACTGACACAACACAAACACTCTCCTCCACACATGAACCAGTTAAGCAAGTTCGTTTCAATCTTCTTTCTAATACACTTAAACATTAAGGGGGGGAATAATCTGGTAACTTAATACCAACATATATAAACAACAACACACAAGAAATACTTTATACAAAAACAACTTAAAATAATGCTTAAGTTTTTATTTGTAAATCAAAAAAATTTCGTTTTATATGTAAAAAAAAATAAATTTAATTAAACATTCAAAAAGAAAATTTTAAACTATATGGAATATAAATGAAATATGATATAAAATAAAATTTATGAAAATAAAATACTAACGAACCATCAAAAACTACACCTGCTGAAAAATTTACCCCAAATAGCTAGTCTTCATTACCAGGCCCTTTAACGCTATAATTAATTTTGGCCATTGTCCTGGTGAGTGGAAAAAATCAATAATTAAAATGATCTCGAAGCCCGGCAAAGATTCCACTTTACCATCTTCATACAGACCAATTAGCTTAACTGTTTCGAATTTTCGATTGGCGCTAGAGTTCCTCTGGGTAGTGTTCTTGGTCCGTTTTTATATATTTTATTCACCTCTGATATTCCGTCACCTCCACTTTTGCTGACGGTACGGCAATTTTAAGTCGTAACAAAAATGCTGTGGTTGCCACCAACCAGCTTCAAAATCATCTAGTCCTTATTGAAAACTGGCCATCAAAATGGCGTATCAAGGTGAATTAACAAAAATGCCGACATGTCATTACATTAAATAGAAATCCAACTTCAACCATAAAATTAAATGGTATTAGAGTTCCAGAAGTAAATGATGTAACTTATCTTGGCATTCACTTAGATAAACGCTTAACTTGGCGTAAGCATATCGAAACTAAAAAGACGCAAATCAAACTCATAGCTGCTAGCTTACACTGGTTAATTAACAGTCACTCTCCTCTAAAATTGGCATAGAAAGTTCTACTATACAATAATGCTATCAAGCCTATCTGGACCTATGGCATACAACTATATGGATTCGCTAGTTCATCAAATATTTTAAATTTTTCAAAGCTCAAGCAATGATACTAAGGACAATAACAGAAGCATCTTGGTTCATTAAAAATGAGTATATCCATAGAGATTTCCATATACCTATGGTTAAGGATGAATTTGAAAGAATAAGAGGAAAATACAAAAACTGCTAAATCACATCAATCCACACTTCAACAGATTCGCGTTTAAAAAGGTCTGACCGTTCAGCCATTATAAATATATCCTCCACGCTTATTGGCATCGATCGTGAAACTTTCATTTGAGCATGTGCACACGCAACGATATAGCATTCAAAATTCTACGCAAAGTGGATTTTGTACCGTGACCTAGCTCGTCTCGGGCACTGTTCCCTAATAATAATGATAAAAAAAAAAAATTGCCATCCAGCTCATCTCCCTATGTCACAATCATATTGAGGTACTAGTTACCTCTATGATGGTGGACAGAGACCTAGCCCGTTTCTGATATCACGCCAACTCAGACCGGGACCTCGCTCGTCACGGCTGAAAATTTATCAGTGGATACTTAATAGTCAACAGCTGCAACTACTTATATATGGTTGCCATAAACATATTGCCGCGACATCGCTCCAATGGGTTATTCCATTCGCACCTACCGCAATTGCAGAAATGAACAAGAGATGTGCTTAGTAATATTTATTTTAGACCAGCTAAAGTCTTTGAGTTCCGTATAGCTTTGAATTACTTATTATATATATACCAATTTGTATAAAATTTATTATTTGTAATAGTTTTTTAATTAGAAATAAGAGTTTATAACTTATTGTTAGTCTTTACAACTTAAAGAGATACATTAAACTAGAGAACAGTTTGAAAAAAAAACTGTAGCTTTAGAGATATGACGATTTTACTAACATTTTTACCAATCTTTTTTTTTAAACCAGTATTTTTTCCAAAATATGTGTTAATAACAGTTAACAGAAAGATTTTTCTTGAATGAAAAGAAAAATTTTCTAATCATTTGACAAAATACAGATTTTACAATACACAATATAATTATATAAAAGCAAAGTATTTTATAAACAAGTAATAACAATATTTTGCTTCAATACTCCCACTAAATATTGGTATTGTAAATTGCTTTTAACTTAGACCAATTGGAACTCTTTATTTTCATATTGCTCACGTATGAAATGGAACCTGACATCAATGTGTTTTGTTCTCTTATGAAATTCAGGGTTCTTAATTAATCTTATTGTACTTTGATTATCCAATAGCAATGTACATTCTTTTACGTTATCAGTAATTTCAAATAATAACAGTTTTATCCACAACAGGTCCTGGACAGCTTCTGATGCAGCAACATATGTTGCATGTTGAGGCTAATTATGTCGCGTGAATGGACACAGCTAGATTGGGTGTTGTGGCAATGTGTGTAGTTTCTGGCGTGTACTGAAAAACCAGCAATACCGCTTTGAAAACCCAAATGACATGCATTTTATGCATTAAATATTAAAAAGTTTCTGTTAGTTGTTTTGGATCAATTTTTAATTTCTTGAATAAAACTATGAGGTTTTTGACCAGTAATTACAATTTTCAAATAATTAATTTTAACATTTATTATTAAACTTTGCCCTTACGTTTCGTCACTTTTTTGGCGACATCTTCAGAGGGTTTATATTTAACAAATTTTAGTTACAAAATCTGAAAGTTATTTTAAAGATTTGTTTAATATATAAACACATAAAACTTTTAAACATTGAACATTAAACATTTAGCAACCACTAGAACACTAAGTTAACCTAAGTTTAGGTTAACTAAGTTTAGGTTAACTTAGTGTTCTAAGTTATACTAAGGGACATGGTTTAGTCTATGAGACTTTTATTTAGGCTGCATATTTAGGGTGGCCCTCATACAAAAATATTTTTAAAATAGCACTGCATCGATTCACATGAAATTTACACCACAAGTCTTTAATATTAAGAGGCATAGTTAAGCCTACAAAACTTTTATTTAGGGTGGCCCTCATACAAAAATATTTTTAAAATAGCATTTTCACGAAGACCGATTAATCGATTCACACCGAATCGATACCACGTAGCTTTTATATTAAGAGACATAGTTAATCCTACAAAACTTTTATTTAGGGTGGCCCTTACCCAAAATATTTTTAAAATAGCATTTTTCACAATGACCAGTCCATCGTTTAACATAGAGTTTACACCACGTGCCTTTTATATTAAGAGACATAGTAAAGCCCATAAAACATTTATTTAAGGTGCATATTTAGGGTGGCCTTCATGGAACAATATTTTTAAAATAGACCACTTCATCGATTCACATGGAATTTACACCACGTGTCTTTTATATTAAGAGACACTGTTTGGCCCAAACAATTTTTACTTAGGGTGGCCCTCATACAAAAATATTTTAAGAAAAATCATTTTCGCTAAGACCGGATAATCGATTCACACCGAATTTACGCCACGTAGCTTTTATATTAAGAGGCATAGTTAAGCCTACAAAACTTTTGTTTAGGGTGGCCCTCTTACAAAAATATTTTTGAAATAGCATTTTCACAAAGACCACAGCATCGATTCACACCGAATTTACACCACGTGTCTATAATTTACTTGGTATAAAGCTTCAATGCTAAATAGCTAAGAAGGCTATAATAGCTGTAGTAGCTAAACTCTATTATTATTATAACATGTAGGGTGGCTCTCATACAAAAATATTTTTAAAATAGCATTTTCCCAGAGACCACTCCATTGATTCACATGGAATTTAAACCACGTGTCTTTTGTATTAAAAGACATAGTTAAGTCCATAAAACTTTTATTTAGGGTGGCCCTTATACAAAATATTTTTAAAATAGCATTTTCACAATGACCAATCCATCGTTAAACATAGAGTTTAGACCACGTGCTTTTTATATTAAGAAACATAGTTAAGCCTACAAAACTTGTATTCAGCAGTACCACGCTTTCCATATAAGAAAATACCAAAATTTGTGATGCAGATGAATAAGACTAGATACATGTATTAAAAGTACTTAAAAAAAGAAGTTTCAATGAGAAAATGCGAATTAAACAACATTTTGTATATATCAGCAATTATTTGATGCAGATGATTGAGACTTGGTAATAATATAAAACGCAAAAGCTATAATAAATTAAACTCATCGCACCACCTAGCAGTAAGGTACTTTATGTAAAAGAGTAGGGACAGAAGATGATTTCGCTTTAAAAATGGGCTGATTCGCTTTTACATTCCATAGCATGAGTTCATACAGCTTCGCGCCACCTACCGAAAAGGGCAGAACAACTTCTGCCGGGATAGCTAGTTTAAATATAAAAGTTAGATTTAAGGGAGTGACTTACACAACCTAATCATTAAACCACGTATTATTTTTCGCATCATTGAAGAATTAATTTTACCTGCCTAAAGAGCTCTTTAAGATGGGGCAAAAAGAAGAAAAATGAAACTAGATAAAATTGTTTTTTTAGCGCAGCGAAAATCTGACGGGTTGTAGAGGTCTTACATTAAATGGAATAATATTCACTAAAATATATTTAAAAAAAAATTTAGCTTTTAATTTTATTATTTATACAGCTATCTTTAAAATTTTAGTTACGTATTTTCGGGTATCAACTTTGGTTAAATAAAGCGCGAATTTTAAAATTACAAAAATTCACACAGAGTGTACTGAGGTTATGGAGGCAGCATTTCTCCAACTTGCTTACGGGCGATAATTCCACCAATTTCGCCCAGAGAGAATGCAGTACGATACCACCAATTGATGATAACGCAGTGGAAGTACCATCACCTAGCCATGAAGAGGTTCGAGCTGCTTTCCAGCGACTCAAAAACAACAAAGCAGCGGGTGCTGACGGCCTGCCAGCTGAGTTGTTTAAAGCTGGTGGCGATGAATTAATAAGGTGCATGCATCAACTCATCAGCAAAACATGGCTAGCGGAAAGCATGCCCGACGATTGGAATCTCAGCGTGCTTTGTCCTGTAATAAAGAAAGGAGACCCGACAATCTGCGCCAACTACAGGGGTATCAGTCTTATTTCCATCGCATATAAGATCCTCTCGAGCGTATTGTGTGAAAGATTGAAGCCGTATACAGAAACACTGATCGGATCCTATCAGTGTGGCTTTAGACCTGGTAAATCCACCATAGACCAGATTTTTACACTACGCCAAATCCTGGAGAAAACCCATAAATATCAAATCGACACTCACCATCTCTTCGTCGATTATAAAGCTGCGTTCGATAGCCCAGTGTGGGATTGCCTATACGCAACAATATCTGAGTTCGGTATACCTGCAAAGTTGATAAGGCTCTGCAGGATGACGTTGAGCAATACGTGTAGTGCCGTCAAGGTAGGGAATGACCTCTCCGGAACTTTTAATACCGAGCGAGGTTTCAGACAAGGCGACCCGCTCTCGTGCGATCTCTTCAATTTCATTATGGAGAGGATCGTACGAAAAGCCAGTGTGCGTCATAATGGCACCATTTTCATCAAAAGTGTTCAGCTCCTTGCGTATGCTGATGATATTGATATTATTGGTCGGAGTAAGAGAGATGTTACTGCTGCTTTCACTGCTATTGAAAAGTGGGTTTGACGGTAAACGAGGGCAAGACGAAATACATGATGTCTACTAACAACAACAAGAGAGCACGGGATCCAGACTCTGATGTTACAGCGGGCAACTGTAAATTAGAAGTCGTCAAGGAATTCATTTACCTTGGCACTGCCGTAACCAGCAACAATGATGTCAGTCTGGAGATTAAGCGGAGAATAACAATTGCTAATAGGTGCTACTACGGTCTCAGTAAGCAATTACGTTGCAGAGCTCTCTCTCGATCGACAAAGCTAACACTCTACAAGACGCTCATTCTACCTGTGCTTCTTTATGGCGCTGAGGCATGGGTGGTTTCGACAACAGACGCAGCCGCTCTTGGGGTGTTCGAGAGGAAAGTTCTCCGCAAAATCTTTGGTAGTTCGAATGAACTACGAGCTGCATGAGCTCTACGCCGCCATTAACATAGTTAAGCGTATAACAATACAGCGACTACGCTGGCTGGGTCATGTCAATAGTATGGATAAAGAAGCTCCAGCGAAAATGGTATTCGAAGGGAAGGTCCCCGATCAACGACGAAGAGGGAGACCATGCCTCCGGTGGATAGAACAAGCTGAGGAAGCCCTAACCACGCTTGGCATTAATGATTGGAGAAGGCGCGCGCAAAACAGAGGCGCCTGGCGAGAGCTAATGAAGTCGTCCGTAACCTGACAACGGATTGTTTTGGCCATCCAAGTAAGTAAGTTAGTAAATTTTTAAAATTTAAAGTTTTCAATATTTTTTTTAACGTTACTCAAAAAAAATATACCTTAATACGACAGATACTTAAATATATAATATTTCCGCGTTCACCAACAATAAAAATTCAGTTAAGCTTTGAGGATTTTTCCTAGGATTATGGCTTTTATATGCAGGAGTTGTCCTGATGATTTTTCCTCATGCTTAAAACAAAATTTGATTGTGCAGCAAAGACAATGTTTTTTTTGTTTGTTTCGATTAAAAATTTCAAATTAATTGTTTTCTTATGTTCAAAAAAAACCTTTTGGTTAAAAGTAATAAATGCTTAATTTTTCTTTCACAAAAATTAAATTAATTCTAATGAATCAATTATAGAATCTTCCGCACAAATAAAAACTATCATGAATTAATGACAGGATCTTCCGCAAAAATTAATAAGTTATAATGAATTATAGCGCAGAAAAAATAAATGAAATGTATTAACTGCCAAGAACTAATGACAGGATCTTCTGCACAAAATTTAGTTAGTTATGACGAATTATTCCGCAAAAAAAAATAAATGTATTAATTGCCATGAATAAATGACAGGATCTTCTGCACAAAATTTAGTTAGTTGTGACGAATTATTCCGAAAAAAAAAATAAATGTATTAATTGCCATGAATTAATGACAGGATCTTCTGCACAAAATTTAGTTAGTTATGACGAATTATTCCGCAAAAAAAAAAAAAATAAATGTGTTAATTGCAAAAGGATCTTCCACGGGCACGATTTGATAGTTCAAATATATTGAAATCATGGACTTATCTTTTTGGGCTCCTGGAATTAGTCCTAGCACTTCCGGCGGTGATTACTCCTTTTGTACCCGCTTCACGAGATAGGGACATAAAAATATATATTATATTATTATATTCATTTATTCATTATTCTCTCGTTAACAATATTAAACTTATGATTTATGTACACATGTTATTCAAATTTTTATCTCATAGAGAATAGTTAGTGACAGTTTTATTTTAAATATAAAATTGTGATAAATGTCACATCATGATTTTAAGTATAAATTAATTAATAAAAAATATATGCAAGCAAAATTTATTTTCCATATAACATAACTACAAACATATATAGAAGTTTAGAAATCAATTCATAGTATGCCATAGAATTTTTTTTTTTTTAACAGTGTAGCGCATCAAATTTTCAAAATATCAAAATCAAAAAAGCCAGACTTTTAATTTCTTCAGAAACACGAATTTAGATCTAATATTTCTTATGTATTCTGGCAGACTATTGAACAGCTTACGAGAAAGGATAGTGTAGGAGTTTCTGAACTGCGTATTGCGAAAAACAGGTTGCAAAACAATAGAGACTAAATTGTTTCGCAAAGAATATGTGTCATTAATAGGACTTTGTAAGTAGCCCCCTCTCATAAAAAATATTTTTAATACTTTAAAATAAAAAAGATGTCTGACTGGTAAAATATATGTTCTTCTGAATAGTTCAATAGAATGGGTAAATCGAGAACAAATCTTTCTCAGTGCTTTCTCAGTATTTTGTTGAGGTTAGAACTAGAGGTATGCGTGAATGCGCTTGCTGTTACGTCAGACCTTTGGATTTATTGACAACTCTAAATCAAGTTTGACACTCTGCAGTACCTTAATAACAGTGTCACGAAATAGGACAATACAAAGAAATGAGTTAGCGTCGTTTGTTTGTGGATTGTAATTCGCTGTGGTTTAAACATACGATTTAGAACGACAACGTCAACAAAAAAAGACACGAAACGCACAAGCAAACAATAACAAAGCGCACATTTATGCCTACTTGGCTGACATTTGAAATTTGGTTTGTTGCGTTGTAAAATTGCGTTGATTATTTGTGTTAGGATTTTGTAACAAATAACAATAAAAAATTTGTTTCTCTTCTACAAGAGTTGCTTAATCCAATGTTATATTATTTGTATATTTGGCCTTGTTTTTCATAGCATAAGGGAGATATAACCCCTTAAGGGGACATGACACTTTCAAAAAATTTGTTCTTAAGTGTTTTAAAATGCGTATAGTTTTTATAAAAAACAAGATTTGAAACTTTACACATATATTTTGACACAAAACAATATATGAAAAAAATTTTTTTTAATTATTTCATAATATTTATGACCACTAGAATTTTTTGAAAAAAACATCAAAAAATCATGGCGGGCATGATTGCAGCTCACTAAAACATCTAAAAAAAAAATAAGAAGTTTTAATCAGCATCAAAGCCGCCAGGGAATGAACTACAGGCAAAAATGTTGGTCCAAAAACAACAAAATGGCGTAATTTTTTCGAAAATTCGTGCCAAAAATCAAAAACTATAATCCCGATCTTTCTGCATTAATATGTGCACAGCAACATGTTAAAATTTCAGAAAGATCGGTCGAGTAGTTTTTTTTTATCATGCCCGCCAACTCGAAAAACGTGGTTTCGAGAAAAACGCGTTTAAAGTTTTTTAACTATAGCTTTTCAAGTACTATAACTTTGACACGATGTTCCTAAAATGCTCGCTATATATTTTATAAGCCGAATTTGAGGTTTATATTATTAAAAACGTATTTTTCAATATTTTTTAAGCAAGAAACAGTCAAGAAAAATTTTTTTAATTCTTGAAAATTTGAAGGTGTCATGTCCCCTTAAATTACATACATAATTTGGTTTCATAAAAATTTGGAGCTGAAGTAAATTTAGTCATTTCCACAGTACACTGAACACAGTGTACTGTGGTTTGCTTCTCAACAGTCAAAATGCGAATTAAGATTAAAAGGAAGTGTGAAAACGTACAATTTGCTCTCACACTTGCGCTTGTGCTGTGTTGAACACTTAATAGACAAAATGCGAATTAAGAGAAAAAAGAAGCATTAAAATGTACGATTTGCTGTCACACTTGCGCTTGTACTGCGTTGAACACTTAATTTACGGTTGCTGTTTTTTCTTTTTGTTTTGATTTGATTTATGATTTAAATCATAAAAATTTTGGTAGATTTGAAATGTGGTAAATGACTTAAAGGCTGATTTAAATCCACTCACGCAGACCTCTAGTAAGAACTACCCCAACAACTTATTCCGTATTCCAGTTTAGAATGAAATATTCAAAAAAAAAAATTGTTTTTAATGTGTGGCTCAAAACGTATTTTCTTAGACGATAAAAAACACGATTAGACTGAAGCAAATATTTTCTTAAATTAGATATTTGCTCATTCCAGTTCAAATTATGATCAATTATGATGCCTAGATATTTAAAGTTATCTACTCTTTCAATTTCAAAGCAGCTAGATTCGCATAGTACATTACAACTATAATATTTTTCTGCACAATTGCTTATACAGTTATTACTATACAGAACAAGTTGTTTGCAGTTAGCTCCATGAAATGTTATGGCTAGGTCTACCGACTTTTGGATTTTTTGTTCGAAAAACATTAATTTAGTTTTATTGCTGACAACCAGTTTATGTTCAGCGAACCAGGATCTCATTAAATGAACATCATGGTTTAAGTCCCCAGTTAAATTAAGAGGGTCAGTTGCATCATAAGCAATACCAAGATCATCCGCAAATGCTTTAACATTTCTTTAAAAGGTTGCGCAAAAATGGAATTAATGTATACCAAAAACAAAATAGGGCCAAGGACAGATCCTTGTGGGACATCTAAATTAATTACCTTAGAGCCACTCAAACTATCGCCTGTCTTCACTATTTGTGTTCGATTTTTTAAATAGGAATCAAACCAATTAAAAATGAAGCCCCGAATTCCGATACAATAAAGTTTATTTAAGAGACATTAATGATCGAAAGCTTTAGTGATGTCAACAAAAAGCCCAGCACAAAGTCGTTTTGAATCTAAGCCTTTGTAAACTATAGAGCAAAAATCCAAAAGAGCGTCTTCGGTTGAACAACCCTCTCTGAAACCAAATTGCAATGGACTGAAAAATTTTATTTTCTTGAAATATTTTAGGATTCTACTTTTAACTATTTTTTCAAATATTTTAGAAATCGATGACAACAAAGAAATTGGCCTATAATTACTTTTATCTTTTTTATTTCCTTTTTTAAAAAGTGGTATCACAATGGCGCATTTAAGATCTTCCGGAAAGATACAAGAAACAAGGCTTAAGTTGAAAATATGCGTTAAAATATCAACTACGTAGAATGCAATATTTTTCAGCACAATATTAGAGATTCCATCACTGCCGTAGGAGTAACTATTTTTTAAAGACTTTATTGCCTGAAGAACATCTAATCCGGAAATAGGGCAAAAAAAGAAACTATTGTTATTAAAATTATTATTAACAAGCCCAAAATCATTGCAGCAGCTACAAGGTTCAGAGAGGTCAGACGAAAACGTTGAACGCCCAATTGAAACAAAATAGTTGTTAAATTCATAAGCTATTTCAGTCGGATCCAAAATATCAACGCTTTCTTTTTGTAAAATAATAGCGCTTTCTTGATTATTAGCTTTTCTTGAAGCGATTCTATTAATTATTTTCCACTCTTCTCTTAAGTTTCCTTGGGATTTTCTAACTTTATTATAAAAATAACTGTCATGACAATTCCGAATTTCATCATTGACACGCTTACAAATTTGACGAGAACGAGTCTTCAAATTAATATTGAGTGGCTGTTTGGAGGATTTTACCCTTAATTTGTTTTTTAATATAATTTTTCTTAGGATAGATTTATCTATCCAAGGCTTAAATGTTATTTCGAAAGCCGTTCTATTAAAGACGTATGTAGAGGAGTTGATGCATTGCTTTAATTTATTTAAAAATAAGATAAATGCCATTGACACATTTTCTTCCTGATAAACGAATCCTCAATCACAATTTCGTAATCTAATATTTAACTGTTCGAAGTTAATTTTTGACACATGGCGTTGCAAAATGTTCCGGTTTGGTTTATCTGTATATAATCTATTAAACAAAATTCCTGTCATATCATGGTCCGTAATTTCAAGGTCAAACAAAACACTAGCACATGTATTAATTGCGACACTGGAAAAGCGACCTAAAACATGATCAAGACATGTTCCAGAAATATACTTTGTACCTTCATTTATAAAACAGTACAACCCATGTTCTGACAGAAGAACATTGTACATATTTAGCATAGGGCTTGAGCTTAAAAGATCTAAATTGAAATCTCCCAAAATAACAAGATTTCCAGATGCTTCATTACGCAAAAGAATTGTGAGCTCATCTATAAAAGTTTGTGAAGATTGCGAGTGTAGCCTATACACAGAGATAAAAACTTGTCAAACTAATGCGCTTAATTTCGCCACAGTCAATTCAGTTATGCACAAAAACACCAGCCGGATATGTATCGTTAGTATTAGCATGAAATGTATAATTCGGTAAACTAAATTCTTCGCCTTCAAAAGAATAAGTCCAAATTTCTGACACAAAAATTAGGTCTGGTAAGACTTTAAAGGCATTCAGAATTGAAGCCAATAAGTCAAAATTTTGTTGCAGACTACGTATATTTTGATGTACAGCAAAAAAATGTTTATAGCAACTTCAATTTGGTTGTAAAATTAAATCATTAATACTCCTAATGGTTGTATGGATAAGGTCTTCAATTATATGATCATTATTTATATTAGTTTAACTATCCAACATAGTTCAAATAAAAAAAAAAAAATAAAAATATAATCAATCTTTCAATGCATTTAAATCATCAATAGATCTTATGACGAACACTTCACCAATTTGAACTTTTCTCAGGAGTATTTTTGAATTTCTAAAGCACAATAATTAAAATTTTTTCTCTATTTTAACTCTCTTCGCGACATAAATAATTCTCTGTTATATTTTGTGAGGCGATCAATAATATAAATTTTATTTTTTTTTTGTCACCACCAAACACAGAAGCATTCAACTGGTCTTTTGCATTTTGTTTGCTTGACATAATTTTTTTCTTCACTTCAGTCGAAGAGAGCTTCACAATAAGAATATTGCCAAAAGTAGACTCCGAATTTTTTATCTGCTTAACAGAGCACTTTTTAATGTCATCCGCAGACAAAGAGACGTTTAACGCCTCTCTTAATACGCGTTGCACACACTCTTCTGCTTAGCATTTATTCTCTCCAGTTAAGTTTGTTTTCAAGTTTATTGACCTGAAGTTGCAGTCTTGCGTTTTCTTTTTTGAGTTCATTAATTTTAGAGAGAAATTCACTGTTCATATTCTTTATGCTAATTATTTCTTCATACACAAGTTGTAGTGTGATCGAACAATTATATTGCTGCGCTTGATTAGAAGGCAATACACCCGTATCTTCATGTTGTTGTTGCTGCACTTGATTTGTTTGCTCTGCTGTTACAAAATCTCTTGGTGGAGGCTGTTGCTGTTTAGCTGCTGCTGTGTTGATATGCTGCCTTTCACTACGTTGCTGTTGTTGTTTTTTGTGTTTCACTTGCAGTATTCTTTTCTATTATTTTAGATGCTGGCAAAGGCTGCTGTAGCGATTTGCGCCGAAGAGCATTACATTTGTCACATCTATACTTTATATTGTTTGTGTTCATGTAATCAATGTCTGATTTTTTAAGATTTACACATACACCAGTGCAATCAGAACAAGTAACTTTCGTAACATCACTTCTCTAGATTTTTTGATTACAAGCCGGGCAATTCATATTTAAATATACGGAAGAATTAACTTTGTTTAAAAGCTTAAAAAATACGTCCGTACCCCACGTATCGCGAATTTTAGATCCAGACTAGTTCACTTTAAAATCTTGGGTGATTCTACTCGAAGGTTACACCCGTCGTTGTCAATTTTAATTTTTTTAGGAAATGAAATTTTCAGAAATGCAATAATTTCGCGTACCGGTTGTGACACTTCGTACGAATTTACCCTTTTTGAATTTATTTATTATTTCTTTATTTTTAATAGAGCAAATTACAAAATGATATTTAATCTTTTTACATTCAGACCCTTCGTAGCAATTGTTTCCTTAATTGATCCTTGATTGATCCTTCCCGGTAATTCTTCCTAGTTGCTTTTTTATTTTTAAATGTCCTTTATTTAGTTTCGGCTTTTTTGTTTATTTGTAACTTTAAGGTTCTGAAATTTTTGCACCTTTCACAAATAGCAACTTTATTTTCTTGAATTTATCACTACAACTTTTCCTTTTTTTAACTTAAGTTTTTAGTCCACTTTTAGCCTTCTGTTTTTAAAAAAAAAAAAATTTAAAGGTCTTTTTGTTTGTCTAAGAACTTAATTTTTTGTTTTTGTTTTCGTCCTGCACTTCAGTTTAACTTTATTTTTCAAAATTACTCCTTGGAAATTACTAGCACTTAATTAGATGTTTCAATAAAATTTTCTTTTGCTAAGAATCACCGCCCTTTACCGTCGTGCTGAAGAATCTTTCGTGAACTGATTTTTCGAACTTTGCCATACTAGCAAGAAACTTTCTAACCTTCTGTGGTCCCACTTTATCCGCCCACTTGCCGACTTGTGTAGACTTTCGCAATCTGGTGATTTTGCGGTCAAACCGGTTTATTACAAATTTGTCTTCTCCTAATATTTACGGGACTCTGGGTCATTGTCCTTCCGAGAATTTCACGGTCACGGTCACCTTAACCTTGATCTAGAAACTTCCTCAGCATAAAAAAAAGTGTATAAAAAAACAGGTCGAAAAAAATTAGTTCAAATACCATGGGAAATGGATTCGTCGCTACCAGGCATTCAGAAATGGTAGCTCAGTTACATGTTCATCCCATTTACATATTGTCATTGAATTTGATTGCTTAGCGCTCTGTTTTGATTGCGATCTTCTTTCATATCGCAAAGTACTAACATTGCATCCTCATTCCTAGCGAAGCAGTGCATCATTGCCTTGGATTTTCATAATAGGGCGTTAGCTCAATGGGCTAAGCCGTGTGCCGCCACGAAACATGCATGGGATCGATCTCGTGCCAAAACAAATTTTTATTTATTTTTTTTTTTTATTCAATTTATTTTTATTTTTTTTATATTATTATTTTTTTATTTTTTTATTAGAAAATAAACATAAGACTTGATTTTTGTGACTAGAAAGAAAGTAAGCGATATCAGGTGCGCATATGCATTTCCGGAAAAACTTCAGAATTTGAATTAGATTTTTTTTATCTTATTTTATTTTTAATACCAAAAAGAAGAAATAAAAAAAAAACAAGGGCCTATGCTACACATGCCAATAGGGAATATGTTTAAGTAGTAGTATTAGTAGATAGATTAATTTTATGTTTAAGTAATTTATGTATGATTTTAAAGCGGATTTTTGGTTTTGTTGCTGCTGCTGAGCCTAGAAACTTAGGGCTTGACGACAATAAGTTTCCGCGCAAAATATCATAGTTATTTCCACCATTGCTGAAAACGGTCAAGTCCGTCGTCCAAAAAATAAAAAATTATAAAAAGTTAAATTTTAAATTAATAAAAAATGAATACGTGTGTGCAGAAAAATTTGAAAGTTAGGAATAGTGTCCTGCGAGTTCTAGCGCAGTAAAAATATATTGATCGTGAGAAGGAAATTTGCGAATTCTTAGAAATTCTGACTGTATATCGTGGAAAAGGAGGAGAATAAACCGCGAAGGACGTGTGGTGAAGAGGTTCAAAGGTGCTACAATTGTTAAAATTCGAGAAAATTTGATTGTGGCTGGCAGGCAAAATAGATAAGTCTGGAAGAATCATTCTAGAGGAGATTTGGACGAACGAGCTTACACGCAAGATAAGTCAGCCACAATCATTTTTTTTATATACATATATCGTAATTTGAAATTGAAAAAAGAAAATACGTGATTAAAATTTTCACAATCACGTATTCTAAAATACGAAAGGGTGTCAATCCTGTCCGCAGCCACAAAAAAAGAAAAAAACATCGCATAAACATTTAGAATAAAATTCAGCGAGCGGCACAAACCGCTTGCTGCGACGCTCGTACCGTGGAGCAAACTCGGAAAAAATCGTCCATATGCGCGCAAAGTATTTTTTTTTTTTGAAAATTGAAATATTTTTAAGTGTTTAGGCTTAGCTTCATCTTATTCCATTCGTCTTAAGTGTTTTATTATAAAATTTTGGAGTCCGATCTGCTAAAAAAGAAAACTCGGTGCGCGTTTTAAGTTAGTTTTTTTTTGTTGAAATTTTCTATGGTTTTTTTTTTTTTATTACATTTTAAGGAAGCTTCTTTAGGGTGGTCCTCAGTTTTTTTTTATTACTAAGCGAATTCCGATTTTTATGTTTTGTTTTCTTATTTTTTCGGTAACAATGCATTTTTCTTGTTTACTTGTCGTTAGTTAAAATTGTATTTTGATTTTTGCTTTACAAGAAGTAATTATTATTAATTAATCTGTGCTCTGATACTCCATAAAATTTTTCATTCCTTAAATGCATGATATTTATATATATATTTTTTATAGATTTAATTAAATTTTACCATATTTCTTTTATAATATTTATATACGTATGTTAATCAACTTTTATTTCAGAGTTTTTTTTTGTTACCAGTTTTTTTTTATATTTTATAATTCATAAAGAAAAATGATGAATTTATGCTAATGCTAATTACTTTCCATGGGAGGGGATGTTGACGCTGACCGGAAATGAGCCGGTAGGGTGACCGGAAATGAAAATTTAGAGTGGTTCTGCAGTGATTTGGTAGTGGGTGATATCCCTAAAATGGAGAGGGTATCATAGGTTGGGTGGGCGCATAGGGAGTAAAAGTTTCCTCCGTCTTTCGTGTGAAATGGCTCGTTTACCAGTGAAGTTTTATTTATATTTTTTTTTGAATTTGATTTCCTTTTTTTTTAATAGTAAATTTTGCAGTTTTTTGTTCTTTTCTGGCAATAATTATGTCTTTTCGAATTGTTTTAGTTTTTCGTGATATTTATTTAGTTTTGAAATTTCAGTTCTTTTTTATTTTTGCCGTTTTATTTTAATCAGTTTGAAAAAAATTTAGTTTAAATTTCACTTCCTTTTGGGAAGTGAAATTTATTGTTGCGCCCTCGACCCAACGCGGTGGGTTAAGAATCCCCTGATCCGCAAGCTAGCCGGTGCGGTCCGCGTTGGGTACGATTACTTAGGGTCACACAACACATATTCTGCCTCCGTCGTTGACAAAGTAACAATGCGCTGCTGTTGAGATCTCCAAGCAACGGTGCAATTCCCAAATTTTACTAACATGCCGGATGTAGATTTTCTATTTTCTGTATCTCCAGCATAATCAGAGTATGCATATAGTTCAATACTTTTTTGTCTTCTGTAATTAAACCATGATCAACAGTACCTTTCAAATATTGTAGTACATGTTTAGCAGCAGTTACATGCGTACAGCGAATATTTTCCATATATTTACTTAGTACTCCCACTGCATGTGATATATCAGGCCTACTAATAATAGATACATAAATTAGAGATCCAACTAATTCTCTGTAAGGATAGTTTTCAACTTTCTTCTCCGGATGTGTTAAGTTACATCCCATTTCAAGTGGTGTAGAAACACTTTTGCACTCCGCCATTTGAAAACGTTCTAATAATTTTTGAGTATATTGCTTTTGATGAATGTATAAGGACCCATCTTTCGTTATTTCCATTTGAAATCCCAAAAATTTGTTAATTTTGCATTCTTTTATTTTAAAATGGCATTTTAAGTGTTCCATTAAATTTAGTGAAAGAATTTCATCATTCGATACAAGCTAACCGTCATCGACATATATTGCAGGTATTATTTTTGATCCATTACTATTTTTAATAAACACACAAGATCTGCCTTGCTGACTTGCATATCGACTTTCTTTAAAACATCTCCAAATTTCTTATTAAAACATCTTGGGGAATGTTTCAATCCATAAATACTGCGATTAAGCTTACAAAATTAACCAGATTCTTGAACATAGCCTACCGGCTGTTTCATGTAAGTCTCTTCTTCATGTCAAAATGTCAAATTGCTTTATCAACATACCTTGGCTAACTGCTAGTGACAATATTATCCTTACTGAGACGTATTTTACCACTGGACTAAATGTTTCCTCATAGTCTTATCCATAAGCTTGCGTAAGGCCTTTTGCTACTAATCGTGCCTTTAAACATTCAACAGAACCGTTGGTGTTCAACTTAAGCTTGTAGACCCAGCGACAATCAATAAGCTTTCTGTTTGATGGTAAATCACACAATTCCCAAGTTTGGTTCGTCATTAGAGAATTATACTCCTCATCCATTGCACGTTTCCTATAATCAGCATACTTGGACATTATTGCTTCTTCATAATTTTGCGGCTCAACATCATCTCTCACACTATGAAACATATCGAAAATATCAACTTTAGAACGCAAATTGTACCTACATACTGATGCTTGATTTTCCGTTTGTGTAACCTCAGGATCTAGATCTGATGTGACATTGCTATCCATGATTAAATTCATCTGCTGTGGAGTATTTGTTGATGTTGAAGTTCCTTTTTGTATCACCTCAGGAATATTTAATGATGTTTGAATTGCTGACGTCGGTGTTGAAATTTGAGGCAACTGTTTTTCTAATTGAAACTTTACCATTTCTGTTGAATCTTCTTCATCTGTTGACAGCTTATTTAACTCAGCATTATGTTGCACGGTGGAGATCGGTGATCGAGTGAGCTAGACGTAAAAGATCAAATAAATTTGTGTGTCGAAAAAAAATAAAAAAAAATATAAGATCAGAAAAAAATATAAAATTTTTTTTTTAATGTTATTGATTAACTTACGCGTCTTATAAAATGGACGATATTTTGGAGGCTGCTAAATATCTTCCAAGAAAGAATGTACCACCTGATAAGGAAGATGATATAAAGAGAATCGAGACCGCAGCCTTTGAGACATTCCTGCAACAAAGTGGAGCAGAGTGCATTCAAATGCAACCAACGGTGGGACAGCACAATATCAGCGAGGTAGCCTCAGCACCAGCCACATCAATAGCTGGAGCCTCACTTGATGATGTTGAGGTATACCAATTTGGTCACAGACATAACGATTTAATGGAAGATGAAAACTCTAATTTCATCACAGTCCGGAAGAGAGCCAAGAGGTCCAGTTTTGGAGAATTTAAGAATTAGATATGTCCAGTTTTCAATCAAATTTGAACAACACAAATCGTTATGCAACTCTGACTGATATTTCTATTGAGACAACTCAACAAAAATCAGCAAAAAAAGTGGAAAGTTCCGGTAAATACGATGTGGCTGAGCTAATTAGATACACAAAATTCTGTCCTCTAATTATAATTTATAATGTTAATATCAAAAATTTAGTTGACCAGCTAAATAAAAAAAATCCGAAACTAGATTTCAAAATTATTAAAAAGTCTCGAACTAAAAGCAAAATTTATTTAAAAGATCCTAATGTTCATTTGGAAATGATGGCTCTTCTAAGAGAAAAAAAATTGAGTCTTTTTCTTTTACCCCAAAAATGTTTAGGCAGGTCAGCTTTATTCTGCGTGAACTTCATTTCTTGTCCGACATTGTTGAAATACAACAAGAATTAGATAAAATTGTTAAAAAGACAGTAGAAAAAGTTGTTACAACTTCGAACTCCCTCAAAAACAATTTCGAAACTGGTCTATTCTTAGTTACTCTTTTTCCAGAAAAAAAATTCAACGATGTCGCCAAGATACGAAATCTGATGTATCAGGTTATAAAATGGGAAGCTCCAAAGTCTCGTAGTAAGGACGTGCAATGCAAGCGATGTCAGCAATGGGGGCATATCGCTAAAAATTGGCAATAAATCGTACCTTTTCGTAAAGTGTGAGAAAGATCACGGACCGGGAGAATGTTCGTTGGTTGAAGGTGCAGATGTCAGGCCTTTCTGTATAAACTGTGGTGAATCGGGTCACCCAGCCAACTGGCAGGGATGCCCTTCCTATAAAGACCATGTGAGAAGAAAAAAACTTTTGATTAATCAGGCAAAGGAAAAAAAATTAATTGCTATTTCAAATGTCCAGAATGCTGTCAACAAGCAATCTTTGGTAATCGAAGTTAAATCATATGCAAGTAATTTTTATCAAACGAATAATTCCAACCATTCCATTAACGCTGAGAAGCCTTCAATAGTAAAAGAATTTTTGAAGGTTGCTAATCAAATTTTTGAATTAGAGCAGCCACCGCTTGAATTAAGAGCAGAAAATTTTCTCAGAAACTTTAAACAATTATCAAAAGATGAGGTTAAAAGAGAGTGCATAACACTCTTAAAAGAGGTCAGGGAAAAGTATGGTCCATAATGTGACAAATTTTTTGACTTATAATGTGAGATCCTTAGTAGAAGGAAGTAGATTGATCGAGTTGAGAAAAAATTCTGGATGCTAATCATATAGACATTTGTTTTCTCCAAGAAACCCATATATCTAGATCGAAGAATATGAATCTGAAAAATTACAATTTTATTAGAGACTACAGTTCTCAGGGAGTTGCTATTGTTTTAAGTAGTCGTTTCAAATATTCTCTAGTCACTTTTCCACATATTTTTCTAGATGTATGTGTTTCAGTTAATGGTTTAAATAAACATTTGTTGGTAGGATCTATTTACATACCGTGCAATTTCTTGCCTGATGACTTTGTAAACGGTCTGGTTGAAATTGCAAACTGTGCATCTAAATAAAATGGACTAATAATTGGTGGAGACTTCAATTCGAAACATCGTTCATGGAATGACAGTTTAAACAATTTTAATGGAAACATATCTTACAATTTGTTAGAAAATCATTCTCTAGACTTTGTCAGAATTTGTGACACAAGCCCGTCTTACCCAAACGGTAGTTCTTTTCTTGATCACTTTGTATTTTCAACAAACTTAAGTGACAAGTCTCTCATCATTCTCAGATCATTTCCCATTACATCTTCAAATAGAGTTAAAAGACATTATTTTTGCTGTAAGCCAACCAAGGTCTTACACCTCATTTAAAAATACGAATTGGGATGCTTTCAGGATGGATTTAACTGCCGCTATTGAAAATAGTTTGCCACCCAGTAATATTAATTTACAAAACTTTGAAATCGATTATTATATAGACTTTTTAACGTCAGCTGTCAACTCTACTAAGGACTAGCACTGTGAAACAATTGAAATTAAAAAATTTTCTGCATTACTTCCTGATCCAATCAATAAATTGTTTAAAGATCAAAATAGTTGGCAAAGAAATCTGAAGAAAATTTTTAATACGAATTTCAATAGAACAACACCAGAGTACAATATTCTTGTCAAACAAATTTCCCTCCTGAAGATTATTATAAAAGAACAAGTAGAAATACATCAAACTCGAGAGTTTGGTGATAGACTCAAACTTATTAAGCCGGGACCTTCGGCATATAAACAGATTTATAATTTGATTAAAAAAAAAAGGAGGACAATTTTGTTCAAAAATTATCCACGAAGATTTTGTAATAACTGATGATGTCGAAAAAGTTGAAGCTTTAAGAAGTCACCTTGAAAAAGTTTATGAAGAAACATTCCCGATTAGATCAGATATTTCTAATTTAGAATCCCATATTCATCACACTCTTGATTCATATCCATCTTCAATTTACAAATTCTCTTCGAACTTCAACTCTTTGAATAATTCAGATACTCAACACTTTGTCAGCTCTGAAACTATATGTTCTTATGTGCAGGAGCTAAACGCCAAGAAATCAGCCGGACCGGATACCATTTCAAATTTTATTATTAAAAAATTGCCTAAAATAGTCTTTAACTTTTTAGCAATAATTTTCAACAATTGCATAAACAATGGATATTTTCATATATCCTGGAAAATTGCTAAAGTAATTCCAATTCAAAAGAAACCCAAGGTCTTTGAAATCATTAATTTTAGACCTATATCCTTATTGTCAAACCTTGGTAAGCTTTTTGAACGAGTGATTTTAGATAGAATGGATGAGGGTATCAATGTCCAGTATATTCCAGATTTTCAGTTTGGCTTTAAAAAACAACATTCAGTGCATGCTCTTTTGAAATTTGAAAATGATTTAGTCCTTAACCTTCGACAACGGAAATGCACGGTATCTCTGGACATAGAGAAAGCTTTTGATAAGGCATACCATAATGGAATTATATATAAACTAATAATGATTGGCTTTGATCCTTCCATTATAAAAATTTTGCATAGTTTCTTAAAAGACCGAAAGTTTTATGTAAATATTAATTATGCTTTTTCAGGATATGGTCTTATTAAGAGTGGTGTCCCACAAGGAGCAATAATGGCTCCTCATCTATACAGTACTTTCATTCACAATTTCCCGCATACTCCTAACGGTTCGACATGCACACTTTACGGTGATGACTCACTTGCTTATGCTCATGGTAATACGCCAGAAAAAGCTTTAAGTTTAGTCCAGGAGCATTTAGAAAAAATTAGCTGTTTTTATAAGAATTGGGGAATTAAAATCAATGCAACCAAATCTGAAGCCATTTGCATCAGAAACCCTTCAAAAACATTTTGAACAAGAAATGTGTTCGAAACGATGAACATACGAGAAAGCTAAAATGAGATAAAACTGTTCAGATCACAGAAAAGACGAAAAGTGCAAGAAGTTTAAGAAGAAGCAGATGTGCAGAAGATAAAATTAGAAACCAAAGCGAAGCAGAATAGTTGAGAAGAGCGAAAAGCTAGTAGTGCAGAGCGTTAAGTTGGTAAAGAAGAGCTAACGTTCGTTAAGAAAAACAGAAAACTGGAAAAGAAGTGTACATGCCGCGTACAAGTTTAACGAAGAATAAAGCTGACTGATGGAAAGCAGTGGAAAAGAAAGAGCTGAGTAGTTTTTATTTAATTTTTATCGTATGTTCAAAGTAGAGAAGTTTTTATTTTTTGAAGTTGCTTTTGTTCAGACTTTTTTATTAAAAAAAAAAAATGAAATTGTCAAAGTTGTTTAACTTTTCTCATTCGTTGTTTGAAAATGTAACTGTTTCAATTGATTTTGCTTATTTTTCTGATCTGAATTCCAACTAGAAAACGCTAAATTTCTTATGGTTGGAAAAGAATTGCAAAACCAAAACAAAATAAAAAAGACACATTTTTATGCACACCTAAAATAAGTTGTGATTAAATTTTGATGTTACAGTTAAAAGCTAATTTTTATGTTTTGAAGTAAAGAATTGAATCTAAATAAGAATTAAAGTAAAATTTAAGGATTATTTTCAAATAAAACAAGATTGAAGTGTTGTTAGCAAGATAAACATATTAAACTGTTGTTCATAGTATTTGAAAGTATTTTACATTTTATTTAATAATATTTTAACTGGTTTTCCTATAAACTATTTAATTTTGTAAGACAAAACTATGGACGCGCAGACAATTTTATCAATGACAGTAGCTACTTTAAAAGAAAAATTAAGGGAGGTTGGGTTGAATATTGTCGGACGAAAAAATGAGTTAAGGGACAGACTGTTACAGCATCACGGCTTGTTAAATGATGAGGATGAAGAAATTGAATCCGTATCTAATGTGACAGAGTATGAAGACGTTGAAACTGGTTTTGAACGTAATGTGGCTACACACTTTACTCTGAGGGATATTGACAGTCTTTCGTCATTTAATGGTACTGAAACACCTGATGTAAAGCAGTGGATCCAAGAGTTTGAAGACAATGCTGTTACTGTTAATTGGAATAATCTCCAAAAATTTGTGTATGCTAAGCAGCTGTTAAAAGAAGCAGCGAAACTTTTTGTTGGAAGTCAAAGTAATTTAAGGGATTGGCCAACACTGAAGAATGTGCTTATTGGTGAGTTTGTAACAAAAGTGCCTTCAATAGATGTTCATCGCACATTTAGAAATCGTCGTAAAAAAGCTAACGAAACATTTCGTGAATATTTATACAGCCTTGTAGAAATTGGCAAAACAATAAATCTTGATGAGGAAAGTTTGATTGGATACTACGTTGTAGGAATATCGGATTCCAGAGTTAACAAAACCGTATTGTACCAAGCAAAAACCATTGCAGAGTTGAAGCAGCAACTGGAGGTATATGAAAAAGTGCATAGTTCTCGTCAGTCGCAATCAACTATGTTAGGTCATCGCTCATTTGAATGCAAGAATGTTGCACGTAATGAAGATGAAAAATTCAAAGTTTAAAAGAATAAACTAAACACAATATTTCACAAGCCTTGTGGAAATCTTATCTTCAAGGACATTACAATGAACAACTTAAAGTTTTCAGCATTAGTTGATACAGGGTCAAGCTTAAGTCTAATGCGATACGATACACCTATGAAATTGGGTGATGCGGATCTCAGTGCAGACAGTCGATGCTTAGTAGGAATTAAAGACAGTGAAATTAATACAATCAGCAGCTTCACTGGAAAAGTTGAGGTTGATGGCATTCCTTTTTACTTAACATTTCATGTAGTTCGAGAACGCGATTTATGTTACGTTGCAATAATTGGAAGCGATATTCTGAAAATAGTTAATATCTTGTTAAGAGAAGGTGAGGCTGAGTTTAAGAAGAAAACTGACTTAGAAGAAAATGTCGAAACTGATATTTTGGAAAAAACTCATGTTGTGGGTTTTTAACTGCACATTATATGTATGTTATTAACATAAGTAATATATTTCACATACTTTTAGGATGATGCTTAACATCATTCGTTAACATATTTGGTAGCATTATTATTTTACTATCGGATAATTAATATGATTAAATATCGTTGCGAAAGTGTAGCATACTCGCGGGCTGTTGTCGTTTTGTTGATGATGTGGTTGTTGGGTGAATTCTGTTTGCTAAGCAGAAACAAGAATGATCACGTTGTGCACCTAAATAGGTAAATTCTGTTTGCTAAGCAGAAACAAGAATGATCACGTTGTGCATTTAAAAGCACGTACTTCAACAAAACTCCAAGTAAAAGCCATATTGTGCAACCGGATGTCATTTCGGGTCATTGATTTTTGCTAGCCAATTTTCACACGGTATGTAGAATAAGTGTTTTTGTTATTGTAGTTGCTTTGAAATATTTTAGTACGTAATTATTGTTGTAATTTTTATTTTTCGAAGTGTTAAGGTATTTAAGTTTTTAAATAAAGTTTAGTTGATTTCTTGACTTGCAAAGTGAAACACCAGTTTTTTATTTTAAAGTGAATTAGATTGGATTCCTAAAATTCTACTTGCAGGTGCAGTTTCAACCAGTAACAAAGTGTTATCCCTCGCAAGGATAAAAACTTTATACAACATTGTAGCCGGTAGTATTCAGCAAAGTGTTAACTAAGGGGTTAACTACTTGCACAGCATTCACTTGCTACAACATTTGGCGCAGCCAGTATTTCGAGCCACCACTCGGAACCACAAATTTAAGGAACTAAAATACTCGGACAGACATCAAGTCTAAACGTTTGAACGGACATTGGTAACCAGCCAATTCAGAAGTCTTAACAGCAGCAATACAACATTTAACAACACAAGTGCAAAAATACAACGCTTGAAAATTTTGTAAGTATCCTAAACACTGATCACTAACCCATAAACTTCCAAAACAGTGCGGCTCTTAGCCATTTCCTTAGGAAAGCCTTATTTTGGCAGTCAACCTAACGAACTTGGGAAAATAAACTATGAGAGATCCTCATAGTCTATTTTCTGCATCAATTAATAGGGAAATTAGGTTTCATTAATTTATTTGAAAATTTGTAACCTTATTGGAAGGTAACAAATTAACAACTCTTTCTAAATTGTTATTGCTTCGCACAAATCTTGTTGAATTTATGCAACAGAGACTCGCGTTTAATTGCTAAAAATAGTTTGATTTCTCGTAACACGTATAAAAAACCTTGCAGAATTTTTTTTGGGTTCCAAGGAATACTTTCAACTATTACAAGGATTCGTGTTCTGAAAAGGTCCGCGATCAATTTAACAAAAATTGTTTCTAGTTAAAAGAGTTTAGGTATTTCTTTTCATACCAATAATTCATTTATTGGTACACAAGCAAATCCAAACGTTATTTGCGGTAGGTCGCGTATTAGAATCCTAAAACAATTTGAATGCAAAAATTTACTGAAAAAGTTCATTCACTCTAATAAAAATTAGACCCTGAAAATAAAGATAAATAACAAAAATAACAAAAAAGCACGTAACTTAAAACGCTTGCTTTTTGTTGAAGTCAACAACCGTTGAAAGTTGCTGACGACGCTTTTTGTTAAGTTAAATGAATTTAAGTAACGAACGATTTGCAGCTCATTAAATACACCCATGAAAAATTGTTAGGAGAATTAATCGGATTTTAAATATATGACTTTGTAAATTTTGCTGACTGGGGTTCAAATGTGTTAGGCTTTATGCTTTAAACAACTATAAGTAATTTAAATACACCAACACAAAAAATTAAATAAGTTTTTATTTATATTTATAATGGGACTCCTAGAAATATCAAAGTTGGTGAAAAATGTAGTACCCTATTTTTCAGGGGCTAGCTCACCAACGTTAGAATCAGATCTACATAGGTTCTTAGAAGGTTGTGATACAGTGCGGTATGAAATTAAGGATGAAGAAGAACCAAAACTCATAGCACTCATTAGGGTTCAATTGCATTGTGATGCATTTGAGTTAATTAGGTGGCATAAATTTGAATCATTGGAAGAGCTACGCAAGCTATTAAATATATGTTATTTTTAAAGCAAAATCTATTAATTTAATTCAAAAGCAGATAGAAAACGCACGTCAACTTCCTGAAGAAGAACTGCGTGCATTTGCGAGACGAATAAATGCGCTACGGAACGAAGCCTTAGATATACTGAAATCAACTTATGGAAATTTTTCGGATGAAATGTACAAAGAAGAATTGAATTTGTTAGTGATAAAAAGATTTAAAACAGGAGTACATAATCAGATGTTACAGATGTTGTTGATAAATCAGAAAACAAACAACTTAAACAAGTTGTTAGAGGAAGCAATCGAAATGGAAGATTTCATTCAATATGATTTAGAATTAAATTCTGGAATTAACGCTGTGCAATCTGGCTATGAAGAACCCCTCCCAGTGAATTCAAACGTTAAAAAATTACCAAATAGTAGCTTAGAAACAGTAATATTTCCACTTAGAGAGCAGGGATGTACAAAAGAATCTTTAGCCAGAAAGCTTTCAGTCAAGTGCTCATTTTGCAATGTAAGAGAACATACTAGAGATGAATGTTTGAATCGTAAAAATTCGCGGGAGTGTCAAGATAACCTCACGTACGGTCAAGAAACCGACAAAAGGTGCACGAAGAATAAAAGGAAACCAGAAGTTGATTTCAACTATCAACAACAAAGCATAGAAAGCAAAAAACAGAGAACAAAAGACACATTATTACAGATCCAAAATAAGGTCGATGAAAATACACCTACATGCCGTTGGTGTAAAAGAATTGGGCATGCAATGGAAAATTGTTATGCCAAAAGAGACTATGAGACGTCTCAGGGAAACTAAGAGGGGCCCAAGACCGGCCAATAGTCTGGGACCCCAAAAATCTTAGTAAATTAGGGCCAACTAAAGTAGTAACTGTAAATCAACCACAACAAAGTGCAGTTGATACGTTAACTACAGTATGTAACACAAATAAAGTTTTAGGAAAAAATTTTGATAACGTAGTAACAGTAAATCAACCACAACAAAGTGCAGTTGATACGTTACCTACTGGAAATGAAACTATTACAGTTTCAAAGAATATATTTGACGAAGTAATAACTACAAATCAGCCACAACAAATTGTAACTGCATAATTGCATAAATAGTAAAGTTTTAAGTAACAACTTAGAACAATGTAAAGCAGGAACAAATCATACGCAGAAAACTGTAGTTGAGGCGCCCCTTGCAAAAGCCATAGAATGCGTAAAAAATGATAACGATATCGAAACTGGGAGACATATCTTGTATGGAAGGCATAACGAGAATTTTTACCAAGCAAAACAAAATGATGTGTTCATAGAAGTGCCCTGTGAAGGTGCTAAATATGGAAAACTTATTTTGTTGGTAGACTCCGGTGCCGATACAAGTTTGGTCAAAGAAAGTGCAATGCTGCATTTCCCAGGATTAGATATAAATAATACAAAAGACTTAAGTGGAGCATTTG
Source organism: Tricholauxania praeusta (assembly GCA_949775025.1). Taxonomy (NCBI): domain Eukaryota; kingdom Metazoa; phylum Arthropoda; class Insecta; order Diptera; family Lauxaniidae; genus Tricholauxania; species Tricholauxania praeusta. Next base: position 79,777,617 of record OX459030.1, read on the forward strand.
GTGGACAGGTTACCACATTAGGTACTACCACTATTCAGCGCAATCAGTACCAAGATCTTAGTTTGAAGTTGCACATAGTGTCACTAGATCATGGAATACCAGCTGATGGAATAATTGGTAGAGACAATTTGTGGAACCAAACTATCATAAATGCAATAGATAAAAGTCTAACGTTTTTTAACAAAGAGCGACAGAAAATAATAGCATTCACGCTAAAGCCGATGAATGACTTAAATAAAGTACTATACAATACAGAAACAGCAGTCGAAGCTCGAACTGTAAAAATAGTACCATTATGTGTTAAAACAACATTAAAAGAAGTTGTTATACACAAACAAGAACTTTCACAAGGGGTTTACTTGGGAGAAACCCTAAAAAAAGTGAAAGCTGGCATAGTTTATGTGCCAGTCTTAAATTCGTCAGAGGACAAATTTATTATTGATAAAAATTTCAGACCGGTATTTTCAAATTGCAATAAATTCAAAATAAATACAAATACCGGAATAAACACTATAACTGAACAAAATGTGAGGGAAAGATTAGGCAAGCTATTTGAATCTATTAATTTAGATCCACACATTAGCAAAGAAGAAAAGGCTTCTATGGAAAATATATGTGCATCTTTCCATGACATATTTTTGTTGGAAGGTGATTGCTTATCATATACTCCAGTTTTGAAGCACGATATCCCTACTTTGGCGGGGCAACCTCCAATAAATCAAAAACAGTATAGACTACCCCATTCGCATAAAATGGAAATTAATAGGCAGGTAGAAGAACTGTTGGATGAAGGGATAATTTCGCCTAGCACCTCACCTTGGAATTCACCATTGTTACTTGTTCCTAAGAAAAGTGGTAAAGATGGCGAGAAAAAATGGAGACTAGTTATAGACTTCAGAAAATTGAATGAAGCTACTATTAAACAAGTTTTTCCCATTCCACGAATTGATGAAATTTTAGATCAATTAGGACACAGTAGATATTTTTCCACTTTGGATTTAGCGAGTGGTTACCACCAAGTAATGGTGAATGACGATGACAAGGAAAAAACAGCATTTAGTACGGGGTTAGGACATTTTGAGTTTAACAGAATGCCATTTGGTCTAACCGGAGCTCCAGCAACTTTTCAACGAATTATGAACCATATCTTAACAGGACTCCAAGGTCTAGAATGTTTTGTCTATTTAGATGACATTGTCATATACGGGAAAAACTTACGTGAGCATGAAGAAAGGCTACGTAAAGTGTTCACAGTATTAAGACAACATAATCTAAAGTTAAACACGAAAAAGTGCAATTTTTTGCGTCGCGAAGTGGTTTATTTAGGACATAAATGTTCAGAACATGGAGCCCTACCAGATCCAGATAAGGTGAAATGTGTACAAAACATACCAGTGCCTAAAAACAAAAAAGATGTACAGGCATTTCTAGGTCTGGTAAATTATTACCGAAAATTCATTAAGGACATGGCACGACTAGCATTACCAATAAACAAGTTATTGAGAAAAGATGCAAAGTTCATTTGGTCAAATGAGTGCCAAAAATCATTTGAGAACTTAAAAAAGGCGATAATGTCACCTCCCATATTGATATATCCAGATTTTTCCAAAGGGTTTTTGTTAACTACGGATGCCAGTAATGATGCGATTGGTGCAATTATATCTCAAGGAGAAGTCGGTAAAGATAATCCAATAGCATTTGCCAGTAGAGCACTAAGCGATACCGAGAAGAGGTATTCAACCATTGAAAAAGAATTTCTCGCTATAGTGTGGGCAACAAAAAATTTTAGAGCATATTTGCTTGGCAGACATTTCAAAATATATACCGATCATCAACCATTACGTGGTATATCCAACCTTAAGGATCAAACGTCACGCTTGGCACGCTTCCGACACAAACTGTCAGAATACGATTTTGAAATAATTTACAAGCCTGGGAAAAGAAACTTAAACGCAGACGCTTTGAGTAGATTACCACAAACAGATAAACAAATAACAGTGGTACAAACTAGATCAAAATCTAAAAATTCTGGAAATGAAAAATTGAATATTTCAAATGAGATGGACAAAGACACGGTGATTGACATCAGCCAAAAAGAAAAGGTGACTGTATTGAAGGACCCGAAGGAAATAGAAATAATATTAAGGGATTTTCATAGTACACCATTAGGCGGGCATCAAGGTGCAGTAAAAACGCTTCTAAGAATAAGGAAGCAGTATAGATGGCCAGGAATGCAAAAAGATGTTAAAGAGTACATTAAAAAATGTACAAAATGTCAAACAAACAAGAGTTCAAGACTCACAAAAATGCCTATGGTTTTGACTGACACACCAAATCGAACTTTTGATAAAGTTTACATGGACATAGTCGGCCCATTACCAGAAACTATATCAGGAAACAAATAAATATTGACATTTCAAGATGATTTTTCGAAATATATGGCGTGTGCTGCAATGCCCGATGCAGAAGCAAGTACGGTCTCGAAGAAATTTTATGACGAAATCATTGCCAGGTACAATATCCCAAAGATATTAGTTACTGACAATGGTACAAATTTTATTGCGAAATTGTTTTCAGGCACTTGTAAGATGCTGGGAATTAAGAAGTTGCACATAACACCATATCATCCGCAGGCTAATGGTTCTTTGGAAAGAAGCCACAGACCGCTTGCAGAGTACTTGCGAAGTTTTGCTAAAGAAGATGGTTCCAATTGGGACCAATGGCTGACAGCAGCCATGCATGTCCATAATAATACAACACATACTTCTACTAAGCAAACCCCGTTTCGTACTTTGTACGGTTTCGATTTTGAATTGAAACGAAAATGTTCACCACTATATAACGCGGAGGACCAATCAAAAATATTAAAATTTCAGATTCAAAGAACTCACGAACTAGTGAGGAAGAATCAAGAAAAGGCAAAAGAATTATCGAAAAAACAATATGATGTTTCAACCAACCCCGTTAAATTTAAACAAGGGGATAAAGTTTTGATGAAAAATCAAACTAGGAAAAACAAATTTTCTCCCATATGGGTAGGGCCATTTGAAGTTTTGGGAGTCAAGGGGCCTGTTACAACAGAAGTTGTAATAAAAGGCAAGAAAAAGAGGTTGCACAATAATTTACTTAAATTATTTAATGAACCTACTTAATTTACAATAAAAAATAGCCAACAGAGCAAAACTAAAATACAAAAATAACAAGCTCTGAAAACTTAGAAGTACATGTTCATTAACGAAGCAATTTGAGCCAAAATGTACCGCAGAAAGCACACGCGATCGCGTAAAACTCACCTACCTCAACATTAACGCAAATTTGAAAATAAGAGAAAAAGACCAACGACAAAATGACACGAACAAGTATTCCAACAAGTAATCCAACAACATTGGAGATATGTACAATAACGAAAGACAAATTACCATAAAAAACAACTGAAAAATATAGAATCCTATAAATGAAATGCAACGAATATATTTTTGTATTTTATTTTATTGTTGTTATCTTTTATTTTTTTTAAATATGTTTTTTTTTTAAAAATATGGTATGATACTAGGGACAGCTGCCCTTTAGCGGTGGCATAGTCCCAACGTACGTACGCTCTCCTTAGCCGCCGGCTGAATTTTGCTGTAGGGAATCCCCAGCGCTTTGATAAATTTTCCAAGTGTTTGATGCACTCCATGCACATGGAAAATTGTGCAGGAGTACATTTAAGCACCAGCGGCCCTTCTCCAGTAAAGGATTGTATCTGAGCACGTAGCCGCCAGGCTAAGCCGTCGTCCTCATAATTGTTGAGATAGTAGAAAGTTGCGAGCTGTTCTAGCTCCAACATTTCTACTGTAAAATCGATGGCTTTGTTATTGAACATGATTCTAAACTGAATTAACGTTGTTTAATCAAAATCTTTTATAGTAAGAAATTGCATACAAATGCAAAAATGCAATTCTACAATGCACTTAATTAAATACAGGGTGCGTCAATTATATTTGACACACAAAACCTTAGTGGGTGTTAATAACCAATTTTTTTTTGTTTTAGGAGCAAAATGAATGTACCAATAGTGTTGTTCTTCTTTTTCGGACCAATGATGGTTCTAACCCAAATAATAGAAATAACAAATATAAATGACAACAACGGTTACATCACTTTGAGAACAGGCCAGACGAAGGTAATTAAAAAATTTCAGAAATCGATACATATAATTAACATTACAGATTTCGAGATAACAGAAAACGAAATAGGAAAAAATATAGAGAGTCTTCGGGTACTATGCAAGCCAGGTGACCCATCTTTTCTAACGTTGGAGCATAACTATAAACTATTGCAGTCGAAAGTACGGGGTCTTAAGCCACATTTCAGGAAAACAAGAGGACTAATGAATATTTTAGGCAAAGGACTAAAGGTGATCGCTGGAACAATGGACAGCGATGACGAATATTTTATTAAAAGTCGCCTGGAAAAGTTAGAAATGAATAATCACGATTTAATTATTGAGTCCAATAAGCAAATCGCGATTAACACACAAATTTCAGAGCAAATAAAAAATGTTTCAAACCATATTAACACCCAACAAAACCTCATATCAAAAAAATTAGAAGAATTCACGGGGAAAATATTGAAAAAAACAGGCGACATCGAAAATGACCTGGAAATTTTTCGCGAAATATTTCAAATTAAATTCGATACAACACTTTTCAGGAATAATGTAGAAGACATACAGCAAATAATTTTCGCAAGCAAGCTAAATATACTGTCAAGGAATATTTTATCAGAAAAGGAAATAGATTTAATATCAGACGTAGAAACTATGAGAGATATTAAAATCACAATAGCTTACTATGAAAATCAGATTATAATCATGGTATTCATACCTTTGTATTCTGATAAAATATTCTACAACACTAAAATTATCCTGTCCCAAATATGGAGAACAAGTCGATAATATTAACAGAAAATAAATTTTTGATGGATGACTTTGGGAATGTATTTGAATATGTGGTGAAGGACAACTTAAAAAATAATTTAATAGATTAACACCCAACAAAACCTCATATCAAAAAAATTAGAAGAATTCACGGGGAAAATATTGAAAAAAACAGGCGACATCGAAAATGACCTGGAAATTTTTCGCGAAATATTTCAAATTAAATTCGATACAACACTTTTCAGGAATAATGTAGAAGACATACAGCAAATAATTTTAGCAAGCAAGCTAAATATACTGTCAAGGAATATTTTATCAGAAAAGAAAATAGATTTAATATCAGACGTAGAAACTATGAGAGATATTAAAATCACAATAGCTTACTATGAAAATCAGATTATAATCATGGTATTCATACCTTTGTATTCTGATAAAATATTCTACAACACTAAAATTATCCCTGTCCCAAATATGGAGAACAAGTCGATAATATTAACAGAAAATAAATTTTTGATGGATGACTTTGGGAATGTATTTGAATATGTGGTGAAGGACAACTTAAAAAATAATTTAATAGAGATACACGATGGTTGCCTAAAACATATAGCGTTGTCAAAAACCGCGGAATGTGCAATGAGTTATAACAATAAAACAATGATAAAAGAAATTGAACAAGGCCTCTTGATTGTTATGAATGCTGGAAACCTCAGTCTAAACCAAAATTGTAATAAAGTTGACTTGCGTCTTTTCCGGAATAGCATTATACAATTTGAAAATTGATAAGTTAGTTTAAATGACACAACTTATGAAAATAGCGCGATAAAAATTGAAGAGCATATGTTATTGCCAACCTATAACTTTAAAGTCATAGAAAAAATAGAACCCATTAAGTTTGAACTCGAAAACATCACCTTGTCCAACATACGTAACGAACGTAAGATAATTATAGAAGATGTAAACCAGGAGGATAAATATTTCTCAAATACAGAGCTTATACTTCTTACTTGCAATGTTGTTCTGTTCGGTTGCACTATAATCTTTTTATGCATGTCTCGTAAGGCGAGGATATAGCAGCACAAAATCTGCCAAACACAACAGAGGAACAAAGAGCTACCGGAAGGGAAATTATATAATAAATTCCAAATGGATGTACAAATGACCAAAATAGAATATTGAGTAAAGTAAAAAGTTGAAAACAAATCTAGCACAAGAAAAAAGTAAATAAATAAAAGAAATGATTAAATTTATAAATATTTATTTATAACAGTCAATCCAGTACAAATTATTTTTTTTGTAACACCAGCGTGAGCGCGAAGAGCTTCTATAGTTGCATGTAGTGCTTTCCTACGCACCGGATCTGAAGTAAGGGTCAATACCCGGAACACTTCAGCAATTTGTTGTCGAGCGCGAACCTTTTTCCCACTTCGATGTTTTTTAAGCTTCGGTTTCTCGACGACAGTATCCTTACGTTCAGGTAACGTTATATGACGTTGTTTATACTCTTCTAGAGTCAAACGTTTAGGTCCCGCCGTGAGAGGAGTTGGGACGTATACAGGTACTGAATTTCCTAATGATGTAACAGCTTCTGGAACGTTGTTGCATGCATATGCCCATTTTTCTGGCTAGAAGGCATTGAAGTGGATCAAGGCAGATGAATGAAATTGGAACATGATTGCAAGATCTTTTAGTTCAAATGTTCTACACGTAAACTATATGCAACGCATGTCATTTGAATGTTCCCTGGTTCATTATGAGTAAAGATTTTTATGGTATTGACAGGCTGTTTAAAAAGGTTCCATCGGAATAGTAACTACTTACAAACAAATAACCACATATCTCATAACTTTCTAAGTAAGGGAGCTAGAGCAATAAATTGAGTTTCAGTAGGTGATTAGCTCACATATTTTTAATTGAACCATTACTTTTTTAATGTTTTTGCAGCCCGATCAGCTCAATACTGAGATGTTGGCTTAGTTATGGTAAAGGAAATGGTTCGAACAAGCTCTGAACATGAAGTGAATGAAATTTAACAAGGCGCTGCAACTTCAATACAAGCATAAGCTTCAATAAGATAAGCATAGAGCTATTTAAGTGAGTGTTGCTAAATTCAAAATGGAAACGTTAAGTCAAACCATAAAAACTTAAGCTTTACGCGTAATGTAGAGAATTTAATTTTTGGCGAAGCACTTACCCTTACTGGTTTTGATTTAGAATGGCTTTCAATATTCAGCTAAAATTCTTATGTTGATAAATCGATGGAACTCATTCGCCAGTGAAGCCCGAAAGTCATTAAAAAACAGGCAAATTGGAGGATTTCATGTTTTTTTTAAAATGCTGGCGTGGTGCCTCCCCAACGCTTGCTAGTGGCAAGGGTGGTCATAGGCATGTGGGCCGGTTCACAATTCCGGATTGAGCGATTTGGTTGTGCGGACGTGATGCAGTCGGGGATGCCTACAGGTGTTCATTGTGAGGTTAGCCAGCTGTGGCCAGTGAACCCGAGCTGCAGACGCCAAACGCTTTGAAATATCCTTTTAGTTTTGTCGGGTCTTTATAAAATATATCCATCGCTGAATACAAGTGGCGATTGTTGGAGCGCCAGCAAATTTTACATCCAAATGTGTGGATTTGCTTGCTTTCGGTTAAAAGCGTGGTGATGTGTTGGCAGGAAATCCGAAATCAGAAATAAATTTAGCCATAGCAGAATTGACAACTGTCAAAAGGTTGTTATTCACAATTGTGTAAAGTCGATAAAGTGGTTCTGTGCTATTTTTCCGACAAGGGCTGACATAGGTTTATGGTAGGAGCAAAGGTCGCTAGAGCAATCGTACCAACAAATTGTCGTAAGCCGCTCAAGAGACGAGAGAGGCCAATATTAACAGGAACGATTCGATGCAGGATGGTGTTGGTGGGATTAGGGTTGACTTGTATTGTGATGGATTTTGAATTATATATGTTATATAAGTTATGTTATTTAGATTGGAGTATGTAAAGGCACTAAACGGTTTGGTTGGCAAAATTTGGCTTAGCATTTGCAATCACTAGGCGCAAAATTTCAAAAGCAAAATACAACTCGAAGCAGTTAGATGTTCAAAATTTTGGTGCCGGAAATAAAAGTTTTTTTTTGTGATAGAGTTAACAAAAGTTTTGTTTTTTTTAAAAAAAAGGTGTTAACGTAAGAAAAGATTTAAATTTGTTCGTAAAAAGAAAACGCGTCGAAATTACATTAAATTTATTCTGAGCCGTCGCGAGTTTATCGAGCAAATAAATACCATCAATTTTGATTTTAACCAAGGTAATTTATTTTATTTTTTTTTGAAAATTGTGTTTGCGGATATAAAATAATTAAATTCTTTAGAAGACGCGTTGTTAAGGATTTTGCCTGCCAAGCAGTGGTGCCTTGCCATTTTGATAGTCAAGTTCCAGAATAAAAAGGAAGATAATGTAAGTTAACCATATGAAAACGGTTTTCACTTGTACAGTACTGAAAGTGTACAAGCCTTTGAATAACTTGAATCCTTTTTATTTAGTGTGGCTGACTCCCTAGGAAAGAGACGACTCCGCTCAGAAATATATGATAAAGTTCCGGCATTAAAAAGATAAGTCAGCCACAATTCCTTTTTATATTTATATATATATATGCATATTTAAAAGTTCGCAAAAGTATAACATTTTAAAGAAAAGAATTTTCGCGCGCAAGCGACCGCGTCCGTAAACTGAAACCATTTTGTATTCAACAATAATACAAAATGGAGGAAGCCCTGTAAGCCGCTCGGGCACAGCAAACATATTTGAAGTCGGTAGGAAGTGAAGAAGTGCAACTTCAAAGGTGCGATCGAACCGAAACGGTGGCACAAACAGTGCAAATTTGTCCATAATTTTTTTTATGCTTTTTTCGTTACTTTGAAAATTTAATATGAAATTCTTATGGAGATTTATGTTATAAGATACATTTTTTTTTTTGATCAATTTTCCGGTTTCTGTGAAAGTATTCGCGGAGAATTTCGTTACGCGGGAATTTGAAATTTTTAATAATTCCGTTGTATAAACCCATACTAGGAGAGCTCTTGTAGGTCAGGTCGGCAACGAGTAGTTTTTTTTTTGGAACGTAAATTGAGAAATTTTGGTCGCGAAAATTTCTCCGCAATACCGAAGTCAATTTTGAGGATTTGGCTTGAATTTAAAAAAAAAAAAAATATTGTCTAAATTTCATTTCTTATTTTTAATTATTAAATCTTAACATTATATTTACGATTTTTTCGAATTTTATATACATATAATTATACCATTATTTTTCCGTCACAAATTGATTTTGTCTTAAGTAAAAAGATAGTTCAATGTTTCTAGTTTTTTTTTGTTAATTCTACGTTTATTTCGAACATTAATTTTGTTTTACATATAAAGAGTTTTTTTTTGTGTTATTGAAATTTTTGATTTTGTTTGCAGTAAATTACTTAAAGATTTGTTTAATTTAGCTTTAAAACTGTTCTATTTAAATCCGTGAAACAATTTCCGTTTGTGACATATAAAAATTTATATATATACATATATCATACATACATACATATACATTTTATTCATTTTTGTTTATAATTTTTTTTTATAATCCTAATTATATATATATTTTGTTTCACCATATCCTGTTTTGTTTCGTTCCATCTTTTTTTTGAATCCTGTTTCTCTTTTCGAATTGTTCTTGCTGTTCCATATAACCTGAAAAAAAATAAAATGGTCTGATTGAATTTTAGTTGAAATGAGTGCTTAATTTCTTTGGTAAATGGGGGGGTTATAAACCTGACCGATGCTGATATAAAGGGTTAATTTCCTGCGGTGATTTAATAGTGGGTGATGCACTAAAATGGATTGTGCATCACAGGATGGGCGGGTGCGTGGGGAGCTACCATCGCGCTCCCATCTTTAGTGTGGATAGGCCTATGATGAATAAAAAAACATGTTCATTAATTTCGATTTTTTTTGGTAAATAGTATGTTTTTGGAAGTTTTTTTTTATTTTTGAAGTTTGAATTTTTTCGATTTGATTTTAAGATTTCACTTCCGGCGGAAGTGAAATTTTATTGTTGCTCCCTCGACCCAACGCGGCGGGTTAAAGACCTCCCTGAAACCGCAAGCTAGCCGGTGCGGACCGCGTTGGGTACGATACCCAGGGTTTTGTAACAATATGGCGCCCAATTTTAAATTAGCAAAAAGGGGGTTAAAACAACGACAACCTCAATGAAAAGTTAAGTCGAATTGACTCTCTGAGTCTCTGATTACGCCTTGTCTGAACTTCTATCACTTCGGTGGCTTAGTCTGGCGCGGCCAAACGACCTAACTGCATCATGTGATGGAAGGGCCGACGATGTAATAATCAAATTTTAATATTTTAAAAATTAGAGTTCTTAATTGGTCCTTTTTAGTTTTTCGCTGCGTAGTTGAGTGACTTATGATTTCAGTGTATGATAATCAGCAATTTGCATGATACGAGCAGTGAGGCTGAAAGGAGCAGTATCATAATAAAGATAGGGCAATTTGGAATTCTTCAGGTGTCTAGGGATTCGGATGGCTTGGCTTTGGCTGATGCATTAATAAGGCAATTGCATCTGGCCTGGGATAGCCTGAAGACATAAAAGTCGAAGAAAGTGATTTTTTTTTTTTTTTTGAAAGGGGCAACCGATGACTTTGTTGTTTTATTCATGACAGAGAAATTGCATCGGATGCTTGTAGGATTTGGTAGTCTTGAAGAGTCGGGTTCTGACGTCACTTTTCGCATTGTTTTGAATAAAGTTTGATTTTTGTAGCCATGAAATTCGAAATAGTGTTTCATGATGTGCAAATTTATGTGATGAGTGGCCTGGCAAGTGAAGTAAAGAAAATGCTGAGTTGCACTATCACTTTTCAAATTGGACAATGTGAGAGTTTTATTGCGTAGGACAAGGTGACGAACCCGAGGCTTCATAGACTCATAGTCAGCTATTAGGAGGCTATCCACACTGAAGTTTTCGAAAGGAACACGCAGTATATATATGATCATCGCTGAAGGATGTTCAAAAAAAAAGGTTACCCAATATCAGGGTTAAATGGTCAGAAAAAAACCCCTCCCATTACCTAATATAAAAAGTTTATACTTTTGAGTTTTCAACAAAATTTTGTCGAATCTTTTGTCGATGAGTAGCGCAGAGAAACTGCAAGAAAAACGAGTATCCAAAAGATTTCATCAGCACGATTTTAATCGATCAGTAAGCACTGCTAGTCCACTAGCCAAAATGTCGTATGTAGAAGAAGAGGGGGCAGCCTCAGGCCTAGATAAAGAATTCTACATAGACATGTCTAAAACAATTATAACTAACGCAGTCGGAAATGCACCAGGTACCGACGTTGGTAAGGGCGCGGTGGCGAAAAACCCACCACCAAAACAAAATTTTCCACCCAATTTAAGTTTTCCTCCACCAGACAAGTCCAAAGATGAAACAAATACAGTTCTCATCAGCGAAATGGTAGCAAAGGCCACTGAAGGGTATCGGGCAACCTTGGAAAAGGGATTAGAACAAAAAATTAATAATTGTATAAAGAATAGTGTGCAAGAAATGTTTAAAAGCCTTCAACTTGCACAGACTCCAGATAGTCAGCAGATTTCAGGGCTAGGCGTGGATGCTCAGGCTGGAAGTTTGTATGGTCGGGGACTTAATTTGTTTCATGATTCAGGGCAAGCCGCAGATGCAGGTAAGCCGTACGATACTGCAGCTTATCGAAAAAAATTAGTTAAATATGCAGAACAGCAACGTAGAATGCAGGGCAGTAGGCCCACACAGCAACAACTGCATCAATTTTCTACACAACAGCATCAACAACAATTTGTTATACAACAGCAAAATTTAGTGCAACAGCAACAATTGCCTACACAGCAGCAACAATTGCCTACACAGCAGCAACAATTCCCTACACAGCACCAACAATTTCCTCCGCAGCAGCAACAATTTTCTCAACAACCGCAACAATTTGTACCACAACCGCAACAATTTATGCCGCAACAACAACAATTTATGACACAACAGCAACAACAGCAGCAACAGGATTCCAACACAGCTCGTTCGCATCAATCGAATGCAATAAATGTCGACAAATGGGGCATAGCGTTCGGTGGAAATTCCGAAGATGTTTCAGTTGAGGATTTTATTTTTCGGGTTCAGCATCTGCAGAGACATTATGGTTGTCCATGGTCCCAGGTCTTGCGTGATTTTCACCTTCTGCTTAGGGATGTTGCACGCGAATGGTACTGGCTTTATCTCAAGCGAAACGATACACCCGACTGGCCAACACTAAGCGAAGCATTACTGCGTCAGTATCAAAGCAGCAAATCTGACTTTGAGATCATGCGAGATCTGGTTGAACGCAAACAAAGACCGGGAGAATCCATAGAATCATTTTTTCATAATGTATCGAAAATGCGCGCAAGGCTGCGAAATGCCGTTAGTGATCATGATATGGTCAAGATCATCAAAAGAAATCTCAAGGATAGCTTAGCCCGTGTCGTGTATCCGATGACAGTTTACTCGGTTGATCACCTGCGTGATGAATGCATCGAGGCGGAGATGTACTTCTCACGACGAGATGTACAACGAAATTTTCCACCACAACAAAGGTTCAACCAACAGCGCAGAGACGTCAGCGAAATAGCGGTGGTCGATGATAGCAGTGATCAGCAGTGGAGTGAGGAGAATTTTATGAATGTCGAAGAGGTCAAAAAAATAAGTTCCTTTAGCCAACAGCCACAATGAATTTCAAATCTGCAACAAAACGAAAAGCGAGTGCTGATATGCTGGAATTGCCGCCAGCAAGGCCATGTCTATATGGAATGCACTTCATTGCAACGGAGCATATTTTGCTACAAGTGTGGGAAAATTGATGTAATTACACCGAAGTGTCCGAATTGTTCACCGGGAAACTCGAACAGGAGCGCGATAGAAGCGGGAGCGTCACGTTCCAATCAGACTCCCGTAGAAAAATAAATGATGGTGATAAAAGCAACGATGTAGAATTTATTGATAAAAGAGATGGTAGCGGCGATCAAACTAAAAATATAAGTTTATTAAAAAGAGCCATTGAGTTCAACAAAAATTATAAAAAGAATCCTGAAATGAAGTCATATGAAGAACGATTGAAACAATATTGTGAAGCAAGAGAGAAAATCTTTAGAGACGGTCCACTTCTGGGCATGCGTGAAGTGTCAAAAAAAGTCAAAAAGGCCAGGCAGAATTTTATGAAAAGGAAATATGTTCGCAAACAAATCGCAGAAGCAGTGCATGAGATACAGAAAAATGATCCAAGGGCCTACGCTGAAATTGAAATTGGCGAAAAGAAAATTAGAGGCTTACTGGATACAGGAGCTTCTGTTAGTCTTCTTGGAAGGGGCTGCAGGGAGCTGGCCGAGGAACTAGGGGTCGATATTTTACGGCACTATTCTACTGTGAAAACAGCAAGTGGGCGACGACATACTATAATAGGAAAAGTTATCTTGTCTGTGAAATACAAAACTTTAATTAGAGCAGTAAAATTTTATCTGTGCCCGGATTTGGAGCAAGCCGCCTACTTAGGAGTAGACTTTTGGCGCGACTTTGAGCTGGCTCCAGAAGTGATTGGTGTAGCCGAAGTAAATTTAGAAAAAATAAAGGAAGATTTTATCAACGAGGAAAAGAAAGGTGGCGAAGAACAGCAGCAGCACGATTTGTCCGAGGACCAGCAGAAACGTTTACAAGAGGTGATAAAACGGTTTCGCAGCTACGAAAAGCACGGTCTAGGCAGAACTGATTTAGAAGTTCATACCATCCAACTAATAGAGGGCGCTACTCCAGTAAAAGACCGACATTATCCGATGTCACCTGCGGTACAGGAATTGGTTTATGCCGAGGTAGACAAAATGCTTGAGCTCGGAATTATCGAAGAAAGTGAAAGTCCTTGGAGCAACCGAGTCACTTTGGTCAGGAAGCCCGAAAAAAATCGGTTCTGCCTAGACGCACGAAAGCTGAACGAGCGGACAATAAAAGACGCCTATCCGCTGCAAAATATTGAGGGGATTTTAAGTCGCATTGACTACACTTATTTCATTAGCAGTGTAGACTTGAAATTCGCCTTTTGGCAGATCGAGCTAGAGGAGCATAGCAAGGCCTATACAGCATTTACGGTACCCGGGAGACCGCTGTACCAGTTTGCGGTAATGCCCTTTGGGCTTTGTAATGCTGCACAGCGCCTATGTCGCCTGATGGACCGAGTGATACCACAGCGCCTAAAATCACACGTGTTCACGTATCTCGATGACCTGTTAATAATCGCTCCTGACTTCGAAACGCACCTGCAAGTCCTTATAGAAGTTGCCGATTGCTTACAAAAAGCCAATTTGACTATTGGCCTAAAAAAATCTAAGTTTTGCTTCAAAGAATTAAGGTATTTGGGATTCCTGGTTGGAGGCGGTATGCTGAAAACAGACCACGAAAAGGTATCGGCCATCCAGCGAATCTCCATTCCAAAGACTGTTAGAGAGGTTCGCAGCTTTTTGGGTACAGCTGGTTGGTACCGGCGTTTTATACAGAACTTCGCGTCTTTATCAGCTCCTCTAAGTGATACGCTAAAAAAATGCAGTAAATTTAACTTAACTCCAGAGGCAATCCAGTCGTTCAATAGTCTGAAGAACGCCTTAACTACAGCTCCGGTCCTTAAGCACCCGGATTTCGGCAAGCGATTTTTTGTGCAATGCGACGCGTCTGATATCGGCATAGGTGCAGTACTATTCCAGAAAGACCAAGATGATAACGAAAACCCGATCGCGTATTTTTCACAAAAGCTAAATAGCTGTCAACGTAACTATAGTGTTACGGAAAAGGAATGCTTGGCAGCTGTTTTGGCAATAAAAAGATTTAGACCATACGTGGAGATGATGCCATTCACTGTGATCACCGATCATGCAAGTCTAAAATGGCTTATGTCATTGAAAGATTTAAGCGGCAGACTTGCGCGGTGGTCTCTACAGCTGCAAGCATTCGATTTCCAAATAGAACACCGAAAGGGTTCCGAAAACGTTGTCGCGGATACACTGTCTCGTTCTGTCGGCGAGCTGACAGAAGAGGAAAGTTGTCTTGATTTCGAGACAACAGAGTTCGAATCACCAGATTACGTGAACTTAATTAAAACGATTACCGAAAATCAAGATAGATTACCTGATCTACGAGTGGAAGATGGCATGATTTTCAAAAGAATGAAATTTGAACGAAATGATTCTGGTACTGATGAAATGAAATGGAAGTTATGGATCCCAGAAGCCTTAACACATACCCTTATTGAGAAAGCACATGAACCGGAAATTGCAGCCCACGGCGGAGTAGCCAAGACCTTGCATAGATTGCGGCAGTTTTACTACTGGCCAAATATGACCGTTCAAGTCCGTAATTTTATAAGAAATTGTGAGGTATGTAAAGAAACGAAATCGGCAAATAAAGACCTGAGACCAGAAATAGGCCAAGAAGTCGTCACCGAAAGACCTTTCCAGAAAATATATATAGACTTCCTAGGAAAATATCCAAGGTCTAAAAATGGAAATGCCTACATATTTATCGTTGTCGACCATTTCACGAAATTCGTATTTTTGAAGGCATTACGCGAGGCTACTACCAAAAACATCGTGCAGTTTCTGATAACAGAAATCTTCCACAAATTCGGAGTACCGGAAGTCATCCACTCGGATAACGGGAAACAATTTGTGGCCAAAGAGTTCTTGCAGATGATCGAGGCATACAAGATTACACACATCAAGACAGCCTACTATTCGCCCCAATGGAATGCAGCTGAACGAGTTAATCAGTCGGTGCTGAATGCTATAAGAGCCTACATGAAAGATGACCATCGTGACTGGGACATGTTCCTGTCAGAAATTGAATGTGCGCTCCGGAGCTCAGTGCATGCAGCGACTGGCGTTACTCCATTTCTGGCACTGTTCGGACAGGAAATGTTCACAAGTGGTACGGACTATAAACTGGCCAGAAAACTATGTGTGTTAGCAGACCGAGATTTCAGAATAATAAATCGAGAAGACCAGCTGGCAATCATCCGAAATAAGATTAAACAAAATTTGCACAATGCATATGAGAAAAGTGCAAAACGTTACAATAAGCGCTCAAGAGAAATAAAATTTTTGCCGGGACAGGAGATTTTTAAGCGCAACTTCACGCTCAGCAATTTTAAGAATAACATCAATGCAAAGTTCAGCAAAAAATTTGTTAAATGCCGAGTAGTGAGACCAATTGGTAACAACATGTACGAATTGGAAACACTCAACAGCAAACCCATCGGAGTGTTTCATGCTAAGGATTTGAAGCAGTAGAGAAACAAAAATGAAGCAAAGGGACAGATGCAATTTATAATAATAATAAGATAATTTCCAGAAAAAAAAAACCTACACAGTGCAATACGAATATGGTGCAATATATCTAGTTTTAAGAGTAAAGTGCAATATTTACCGAATCCTAGATTAAGCGTCGAATGTTCTCCTGTGTAGTAAAAGTCCCTTCTTAATCCTTCGTTTTGATGTTCGTGAAATTCGTCCTGCTGCATTAACCAAGGTTGCCAAAGTACCTAAAATGAGTGCATAAAAAAAAAAAAAAAAAACGACTTAACAAAGTACGAATTCGTTAACTTCATGAATACTTTTTTACTTCCCGTCATATACCACGTATCAACATGTGCGTGCTGCTTCGCTGCAAATGTCATCGAATAGCCTTGGCGTATAGTCCTGAAACAAAAAAGATTGTATGATTGAACCTATAATAATATGTCTAAAAAATCATAACAAAGTAAGTTGCCCGGCTAACTCAAGCGGAAGGCAAGAGCCTCTTAAAGTCAGGGTGTGGGCGATGGCCTACGTTGGGCACCTTCCACTATTAGTATTTCCAGTAAATCGAAACCACCCAAATTTTTTTTTACCTAAATTTGAAATTTTTGAAAACATCCTTATTTGATGGCGTACCCAAAGAACTAATGCACACTGTGTTGGCTGTACATGCCCCAATGGGAACATTTGTGCCAACACCGAGTTTTGTTGCATGCATATGCCCATTTTTCTGGCTAGAAGGCATTGAAGTGGATCAAGGCAGATGAATGAAATTGGAACATGATTGCAAGATCTTTTAGTTCAAATGTTCTACACGTAAACTATATGCAACGCATGTCATTTGAATGTTCCCTGGTTCATTATGAGTAAAGATTTTTATGGTATTGACAGGCTGTTTAAAAAGGTTCCATCGGAATAGTAACTACTTACAAACAAATAACCACATATCTCATAACTTTCTAAGTAAGGGAGCTAGAGCAATAAATTGAGTTTCAGTAGGTGATTAGCTCACATATTTTTAATTGAACCATTACTTTTTTAATGTTTTTGCAGCCCGATCAGCTCAATACTGAGATGTTGGCTTAGTTATGGTAAAGGAAATGGTTCGAACAAGCTCTGAACATGAAGTGAATGAAATTTAACAAGGCGCTGCAACTTCAATACAAGCATAAGCTTCAATAAGATAAGCATAGAGCTATTTAAGTGAGTGTTGCTAAATTCAAAATGGAAACGTTAAGTCAAACCATAAAAACTTAAGCTTTACGCGTAATGTAGAGAATTTAATTTTTGGCGAAGCACTTACCCTTACTGGTTTTGATTTAGAATGGCTTTCAATATTCAGCTAAAATTCTTATGTTGATAAATCGATGGAACTCATTCGCCAGTGAAGCCCGAAAGTCATTAAAAAACAGGCAAATTGGAGGATTTCATGTTTTTTTTAAAATGCTGGCGTGGTGCCTCCCCAACGCTTGCTAGTGGCAAGGGTGGTCATAGGCATGTGGGCCGGTTCACAATTCCGGATTGAGCGATTTGGTTGTGCGGACGTGATGCAGTCGGGGATGCCTACAGGTGTTCATTGTGAGGTTAGCCAGCTGTGGCCAGTGAACCCGAGCTGCAGACGCCAAACGCTTTGAAATATCCTTTTAGTTTTGTCGGGTCTTTATAAAATATATCCATCGCTGAATACAAGTGGCGATTGTTGGAGCGCCAGCAAATTTTACATCCAAATGTGTGGATTTGCTTGCTTTCGGTTAAAAGCGTGGTGATGTGTTGGCAGGAAATCCGAAATCAGAAATAAATTTAGCCATAGCAGAATTGACAACTGTCAAAAGGTTGTTATTCACAATTGTGTAAAGTCGATAAAGTGGTTCTGTGCTATTTTTCCGACAAGGGCTGACATAGGTTTATGGTAGGAGCAAAGGTCGCTAGAGCAATCGTACCAACAAATTGTCGTAAGCCGCTCAAGAGACGAGAGAGGCCAATATTAACAGGAACGATTCGATGCAGGATGGTGTTGGTGGGATTAGGGTTGACTTGTATTGTGATGGATTTTGAATTATATATGTTATATAAGTTATGTTATTTAGATTGGAGTATGTAAAGGCACTAAACGGTTTGGTTGGCAAAATTTGGCTTAGCATTTGCAATCACTAGGCGCAAAATTTCAAAAGCAAAATACAACTCGAAGCAGTTAGATGTTCAAAATTTTGGTGCCGGAAATAAAAGTTTTTTTTTGTGATAGAGTTAACAAAAGTTTTGTTTTTTTTAAAAAAAAGGTGTTAACGTAAGAAAAGATTTAAATTTGTTCGTAAAAAGAAAACGCGTCGAAATTACATTAAATTTATTCTGAGCCGTCGCGAGTTTATCGAGCAAATAAATACCATCAATTTTGATTTTAACCAAGGTAATTTATTTTATTTTTTTTTGAAAATTGTGTTTGCGGATATAAAATAATTAAATTCTTTAGAAGACGCGTTGTTAAGGATTTTGCCTGCCAAGCAGTGGTGCCTTGCCATTTTGATAGTCAAGTTCCAGAATAAAAAGGAAGATAATGTAAGTTAACCATATGAAAACGGTTTTCACTTGTACAGTACTGAAAGTGTACAAGCCTTTGAATAACTTGAATCCTTTTTATTTAGTGTGGCTGACTCCCTAGGAAAGAGACGACTCCGCTCAGAAATATATGATAAAGTTCCGGCATTAAAAAGATAAGTCAGCCACAATTCCTTTTTATATTTATATATATATATGCATATTTAAAAGTTCGCAAAAGTATAACATTTTAAAGAAAAGAATTTTCGCGCGCAAGCGACCGCGTCCGTAAACTGAAACCATTTTGTATTCAACAATAATACAAAATGGAGGAAGCCCTGTAAGCCGCTCGGGCACAGCAAACATATTTGAAGTCGGTAGGAAGTGAAGAAGTGCAACTTCAAAGGTGCGATCGAACCGAAACGGTGGCACAAACAGTGCAAATTTGTCCATAATTTTTTTTATGCTTTTTTCGTTACTTTGAAAATTTAATATGAAATTCTTATGGAGATTTATGTTATAAGATACATTTTTTTTTTTGATCAATTTTCCGGTTTCTGTGAAAGTATTCGCGGAGAATTTCGTTACGCGGGAATTTGAAATTTTTAATAATTCCGTTGTATAAACCCATACTAGGAGAGCTCTTGTAGGTCAGGTCGGCAACGAGTAGTTTTTTTTTTGGAACGTAAATTGAGAAATTTTGGTCGCGAAAATTTCTCCGCAATACCGAAGTCAATTTTGAGGATTTGGCTTGAATTTAAAAAAAAAAAAAATATTGTCTAAATTTCATTTCTTATTTTTAATTATTAAATCTTAACATTATATTTACGATTTTTTCGAATTTTATATACATATAATTATACCATTATTTTTCCGTCACAAATTGATTTTGTCTTAAGTAAAAAGATAGTTCAATGTTTCTAGTTTTTTTTTGTTAATTCTACGTTTATTTCGAACATTAATTTTGTTTTACATATAAAGAGTTTTTTTTTGTGTTATTGAAATTTTTGATTTTGTTTGCAGTAAATTACTTAAAGATTTGTTTAATTTAGCTTTAAAACTGTTCTATTTAAATCCGTGAAACAATTTCCGTTTGTGACATATAAAAATTTATATATATACATATATCATACATACATACATATACATTTTATTCATTTTTGTTTATAATTTTTTTTTATAATCCTAATTATATATATATTTTGTTTCACCATATCCTGTTTTGTTTCGTTCCATCTTTTTTTTGAATCCTGTTTCTCTTTTCGAATTGTTCTTGCTGTTCCATATAACCTGAAAAAAAATAAAATGGTCTGATTGAATTTTAGTTGAAATGAGTGCTTAATTTCTTTGGTAAATGGGGGGGTTATAAACCTGACCGATGCTGATATAAAGGGTTAATTTCCTGCGGTGATTTAATAGTGGGTGATGCACTAAAATGGATTGTGCATCACAGGATGGGCGGGTGCGTGGGGAGCTACCATCGCGCTCCCATCTTTAGTGTGGATAGGCCTATGATGAATAAAAAAACATGTTCATTAATTTCGATTTTTTTTGGTAAATAGTATGTTTTTGGAAGTTTTTTTTTATTTTTGAAGTTTGAATTTTTTCGATTTGATTTTAAGATTTCACTTCCGGCGGAAGTGAAATTTTATTGTTGCTCCCTCGACCCAACGCGGCGGGTTAAAGACCTCCCTGAAACCGCAAGCTAGCCGGTGCGGACCGCGTTGGGTACGATACCCAGGGTTTTGTAACAACGTACTACACTGGGGATTCTTTACCATGAAAATTACTTGATGACATGTTGGTAAAACAATTTGTTATCAACTACAAAATATTGGTAACACCCGTTAATTTATATACAAGAAAAAGAATTGGGTTGACTTACTTTTTATTAATAAAAAATAAGCAATTTTGCGAAATTGATTTTGTATTTACCAATTCATGTCGAATTGTAAACAATGATATGCAAAAGAAAATATGACATGATGAAAATTTTAATGACTTCATGATTGTGCTTAGTTGCATAAATTGAATGTTGGTAAACAAACCAGCACAGTATCAAAAAAAAAAAAAAAAAAAAAAACGGAGTAAATGCCGTATATGCAAATATATATTTTTATGCATATTAGATAAATGCATAAACATATATAACATTTACAAGAAGAATTAGAGGTTTAAAAATAATGAATAAAACGAAACGGAGTAAATGCCGTATATGCAAATATATATTTTTATGCATATTAAATAAATGCATAAACATATATAACATTTACAAGAAGAATAAGAAGTTAAAGAATAATAAATAAAACGAAACGGAGTAAATGCCGTATATGCAAATATATATTTTTATGCATATTAGATAAATGTATAAACATATATAACATTTACAATGAGAATTAGAAGTTTAAATATAATGAGTAAAATAAAACGGAGTAAATGCCGTTTATATATATATATTTTTATGCATATCAGATAAATGCATTAACATATATATCATTTACACGTATTATTAGTTACATAAAATAAACACTTAATTATATTGATATTTTTTTTAAAGAATGATTTATAACTTGACATATTAGAAAACATTGAATATTTTTGTTTTAAATAAAAAGATAAATATAGAAATTTATCAATTAGAGTAATAACCATAAATAATTAAATGATAGGGGAAATAGATATTTAACTAAATAGATAGCTGCTTTATTAACATGGTCCTATACTACAGCAGATTAGCAGTAGCAGTGGCCAGAAGCTTGTCACACTAATGATTCAAGGATGCAAACACGCTAGTTAACTAAGAACTGAATTAAAAATAAAATTTTGATCAAAATTTGAAAATGAATGAATATTTAAAGCTAAGCTGCAGAATACTTCATGCACAATAAGCAAAGTATCCAGCATTAATAGCTAAATCATTCAATGGTTGTCAATCTTTACATAGTGACAACCTAACCAAAGGAAGGGAGGGGGCTACAGTTTTTAGCATAACGCCTTTCCTTTTCGAGAAAAACTGTGGCATAAGCCGTCTCAACATGATTTGAAATGATGGTAGCCAGAAGTATGACATGCACCCAGCCTTATGTTGAAGCTAAACATACAAGGCTAATAAAAACAAGTGTTGCACCTTGAATCAAATCAAAAGTTAAGTTTGTGGTATGACTAAACTAGCGAAGCCACAAAGTCAAAGCCAAGCAGTTTCCAACCAAGGGGGACAAGCAGTTACGGAGAAAAATAGGGCCATGAATTAGGTAGAGTAATTTAATTGATCATCTTAAATATATATTATTATCATACAAATTTTAAAGGAAAAAATTTTAAACTTATAACTAAAAAGTAAAATAAAAACATTATACATTATACATTATACATGATACACAATAATGTGTTATTAAGAAAAAATTATAGTTAATTCTTAGCCATAATTTTTTCTTATCCAAAAGGGTGAGGAATGTTGTGTGTTAATTACCACACTTATATCACAATGTGTTGTTTTAACAAAAACGACATATTGTGGTATGTTTTTGGGATGATGATTAACATCATCCAATAACAGTAAAATTCTGTTATTATAATACGGCATATTTTTGGGCATTTGCTTATTTGTTGGTCAGTTTAAGTTGCTATGTGAAAATTCTACTTGTTGAATAATAACAAGAATGAGAACAATGCAATGAAACTGCAACAACAAAAAGGCAAATAATGCAATGCAAGTTATGAAACGCGGAAATATGCCAACCTCACTTTTATTGTAGGCCAAAATTTAAACTAGAATAAGATTTTTGCTTATCAAACATTTTGTTCTGGTTTACATTTTTAAAAGGTCAAATAATTTAACCTAGAATAAATTTCTGTTGGTTAAATATTTGCAAAGTAGATTAAGTTTGTTTTTGTTAAAATTGTTGTTTTTGTTTTCTAAGTAAATAATTTTAACATGTAATTTGTTTTTGTAATTAGCATCATAAGAGGTGTTAAGTTATTTAAGATTTTCAATAAAGATCAGAGTTTGTTCTAGATAGAAAAAGAAAAGTACGTCTTTTATTTAAGTAAAGAGTTTTTGGGAAGAATCAAAGGGAAATACTGGTAAGTATCCTCCCCAATTTAAACCATTAATTAAAATTCTTTACAATACAGCTTTCAACCTGGTATTATCCCTCGAAAGGATAGTAACAACATAACAACACAGAGCAGCTGATACTAGCATGCTGTTAAATAGCTGTATAGCTGATTCCAGCTCCTTAGAATCCTTAAGGCCTACATTATCAGAAAGATGGCTACTGATGAATTTTTTGTATTTAAGCCAGTTCGTTTTATTTGTTGTAAGCCCATTGGGTGCCCGCAACAGCTCTACATATTTATGCAGAAGCATAATGACAGGGGAATGGTCAGAGCTCAAGTCAAAACATGATTCTGCAGAAATTTGCCTCCTAATAATTCCTTTTGTAATTGCAAAATCCATAAGATCTGGAGTCTTTTGAAGGTCTGATGGCCAATAAGTTGGTTGACCAGTGGAGACATAATCAATTCCATTACGGCGATTGATTAGTGAAAGCCAAAGTGCTTTGCCTTTTGGGTTGATAATTCGGGAACCCCAGTGATTATGCTTCGCATTATAGTCACCAGCAGCTACGAATTTTGTTCCTAATGAATCAAAAAAGTGTTCGAACTGGGTTGCCGTGATCTTATATCTCGGCGGACAATATACACCTGAAACTGTTACTTTATCGTCCCAACATTGTAAGCAAATTGAAGTAGCTTGTAGGTAATCCCTCTCGTATTTGTCAAATTCATAGTGCTTAATGCGATTTGTAATGAGTATTCCTGTATCTCCTCGTGCTTTACCATCAGGGTGACAGGTTTTGTAGAATCTATAGCCTTCAATCTTAAAATTGTTCATGTGGGTAAGATGCGTTTCAGAAATTAGTAAAATATCAATTTCGTTGTTGCAAAGGAAGTTTTTAATTTCTGCAGAGAGAGCTGCATTGTACACTCCATGGTGACTTAGCAGTGAGAAAACCCACTTTGTTAGTAGCTGCTGGTTCTGCATTAACCATTTTCTGGTGTGTATGAGCTTGGTTGATTTTTAGCGCGGGAGCGACTGTTTGCGTATTGGTGTTGGTGGGTGACACTGTAGTATTGGTACGCGCGCTAGCTTGTATTTGTTCACTTTGGCTGATCGCGGGAGAGCCGCTTTTTTATTTATTTCGCACTCACTTTTAGGTAACGAATTACACTGATTTTTTCGTTAGACTCTGCACTGACCGACGAGTCTTTTTTTTCGGATGGTGGAGAGCGCCCAACCGGCATTATTTCTCACTTGTTTATTATTGATGCGTATAATAAACGATTAAATTTTTTTATTATTTTATTGCCACTAAGGGCAGAAAAAGTTCCGTCTATAACCGGAATTTAATTTAAATTTCACTTATGCGTCTGTATCGCGAATTTGTAAGGTTAAAATTAACGTTTGTACTGTTAAATTAGACGTTTAACGCGGAGCAAACTTAAGCGCAGCCGACACATGCGTACTCGCATCATGAAATTTTTGATGAATGGATGTATATTGAATTTATCAATCACCTTTCAATATGTTTGGCTTTGTTTGACATTATAATGCACAGCATCGGGAACAACAGAGCCACTTTTCACTAGACTATTATGCTGTATAAATATTGTATTGCAGGTGAGATTGCCATGTACAATTGGCGGCGTACAGGAATGCAAATAATTGAGTGCGGACAGGATTTGAGTGCAATAGCGTCATCATGCTTTCAGCGGCAGACGTTTCGCATTGCGCTTGGTGCGTTTCAGGAACTGTTTTAACGATTCCGTCAACATATACTCGGTAATGAAAATAACACAAGAACGTTCGCCATTCTGTTGTTTGTCCGTCCAGTAGCGGTAAAATTTTACTATATTCTGATGGTCCAGTTGCAACAGATTATCGAATACATGTCGCATTTTCTCCTCTTGGGATTTGAGTTCTTGTAAATTTGCATATTGCACCTCGTTCCAGACGACTTCCACACCCTCTTGTGTCCATAGCCAGATGAACACAATCAATAGCCGGCACGTCACGTTGATTGACCTCTTCGCGTCGTTTCAGCCAACGCCCGCATGGTGATTTTTCAAGGATTGCACTTTCGTCTTCTGAATCATCGCCACTTTCACGTTAACTGTCAAACTTGACATTACATAAAATTATAGCGCAACTATAAAAATGACTGTAAAATTTATAACATGTAATCAACTTTGATAGAAAAAGATCAACTTCTTCAACTTTCTTGATCTCCGAAATCACAGAGGATATCAAATGCTATATAAATAGCAAATGTGTGCCTATTCACTCTCGCATTCTCTAAGCGCATTAGGTTATGCTCGCATGCTTTTTTTTCTTACAAAAATTTGATAAGATAAGTTCAAGAAAGATCACATGGAAACTAGGCTTAAAAGGAGCAAAATCAAATTACTGAAACTACTAGTCGCAAGACCAAAACACTTGGGGATGTAATTATTACATCGACTACCTCCAACTATGAAACTCGTGTGTGCTTACCATTTTTGCGACGAATTTACATTTACGTATGCTCTGATGAAAATAAAGAAACTGGTTACACGTATATTTGGCCTAAATAGGCTATCAGGCTATCTTTATGGTGTCGTCCGACAGATAACCAAAAGGTAAGAATTTTTAGTTTTCTCAAATCTGGAAATTTTAAATTTTTTGTATAATATATCTTTCAGGTGAAAGAAATACGTTGCATTGTAACGCCACCTCAATGGAATACTCATCAAAAAATCAAACTTCTGAACACGCTACCAACACATCAGTATTTGAAGAATATATCTACACATGCCGAGTTTTAGAGCAACAATTTTTATGTCGGACTCTCACAACCAATCACACCACGGCACTGGCGACTTACTTTTACTCCGATTATTAGCCATATAAAAACTATCAAATGTAACACTTTCTCCTGGACTATTGAGTAATTTCTTAACTGAGCTATCGTGAATTATTTTTTGAGCTTTTTCTAAAATTTGAACCAATTTGTTTTTAAAAACCCTAAGTTTCCAAAAAATTTGTTAATAACCAACAATTTTTTGATGCTGTTAAGAAAGCTTTCCTTTTTCCTTTTAAGCTGATGTATCGCTTGTTCTAAATGGTCGCATACTAATCTCTTTTTACCGGAAAACATACATATATATAATGGCTAAACAGAACTGGGATGTGCGATTTGCCTTGTGTCAAATCGCATCAACAAATAGATTTTTTTCTATGTCTCTGCGATAAATTTTCTGGTGTCAATTTTTTACTCATTACAAACGTATAGTCTGTTTAGTCATATACTATACAAACATATATTATACCTGCATTGAAATCACGAGTATGTATTACCTTGCTTACACGCAGCGTCAACTCACAAGTTCGCTCTTATTCAGGCGTTTACACACAGATCCGTCGACGTTCAAATGTCATTCTTTGATGTCAAAACAAACAAAAAAATAGCTTGCTACGACGTAGTCTAAGATTAAGAAGAACAATTAATAATAACATAAGTTTTCTCTTCATTTTCTTTTGTTTTCGTATTGTAGTGAACTTACATAATCACCATAAAAGGCTGGGAACATCGAAACTGAAGTCAATTCTCGTTGCGACTGTTTTTCGCTAATAGAATTTTACTCACTAAAAAATTAGAATGCTGATGCAACCAAATTTTGGAACTGATTGGTGATCAGCGGGGATATCTAAATGGAGGAGGAGTTATGGTAAAATAACGTAAAAAATAGTGTTAAGAAATACCGGGGCTTATTTTGTATAAATAAGTAAGATTGTAAATAATAAATTCAGAATTAACTTAAAACTCAAAAAGGCGTTTCGCTTTATCTGTAAATTAATTTTCAAAAGTATGGCTCTTTAGCCAACACACTTTGGCGTGGTGCGCCAGAATACACCAAATTTTTTTTTAATTAGGCTTCAAAATCCAGACTAGACAAATAGACCCGAGTTCCACCACATGGCGATCCTGCCTCCTTTTTAAAGGACCACGAATCTAGAATTTCCTACAAAAAAGCAAGTAAAATACTACTGTGTGTTTTTTTTAGAGGTTTGTTTTTCGAATAGAGATAAAACTGGCATTTTATGGTCAAATCTGGCAACTCTAATGTCATTTATGTTCAGTTTGGTTTGCCATTTCATCATGAACAGGTTGACAAAAGAACAACGCTTGCAAATCGTGCAAGTTTATTTCGAAAATAATGGTTCAGTTCGCGAAGTTTACCGCAAGCTCCGTCCATTTTATGGTCGACATAATCGTCCATCAGAGCAATTAATTCGGTTAACCATGGGTCGTTTTCTCGCATCCGCGGAGACGTCGAACAGTGCGCACCGAAGAAACAATTGCCGCTGTAGAGCAAAATGTTGAAGAGGACCCGAATGAATCGATTCGCCACCGTGCACAGCAATTGGAGCTTTGTCCATCAACTTTATGGAAGATTTTGCGGAAAGATCTTGGCTTGCAACCTTACAAGATCCAGCTTGTGCAAGAATTAAAGCCGCGAGACCATGCAATGCGTCGTGATTTTGGTGTATGGGCCGAAAATGAGATTGATCTCGATGCTGATTTTCATCGCAAAATTTTGTTCAGTGATGAGGCTCATTTTTGGTTGAATGGCTACGTCAACAAGCAAAATTTCCGCATTTGGAGTGAAGAGAATCCACATGAGACCCTTGAGACGCCATTGCATCCACAAAAACTGACTGTTTGGTGTGCTCTATGGGCTGGTGGAGTCATTGGGCCATACTTCTTCCGAAATAATGCTGGAGAGTCAGTTACCGTTAATGGAGACCGGTATAGAGCCATGATAACCGACTATTTTGTTCCCGAATTGGATGGCATGAATGTGGATGAGTTGTGGTTCCAACAAGACGACGCTACATGCCACACAGCGCACGTCACAATCAATTTATTGAAGGAAACATTCGATGAGCGCATAATTTCGCGGAATGGACCTGTCAATTGGCCACCAAGATCGTGTGATTTGACACCATTGGATTATTTTCTTTGGGGATATGTGAAGTCGCTCGTCTACGCCAACAAACCAGAAATGTTAGGGGACTTGGAAGCCAACATTCGTGGCGTTATTGCCGACATACGGCCCCATATGCTCGAAAAAGTGGTTCAAAATTGGACCTGTAGAATTGGCTTTATTCGAGCCAGCCGCGGCGGCCACATGCCCAAAATCATATTTAAACATTAATGGCATAAAATTATCCTTCCAATAAAGCCAAATTGATGGACATTAAAACGATTTTCTTGTGTTTTATTTCAATTCGAAGCTCTATACCTCTAAAAAAACACCCTGTACCTATGCCAGAAGGCTACATGCCTAACCAGAAAAATAAGCTATAGCTCCATAAAAATGGCCCGTACCAAGATGACAGCTCGTAGGTCTACTGGAGCAAAAGCTCTACGTAAACAACTCGCTACTAAGGCAGCACGCAAACCTGCACCATCAACCGGTAGTGTTAAGAAGCCACATCATTATAGTACCATAGCAATGAATGAAATCCGTCGTTACCGAAAATCTAATGAATTGATGATCTCCAAATTGCTATTTCAACGTTTAGTACGTGAAATTGCACATGATGTCAAGACCGATTTACGTTTCCAATCGGCAGCCATTGGTGCCTTACAAGAAGCATCAGAAGCTTATTTGATCGGCCTATTTGAAGACACGAACTTATGCGATATCCAAACCAAATTGGCTCACCTAATTCATGGAGAACGTGCTTAAATTAAACATCTTTATATTATTATCATATACTTTTTCTTGATTTTAGTAATTATTAATAACTCGAAATGAACATTTACTTCGTTTGTGCAACAAGTAAAAAGATATTAAGCAAACTTTACGTAAATAATGGCTCAACACAACAAAAAAATTTTTTTTTTGTAATAAAATTTTTTTTTCTTGTAGCAAAATAGTCAAATTATCCTGTGTAATATATAATTAGAAAATAATAGAAATAGAAATTGAGATGGGTGTAATTAAATTCAGACGAGAATAAGATTAGACCTTGCAGATTATGATGTCGAAATAAAATTTAAACAAGGAAAGATAAACACAAATGCCGACGCGCTATCCAGAATTCAAATAAATACAGAAATATTGGTAAAAATTATCCAACTGAAGAAGATAAAAAAAAAAACAAATAAAGCTTTGGTTATAACAAGGGGAATTAAAAAGAAGCTAGCAAAAGATAATGAACAAGAAAAATTCAAATCTCAGAACTAGTCTGATCAACTTTTCACATGGGATTGCACATCTATAACTGACGTCAGAAATATGAAGAAATTAGAATTCATTATAAATAACACAGGTCAACACTAGTTTTGGTGCCGAGAAACTGTACTTTTTTTTAACTAAGGACCTTATACTGATTACATTATTATCAAAAATGTTGATATCCTACGTGTAGTTTTCTAGATTTTGCCTTGTAAAAAAAAAGGCTTACATGAAAAACACTTTACATTATTTAAATAAAAACTTTCTTTTTCGCGAATGAGGTGTAGTCACGGATCACGTTGCATCCCCCAGCAATAGTCAGCCATCATATGGCGATCCCATCGGCCTTGGTATCTTTCTTCCTAGTCTTTAGGTCCTGGTGTAACCGCTTCCCTTGTTCTTCGCTATAGGATCCAAGATTGTCTGGGAATTGGTCAAGATGACTGTGAAGGTATTGCACTTTGATTGACATATTACATCCGAAGTTATTAAAGTGCTCTGGCATGTCATTTACAATTTCAGAGTAATTTTCTGACTTTTGTTGAGTGAGCAATAGCAACTGAACCAAATTTGTTGCCATTGTGTAGAAGGACACACTTAAGACTTCCTTTAGAGCTGTCTATAACGAGACGCCATTCATTTGGATGGGATTTTGAAAGGCCCATTTCGAGAATAAGGCCTTGTACATCCAAACAAAAAACAATATCATTTTCCGATTGAAAAAAAGGTAGCAAGTCTTGCTCTCTTGTTTGATAGAACGTCACTTCTGTACCTGACGACAACAAGTTTTTTTCTTTTAATCTAGAAGCCAAAACCTCTACAGATTATTTAGGGAGTTCAAGATCCCTTATCAAATCATTTAATTCTCCTTGGGAAAAAGATTTTGGCTCTGTAGATGGTATTCCTTCGAAAACGCAGTCGCTACTCACTTCATAAATGACTTCTTCAAATGATGATTCACGAATGGAACAAAATGCTGGAATAGGTACTTCCTCTGAATGTGGTAAGGGTCTTCTAGCAGAGTCTAAGTCTGGATAAATCATTTTTTTAACGTTTACACCATACAAATTAATACAGCAGAAGCAACAGTCAACAAAGTGATTTTTTTGTTATTTCCATTGCATAGGCATTCCGAACCTCACATGGTTTCTTTTACCACTAATACACTGTCTTAAGTGTTCATAGCACATTTTACAAGCAATTTGGGATATCCACGGCTTGTATTCATCCACAATTTTCGACATAAGCATAATAAGCACTTTTTATAAAATCTGTTATAGGTTTTCTGAAAATTTTCACCGTGCATTCACCACAGCGGTAACAAAACACATTTGGATCAATGAGAAAACTTCTTCGCGATGAAGACATGATATACAAATCAATTAATTTTTAGAAATTTATAGATAAAATAGCAAATCATGCACACGGAAGTACTTATTACAGCGAATATTCAAAAGTGACCGTTTATCTAAAATGGCACGTAGGGAAAAAAAATTACAAATATTTTCAATGTTGCCAGTACATACTTAATACAAAACCACTAACTATATCTCGGTACCAAATTTTTTTTTCGATTTGTTGACCTGTGTAATTTAAACAAGACACGTGTTGAAATTACAGATGATATCGTACAAGTACGATGTGGCAATAATCCAACGAATCTAGATTCGACTTTGGAAAAGCTATCATCTCTTATGTATAAAAAGAATAATAAAGGCCTAGGCTGAAAAGCAAATGATGCTATATTTGAGATTCTTGATAAAAATGAATTCAAGAGAAAATTTAATAAGTTGCAGCAAAACATTTGGGAAACAGTGGGTCGTTGTGGGTGGTCACGCGTTACTAGTGCTTTGCAAAGTGACGTATGATTACGCTCAGCGCATAAGTGAGCTTAGGTTCTCATTTGAAAACGGTGGTTCGCTCTGAGAAATCAGGCGTTACTAGTGACTCGCAAAGTAACGTATGATTACGCTCAGCGCGCAAGTGAGCGTAGGTCGTCTTTAAGAAGCGGTGGATCGCTCTGAGTAGTCGGGAGTTACTAGTGCTCTGCAAAGTGACGTACGGCTACGCTCAGCGCATAAGTGAGCGCAGATCGTCTTTTAGAAACGGTGGATCGCTCTGAGTAGTCGAGCGTTACTAGTGCTTCGCAAAGTAACGTACGATTATGCTCAGCGCATAGGCGAGCGTAGGTCAGTTTTATCGGTGGATCGCTACAAACGGGTGTACGGTGCGAGCGCGAGGCAAAGCAACAACGACTACAACCCGGTATCCTCAAGGCGGACGGAGGCGACGAAGCACTTTGATTAAAATATAAATTAGGCTAAGAAACGAATGTATAAAATAAATTTATAGACTATAAAAAGTGAATTATATTAAAGCTTGTTAAAAATTAACTCGGTAGTGTTTCTTCGACCGGATACTTGTACCTTCTTTAAAAAATATAGCAGCCCGCAAATTATAAATTTTTGTAGGCGAACCCTGGACACCGGCGAGCTTAAGCCCCAGCCGAAGGTTCGTTACACCGCAAACTTACAATGCAGTGCGAACTGACAAAGTATGTTATTGCACACCCTATTGAATGCAAAGACGCTAGGTCAAGTGCACAAACACTCGTAGAACAATTGATTTTAAAATATGGTTATTTTAAAAAATTAAAATCCGACTGAGGCACAGAATTTGTCAATGAATTAATGAACAACGTATGTAAACTATTAAAAATAGAGCAAACATTTTCTACCCCCTACCACCATGAGATACTTGGTTCAATTGAGAAAAACCATAGAACGTTAAATGAATACCTTTTATCCTTCGAATGGGACAAATGGATACCATACTATACTTTCGCGTACAATTCTACCCCACACGTAGACAATAACTACACACCATTTGAACTTATTTTTAGTAAATTACCATCACTTCTGACTGATTTGACAAACGAAAAAACAAAGCACTATAATTTAGAAGATTATTCCAATGAACTAAAAATCAGGTTAAAGACTTCAAGAGAAAAGGCAAGAAATCTTATAGAAGTAGTAAAAAACAAAAGAAAAACTACATACGATTTAAATGTAAATCCTTCAGATTTTAAAATAGGAGACCTAGTATTTGTAAAATTAGAAAACAGAAAGAAATCTCAAAGTTCATAAAAAGGCCCATACGAAATAAAAGAAAGAGAAGGAGTTAATTCAAAAATAGAAATAAATAAGCAAATAAAAGCTTTTCACAACAAAATGTTGAAAAAATTTGTAAAATAAACTTTATTCAAAAAAATACATATGTAAATAAAATATACTTACTGTAATCATTTACTTTACTATATAGAAAATAGCATAAAATAATTAAACTATTAAAATAACTTTTTTGAATTAAAAACAATCATTATAAAATTAAAAAAATTCCATTTAAAAGAATCAATAAATTAAAATTTTATGTTTACTTTAAATAATCATTATAAATTAAAATTTTTACTTTAAAATAATTATTATAAATTAAATTCGTTTCTTTAAAATTAATCATTTTATATACAATTTTTAGAGCATAATTAGAAATTAAAACTTTTAATTAATCAATATAAAATTTATAATAAACTAAATTTTTCTATATTGAACATAATAACATTAATTAATATTGTAATAAAACTTTAATTAACAATATGACTGGTAACACTGTTTGTTTAAGCTATTCTTTTGTACATATGTATATAAGTAAGAAATGTCAAATAAAATCTCTCTCTATTTCCTGTTCTTGATAAGTACGGTTCTTTCATTTCTTGTTGCTCCGTATAATAATTCCACATTTTAATAGGTTATGGACCTAGAAATCGCAAATTAGTTAGCACATGAAAGATAGGGAAAGTCGCGATTAATAATATATAACATTTTTTAAATTTGTCCTTTGGATTCGGTAAATATTGGAAGATTATTTTTTCTGAGGTTATGGCAGCCGCTACAGGAATTTCTATAGAGAAGTTGAAAGGAAGGTAAAATTACGATTCCTGGAAGTTCGCTGCAAAGAATCTTCTCCAATATGAGGAACTGTGGGAGTGCGTGACAGGGAGATCTACCGATACGAAGCAGTTAGCAAAAGCGAAGTCAAAGTTAATTTTACTTATTGATCCCATTAACTATGTCCACGTGCAAAACGCAGCAACAGCCAAAGATGTTTGGGACAGCTTGGAGAAGGCTTCCAAGACTCCGGGTTGACAAGAAAGGTTGGGTTGCTGAGAAAACTGATAACAACCAAGTTGGAGGATAGAAACTCCATTGAGGATTTTGTCAACAATGTCATTACGACCTGCACATAAATTAACAGGAATTGGGCTGCAAATAAGCGAGGAATGGCTCGGAACGTAACTTCTTGCAGGCTTGCCAAAGCATTATCAGCCAATTATAATGGGGCTTGAAAGTGCTGGAATAGCCATTACAGCAGATTCAATAAAAAAAAATTGTTGCAGGATGTGAAGGTAGCACAGTAGTTAGGATTTGCCGGTTCTGGGACACGCCAGCAGAGAAATCCTATACGCGCCAGCAGAGAAATCCCATACGCGTTAGCAGAGCGCCCACGACGCCGGCAGAGAGAAAAAGAGAACAGACGACACCAGGCCAACAGAAATTTTAGAAGTGAAAATCAATATTTTTAAATTCGTTTTCATTCAAATTAATAGGTATTGTGTTAGATAATACTTGGGCAATGCAAATATATGGAAATATTATAATAAAATTATAGCCCATATTTGTGATTTTATATTGTTTGATAGAGATGTTATCTTGTTGCCAGCTCAGTTAATAATGATATGTTTTTATAAAGCATCTTTCTTTTCAATCTTTTTTTGTGCTATATTATAATATGAATCTTCAATTTCACCAGTTTTCATATTAACAAGTTTCTTTTTATCGGAATCCCAACCCCAATTTGGTGATGCCCCTTCATAAGTTTGTCCCAAGATTGTAATTGATCCACCATTTACTTCAATTTGAACGTGTT
Source organism: Tricholauxania praeusta (assembly GCA_949775025.1). Classification (NCBI taxonomy): domain Eukaryota; kingdom Metazoa; phylum Arthropoda; class Insecta; order Diptera; family Lauxaniidae; genus Tricholauxania; species Tricholauxania praeusta. The sequence continues at coordinate 79,811,713 of OX459030.1, forward strand.
GGTTATGAGTGAATTCAAATTTTGTTGAAAAAATTGGACGTTTTATATCTAATGCACAACCTCATGAAATATTACATAGTAAAGTTTTCCTACCGTCTTCAGGCCTTAGATAAACATCTAAGGTTTTTAAGTCAATATCATAATTTATTATGCTAAAATATCTCCATTTAGGATAGCACACACAATATTTGTAGCCGGATGTAATTTGTTGATTAAAAAACATATTATAGACCTTTCACCTTAACGATCTATGTGCGAATAAATATCTTAAAGTTTATTTATCCTTACCTACCTGCAACTGACCTTAACACATTAAAAGTAATATTAAATTTTTTTCATTCTAAATTTTATTCAAGCGTATACATAAATTTTTAATAACATTTTATATTTAAGTAAACTACTTTATTACATTTTCATTAATCCAAGAATTATGTTCATTAGAGAAACCTAACTATTTTACAAAGCTTTGATTTCCCTTTGTTTTAATAACTTTTTCAACTAAATATGTATTTGGATATTGTGTTTTCATCAGTTCATTAACGTAAAATCCTCCAACAATTGGTTGTTCTCGATAATCTTATAATAAATAAGTAATCGGATTTGTGTTCTGTATAACGCGAATTTTAAAAATTTCAGTTGTCCAGTTTGGGGTATATCCTTTTGAGAAGATATGCTTATACTTGCTTATGCGAACAGGGTCTCCAACTTTAAATTTCCCGAATTTAAATATTTTAGGATAATTATACGATGATTCAAGTAAAGATGTCTCATTTTTAGCATTTACAGATTTTTGACTCATTCCAATAGTTCGATGTTTTGCATTTTATATTGATTTATCAAGCTTTTATATTTATTAATCCACTGATAGTTTCCTTGCAAACTAAACATTTTCCACATCATACCTTTTAATGTTCTATTAAATCGTTCAACAATAGAAGCTTTTAGAATACTATAAGATGAATGGTGATTAATATTATGTTTTTTCATCAGATTTTGAAATATTTTATTATAAAACTCTTTGCCATGATCTTTTTGTAAGTTTTTTGAGATTCTTTTGTGTGAATAAATCGATTTCATAGCATTAGTTATATCTTCACTACTTTTCGATTTTACAGGTACCGCCCAAGCAAACTTTGAAAATGTGTCTATTACTGTTAAAATAAAACGATATCCTTTATTATATTTTGAATAAGCACCCAATTCAACAAGATCTGCTTGCCAAAGGTCATCTATACCTTTACTTATTACTCGTCTACGTAAGAAATTTTTGCGTGCTTGCTTATGCAGCTCCTGAACCACCTGGTGCCGCTCCATCTATAGCTTTTAGCTTTCTATTTATTTGTTTAAAAGTTAAATCTACATTATGCATTCTATCTTCAAAAAACTTAACGTTATATTTTATTGTTTCATTTATACGTGTTTCCAAATCCTTAATTGATTTACTAACAGTTTCTGTTGCGAACTCAATTTTGTATGTGAGTAAAGATTTTACTTGATCTATAACTTCTTTTAATTCATGTTGTAAATCTCTTTGCTCATGGATACATTTACTAAGACTTATTTCAGTATTATTGATTTTTTGTGTTAATTCTTAAGAATAGCTTTGAAAGACACTTTCTAAATAAGTTTTATTAACAGCATCATTCTCCAATATAGGGTTAGCAATATTTTTTATTCTTCGCAAGTTGAAATTAAAATGTCGATCACTATCCAAATGAATCGTGGAATTCGGTTTGTTATATCTCTCAGATCTACTGAGATAGTGCCCAAACTTATCAACCGGCATTTTGTGAATAAGTATAATTTAAATTTTATGAACTATTTATGTAATAATTTTCGCTCCTCTCAATTCTTCAATAATTGAGACAATTTCATTATTATGATTTGAATGACCAGCTGTTGATGATGCTATTAAAAGCCTCAATCTATCTACCAATTCGTTTGGATTATCCCAATATACAAAGTTTGTCTTTATCGTATTTAACTTCATCAAGCCATCTCCTTTCTTATCATTGAAAAGTTTGCTAACAATGTTTTTATATTTATCTGAACGATTAGACTTAATTCGCCCTTTTGAAACATTACCCTGTTTGTGTGAGTTAGTTTCTTCTAATATTTCTTTGTAAACATCTAAATCTGAATCATCATAATTTTTAGGTTTCTTCTAGACTAAAAGTTGATTTAACCACTTTGTGAGCGGCCATTTTGAATTTTCTAATCTTACAAATTTATCCTCAAAATAAATATGTTTATTACCCATCATCCAAACATTATTTTAATTCTTATATGGGCCAAATCCTGTATCACGTTTTGATTTACTAATGCTTAATAAATTATGTTGAATACTTCGATCTAGTAACAAAGTTTCATCTTCATCCCCATCATCATCATCGTAATCATTATCGTTAAATGATTTAAAAGTAGAGGAGTTGTTTTCTACTTTCTTAGCATCAAATGTTTCATAATCTTGTTTGCTCTTTTTAAAGGGCTTACTAGTGGTGAAGAAATTATCTTCAACATCGCCTTTTATGAGACTATAATCATGTTTTTCCTTTTTTATATTAGATGGATCTAATAATTCTTTTAATGGTGTTGATATCGGCTTAAAAGTTTTTTCCAAGGCTGTTTCATTTGCAGCTTCTCCAAGTTGAATACTCTTATATTTCTTTTTCAAAATATATTTTTAGTTAAGTTTTCATTCATATTGATAGTTCAAACAGATCCGTTTGTTGACTTATGTTACCCTTTTGTGTTTCTCGTTTACGTTTGTGTTTACGTTTGTGATTACGTTTATCGTTTACGATTATGTTTTCTAGTTGATAGTTTAGCTGTAGTAAACATACTAATGTTCTAAAAGATTGATGTTTCTTTTATAAGGCAATAAATACATCAAATCCTTTTCTATAACGACCATTATTCATAGAATCGTCTTTACTAATAACAAGGAATCCATATTTTTCCTTCCAACACTTTGAGCATAAGTCATAAAATGTTTTATAACTCATGTCAGCACCCACATGATCATTGTAAATATGCCTAATATTCATTTCATCTTGCTTAAACATTATAATCATATTCGCATTATCTCGAATCAAATACTTCGGAATACGCGTATAAGTCTGGCACAAATAAAAACTATTAATATTCTTATGTCTGCCCATACAAAAATATGATCGTACATGATTTTGTTTCTCGCAAGCAATATCATCGAATATAAATATTGAGTTAGGTTTTGCCCCATCTGGTGATAGCACATCATCATTATTTGAAAATGAGGAAAAATTTATCTTCTTAATAGGTTTTATTAAGCTTTCTAAGTACTTATATTTTGGTTGGTGTGTAGATTTTGACTATAAGTAAATATTTTGAAACTTTAATCCATTCGGGCTCTCAATAAGGCTAATCATCACATTTGTTTTACCACAATTTGAAGGCCCAACAATTAGAGCTCGAATAGAATTCGGTAGCAATAAACTATCCCGAGTTCTATTTGGTTCATTCAATTTTGAATCAATATTTTTAATATTTATTGATTTATGTTGTTTCAGAAAACGCATTTTGAATACTAATAGATTTATATATAAATCAAGTCTTTTTATTGATTTTTAGATCACTTCAGTTTTATCAGTCAACTGGAAATGTATAACAAATGGTTGTTATATATACAAAGGAAATCAGTCATAAGCCATACGTTATTGGGGAAGGTATTCTTAATAATATAATCAATAAACTTCCGATCGAACTTCATTTACCTGGATACCAGTTTTGTGGTCCTGGCACAAAGCTAAAGAAACGATTAGCTAAAGGTGATCAAGGAATTAATCCTCTAGACGCTGCTTGCAGAGAGCACGATATCGCATACTCAATTAATAAAGACTTAGAGAATCGACATATAGCTGATAGAAACTTAACTGAAAAAGCTTATGAAAGAGTTAAGGCAAAGGATAGTAGTATTGGGGAAAAATCGAATGCTTGGTTCGTAGCTAACGCAATGAAAGCAAAAACAAAATTCGGTATGGGGAACGTTTGCAAGAAAAGTAAGAAATCTCTGAAAGTTAACGGCGGCAGACTTTTTAAGGATGCTTTAAAAAGTGCAAGAAGAAATATAAAAAAAAACACGAAATTTAAAAGATGCTAATAAAGGTATCGAAAAAAATTGTAAATAACATTTTTAAAGGAAAAAAGTCTTTCATTGAAACACCTAGAATAATACCATTACCTAAGTCTGGAGGTTTTCTCCCACTAGCACCAATATTCGCAGCACTTGGTGCGCTTGGTGGCCTAGCTGGTGGTGTAACCGGTGTTGTAAAGGCTATCAATACAGTTAAAAGTGGTAAGGAGCAGCTGGCTGAAGCAAAACGACATAATAATACAATGGAGAGCATCGCAATGGGAAAAGGGATGTTTTTAAAACCATATAAAAAAGGTCTTGGTCTATATTTAAAACCATACTCAAAAAACTAGTAATAAAGCTACCTAAAAAAGCTCTTTCTAGTGTAAACTTGAAAAAATATGCTAAAAACATTCCAAATTTTAGGGGTGTGTTTACGAGTGACACACTACCAAGTAAGCCATTTAAGACAGAATGTGGAATAATAAATCTAGATACATCAAAAGAACCCGGCACACATTGGGTAGCATACTGGAAAAAGGATAATGAGCTTGAATATTTCGACAGTTTTGGTAATTTGCAGCCACCAAAAGAGATCATTAAATATTTGGGAAAAAAAATGAATTATAATTATTATAAATATCAAAAATTTAATACTATAAACTGTGGGCATTTATGTATAAAATTTTTACTGGTAAAAGGAAATTCGAAATAAAAAATTAAATAAAAATTTTTGTTGTTTTATTTTTTATATATTTATTTATATTTTATTCTGAGCTAATAAATTCCGTATTCATATACTGGCTATAAAAATTAGTTAACATTTTTTTTTCAATAGTTAAAGTATTCTGAATCTTCTTCAGAATGTGAGTATGCGCGTTTATGTAATCCATTTGATCCTTACTGATTATGAGGAACCTTGAGGGTAAATATAAATAAAGGTTGCCTTCTAACTCGCATCTTATAGATTCACCATACTTCGTATTTGTCCTCTCAATCGTTATAACTTCATAGGAGTTATTTTCCTCCATATTTTTTATTGATAAGTATTTTTTGTTGTTGAATCCGTGTATTTACTTTGCTTTTATTCTCATTTAATATAGGTCAAGAACTCTTAAAAGTTTCAAGTTCAACGTAAAATGTTCTATTAATACTCTTATTATTATTAATGTAGGTCAGGAAATTTAATTTTCAAACAAAAAAAGCCTTATCACAATTGGTGTGGTACGTACACTGGCACGCGCCAAAATATTTTCGCAGCTGTGCTTAACTCGCTTGCGATTTTTTTCATGTGGTTGTTGTTGCTCGCTACATCCGCTCAATTTTTTTTTATTTTTTCAACTTTTTTTGTTTTTATTTTATTGTGTTGTACTTTTTTCGACTCTCATGGTTTTCACTTTCTAAAATTTCTGTTGGCCTGGTGTCGTCTGTTCTCTTTTTCTCTCTGCCGGCGTGTATGGGCGCTCTGCTAGCGAACTCCGCTGCCAAAACTCTGCTGGCGTGTATGGGATTTCTCTGCCGACGTCCATGTGCTCTCTGCTGCCGCGCTCTGCTAACGAACTCTGCTTCCAAAACTCTGCTGGCGTGTATGGAATTTCTCTGCCGGCGTCGTGGGCGCTCTTCTGGCGCGTATGGGATTTCTCTGCTGGCGCGTATAGGATTTCTCTGCTGGCGTGTCCCAGAACCGGCAAATTCTAACTACTTAGCACCCGACAACACACTAGCATTGTATGGTAGAAACACCTCTTCCAAATTTAAACAGAAGCGAGTTCGATGTTTCCAGTGTAATCGATTTGGACATTTTGCCAGAGACTGCCCAGATAAGAAGTCACAGAAAAATATGTCGAAACAGAAAAACGAGAATGTGTGTTATGTATCATTAGTGATCAACGAAATTAACACTCAGGCGTAGGGCTACCAGATGGAGTGCCTACAAAAGTAGCACATATCAAAAAAATTCAATTTAGTAATGAAAAGCAAAAATAAAATTCCAATTTTGTAATGAAAACCAAAAATTTTTTTAATTCCACACCAATATTTTTGATGAGCAAAAAAACAAAAAAAAAAAAAGTTCCTCACTTTGTACGAGAAAACCCCAGAAAATTAAAAAAATATTTCAAATAACTTTTTATTTTCAATGCAAACATCAAAAGTAGCAAAACCATCCAAAAGTAGCACATTTCGAGTGAAAAATAGCAAAGTAGCACAGCCTTGCAAAAGTAGCACTTTTGCTACTTTAGTATGCCATCTGGTAGCCCTACTCAGGCGTGGTATCTCGACTCCGGGGCATCGACCCACATGACTTTGCGCAGGGATTGGCTGGAAAATATAACTGTGCCGAACAACAATGAAGTTGTCATCGCCGATAAGAATCGATTAAAAGTTGAATGTATGGGAGACGTCCGTATTTTTCTATCAAGTGGAGAAATTGCTTTGATTAAAAATGTGTTCTATGTGCCAGGTCTTTGTGCAAATTTGTTTTCTGTCAGCCGTTTGACAAAAGCAGGAAACTGTGTAAAATGTCATAGACATCGAGCTGAAATTTTTAACTCAATGAATCATCGTATTGTCACCGCGTCTCTTGAGGGCGATGTGTACAAGATTGATCTGCCTACAGCAAAGTGCGCAAATTTCTCAGTTAAATTCGCACATGATCAAAATTTGTGGCACCACAGGATGGTACACATCAGTTTTGAAAATTTAAGAAAACTGAAGGACATAACAGATGGCGTGAGTGTCTCTGCCACAGAAAACAGTTCATCATGTGTTGTATGTTGTTAAGGCAAGCAGTCAAGGTTGACGTTTAAGCAACAGAGACAAACAACCAGAGCAACAGAGATTTTAGAGTTGATACATTCTGATGTATGCGGACCGATGTCTGTTAATTCTATTGGTAGGTCGCGTTATTTTTTAGTTTTGGTGATTGCAGCAGAAAAATTTTCTTGTACCTGATGAAAACAAAATGCCAAGTTAAAGAAAAATTTGAACAATTTATGCAATTCGTTGAAAACCAAACAGGCAACAAAATAAAGGCGCTGCGCACAGATAATGGTAGAGAGTACTTTAATGAAAATTTTATTAATTTTTTGCGCAAAAATGGAATTAAACATCAAACAACACACCGGAACATAACGGCATGGCCGAGAGGAGTAATCGGACAATTGTTGAGAGGCTCGATGCCTTTTGTTCGATGCAAATTTGAAAATTGAATTTTGGGGCGAGGCTGTAACGACTGCAGTTTATCTTATCAATCGCTCACCTAGAAGAGGCTTGATAGATATGACACCAGAGGAAGCCTGGAGTGGACAGATATCAACTTTAGGTATGGTAAAAGTTTTTGGATGTCGTGCAATGGTGCATATACCAAAACAGCTACACAAAAAATTCGATCCAAAATCCAGGGAGTGCCTCATGATGGGATATTGTGAAAATTCGAAAGCTTGCCGACTTGTGGACCCGAAAACAAAACGCTTGTACATCAGTAGAGACGTCATATTTTTTGAGAGCGAACAGCAAGCAAAGGAAATTATAAATAATAATGAAAACGTCTATGTGCAAGTCGATTCAGTGGGGAGCAAGCCGATGTAATCAATTCTGATTCATCTGAGGAATCGTCATCAAATAATTCACCACCCTCTGAAGGGCGTCATGAACCAGTAAGTGCGTCTCAGTCGTCAGATGACAGCTATTATTCAGACAGTGAAATTACTGTACAGCAAGAAACGGAATCTGAATATACGCGACCACCGAGAATTCAAACTGAAGTTTTAGATGTCAGAAGGTCATCCCGAAGATCAAAGCCAGTGCAGAGGCCAGATTTTGTCACATTCGTAAAATCGAATACAGTTTTTAGTGATCCATCCACAGTGAGTGAAGCGATGTCAGCAAAAGATGCTAATTTTTGGCCTGCAGCTATGAAGGATGAATTTGATGCCTTAGCTGAAAACCAAACATGGACGTTGGAGCCAATAGATTGTAAATGGGTTTTTAAAACTAAAAGAGATGCAATGGGAAACGTTTCCAAACACAAAGCACGTTTAGTCATAAAGGGCTGTTCACAACAAAAAGGCATAGATTATGAGGAAACTTATTCTCCAGTAGTACGCTACAGCTCTATTCGCTTATTATTGGCATTGGCAGTACGTTACGATCTTGACATCGATCATATGGATGCAGTATCTGCATTTTTGCAAGGAGATCTCAAAGAAAACATTTTTATGGTTCAACCCGAAGGATTTACACATGGAACTTCAAATATCTGCAGACTCCTAACCGAAACGTTTCAGATGAAGGACCTTGGAGCAGCGCATTTCATATTAGGCACACAGATAGAACGAGATCCAGCCCATGGTCGTATATATATTGATCAGCATCAGTACGTGAAGGATATTCTGCAGCGGTTTGGCATGGCTGATTGTAATCCCATTTCAACGCCACTTGATATAAACCAAGTGATATCTCGAGAAATGTGTCCGAGAACCGAAAAAGAGATAGTGGAAATGGCAAATGTGCCATATCAAGAAGCTGTGGGCAGCATAATGTTTCTTGCTCAAGTTACCCGGCCAGACTTACCATTTTCTATCAGCACCGTTAGCAGATACAATCAGAATCCTGGTAAGTCACATTGGAATGCTATTAAACGTATTTTTCGTTACTTAAAGGGTACTGCTGATACAAAGTTAGTCTTCAACAACGATGGCAATACAAACCTGGAGGGGTTTTGTGAAGCAGACTGGGCATCCGATATAGACGGAAGGCGTTTGATAACCGGCTATGTGTTTAAGCTACAAGGTGGAGCATTGTCATGAAATTCAAAGAAGCAACCGACCGTAGCGTTGTCGTCAGCAGAATCTGAATATATGTTAATGTCAGCAGCAACGCAGGAGGCTCTTTGGTTGCAGCGACTTATAACTGAACTTTTGGAAGTAAGGCTTCCAGTAACAATTTTTTGCGACAACAAGAGCGCGTTAGACTTATCTACTAACGAAGCGTACCGGGCACGAACAAAACATATGGACGTGTGTCATCATTTTATAAGGGATCGAGTCAGCGACGGCAGTGTTGTTTTCAAACATATTGAAACTAGCAAAATGACAGCCGACACTTTGACTAAGGCAGTAAATAGGCCAAAAATAGATTTTTGTTCAAAATGTATTGGACTTAATTTTGCTTACTAAATCCATGTTTTAAACTTTAATTTACAATATGACTAGTAACACTGTTTGTTTAAGCTATTCTTTTGTACATATATAAGTAAGAAATGTCAAATAAAATCTCTCTCTATTTCCTGTTCTTGATAAGTGCTGTTCTTTCATTTCTTGTTGCTCCGTATAATAATTCCACATTTCAATGATTAAGCTATTATATCAAACAAAGTTTATCAATTTTAATATAACGTATATTATTTTGCCAATACTCCACCATCTTGAAAATTATCTCCAGATATAATTTTTCTCTTAAGGGTTAGGGTCAGCGCTGCCGAAACTGGCACAATCGTGCCAAACTGGCACTTTCAAAATTTTCTTGGCACTCTGACTATCATGGCACATTTTGGCACTGAGCGTGTAAATTTTGAATGATAACTTCTACTTATATAACTTTATATGAAATGAAAATCTTATTTGAAATTTATTTGCACCGTAAACCAAAAAAGTGAATGTGTGCGCATGCACCTTAAGTGCATATGCTTATTTATAGAAGTTGAAGTTCTAGAAAATTCAGTCGTTTTGACAGTTTTCCAAATGCTGCCTTGTTTTAAATACAACGTCGAAACTGTTGCGAAAATATTAAAAAATAAAAATAAAAAATTATTTTAAGTAGAAAAAACTTTTACTGGCATGGATAATCACAAAGTTTTTGAGTAAGCAATGCTTTTTTCTCCAAACGTGCTGATTAAGAACTTTATAATTCAAACAACGAGCCAAATTATATCAAATCTACCACTTTTAACAATACCAGTAATATAAATAAATGCTATCGTAAATTCAACGACAAATTGTTGCTTAACTTCTCGTGGCTAACTAAAATAGGTTCTAAGGCATTTTGTATGTTTTGCAATCAATCCTTGTCAAACAACTTAAGCCTGCTCAAATGGCATGCAGAAGCCACTATTCCCACCAAAAATGTCAATGCTCCCAAAAACTAAGTAAAAATAGATAGCTTGGACGAAATTGCTGAACATCAGTTTTTTAGAGATAAATTAAAAACAGCTGAATTGAAAATATTTATGTTTATAGTCAAAAACAGTTTTCCATTTAATCTTATTGAAGACGTACTTGACTTAATTAAATCAGATGATACAGACTCAAAAGTTGCTAAAAAAATTAAAATTTGTTGAACTAAGGGTAGAGAAACAAAATGTAATATTTTTTGTGAGGGTAGTACTAAAGGAATTTTAAATATTTTAAAAGTTCAAAATTTTTTTTTTAATAATCGATGAGACAACAGATGTGAGTTGCACAAAGTCTTTGGTGTTAGCATCACGACTTTTTGAATTTAAGGAAAACCAAGTTCAGGACTTTATTTGACTACACAGAATTAAGCTGGCATATTTGATATTTTTCAACACATATTTTGACTAACTAAACTATAGGTTCTTAATTTGCAATTATTATGTTTTTTTCTTTCTATCATTTCGTATTGACTCGGCTTGGCACGCTTTGGCACTCTAAGTTTCAGATGGTTGGCACTGAAATTTTTTATGGTGCGGCAGCGCTGGTTAAGGTGTAGTGAACTTACATAATCACCATAACCACCACTAACACCTTCTTCTATTTTCCATAATAAAGAATTAAACAAATCAAACGTTCCCACCAAATTTCACTAAACCAAAATAATTTATCCCATATCTTTCACAGTAAATTAAAACCACTCAAATTCACATTTTTATTCTTGATTTACGGAAATCGAAAATAAACAAAAAGAATTCTAAGACATTTTTGGCCAAGCAATAAAAATTAATTTTATTTATTTATAATATTTATGACAATTGAAATTCATTTTTTTTTCACTTGTTTCTTTTTTTTGTACTCGTACCGCTAACGCCACTCGCACAAACAAAAGCAACAACAACTAAATGCAGTTTAAATTACACTCATACGTCAATAACTTTGTGCATTCAAGGCAAAGCCACTGACTACCTCAACCGATCTAATTTAAAATAACAACAAAAATGCATGTGGTAAAAAAACACCCTTATGCAGTATTTCAAGGCTGGGAACATCGAAACTGAAGTCAGTTCTCGTTGTGACTCTTTTTCGCTAATAGAATTTTACTCGCTAAAAAATTAGAATGCTGATGCAACCAAATTTTTGAATTGATTGGTGATCAGCGAAGATATCTAAATGGAGGAGGAGTTATGGTAAAATAACGGAAAAAATAGTGTTAAGAAATACCGGTTTATTTTGTATAAATAAGTAAGATTGTAAATAATAAATTCAGAATTAACTTAGAACTCAAAAAGGCGTTTCGCTTTATCTCTAAATTAATTTTCAAAAGTACGGCTCTTTAGCCAACACACTTTGGCGTAGTGCGCCAGAATACATCAAACTTTTTTTTAATTAGGCTTCAAAATCCAGACTAGACAAATAGACCCGAGTTCCACCACAGTATTTTGAAATTTATTTATGTTAAATTTTTAAATTTATCGTAGCTTCCCTACAAGAACACTGTCAGTCAGATAATAAGTAGGTCATCTGATAGACAGCTCTGTTGGAAATTTCGGTCAGAAGTTTCTATCAGTTTCTGAACTGCAGGGTGAAAAATCTGAAGGAAACTTTTGTATACATGTGATTTGACATCTTTTTCTATCACATCAAGTTTTAGGTTTCATCGAACATTTATTTGTCTCGATTATTCTAATCAGCCATGATTACATTTTTTAACATTGCTGATAAGTGAGAGCTTTTCTCAATAGTCAGATATGACGTAAATATGTCAGAACTGATGGAAAATAAAAAACAAAACATAACCTTAGAAAAATACAACATTTATTTATTATGTACATGTGTATGCATATAATATTATAAATTTATGTACAATATTATAAATTAAATTAAGCCGAAACACATTAACAAATCATCTAAATGAAATCCTGCCACCTCTGGTAGCAATTAACAAATCATTAATGTTGAGTTCTTGCCCAATTTCTGCATTTGTTTGTTGTACATCAATACGTAAAGTAGCAACACCAAATATTTGTTAAAGTTCTTGATAAGCAAGCGGCGTGGTGCTTTACCAAGTGGCACGGTACGAATATGAAGCTTTTGAGTTTCATCAATAGTTCCAGTATAACCGAATTTCTTGTAGCTAAAGCTATGTATGCTGTCTGGCTAAAAAGATAATATGTTAATAAAATATTTATTTTCATAATTTGATTTAAGCTTACCTTTTGATTTGAATTATTTCCAATTACATAGTTATTCTTGCTTTTTATTTTTTACGTCACACAAACTTTTTATTTTTTCTATTAAATGTCAAATTTTCTATCTATCTCTTTCTCTCTACTTGCTCTGAAGACATTAATGTACGCAGTGGAACAGTCTCTTTTTCTCTGCTTTGATTTGATAGCGAAAATATTTATTTATGTGTTAGTAAAAATGAAAATCACTATCAATGTGCTGGAGTTCCGATCAGTAATTTGTTGTAGGGTTAGTGCTATTTTAAACTTTTATTTCACTTAGATATTAATTTAAAGATTTTTGACATTTGGACGTCGACGCTCAATTTCCTATTTACACAGCAGCGAACTTGTGCATCGACTCACCACGCCGACGTAGAAATACCGAACTACCACTCCGACGAATCTCGTATTTACACAATAAAAAACTACTCCGAAGTCATACGCCGCGGCGCGCCGACGCTCAAATTCGGTGTGTGTAAGTATAGCATATACTCGTAAGTATCTAAATCGAGATAAATGTAAATTGAGGCGATTTCAATGCCAGTGTGATATGCGTTGCCCAGAATTAAGACGGTGGCGGTAAAACGGCGACGAATATACGCTATCAAAAAAAAAACGAGACGAAAAATCGTTTGATTAAACACAATTGCGGCGGACGACTGCTTTTCACGACTGATTTCTTGTGAGAGAACCGAATGGGAAAAGAGAGTGACGAAAACAAAATTTGTAAGCAATAAATTTTGCTGAGAAAATCGTATGGGAAAAAACAGTGTGCATCCGCATACATTAACCACAAGAGAGCAAGTTTTGGTGAATTTCATCATTTATTTAAACAATTTCGAAAACATCCTGACCGATTCAGGCAATATTTACGTATGTCAATACAAGCTTTTGATTTGCTGCTAAAAAAAAGTTGGTAGCAAAATTCAAAAACAAAGAAAAAGAATTGATGCAGAGCAAAGGCTTGTCTTAACGTTAATTTCCAATTCAGAATTTTATTTACAATACATATTGCCACTCTCATTTTCAGAAAAAAATAAAGCAACAATTGAAAGCTGTGCGTTGCCTTTCTACCGCTCTAAAAAAGTTTTTACTGCTCAGTAAGTGCGTGGCCGCTTCAATAGTGTTTCATGTTTTAATTTTTTTTTTGTTGACGCTCTACCGCTTGTCGCTGACGCTACCGCTCATTGCGTGGCCGTAGCCTAAGATGTTGTGCCCTTGAAAACAAATCATTAATTTTAGAAGAGATTTACTTTATTCGGTTAAGTAAAAATTCAAAGAGTGTCGGTCAGATCTATAGCCATCGGAAGATCTTTTTCATAGAAAAACTCAAATAAACTAAATCATATGTATCTTAAAAATCATGCAACAGATTTCAAATTATTTCACACCAATAACATAGCCTATTTAATTACCTTTCATACGACGTCAATTTTGTGAAAATCGCTCGAGTTAATCTTAGCTTATAGCCTTATTACCGATTCGCCTTCCGCGGCGAATCGGCTATGTCTTTGTATTACGGTGGGCCTGCAAAACAATGCTGTGAAATTACAAAACCGAAATTAACAGCCGAAAAACTTTGAAATTGTCAAAATATTGAAATTCTAATTTTTACAAGTGAAAAAAATAAAATTAAAATAAGCAATGTGGACTTATTTTTTGAAGATAGTTATGAAGTTGTGGATAGCAATATTCAAAGAATGCGGCAGAACATTAGCGACAGCTCAAACCCACTCGAACTGCCTAGCCGGCTGTAAGCAAATTAATTTCTTAAATATTGACAAGAAATATATGAAGAAATAGTTTTTCCAGATTTGTCTTACTTCAGGATTAATAAAGAAGCGTTTGTGTATTTATTGGAATAAATGGAAAGCTCATTCCGATTATACGGTCGTAGCACATCAATAGGTCCGATTTTGAAATTGGCTTCTGCACTAAGCTTTTTTGCTGACGGCTCATATCAAAAAAGCGTTGGAAATGACTTTGAGTTGATCTATAAATATTTTATACTGTTTGTGCTTTCCATGATCTCGATATCTCTACTCTTTGCAAAATTTTATAAAATTCTCTATCTCTACTTTTTGTAAAATTTTTTAAATACTCATTCAAAGATTTGTCACATACAAATTCTACTCACCCGATTTTGACATTTCTTGCGAACGAAAGCTAGGCGACTCGCTTACAGTAGGTTCGTTCCTACCAGAGTTTGTGGTAAAAATTGAAGTGTCAAATCGCGATTTTCAAAAGAGTAAAAGCTGAAATTTCTCTGACTACTCGAATCACAATTCTGGCAAGAACAGAAAAATGGGTAAAAATTGAAAACTATCAAAAAGTTGCGCGTATTTTAGTAAACAAACAATGACAGTGTTCAGGAGCTAAAGCTAGCGTCGTAGTTGAATAACCATTTGATTAACACCTTCTGAATGCAAGGCGAGTGAAGCATTTTTGAGAATATTATTGAAATAACTCAAAAAGTAAATGACCGATTTTAAAGTTTTCTACCTGATTTTTATAGCTTCATAAAATATCGTGAACTTTGATTTATTTTAAATGCATATAGTGCATTTTAAGGCAACGCTTAAGGGCCAAATAGACGTTCTTGCGTGCATGATGAATCAAGTGATTGCTCATGCAAACTGACCGTGTAGGTGGCTGATTGACTGATTGGTCATGCGCATGAGCAATATTAAAATATTTTGATATTTTTTTGATTGATCATGCATGCATGATAGTGTGTGCTGAACTTAGCTCAGCTTACATGATTTTTTGACGAAGAATGTGACAATGAGTGCGGAAAAGAAATTAGAAATATTATGCACTAAAGATAATTAGATAAAATAATTAAACTTTTGTATGAACTTTATTTTTTAAAATACATTTTTAAAGATTTTTTGAGCTAAAATTAAACTCATTTCATACTTTTTTTTTAATATTAAATGCAATTTTTATTGCCGCACATGCTTCTGACGTCATAATGTCAACACGTTAAAAGTTCAACCAAAAATGATATTCATTATGCGTGCATGAATGGTGTGTGTCGAAATCAGGCGTCGTCATTTTATTGATCATGCACGCATGAACGTCTATTTGGCCCTTTAGTATAAAAATAAAAGGTTTGGCGTAAAGTAAATTTTAGCCAAAATTATTTTACATTTTGAGTTAAACAGTTTTATTATATTATTTCTACTGAACTCTACTAATAGCAGAGAAAAAATTTAAGTGTTTACAACCAAAGCATAAAAAAACCAATAAAGTTGCACAAGCGGGAATTTTTGCCGAAAATAATTAAGTTTAAATTTTGTGTTCCCATTTGATTATTCAATTTATTTTATGTGAGTATAAAGAGTGCAATTATCAAAGTGCCATATGAAAAACGAAAAAAGCATTTTACTTAAATTCTGAAGTTTGCATTAAATTTGTTATGATTCCCTAGGCTATCGTACCCAACGCGGTCCGCACCGGCCAGCTTGCGGTTTCAGGGGAGTTTCTAACCCGCCGCGTTGGGTCGAGGGAACAACTATAAAGATCTCACTTTATGCAGAAAACAAAAAGTGAAATCTTAAATTATATAAAAAAAAAAAACTCAAACTGAATTCAGAATTCCAACAAAATCACATAGCTCAAAAAAAATACTAACATTATTAAAAATCTACATGCCGGCTTTTCCATATGAGAGAGGAAGGAAGATTGTCTCCCTGCTATGCACCCACCCAACCTGTGCTGCCCAGTCCATGTTTGGTACAACACCCACATTCGAATCACCGCTGACCAGCCTATACCACCATCACTGACCCAGTCAAAAAATCACCCCCTAAAAGAAGATTTAACACGAATTCATTTCGTTATAAACATTCAAATCATTTTATTAATTAATTATTTTTCCTGAATTATAGGCTGAAGAACCAATGCCAAGACAAATCTTGCTCAAAACCAAGAATTTAACAACGCAAGGATTAAGAATCGTGACGGAAATACACTACAATATCAAACAATATATATATATAAAACAAAAAAAAATATCAAAATATTATTATAATTTCGAATTGCGAGTTTTTTTTTTTTCTTTACTTTTTGGTTTTTAATTCTCCACAAAGTTACACTTAAAATTCACAAAAATTTAAGAGTCAGACAAAAAAAAAATTTACAAAAAGACATAAAAAAAAACTTTGCAACGCAATGAAAATTTTAAATATATAATGAAATGAAATAAATTAGTAAAAATAAATAAATCAAGGATTAGCAATCTTTCTAATTATATACGGGTTTTCAAGAAATTCATAAAAGTTTTGGCTAATAGCGTTAGTATTTATGGCCAAAAGAAAATATCCCTCAATTTATTTGTGTCCTAACAGAGCGCTCTATTGTCGACTTAGGGATTTTGAAAAATAATTCCCCCACGAAGCTTCCTATAAAATTTAGCACCACACGTTCGCCCCTTTAAGAATTTCTTTACCCACAGTTAAGATCGCAACCACAAAAAAAATTATAAATTATAACAAGATAAACTATGCTAGATGGTGCCTCCTCGACGAACATACCATTCGGGTTCGTGTTCGGGATCCCTTTCGCTCACTTCTCTTTCGAATATCTGTTCCCACTTAATGGTCGCCCAACAAGGCTCACACTTCGCGATTTTAAGGTTTTTGCCGATTAATTTTAAAATGGCCGCGTTCAGGCTAAGCCTTTTTTCCCACCAGAAATTTGCTTAAAAATGTCGGATTAGTAATAAAAATTTGTGGCTGGCACTTATCTTTGGTGAGGAGCTCCTTCTATTTCCGCTCTTCTGCAAATTTTTTCGTCTCAATTCTTTGCCGCCAGCCACACTACCAAAAAAAATGGTTATCATAAAAATTTATGAAATACAAAATTTCAGACTTTTTAATTCCAACTTACTTACAATTTTCGGTATATGGTATTCACTCAATCTTCCTGATTATTTTCAAAAATCCTGCACACAATGCCGCTTTCCTAAAAAGCAAGAACCTTTTTGAAACTACCTACATGTTTGTTTATGCGTAGAAACATTTTTCTTTACCTTAGCAATGTCTTACTTCTTCCAAACTTCTTCTTGAATTTCCTCCAAGTCGGGCCTGATATCCTGTGCTCAAAACAAAAACTTCTGGAACACGCTTTTTTTTTTACTTTAGCTCAGAACTAACTTGAGCACACAAAAACTACTCACAATCACTTTGGATTAAAAAACTTTTTCAGGAACGCGACACGTCCGGATTAGTTGACCTTTACTTTGCTAGTAAAAATTAGCGTCTATTTTGCTTTCCGCTAAGCCCTAATTTTATCGCAATCACATAAAATACGTTACTCCGTTTAAAATTTACCTATGTACCAAATTTGCAACATAAAACAAACAACAATTCCGCCCACCACTACAATTTCAATCACATAAAATACGTTACTCCGTTTGAAATTTACCTATGTACCAAATTTGCAACATAAAACAAACAACAATTTCGCCCACCACTACAATTTCATTTTCACTTTACGATTGCTCACTCAACAGTTCAATAACCTTTTAGTTAGAAAGCTCAGAACTTATACCATCCCTGGTTTCATTCAATAGTGTTGCTGAACATTAATGCTGAAATCGCAATGTGGCGCTAGGTCGGTCGCGCTTTGACCAACTTTGATCGGCGTTTGAAAAACTTTACAAAAATATACGATATTGGCTGTCAAAACGCCCGACCTTACTTTTTGTAAATCATAATGTTGCGAGCGTCTGTCATTTCAACATTGTCAATAAAAGGAATTCTATTTGGCAGTTTTTTGCTTAATTTTGTCGTGTTTTTTAGTTTTGATTGTTATTTTCATAAAATAAATAGATTTGAACGAAATGGATAATTTAGTTGACCTTATTTTGTCACTGCATGAAGCGCTGGGTAAACGAGAAATGTCAAAAGCACGTTCTAGTAGAAAGTAGCTCTACTCGAACTTCGGGTATGGCGTTGATCGTATTTACGATAAAACGCAACGCAACGCCTGAGGTCGCATTTAAGATTACAGCATAAGCATGCATTGTTTCTACTTTAGCTGTCAGAGTGCGACCGACCGAACGCGGCATTGCGATTTCAGCAGAAGCCCAATTTCCATGTGATCTTATCTTATCCCATATCAGGGATATCAAATCAAATTTTTGTAAGAAAGAAAAAGCATGCGAACAGAACCTAATGCGCTTGGAGAACGCGAGAGTGAATAGCATACATTTGCTATCTTAATAGCATGTGATGTCCTCCCTGATATTTGATAAGATAAGATCACATGGAAATTGGGTTTTACCTGAGAACATTATTCTTTTGACGTTTCTGATTTTCTTTCTTCATGACATCTGCCAATGGCATACCAAAAAAAATAATTGCGTGAATGCAGCTTGCAATTTAAAAGGTAAATATTATTATTCAGTTCCATTTTGTTCGTTGAAGTGGGTAGACGTGCCTCGCTGTCGTGTCGCGTGCTATTCACAAAGCTGAAAATTAAATGGCGGCTCCCTTCCACGTGGTTTTTTCTAACTCGTGAATTGTAATCGGACAATATAAAATAAACTTTCAATAGAATACAAATATAATTATTAATTGACATATAATTTTTATGGAGGGATAACCTGGCATTTTGAACTTTGTTTCGCCAACACAAATTATATATATATTGATATATATAACTCCGGAGTACTCTGGAAAAACCACAAAAAAAAAAAAAATATTATTATTTTAAAGATGTATAAATATCAAAATTTTAACAATTTCAGCTTTCTTTAAATGGCCATCATACTATGACATACTGAAACTCATTGCTTTGCAGGAGAGGAGCCCAAACGACCGCAACAAGTTTGGCGCACATCGTTCATATTTTTTGCTGTGATTCTTAACTGATCAACGCAAGAAATAGAACATAGTATGCTTGCAGACTACTAAACTTCGGCTAACAAAGCTTACTGATGATATGACGTAGCGGTCATTGAAACTAGTATAAGCTGTCGAAAAAATTGTCACTTATAATAAGTCGGCCATTCACAAAGGATTGAAATTCACTGGTGTCGAGTTAAGTAGTTTTTATTGACACTCATAATAGGGGCCAGTGTTTTGTTTTAATTTTTTTTGTTGGCGCTCTACCGCTTCCCGCTTGCGTGACCATGAGGAATAAAAGAATTGAATAAAAAAATGTTTCCAAAAAATATGAGCATTTCTTATTTTAATTCAATAGCCCAATTCACGATCCGGTGCAAATGACATTGCAAAACTATGCAATTGCAAAGCTTTGCAGCGAATTGTAAGCGATTGTTTCATAGCAAAATGTTGGTGAGAGAATTGTATAGGAAAAAAAGAGTGACATAAACCAAAATTTGTAAAAAATAAATTTTTGGTGAGAGTCGTATGGGAAAAGAGTGATAAAAACATTAATTGAATTTACAGTCAATTGCAGTAACCGATATTCATGTGAAATTTCACAAATCGGTTAATGATTTATAAACAAACATGACAAAGACAACAAATGGAACAATTTAACCTGGTAATTGGTGACATATGTTTAGGCTATTACCACATATTCATATGTACTATATACATAGCCTCATCAGACCAGCTTTTTGGTTAATTTGCAATGCGATTCGAACTCCAGTCATTCCATGGTTTATATGTGAACAGCCGCTCTTAACACTGAGCCATGGAGGTTCTGCTGAACGACATGTACAAAGTGCACATTTATATTATGCACATTTAGTTAAATTGTTCAATTTGTTTATTTATAAAGTATTAACCGATTTGTGAAATTTGACATGAATATAGCCCAATTTCCATGTGATCTTATCTTATCCCATATCAGGGATATCAAATCAAATTTTTGTAAGAAAGAAAAAGCATGCGAACAGAACCTAATGCGTTTGGAGAATGCGAGAGTGAATAGCATACATTTGCTATCTTAATAGCATGTGATGTCCTCCCTGATATTTGATAAAATAAGATAAGATAAGATCACATGGAAATTGGGCTTATTAGTTACTGAAATTGACTGTAAATTCAATTAATTAATAATATTCAGTCGACTAAAACAAATTAAAAATTTTTAGTGATAAAAACATAATTTGTAAACAATTGCATTTGCTACAAATGCTTTAGGGTTTGACTGTAGCCATTGCAAACTCTGCAATAATATTTTGCATATTCTCTTTTGCAAGACCATATGCACCGGATCGTGAATTGGGCTAATGTGAAAATGAAAATTGTATTGCATAATTTATTTTGCAAACAATTACTTGACAAACTATACATACCTAGGTCTATTTTCGGAGACAATGTTGTAGTATTGCTTCAGAAAATCGATTGTTTCGTGCGCGGTACGGCTCCACTCTGCTGTAACCAGACATCCTTCCGATCAACGCCATGTAAATTAGGACTAAGGCTGCGTTTTCATGTTATCTTTCATTATCTTCTACTATCCCATATCACAATTTTTTTGCCATAATAAGCGAGATGGATATATGTTATTCTAGCTATAAAGGCTTGACATTTCGGCATGTATATTTGTAAACAAATCACAATTCATTTTTTAAAACAAAAACTTACACCGAAATGAACGACTTTGAAGACGAAGAAACCATTGCAGTTTTACAAATTATTTTTTCAAGCTCCTCAATTATCTTCAGAAGATGACGAACCATCGCCTCCAAAACAAAAACGTTGTTCATGGGTACGCGAGTTTTATAAAAACCCCGTATTTGGGTGAATTCGAGATTGACAGTACTGCGCATTATAAGAAAGCAGCACGATCTTGTTTAAATTTCTGCCAACACCACAAACGTCAACCGTACGAGTTGGCAGCTGTTAGCAATGTACTGCGAAATTTCTTGATAGAAAAACAGCAAACGCCACAAAAATTTTATAACTGCTGACAAAGATGGATGAAGAAAAGTAAATGAAACTCAAATTAAAGACAATTTATTTATTTTTTAACTATTAATGTATCATCCGCATATATTTCAATTACTTTGTAGAAATTTGTCACTTTTGTGATTTTCTCCTTCTTCAACATTTCTAACAAACAAATGCCTCTTCTTCGTGATAAATCACTACTGCTTGTGATTATTAAGTTTAATAACATTTCCATCTTTAATTTTAACTTTTATTAAATTTATCGGCGGAATCATGTTCGAGAAAACAAATGTAAATAATTCGCTCAGTAATGCAGCACACCGACGGCTGAGCAGCGACAGCAGGGTTGCAGATGAAGTAAAAAACTTACAGTGCTAACGCAGTCTTGTCGCATTTCTGTCAATCCCGAGTTCACTCTTTCTTTCAAACTAAATTTTGTGAAACTCAACCATACAAATAAATCTTATCACTTTTTGTTCGTTTTTTTTCTTAAAACTGTCAAACTGAACACTACATAAACAGTTAATGTAAAAATTACTGCCAAATTTATAGCATGTAATCAACTTTTATAGCAAAAGTTCAACTATTTGAATTTTTTTGATCTCCTGAATCACATGTTATAAAAATAGCAAATGTGTGCCTATTCACTCTCGCGTTTGTCAAGCGCATTAGGTTCTGTTATCAGTGCTGTCGTTTCGAAAAAAAATGTAAGTGCTCAATTTATTATTTTTGGGTAGTACTTCGTGAAAATGGGTGGTACTACACTAATATGCGTGTACTTACACCTACTCTTATAATAAAAAGAAATTATTCATAAAAGTTAACATAATATTTGTTGAAATTCGATTATTATAGTCTGTATGTACATTAGACACGTTCAAACAAATGGAATGTTCTAGAATACTTCCAGAACACTCGATTTATTCATATTCGAGCATAACCCCATTTAAAAAAATAGTCCTAGGGTTGCTACCAGAATTGCAAAATTTTAATTTTTCGGGATTTGTCCAAAAAAAATGAAAATTTGAGTTTTTTCTTATTTATGTAAATTAATTTTTATTTAACTTTTTATCAATTTTTCTTATGTACACATAAAAAAAGTTTACCGCTATGTTTTAAGCCTTTATATGTACAGTGAGGAGCAAAAGTAATTATCACATTTTCGTTGCTTTATTATTGGGTTATATGTTTTAATTCTATACAAAAATATTTATATTTTAAAATAAGAATATCTCTTGTTTTACAAAAAGAAATTAAAAATATCTTCAATATTTTATGTAAAAAAAAATTAAATAAAAATATTTCCTCACTTTTTCAGTTTTGCACCTATTGTGCACAAACATGTTTATTATACAAAATCGGTACTTTGTGCAAAGACCTTTATTTTTGGGTTTGAGCATACTCTGCACATTTTCGATAAAATTTTTCGGAATTTTGGACCATTCTACTTGTATCTGTTACCAAAGCTCTTGAAAGCTAGCGGGTGGGTTTTTATACTGGGCCAGCTGTTTTCTGGTGATTTCCCACACATTCTCAATGGAGTTGAGATCGGGGCTTTGAGCTGGCCACTCCAGCTTGCAAAATCGTTGTCCTTTAAGCCATTCGGCTTTAATTTTTGCCGTAAGCTTTGAGTCGCCGTCTTGCTGAAGATAAAGGATGAATTCGGGAGCGACAGAAATGCGTCAGGACTGCGTTAGCACTGCAAGTTTTTACTTAATCTGCAACCCTGCTGTTGCTGCTCAGCTGTCAGTGTGCTGCATTACTGAGCAAATTATTTACATTTGTTTTCTCGAACATGGTTCCGCCAATAAATTTAATTAAAGTTAAAATTAAAGATGGAAATGTTATTTAACTTAATAACTGAGATCACTAGCAGTAGTAATTTATCACTAAAAAGAGGCATTTGTTTGTTAGAAATGTTGAAGGAGAAAATCACAAAAGTGACAAATTTCTACAAAGCAATTGAAATATATGCGGATGATGTATCAGCATGATGATGTATCATCCGCATATATGTATCAGCATGATGATGTATCATCCGCATATATTTCAATTTTAATCAATAGTTAAAAATAAGTTGTCTTTAATTTGAGTTTCATTTATTTTTCTTCATCCATCTTTGTCAGCAGTTATAAATTTTTTGCTGCGTTGTTTGCTGTTTTTCTATCAAGAAATTTCGCAGTACATTGCCAGCAGCTGCCAACTCGAACACTTGACGTTTGTGGTGTTGGCAGAAATTTAATTAAGAACGTGCTGCTTTCTTATAATGCGCAGTACTGTCAATCTCAAATTCACCCAAACTTGTCTGATAGAATAGGCACTTCGGTCAATGAAATCGGGTAGGTTTACTTGAAATATGCTCAAAAGGAACCACCTTACGCATAATGCCATCAATTTTCAAAAGAGGGCCAAAATTCCACCACGTGAAGTATCCCCAAACCATTAGGCTTCCTTCACCATGCTTCGTGGTTTCCTTTACCTGATGCATCTGGATTCGCTCGTTAAAATTTTGTAAAAAATACAAAACCAGAAGATAACTGGAAAAAAATTATCAGGTCTGATGAAACGAAAATAAACAGATTCCAGATATTTTTGTACATAAAATATTGAATTTTTTTTAATTTGTTTTTGTAAAACAGAAGAGATATTCTTATTTTAAAATATAAATATTTTTGTATAGAATTAAAACATATAACCCAATTTCAACGAAAATGTGATAATTACTTTTACACTTTTGCTCCCCACTGTATAAGGAATAAGACTGTGATTTCTCCGCGAGGAGAACTTTGGTGCTTCTTGTGTAACAGCTATAATTCTTTGTTATTTTCATTGCATTCACCTTAATACACTATAATTGGAAATTGTCAATGCCACTACGTGAATTTACATTAAAGAATAAATGAGAAAAAAAAATAAAATCTGATTTTTGCCCCAAAAATTTTCAAAGTATTTAATAAGTAAGTAATAACAATATTTTGCTTTAACAATTAGTCACTCTAACTAACAGCGCATGTATTATTTTAAAAATATTAGTATATAGTCACGGTGGGCTTTAACCAAGTTTAAATGACAAGTTGAGTTACTACAAACACTTGAATGGGAAATTATTTGGAATGTTATTTATGGTCGATATACATCAAAAGGAAAAAAATCCTTAGAGCTTTTTTATTCCATATTTTCTGTTTTTTTAATGATATTACACACGTATGACATACGTATGCAATTTTAAAAACATCCGATTTTGCTCAAATTTTGACACGTTAAAGAACTTTGAAAGATAGCTCCACAACACAAATTTCAGTTCCCTAGATAGTCGGAGTCATAAGTACTGTTAGGCCAAAGTTTGGAAAAAACGCTATTTTTGCGAGAACTGCCGAATTCAATGTCGAATATCTCTGAATCAGGCCAATTATTTTCACTGTGTGATATTTCATTTTGAAGTGTATTAAAATGTTAACAATATGAATTATAATTTAAGTATTTTGAGTAAGACCTAGATATGGGTCACTATTTTGAAAGTTGTCATATTTTACTAAAGCCTTTTTCACTAAATTTGGTCGCAAATAAAGATCTTAATGTCTAGAAGCTTAAAAATATTTTTTGTGTTAGTATATGATATAACAAAAATAAAATGATATGCATAACTTTAAACTTAGATTTTGTGGGCTTTTAAAACGGATTAAATTCGGCTATTTTTAGGCCAAAATACAGGGGTCGAATCGCAGCACTCGCTATCGAATGAAAAGTATCGAATATTGAGATTATGCCATTCGATAACAAGTAGTCGTTCGAATGCTACCATACGAAACCTCACTCGTTAGATCAACTGTGAACGGAATTGTTTGAAAAAAATTTAAAATTCCAAGAATTTTTGGAAAGAAATAAAATGTAAGTATATTTTTGTTTTTAAAATTAAATTAAATAACTTTTTACCCCTCTTAAGGACTTGTCTAAATAAAATTAATGCTCTACAAAAAGGGATGATGGCAGAATTTATGCTGGAGCATCAACATTTTGCAAAAAACCGTCTGCCAAACTGCGCGCAAGGAAAAGTCATGTCCCAACGGCTCTGGGAATTAAGGATTCGAAATTATGGCGAAAGGTACGTTTGTTTAAATTTCTGCTTTTCTCTGTAATGTAAAATTTTTCTCAATGATAGGTGTTTGCTGACCAGAAGCACAATATTAAGAAAAAGCGTTCTTTCAATAAGGCTTCAAAAAAACAAACTGGTCTTGGACCATTTGAGGGAAAGCTGTTGAATGCAGCAGAAGAGCAGCTACTACAGGCAACCGGAATGGATACTATGGTCGAAGGTATTTCTGTAAAGTTTTTCAAAAACGTGATTGAAACCGAAAAAGAAACGAATGCCGAACCTATATCAATAGATGAGCCTGACCTGGTAGAAGAATCCTTAAAAAACCTGCTAGAAAGTGAAAATGAACGCAGCGATAACTTTTCAACGATAAGCGATGATTTGAAAAAAGCTCAAAAAGATGTCCCGAAGAAAAGAAAATATCAAGAGCCAAGCGAATCAAAGTTATCACTTTTGAAGACAAATATCGTTGAAAATTCACAAGCTACAATTATATAAAAGCTTTATAAACTTTAAGTTTATAGACTTAAGTTATCATCTTTAGGCACAGTTTGGTTTGAGTTTCACACACATTTGCAACGATTTTGCAAACTGTGCTTTGGCACATTTGAACTCAATAATCATTCCTATCTGTGTGTTGAAAGCTTCCGGCGACCAATAGTGCAAGTGTTACTGCTAGTTGGCGGCACTGCTGTGTATAAATGACCACTGAAGTTGAGCTCCGAGAGTACATAATTAAAAGCTTCTTTGGTTAGCCTAAAACGTTTCATAAATCTGCAAATAAATCATTTTCAATATTTATATGTATTTTTAACTTGTATGTGTCTTACGCTGCTGTTCGTAGCGAAAAAGGATTGATTTTATCGGAAGTTGTCTTTTCTTTCGCATGTCCCGGCCTTCTTCCTCCAACTCCGAATAACAAAATAACAGCGGTTTCATTTTTTAACACAAATCTTACCAACTGCACTTAATTTAAATTGAAATTTTGACGTACTTTGTCATATGTGCATATCCATCAGATTGGGCCTTTTAGCTGGCTTCGTTTTTTTTTTTTTTTGAGTACATCTTCCAGCCATAGTTTTTCTTGAAGCTAAGGCTATCTTGAACTCATAATAAAGGTTGTTCAATTGAAATTCAGATAGCTATTTTTTTAATTTGCATTTAAAGTAAGAAATATATGAAACTTTTCGTGTTTTTTACAAATTGTCAATTTATTGGGTTTTTACGCTGTAGTCTAAAGTCTGTTGAGTACATCTTTCAGCCATAGTTTTTCTTGAAGCTAAGGCTATCTTGAACTCATAATAAAGGTTGTTCAATTGAAATTCAGATAGCTATTTTTTTAATTTGCATTTAAAGTAAGAAATATATGAAACTTTTCGTGTTTTTTTAAAAATTGTCAATTTATTGGGTTTTTACGCTGTAGTCTAAAGTCTGTTGAGTACATCTTTCAGCCATAGTTTTTTTTGAAGTTAAGGCTATCTTGAACTCATAATAAAGGTTGTTCAATTGAAACTCAGATAGCTATTTTTTTTATTTAACTTTGTATGCAACTTTTCAAGTTTTTTTTTTTAACTTAAATGCAATTTTAACTATGTCTCCCTTTGAATTTTAATTGTTCCTTCTTGAATATTAATTAAAGATGGTTTAAGCTTCGAGAAAAACCATGTTTGAAGAGTATACTCCAAAAAAAAAAAATAAAATCGAAATTGTCATCTTACCTCGACCATGGCTTCGATTTTATTTATTTATTTTTTTTTTTTTTGAGGAGACTCTTCAAACATGGTTTTTCTTGAAGCTAAGACTATCTTTAATTAATATTCAAGAAGGAACAATTAAAATTTTAAGGGAGACATTGTAATTGGATTTTAGTTAAAAACAACATGAAATGTTACATATAAAGTTAAATAAAAAAAATATCTATCTGAAGTTCAATTGAACAACCTTTATTATGAGTTCAAGACAGTCTTAGCTTTAAAAAAAAAACTATATCTGAAAGATGTACAGTCTTTAGACTACAGCGTAAGAACCCAATAAATTGACAATTTTTAAAAAACACGAAAAGTTTCACATATTTCTTACTTTAAATGCAAATTAAAAAAATAGGTATCTAAATTTTAATTGAACAACCTTTAATATGAGTTCAAGACAGCCTTAGCTTCAAAAAAACTATGGCTGAAAGATATACTCAACAGTCTTTAGACTACAGCGTAAAAACCCAATAAATTGACAATTTTTAAAAAACACGAAAAGTTTCATATATTTGAATCTTTAAATGCAAATTAAAAAAATAGCTATCTGAATTTCAATTGAACAACCTTTATTATGAGTTCAAGATAGCCTTAGCTTCAAGAAAAACTATGGCTGGAAGATGTACTCCAAAAAAAAAAAAAAAAAAAACGAGGCCAGCTAAAAGGCCCAATCTGATGGATATGCACATATGATAATAAAAGAAATCGATAACTTTATCGTAAAATTCTCGTTTCGAATCGAGTGCCGCGATCCAGCAACTCGTTTCGAAATTTTATTCGATACGAATGCTTACTCGATAACGACTGCCGCAATTTAGCCCCAGCTCTTTCTCAGTACCCCGACCACCTAGACAGTTGAAATTTGGAACGTGGTGCTATCTATTTAAGTACTTTGAAGTGTAAGAATTTGAACAAAGTCGGAAAGTTTATAAATTTATATGTGGATTCTTATGTTTTTCATATATCGACTTCAAATTATATCCCAAATTATCCCCAATTAAAGTTTTTGTAGTAACTCACACTTTTATTAAAAGTTGGTTATAGCCCACTGTGTAGTATATATACCTTGTATATATGCATGAGTTGTTACAAATTGTCGGTAGCACAAATTGAGGGTTGGGTAGTACAGTAGTACGCGTGGCTGAAGGGTGGTACAAAAGTACTATTGTAGAACAAACGACAGCACTGATGCTCATTCATTCTTCTAAAAATTTGCTTGTGGAAGATCAAAGAAGATAACATGAAAACGCAACAGAAGATTTCATTGATCATTTGAAGCGTTTCTCAAGTATAATGTTTAATGATGAGGTTTTAAAGCAAATTTGAGCACTACCTATGAAGTACTATCACGGCAAAACACGTCCTGTACAACTTAAAAAAAAAGGTAACAATACACGGGGCGGCAATATACAAAAAAATAGCCATATACAAAATTTTTTAAGTATTTCATAAATTTTTCTTTTCTGTCGTAAATCTGTTTTTGAATTTCTGTTGTAAATCAATTATATGCCCACAAAATCAAGTATGTAATGACTTTTTTGCTCATCAATCTTCCTTTTTCATCATCCCATGGCACGTTGATATATCCAGCATTCCTTTGCCCATATATTGAACAATTTTTTATAATAGTCTATACAAATATTAGGTCGGAGAACTATATTTTTTTCTTAACTCAACTTATATATTTATACTAAATAAAAACACAGTTGACGCTTTGTCTTAAATAAGATTAAAAGTATGGTTCATCGATGTTGAGTTGAAAAGCGTAAACATCTGCGCATGTGTAATAATTGTATTAGAACAATATTCTTCAAAGTTGTAAAAGTTAAATATATGTATATACATAATCCGTTATGTATTGTTATGATATGAAATTAAAGTAAAACCATTATTTATCTATGTATATATGCATAAAAAACATGTTAAAAAATTGATTATATATCTGGATATATATAATAATATATTAAATTTGTTGCATCATATTTATTCCTCACTAGATTTTCGTGTAGAATTAAGCAAATTAACAGCACTTATCGCATCTGGAAATAGCGAATGATAGTTTAATAACGGTACATAAGCGGCTGTAATAACACGGCCAGCAAACCAACGTCCATGTAAAGTGTTTACTGCTAGAACTGCCGGTGTTACACTTGGACATTTTACATAAACATTACCAGTTTCAGAAACCTTGTCAACGTATATATGTAAAACACCACCATGTTTTTTGCATTCATCGATAACATCGTCACGAATTTCTACATCCCAAGAAGGATTTGTTTCTGTCTTAGGGTCAAACATATTTGATAACATAAAACATTGTGTTGCAATAGCTGGAGTTTGTGTTTGTGTTTGCATAGGAACCGGCTGCGGCGCAGTAGCTAGTAGAGCATTTGCTGCTGCTTGTGGAACTGCTAACCCAGCTCCTTCCGCAAGCTTAAACATAAGTTGTAGTCTTCCAGTTGCCCCCAAATCAATACCACTACGGTCCATTTCATCAGTGTCAAGCGAAGTTGTATTCATATCTAAGCGTTCTGTGACGTTTCCTACTTTCATAGGCCTTCCAGCTAACTCAAAGCCATTTAATTGTTCCAATGCTTTTTTAGCATCTTCTGCACTATTATACTGAAATAAAAAATTATTTAATAAAGACTTTAAAAAAATGTTTGAACTTACCGTTATAAATCCGTATCCCTTTGAACGACCTGTCTCAGTATCCATTATTAATTGAATAGTGTCAATTTTTCCAAATGGTTCAAAGATACCCCGTAACATATCCTCTGTTATATTAAAATGTAGTGAGCCTACATAGAGACGCATTGGACCGGTGTAATTTTTAGGTGTGAATATTGGTACTGAGTTAGCAATTCGATTTTTCTCAGCCTGTGTGTGTTGTACCGAAATGGGAATTCCTAATAGTCTTTGGCCAGACAATCCTAATGCAAGTGCAACCGATTCAGGGTCTTTAAACTCTATATAGGCTATACCTTTAAAGCGTTTCGTTTTGTTACAAGTTATCAAACGAACGTCACGGACTTTTCCAACACTAGAGAAAAACTCTTCCAAATCTCTGGCTCTAATTCGCTGTGATAGTTGCATACAAAAAACAGTACGAGCATCGCGTTCTTCCGGACTAAGGTCAGCTCTTGGTGAACGGTCTCCTAAGCCATTCGGTGGCGTTCTTCCTCGTCTAAATGGACGAGGTGAATTGCTACGACGTCTGAAGATAAAACATTGCGTTAAAATAAATTGTACTAATTGTCAACATCAAAATAAGAAATGAGTTATTTATCTTAAAAATGATGCAAGTGAAAGAGTGAAGAGTTCAAAAATACCGTTCAATACGTTCGTTAATTATTTTTTTAAGTGGTTCTGATTTTTGGTTTCAAAAAAAAAAATGTTGTTTTGCTTTCTTATATTTCTTAGGTCCGAATTCACAGTCGTTAGTGAACTAATGACAAGGGTTTAACCAACATTTTATTTTCATTCATATGTTAACCATTAGTTAAACCCCCGAATTTCATTGTTAACTATTAGTTAACCCATAGCTGATTGTCAATGAATAGAATCCACATTATTTATGTGAAAATTCTAATGTTTTCAGACGTAGAAAATTTTGAGTTTTTTTGATGCAGATATTGATGAAATATGGAATATTGTGGTTGATCGTCGTCAACAAGTTTTTAGAAATTGGCTGCGAATGTGTTTTCCATTATTTTTGTTATATATTTTTTTTTTCAATGACAAAGAAACATAAATAAAAAATATATTTGTCAAAAAACATATGCTTTCACGAAATCTACAAACAAAATTCAAAAATTTAGCCATGCTGCCATATTTTTATCTTGTTCATGGTTTTAGTTAACCAAAGGACTGTATATGAAGAATTAGTTAAGCTCTTGTCACCCTTTTAGTTAACTAACTGGTTAACTAATGACTGTGAATTCGGGCCTTAATATGTGTAGAACACGTTTCTAAAATATTTTGACGAATTTCTTATTCGTTAAAAAGTTATATATGGAGTAAAGTTTACCAAGCTTACCAGATTAAAACTGTTTTTGCTCCGATCTTGTTCAAATTATGGTTATTTGTAGTTCCAGTAGAAATCGATTAATTTAAGGGAGGATATATCTTCAAAGTTTTTAGTTTCCAAAATACCAAATTTTTGAAAATTCAGTACTTGGATTTCATTTGTAAATTAGCAATTGTAATGAGTGATTCTAATAGATTTTGTCAAGATCTTTACCAGAAGATCAACTGTTAATTTTCAAGTAGCAACGAAACAAAAAAAAAATATTTTAATGCTCGGCTACGACTTTATGTTTTACTGCAACGTGAGTGTTGCGTATATCGACAAAATATTTTGGTGGGGGATCGAGTAGGGTCTCTAGTATATAGTATACAGTATATATAGTATATACAGGTGATTAACACTTTTTAAATAAAACCGACAGTGCAATGTTTAGCGGATACGACAGTGAGTATCTAGCCAGCGCGAGGCGCGCGCGATTTTTCAACGTTCAAAAACTCGCAAAACCTATTTCCTATTAATATTCTGAAAGCTAATAAATCAAGCTTTTATATAAGCGTAATTAACAAAATTTTAAAAAATTTTATTTCAGAAAATGCAAAAACATTTTTAAATTGCAAAATTTTCAAAAAAGTATTTTTTCTGGTAAAGATTATGAGAAATCTATTGGAATCACTCATTACAATTCTTTATTTACAAATGAATTCCAAGTACAGAGTTTTAAAAAAAAGGCGTTAGTATAAAAAAATTACCAACTTTACACCTCTGTATTTTGGAAATTAATAACATTGGAGCAAATCCTCTCGGAGTTTAATCGGTCTTTACTATAAATACAAACAACCAAAATTTTAACAAGATTGGAGCATAAAAAATTTTAACCTGGTACGCATGGAAAATATTACCTCATATATGTATGTACATTAGGACGGATTAAATTGTATGGAGAAACATTCAAATTTTAAGCAAAAAAGTCCACTACCCCATATGGCTAAAATGAATTTCGAGTCCGCGAGTTTTTATTTGAAGTAGTTAAAACTATTCAAACTGCTTATAGCGCCATCTGATGGCAGTTTTCAGTACTTTAAAGTTCTTAATTTTCTTCCTCAACTCGTAAGCAATAAAATGACGTTTTTCTCATTCAAATCGGTCCATTAGTTTCGGAGTTATTCAAGTTTAAGCAAAATTGTTGAACAACTCATGGCTTGTTTGCCTAATGTTTTGTGAAATTTTCAATATGAAAAACTGAAGCTCGCTCGTAACAGCAGCAGGAATGAATTGTTCAACAGTTTTGCTTAAACTTGAATAACTCCGAAACTAATGGACCGATTTGAATGAGGAAAGCGACATTTTATTGCTTACGAGTTGAGGAAGAAAATTAAGAACTTTAAAGTACTGAAAATTGCCATCAGATGGCGCTATAAGCAGTTTGAATAGTTTTAACTACTTCAAATAAAAACTCGCGGGCTCGAAATTTATTGTAGCCATATGGTGTAGTGGACTTTTTTGCTTAAAATTTGACCAACTTTCAGAAAAATAGAGTTTCCGGACCACTTAAAAATTTAATCCGCCCTAATGTACATACATACATACAGTGTTGGAAAAAATAATAGGGACAAACGCAGCAAAAAAATTTATTATTACATAATTTTTTATGCTACAATCTGTTTTTAATGGAATTGTCTGTAAAGTTACGTTATCACACGAGTCTTAATGTAGCAAAATCAAACAAGTATGAAAGTGCACGGAATTTGCATAGAGTCGTCTTGAATGGGCAGAGTTAATTTTTTAGCTGGAAAAAATAATAGGGACAAAATATATTTTTGAGTCCCTAGGACAAAATTTATTAATAAAATTGGTATTAAGTGGTAAGTTGTATTTTAGAATCATAAAGTAAATGTTTTATACTTAGACTCTTTGACTTACTTGCTAGATTTAACCAATATTTATTGAAAATGGGTCATGGAAAACATTGTTCTCAAAATGAAAGGGATGCTTTTAAAAAAATGAGAATCTTAAGATTTCTTCCTCTGCTCTCTCTTTTTGCAACGATTTCAGAGCATTGCAAATCATGTCCATAGAGCACTCCGTTATTCTAGCCATATTTTGAAGTTGTTGGCTTAATTTTCTCAATTTTTTTAAAATATCCCTTTCAGCTTGAGAACAATGTTTTCCACAACCCATTTCCAACAAAGTTCGGTTAAATCTAGTAAGTAAAGGGTCCAAATGTAAAGTAGTTACTATATCATACTAAAATACAACTTACCACTTAAGAAAAATTTTATTGACTTTGTCCTAGGGACTCAAAAATATATTTTGTCCCTATTATTTTTTCCAGCTAAAAAATTAACTGTGCACATTCAAAATGTTTCTATGCAAAATGTATGCGCTTTCAAACTTATTTGATTTTGCTAAACTAAGTCCCGATAGATAACGTAATTTTATAGTCTATTCCATAAAAAACAGATTGTAGCATAAAAAAATAATCCAATAATAAATATTTTGCTGCGTTTGTCCCTATTATTTTTTCCAACACTGTATGTGTGTATGTACTGTAAGTACAAAAAATAAAAAAACTTTAAACACGTTTTTCTCAAAATGCCATTTTTCAAAACGGCTTCGGCGATTAAAAAAAAACTATTTCACATATTGACTTAAGTTTACGGCAATTTGTCGAAAATAATGTTGGCGACTTATCTAATGTACAATTTTGTTTTTCCAAAAGCTTGTGATTTATATTTTATCCCCCTTTTTTACCCGTTTTGGGCCAGAAAAATTACATTTTTTTGTTCTTATCATTAAAATACGCGTGCAAGTTTTTTGTTGGAATTTTGAAAAATGTCGACATTAGCGAAGTAAAGGACATAATTTTTAACACTGTAATGAATGGTGGTGGCAGTGTAATGGTCTGGGATCTCTTCTCTGGTCAAGGGACTGGTTCAATTCACAAGACTTAAGATATTATGGATCGCTTTAAGTACGTTGACATACTAAAAGACGTGATGCTACCATATACCGATATAAATATTCCACTTAAATGGAGGCTTCATCAAGACAACGATCCGAAATATACCTCTAAAGCTTGTAAGACCTGGCTTCAAAGCAATAGGATAGAAGTTTTTGGTTGGCCTGACGCGACCTGAATCCTTTTATGATCTTGTGGGATATCTTTAACATGAATATCAACAGAGAAAATTCCAAAAACCACGCAAGATCTATTCAATCCTTAAAAATATCCTGGAAAGGGATATCGCAGAATTTCACCAGTAATTTAATATCCTCTTTGCCTTTAAGAGGTGCCTGTGGCGTCCAGAATAAAGAATACGAAACTAAATACTAGTTTTAAAAGTTTTTATTACCATAAAAAAAGGTGTGCTTTAGTTTTTTCCATTAAGTTTTCGGGTTTAAAATGTTCCTTTGATGTTAAATTTTTATTTATAAGACGTAGATTTTTTTTAATTTTTGTTTGTCAATAATAAAGGCATAAGTAAATAAAATAAATACGAATCAATAACGTCGTACCACGGAGAAAAATAAATAAATTTTAATATTGAATCTGCTGAAAACTCTAGTTCTAATTTAAAGCTAACAAATACTCATCTCAGTTGCTTGAAGAACTAGGCTTAAGCTCCGTACAATCTGGAGACAGCCTAGACAAGCGCTTATAGGATATTGAACAATTGATGTTGAATCTTAAACAAAATATACTACAGGCGATGGATGAAATGAGCGCTGCTCAACGTAGTGCAGTAAATTAAACTAGTTTTTTAATTTTGCTAAACTAAATAGTATTTGTATGCAAAGTTAAGCCACAAATAAAATGTTTCCTCAAAAGATTAAAGCGTAATTTACTGTTGTACATTTTTATTGCTCTTTTTGAATTTATTTTGTATTTATCTACTATTATTAAACGAGCTAAAATTGTATGTATATAAATATATAAATAAATATGTATATGACTGAACTTTATTTCGAAAACGGCTGCAGCGATTTTAATAAAACTTCGGGATTTCGTGCATATGTGAACAAAATTAAGATTTTACTAGGTTTTAAGTTTTTCAAGACTCTAACAGGGGCGTGGCACAGCCCTAAACTTTAATTTTTATAACGTGATATATTTTGACGAAATTTGGTAGACTGATGGAAATCATAAATATCTTAAATAGTACCAAAAGTGGGCGGAATTGGAAAAGTGGGAGTGGCATTTTTCAATAATTGAAAATTTTGATTCATTATTACTCGAAAACGGCGCCTACGATTTTCATAAAAATTTTGCTGCCAATACCTATAAAAGCAGTCACCATAAAAAGTTATGCCGTTATACTGGCAAAACTCGTTGAAAGGCGTGGCACAGGCCACAATATTTATAAACGTTATAATAAGAGAACTAACAGCGCAATAGTTATGAAATTTAATATGTTAGATATACAGGCTTTTAGGTATCTTGTAACCAAAAGTGGGCGCAATGACACTTGTGAGCGTGGCACCTGCCATACAACCGGTTACTATAAGCTTTGAAACTAAATGGATTTCGATGGGATTACATCAGTGGGCGTGGCACCTCCCATGCATGCAAAAACGTTAATAGTTATATTTAGTGTGCTGCGGGAGTGATTTCATTAAAATTTGGGGTAAAGGTTTCGGTTACCATAAGCTTTGAAATAAATTGAAAATCGACGAGATTGCATCAGTGCGTGTGGCACCTCCCTAAGCAAAAAACTTTAAATGTTATATTTAGTGTGCTATTGGAGTAACATTCTTTAAATTTGGTCTAGGGGTGTCGGTAACTATTAGCTTTATAGTAAGGAACAGGGAAGAAGTCTTGGATATAACATTGGCCTCGGACTTTGTTTTTGATTTTATCGTTGACTGAAGTCTCAAGAGAGCACTCTTTGTCAGATCATCGATATATAGAATTTGTTTTCACTGTTATTAACCCCCCAGATTCAATTGTTCATCGAAATGTAAAAAGGACAAACTGGGGAATATATAACAGGAAACTCGCAGAGTATCTGCCTATCTCAACCCCCGTAGAGCCGTCAACTATCCACGACATAGATAGGCAGATTCAAAGCTTAACGGGAGAGTTAAATAAATCCTTGGAGATTTCTTGCCCTGTAAGTAAACCTCGAGGAAAGAAGAAACCCTCATGGTGGTCAAATGAAATTCAGGTTCTTAGACGAAGTAGCAGGAATTTATTTAACAAAGCCAAAAAATCAGGTTTGGAAAATGACTGGAATGAATATAAATCTAGTCTCAAAATTTACAAGAGTTGGTTAAGAAAGGCTAAGCGTAACTCGTGGCGGAACTTCTGTGGAAACATTGAAGAGATTTCAGAAGCATCTAGGCTAAGGAAGATTCTATCTACCTCACCCACTACTCTAGGTCTTTTAAAAAAAGCCTGACGGCTCCTGGACAACATCTAGCGAAGAGACCTTAGATCTCTTACTAGGTACTCACTTCCCTGGTAACTCATTGTATGGACCAGAGGATTTGAATGTTCAACCTCAGATGCCCTCAATTATTCTCGGGGACATTGTTTCAGAAACCAAAATTCGATGGGCGATAAATATCTTCAAACCCTATAAATCACCAGGACCTGATGGTGTAACACCAGTTGAGCTGCAACAATCTGCTCGCTTAATTATACCTTGGTTGACATCTATTTTCAAGGGCTGTCTTAATCTTTCCCATATTCCTCTAGCCTGGAGGATGACTAAAGTCATTTTCATTCCAAAGGCTGGGAAGAGCTCTTGCATAAATCCAAGGGATTTTAGGCCAATAAGTCTTTCCTCTTTTCTTTTAAAAACATCATAGAAATCTATGTTCGCAGAAGTATTAAACCTAATCTGCTGTCTACTTCTCAGCATGCTTACACGAAAGGCAGATCTATAGAAACCGCACTCCACACACTAGTGAGTGGCATTGAAAAATCCTTTGCATGTAAGGAATTCGCCCTGGCGGCGTTCCTGGATATTGAAGGAGCTTTTAACAACGTTGACCCTGGTATGATTATCTCTGAATTGCAGAAACTGGGTATCAACAGTTTAATAGTTGAGCTGATTAAAAAGCTACTGACAAACAGAGCCATTACCTCAAATCTTGGTATCTCCAAAGCTAATAGGTTTGTCTGCAGAGGAACGTCGCAGGGTGGAGTGCTATCTCCTCTATTGTGGAATCTGACAATAAATAAGATGCTCATGTCACTGAAAAGGCTTGGCTGTAAAGCTATTGCATATGCCGATGATGTAGCACTAATTGCATGTGGCAAATTCCCAAACACACTGTGTGAAATTCTTCAGAATGCTTTAAACAGACTTGGCTCATGGGCAGATGAGGCTGGTTTAGGCGTAAATCCGGACAAAACTGAAGTAGTACTCTTTACTAGGAGTCACAAACTTCGAATTATAGTCTTAAAAAGTAGTGCAAGGTATCTTGGTCTGATATTGGATAGAAAATTAAGTTGGAAAATAAATGTTGAGAGAGTTAGGAAAGCAACTGTAGCAATGTACTCTTGTAAAAAAGCTGTGGGGAGAAGATGGGGGCTATCACCTCGTATCATTCAATGGCTCTACACAGCGGTAATTCGACCGATTCTGTTATATGGCATTGTGTTGTGGTGGTCTGTCTTAGACACGGTCACCTATTGCAGAAGGTTCAAAGAGCTGCTTCCATGTGCATCAGTGGTGCACTGACGACCACACCGACTGATGCCTTGGAGGTCCTCTTTCATCTCGTTCCCCTTGACCTGTTTGAAAAACGAATGGCAGCATGTACCGCCATTAAACTCAGGGAAACTGATTGCTGGTCCAAGGGAAGAACAAGACACTCAACTATCCTTAATAGCTTGAATTCCGTACCCTCTAAATTGGACTAACCCATATCCCATCTAGGGATGACTGGAATGGAGGAATCCCGGGGAGAAGGAACCATATTAATTTTTACACGGATGGATCCAAGTTAAATAACCAAGTGGGTTATGGTATTGACTCTAAGCAACTGAAGATAAGAATTTCTGCGAAGTTACCAGACCATTGTAGCGTTTTTCAGGCAGAGGTTATAGCAATAGAAGAAGTTGCATCCTGGCTGAGGATAAATGTAGTATCCAAGAAGGGTATTAACATTTATTCATATAGTCAAGCTGCTATCAAATCCCTAGAATCAGTCTTCCTAACCTCACTAGTGGCGCAACAATGCCGCTCGTCTCTTAATGAGATGGCTCAGCATTTTAACATTCACCTCATCTGAGTGCCTGGGCATAGGAACATTGATGGCAATCGCAAAGCTGATGAAATTGCTAGGCAGGGGCCTACTGCACAAATTCCTCAAGTCAAGGAAGGTGTTGGCATACCACTTGCTACCTGCAAGTTACTGCTTAAAGAAGACATGATAAAAAAGGCTAACATAAGATGGACCCAAGGGTCAATTTGCAATATAACAAGGCAAATCTGGCCGGAATGGAACGCTAAGCGATCTCTAGAACTGATATCCCGCACTAGACATAGTGTCTCGTCAGTTGTTGCAGTAATAACTGGCCACTGGCTTATCGGCAGACATGCGGAGAAGTTAGGTATTCGGTCTTTTGACTTCTGTAGAAATTGTAGGGATGTGGAGGAGGAGGAAAACGTTAAACATTTTCTTTGCTCCTGCCTTGCTAGAAAACGAAACAAAACACTTGGTTCGTTTTTGTTTGATGACCTAGATGACCTTAGACATGTTAGCATAGGTCAGCTACTTAGTTTTATTACGAAATCTGGATGGTTCAATGAGAGGGTATAGTAAAGTACCCTGTGGTATCACAATGGACCAAATTTGGTCTAAGTGAGTCGGTTTTGTAACTGACTGCCACTCCTATCTAACCTAACCTACTATAAGATTTGAAATTATATGAATTTTGGTGGGATTTGGGCGTGGCACCTACCATACAAACTTATAGCGTAAAATGCCATATTTAGCGTACTATAGGAGTGATCATAATAACATTTGGTTTCAATGTATTCAGTCTTATTCAACTTAGTTCGAGATTTTCAACCTCTTTCAACTGCTTCATTATTTTTCAACCTCTTTCAAGTTTTCTCAACGATTTTCTGCATTTTTACGACTTTTTAACTTCATTCAACTGTTTTCGAAATTTTTTCCCTTTTTCATATATTTTTAACGTTTTCAATATATATTTGTTTGACTTTTTCAACCTCATTTAACTTTTTACGAGTTTTTCAACTTCTTTCAACTGTTTCAACATTTTTCAACCTCTTTCAACTTTTCTCAACATTTTCCACATTTTTTCGAGTTTTTCAACCTTATTCAACTTTTTTCGAGTTATTCAACTTCTTTCAACTGTTTCAACATTTTTTAACCTCTTTCAACTTTTTTTCAACACTTTTCATATATTTTCGAATTTTTCAACTTTATTCAACTTTTTCCGAAACATTCAAACTCTTTCAACTTTTTCAATATTTTTCAACCTTTTCAACACGTTTCATATTTTTTGGACTTTTTCAACCACATTCAACTTTTATCGGCTTTTCAACCTCATTCAACTTTTTTTCAAGACTTTCAACTTTTTTCGAGCTTTTCAATCTCCTTCAACTTTTTCAACACTTTAATATACTATCGAGTTAATCAAACTTTTTCACCTGCTTCAACCTATCTCAACATTTTTTATATATAATAAACTTCTTTCAAATTTTTTTTTAAATATTACCGACTTCTCATTCAATTGCATTACATTTTTTCGACTTTTTCAACCTCAAAACGGAAAACCGAACTATGGTCTCCTGGTACTATTTTACTTAAATAGCACCTCCAATTTTTACGTACCTTATTCGCTTTAACTCTCAAAAATTTACTTGATTTGTGTTTACCATCGTTCTATATATGGGCATTTCTACCATGTTGAACGGGATGGAAGTTTTTTTTTAAAGTGGAATAAAAGTCAAAGTAAAACACTTTTATTTTTTTCTGTTACTTTAAGGAATAGCCCTTTGATAGCAATATATTGAGTGGTAAAGTTGACGACAGACGTAGTACTGGTTAAAAGATAGAGGCAATTAAGAAGCCATTCGAACGGGACAAAAAACGGAAGTGTTTTTCATGGCCATCTATAGAAAAGCAGAAGTCAGCGAAACCTGGCAACATTTATTAATGCGACTAGTTTTAAAATGTTATGGAATAAAGTAACTTTTTAATAGATTTCGTTTGATTGAAAAATCTTATTTACTTTTTTTCTTACAAGGCATAATAATCCATTCGAACGGGACATATTTTTCCGTTTATGTTCACTTGGGCAATTTTCAAAAACTACTTTAATATTTATATAAATAATAATATTTAAGATATACATGTACAGTAATTATGCTAACTAAAAATATTTCAACATAAGCATGTGCAAGAGCTAATTTTTAAATGTATTATAAAAGAACGGTCATTTTCAAACGGTGTTATCTCCGAAATTTTTATAAAACAATTTCTGAACAACGGTTCACACGATATCGTTCTTATGCACATGTTTTTGAAAATATATGAAAAAAAATAGTTAATTAAATAAATTCATTAGTTTTCAAAATCGTGGCTTCAAAAATTGATGTTCGGCTTATCTACTAATTGATAATATCAATTCGCGTTACCATTTACTTTTTTTACAGAACTTAGAATAACGAAGAATGCATTTGCCATTCATTATGAAAACTAGTCATCTCTCCACAGAAACACATTTCTCTCAGTACTCCTTAGTACCCAAAAGCTATTACACAGGTGTTGCGATAAAAACAATGCTTGCAATTAACACTGAATATCATGGACTAGGAATGTTTTTTTGCATTTCCCTCACTTCCCACTCTTGTTCGGGAACCGCTGTTTTTTTCTGCCACTCTTAAAATGTACAGCACTATAGAGGAGCAGGAGCGGCGAACCAAGAAAGCACTCTTTCTGAAAGCAGTAATGACTAGAGATAACATGGAATTTGAGAAAACAAGGCTATTTCAAAAGCATTAAGAATTAACAAAAACGCTTGGATTGATTTCTTGTTGCAACTGCATACTTGCAGGCATACTTAAAACGTTTACGAACGAACTGATGATGTGCAAAAACAAATCTCGAGATATTCGTGTGAATACAAAATTAGCTCGTCTACTATGCATAACAGCGTCGGACTAGTATTCATGTTAATTTCTCGATGGTCGCTCCTTATGTCTTAGCAATGACAGTGCTCACTCATGTGTATGCAGTCCAAGAAGAAAATTTTTGTGGTGGTCATGATTGTAAAGATATGCAAACCCTAATTAAAACCGAAAGTTTATTGTTGCAGTTTCCCTATATTTTTAATTCGATTAGAAATGGGCGGATATGTAAATGGATCTACAACACTTTCATTTATGTAAAATTCAAATTTATATTAAGAAATAACTGCTAGATATACCTTTTTTCCTTTGAATGTGAACGTTTTCCAGAACGACTTCGCCTGCGCTCCCATACAGGACTTAGTTTTCGATCTTTGGATCGGCTTTTGCGAAGATCTTTTGAACGACTACTATGCTCATGATGCTCTGAACGGGGTCGACTTGTTCTTCTATTACGCGAGCGACTACGTGGCTTTCGATCCTTGGATCGACTTCCATGGCAATCACGTGATCTACGACGATCTCTATCAAGTTCACGATTACGATCTTTATCTTTGTGTTTATCTCTATCTTTTGATTCCCTTCCTCTACGATGTTCGTCTGCATAT
The DNA here is from genome assembly GCA_949775025.1 of Tricholauxania praeusta. Classification (NCBI taxonomy): domain Eukaryota; kingdom Metazoa; phylum Arthropoda; class Insecta; order Diptera; family Lauxaniidae; genus Tricholauxania; species Tricholauxania praeusta. The sequence goes on from OX459030.1 coordinate 79,853,692, forward strand.
TTTTGAGTAGATCGACTCCTAAAGTTAAAGAAAACATATATTAAATTTTATTTTCTAATTAATATATCTTAATTTCATTCAAAAATTTACTTAGATCGATGTCTGCTTCCATTATATTCTGACGATGATCCCTTGTTGTCACTAGTACTTTGATATTTGGGTGATAATAAGTAGGTATCTCCACTGGTGTTCTAATTGTGCGCAATATTTCAGAAAGTTGACGTAAGTGTACGTCAAAATTTTTATCGAATAATTGAATAAGAAAAAGCAAATCAAAGTAATTAGTTAATACTCTGCAAAGAATATAATTTTTAATACAACATATGATTATCAGTTTTTGTTGATTTGATACTTGTTTGAAATATCATTTTCAACCTTCAGAAGTTGGAGAAAATATCACACTAATATTTCAATAGCTATCGAAATAGTTGAGGTGGATTTTATCGATAAGGTAGATAATGAATGGTTTTTTGCCCTTTATCCTGCATTAGATATGTGATGCCAACGCGCAATATTGTATGATTATCTGAAATTTAGGTTCAGTTTGTATTTGAATATCGGGTTTTGTATCAGATATATAAAAATAATATTGAAAATGAAATATGCATTCGGTATTGAGTTAATCTCATATATGTATAGCGATAATCCTGGCACATTCAAAACTTACCAAATGGTTTCCAGCTTATATGTGTTTAGAATGACCAAAACAATCACTAGCAACAAATTGGGCTTAAACGATTTCTGCAAAGACATTTTCACCCTTAAGAAAAGTTTATTTATTTGTTTTTTGTTTTGTTTTTTTTTTTAATCCATCTGATGTATGATTATAACATATATGTGGGAAATTGTTTGTTTCGTATAGGGAAAAATATAATTTGATTTTAAGACCTCACACTAAATAAATAATGCATTTTTCAGGCCACAGACTAGTAGATATAGAACAACTATACCGACAGGGATATAAAATAACCTCAGTGGCAAAATATTTGTAGACTGACATAGTTAATTAAAAAAATGTAAAAATTGGAGTTAGTTTAAAAAGTTTAATTGTTTTTTAACGGAGGATATGTTTTAATAATTTTTATTCTCAGAAATTTCGCGAACAATTTTTTTTTTCTAAAGAAATGCTTGCTTGTGTTTGCTTGCTTCGAATCGTACTCTATTGGAAAAAAGCACTTCATAAGTGCCTTAAAGTCGCACCGCTTGGTCTCAACCTGGCAATTCTTACTGAATCTTAGGCTCCTTAGAAACACAAAAAATAATATTAAATATCAGTTTTCTTTAAAAAATCGCCACGTAAAGACCACGAACAGATGATTTGTTTTTAACAAGTAAACGTGAAATGTTATTGTTCAGACTATTTGTTGAATATAAATAATTAACTAAAATAAAACACACAAGTAAGTGGAATGAAGAACAGGAGCGCCCCTCCTATTAAGAATCGATTCAAGGGTCTTAACCCGGACCAAAGCTTAATGATGTTGCAATTAGCAAACAAAAACGTACAAGTCCTTCAGATTTTGTATCAATTCCCCTTCACGATGCTAATGAAAACCACATATGGGTCATTCTACCACATTTTTACATTCAAAATTTAGATTTTAAACAACAATTTTTTTCCAATACTTTGTCAAAAAATATTCGATACGTGTTTTTGAAAAAAAAAAATTTTTCCCGGGCTTATTTTCGAAAATCACATGTTTTGAAAATACATGAATTTTCGGACGCTTGTATTTCAATATGTAGGCGTCAGGTAGAAAAGCCGTTAAGACATAAACGTTAGCATTTGACGTCTATTTTCTTATTATCGTATTCAATATTTTTTTCTCTTAAGCTATAGACAATAATTTTGCAATTTAAAACTTAAAATCGAAAATTTTCTTCTTTGGGTATGTTTAAGTTTTTTTGATTTTTTTTTTTTAGAGAGAAAATAAAATCCTAGGATTTTGATTTTCAAAAAATCGTATTTTCGAAAATAAGCCCGGAAAAACTTTTTCCAAAAACACGTATCGAATATTTTTTGACAAAGTATCGGAAAAAAAATTGTTTTTAAGAAATCTAAATTTTGAATGTAAACGAGGTAGAATGACCCATATACAGATTTTTAATAAACTGCAATCCAAGAAAAGCCTCATATAATGTTTTTTTAATTGAAAAAGGCCTCCAACATATCTCTCGGGACTGTTCGGAAGTTACGGAACTAAAATCTGGTAATCTCATGATCAAAACCTTAAACCGAAAGCTGACAAATTTATAAAAAATCCCTTTGTTGATACTGTAGCAGTAAAAATACCATCGCACAAAGCTCTGAACACAACACAGGAAGAATATACTCCAAAAAAATTATCGACATTCCCACCGATTCCCTTTTTGAAGTCATAAAAACAACGAAAATGGTTGAAGGTGTCCGAACACCAACCGGTGGTGCAATTCTTACATTTGAAGCCCAGATCATATGAATATAGGTTGGGAAAGAGTCAAAGTGGAAGAATATATCCCGAATACGATGAGGCGCATAGCTTGCCAAAATCTAGGCCACCTCAAAAACAGATGTCGAAACGATGAAATATGCAAAGAATATGCCAAATCACCACCCTACTCAACATGCGAAAGGAAATACTACATTAATTGTGACAATGACGCACATAGTTCATACGATTCTAACTGCGTAGGTGCACAGCTCGTGAGTAATTATAATAGTAATACCGATGCACACACAATTAAACCCGTTACTATAACTCACCAAAATCTAACTTTAGTAAAAGTAAAAAATCATGTCCCTGAAACAATACCACAAACATCAAGAGCAATACCAAATCTTAAAGCAAATATTTAAAGCACGCCATCAAAATCAACAAAAAAACAACATCAAAATCAGCAACAACATTGACAACATCAACAACAATAACACCATTTATACAATCATATATACGAATGATAAAGTCCCAAATATCTAAACGTTTACATCTAAGCAAATTACAACCTTCATGAGATAGTATGGAAACAGAAATTTTGAGAACACCACCTAAAAAATCAAACAACGATATATGAACTACAGAAACTGAAAATGAAGAACTCACACCAATTACATACTAGTATAACACCTACACAATGATAAAAGCAAAACCACAGACACCGATAAAATCAGTTAAAAAATAAGCATGTATACTAGGGAGGGTTGATTTATATGGGTGGAAAAAAAACCAAAAATGGTATAGCAAAATCGTAATCTACGGAAAATTCTAAGAGGGAGGGAGGCTAAGATAAAATGTTGTCATCATCCAAATCCACCATTTTGCATTATGGCAAAAACCTATGTAACCCAGGCAAACTTAGAGCTTACAAAAAGTTTGTCATCAATTTTGAATGCTCGGATTAAATGATTATGGTGGATTTGGATGACAACATTTTATCTGAGCCTCCCTCCCGGCAAACGTTCCTTTCAAACACTTGTTGGAGTATGTTGGGTTCGATGATCCACCGTTTTCTGACCCTAAAATTTCACTGCACATTTAAGGAACAGAGCGATGAGTACAGCTTTTGACTAGCGTCACACAGCGAGTTACAGCAAAAAATCGAGATGATGTGACTGCAGTAACTTTGGAGAGTCGCACAAGAACGGTTTGAATGGAGTGTAAAAAAAGATTTAAAAAACTAGATTTTATCTTAATTTCAACATAGTAATAAAATATTATGTATTTATATGAATGTATTTTCATTGGAGTTAATTGGTTTTTAAAGAAACGTCAAAAACTAATACAGGTATCCTCGGCGATTATATATACTGTCAAAATTCGAAATATATAGCTTACTTTGTTAACTATTTATTTCCCTAGATTGATTTTTAAGGAAAAGTCGTAAGCAAATTTTGAAATCGATATGTGCGGATCAAGAATTGATTTTAGGACCATGGTCTCTAGGGGAGATTTTCTTAGAATTTTCCGTAGATTACGATTTTGCTATACCATTTTTGCGAAAATTAATCGACCCGCTTTAATGTATACATTTTATATTCATAGACCTATTGTTAATATTAATAAGATTAATGCCAGTAGTTCTCTCTGGTGACCTCAATGCTTGGAGCGCGCTATGGGGCTCTTATAGAACAAATACACGCGGTAAGAACATTGAGAATGATATTCTTACCAGCGATCTAATTACTTTAAGCAATGGTGCACCGACACACTTTGTTCAACTAGCCTAGCTCCCAATTTTGATTGGAAAGTCTTAGACGATTTTTATGGTACCGACCACTATACCATAATCACTAAAATTAACATAGGCGACCCAATCTCCAAATTCAAACCATCACCAATATTCAAAAACGTATACCAAACTGGGATAAATTCCAAAATATGTGCAATTCTTTTTCGATTAATTGCGCGGTCAGTTCTAATTCTTACAGAGGAACAGCCAAAATACAAAAAATAATTATTTCTGCGGCTCATCTTTTCATTCCACAGTCAAAAAACGTTTTTTTTTTTTTTTAAAAAGTGGTATCTTGGTGGAACCCTTCGCTAACATAACTCAGATCTTTAAAACAAAAAGCGTGACACGAGTTTAAGCACCACCGTCCTTCCGGAGTATCTTATAATACAAAATACAAAAAGCTAACGCTTAATTCAGACATGCAAAAAGAGCAAAAAAAGCAAAGTTTTAAAGATTTGATGAATAAAATCAGTCCACAATATAACACAAAAAATCGGGCACGACATTAAAACAATAGCAGGCAACTATAAACAAACTTTCACAGCATATTTCAATACAGCGATGGCCTAATATCTTCATCTTTGAATATAGCTAACAATTTTGCCCTGCAATTTTCCAAATCTTAATCAGACTATACCTCAATTTTTATCCGACAAAATAGTTTTAGAAATGCAGTATATTATCGGTTAAGTTGATCATCGTTGGTTTGCTAGAAGAAATAATCTGTTAAGCCAAAACCAAGTGGCTTTACAAGACTCAATCGATTCATTGCTTCACCTCGAAAATTTTATTTTAAATTCTCTCGCAAGTAAAAATCATGTCTCTATTTTTGCATTAGATTTCGAAAAGGCTTTTGACCAAGTCGGGGCCCATGCCGTTTTAAGACAACTACAGAAATGGAAAGTTGGACCAAAAATTTTCGATAGTATAAAAAGTTTTCTATGATATCTTTGTTTCTAAAAACAGTTACTTATCACTTTTAACAGTAATTTTTTCTAAAACCTTAGATGATACCCCTCAGAATGGAGCACAGAGTGCTCTGGATATAAAGTTTTTAAAAAAAGTAATATTTTGCACATACTTATGTAGAAAAACTAGTTGTAACAATATCAGTATTACTTATAATATTATAATTATCCAAATTTAAGCACTTAAAAGATTTTAGATTTTGTTATAGATTATAAATAGCATTTAAGTCTCATTGTAAATATATAATGGACAATTTGTGCAACATTTAGCATCTCGATGCACCGTACCATGCTTTTGTACGCAGAAACCTAATAATTCGATAAAGTTCCACTTGTGACACCAAATGGAGATATACTAGTCAAAGAGTTGACGTTCGAAGTAAAGTATGTAACATTTTTGATGTTATTTCTGTAACCGAAATGCATTTCATTAAATTTTTATTTTAAGATCCGGTATGAATGTTTTAGTTTGCGGTCCAAATGGCTGTGGTAAATCTAGCTTATATACTGGGAGAGCTTTGGCCAACATAGGTTGGTGAAGTGACAAAACCACTACCTGGTAAACTTTTCTACATTCCACAACGACCCTACATGACGTTAGGTACTCTTCGTGATCAGGTCAGTTGGTTTTAGAACGCGTAGGGCTTACAAATATTAGAACTTCAACTTAATTTCTATTTTTGTTTTCAACATAATTTATCCTCATACGCGCGATAAATGCTGCATATTGGAAAAACAGATGATGATCTTATGAAATTTTTTGATATAGTGCAATTAACATATTTGGAGCAACGTGAAAACGGTCTTAATGCTGTTGAAGATTGGATTGATGTTTTGTCGGGTGGTGAAAAGCAGCGTATTGCAATTCTTGATGAATGCACCAGCACAAATGTACAGTTATTGCCATGAGGCTGGTATAACGCTGTTTACGGTTTCACACAGAAAATCCTTGTGGCAACATCATGAGTTCTATTTACAATTTGATGGACGTGGCAGCTATGAATTCGGTCCTATTGACCCGTCTAAAGAACAATTTGGATCATAGAAAGTGTAAGGAATCGATTAAAACTAATTACTTAGCTAGTGGTTCGCATTAATTTTACATTAAAATTGAGTTGAACATTGCTAACGCAATGCAAGGCTGGAAATGACTCGCGACGATGTGGGGAATGCCACTTTCATTATTTCAAAATAAAATTTAATTTGATTAAGCGTCTTAATTTTGTTATCATCCTTTGTTGACTACAATTTTTTAACCTTAAGATACATCCAACATTTTTTAAAATCGCTCCAGATTACAGTTTCCCAACTGCACCAGTAAAAATTTTTTTAGCAGAAGCAGGACTATCGACCATCCTAGGCCTAACCAAAGTTATTCCACACGTTTAACTCAATTTTGTTCAGCAAAACACTTCTCCTCTAACTTATAACCAGCTTCTTTTGCAAGAAAGATCCATATACTTCTCAGCCTCTTAAAGTTTTATATATGTATGTTACCGGCCAAACTAGTTTTTCCAAGGACAAACTAGTTCAACCGAAGCGTGTTAGGACGAACCAGTTTAGCCTAGAAAAGTTTAAGTATGTTAGGGTAAGTGGGCAGACTTCGGCCATGACTCAGGGTTGACATCCTCCAATGGCAAACACCGGCTGCGGTTCACTGTACCATATCCATTTTTTTTTTCAATTCAATTTATTTATTTATCAATAAAATAATACGCTTCGGGTGAACTAGTTGGGCCTAGGAAAAACTAGTTTATCCTAAAAACTAGTTTGGCCAGTAACATATATGTACACTAGGGTGATTCAAATTTTTTTTTGCTTGAAACAGGCTCAAAAGTTGCAGGCACACGAAAGGAAAATTCTGGTGAAATTATAGCTCATAATATTAATATTTACTGGTGGCTCATCGAGCTTTTTTGTTTTCCATACGATTTGTATGGGGAAAAATGCTTGACAAGACATTTGTCTCTATATCTCGTGAAAAAATAATGTAACTCCATCAAATCATATCCGATTTAAGTACTCGTTAGAAAGAGAATACAAATATCTTTGGTTTTTGAGTCGAAAAAAAATTTATGGAGATATAGCCAAATAAATGAAAAAAGTGCCGAAAAAGGGGTTTTTTGAGGATATCTCGAAAATGATTCTTAAGAAAAAAAAAAATGGTTGCCATTTCTGGAATCTACACCCCAAAATACATCGAAAAAAGTCTGTAAGAAACCAGATCTTTTTTCTTATCAACTAGTGTAATACCCACAAGTAAACAATTTTTGTTTGTCAAAAAAATATGTTAGCCAAGATGTCCAATTAGAGATTTTATTTTATTTGAAGGAATTTTAGAGAGATTGCGAAACGAAATTAAAATATATACATACTTTTCAAAACGTTGAATTTACGCGGAATGACCTGAAAAATTAAGGGGCTCGCCTAAATGGATATTACGATTTGCGAGTTGCCCTGCTGTTTCGCCTCAAACGTCAAAATGGCGCGAATGTCAAAAATTTTCATATTACTGCTAGCAAGTCGCCTAACTTTCGTTCGCCAGAAATATCAAAATCGGGCGAATAAAATTTGTGTGTGACAAACATTTGGATTTTTTTTAATAATTTTACAAAAAGTGAAGAAACTGCCAATTATGTCAGATAGCACACACATATGGTTAATATATAAAAACTAATGGACAGAAGTTCCAGAAAATGCTTAAGTTATTGGAGGAAAATCATGATTGAGCCAAAGGACTTGGTATGAAGCTTTGGGTCGAGCAAGAAGATAAACAAATAAAAATGGGACCAATTCGCAGTTTAATTGATTTCTTTAAGACCAACCACGCGTGATTGGATATTGGAATAAGTAATGTAAAGTAATGCCACATCCACCGTCAACACGAGCATTGTGCCGCTTGTGCGGTTTACGCTTTCACCGCCAAATGCGGAAGTTTCAAAATCGAAAGAATTGATGCACTATGATAGGGTGTAAATGAGGTTTCCATTTAAACACAAGAGCTTATCTGGAGAAAGAATTTTTTCATATATTTCCTGTAAATATTTGATAAATAAATTTTCGAGTGGGCTCGAGCTCTGCCTCCGCATCTTTGAATATTGCTCTCCACAACATCGCATTCGTCTTCGAAAAACAAGTTCGTATTGCTAATCCTAATCTATTTCACTTATAAAAATTAGAAGTTGAACATTTTCAAAACTTCAAATTTGAAGTTTCTTAGACGTCAATTTCTGTTTTGTAACGCGAACGGTAATAAGGCTATAATGCCAAAATGAACATCTGTATGTTTACAAAAGCTAGCACACGCTAGTTGAACTAGATAATTCATATAATTGCAGCCTCATGACAAGGGTTACAACTGGACACTGCCTTGAAGTCGATATTTGTCACAAAGGCACCGTTACCTGCAAAATTTAAATGTTCGTTCAGCAAGGGCCAGTAGGGGAAAAAATCAAATATATTATGGAACCTGAGGCTCACCATATTATATAAATAATAAAACTCCCATGTTTATTTATGTAACTCTAAAGATATAGGACATAAAGCAAAATTTTAAGAAAAAAATTTACTTACAAAAAAAAATTTTTTTTTCTTACACTTTATTGTATAAACCTAATCGAATAAGCTTAAAATATAACTTATGTATACCAAAAGTGAATTATATAAACAGAACGATGTAATCAATTACGCTCACTTACATAACTCTAGAAAGAAAATTGATAAACTAAAATTAGCTAGGGCGATGACTTTGTCACTTAATATTTTTTCTCGGACGTCACTTTCCACAAAAATATTTTGACACAATATGCAATGACTTCCTACATTTCGTCCAGCTAAAAGTTAATAATTGCTTGCAAAGTTACTGTTACTTGGACCCAACACAGAACGACGTCACAGCAATTCTTTAAGTTGCGAACTTTGATTGCTTATATTACTGTTTTAGTACACAATTGCAGGAATTTACTATAAATGGCAAGTTTTCAAAACTGCGAAGACTCATGCATCTTGAAACTTAAGTCCGATTTGAGGTAGTTGGAGTTGATTATTCGAATTTAACGTTCTTGAATAGATTTTAGGAATTTTCATACAAAAGTAACTTAAGAACTATGAGGTAATATACGACATTTCAGTCCATTGAATTCTACAAACTTTAATAAGGACTGTCGCAGGAAAAACTTTCGGTTTGTTTTTCAGTTATAAAAAAATACCCAATAAACTTTTTGATCTTTTTTCCTTTTTTATTTATAATAGCTAGTGTTCAGAATATAAGTAACTAAAAACTGATTAACAATTTTTTTTTTATAAAAATTTCTTACTTTTTTCTTATAACCTTTTATTAAATTTTGTACAGGTGTTTCATCGACAGTACGGAACAATCTTTTCCACTTAAGTCTAAAGTCTTGTAAGTTTTTTGTAGTCTTACCACTCTTTCGAAGATTTATTTTCATTAGAGCATTATATCTCTCAATTGGGCGAAGCTTTGGGCAACTGGGCGGATTTGCTATTTTCGGTACAAAGGTACAAAATTGATATTTTTACTTTGATACCATTCCATCGTAGCTTTAGAGTAATGAGAGGTTGCTAAATCGGGCCAGAACATCACTGTACCCTCATGTGCACGAATAAATGGTAGAACACGTTTTTCGAGGCACTCGTCTATATAAACTTTTGAATTGATTGTGCCTTGCGTAACAAAGAAGCTTCTATGACCTGCCAAACCATATATTGCTTCGAAAATTTCGAAATTTTTTTCTCTTTGAATTAACTAGGCATATGCCCCTTCTTCGGTGACGTATATTTGTGCACAGGTAGCCGCTTAAAATCTGCTCTGACGTAACTTCTGTTGTTCATAACGCAGCAATCAAATTTAATCAGGTACCTTTCATACAATTTTCGGGCTCGTATCTGAGCCATCAACTGCTTTTCATCAGAACGGTCTGGTACTTTTTGAACTCTATATGTTTTCAGCTTACTTTTTTCTTTGTCCTTTGTACAGTAGATTTTGATATACATACCTGCTCTAGCCGCCATATCTCGCACTGAGGTGTTGGGATTCTGCTTAAAAAGACCCTTCACATTCGCCACTACCCTTGAGTTGAAATTTTGGTTTTCTGCTTGAACCTTTTTTTCGTGAAACAGGTAGACCCTTCTTATAATTAGAAATAACCGTCAAAACAGTTCTATCTGATGCATCAACTATTTTTGCTATAGCTGAATATTTTAATTCTGGATTTTGCAGATAGAGTATAATCAAATAAAATAAAACCGAAAGTTTTTTCTGGGATAGTCCTTAGTTATATTGTGGAAATTTAATATAAAGTTCGTGGCTCGAGATTAGGACAGTGAGGACAAAAGAACGTCCGCCGGGTGCGCTAGTATTTTAATAAAATTAAGGTATATAATATATTCTTTCTTTAAATTTTGTCAAAAACTATGACACGTTTCTCTAATTTACATATATAAAACCAATATTATAACTCATTAAATTATTGGGACCGTGTATTAATATTTTGTACGGCTTTGGGTATACCCAGTTGACCACCGCTTCACCTATTTTGATAGTCTTAAACAACCCTGATTTCACAATATTCACCTTTAAAAATTTTCATTTACAAAAAAAAGGTCATAACTTTTCGCATTACAAAATCGTACGCCACTGCTCATAATTACTACTAATTTTCAAAAAACTACGATTTTATTGGAAATTGTATGACAGTGAAAGGTGGATCAAATCTTGTCGTACGGAGATATTTCTGGCATAAAATCAATGAAAATGTGCAATATTGGTCTTAATATAATTTTCTATTTATGACCTACTTTCCGAGTTATTAAGCGAAGCAGCCAGCTTCACCACTATCAAAGCAGCTGACTCTTAGATCATATTACTACCCTAAAAAAATAATTTAAGATAAGAATCAAACGATGATATGATTATGTCATTTGCAACGCTGCATCCCGGACTAATTCACACTTTCTAATTCGATAGCTTCGAATTTGCTCTATCTTAGATAAGTTGATGGATGATGATTCAGAGTAATAACGTAATGAATTTTTGATGTACTATCGTTTCTATTACCACTAAACGTTAGTGATAATAAAAATCAGGTCCCCATACCACCAAACGTTTTGTGGACTTCAAAACATCCCATTTGGATTGTTAAGCATGCTAGGACTAACTAAAGCATGTTTGTCTGGGCAAGCAGGGATGGTTGCTTTTGCAATTGCTATTGTATCATAGTTTTCTTAACAAAGTGCATTGAAAGGTATGGTAGCCTCTAAGCCTTCGCTGAGGTATGCATTGCATATAAGTACACATATGACAGTATTTTACAGACACAAAAGAAAAGTAAAGTAAATAACACAGTCCTACAAATTGAAACTTTTTTTTTCTTTTTTGACTTAAGTGCTGATTTATTGTGGCTTAGGATACCCTGAAACCGAATCCGGGCTCAGAATTGCTCTATCACGTAAGGTTTTTGAGATATTCTAACCTAAAAGTGCAAAAACACAGTTTTTTGACCTATTTGAGGTTATGTAGCACCGTGTTTTTTTCTATTTTTCAAAAACTAAGTGTGGGATCTTAAAGTACAGTTCTTCTTCTTCCAAATGCTGTTGAGTTTTCTGAAATAACTTTTTTTTTCGCCGAGTTATCACATTTTCAAATCTTTTTATATACAAATATCCCTAATGAGTTTTCAGGTATAGGGAAATTTCAAAATGCGATAACTCGGCGAAAAAAAAAAGATATTTCAGAAAACTCAACGGTATTTGAAAGAAAAAGAATTGTTCTTTAAGATCCCACACAAACTTTTTTAAAAAAAAAAACACACATAACCTCTCAAATATGTCAAAAAACAGTGTTTTTGCACTTTTAGGTTAGAATATCTCAAAAACCTTACGTGATAGGATTTTTTGACTATTTTTGCAGTAATCAGCACACAAAAATCTAATAGGAACACTATTCGTACTTTAAAAAGGGATTTTGTTTTAGGACTGTTTAATTAATCAAAGCAGTAAACATTAAGGTTAATGTTTAAAATTGGGTCTCCAAGTACTTTTTTTAACCATCGGGGTACTTTCTTTTAGCTAAAAATTGTAAATTTATGATGAAGAAAGACATTTAAAAAAAAAATTATCAAAAATGTATTTTTTAGATTTCTTTATGTCAATAAATTTTATGAACGTATGCAATTTTAATGCAAAATCACCAGGGCAAATTTTATAAGCATCTGAAATGTTGATGCAAAATCACTGTGGTTAGCGAATCCGCTTTTGAATATACCATAGGAAGTAAGCCCTGAGCCGCAGCCGAAGGCCACCCACTTACCCTAACTTGTATTTATAAAATCTATAAATACGTGAACATATATCGCACATTTCTTTAATAATTATTAGGGGAATGAAACTAATGTCGTTCGAAAGGTACAGTTCCATAGATGTGCACAAAAAAAAAAGCATGTACATTATAGTCGCGCTAAGCCGGACACTCGCTAATCCGGACTTCCCAGTAATCCGGACATCCCTACGTTTCGGACATTTTTGAAACTTTACCTCTACAGTCCGGACAGAAATTAATTTAAAGTGAGTTTTGGCTTTCAAATGGGATGTCGCTGGTACGATTATGTTATTTTTGCTTTCTCAAACTTATCTCGTTAAGTTACTGAACTTTTTGTGAGTACATATTCATTACATATGAATGTATGCAGCTTAATAAGTTCACGTTCTAATTGGAAATAGTGTTTATAAGATATTGATAATTAAAAAAGTTTTGATCCTTAGAATGCCACCGACAAAAATGCAATCCAAATCGTTAAATCTCTCTAAGACGTGTTAAGTTTTAGATTTCATTGAAACTGGAAAATCAATATGATGTGCAGCTGAAAATCTCAAACTGTCAAAATCTACAATTTTTTATTCGGAAATATGTATCGCAAACATTTAAAAGAAAAATTTAAAAAAGTTATTGAAAAGATAGAGCTCAATGTCCTCTTTAATGCTGATGAATCTGCAATGTTTTGAAGAGTTCCTCCAAATACGACGTCGGTGCAAAAAAAGACCGCTTCAAATTCATGCCTTGCTCAAATGCCAAAAGATCGAAAGTCAGCTAATCCACGCGTTTTCAAAAACCATAATCTACATAATGTATAAAAAGCTTCAAAAAAGGGTCGGATGACGGCATTACTGAGCTTTCTGTATTCCGGACAAATCCAGTTATCCGGACATACCCCGAAACTATATGTGTCCGTATTATCGCGACAGTACTGTATGTACATATTTTGCAGGTTAAAAGTCAAAAATACCGCCAATTCTTGAGATGACTATGTTGAGGTTTGTGAGACAACCCCTTTGCACTTTCAAATGAAGTAAAAAAAGAGCTTTCCATGGATGTAAGCACTTCGACTATTCGGAAAAGGCTAAGTTATAATAATTTAAAAGCAAAGGGATCCAGAAAAGTACCTTCCCTATCCAAACAGGACGTTAGTAAAAGGTTACTTTTCGCTGAGGAGCATGTCATTTGGCCAATGAAGAAATGGCGCAATATTCTGTGGTCGGATGAGACCAAATCTAATCTTTTTTACCCGCTCACGTTGAGTACCACATTCAGTGTAAAATTTGGTCTCATCCGATCTTCATTAATGAAAATTGACCCAAAAAACCGGTGAAAACCCATATTTGGGACAGGATTCAACAGTGCAACCCCAGGTAATATATTTAGGCCCCTTCGAGTTCTATCATTTGGCATACATTTCGATTAAAACTGTACTACAGTTTTAGTAAGAACAGCAAAATTGGTTTAAAATTCGGGCATTTTCGGCCATCGAGACAGGCTTTGACAAGACAACCCTAGATATTCTATTTAGGCTCATCGAGCTCTATCGTTTGGCATACATCTCATCCTGTAATCTTATACACTCGACTTTTCTACAGTCGGTTCTTGGACTATAAGTAGGGCTACCAGATGACCTGCTTACAAAAGTAGTGTATGTCAAAAAATTCCAAATTTGGAATGAAAACCAAAAATTTTTTTAGTCCCATAAAAATATTTTTGATGAGCAAAAAAAAAAAAGATCCTCGTTTCTGACGAAAAACCCCAGCAAAATTAAAAGAATATTTGAAAAAATTTTTATTTCACAATGCAAACATAGACAGTAGCAAAACCATCCAAAAGTAGTGCATTTCAAGTGAAAAGTAGCAAAGCCTTGCAAATGCAGCACATTTGCTACTAAAGTATGCCATCTGGTAGCCCTAACTATAGGGGTTCTGGGCTTATGGAGGAGCTTAAATCACATAATAAAAAATCAAAACTCTGCAGATAACGGGTTTTAAAGTATATTACCATTTATATTTATATATTACCGATTATATTTTTTGAGTTTTATTGAAAGAAGAGTAATTTGAATATTCTTTATTTGTAATGTTTTTATAAATTACACTGAAAATTTATGCATTTATTTTGACTTTTTTGGCCATAGTGGGGCCCGCCAAACATTGATAATCAACGAAAATTAATTTTATAGTTGAGGAAAGAAATCTTATAAATATATTCTTAATATTATATCGTGCTCAGCAAAAATAACAATTACCGCCATCAAATATGTAGAAATCAGAAGAGAAAAGCTGGAAAACGAAAAATATCGCCAAAAGTCGATGGCAAAATTGTGGTGCCGTCGAATGAAATCGGTTGGGCAGACAAATTAGGACTTAGGTCTTCTCTAGTGTAGAGTAAGATTACGTTTACCGTTATCTATAGTTTTGATTTTTTATTATGAGATTTAAGCTCCGCCATAAGCCAAGAACCCCCAGTAATAAACTAGTGTTCAAATTGTTATTTAGGGCTTGTTTGAAAAAAAAATATGGGACTTTATAAAATTTAGATGAAGGTACTGCTATTTTGTACAGAGAATTTTACAAAAAAAAGTCAGGCGATTTCGTTCAAACGGATAATATATTTGTGTAATGCCTCGAAGAAGAACGCTAACGTGTCGGATTGAAAGGTAAAGGGTTAGGGAGAGACAATCGAAATCGAAATGTGAATAGACCGCGTGATAGAAATAGCACCAATAGAAATTGATAATGATAGATCTGTTGTTGTTTTAAGAGTTGTAGAAATATGCATTTAACGAAATTCCAAAGATGAGGTTATGTGAAGTGTGGTGATAAGTGAAACTAAATATGATACATGGACAAAGACGTTTTGTTAGTCATGGGTCGGCAGAATCCTGCCAAGATTGAAACTTAGGTGGGAAAGGTCGGATTTCGACCACAGGCGATACTAGTATAAATAAAGCCCCTCCCCACCTTAAGTTACCTATTATTACACTATAAAATTGCCTTAGATGGACAAATGGAGTGAGCTTTCTTAATGCTGATAAAACTATTACGCATTTTTTGGTAAATATAACTGTTTTTTGAAAAAAAAAAAATCGGTTAAATTTCAGGAAAGTCCTATTATCTCAAACACTATAAGCTAAATTACAAAAAAAATTTCACCAATATTGCAGCTTATTAAATTACTTTTCATATGAAATTGTTGATTTTGGACACATAGCGATTTTTAGAAAATATATATCCGCAACTTCCAATGGCTTTATCTCCAAAACCAGATGCGAGCGACAGTTTTTGAATACATATATATTCTTAGAATTAAATATCGCATAATAAATGTTTAGTTTAAAAATCAGTTTCGATTGTGTGCTGAAGTACATTTAAGCCAAATAAATTGTTGATTAAATGTAAGTACATATTAATCATTTTCATTCAAACTAAGATGAATACTTTAATGTCACCTAAGGCACATCGGTACCAAATTTCAAGTCTTTCTTCATGGCTGATTCGGCTAAAAAATTATCTAAATATCGTGACGTCATCGGGTAATATTTATGAGGATCTGCTGAAGTCCCATGAATTAACGACTAAGTTTTTTTCGTTTTCGCCAATTTTTTTAATTTGTTAACGTTTTTCTAAATCTTGGATGTTTTAAAAATTTGCGACACTACCAGACGCACTTCGATTATATGGTACAAATAAAAAGTGCTCGTTTGTTGACAACACTCTCTTAAAAAATAAAATATTTAATCTCATATTTCTTTCTTTTAATGAACACATATTTCAGGCTTGAAGTCTACCCAATCAAAGAATAATCTTTTGTAGATATCAAAATGATGAAAATAAAATTCCTTTATAGTTAAACCTTTGATATTTTGAAGGTTCGCACTTGCTGTACTCACTTTGATGTATGGTGCTTCCAACATGGCTTCTACGTCAAAGTCTTCTGCCATAACCAGAGGTTCTTGTTATTGCTATTTCAGAATATCTGTATGTAAACGGGGAAAATATTTAGAATTAAAGTTGTACCGTTAACTAACTTAATATCTTTTACATAAATTTTACTATTTCAAAAATAGTTTACGCCTTTCGCAATCAATATGAAATTTCAAGAGATCACAAAACAAGAAAAGAATTAAAGAGACTTGAATAACCTAACCACAGCACAAAAAATCTATTACAATTTGTATATCGATTCTCGTTTAATCTTTCATAGGGCCCATACACTCCACTAGCCTTTAGATTGCTTGTACGCACAAGCACCGAAGCACAAGTTCGCATCTATTCAGGCATTTACACGCACATACAACGGTGCTGAAATGTTTTTGTTGTTGTTATACAAAGGATGAAAAAATATTTAGCTACAACGTAGTCTAAAATGAAGAAAATAACCTATTAATAGTGTAATCGAAATTTAATCATATATGAATTCCATTACTGTATATCAGTAAACGCAAATATAACTTCAAAATGCAACCCTGTATGCTATTTATATTTTAACATTCCATTTTATGTAATTTTTATTCTTATTCATTATTCTTATTCTCTTTTTGTATGTACCTCCTTTTTCACTTTATAAAAAACCGTTTTTGTGTGACAGCGTTTTCAACGCGAAAAAAATATATAGAATATTCAAAATCATAAAATATTGTGAGTCTTTAAGTAGTTTTTACCTCAGACGTAGGATAACTCATTGATAACACAGTAACATTATTTTTAATTTTTTATTTTGTTGCATTTGTTCATTTACTTTTGGAGTTAACAACCGAAAGCTGAAATATAATATTTAATTAAAAATTGGACGGTTGATGTGCTTAATTGACAAAATGTACAGACGCACAGACAAGCATAGCAATAAACATGATGCAGTTTTGAATGCATTTTTTTATATTTGCACTCAAAGTTCAGTAAGCCAAAAGGTTTGATTTTTTGCTTGTCTTTGCGTTTGTACTTGGGGTTCACTGTGCCGAGTAATTTGGCGTTTGTTGTTGTAATGTTTTTGCTTTAGTAAGTATTTTATAAGTATATAAGTCAGCCGTTACAAATTAATAAATCAGTTATAAAGTTGAAGTTAATCGAATTTCGTGTTTTAATTTTATACTACGAAGAGTCATAGTTCAAGTGCTGTTGGCTCACTTTTTTCAATGTCTTAACATAGACACTCATTATTCCTCAAGGAATAAGTTTAATAAAGGAAAATTTTCTACTTCTGCGAATTAAGTAAAGAAAAAACAAGTACGAAATTAAAATACCACGTGAAAATAAGCCAATGTACATGGACGCATTGTCTTTGGCCAATATAAATTTTCCACCGACGGTCACCATAGCGCAGCTCAAACGTTTGTACGCTGCTCAGGTTAGGGAAGACAACATTTCCGATGCCGAAACTGAGTGTGAAGCCATATTTGATGGGAATCCTTTAACGAGTGCTGAACGAGCCGCTGCTAACACTTCTAGCGCCCTTGCTAAATGCTCAACATCTGTCACCGCCATGCTGATGCAAATTGTGCCGATAGTTTATATTGCAATTCTGCCGCTGGTAATTCTGTGAACACTACCGAACGTTATTTCAATGATACTGCAGATCAGGAACTGCAGACATTGAAAAAGCGACTGGAAGCTTTGGAGCTTCGACGACAAATCCAGGAGTTGGAAGGAGCTGTGGCTGTCCATAACGAATTTAGACTAGATTTCGGGGACGTTGAACATGCTACACCAAAGTATAGTGGCGATAATATGGGACATTCCGTTAATGATTTTCTACGTGTTTTCGAAGAAATCATGTACTCCATCAATGCCGATGAGGGACTAAAATTGGTGAGTTTGCGACGATCGCTTGCTGGAACCGCACGAATTTTCCTTGCAACAACTTCATTAAGGAGTTTGCTTTGAGTTTGTTTACCGTATTATGAGTCAGCACCGTTGGAATAAGCAAGAGGAGTCACTACACTGCAACTTTTTGACAATGCAATACAATGACATTTGCGAGACGGTGGTTGTTGACTTCATTATTGATGGAATTGATACTAATTTGTTAATGGGTGTCCAAACAATTGCAGAGTTAAAGCGTCTCGTGAATCGCTTTCAGCAAAAATATTTAGACCAGAAAAATCATAATGCTATTGCACGAAATGCCGTCACTCCGCTTAAATCGTCTACAAATATGACAAAACCAAATGCCGAGAAAAGTGCCGGTAGGAATGCAATCTTTTGTTTCAACTGCTCGTAAAATGTGTTGAAATTCAATGTTTTAATTAATGTAAATTATTTATTTAAAAGCTAAGTCAGCAAAAAATTAAAAATGCCGTTTTTTGCTGACTGCAGTCAGCAAAGCAAAAATAATGGAAAGGCAAGCAAAATTGTTGCTGAATTTCTGAAATGCTACGCTATCAAATTCTGCTGAATGCTTGCTGAGAGGAATGCAGAGCTAATTTTGCTTGCTGAAAATGCTTTTCAATATATTTCAATTACAGTCATTCCTCTGAAAACGCAGATGTAAGATTCCAAAAAAATGCGTATTGTTTTAGACGCACATCGCATTAGTTAGGTTGAGTTCCAAAACCTCTAATAAATATTGATTTTTTTTGTTTAATTTATTCAAACATGACATAGTTCAACTTTTTAATCTGTTACACTTATACTCACCAAAAAAATTACACGAACTACGGAAAACAGTTATAGCCTACTAAAAACTTACATACAAATATTGGATAAGCCATATGCATCCAGTTCTTAAAAATAGTATGTTTTTTAATATTTATGTAATGCAATTTAAGAAAAATGTTTCCTTAGTCTATAAATTAATCCCTAATAACGAAACCGCGTTAGTTAAGTATGTATTGCGTATTATAAGGCTTTACAGTACATAATTGAATAAATCGATCATGCTCAGTGTTGTCATAAAATTTTTTTGCTATTTTCTTCTTTATGTTACAATTTTCGCTTGCACAGAACCTTCACGAAGGTTGCTTTTTCAATCGATGAAAACACGGATCTTGTCATATGCATTTTCTTGTATGTACATATGTAAACTTTTTTGCTGAAATGATCAGCATTAAGCAAAGTATCAGAAATTGCTTCAGCAATTTAAACCCTGTGTAGAAGTAAAAATAACTTAAATAGCGTTCGTCCAATTCAATTGCGCTTTCGTTAGGAACAACTTACAGGGATGTATAAAATTCAGCCAGTATTAATATAAACATATGTATGTATAACTTCAATTTACATTTCAATACTCCCCCTAAAATTTATATCTTTAAAATACATTATATTTAGTTCATGCCCAAACCCTTAATACATTCAAAATATTTAACTTTTTCTAAGCTTTTTTTTAATACATCTGCTGGCATTTTCTTAGTTGAAATATACTTGATTATGATATCTCCTTTCTCTACCAGTTCGCAGATGAAGTGGTGGCGTATATCAATATGCTTCATACGGTTGTGGAAAACGGGGTTTCTGCTTAGTTCACTAGCGCCTTGGTTATCATTGAAGATCACGATCACGTTTTGTTCTCCTAAGATTTCGTTTAAAAATCCTTTGACGTGAATGGCTTCCTTAGCTGCACTTGTTATTGCCATATATTCCGCTTCTGTACTTGAGAGCGCAACCATTCGCTGTTTGCGTGACTCCCAACTAATTGCTGCATCACCATATACAAAGGCGTAACCAGTGTACGATCGCCTGTCATCTAAATTTGCTCTCCAGTCGGCATCAGCGTAACCAGCAAGAGCTTTTCCGAGCTTTTTAAAATGTAGGCCTTTTTCTGCAATATTTTTGAGATATCGTAGCACTCTTTTAGCTGCTGTTTGCCATAGTTTGTGTCGTATTGACTCAAAACGCTTACCGCATGTGCTATATCTGGGCGTGTTGATACTGCCAAATACATAAGTGATCCGATTAGATTTTGATAAGGAATATTTTCAATTTCGTCTAGTTCTTCTTTTGTTTGGGGACTAATATACTTTGACAATTTTTCATTTGGCACCATTGGAGTTATTACAGAATTACAATTTTCCATAAAAAAATCGTTTTATAACTTCATTTACATATTTCGTTTGGGTCATAGTAATTTCATACTCGTAGTTGTCTAAGTCTTGTTTTAATTCAATTCCAAGACAGTATATTAAGAGACCTAAATCCTGTATTTCAAAACTGTTTGCAAGTTTATCTTTCAATTTTATTAATTTGTATTTGTTATTGGATGCTATCATCAAATCATCAACATAGATTATGACGATAACTAGATCTTAGTTTTAGATATTTTAATTTCTCATCTAGCTTTTTGTACCATTGCCGGCCAGATTGTTTTAGTCCATACAAAGCTTTTCTTATCTTACACACTTTCTCACCTGTGTATTGGTAGTGTTCTGCATTACTAAAAATTCTTTGAAACTCATGTGGAACTTCAATGTAAATTTCTTCTTCAATATTTCCGTTCAAATACGCGCTGATGAAATCAAGTTGATATATTTTCATGTCTAGTTCAAGCGATAATGCAATCAACATACGTATAGAACTCATTCTAGTGACTGGAGCAAAAGTTTCGTTATAATTGATTCCTTCCTTCTGAGCAAAAATTTTTGCCACTAATCTTGCCTTTCGCCTCTCAATTTTTCCATCAACTTTATATTTTGTTCACAATACCCATTTTGACTTAATTACTTGCTTATTTTTAGGTCGCTGTTCCACGTTTTGTTTCGTGTTAGTGCATCATATTCTTCTAACATTGCCCTTTTTCATTCTGCAGCGTTAGGGTTGGATAATGCTTCGGTAGCTGTTTCTGGGTCACTATGTTCAACTAAATTAGCAATATGGAGGACAGAGTTTGTATTTTCAGTGTATTTACTTTTTCGTTGCTGTTGTTTTCTTGGATCTGTGATGTTTCGTCAACAATTTTTCGCGTTCTGCTACTTCTTCTTATTTTCGGTGGTTTAGTTAGTTTGTCCTTTCTACGTGTTCCTACTGGAGTTCTACGAAGGTTTCAAAAATTTCTTCATCGGTTGCGACCGAATTTTGAGAAGCTGATGAATTTGTTAACTCGACGTTTAATTCGTATTCTGCATTTTCGAAAATGGTTTCATCTATGAACTCCGCATAGTTTCTTTCACCTTGGAATTTTCCTGTAAAGTGTTACACGTAACTTTAGCAAGCGTATCTAACGCGGCCCGCCACGGCTAACTCACGGTTTCTAGGTGGTTCTCAACCCGCCGCGCGAAGGACGAACAATAATTTAAAAAAAAAAACTCAAACTTCAAGTTCTTATCCATCAGCAGAACTCTATGGACTGCACTACAAACAGAATACAGACCACCCACCAAAGCCAGGAAATAGATTTCAGTTTCCCGCGCGCCTACCCGCCTGTGTCGTCGTAGATAAAGGACACTGATCTTATTCACATTTTCTAAATATTTTTCCTATTTAATTATGATTTTTGCTGGAACGTCTTTAACTTTTGGTGATTATTTCGCCCGTATGTCCTTTTAAAAACTTAATTAAAAAACACTATTTAAAATCATAGCACCAAAATCAAAATTACTTCTGGTTTTTTTTCGATTTAGGAAAAATTTCACTATTTCACGCGCGGACTAAATATACTTAAGAAATTTTTAGAAGTTTCTATTTTAATTTGCACAAAAAAAAAAACACAAAATTTACTGGACTTTATTGACGACACGGACTTAATCGCGACATTGCTGATATGCAGCTTCTGTACTTCTGATTTTTCGGCGCAAAGTTTTTGGTTGCCTAGCCAAAATTAAGCCCCTTAACTGAAAATCTGAAGTTACAGTTTCCCTTTTACGTAATTAAACCTTAACTTAAATATATATGGGCATGCCCGCCAAAAAGCCAACCGTGACAGAAAAATTAAAAGTTATTATAAAAGTGTTACTATCTGATATTATCTAAGGAAAATATTCAAATTTTGTTAATTTAAACAATTTACACCAGAATTTATTTATCACATTGAGCAAACCACCTGCAAACTTGCATAAATGCAGTTTCTCTTTTTTTGTACTATTGAATAGTATTTTGCCTTAAATATTTAAGTGTGTAAGAGAAGTTATACATGATGACAGTCTTTCCGAAAAATCTCTCTTCCAACGTCAATTAGCTAAAAACAATGCAAAAACATCAAACCAATCTCTATTAACTGTATAATTTTAATTTGCTTAAGTTCATGTTCTAAAGTCACAAATAAAATAGAAAAACATCATTTGTTCTCATTTCGAAATTGATAACAGCAGCAAGTGTGTCAAAATTTTTGCACGAACAGAGTTTCATGTACATAATTAAAAAAAAAAAAACAAGTGCAAAAAACATAAAATTTTTGGAGCTGTTTGAAGTTGGTCATGTTCGAAACATAAGTGTAATAAATAGGCAGTTCAAAACGTTTAAACCACTTTTTCACAGCAATAGCACAACATAATCGCATATTTTTTTTTTTTTGTTTAAAAGGTTGTGAAGAGAAAGAGGGACATGTATTTTTTTTCAATAGTAGGCGGTGCCACGCCCCTAACGGGAAAAAACGTTTCCACTGCTGAACTTCTGGACCGATGTTGATGACATTTTGCCTAAAGATAGATTGAATCCTAAGAAAGATTTTTAAAAACTCTGATTCCTTAAAGCGGGCGTGGCATCGCTCCAAATGGGGAAAAACGGTATCACGGCTGTGCCACTACACCGATTTTGATTAAATTTGGTATGTAGATAGATTGAAACTTAAGTAAAAATAGTTTTTTAAAGTGGGCGGTGCCACGCCGCTTACAGGAAAAATGTTTTCACAGCAAAAAGACAAGTTTTATATTCTCTTAAAAAAATATCTACTCCTTCCTCTTTTCTTTGTTAAAGTTGATCTCACTAATTGATTTGATAAATATGAACATTAAATTTGTTTTTTTAATTACTGTATATATCTTAAATATTATTATTTATATAAATATTTAAGTCGTTTTGCAAAATTGCCCAAGTGAACATAAACGGAAAAATATGTCCCGTTCGAATGGATTATTATGCCTTGTAAGAAAAAAAGTAAATAAGATTTTTCAATCAAACGAAATCAATTAAAAAGTTACATTATTCGACAATATTTTAAAACTTGTCGCATTAAAAAATGTTGCCAGGTTTCGCTCACTTGTGCTTTTCTATAGATGGCCATGAAAAACACTTCCGTTTTTTGTCCCGTTCGAATGGCTTTTTAATTGCCTCTATCTTGGAACCAGTACTACGTCTGGCATCAACTTTACCACTCAATATAGTGCAATCAAAGGGCTATTCCTTAAAATAACAGAAAAAAAATAAAAGTGTTTTACTTTGACTTTTATTCCACTTTAAAAAAAAAACTTCCGTCCCGTTCAACATGAGTGAAATTCCCATATACATATTCCTAAATAAAAAAAAAATGTCTTAATCCTATCCATACACATACAAATATTCTACAACATTCAACGTTTCGGTTTGTCTCTCAATTTCCTATACAAGTACATGCAATCAAAATGTTGCATGCAATTGACCAACATTCTGTACAGTGCATATCTAGGATTCAAAAAGTTAGATCCACTGCTAAAAGCTTATGTTATACATATTTCATTTTGTGGAATGTAAGCTTTTGGTTTCTGACCTGCGTTTTGACATTTGTCAGAATCAATGATGGCTGACCGAGAAAAGGCAGTAAAATATAATAATAATAAAAAAAATCATTTTTAGCATCAAAATATTCTTTGTAAAATCGCCAACACGCCACAAACCACGCTCGAAAGCCCAGAGAATACCAGAGAACCGTTCCTGTCATCCAGCACCGAGCCAAAACCAGAAGAAAAGAGAAACTGTTTTCGGGTGCTAACACGCCTTGCACAACATAGGCCAACGACCCCGGTACCATTAACAAAGATCGCAACATAAACTGCAAAATACTTGCTCCACGATCTTGTGCCATTAATGCACCAAAATTAATTTTTCACACCGGAGTGCCGCCTTGGAAACACGAAGTTCCACAGTGTGAACTTTCATCAATTTCATAGTTGACTTCGTCTCTTTGTCAGTGTCAGTAGTGTTTTTAAGTGTATTGTGGTTTTGTTATTATTATTTTCTAATAATTTGTGCTTAGTTAATTATTAATTAATTTTGTGTTTAATATAGTGTCGTTGCTGAAAAATTGCATGCTTATATTAATAATTTTGCTTTAATTTTGTGTTTTTGTTTATTTTGCGTTACACACAAACATACATACATGTTAATATTAACTTTCTTTCTGCAAGCAAAATAAATTAGTGTAAGCAGTGCAATAGTTTTGTTTTTGATTCGCTTTTGTGCTTTGTTCGTATACAAAGCTAGACTTTAAACTCTGTTGTGTTAGTTGTTACTGCTCAACGGGTGTATTTTGCAAAATTATTAACCCTTTTCCTCCGCTTTGGAAATTTTTCTTTTCTTTTCAATAGTTTTTTTTCTGCTTACGTCCATCTTGCAGGCCCCTGTCCCCGTCGGTATTTTTCGACAAAATTAAGAAATTTGGGGAGAACCTAAACAATCTGAACAATAATTTCAGAGATATTTTAAGCAATTACGTAGATATAGCTCCCCAAATTGAAATTGAAAAAAGCCTTAATGAGGCTCCCACTCGGCATGAAACGTTTCCGAAAGTTTCAGAAATATTTCGTAACATTGAAGAAACGCTTCATTTAAAACGTTGCAAATGAAACGTTACAGAAATCTTTCTGATACATTTCAAATGTAATGTTTCGGCTCAATCATTCTGAAGCGTTTCTTAAAGGTTTCAGATGCAACGTTTCCTGAACTTTTTCAACTTTGATTTTCATCATTCCATAAAATTTTTTAATGAATATTAACCGTGATATATCTATAAATATATTCTTCTGTCAAAAGTATAGAACGGACGTGTTTTCGTTAGCGCTGAAGAAAAATTGTTTTAATATAACATTTAGTGCACAATAAATTTCAAAATTTTGAAAAAAGATAAAATAAGTTAACATACTGAACTAGAACAGAATACTTGTATAAAATTTTAAATAACAATAGAAACAAAACAGAAAAACATATTCAAGAAAAAGTAATAAATAAAGTTATATTTAAATACACAAACAACAAAAGCCCATAACGTTTATGCTGCAGAAAAGGAAATTATCGCAAACATCGCCTGAACTTTCACCCAAAGGAAAGCAACTAAATTTCATCGTCTCATCCAACACCATGTCAGACGCAAGTATGGCGAATTTTAGATCCATTGTTGATGAATGCTTGGAGTCCCATCTAAAAAATATTGCCACGAAAGAGGACGTCTTAGCCGTCTCAACTGAGATACAGTTACTACGGTCTCTGAACACAAAACTCTCGGAGAAATTATCAAACATGGAGGATTATTGTCAATTGCTAGAAAAACAACTGGAAATTTTATCACGTAAGTCAACCGAAAATACTGTTGTCATGCATTTTCCTTCAGATGGGAAGACAAACAAGTTGGAGTTTGCAAAACAGACTTGTTTAAGCCTTCTCGATCTAAGCGCGAATGCAGATTTGGGAATCAGAAAAACACAAGAGTTCACAAACTCAAACAACAACAACACTACTATGATTCTGAACTTTCGCGACGAAGAAACTGTCAACAAAATTATTAACGCAGTTCCATCTAAGCTAAAAAAAAGGCACCGGTATTGTCGTTCATCGCGAAAACTCAATTATCGCACGAAATAAGAGACGATCACTTTTCACTATTAAAGAAAAGTTACAAGCAGTCAATCAAAATTGTAAAATGATGGTTAAGGGAGTTAAACTACAAATTGATGCTTTTAGTTTCACTCACGATGTCTTTCGAGGCTTAAAAATTAAAAACAAACACGAACTCGACTATGTACTGAAAACATTCGGAGACAGTGCCATGTGTTACTTTGACAGTACATTGATTGACAGGCAGCAACCAAGTCACCATAAGTACCTTGCGCCACCTGTACCACACGATCGAATTCAAGGAAATGGTTCTGGTCCTAACTTAAGTAAGAAAAAATAGGATAGTGTTGCCGTCTGCCAATATATTAATAATTTAAATATTTCCAATATTAGCATAATTTGTTATAATATTACAGGTCTTAAAAGTAAACTTATTACTCCAGATTTATTTAAGTTTATTCTGAAATATGACATTATCATTCTTTTAGAAACTTTTGTAGAAGAGGGAAAAGCACTACAATATTTTAAGTATTTTAAAGACTACAAAATTAAACGTATTCCTGCTAAAAGAAATTCTAGTGTCGGTAGAGCCAGCGGCGGTATTTTGTGCGCAGTTAAAAGCGGCATTCCGTCTAACTGTATATGTTTTAAAACTGTCGACAGTAGAATGATTATAGATATAGCTCTTAACTCCACGCACTTAATCGTTTTGCCAACTTACTTAAATTTTAGTAATTGGAATGCAGAATTCGAAGAGCTTCAAAACTTCCTTACTAATCAAAATTATGAAAATATGATGATAATTGGGGACCTTAACGGACGTATAAGTAACTTTCAGAACTGTAGCCTTTTTGGTCATTCACAGTTTGCTAGCGCAAGAAGTTCTGCAGATTGTTGTTTAAATAGAAATGTGAATTTAATTCACTGGAAAATTTTAATGGGTTGCAATTACTGCAAAGTGGTAACTCAATAAAATGGATTGAGAAAAATGTTGCTAGCTATAGAAATAATGTTACGCAATTGGTTTCGACACTACCTGATATTGATAACTGTACTCCTGAAGTAGCAACTTCTGCTATTTTTCAGATAATCAGAGAGTCTGTAGCTGTACATGCACGTATGAGAAGATATATTCCAATATCGAAGTGGTACGATGAAGATTGTGTAAGGTTGAGGAAAAAATCATTTAAGTTTTAAAATTTGTTTAGGGAAACAAATAATCTTATTTACAAGTCACTTTACCTCCAGGCAAATCAAAAATATAAGAAACTTTGTGTCTATAAGGAAATTATATTTCTCAAGAACTTCGCTTCTAAGTTGATGGCTTGCAAGGATTCCAAGTCTTTTTGGTTCAATGCACGCTTTCTGAGTGGCTGCAAAAAAAATAGCCTTTCTATAATCAATATTGAAGTACTCGCAACGTACTTTGAAAGTCTTATGTTACCAGACCTTCATCAAAAAGTGATCTGCTATGCCATACCAGAAGTAAAATCCTCAGAGCTGGATCGCATGATAGAAATGGCGGAGTTAGTTCTATCCCTGCATAAAATGAAAAAAGGCAAGGCTTCGGGGCCTGATGGCATTCCAGTGGAATGCTACAAGAATTTCACTCCAGAATTATTAGAGTATCTTTTGAAGCTTCTTAATAAAATTTTTATGAACGAGGCAGTCCCTGTAAGTTTCTTGGAATCCAATATTTCAGCAATTTTTAAAAAGGTGATCCCTCCCTGAAAATTACAGAGGAATTTCGATCCTCAGCTCGTTGAGAAAAATTTTTACTCAAATTTTATATAGGAGACTAGTCAAATGGCTTGACAGTAATAACATTATAAGTCCCTTTCAGGCCGGTTTTCGAGCCAAACTATCAACAGTTGACCAAATTTTCACTATTAAAACAGTAGCAAAACGATTTATTGAAAGAAAAAAGAAACTATATGCTTTTTTTGTTGATCTGAAGGCAGCATTTGATACTGTCAACAGAAGATCTTTACTGTACAAATTATCTATCATTGGTATATCGACGAAGTTTATCCTTATGTATCAGAAACTTCTTGAAAATACATCTGCAGCTGTGCGTAGTGAAAACAAAAAATCGAATTTATTTTTCACGAAATCTGGCGTTCCACAAGGATGTATCCTCAGTCCGATTATGTTTTCGTTGTATGTCGACGATGTCTGTGACAATATACCAGGTGGTATAAATCATGGCAATATCGATATAAAGGTTTTACTTAACGCTGACGATTTGGTAATTTTTTCTGATAACCCATCAACCCTTCAGTTGCAAATAAATAAACTCAAGCAATTTTGTGACAAATGGGATTTGAGGATCAATGCTGAGAAATCAAAAATATTGGTGTTTAGGTCACAAAACCGCATTGGTAGAAATGAAGGAAGATGAAATCTTGATGGCAATAATATTGAGGTAGTAAATGAATTTAAATACTTGGGTTTCCTACTTACCTATAATTTAAACATTCGCCCTCATATCAGTGAAAAAATATCGAAAGCTAAAGTTGCAATTAATTCCATCTGGTCAAAATTTTTTACCAACAAATACGTCGACCCCACATCCAAGTTTAAAGTATTTAATGCCACAATAAGAAGCTGTCTTTGCTATGCAAACGGAGCGTATGGACATCAATATTTAGAGGAAATTGAAAATATTCAACGCTATTTCTTCAAATGAGTTTTTAAACTTCCAACAAATACTCCAAATTATGCCATACATGTTGAGTCAGGTCTTCCTTTTCTTTATGTCATCAATTTAAAAGCAAGCGCAGACTACATTTGCAAGTTGATTCAAAGGCCAAGTAATAATTTACAAAAAAAAATACTTCAGGTTGCGTTTATATGTGGTCAATCCCCATTTAAGGAATGGTATGATGTAGCAAACACATACAATTCTACGTTGGCACTCACAAATGAGAATGTTCATGAGTGGAAGAATATGTTATACTATGTAATATCTGCCGTAAATGACGCGTTGTATCATCAATGCCTTGATCGAGCAAGATCTTTACAAACGAGACTCATGTACAAGCAACTTAATAATTTTTTAGGCCGTGATAATTATTTTAATGACAAAATTAATGCTACTGAAATGTCCCTCATTTTCAAAACCCGTACTGAACTGCTTGAATTAAATTACAGACCACCGAGACCGACTTAAATCCTTCTTGTACCCTGTGTAACATGAACCAAAACGAGGATGTTCTGCACTTTGTGGCAGTATGCCCGATGCTGCAAGAAATCCGTAGATTGCATTTTGATAGGAGTTTTTTGACATTTGAGGATTGTGGGCGATTGCTGAATGGTGTAGATGGCTGAAGATTGTTTGTTGATTATGTTAAAAATGCTATTCAGTATCGAAACATGTATGTTGAGTGAAAGTATAGGCTGGTGTTTTGTTTTTGTTTTAGATTGAAACTATTTAGTTATATAGTGACTTCTTTTTTGTAAGCATGAATGAACGTAGAAACGTTATTTATTTATATTTTTTTTTCCATTCATATGGACATGAGAAGCGTCATTGATTTTTTTATATTTTTCTTTGATCCACATATTTCTTTTAGCTAAAGTAAAAGCCCTCATACATGCGAAGTTCTACTCTTCTCCTATTTCATCTGTTTCATTTCCTTTTAGCTAAAGTAAAAGCCCTTATATACGCACATATTTTTCGGCCCTCCATATTTTGTTGAGATATTTTGTTAAGTTATTTTAAAGACTATTTCGTAAGATATCTTTATACATTTACATATGCCATAATGAAACATATTTCTCATTGAATTTTTTAGATTTTATAATTTTGTTTTTCTTTTTAATATATACATATATAGTTAGTTTTTAGTTATTTCTATTTCAAGCATAATGAACTCACTCTGTAAACTATACATGTGTTATTTTAACCGGCAGACGGCACAATTTTGCCATGCTTGTATATCTTTATAAGAAATCTAATTGTAAAAAATTATTTGAATAATCCAGAAATAAAGAAAATAATAATAATAATAATAATATTTATAAATTTGGTGTTTTAACATTATTATGCGAACTCAAATTAAAAAAAAAAAATTTCGAAGAACTTTTCCTGCCCTGGAATTGAATCTGGTCATTCCGTGTCGCCAGATGCGCTGTTTAACGCAATCAGCCAAACTCATTCTTGTGTATTGACTCACTAAAAGCAAATAATAATAATTTTTCTAACCGTGTCATATTTGAATTGTCATTTTATCAGAGTTCCCAGATTTGGGTGTTTTTGTAATGTTTGTTAATTTTTTTTTGCTGGAAATTTATATGGTAGCTGCTCGATAATTGGAATTAGAATATTAAAATAACATAAGCTTACTGTAGCAATGACTTTTTCTTTGAAGAATATAGTTATGCAAGTTGTTGTTTAATAGAATTAAAATTAGAGACGAAAGAGTGGTTATACGACTGAATTATGAAGTGCCGAATTTTTTAAAAATAGCAATTTTACTTATGTATTTAACAATAATGTCACAATTATAAAGTAAATAATTGTTTGTGTAAGATTTCATTGTGCCATACAGTTTACCGCTTGCAGTAAATTACAATGCTCAATGTAACATTATTTGTATAATTTATTTTTGGTAATTGAAAAAAATTGTTCGTTGTTGCTATTTTTGATAGAATTCCAATGCAATTTTGAAATCCGATTGCATCGAATTCATCCAAAACTTTTTTCATCACCTACAAGATGCCGCAAATTATGTGAAATATATCTTTTCGAATTGGGACTCAAAGTAGTTCAAAAGCATGTACACTAGATAAAGCTGGACTAACTTAAATAGTTATAGCAACGTGCAGAAGTAAAAAATGTTTCTACAATTTGTTTCTAAAAACTTTTTCCAAAACCACAAATATCCAAAATATATCAGAAATGATCAGAATTCGGTCGCCTTCCAATATTTATGGTATATTAGAGGTCTCGGTTTCCCAAGTAAGCGTCAGCTTTGTATTATAAATCTATTATTATTATAGTTATTACTTTTTTGTTTTAATAATTGTATATATGTATATGCATAGCAGGGCATTAACTCGTTAATCGTTAATTAACGAAGTTAACATTTCGACTAACGGATTAACTTTTAAGTTAACTTTAAAAAATGTTAATGGACTCGTTAACTTCCGTTAAATTTCCAAAAGTCCGTTAATCGTTAATCCAGTACCCACTATTTACCAAAAAGATACCGCATGCACCGTATGGCGCCGCGCAAAACACGTTCTGACAACAAGTACATTCCAGTTGATATGTCTGGAAGCGTATGACAAAATGCAAGAAAAAAGAGGTAGAAGAGGCGTTACGACAAGAAGCTGACGAAAGTTCGAAGAACAGAGATAGTTTAAGTGGCGGAGGCAGCAACGCGAGTAACAACGACGATGATAAGGAAAACTCTTTCAATTCTTTCACTCAGTCTAAAGGAAAACCTAACACCCACAAATCTTTAAAGAGTAAAGGTCAAAATCTCGTCAAAAGTGGCTAGACATGAAATCAAAAGACTGTTCAACGATGCGGCATTCCTCAGGGAACTGATATTCATAAGTCTCTTTATTAAATATAATACTGCTATATCCTCAAGAGCTGCAGTTGAAAATCTTTTTTCCACGGGCAAATATATTTCAACGCCGAAACGAGCCTCGCTTTTAGACCAGAACTTCAACATATTAATGTTCTTGAAGAGGAATATCCACATTACACAGGACTAAATTACACACTCCAATTATGTACATTTTTTTTTTTTTGTTCCTGACTTTTTAACTTCCAGGACCCAAACCAACAGTTTTTTATAAGAAGATCACTAACGCAACGATATAAAAAATGCAATTTTTATCACGTGTTAACGGATTAACGATTAACGTTAACTTGCGTTAAGTGTTCCGAAATGTAACGCTTTAACGTTTAACGAAGTTAACTTTTTTAGTAACGGATTAGCGATTAACGAAGTTAATTATTTGATTAACGGTGCCCAGCTATGTGTATATAACATCAAATGTAGAAACCTAGTTGTGAACTTTGTGAATGTTGCCTTGATGACTCTATGCTTTGATGTTGTCTCAAAATATGAATAAATATGAACTCTGAGTATGAATGACGACGACGACTGACAGTATAAATAAATAAACGTCACAAAAATAAATTCATTTAAAATAAGTCAACAAAATATTAACGGGAAGTGTGTGTGGGTAATAAAAATCATATAAAAATATGCATTATGTGGCGCTGCACCGCGCACAAAAAACAATTAATGAGAAAAAATTTTTCCCCAAAACACAATAAATTTTTTTTTTCATTTCCCTCCTGTAAAAAGGTTTCTGCAACGTTTCGTAACGTTTCAAATGAAAGCAAAAAGCGGTCATTGAAACGTTGCGGAAAGCTTTCTGAAGTGAAAATTAAACCTTTCAGAAACGTTTCTGAAAGATGTAGGGTTTCATATGAAAGGTTTCTGAAAGGTTTCAGAAACTTTTCATGCCGAGTGGGGCTATTTTACCTAATGTAAGTTTTTTTCATAACAAAACTATTACCGAGGCTTCTATGGCTTTTGCTTCCACTCCTTCGATTTCTACTCTACCACAGCAAGCTATTCCCTTAAAAAAGAATAGAAAACACAAAGGAAAGTTAGCTAAAAAGAACTGGGTAGTGTCGGAAGCACGAGTGTCGTAGACATTAATTGTGATAAAACTTCTACAAATCACCCTCCTAATATCCATTCATCCAATCCTATCACTAACAATTCTGTAAGCAACCTTCTATCCTCTTCTTTCACTTCTAATATATCTTTTATTTCAGTAACTCCCAATCCACAAATTTTTGGTGGATCTGGAACTCCAGTCTCCTTACAGGCATTGCCTAGATTAAAATCAATCTTTAGCTTCTTCGTCCATACGCACAACATGTCCCAGCCAGCGCAGACGTTGGATAGTGATGCGCTTGACTATGTCAATGTCAGCGTAGAGCTCGTACAGTTCGTGGTTCATTCGAATACGGTAGTCGTCGCCGACGTGAACAGGACCGAAGATTTTGCGAAGAATTTTTCTCTCAAACACCCCAAGCGTGGCTGCATCAGTCTGCGACACAACCCATGCTTCTGCGACACAACCCATGCTTCTGCGACACAACCCATGCTTCTGCAACACAACCCATGCTTCTGCGCCGTAAAGTAGCACGGGTAAGATGAGCGTCTTGTAGAGTGTCAGTTTTGTCGGGCGAGAGAGGTCTCTACTACTCAATTGCTTACTGAGACCATAGTAACACCTATTAGCAAGAGTTAGTCTTCGCTTTATCTCCAGGCTGACATCGTTTTTAGTGTTCACGGCGGTGCCAAGATAGGTGAATTCCTTGACAACTTCGAAAGTATAGTTGTTCGCAGTAACAAAGGATCCAATACGCCGCGTCTCCCTGTTTGTGGACAGCATATACTTTGTTTTGCCCTCGTTCACCGTCAAACCCACTTTGGCTGACTCTTTTTCGATAGCAGAGAACGCAACAGTAACATCTCGCTTACAACGTCCAATGATATCAATATCATCGGCATATGCAAGGAGCTGGACACTTTTGTAGAAAATAGTGCCATTACGATGTACACTGCCTCTTGGCAACACCCCTTTTATCACAAAGTTGAAGAGGTTGCAGGATAGTGGATCGCCCTGTCTGAAACCTCGTTCGGTATCAAATGGTTCGGAGAGGTCCCTTCCTACTCTGACGGAGCTGGCTGTGTTGCTCAACGTCATTCTGCAAAGCCGCACCAGCTTCGCAGGTATACCGAACTCAGACATGGTGGCATACAGGCAATCCCGTATCGGGCTATCGAAAGCAGCTTTAAAATCGATAAAGAGATGATGGGTATCGATCTGTTTTTCGTTGGTTTTTTCCAGGATTTGACGTAGTGTGAAGATCTGGTCTATGGTGTACTAACCAGGTCAAAAGCCGCACTGATAAGGCCCAATCAGTGTGTTGGCAAACGGCTTAAGTCTTTCACACATTACAGTCGACAGGACCTTGTAAGAGATGGCAAGAAGACTGATTCCCCGGTAGTTAGCGCAGATTGTCGGGTCACCTTTCTTCAGTACAGGACAAAGGACACTGAGATTCCAATCGTCGGACATGCTTTCAATAGCCATATTTTGCAGATGAGTTGATGCATACACCCTATCAGCTCATCGCCGCCAGTCTTGAACAATTCAGCAGGCAGGCCATCGGCACCAGCCGCTTTATTGTTCTTAAGTCGTTGGATCGCAACTCGTACCGCGTCATGGTTAGGTGGTGGTACGTCCACACCATCGTCGTTGATTGGCAGGATCGGGTTAATTTCCCCAAAGGCGGGATTGGTGGAGTCATCGCCAGCAAGCAGCTTGGAAAAGTGTTCCCTCCATAATCTCAGTGTACTCTGCGTATCCGTAACCAGATTTCCATGTTCATCTTTACAGGTAGATGCTCCGGGCTTGAAACCTTGGGTCAGACGCTTGACTTGTTGGTAAAATTTTCGAGCATCATTCCTGCCTCGTAACACTTCGAGTTTCTCACGCTCGTGCCTTTCCTGCTCTCGTTTCTTGCGTCTGAAAAGGCGCTTCTCTTCCTTTCTCTTTTCCCGGTAGTTTTCGTGCGGTAGGCTCGCGTTGCTGCTGACTGCAGAGTTCTTTTGTAGGCGGCGTTTTTCACTGCAGTAGCTTCGCGACACTCCTGGTCATACCATTGATTTCGCGGAAGTAGGCGTCGGAAACCAATGACTTCCTCAGCGGCAGAGCGCATGGAGCGGGATATATGCGCCCAAAGTCCACCGGCATCATCGGGTAGAGAGTCAGGTTGAAGGAGCAGTTCTGAGAGGCGAGCGGAATAGGCTTCGGCCGTCCGATGTGATTGCAGCTTAGCGACGTCCAGCTTTCGTTGCGTACCAGAGCGTACATCCTTTGCATTGCACAGCTGCATGCGTATCTTGGCTGCAACAAGATAATGATCGGAGTCAAAATTGACTCCCCGGAACGTACGAACATCTAGCAAACTGGAAGCATGCCTTCCGTCGATCACAACATGATCGATTTGGTTGCGTGTTTTCTGATCAGGGGACAGCCAGGTGGCCTTGTGGATATCGAGGTGTTGAAATCTGGTGCTACTTACTACCATGTTTCGCGCCGCGGCAAAGTCGATCAGCCGTAGACCGTTGTTTGAGGTCTCGTGAAGGCTGAACTGACCGACAGTGGGGCCAAATATACCTTCTCTTCCGACCTTTCCGTTGAAATCCCCGAGTACAATTTTAACGTCATGGGCCGGGCAGCGGTCGTATACTTCCTCGAGTCTTGCATAGAAGGCATCTTTGACAGCATCGTCCATTTCCTCCGTCGGGGCGTGCGCGCAAATCAAGCTGATGTTAAAAAATCGAGCCTTGACGCGGATCGTAGCCAACCTTTCGCTCACAGGTGTGAACCTGGAGATATGGTGGCGAAGTCTCTTGCTTACTACGAATCCGCATCCCAATTCGCGCCTCTCCGCATGGCAGCTGTAGTAGATATCGCAACTTGCTTGCTTAGAGCAACCTTGTCCTATCCATCTTATTTCCTGGATGGCGGTGCTGTCAGCCTTAATTTTTCCGAGGGCATCCGCCAATTCGATAGAGGCACCTTCCCTATTGAGGGTCCGGATATTCCAGGTGCATATCCTTAAATCATAGTCCTTTTTTCGTTTGCAGTGGTCGTCAACGTTGAGGGGTTCTGTATCCGAGGCTTTTTTAGTCTTCATTGGAGTGTTTTTTTTACGTGGCGGGTACCAAACCCTGCTCACAACCAATTATTATATTTATATTGATTATAAATTAAAAGATAAAAATATTTGTCGTGTCGATGTAGTCAAAGACCTAGGTATACATTTTGATACTAAGTTGACTTTTAATGAGCATTTTAATCAAATTTGTAAAAAATCCTCATCTCTGCTTGGCTTTATTAAGAGGTGGGCAAAATAATTTAATAGCCCTTTAGTAACGGTGACTTTATATAATACAATAGTGCGTCCTCACTTAGATTATGCCAGCCAAGTATGGTCACCTTTTTATAATATTCATATAAATAGAATTGAGAGAATTCAAAAAAATTTTATTCGTTTTGCTCTCAATGGCTTAAATTGGATTGACCCTATAAACCTTCCTCCTTATGAGGATCGTTTGAAGTTACTACATATGCAGTCTTTGAGCTCACGTAGAAATATTGCGGATATACTTTATCTGCATCATCTTGTAACTGGGTCTCTTGCTGCAACAGAGCTTCTTAACTACATACATTTTAATAGTAATCGGAGGAGTACTCGTAACTCTTATCAATTATTTTACCAACCGGTTAGTAGATCTAATTATATGGCTACAGCTCCTTTTAATCCTACAGCTCCTTTTAATGACAACTCTTATTAATAATTGCGAAGTTTATAACATTAGCTTGTCAAAAGGTCAACTCAAGTTTAAACTGAAAACTAACTGTAGCTAAATTTGTAGCTTAACTCTTTACTTCCCAGTGTCACCTGTAGGTGACAGATGTTTTGGATTTTTCAACGGTAAGCTTAAATATTTTTTTGAACTTTATCACTATCACTAGAAAAGCAATAAGTAACTTTATTTAAATTTTTTTTCTTGCATCGCATACGTTGAGTCATCTGCCAAATTCATTCAAATTTTCTCGCGCATATTAAATATTTTTGTTTTTGTGAATTTGCTAACAATAAAAATTTGAATAATTATGACAAGACCGTTATTATATATAATTTTCTTATTGCATTGGATAAGTGAATCTATAAGCTATATAACGACCGCATATTATTATCAAAATAGCTCATGGCTAGGTCACGACAGGGATCAAAATATGAGGTGTCACCTGTAGGTGACAATGAGCAATGTGATTTGTTATGCGTTTTATTTTTGCATGTTGAAAAGGTTTGCTTCAGATATTCTGTACTGGAAAACGGGGAAGGACCCTGGCGATATTATTTTGTTCCCTCCTGATGATGGAGCTATAACTGATGAGGACAGTGGAGACGAAAACGAGGCTATTTTGCTCAACCTTCCTAGCCGCATGCTACGTTCTCAAGTAGAGGTACAAGTGAGCCACATTGGAAATTTATCTATGGGCGAACAGGCGGATGAGGATGACGAAGAAGTTGAGGTTTCTGCGCCGAAGAAAAAGAAGAAACCAGAAATAGTCGTAAAAAATGGTGCAACAATTTTTCTTCGACTACTTGTGGTAAAGGCGACTGTGATGAAGACGTTTTTATAAATAGTCAGGAGATGACAGCCACTGAGTGTTTCGAAATATTCTATAGCGATGACATAATTCAACTCATAGCAGATATGAGTAACTTGTACGCTTTGCAGAGAAATCACTCTCTAAACGTTCAAGTCGATGAAATTAGAGTGTATATTGCAATATTGTTGCTCACGGGATACTTGACTCCTAAATATATGAGAATGTTTTGGGAAGTGAAAAGTGACATTCATAACGAACTTGTTTCATCGAGCATAAGGCGAAACAGATTTTTTAAAATTCAGCAATATCTGCATCTTTGTAACAGTAAGTCTTTAGCACCCAACGTCAAATTTGCAAAGGTTCGTGACTACTTCACAAAACTGAACAGAAACTTTGCAGCTAATTTTTATCGATCCGGATCTTCACATATTGCCATAGACGAAACTATAGTTCCATATTTCGGGAGGAATGGTACAAAGCAACATATCCACGGAAAACCTATTAGGTTTGGTTACAAGCTTTGGTCAGCAGCTACTCGCCATGGATATTTGGTAAACTGTGAACTTTATCAAGGTGCGTCCGGCCCATCTCTCAAGATGCAACAGGAGTATGGTTTAGGAGCTGCAGTTATTTTAGAGCTTCATTCCAGATTACCGCAGGAATTAGGTCCCTATAACTTATATTTTGATAACTTCTTAAATATTTGCGAGAGCATAATGTGGGTGGAACTGGAACCGTTCGAGAAAACCGTCTAAAAAATTGCAAACTGTTCAATTCAAAAGACATGAAAAAGAAACCTAGGGGAGAGCTGTGCCAACAAAGTTCAGGAGAAATTATTGTAGCTAAGTGGCACGATAACAGTATAGTTACAATTGCATCGAACTGCCACGGATTGAATCCTGTCACAAAAGTGCACCGGGTTGGCGTTGTGAATAAAAAGCGTTCAAAAATTCAGTTTGATTGCCAACATGTAGAAAGCGTTAAAAGAAAATTCAGGAAAACTAATTTGAGTGCCCAGAGTCTACAACCACTTCCATTGTTTAAAAGAATGCATATCACAAAGAGATCTTTTAACGTTTTCTACACTCGCTACTATTTTAAGCACTTTCTTTATCTCCGCAGCAGGCAAAAAAGGAATATGTATCGAAAGCCGTATGGGACAATTCACGTCCCGGGGAGACATGGAAAGCTTTTTTCCTCGTGTTTTTCGTGTATTTGTGTATTTTATCGTTTTCTAAGCCATTTCCAATGAACATCCGAAAAAATTTTAAGTTTCCGTAAAAGTCTCACCTTGCGAAATGGAATTCTTAATAACTTTAATTTGCTCTGTCGTAGAATGGTTCCCACGGCCCACAAAAAGGCAAAAACTCAAAAAAATCATTGGAGTATTATACAAAAATAATGGAACTTGTTACGATCAAATTTTTTTAATAAAAGTAAATACATAGTCTTGAGAAGAAAAGGAGTTGAGCAATTCTATTATTTTGATCGCTCGAAATTACACATTACTCAATATAATAGGGTCAGAAATATATTTGGAGTGATGAAAAGCGTTTTTGATTCGAAAAAAAATTAATAGAGATATAGCCAAATAAATGGAAAAAAGGCCGAAAAAGGGGTTTTTTGGGTGATATCTCGAAAACGATTCTTAAGAAAAAAAAAAATGATTGCCATTTTTGGAAACTACGCCCCAAAATACATGGAAAAAAGTCTATGAGAAACCCGATCCTATTTCTTGTAAACTAGTGTTATTGATTTTTTTGAAAAACAACAAAATTTTAATGCGTTTTTCGTCCGCCCGGTACCACTATAATATTTATACCGTCAAAACTAATTGAGGCTCCACGATTTTTTTGACGAATTCTAGTTTGGAAGGGTTCAATGCATCTCTGTAAGTTTTTTCAAATTTTTTCGAGGCGGAGCAAGTCATTAAAATTAAATTGTTGATAGAAAAATTGCTAATTAACAACAAAAATGCAGAATTTTTGCAACTTTTTTTTTTAATACATAAATTCAACTTATTACCAACAGAAATTAAAAAATTCACGTCACGATCAGTCGAGCAGTTCAAAACTTAGAGCATTTTAAAAAAAAGGTTAATGAAAACTTTGACTGGCAATAGTTATTGCAACAACAATTTTTTTTAAAAAATTTTTCCGTACACTAATTTCTACCACTTGCAGCTACTGATTTATTTTGAAATTTTTTAATCGAACTTTACAGTCTATTGCAGTAACCAATGTTCTTGTGAAATTTCACAAATCGGTTAATGCTTTATAAACAAACATGACAAAGACAACAAATGGAACAATTTAACCTGGTAATTGGTGACATATGTTTCGGCTATTACCACATATATACACATATTCATATGTATATACATAGCCTCATCAGACCAGTTTTGGTTAATTTGTAATGTGATTCGAACCCCCGACCATTCCATGAATTATATGTGGACGGCCGCTCTAACACTTGAGCCACGGAGGTTGTGCTGAACGACATACACAAAGTGCAATTTATACTATGCGATTGCGCCATCTGTTGTAATTTTATTGTCATTTCTCGTTTGCTGCATAGCTTTGTTAAACCATCGGTTTAAGGACTTGCTATATGATGTAGCTTTATTATTTCGAATTTCGGGCTTCCGCCACTTATTCTCCGAATAATTGTTGGACGAATTCTTCCGGTTTTAGAAATTTTTAATTTGTTTTAGTCGACTGAATGTTATTAATTAATTTGAAATTTTTTAATCGAACTTTACAGTCAATTGCAGTAACCAATGTTCTTGTGAAATTTCACAAATCGGTTAATGCTTTATAAACAAACATGACAAAGACAACAAATGGAACAATTTAACCTGGTAATTGGTGACATATGTTTCGGCTATTATCACATATATACACATATTCATATGTATATACATAGCCTCATCAGACCAGTTTTGGTTAATTTGTAATGTGATTCGAACCCCCGACCATTCCATGAATTATATGTGGACGGCCGCTCTAACACTTGAGCCACGGAGGTTGTGCTGAACGACATACACAAAGTGCAATTTATACTATGCGATTGCGCCATCTGTTGTAATTTTATTGTCATTTCTCGTTTGCTGCATAGCTTTGTTAAACCATCGGTTTAAGGACTTGCTAAATGATGTAGCTTTATTATTTCGAATTTCGGGCTTCCGCCACTTATTCTCCGAATAATTGTTGGTCGTATTCTTCCGGTTTTAGAAATTTTTAATTTGTTTAACTTTGAAAAACATTTCAAACATGTCAGTTTCGCGTATTCTGACCAAATAGCAAACCTAGAAAGTACCGTTATTTTTTTGGAACAAAATGTCATGTGCTTATCTTGTGTACTTATCAAGTAACTATACTGTAAAATATTAGAAGAAAAAAACGTAAGTTGTTCGAAATATCTTCTTTCAATTCATGAGTGACACCCTGTTTCTATTATTTTGACCGCAATTGTATATACGTCCAACATATAAGTTGGTAACTCGAAAATCGTCATTCTTCAGAAAGTCCATTTTAGTATTGTTTTCGTTATAAAAAGAAAACAAAAAAACTAAATTGAGTGCTGATTTGTGTGTAATGTAGATGAAATGAAGGTCTTTCGACTATTAAATCACTGAGGCAAGCAGATTTATTGAGATATTTAACAACTTAAACTTATAATTTGGACAAAACAAATGCATATGAGTTGTTGCTTAAGTTACCAACTTGTCTTCAGCGACATTATTATATTTGTAGTTTTAAGTTGAAGTGCATACATTTTGAAAAACTTTTTTTGTAGGTAAATGTTTGGTACTTCGATTTACAAACATATTACATGGAGAAATAATTATCGGACTGATTTGTAACTGATCTTATAATTATATTGAACGCAATAAATATGAAAAAACAGAAAATCCCACATAAAACAGAACAAATAAGCTATAAAAACAAACAAATATTTATCAAAAAAATAAAATTAAAAACGTAAATCACATTATTCATTGGTTCGGAAAAGGTTATTGGTACATAATTTTTGATTACATTATCTTATTATACATACACATGTAATCAGTAAATCCTCGTCAGTGCTTTTGGCACTACTAGATGCCACGTTTTCAGCTCTAAGATTTTTATCAAATGCATGGTAAGATTTGGAATATAATTTCCTTCACATAAACTTACTAAATCTTTTTTTTCAAAGATATCTGTAAAGGTCCCTTGAAAAGTTTGGTCAAATCTATTCCATATGGATTTTCAACACTTTTTTTTTCTTCCACGTGTAATATTGGAGATTGGTGGCTCATAAAGGTTTCACTTTTGGTAATCTCTTTCGCGAGAGTCATATTTAAATAACATTGTAAAGGGGCTATTTTCATGAAAACGTATCTCTCTTATCTTACTAACATATATTTTTGGTTTTTGGTTACAATTGATCTTTTTGTTAGCAAATTTTTCAAAACTACCAAAGTTGTCAACAACCATCTCAATTGCCTTTTATGGCTTACCAGAAATCTTGGAGTTTCGAACAATTGAGTACCACTGCATAGGAACAAACACAGTTTTTCTATTTTTTGCTCTTTCAATGGTGGCATGCACGCTATCACCTTCGTTCTGGGTGTGACCTTTTTCAAGAAAACGGTGTTGTACTCTGCCGTACAGATGAAAAAAAAAAAAGCACTATCTGCATTAGAATGAAAGTCGAATAAATAAGAAAAACATTTAAAAATTTATTTCCCCTTATAAAATCGGTATTTTGACATTTTACAATTTCTTTTTATGGTTTTCGGTATTTTTGGTGGTGCTCTTTTCAATGGTGTAAAAAATTTGGAAAATTATTTCATTTTCTAGGTGAAATTGCAGATAGGCAGTTTTACTATGCCGATTTATCGGAAATTGCAAATGAAAAAACGCATTATGTACATAGGCATATTTTATATGTATAATAAATGAATATTTATTACTCAAGCAGATGAAAAAACGAACTATTTGCAAAAATGTGAAAATTATATTTAAACTTAACAGATAGGCAGTTTTTTCTATGTGATTGATTGTTTTTCTATGCCGATTAATTGGAAATTACAGATGAAAAAACGCACTATGTCCATAGGCATTTTTTATATGTATAATAAATGAATTTTTATTACTCAAACAGATGAAAAAACGCACTATCTGCAATAAAACGTAGATGAGCTAAGTTCTCATTTAATTTTCCATTTTATTCTATTAGTAATACACAGAAAATGTAAATATGCATTTTCATTTTGGAAAATATAAGGCTTATCCGTTTTTTTATTCAACAGATTGATAGAGCTTGAAAAGACGAACCCAACAATATAAAAAACTCAATTTCGATACAAATGTAGATAGTGCTTTTTTTCATCTGTACGGTAGTACAGACACTGAATATTTATATGAAACCCATGAATAAAAACAGAACACTACTTTATTACGATTTTGGCCAGGATAATTGTTGGACCAAAATCTGAAATCCTTGCAGCCATTCTTTGCTTTTTGAATTACAAAATTATGAGCAAAGATGGTTTGGATGGTCCAACAACTGCATACTCTGACACATATCCCAATTCATCTACTTTTGATGACATGTACGATGAACCAAATATACCAGTGCCATCACAGACTATTCACAAAAAGAAAGAAAATTACAAAGCAGTATCACCTCCGATCCCGGTACGGCTTCCGCCTGCAACTTACCTATAAATGCGCCAACGACGCCTGCAAATATTACAGTATCAGCAAATGCTGGAGTTTACCGCTCGCAGAATCAGTCCCAGTACCAGCAAAGGCAATGCAATAATATTATAGATGGGGAACGTTACCGGCATGCTGCACATCCAGAGTAACGATGTGGGTTTTATATGCTTCAGATGATGAAGATGGAGCGAGTCCTGAGCCTGATCCTGACTATGCTGAATATATGGCTGGCGGTGTAGATGATCTGTTGAGTGATGGGGAAAGGCACGCACAAATTCAAATATATTGTTAGTTCTGGAACTAGTCACTATCAGCAGCAAAAATTAATTCAACAGCAAATGTTTAAATTTAATTTTTTTCTTCGAAAGCATTCATGTTTGGTGTCCATTAATTTGTGCAGCTGTGCTTAGCGTCAGTGTTTTCGACATGCGTGTTGGAAATTGACATTAACACTTTTCGAAGTCGGTAAAGTGGTTCTGCGATATCTTTCCGACTAGGGTATCAAAATTTTATGATAGGATCAAAGGTCGCCTGAGCGATTGTAGCGAGAGAATCGTATTGATGCAAAATAGGATGATATGGGTGGGATTAGGGCTCACTTTGTGTAGGGTCATATGTTAAAGGTGTATGTTATGTGAAGTATTGTATAGGGATTATGGTACATATTTACAGGCACAAAACTGTTTGGCTGGCAAAATCTGACTTGGCGACTAAAAATCACTAGGCGCGACTTTTCAAAAGTAAAGAACAGCTCGCGGCATAAAGACGTGAAATTTTAAGCGTCGTAAAATAAAAGTTTTAATTTGAATTTTGAGTCCAAGAACAGCTTGGAAATTTTTGGTCGGTTTTATTTCAACAATAAAAT
Source organism: Tricholauxania praeusta (assembly GCA_949775025.1). Classification (NCBI taxonomy): domain Eukaryota; kingdom Metazoa; phylum Arthropoda; class Insecta; order Diptera; family Lauxaniidae; genus Tricholauxania; species Tricholauxania praeusta. The sequence goes on from OX459030.1 coordinate 79,897,692, forward strand.
AAAAAGTGTTAATTGGCGAAATAAAAAATAAAATTAAAGTAATTTCACACCGTAAATTTATAAAATTCTACTGTTGCCGCGAGTGATATTTTTGTGAAAACTTAACAGATTTTGAAATCAAGGTAATTTGTTTTAAAATTAACGTAACGTTTTTTTTTGCTGAAGAGTTGTTTTTTTTTTTGTGAAGACGCCAAGCGAAGGTTTTGCCTGCTAAGCAGTTGTGCCCTGGAGGATTGTGACAAAAAAATTCTGGAACATAAAGGAAATGTAAGTAGCGATAAAAATCTAAAGTTTCTGTGTGTAATACAGAAATACAGTAATTTGAATTTTGTTCCTACTCTAGCGTGGCTGACTCTCCAAGAAAAGCGACGGCATCGCGTGAAGATTTGTGGAAAGTTCTGGAACCCAAAAGCTAAGTCAGCCACATTTCCTTTTTTATTATTCGTTTTTATACATAAACATATATATATCTGTGCATCCATTGATACGAAAAATTTGAAAAGTGATAAATTTTCGCGCAAAAGCGGCCGCGTCCGCAAAGTCACCATTTTTAAAAATCTTGCAGAACAAAATGGTGGCAGCCCTGTAAAGGATTCGAATACGGCTCGAATATTTTCATGGTTTCAAACAATTTCAACGATCTGCAACCAACACCGAAAGTTCCTTCGAACACCAACAGTGGCACAAAAAGTGCAAGTTTAAAATAAATTTAGATTGTAGTTTTTTTTGTCAAATTCAAAAATTTTGTGATTTAATGTTAAGACAGAATCGGTGAAAATTTTAATAGTGTTTCATTTTTGTTATGTAAGTGTTCGTGGAGAAGTCCGTTGATACAGCAAATTTAAATTTGAAGTTTTTTTTGTAGGCCCAACCGAAAAGAGCTCTTATAGGTACAGCCGAAAAGAAATTCGAAATAGATTTTTAAACACGAATTTTTCAACCGCGAAAGGAAAAGATTTCTCCGGAATACAAGAGTTTAAGTTGCCTAGGTTAAGTTCAAAACGGCTGAAATTACATTTCCGGTTATGTAACCGTAGGTACCGGTTCATATTGTCCTAACGGATCTTTTTTATATATCTATATACCATATGCTTGTTTCTTTCAATAGATTTTGTCACAAATTGATTTTTGTAATAATTCAAAAGAAATTTAATTTTGTTTAATTTAGCTTTTAATTTAAATTTCTTTTGTATATAATTGGATTTGTTTTTTTTTTGTCGTTACAAATTCAATTGTTTCGGTGATTACATGTTTAAACAATTTAAATTTTAATGAAATATTCTTTTTGCAATTTTGAAACCAATAGTTTGATTTGTGACAATTTTTATACATTTTAATATATTATTATTATACATACATATCATAATCACATATACAGTGAAAGCTCCCGTAGGCGGACACCGACGGTTCCAACAAAATCGTCCGCCTACGGGAGATGTCCGCTTGCGGGAGCTGTCGAAAAAAGTACATTTTTACAATTCAAAAAAATCAAAATTTTTCTTATCGGATGGTTTGTAGGTAGAGTGCGTAGAGCACTCAAAATACACAATTGCTCTTTTTTATTTATCTTTCTATACTTATCTTTTTATTTTTAAAACTCAAGAGCGCAAGCAACTCAGCATTCACTCTATTATAACTCCTCGTTTGTTTTCATCATTCGTTTTTTTCCTCACTGATAAATAATAAACGAGCGAACATTGTATTGATGCGTATCGTTTCGTTTTCATCACTTTCGAGTTTATCAAATGATAAACTCATTTTGAGATGATGTGAAAAGTGAGGAGTACTCAAATGATAAATTCATTTGTCGATTTTTCTATTTCAAGCAAAATGTTTGTAGTGAAGGGAATTAGCTTTTAATACAAGTATGACAGAGTTCGAAAATATTCTTGTATGTGCACTCAAAATGTCGCATTTTATTCATGAATGAATTTTCTTAAATTTTTTTGCAAGATTGAAAATCGCTCTTTATTGCACCGCTTTCGTATGTGAGTATCCGTTTTTTTTCAACAACGAATGAATAAAAGAATGAATTCAAGCCAACAATTTTTTCACCGATCATAAATGAATATGAACTATGTGAGAAAGCGCGATATGCGATTGTGCAAGAACAAATTTTCTGTCGGTCAAAAATGTGAGCGTAAAGAAAATGATCTCTATCACGCAGAAATGCATGCGAACGATCAGCGTTTGTATTTACAGTTATTTTACACTTTTTTGACCCGAAAATGTGTCCCCGGGCCATGCTACCCGTTTTTAACTCATTTTCGGGGGAAATTTTTTTTTTTTAAACGAAAGATAGCTCAAAAATATTTTTGGACATCACTAAAGAAAGTTCGGGACCCTGGAAACAAACGTTTTTAACCCGAAAATGTATCCCCAGGCCATTCTTCCCGTTTTTGACCCATAATGACAGCAAAGCAAAGAAAGAGTTGAGAAAGAGTTTTGTCGTTAGAATGTCTTTTTTGTCCGCCAGCAGAGATGAATTGTATGAAATGTGTATAAATGTAGTGTCCGCGTCCGGCCAAGGGAGCGTCCGCCCACCGGAATGTATTTTGTTCTAAAAACATAACGAAAAGCTTGGGACCAAGAAATTCGTCCTGCTACGAGAGATGTCCGCCTGCGGGAGCTGTCCGCGACGGGAGCTTTCACTGTACATATGCCTACCTTTACATACACATTATTTACATATATTTTCATAAAATTTTCTTAGTCATAATTTGTTTTTATCATAATTTTTTTTAATCATAATTTTCTTGTAATACATTTCTTTAATCATAAATTTTCGTTAAGCCTACATTTTTGTTGATATTCAGATCAAAAATATCGAGGAAATCAAAGAAATCAAATTTGTAACAAAAAGGCAGGATTATACCACATTTTGTTTAATTGTCATTATTGTAACTTTGACAATAGTTTTAATTATTTTTGTTTGTATAAAGAAAAATAAAAATAAAATGAAAATAAAAATTGTAAACCAAGAGAATAAACAAGATGAAGTTCAGGGGAACTTCAAACTTAATTGGAGAAGGGTCATATATCCAACTGAATATTTATAGTAAGTAACATACATATAATGTAGAACTTATTTCATGAATTTCATATACGATACTTACGATAAATAAGAATAAAATAGAATGGAATAAAATGCTTAGAATATAAAATGCTTTGTTACATTTTTATTCGTATGATGGTTTACAATTTATGGAATGCCAAACTGTAGATAAACAGAAGGCTCAGTTTACTTATAAAAACATATTTGGTTGATTTGGTTGTATACAATAAAATTGTCATGAAATAAAGAATCTTTTTAATTCAGTCTTAAAAAAATGTTTTATAGCGAGAACACAATTGGGGCAGCAGCAGCAAAGCAGCAGGGCAGCAAAATCTGTCAACATGAAAATTATAGAGAATTATGGAGGTGAGAAAGAGACAACTAGAAAATCCTGCAGTTTGCTGCCGTGCTGCGCTGCTGCCGATATAGAAATTTTTCTATTTTTTATCCGGCAGCAAAGCTGCAAAATATCAGTGTTGTATTAAAGCTGGCATGAATAAAAATTTTGTTTTTGTTTATTTTTTTCAATTTCTCCAGCACTAAGAATGAAGTTCATATAAAAAGTTTTCTTTTTGAATATAGCGAAAATTTTTATTTTGATTAGTTTGTTTATTTACAATTTTTGGAGTTCTGACAGATTTTGCTGCTGCTGCCCCAATTGTGTTCCACAGAGCGTTTTGCTGCTGCTGCTTTGCTGCTGCTGCCCCAATTGTGTTCTCGCTATTACTTGCGCTCTATTTGGATAATAATTTTTTTTCATCGCATTTCACAGCATTAAACAAACCGTTTCAACGCTACATTTGTACGCATATACATTTAATAAGCAGCGCTTTTTTTTTTCATCGGTTACTTAGCTTCACGTTTACAACTTTAGCAGCTCGGTGCACAGTCGGCTTGAATTTTCATTTGCATCATTTGTTTTGATTTGTTTCTTCGTTTAGCAAAACATGTTCAACTGAGTAAAGACTTATTTTAGCAGAGCTGTATAGCATTGCATACTATTTAATCCTTCAATTTTTTAACTAAAAGTTAAAATGGGTAAGGAAAGTGGCGATGCAGATCAAGGCACTTCTGTGAATGACTTGACCAGTTTAAATCAACAAAGAGGTAACATGAAAAGGAACATCACAAACTTAAAGGTTAAAATTGAGAAAGACGGTGATAAAACTGACGCCACTATATTGGAGTGTCAACTCCAAATTCTTGAGTCATATTTCAAACAACTGTTTCACGTTCAGACCCAAATTGAAAAACTTAACGAGTCTGACAATAATCGTGGTGACATTGAGGAATTGTTTATTTCGGCAAAGTCGAAAGTGATTACATTTTTAAATGCCAAGCGCAGGTCAAGCATGGCTGACCAAAGTTTTTTCAATGGAACCAATGCAGGCTCACACCATTCCACTCGATTACCCAGTTTGGAGCTACCTAAGTTCAGCGGAAAATATACTGAGTTTTCACGCTTTATGCACTCGTTCTAAACGCTCGTCCATGACGACTATTCAATTTCGCAAGTTGATAAATTTAATTGACTGTCTTTCAGGTCAAGCTCTTGCTGTAGTGCAGCCATTCCAAGTCAACGAAACCAATGACCAAAAGGCGCTTGATCAGCTTAAGGAACGTTTCGACAACAAAGTTTTAATTTTCACTGATAACATCAAATCTTTATTTACATTACCAGCAATGTCAAAGGGTGATCGCACTGGATTGCGATCAATGATCGACAGTTTCGCTTCCACAAAGCGTGCACTGCTATCAATTGGTAGCGAAAAGGACGTGATAAACGCGTTATTGACTTACATTATGTTATCAAAACTAGACTTTGACTCCAAAATTGGTCACGACGAGCACCAAGATTTCAAGGAGCTACCATCATTCGAGGTTTGCTATGACCTGTTAAGTCGTCGTTGCCAACTATTGGAAACAAGAGCAAGCAGTACGGAAGCTGAGTTGTCTCAACATATATCAAACCAAAACAAATTAATTCAAAAGGGAAACAAGTCTCAAAAATCATTATTAAATGTAAATACACCATGCGCTTATTGTCAGTCAAAGGAACATTTTATTGGACGCTGTAGTGAGTTTACGTCTCTTACAGTTTCACAAAGGTTTGAGTATGTGAAAAAGCACGCATTCTTCATAAATTGCTTAAGCAAGGGGCATCTTGTTTCTAAATGCACTTCAAAATCACGCTGCCGTGTATGTAGTGGACAACATCATACAACGCTTCATAGATACACAACATCGTCGCAAGGTAATTTATCGGTGAATCCTTCAGAACAACATGGTACGCAACCAACGTTGAACTCAAATTCACAAACTTTGGCAGCGCCAAGAGTACCCACTTCGTTACCCGCTCATACCATTCATCGTGCCATTCTTCCAACTGCGCGCCGCGGCGGTCGTGTTGATAAAAGACGGTTACGGTGTTTTTCAGCCAGCGCGCGCACTTTTAGACTTCCTACTAATATTAATATTAATTCTTGCAATGAAATGTATTTACTTGATACGTTCTTAAGTTTGGATCTTTTGCAAATTAATTTTTTACAAAATAAGTTAAATAGAATTCTTGATCTTTTTTTTCATTAGCAAATCTTTTGAATATACTATAGAAGAGTGTGAATGGCCAATTCGTGAACCTAGTGTTCATCATTTGCCTTTAACATTAAATATTAAATTAAATGAATTTTCATATAAATCTGTTTGTAAACAAATCAATAATCTTAATTATAATTTCAAAAGTTGTAACTTTCAGGCACTTAATAATATTATTGAAGGTTTGAATTTGGAGGGTAATTAAATCAATGTTTTTAAATGTAAGTAATTATATTTCTCGGTATCCTATAAAAGTTTATAAATTGCCGAGGTACACGAAATCCTTAAAAAAATTAAAAAACTTACGTAATAAATATTGCAAATGAAGCACAAGCATTATTTAAGAGAGTTTAATTTCTTAGATAAATATCTTTATAAAAACTACATTAGTAGGTGTGAGGGGAACATCAAGTAAAACCCAAAAATTTTTGGAGCTTTTTTAATTCAAAAAAAACTTCTTCGTATTTACCAACCCATATGTTTTTAGGAAATGAAGTGTCTAACTCTCCCCAAGACTCGGTAAATCTTTTTGCAAAGTATTTTTCTTCAAATTTTTAATCGGACAATGGTTCATATAGTCATGTTGATTTTAATAATAATTCTGTGATTGACTTTGGGAATTTATATCTTTCTAAAGGTGAAATAGAGAATGGTATTCTTGCCTTAGATGACTCTAAACAAAGTGATATCGATGGTTTGTCTTCTTTTCCAATTAAAAAATGATATTCTTTTTTACTAAAACCACTTAAAATAATTTTTAATAAGTCTTTACAATCAGGAATTTTTTTGGATCAATGGAAAATTTCTGCTATCACGCCAATTTATAAAAGTGGGAATCGTAATTATGTTAAAAATTACAGGCCAATATCCAAGCTATCTACCATCTCAAAACTTTTTGAGATATTTACCAAAGAAAAATTATCGTTCGCAATTAAAAGTATAACTTCACCTTATCAACATGGCTGTGTCTGGTCGTTCGACGACTACAAATCTTGCTGTGTTTTCGGATTATTTTGTAAATGTGTTTAATGATAGCTTACAAGTTGAAACTATTTATACAGATTTTTCCAAGGCATTTGATAAGGTCTCCCATAAATTATTAATTTAGAAATTAAGAAACTTGGGGTTTCATTCCAGTTTTTTGGCTTGGATTGATTCCTATCTTAATGACAGATGTTGTTTTGTTTCCTCTGGAGAAATTATTTCGAATTCATTTAGGGCTTTATCTGGTGTTCCTCAAGGTAGTATTCTAGGGCCAATCTTTTTTATTTTATTTATTAATGATATTGGCGATTGCTTTACAAATACTGCATATTTATTGTATGCTGATGACTTAAAAGTATTTTCTCGAATTACTGATGTATCAGATTATTTTTATTTGCAATCTGACTTAAATAATCTTCAAAGATGGTGTCGGAATAATTGCCTAATGTTAAACCTGAACAAATGTTTCCATGTTTCTTATTCAAAATTGAGAATTTCTCAGCAGATTTCTTTCAATATAGATGGCTCACTGCTTGTAACTGCCACTGAAGTTAAAGATCTTGGGATTATATTTGATTCAAAATTTAGCTTTGTTCATCACTTGGATTACATTATACCTAAAGCATACTCACTACTAGCCTTTATGCGCAGAAATACTAAAGAGTTTTCGGATCCTTATACATTCAAATTGTTATACACTAGCTAAGAGATCTAAATTAGAATATGCTTGTTTCATTTGGAATCCGTTCTATGCCTCTCATACGAACAGATTTGAAAGGGTTCAGAGATAATTTCTAAGGTTTGCTATATATTCTTTGAATTTTACTGAGCCTATTCCATCTTACCATTCGCGTTTTGTCTTTACTTTTAGTTTTTAAAATTGTTAATGGTAGTATTGATTGCCCTTATCTCCTAGGTAGAATAAACTTTAATATTCCTTCCAGAACGTTACGAAATAAACCAATATTTAATGAGGGTCTATGTAGGACAAATTACACTTCAAATTCTCCCTTAATACGATGCCAGAGAGCATTTAATAGCATAGCTATAACCTATTCTATTGATTTTTCTATCAAATTATACAGTATGAAGAAATTGTTATATGTTAGTTATTAAAGTTATAGCAATAAAATTTTTTAAGTAAATTGTTTCAATCGTTCCATACTTTAAGTAACAGCAATAATCTTTGATTTGTTAGGCCTTTTAAGTACAATCGTAATTCGAAACAAAATCCTTTTACAGGAATTGTGGAAGCATCATTTGAATTGGGACGACCCACTTTTTAGTAATTTTGCTGACATTTGGATAAGCATCCGTGATGACTTACCAAAAATTGAACTCATCGAAGTTCCAAGATATGTTTTCACTACATGTTCACATAAATGTCAATTTCATGGCTTTGCAGACGCATCACAGCGCGCTTTCGGCTGCTGCATATATGTTCGTGCCTTTGTTAACGGCTCGTACAAAACTACGCTGCTCATAGCTAAGTCTAAAGTGGCACCCGTAAAAGTGCAATCACTGCCACGCTTAGAATTGTGTGCGCCTGCTCTGCTTACTCGTACGTGGAAAAAGTTCAGAGATAAGCTTATCGACTACATGGGCAAAATATAGTTTTGGACAGACTCGAAAATCGTTTTGATATGGCTGCAAACACACGCATCGAAATTGATTACGTTTGTAGCCAATCATTTTTCGCAAATTCAAGAGCACACGCTGGGCATTTAATGGCGCCATGTTCCTACAAAATCGAATCCTGCTGACATTGAATCCCGTGGCTGCAGTGCAGCAGAGCTGCCTAGCACTGTTTGGTTCAGTGGGCCGAAGTTTTTAGAGAACGATAGCAACATATGGCCTACTACTGAAATAGACATCAGTATTCCTGAAAATGAATGTCGTAAAGGTCTATCCCTCAAATGCAACATTAATACTCCGAACTCAATGTTGGATAAGCTGTTGGAACGTCGCTCATCGTATTTATCAATTTTGCGAATCGTCGCGTATATCCATCGTGCATTCAACAAAGTTCCAGAAGATCGAAGTTTAGCGCTTTCACATGTTACTCCAATAACTCTTACGGAGCTCGAAAGCGCATTTTTATTCATCGTTGCTGAAGTGCAGAGGACGAAGTTTTCTAAAGAGATTAACAACATTCAAAACTTTAGACTGGTTGGTGGGCGGCTCGTGCAAGCTCTTATTCCCATCAAAGCTCGCTTTCCAATTCTAATGCCAAATGATCATCCGTATGTTTATTCGTTCATAGACTACACACATCGCCACTGGACCAAAGGTTTTGATTGGACTCCTTCGGCAAAAAATCTGGGTCACCAACGCCAGAAACTCATTTATAAGTTTCTTAAAAAGATTCGTTGGGAGGCGCGGCGTTCCACAGCGCCTGTATTGCGATAACGCAACCAATTTCGTTGGTACTCACAATAAACTAAAGAAGTTCTTTCGTCGTTTTTTGGATGACCCAGCGATCGCTCTTGTCCTTCAGTACTGCACTTTAACTGGCTTTGAATTTCACTTTATACCACCACGCTCACCCCACTTTGGCGGCCTGTGGGAAGCGGCAGATAAATCGGCTAAGTCTCTTATCTTCAAAAACATATCACAAGCCCACTTAACTTACGAAGAACTCCTCACTGCTGTTGTCGAAGTAGAAGCAATTTAAATTCACGTCCATTGACCGCGAATTCTGAAGATCCTAATGACAGTGAAGCACTCACGCCATCACATTTGCTTATCGGTACGCACCTGCTGACAGCACCTGACCTGACGCAGAGCTGACATTGGACACTGCTACTATATCATATACCAATAGGTGGCAACGTCTCACTTATTTGAAGCAACAATTTTGGCGACAAAGGCTGCGCGACTACGTCCTCGAGTTGCAGAACAAATCAAAATGGCAAACTGGCGAGTCAAACATTCACACCGGGCAGTTGGTTATAACACATGATGAAAATTTACCCCCACAACAATGGGTTCTTGCTCGCGTTGCAAACACGATTACTGGACCCGACAGAAGAGTCCGTATTGCCGATGTGAGAACAGCAAATGGTTATTTACGGAGAGCTGTACACAAGCTTGCACCTCTACCAATATCCTGTTAAAAGGACTCTTTCAACGGGGGCAGGATGTTTGCGCAGATCAATTAAATATAATATAAGAATGATTAATAATTCAGTAAAGAAAAGCAACACTGTTTAAAAATTCAATTTTTTAATACTTTTTCTAAGTTTGGCAATACTTGTTAAATTACTCTCTTTCATATTGTTCTGAAATTCATTTTGTTTAATTTTTGTCTTGATTTGGCAACACTTTTATTGCTCTAATTTTTAAATAATAGCAGTATCACGATATCAATCAAAGTCTGCAGATCGTTCTTTTTAATTATTTTTGTCACCCAACATTTTGGCGACCGTGACAGGACTCGCTAATTGGTACGCATAGACAATAGCGGCCTGAATTTAAAAGTAAAATTATATTTTGTGTGACAAGAGGTACTTGCACTGGATTTTTCTACAGATTGCTGCACGTCGTGTTACAAATATACATTCTTCATAGTCTTTGAATTCTCCAAGAAGTCCAAGCTCAAAAGATATCATCTTTTCGTCTACTTTTCATCGTATTGGAATCATCAAAGAGCTGAAACGTGTTATATTCACAAGTTTCTTTATTCAATTCTCAATTACAACTAACTTAAATGATACATTTGACATAAGTCACCTAGCTGACATAAGTGAGTCCAGCACATCAGCAGTTCAGCATAATGCATGTAGGCTTGTACATATTTATGTATGTAAGTGTTTGAGTGCCGGGCCTACTCATACATCATCTCCCCTCTTATTAAATTCATTGATAATAATTTGGCTTATTAGTGATTCGGCCATATTTAGTAATGTATCGGTCATTTATTATTTGGTGCGATAAATCTTGCTTTGCTATGCTGGTATTTGACGTAGGTGCGTTAGCCTGAAACTGATCACCACTACCATCCTCTACGTCGGCGTTTACTGAACCACTCAATTCATTTCTACGACCCATATCAACGACGTCATTTTCATCTTCAGAAGTATTGAACTGAGGGGAATGTACTGACTTATGCAAATGGAAAGCATTTCTTCGAATTATACGATTATTCTCATTTTGCACTAATAACGATCGGGGCAAATCTAATTTTGAGACTACCCGAGCTGGTTTATATTTTTTTTTTTTTTTCAATTTCAGTTTCAATTTCAATTTATTGAGAATAGTTGTACTATGAGACTTAGTTTATGCAGTTGTTGTCAGATACAACAAGTTTCGGAATGCCATGAACTGCGAATAATTTGTAAACATTTCTTTTAATTTCTCTTGCTGTTTTATTGACAATCTAAATCTACTAAATATGATTTTCCCCCGTAATCCAAACAGTTTACGTCGATATTTTGGAAAGGAATTTTTGGTGGAGGATGTGTCATAAGGGAATTTTTTTTATTTTCTGGTCTAAGCCTCTCACATTCATGACATTTGTAAACCATATTCTCAATATCTCTAGCCATATATGGCCAGTATAAAGTGCCCTTAGCCTTATTCAAAGTTTTAGTAGTACCCATGAGAGATTTATGAAGCAGCTGCAACATTTCAGGAACTAGTGAATGGGGAACAAAAACACGGTTATCGAAAAATACGAGATGATCCTCTACATATATTTTGTCTTTAAAATTGCCAGAAAAATTTCATATTTCCTGATAACTGGTGTTTAGTATTTGGCCAACCTTCTATATATAATTTTGTCAGATCCTGTAAGTCTTTATCATTTTTTGTTTCTTTTTCAAATAGTTCTCGCTTTGTTCCACTCATGTTGATACTAAGGACAATGTCTTTCAATGAACTTTCAGTGTCCACCAAGGGATCATCAATAAAATTTCTCGAAAGTAAATCGGCCACATACAACAATTTACCAGGGGTATATTTTATTTCCATTTTGTACTTCGATAATTTTAGTTTCATTCTTTGTAAACGAGATGAGTGTATTTGCCCAATATCTTTATCTAATAATGCCCCTAAAGGCTTATGATCCGAGTGCACCGTGAAGTTATATGTCCATTTCCACCAAAAAAGTCCTTTTAGCTGGCCTCGTTTTTTTTTATATTTTTTTTTGAGTACATCTTTCAGCCATAGTTTTTCTTGAAGCTAAGGCTGTCTTGAATTAATATTCAAGGTTGTTCAATTAAAATTCAGATAGCTATTTTTTTTATTTAACTTTATATGTAACATTTCATGTTTTTTTTAACTTAAAGGCAATTTTAACTATGTCTCCCTTTGCATTTTAATTGTTTCTCCTTGAATATTAATTTAAAATAGCCTTAACTCAAGAAAAACCATGTTTGAAGAGTCTGCTCCAAAAAAAAAAATAAAAAAAAAACCGAATTTGTCATCTTAGCTCGACCATGGCTTCGATTTTTTTTTTAATTTTTTTTTTGAAGCAGACTCTACAAACATGGTTTTTCTTAAAGTTAAGACTATTCTGAATTAATATTCAAGGAGGAACAATTAAAATTCAAAGATAGACATAGTTAAAAGTGCATTTAAATCAAAAAAAAAAAACACGAAAAGTTACATATTAAGTCAAATAAAAAAAATAGCTATTTCAATTTTAATTGAACAACCTTGAATATTAATTCAAGACAGCCTTAGCTTCAAGAAAAACTATGGCTTAAAGATGTACTCCAAAAAAAAAAAAAAAACGAGGGCAGCTAAAAGTCCTTTTTTGGTGGAAATGGACATATCCGTATATGTATCTGAGCATACCTGGTTTCAGTGTCTGTAAGGCTTTTGGAAGCATATGCTACAGGACTACCACTCTGTATTAAGCAACAGCCAAGGCCATTCTGCGAAGCATGTGTCTGAATTATAATATCTTTTTTAGGGTCAAAAATATATAGAATGGAATGTTGGGCTAGAGTTCTTTTGATCTCGTCTAGAACTTTGCTGTGAGTCCCTGCCCACTAAAATTCAGTATTTTTCTTTAATAATTCCCTTAAAGGAGCATTAACATTTGCAAGGTTAGGAATAAATGCACGAAGATAGTTAAACATTCCCATAAGTCGTTCTAGTTCTATCCGATCCTGAGGTTCCTTGAGTTTTAATATGGCTTCAACCCGGCTTGGATCGGGAGCAATCGTATCTCCAGTGTATATATGCCCAAGATATTTAACTTGATTTACACCCAATTGCAATTTATCTCTGTTAAATTTTACGTTTATCTCACGTGCTCTATTAATTACTCTTTGAATATTTTGATCGTGTTCTTCCTTTGTTCTACCCCCTACAATAACATCATCGATATACACAAATGTGCCCGGTAAACTGCCAAAGTATTTCATATTCAGTTTTTGGAACTTTTCGGGTGCTGTTTTTATGCCGAAAGGAAGAAAATTATACTCGTAGGTACCAAATGGTGTACTAAAAACGGTTAACTCTTTTGATGTCGGACATAACTCTACCTGCCAAAACCCCTCTTTTAGATCGAATACAGAACAATACTTTAAGCCTCGCATGGCGTCACAAAAATCTGCAAGAGTTGGGATAATAAAGTGCTCGTCTTTTAAGTTCTTATTCAATGCACTCGGGTCCAAACACAGTCTCAGAGAACCATTCGATTTTTCAACAACCACTAATTGATGTGACCAAGATGCAGGCTCATCTCGTCTTGTGATAATGCCCTGTTGCTCCATTTTATCCAAGGCCTTCTTTACATCCTGTCTTATGCCTATTGGTATCCTACGAGTAGGTTTATCACTTGCATTTATTTCTTGAACCCTGCGAATTAAATCAAATTCTATGCATGTTCGTAAGCCCAACAACGGCATAGATTTACCCTCTACTACAATATAGTCCACCTGCTTGCTAAAATTTTTATACGTTGTCCTAAGGCTGACAAATCCCACCGTATTTATACGGGACCCACCATAAGCCTCAATTTTTGATGTACACGGTTTAATTTTCCCTTGACAATTAATTTTACGTATTACCTCGAGAGTGATCAAGTTGACCTCAGCACCGCTATCTAACTTAAATTCAATCAAGCTATTTTCTACAGCTAATTTTTCATACCAGCTCCGACACTTACGTCTAACATTTTGATTTAAAGACCCCACCTGATTTATTGCACCAACATAAATAACCGACTCACCGCCATCACTTTCACCATAATCATCAGATTGATAACTATCAATGTTATTTATTCTTTACGAATTACATACCACTGAGAAATGATTGTACTTTCCGCAAGCCAAACACTTTCTCCCAATCGCCGGACAATGACGCTGCTGATGCTGTCTACCACACTTATTACATACATTGCCTTTTTTCCGAGTGGCCCCATGCACCGCTGAACTGTCGTTGTGCTGCTCTCTCTTTTCATGATGTGGTGGACTGTGCTGATAATTAGAATTTAAACATGAGTTAAAATTTTGTCTATACCGTTATATTTGTTTAAACTAAAGCTTCTCTGTTGCTCCATTCTATTTTGAATAACTGCAACTGTTTCGCGTTCTCCTTGTGTCCCTCGTTCCGACTGCATTTGTTGCGCCTGTATACCTGCTTGCTCTGCTACTCTACAAATTTCTTTAGCTTTAGCTAAGTCAAGGCCATCAGTTTTCAGTAATTGTAACCGTATATTCTGTTCGTTGATTCCCATTACATAACTTAAATGATACATTTGACATAAGTCACCTAGCTGACATAAGTGAGTCCAGCACATCAGCAGTTCAGCATAATGCATGTTTATATGTAGGCTTGTACATATTTATGTATGTAAGTGTTTGAGTGCCGGGCCTACTCATACATCAAAACGTCATAAAGATCATCGCATATTGTTATCTGCCACCACCCTTTTGTACCCTTGGATAGAAAATAATTAATTTTGCTGTCGAAAGGTAAATTTTCAGTTTTCCATATGTTCATACATATGTAGGTATATCGTCGTTCCGTACAATTGCATTTGAAACAGTTAAATTTACATACGGACGAACTCCGGTTCTCGCTGTTTCAAGTGGCTTGTACGTGGGTGCATATATATGTATATGCAATAGAGCCCTGCATGAATATATTCTGTTTGTTAATTGTACCGCTGTACATGCTGTACGAATACTTTGTGAACGAAGAATGTAAACAACAAAACGAAAACTTCAGAGAAGCAAAGCTTATCAGACCGATTATGGTATCGTAGTCGCTTTGCTTGACATCACTGCTTCCCGATATTCGTTCGTCATTAAGACCGGTTTGTTCGTATTCGGTGACCGAGAACTTGATAAAGCAATCGAAGACATAGCAACTGCACCGAAAATGTTGAAAATACCGTAATTGTCTTTAGTTATTCCCCTTTGCAGTTGAGCAAATAATGTTCATACATTTTAATAATGAAAAGAATTAATATGGAAAAAAACATACCTATGAACTATTATTTCTTCTTTTTTTTTTGTTTTTTCCTTTTGTTACCTTGTTATTAAATTAAAAGTTGAACAATAAATTTAAAAAAGCATAAATAAATGTATTTTCTATTTTTCACCTCAATGATTGATCGTGCTAAAAGCTTATTTTCTTTTATTCTATTCATACCGAACATTATTCGTATATTCGGTGCAGGTAAAAAGTGACCGACTACTTTTATTCCGTTTTACCCGCTGCTTACGAAAACGAATAAATCAGTGTACTGCGGCAGTTTTTGTTTCGTATCTGTTCGTACCGCAAAGAGACCGGTACGATTATGTTTTGCTCTTCGTTTTCCGTGATGAACTGACGTAGTGTGTGCATGCAGCGCACGAATGTTTTCGGTTATGTGAAAATGCGTACCGTTGCAGTGCTCTAATATGCAAATATAACTACGCGCAGCCTGCATGTGGATCATTTTTGCCACTATCTCACCTTAGCTGAGATCAAGAAAGGCAACCAGGCAGAAGCATCGCAATCAGTCTCTCTTTACAAATTTGACATCGTTCCGATTTACATCGTTCCTAGTTTGAGTGCGCTCTATTTGGATAATCATTTTTTTTTTTCATCGCATTTCACAGCATTAAACAAACCGTTTCAACGCTACATTTTTACGCATATACATTTAATAAGCAGCGCTTTTTTTTTTCATCGGTTACTTAGCTTCACGTTTACAACTTTAGCAGCTCGGTGCACAGTCGGCTTGAATTTTCATTTGCATCATTTGTTTTGATTTGTTTCTTCGTTTAGCAAAACATGTTCAACTGAGTAAAGACTTATTTTAGCAGAGCTGTATAGCATTGCATACTATTTAATCCTTCAATTTTTTAACTAAAAGTTAAAATGGGTAAGGAAAGTGGCGATGCAGATCAAGGCACTTCTGTGAATGACTTGACCAGTTTAAATCAACAAAGAGGTAACATGAAAAGGAACATCACAAACTTAAAGGTTAAAATTGAGAAAGACGGTGATAAAACTGACGCCACTATATTGGAGTGTCAACTCCAAATTCTTGAGTCATATTTCAAACAACTGTTTCACGTTCAGACCCAAATTGAAAAACTTAACGAGTCTGACAATAATCGTGGTGACATTGAGGAATTGTTTATTTCGGCAAAGTCGAAAGTGATTACATTTTTAAATGCCAAGCGCAGGTCAAGCATGGCTGACCAAAGTTTTTTCAATGGAACCAATGCAGGCTCACACCATTCCACTCGATTACCCAGTTTGGAGCTACCTAAGTTCAGCGGAAAATATACTGAGTTTTCACGCTTTATGCACTCGTTCTAAACGCTCGTCCATGACGACTATTCAATTTCGCAAGTTGATAAATTTAATTGACTGTCTTTCAGGTCAAGCTCTTGCTGTAGTGCAGCCATTCCAAGTCAACGAAACCAATGACCAAAAGGCGCTTGATCAGCTTAAGGAACGTTTCGACAACAAAGTTTTAATTTTCACTGATAACATCAAATCTTTATTTACATTACCAGCAATGTCAAAGGGTGATCGCACTGGATTGCGATCAATGATCGACAGTTTCGCTTCCACAAAGCGTGCACTGCTATCAATTGGTAGCGAAAAGGACGTGATAAACGCGTTATTGACTTACATTATGTTATCAAAACTAGACTTTGACTCCAAAATTGGTTACGACGAACACCAAGATTTCAAGGAGCTACCATCATTCGAAGTTTGCTATGACCTCTTAAGTCGTCGGTGCCAACTATTGGAAACAAGAGCAAGCAGTACGGAAGCTGAGTCGTCTCAACATATATCAAACCAAAACAAATTAATTCAAAAGGGAAACAAGACTCAAAAATCATTATTAAATGTAAATACACCATGCGCTTATTGTCAGTCAAAGGAACATTTTATTGGACGCTGTAGTGAGTTTACGTCTCTTACAGTTTCACAAAGGCTTGAGTATGTGAAAAAGCACGCATTCTTCATAAATTGCTTAAGCAAGGGGCATCTTGTTTCTAAATGCACTTCAAAATCACGCTGCCGTGTATGTAGTGGACAACATCATACAACGCTTCATAGATACACAACATCGTCGCAAGGTAATTTATCGGTGAATCCTTCAGAACAACATGGTACGCAACCAACGTTGAACTCAAATTCACAAACTTTGGCAGCGTTCTTAAGTTTGGATCTTTTGCAAATTAATTTTTTACAAAATAAGATAAATAGAATTCTTGATCTTTTTTTCATTAGCAAATCTTTTGAATATACTATAGAAGAGTGTGAATGGTCAATTTGTGAACCTAGTGTTCATCATTTGCCTTTAACATTAAATATTAAATTAAATGAATTTTCATATAAATCTGTTTGTAAACAAAATAATAATCTTAATTATAATTTCAAAAGTTGTGACTTTCAGGCACTTAATAATATTATTGAAGGTTTGAATTTGGAGTGTAATTAAATCAATTAAATCAATGTTTTTAAATGTATGTAATTATATTTCTCGGTATCCTATAAAAGTTTATAAATTGCCGAGGTACACGAAATTCTTAAAAAAATTAAAAAACTTACGTAATAAATGTTACAAACTTTATAAGAGTACTGGTAATGCTGAGTCGCAAATGAAGCACTAGCATTATTTAAGAGGGTTTAATTTCTTAGATAAATATCTTTATAAAAACTACATTAGTAGGTGTGAGGGGAACATCAAGTCGAACCCAAAATTTTTTTGGAGCTTTTTTAATTCAAAAAAAACTTCTTCGTATTTACCAACCCATATGTTTTTAGGTAATGAAGTGTCTAAGTCTTGAATCGGACAATGGTTCATATAGTCATGTTGATTTTAATAATAATTTTGTGATTGACTTTGGGAATTTATATCTTTCTAAAGATGAAATAGAGAATGGTATTCTTGCCTTAGATGACTCTAAACAAAGTGATATCGATGGTTTGTCTTCTTTTCCAATTAAAAAATGATATTCTTTTTTACTAAAACCACTTAAAATAATTTTTAATAAGTCTTTACAATCAGGAATTTTTTTGGATCAATGGAAAATTTCTGCTATCACGCCAATTTATAAAAGTGGGAATCGTAATGATGTTAAAAATTACAGGCCAATATCCAAGCTATCTACCATCTCAAAACTTTTTGAGAGAATTATCAAAGAAAAATTATCGTTCGCAATTAAAAGTATAATTTCACCTTATCAACATGGCTGTGTCTGGTCGTTCGACGACTACAAATCTTGCTGTGTTTTCGGATTATTTTGTAAATGTGTTTAATGATAGCTTACAAGTTGAAACTATTTATACAGATTTTTCCAAGGCATTTGATAAGGTCTCCCATAAATTATTAATTTAGAAATTAAGAAACTTGGGGTTTCATTCCAGTTTTTTGGCTTGGATTGATTCCTATCTTAATGACATATGTTGTTTTGTTTCCTCTGGAGAAATTATTTCGAATTCATTTAGGGCTTTATCTGGTGTTCCTCAAGGTAGT
Organism: Tricholauxania praeusta; assembly: GCA_949775025.1. NCBI lineage: Eukaryota > Metazoa > Arthropoda > Insecta > Diptera > Lauxaniidae > Tricholauxania > Tricholauxania praeusta. The sequence goes on from OX459030.1 coordinate 79,916,273, forward strand.
ATTCTAGGGCCAATCTTTTTTATTTTATTTATTAATGATATTGGCGATTGCTTTACAAATACTGCATATTTATTGTATGCTGATGACTTAAAAGTATTTTCTCGAATTACTGATGTATCAGATTATTTTTATTTGCAATCTGACTTAAATAATCTTCAAAGATGGTGTCGGAATAATTGCCTAATGTTAAACCTGAACAAATGTTTCCGTGTTTCTTATTCAAAATTGAGAATTTCTCAGCAGATTTCTTTCAATATAGATGGCTCACTGCTTGTAACTGCCACTGAAGTTAAAGATCGTGGGATTATATTTGATTCAAAATTTAGCTTTGTTCATCACTTGGATTACATTATACCTAAAGCATACTCACTACTAGCCTTTATGCGCAGAAATACTAAAGAGTTTTCGGATCCTTATACATTCAAATTGTTATACACTAGCTAAGAGTATTCTTTGAATTTTACTGAGCCTATTCCATCTTACCATTCGCGTTTTGTCTTTACTTTTAGTTTTTAAAATTGTTAATGGTAGTATTGATTGCCCTTATCTCCTAGGTAGAATAAACTTTAATATTCCTTCCAGAACGTTACAAAATAAACCAATATTTAATGAGGGTCTATGTAGGACAAATTACACTTCAAATTCTCCCTTAATACGATGCCAGAGAGCATTTAATAGCATAGCTATAACCTATTCTATTGATTTTTCTATCAAATTATACAGTATGAAGAAATTGTTATATGTTAGTTATTAAAGTTATAGCAATAAAATTTTTTAAGTAAATTGTTTCAATCGTTCCATACTTTAAGTAACAGCAATAATCTTTGATTTGTTAGGCCTTTTAAGTACAATCGTAATTCGAAACAAAATCCTTTTACAGGAATTGTGGAAGCATCATTTGAATTGGGACGACCCACTTTTTAGTAATTTTGCTGACATTTGGATAAGCATCCGTGATGACTTACCAAAAATTGAACTCATCGAAGTTCCAAGATATGTTTTCACTACACGTTCACATAAATGTCAATTTCATGGCTTTGCAGACGCATCACAGCGCGCTTTCGGCTGCAGCATATATGTTCGTGCCTTTGTTAACGGCTCGTACAAAACTACGCTGCTCATAGCTAAGTCTAAAGTGGCACCCGTAAAAGTGCAATCACTGCCACGCTTAGAATTGTGTGCGCCTGCTCTGCTTACTCGTACGTGGAAAAAGTTCAGAGATAAGCTTATCGACTACATGGGCAAAATATAGTTTTGGACAGACTCGAAAATCGTTTTGATATGGCTGCAAACACACGCATCGAAATTGATTACGTTTGTAGCCAATCGTTTTTCGCAAATTCAAGAGCACACGCTGGGCATTTAATGGCGCCATGTTCCTACAAAATCGAATCCTGCTGACATTGTATCCCGTGGCTGCAGTGCAGCAGAGCTGCCTAGCACTATTTGGTTCAGTGGGCCGAAGTTTTTAGAGAACGATAGCAACATATGGCCTACTACTGAAATAGACATCAGTATTCCTGAAAATGAATGTCGTAAAGTTCTATCCCTCAAATGCAACATTAATACTCCGAACTCAATGTTGGATAAGCTGTTGGAACGTCGCTTATCGTATTTATCAATTTTGCGAATCATCGCGTATATCCATCGTGCATTCAACAAAGTTCCAGTAGATCGAAGTTAAGCGCTTTCACATGTTACTCCAATAACTCTTACGGTGCTCGAAATCGCATTTTTATTCATCGTTGCTGAAGTGCAGAGGACGAAGTTTTCTAAAGAGATTAACAACATTCAAAACTGTAGACTGGTTGGTGGGCGGCTCGCGCAAGCGCCTATTCCCATCAAAGCTCGCTTTCCAATTCTAATGCCAAATGATCATCCGTATGTTTATTCGTTCATAGACTACACACATCGCCACTGGACCAAAGGTTTTGATTGGACTCCTTCGGCAAAAGATCTGGGTCACCAACGCCAGAAACGTAGTCCGAAAAGTAATACGTAAGTGTGTTCATTGCTTCAGATATCGGCCGAAACTTATGACCCAGATCATGGGTGACTTACCTGGTGAACGGCTAAAGGCACAGCGTCCTTTCTTGGTTTGTGGTGTGGATTTTTGTGGACCTTTCACCACCTCATATCGCATCAGAAGCAAGTTACCGTACAAATCTTACGCTGCTATTTTTATTTGTTTTGCGTCAAAGGCAGTTCACATCGAACTTGTGTCTGATTTGAGCACAAACTCATTTATAAGTTTCTTAAAAAGATTCGTTGGGAGGCGCAGCGTTCCACAGCGCCTGTATTGCGATAACGCAACCAATTTCGTTGGTACTCACAATAAACTAAAGAAGTTCTTTCATCGTTTTTTGGATAACCCAGCGATCGCTCTTGTTCTTCAGTACTGCACTTTAACTAGCTTTGAATTTCACTTTATACCACCACGCTCACCCCACTTTGGCGGCCTGTGGGAAGCGGCAGTTATATCGGTTAAGTCTCTTATCTTCAAAAACATATCACAAGCCCACTTAACTTACGAAGAACTCCTCACTGCTGTTGTCGAAGTAGAAGCAATTTTAAATTCACGTCCATTGACCGCGAATTCTGAAGATCCTAATGACAGTGAAGCACTCACGCCATCACATTTGCTTATTGGTACGCACCTGCTGACAGCACCTGACCTGACGCAGAGCTGACATTGGACACTGCTACTATATCATATACCAATAGGTGGCAACGTCTCACTTATTTGAAGCAACAATTTTGGCGACAAAGGCTGCGCGACTACGTCCTCGAGTTGCAGAACAAATCAAAATGGCAAACTGGCGAGTCAAACATTCACACCGGGCAGTTGGTTATAACACATGATGAAAATTTACCCCCACAACAATGGGTTCTTGCTCGCGTTGCAAACACGATTACTGGACCCGACAGAAGAGTCCGTATTGCCGATGTGAGAACAGCAAATGGTTATTTACGGAGAGCTGTACACAAGCTTGCACCTCTACCAATATTCTGTTAAAAGGACTCTTTCAACGGGGGCAGGATGTTTGCGCAGATCAATTAAATATAATATAAGAATGATTAATAATTCAGTAAAGAAAAGCAACACTGTTTAAAAATTCAATTTTTTAATACTTTTTCTAAGTTTGGCAATACTTGTTAAATTACTCTCTTTCATATTGTTCTGAAATTCATTTTGTTTAATTTTTGTCTTGATTTGGCAACACTTTTATTGCTCTAATTTTTAAATAAAATTAGTATCACGATATCAACCGAAGTCTGCAGATCGTTCTTTTTAATTCTTTTTGTCACCCAACAACTCCAAAAACTGAAACTATTTATATATAATAGAAACGCTGAAAAATTCACTTTCTTATATTCTACATTTATCTAAAGTCATATTTTTGTATCTTAAGCAAGCTAAAAGTTAAATTAAAATTTTATTTTCAAAAACATGAAAAACCACGCGATAAAATATTTATTTTTATTGCAAAATAAAAACTAAAAAATAATAACCTACTATAATTTCAAGCTTTACATAGTTACTTTTTTATTATGGGTGCTATATCTTAAATTCAACCGATTTACACCATTTTTACGTTTATGCTGAGAAATATAAATAGTAGCATTTGTGGAAAATTTCATTGACCTATGTAGCTGCTATAGTCTTTGAGATATTAGTTTAGTACTGCTAGATTGGCAAAATAATACACTGTGCACCGGGCTTACTGCCTATAGTCTGAAACAGCACATTCTTGTCTCAAATTCATCAAACTTAAGCTGCGTTTTCATGTTATCTTTGGGTACGTTCATAAATTACGTGAGTCAAAATAGGGGGGAGGGGGCCCGGAAAAATCTCACCAAACCTCACTAAGGAGGAGGTATGGTCAATAAAATCGTACGTGAACTTTTTAATGCAGAGACTATATATTATTATAGCAGATTACATTCAAAAATTATAAGGCAAGTCTCACGGAAGGGAGAGTGGGGTCCCGTCAGAACTCACCAAATCTCACCAAGGGGAGGGGGGGGGTCCTCATTTTAAAAAAAACACCTCACGTAATTAATGGACAGCCCCTTTCTTGATCTTCTATCAAATTTTTGTAAAGAAAGAAAAAGCATGTGAGCAGACGCCGGCGTCCCTACAGAAAGAAGCGAGTCATATGCTCGTTCTAGCCAGTTATAAACTAATCCTAGTAAGCAATTAACCTAAATGATTACACTTACGACTACTCCAAGCGAATGCATCGAAATACTATGTCGTAGTGGCTTTGACGACAATTGAATGAAAAACAAAAGAAATACAACTTCTTTTAATGTATTAAGTATGAGAAGAGACTCAAAGAGAGATTGAGAGAGTTTGTTTCACTCAAATAATAAAATTAATAATTATAAAATACAAGTAAATTTGTGTCTTACATTTTGTTCTCCTATTCTGTTCTTTTGTCGGTTAACAATAATTTTTCTGTATCTGTCAAAGAGCGCTCTGTTCGTCAGGGCTGTCGTGTTGGTTTTAGGTCTGTTCGTTTACTAATACTTTTGCTCCGCAACATTCCACCCCCCGTAAAGCAGCTAGGCTTCACCAAAGACATCTAACTTTGCCAGCTTTGAAACAGGTCTTCTCAACGTTCCATTGGTGGTCTTGACTTTGACCAGGCGTATCTTGCCATCCTTCATCACAGATAAGAACCAAATCTCCTATCTTCATCGGCTTGACGGGCACAAACCATTTTGTTCGCCTAGTCACGATTGGTAAGTATTCCCGCATCCAACGTATCCAAAAACTGTTTTTGAGTTGTTGGCTAATCCGATATTGTTTTCGGCTGCAAAATGGAGTAGCATCACCTGGCGTTTGTGTCAAATTTGTGGTTCCGAGAAGGAAATGGTTTGGAGTCATGGGTTCGGGGTCTTCAGCGTCAACCGGCAAATGTGTAAGCGTCTCAACATGTGGTGCCTGTGCTTTTAGTACTACGGCTAGCACCTTCTTTGTTGACTGCATCAACCTCTCCAAACAGCTACGACTGCTCGAATTTGCTGGACAGTTAAACTACCACCTAATGCTTTTAACTGAAAATTCTCGTTGTATGTATTTCAAATCGAAAATATCTCCAACTTTGCGCAATTCGCCATTACCTCCTACACAGTTGATTCCCATGTCTGATCGTATTTTGACAGGAACTCCTCGCCTATTTGCAAAGTTTGTAATGCACAAGATACAAGCATCTGTCGAGAGATCTGCTGCTAGTTTCATATGAATGGCTCGGGTTGCCATGCAAGTAAATTGTGCAGCCCATCGTTTTTCTCGTCCAATGGTCACCTGCCTTGGTCCAAAGTAGTCGATTCCAGTATAGGTAAAGGGTCTTATGAATGGTGTCAACCGACCTGCTGGTCGCTGACCCATTATTTGCGGTTCGGGCGCTGCACGTTTCAATTAACATTGTTGGCATTTTGACTTAGCCCTTTTAACAGCGGCACGTAGATGTGGTACCAGTATTTTCGTATAATATATCTCTAATCTTTTTCATGTGTCGTCTCAAGTATCTCACCCACTCTGTGTGCGACGAAAGGTTTAAATTGTCGCTTGGTTGGGCAGTGTTCTCCTTTGGCTATACAGGGATTGACTCTATTCATCTAAAGTCTAAAAATAAACTGATCATTTTAACTATTCCAGTGCATGCCCAATACCTTATCAATGACGTCGATGTTATTCGTATTGACGACCGTTGGCAAGTGTGACTTGTCTTCATTAAGTTGACTCTGTACGCTATTGGAATTGGAAACGAACCCTCGAAGCTCAAAGCCAGCTTTAAGATGAGCATCCTTCACTGCCTGTCCAATCGTGAGTGCTGTCTCTTCATTTTGAAAACTACATACCATATCATCAACGTAATGTCGATCGGTTATTGTGGCTATAATATCCGGCTGATCTGCGGCGACCTCTTTTGTATTTAAGTTTTTAACAAACCGCGCGCTGCAAGGAGAGCAGGCAGCTCCAAAAATCATGGCTGACATTGCGTAAGTTTGATTTGGTTTCTCCGGGTCATCGTGCCTCCAAAGAAAACGTTGGCTGTCTTAATCGCTTTTCTGTATACGAACTTGCAAAAACATTTCGCTTATATCAGTACACAGACCAATAGCCTTTTCGAGGAATTTAAATAAAATCACACTCATTGATGGGTTGCGATCTGGCCCCATTAATAAAAGAGAGTTTAATGATATACCATTTACTGCCGCGCCAGCGTCGAAAACTAGGCGGACTTTTCCTGGCTTGTTGATATTGGTGACGGCAAAATATGGTAGGTACCACGTTCGCGGAGCCTTTGTGATGGCTTCAGCAGCTGTCAATTTTTTCGCATAACCCTTTTCTATATAATTCATCATGGCAGCTTCATAAATTAGGGCAAATTCCATATTTTTTCGCATTTTATTTTCAATAGAATGCAGACGGTTCACAGCCATACTGTATCTATTTGGTATCATTACATCGTCTGACTTCCATAATAATCTAGTTTCGAAACGTGCGCCCACCCTCTTTTTGGATTTTTTCAAAATAACTCGCACTCGAATATCATCTTAGGACTCAAGTAACTTATTTGGTGCCAAAATTCTCAGATGTAAAATAGTTTGGAACTAAGCCCTCTAAATTATCATGAGACTTTTCGGTAATTTAATGGACACGTATTCGTGAAACGTAGATTTCGTTTGAGGCTCCATAAATCACCCAACCCAATGGTGTGTTAGCGGCTACCATATATTTACTGCATTGAACTGTTTTCATCGTTCGAATTAAGTGACAATTATTTAAGTCAATTAACATCTGTGGTGATGCATTGGTGTATTCAGAAAGAGGAAGGCCTTTTAGATGACGATATTTAGTATGAAGTTCACTCAAATTTACTGTTTGAGTCGATCGGTCTAATGTTAGCACCGTAGTGGCGTTTAAATTATGCCATTGTTTTCGCGCACCTAACAATCCATTGCAAAGTTATGTATTGACTTTTACCTTTCACACCTAAATCTTTGGCAACTGAATCGCTATTAAGGGTGGCAGATGAGCCTTCATCAATAAATGCAAAAACCTTCACAACTTTCTCATTCATTAATTCAACCGGTAAAATTTTAAATAAAAGTTTTGTTGCCTTCTCATTAAAAGACTGAGTCTGTGTGGTCACCACCTGATGAGTTTCCTTAGATTGTTGGTTGTTTTCTTGAAGTTGAAGTGTGAAGAGTAGGATGATGAAGCCGTTTGCAGTCGCGTGTTTGACATGGCTTTTTGCGTCTGCACTGATAAACGTTGTGCCCTTTTGACAAACAAGAAAAACATACGTGATACTTCTCCCACCTTTTTTCTGGTGAAAGTTGCAAATATTGGCTACATTTTGACAAGTGATGAAATTTCAAACATTCAACACAGTCTTTTGCTTGCTCTGTTGTAGCTGGCGTTGAGTTATTAACAGCGTGCACTTGTCTCATATTTGATTTTGGTTGCAAAGTTTGTGGCCTTACTGGTGTGAATAAGACGTTTGCGGTGGCTTTAGCTACAATTCGAGCAAGTTGTTTAACTCATTGGCTAAAATGTTCCAAAGTCGGATAAGGGTTAATTGTTAACGAATAAGAGGCCCACTCTATTCTTTTTGACATCGGCATTTTTAAAGTTAAGTGCTCTAACAAGGTAGGGTTACTCAAATGTTGAGTGGCGTTTGCTGTCTTCAAAAATATAGTAAGGTTCTGAACCTTGGCTGCAAACGAAACTAACCGTTCCAAATGATTTTCTGGAATAGGTAGTATTTCGTAAACTTTTTGAAGTTGCGATCGTATGAGAACATCAGGGTGCCCATACTTGAATTCGAGCTGTTCCAAAATACAGGCAATGTTTTGTCGGCTAATCAACAAACTTTCTACATCTTCGCGCGCTACCCCTTTGACACTCTTTTGGAGATGAAATGTGTTTTCAAGGGGCGTGTAACCATAAGCAGCTGTTGACTCACGGAAAGCGGTTAAAAAACAGGCCAGTCTTCCGGGTGAACATTAAATTCGGGCAAGTGTCACAGCTTTCGTATTGTTCCTTGGCTTTCATAATATGGTAAGGGAGCGCTTTGAATTGGTGTTATAGCGTGCACCGGATTACGTGTATAAATATTATTTGTATACAAAGGCGTTTGTACGGTGACATTATTGGCCTGAAAAATATGCGAATTACGTATGCCCTCTGAGGCAGCAGGCGGCACCAGGAACGGATAGTGTTCATACGATGTTGTTGTTGTCGGCGCCCAGGTGGGCAAGGCAGTGCTGTTTGGGAGAGGCTGACTAAAGACGACCGTCGCATGTCACGCGCCGGCTTGTATTGTGGACATAATGGGTTGGTTGTATGCAATAGCAGAGACCCCCCCCCTACGTTGGCAAATCTTTGCGAAGTGGTACATGGCAATTGATTAAATATATTAGCTGAGGTACCTGGATTGGCTTCCGTGTTGAGCAGTTGGCTGAAGGCAACAGTTGGAATTTTGGCACTGGCTTGTGTGCTTGAAAATGTTAGTGGTGGCTGGCTAAATACAGCGGATTGACATGTGACTGCTTGAGCGCTTGGCGAAGAAATCGAATGCTGAATGGAGACAACGGGTTAATTTGCACTGGCATAAGAACTTGACGGCGTCGTAAGTCGCTGCTCTGAATGTGCATTCATTGTCTCCGGAACGTTGAGGCTTTCCATAAGCTCCTTGATGAGTTTGTCTGACTCATTGCTGGCGGGTAACATGGTGTCGTCCTTCGCTTCGCTTTGCTCCCCTGTCAGACTATTTGGCGTTGATGATCCGCTCATTTCCACAGTGAAATTTTCCAAATGTTTTGGCAGCCTTCTGTGTCGCGAAACACGTTTTGACATAACGTCAAAACCGGCAGGATCTTTGTTTGAGTAGCGCCAATTTGCGGCAAGCGTTGGCACAACTCAAGGTCACCAGCGATTGACAAAATTTAAATAAAATATTGTCGTAGTGCCTTTGACGACAATTGAATGAAAAACAAAAGAAATATATTAAGTATGAGAAGAGACTCAGAGAGAGTTTGAGAGAGTTTATTTCACTCAAATAATAAAATTAATAATTATAAAATACAAGTAAATTTCTGTCTTACATTTTGTCCTCCTATTCAGTTCCTTTGTCGGCTAAAAGCCCCTTCAGACTATATGAGAAGTCATATAAAAAGTCATATGAGTCGTCAAATATGACAACTCTCATAGTGTGAATATGTTTATATTACACAAATGAGTTTTCATATGAGAAAGCATATGACTATTTTGACATTCGATTCAAGTCTATTGAAAAGAGAAGTCATATGAATTTCTTGTTAAAAAAAAAATTGTTTACAAATAAAAATTAATGTGATAGATAATGTCAATATTACTATTGAGAAATGTCAAGTTCTCTTAACATAAATCATATCAGTTTGAACACAATAAAATAAATCTTATGCGATTTGACATATCATATGCAAAGACATACAAAAAAGCATATGACTTCTCACATAGTCTGAAGGGGCCTTAACAATAATTTTTCTGTATCTGTCAAAGAACGTTCTGTTCGTCAGGGCTGTCGTGTTGGTTTTTAGGTCTGTTCGTTTACTAATAATTTTGCTCTGCAACATACTGGTTTGTATATTCTAATATTAATTAATTAATTTGTATAAACTAATTATAAAAGAACAATTATCCGTAACTATAAAATATTTATAAAAGAACAAATATCTGTCACTAAGCCAAATAAACACACCGCTACTCCAAACGAATTTATTGAGAGAACTAATTTATATGTTTTACCTCTAAACCAGTGGTCGGCAGATCGCAAATATCAAATATTTTCTTACTCTCAAAAGAGAGAGAAATAACAAAAGCTCCAATCACTGCGACAAATGCTTCTACTTTTGCTGTTTACGCTCCATATGATTTCTTATTTCAGGGGTTGAATTTTAGTCATAAAATGCCTTTTTATATTAAATTTATTAACTATCTCTAAAACTCGCTTGTAGACTAAGCGTTGCGCATTAGCTAAATAATTTTCAATGAAAAAATATTTATTTTGCCATTTGATTTCAAACATTTTTGCAGTGCATTAACGAAATAACCAGCTCATTTTGTAGTTTGCTTACTCTCTTCGTTTGCTCGCGAGCATATGGAGTGCCGACCACTGCCCTAAACTCAAGAATGATAGAATAGAAGATTACGCCTTGCGCATCTCCGTTATTTTGCTGTCATTTTTGACCGTCATCTGGTGGACTGTTAGAGTTGCCGTGGTATAAGAAATCTATACTCAAATTACTTTTTTGCTACTAATGTTGCCAAAAAAATACTAATTACTATTATGTGCATATATAATATTATACTACTCTTTTGATACTTCTATATTTTTTTATTGGAAAATAAGTTCAAACTAAGAATTCAAGAAGTAGATGTGACGACAAATATCGCAAAATGTCTTAAATAGATATACTTAGGTATGATTGGTATTTATTGTATGGATTAAGTTTATTTTGTAGCAGAACTGTGCATTCTGAAGCACTTTTGAAAAATTAAAATTTTGCTCCCTACATATTTTTTGACAGATTTTACTCAAATTCTGATATTTTATTGGTTGAGCGGGACTGAGGCTCGAGAAGCACAAAGCTTTAAAACTAATGAAATCATAATATCCAAACAATGTAATAATTAAGACTAAAAAAACAAATTCAAACCAAAAATTGTTTTCAGAGCTAGGATGTATTTTAGAATAAGACTTCTTAATAAATACTTAGATGAAAACGTTAAAAAAAAAAGAAAACTTAATAAAATAATTACTTGACTTAGAATGTGTTTTTCAATACTTAGAACAAGATCTAGGTATTTTTACAACTTTTGTGAATAAATAATGATTAGTTAAATATAATAAAAACATAGGTTAGGTTAGGTTAGGTAGGAGTGGCAATCAGTTACAAAACTGACTCACTTAGACCAAGTTTGGTCCATTGTGATACCACAGGGTACTTGACTATACCCTCTCATTTAACCATCCAGATTTCGTAATGAAACTAAATAACTGACCTATGCTTACATGTCTAAGGTCCTCCAGGTCATCAAACAAAAACGAACCAAGTGTTTTGTTGCGTTTTCTAGCAAGTGCAGGGCAGGAGCAAAGAAAATGTTTGATGTTTTCCTCCTCCTCCACATCCCCACAACTTCTACAGCAGTCAAAAAACCGAATATCTAATCTCTCGGCATGTCTGCCGATAAGCCAGTGGCCAGTTATTACTGCAACAACTGACGAGACACTGTATCTAGTGCGGGATATCAGTTCTAAAGATCGCTTAGCGTTCCATTCCGGCCAGATTTGCCTTGTTATATTGCGAGTTAACCCTTGGGTCCATCTTATGTTAGCCTTTTTTATCATGTCTTCATTAAGCAGTAACTTGCAGGTAGCAAGTGGCATGCCAACACCTTCCTTGTCTTGAGGAATTTGTGCAGTAGTCCCCTGCCTAGCAAGTTCATCAGCTTTGCAATTGCCATCAATGTTCCTATGCCCAGTATCCCTTCTTGGAAACCACATTTATTCTCAGCCAGGATGCTACTTCTTCTATTGCTATAACCTCTACCTGGAAAACACTACAATGGTCTGGTAACCTCGCAGCAATACTTATCTTCAGTTCCTAAGAGTAAATACCATAACCCACTTGGTTATTTAACTTGGAGCCATCCGTGTAGAAATTAATATGGTTCCTTCTCCCCGGGATTCCTCCCTTCCAGTCATCCCTAGATGGGATATGGGTTACGTAATCTCTCTTGAATGAGATTACTGGAATAGTGTAGTCCAATTTAGAGGGTACGGAATTCAAGCTATTAAGGATAGTTGAGTGTCCTGTACTTCCCTCGGACCAGCAAGCAGTTTCCCTGAGTCTAATGGCGGTACATGCTGCCATTCGTTTACCAAACAGTTCAAGGGGAACGAGATGAAAGAGGACCTCCAAGGCATCAGTCGGTGTGGTCCTCAGTGCACCACTGATGCACATGGAAGCAGCTCTTTGAACCTTCTGCAATTGTCTGTAATAGGTGACCTTGTCTAAGACAGGCCACCACAACACAATGCCATATAACAGAATCGGTCGAATTACCGCTGTGTAGAGCCAATGAATAATACGAGGTGATAGCCCCCATCTTCTCCCCACAGCTTTTTTACAAGAGTATAGTGCTACAGTTGCTTTCCTAACTCTCTCAACAAAATTTATTTTCCAACTTAATTTCCAATCCAATATCAGACCAAGATACCTTGCACTACTTTTTAAGACAAGTCTAACGCCCTTTAGCGAAGGTGGTACTATAATTGGAAGTTTGTGACTCCTAGTAAAGAGTACTAGTTCAATTTTGTTCGGATTTACGCCTAAGTCAGCCTAATCTGCCCATGAGACGAGTCTGTTTAAAGCATTCTGAAGAATTTCACACAGTGTGTTTGTTAATTTACCACATGCAATTAATGCTACATCGTCAGCATAGGCAATAGCTTTCAAGCCAAGCCTTTTTAGTGACATGAGCATCTTATTTATTGCCAGATTCCACAGTAGAGGAGATAGCACTCCACCCTGCAGCGTTCCTCTGCGGACAAACCTATTAGCTTCGGAAATGCCAAGATTTGAAGTAATGGCTCTGTTTGTCAGTAGCTTTTTAATCAACTAAGGAACTGTTGATACCCAGTTTCTGCAGTTCATTGATAATAATACCTGGGTCAACGTTGTTAAAAGCTCCTTCAATATCCAGGAACGCCGCCAGGGTGAATTCCTTACATGCAAAGGTTTTTTCAATGCCACTCACTAGTATGTGGAGTGCGGCTTCTATAGATCTGCCTTTCGTGTAAACATGTTGAGAAGTAGACAGCAGATCAGGTTTGATACTGCTGCGAACATAGATTTCTATGAGTCTTTCCAAAGTTTTTAAAAGAAAAGAGGAAAGACATATTGGCCTAAAATCCCTTGGATTTATGTAAGAGCTCTCCCCAGCCTTTGGAATGAAAATGACTTTAGTCATCCTCCAGGCTAGAGGAATATAGGAAAAGTTAAGACAGCCCTTGAAAATAGATGTCAACCAAGGTATAATTAAGCGAGCAGATTGTTGCAGCTCAACTGGTGTTACACCATCAGGTCCTTGTGATTTATAGGGTTTGAAGATATTTATCGCCCATCGAATTTTGGTTTCCGAAACAATGTCCTCGAGAATAATTGAGGGCATCTGAGGTTGAACATTCAATTCCTCTGGTTCATGCAATGAGTTACCAGGGAAGTGAGTATCTAGTAAGAGGTCTAAGGTCTCTTCGCTAGATGTTGTCCAGGAGCCGTCAGGCTTTTTTAAAAGACCTAGAGTAGTGGGCGAGGTAGATAAAATCTTCCTTAGCCTAGATGCTTCTGAAATCTCTTCAATGTTTCCACAGAAGTTCCTCCACGAGTTACGTTTAGCTTTTCTTAACGAACTCTTGTAAATTTTGAGACTAGATTTATATTCATTCCAGTCATTGTCCAAACCTGAGTTTTTGGCTTTGTTAAATAAATTCCTACTTCTTCGTCGAAGAACCTGAATTTCATTTGACCACCATGGGGGTTTCTTCTTTCCTCGAGGTTTACTTACAGGACAAGAAATCTCCAGGGATTCATTTAACCCTCCCGTTAAGTTTCGAACCAGCCTGTCTATGTCGTGGATAGTTGACGGCTTGAGATAGGGGGTTGAGATAGGCAGATACTCTGCTATTTTCCTGTTATATATTCCCCAGTTTGTCCTTTTTGCATTTCGGTGAACAATCGGATCTGGGGGGTTAACAGTGAGAACAAATTCTATATAACGATGATCTGAAAAAGAGTGCTCGCTTGAGACTCTCCAGTCAACGATACAATCAAAAACAAAGTCCGAGACCAATGTTATGTTCAAGACTTCTTCCCTGTTCCTTACTATAAAGGTTGGCTCACAGCCTTTGTTGCAGATAAGTAAGTTAGTGTTTAAAATGTATTCTAGAAGTGACTCACCTCGATCATTACCATCTGTGCTCCCCCAGACAGTGTGATGTGCATTTACGCCACTGCCTATGATTAGCCCAGTTTTGTTTAAGCGGGCCTGCTCTACAGCCGCCTTTAAATATGTCGGTGGAAAACCACTCGCCATGTCGTGAGCCATGTAGCACGAACCTAACCAAAAGCCTCCAGCTTTTATCTCCAGCCTAGCAACGACCGTATCTAGGTCACTGTAATTAGAATGCAAAAACAAGTTAAGATTAGTCTTTGCCAAAATGCACGCTCTGGGGTTACCTTCCACATTTGCCAACAGTAGCTTATAGCCAGGCGTCCTCAGACCACAGATTACTGTATGAGGACTACATTATCTCCACATTTACTTAAGCGGATCAGTAAGCCGGCGGCCGCCGCTTTTGAGTGGTGGAGATTAATTTGGAGGACCCTCATCGGATTCCAAATCACCTCCCCTCTCTACGACTGTTATGTCCGCCTCGTCTTCATCATCCTCTTCTAAAAGAAGAGCTTCTTCCAGGAGGCCCCCTATCTCCGACGACCTATCGGAGTCCGTGGATTCGGCTTCTTCAAGGGACGCCTCAGGTTGACCGCTTGGAGTGCAGTTGTCCCCCTCTGGCTCTACCTCTTCATCCCCAACCTTCATCTCCACTGGCACTGGTGGTGCAGTGGCGATGGTCTCCGGGGAGGGAGAGATAGCACCTTTGGAGGCCAGCTCTTCGTTCTTACGGTAAACCTTGAGCGTCACCTTGTTGAATCCATACTTGACGACCCCCTTAGTTGCCGCCAGTAACTCCACGGATTCCTTGTTCAACAGGACCATGGCCTGCATGGATGGTCCGACTGGTGCTTCTAGCCTCCCAATCTTCCAGTTTTGAGTTGGAAGATTGGGATTGCATAGTCGGAGCATCCGCAGAGCTGCATCCTCACCCGACGGTGTGCTTGGAAGCCAAACGCGAGCCCGGGGCCTGGTAGGAATTTCATCCATCTCCACAGCCTCCAGTCTCGCGCCTGGATACACCTCACCTAGCCTACTCACAGCTACCTTGTACAACTTGGCAGACCGTTCATCATCGCAGGAGATGAGTTTAAAAAGGCCGTGATGCCAGCCTGCCTCCTCACATGATGGCACAGGACCAGGAAACTCCTCTAATATCTGGAAGAGGGTATTTGCCAAGGCAGCGTCTACCCACTTCCATTTATCCCGAGGAATTACCCCGTCCTCCGCCACCCTGTCAAGAACAGCCAAAACTCTCCCCTTACATCCTTTTACAACGTCACTAAAAGACAGAGATTTACCAGTAGTCTTTTGAGGTTTAGACTCCAACATCTCGTCCTGGGATCTCTGCCTTTTAGGTAGTTTTTCTAAAACGGCCTGTTCATGGCCTTTTTGTTCAAGTACTCTCTTCGCCCATCGAAGGGAGTCCATGTCCTTCTTGGACAGAGAGCTGGGATCAGCAGCTTCCATACGACGACGAATTCTATTCGCCGCCTGCTTGTCCGCGATTTTTCTTTTAGAGGGTCTAACACCCTTAATACCCTCCCCTAAAGGATTCTGTTCCTTTTTAGACTCCCCAGCCGACTTTAACTGGCTTAGCCGTGAAGCTGTGACAGCGAAGATCCCCCCTCATGTCTGGATTCCCCAGCTGACTTTAACTGACCATGCCGTGAGGCGGTGGTCGATGCCAAACTGGTTGGTGCAGAAATGGGCATTAAAGCCCCCCCTTTTTTTTAAGGGTTGGTAGGGTTGGACGTGAAGTCCAACGCCTTTTCCTTCCCTCCCACCTTCAAGACAGGTCCAGCCACCCGAAGGCCAGCGCCAGTCCCACCTGAGGTGCATGCGCTATCGCGATTGGAATCATATTGAGTCTGTGACTCAGAAATTTTTGTTTTTAAATTTGTTTGTTTGTTTGTTTTGTTTATTTTTGAGAAAATTTTCCATATTTGGTCCCACGAGTACAGGACGAATATGTCCACCCACACAGAGGTCCAGGTGCGTGGGTAAGGCTACTTAATGCCGGAGGGCGCCAGGTATCCGGTATGCTCCGTTAGCGATTGGGTTAATTTTTATAAAAACAGGGCTCCCAACCTGAATGATCCTCAGCACGGGTCGCATAACACTTTGATCCAGCCCTCGCAAGGAAAAAGAAGGACCATGCTCACAGAGCCTGCATGTGTGGATAAGGCTAGGTTGAAACGGAAGTTTGCCAGACTACCCGAGTCCGCATATTATCGACTGAATCGATTGAATTGAAATTAAAATGTTGAAATAAGGATTAATAAGCAGAAATTTAAAAAGAATAGTTAAAAAAAAAGAAATATATTTAAAAAGATTAAGTGCAAATTATAAAAGTGAAAAACAAATTGAAAATGAGCGACAACAGCCAACGGAGTAATGACAATGACATATAAGGGGCCATCCATTAATTACGTGAGGTGTTTTTTTTTTATAATTCGGAGCCCCCTTTAGGTACTTTACTATTTCATACTTTTGAAAAATCTTAAACAAAAATATCTATTGTTCATATTTAAAAAACTCAGATTTTAGAATTTTTCAATTTAGAATTAAAAAATAAATTTAAAAGATTGATTTTATAAAAAAATGTTATTCACCAAAATAAATTAAAATAATTTTAAATAAAAACCAAAAAATAGAACCTAAAATTGGCGATCTTGCCAGGAGGCAAACTTTATTAACCAGTGCAGCAACCAAACGGAAAACGCACGACGTGCATCATCACGTAACGCCAACAACACATCACTAACATTGTCACTAGCTAATTTAATCCGAAGTGATCGTAAGCGACATCATCCAACAGTGTCTGAAGAAAGTAAAAAAAATAAAAACATTTTCTGATATACCAACGGACTTGATTTCACCTTTAAAAAAGCGACGTATTCACTTTCGCACTTTCGATACACCAAACAGTATATCTCCAGTAGAAACAACAGCATTAACGAGCACCGAAGTTAGCAACAATAATTACGTTGATTACGTAATACAACGGACACGTCCAAAAAACTGTTACACCCGTACAGCAGCCCACTACAAGCCGTAACAGTAATAGCAGCAGCAGTAACAGTAACAGTAGCAGTAGTTCCATTGCTAAAACAACCTACGCCCTCATACAAATACAACATCTGATGGAGTCTCGTAGTCGATAAATAATTCTTCCTCTCATATCAACAACTTCACCACGCAATATAATTATAACTAAGATAAGTACATTATATATGTTATATACACATATATTATAGTTATATAATTTAAACTACATACTATTTTATAAATTTGTTATTGAACACGAAACTATTTTTATCACTTCATTGTTAACCCTCCTCCAAGAATATTAAATCTAAAATGCATCGATCTCCTATTCAGTCTCCAACCGGTGGAGACACACAAAATCCTTTTCAATTACCACATCTCGATACAAATACTCAACCAACACAATCAAATACACAAATCACATCAGCGAAACCATCTTTAGAAATCTATGCAGCTTCTGTTAAACTTCCACAATTTTGGAATAACTGTTCAGATGCGTGGTTCATTCATGCTGAAATGCAATTTGCTACTAAAGGCATAACACAAGATAACACTATATACAAACACATTATAACTGCACTACCTCAAGAGATTATTACAAATGTTCTTGACATAATACGAAAACCACCACAACATAACAAAAACGACAATATTAAAAACGTCTTGATCGAACGTCACTCCTTAAGTGAACAACGGAAACTTGACAAAATATTTTCAGATTCGGAGATGGCTGACCGTAAACCATCCGAATATTACAGATCATTAGAGTTACTTGCCGGATCAAGTATTTCTTCTGATCTCCTTAAGAAAATTTGGATACGAAAACTTTCAAAAAATTTAAATATCGCATTAACCGGTTCTAACTTAAGCGATATTCGTGATTTAATTCGTCTTGCAGACAATATTTGGGATATAACTCATAGTACTGAAGTGAGTTCAATTCAAAATAGTACACCAATTTCCTCAAATTTCGAAAAAGTTTTAGAAAACTTAACTAAGGTTACTTCAACGATGTGTGAAAATTTCCAAAAATTAAACATTGTAGTTAGTGAAATTAAACAACAGTTCTACGAAAGGAACTCTCGTCCACATTTTAGACAAAGATCCCAATGCAGGAGATTTTCATCTAAAAATTGGGTTTGTCGTTTTCACTTCAAATTCGGAAACAAAGCCAGGAAATGCGAACAACCATGTTCCTTCAATAACAACAATTCGTTACCAACAAACTAAAGAAACCCATTGTTGCAGCGACAGACAATGGGAATTTAGAAATTTTTACTCGTCGCTTATTTGTCTATGACAAAGACAACAAATTAAACTTTCTAATTGATAGCGGAGCGGAAATTTCAGTTTTATCTTCTTCAAAATTCAAAAATAATTCAAGATCTTCAGATATCATATTAACAGCCGCAAATGGTAGTACTATTTCAACATTCGGAAAGAAATTAATTTCAATTTATTTCTAGTAAATTTACGTATAACAAGAACTAAGTTCTTTTATAATACAAAGCATTTGATAACAAAGTGATTACATTTATGTATATAAATTACAAATTAAATAAATAATTTTGTTTTTTAAAAGCTTTAAATCTAATTCAATATAATAAATACAGTTGGATAACATAATAATAAAAAAGTGAAAAGAAAGATTAAAAGTAAATGAAATTAGTTAAAAACAGAATAGAATTATTTAAAAATTAAAATTAAAAAACGGAGAAAAATGGTTAAATTTTTTTATCTCTGAGAGAAGAAATTAAATATGGACTGTCTAAATTTTCTTATATCACTAATAGATTTCAAGTCGCTTGGCAAAGAGTTCCAGAGTCTGATGGCATTAATGAAAAATAGCCTGGATGAATTCAAATAATTAAATTTTGGTATAATTAGAGAACTACTTCTTTGTGACAGGCTAAATTGCAATTTGTCAAACAAATAAGATGGCGTTTTTGATTGAATGAGTCTGTGAAGAAACAAGCAGTTTCTAAAGCTGAGATAACTTATTATATCACACCCAAGTATTTTTTTAGTAAAACTAGATACGTGATCGTATCTATGTAGCCCATATACGTATCGTGTGGCATGGTTGAAAGCAATTTTTAGTTTGAGTTTCGAACCCGAATCTAGCTTGCTATATACTACCTCCGAATAAGTTATAATAGGGACTATTAACTGAATAATGAGCTTACGTTTCGTATCAGTAGGTGTAAAATCAGCTGACATTCTGAGATTACGTTAAGTGCAATAAATTTTCCTGACTACACTATTGATATGATCAGCACATGTCAGCGAAGAATTCAAATGAAAGTCAAGATTACGCACATTATTAATTAACTTAAGATCTATGCCACCTATGCATAGTTTAGGAATGTCTTCCAAGTAAATTTTGTCCTTCGAAATAGGTAAAACATAGGATTTATTTGCATTTAGCTGAAGACAATTATTCGTAGCCCATTCACTAATAGAGTCAAGGTCATTATTCATTCGGTAGCACAGGTCATCAAGTAGGCCAATCCGGCTAGACAAATGTAATTGGATATCATCTGCATATCCAAGTATAGACGCATGTTAAGAAAATGTCGTTGACAAAAATTACAAAAAGCAAAGGGCCGAGCACTGATCCTTGAGGTACTCCATTTGGGACTACCCTGTACTGCGAGAATTTATTGCCAACCTTGACCCTTTGAAGTCTGTTTGACAAAAGCCATACAAATTGTTTATTTTATGACAAAGTAAAAAATGATTTACATTGTCAAAAGCTTTAGAAAAATCAAGCATGCAAAGTAATGTTATTGACCCTTTATCGTAGTGCGGCCTGATATCATCAAATAATTTCACAGTAGCCGTAGAGCAGCTATGTCCAGCTCTCAAGCCAGATTGAAGCGGAGAGAAAAGCTTTTTTTCGTTTGCATATTTTATTATTTGATTGGCAATGAGGGCTTCACACACTTTAGCCAAGCAAGTTAAAATACTGATAGGTCTGAAATCATTCGGCTCACTTGCTGCAGCTTTCTTAGCCACTGGAATGACTAGTGCAACTTTCCAGGCATCAGGAAAAGAAGATGATGTAATGCAATGGTTTACAATCTGCGTGAAGGGACTAATAATATGGGCAAGAATGATTTTTAAAAACTTCAATGAAATTCCATCTTCACCAATAGCATGTGACTTTATTCTCATTATACATTTGGTAACATCGGCTTCACTAACCGCATGGAATTGAAAAGTTTCACAAACAGAATTACTAAGATAATTAGTACATCTACTATCAGAAACGGCAGAAGAAGAAAGAAAATAATTATATAAAATATCAGGAGCACTATTACACTCATTAGAGGTTTTCTTACCTATGCCTATACCGGATGTTAGTTTGCAAAATAAAACTATTACCGAGGCTACTATGGTTTTTGCTTCCACTCCTTCGATCTCCACTTTACCTAAACAAGCTATTTCCTTAAAAAAGAAAAGAAATTCTATTAAGAAATTAAATAAGAAATTAAATAAAAATCTGGGTAATGTGGGGAGAGTGGGCGGTGCGGCCGTCAGTCGTGACAAAACTCCCGTGGATTGCTCTCTAAATACCTCTTCACCCACTCCCAATTTTCCCGCTATAATCTCTAGTAGCAATCTTCCATCTCCTTCCTCCACTACAAATAATCCTCTGTCAATTTTGGCTAATCCGCGGGTGGATGTTGCGATTGATAGCTCTGTGCCATCGGTTTCCCTGCAGGCATTACCAAGGTTAAAATCGATTTTTATTTCACGACTTCATTCCAACACTACCTCTGACAGCGTTAAAAATTTTATCAGACAAAATCAAATTATTCCTGCCGACGCCTTCGTTTCTTGCAGGAAACTCGGTAATAAACCAACTCATGCGTCTTTTAAAATAACAGTGGCATCTTCTCATGTTTCTGCCATTCTTAAATCTAAAGCATGGGTGGATAATATCTATATTTCAGAATTTAAATCGAAAAAAAATGATAAAACTGCACGTTCCAATTCAAAAAACTGAAACGGCTATCCCTTTACTATCAAAATGTAAGGGGTTTGCGTTCCAAGACGCAAGATATCTTTTTATCAACTCAGAATTTCTCTGAGGATATTATCGTGTTTACCGAAACTTGGTTAAACAACAGCTTTCTCAATATGGAACTTTTGGAAGAGACAGACACTTGGAAGATCTTTCTTCTGTTGGTGGAGGCGTCTTAATAGCTATAAAAAATCATTTAACCAGTTCATTAGTGGAAATTGCCTGTGCATCTAATATTGAACTGTTATGTGTTAAGGTTACACATTGTAACTCTAATTTATACATTCTTAACATTTATGTTCCTCCAAATAGTAGCGCAGATGACTATGAATGTCTTTCGATGGCCGTAGAATATATTATTAATGAACTAGACACTAATGACGACATTTTGTTGTTAGGTGACTTTAATCTGCCTGACCTAAAATGGACTCCTTCGGACGATGGTACATATTTTTATGCATCTTGTCCAAAAACTCGACAACAACAAATTTTTGTTGACGAAATACTTTCAAATTTACAACAAGTAAGTTGTATAACTAACTGCCATGGACGACAACTTGACTTAGTCTTGGCTACAAATAGTAGCAATGTTGTTGTAAGAAATGCTATCCATGCTCTGTCTACGGTAGATTCCTATCATCCACCTTTGTGTATTGTGTACCAATCTGACAATGAAAATTTGACTAATGCATGTTCATCCATTAATATTTACGAATTCAATTTTAAGAAAGCTGACTTTTTAAAATTGAATGAAAATTTAAGAAATAAATTAGACGACTTACTTACTTTTTTTAATAACAATACATTTGATGATTGCATTAAATTTTTCTATGGTGAACTTTTTTCTGCCATAGCATTGGCGGTTCCATAAACAAGGAGATACGTTAATAATTCCTCATACCCCTGGTATACAAAGGATTTGAAAAAAGTTCGCAATGGCCGTAATAGGGCATGGAATAAATACGTTTGTAGCCAGGACCGTAATGACCTTGTTGCTTATCAGCGACTGTTTCTTGAATTTAAAGATATGTCAGGTTTGGTTTATTCTGAATATTTGAATAAAATTAGGCTGAATATTCTTCATGACCCCAAGAATTTTTGGGATTTTATTAATTCTAAAAAAAAATCTGACGGGTTTCCATCTGAGTTTAAAACAGTTGATGGGCTCACTAGCGACCCACAAATTATAGCCGGGTTGTTTGCCAATTTGTTTAATGAATCATTTTCTATGGATTTATTTAGCCCTGAAATCAACTATTTTGAATATATGGATAACGACCCTTTAGTTTCGGTTAATGAGATATCTTTCTCTCCTGACCTCATAGAGAAATATATTTCATCTGTTAATGATGATTTCAGCTCCGGGCCTGATGGTATTCTTGCGACAGTTTTAGTTAACTGCAGCTCTATGCTGAGTCAGCCCCTCAGTTTTTTATTTAATAGATCAATTAGAGAAAGCTATTTTCCTAAATTTTGGAAAAATGCATACATTAGCCCCATTTTCAAGAAAGGGTGTAAAAATGATGTTTCAAACTACAGGCCCGTGGCTAAGTTATCATCAATACCGAAAGTTTTTGAACATATTTTATACGATCAGGTTAAGGAGTGCTGTAGTGAAGTCATAACAACTCGTCAGCATGGTTTTGTTAATGGCAGATCTACAGTTTCTAACCTCCTTGATTTCATCTCTTTTGCATTAAGCTCTTTGGACTCTGGTGGGCAAGTTGACTGCATCTACACTGACTTCAGTAAAGCATTTGATAAATTACCACATAACTTGATTTTGTTTAAGTTAAAGAAGCTTGGATTTCCTTTAAGTTTTGTCAGCTGGATTGAATCTTATTTATCTGATCGTACGTATCAAATAAAATTTAGGAGAGTGTTTTCCTCCCCATTTAGCGCGACATCAGGTGTTCCACAAGGAAGCCACCTGGGGCCGCTCCTGTTCATTTTAGCAATAAATGACGTTACACATATTATTAAAAACTCCCATCTGCTAATATATGCAGATGACATGAAAATTTACAGGAACGTAAAAGGGGTTTGTGATACTTTTCCACTTCAGTCTGACTTGAAATCCTTTGAAGTTTGGTGTTCTAAGAATAACTTACATCTTAATCCTGATAAATGCCAAGCTATGATTTTTACCAGGAAGAAAACTATTGTAGAATTTGATTATAAATTAAAAGATAAAAATATTTGTCGTGTCGATGTAGTCAAAGACCTAGGTATACATTTTGATACTAAGATGACTTTTAATGAGCATATTTATCAAATTTGTAAAAAATCCTCATCTCTGCTTGGCTTTATTAAGAGGTGGGCAAAAGAATTTAATAGCCCTTTAGTAACGGTGACTTTATATAATACAATAGTGCGCCCTCACTTAGAGTACGCCAGCCAAGTATGGTCACCATTTTATAATATTCATATAAATAGAATTGAAAGAATTCAAAAAAATTTTATTCGTTTTGCTCTCAATGGCTTAAATTGGATTGACCCTTTAAACCTTCCTCCTTATGAGGATCGTTTAAAGTTATTACATATGCAGTCTTTGAGCTCGCGTAGAAATATTGCGGATATACTTTATCTGCATCAACTTGTAACTGGGTCTCTTGCTGCACCAGAGCTTCTTAACTATATACATTTTAATAGTAATCGGAGGAGTACTCGTAACTCTTATCAGTTATTTTACCAACCGGTTAGTAGAACTAATTATATGGCTACAGCTCCTTTTAATCGCATGACAACTCTTATTAATAATTGCGAAGTTTATAACATTAGCTTGTCAAAAGGTCAATTCAAGCTTAGACTGAAAACTAACTGTAACTAAATTTGTAGCTTAATGGTGGTGTGAATTTTTTTGTTTGTGTTGTCCGAGCCCCACAGCATGCTGGGTAAATTTTTTCTAACATTTATGCCTTGGACTACGTAAATTTATACATATAATTATTTTAATATCTATATGTCTATTTTTACATGGTGTGAGTGGGTATGTTGAGAAAGTGCGATAAAGCTAAGAAAAAATTATAAAATAAATAACAAATTTATGTGCATGATAATTTTTTCTATTCCATTTTTTATTGAATAAGCTTTTTACTTGGTATAAAGCTTCAATGCTAAATAGCTAAGAAGGCTATAATAGCTGTAGTAGCTAAACTCTATTATTATGGCAAAAGACTTCAAATTTCTCCACAGCACTTTGGAAGGAAGAGCTGAGCTAAGCTTTTTAGAACAAAAACTTATCTTTGATTGCTTAGTAATACGGACTGACTTATTTCTAGCCAATCTAAAATTTTCCCAATTTTCCGCTGTTGGATTCTTTTTCCAAATATTATGTAGCTTATTGCGAATTTTTATGGAGTTCTCACGCGGGAAGTGAACCAAGGGCATGCCATATTTTTAATTATAACTGTTCGAGTTGGAACATGTCTTTCAAAAATTGCATTCAAAGTGTTCGTAAAACTTTCTAATTTGGCATTAACTGTCTCACCAAACCATACTCTATTCCATGAAGTAAGGCGGAGATCATTATAAAGTGTAACTGAATTAATTGACTTAAAATCCCGGTACGAAACAATATTAGAGCAGGCATTTTGATTTAAATTAAGGTTAAGAGTACAGAATAGTAAATCGTGATCAGATAAAAAATAAATTTGATCAAACAACAAGACACTTGATAACTCAGATACTATAAAAAAATCCAATAGACTTGGATTATCACTATACGAGAATCGAGTTCGCTCCTCATCATTAACAACCGTCATCCCAATAGATACAATATTTTCAAGAAATGATTTTGATGCGTTATCGTGACATAAGAGATTCATATCAAAATCTCCACAGATCACAAAAAAGTCAAAATCAATCAAGAAGTTATTAAGTTCCGAAAAATAGGGCTCCAAACTATTACACTTACTAGGGTTATATACGCAAGAAAGAAATAATTTGGTATTATTATCATATATACAAATATGTAGATACTCAACATTGCTGCTTGAAGCTGACATGTTAATAACTTTCACATTTAAGTTACTTCGGCAGTATATGGCAACTCCACCCCCTTTTCGTCCAGTACGATCATTCCTGAAAAGTTTAAAATTAGTTAGGTTATAAACTAGGGTTGCCAACACGGACTGATGTCTGACCCGGAGATTCAATAAGTGGACTTTTATTTAAGTTTTTATTTGAATTTTCTTAAAAACATAAGTAAAATTATTTAATACTAGCTGTCCCGCCAGACGTTGTTCTGCCCTTTTCGATGTGTGGGGCGATGTTGTATGAACACATGCGATGGAATGTAAAAGCGAAACCGTCCAATTTTCCCAGTGAAACTAACTTTTGTCCCTATTCTTTTACAAATATATAGCAGGCCTGGCAGACGTTGTTATGTGGGGCGATAGTTTTTTCCTTTGAAGCTTACTTTTGCCCGTACCTATACATGTTTATGTACTAAGCCCCATTCATCTGCTTCCAGTAGTTGGTGATATATGATGAATTTGATTTTGAAGGGCGTGTCATCGCCCATTTTTGAAACCAAACATTGCAAAAACCTTTTATAGGCCACAATTATGAAATCTTCATGTAAATTCTATTTAAAAAGTTATTTTTTGTAAGGGCCACCCAAAGTATGCACCCTAAATAAAATGTGTACGGTCTAAGTTGTGCCACTCAATATAAAAGCCATGTGGTGTAAGTTCCATGAGAATCGAATAAACAGTCTTCGAGAAAATAATATTTTAAAAATGTTTTTGTATTACGGCAAACCTAAATATGCATTTATGCCTCTTATTATAAAAGACACGTGCTGTAAATTCCATGTGGTGGCCAACCTAAATATTCACCCTTAATAAAAATCTTGTCTTAACATACTGTAAAATCTGCCGGATAGTTTCCGCGTCCATAAAAAACAAAGAGATAGACGGACAGGCAAAAACTAAATTTTATAAAAACAACAAATTGCAGTTTAACTGTAAAAAGTAATGTACACTTTTTTCAAAAATTTATTAACATCGTACTCTCTCAAAAGTTAAAAAAAAACATCGAGGAGAGCTCTGCCGTACTAAGCGAAAAAAACGTATCTCAAAAAAAAAATATCCGAGATTCTTATGGCATCGGATAGCTTAAGAAATTACGCGTCTAATGAAATACTCCAAATGTCGGCATCTTAGTTCAATCATATAAAAAAATCTACTAAGAAAATTTCCTCTATCTCAATTTTACAGGTATTTCAACAAATTGACATAAACAAAACATTTCGAAATGAATTTTTTTGAGATACGCCTTTTTCGCTTAGTACGGCAGAGCTGTCCTTTGAACTTCGAAGCCAATTTCGATTTCGCCCATTTTCAATAGCAAGATAGAATAGCAATAGCAAGATAGAAGAAGATGTGACCTGTGTGTGAAAGTTTCATTCAATTAGCTTTCTTGGTTTTCCCGTAAAACTGATTTCAACAGACGGAAAGACAGACAGACGGACATCACTAAATCGACTCAGGTGGTGGCGCTGATCAAGAATATATATACTTTTCCATACCTGCCACGCCCCTTTCGATGTGTTGCAAACGGAGAGACAAAGTGAATATACCCTCGGCGTAGGGTATAAAAATCATATAAATAAGTATACAATAACCTTTTTTAGTGCAAATACATATGTTGTTTTAAAACATAAATTATTAAAATCGGTTCAGTATATTTTGCGGTTTGGCGTTACAAACCATTTCCATATAAGCAATTTTATATAAATAGTATAGATTAACGCTAGATTTCATTGAATCCAACACTTCGTTTTTCTCTCGGATTTCTTTTTATTATATAAAAGTTATCTTGAAAGCTAATCGAGATATCGATTTTTTTTTATTTAAAATTTTCAATATCTGTTCTATCGAAAACCATCGTCAGATTGCGGCCAATTTGTGTATATTTTTATGGTTATATATTTTTGTAAATACATATGTATCTATGTATGTCAGATCTTGTTTTGGAGATATGTGTAGTAAGGCGGGTCGATTTGTTCGGGCGGGAAAAAGTTATCAAGAGGTAATGCAGGAAAATATTAAACGGACAATTCTGAACAACTTTGATAAAGAAACTATAGGTCTAAAATCAATTTTGAGCTTCCGCATTTTTACAAATAGGTTTTGTACAGTTCTTACATACATAATTATATTGGCACTGTTATGGGAACAATTATACTGTGTCTCCTACTATCAGCAAAATTGGGCTAGGTCGGCCATTTTGATGTTGTTGGAAAGGTTGTTTGTATCCTTTCTGTATGTACCTTGTTAATATTTTTTTTTTTAATATGGATAGTGGAGTGCGGAAAGACTAAAGTCGAAAGATAATAGAAAGCATTAATTTATTCAAAAATGAAAATCTTACAATAATTTACTGTTAAGTTTGACACCCATAGTGTTAGATCTTGTTTGCTTACTGACCGAGGAACTTTTTTTGCAACTTTCAACCGTCACTGACATATTTTTTACGGTTTTTATTAACAACACGTCGTGATACAGTTGTTAAAAGTTGAACAAACTTCTCTTTGCCTTGAATATGAGAATTAATTTTTGGATTTTAATTGGTGGATCGTCAGATTTTAAATATTCTATTAAATGGTCATATGAAATGCTTTTAGTAAAAGGCGGCTCAGATAAAATACTGTTATCGTCTAGGTAAATCATATTAATCCGTACAATCAAAATTTATGCACGGTTTTTCTTAACATCAAAGTTCTGATGTATCATTATTTTCACGACAGTATAAAATTTTTGTATCTCTCTCTTGAGTATGTTCTTGTGGTCACCGTACAGCATTGTTAATACGACGTTTTCAGAATGCGCAAAATACGAATTATGCTGAACTACAGCATTAATAACATGGCGTAGTTTACGAAGTACTTCTTCCCTACACTTAAATTTCTCCCTGGCCACTTTCGAGTTATCCATAACAACAACCTCGCCATTTTCATCTCTAAAATCAATATATTTGAATACAGCTGTTGCTAAGCACGACGCTACTCTGTCGGAGACTCCAAATCTATCGCACAATAGGCGTGTTTTTTTTGACGCGGCTATCCGCTTAAAAATTTTTTTTGTATGAGAAATTAGTCGGCGATGAGTATCGCCGACTAAATGAACTGTCATTCTCATACAAACATTTTTTTTTAGCGGGTAGCCGCGTCAAAAAAAACACGCCTAATATAGCAAAGCTCTATAGTTTTTGTTATATCGCCTCTGTGGAATAAACACTTCATCTACATGTTCGTTAGATTGGTTGAATTCGCCAACGACCAGATCCAATTGCTCAGGTATGGTATTGGATCGTGACTAGCTGACGCCAATGTTGGATCTTGCTCAGTCAATTCAGTAAAAGGCTCTGGTACCGTCAGCTTTCTGTCATTATGTTGATCAAACATGCAATTTTGTAAATGGTCAGGTATAAATCCACAAGAACATTTATTTTGTTTTAAGTCGTATGTGCATTTTCCAAGGAAAAATATATTTTTAGTCCAATCTAAAAATGCTTGAAATCTACAGTGAGCGTCAAAAGAAAGTAAACACCAATTCTTCATCCTTAAATTATCTTATTACAAAGTTATTATTGACTTAAGTACGATAAAAAGTAATATTGCAGAGTTTACTACTACACCATTTAAAGATTTACTATTATAAAACATGAAATCAAAACAAGTGACAACATTGCTCAAATCTCTCGAATGTGAAAATGCATCAGATTTTACGCGTCAAAAAAAAGTAAACAGTTGTAATACTTACTTAGATTTTTTATATTTCGGGGAGGAAACTAAAGTTTTTTGTGAAAAATTTGTACTGATCAAATGTTTTACTTCACTAAAAATAATTTTAAGTTGATTTGTACTTATTAACAATAACTAAAAAGGTATAAAGGAAGTTAATCTCACTATGGGAAAGCAAACATCGGCTGATATTCGGAAAATTATATTAGATTTAAAAGAAAAAGTCAAATCTTTGCGTGAAATCGTGGGAAGGAACCACTGAACAATAAAAAATTGTTGATAAATACGCCAAACAGCATCAGGTTGAAGATTTACCGAGATCTGGAAGCCCAAAGCGGCTTAGTGGTACTGAAGTTAGAGCTGTAGTAAGAGAAGTAAAGGCATATGCAGCTTCAAGTGCAGTTAAATATTCAGAGAACATAACGCACACATCAGGCAATCCAGTAAGTGCGAGTACAGTCAGGAGACCGATTCACAAAAATGGCTTACATGGAAGGATACCACGCAAGAAGCCATACAGGCCCAAGGTAAATCAGAGTAAGCGTATGGATGTTGCTAAATTGTACAAAAATAAGGCACTATCTTTTTATGAAAACATACTTTATACCGATGAGAGCAAATTCAAAATTTTCGGAGCGAAGAGGCGTGCTTAGAATGAAGCCTTTGAAAAGTTTGTAACCAACACTGTCAAACACGGTGGAGGCTCAGTTATTGTTTGGGGCTGTATGGTGGCACCAGGTGTTGGTAATGTTGTTGTAATTGACTGTAATATGAACTAAATGGATTACTTAGCCATTTTGAAGGACAATGTTGACCATAGCGTCGAGAAATCAGGCTTAGCTTGAAACTGGATCTTCCAACAGGAAAGCGATCCAAAGCATGCGTTGAAAATTGTAAAGGTGTGGTTACTGTACAAGACTCCTATAACACTTGATCATCCGCCGCAGTCCCCGGATGTTAACCTGATCGAGCATCTGTGGGGACACCATTGAAGGAAAAATCAGACAAAGGGCTTTTTCAAGCAAAGCAGGCTTAAAGAAGGCTCTAAGGGAAGAATGGAGCGAAATCTGCCCAGATGTAACAAAAACAATTTGTCGAGTCGATGCCTAGGAGACTAAACGAGGCGCTTAAAGCCAAAGGGAAACAAACCAATTATTAAAATATTTGAAAAGTTTATTTTTTATAGTGAAGTTCTGTTCTCCAAATCTGGCAAAGTTGCTCAGAATTACCCGTATAACCTTTTCCTGCCATACCCTTTTTGAAAAAAAAAATCGACCCGCCCTTATGTATAGCCATCATAAGTTGCTGATATAGCTTTTGTAAAACTGATTATAAGTTGGGAACCCCTAAATGGATATCAAAAATATGGATGCCATAAGAAATATAATTTAATGGCCTGTAATTTTGACCAATTATTTTTTTTAACAAAACGCTATTTTTTCAAAAAAATGTGTTAAAAATTTATACTTTTTAGCATAATAGGTATGCTTGATTATTTTGCTTTAAAATGATGTACAATTTGCATAGATTTTTTTTTTGATTTTACCAATTTTTTTAAAAATGTTATTGGTAAAAATTTCAGAAAAATTATCATGTATCCAACTATAGGCTAAATTTCAAAACTAGTCTTACCAGTATAGTAGGAAATTCAATTATCTTTCTTATGACATCCATATTTTAAATATCTATTCAGGGGCTCCTACCTTATACCGCTTTTTATAAAAGCTATACTCTTCCTCTTCAAAACACACTTGGAATCATATCAATATATTTTTTTCAAATTTTTCATACAAATTTACACACAAAAGTTTGTATGGAGACCTATATAATAATTTTCAATTAAGGATACTTTGAAAAGCAAAAAAGATATCGATATAATTCCGAGTGAGTTTTCAAGAGGAAGAGTAGTTCTTTCGAAACTCATTAATGGATTCATAAAAAATATATATTTCTATATAAATTTGCCCAAGATATCTCGAAAAATCGTGATTTTCGCAATTTTAGGTTACAATATCTCGAAAACCGGAGCTATTTGAGAAATTCTAAGCTTGGATTCGAGTTCAGCGCGTCAAAACCTTCGGATAAGTAAGGCAACAAATCATTGTTGCCCTGTGTTATTTTATAGTTTGTTTTTTTTTCGTTTTTTTTTTCTTTGAATTTATCAGAATTTGAAATTCGGGAAAACTGCTGACTTAGATTCGATTTTTTTTGTTGCTGTCGACAAAAATGATATTCAACCCGGAGGGATTGACTTTGAACCCGGAGACCCGGAAATCATACTCAAAACCCTGAGTCTCCGGGCGAAACCCTGAGTGTTGGCATCCCTATTATAAACAGAGTCCTCCACATCGCTATGGAACCACGTTTCGGAAACACATATAACGTCAACTGAAGAATTTTCAAAAACAAATTTTAAATGGTCAAGCTTATTTAAATTAAGACTTCTAGCATTGAAGTGAACCACCTTTAGACCAGAATGCTGTGCACAAAGAATTTGCACCAGGCTACTATCTCTAACGCCATTAACAGAATTTCTAGAGCAAAGCATTAACAGAGAAAAACGTATAAGAAAATTTAGACATAATAGAGAATAAATTAAAAGGTAAACACTCACTATCAAAAATCATTATTTACCAGTTCTCTTTACAGGTAGTTAAAAAAGTTAGAAAATAGGAAAAATTAAGAAATATAAGGAAAATAAATAATAATCTAACAATAAATACGTATAATAAAGTTTTTCTCAACATAGGCTTAAACAATGTCATCAAGATTATCAGCCGCAGCTATATCGGAAAGTTGAGTTAAGTATTCGATTACACAGCTTTCACCATGCTCAAACTTTTTGACATAAACCACACTGCCTCTCGCATATGCAGAAAACACTTTCTTACTTTTTTTGAGACGAATTGCACTCTGCAGAAGTTGGCGCCCGCTTTTGGTGAGGCTTTCGTTTAGGTAGCAACTTGCATTGGACTTTATACCAACATCATTCAACGAAAGTTCTTTGTGATGCTTTCTTCGATACGCAGTTGCAGACCTAAGCAAAAGATCTCTCTCATAAGAGCTATTAAACTTCATAATGATGGGTGCTTTCATATTAGTAAAGTTTCTCTTCACTCTAAAAATACTCCTCAAATTTGGTGGCTTACATCCAATAGAAGCACACAACTTCTTATAAACTTCCGCAAGGTTCTCATCATTATTCTCCGGGACACCAAAAAGAACAGCATCAGTCGCAACTTCTCTCCGCTCCATCGCAGAAATTTGTGACTGTAGTCTATCAAGGCCTTCTCTGAGCACATCTTCTGATGACTCACCCTCTATTTTCTCAATACGTTCTGCAATTTTGTTCATAGTTGCATTTGCATTATTTATTTTCACCGTACAATTATTCTCAATTTTTTTCATTTGCTCAACTGAACTTGTCTCTGCAGCACTAACATCATTTAGTTTCGTTGCATAGTATCGCTCAATTTCTTCGACCTTTCTGTTGAACTCTTCTCGAATATTGAATATTGAGCTCACTTTTGATGTTGTTTAGCAGCATTTCACTCAGCTTGCTAAGGCGATCATCAAGCACTTGAGTAGTGAGCGCAGGTGGCTTAGGGCAAACAGATGGTGAGTCACCTTGCGTTGGTGTCAAGGTTAAGAGCTGAGTTTTAGATTTTGTAGCTCTGGTATTGACAGTGTAATTACTCATATTGGGGTTGAAAAAGTAAAAGTCGCGGGAACAAATGAGAGATTTTTTCTTTTTTTCCTCCTTTTGTTATTTTTTTTTTGGTTATGCTCTTTTCTTTCAAAGAAGAAATATATTTCAAAATTTCTGTTTTTAGTTTTTGTTTTCTTTACACACTTATGACAGTTTTTTTAGCTTATAAACTTGTAGAAAAAGATACTATCTTATTTGATCACCACGTTAGGAATTTGGTCAAGCACAAAAAATCACTTTTTTATTTAGAAATAGCTGGACGATTTTGAAACACGTCTACTCATTCCAACACATTGTTGAATGTCCAAAGTACTCAACATAAATTTAGGTTTAATTAGAGAATTTCCTTTTATTTTTTTGATTGCCGATATTTCGAAACGTATTATTAGAGCAGATTTTCTCTCCAAATATGGACTTCTTATTGATGTTAAAAATAAATCTTTAATTGATCCTTTAACCAAATTATCAATAAATACAATTTCTTTGTATTATTTTTTACCTCGTATTCTTACTGTTAGAAAATAAAATCATATAACTTCTTAAACTTTATCCCTCCAATACAGCAGAACCAAATTATACTCTACCAATAAAACATACAACTATTCATCACTTATTACTGAAGGACAGTTACCTTTTTCCAAACCCAGACGTTTAGATCCAATCAAACATAAAGTCGCAAAAGCAGAATTCGAATTTTTAGTAAAAACAGGTATCTGCCGTCCTTCAAAATCATCAACTTCGTCACCATTACATTTGGTTGCTAAGAAAGAACCAAATGAATGGCGACCTTGCGGTCATTATCGTAGATTAAATGTTGTTACTGTTCCAAATAGATATCCACTTCCACACATTCATGATCTCAATATTGACCTTCGCGATAAAAGTATCTTTTCGAAATTAGACCTCATACGTGCTTACCATCAAATTCCAAATGGCTGAAGAAGACATTCACAAAACTGCGATAACAACACCTTTTGGAATGTATGAGTTTACCCGAATGCCTTTTGGTCTTAGAAACTCAGCGCAAACATTCCAAAGGTTTATCAACGAAGTCTTTACCGGTCTTAATTTTACTTTCGCTTATCTTGACGACATTCTGATAGCAAGTCAAGATGAAAATCAACACTTTACACATCTAAAAATCGTTTTCGAAAGATTAACTGGATACGGGTTGAATATTAAACCAACTAAATGCATATTTGGAGTCTCAAACATTGATTTCTTAAGTTATAACATTTCATCCGAAGGGATAAG
This sequence comes from Tricholauxania praeusta, assembly GCA_949775025.1. Classification (NCBI taxonomy): domain Eukaryota; kingdom Metazoa; phylum Arthropoda; class Insecta; order Diptera; family Lauxaniidae; genus Tricholauxania; species Tricholauxania praeusta. The sequence goes on from OX459030.1 coordinate 79,950,084, forward strand.
AGCTTCTGAAGCAAAATTACAAGCAATAAGAGATATCGAACAGCCAAAATTAATTAAACAAATACAGAAATTTGTCGGAATGTTAAACTATTACCATCGTTATATTCCAAATTTAGCACATATGCTTAGTCCAATTCATTCTATGATAACTGCTGCAACCAAATGTAAATTAAAATCACTTATATGGAATACTGACACAGTAGAAGCATTTAAGCAAATTAAGGAAAATTTTGCTAAGAATACATTGTTAAATCACTTTAACAGTAAAGCAAAATTGTCCATCGCAGTAGATGCTTCTACAATTGCAATAAGAGGAGTTCACCAACAAGAAATAAAAAACAAAATTGAAATTTGATTGAAAATACGGGGTGACTCGAATATTGTTGCAGACATACTCTCTAGACCTTTCGAAATTGAAGTTATAAAAAATGAAGACATTAATTTAAAACTTTTACACATTGAACAACAAAAAGACAAAGAATTAGAGCAATTAATAACTCACTCACGAAGTTTATACAAATTGGAACTGATTAAAATAGAATCTTTGAAAATTGAGATCTGGTGCGAAAATTCTTCAAAATCTCCTAGACCATTTATTCCGGAGATATTAAGAAAAAGAATTTTTTAAAATTTACATTGCATCTCACACCCTGGAACAAGGTCATCACGGCATCTGATCTCAACAAAATATTTTTGGCCAAAGATGAACAAAATGATAAATCAATGGGTGACAGACTGTTTAGCCTGTCAAAAAGCAAAAATTCAGCGACATACAAAATCTCCAATACTTAAAATTGAAATTCCTCCAGGACGTTTCGAACACATCCACATGGACATAGTTGGACCGCTACCTTCGTCAAACGACCACGGATATCTACTTACGATCATAGACAGACATACTCGTTGGCCAGAAGTGTATCCCTTAAAGGATATTCTGACAGCAACTATTGTTGAAAAATTCCTTCAACAATACATTCCACGTTTTGGTGTTCCATTAAAAGTAACAGGTGATCAAGGTTCGCAATTCATGTCAAAATTCTTCACCTGTTTAATTGATATTCTAGGATCTCATAAAATAACAACTTCATCCTACCATCCTCAGGAAAATGGAATGATTGAACGCTTTCACAGACAACTTAAAAATTCCATTTTAGCAAGTGAAAACACTGAGAATTGGTACTATGAATTACCATTTATTTTATTAGGATTGAGATCTTCTTTTAAAGAAGATATTAAATCCACATCCGCGGAAATGGTTTACGGTCAAAATCTACGATTACCGAGTCAACTGATTGTTCCTTCTGAAAAGTTAATTGATCCAACGTGCGTTTTAGTACGAACAGACAATAAAAAATCAAGTTTACAAAATCGATATGAAGGACCTTATGAAGTTATAGAAAAAAACCCAAAATGGTTCACTCTCAACATAAACAATCAACACAAAAACATTTCAATCGATAGAATTAAACCGGCCATTTTAGACAATAACAAACTTACACAACTTAAAACTCCTTTCACTAAAAAAGTCACATTTAATTTACTACCTATTAATATTCTTGAAGGGGGAGTATTGTAGGTACTTTACTATTTCATACTTTTGAAAAATCTTAAACAAAAATATCTATTGTTCATATCTAAAAAATTCAGATTTTAGAATTTTTCAATTTAGAATTAAAAAATAATTTTAAGAGGTTAATTTTATGAAAAAATGTTATTCACCAAAATAAATTAAAATAAAAATAATTTTAAATAAAAAACAAAAAAAAAACCTAAACCCCCCTCTCCGCTTGGTGAGATTTCGTGGGTTCTGACGGGACCCCCTCCTCCCTTCCATGAGACTTGCCTTATAATTTTTCAATGTAATCTGCTATAATAATGTAGTCTCTGCATTAAAAAGTTGTCGTGAGATTTTTATTGACCGCTTTCCCCTTTGATGAGATTTTGCCGGACGCCCTTCCCCCTATTTTGACTGACGTAATTAATGAACCTCCCCTTGCATCAGGGCTGTCGCTGTCACTTCAATCGCAGTTTTTCACTGCGATTTAAAGTATGACACTGCGACACTGCATCTTTTTTGAAAACACTGCACTTTCAGAAAAAAGTGTCGCAAAAGTAATCTACCAAAAAATTTTCAAATTATAAATTTTCAGTCATAAGCCATTTCCATTTATAAGCCATTGAGGGATGTATACCTTGGCCCGAGAGCTAATTCATTCATTCACAATGATTTGTTAAGTGAGAAAGAAGCTACAGAAATCAAAAAGAAATGTCAACAATTTTATATGATTTTATGCAAACAAGTGCTAAAAATAATTAATTTTAAAAATCCTGCTTTAACAGCGTTTCAATCTGAAAGTCCGGTTTCGTAAGCTTGTTGACACTGATTCTGCTTTTTCCTAATCTGATAAATCATGATGACATAGATGATGTCGAAGCCAGAAGAAAAAAATTTGGAAGAATTTTGGCTCGCTATATTTCATTAAAAAAAGCATTAGGCGAAACTACTGTATGTATCCTGGCTTATAGATATTTGTTGGCGCACTATTATGCCTACCTCACAGTAGCGCATCCAAAGACCGCATTTTTCACTTACAAATCAAATAAAAAATTCAACTTGGAATGGTTTAAAAGTGGAGACGGTTAATTCGATCATGCTCATTAAAGGAACGTTTCCTAATGAAGATTAAAAAAATTGGGTGCCATCAAAACAATTACTATCAAATTACAGAAAATAGTCGTACATAAATCGTATTTTTATATTTTTTTTTAAAATAAAAACACTTTTTCTGGCTTTAGGTCAGTGTTTTATTTATAATTTTTCCCAATATTTCGAGAAAGATCCTTCCTTATCTTCAGGGGTGACTAAGAAATAATAATTAAAACAATATACAATTGAATAAGTTAACAAAACAAAACTTACGTTAAAATTATTGAAAAGCTAAACTTAAACTATCCTAATTGTCAACTAAATGTCTGTATATATGAGCACAATTTTCTGTGTCGCTCTTGAAATTTATTCTCTTGTCAGTGGGGGTGTTAATAATGTGGAGCATCTCTAATATGATGGATGGGGCTGCTTGTAGAAGTCCACGTAAGTGGGAAAAGTTCCTGATTGTCACTCACTTGGGAGTGGCCAGGGATGATTCTTTTGCAAGCAGTTCAAACAGCTCACAAACTTCCGACCTTTTTTGGCCAAGTATCCTCTGGAGATCCCTTGGACACCCGTCCGGGGGTGAGCTAGTTGTGAGAAGGCAAGTCTCTCCTAGACTTAAAACTTGGAATGTGTGCGTAGGGTTTGGGTCCCACCACACATTATCATCATTTCCAATGAAAACCAAATCAAACTCGGATAATAGCCCCCACTACGATGACGACCACTGCAAACGAAAAACGGACAATGATTTACGGATATGCACCTGGAATGTCCGGACCCTCCATAGGAAAGGTGCAACTATCCAACTGGCGGAAGCCCTCGTAAAAATAAAGGCTGACATCACCGCCATCCAGGAGATGCGATGGAAAGGACAAGGCTGCTCTAAACGGACGAACTGTGATATCTACTACAGCGGCCATGCGGAGAGGCGCGAATTTGGTTGCGGATTCGTTGTAAGTCGAAAATTACGCCACCTAGTTTCCCGGTTCACGCCAATAAGCGAAAGGTTGGCTACGATCCGTATCAAGGCAAAATTCTTCAACATAAGCCTAATTTGCGCGCACGCCCCGACGGAGGAAAAGGACGATGCCACCAAGGATGATTTCTACGCGAGCCTAGAGGACGTGTATGACCGTTGTCCGACCCACGATGTAAAAATAGTCCTCGGCGATTTTAACGCGAAGGTCGGAAGAGAAGGCATCTTTGGCGCTACAGTCGGTCAGTTCAGTCTCCACGAGACCACTTCAAACAACGGTCTGAGACTGATCGACTTCGCCGCGGCGCGAAACATGGTAGTTAGTAGTACCACATTTCAACACCTCGACATTTACAAGGCCACCTGGCTATCCCCGGATCAAAAAACGAAAAACCAAATTGATCATGTTGTGATCGACGGAAGGCACGCTTCAAGCGTTCTGGATGTGCGTACATTTCGGGGGGTCAACATCGACTCCGACCACTATATTGTTGCAGCTAAGATCCGCATGCGGCTATGCAATGCGAAGAATGTACGCACAGGCATGCAACGAAAGCTGAACGTTGCCAAGCTGCAATCACAACGGACTGCCGAGGCGTACTCCGCTCAACTCTCGGTTAAGCTCAACCAACCAACCTCTGGAACCGACGACGCCGGTGGACTTTGGACACACATCTCCCACTCCATGCGCGCTGCTGCCGAGGAAGTCATTGGTTTTCGACGCCCACAACCTCGAAACCAATGGTATGACCAGGAGTGTCGCGATGCGACTGCTGAAAAAAACGCCGCATACAAGAAGACGCTGCAGTCAGCCGCAACGCGAGCCGTGCGAGAAAACTACCGCGAAAAGAGGAAGGAAGAGAGGCGCATTTTCAGATGTAAAAAAAGGGAGCAGGAAAAGCGTGAGCGTGAGGAACTTGAGGTGTACCAGGGCAAGAAGGATGCACGAAAATTCTATCAACGAGTTAAGCGTCTAACTCAAGGTTTCAAGCCCGGAGCATCCACTTGTAGAGACGAAAATGGAAATCTGGTTACAGATACACAGAGTGTACTGAGGTTATGGAGGCAGCATTTCTCCAACTTGCTTACGGGCGATGATTCCACCAATTCCGCTCAGAGAGAATGCAGTACGATACCACCAATCGATGAAAACGCAGTGGAAGTACCATCACCTAGCCATGAAGAGGTTCGAGTTGCTATCCAGCGACTCAAAAACAACAAAGCAGCGGGTGCTGACGGCCTGCCAGCTGAGTTGTTTAAAGCTGGTGGCGATGAATTGATAAGGTGCATGCATCAACTCATCAGCAAAATATGGCTAGCGGAAAGCATGCCCGACGATTGGAATCTCAGCGTGCTTTGTCCTGTAATAAAGAAAGAAGACCCGACAATCTGCGCCAACTACAGGGGTATCAGTCTTATTTCCATCGCATATAAGATCCTCTCGAGCGTATTGTGTGAAAGATTGAAGCCGTATACAGAAACGCTGATCGGATCCTATCAGTGTGGCTTTAGACCTGGTAAGTCCACCATAGACCAGATTTTTACACTACGCCAAATCCTGGAGAAAACCCATGAATATCAAATCGACACTCACCATCTCTTCGTCGATTATAAAGCTGCGTTCGATAGCCCAGTTCGGGATTGCCTATACGCAACAATGTCTGAGTTCGGTATACCTGCAAAGTTGATAAGGCTCTGCAGGATGACGTTGAGCAATACGTGTAGCTCCGTCAAGGTAGGGAATGACCTCTCCGGAACTTTTAATACCGAGCGAGGTTTCAGACAAGGCGACCCGCTCTCGTGCGATCTCTTCAATTTCATTATGGAGGGGATCGTACGAAAAGCCGGTGTGCATCATAATTGCACAATTTAATTCAAAGGTGTTCAGCTCCTTGCGTACGCTGATGATATTGATATTATCGGTCGGAGTAAGAGAGATGTTACTGCTGCTTTTTCACTGCTATTGAAAAGGAATCAGCCAAAGTGGGTTTGACGGTAAACGAGGGCAAGACGAAATACGTGATGTCTACTAACAACAACAAGAGAGCACGGGATCTAGACTCTCATGTTACAGCGGGCAACTGTAAATTAGAAGTTGTCAAGGAATTCATTTACCTTGGCACTGCCGTAACCAGCAACAATGATGTCAGTCTGGAGATTAAGCGGAGAATAACAATTGCTAATAGGTGCTACTACGGTCTCAGTAAGCAATTACGTTGCAGAGCTCTCTCTCGACCGACAAAGCTAACACTCTACAAGACGCTCATTCTACCTGTGCTTCTTTATGGCGCTGAGGCATGTGTGGTTTCAACAACAGACGCAGCCGCTCTTGGGGTGTTCGAGAGGTAAGTTCTCCGCAAAATCTTTGGTCCTGTTCGAGTTGGCGACGACTATCGCATTCGAATGAACCACGAGCTGTATGAGCTCTACGCCGACATTGACATAGTTAAGCGTATAACAATACAGCGACTACGCTGGCTGGGTCATGTCCATCGTATGGATAAAGAAGCTCCAGCGAAAAAGGTATTCGAAGGGAAGGTCCGCGGTCAACGACGAAGAGGGAGACCATGCCTCCGGTGGATAGACCAAGCTAAGGAAGCCCTAACCGCGCTTGGCATTAACGATTGGAGAAGGCGCGCGCAAAACAGAGGCGCCTGGCGAGAGCTTATGAGGTCGGCCGTAACCTGACAACGGGTTGTTATGGCCATCTAAGTAAGTAAGTAAGTATCTCTAATATGAATCTCTTCTCATGATTATTTTCTTCTTGTAAGATCTCCACAGCGAAAAAATTAGGAAAATGTCCAAGCTCAGCACAGTGGGCTCAAAGGGCTGTCTTAGGGGCTTGTCCATTTCTGTTTTTTTGGTCCGATCTGTGTCCTGAGAGTCTTGTCCTTAATTTGTTTTTTGTAGTACCAACATATACCTTCTGGCAGACATTGGACCCGTCTCCGTCACAAATAATTTTGTAAATAAGGCAGGATTTGTCAAGTTTTGATATTGCTGTAAAATTGTCCAACTTTATTATCTGTCTTATTAGTAATTTGTATGTCCTTAAACGCACTTAATTTCGCGAATCTCTTTGTCAAACCTGGAATATATGTCATCGATTTATATATAATAATAATAGAGTTTAGCTACTACAGCTATTATAGCCTTCTTAGCTATTTAGCATTGAAGCTTTATACCAAGTAAAAAGCTTATTCAATAAAAAATGGAATAGAAAAAATTATCATGCACATTAATTTGTTATTTATTTTATAATTTTTTCTTAGCTTTATCGCACTTTCTCAACATACCCACTCACACCATGTAAAAATAGACATATAGATATTAAAATAATTATATGTATAAATTTACGTGGTCCAAGGCATAAATGTTAGAAAAAATTTACCCAGCATGCTGTGGGGCTCGGACAACACAAACAAAAAAATTCACACCACCATTAAGCTACAAATTTAGCTACAGTTAGTTTTCAGTCTAAGCTTGAGTTGACCTTTTGACAAGCTAATGTTATAAACTTCGCAATTATTAATAAGAGTTGTCATGCGATTAAAAGGAGCTGTAGCCATATAATTAGTTCTACTAACCGGTTGGTAAAATAACTGATAAGAGTTACGAGTACTCCTCCGATTACTATTAAAATGTATATAGTTAAGAAGCTCTGGTGCAGCAAGAGACCCAGTTACAAGTTGATGCAGATAAAGTATATCCGCAATATTTCTACGCGAGCTCAAAGACTGCATATGTAATAACTTTAAACGATCCTCATAAGGAGGAAGGTTTAAAGGGTCAATCCAATTTAAGCCATTGAGAGCAAAACGAATAAAATTTTTTTGAATTCTTTCAATTCTATTTATATGAATATTATAAAATGGTGACCATACTTGGCTGGCGTACTCTAAGTGAGGGCGCACTATTGTATTATATAAAGTCACCGTTACTAAAGGGCTATTAAATTCTTTTGCCCACCTCTTAATAAAGCCAAGCAGAGATGAGGATTTTTTACAAATTTGATTAATATGCTCATTAAAAGTCAATTTAGTATTAAAATGTATACCTAGGTCTTTGACTACATCGACACGACAAATATTTTTATCTTTTAATTTATAATCAAATTCCACAATAGTTTTCTTCCTGGTAAAAATCATAGCTTGGCATTTATCAGGATTAAGATGTAAGTTATTCTTAGAACACCAAACTTCAAAGGATTTCAAGTCAGACTGAAGTGGAATAGTGTCACCAACCCCCTTTACGTTCCTGTAAATTTTCATGTCATCTGCATATACTAACAGATGGGAGTTTTTAATAACATGTGTAACGTCATTAATTGCTAAAATGAACAGGAGCGGCCCCTGGTGGCTTCCTTGTGGAACACCTGATGTCGCGCTAAATGGGGAGGAAAACACTCTCCTAAATTTTATTTGATACGAGCGATCAGATAAATAAGATTCAATCCAGCTGACAAAACTTAAGGGAAATCCAAGCTTCTTTAACTTAAACAAAATCAAATTATGTGGTAATTTGTCAAATGCTTTACTGAAGTCAGTGTAGATGCAGTCAACTTGCCCACCAGAGTCTAAAGAGCTTAATGCAAAAGAAGTGAAATCAAGGAGGTTAGAAACTGTAGATCTGCCATTAACAAAACCATGCTGACGAGTTGTTATAACTTCACTACAGCACACCTTAACCTGATCGTATATAACATGTTCAAAAATTTTCGGTATTGATGATAACTTAGCCACGGGCCTGTAGTTTGAGACATCATTTTTACACCCTTTCTTAAAATGGGGCTAATGTATGCATTTTTCCAAAATTTAGGAAAATAGCTTTCTTGAATTGATCTATTAAATAAAATACTGAGGGGCTGACTCAGCACAGAGCTGCAGTTTACTAAAACTGTCGCAGGAATACCATCCGGCCCGGAGTTGAAGTCATCATCAACAGATGAAATATATTTCTCTATGAGGTCAGGAGAGAAAGATATCTCATTAACCGAAACTAAAGGGTCGTTATCCATATATTCAAAATAGTTGATTTCAGGGCTAAATAAATCCGTAGAAAACGATTCATTAAACAAATTAGCAAACAACCCGGCTATAATTTGTGGGTCGCTAGTGAGCCCATCAACTGTTTTAAACTCAGATGGAAACCCGACAGATTTTTTTTTAGAATTAATAAAACCCCAAAAATTCTTGGGGTCATGAAGAATATTCAGCCTAATTTTATTCAAATATTCAGAATAAACCAAAGCTGACATATCTTTAAATTCAAGAAACAGTCGCTGATAAGCAACAAGGTCATTACGGTCCTGGCTACAAACGTATTTATTCCATGCCCTATTACGGCCATTGCGAACTTTTTTCAAATCCTTTGTATACCAGGGGTACGAGGAATTATTATCGTACCTCCTTGTATATGGAACCGACAATGCTATGGCAGAAAAAAGTTCACCATAGAAAAATTTAATGCAATCATCAAATGTATTGTTATTAAAAAAAATGAGTAAGTCGTCTAATTTATTTCTTAAATTTTCATTCAATTTTAAAAAGTCAGCTTTCTTAAAATTGAATTCGTAAATATTAATGGATGAACATGCATTAGTCAAATTTTCATTGTCAGATTGGTACACAATACTCAAAGGTGGATGATAGGAATCAACCGTAGACAGAGCATGGATAGCATTTCTTACAACAACATTGCTACTATTTGTAGCCAAGACTAAGTCAAGTTGTCGTCCGTGGCAATTAGTTATACAACTTACTTGTTGTAAATTTGAAAGTATTTCGTCAACAAAAATTTGTTGTTGTCGAGTTTTTGGACAAGATGCATAAAAATATGTACCATCGTCCGAAGGAGTCCATTTTAGGTCAGGCAGATTAAAGTCACCTAACAACAAAATGTCGTCATTAGTGTCTAGTTCATTAATAATATATTCTACGGCCATCGAAAGACATTCATAGTCATCTGCGCTACTATTTGGAGGAACATAAATGTTAAGAATGTATAAATTAGAGTTACAATGTGTAACCTTAACACATAACAGTTCAATATTAGATGCACAGGCAATTTCCACTAATGAACTGGTTAAATGATTTTTTATAGCTATTAAGACGCCTCCACCAACAGAAGAAATATCTTCCAAGTGTCTGTCTCTTCTAAAAACATGGAAACTATTATCAAAAAGTTCCATATTGAGAAAACTGTTGTTTAACCAAGTTTCGGTAAACACGATAATATCCTCAGAGAAATTCTGAGTTGATAAAAAGATATCTTGCGTCTTGGAACGCAAACCCCTTACATTTTGATAGTAAAGGGATAGCCGTTTCAGTTTTTTGAATTGGAACGTGCAGCTTTATCATTTTTTTTTCGATTTAAATTCTGAAATATAGATATTATCCACCCATGCTTTAGATTTAAGAATGGCAGAAACATGAGAAAATGCCACTGTTATTTTAAAAGACGCATGAGTTGGTTTATTACCGAGTTTCCTGCAAGAAACGAAGGCGTCGGCAGGAATAATTTGATTTTGTCTGATAAAATTTTTAACGCTGTCAGAGGTAGTGTTGGAATGAAGTCGTGAAATAAAAATCGATTTTAACCTTGGTAATGCCTGCAGGGAAACCGGAGGCACAGAGCTATCAATCGCATCATCCACCCGCGGATTAGCCGAAATTGACAAAGGATTATTTATAGTGGAGGAAGGAGATGGAAGATTGCTACTAGATATTATAGCGGGAAAATTGGGAGTGGGTGAAGAGGTATTTAGAGAGCAATCCACGGGAGTTTTGTTACGACTGACGGCCGCACCGCCCACCCTCCCCACATTACCCAGATTTTTATTTAATTTCTTATTAGACTTTCTTTTCTTTTTTAAGGAAATAGCTTGTTTAGGTAAAGTGGAGATCGAAGGAGTGGAAGCAAAAACCATAGTAGCCTCGGTAATAGTTTTATTTTGCAAACTAACATCCGGTGAAGTAGCCTCATTAAGGCTTTTTTCAATTTGGGGATAATAGTTAAGAATATCTCTGAAATTATTATTCAGATTGTTAAGATTTTCCCCAAATTGCTTAATTTTTTCGTAAAAGACCGAAGGGGAAAGGGGTCTGCAAGATGGACAGTGCCATTGCAGGCCCGAATGGACAGAGCATAATAAATCAGTAATAGATTTTGCTAAGTTTACACAAGAGGCATGAAACACCTGTTCACAGGGACCTGAACAGGAAAACATAGAGTTCAATATATTTTGGCTTTTGCACTGATCTCTTAGAGAGCAAGCTAACAAATTTTCAGAGGAAAAATAATCCATCTTGAAATCTTAAAAAAAAAAAAGAAAGCAATTTAAAATATTTTTAGAGCAGTGCAAAAAGGGTTGAAAATCAAGCGAAAAATTCACCCGCTAAGCAGCAACAACAAACACAACAGAGTTTAAAGTCTAGCTTTGTATACGAACAAAGCACAAAAGCGAATCAAAAACAAAACTGTTGCACTGCTTACACTGATTTATTTTGCTTGCAGAAAGTAAGTTAATATTAACATGTATGTATGTTTGTGTGTAACGCAAAATAAACAAAACACAAAATTAAAGCAAAATTATTAATATGATCATGCAATTTTTTTAAGAAACGACACTATATTAAACACAAAATTTATTAATTATTAACTAGCAAAAATTATTAGAAAATAATAATAACAAAATCACAATACACTTAAAAAACACTACCGACACTGACAAAGAGACGAAGTCAACTGACTATATATGACTGTACCCCTTTCCTGTCTTGGTCCCTTATCCTTATAAAAATTGTCTTTTAATCTTTTTGTTGTGTGTTTTGGAAAACTGTTTTTCTCAATTCTTTTTATGTTGTCCCTATGGAATACTTGGTCGCTAATTTTTTTTAGTTTATTTTGATGTACACAGTACATAGAATATATAAACTTTTATCATTATCTTTTTTTATAAAATGTACTGATTTATGCCATGAAGGCACAAAATGAGAATGTTACTTGTTTAATTTTAACTATTGATTACATTTTATTAAAAATGTACCGAAAAAGTGTTTTTTTTTTTTCATGTGATTTTAAAAATATTGTAGAATGTATCTTTTTCTTATAACACTTCAAAATTCACTGCACTTTTGTTTTAGAAACACTGCGAACACTTCACTTTTCCTCAACTTTTCGGAATTTTCACTGCGGTCAAAAATTCCAAAACGACAGCCCTGCCTTGCATGATATTAATACATACTAATAATTTAAAAATAACATTAAAAGATAAACTTAAAGGTTTATATTATCCCTTTTAACTGTACGAGAAAACTTGACCATTAAAACATTTACCCCAGGTACTTTTTGCTATTTTGGATTGGCTAACCAATTTTAAAAAATTGGAGAAGTTATTTCTCAATGCAACGAGATTATAATTGATGTCAATATTGACAGAATTCCCTTATTTAATAGCTCAAATGCGCCATTATGGCCAATTTTGGTGAGAATAATAAATATGCCCAACATATCTGTAATACCAATTGGAGTGTATCTTAGAAAAAAAAGCGTCTCCATTGCGAAGAGTTTTTGGCTGACGTCGTCAAAGATCTTATTATACAATATTTGTGGCCTCATAACGTGTCATTTTTATTTCATTTACAGACAAAATTGAAAATCAAAATAATGTCATGCTCGAAACGTTAGCAGAACAAACTGCACTCATAACAAAGCTTGTTTCACAAGAAAATGAATTAGATGCTATTGCTGCTACCTTTCCACTTAAAACGGAAAATAAACTTTTTGATTTGAACCAAATCATAAGCTGCAACAGGAACATTTATGTAAGGGTAAAAATAAAAATTTTTAGTAGTCAGCCTTTAATTTTTTAAATTACTAGGTAAAAGCTATTAAAACAAAACTTGGCGGAAAAAAAACTGGAAGAAATATTACATAGAAATATATGTATTATGTACAATGTGGATGGTTCCCACGGAAAAAACGATTCAGGGACATAACCAATTTATATGAGGCCATTAAAGGTAAGTTGAAAATATACTTCAATTTAAATGTTCAATTCTATTTCACTGGTGGTAGGTCAACAGGTCTCAACACGAGTGAAATGACTAAAGGAATTTATATAAAAACGAAGCTATTCTATCGCAATTTCTTAAAATACATTTAAAATTTCTAAAGTTCAAGCTTTGATTACTGAAATTTTTTAATTTGGAACCCAATCTATATACTCCAGTAATTTGATCAACTTTCATCTATTTCAGATGCTATATCAGATCCCCACATAGATGGCGCAGTAAGAAAAGCGTTTCCAAGTGTAAAGAAACGCCAATTTAGGCAGATAAGTGTTTTAAATAAAAAACACAATTAAAATATTGTATTATAATAGTTGAAGAATTAACAACATAAAAATGAATATAATAAAACGAAATGAATGAATACTAAGGGGCTGTCCATAAATTACTGGAGCCAAAATAGGGGGAGGGTGTCTGGAAAAGTCTCACCAAGGAGGAGGGGGGTCAACGAAAATCTCACGTTAACTTTTTAATGCAAAGAGTGTACATTATTATAGCAGATTACATCTAAAAATTACAATGCAAGTCTCACGGAAAGGAGGGGGGTCCCGAAAGAACTCACCAAGGGAAGGGGGGGGGGGGGGTCAGCATTTTCAAAAAAAAACCACCTCACGTAATTTATGGACGTCCCCTTAAGTCGAAACTCTTTAATACAGTCGAAATTGGAAAAGTGACCAAGATTTTTATTCATCATATCATTTTTCAACTTTAAATCTTTCCACCTAAATAGGTAATCCACTAATCCAGTGTCACATAATCTAGGTTCGACTGTTTTTTATATATTTATAAATAAATAAACTGAATTAAACTTTAATTATATAGTCTGAAACTATATATAATGCGAAAGATGACGCAAACTAATTTGTGCGAGTTTGTTTCAAACTATTCCAAACGAATGCATCGTGTGACTATTGACACAAAGTTATTTACAGCAATCGGTATAAAACTAATCTAAGGGAATAATTCATGGAACAATTAGACACAAACTTATTTGTTAGGACTAACTTAAAACTAGTTGCACCGAATGCAGTGCAGGACAATTGACTTGCTGCAATGACAAGTCCTTGTAAAAATCGACAGCTCATCGTATGGAAAACGGATTACTTGCAAACTAATAGTTGTGTTTCGCTTGGAAATAGTTTGCGTATAGTTTTGGAGCATGACTTCGAAATAGTTTTTTAATTGTGTGAATGCGAAATACGTCGGCGTAGTACTTCGGTATATCTACATAAGTGTAGTGAGTCGATGCACTAGTTCGCTGTCGTGTGAATATTGATTTGTACGTCGGCGTTCAAATATCAAAAAAGCTTGCATTAAAATTTAACTACAATAAATCTTTAAAATAGCATATAGCTAAAATAAATTTTAAAATTTAACAATTTAACGTCGTAGCAAACTATATTTTTTTTTTTGTTTGTTGTGACATTTGAAGGCCGACGTATGTGTGTTTAAATGCCTGAATAATGAACTTGTGAATTGGCGTTGCAAGTCCACACTAGCTTTATAATTAGTTGACCACTAGCTGGATAATTAGTTGACCACTAGCTAGATAACTAAACATTAAATGAAACAAGCTAACGTACTTGATTTTGTATCTTATATTCAATATGTTGCCAAATATTTGAAGAATTTAGAAAATATTCAATGTAAGCTAGTATATTTCTATGGAGTCTTCATAACGATTATTTCAATGATGCGAAGTACTTTTCTACATATCTTATTTGTGTAACACATAAGCGACAAACGGCATGCATAATGCACAATATAAATAATTTCCCAACGAAATTCTTTTAAGATGAAGGCAACCATCTTTGACCATAAAAATGTCACTTCTCGTACGGTTCACATAGAACCATACGTACAACAATAAGGCCGTGATTCTCAGAGGCACTGCACCCTTCAGTTCATTTAAAACGCAAACATTTGGGACCGATATGTAAACAAAATATAAAAAAATTGCAGTTTGCTCTTTCATCCTCACGATGTATGCATAGACTACTCACTAATGGAGAAGGCCTTTCTAACGCATTTACTGTGGCGTGTGATGCGTGACTCTTCCTGATCAAATTCTGAACCGTAAGTGGACGATTTAATAAGAGCACATGTTTTAATAAAGTCGATAGTGGAATAGCCTAATGAGGAGTCTATCTTTGAGTTACTGATTTGCAATTCTTGCGTGAGATCGCTGTCCAATAGTGTCTTGTTATATGCGTCACTGATGGTTGCGTTGATGCTGTGTGTCAAAACTGTGCCACTGCCATTCAACGGCTCATTTCCTACGCATGCGCCGCCTAACGATGCTGACAGAAGAGTTGCATCCTCATCGGAATTTGAAATCGTTTTTGGTGATTGTGTCGGCGTTTTATTTGAATTATCTAGGTCCAAAACTATGTAATTCATAGCACCTCCTTCAAAGTTGTTTTCTAAAGGCGTCTCTTTTAAAGAAGGCTGCTTTTGTAACAGTGGCAAATCAATCCTACTGAAATTCTCATAACAACGCTCTGAAAGCTCATCTACGTCGTTTTTCATTGTTGTTAATGTTGTGTTCGATGTCGTTGCTGCTGTAATGTTTTCGTACATGTGCAACGGGTTAGCATCAACACCGCTCCTTATATGATAGCCAGGTGCTTTATCATCTGGTGGCACGTCCAATGGAGTTCGTTTCAACAATGATTTTTTATTGCTGTTCATAGGATACTCATGGTAAAGGTTACTGTTCTGGTAGGTGTTTGTTAACGCTGTTTGGTGTTGACCTTGAAAGTGTACCATGTCATTAGTGAATGAGAGACTCGGCACCGACCCCGGTGAGTCAATATACATAATTTCACCGGAGCTCATACTGTGGTAATCTATTGAAGGAGCACCACGTTCACGAAAGCCTGCAGAGAGCGGAACAGGTTCCAAATAGTTATTGGTATGTTGTAAGCCAAACTCAATGGTGGAATGTGAGAGATTCGCTTGAGAGTTACTTGAGAAATGGTGATCATCACTCGGAGACACCGCATTAATATGTAACTGAAATCGTAAATACAGATTTTCTGCCTGTTGGCAACGAAAAACGTATATACCAGAACCTGTCACACAACGGCGACCTGCTTCAAAACTAAATATATCACCATTGATCCCGTAGCGCCGTAAATGTTGCAACGACCAGGTGATAGGTTCACGACCATGTGTGGAGAAAATCAACTCTTTTGGAGTCAATTCCAGAAATCCACTACGGATGGCTGAAGTATCGTTTAAAAGACGAATAACCCGAACACGGTAAACGTTTTCATTTCGCCCATTATCGAATTTTATATCTGATAGTTTCTTTGTACTATTTATACACCCCATATTTTTAACTTTAATTCACTTCAAGAACGAATGCTCAGCAAAAACGCCGTTCAGGAGCCACAGTATTTTTACTGTTTACAAAACAGGTCCGCGAAGTCAATGTTTTCCAACATGATTTAACTTTTAACCCTCTACTGTATGAGCATATTAACATCAGTATAAAAAATATTTTTATTCAAATGTACGCTTAATTAATTAATTTTATACACGAATTTAACAAAAAAAAATCACTGAATTGTATGTAAATCAAATTGTTGTATGTATTGTGTGTGTGTACATTAAAATGCATATTTCTGCAACTGCACTCCAAGCCCTTTCCTTTACATTTCGATTACAATAAAATGCGTCAATTTTACTGTGTAAACATTTTATTTTTTCTACATTTCTAATTAATTTCAAAATAAATAGATTTTTCACTTCTAGCTCCATTACAAACATATTTTTTTTATTATGTAAACAATGCATAGACAGCTGATTCCGTACAGAAAATGCGTTCAGTTTCGCTCTTTCCTTAAGGAAATGACATTTGTGGAAATTAAACGAAACTTTTTGTTAAGTACGTTGTAGTTTTAATGTACGATTTGTGTGTATGCGCACACTTGCATAAGTTGACTGCAGGCAAAGCGTGCATGGTTTAGTTGGTCCTTCATGCAGATATATCGACGTTCAAATATCAAACAAACAACAAAAAAATAGTTTGCTACGACGTAGTCTAAAGGGCCGTTCAAGCGTGCATGACGAATCAAGTAATTGCTCATGCAAACTGACCGTGTAGGTGGCTGATTGCCTGATTGGTCATGCGCATGAGCAATATTAAAATATTTTGATATTTTTTTGATTGATCATGCATGCATGATAGTGTGTGCTGAACTTAGCTCAGTTTACATGATTTTTTGACAATGAAGGTGACAATGAGTGCGGAAAAGAAACTAGACATATTATGCACTAAAGATAATTAGATGAAATAATTAAACTTTTGTATGAACTGTTTTTTAAAATACATTTTTAAAGATTTTTTGAGCTTAAATTAAACTCATTTCATACTGTTTTTTAATATTAAATGCAATTTTAATTGCCGCACATGCTTCTGACGTCATAATGTCAACCCGTTAAAAGTTCAACCAAAAATGATATCCATCATGCGTGCATGAATGGTGTGTGTCAAAATCATGATGGCGTTGTCATTTTATTGATCATGCACGCATGAAGGTCTATTTGGTCCTTAAGATTAAGAAGAAAAATTTTTCTCTTATTTTTCTTTTGTTTTCGTATTTTGAAATTTATTTATGTTAAATTTTAAGATTTAGTTTAGCTTAATGCTATTCTAAACTTTTATTTTACTTAGATATTAATTCAAAGATTTTGACATTTGAACGTCGACGCTCAATTCCCTATTTACACAGCAGCGAACTTGTGCATCGACTCGCTACGCGGACGTAGAAATACCGAAATACCACTCCGACGTATCTCGCACTAACACAACAAAAAACTAGTCCGAAGTCATAAGCCGACGCTCTAATTTGGTGTGTGTAAATAGCATAAAATACGACATGAACAACGGAATGTCAAATTCAACTGCCAAAACAAAACAAAGGAAAAAGCCTAATACACTAACAATTGATCACTGTAGAAAAAGGAGTTTTAGTAGATTCAGTGACTCATTCTGATGAGAAAAATGGTATAGTGCGGGGACTATCTTGAGCACCCTATGAGTGTTTAACAAAATTCCTTAGCTCTTTTGTGCGTTCCAAAAAAACACTTTTCCCAATGTGATTGGGTACCTGTGTATGCCTATACAAATTGTATGAAAATTTAATTTTTTTTATTTCGAATTGATACCAGTGAAACCACTAATATGAAAGTATAATATAATGTCAGGATTTCTCGTGAAGTCTCAAAATTGCAGTTGAAATAGGTAGTCTGTCACACACAGAAGGATTAAGGGCTGTACTTTTAAGCAAAGATTATCTTATAATTTTCTAATAGAGCTAGAGCAATAATATTGCACCATTATTGTCATTTGTGTTTTCAGTTCGAAATTATTGTCATTTGTGTTTTCAGTTCAAAATTTTCACTAATCTAAAGTAAAAAAAATTTATTCAAAATTTTTTTTTTTAAACGCAGTATTTCTTAAAAATACCGTATCAAATTGAGCTTTTCTTATACATACTTTAGTGTACCATAATACTACAGTACTGAATCTATATAGGAGATTCTAAAATTCTCCAAATCTTTTTCCTACATCCATTTTTATAAATTATGAGATAAATGAATGTTAAAAAAAACATAAAATAAAGAAATATAAGACAAAAAATTTGTATAGACAATGAACAATTCAACAAGTAGATGTGTACATTCTATAAATAGTAAATAAATTATTTATTTAAAAAACAAAATTCAGATCGGTCGTAACTATGTACATCAGTGATCGGCAAACGAAACTTAAATTGAGAAAAAAATTTTCTGAGCTTAAATTTGTTTGCATATATTCTTACAATTTTGATGTTGCGATCGTAGGTCTTCATTTTGAGTTACTTACATTTTTTTACCGAGTGGATACGAAGAAATTATAAAAAGAATACTCTTTCAAAATTTATGTATTGAAGTTATAAAAAATTCAGCTTTTATGATACATTATTTTTTTTTTGTTTAAAGTGAATATGTGACAAGAACATCCAGTTTTCATGAAAAATAAGGAAATTAATGATTAGTAATTATAAAAAACAGATAATTTTTTCTTCAAAATAATATGTGTAGTATTAAAATGGATCTGGATATCTTATTTTTGCTAATGGAGTCGTTAATCATATGCTCAAAAAATCGTTTTTTTAATTCCGCAACTCCCTCCCTCTCATTAATCTGTTTGCTATGAAATTCTTTACGATAAATTGGTTTTTGGTTGATCAAAGTAAAGTTTCTGATTGCTTTCCACCTGGGGATCACCATAGCGATCTCTTCGCCACCTTATCTCCAGGTCCACACCTGTGAGTGAAAGATTGGCTACGATCCGCATGATGGCTCGATTCTTTAACATCAGTTTGATTTGCGCGCACGCCCCGACAGAGGAAAAGGACGATTTTATCAAAGATGCCTTCTATGCGAGACTCGAAAAAGTATACTACTGCTGCACAGCTCACGACGTTAAGATTGTACTCGGGGATTACAACGAAAAGGTCGAAATAGAAGGTATATTTGGCCCCACTGTTCAACCTCCACGAGACCACATCGAACAACGGTCTATTACTGATCGACTTCGCCGCGGCGTGAAACATGGTACTAAGTAGCACCAGATTTCAACACCTCGACATCCACAAAGGCACAGCTGTCCTGTTATGTTGTGATTGACGAAAGGCATGCTTCCAGTGAGCTCGACGTTCGTTCATTCCGAGGAGTCGTTATTTAAGCCCAATTTCCATGTGATCTTATCATATCTTATTTTATCGAATATCAGGGAGGACATCACATGCTATTAAGATAGCAAATGCATGCATGCATTCACTCACGCATTCTCCAAGAGCATTAGGTTCTGTTCGCATGCTTTTTCTTTCTTACAAAAATTTGATTTGATATCCCTGATATGGGATAAGATAAGATCACATGGAAATTGGGCTTTACTCTAATCATTATCTTGTTGCAGCCAAGATACGCATGCGACTGTGCAATGCAAAGGATGTACACTAGGGTGATTTAATTTTTTTTTTTTGCTTGAAACAGATTCAAAAGTTGCAGGCACACGAAAGGATGTACACTAGGGTGATTCAATTTTTTTTTTTTTGCTTGAAACAGATTCAAAAGTTTCAGGCACACGAAAGAGTACACGTGCTGTTTCATTGAGTTTTTTATGAACTTATGTTGCCATTTAACTGACGAAGTGCTTGCTTCACATAAAAAAAATGCAAAGAGCTTTTTTATAGAAAATTTTATGATCTTTCCAATAGGCTAGATCCCGTTAATGTTACATTTTTTTTCACGAGACATAGAGAGTCTTGTCAAGCATTTTTTCCCGTACAAATCGTATGGAACACAAAAAAGCTCTATGAGCCACCAGTAAATATTAATATTATGACCTATAATTTCACCAGAATTTTCCTTTCGTGTGCCTGCAACTTTTGAACCTGTTTCAAGTAAAAAAATAATTTGAATCACCCTAATGTACACTCTGGTACGCAACGCAAACTAGACGTCGCTAAGCTGAAATCACATCGGACGGCCGAAGCCTATTCCGCTCGCCTCTCAGAGCTGCTCCTTTAATCATAAACATCAATAGTCTGGCAACTCTACTAGAAAAAGCAAGTGTAAATAAACGTTCTGCTATAAAAAGCTTACATCTGGCTACACTGAATTACTTATTTTTAATCAACTTTCCTTTATTTCTGATCATAATTTAATATTTTGTGTTTAGGGGCATCATGAAGGTTAAATAGAGCGCAGTGGGTGAGGATGAAATTCCCATTAACCCATCTTTTGCCGGACCGGTAATTTTGCTTACCACTTCTTTAACTAAACATACAGTCTCACTTATTTGCAGGCAAAGATGGGTTAAGTTTCTTTAACTTATTTTGCCGTATGTACTGAGGTCTATCACACACATTATAAATTATTGTATTACAACTTCCTGCTTTCTAAAAAAAGGGGAAAACAGTTCTAGTGATACCTGTTCCTAAAAAATCGTCTGCATATACTCCTATTGATTTTAGACCTATCAGTATCCCATAAACCATATCCAAGATTTTTGAAAGACTCTTATGTGAACAAGTTACTGAACACTTGCATAGAAATGAACTGCTATCCCCTTTGCAATCCGGTTTTTATGCTGGACATAGTTGTACAACTGCCATGTTAAAAATTTCTGATGATGATCGCATTATTTTTGATCTCGATCAATTAAGCTTACTTTGTCTCGTAGATCTACCTAAGGCATTTGATAATGTAAGCCACTTCAAATTATGCAATAAATTGAAATATTTCTTTGGTTTTTGTGATAGCTTAGTACAATTAATGAAAAGTTTTCTTCAAGATAGAGTGCAAAGAGTTAGAGTAGGTGAAGTGCTCTCTGACTACAAGTACTGTCGTGCTGGAGTCCCCCAGGGCTCTGTTTTTGGACCTCTTCTGTTCAGTATGTTTATAAATAGTTTTTCTCGGTTTGCAGCAATGTCACGATGCATGCTTATGCCGATGATATACTAATGTATTTGTCTCGTCGCATTGGGCTTATTGATGATCTTATTAGCAATTGGGATTGTTGCAATGACCTTCGCTTGAATCCCATTAAGTCTCAAATTTTACCTGTTTCGCGAGCTTACCGTTGTTCCTCCTCTGTTTATTAGTGATAGCCAATTGAAATTTGTTAATAAGGCTACATGTCTTGGTTTTCACATTAACACAAGTTTATCTTGCACTGATCACATCAACCAAGTTATGAGGAAAGTATATATGATTCTGCGTTACCTGCGAATATCAGCAGCATACACTCCTATTCCTAGCTGGGCATTAACTCGTTAATCCGTTAATCGGTAATTAACGAAGTTAACATTTCAACTAACAAATTAACTTTTAAGTTAACTTTAAAAAATGTTAATGGACTCGTAACCTTCCGTTAAACTTCCTCAAGTCCGTAAAATGTTAATCCAGTACCTACTATTTACCAAAAAGATACGGCGCGTACCGTGCCGTACAGCAGATGAGTGGATTCATTAAAAAAAAAATAAAAAGAAGGTAGAAGAGGCGTTATGAAGCTGTCGAAAGTTCGAAGAACAAAGATAGTTTAAATAGCGGAAGCAGCATCGCGAGTAACAATGCCTATGATGAGGAAAACTTTTTCAAATCTGTAACTCAGTCTAAAGAAAAACCTAAGAGCCACAAATCTTTAAAAAATAAAGCTCAAAATCTCGTAAAAATGTGGCAAGACATGAAATCAAAAGACTTGTTCAACAATGCGGGGAACAGATATTCACTAATATTTTTATTAAATATAATACTGCTATACCCTCAAGCGCTGCAGTTAAAAATCTTTTATCCATGGGAAAATATATTTTAACGCCGAAACGAGCATCGCTTTCAGGTGAGAATTTCAACATATTAATGTTTATGAAGGAGAATATCCATGTTAGGCCAGATGACTTTTTTTTTTTTGCTCCTAACCTGTTAACTTCCAGCACCCAAACCAATAGTTTTTGTAAGATTATTAACTCAAAATTATAAAAAATGCAATTTTTATCACGTGTTAACGGATCAACGATTAACGTTAACTTCCGTTGAATTTTCCGAAATGTAACGCTTTGACGTAGTTAACTTTTTTAGTAACGGACTAGCGATTATCGAAATTAACTATTTAATTAACGGTGCCCACCTATGCTCCTTTTGAAATAAAGCGATGATATGATATGACCAGGAGTGTTGTGGAGCTACTGCAGTAAAAAACGCCACCTACAAAGTATTTCTACAGTCAGTCACAGCTCGAACCGTGCGCGAATACTACCGCGAAAGGAAAAGAGACGCATTTTCAGACGCAAGAAACGAGAGCAGGAGAAACGCGAGCGTGAGAAACTCAAAGTGTTACGGGCAGAATTGATACACGAAAATTTTACCAACAAGTCAAGCGTCTGACCTAAGTTTTCAAGCCAGGAGAATCTACCTGTAAAGATGAACACGGAAACCTGGTTTCACATACGCAGTGTAGACTGAGATTATGGAAAGAACACTTTTCCAAGTTGTTTGTTGGCGATGACTCCACCAATCTTGACTTTGGAGAAATGAACCCGATGCCACCAATCAACGACGATGGTATGGGCGTTCCACCACCTAGCCATAAAGCGGTGCGAGTTGTGACCCAACAACTTAAGAACAACAAAGCGGCCGGTGCCGATGGCCTGCTTGCTGAATTGTTTAAGACCGGCGGTGATGAACTGATAGGGTGTATACATTAATTAACTCACCTGCAAAATATGGCTAGCAGAAAGCACCCCCAGAATCTCAGTGTCCTTTGTCTTGTACTAAAGAAAGGTTACCCGACAATCTGCGCTAACTACCGGGGAATCAGTCTTCTTGCCATCTCATATAAGTTCCTGTCGACCGAACTGTGGGAAAGACATTCGCCAACACCCTGATTGGGCCTTATCAGTGCGGTTTTGGACCTGGTAAGTCCACCATAGGCCAGACTACTCACTTCACACAACTGACAAAAAAACAGGTCAATGCCCATCATCTCTTTATCGATTATAAAGGTGTTTTCGATAGCCCGATACAAGATTGCCTATATACCACCATATCTGAGTTCGGTATACCTGCGGCTAGTGCAGCTTTGCAGATTGACATTGAGCAACACATTCAGCTCCGTCAGGGTAGGAAAGGACCCCTCTGAACCACTTGATACCAAATGAGGATCCAGACAAGGCGATCTACTATCCTGCGACCTCTTCAACTTTGTGATGGAAGGGGTGTTGCGAAGAGCCAGTGTACATCGTAATGGCACTATTTTCTACAAAAGTGTCCAGCTCCTTGCATATCCCGGTGATATTGATATCATTGAACGTTGTAAGCGAGATGTTACTGCTGCTTTTTCTGGTATCGAAAAAGAGTCAGCGAAAGTTGGTTTGACGGCGAACGAGGGCAAAACAATGTATATGCTGTCCACAAACAGGGAGACGCGACGCATTGAATCCTACGTTACTGCGAACAGCTATACTTTCAGAGTTGTCAAGGAACTCACCTATCTTGGCACCGCCCTGTACACTCAAAACGATATCAGCCTGGAGAAAGCGAAGACTCACTCTTGCTAATAGGTATTACTATGGTCTCAGTAAGCAATTGAGAAGTAAATACCTCTCTCGCCCGACAAAAATGACACTCTACAAGACGCTCATCTTACCCGTGCTACAGAAGCAGAAGCATAGGTTGTATCGCAGACCAATGCAGCCATACTTGGGGTGTTTGAGAGAAAATGCTCGCAAAATCTTCGGTCCTGTTCGCGTAAGCGACGACTACCGTATTCGAATGAACCACGAACTGTACGATCTCTTCTACGATGACATTGACATAGTCAAGCGCATCACTATCCAACGTCTGCGCTAGCTGAGGCATGTTGTGCGTATGGACGAAGAAGCTTCGGCGCAAAAGGTGTTTGATGCGGAAGCCGCTGGGTGATGACAGAGAGGAAGACCATGCCTTCGATGGAAAGACCAAGCTGAGGAAACCCTATCCACACTTGGTGTGACTGATTGAAGAAGGAACGCGCGAAGCAAAAACATCAGGAGAGAGAGATTTTGAGCAGCAACGTGTTGCTGTGGCCACCCAAGTAAGTAAGTTATGAAATGACTTTTTATTTTCCCTTTGTGTACTTTCCCTAAAACGCGCATGCAAATCAAACATTATGGTTCATGAAAAAATTTTCCTGTGAAAAAATAACTTTTTTCCCATTCAACGTTAAATATTTTTCGCAGTGCACTTCACAAAAGTTCTTCCAAGACGTCGAACGTATTCTGACGTGTTTCAATCTTGATTTCTTTTTCGAAAATTTTCTTAAGACGAAATTTTTTTTCTTACAATGCCATGCGCTTGCGGACTAAAAATTGATCGCGGTCAAGAAAAAATTCAGTGCGCAAAATGCAAAGAATTTTACCATTTCGTTTGTATAAAACTCAATCAAATTGATGTAGACTTTATTGAGTGGTAGACTTCGACAACATAAGCTATTTTTATGCGAACTACGAGCAATGACCTTGTCACATGCCCAGGAGCTTGATAATATACACTTTTTAAATGCTAGTTTAGGGTTTCGTTGCCGACTGATGAGCTACCTGTTGGAAAGAGATTCCCGGTTAGTAATCCAGAAAAAAATTACTTCTTGGTCCTATTCATGCGTGTTGAATAATGGCCGTAAGGGCTAATGCCTGTACGAGTCCCACCAATGAAATGATGAAGGCAGTAGTGCCATACCGATGTGTAAAATTTTGCGGAATTTTGATTATTCAGCAAGTGGGCGCTTTGAAAAGATGTATATAAAAAAGCAAATAAAAATCTTTCAACCACCAAATAATTTGCCAAAATTGATAAATTATTCTGGAATTTCTTTTTTGTGGCTTGGCTG
Organism: Tricholauxania praeusta; assembly: GCA_949775025.1. Lineage (NCBI taxonomy): Eukaryota > Metazoa > Arthropoda > Insecta > Diptera > Lauxaniidae > Tricholauxania > Tricholauxania praeusta. The sequence goes on from OX459030.1 coordinate 79,975,205, forward strand.
TGCGGCGTGTTCGTCTTGGCAAAGTAAAAATCTGCAAAGAAACCGAGAGAAATAGAAATGTGAAAAATGTTGCCAGCTGTAGATTTCACAATAAATATTTTGTTTTAGTACAAAATCCATGCAATGTCTTTCAAACTGTGCCACTTGTTGTTAGACACAAAAGTTGCCTCACATGTTTGTTACTTCAATAAGTTGTAAGTGGAAAGTTAGATAGGTAGATGTAAGAGTATTACGTAGGGTTGTGTTATTAAAAATTTTAGGATTTATATAGACTTAAGTAGGTATTAATGTGAAAAGTATATTTATGTATTTCTAATGTTTGAGTTGCTACCCAGGGCTTGGTGTTTCAAAAATAGCGCCCAAAATTTTAAAAGTCGAATGTCGGGCAGTGAAAGTAGACGTGTTTTTAAATCGATCTGTGTCTTAACGTATAAATTTGTTGTCCTGTTGCAAGTGAAAAGTGTTTGAAAAGTTCTCCGGTCAATCAAGCCAACATCAAAAGTTTTTAATCAGATATCCAGTAAAACAATAAAAACAGGTAATTTAAAAGTGTTTAGGTCCTATAAAAGATGAAAAGAAATTTAAACGAAAGTCTTTATGCGTGTATATAGGCAACATACTTTTTAGGTGACGACGGGTTTACCAGCAGCGAATATTTCCAGAACAGGAAATGAATAAATGGTTATGTATGCATCAATCTTCATTGTGCGTTTGGTTGAGTTGCTATAATTTCTTGAATAATTTTTTGGTAGTGCGACTAAGGCGAGGCCCCAGCGGAATTAAGAAAAAATCATTGCTCCAGAGATAGCAAAGACAACGGAAACAACGGTCCAGAAAACCAATGCCCAAATAACAGCTAAGTCTAGTCGTAGTCCAACCATTTTGTGTTAAACTTTTTTACGCTCCATAAATGTGTAACCGTACTAATCGCGAGTGCAGCAATTAGAAACCGAGCATAAACGGTCTGTGTTAGCCTTGAAATTGAAGTCCCTTAAGGTCACGAAGAGAGCAGTGTGAAAAGAAAAGTTGAAGCTGCTCGATTTGCAGCAGAAGGAATGAGAATCGCATTGGCCGAAAATACAGTGAAAGAAAAAGAATTATTGGAAATAGCTTTAGTTAAATTTTTATGTTTCTTTAGTTTTTTGTTTCTTTTATTAGAATGTTATTTTTTTTAACGTACCTTTTTAGCTTACTTAGTTTATAAAAATTTATTCCCATACATTTAAAAAATTTCAATTCTAGGAAAAAGTTTTTGTGCGCTGCAAAACGAAGCGTTTTAAATTAATTATATACTTTCAAGGAGCTCTCTTAGGGTTATTTCGAAAAGCAATAAGGGTTTCCTTTAATGCGAATCGAACCACTCAACATTGAGTCAAATGAAAACTTTGTCCCTTGATTTTTCTTTTTCTGTGATTTCAATTTAAAATCCTATTTTATATTAAATTTTATATTTTTCTTGCATGTTATATATCAATATATTTTTATTTTTGAATTTATTTATTCTTATTTTATTTTAGATTTTTTTATATATTAGTTAAATTCTTATTTTGCAAAATTTTCAGATTACCCTTTTCCACTTCGTAAATTTTAAAGAACTTTAATTGGTTTAATTTCGAGAAATTTTTATACATTCATTGTTGGAAATTTTAGGCTAAATATTTTTGAATTTCGTTTACAAGTTTTGAGTCATAAGTTCTTATCGCAATAAAAATGTTTTTAGTTAAGAATCGAAAATGAATCGGTGCTAATTTCCTTATAGTGGGAGGGTCTGCTAATTCTGATGGGTGACTAATGGGGTGATACCAATAATACCAACTGGGTGTTACTTAAAAACGTATTTAAATAACACAGGTGGGGCGGGTGCTCCGGAAGACTCCATCTATCTCCCAATCTAAGTGGATAACAGGAAATTGGCATTTTCTTTTATTTTTGAGATATTTTGAATTATATTGCATTTTGTGATTTCTTGAAGGTTTTTGTTTGGATTTTGTTGAGATCATTTTTGAAGTGTTTTTGTTTTTTGTTTTCAAAACTTCACTTCCGGCGGAAGTCGGAAAATTTTTTTAAATTTTTTGACGATTTCAAAATAACAGGAAATTATGAAAGCAAAACAAATTACTTTCATTATATGCGAGCATTTAATTGTTTAAATAAATTTCTGTACAAACAATATGTCCTTACTATAGAAAACCGCATTTATCATGACTCGAAATATTTTTGATGCTATATTCAATCCAAAAAAGGCTCCTCTAACATTCTAAACTCTATTTTGTATAATGATAAAACTTCGTTTGAAATAGTCGAAACAGTAATTCTATTCGCAAATTATTTTAGTTTTAATTTAATTTAAGTAATTTTGAACCCGTTACTAATTCTGTGTCTGCTAATGTTGAATTCATTTTAACCTTCAAAGACCTTTCACCACTACCGAGAAATATTGAGTCCGCAACTGGTTGTCTTAAGAATTCCATTAAATGTGACTTAGATGGTCTTTGTCCTTTTTTCCTTAACAAATGTGTTCATAAAAATTCGGTGCCTTTATAATCAATTTTCAATAAGTCGCTTAGCTCTGGTAATTTTATTGATAAATGGAAAATATACTTTATAATACCTATTTTTAAATCTGGCAAGAAGCATGATGTTCTCAATTATAAGCCGGATCTCCAAGATAACAAACATCTTGATAATTTTTAAAAAAGCTGTCTAACACAAAATTTATTTTGCTATAAAAATAATCTGCCCATACCAGCATGGTTTTGTTTCACAATCTTATTGTGTTCCTTAATTACTGTACATCAGTGCTTAAACAGCGATATAAGATTGACGTCGTTTATTCTGATATATCAAAGGAGTGACCTTTTCTTATTTCAGAAACTGACATGCATCATGTTCCAATAATCATTTCTGTGGAATATTATAAATATTCTAATATTAAACATGATTTGGAATTAAGAAATTTTAATTTTCGTAGGTGTGATTTTGGTGCCTTAAATAATGAAATAGCTTGCATTAATTGGTCTAATGCCTTTGAATGTAGTGATTTAAGTTAGTGTTTTGAATATTTCAAGTCTAATATTTCCTCTATTTGTTGTAAAAATATTCCATTTTTACCAAAAAGAGTTTACAAATTGCCATGGTATACGAAAGGTCTAAGAAAATTGAAAAATTTAAGTAATAAATTTTATAATTTCTACAAAGCTACTAGAGATGTCGCTAATAAAATTAAATATCTTCAATATATGAGGGAATTTAATTTTTTAAATAAATTTTTATATAAGCAATATATGCTGAATTTGGAGACAAATATTAAATGCAATCCTAAATCATTTTGGAACTTTATAAGCTCGAAAAAATCTTGTTCCTCTATCCCTACGAATATGTCATTAAATGGTATTTTATCAAACACTTTATATGATTCTGTAAATCTTTTTGTTGATTTCTTTCAATCAAATTTTGAATCTAGTAATTCCAGTTTTAATTCAGCAGTTTTAGAGAAGATTGATCCATTAATTGATTTTGGCTCGCTTCAGTTGACGCTTGAAGATGTTGCTTGTGGTATTTGTAATTTGCAAAATTCCCAAAAATCTGATATTGATGGAATGTGTCCTTTTCTTATGAAGAAATTTGCAATGACAATGTATGAGCCTTTGTGTAATTTATTCAATAAATCTTTGTCAATGGGTATTTTTATTGATAGCTGGAAGATAACTTTTATTAGTCCAATTCATAAGAGCGGCAACAAAAATAATGTTTCAAATTATAGACCTATCTCCAAATTATCTACGGTCTCAAAATTATTTGAGAGTATTGTAAAGAATAAAATTTTTTTTGCTGTTAAAAACTGTATAAGCCCAATGCAGCATGGTTTTTTTCGGGCCACTCCACAGTCACAAATCTAGCGGTTTTTTTTTATTATTGCGTCTTTGCTTTTTCTAATGGTTTTCAAGTTGACACAATTTACACTGACTTTTCAAAGGCTTTTGACAAAGTTTCTCAAAGTGTCCTTGCATCAAAACTGTCAAAGCTTGTTTTCATTCAAAATTTCTTGTCTGGATAAGCTCATATCTGAGTAACAGAGTTAATATCGTGAAAATTGATGGAATTAAATCTGAATCCTTTGTTGCTACTTCTGGTGTTACACAAGGTAGCATTCTTGGTCTGATCCTTTTTTTACTATTTATTGATGATATTTTCTCCTGTCTTAATTACTCAAAATTTTTACTTTATGCATATGACTTAAAGTTATTTCTGAACATTCGTAGTCCCTTGGATATAATTGCTCTTCAAAAAGATTTGAATAGCTTATTAATTTGGTGCAATCAAAATAAATTATTTTTAAATACCGAAAAATGTTTCCATGTGACTTTTTGCAAAGCTGCAAAATTTCTCAATTCATGTTATCGTTTTGAAAATAATACCTTAAGAATTTCTTGATCTTGGTATCTTATTTGATTCTAAATTTACTTTTGTGAGTCCCACTAACATTATTGTACCAAAATGTTACTCAATGTTGGCGTTTGTCAGGCGTAATAGTATAGAATTCAATGATCCATATACTCGTTAAGTATTATACACATCTTATGTTAGATCAAAACTTGAATATGCATCAGTAATTTGGTATCCATTCTTTTCAGTACATTCCAATAGGTTAGAAACTGTTCAAAAAAGATTTCTTAAGTTTGCACTTAGACCATTAAATTTTTCTGAACCTTCTCCCAGCTATAATTCTCGTTGCTTGTTGATTGATCTAAAATCTCTCCAATCCAGACGAATGATTGCATCTTTAATGTTTGTCTATGATGTTATTTCAGGGCATATTGACTGGTCATATACATATTCTTCAGGTTATAAAATTTAAAGTTTCCGTTAGACCGTTACGCCATTGCAATTTGTTCTCAATTCCGGTTTGTAAAACAAATTATGTTTTGAATGCTCCAATTACAAGAGCTCTTTTTGACTTTAATAAGCTAAGTGTAAATCATATAATAGATTTTTCTATGCCAAGAATTGTTTTTAAAAATTTTTTAATTAATTTATGTATAAATTGCAATTTTCTTATTATTACTTTATATGTTATAAATTGTTCTTACAATTACCTATTTTTAGGATTTTAGTTTACAAGTTTGTGAGAATTTTTTCATAGACTGAATTTACGAAATAAACGAAATAAGCGTTTGATAAACTTCCAACTCAAAAGACAGCATAGATAGCCCAACAGAACAACAGCTTAAGAACACGCCACCAAAATAACCAAACAAAAAAGCAGTAGCCCAACATAGTTCAAAAATAACAGCCAGCAACAGTAAAAGTAAAACAAAAAAACAGCACCCAAGCAGCAAGCGAACATGTTCGAGGTTAGACATGCAACGGAAATCGGTTATACCATAAGCCATACAGTTCACATTGATTATAAAAAGACGTTGCAAACGTAGCAAGAGGAAACTTGGTGATCAGCAACTGAAGTGAAGACAAAAATATTAATCAAATGATAATTGAACTTCAGCCATTTTTAGCAGCGATCAACATTCATGTAAAACTTTACAAGTTGATACAATGCTTTATTTTACTAAACAAACTTTGACAACAAAGGAAAAAAAACAACAACTCTAGAATATAGACATATGTTTCGATTCTTAAAATCTCATCAGTATATTTTTGGTTGATGCCTACGTCAGTACCCAAATTACGCCCGCCATATCAATGCAAATCTAACGAAAAGCTAATTTTTAATTTCAAGCAAATGTGGTAAATTTTTTAAGTGAATTTTAAGATTACACCATTGCGTTGAAATTTCAATCAGCAGTTCCGTTTCTTTGTTTACATTACACTAGAGCATGACGTCACCTGAGTGCACATCCATTGGCTGTGAGACATTACTTGTTCAAAGTTATGCGATCCTGGTGCATCGCAGATTTTGAGGGTTCGGCGTGTTCTCCGTAATTTAGAAAATTTTTGATTTGTTGTATTTAAATACCGGCTTTTTATAATAATATTAATTAAATGATAATTGAACTTCAGCCATTTTTAGCAGCGATCAACATTCATGTAAAACTTTACAAGTTGATACGAAGTTTGTTTAATAAATCAAAGCATTGTATCAACTTGTAAAGTTTTACATGAATGTTGATCGCTGCTAAAAATGGCTGAAGTTCAATTATCATTAAGTGAAGACAAAAATTTGACAAGTGCTGCACAGCCTGGCAGGAAAGCAGAAGCAAGCACCGGAGAATCTACGTATCCAAACCAAGAGCGAGAAGGCAGAACAGGAACCACCAAGGTTTGGATTGCTGGTAAGTGCAGTGTTCACCAGAGTAAGAATCGGGTTTCAAAAACTCTTTCAAGGAGGAAATACTTTGGCTGTTGGTTAATTGTTTGTGCCACCCCTATGGCTTTTACATCTGTCCAAAGTGTTTGCTATCAGCGGAGGATTCAAGTGTACCTCTTGGACACTTTGGAAGCCCTCTTTGGAAAGACTCGAAAAGCCCTTTTCTGAGCTGTCGACGACTAGTACCACGAGAAAAATCTTTGAAATATTATTAAATGTTTGTGTCACCTCTACGACTTTAACCTTATTTCAAAGTTTTCCTGTGCCGATTTCGGTTGGTTGGTCGAAGACTCAGACGAGCCTGAGTGAAAGCAACACTTGCAAAGTTTTTCAAACGCTTGGTGGCAACGCGTAGAGGACCCGAAGAAATCCGAAGGCTTCAACTGCAAAACGAAGCAAAACCAAGACAAGCAGAAAATTATTACGTACGGTGGACCACTTCAGAGCAACAAAAATCCGTTTTCAAGGTCACTCGAAGGTTTCCGAACAACACCCGAACGCTTCAACTTCAAAATGAAGCAAAACCGTGACAAGCAGAGAATTATTACGTACGGCGGACCACTTCTGAGCAACAAAAGTACGTTTTCAAGTAAACCCAAAGGTTCCCAAAGAACACACGAAGGCTTCAACTTCAGAACGAAGCAAAATCAAGGCAAGCAGAGAATTTCTAAATACGTCGGACCACTTCAGAGCAACAATAATTAATTTTTAAGTTCACCCGAAGGTTTCCGAAGAACACTCGAAGGCTTCAACTACAAAACGAAGCAAAACAAAGACAAGCAGAGAATTATTACGTACGGCGGACAACTTCAGAGCATCAAAAATGCGTTTTCAAGTACACCCGAAGGTTTGAAATTTGTAACGAAGCGAAGCAGGGTCCCTGAAACAAATAAATATCTGTGAGAGGAAAAGAAGAAATAAAAATAAGAACATTTAAGCATAAAACTCTAGTATTTCTGACTTTAAGGACGCCTGGACATCCGGCGATTTGTACCCAGGCAAAGAATTTCCTTACAAAATATAGAATTATGCTGACTCTTTTTTACTGCAGTCTGATTTAACAATGTGTATTCATGGTTCAAATGTAAAAACCCAACTTTAAATCTTGATGAATGTTTCCTTGTTACTTACTCTAAACATAACTCGCTAAACACTACATATTGTTATTCTTATAACTTTACTATAGTAAGATTCGTGATCTGGGTATAATTTTTGATTCTGAACTGAAATTTAATAAGCACCTGAGTTGCATTGTCCCCAAGACTTATTCCCTTTCAGCTTTTGTTAAACGAAACAGTACTAATTTTTCTGATCATTATACTTTGGTTCGGTTATACATTTCCCTTGTTAGATCAATCATTTGGAATATGCATCTGGAATCCCTTTTATTCCATTCACATAAATCGTTTAAAATCGGTGCAAAAAAGATTCCTCAAATTTCCTTTGCGTTCGTTAAACTTTGCAGAACCTTTGCCGTCTTGCAAATCACGTTGTATGCTTGTAAATCTCTCCACTCTCGAAAATTTGAGATTACTTCAGAGCAGGCCCGACAGGTATAGTGGGTGGAGTTGGTAGTTCTACCCACTCGGAATTCATTCAAAAATCATAATATAATATCGAGTATGTTTGACTTCTAATTTTGAATTCAACGCGGGAAACAAGCGAGATAATAGCATGCGCATAGTCCACGCACAAACATGACATGAGTTATGGCAATAGTGGCCGCCTATATTGTGCTAAAGGTGCCCTTAAATGGAGCAATTTGCGTTTGCGATGTTCGCTAGGAGACGACTTCACACCGTCAGCGGATCATAAAAGGTCACCACTACCTTATGCGCAGATGTTGGAGTTTTCAAAATCAGTGGACAACCAAATCGATAGTGCGGTGTCAGCCAGAGAATCAGGGTTTAACGATTACGTGGAGTCCTCGAGTGCATTATCTATTTAACTGTGATAGTTGAAATTTTTGATCGCATAGAGAAATTGAACACAGAACTGCAGAAGTCGAGTGTCCGCGTTATTGAATCGCACGAGAAAGTGAAAGCAGTTGCTTTTGGCTTAAATGCGTCTCGGGATTACAAATTTGGGAGAAAAGTGTCAAAGCTGTTATCGACCTCAAATTCCGCGTCTGCATAAAATACCCACACGATTCAATTAAGGTTCAACTGAAACTTTGAAATTCAAGACCTCCAAAGATTATTTCAGGAAATCTTGATATTAATTTATTAATTGGATAATTCAAAAGTCGTTTCGAAATAGATTCAGCAAAATTTTTAAATTTCTTGAGCAAGCTATCGGTCAGACCACTGATTTCGATAAGATCGGCAACTTTTATAAAAATGATTTTGACAGCGCAGGATTGTTAAGGGACAGGGACATGTTTTTGCAACTTTTATAAAGACAAAATTAGCACGCGAATAATTTAGAGGAAGTTGTGAATTTCTTGAAATAATACGAATGGAGTAGAGGTCTGATTCCAGAATTTGTGCGTTTCGTTCGATCGCTGCTCACAATTCCAGGGTCATCCTGTTCAAATGAACGGAGTTTTTCTGTTATCTGTAGATTGGAAACATATTTGAGATGAACAATGTTGCAAGATCGGCTCAATGTTGCTATTTTACATATGTATTCGGATATAGTCAACCAGATCGATTTAGATGAAGTAAGGAATGAGTTCATTATCGATATTCGAAACGTGCAAGTGTTTTTGCTTTGAGGAAATGGGTTTTTTTATAGACTAACCTAATTTTTTACGTTATTATATGGTAGCAACCCTAGGAATATTTTTTTTTTTATTTTTTTAAATAGGATATACTCGAATATGAATAAATTTTCGAAAATTGAGTGTCCTTGAAGTTATCTAGAACATGCCTGATGAAATAAAACGTTTTACGGTTTTATCCTTTACAAGTAAAACTGCTTACCTCTGGTGGGGGCAAGTTTTACCAAATTGAAACACGTACTTTGCTTTGAAGAATAGTGAATGATTTTAATTGATTATGCGCTACTTTATATATAATTAATTCTTATTATAAAAATTGCTAAATGAGCAGTAATTAATTTACACAAAAAAAATTCTCTACAATAATATTTGCTTACCCAGCAGAAGTAAATAATGTAGTTTAACTATATGCTAGGTAAGCAGTAGTAAAACATTTAATTTACCTTATGCTAGGCAAGCAATAAAATATTTAGCCTATATTAATTCTTGCTTGTTTTGCAACTAAATGCACTGTGCAACAAAATATTACTCCTATTTTGTCACTCAATACACTTGTTAACAAAATACTTCTAATACAAAAATATTTAATTTATTAAATCTTAAATTATGTTGAATCATCAACATTTTGGCACCTCCGACGATGAAACTGTTAACTCCAGTCTATATCGAAATTGCGTCCTTTGTCATTTGCCTGTGAATCGATAGTTGATAACTCCATGGGATGATTGACTGGAGGTTTCAGACGAGTACGATGTCGGCAACAGAGGCTGACAATAATAATGAATGTCAGTAACCCTAAAATACCGACACCCCAAGCTGTCCAATATTTGTGCGGTATTATGGTTTTCCAATTCATCTCTGATAGCTCTTCAAGATTGTAGACAGCATCCTTGTTGTTATCGCTTAATACCTTTGCGAAATCATAGCTTAATGGCAAGATTGTTTCGTTGAAAATTTGGGGTACTCTGTTGGCGTTAATTGTTGTGTTTTTCATGAGTACGGGCTTAACATAATGCGTTACTGTTTGAACTTCCTTCATGAGTTTCCCTTCTAGCTGAACAGTTTTAGATCGGATTATGCAATCTGGAGTGATATGAAGGATGCCGGTACCATTCAGTACTACCTCTTCTCTCCCCATATGACATATCACAAACACTGTAGCAGAGGTTGGTGAGACAAAAATCCAGGCGTTGTGGGTCCACAGTTCCTTCCAAATAATATTGTGTACTTGAAACTTCCGTGTGGCGCATTCCTCATAAGTTATTTTTCTGTATACTTGCTGCATAATGCAATTGCGACTTTGATCGAGATTATAAAATATTGCTGGATGCATTAAAAAAGTTGATTCATCAAGCTTTTCTGCGTTATTTATCTCGGTAATTGTTGTTTCAAAGTATCGGTTTTTATCATAATTGACGCCGTAGATCGATGTTGACATGACGACCTTCCGATATGTATTATTTCCCAGACTTTCCGGTATTGCATTACTTTTGATGACTTCATACGTTTCAGTGTCGCTAATGGTGAAATATCCGTAAATGAAAATATTTGTAGAATCTTCAACAAACTCCAACCGGTCTAGGGGATCCGGAAGTACGTGTAACTCTGGCCCAATTTTCGCGTTGCAGTTCTCTGTAATATTGTTGATTTCTTCGTGGGATAAAAATTCGTAGAGGTGACTGCGCTTCAGGTACGCGTTCAACAGTCTGTTGTATTTTGTTTCCACTTCTCTTATGTAGCTTGATGCTACTAGGTAGGAATTCATTAAGTGTACATTAATTTTGTTGTTTTCAGAAAGCTCGTGAAATCCTTGCATCAGGTTGATTGCTTTTAAACCATCATTCAGTTTCTTGGTAAACAAATTTATACGGTTTGTAATTCTTGCTTCGGTATTGTTGACTGTGGCTAAGGTGGATAACATGAGTCTTGCATTTGATTTTGTTACCTTGATTAACTCTTTCTGGTTCTGATCTAGAGATTCAATGTCGTGGTAAACTTCATCGTTTACTCCGAATAAAGATGTGAGTAGTGTTCCAACCAAGCCTCTTTTTTGTCTTCCATGACTAGTAACTACCTTCAGCTTGTTGAACATTGTCTGCAAATTGCGAGTCTCATATTTCATGTGTGTGACTAGCTCATCGCACTGAATTTCCGCACCTTCGAAAGTCTTTGCTCTGGTACGCAGATTTATCATTTCGGATACTGTATAGTTTATGTTAGATTCGTCTTTTATAACGCCTTCCATTGGAAATCGAGTGGTTGTACGAAGAATTCCGCGCTGAATTTTTGCCACTCCTAGCCTTTCAATGAATAATCCTGCCTCCGGAAACTCAATGGTATGTTTAGCCAGCGTGGCTGGCATAGATACGAGCAATAGTAAGATCGTTAAAGCTGTGCATATAACTTTTGAGACTGTCGATTTTTTCCTGTGGACTTGCTTAGGTTCCGCCTTGGCTAAATTGTCTTCATGGGGTAGTAGACAAATTTTTTGTATGGACCGTTTGACTATACCCCTGGTTGTTTTAACGGTGACCACACGCACCAGATTGTCATCTCCTTTATGGAGCTGTACGATTCTACCCATTGGCCAACCGGAGCGATTTGTTGAATCGTCTTTTAAGAGCACTAACTGTCCGACTTCTATATTTGGCTTTTCTTTTGTCCACTTTGGCATCCGTTGAAGCGTGCCGCGCACGTACTCACGTTGCCATCTTTTGCAGACGTCTTCTTGAATTTTTTGTGCCAATTTCCATCTTTTAAGACTACCGCTATTTACCTCCAAAAGTGTATCATGTGTTGGAGTCAATATGGTAGATCCTATGAGGAAATGACCTGGAGTCAGTGCATCTAATTCGTCTATGTTGCCGGAAGATGGACATAGTGGTCTCGAATTAAGACATCCTTCTATCTGCACTAAGACCGTGTTGATCTCTTCATATGCCAGAACATGATCTCCAACAACTCGGACCAAGTGATATTTTACAGACTTCACCCCTGACTCCCAGATACCACCAAAATGAGGTGATCCTGGTGGAATAAAGTGCCACGTTATACCATCGTCTGCTAGTTGTTGCTGTAGTTTGGCCCTCTGAATGATGTTGTTTGCTCCTACAAAGTTTGTGCCATTATCGCTATAGATGTGGCTTATAGCTCCCCGTCGACTCTTCATTCGTTTTAGTGCAGCCAGAAATCCATCCGCTGTGAGATCTGAAACAAGCTCAATATGAACGGCCTTTGTTGCTAAACATACAAACAGAGCTATGTATCCTTTATATGTACGAACACCTCGGAGATGTGAACTCTTGAGTTGTAATGGATCAGTATAATCGATACCGCAGTGGGTGAAGGGTCTTGAGTATTGCACTCGTGGTGTGGGTAACTGACCCATTAGTTGAGTTTGTATTTTTGCCTTGAATCGGCAACACCTTATGCACTTGTTAACACATGCCTTGACAGCGTTGGTTCCGCGAATAATCCAAAACTTGTTGCGAACTTGATTGAGTGTCAGTTTAACTCCGCCATGTAGTGTCTCCATGTGTGCCTGATGAATTATTAGGTTCGTGAGGGTACTTGATGAAGGTAAGATGGCTGGGTGTTTCTTTTGCATGAACAATGATGATTGTTTAAGCCTGCCACCTACTCTTATAATGCCGTTCTTATCTAGGAATGGATTCAACGACTGTAGGTTGCTAGATTTACTGAGCTGCATGGCATTTTGTAACCGTCTTCGGTCTTCATGAAAGTATCGTTGCTGTCCTTGTTGAATGATAATCCATTGTGCGTTCTCAATCTCTTCAGCCGTTTGTAAATCTGCTGTTGGAACATCTTCCAACTGACAAAATTGTTTTAGAGTTTCGTCAACTCCTTCCACATTGAGGCAAGTTACGATATTGGTTGCTGCGATGTGTTGGTGTTTTGGACCTGTAAGAGCCACCGGGCCGGAAAGGGTCCACCCAAAAATAGTATTTTGTGCGAGTGGTGTTTGGCGTGGGCCCCTTATGAGTCCTTCCGTCATTATTTCAGGGAACATGTTGGCTCCAAGAAGTAACTCAATGTCCCTTGGCTTAAAATACCATGGATCCGCTAGCTGCAAATGACGAATGTGTGGCCACTTGCCTTCATTAATTTCTGCACTGGGCATCACTGATGTGATCTTTGGCACCACCACGGCATCAATTTCACACCTATTTTTTGAATTGTATACTGATTGGATCGTTAGTGAAACTTTGAACATTGTATCCGTTGAATGACCATTGACTCCGTTTATCTGATTTTCACAACGAATACATGGAATGTTTAACTTGCGAACAAGATCCTCGGTAATCAAGCAGGCCTGTGACCCAGAATCAATCAACGCTCTTATCGGTCGAAGATATCCTTTTCCTTGTGCGTGTAAAATTGCAGTGCCTAATAGTACTGTTACTGTTGGATTGGTAGTAGTAGCAGCAGCTACTTCAGTGGATGATTGCTTTGCCCCTTCATAGTTTGCGTGAAGGAGAGTATTATGTCTAAGCTTGCAATGCTGGCAGTTATATTTGCTAGTGCAGTCCTTGCTGTTGTGTCCTTTTTTGAGACAGTTAACACATAATCGGTGAATTTGAATGTGTTTTTGTCTCCCTTTTAAGTCCATGTTGACAAACTGAGTGCATCTAAATAGGGAGTGGCTCTCTTTGCAAACTGTGCATCTTTGTCCAGAAATCGCAGTCACATGACTTGTCGTTCGTGTTGTAACCTTGGCCTGAGGTTCCCTTTTTTCATTGATATTTTCTAGACCTCGAAATCTGGCTTCAATGAAGTCAAGAAATTCACTTAGCCCTGGGATGTCAGTGGATGTCCCTCGCTGTTGCTGGTAGGCTCGCCTGGCCCCGATATCCAATTTTGGTAGTAAAAGCTGTATAACTAATGGATCCCAAGACGTGACATCAACACCCAAATTCTGTATGCCGTGAAGAATTTCCTTGGTGGTGTCCATCAAGCATTTGAGATCCGAGGCATAGTCTGCCCTTACCGACCTCAAATTCAGCAATCTTCCTATGTGATTATTTATGAGTGCTGCAGGATTTCTAAACCTTTTTATCAGTAGATCGATTGATGCTTCATAGTTGGCTGTAGTTGAGGGAAGATGATTTAGCAGACGTGCTGCTTCCCCACGCAGGTTGGTTTTCAAATACTGCATTTTCTCGACGTTGCTCAGCTGCTTATTTTGGTGAACTAAATGATCAAATAGTTCCCAAAATGTAGTCCACTCTTCATACCTTCCACTGAAGACTGGGATATTGACAACAGGAAGCTTAATGGGTGTCGCCGTAGCTGCAACTGCAGGATTGCTGCGTTCATCAAGGACTTCTTGAATTGTGATGTAGGCATCTTGATATGTCTCTTCTAACCTTTGGAAATCATTGTTAATGACGTAAGGATGGTTAAGTTCTTCTTCACTGAGCGTCGACATCACTTCTTCATTTAGTTTTGTGATGCCTGACCAGCTATCCTTGAGTTGATCAGCCTTAAAACGTAGAAAGATGTCACTCCTGTTGGTATCAATACTTTCCGTTAGACGAATAAAGTTGGCGCACATAACTGACAGTCGCTTGTATATCAACATTTCCTTGACGTCTACTTGCTGTTGCTGACTAGGTTTTTGAATAGTTTGCTTTGCCTGTTGCTGTAATGGCTGCGCTGCGCTATCCCCTTTTAATATGTCCAGCTTGTCGGTGTAACCTTGTAAGAGTTCATAATATTTCGCTTCTACTTGAATGTAGAAGTTTTTCGTGAAATACTCATGCGTGGGATAACGCGTTCGATCTTCCTCGATTTTCTGGTCGGCTGACCAGAACGCCGACCATAATTTCTCTAGCTCTTCTATTCTTTTTGACAAATAGGTTACAGTGTTCCTCTCAGCTGGTGTTTTCCTGAAATTTGTCCACATCTTCTGCAGCTGCTCAGACAGTTTAAGCTGACTGGAGGTCAGCTCATTGAATTGAGCTTCATCTGCCATAGTGTGTGAAATTGCACTCAACAGGCTATATTACTGCTATTTAGGTGGAGGCTGTTTGCTCCTGGGCGCAGGCTTCTGAGCTGCTGGTAAGTTTGGAGGCTGTTTGCTCCTGGTCGCAGGCTTCTATGCTGCTGGTATTTTGGAGGCTGTTTGCTCCTGGTCGCAGGCTTCTAAGCTGCTGGTAAGTTTGGAGGCTGTTTGCTCCTGGTCGCAGGCTTCTAAGCTGCTGGTAAGTTTGGAGGCTGTTTGCTCCTGGTCGCAGGCTTCTATGCTGCTGGTATGTTGGAGGCTGTTTGCTCCTGGTCGCAGGCTTCTAAGCTGCTGGTAAGTTTGGAGGCTGTTTGCTCCTGGTCGCAGGCTTCTATGCTGCTGGTATGTTGGAGGCTGTTTGCTCCTGATTGCAGGCTTCTATGCTGCTGGTAAGTTTGGAGGCTGTTTGCTCCTGATTGCAGGCTTCTGAGCTGCTGGTAAGTTTGGAGGCTGTTTGCTCCTGGTTGCAGGCTTCTATGCTGCTGGTATGTTGGAGGCTGTTTGCTCCTGGTCGCAGGCTTCTAAGCTGCTGGTAAGTTTGGAGGCTGTTTGCTCCTGGTCGCTGGCTTCTAAGCTGCTGGTAAGTTTGGAGGCTGCTTGCTCCTGATTGCAGGCTTCTATGCTGCTGGTAAGTTTGGAGGCTGTTTGCTCCTGGTCGCAGGCTTCTATGCTGCTGGTATGTTGGAGGCTGTTTGCTCCTGATTGCAGGCTTCTATGCTGCTGGTAAGTTTGGAGGCTGTTTGCTCCTGATTGCAGGCTTCTGAGCTGCTGGTAAGTTTGGAGGCTGTTTGCTCCTGGTTGCAGGCTTCTATGCTGCTGGTATGTTGGAGGCTGTTTGCTCCTGGTCGCAGGCTTCTAAGCTGCTGGTAAGTTTTGGAGGCTGTTTGCTCCTGATTGCAGGCTTCTATGCTGCTGGTAAATTTGGAGGCTGTTTGCTCCTGATTGCAGGCTTCTATGCTGCTGGTAAGTTTGGAGGCTGTTTGCTCCTGGTCGCAGGCTTCTGTGCTGAAAATTCCCCGTAGTTTCCTGCTGGGTAAAGCTGCAGGTCTTAGGAATGAAAATTCTGTGGGTCAGCTGCTGGGTAGAGTTGCAGGATTAAAGTTGATTATTTTTTTTTTTTTTATTTTTTCACTGTTCCGTTCTTAAAGCGACGGGACGCTTGTCACAAAAAAAATAAATCCTTAATCAGACCTCCGGCTCGAAGGACCATGAAATAAAACGTTTTACGGTTTTATCCTTTACAAGTAAAACTGCTTACCTCTGGTGGGGGCAAGTTTTACCAAATTGAAACACGTACTTTGCTTTGAAGAATAGTGAATGATTTTAATTGATTATGCGCTACTTTATATATAATTAATTCTTATTATAAAAATTGCTAAATGAGCAGTAATTAATTTACACAAAAAAAATTCTCTACATTAATATTTGCTTACCCAGCAGAAGTAAATAATGTAGTTTAACTATATGCTAGGTAAGCAGTAGTAAAACATTTAATTTACCTTATGCTAGGCAAGCAATAAAATATTTAGCCTATATTAATTCTTGCTTGTTTTGCAACTAAATGCACTGTGCAACAAAATATTACTCCTATTTTGTCACTCAATACACTTGTTAACAAAATACTTCTAATACAAAAATATTTAATTTATTAAATCTTAAATTATGTTGAATCATCAACACCTGATAAACATTCTCTTCCCAACCTTCTCACTCTTTCATATACTTTTTTGCTTGCATTCCCCTGCCCCCCCCCCCTATCACTGACAAGCTACCCACTCGGGCTAGGCATGATCTGCTGGGCCTGCTCCAGAGTATTATCTTTCAATATTACGCCAAGATCGCTCCGAAATTCGGATTACATTTTCATACCTTTTTATAGAAGAAACTACGCTATTAAGGAACTGTTGAATAGAGTTCTCATAGTCTTAAATTAGATTTATAGTAGCAGCAAAGTTGATTTTTGCATGCCAAAAGATTATTTTAAGAATACTATAATTTTGTTATTGAATAGTAACTAAGTTTCTGCACTAAAGCAAATGTCTATGTATTTTTTTTTTGAATCTGTATATTTGTATTACTTACTAAGTATATGCTTAGTATGAAAGATAAATTTGCACCATAGACGTAAATAAATAAATAAATAATAAAAAATTTCCGAAACTAAAACAAACTCCAAGAGCCTTATCGACACTGACTTGAGTTGCTGTAACAGCTAATATGACCCGAGCAGCTTCACTCAATAGAGGTGAATAAACTTTTTTTTGTTACCAGAATTCTGAAATCTTTTTTTTCTAGAAATCCTAGGATAAGTCTGATAAATCTCAAATTCTTTAATATTGATTTGTTTTTCTTGTTCTTTAGCAGCTCTTTCAGCATGTCTGCTCTTTTAACTTCGGAATAAGAAACTACTACACTTGTTCGTCAATATTTTCAGTTGTAAGTTCTATACTAGTTTATGATGCCGTTTCTGACTCTATACCAGACCTGGGCGTAATCAATTACATTTAATAATTAATTACACATGCAATTACAATTACTTGTAATTGAAATGTTTCAATTACAATTACATGTTAATGTAATTGAAAGTTACGAATTGTAAATACTTGTAATCGTAATTGAAATATTTTTGACGAAAATTACTGTAATCCAAAATATGTAATTGAAAAGTAAAGTAATTGAACGCAATTTGTAATTGATTACTTTTACTTGTAATTTCCAACTCTTCAAGTAATCAAATACAAGATAAAATTAATTAATACCGAATACAAATACTTACATACAAATACATATTATTGCTTGTGTGCACCCCTACGTTATAAGATGAGCCCACAAACCAAATCTTCCTTACGATATCTTGAGGAATCTGAGGTCGACGTCATTGACTAAATGAGTTAGTCACGCGAGAGTTCTTTTTTTACATTCCCATGTAAGCCATATACAACAACATAAATATTTTTTTGTGAAATTTTATGAAATTTTAATAAATGTAATTGCAGAAAAATGAGTAATCAATTACATTTTCTTATTTGTGTTTTTGGAACAAAATTTCATAATAATAATATTTTTGTACAGAGCTTCTTGTTCAGTACTTTTAGTGCAAAAAACAACAAAAAAATTACAAGCGCAAAATGCATTAAAATGGGCAACGAGCTGCTTATACTAGTTTCAATGACCGCTACGTCATATCATCAGTAAGCTTTGTTAGCCGAAGTATAGTAGTTCTACAAGCCTACTATGTAATGTTTCTTGCGTTGATCTGTTAAGAATCACAGCAGTAAACAAAACAAAAACTTCTACATTTTAATGCAATTGACCTTGTAATCTCTTTGATATCACACATTTCTTGACGAGCGCTTCGTTGTCCGCTTTTTTGGCGATCCGAACGAAGTTGCAAGTGCTACATGTAAATATCGGCGAGCTCACCGAGGGTAATTTTTTTATTTGTGTTTTTGGAACAAAATTTCATAATAATAATATTTTTGTACAGAGCTTCTTGTTCAGTACTTTTAGTGCAAAAAACAACAAAAAAATTACAAGCGCAAAATGCATTAAAATGGGCAACGAGCTGCTTATACTAGTTTCAATGACCGCTACGTCATATCATCAGTAAGCTTTGTTAGCCGAAGTATAGTAGTTCTACAAGCCTACTATGTAATGTTTCTTGCGTTGATCTGTTAAGAATCAAAGCAGTAAACAAAACAAAAACTTCTACATTTTAATGCAATTGACCTTGTAATCTCTTTGATATCACACATTTCTTGACAGGCGCTTCGTCGTCCGCTTTTTTGGCGATCCGAACGAAGTTGCAAGTGCTACATGTAAATATCGGCGAGCTCACCGAGGGTAATTTTTTTATTTGTGTTTTTGGAACAAAATTTCATAATAATAATATTTTTGTACGCGTCTTATAAAGTTATTTCTTTGGTCATTTTTAATTATCGCGAAAAGGTCGTCCACATATTGTGTAATTAGTCGTGGTCTTAATTGAAGGTCAGTTAAACATTTTTTCAATAGTCCTTCCATGACTATGTCCGCCACAACTGGAGATGCTGGTGAACCCATTGGCATACCTCTCAATTGTACAAAAGTCTTATTGTCATATTTAAAATATCTATTGTCCTTTATGCAAAATCTTAGAATGTCAAAAATAATTTTTTGGTCATGTTTGTGTGTTGTTCTAAGATTGTCCATTTTCTTTGTATTATATTTAAAGCAAAGTCTACTGGAACACTCGGAAATAGTGATTCCACGTCAAATGATACCATAATTTTATCGTCAAAAATATACATGTCGTTAAGTTTTTTTCTTAAAGTCCAGTGCATCTATAACGTTGTATTTAGATTCTTTAGTTAAATTGCTTTAAATATTTGCTAAGTATCTACTGAGTTCATGCGACGGGGAGTTTATCGACGAACAAATCGGTCTCAATGGCATATTCGGTTTTTGTGTTTTAGGCAGTCCATATATTCTCGGTACTGTTGCTGTGTTTGTTGTCATTTTCCATTTTTGTTGCTCCGATATCAAGCTGTTTTTAAATAAGTTGTCCACGAAATTGTTGTTTTTTTGTTGTAGCGTTGAACAAATGACAAGAGTAGACGGCTGTCAGCCATTTTCACGAAAGCGATTTCACGAATGACCATTTTCACGAATGACCATTTTCACGAATGACCATTTTCACGAATGATCATTTTCACGAATGACCATTTTCACGAACGACTATGTTCACGAAAACTATTTATCAGTTGTTAGTTTATTTTTCTGTTGTACAACATTAAATAAATATAACAGTTTATAGTACAATATTGGTTTATTTTTCTATTGTAAAGCATTAAATATTGTATGAAATCATCCGGAAATAGTCTAAAATTTTATCTTGCTCTTTTTAAGTGTAGTAACTAGCCACTACAGACCGTTCGTGAAATCGCTTTCGTGAAAATGATTATTCGTGAAAATGACGATTCGTGAAAACGGTAATTCGTGAAAATGACCATTCGTGAAATCGCTTTAGTAAAAATGGTCATTCGTGAAAATGACCATTCGTGAAAACAGTCATTCGTGAAAATGGTCATTCGTGGAAATGACCATTCGTGAAATCGCTTTCGTGAAAATGACATGGAATCTAGACAGCAAATTTCACTTGTCGTATAATTGTTAAGTGTAGTACGCGGCTTTATTGTTCTTATGTTCAATGTTTATGTTTAATGTTTATATATTTTTAAAAAAACTTTTTATGTTTCCATTTTTTATTTAAATTAATGTAAGTTTTTCATGTTTAATGTAGGTGAATTATCAATTGAAGTGTTTTTAATTTTGAATATTTTTTTGTAGAACTACATGTCCCTAAGGATGGGTTTCAAAGAAAACCGAAATATCGGACAAAACAATTAAAATAAATAAATAATTGAAAATATCAATTAGCTATTTTTTTATGATCTATAGCTCGAGTGAAAATAAAATTCATTTCCACTTCAGATGTCCGATAGGGGTATCTATTCTAGTTCTAATTTTATTCAAAAACCAAATCTTTAATGGCAATTCGACAGTTTGATTAGTGTTGCCGCAGCCATGAAAAAAAATGCATCGTACCAAAAACAAAAAATGTATCGAAATATGTAGAATTAAGTTAATAAATAACCTAGCACAAATAGGAAAAGAAACAAAAATTCTGAGAATTGTGCTTTTGATATATTTAAAAATCGTTATGCTAAATCTATATGCAAATTTCTAAAGAAATTTCAAACTGGCAGTTAATTATTTCGACAAACTGTTTCACTTTCCCTTTTTTTTTTGCGTGGGTTGCGTAAACTTTTCTCTACACAAAATTTTTTGAGGATCGAAAATGTTCTCAGTTTACGTAATTTACACAGTTTTCTAGGTTTCTTCACGTTGAGAAGAATACTCTAATTGTACTCTTCTTTATACATGATAAAAGTCTTTTTGCCTTTATCAGCTTGAGTGATTTTAATTTTGTCTTTTTGTTTGGAGAAAAAATAATTTTATGTCCGTACTACCTATTTTTTTTTTTTAAATTAATCGGAAGTGCGAATTTTGCTCCTAGTGACAGGAGCCATCGGGAGTCATCTGGGAATCTTGCCATCTGATTGTGGTTTTATTTACTAGCTAGTCCTCATTTTTGATTACTTTATATTTGGTATGTATTTTTTCAATTTGTTTATTTAGTTTCCAAGTGATATTGATATTAATACATCGAGAGGCACTACACAACATTTCACAACATGGTATACAACCTTCTACAGAACGAATACAGTGCATACAAGACTACCTACAACCAACCACAATCAAACACATAATCCTTACCATCCTAACACACTACCCAACCCCTTCGAATCTCCCTTGGAAATCCATGCCACTTCAATGAAAACTTTTTGACAAAAATTAAAAATTCAAAATTTGAAAAACAAATTTTTAAAACTAGGAATGATTAAATTTTTAAAGTAAAATTATGATAAGTGTTTTTATATGGTGTAATTGTAAAAGTGTGAATGTAGAAGTATGAATGTAAGAGTGTAAATGTGGGGCACCACATGTTGATTACTCCAAAGAACTTCCTCAGACAGACTCATAACCTTCCACTCTTACCATCCCCGCCACCAAAAAATAACTACAGTGTTGAAGGCTTATTTATATGAAATCAAGTTTAAATTTACTCTTAAAATATACTTTATACTTTTCAGCATCACGTGTTCTATCTCGATGAGTCTCTACGTCTGTCTTCAAAAATACGTTTTGTTTCTATATTTTAAAATTAAAGGCGACCCATGTGTGTCACCATTGTTATTAAAACCATTGTTATTATTACAAAATATTCATAAGACTGTTTGAACGCGGCCTGAATGCACATACGAAACAACTATTTGCATTAACAGTGAAAACTTGACCCACCATTCAATCGTATGTACGCACTGGCGCTTCCAACAGCTACAAACCTCATTCAAATAAGGGACCACACATTTTTGGAAGAAAACAAAAATAGAATAAAATGCATTTTCCTTAAAAACGATTTCCCAATTAATCTAGTAAATAACTTATAAGCCAAACACTTAACAAACAACAACAAAACAAAACAACAACAGATTTTTCAGCATAACATTCATTCCACACCACACCACACCACACATTCCAAACAATCATTTATTACAAAAAATAATACCACATAATGACAAAGTAGAAAAATAACTGTTTTAGCTTATAGTTTTATTTTAATATTTATTTGAACAGAAAGCATAAGAAATATATTGTAGTTAACTCTTCAAAGATATAAAAGAGAATGAACAAAAATATGAAATGTCTGACTCTTATGCTACATGACATACACATTGTTATGTGGGTTGCCAACTTTCAACAAGAACAACAAAGCAACGTCAGCAATTGCCAACAATTTATATTGGACAAATAAAATGGCATACGACTGCAGAACACAAAAAAAGATGCAAAACAAAATAAATTAACATCGGCGACCGCTCTTACACAACACCTCACTGAATACAATCACACAGCTATCTGTGAGAACGCAACAATTTTAGACTTCAAAAAAAGAGAGAAAACAAAACTAATCTTGGAAAGGAGCCGTCCATTAATTACGTGAGGTGTTTTTTTGAAAATTTGGATCCCCTCTCCCTTCTGAGATTTGTCTTATAGTTTTAAAATGTAATCTTCTATAATAACGTATACTCTTTTCATTAAAAAGTTGACGTGAGAGTTTCTTTGACCCACCCCACCTCCTCCTTGGTGAGATTTTGCCGGAACCCCTCCCCCTATTTTTACTCACGTAATTAATGGATGGCCCCAAAGCTTGAGAATACAACAAAACATAGCAAAAGCAATTAATACAAAAATACGTACTAAGCGCAGCGTACAAGCCGACGAACAAAAGACAAAACTTTTATTACAATAAGAAAATCGACATTTTTTTTTTCATAATTATAAGTAAAAAATAAAATAATTTCATTTATTCATTTATAATTACATTGCAGGTTAAGAATAAATTTCTTTTGAGTACAACAGAGTTGAAGAATATAAAATAAAGCTTATAATAAAGTAAATAGACAATTTAAATAATTACATATGTGTTTGTGCTGATTTTTTAAAAAATAATATTAGAAAATTATTTGGTTTATGTATATTGAACTAACGTATATGGAATAAAAGAATTAGAAAAGAGTAAATAGAATGCATAGTTAGAAGATATAATATGTGAGAAATAAGAGAAGAGGTTGCTCATTTATTTAGAAAAATATTCAAACACGGAAAGTCTAAATTTTCTTATCCCACCAATGGTCTTATAGTGATTTGATACAGAAATTCACAATCTAACAGCGTTGATAAAAATATTCTTGTCGAGCTTAGACAGTTATATTTTGGAACAGTAAGAATATGACTCCTTTGCGATATAATAAATTGCAATTTATCAAATTGATATAGGGGTGTCTTATGATGCATAAGCTTATGTTGAAAAATGCAATTTCTGCGGCTGAGATAGCTTATTAAGTCACAGCAAAGAATCTAAGTTTGATGTAAAAATATATTTTATTGAGAAAAAAATTAAATAAAATCTTCTCATTGTTGTCTCTCTGAGTTTGGCGACAATGAACGCCGAAACGTCGGAGAAAATTTGAACTAAAAAATTTTTTTAAGTCGACCAAAAAGTTCGAAAAACGAGATAGTATTTTAAATTGAATTCCGAAATTACCTACATTCTCTCAAATTTTTTTTCATTGAAATTACAAAATTTCGTAGCTATGCTAAAAGCTACATTTTCAGTTCAAGAACTGAACACTATTTTATGGAGGTTTTACAATATTTTACATTGTATTTTTTTCCTAACATAAATTTAAAGTCCGACTAATAAGAGTCGAGTTAGTTATAAAATGGACCTAAAACGTGTCATCATATAAAAAAATGTTCGATTTCAACCAATCGAAAGGTGCAATCAAATTTTTATCAGGAATATATTTTTTACGCAGTAAATAACTGCTTTCCAACACCTATAAATACCTTATTTTTGCACGCATCTTATTTACTCTACCACCACTTCAACACGAATGAAATAATCACTAATCAAGACAATTTGAGGTTGCTGATTTTAAATATCTATATAATTATATTTTAATTTGGTTCAATATTTTTTGAGAAAATTGCTTTCAAAGTTAGAAAATACGTTTGTTTTGAATAGTGACTGCAATGTTTTTAATTAAAAGAAATATAAGAGTGATTACTTTACCTTTTTCCAAATAAAAAAAGTGTACTAAAATTAAAACTGAAGTCAGATTTTACCAACAATTCTTACTTTTTAAAAAACTCACGTTTTTTCATTTCCCAATTGTATTATGTAGATTGTTGGTTATCAGTGGATTGGATTCAAGTTCAGAGTTTTATATGCAAGTACCAATAATATAAATATTTTCTGAAACCATTACTTTATTAGGGATTAGCCGGTGCGGGACCCGTCTATATATTCGGCTAGCAAAACAATCGACTGGGGGGGGGGTTTTTGGCACACCCTTCTAAAATACCCACTCACAAAAAAATTTATTACAGAGTCCCTATGCCAGAATAGAACGGAAACTAAAAAAGACAACCAGAAATGTAGTAGGCTTGACCATCAGTGAATAAATGAAAAAGGTTGCCAACAAAAAAAAAAAAAAATGTCAAGAAAATTAAATTAAAGTGAAGGTTGCAATGTATTGAGGTAGTAAATGGTATCCCTCAGATTAAAGTCGAGATACGCGCTTCTATACCCGCCCTACCTTCATCCTATTAAGCGCATTCTGTTTTTAAGGATCCCACAAAAAATGTTTAGCACATCAAATCCCTATACCACACGGAAAAGAAGATTTTAACTTTCGATATCAGATTTATTAATTAGAATTCAAAAAAGAAAGAAAAGTTCATAATAGCTTAAAATTAAAAGCACAAACATAATTGTTAAAGCTTTAAATTAACTAACCCACTCGGCATGAAAATTTTCCGAAAGTTTTAGAAATATTTCGTAACGTTTCGTAACGTTGCAGAAACGCTTTATTTGAAACATTGCAAATGAAACGTTACAGAAATCTTTCTGATACATTTCAAATGTAATGTTTCGGTTGCAATCATTCTGAAGCGTTTCTGAAAGGTTTCAGATGCAACGTTTCCTGAACTTTTTCAACTTTGATTTTCATCATTTCATTAAATTTTTTAATGAATATTGACCGTGATATGTGAGCGTGAGGAACTTGAGGTGTACCAGGGCAAGAAGGATGCACGAAAATACTATCAACAAGTTAAGCGTCTAACTCAAGGTTTCAAGCCCGGAGCATCCACTTGTAGAGACGAAAATGGAAATCTCGTTACAGATACACAGAGTGTACTGAGGTTATGGAGGCAGCATTTCTCCAACTTGCTTACGGGCGATGATCCCACCAATTCCGCCCAGAGAGAATGCAGTACGATACCACCAATCGATGATAACGCAGTGGAAGTACCATCACTTAGCCATGAAGAGGTTCGAGTTGCTATCCAGCGACTCAAAAACAACAAAGCAGCGGGTGCTGACGGCCTGCCAGCTGAGTTGTTTAAAACTGGTGGCGATGAATTAATAAGGTGCATGCATTAACTCATCAGCAAAATATGGCTAGCGGAAAGCATGCCCGACGATTGGAATCTCAGCGTGCTTTGTCCTGTAATAAAGAAAGGAGACCCGACTATCTGCGCCAACTACAGGGGTATCAGTCTTATTTCCATCGCATATAAGATCTTCTCGAGCGTATTGTGTGAAAGATTGAAGCCGTATACAGAAACGCTGATCGGATCCTATCAGTGTGGCTTTAGACCTGGTAAGTCCACCATAGACCAGATTTTTACACTACGCCAAATCCTGGAGAAAACCCATGAATATCAAATCGACACTCACCATCTCTTCGTCGATTATAAAGCTGCGTTCGATAGCCCAGTGCGGGATTGCCTATACGCAACAATGTCTGAGTTCGGTATACCTGCAAGTTGATAAGGCTCTGCAGGATGACGTTGAGCAATACGTTTAGCTCCGTCAAGGTAGGGAATGACCTCTCCGGAACTTTTAATACCGAGCGAGGTTTCAGACAAGGCGACCCGCTCTCGTGCGATCTCTTCAATTTCATTATGGAGGGGATCGTACGAAAAGCCGGTGTGCATCATAATTGCACAATTTAATTCAAAGGTGTTCAGCTCCTTGCGTACGCTGATGATATTGATATTATCGGTCGGAGTAAGAGAGATGTTACTGCTGCTTTTTCACTGCTATTGAAAAGGAATCAGCCAAAGTGGGTTTGACGGTAAACGAGGGCAAGACGAAATACGTGATGTCTACTAACAACAACAAGAGAGCACGGGATCTAGACTCTCATGTTACAGCGGGCAACTGTAAATTAGAAGTTGTCAAGGAATTCATCTACCTTGGCACTGCCGTAACCAGCAACAATGATGTCAGTCTGGAGATTAAGCGGAGAATAACAATTGCTAATAGGTGCTACTACGGTCTCAGTAAGCAATTACGTTGCAGAGCTCTCTCTCGATCGACAAAGCTAACACTCTACAAGACGCTCATTCTACCTGTGCTTCTTTATGGCGCTGAGGCATGGGTGGTCTCGACAACAGACGCAGCCGCTCTTGGGGTGTTCGAGAGGAAAGTTCTCCGCAAAATCTTTGGTCCTGTTCGAGTTGGCGACGACTATCGCATTCGAATGAACCACGAGCTGTATGAGCTCTACGCCGACATTGACATAGTTAAGCGTATAACAATACAGCGACTACGCTGGCTGGGTCATGTTCATCGTATGGATAACGAAGCTCCAGCGAAAAAGGTATTCGAAGGGAACCCACTAGGCATTTTTGCATTTATAAGGCTCTTCAAGAGTTCTATATAACCATTCTTTAAGAGCAGAACTCTTGAAAATATTCGTTTAAGAGGTTTTAAAACACAGAATAAATGCTACTTAAGACCAAAAGGGCACCTTCTATGGGGACCTTCAAGAGGTTTATGAAAGAGTTAGAAACGATGTTTTCAAAACCTATTGAAGAGGTCAATAAATGATGTGTTTTATGCTCGTTAGAGGTCTATAAATAATTTGAGTTTTTGAAAATATTTATACACAATTTTTTTTCGAACGGAAATTTAATGAGGTTTATTTTATTTTGACGAAGTTTTAATAAAGATTTGATTTTTGTTATACATACTTTTTGCAGTATGTACTACAAAATTAAACAGATAAAAAGAGAATAACAAATGGAAATATAAAATGGCAAGATGGAAATGATGCAACAAATAATTATGAATTTCGACACAATTATTGAACAAAATATACGTGCAAGCAAAGATTTATGGTGAAGTTTGTGGTTTTGCTTCGAAAAATTTAACGCGCTTCCGAAATATTGCATTTTAGAAAAATAAAATATTTGGGCGAAAATTTTTTTTAATTTTTTCTTTAATATTTATGTTTCAAAATATGCTTTAATGATTTTTTAGGTAAAAGCATATCGAAATAAAAAGATTTAGTGCAGAAAAAATCATTACTTTGTCAAAAGATAAGAAACTCATTTAATTTTGTTTAATTTGCCGACATCTTGTCGGCATGTATTTTGAAAAAGATGGCGGACGACGCCATTTTTTTAAAATTCCTCGATAAATGACATTTAAGACTTAAGGATTATCTCAAAAGCTTCATAAGAGGTACTTTAAACTTAAGGATTATCTCTAGGGCTTAATAAAACTTGATAGTTTAAGTTTGTTTAAATTGTTTATTTAAAATGGTTTTGAGTCTATTGTTAGGGTTACCATATGATGTAAAGTAATGAAGAAGCGCTTTTGAGCTATTTTTGTATGCAGTTGTAACGAATTTATCAAAGCACCCTGTTTGCTATGGCTAAAAAAATATATGCTCTACTGTTCTTGCAAAGCGGTAAAAGCACGCCACACAACCGCTTTTCTTTTTTTTGTTGTTATGCTAAGCTATTTTGTTTGTTACAAGACAAAAAAATGTATATACGCATATACGTAAGTATACTAGTTAAGCGAAACAAAAAACTGTAAATATATGGCGTGAGTGACGGACGAACGGCAACAAGCAGTAAGCCGACTGTTGAGTGGCAACAGGTGGCCAAAAACGCATCGTAGCGTCAGTTGCCGAAAAATTTCACAGCGTGCGGGTGCATAAGCACAAGAAAAAAAAAAAAGATAAATTGCTGCAGCAGCAACGAGCGGACAGTTTAAATTAAACCGTGATCAAAAGCGTTTAAATTTTATTAACAATTCGAACTTAACATCAAGCAAAACTTCCGAGAAAAAAAAGAGAACTCGCAAATGCTAAATTAATTGCCTAGTAAACAAAAAAAATAAAAAACTTAAAGCCTCTGCGTAAAATGTTGCAGTTTTAGCACATAAGTGAAATTCACCAATTTATTGCATGTACGTGTGTGTGACGATTTTTAATTTGCAAAAATAAGGATTGCGGTGTTCAATAAAAATATCATACTAGTGATTGTAAAAGAAATTCGAAGCTTTAAAATTTTAATTGTCAAAGTGCATGAACTAAAAGTGAATTAAGACGCGAAAAGAAAAATTATGAGTTGCTGGATAGCAGTCGTCGAGTTTTGAGCTATAACGTTTTCTTTCGGGCGAATCAGAAAAAAAAGTTTAATATTTGTTCTTTAAAGACTTGAAGAAACCATAGAGGCGGCTTCCATTAAAATTAATTCCATAAAAAATTTAACAAAAGTGTGTGCGATATTCGAGCTCAAGTTTTATTTCGACAACAATGAAAAGTCTCGTATAAATTCGCAATCAAAAACTTGCAAAAAAAAAAAGACAAAACAAATTGCAATGATGTAGATTAAAAAAAAAAAAAATAGAAATAATTAAACCATATAAGCTACCATTAAAAAATTAATAAAAAAATTTACAGAATTTTGAAACCAGTTTCATTTAAATAAAAAAAAAAAAAACCGTTTAAAAGAATATGAATACAAAAAAATATTCGCGGTTAAAATATTTAAGAAAAATACAGAATTAAATTTCAAAGCAAAAGTAATGTGCAGGAAAAAATCTAAAATATGAAAACCAAACATGATTTTGGATTTAAATATTAAGCATAAATCAATTTAAATGTAAATAAAATATCAACAAAAACAACAATTTTACATAAATAAAATAAATAAAAAAACAACAACATCAAATAGCCGCTGCAGCAGCCAGCATCAACACCAGCTACAACCAGCATTGGCGAGACATCAGCAGCAGCAAGCAGCGGGGTACCCCAAAATTATAAGTATACATTTTTTTTTATTATTATTTAAGCTATATTATCTTTTTAAAAACAAAAATGAATATTCGTTGAAATTCGTAAAAAAAGGAAAAATTTTAAAATTTAAAAAAAACAAAATTTTTTTCGTAAATTAAAATTAAAAAAAGAATAGTTAAATAAGGTTTATAAATTTGTATACAAACAAAGTTACTATAGTTTAAATTAAAATTATAAAAGCAAAAGAAAAAAGAAAAGCAGAAAATGAAATGAAGTTAAAATTAAAATTAATTAAATTAAAGAAAAATTAAATATTTCTTTTCCTTAACATGAAGAGCTACTAGGCGGGATACTTGGGGAGATGTCGGAGTGGGCGGAGCCGTAACGCGTAAGGAAATTTAGGGTTAGGATTAGCACCTGGGGTTTTTCTGCTCCCCGTTTAGTCAGTTAGTTTTTTTTAAACTACGATTTTTTTTTCTCTATGCATACGCCTAGATGCGGCTTTGGGAAACCGCGACCCTAGCCGGGAAGTCTGAGTGCTTGGCACGAAAGACTCGCGAGTTTTTTCTTTCAGTATACATGCCGCGCGTAACACAGTCTTTATAGAAATATGAATTATAACCCAAATTTGAGTGAACATACTTTGGGCCATCTTGCGTTTATTTTTTTTTTTCTCAATTTAGTTATGGTAATACCTTATATTTTTTAAAACAAATTTAGCATATACATATAATTTTTAAACGCTTAATTTTGATTAGTAATTCCAATCTACAAAATTTTGTAAAAATTTCGTAAATCAAAGATAAATTATGTTTCATTCGACACTCGATTCTCAGCCGCTTTAGTTGATCAGATTTTAGCATTGGACAACCAATTTGGGAGCAGGTGACTATTTTTATAAACATAATTTAACTTTGACGGAAATGTGAAAACGGAATACATACAGTTACTCACAAAATTGAGTATACACCCTGATTTGAAAGAATTATTGGCAATTTTTAAAGAAACTAAAAACTTTTAAGAAATAACTTTAATGAATTGGGATAGATACTAATCTTACTAACTAATAACGAACATAAATTTTAATATTTTTAAAACAAAACACAAAAAAAAATTCATAAAAACGTAAATTAAGCAAAATTCATGTCACAAAATTAAGTATACAGTTCATGCAATTCGAACTATAGTTCATTCAATTTTAATTAAAATAGACATTTTTCGATTCTAATAATTGTTATGGCCAGTTGTATCATCTATTACAGATTACATTCGTCGTGACATTGAATCCACCAGTTTTTGAGTAAATGAGTGCAAAATGTCTTTCGAGATCTTGGCTATCACTCTCTTTAAGTTCTCCTTGCTCCGCGAATGAACATTCTTCAATTTTAATTTCACTTCTCCCCATAACTGCTCAATTGGGTTCATTTTCGGCGATTGTGGTTGTGTTTTAAGTTGATTTGGATAGTTTTAAAGCAGCCAATCTTGTACTATGTGCGCCGTATGCATTGGATTATTATCCAATTAAAACCAAAACCTGGACGGAAGCTTAAGTTTTGCTGAACTCTGTCGTAAATTTCGTCTTAAAATATCCAAGTAACTTTCTGTGGTCATAATTGTGTCTATAAATTCTATGGATCCGACGCCACTAGCTGCCAAAGATCTCCACAGCAGAACTGAGAATCCACCATGTTTGACTGTGGCTACTAAATATTTAGTTTGCAGCGAAGAATTAGTCTTTGTTCATACAATTGGTCTTCCATATGATCCCTAAAGATTAATTTTTGCCTCGTCCGTGAACATCACCCTTTTCCAAAAGCTCGGACGCTTATTTAAGTGCACATACACTTAACAAGCAAACTCCAAACCATTTTTTTTTAATTATAAAAGAGATGAAAGGCTTTTTGCGTGCAATTCGTCCGTCCAAATTATTTTTTCGCGGTACTCGACTAACTGTTTCAATTGATATCGGCTTGTTTATAACTTTGGAAACTTATTATGTCAATTTCGGCGCACTAATCTTTGGATCTTTCTGCAATTCGAGTATTATATTTCGCTCATCACATTTTGATAGGAGATTTGTTTGCCTCTGCCTATAGAATTCATCAATTTTCTTTCGTATCTCGACTTGTTTATAATATTTTTAACTGTATAATGAGGTTTTGCAATAATTCCACCAATTTCAAGGCACGGTTTTCTTCCACAATATAATATAATCATCAATTATCATATTGTAAGAGTTGTTTCCTTGCTAGTGGTCGCCATTGTGAAACTAACGCGCAAAATGAAATGAGAATATCTTCAAATTAGTAGTTGAAATAACTCTACAAACTTTAAAATGCTTTCCAATCAATTCGTGATAAAAAAAATCAAATTTCGTTTCAAAACTGGCAAGTGTATACTCAATTTTGTGACTTAAATTTTGCTATAATTCACGATTCTATGAATTATTTTTATTGTTTGTTATAAAAATAATACAATTTATGCTCATTATTAGTTAGCAAGATTGGTATCTGTCCCAATTCATTAAAATTATTTCTTAAAAGTTTTTAGTTTCTTTCAAAATTGCCAATATTTCTATCAAATCAGGGTGTATACTCAATTTTGTGAGTAACTGTAAGTCAAAAATAGCTATATTACTTTTGGTCACTTTAATCAAGAATTTGGCAAATTCCAAATCTTGAATTCTTCAAAAATTGCGTTAGTTATAAGTTTATTATAATTTTTGTAAGATTAATGGTCATTTAAAAATTTGTATTGAATTGCGGACGTTTGGTAAGCCTATTATTCGAAACGTACGTTGCTGCCTCGGTAACTGTGAGATCATTAAAAGTTTTATGGAGCTCTTGTGAAGAGTTCTATGAATACATGAAACCAAATAAAGTTTTATAGACCTCATGGAAAGAGTTCGATAAATAGATTAACCTATACAAAGTTCTATAGAGATCTTGAAAAAATTTAAGGAAGTACAGTTATCATATTCCGATATTTTGTAATTAATTTCATTCAACGATAGTAATAATTTTAGTTTTTGGTGCGAAAAAGTCATTCAAAATGGTGCAAAGGGTTGAAAAAAAAAGGTTTTGTATTGACTACTGTACCTTCAGCATGGGAATACAATAATCTTTATATTTTATCAAACACTTTTTGAAGGCCTTGAGAAATTTATTTATACACGAACCAGCCGCAAAATCTTTCCTTATTTTGTAAAAATTAAAAAACCTTATTTTGATTTTGCTTATTATTTTAAAAAACTTTTATTTATTTATTAAAAACACAGAAACACGAAATGATTAGATTTCGGTTTGCAGAAGATGACCAGCAGGCTGGTCGAAATGCATCCAACTGTGTTTTTAATAAATAAATAAAAGTTTTTTAAAATAATAAGCAAAATCAAAATAAGGTTTTTTAGCCTTGATAAATATTTAAATTTTCGAATACAAAAATATTTATAAACGTTTTATGAAGATCTTCCGAATGCTTCTTAAGACCTTATAAATACCATAGCTCTCCTTAAGAAAGAAATGTTTATAGACGTTTTAAGAACCTCTCACAAAACGTCATTAAGACCTTGATAAATACTTCTAAAGTTCTAAGTAATTTTTGTATTTGTAAGTATCTTAATTTGCAGTTTTGAAATGTTTTATAAATATTTTTCAACGCAGGATTTAATTTTATTCTCCTAAGAGGCGAATAAATACTCTGGTATAAATTTAGAACCTTATAAATGCTTATTAAATGATTTCGATTTTCATCAAGAGCTGCAGATTATTTTAATGCCCAGTGGGGAAGGTCCCCGGTCAACGACGAAGAGGGAGACCATGCCTCCGGTGGATAGACCAAGCTGAAGAAGCCCTAACCGCGCTTGGCATTAACGATTGGAGAAGGCGCGCGCAAAACAGAGGCGCCTGGCGAGAGCTAATGAGGTCGGCCGTAACCTGACAACGGGTTGTTATGGCCATCTAAGTAAAGTAAGAAAGACCGTGATATGTTTATAATTTTGGTGTTTTAACATTATTATGCGAAACATAACAAAAAATAATTTAAAATTAATAAAGCACATCACAAGAGAAGAAAGTTTGGATGCATATGAAAGCATTTATATTCACAAAAACAATAACATTGCGATGAATACAATGGATGCTCCGATCCGGTCATCTCTTTTTAATTGTTTAGGAAGAACCTTAGAAAATGTTTGAAAAGTTGCTATGAAAGCTCTTTATGGTAGCTTTTGATTTTGAAGTTTACAAATATTCGTTTTTTCACTTTGGTATGTTTGCGAAGTAGTTTATTTTAATTTGATTTTAATAATTTCTTGCTGTAATAATGTGCTGTTAATTTTCAACAATTGTATGTATAAAAGTTCTTAATATGTTAAAAACTGATAATTAATGTTGTATTTTTGTGTTTAGTTTCAACAATAAAAAATTCCGCTGATGATGGTGCTAAATATACCGAAATGTACATTCGGAAAATAAGAATGTAGAGTTGTTTTTATTAAACATCCTTTATATGTTCTTCAAAAAACAGGCGAAGTGAAAGGAAGGCGGTTTACTCCTAATAAATTATCGAGTTGATAATTTCTTTATACAACCTGCTTCGCAGTACTGCCTATAATTTTTGTTAGTTTTTATTTATTAAAAAATTTTGACTAATAACCAATTAATAATGGCCAGCCAGTCAACAATACAAGGGCAAAAAATATTGTTTTTGAAACTGAAAACAAAATTGCATATATTAAAGGCTGATTTGTTTTTCTTGAAAAATTGTGTTAAAAATCAAGTGATTCCAAATTTTGTTCAAGTAAAATGCAGCGTGAAAAATAAAAGAACAGAAGCTGTTTTAAGTAAAAGTAAAAAATTATGGTTAAACTTGGAAATTAGACATACATATAGTAAATTGAAGCACACAGAAATTGAAGCTTACAACACGCATTTATGGTTAATGAAAAATATAAACCATTTTGACTTACTAAATTTTCTACATGAATGTAGCCGAATAGTAATAAAAACTAGTTTAGTTAAACAAAAGAAATTGAATAAAAAATTCGAACATCTTAGTGGTAAAAATAAAATTTCTCTGTCGCGGAAAAAAAGCAAATACAACTTTGAAACGGATACAAGAAAATTTGTACGAATCATTTCATCACAAACTTTTAATGAAAAGGAAATAAATCTACTACAGAAAGGTTTAAATTACACACCTCCATTGAAGAATTTGCCATTAGAGGATATAACTGCGGACATTGAAACAGGTATTAAAAGGTTACCAGAAATGAGTAAAGAACGGATTAGAATTGATGTTAAACCAATTTTAGAAAGAGCAGTAAAAGTACCACAAGAAAATAGAAATCCAAACGAATTCAACATTATTCAAAAACTAAAAAGAAAAAATTTTGTGTATATTAAGTCTGACAAAGGTAGAGATTTAGTTGTTATGGACAAATCTCAGTACTTTGAAAAAATGGGTGAAATAATTTCTGCTGACAACATCATAAAATTACATAAAACACCTTTACCAAGTATGGTTAAAGAAACAACAGCTTTATTGAAGAATATTCGAGGTCTTTTTGGACCAAAAGTAAAGTGGAAGTTACTGGTTTCAAATCCTTCCGTTCCCAAAATATATGGTTTACCAAAAACACACAAGCCGATTCTCAAAATGAGACGCATTATTTCAAATATTTATTCACCAACAGAAAAAATTTCCAAATGGTTAGTTGCTGAATTTAAAAAATATCAACATGGATTTACATACAGCGTTCAAAATACGTTTGATTTTGTTGAAAAGATCAAAGATGTTGTTTTAAAAGAGGATGAAATCTTAATTTCGTTTGGTGTTGTCGCCTTGTTTCCGAGCATCCCAATAGAAAAAACTTTAAAGTTATTAAAGGTTTGGTTGAATAAAAATGAAGATGATTGTAAAAAGAAAGAAATATTCTTGGATGACATTTGATGATTGCATTAAATTTTTCTATGGTGAACTTTTTTCTGCCATAGCATTGTCGGTGCCATATACAAAGAGGTACGTTAATAATTCCTCGTACCCTTGGTATACAAAGGATTTGAAAAAAATCCGGAATGGCCGTAATAGGGCATGGAATAAATACGTTTGTAGCCAGGACCGAAATGACCTTGTTGCTTGTCAGCGACTGTTTATTGAATTTAAAGATATGTCAGCTGTAGTTTATTCTGAATATTTGAATAAAATTAGGCTGAATATTCTTCATGACCCCAAGAATTTTTGGGGTTTTATTAATTCTAAAAAAAAATCTGACGGGTTTCCATCTGAGTTTAAAACAGTTGATGGGCTCACTAGCGACCTACAAATTATAGCCGGGTTGTTTGCCAATTTGTTTAAGGAATCATTTTCTACGGATTTATTTAGCCCTGAAATCAACTATTTTGAATATATGGATAACGACCCTTTAGTTTCGGTTAATGAGATATCTTTCTCTCCTGACCTCATAGAGAAATATATTTCATCTGTTAATGATGATTTCAGCTCCGGGCCTGATGGTATTCCTGCGACAGTTTTAGTTAACTGCAGCTCTATGCTGAGTCAGCCCCTCAGTTTTTTATTTAATAGATCAATTAGAGAAAGCTATTTTTCTAAATTTTGAAAAATGCATACATTAGCCCCATTTTCAAGAAAGGGTGTAAAAATGATGTTTCAAACTACAGGCCCGTGGCTAAGTTATCATCAATACCGAAAGTTTTTGAACATATTTTATACGATCAGGTTAAGGAGTGCTGTAGTGAAGTCATAACAACTCGTCAGCATGGTTTTGTTAATGGCAGATCTACAGTTTCTAACCTCCTTGATTTCACCTCTTTTGCATTAAGCTCTTTGGACTCTGGTGGGCAAGTTGACTGCATCTACACTGACTTCAGTAAAGCATTTGATAAATTACCACACAACTTGATTTTGTTTAAGTTAAAGAAGCTTGGATTTCCTTTAAGTTTTGTCAGCTGGATTGAATCTTATTTATCTGATCGTACGTATCAAATAAAATTTAGGAGAGTGTTTTCCTCCCCATTTAGCGCGACATCAGGTGTTCCACAAGGAAGCCACCTGGGGCCGCTCCTGTTCATTTTAGCAATAAATGACGTTACACATATTATTAAAAACTCCCATCTGCTAATATATGCAGATGACATGAAAATTTACAGGAACGTAAAGGGGGTTTGTGATACTTTTCCACTTCAGTCTGACTTGAAATCCTTTGAAGTTTGGTGTTCTAAGAATAACTTACATCTTAATCCTGATAAATGCCAAGCTATGATTTTTACCAGGAAGAAAACTATTGTGGAATTCGATTATAAATTGAAAGATAAAAATATTTGTCGTGTCGATGTAGTCAAAGACCTAGGTCTACATTTTGATACTAAGTTGACTTTTAATGAGCATATTAATCAAATTTGTAAAAAATCCTCATCTCTGCTTGGCTTTATTAAGAGGTGGGCAAAAGAATTTAATAGCCCTTTAGTAACGGTGACTTTATATGATACAATAGTGCGCCCTCACTTAGAGTACGCCAGCCAAGTATGGTCACCATTTTATAATATTCATATAAATAGAATTGAAAGAATTCAAAAAAATTTTATTCGTTTTGCTCTCAATGGCTTAAATTGGATTGACCCTTTAAACCTTCCTCCTTATGAGGATCGTTTAAAGTTATTACATATGCAGTCTTTGAGCTCGCGTAGAAATATTGCGGATATACTTTATCTGCATCAACTTGTAACTGGGTCTCTTGCTGCACCAGAGCTTCTTAACTATATACATTTTAATAGTAATCGGAGGAGTACTCGTAACTCTTATCAGTTATTTTACCAACCGGTTAGTAGAACTAATTATATGGCTACAGCTCCTTTTAATCGCATGACAACTCTTATTAATAATTGCGAAGTTTATAACATTAGCTTGTCAAAAGGTCAACTCAAGCTTAGACTGAAAACTAACTGTAGCTAAATTTGTAGCTTAATGGTGGTGTGAATTTTTTTGTTTGTGTTGTCCGAGCCCCACAGCATGCTGGGTAAATTTTTTCTAACATTTATGCCTTGGACCACGTAAATTTATACATATAATTATTTTAATATATATATGTCTATTTTTACATGGTGTGAGTGGGTATGTTGAGAAAGTGCGATAAAGCTAAGAAAAAATTATAAAATAAATAACAAATTAATGTGCATGATAATTTTTTCTATTCCATTTTTTATTGAATAAGCTTTTTACTTGGTATAAAGCTTCAATGCTAAATAGCTAAGAAGGCTATAATAGCTGTAGTAGCTAAACTCTATTATTATTATTATTATTATTATTAAAGTTGTACTAAAAAAAATTGCTAAACTTTAATCACAAAAAAAAAGAATTAGAATACAAAGTAAATTGGTGCATTCTTTAACTAACCACCACTGGAATTGACATTAAATGACTTTTTGTAAATCCAAAATTATATACAAAGAAAAATTTAAACAAAAACATGTCAAAGTAAGTAAGTGAGAGAAACCAATCTGTATAACAAAAATAGTGAAGAAAAAATACAGAAAAAGCTTTACTTTCGGAGTAAGTCTCCGCTGATCAAAAATGTTCTCTCATTGACTTTGTGCATTGATTATTTGATTCGCTCTTTCTTTATATAGACCAAAAAAAAAAAATACTTTTATGGAGAAATGATAGTTAAACAAAAAGGTATAAAAGAAATTAACTTACAAATATTTTTGTGTAATTTTCTGCGATATGCTCCAGCGTTGAGAAGCCTCTCGGCGATGTGCAGCAATTAATGCTTATGCTATATATATACCATTTCTCTAATTAATTAAATTCCCTAATTTTGAGGATGGAGCTGCTTGTAGAAGTCCACGTAAGTGGGTAAAGTTCCTGATCGCCACTCACCTGGGAGTGGCCAGGGATGATTCTTTTGCAAGCAGTTCAAGCAGCTCACAAACTTCCGGCCTTTTGGCCAAGTATCCTCTGGAGATTCCTTGGTCACCCGTCCGGGGGTGAGCTAGTTGTGAGAAGGCGAGTCTCTCCTAGACTTAAAACTTGGAATGTGTGCGTAGGGTTTGGGTCCCACCACACATTATCATCATTTCCAATGAAAACCAAAACAGCCTCGGATAATAGCCCCCACTACGATGACGAACACTGCAAACGAAAAACGGACAATGATTTATGGATATGCATCTGGAATGTCCGGACCCTCCATAGGGAAGGTGCAACTATCCAACTGGCGGAAGCCCTCGTAAAAATAAAGGCTGACATCACCGCCATCCAGGAGATGCGATGGAAAGGACAAGGCTGCTCTAAACGGACCAACTGTGATATCTACTATAGCCGCCATGCGGAGAGGCGCAAATTTGGTTGCGGATTCGTTGTATGTCGAAAATTACGCCACCTAGTTTCCCGGTTCACGCCAAAAAACGAAAGGTTGGTTACGATATGTATCAAGGCAAAATTCTTCAACATGAGCCTAATTTGCGCGCACGCCCCGACGGAGGAAAAGGACGATGCCACCAAGGATGATTTCTACGTGAGCCTAGAGGACGTGTATGACCGTTGTCCGACCCACGATGTAAAAATAGTCCTCGGCGATTTTAACGCGAAAGTCGGAAGAGAAGGCATCTTTGGCGCTACAGTCTCCACGAGACCACTTCAAACAACGGTATGAGACTGATCGACTTCGCCGCGGCGCGAAACATGGTAGTTAGTAGCACCAGATTTCAACACCTCGACATTCATAAGGCCACCTGACTATCCCCGGATCAAAAAACGAAAAACCAAATTGATCATGTTGTGATCGACGGAAGGCACGCTTTAAGCGTTCTGGATGTGCGTACATTTCGGGGGGTCAACACTGACTCCGACCACTATCTTGTTATAGCTAAGATCCGCATGCGGCTATGCAATGTGAAGAATGTACGCACGGGCATGCAACGAAAGCTGGACGTTGCCAAGCTGCAATCACAACAGTCTGCCGAGGCGTACTCCGCTCAACTCTTGGTTAAGCTCAACCAACCAACCTCTGGAACCGACGACGCCGGTGGACTTTGGACACACGTCTCCCACTCCATGCGCGCTGCTGCCGAGGAAGTCATTGGTTTCCGACGCCCACAACCTCGAAACCAATGGTATGACCAGGAGTGTCGCGATGCGACTGCTGCAAAAAATGCCACGTACAAGAACACGCTGCAGTCAGCCGCAACGCGAGCCGTGCGAAAAGAGGAAGGAAGAGAGGCGCATTTTCAGACGTAAAAAAAGGGAGCAGGAAAAGCGTGAGCGTGAGTAACTTGAGGTGTACCAGGGCAAGAAGGATGCACGAAAATTCTATCAGCAAGTTAGGCGTCTAACTCAAGGTTTCATGCCCGGAGCATCCACTTGTAGAGATGAAAATGAAAATCTGGTTACAGATACACAGAGTGTACTGAAGTTATGGAGGCAGCATTTCTCCAACTTGCTTACGGGTGATGATTCCACCAATTCCGCCCAGAGAGAATGCAGTACGATACCACCAATCGATGATAACGCAGTGGAAGTACCATCACATAGCCATGAAGAGGTTCGAGCTGCTATCCAGCGACTCAAAAACAACAAAGCAGCGGGTGCTGACGGCATGCCAGCTGAGTTGTTTGAAGCTGGTGGCGATGAATTGATAAGGTGCATGCATCAACTCATCAGCAAAATATGGCTAGCGGAAAGCATGCCCGACGATTGGAATCTCAGCGTGCTTTGTCCTGTAACAAAGAAAGGAGACCCGACAATCTGCTCCAACTACAGGGGTATCAGTCTTATTTCCATCGCATATAAGATCCTCTCGAGCGTATTGTGTGAAAGATTGAAGCCGCATACAGAAACACTGATCAGATCCTATCAGTTTGGATTTAGACCTGGTAAATCCACCATAGACCAGATTTTTACACTACGCCAAATCCTGGAGAAAACCCATGAATATAAAATTGACACTCACCATCTCTTCGTCGATTATAAAGCTGCGTTCGATAGCATAGTGCGGGATTGCCTATACGCAACAATGTCTGAGTTCGATATACCTGCAAAGTTGATAAGGCTCTGCAGGATAACGTTGAGCAATACGTGTAGCTCCGTCAAGGTAGGGAATGACCTCTCCGGAACTTTTAATACCAAGCGAGGTTTCAGACAAGGCGACCCGCTCCCGTGGGATCTCTTCAATTTCATTATGGAGGGGATCGTACGAAAAGCCGGTGTGCATCATAATGGCACCATTTTCTTCAAAGGTGTTCAGCTCCTTGCGTATGCTGATGATATTGATATTATCGGTCGGAGTAAGAGAGATGTTACTGCTGCTTTCACTACTATTGAAAAGGAATCAGCCAAAGTGGGTTTGACGGTAAACGAGGGCAAGACGAAATACATGATGTCTACTAACAACAACAAGAGAGCACCGGATCTAGACTCTCATGTTACAGCGGGCAACTGTAAATTAGAAGTTGTCAAGGAATTCATTTACCTTGGCACTGCCGTAACCAGCAACAATGATGCCAGTCTGGAGATTAAGCGGAGAATAACAATTGCTAATAGGTGCTACTACGGTCTCAGTAAGCAATTACGTTGCAGAGCTCTCTCTCGATCGACAAAGCTAACACTCTACAAGACGCTCATTCTACCTGTGCTTCTTTATGGCGCTGAGGCATGGGTGGTTTCGACAACAGACGCAGCCGCTCTTGGGGTGTTCGAGAGGAAAGTTCCCCGCAAAATTTTTGGTCCTGTTCGAGTTGGTGACGATTATCGCATTCGAATGAACCACGAGCTGTATGAGCTCTACGCCGACATTGACATAGTTAAGCGTATAACAATACAGCGACTACGCTGGCTGGGTCATGTCCATCGTATGGATAAAGAAGCTCCAGCGAAAAAGGACCAAGCTGAGGAAGCCCTAACCACGCTTGGCATTAATGATTGGAGAAGGCGCGCGCAAAACAGTGGCGCCTGGCGAGAGCTAATGAGGTCGGCCGTAACCTGACAACGGGTTGTTATGGTTGTTTAATTTTGAAACTATTTCATGTTACCTTTGTTTCTAATTTTCACCATTGCTTTTTACCTTTTTTTTTTCCTTAAACTTTAAGTAGAATCAGCAAATTAATTTATGAGGATTCTACATTTTAAAGGTAATGAAATTTTGTTTAACTGAGGAAAGGATTCCTTAGGATATTTTGGACTAAGGGTATTTATGAAAATTAAGATATTTTCACATTTTTTTTTCAGTTTTTTGAATATTTAGGGAATGGTTTTAATGAGATTTTAAGGAGCTTAGGAGAAAAAAAAACAAAAATTTGTTTTACATATTTTTTAAGCTAAATTTTACATGGGTAATTTAATATTATAAATTTTTATTTTTCACGCAGCGAAAAAGGTTCAGTTTATTTGCATCTCGATTTTTTTTTAATTAAAGGAAATTATATATATATGAGGCACCCGGTTTCAAAACCGGCCAAGTCCATTTTTCATACTTTAGGGAAAACAATGAAAAACGTTTATCTTCATCTATGTTCATTGAAAAATTAAAAAGTATTTCCCACATAATAGCTTATAAAATTTCTGACTCAAAACACTTCAGATCATACTTTTCGAGTTTTATTTGCGATTGTTTTTGAGAAAACAATTTTGGACTTGGCCGGTTTTGATACCAAGTTCATGGACTTGGCCGGTTTTGAAACCAAGGCGTTGGAAAAAAAGTGGACTTGGCCGGTTTTGATACCAATGTACTGGACTTGGCCGGTTTTGATTCCAAGGCGTTGGACTTGACTGGTTTTGAAACTGGTAAAGCTAAATTCGACCAGAAACGACTTAAAAAAAAGATAATATTATTTATCTATTATATAAAACTCATTTTTTGTCTGTCTGTCTATCTGTCTGTCTGTCTCTTATGCACGCGGAAACTATCCAACCGATTTTGATGAAATTTTTACAGTGTGTGATTATCAATCTGGCGGGTGTAATAGGCTATAAAACTTTTATTTAGGGTGGCCTTCATACACAAATATTTTAAAAATAGCGATTTCTCAAAGATATGTAAGTCGATTCTCATGACACTTAAGGGGCATAGACGAGATTGTAAAAATTTTATTTAAGGTGCATACTTAGGGTGGTCCTCATACAAATAAATTTTTAAATATCATTTTCACGAAGACAGGTTAATCGATTCACACCAATTTTACACCACGTATCTCTTATGTTAAGAAGCATAGCTTAGGCTACAAAACTTTTGTTTAGGGTGGTCCTCATACAAGCATATTTTAAATATAATTTTATTAAAGACCACTGCATCGATTCTCATGGAATTTACACCTCATGTCTTTTACATTAAGTGGTACAGCTAGAATAGAATGGATGATGCCACGCCCCCTCATTTAAAAGAAAAATAAGATTCATTATATCATATCAACTATTTGATGCAGATGAATGAAACTTGGTACATATATAAAGGCAGGAGACAGAATTAAGGTTCAATGGAAAAATGGGTGGTGCCACGCCTCCATTTCAAATATTTTAACGTTTTCAATATTGGTTTGACTTTTTCAACCTCATTCAACTTTTTTCGAGTTTTTCAACTTCTTTCAACTGTTTCAACGTTTTTCAACCTCGTTCAACTTTTCCAAATTTTTTCGACTTTTTCAACCTCATTCAATTTTTTTCGGCTTTTCAACCTCATTTAACTTTTTTCGAGACTTTCAAATTTTTTCGAGCACATTTTTTCAACACTTTCATATACTATCGAGTTTATCAACCTTTTTCACCTGCAACCTCTCTCAACGTTTTTCAATATTTTTCCTCAATAATCAACTTCATTCAAATTTTGTTTAGCTTGTTTTCGGCTTTTCAACCCTATTCAATATTTTTTAAATATTTCCGACTTCTCACTCATTACATTTTTTCGACTTTTTCAACCTCAAACTGAGTTATTGCACTTACCGAAGACTTAAATATGAAGCAAAAAATATGATAAATAAAAAAAATTAATGTATGGATACTTTTATTATTATTATAAAGCCATACGGAGTAAGTTTCATGAGAATCGATTTGAATGTCTTTGAGAAATCGCTAATTTTAAAATATTTGTGTGTGAGGGCCACCCTAAATATGCATCCTAATTTAAAGTTTTATGGCCTATGACACCCGCTTGATCAATACTAACATACTGTAAAAATTTCATCAAAATCGGCTGGATAGTTTCCGCGTGCATAAGAGACAGACAGACAAAAAATGAATTTTATATAATAGATGTGCGCAATGTAAGTATGTAAATTTCAGCTCATTTGAACAAAATCTGTAAAAAAATTTAAGCTAGTTCATGGACTTGGCCGGTTTTGAAATCCATGCATCAAAATATCTTTAAAAAATGTGATAATTCTGTGAAAAAATTTTTTTTTAATCTAAAACCATTGTAGATAGATAAAGTATGGTCTAGATTTCTATATATGAGAATATCTCAAAAAAATTTTATTTGGACTTGGCCGGTTTTGCAACCGGGCACCTCAATATATTTATACATATATATGTACACATTTCACGAATTTTGTTTGTCTTTTTTTTTAAATTTTCATATAAGATTTTCGCGAAAACTTAAGATAACTCTACTAAGGTATATTTTGCAATTTGTTTTTTGATTTTTCACCAGAAAATAAAGAAAGATTTTTCGAAAGTTTTTCGACGTAGGTTGACCCCACAAACGATGGTATTCTTGAAGCCACGCGACAGTAACTGGCGGCGAATTCGACTATGAGGTCTAAACCTGTTGCTAGCTGTCGCTATGCAGCTCTCCCAATATTAATGAGCTAATAAAGTGTTAAACTTAGATTAGTTGATTTTTACCGATTTTGTTATTGGTAAAATATGTCCTCTTCTTATGGTGATTTCAGAAAGAAAGAACGAGATCTCTTAAAGGAAGTAGGAGCTTAACAAATTTGCTGAATTGTAAGTAACGATTCATTGTATTATACCTCTCTGATATGTTGCGAATCGGAATCGGAATATTTTGAGTGCTGCCCATTTTAAAATTAGAGTTAGTCAAAAAAATCTTTAATAAGAACATCAATGTTAAAAATTTCATGAAACTTTCACAATCACGGAAATAATTTTATTTTACGTTGAACTGACTGTTGGGTCACCGATTGGGAACCACTGTACTTAGTGTTTAGATCTGCTCATTTCTTTATGCTTTCAATGCACTCATTTTTTATATGCATATAAACTAATATGTTATTTTATTATTGTTTTTTTTAACATGTAAATTCATACGCATAAGTACATAACAAATTAACTGCTATTCAATTGTCTCACAACTGCACATATGCATAACTCTCATTTTTGTCTCTTATGCTTTGTACTATATTCTTATTTTGTAAGGACTAGTTTTGTAAGCATTAGAATTTTGGAAACTTGAATAAATTAGTCTACGATTGACCT
The DNA here is from genome assembly GCA_949775025.1 of Tricholauxania praeusta. NCBI lineage: Eukaryota > Metazoa > Arthropoda > Insecta > Diptera > Lauxaniidae > Tricholauxania > Tricholauxania praeusta. The sequence continues at coordinate 80,019,994 of OX459030.1, forward strand.
TAAGTGAAAGATGTTGCCTAATATTTTTAATTGTTCTTGAACTTAGTTCTTTTCTGCACACTCGTTGCCCGTAGATTTTTTTTTGCTATTTCGATAAAGTTTTTGCGCCCAACGTGGGGCACGAGTGTTTAAACTAAAAAAAAAAACTATAAAGACTTAAAAATGAAATAAATTTTTGAAAAAATTCGTGGCATTCGCGTCGCGTAACAAAAAGGTTCCAGTACAAAAATTAACATAGAAGTTTTTGTTCCTGTCTCATTTGCTGGTTCGTCGTTGGACTCATAAGTCTTTTCGTCTCGTCGAGGGATTTGGCTGTAAAATCGAATATTAAGGGAGTACCATATCAATTATTTGAAGTATATGTAAAATACAGTTCCGTAAACTGTACCAACTGGCAAGATCACACCAAAAATCCCACAATCGTGCTTGCGTAGCAACACCTAAAATTTGCTAAATTTTCGCTGCTAGCGTCGCATCGTTTGCACTGCAGCAATTGAATCCGCTGCCACTGTGCATTATCGGCCCATCTTACTGCGTTTTTGCCATTTGTCGTCGCCTTCGTCTTTTGCCGTCTCACCGCTGCTCACTACTTTGTCTTTGATTTGCTTGCCTATTGGGGGTGAGCTTTGTCGTCTGCTGCTGCTATCGTTTATTGCAATCGCAGCTGCAGCTACTCTTGCGCTCTCATTCTAACACATTTATAAATTTGCTAATTGTACCTCGCTTCGTCTATCGTCGAAATCACTTCGTTTTTGCAATTTTTGAACAATTAGCAAATTCGGTCACAATGACCATCGAAGAACTTAAGCAGCAGAGAGCTAATACAAAGAAAAGTATTACGCGTATTAAAAATATCATCGAAAGCAGTGGTAGAGGAGAAGCGAAGGCTCTTTCCTCTGCTGAACTCAAATGTCGCTTAGGTATACTTGAATCGTATTTCAAGCAAATTCTTACTATACAAACGAACATTGAAAAAATTCATACGGACGATTCTTGTCGTTCTGACATTGAAGAGCTCTACATTACCACCAAATTAGCTATTCAAACGAGATTAGGAGACGATTTACACAACGCTTCAATGTCGGATGTCACCTGTTTTATGCCTATGCAAAATTCAAAATTACCACAGTTAAAACTGCCAAAATTTAATGGCAAATATTCTACTTATAAAAATTTCATTGTCTCTTTTACACAAATTATTGATCGCGAATTGAATTTATCTAACATAGAAAAATTCAATCATCTTTTCAATTGGTTCCAGGGCCCAGCATTGGAAACTGTTAAAGCTTTCCAAATAACAAATAAAAATTACCCTTAAGCTTTGGAAAGGCTTTAGGAGCGCTACGACAACACAACATTAACTTTCCTCGAAAATATTTCGTCACTTTTTGATTTGCCTGCAATTTACAAGCCTAGTGGTAGTCAGTTACGAAGTCTTGTCGACAACGCATCGGCTCTGTATGGTTCTTTGCTGTCGTTAGGTTCGGAAAAGGAAATTTCACAAGCCATATTAATTTATTTGGTTTTGCAGAAAGCTGATGAGGAGTCTAATAAAAAATGAAAGCAGTCGTTAGAGTTTAAAGAGTTGCCAACTTGGAACAGCTGTAGTTAGAGAGACATTGTCAATATCTTGAATCAATTGAGGGTGCTAATTTTGTTGAGCCTAAAATTGATAAATTTTCTAAGAAACCATAACTAAATAGAAATCAAAATAGAGGCTATTCGTTTGCAGTCTCTTGAGGCTGTTCGGCGTTTTGAAAATGTAAAGATGCTTGGTCTTTGCATTAATTGTCTCTCCAAAGGGCATCAATTTTCAAATTGCTCCTCTTCACATAGATGTGGGGCCTATTCGCGTCAACATAACATTTTATTGCATAAATCTAGTCCAGTCAGCACTGCACGGTCACCTGCACCTCAGTTATCATCAACGACAACATCGTCATCATTGCCTTGCACTTCAAGAGAGACTGCAGCTCACACGCACATGGAAAATTCGTCGACAGATAATGTGATTCTCGCCACTGCCATGGTGTTGATTCAAGATGCTTCGGGTTGTTGTAAGCTGGGCAGAGTTTTGTTAGATTCTTGCTTGCAGGTTAATTTTATTACAGACGAATTTTTCAAAAATTGATGTTGCCTCGTGGCAAGCATAATATTGAAATCCATAGCTTAGGAAATTCATTTACCAACATAAAATATAAAGCCTCAACAACTATTAAGTCTCGCTTAGATAACTTTGAAATTTCACTTTCATTTTGTGTGACGTCTCATATTGCATATCAGCCAGAAGCTAAAATTGATGTCTCATCATAGAATTTGCCACCGAGAGCTGAACTTGCTGATGAACAATTATACAAATCAAAACGTATCGATTTGCTTTTATGTACAGAAAGTTTCTGTAATATTCTTTCTGTTGGTCAGATTCGTCTTGGCGACAAATTACCTGTTTTGCAAAAAACATTGCTGGGTCGGGTGGTTTCAGGTCGATATCAAAGGCCACTCAACGCCCAAATATCAACATGTTTGCTCACATCTCATGACTCAATAGATGAAAAGTTAGAGCGTTTATGGAAACTGGATGAAGTTTCAACTACTGCGGAAGTGTGGACCCGTGAGCAGCACAGTTGTGAACTCGTGTACACTGAAACAGTCTCAAGAAATTCTGATGGCATGATTGTCGTCAAATTGCCTTTTAAAGATGATCCAGCTTGTCTTGATCACTTTTACGCTGTAGCATTGCATAAGTTTTTAGCTCAAGAACGTCGTTTATCACACTCACCTGAACTCAAAGAGCAATATGTCGCCTTTATGAATGAATATGAGCATTTGGGCCATATGAGTCTGGTAAAAAACTCAAATTTGAAAGAGACTCACTATTACATTCCACATCATAGTGTGCTTAAACCAACTAGCACTTCAACTAAATTGAGAGTTGTTTTTGACGCTTCGTGTCGAACCACTTCACAAAAATCTCTTAATGATATTCAAATTGTTGGTCCCACTCTTCAGAGCGAATTATATTTTTCGCTTTTACGTTTTCGTCTCTATCGCTATGATGTCACTGCTGTCATTGTTAAAATGTACAGACAGGTACTCGTCGAGCCAAAAGATCGCAAGTATCAATATATTTTATGGAGAAATTCACCAGATCAAGAAATTGTCACATATCAGCTCAACACTGTGAGGTATGGGATGGCTGCTGCGCCAAATCTTACTGTGCGAAGTCTATTTTAATTGGCAGATCAATATTCTTCAGAGTTTGCAATTGGCTCAAATGTCGTTAAATCGTAATTTTATGTTGACGAACTTTTATGTGGTGCAAGTTCACTCACTGAATTATCTCAGATAAAAGATGAGTTATAGAGATAATAATACTATTAAGAACTTAGATATTGAAGATACAACACTCACAAGTGCATTAGGACTAAAATGGAACCAGAAAAGTGACACATTTTTATTTTTTTTTGAACCAAAGCAAAATAAAAACAATTGCGTTACAAAACGCACTATTCTTTCAATTGCCTCATCGCTATTTGATCCTCTTGGACTCTTGGAACCAGTAGTGATTGTGGCTAAGAATATATTACAAGAACTATGGTTGCTCAAGTTGAACTGGGACGAATCTGTACCGCAAAATTTGCATTTGGCATGGGATAATTTTCTAAAAAGCTTATCATCATTCTCGCTTATTTTCATTCCAAGATATTGCTTGTCATTGAATACAAAACTCATTCAGATTCATGGATTTTGTGATTCATCCATTCGCGCTTACGGCTGCTGCATTTACACTCGTGTGGTTGACACTTCGGGCAACATTTGTGTTCGTCTTCTTACAGCAAAGTCACGAGTTGCACCAACAAAACCAAAAATAAATCACTACCAAAACTCGAATTATGTAGTGCTCTGCTTCTCGCCAGACTCTACAACAAAATAAAGGTAATTTCCGTAAATAATGATATTGATGTATATCTTTGGACATATTCGCAAATAGTGCTCCACTGGCTCAGGGCTCATTCAGCTATTCTTTCTACCTTCGTTGGAAACAGGGTGTCAGAGATTCAAGATCTCACTACCGATGTTCATTGGAGGCATGTCCCAACGCAAAGTAATCTGGCTGACATTGTTTCACAGTGGATGAACTTCGCAACTCAATGTGGTATACAGGCCCATTATTTTTAACCGAAGATATGCACGATAGGCCGAAAAATAAATGCAAAAATTTGGACTTGAAAGATATCAACAAGGAAGCGGAAGTCCGCATTCAAAATTGCAGTTTTAAACAACTATATTCTTGATACTATCGAAAAGCACAGCTCTACGTGTCATCGCTTGGATGTTTCGTTCCTACCGCAGACTCAACAAAGACCTAAATAGCGACTTTGAGACAGCTTCGCTTTCCCCTCAAGAATTCCAGCATGCACAAAATTGCATTATATGGAATATACAACAACAGAACTTTGCTGAAGACAAAAATTCGGTGACAAATGGCGCGTTAAAATTTTTAAATCCATTTTTTGAAGCCACTGGAGGCTTCAATCTACTAAAAGTTGGTGGTCGGCTCGAGTTATCTAATCTATCAGAGAATCGCAAACATCCCATTTTGCTTCCAGCTACATCTAAATTCGTCTTTCGCTATGTTCGACACTTACATCTTAAGAATTACCACGCAGGACCCAAATCGTTGATAGCTCTGATTCGCTTGAAATTTTGGAAGGTAAACGCGCGAGATATTGCTCGGCGCGTATACACTGTGTTCTGTACAAGCCAAAATTGTCACAACAAATTATGGAGAATTTTCCAGTTGAGCGGCTAACTCCATCACGTCCTTTTGCTCAATGTGGCGTTGACTTTTGCGGCCCAATCAACACTTATCTCCGAATAAGAGGTAAAACGCCGTATAAAACTTACATCGCAATTTTCATTTGTTTGGCTACGAAAGCGGCTCACATCGAAGTCGTATCAGATTTGTCTACTGATGCCTTCTTATCAGCACTTAAACGACTGATCGGCAGAAGAGGTTTGCCATCAAATATCTCTTGCGACAACGCAACAAATTTCGTTCGCGCCTGCAGCAAGCTGGCTGAGCTGAAGGAGTTTCTCTTCAAGAAGGAGCATCAAGCTACAATCATTAAGTATTGCTCTAATGAATTTATTAATTTTCCCTTTATTCTTCCCAGGGCTCCTCACTTTGGTGGAATTTGGAAAGCCGCTGTGAAATCGGCCAAAAATCATCTCAATCGCAGTCTATTGAACACAAGGCTCACATATGAAGAATTGACTACCGTTTTGGTCGAAATCGAATCGATTCTCAACTCTAGTCCTATATCGCCACTTCGCCTGACCCGAGCGACTTAGAAGCATTGACTCCAGTCCACTTCATCATTGGTAGTTCGCTCAAATCGTTACCAGAGCGTACTGCACCTTCTGACATCGATCATCTTCAAAAATGGGCTCCTGTTAGCGGCATCAAGAAACATTTTTGGAAACGATGGGCTCATGATTACGTTAATGAACTTCAAATACGTACGAAATGGACAAATGATCAGCCAAACCTAAAAAACGACACAATGGTCATTATCCATGAAGACAACGTGCCCCCACAGCGCTAGCAATTAGGCCGTGTCATCAACTGCGTACCAGGCAGAGATTCATATGTCAGAGTTGTTGATGTTCGAACTGCGAGAGGAATTCTTCGACGCCCCATTCAGAAGCTTGCAATCCTACCAGCTTGAAAGTGTGTTCTTTCGAACGGGGCCGGGATGTTGGGTCACCGATTGGAAACCACTGTACTTAGTGTTTAGATCTACTCATTTCTTTATGCTTTCAATGTACTCATTTTTTATATGCATATAAACTAATATGTTATTTTGCTATTGTTTTTTCGAACATGTAAACTCATACGCATAAGTACATAACAAATTAACTGCTAATCAATTGTCTCACAACTGCACATATGCATAACTCTCATTTTTGTCTCTTATGCTTTATTCTATATTCTTATTTTGTAAGGACTAGTTTTGTAAGCATTAGAATTTTGGAAACTTGAATAAAATAGTCTACGATTAACCTTAAGTGAAAGACGTTGCTTAATAATTTTTAATTGTTTTTAAACTTAGTTTTTTTCTGCACACTAGTTGCCGTAGATTTTTTTTTGCTATTTCGATAAAGTTCTTGCGGCTAGGAAAACTCTCCTGATCCTACACTGACCATTACATAATGAGGTGCAAAAGTTAAAATAAATAGTACTTTGGTTTTTAATTAAGTTAATCATTTTTTTAAACAAAAAAACTGAATTTATTTTTAACGAAATAAATCTATTTTGCCTTTCAATATCCCCTATTATGAGTGTCAATAAAAACGATTTGACTCGACACTTGTCGATTTCAGTCAGTGCCTATATTATGAGTGTCAATATTTGTCAATAAACGACACCAGTCAATTTCAATTCATTGTGAAGAACCGACTCTTATTATAAGTGACAATTTTTGCGACTAGAGCCAATAAAATTGACTATTATTTGTCTATCAATCGAAAGTACTCCACTGGGGGGCACAAGTCAATTGTCCGATTTTTTTTTTTTTTTTTTGTGAGAAGTAACTTTGTAAAAAGTGTCACTAGGATCTAGTGTCGGAGATATAGTCATCGGAAATTGCTGATATAGGTTTTGTAACAAGCAGTATAAGTTAAGAATCCCTTGAGCGATTTTCACAAAATGTCATATGAAAGGTAATTTAATAGGCAATAGTTTAAAATCTGTTTCATGGTTTTTAAGATATGATGATTTGTATTGGATTTAGATCGATTTTTTTTTAAACTGTTATTTACTCAAAAAATGTATTATAACTCTAATAGTTTATTAATATATTAAGAAAGCGTAATTCATTTCCTTTTCAAGGAAAATGAATTGGTATCTTTTTTTACATAAATTTTTTTATGAAAGTCTTTTTTTATGAAATCTCAGCCAGTCATCATCCGAATGATGAGGATTTATTTTCCTATTTTTAATAGTTATTGAACTTCGAAGCATATTTCAAAAATCTTTTTTTTTTAAATGTTGAAGTGAACTTTTAACGTGTCTATACATCCCGACCGACACTTTTTAATAAAATAGGTAGGGGAGAAGTGGGGGTTGTGGGCACCGGGGGAGTTGTGGGCACCCCTACGTATCTTTTGACAAAATGAAGATTGAGTTTCGTTGGTAATGTCATTCGCAAGGGTAATTACCCTATGTATGATTCATGCCAAATATCAAAGTAAACGGACGCGTTTGCTTTTGGAAATGAACGAATTGGTTTTTTTTGGGCTTTGAAAAGGTGGTGAAGTTTTTTTCAAACATTTTCAATAGTGTATCAATCAAAGTGGATCGATTGGAAAGGTAAGTGTAATGTATTTTTTTGTTTGTGTTTATAGAACAGATCATAATATTTTAATTATTATTTACTGAGCCTTCTGTTCAGTACTGTTAGTGTGAAAAAAACACAAACTAGTATAAGCTGCTGGTTTGCCCAAAAGAAATGATTTGTTTCTTTTTATGCATTTTGCGCTGTAATTTTTTTTGTGTTTTTTTCACACTAACAGTACTGAACAGACGGCTCAGTAAATAATAATTGTAATGTATTTTTATTTAGTCGAAGTATTATGCTGAATGGAACAGGTGCCGTGACATAATCCCCACGGACATAATCCCCATTTTTGAAATGGGGATTATGTCCGAAAATTTTCGGACACAATCCTCATTTTTGCTGTGGGGGTTATGTCCGCAAAATTTTCGGACATAATCCCCATAAAAAAGCGGACATAATCCCCAAAGCTATGGGGATTATGTCCGCATCAGTGACGGACATAATCCCCATAACAATAATTTTGTCATAGGAAATTTTTAAGTTTAAGAATCGGTTATTTTGTCGACAAATTGTGGAAAGTGTGGAGGAATATTTTATTTAATTCTTAATATTTTTTTTGTTAAATTGAATTTTTCTTCAAGTTAGTTTTGTTAATAATTTTTGAATTAGTTGAGTTAAATAAATGGATAATTGCCAGCTTTTTTCATCTTAAATTAAATTTTTTGAATAAAGCCACCATTGGAATTATGTCCGCATGTTCAACACCGGCTTCGCTAGCTACAGTAATTCCACATAAAAGTCAAGGTAAGTGGGCGGACTTCGGCCGCAGCTCAGGATTTAAAACTCCCAAAAATCCAACACCGGCTTCGCGGCGGCCTTCGGCCGCGGATCAGTCTATAAAATCTTTAACACCTTGTTTGCTAGTCACAGTAATTCCACATAAAAGTCAAGGCAAGTGGGCGGCCTTCGGCCGCAGCTCAGGATTTAAAACTCCCAAAAATCCAATACCGGCTTCGCGGCGGCCTTCGGCCGCGGATCAGTTTATAAAAGATCCAACACCTAGTTTGCTAGCCACAGTAATTCCACATAAAAGTCAAGTTAAGTGGGCGGCCTTCGGCCGCAGCTCAGGATTTAAAACTCCCAAAAATCCAACACTGGTTTCGCGGCGGCCTTCGGCCGCGAATCAGTCTATAAAATCTCCAACACCTTGTTTGCTAGTCACAGTAATTCCACATAAAAGTCAAGGCAAGTGGGCGGCCTTCGGCCGCAGCTCAGGATTTAAAACTCCCAAAAATCCAATACCGGCTTCGTGGCGGCCTTCGGCCGCGGATCAGTCTATAAAAGATCCAACACCAACGGCTTTCGGCGGCCTTTTATGATTCCACATACCTTAACTTTTATGTGGAATAACTGTGGCTAGCAAACTAGGTGTTGGATATCTTATAGACTGATTCGCGGCCGAAGGCCGCCGCGAAGCCGGTGTTGGATTTTTGGGAGTTTTAAATCCTGAGCTGCGGCCGAAGGCCGCCCACTTACCTTGACTTTTATGTGGAATTACTGTGGCTAGCAAACTAGGTGTTGGATCTTTTATAAACTGATCCGCGGCCGAAGGCCGCCGCTAAGCCGGTATTGGATTTTTGGGAGTTTTAAATCCTGAGCTGCGGCCGAAGGCCGCCCACTTACCTTGACTTTTATGTGGAATTACTGTAGCTAGCGAAGCTGGTGTTGAACATGCGGACATAATTCCAATGGTGGCTTCTGAGGACTTACATCCTCCAAAATATGCAACTCCGGCTATGTCTATTCTTAGAAATTGTTATAAGCCCAACACGAAGTGGGGATTATGACCGAAAAAAAAAACGGACATAACCCCCATAATTTAATTTATTTTTTGCGGACATAACCCCCACAGCAAAAATGGGGATTATGTCCGAAAATTTTTGGACATAATCCCCATTTCAAAAATGGGGATTATGTCCGTGGGGATTATGTCACGGCACCAATGGAACAATATCGATTTGAACCAAAAAATTTATGCATAAACATTTTTTCATTACTTTTTAAAATGTCTGCTAAAGTTGGTTGTGGGCACAAAAATTGGGTGGGTTGTGGGCACCCGTTTTTTTCCACGAAATCACAAAAAATTCCACCAAAAAATATGAACGGTGAACGTAGCCTACTATGATTGATATTGTTTTTTAAACTTTAGTTCCATAGAATTTTGTTTTGTTTGAAATTTTTGCCACGCCAATTGACCGCAGCCAACTCCATCAATTGTAACATCTGCGATCGAGCTTTTCATATGAAATGTGCGGGCATGCGGGCAAGCTATTATACATGTCAAAATTGTATTTCCGACGATGAATAAATCCTATGCAGGCTTTGAGATTAATAAACTGTCATTTTGTTCATATTAGTTGTGGTTTTTTTTCATATTTTTCCATTTTTAGCATTTTTTCTAAGGGTGCCCACAACTCCCCCTAAAAAAAAATTTGTTCTCAAAATGACGATTTTACGAAAGTCCATGTAAAATTTTTTTGCATGACGGAATCGGGTATGTTTCTTTATAATTAGTTAGCTTAGGTGTCTAGCTTTACACAGATACCCATATGTCCAAATAATATGCACTAGGTCGGTAATTATAAGCCGAAAACAAAACTATGCCCACAACTCCCACTTCTCCCCTACTTATTATTAGAGTTAATCGCTGGAGTTTTTCATGAAGAGCTTGCAGCAGTAAATTTTGTGGTTTAACATGCAGTCAAGCAAAGTAAGACTTTAATATGCTCAGATAGTTAAGTCTTCAAAAGCATTAAATTAAATAAAATAGAATCTAATGATTTTTTAAGAGACACACTGATGAAGCACAACCTATTTTACGTCGACCATCGATGCAGCACGGCCACGTAAAAACTTTGTCAAACTTTGGAAAATTCACAATAGCACTCAGTCAAGTCAATATGATTATATGACACGGTAATTGAAATTTTATTGACTTGCTTTCTTTCAAAACAAGTCGTTTTTATCGACACTCATAATAGGGGCCAATGGCTATAAAGAATGAGCAACAATTCTCCAATTTACTAATAAATAAATTAAAGGTTGATGAAATTGTAACGGCACCAGTTCCGACAGGTGACAGGCGTTGCAGAGAAAAAGTATAGCCAAAAATGTCAAAAATGACATATGAATTTCAAAAATCGCGTTATCGCGCATGATGTTCTAGACTTTTCCTTGCGCGTGCTGCATCAGGCAATAAAACCGTTGCGGGTCGTTCGAAAACGATCTGGCCAAGCCGTGGCGAAGAAAAGGATAGAACTCAAACGGCGGGTTGAGTTGATTTTTTTATGTCGTAGAGGGCAGTCGCGGTGGTTGATTTTTTCTGTTCGTCGGTTGTGTGCGTTCGCTGTTAAAATAAATTTTCAGCAAGAAAGATTCCACCGAATAATTGTACTTTTCTGCACAAAAACTATTGAAAACAATAGTTTAAACCATTAATAACAAGATTTTCATATTTTTTCTAAAAGATTGTAAAAAAAATAGTGACGAAAGATAAGTTTGCAAAAAAGAAAAAATTTACTACTGCAGATAATGAAATTTCAAAGAATCTGCACGAATTATGAAGACATAATTTTTGAAATGAAAAATAATTTATATTTGAGATAAAAAAAAAATAAACAATTGTTTTGCAAAACACATAATTAAAAATTATTATTATAAACCAAAGTTTGATGCACATCATAATTTATGAATGCGAGCGGCGTGAAGGACAAGTTTCGAATTTTGGTGTATAGCGGTGCACCCATTCACAAAACCCTCTAAGCTTAAAAAACTTCAAAAAAAAAAAAAAAAAAAAAATTTAACCTAAAAACAACGTGGCGGCATCGACGGTCGTATTCGCGGAAACGGTGGTGGTGAAGCGCTAGTGCTCACCCGGCAATAAAAATAAAGTTGCTTTTGTACTATTGTGAAACTGAAAAAAGTCGAAAAAGAAAAACACAAGTAAAGAAAGGACAAAGTGATTTAAATTGAAACAAGACGTAGTAAACATAGAAAAAAAAAATAGAAAAGATATACACACTCAGAAACAAATAACTGAACATACCTATCCATTCAAAAAGAAAACGCAAGAACTTTACATTCTAATCAGAAAAAAAGGCTGTAATTGAAAAATATTGGTATGTGGAACACAATAGAGGACGTTTATAAAAAGTAGGCATCTAAAACAAAAGTGAGAAAAACTAAAACCAAACAAAACACAGAATGACAAGTGCTAGTTGTAAAAAGTAAAAACTAAAAATAACAAAGTAAAACAAAAATTACAAATGTGTGAAAAAAATAACGCTTTATTAATTTAATTTAAATATTTCACTAAAGAAAATAAAATAAAAACAAAAATGAAAATACAAAGTTACAACTTAATTATACAAGTCAACAAAGCCACAACAATAAATACATACCTAGAAAAATAATATTGTGACAAAGCCAAAACAAAACACAACTTTACAAACACAAAGTTTCACATAAAAACATCAATAAAAATCAACAACCACCAAACAATAATCATCGGCAACATCACTAAACAACGAAACAACAACCTGGATTAAACCAACGAACGTAGATATAAAATTTTATTTTTATACATTTATTCATCTAAAAATTATATGTAAAGAAAAAAAAATCTATTTAAAATACAAGAGATATATTGATTAACTTTTATTTTATAAGAATTATAAACATTTGAAATAAGTTTTTTTTTTTTTTACATTTCTCTTAATCCTTCTTTACCTTGTATTCATGAAATTTTGTATTCATAATTTCAAAAGCAAACCGAATACTAATAATGTAGTATCCCACTTGAAGCAGATCAAGCATATAAAAAAAAAGAAACGTGTATAAAATGTTTAATTTATAATTAAAGCAAATAATAAAAGTTTAATTAACGAAAAAAAATTAGAATTTCATAATTATATAGATGCTTTATATAAGTTAAAGAACTAACGAAAAATATGATTTAAATCAGAAAGATAAATTTAAACAAAAATGAATTGAAAAAGATATAACATATTCTTTTTATTTATTTATTTATTTTTTTATTTAAAAGAAGTTGAACCAACTAGCACAACAAGATCAAAATCTTAAGTAACTGTACTAGTTTCATGAATACATTATTATCCGCATTATTAAACTAACAAATATATTAATATAAGGCTATAAACTAAACTAAATTTAAAAAGAAAACACGATCTAACATTAGTAATAATAAAATAAAATAATCTTAAGCTAATATTGCAACAATGAAAGGTACTGAGAAAGTTGATTCTTAAATTGCACAGCGTTGTTTAAATCTTTTAAGCGCGAAGGGAGTGCGTTCCAAAGACGTATTGAAAAAATTAAAAATTGCCGTTCTGATGTCAGACATGAATGACGTAAAGGGACTAACATTTTAGCTCGATTTGATCTTGAAAAAGTTATCCTTTCAAACAGATAGTATGGCTTCTTAGTAGTTATAACTTTATGTAGAAAAACAAGTGTCCGTAATTTAAGTATATTTTCGAAAGTCATACCATACAATTTATTGACGTGTTGTGAAACATGGTCTCTGCGTCGCAGTCTGAAAACGTATCTTGTAATATTATTAAATACAACATTTAATTTTTGTTTGCAAGAATGGTCGCAATAAGCAAAGATCTCACATCCGTACAGTAAAGTGGGAACAAGATAAGTTTTTGCTAAAAGTATCCTGATGTTTAATGGGGTGAAGTATTGCGTTGTCCACAATACGCGTAACATGCCATAGACCCTCCCGATGGTGATGCTTATGTGAGTGTTCCAAGTTAATGTACGGTTAAAAGTAATACCTAGGTTTTTCACCTTGTCTTCAAAATCAATTTCTGAATTACTAATAGCTAGCTTAGGGACGGTAGAATAATCTATTATTTTTTTGGATATCACAAGGCATTTTGATTTTTTCGGGTTTAAACACAAGCCATTACGGAAAGCCCAGTCGTTAAAGTTATTAAGGTTGGTATTCAAATTCATGACGCAATTCTGAATTTCATTGCGACTGCAACTTGCATATAACTGCACATCGTCAGCATACATATGAATTGCACAGTGATTCAACACATCCGGAAGATCATTTATATACAATGAGAACAATAGCGGCCCAAGTATAGAACCTTGGGGCACCCCTCTGGTAATTGAGATAAAATTAGACACTAAGCCACCTGAGCAAACAGCTTGGTATCTATGGGAAAGATAAGAATCTACAAGATTAACAGCTGATTTAGTGAAGTTAAACATTTTAGCTAGTTTTGTTTGTAAAATTGAGTGATCGACCGTATCAAAGGCCTTTGAGTGATCCAATAGAACCAAAAAAGTTACTGCATTGTCATCAAGGGCAGTTCGTATGTCCTCAATAACGTCAACCAATGCCGTGATACAACTGCGATTTTTTCTAAAACCTGACTGTCGATTAGTTAATAAACTATTTTCAAAAATAAACTTGTTAATTTGTTTGTGTAGGATGCATTCAAAGGCTTTGGATATAAAGGGTAAAATTGCAATTGGGCGGTACTCGCTGGAGCACTTAGGTATAGGAATTATTTTGGCTTTTTTCCAGCTAGCAGGAAAAGTTGAAGTAGTTATTGCTGTGTTAAATATGTGTTTAACGTATGGGAGTATCTTCGGAAGCATAATTTTTAAGAAGGCTGGATGTATTCCATCAAATCCAGTGGCATTTGACTTTGTGCTTAGAATGCTTTCGAGGACATCGGCAACAGCATGTTCCAATAAATAGTAATTAATATTTTTGAAATCTCGAAAACTAAAAAACTGCGATGGCAAACAAGTCTGATAGTCAAAAATCAGAAAAATAACGTCATGCTTTGAAAAAAAAGGGGCTGATATTTGGTCATACAGCAGTATCTTTGTTTCACTATTTACAAAAAATATATCGAGTAGAGTATTCACAGTATTTGTGTAGTGAGTGGGTGTGGTTGAATTTACCGGAAGGAGCCCCAACGTTTCCATACTAGAGGTCAAATGAGTTTCATTTAAGATATTGCTGTTAAAATCACCGGCGATGATTATGTTTGAAAACGGCAGAATCATACTTTCGATAGTTTTAAGAAATAGTGTAATATCGACAGCGCGATTTGGTCTGTAAACACAGCCAATAAGCAATTTTTGACTGCCGTTATCGATAGTAACAAAAACATATTCAATATTATCACCAGGTGGAGATCTACACAGAATTTTACACCCAATACCTTCTCTCACGAAGATCGCTGCGCCACCTCCGACACTTTTCCTATCACTACGAAATATTTTAAAACCACTCAGTTTAAACAAGGCATCCTGCATAAACTCATTAAACCATGTTTCAGTCACACATAGAACGTCTACACCTGAACCCTCAAAGATATACCTAAGTTCGTCAATTTTGTTGACTAAGCTTTGTGCATTAAGATGGCAAATTTTTAAGCCATCCTTTTGTTTGCAGAGTATGCGAATTAAGTTATGTGCGTTGTCTTTGGAACGTACCGTAGCGTTATTTAAAGAGGTCAGAATAATCTACACAAATTAATTTTGACAACGCGTGCAAAGATTTGTATTTAGCAATAATTGTTGCAATAATAATTAAATAGCAGAGTTTAACAAAAAAGGAGACAGAAATGGAAAAAATATTTAAACAAACATAAAACAAAAAAATATTAGAAATAAGAAATATTTGAGAAAAAGTTGATGCTATGGTGTTAATCGTTGCGAAAAGTAGGATCTCCATTGAAGTTGTTGGTACGTCGGTCGTTATGACGAAAGTTATATATGTTGTTACTGTTGCTGGAGAGCTGGGTACCAACAAGGTCGTGCAAGTGGCTTATGCTCTCAACGCGTGTGGAGCTATCACCCTCCTTCCTCTTCACATACACAATACCATGAATAGAGAAAACAACAGTGAGTTGTTGTTTTCTTTTTAATTGTAAAGCTGACTTTAGTATAGAGTAATTTGCTTTGGTCAGATTTTCATTGACATATATAGGTTGATTTGAGTCAAAACCTGCATGACGTAAGCGCAGTAGGTCATTTGTCGTGCGTCTAAACTTTGCTAGAGACTTTAATATAAAATTCCTTACGAAAGGTGATTCGAATTTCACTATAATAGTTGAATCGTTAATGTTTTTATGCTGTGATGTTTTATCACGGATGACTCGAAATATGTTTTTGATATTTGGTGCCGAAATATTTATTGTAGTAAAAATTTTGCTAACGATGTCACGCAAGTTTTCATTCTCAGCAAAGGGAATACCATTTATACCATTTATTCTAAGGTCAGTGGCTACGGTCAAATTTTCTTGTTTAGCTAATTGTAATTTAAGATCATTGATCTCAGCATTAAGAGTGCCGACATTGGAGGAGTTGGACCTTAGATTTTGACACTCAAGCTTAAAATTCTTAAAGTCGGTCTTAAATGCTTGAAAATCGGCTAACTCAGTTTCGATAGACTGTATTTTACCATTAATTTCAGTAAATCTGGTATTGATCAAGTTTAATTCAGTTTCAAGTCTTACTGTGAGCTTTTTTTCCAGAACCGAAAGCTCGGTAGATAGCCTATTAAACAGTCCTTCAACGTGTGCCTGCAATCTCACTTCCATTGTTTTCATTTGTGTTAGAATAGTGCTAGCCAGTTCATCTTCACCCTGCAAGACAGGAGCCTTTTCAGCTTCAGAAAAAAGTCTTTGCCGACGTTGTAGGGTATCCCTAAGCTTTATAGCTGCAGGCGATGTCATCATGATCTGATCTGAGCTTATGCGCTCTAATAGATGTGCGCAAATTTATATTTTAATTTTATAATTTTGATTGTAACGTTAATTGTAAATTGGGCGATGGTAACGCTGTCTAAGCTTAGTGGGTGGTAATTTGTGGTTTGTGTACTGTAGTGTGTATCCTGTTACTGATTATCGACTGCTCTAGCGGTGACATGAACCAATTATCGATCAGGTGATTGTTAGCTTTTATAAGCTTTAGCGGGTTGTGTATGTGATATAGTATTCAAAGCTTCAGTTGAAGCTTTGTTATTGTTTTGTCTCTATTCACTTGCTTCTTTAAATTAAAGTTGCTGTTGCTGTTAATGGCGCAAAAAAAGCATTGACGGAGCACCCAACAGTCAGAAAATCACTCACTCACCAGTAAAAGCAGTGAAAAGGTCGAAGCAGACGAAACTTCAACTGGCCCTTCTAAAGAGTGGTTACAACTTTATGTTGTTTAGTTATTGCACTTTAAAAAATTGTTTATAGATGGAGAAATTTAATTTATTTAGAAGACACTAATTTGACAGCTATTCCTTTGCGCAGTGTTGCCATCCATCCCTCCTTAAAAAGGAATAAGGTGAAAATGTTAGCATAAACAGTAGCGGTAGGTCCTATGTAGAACCACATTCAGATTAAGGTGGACCACAAACAGTTGCCCCATGGTCCACATGGTAGGGTGGGAGTTAGTCGGGCCCGAGCGACCATCATGCTCGGAGGTTAAGCAGTAATAGAAGAGAAATTAAGAGAATTTTTCTGTAGATTTTGATTTTTGATAAAAATAAATTTTTTGGTAACTTGTACAATTTTTTTTAACATTAAAATTTTTAAGCATTCAGAGTGCAGTACTCTAGTTCAGCACGAGTTTTTAAATTTTTAAGGTGAATTAGCAATAGGGGCAGCAGCGAACCCACTGCAACTTTTTGCCCACACAAAAGCACCGATGGCTTAGTGCGATTACAAATTTTGACGCCCAACGTGGGACCGATTGGTTTTTGGAACAATTATCATGCCAGTTGTTATTGGAGTCTAAAAGAAAACTGCTGTGACAGTGAACCTTTTTGTCCCATAAAAATTTTTTTAGTACTTTGTCTCTAATTTCAATCGGTCTGCGCTCTGAAAATTTAAAAATTTTTTTTCTTCATAACTTAACCTTGCAGGGAAAAAAATATTTCTTTCTTGTCGTCTGTTAAACAAAGTTCAAGAATATAATATTCATAACCTGCAGCAGGATTTATCAGTCTGGGAAAACTCCAAGTTTCAATTCCCAACTGATCCGCTCAGTAGTTCATGAAAATATTTATTCAATTTTTGTGAAATAACCCTTGTAAAGGATAACTAATAATTTTGTATTTTTTTTGAAATAAAAGCTCCCGTAATTTTCATATTTTGATATTTGAATTTTTGGTACACTCTTTTTGGCAGAGAAGCGGATTGCAACTGCAAGTCAAAGTAATTTGCTGGATTTTGCGATTTAGCTGCAATTCATTGCGCTTGTCGACCGCGTTACGGTGGCTTGAATCTGTTGTACTTCGGATTTTTGTTTGAAATGAGAAAAGTAAAATTTTTTTTATTCAGATTTTCTTACCTAATTCTTCTTCATTGTGGTTGACCTAAAAATTATTAACGAATAATTTGACAAGTTTCTACATGGGACCAAGCTGTCATAAATTAAAAATTGATTTTTTTTGAAAATTTCAAAATTTTTTGAAAACTTACAGAAAATTTTAATTTTGAAAATTTGAAACATATACCATATTTGGAAAATTTTTGACACACTTAATTTGAGATTTTGACAAATAGTGGAAAAATTTCCACGGCTATCACAAAAATTATTTAACTTTCGGCACTTCTTTTTTATAACTAAATTTAACTTTTCGGCGTGTTGATAGTTTCTTTTAACGGTTCGGGAAATTCGATTTTTTTTTTATTCGTCGTGAAATTCGTGAAAAATGCCACTGCGTCGTAGCACGGAAAACTTGTCCATTCTGGGAAATGCACCGGATAATCCGTGTGTGGTTTGTACTCAGCAAATGATAGATGGTGAGAATCTAATGATTACCCCAGGCTTTCACATCTTTCATTCTGAGTGCATTTCAAAGTGGGTATAGGACACACGCAATTGCCAGGCAGTGTGTAGTCCGAAAAATCTAAAACCGTATAAGTCCATGCCAATCCTAGATTTGAATTCGTTCACAACAACAACACCAGCTGTTACACACACTGACACAATTTCGAAAAATAGTCGTCCAGTAACACGAGGTTACAAAAATTCATTGGAACAAAATAGTTCAGTGTCGCCAGCACATCATCTCAATATGTCAGGATTGCAACCTTTCTCCACAGGCGTGTCTGCCCAAGCAAGTGCGTAAACTAATTTGCCTCAACTTTCTGACACACAGCTACAAAATCTGATTGATGAAGCGGTGAGAGCTCAACTGGCTAAAATGAATTTAAATTCAGTCAGTAATGCACCTCCTGAACGGAATAGAGACACAAATCTACCTGAAACTTTTGGGCGAACGTCTGTCATTCTCCAGGCTCCTGGAAATGAAACCAACCATTCTCACGTTTCATATGGAATTCCTCGATATAACCCACAGCTTCCTCCTCCGACTGTTTTTCAGTCAATCAATTATCAACAATCCACGCATGGTGTATTTACTCAAAGTACTTCAACTCACCATAGGGCAATTCCACCTTTCATGGCATCAGAGAAGGTCTCAAATCTCAATTCTAACTGGAAAGTCACTTTTAGTGGAAAAAAAGACGCATTGACCGTCGATAAATTTATTTACCGAGTACGTTCTCTGACTGTCCAAAGTTTGCGAGGTGATTTTGAGGCCTTGTGTAACATGAACATATTTTGTTTGCTGGGAAAGCGTTGGATTGGTTTTGGCGTTATCACCGAAGTGTGGCTCAAATAAATTGGGAAACTCTGTGTAACGAACTTCGTGGTCAGTTCCGAGACCGGAGGACAGATTTAGACATAATGGATTTGATTCGTCAAAGGAAACAACAATTTTATGAAAAATTCGATGAATTTTATGAATCTGTTCTTCAGCTCTGCGACAAATTGCAACGTCCTCTTGACCCAACAAATCATTCGACGAAATTTACGTCTCGACGTTAGACGCAGTCTTCTCTATGTCTCCATAGAAGACATCAAACAGCTTCGAACATTTGTTCAAAAACGCGAATTGTTGGATAAAGAGTACGGCAGGTTGACCAGAAACTTCCAAGCTGCACGCAACGTTTCGGAAGTTAACGTTAACCCAGAAGAATTCTCTACCAACCATTTTTTAGAGTTGCCAACCGCACCGCCACCACCATAAAAAGTGATGCGGCATGCCAAACAGATATTTTGATTTTGAAACCAGATCATTCTAATTTAAAACTTGAAAATAAACCTGAAATTACACCCAATACTTTACCTACTCGTCATTTTAAACCTTTGAACATTCGTTGGCAGGCATATAAAGCAGCCCGCAGGCGAATTTTTTGTGATGTTGAAAACATTGCTTCACCGGGGTCTACGCATGAGAAACGTTCCACTTTGAGATTGAGAAAATTTTGGAAAAATTTAAAAGCGAAGAAAAAATTTATTTGTTCTTCTGTGGTTTCTGACAAACCTAAAAATGATTTATGTCCCTATGCTCAAATTCTCATTTTTAATGAAAAAATTGAAGGTTTAGTCGATACTGGTGCTTCGGTCAGTTGTTTAGCCAACAATTTGGCCCAAAAATTTTTAGAAAATAACCAACACCATTGGCACAAAGTTAAGACTAATCTTAAAACTGCGGATGGAACAAATCATTTTGCATTGGGTTTCGTTGAAACTTTGATTACTTTTAGAGGAGTAACTAAACCTTTAAAATTTTTGATAATTCCAACTCTTTCTCAAGACTTATATTTGGGCGTTGATTATGTTAAGACTTTCGGTTTGGCAAGTGATCTTTTTCATGAAGATATTCCATTTTCTGCTAATTTGAACATTGCGGAGTTAGACTCCAATCATCATGTATTAAATGCTCGACAGCAAGCAAATTTAAATGCAACTATTTTATTAATACCGTCTTTTTCTAAACAAGGCTTAGGCCGAACAAATCTTATAAGCCATGTCATTGATATAGGTAAGGCTAAGCCTATAAAACAAAGGCATTTTTCTGTTTCACCAGGCGTTGAGAAACTTCTTTTTGCAGAGATTGATAGAATGCACTCTCTTGGCGTTATCGAAGAATCTCAAATTGCATGGTCATCTCCTGTTGCAATGATCGTCAAACCAAATAAAGTTCGTATGTGTCTCGACGCACGTAAAGTCAATGACGTCACAGTGAAGGATGCTTATCCTTTGCCGCTCATCGACGGAATACTCAGAAGGCTCCCGAAGGCACAGTTTATTTCAAGCTTAGACCTGAAGGATGCCTTCTGGCAAATTCCGTTGGATGAAGCGTCAAGGGATAAGACAGCCTTTACTGTGCCCAATCGACCTTTATATCAATTTATTACAATGCCATTTGGCTTATGTAATGCGCCGCAGACCATGACCCGTCTCATGGACAAGGTAATACCTGCTCATCTGCGAACTAAAGTATTTGTATACTTAGACGATTTGTTGCTAATAACCGAAACTTTTGATGACCATATTTCACTTCTGCAAGAAGTAGCCTTTTGCATTAAACGTGCTGGCCTTACTATAAACATTGAGAAAAGCAAATTTTTGCTCAAACAAATTCACTACCTTGGTCATGTCATTGGACATGGAACCATAAGTACAGATCCGGGCAAAGTAAAAGCGATAAAAGAATTTCCTCGTCCGAAAACTGTTAGACAACTTCGTCGTTTCTTGGGTGTCTGTGGATGGTACCGAAGGTTTGTGCAAAATTATGCTTTAATTTCTACTCCTTTGACAAACATGCTTCAAAAGGCAATTGCTGCTTTCGACTCACTCAAAAATAGGTTAAGTAGTGCACCAGTGCTACACAGTCCTGATTTTTCTCGTCCTTTTTCTATCCAATGTGACGCTAGTCAATTTGAAGTTGGAGCGGTTTTGGCCCAACAGACCGATGAAGGTGATGAAGTTCCCATTGCGTACATGTCGCACAAATTTAACCAAGCGCGAAGAAACTATACTGTTTCCGAACAAGAATGTCTTGCGGCGGTTATGGCCATAAAAAAATTTCGAGCATATGTCGAAAGACATGAATTCGAAGTTATAACCGATCATGCTTCTTTAAAATGGCTTATGAGTCAAACCGATTTGCATGGCAGACTTGCGCGCTGGGCACTGAAGTTGCAAGGCTTCAAATTTACCATTCTCATCGGAAAGGCAGCCAAAACGTTGTTCCTGATACCTTATCAAGAACTTATTCTCAGGAAAGCCTCCACATTTCTTCTCTGACTGCGTCAGAAACCGACCAATTTTTCGAAAATTATTTAAAAATGATTGAGGAATTTCAAAAAGAGCCAAGTAAGCAACCAGATATAGCGGTGCTAGCGGTGATCCGATTCAAGAAGAGCAATCATGGAAAGTCTGGGTTCCGTTGGAAATGAGACAAGATCTTATTTTTCGAGCACATAACCATCCAATGAGTTCTCATGGTAGAGTGGGTAAAACTCTGACAAAACTTAAAACAAGTGCGAGATCACGTTCTTTCTTGTGAGATTTGCAAGGAAACCAAAGCTCCAAATCACATACTTCGTCCTCCTATGGGTAAGCAGGTTACGTCTGTACGAATTTTTCAAAAACTCAACGTAGACCTTCTTGGACCTTATCCAAGATCACGCTCAGGAAACGTGGGTATGGTGATTGTCCTTGACCATCTCTCAATGTTTCATTTTTTAGAGCCAATCCGACGTTTCACTGCAAAATTGTTGATTTTCTTGAAAAACGAATTTTTGCCATTTTTGGTGTTCCTGAAGTCATCACCACTGACAATGGTGTGCAATTCAGATCTAAACTTTTCGAAGACCTTTTAAAAAAATATGGTGTGACGCATAATTACACTGCCAATTATTGTCCGCAAGCTAATGCCGTTGAACGAGTCAATCGCTCAATCAGCGCTGCTGTTAGAGCATATATTAACCCAAATCAAAAAGATTGGGATGAAAAATTATTTGCTATAAACATTGCTCTCAGAAGCTCAGTGCACTCGTCCTCTGGTTTCTCTCCATACTTTGTCGTTTTCGGTCAAAATATGATCTGCCACGTGAATTCTTTTGAAGTATTGCGAAAACTCAAACTTATAGAAGATCCGACCGCTGACATAAGGCATGAAGAGAAAACTGAGTTGATTCGCGAAAAGGTGCGAGAGAATTTAAAAAAGGCTTAAGATACTAATGCTAAAAATTATAATATGCGCTCACGTCCAGTTCGTTTTCAAATCGGTAAATGTGTATCGTAGGAGTTTTGCTCAAAGCAAGGCTTCCGATCACCTTAATGCAAAATTGGCAAATGTTTTTGAAAAGGCGCAGGTAATCAAAAAATGGGTACGGCTTATTATGAATTAGCAGACATGAATAATAAACGACTTGGCATTTTTCACGCGAAGGATATTAGAAGGTAGTGCCTTCAGTTTTTTGCAACCCACAACAGCAGAATTCGAAAAAACTGTTTTGTAACGGCACCAGTTCCGACGAGTGTGAATTGGCGATTTTTTTTCTCATTTCTTTTGCCATCTGGTGGTGACAGGCGTTGCAGGGAAAAAGTCTAGCCAACAATGACATCAGAATTTCAAAAATCGCGTTATCGCGCATGATGTTCTAGACTTTTCCTTGCGCGCGCTGCATCCGCCAATGAAATCGCTCATTTGTGCGTCGGGCATTAAAACTCGGCACAAACGAGGGAGAATGAAAGAGACAAAACGAAAATGGGTCAAGGAGGTGTGCTCGAACAGCGGAATGTTCAGTTGATTTTCTGTGGTAGGCGCGGCGTGATATTTAATTTTCGTATTATTTGCAGACAAAGAAAACGTGTTTTATCAAATAAAATTACCATATTCAACGTTATTTATTTATTTATGCTGTGTGAGAGAAAGGCAAAATCGCGCGACGGGCGAGAGTTTTTCGTTGTCGTAACTCTTACATTTTTGTGAAGAAAATTTTTTTTTGAACAAAGTTTCTACTTTAAAAAACGCATAAAAGAATATCATAAAAAGTGTAAAAGATAAAAAAAAAACAAAATCTAATAAGTGTGTTACAAGTTTTCGATAAATATTTGCTTAGTACATATATGTAGACAGACATACCACATAAAATCAATTCATAAAAAAAAGTAAAGTAGGACCTAACCGTAAAAAAAAGTAAAGTAAAAAAGTTAC
This sequence comes from Tricholauxania praeusta, assembly GCA_949775025.1. Lineage (NCBI taxonomy): Eukaryota > Metazoa > Arthropoda > Insecta > Diptera > Lauxaniidae > Tricholauxania > Tricholauxania praeusta. The sequence goes on from OX459030.1 coordinate 80,043,466, forward strand.
AATTTCGAAGCATTCGCGGAAGCGCTAGAGCTCCGTACCCTGGAATAGAAAAGGGCGACTTACTAAAAGAGTGACAGAAAAAAAAACAACAAGAATTTTACACTGAAAAACAAAACGATATCCCTGACATTGAAACAGTTGACAGTGAACAAAAATAAAATACAAAGACATACATATTTAAAGATAAATAATTGAACACACCTATCCAAAAGAACATTTATTGAAAAGAACATTCATTGATAGAAAACAAAAGAAAGACAAATAAATAATCTAACATAATTTGGAGCATAAAGCATAATAAAGAAGTAAAAGAAGCACCGAAAAAGAACTTAAGAAACGTCGAATTGGAGTGGAAGCGCCAGCCAAGTATTTAGCCGCAACTAATTCAAATAAAAAACAAAACAAATAGAAATCATTAAAATGTGCGTTAAAATTAAGTGCAAAAGTATGCATTTACACTTAAAGAAAATACCACGAAAGTGTTAAAATTGTGGAAAATATAATATATAAAAAAAAAAAAATAATAAAAACCAATACTACACTATAAATACAAAACAACATAAATAGTAACAACAACAAAGATATACATTAAATACAACTAGATACACACAAAGTCGAGAACCTGATTAAACACAACTTTAAATTTAAATAAATTATAGCTACGAAAACCAAAATACAAATATGCAAAATTACAACTATACAACAATAAACTACAAATACTACACAACTTTACATTCACCAAATCTAACAACTATAAAAATAAACACCTTATACAGCAGTCCAACTATGACTACACGACAGAAGAGCAGTAGAACATCAATAAGAACAAGTCAAGGACAACATTAACAACTTTAAACACTATATACCACCATTTCAAAAACAACAATAGATCACAACGGACGTAGCTATAAAATCTTACTTTTTATACTTTTAATCATTCTATAAATTATATTACAAAAAAAGAAATTTACGGAAAAATTTTCGTTCTAAATTTTTTTTTTTTTAAGTATAATTAAGTATACACTTTTAGATATATACCGAACAAAAGAAAGAATATGATATCAATGTCTGATTCATAAATTGTAGATTATTGGCCTTCTTATTGTTATAAGTTGCAATAATTACAATGTTTAATTTATAAATTAAAGCAATTTATAAAAATTTAATACATAAAAGAAAAATTCGAATTTCATAAGTAATTGCTTCATATAAAATAAGATATAAAATGCTGCTATACTTGAAATAAATAAGAAAAATTACTCTGAAAAAAAAAAATGATTTTAAAAAAAAAAACTATTTCTTTTTTTATTTAAAAAGGAATAAGGAGAAAAGATGACAGCATAAATTTCTGCAGGTAGGTCTCAAGTAGAGCCGCAACTACAGTTAAGGTGGACCTTAAAAATCGCCCAGCAGGTTCACACGGTAGGGTGGGTATAGAAGGGCCCGAGCAGAACACCATGCTTGGTGGTTCAGCCACTAGGGAATTTTAGGGAGGCCCGTAAATTTTAGAGATTTGATTTTTTATTGTGGACTTAAATTTTTTTGTGGTAGCGCGTACATTTTCTTTTGATTCAAAAACAAAAATTTTCAAATATTTTCCTTTTCATTTGCTGAAGAGCTCAGCAACCCAACGTCAGCACGAGTACAAATTTGTACGGTGAAGGCGCATTATGGGCAGCAGCAATCCCATCCCAAATTACCGAACTGCTAGCATCGGCACACCAGCTCGTGCTGCCGCTGTTCATAATGCCCACGCAAAGGCACCGATCGCCTAGTGCGATTACAGATACTTGGGAGCTAAATAGTGTAAGGCGAGGGGTATTTTCAAATAAAACGTGAGAGAAGCTGCCATCATAGTACTCTTACACAACACAGGCAAAAAATTGAGAACGTGAACTTAATATGAGAGAGAAAACTTTTCTGTGTAGCAAACTTATGTATCAAACAATGAGTTTATTTTCAAATTAATAATAAACATATCTCAAAAATAAACAAGTCAACTGCACAAATGCTGTGAATCGGAACGATTACTTCCCCGCAAGCAGCCACAACACCCCGTAATTTTTGTTCTAGTTATCATCACTTTGTGAGTTACGCTCTTCAGTATTTCAAACCCCACCGTGTTCACCTGAAATCACGCGAGCTTTTTTCCCATATGTGCTGAAATGGGCATCACTAATTTAAATGGTATTTTTATATTAGTCATATTTTGTGTTCAATAAATGTCTAAAAAAGATTTTTTATAGTCATTTTCGTTTTACACGGTTTTTCCATACAAAAATTATTTTTTCGAATTACACGGATTTGTCAGAAACTTATCTACCGTGTAAAACGAGGGACAGGTGTATTTTTGAAACGCATTGCGGTTAAATATCACTATAACGATTTCCTAATATCTAAGTGAATTTGCAATCTATTTCTGCAATTGAATTATTGAATTTAATTTTAGTCTTTGATTCAAAATTAATACTTGCAACAAACATGTTACTACCTACTTTGAACTCCAATAAGCAACAATCAACTCCAACTTCATCTGCTGGACCTTCTGTCAAACGTATTGATGAGTCATCGCCTGCAACAATGCCATTGTACTCCGACGCAACTTTAAAAGCAAAATTAACATGTTTTAGGAAGAGCATCATAGAAATCTATGTTCGCAGCAGTATCAAACCTGAACTGCTGTCTACTTCTCAGCATGCTTACACGAAAGGCAGATCTATAGAAACCGCACTTCACACACTAGTGAGCAGCATTGAAAAATCCTTTGCATGTAAGGAATTCGCCCTGGCGGCGTTCCTGGATATTGAAGGAGCTTTTAACAACGTTGACCCAGGTATTATTATTAATGAACTGCAGAAACTGGATATCAACAGTTCCATAGTTGAGCTGATTAAAAAGCTACTGACAAACAGAGCCATTACCTCAAATCTTGGCATTTCCGAAGCTAATAGGTTTGTCCGCAGAGGAACGCCGCAGGGTGGAGTGCTATCTCCTCTACTGTGGAATCTGGCAATAAATAAGATGCTCATGTCACTGAAAAGGCTGGGCTGTAAAGCTATTGCCTATGCCGACGATGTAGCATTAATTGCATGTGGTAAATTCCCAAACACACTGTGTGAAATTCTTCAGAATGCTTTAAACAGACTCGTCTCATGGGCAGATGAGGCTGATTTAGGCGTAAATCCGAACAAAACTGAACTAGTACTCTTTACTAGGAGTCACAAACTTCCAATTATAGTACCACCTTCGCTAAAGGGCGTTAGACTTGTCTTAAAAAGTAGTGCAAGGTATCTTGGTCTGATATTGGATAGGAAATTAAGTTGGAAAATAAATGTTGTTGAGAGAGTTAGGAAAGCAACTGTAGCACTATACTCTTGTAAAAAAGCTGTGGGGAGAAGATGGGGGCTATCACCTCGTATTATTCATTGGCTCTACACAGCGGTAATTCGACCGATTCTGTTATATGGCATTGTGTTGTGGTGGCCTGTCTTAGACAAGGTCACCTATTACAGACAATTGCAGAAGGTTCAAAGAGCTGCTTCCATGTGCATCAGTGGTGCACTGAGGACCACACCGACTGATGCCTTGGAGGTCCTCTTTCATCTCGTTCCCCTTGACCTGTTTGGTAAACGAATGGCAGCATGTACCGCCATTAGACTCAGGGAAACTGCTTGCTGGTCCGAGGGAAGTACAGGACACTCAACTATCCTTAATAGCTTGAATTCCGTACCCTCTAAATTGGACTACACTATTCCAGTAATCTCGTTCAAGAGAGATTACGTAAAATATATCCCATCTAGGGATGACTGGAAGGGAGGAATCCCGGGGAGAAGGAACCATATTAATTTCTACACGGATGGCTCCAAGTTAAATAACCAAGTGGGTTATGGTATTTACTCTAAGGAACTGAAGATAAGTATTGCTGCGAGGTTACCAGACCATTGTAGTGTTTTTCAGGCAGAGGTTATAGCAATAGAAGAAGTAGCATCCTGGCTGAGAATAAATGTGGTATCCAAGAAGGGTATTAATATTTATTCAGACAGTCAAGCTGCTATTAAATCCTTAGAATCAGTCTTCCTAAACTCACTAGTGGCCCAACAATGCCGCTCGTCTCTAAATGAGATGGCTCAGCATTTTAACATTCACCTCATCTGGGTGCCTGGGCATAGGAACATTGATGGCAATTGCAAAGCTGATGAACTTGCTAGGCAGGGGACTACTGCACAAATTCCTCAAGACAAGGAAGGTGTTGGCATGCCACTTGCTACCTGCAAGTTACTGCTTGAAGAAGACATGATAAAAAAGGCTAACATAAGATGGACCCAAGGGTTAACTTGCAATATAACAAGGCAAATCTGGCCGGAATGGAACGCTAAGCGATCTCTAGAACTGATATCCCGCACTAGGCACAGTGTCTCGTCAGTTGTTGCAGTAATAACTGGCCACTGGCTTATCGGCAGACATGCGGAGAGATTAGGTATTCGGTCTTTTGACTACTGTAGAAGTTGTGGGGATGTGGAGGAGGAGGAAAACATTAAACATTTTCTTTGTTCCTGCCCTGCACTTGCTAGAAAACGCCACAAAACATTTGGCTCGTTTTTGTTTGATGACCTGGAGGACCTTAGACATGTTAGCATAGGTCAGTTATTTAGTTTCATAACGAAATCTGGATGGTTCAATGAGAGGGTATAGTCAAGTACCCTGTGGTATCACAATGGACCAAACTTGGTCTAAGTGAGTCGGTTTTTGTAACTGACTGCCACTCCTACCTAACCTAACCTAAGAGCATCGTTGAGGAACTGACTGTCAGCTGAGATAGCTAATTTCAAAAACACAATTAAGAATGTGATTGTGACAGTGGCTGCAGTTGAAAAGGCTTGCAGTGAAATTAGTGTGATCAAGAGTGAAGTGTTTGATCTCAAAAAAAAAAAAAATTGAGAATTGCAACGTTGATACTGCTTCAACTTCACTAAAAGAAGAAATAATCGAACTCAGAAAGCAAGTGGATAAGTATGAAAATGATGTTGTTGCTACTGATGTTATCATACACGGAATCCCAGTCTCCCAACATGAGAGCTTACCAACTTTGTTTGAGAAAATTTGCACTACGATTGGGAGGGATATGCTTATGCTTCGAGATGTTTTAGGCTTCGAGCTAACGTAAGCAACAACAACAATCCTCCAATAATAGTCAAACTCACGTCTGCATTTGAGCGTAATAAATTGTTTAAGGCTGTTGCTGCGCAAACATTTTTTATGCATGAGAGTTTGACTAAAACAAGCCGTGTGTAATGCAGTATGCATACGGTGACCATAAACTTAAATTGAAAAAACAGAACAAAAATTGTGTTTGTAGAAACGTATTTTTTATATTGAAAGTAAAAAAAATTCACAAAAAAAAAAACAAATCAAATTTCATTGGCTTCGATTTTAATTAAAAAATACTGCCGCACTAATTGGAAAGGGCGTATCTCAAAAAATTTCGTTTCGAAGTAATTGATGTTTTGCTTATGTCATGAGATTTGTTATATGTTTGAACTAAGACTCCGGCATTTGGAGCATTTTATTACTTACTTACTTGGGTGGCCATAACAACCCGTTACCGGGTTACGGCCGACCTCAAAAGCTCTCTCCAGGCGCCTCTGCTTTGCGCACGCCTTCTCCAATCATTCACACCAAGCGTGGATAGGGTTTCCTCGGCTTGGTATTTCCATCGGAGGCATGGTCTTCCTCTTCGTCGTCGCCCAGCGGCTTCCGCATCAAACACCTTTTTCGCCGGAGCTTCTTCGTCCATACGCACAACATGTCCCAGCCAGCGCAGACGTTGAAAAGTGATGCGCTTGACTATGTCAATGTCAGCGTAGAGCTCGTACAGTTCGTGGTTCATTCGAATACGGTAGTCGTCGCCGACGTGAACAGGACCGAAGATTTTGCGAAGAGTTTTTCTCTCAAACACCCCAAGCGTGGCTGCATCAGTCTGCGACACAACCCATGCTTCTGCGCCGTAAAGTAGCACGGGTAAGATGAGCGTCTTGTAGAGTGTCAGTTTTGTCGGGCGAGAGAGGTCTCTACTACTCAATTGCTTACTGAGACCATAGTAACACCTATTAGCAAGAGTTAGTCTTCGCTTTATCTCCAGGCTGACATCGTTTTGAGTGTTCACGGCGGTGCCAAGATAGGTGAATTCCTTGACAACTTCGAAAGTATAGTTGTTCGCAGTAACAAAGGATCCAATACGCCGCGTCTCCCTGTTTGTGGACAGCATATACTTTGTTTTGCCCTCGTTCACCGTCAAACCCACTTTCGCTGACTCTTTTTTGATAGCAGAGAACGCAGCAGTAACATCTCGCTTACAACGTCCAATGATATCAATATCATCGGCATATGCAAGGAGCTGGACACTTTTGTAGAAAATAGTGCCATTACGATGTACACTGGCTCTTCGCAACACCCCTTCCATCACAAAGTTGAAGAGGTTGCAGGATAATGGATCGCCCTGTCTGAAACCTCGTTCGGTTTCAAATGGTTCGGAGAGGTCCCTTCCTACTCTGACGGAGCTGGCTGTGTTGCTCAACGTCATTCTGCAAAGCCGCACCAGCTTCGCAGGTATACCGAACTCAGACATGGTGGCATACAGGCAATCCCGTATCGGGCTATCGAAAGCTGCTTTAAAATCGATAAAGAGATGATGGGTATCGATCTGTTTTTCGTGGGTTTTTTCCAGGATTTGACGTAGTGTGAAGATCTGGTCTATGGTGGACTTACCAGGTCTAAAGCCGCACTGATAAGGCCCAATCAGTGTGTTGGCAAACGGCTTAAGTCTTTCACACAGTACAGTCGACAGGACCTTGTAAGAGATGGCAAGAAGACTGATATCCCGGTAGTTAGCGCAGATTGTCGGGTCACCTTTCTTCAGTACAGGACAAAGGACACTGAGATTCCAATCGTCGGGCATGCTTTCTACTACCCATATTTTGCAGATGAGTTGATGCATATACCCTATCAGCTCATCGCCGCCGGTCTTGAACAATTCAGCAGGCAGACCATCGGCACCAGCCGCTTTGTTGTTCTTAAGTCGTTGGATCACAACTCGTACCGCGTCATGGCTAGGTGGTAGTACGTCCACACCATCGTCGTTGATTGGTGGCATCGGGTTAATTTCTCCAAAGGCGGGATTGGTGGAGTCATCGCCAGCAAGCAGCTTGGAAAAGTGTTCCCTCCATAATCTCAGTGCACCCTGCGTATCCGTAACCAGATTTCCATATTCATCTTTACAGGTTGATGCTCCGGGCTTGAAACCTTGGGTCAGACGCTTGACTTGTTGGTAAAATTTTCGAGCATCATTCCTGCCCCGTAACACTTCGAGTTTCTCACGCTCGTGCCTTTCCTGCTCTCGTTTCTTGCGTCTGAAAAGGCGCCTCTCATCCTTTCTCTTTTCCCGGTAGTTTTCGTGCACGGCTCGCGTTGCTGCTGACTGCAGGGTTCTTTTGTAGGCGGCGTTTTTCACTGCAGTAGCTTCGCGACACTCCTGGTCATACCATTGATTTCGCGGAAGTGGGCGTCGGAAACCAATGACTTCCTCAGCGGCAGAGCGCATGGAGCGGGATATATGCGCCCAAAGTCCACCGGCATCATCGGGTAGAGAGTCAGGTTGAAGGAGCAGTTCTGAGAGGCGAGCGGAATAGGCTTCGGCCGTCCGATGTGTTTGCAGCTTAGCGACGTCCAGCTTTCGTTGCGTACTAGAGCGTACATCGTTTGCATTGCACAGCCGCAGTACAATTTTAACGTCATGGGCCGGGCAGCGGTCGTATACTTCCTCGAGTCTCGCATAGAAGGCATCTTTGACAGCATCGTCCTTTTCCTCCGTCGGGGCGTGCGCGCAAATCAAGGTGATGTTGAAAAATCGAGCCTTGACGCGGATCGTAGCCAACCTTTCGCTCACAGGTGTGAACCTGGAGATATGGTGGCGAAGTCTCTTGCTTACTACGAATCCGCATCCCAATTCGCGCCTCTCCGCATGGCAGCTGTAGTAGATATCGCAACTTGCTTGTTTAGAGCAACCTTGTCCTATCCATCTTATTTCCTGGATGGCGGTGATGTCAGCCTTAATTTTTCCGAGGGCATCCGCCAATTCGATAGAGGCACCTTCCCTATTGAGGGTCCGGATATTCCAGGTGCATATCCTTAAATCATAGTCCTTTTTTCGTTTGCAGTGGTCGTCAATGTTGAGGGGTTCATTTTCCGAGGCTTTTTTGGTCTTCATTGGAGTGTTTTTTTTACGTGGCGGGTACCAAACCCTGCGCACAACCCAGTTTACTTCCAGGGAGGACACGCTGCACACATTCGCTCACTATCTCAACGGATGCGGAGATAGCTACCCAGATGGAGCCGCGGGGAGGCTGTGTGTCAACTTGCTAATGGTTGGCTCAGAGATCGCTCTGGCAATCCCCAAGTGGAAAGCAATCAGAAACTTTACTCTGATCAACCAAAAGCCAATCCATCCATTTTATTGCATTTTATTAGACAAGCAATTTCTTAAGCTATCCGATGTCATAAGAATCTCAGATATTTCTTTTTTTGGAGATACGCTCTTTTCGCTTAGTACGGCAGAATAGTGTAAAAAAATATATGCATCAAATGCAAATCATTGATGATTTTCTGAGGTATAAGTTTTTTTAATAATGTTTTCCTGACACTGTAAATATTACTTAAGCTCTAAGCAGTTAAGATCATAGTTGCACCTCGTTATTAAAAAAGATTTTACAGTCTTAATTTTCATATGGAAATTTTTGTCAGTCCATACATTGCTTAAAATAGAAAATACCCTTTCGGTGGAGGCATTTGAACCCGGTAAGCACAAATTAAATTATACTATGTTTAAAATATTTTGAAAAGGTATGGAATTTTTTTTAAAATATTAAAATATTAAAAATTGGTTTTTTTTTATTATTTAATATGCAAATTGTAAGACTTTATTGCATATAATTTTATTTTATTATCAAATTAAATTTTACTTACGATTTACAAATTTCCAAAATCAGGCCATGTCCCAGCGATTCATAGTCTTACGCGCTACCTACTAGGCTACCTGTCATATATTCGTTCCGAATTCGTTTCTTGTTCATAAACCGGATCAGTTTCGAATTTGTTTTTTGATCGTAAAAAAAATTTAATGTTTTAAGCGACTTAAAATTGCTTAAAAGTTCAGAAAAACTTATAAAATTTAGTATTAGTTTTTTTCGACTTTTTAAACATTTCTAATTCGATTAAGAATACTATTTTTTTTGAAAATTTTTCCGGCACTTTTTCCATAAGAATTTGATCTGTTTTGTAACAAAAAAACGAATTCGAAACGGATACGTTTTATGAACAAAAAACAAATTCGAAACGAATTCGTATTTGAAGCCCGTTACGAATTCGAAACGATTTCGTTTTACGAACAAAAAACGAATTCGAAACGAATTCGTTTTATAAGCAAAAAACGAATTCGAAACGAATTCGTATTTGAAGTCCGTTACGAATTCGTTTTACTTGCAAAAAACGGAATGCGCACGTCCGTTTTTGTGCACATGGGGAAGTCACATAAATTTTAGCACACGTAAACTCATCAAATAGTTCGCTGTAATTAATTTTAATTCGGCTCCTCTTTCCCATAATATATGTCAAATTTCTTTCAACCTTATTCCAAGATGGCATTGTATGCAGCAGTACCCATTCCATCACTTCAACCTCTTTAAATGCATAATCCCACTGATGTGGATAATCAATGCAATTCTTATAAAAACTTTTGACATAATCTTTCAATTTACTTAGGTTTTCAGTACCTGTTTTTTTCTAACTCCAAAATTATTTTCTTGATCATGAAAGGTAAGCAAATTTCATCTCTGCATTCAGCGAAAAACCAGCAAAAATTTGGGTTCAAATCCAAACCGACAAACTTATCGTCACGGTAATTACATTGCACTATTAGCTTTTTGATAGAGATTGCTAATAACAACTTACATATCGATCAGCAAAGGGTTGACGTTAGTAGAAATAGACTTATAATGTAGATTAGTAAATAGTAGATTTGCGTGGCGCATGAAAACAGAACAAAAAACAGAACATTTGCGAAAAACAGAACACTTTTGTAATTTTCTATTAAAAAAAAATACGCAGAACAAGCGCCTTAAAAACAGAACTGTTCTGGTAAAAACAGAACGGATGGTCACCGTAAGTATGCAGCAAAAAGAAACTTGAAAAACGTCTCTTTGCTGTATTTTCAATACGTGGAAAAATATTCGTGAAGAAGAGTCGTGAGAGTGATGCAGTGCTTGTATGTAAAAGCGGAGATGTGGATAGCGTGGCCGGAACTGCAAATTAGAGTGACTTCAATATTTATAATTTAGAAATGTTATATTATTTTTTTATTTCATTAGCATTATTTTTATTTCACATTATTATTATTTTATTTATGCTTCATTTAATTCTTTTCGTAGGTTTTCTCTTTCTTTTGATTCTTCTTATTTTCTTTTTAAACTTTGATATGTTTTAAGCTCGTTTTTATTATTTTTGCTTTAAAGAATTTTTCTGATGTTTCTACTGGTGCTAATGAGAATTATAAGGCTGTTGTTCATGTGCTGTGTAAGCAATTTGATTGATTGAATGTTATTCACTTTAATGCTAGGAGCCTGAATGGTGTAAAATTTGATTGTGCTAAATATATTTTTGAAAACTCCCCTGTAGATGTTGTGTGTGTGAGTGAAACCTGGTTTAAGAATGGGGTTCCTGATGCTCGGTATGATTGGAATGGGCTTAAGCTTTTAGAGGTAATAGGTGTGATGGAAGGGGTGGTGGTGTTGCAATTTATGTTAAGTTTGATCTGAATGCTAGGTTTGTTAAGGCGAGTGATAGGGTTTGTAAGTTGTTGAATGTTGAGAAACTTGACAATTGTACCAAGGTTCTAGTTTCTTGTGTCTTTAGCCCCCATAGAAGCCACAGCTTAGAGCCCTTTTTTCTGACCTTAGTTACAGATTAATTAATCATGATTTTTTTATTATATCGGGTGATTTCAATGTGAATTTACTGCTGAATGATTGCTTAGCTGAAAATGTTGTTGATAATTTAACTTCGTGTGGATTAAAATTAATAAATTCTACTTTACCTACTCGATTTGCCAATGATTGTGATGCTAGTCTCCTGGATGTTTTTCTCATATCAGATATCTCTCTTTTGATTAAGTATGATCAATTATCTTTCTTATCTGATCATGACTTAATTTTTTGCAGTTTAAATTTTATATTTGGTCGAGCCCCCCACCAGTATGTTTTTCTTATCATGACTATAAGTCTATTAACATAAGGGCGTTGAGTGCTGAGTTGTCGCAAATATGGTTTAATGACTCAGTTGATGACAAGCTACAGCTTTTTATGAGCGAAGTAGACTATCTTTTTAATCATCATGTACCCGTTCGTACTGTGAGTGTTACTAATTCTAATTGTCCTTGATTCACTAATCGTGTACTGGCTGTAATTAGAAGAAGGAACAAACTGCAGTCTAAATGGAGAATGAACCGCACAAGTACAAACTGGGAGGACTTTCGTAGGGCACGTAATGCAGCAACTTCAATACTTCGAGAGGAGAAACGATTTTTTTTGGGTCCAAGCTAAATACGAATCTTTCGTCTAAAAAATTGTGGCAAAATATTCGTAAATACAAAATATTTACAAAAAATTACAGTGAATGTAGCTTAGACCCTAGTAAACTTAATGATTCTTACATGAATAGTTGCAACCACAGTCCCTCTGCGTTAGTATGTAACTTAATGATTCTTACATGAATAGTTGCAACCACAGTCCCTCTGCGTTAGTATGTAATGTGGCATTCGCCGTATTTGAAAGGTTCTCTCGGGCTAACCCATTTTACTTTTCAGCTGTAGCTGAAGACCAAGTAGCTAAGTGCGTATTAAAGGTAAGTTCTAATGCAGTGGGGATTGATGGGATGCCTATTAAATTCATTAAAATTATTTTACCACATATACTATCACCGTACTATGGCCAAAATCTTTTGACACTTCTTTGCTGTTTCGATTTTTCAAAAGCCTTTGATTCCGTGAACAACAATCTTCTTTGCAGTAAACTAAGACACTCTTTCAATTTTAGCGACAGCGCAGTCGGATTGTTGTCTAACTATTTAGGGAAAAGTTTTCAGAGGGTTGTAGTTGGGAATTCCTTTTCTTCTCTCAGGGCAGTTAGTATAGGGGTTCTTCAGGGTTCTAAGTATTTTAGGTCCACTTTTATTTTCTATCTTTATAAATGATATTTTTTTAGTTTGCAAATATGCAACAATTCATGCCTATGCTGATGACGTTCAGCATTACCTCTCACGTCCGATTGGACTAGTTGAAGACCTGACCTATCGACTAAATAATGACCTCTTTTCCTTAAACAAATGGGCTATAGATAACTTGCTTTTAATTAATCCTGCAAAGTCTAAGGTTCTATCAATTGCAAGAAGTGAATTAAGCTTAGTGGGGATTCCGCCTTTGTTCATCGGCTCTTCAAACCTAGAATTTGTGCGTGAAATTAAAAACCTAGGTTTTATTTTAAATTCTTGTTTGACATGCTCTGATCACATAAATAGTATTGTGGGAACAATTTATGGTACCTTACGTTATTTGCGTACTTCTATGGAATTTACCCCCGTTGAAACCAGGCGCAGACTTATTTTGATAATTCCACATATTTTATATTTTAATGTTGTTTACAGTAAGCTGGATTCACAGTCCCAGCATAAAATAAATGTTTCCTTTAATAACGCGGCCAGATACGTATATGGTGTTCGACAGTTCAATCATATCTCTGAGAGAAGTAAAAGGATATTGGGCTGCAGCTTAATAGATTACATGGATATTCAAAATTTGATATTTTTACACAAACTCATCCACTTTCAAACTCCTGAGTATTTGTTTACTAAGCTACTGTTTTGCCAGTCCACAAGATCTATGCATCTACTTATTCCAAGGTTTAATTACCTCAATACTAGTCGATACTTTTTGATTAGCACTATTAGTTTATGGAACTCTTTGCCTGCTAACTTAAAACGAATTAGAATTGGTAGCAGCTTCAAACATGTAATTTATAATTATTTCAAAAATAATACCTAAATCTTTTTCTGAATTTTAATAACTTCCTTTATGATGGCTATTTTGCCCTTTTTTAACTTTGTTTTTTTTTTTCAATTCCTTTCTCCTGTTCTTTTACTATTTCAGTCACTTTATTTCTACTTTCTTATATAAGATTCAACTTTGTATTATTGCTATATCTGTTAAGTAATTAAAATTAAAATTTATTTTATAGGATGAATTTATATTTTATAAATAATTAAATTATTATTATTTCTATTCCATTTATGTACTAAAAAAGATTAAGTCTTAATGTACATACAACAAATCAAACATATAAATAAATAAAAAACATGGTTTACAAATAATAAATTACCTTTAAATCTCGGTAAATGTTACCACCTGACTTTCTCGAAACGTGCAGTGCCTTTGCAGCCTTCATACTTTTTTGATAATCTCAAAATATCTATTGTTAATGAAATACGTGACCTCGGTGTATATTTTGATTCACGCTTCAGTTTAAATGGTCATGTTAATTGAGTCATACCGAAAGCTTATTCCCTCTTAGCTTTTATTAAACGAAATAGCTCCTCATTCTTAGATCCATTTACCCTTAAAACATTGTTTATCTCTTTTGCTAGATCTAATCTAGAATATGGATGTTTTATTTGGAATCCAATTTATAGGACTCATATTGATTGTCTGGAGCGTATTCAAAAAAAAATTTTAAAATATGCTTTGCGTTTCATCCCGTATAATGAACCTATTCCTTCATACAATGCTCGATGTAATCTTATTCATCTTGAGACTTTAGAAAAAAGACGTTTGATCCAAAGTACTATGTTCATATATGACATTATTAATGGTTACACTGATTGTCCGACCATTCTTAGTTATATTTCTTTCAATATTCCCTTAAGAAACTTACGTTCTTATGATTATTTCTTTATATAAAATTCATTTTTTGTCTGTCCGTCTGTCTGTCTGTCTGTCTCTTATGCACGCGGAAACTATCCAGCCGATTTTGATGAAATTTTTACAGTATGTTAGTATCGATCAGGCGGGTGTCATAGGCTATAAAACTTTTATTTAGGGTGCATATTTAGGGTGGCCCTCATACACAAATATTTTAAAAATAGCGATTTCTCAAAGACAGGCAAATCGATTCTCATGAAATTTACACCGTATGACTTTTATGTTAAGGGGCACTGATTGGATGGTAAAAATTTTATTTAGGGTGCGTACTTAGGGTGGTCCTTATACAAATATATTTTTAAATATCATTTTCGCGAAAACAAATAAATCGATTCACACCGGATTTACACTACGTATCTCTTATGTTAAGAAGAATAGCTTAGGCCACAAAACTTTTATTTAGGGTGGCCCTCACACAAAAATATTTTTTCAATACTATTATTTTCTCGAAGTCCGCTAAATCGATTCTCATGTAATTTACAACACATGGCTTTTATGTGAAGAGACGCAGATTAGATTGTAAAAGTTTTATTTAGGGTGCATACTTAGGGTGGCCCTCATACAAAAATATTTTTAAATATCATTTCACAAAGACTGGTAAGTCGATTCACACCGAATTTACACCACGTAGCTCTTATGTTAAAAGGCATAGTTAAGGATACAAATCTTTTGTTTAGGGTGGCCCTCAGACAAAAATATTTTTTAAATATCATTTTCTCAAAAACTGCTTAATCGATTCTCTTGGAACTTACACCACATGGCTTTTATATTAAGAGGCACAGATAAGCTTAAAAAAATTTTATTTAGGGTGACCCTCATACAAAAATATTTTTAAATATCATTTCCAAGAAGAAAGGTTAGTTGATTCACTCCGAACTTGCACCACGTAGCTCTTATATTAAGAACATAGCTGGGCACAAGTTCTTCTGCAAGTTCTAAAAGAGCGTAATTGACAGTAATTGAGCGTAACCAGGTCGTATCGTGTATACGTATACAAATGTGAACGCGCAACATCGACTCAGTTTTACTTCAGCAGCCAAAGAAGCAAGACCTGCGACAGATAATTGCTAGCTAGCGTATTTTTTGTTGCGTATTTTTTTGTAAAAATTGATGATACACCCGAAAAAATGTGACGTATTTATAATTTGTGACGTACATTTTATACGCACGTTGAGTTTTTATAATTTAAGTTTCTTATTGATATTTTTAAGTTCTTTTTAGTAGTAATAAGACTTCAATGTGACACCTCCCTTCCCATTGAGCGCGGGCTTGAGTTTTGGCAACAAATCGATGAAACTAGACATCCGGCTTTAAAAAATAAAATGTTTCATCTGTATTCCATGTTTGGTACCACATATTTTTGCGGAGCAACTTTTTCTTCTATGATATTCATTACAAATAAGCAAAGAAACTCAATAACTAATGAACATCTAGAGAATTTATTACGAATAAAGGTCTCTAGTATTAAAATAGATATCGATGAATTAATAAAATATTCAAAATCTTAATTAATTTTCCTTTGATAATCCTATAAATAAATAAAAACAAATAAAATAAATATGTAACAACAATTCAATTGACTAGAGTTAATAACCGTTAGAGTTCAATACGTTTTTTAATTTGATTACAACCGAATAAGTTTAAGTATTTTGAATATTTACCTTTCACCTTAAATACGCAAAGCACATAAAACCTTTCAAGTGCACGATAACAATTTTTTTTTTCAGTGCAAAGCACATAAGTTCTATGCTCACAATGTGTTTTCAGTTCAGTTCACCGCAAGCATTGAAGAAGGCAAGACGTGTGCCGCTTGTTTTCTTATTTTTTATTTTTCCGTTTTTATTTCATATGGTTGTTGTACCACTACATGGAAACAAAATTTTCGCATGCGTGTTAGTGCCCACCCCTGATTAAGAAGCATAGCTTAGGCCACAAAACTTTTATTAAGGGTGCATATGTAGGGTGACCCTCACACAAAAATATTTTTAAATATAATTTACTCGAAGACCGCTAAATCGATTCTCATTGAACTTACGCCACAGTGCTTTTATATTAAGAGGCACAGATAAGGTCGTAGAAATTGTACTTTAGGTGCATACTTAGGGTGACCCTCATACAAAAATATTTTCAAATATCATTTTCACGAAGACATGTTAGTCGATTCACACCGAACTTACACCACGTAGCCCTTATGTTAATAGGCATAGCTTAGGCTACAAAACTTTTATTTAGGAAGGTCCTCATACAAAAATATTTTTTAATATCATTTTCTCGAAGACCGCTTAATCGATTCTCATGGAATTTACACCACGTGGTTTTTATGTTGAGAGGCACTGCTTAGGTTGTAAAAATTTTATTTTAGGTGCATACTAAGGGTAGTCCTCATCAAACGTATTTTGTGAATAGATTTTTCACGCAGACCGCACATCGAATATGCACCACGGTTGAGGTGAGGCGATGCGCACAGGGTAATGCTAGTTTCTTTATAAAATGCCATAGATCAAATTATGCCACTAATGATCCAATAAATAGATTTTTTTTAATGTTAAATAAGTTATACAAAGATAGCACTATTGATTTTTGCCTTCCAAAATGTAAATTCAAGTTTGTTGTGATCTCATTAATTAATAAGTTAGTCATTTGATTTTTAGGTAAATTTTAGTCTAATTATTTGTCCTAAGATATTATGTTATAGTCTGTAAGGTATTTTTTCCATGGACTGAATAAATAAATAAACATTAAAATACTTTAATCAATAAACTTAAACATAGTTTCAAAGTTAACACACCAATAAGAAAAAAATAGTTAGCTGCTGATATTGTTACAATATAACAAAAATTTGTAAATGCTTGAATTTTTCTCAAATTTACAAAAACTATCCTCATTTTATTTTACATCTGACAACGCTCAACTGTAGCTGACTGACAGATCATCGTAACAACGTAACATAGTTAACGCAATTACGTGGTGATTAATAAAATACCGATATTAAATGATGATGCACTGCGTTTGCGTTTCGTTACACCACCATGATTTACAAAATAGGGCAATTAGCACTTTTAGGTTTCACCAAAGCGAATAAATATTGTTCGCCCAATAGAATTTTTGAATCTCCAATAGGACTTTGCAGACAAAAAATTGATCTTATGCAAGTACTACTCTTCAGAAGAAATAACAGTGATGACGAAACCCTTAACTGCAACAAAACTGAAACAATTTTATACAATCTCTGGTATAAAGCGCAAATAAGGGGAAGTGCTGAAAATACGTTTTTTATTTTTGAAATAATTACATTGAATTTGCAAATTAAGGGTGAATTCGAGATTGACAGTACTGCGCATTATAAGAAAGCAGCACGTTCTTGTTGAAATTTCTGGCAACACCACAAACGTCAAGTGTTCGAGTTGGCAGCTGCTGTCAATGTACTGCGAAAATTCTAGACAGAACAATAGCAAACAACGCAGCAAAAAAATTATAACTGCTGACAAAGATGGATGAAGAAAAGTAAATGAAACTCAAATTAAAGGCAATTTATTTATTTTTTAACTATTTATTAATTACTAATAATGTATAATGTTTTGACTTTTATTTAATTTATTGACGAAATCACGTTCGAGAAAACAAATGTAAATAATTTGCTCAGTAATGCAGCTGAGCAGCGACAGCAGGGTTGCAGATTAAGTAAAAAACTTGCAGTGCTAACGCAGCCCTGTCGCATTTCTGTCAATCTCGAATTCACCCTAACTTTGTTGTAATATTAGTAGTTTCAATTAATTTTATCATTTGTCAATTTATTAAAAATATTTTCTCTTTCTGAAATAAAATTTGTCACAACACAGTTGGCTCCTGACTTCCATTAACTTCAATATATGAGGTGTTATTTTTGTAAGTGGTATAAGCCCATTCTCCAAAATCTGTCGTTTAGAAGAAATGAATGGCCGGATAATAAAAATGTGTGGTCAATAACATTTATGCTATCAGCTGATTGAATGGTCCTTAACCACATCAGTGCAAGCTTAATATTTCGCTTTTGTCCAATAGAAGGTGTCTATATCTTACTAAAATTACAGTCCTCAATTTTTCAAAAAGTGGACTTATACCAATTTCAAAAATATCAGCTCATATGTATGTATATTAGAGTGGTTCTTAGGACAAAAAAAATTTAAAATTTTTATCTTTAACCCCTACGGACCCTATTTAAAAGTGAAATTTGACCTTTCTTTTTAGTTTTTTTTTGCGAAAATTACTTGTGTTGGCGGAAAAATTAAAAATTAAAGCAAATTATTTATTAAGCTGCAACTTACATCTCTGCAACAGTGATGCCAGAATTTGCTGCATTTCCAAACAAACCCAAACCAAAACCCTAAAAATCATTAGAAAGTCGTTGGAAACTTCTGTACAGATTTTATAGATATTGATGTCATATGGAAGGTCATTTTACTGTTTATAAGATTAATGCATAAAAATTTGAAATCCGTTCAACTTTTTGAGATATAGAGGTTTTTTAAAAATTGTCACCAATTTTTTTTAAATAACCGTTATTTTCTCTAAAAATTGTATTATTCTGAAATTTTATTTAAATATTATGATAGCCCAACTAATTTGCTTTAATTCAATATGTAATTTGTTACTAATTTTTCTATTCTGAGCCTATTATATACAAAAATAATGAAATAATCCATGACTTCAATACGTACAGTGTCGGCCAAAACTTAAGCACCCCCTTAGTACATTTTTTTCAAATCATGATTTTTTTTATGAAAACTACGTTCTTAAAACATATTACGTATTTATTTTATTTATTTATACCTTTATTATTGACAAGCAAAAATTAAAAAAAATCTGCGTCTCATAAATAAAAAGTTAACATCGAAGGAACATTTTAAACCCAAAACCTTAACGGACAAAACTAAAGCACCCCCATTTTTATGGTAAATAAAAACTTTTAAAATTAGTACTTAGTTGCGAACCCTTTATTCTTGACGACTCGCGCACCTCTTTAAGGCATAGAAAAAATTAAATTATTAATGATATCCTGCGATATCCTTCCCCAGGATATTTTTAAGGACTGAATGGATCTTCCGTGGTTTCGCAATTTTTTCTGATGATATTCATGTTGAAAATATACCACAAGGTCTCAAGAGGATTCAGGTCGAGGCAGGCCAACCAAAAACTTCTACCCTATTGCTCTGAAGCCAGCCCTTACAAGCATTAGAGACATATTTGGATCATTGTCCTGATGCAACCTTCATTCAAGTGGCTTCTCTACATCGGCATATGGCAACTTCACATCTTTTAGTATGCCAACGTACACGAAGCGATCCAAAGTTTCTTAAATCCTATTAATTGGCCCAATACCTTAACCAGAGAAGAGATCCCAGACCATTACACTGCCACCTCAATTCATACAGCGGCTTTTCAATACTTAGAATTCATTCTTTCTTCTTTTGGTTTACGCAGATTTTTTTTAATTTTTGCTTGTCAATAATAAAGGTATAAATAAATAAAATAAATACGTAATATGTTATAAGAACGTAATTTTCATAAAAAAAATCGTGATTTGAAAAAAATGTACTAAGGGGGTGCTTAAGTTTTGGCCGACACTGTATATGGACATTTCTCTTATGTTGAACGGGACGGAAGTACACTTTTAAAGTGGAATAAAAGTCAAAGTAAAACATCTTTATTTTTTTCTGTTACTTTAAGGAATAGCCCTTTGGTAGCACTATATTGAGTGGTAAAGTTGATGCCAGACTTAAAACTGCTTCCAAGATAGAGGCAATAAAAAACCCATTCGAACGGGACAAAAAACGGAAGTGTTTTTCATGGCCATCTATAGAAAAGCACAAGTCAGCGAAATTTGGAAACATTTTTTAATGCGACAAATTTTAAAATGTTAGGGAAAAAATAACTTTTTAATAAGTTTCGTTTGATTGAAAAATCTTATTTATTTTTTTTCTTACAATCCATTCGAACGGTAAATATTTTTCCATTTTGGTTTACTTGGGCAATTTTTTAAAACGACTTTAATATTTATATAAATAATAATATTTAAGATATTAAAAAAACAAATTTAATGTTTATATTTATCAAATTAATTAGTGAAATCAATTTTAACAGGGAAAAGAGGAAGGAGTAGATTTTCTTAAAAGAATATAAAACTTGTCTTTTTGCTGTTAAAACGTTTTTCCTGTAAGAGGCGTGGCACCGCCCACTAAAAAATATATTTTTATTCAAGTTTCAATCTATCTGCACACCAAATTTCTTCAAAATCGGTGTAATGGCACATCCGTGATACCGTTTTTTTCCATTTGGAGCAATGCCACGCCCCCTTTAAGGAATAAGAGTTTCTAATAATCGTTCTTAGGATTCAATCTACCTTTAAACAAAATCGGTCTTAGTTTAGCCGTGGAAACGTTTTTTCCCGTTAGGGGCGTGTCGACAGCCATCAATTTAATAGAAAAAATTCCGTCATTGTGACTTGAAATATTATTTTTCTTGAGGCAGCCGTTCAGTTTCACTCAGTTTGAAATATTTTGTGTGACAAATTTAAAAAAAAAAAGAAATTTCTACTAAAATAAAATCTTATCTATCAAAACAAAATGATAGAACAGCCACTGATTGTGATCGACAAACACAACACTAAAGAAAATCGCTAATAGAAAAAAATCGTTTATCTATTGTAAATCGACAACCGCAATACGGGCCTATGCCTCGAAAACGAGATCCAAATCATACTTTTTTCTTTCTAAAAATTAAAAGCTACTCAAGAAAAAGTAGTTTAAAAAAATGGCGGCGCAGGTCAAATTTCACTTTGAAATAGGGTCAGTAGGGGTTAAAGATTAAAATTTTAGATAAATTTTCAAACCGTTTGAAGGGGCGTCATATTTTATTTTCGCAAAAAACTCAAATAAGGTCAAATTTCACTTTGAAATAGGGTCCTTAAGGGTTAAAGATAAAAATTTTAAATTAATTTTTAGCTATCCTATTTCGAACCGATTGAGGGGGCGTCCCCAATTTTTTGCCTAAGAACCACCCTAAAATACAAACACACTTCACAATCATAATTTTTTGTTTTGTACAGATTATGATATTGACAACAGACTTCTATGATCTCCCACTATTTCGTTTAGAAATACTGACATTTCTTATTTAGAATAATTTTAGTTTTACAGCCATTTCATGGTTGGCTACAATCTCGCCGTTTTAGTCGCGGAGTAAAAATTTTCTTTAGTTGGCAAAGTATCTCCGCCGCAATGTCTTCCACAATTTTTGCCTCTGGCTACAGGCTTACAATTTACAATTTATGTCAAAAAAATGTATTTGAAAATGTTCTTTCAGTACAAATATCATCACCAAAAGACAATTTGAACGAAAAATTGAAATTTTGGAAATAAGTACAGAATTTTAAAACGAGTGGATTCACGGATTGGCTTTCTAAGAGTTTTTTATTTCGTTGACAAAGTACATAAATCTTCTTTCCTGAAACGAAAATTGAAATTGGACATACAAAAGATTAGTGGCAGAAATTATATTAATAATCAAATTTCGCCACAAATGTCAATATAGAAACGGTTAACTATAGCCAATCATGAAACTGTCTCCATACTGTATCGTCTCGGAGATAAAGATCAGTAGCCAACCATGAAGGGGCTGGTACCCTTGAAGTCACGTTATTTGATTGACAGACTCCATTCTTCCCACAAAAATTTATGAAACACAATTAATAAGTCAAATTACAACTAGAACTTTAAACCTTTGTCATATTTTCGAAATAATCCGAGAAGTATTCCTAATAAAAGAACATTCGTTTTTTAATAAAACTTGTTTTAGCAAAGTACAATACCAAACATATATTAAAATCAGCATTCAAATTCTTTTTCACATACATTAGTGTTGATATAACAATAACTTTAAAATTTAAATTTACAAACTAAATTTCATGTTTAATAAAGAAACGCAATCATTCGCTTTGCTTGTTTATATTAAATAGTCTAATAATATTTATAGAGTAATATGATGCTGAATAGTAATCCATGTACATTCATACTTCGACAGATATTCATTTCAGACATAACTTTAGAATTATTTAAGTTTCTCATATTATTATAAAATTTAAATTATAATTGTTGTGTTCGTTTTATTCATCTTGCATATCTTCTGGCAGCTCATGCGGATTCAGCATTCCGGGTACATTGCGTTGCATTAATCGCTTATTAGCCTGTTCTTCCCTCAGGGCTGCCTCACGTTCCTCCAGATACAAATCCGAATCATCTTCCCCAGTAACTTCCTAAAATGTGATGAAATAAAATATTATTTAAATTAACATTCTTAATATATTGAAATTAAAATATGAGATTTTATTACCCGTATTTGTATAAGGAAATCTCTTAAATGCTCTTTAAATGCTTGTACATTTTCGTCTAAATTAAAGAGACCTGTGACAAACACTTTTATTTGGTTATCCGTGAGGTGACTAAATGCGGATTTCAAAAGTGAAGCAACATATTCTTGAATAAATAATGTGTTATCTGGTATTGGACCTAAATTAATAGTTATTTTGTTATTTTCAACTAAAGAGAACATATATGCCAAAATAATTGTATGATTTGATAATCCAGCAGTGTGTGAAGTATCTGTAACTACAGAAAAGATTTGCATCAAAATGTCCGTAAAATAAGTTTGATAAAAACTTTGTGCAGCTTGTGGATGTTGTTCCAAGTTTTGTAACATCTATAGTTGAAAATAAAAAGAATAAAACATTAATACGATCAACAAAGCATAATAATCAACAAGACGTGTTTTTGATTTTTGGGATGGCATAATAAAAAATTGGAAATACATTATACAAATGTAATAAATAAGTTTTTTATAGTATAAATAAGTTTTGTAACTTTAAATATCAGTATTTTAATGTTTTAACCAAAAATATTCACCCTTTGAGAATAATTTGTTAATTGTTAAGACTAACAAACCTAGGCATATCATAACAAGCACTTTAATTTTGCTGTACAGTTGACAATGTTCTAAATGTTTCCGTGTTTGCAATATGTATGTGCCCCCATCCAATCCATAGAAACCTATATTGATACGTATACCAACATGTAGGGCATGTGAGTGGTAGTCTATATTAGTATATATGTATTTCATGTCAATGTTGGGGCGTTATTAAGATATATAAAAAAAAATTGTCTGATATGGACTTTTCTTTGAACTCGTATATTTTCTTAACTACCTATGCTAGGAAAGTAAAATCAAATCGAGGTGTAAGGAAAATAAAAATATTTATTTGATAATTTTATCTGTTTTATATGAGCAATAAAAATTTAGTTTTTTCAGTGACTTGCTTTGGAGTTACCACTTCAGAAAAACTATTAAATATTGCTCTATATATCCTTTAGTAGTGTGCCACGTTTCATAAATATTGGAAGGGTGCACTAATATATATGTATATGGTAGAAGTCGACATTTATTGCAACACATTTGCATACAACTTATACCCTGAAATATTAAGAAGAGCCCCTTCAGAATCATATATCCAGGTATCTGTTAAAATTATAATCTGGCATAGCAACAAAAGAATTAAGATGTAGTATGAAAATAACAAAGTTTTTTCGCAAACTTCTTATGTTCTGTGATATTATGTAAAAGCTATTTGAATTTGGGTTTTGAGTAATACCATTCAAATTTACATTCTTACAATTTGTCAAATATAATATCAAATAATAGAGGCAAGCTATTCATTTATTGTGTTGCGCTTTGGTTTTACTTTCAAAGTATTTTTTAAATGCTGAACATTCTCTGCTAAAGGCAAAGTGGTGTATATCAACATTTAACAACTTTTATTGAACTAGCTCACAACAATTTACACAATTTGATATATTTAAGCTGCAATCTTTTGTTTCATTGTTTTCATTTCGGACCAACGCTGGTGATGGTCAAAACCCATTGTCAACCTCTTTCCATTGATTTTTTGCAAAAAAAATTTCGAAAATGGACCTAAATAGTGCACTTTTAAGGATCGGTACCACTTCTAGTGATGGCCAATATCCTTTTTTGACCTCTTTTCATTGATTGAAGCAAAAAAAATTTCAAAAATGAGTCAAAATCGCGCACATTTTCGAACCGATGACCACCTCTGGTGATGTCATAAAAACCACCTCCCCATCGATTGGTGCAAAAAGATTCACAAAAATGAAAATCTGTTGAACACTTTTTTTCAAAACAACGTAAAAAAATATTTTTTCCAAATTAATAGTTATTGACAATGGATAAACAATTCCTTATGCATAATAGTTATGACTTAACGAAAAAAAGAATCCATTGAAAAATAATAGTTATTGACAACTAATAAAATATCTCTTATGCATAATAATTAAAAACCAATTTTTAAAAATAACTCTTAAAATTGGGCAATATTTTCGATCACAAAAAAGCAAATAATAGTTATTTTGGGGCCCTGATTTTTATGTTTGCGTTGTCCGAGCTCCACAGAATGCATGGTAAATTTTTTTCAAACATTTATACTTTGGACCATGTATATAAATATTTTAATATCTATTTGTTTATGGTCACATGGTCTAAGTGGGTATGTTGAGAAAGTGCGAAAAAGCTAATAGAAAACTATAAAAAAATAACATGTGCATGATAATTTTTTCATTTCCATTATTTATTGAATAAGCTTTTTAGTTCGCTTAAAGCTTCAAACTAAATAGCTTAGATGGTTATAAAGCTGTAGTAACTAACTCTATTATTATTACTAGTATCGCCTGAGGTCGAAATTCGACCGTTAGCACTAAATTTTAATCTTAGAAGAATTTTACCTACCTATTAATAACAAAATGTTCTTGATCATTGATTATGAGCTTATTTAGTTTCACTAATCACCTCACCTTTGGAATTACATTTAATTTACATTTGAGCGCAAAACAACATTCTATTAGTGCTACATAATTTCTATTACGCGGTCTATTTGATTTTGACTCATAAATTGTCCCCTTATCCCTTTACCGTTCAGTCCGACCCGATATCGTTCTAATGCAAGGCACAACACAACTATATTTTTTGTTTATTTTTAAACAAAAATAAGTTAAATCGCAACTGTAACTAAAAATAAATCAGTTGAACTTCGATTATCCGTGATGGTTGGGACCGAGCGCATGGAATCACTATTTTATTTTATTCTTTATAAATTTTCAAAGTTGTAAATAGTACATAATATGTATGCGAAATTAATGGACGGCCCTTTATAGCACCGTTTTACAAAAGTATTTAGTTAAAATACTCATTTAATGAAGATCAGCTAGATCTAATTATAAAGATATTTTCTGATGATGCGGGCATAAAAGTAACAAAAAATACTTTTCAGTATTGAAAAACTAAACTGGAAAAAGGTATTTTTGTATCATGTTGTTTATCCCTACCTTTTACTCTTCCTTAGGGTGCAATCTATCTCCATATCGAATTTCACCAAAATCGGTCTATTAGTTTAGCTGTGAAAACATATTTTCCTATTGGGGCGTGGCACCGTACACTTTAGGCCGAATACCTTTTCTCAAGATTCAATCTACCTCTGTACCAAATTCCATAAAAATCGGTAGAATAGCTTAGTAATTAAAGCGATTTTCCTGTTCGGAGCAGTACCACGCCCACCAAAAGAACATATAATTTTCAGAAATGTTTTTAAGGGTTCAATCTATATCCAAACTAAATTTCATCATAATCGGTCCATTAGTTTAACCGTGGAGACGATTTTTCTTGTTAGGGGCGTGGCACCGCCCACTCTAAATAAATATCTTTACTCAAGGTTCAATCTATCCCCATATCAAATTTCATAAAAATCGGTAAGGTATTTCAGCCGTGACATAGTTTTTTTACCATTATGGGTTAATGCGTTTTGTATGGGGGAATCATGTAAATATGTTCACTTTATTTTACCTGCCTTAACGGCAACTTATACACCTGATTTTCTTTTTCTGCACATCTATGGAACAGTACCTTTCCAATGATATAAGTTTCATTCCCCTCTCCTTATAGTAAATACTAAAAAAGTGTACCACAAGATTCGATGTTCACGTATTAATATATAGAAGATTATTATAACATTTAAGAGAGGAAAAAAGAAAAACGGCGAATCTGAAATTTATGGAATACAATTTAACCAGTTAGAAACATTTTTTAGTCAAATTGCAACAAAACAGAAAACTGTATATTAAAGTAAGTGAAGAGAAGAAATCAACATAAAAAAGTGTAGCAAAGTTTTGCATGTGTACATGAAAAATATTACAAAGCCATATATCAAGCAGTGAATGAAAACAGACGATGTTGAGAAAAGTAAAAAACATTATTTTTCATTAAAACATTTAAACAAATAGAAATGTAAATATTTAAGAAATTGAAAATTTAATATAATTAAACTAAGGTGAAAGCTTATTTGTTCTGAAAATGTAAAATATGTCAGCCATAAGAAATTGAAGATATTAATGGTTAAATGGCTCAAAATACTTCCGGGAGGTAACGTTACATTTTTCATAGCCAGTTCCTCTCGCTTAATATTTTTTGCAATTGATAATTTAAGTAAGGCTGATGATCGAAATATGATGGCGTCACTCCCCAGAATCGTGGTAGGCCTGGTTGCGAGAGGTCGACGAAAAAAAGTTCGGTCAATAACTCGGAAAGTAAGTCACTAGAAGAAAAATATGTTAAGACCAATGCTGTAGCACCTTTCATCGAAATTTCCAATAGATACAATATATACAGTGTTGTGCAAAACAATAGCAACAAAATCTCTGCGGTACTGCAAAATCGTGTATATCATTTAATATTGGGAGCACACATAAAAACATTTTAGAAATTAAACAACATATTCATTCAATATATAAAAATAAAATTATATTCAAATTTGGTTTTATATTTTTTAAAAAAATTTGAAATTAATGTGACTACATTCAATTGTCTGTGTGCAAAACAAAAGCAACAAAATTTGAAGAATGTAAAAATAGAAGAGAATTTCCAAAAATTAGCGGTAAAAGTACCGTTATTGCTAAGAATATGTTGTTTGTGAGTCATAACAATTCAAGTTTGGTTTAGTTTTTGCGCTCGCTGTGACATTGACTGTTCAGTTTATAATGACCCGTGACAAATACTGTAATTCTCTAAAATCTCAAAATATTTCCCGATCAAGAAAAATCGCTAATATCCAAAACAATTTAAGATTAACAGATCAATAATTTGTAGATTAATAAAAAAGAATAATAGCACAAAAGACCTAACAACGGTACATTCAGGAGGGCGGCCACGGAAGACATCGCGGAGTGATGACAGAAAAATGTGTGGCATATGCAAACCAAATCCATTTGACACATCCAAAGAGGTTGTTCGGTCACTGAATTTAGATATCCATGATAGCACTGTGCGCAGACGAGCCATTCAGAACAGTTTAGGAAGTTACAGACCTGCGAAGAAACCGTTGCATACGGCCAAGCATAAACAAAAAAGGTGAGTGTTATAATTCAAACATTTTCTGTCTAAAATTGTGACAACGAGTTGAAATTTAATATTTCTTAGACTAAATTTTGCAAAAGAGCACATAAATTGGACAGTTCAAAAATGGAAAACCGTTTAAATTGCTCACATTAATTTCAAATTTTTTTAAAAAATATAAAACCAAATTTGAATATAATTTTATTTTTATATATTGAATGAATATGTTGTTTAATTTCTAAAATGTTTTTATGTGTGCTCCCAATATTAAATGAGATACACGATTTTGCAGCACCGCAGTGATTTTGTTGCTATTGTTATGCACAACACTGTACATATATGGGACGTTCCATGTCAACCGGGACAGTGGCCTGCCCAAAATTGAGAACAGCGGAAAAACGTTTTTAAGGTGTCAAAATCTTCGTATGCTCAAGAGCTTTCATATGAGAATGGGTGTTATCGAATTTTTTTTCTTTGAGGAAATGGCGACCATAAAACGGAGCCTACATATACACACCTGCTCAAAATAATAGGTACACCTATCAGTTTTTAGTTTAAGCTCTATTACAAAAATATTTTGGCTACTTAGAGGAAAAATCGTAGTGGTATCGTGAAGTACACAATTTGGAAGCACTATATTCTGTAAAACAATTCATGTGATTCCCTTAAATTTCGAGCATTTCTACTTACTGTGCATAGTTATAATATTTGCCTTCTCAAAATAATAGGTACACCTGCATGTTGATTCATATTTTTGTTCGAAATTTTTTGTTTTTAATTCTTTTTGAGCTTTCTTTAGAAGAACGTTATGTTTTCTTTAATTAAACCTAAAAATGCAGTGAATTCACATCACATTGCTCTGCTGAGGATTCGAGACTGATTTTAAACTTGAAACAAGTTAAGGTGTTATCTTCGGCCAGGCCGAAACTCACATACCCTACACTGCACTGAAATTACCTTTTCAATAAATGTTAAAAAGACGTTGAAGTCGAAAAAAATGTGAAATGTTAGAAAGGTTGACAGAGGTTGAAAAATGTTGAAAAAGTCGTAAACATATGCAAAATGTTAAAAATGTTGAGAGAGGTTGAAAAACTCTAAAAAAGTTTAAAGAGGTTGAATAAATTTGAAACTATTCAAAATTGACGATAAATTCGAAAAAATAAAGAAACTTAAGAAGAAAGTTGAAAGAGATAGAAAAAGTCGAACAAATACATATGGGATATATTGGAAAAAGTTAAAGGGTTGAAAAAGTCGAAAGAATATGGAAAATGTTGAAAAAAATGCCCAATTCTCCAATCCCACCCACTTTTGGTTCAATAAATTATATTTGTGATCGACATCCTAATATAAAATTTTAGCACAATAGCTTGTATAGTTTGCGATATATGCAGCAGTTAAATTTAGGGCGATGACACACCCACTGATACCTGTTTTTTTTTATCCAGAAATAGCTTTTCATAAGCAAACCCCTAACACCAAATTTTAGAATGATTGCTCACATATTTGGATAAATATGCCACTTACCGTATTTTATTTGTATGGGAGGTGCCACGCCCACTGGTGCTATTTCAGCCACTTTTGATTCAGATATACTCTATGGCAATTGAACCACTTACATTAAATTTCATAGCAATTGCTGCAAAAGTTCACTTAAAACAGCGTTTACAAATTTATGTTAATTTGGGAGGTGCCACGCCCACTAATGCAATCCCGACAAAATTCATTTATTTTTAAAGCTTATAGTAACTGACATCTATACTCCTAATTTTATGAAGATAACTCTCATAGCACACTATCTATAACAATAAATGTTTTTGCTTATATGGGAGGTGCCACGCCCACAGGTACTATTGGACCAAATTTTTTTAATAAGATACCTTATAGCAAGTATATCTACCTCATTAAATTTCATAGCGATTACGTTGTTAGTTCTCTAAATATAACGTTTATAAATACTTTGGGCGGTGCCACGCCCTTCAACGAGTTTTTTCAGTAAAGTGGCTGATATTGTATTGATGGCTGCTTTCAGCGGCATCATCTCCAAAATTTTTATGAAAATCGTTTGTGCTAATTTCGAAATATACGGAATTAAAATTTTTAGCAGTTGAGAAGTGCCACGGCTACTTTTTCAATTCCTCCCAGTTTTACCTCAACTCAAGATATACATATTTGATATGTATCTGTTTACCAAATTTCATCGCAATATCTTTAACGGCTTACAAGATAGGGTAGAATAAATGATAAAATTTAGGGCTGTGCCACGCCCCTGTACGACTTTTTGGAAACTTGAAACCCAGCCTAATCCTAATTTGGTTCACATGTGCACCAAATCACCAAGTTTCATCAAAATCGCTGCAACTTTTTTCAAAATTGGCCTGGGTAAATATACATCGAGTATGAGTGGTAGGCGTGTCCGTGAACCGATTTCGCACATTTTCAATAGCAAGATGCCTGCAAGAAGATGTGACCTATGTGTGAAAGTTTCATTCAATTAGCTTTCTTAGTTTTCTCGTAAACCTGATTTCAACAGACGGACCCAGACAGACAGACAGACGGACATCGCTAAATCGACTCAGGTGGTGACGCTGATCAAGAATATATATACTTTTCCATACCTGCCACGCCCCCTTCGATGTGTTACAAACGGAGAGACAAAGTGAATATGGGTCATTCTACCTCATTTTTACATTGAAAATTTAGATTTCTCAAAAACAATTTTTTTCGATACCTCGTCAAAAAATATTCGATACCGGTTTTTGAAAAAAATTTTTCCGGGCTTATTTTCGAAAATACGGGTTTTAAAACTACATGGATTTTCGGACGCTTGTATTTCAAAATGTACGCGTCATGTAGAAAAACCGTTAAGGCATAAAAGTTAGCATTTGACGTCTATTTTCATATTATCGTATTAAAAATTTTCTTCTTTTAAGTTATAAGCAAAAATTTTGCAATTTAAAACTTAAAATCGAAAATTTTCTTATTTTGGTATGTTTAAGTTTTTTTATTTTTTTTTTTAGAGAATCATTTTGCAATTTATTTCAATTTGGGACGAGTACTGGTTCTCTAGATATGAATTGTTCTGTGTCGCCGCGAGCAAGGTAAAAGACGCTCACGAAAGCGTTGATATTATATACATCGTGCATTTACCGTTATCCATTTGCGTTACTGCGTTGCATTGATTCTTTTCTATGATTTTGTTAGATATTTTGTGATTAATTTTGCGCGTGGCGACACAAAAAGATTCATATCTAGAGAACCAGTACTTGTCCCAAATTGAAATAAATTGCAAAATGATTGCTAGGATTTTGTTTTTTCTCTAAAAAAAATCAAAAAAATTAAACTTACCCAAATTAGAAAATTTTCGATTTTAAGTTTTAAATTGCAAAATTTATGCTTATAACTTAAAAGAAGAAAATTTTCAATACAATAATATGAAAGTAGACGTCAAATGCTAACTTTTATGCTTCAACGGTTTTTCTACATGACGCGTACATTTTGAAATACAAGCGTCCGAAAATCCATGTATTTTTAAAACTTGTGATTTTCAAAAACCCGTATTTTCGTAAATAAGCCCGGAAAAACTTTTTCCAAAAACACGTATCGAATATTTTTTGACAAGGTATCGAAAAAAATTGTTTTTGAGAAATCTAAATTTTAATTGTAAAAACGAGGTAGAATGACCCATATACCCTCGGTGTACTTCATGAGAAATGTATTTACAATTAAACAGTAAAAAAAAAATATCGCGGTGAACCACCAAAAACCGCTCCAGAAATTGGGAATGTCATTTTTGCTCAAACAATTCGACGACGTGTACTAAAGGCTAACATACCTGGGCGCTTAGTTAAAAAAGTTCCTTTGTTGCGGAAAAAAAATTTTAGCATGAGGCTAAATTTTGCTAGGATCACGGAAACGGAAAGTGGGCATCGCCCACTCAAAAGAAATATCTTTACTCAGGATTCAATCTAGCACCATACCAAATTTTGTCAAAATCGATGAAGCGGTTCAGCCGAAACAGTGTTTTTCCTATTTAGGGTGATGCCACGCCCCATTTAAGAACTCAGAGCTTCTTATACTTTTCGTATGGTTCAGTCTATCACAAAACTAAATTTTATTAAAATCGGTCCATTAGTTTAGCCGTGGCAACGTATTTCCCGTTAGGGGCGTGGCACCACCTACTTTTGGAAAAAAAAGTATACACTGCACTCCCTCTCTTCACAGCCTTCCTACAAAATAAAAAAATTAAGCGATTATGATTATGGCTGTTTACCAACTGCCTATTTATACATAGATATCTATATGTAGGCTCCGTTTTATGGTCGCCATTTCCTATGAAAGCTCTTGCGCTCAATTTTGGGCAGACCACTGTCCCGGTTGACATGGAACGTCCCATATATATAATTTCGTTTAAAATAGTTATTTTGCAGTTTTGATCAAATCAAACATAAGCTACACGAACTCATGACGAAATACATATCGACCCCTTTGCGCGAGATTATCGTATGTACCAAAAACCAAATCTACTACTTTTTTGTGCTTGAGCTGCCAATATCAGAACCAAATTTTTCATGTGCTTAGGTAATTAACAATTACATATAACTAAACTCAGAATTTTTCCTGTGGAAAAGTGTATATTTTCCGAAAAAAACACATTTTTTGGCACGTACGATAATTTCGCTCACAACAATTCAGAAAAATAGCACTTACGATAACAGACTGAAGGAAAAGAAAAGCGATTTTTTTAATCAGACGGCTTGGCTTGGCTTGTTAATTTATTTCCAATTGATTTTTTTGTGTTTCAATATTATAAACAAGGAAATTTATAAATTAAACAGGAAATAACTACAAAGCTGGTAACCACTGGATTTTTTATATAGAAATGTGTCTAAATTTGATGTCGTATATGGGTATTTCTCTCATGTTGAACGGGACGGAAATTTTTCTTTAAAGTGGCATAAAAGCCAAAGTAAAACACTTTTATTTTTTTCTGTTACTTCAAGGAATAGCCCTTTGATAGCACTATATTGAGTGGTAAAGTTGATGGCAGACGTAGTATTGGTTAAAAGATAGAGGCAATTAAAGAGCCATTCGAACGGGACAAAAAAACGGAAGTGTTTTTCATGGCCATCTATAGAAAAGCAGAAGTCAGCGAATCCTTTTTTTAATGCGATTAATCTTTAAATGTTATAGAATACTGTAACTTTTTAATAGATTTCGTTTGATTGAAGAATCTTATTTACTTTTTTTCTTACAAGGCATAATAATCCATTCGAACGGGACACATTTTTCCGTCTATGTTTACTTGGGCAATTTTTCAAAACTACTTCAATATTTATATAAATAATAATATTTAAGATACATACAGTAATTAAAAAAACAAATTTAATATTTATATTTATCAAATTGAGATTAATTTTAGCAAAGAAAATACGAAACAGTATAAAACGTAATTAAATGATTTCCTTAAAAGAATATGCAGTCCGAGCTGCTTTAATTTGGTGACCATTACAAGAAAAGCTGTGTAGTTTATGGATTCCAGGGATGTTTGGCACCTCCTTCCATTTATCTACGAATTCTAGTGAAAACTCCCCAATCTGTTCTGAAGAGATGTAAAGAATTTGTACACCCTTAACGTTATTTTTTGCACATTCGAAAAAAGCAGAAGCATCAAGTAAAACTACATTTTTTGAATTAGTAATTTGCCAAAGTTTTCGTTTTAAAATTGCTCCTACTCCATCGACTGCGCCTTTTCCGTGTGAAGATGCGAAATAGTTCCATTCTATGTATTTGCACTCGAATTCTCTTAAAAAATAAAAGAAGCTCGAAACGATGAATTTGTTCTTAAACTGCGAGCTGCTACCATCTGAGAACACAAATATATTTATAAAACTTCCATACTGACTTTGTATCTGCTGTAAGAAATTCGTTAAAAAACAGCAAACGTCATCTTTATTGTGGCTTAATTTGTCACTGATGATAGCGAATGATTTCGTTTCGCCAAACAATGCTACGCAAGTAAATATAACTACAATTCTGTGCAAAATAATAGCAGTGCGAAGTAGCACCAAGTTCATCTTAAAAACACTAAAACAAAAACTCATTTCGGATTCCATTTTTTATTTTCTATTTTGGATTAAGTAAAAGAATTATAAAATACAGTTTTTTTATTTATACACTTAGCAAAAAAAAGTTAGAAATTAAAATTTCGTGAAACTGTCAAAATCGGCTGTGCAAAAAAATAGGAGTGACATACAAAATGAAGGATAAATACAACTTAAGTAAACAATTTTGAAAAAAGAAACTGAAAATAACATTATTATGTTAATACTTAGTGGCATATCCCTTATTGGCAATAATTGCTGCACATCTTCGTGGCATAGGGTCATTTAATTTATGGCACATGACGTTTGGGATATAATCCCATGTTGCACTTGCTTCGCGCCATTGCTCGCGCTCATTGCTTGGGTTTTTTCTTTCCCAACCGCATCCTTGACACGAGCCCAGATATTCTCAATTGGAATCAGATCAGGGGACCAGGTTATGAGCTGGCCAGCTCATAACCTCAACCCGATTTGCTGAAAACCAACTTTTTGCCAATCTACTACAATGTTTTGGATCATTATCCTGCTGATATATTCATTGTAGTGGCATATTCCATTCAGCATAAGGAAACATTGTTGAACTCATTATTTGAGTGTATTGGTTAACATCCATATTGACTTTAATCCAATAAAGTGGACCAGTGCCTTCATGGTATGAAAAACAACTCCAAACGTTAATTTTAGCTCCACCATACTTAACGGTTTTGAGCACATATTTTTTATTGTAAGTGGATGCTGGTGGTCGTCTAACGTACACTCTGCGTCCCTTCCTACTATTCGAAACAGACGACCATCCACTTACAATAAAAAATATGTGCTCAAAACCGTTAAGTATGGTGGAGTTGTTTTTCATACCATGAAGGCACTGGTCCACTTTATTGGATTAAAGTCAATATGGATGCTCAAGAATAAGTGTTTTTTTCGAAAATTCATAGCTTGCTAACTTTTATCAAATAATAATTGGTACACATACATTTTTAAGTTTTTACTTGTACTTTTCAAAAAAAAATACTGATTTTGAAAAAAAAAAAATTTTTCGCAAAAATTTTGCGAATTGAAAAATATTTTTGCATTTTTTTTAAAAAACCCATATTTTAAATTTTTTTTTTAAAAAAACTGGTTTATTCTGCGCTTAATGCCGTAAAAATTTTTGTGGGAAAAAAATTAATTATATTTTTTTTTAATTTAAAAAAAACGGCGCTGTCGTAGAACGCTATCCACGGCACACTTAAATACAAAAACTTGAAAAAATCATTGGAGTATTATACAAAGATAACGGAACTTACTTATTACGATCAAATTTTTTTAATAAGAGTAAATACCTAATCTTGAGAAGTAAAGGAGTTGAACACTGCTATTATTTTGACCGCTCGAAAGTACAAATTACTCAATACAATAGCAATCTTAGAAAGTACCGTTATTTTTTTGGAACAAAATGTTATGTGCTTATTTTGTGCACTCATCAAGCAACTATATTTTAAAAGATTAGAAGAAATAAAACGTCTGTTGTTCGAAATATTTTCTTTCAACTATTAAATGACACCGCACTGCTATTATTTTGACCGCAGCTGTATGGGATATATTTGAAAAAGTTGAAAGGTTTATAAAGTTAAAAGGTTGATAAAGTCAAAAGAATATGAAAAATATTGAAACAAATCGAATAAAAACTATGAAATTTAAATGCGCCACGCCCACTTATCCAATTCCGCCTACTTTTGGGTTACTTAATTATATTCGTCATTGACATCCAAATAACAAATCTAAGCCCAATAGGTTATATAGTTTGCGATATATATATACGACTTAAGGTATTTTACTTGTATGAGGCGTGCCCACTGATGCTATTTCGCCCAGTTTTGATTCAGTTATACCTAAGCAACCAACTTTGAGTTTGAAAAATAAGTACATTTGCCTGAAATCAAAATAGTTGAAATAAGTACAAATAAGTACAATTTTAATCGATAGTGTTATTATATGGTGGGTGCAGTAAAGAAAAAGATCCAATGGAACGAAGAAAAAAGGCAACGACCAGCTGTCAACTCAGTGTGCTTTAGTGTTAAGAGAACGATCCTGTATTGCACCCACCATATAAATACACCATGATTCCACGCTATTGTTTTTAATTCGAAATTTCTTTATTGAATTGTATTTGTCAACAATAAATGCTAATTAAATGTTGAGTTCCACCGACAGCAGCCACGGTGCGCTGTTGCTCTTTGAAATTGTATTTTTCCTGCCTCGAAAATTGTCGCAATAGCTGCGATTTAAAAAATGTTAAAAATCGACGCATTTATACTGCAAATTTTTTTTTACAAGCAAAATCGATTTTAGAGTATTCACATCAGGCCGAGAGGACTCGGTTTTCCAGATGTTTTTTGCGGATGAAAGGATGCTCTCCACTGGTGCGCTCGTTTCGGATAGGCACAGAATGAATTTTCGGCTTTCGGCCGAAATAAGTACAAATTAAGTATGCTTTGGAAAATAAGTACAAATTAAGTACGCTTTGAAAAATAAGTACGGCAAGCTCAAAATAAGTACTGTACTTACTAAATAAGTACAGTTGGTATGGTTATGCATACACAACGATAGAAGCATTCCAAGTTCTACGCAAAGTCCCTTCGACTGGAATATGTCATATTTCTTTATCCTCATGAGGACTTTGTACTTAACATTTTTAATTTCTTTTAAAATTGCCAATATTTCTTTCAAATCAAGGTGTATACTCAATTTTGTGAGTAACTGTAACTGTATACCATAGGTTCAGATAGGCTTGATGACACTATTATTTAGTAAAACTTTATATTCAAATTTTAGAGGAGAGTGTCTGTTAATTAACCAGTGCAAACTAGCAGCTTTGAGTTTGATTTGCGTCTTTTTGGCTTCGATATGCTTACGCCAAGTTAAGCGTTTATCTAAGTGAATGCCAAGATAAGTTACATCATTTGCTTCAGGAACTCGAATACCATTTAATGTTAAAGTTGAAGTTGGGTTTCTATTTAATGTAAATGGGACGTGTCAGCATTTTTGCTCATTCACCTTGATACGCCAGTTTGATAGCCAATTTAAAAACGGACCAAAAACACTACCCTGAGGAACTCCAGCGCCAATCAAAAATTCAGATGTATTAAAACTTTGATATTTAACCCTATAGCACCAGTTTGCCAAGTATGACTCTAGGACTGCATGGACATTTTGAGGTAGAAGCCGTCTGACTATGTAAATTAGACCTTCATGCCATACTTTATCAAAAGCTTGCTTAACATCGAGAAATATGGCTGAACAGTATTCTCTATGTTCAAACGCATTTCTAAGTTCGTTTGTTATTCTATTCACTTGCTCAATGGTTCCATATTTTTCCCTAAAGCCAAACTGGTGTGGAGGAATAAGATGATAATCTTGAAAGTATGACCTAAGCTTTTTTAAGAACACTTTTTCAAACAGTTTTGAGAGGCAGGGAAGCAAGCTAATAGGTCTGTATGAAGATGGTAAAGTAGAATCTTTGCCAGGCTTCGAGATCATTTTAATTATAGATTTTTTCCACTCACCAGGATAATGGCCAAAATTAATTATAGCGTTAAATTGCCTGGTAATGAAAACTATAGCTATTTGGGGTAGATTTTTCAGCATTATGGGGGTAATGGAGTCGTGGCCAGGAGCTTTTCAGCAAAAAAGTTTAGTATTTATGACGGTGGCTACCTCATTTGGGGGTAATATGCATATTTACATTTTGGGTGTTACTTATTTGCGGAGGAAGATCAATAATGTTTGAGACTGAATTTGGTTGAAATACTAGGCTTAGATGTTGGGCAAAAACATATGATCTTTCTCATCACTTCGTGCCCAATCGCCATTACTATCCCTTAGTGGAGGCTCAATAGGATTTTTATATACGCGGCTAAACTTCCACAGATACGATTTATTAGTTTTGTTTGGAGAAAGGTTTTAAATAAAACTATAATGACAATTATTTTGCTCTCTAGACAGAGCAGCTCTTATCTTCTTTTCGGCTTCCTTAAGCTTAATTTTTGAAGCTGGAGACCTATACCTCTGCCATTCCCGTCCAAGCTTTCTCTTATCCGAAACTAATTTTTCAATTTCACCATTACTTAAAAATCTATCTTTTCTCCTGCCAGTTGAATTTTCAGGAGGAGTACAGTTGCTGCTGTAATTAAAATATCATTTATAACACCAACAACATCATCAACATGTTCTTCACATCATGTTGTATAATTTTTGTGGATATGTGTGCTTATATATTTTTTGTATTTAATCCAGTTTGTATTAGGAGTTGTAAGGGTATGTGGAACCTCTCTGTGCTTGGGTTTTTCAAATATTTGTATGACAACAGGGGAGTGATCAGATGATAAATTGAAAATTGTACTGACCGAAAGATGATTTGTTGCTGGAGGCAATCGAGCTCGTAGAAACGCACTCACTGGATAGAGAGCAGACTTGGGTATTTTTGGATTACATTTTTTTCAATTACAATTATAAGTAAGGATTACTTGTAAATTAAAAGTATTTGCAATTAAATTTTTTTTTCAATTACATTAATTTCAATTACATGTAATTTTAATTTACAATTACTTGCAATTCTAATTACTTTTGTAATTGGACTAGTAATCCATGAAAATGTAATCCTTTAGAGCAGTGGTTCCCACAGTGTGTTCCGTGGAACCCTGGGGTTCCGTGTGACAAATTTTATTCGAACTTCACCAAAATACGTAAAATACGCTTATGCGACAGCGTTTGATTGATAAATTTGAATTATCAGACAGATTGAACAGTATGAATTAGCTATCAACAGTTGCATACCTTGCTGATATATTTGGAAAGTTGAACGAAATATGTTTGGCTCTGTAAGGAAAACAAGTCAACATATTGCAAGCAAAAGATAAAATGGTTGCCTTTTCAAGGAAAATACATTTCAGCTGGGGAGCAAAATAACTTCGAGTGTTCCAGACGCTTAATAATTCGAAGAATCTGAAGTGGATTTAGATATGAAAATTCCTGATGGTATAAAACACATCTGTCCAGCTTACAGCAATCACACAGTGATTACATACTTTTCAAACCTAGAGAATCAAGATAAGTAATTGCTGGGCACAAAATCCTTTCAAAATAAAAG
This sequence comes from Tricholauxania praeusta, assembly GCA_949775025.1. NCBI lineage: Eukaryota > Metazoa > Arthropoda > Insecta > Diptera > Lauxaniidae > Tricholauxania > Tricholauxania praeusta. Next base: position 80,082,254 of record OX459030.1, read on the forward strand.
AAAAACCAAAAGAATTTCATTCCATAGATAATGAAAATTTGATTGAATTGGGATCGGATACCCAATTAGAAGCCAAATTTAGAACAGTTTCATTTCTGGTGTGATGTATTCGATAAATATCCAAATTTATCAAAACAGGCTATTCGAATTCTATTTCCGTTTGCAACCACTTATTTGTGTTAAGCTGGGTTTCCAAAATACAGTGTTGGAAAAAATAATAGGGACAAACGCAGCAAAATAATTATTATTGGAATATTTTTTAATGCAACAATCTATTTTTAATGGAATTGACTGTAAAGTTACGTTATCTAGCGGGACTTAATTTAGCAAAATTAATCAAGTTTAAAAGCGCACACATTTTGCATAGAAGCGTCTTGAATTTGGACAGTTCTTATTTTAGCTGGAAAAAATAATAGGGACAAAATATAATTTTGAGTCCCTTGCACAAAGTCTATTAATAAAAGTGATCTTAAGTGGTAAGTTGTCTTTAAAAATGGTATAGTAAATACTTTATATGCGGACCCTTTACTTACTTGCTAGATTTAATCGATATTTATTGGAAATGTGGATCGTGAAAAACATTGTTTCCAAGCTTAAAGATATGCATTTAAAAAATTGGGAAAATCAGGCTAAAAAATTCGAGATATTGCCAGTATAATGGAGCGCTCTAAGAATATGACTTCCAATGATCTGAAATCAGTTGCAGAAAGAGAGGGCAGAGAAAGAAATCCAAGATTTCACCAAATTTCGACGAACGTTTTTGGTCATTGTCGGGCATAAATTCCCATTGAAGAGTCATTTCCTCTTCTGCATAAGGCAACATTGTAGAACTAAGTATGTTTACGTAATATGCAGCGCATATTTTGTCTTTTAACCTGATTTCAACAGACAGACATCGCTAAATCAACTCAGGTGGTGATGCTGATCAAGAATATATACACTTTTCCACACCTGCCACGCCTTCTTCCATGTGTTACAAACGGAAGGACAAAGTGTAGGGTATAAAAAACAGATTTAGTTAAAAATATTTAACTCGATTAATCAACCACACCAATATACCTGCAAAGTTTTTTAGGTGAAACTAATGAAACTTTTTTTTGCAAAAAGTTTGTGTGGGATCTTAAAGAACAATTCTTTTTCTTTCAAATACCGTTGAGTTTTCTGAAATATCTTCTTTTTTTTCGCCGAGTTATCGCATTTTAAAATTTCCCTATACCTGAAAACTCATTAGGGACATTTGTAGGTATATAAAAAGATTTGAAAATGTGATAACTCGGCGAAAAAAATAGTTATTTCAGAAAACTCAACAGCATTTGGAAAAAGAAGAACTGTACTTTAAGATTCCACACTTAGTTTTTGAAAAATAGAAAAAAAAACACGGTGCTACATAACCTCAAATATGTCAAAAAACAGTGTTTTTTACACTTTTAGGTTAGAATATCTCAAAAACTTTACGTGATAGAGCAATTCTGAGCCCGGATTCGGTTTCAGAGTATCCTAAGCCACAATAAATCAGCACTTAAGTCAAAAAAGGAAAAAAAAGTTTAAATTTGTAGGACTGTGTAATTCATCGTTATTCATTTATCTTTTCATTTTAAAAACTCAAAAGCGCAGGCAAATGAATAATTACCTGTCGGGGAGCCTGCCGAATTATTGTACTATTTGCGCTTGTTACTTCGTTTTGAATCGCCAATTCAGCTTGCAACGAAGCGCCTGCAAGAAAATGTGTAATATCAAGGAAGTTACAATAACAAAGATAAACAAAACAGAAAAAAAAAAGAATTTTTGCTATATTTGTTTAGATTCTCAACAGATCTATGCAAGAAGCAAACATTAGGCTTGCACACTTTTACTATTCGGCTCAAAAGTTACTGATGAGTCCTTTTAGCAGAGGATGAAACTAGTTTAACTAGCTTTAGCCCATTTTTATGTTTAATTTATATTTGTTAAGTGTAATTTCTTTGGTGTTGACACACATTCACATTATATCGAACAGTAAGCTCAACAAAATAACATTCACTCTATTAGATCTCCTCGTTTGTTTTAATCATTCATTTATTTCTTCGCTGATAAATATAAACGAGCGATCGTAGTGATGGTAATCGTTTTATTTTCATCCCTCTCGAGCTAACCAAATGATAAAATAATTTTGCGATGATATGAAAATTGAGGAACTCATTTTGAGATGACTTTTTCACAATTCTTATCGCTCGTGAATACTCAAATAATAAATTCATTTGGCGATTTTTTTATTTCATGCTAAATGTTTGCAGTGAAGAGAATTAACATTTCACATTTTAATAAGTGAATTCTTTAGAAATAAAAATAAGGTTATAAAAGGTTTTTTTTAACAAATCAGTGGAAAGTAATATTTTTAAATAGTCTTATAAAAAATTTAGTTATTGATACCGACCCCTTTGCGCGAAATGATCGTATGTGCCATTTTTTCGAATTTGACTTTTGGATGCAAATTTATTCTGCACCCTACAACTCATCACCTGTTGAAATATTGTAGCTAAAATTCTTATAAGTACGTCAAAAATTGACTGGATATTTTATCGTATGTTACAATGCAGTTTTTGCTTGAGGACGAAATGATCGTATGTGTCATACAAAAATTGTTTGTACATAGTAGTTGTTGTTATATTCACTACTAGCTAATGGCCGCGACTTTGTGCGCGTAGCCTGTTTTGAATTAAGTTATAGTCGAAGTTATTTTGGTCACTTATGAACATAAAAGTACCGGGTAATACAATTTAATGTGACATTACCTTATTTACATCCAAAACGACGTTAACGCACCAGATTATAATGATATGGTGCATATTAGAACGAAATATATAACCCATTAGCTCTAAGTCTCTTCTAAATTTATTTGACAAATTTTCGAACACAATTTTAATAATTTTTCAAATATTTTCTTCTTAAACAAACAGCTTTTACTTTCAGACATTTCAAAATTTTATTCAACATTTGTAGTAAGCAATTATTTTTTTTTTTTAAATTGCCATGGGAACGAAAAAAAACAAGGCACACACACTAACTAACTGTTCAACCTAAATTGGAGCGCCAGCGTCGTTTAGCTGTCAAAATTCTCTCATGCACATACATTTTATATGAAGCCAACCGAAATAAGCAACGCTCTAACGCCAGCGTATTCGGTTTTCCAATTTTGACAGAGCGTTCGCAGCTAATTTTTTATTTTATTGTGTTGATTTTTTTTCTGTCAAAAATAGTAAACAAATAAACTCTACATGACATTTAACGCTACGCTCTTATTTAGGTTCAGCGCTTAACTCAAAAGCGTAGCGCTGGCAAAGTCAACGCCCAACGCTCTAATTTAGGTTGAACAGTTACACATTCAATTCCCATTCAACGATCTATGCAAGAACGTAAAAACCGATTCTCTAACACATTTACAAAAAAGTTCTTATCGGTACCAACACTAATACAAAATATTGACAAAAAAAGACCAAACATTTTGAGCTTATCTTCTTTTCTTCATTTTTGAAGCAAAATTTAATTGATTTTTTTTGTCAAAGTGAAATTATTTGTGCCTGAAAATTAAATGTTTTTAACAAATTCAAATTAAAGGTAAAAAAAATTTCAAAATATGAATAATAAAACGCTGAGAAATGCTTTAAGTGTAGACAAGAAAAATTTTGAGTCAAGAGTCAAAAAGTATATGAAAATTTATCAGTTTGCTTGAGTCAAAGACATGGAGTTATTTATGAGACATTATTAACCTATGTATATAGCTTACCAAAATCAAAGGTATCATAAGGTATCTAATTGGTTATACACTGGTTACCTATTAACACATGTGACAGTAAGGGATACAAACTCACACGTACAGAAAGGTATGAGTCAGATTTGTCCTAACGCTCTATACAAACTAATTGAATGTTTTAAGATTTATAACCAATAGCAGCAATAACACACAAATAACGAGTTATATAATTATAACGTTCATGCAGGGATTTGTTATGCTTACATGCTTGTTTTTATGTGTGAAATAAATTTGTTTATCAATTTTAAAACTTAAATATTTTGATATTTAACAGGAATATCGTGATAGTTTTAATTGTATTTTGAGACCAAGCGTCTAAAGAATAAAACTAAACAAATTTAATCAAAATTGGTCCAGTAGTTTTAGAGTTATTAGCGAACATCGAAAATGGCTATCATTTTGTTTATATAGATTTCTTTCTTAAATTAGAAGTAGAATGTGATGCGTAACTATTGCTCGCTTTATGTGGCCTTTCGTTTCATGCCTCTCTCTAAATTCCTTATATTTACTTATTTTTGTAATGGAAAACATGTTTTTGTTAAGTATTACTTTTGTTGTTATCACTTATTATCAGAATCACTTACCATCAGAAATCTGATTGAAAATAACAAAAATTAATCTAGTTAATTCAAAGCAAAGTGATATAAGATCACTCATTTAATTGGTAATTTCTATGACCATTCCATTCTATGACTCAATTGATTGACAATCACTTTCGTTGAAATTGAACCAACTTTAGTTTCTCATATATATATTCTGCACAACATTTTTTCAAACCCCTTAGCTGTGCTTGGCCGCCACACACAGGCACCAGAGAGCCAGCCTGGCAACATTCACAGATATTTACTCTGTATCTACATTTGGTGTCGTATATATACAATTTTGAAAGCAAAAAAGTAATAACGAATCACAAAACATTATTTTTAATTAATATTCAAGGTGGAATAGTTAAAATTCAAAGAGAGACATAGTTAAAATTCAAAGGGAGACATAGTTAAAATTGCATTTAAAGTAAAAAAAACATGAAAAGTTACATCTCAAGTTTCATATAATCTTAAATATTAATTCAAGATAATAAACCACAACCGGCTTAAATAACAATTTCTGTGGAAATGCACATATACATCAAATTTTGATATAAATTTCCTTGTTAAAAATATTGAAACGCAAAAAAATCAACTGGTAATAAATTAACAAGCCGTCTGTTTAAAAAAATCGTTTTTCTTTTCCTTCAATGTGTTATCCCGAAAGTGCTATTTCTACAAGCACACTTATGAATTATTGTGAGCGAAATTATCGTACGTGCCAAAAAATATGTTTTTTTTCGGAAAATATACACTTTTCCACAGGAAAAATTCTTAGTTTAGTTAAAATAGTTAATTATCTAAGCACATGGAAAATTTGGATCTGATATTGACAGCTAAAGCACAGAAAAGTAGAAAAAACCCTCTCTTGTAAAATTTGGTTTAAGGCACATACGATCATTTTGCGCAAAGGGGTCGATATTGTCTTAAGTAAACCTGTAACAATGTTTTGTTAAAGTAAGAGTGCACTGAAGGAGCGTTCTACGGAAGTTTACCAACATCGTACAGACAAAACAACTTCTGCCAGCTTAGTTAGTCTTCGTTCTTCAAACATTTTTAGTAACTATTTATGTCTGTGTGGAAAGGCATTCTAGTTTCTAGACCTTTAAGTTTTTACCGAAGCGATTGAACCCTTTGCGGCGATTCATTGCAGGCTGCGTCAAAGAATTCACTTTTTTTTCAAGCAAATTAAACTTATCGTGCGTGCACTCGTATTCAACATGGCTGGTTTCTGAATTAACTTCTGCTACAATATTACCCTATAAAGAACTCAACCCACCCTGTATACTCCTGTAAATTTAGTTAATTTTTAATGTAAATATTATAAAATTTGTTGTATGCCTGCATACGATATATTGCAAATCAGTGATGATGAAAGTGTAAAATTGTATTCAACGTCTAATTTGGTGTGTGGTGTCCACAGTTATCGAGTAATAGTCAAACCCTTTTCAATATAGATATCTCTGTGGGAAAAATTAAAAACAGCGTAAGTTAACATAGGACAAATGGAGTTATGGCCAATTTTCCATTAGTTATGGACGAAATTTCTCTTTCGTTTTCGGTAGTTTGATGATATGAAGTTATTTAGGTCTTAATAGTGCCTAAAAATGGAAAGCAAATTTAATAAAGAGCTAATGAAAAAAGGCCTCATATCCATTTGTCTTAAGGGCCTCCGGGAGTTTTTTTTTAAAAAAAAATAAATTTTTTTAAAACTTTTTTTGAACCTGTATTTTGTTTTTACATTATTCAATTATGTATAACGATCCACGATTTATGATTTATCCCCGACATTTTGTTCCAAAAATTATCGTCGATAAGGTAGAAAATTGCAATGCCGTGAATGACCTCAAAATTTAGGATCAGGAAGATATCTGAAGACTGGTTCATCAGAAAAAAAAAAAAAAATTGTCAGGTGAAGTAAACAGTTATTGGGCGTTTGATCGTTGATTTTTAAAAAATATTAATTTTTGACAAAATGGTGGGCATAGTAAGAAAATTTTAATTTTTTGTGCACAAAATTGAGGTCGTTTTGGGTTATAAATCAAAAAATAAGTGTCCAAAAAAAAATAAAAAAAAATTGAACGATCAAACGTCCAAAAGCTGTTTACTAAACCGACAAAATTTTTATTTTTTTTTTCGGATGAACCAGTCTCCATATATCTTGCTCACCGCAAATTTTAAGGTCATTCACGGCATTGCTTTTTTCTACCTTATCGACGAATATTTTTGAACCAAAATGTCAGGGATAAATCTTGTATAGTTATGATTTCATAATGTAAGAAAATCTCGGTCTACAATAAAATGTAGTCATTAACAAATAGGAATAACAGCTTAAGGGCCTCCGGGAGTTATTCGAATAAAAATTATAATAGCACAAAAGACCTAACAACGGTACATTCCGGAGGGCGACCTCGAAAGACATCGCGGCGTAATGACAGAAAAATTTGTGGCATATACAAACGAAATCCATTTGCCACATCCAAAGAGGTTGTTCGGTCACTGAATTTAGATATCCATAATAGCACTGTGCGCAGACGAACCATTGAGAACAGTTTAAGAAGTTAGAGACCTGCGAAGAAACTGTTGCTTGAACTATTGAATGAATGTTGTTTGATTTCAAAAATGATTTTTGTGTGCTCCCAATATTAAACGAACGAGTTACACGATTTTGTAGCAGCGCAGTATATTGTTGCTATTTTTTGCACAACACTGTATATTTATTTATTTATTTCAGTCTACTATACTTTCGCCTTATATAATCGATATCGTTTTTAGAAAGTGTTATTGAAATCCTTGTCATTTTTTTTAATAACCTCAATAATACTCGAAATTGAAAGTTGAATAAAAACATGAAAATGTGTGTTATACATTGTTTGAAATAATTCATGGAATAATGCTTAAAAATAAATACGCTCGGCAATCCGAACTATAAGAGCTGTCTTAGTATGATTATGCTACATTCGTTTTGGCCATCGTACTGTTATAATAAAATGTTAATAAGGATTTTTTTGTAATAAAACTAATTTTTTTCATGCATTTTAAATAAAGTATTTTTAAGAGAGACTATTAATAAGATACTACAAAAATGTAGTTAAGTCGTAACATAAAACATACCTTATACAAAATATTTAAGCCCATGTCAGCTACATTCCGCATAGTGTGTTTGAAAGCCCAAACAACTGAATCGAAAACCAATTTAAATTGTGCTGGTGGAATATTTAAAAATGCTTTAAAGCAATGAGCATTGACTGCTTGCAATAGTTCATAAAAACTTGTTCGATGTTGAGGATAATCTTCAAAATTCTTATTTATCATGTCAAGGGTACACTCAAAAACAGCATCAAATATTTTTGGAACTTCATTTGTTATATGATCCCTTAACTTATGAACGATAACAGCCATTGAGCTAAGCACTTTTGGTTCACGAGCTGAAGCTACTTTGCAGCGCTAAAACGAAAAATGTTTCACATGAACGTAAGTTGTCTTGAATTTTTTAAATGGAATGGTTTACCTGGTAATCTAATAGAACAGCATCCAACAGAGGAGGGATAAAGTTATCCATCACCAATTGGTTGTCATTAGAACGGGAAACCCACTGAGATATAAGATTAAGAGTTTCTTTTTTAACAACATGCATTGCTTTTATTAACGGTTGATTATTCACATTGACACCGTTAAGTTCTATAGCTTGAATAATATTTTCTGAAGTTATTTTATATACGTTGAGCATGTCTAAATAAATCCTTCCCAGTTGTATTACGTAGGCATGTCCCAATGCTTTACACGCTGCAACATTTGTTTTTAGAATGCTTCCAAGCTGTTTAACAGCAGTCATATTTTTCAGGAAATCAACATTTTTCGACGCTCGCGAAATGATTTCATCCCAAACTTGATTTGGTAGAAACATATACTTTTCGATTAAGGAGTCTTGTTGGACCTGGTCAACTTGTGCCGAAATCATGTAACCCACTGCTTCGTAAAATGTATGCACCTAGATAATACAATATTTATGGCATGAAATCTTGAAAAACATTAGGCGACAAATTCACATATACCTGCTGTGGTTGCAAGTCACATATTATGCTGCTCATAGTGCTGAGAATTTCATCAATAAAAGTACATGCTTCGTTTGGTTGAATGGTAACAAAATATCTCCTACATTTAATAGCGATCTTAATAAAAGTGTCACAAGCCATATCCTGAACGCCGTCATGAGTTTCATGCATAAATTCAAAAAGTTTATTTACAACTGTTTTTAAGAATTTCCAGTGAGCACGCAAGAAACGCGGATATTGTCCGACAACATACATGATGTTTGAAGCAATAATTGCTTTGTTGTCCTTTCCTTTTTTTTGTTCACAAAGGCCCAACAAATCTTTGATAACAGTCACAAGGAAACGTTTTTCATCTTCTTCACAAAAAGCACCTTCATAAAAAAATAATCATTTTTTGAATAGAAACATTTAGTAACAGTTAAGTGAATAGGGTTAAAATAAAAAGTGATACATATGTTTTTACTTCAGAGGTAAAAAAAAAAGAAAAATTATGTACAATTGTATTCTTACAATGGTAATTTAAGCATTTTCACTGAGATAAAGACACCGTAACATATTCACGAAGTTTTTTAACAATTTGGGGAGAAGAGCATTTCGATTAATATTTAAATGTACTTTTTTTATTTTTTTTTTTTAAGTCTTTATTTGCAATCTGTCTTGCGATAATAAGCAAATATATTAACAAATAAATTTATAACAGAAATTGCTGAGCCCCAGTGGGTACAACAATACAAGGCGAATTCTTAAATTACAAAATATATACATTTCAATATATTCATAAAATAAACTTAAAATTATTGTGACTCATCCTTGTTTTATCAAGATCTAAACGGCAAAATGTGAAATCGTTTCAGTCTTTTAATTTCAAATGTATCGTCCAAGAGAGAGATAGCTAAAGGATAAGTATGATAGGAAAGTTTTTGGTGGGAATACGAAGGTCCTTATAAATATCTTCATTTGATATAAACCAAGGTGCTTTAGCGATCAGCCGCAAAGTTTTCGATTGATAACGCTGTAATATTTCGATGTAAGAGTTACTTGCAGTACCCCAAAGTTGAATGGCGTCCAAACCGGCTTCAAAAAGGCTTTGTAAAAAAGCACCTTGTTCTCCAAGCTTAATTCAGATTTTGAGCTTATCAGCCAGTACATTATTCTATTCTTCGCCTTGATATGCTTAATTAATTCAAAAAACCATACGCAGTGAAATTCCCCATAATCGGACACCCATCGTCGCAGTATTTTTGTCCGGTTGTGGGAGATGTCCGCTTATGGGGGAGGAACAAGAATTTTTGTTTGAAACTGCCATTCACTGAGTTTGTTGAACGAATTTACACACCACAGGCGTTTTACACATGTTTACATACTAATTTGGTTAAAAATCTAGTGAGAGTAGATTGTTTTAATTTCGATTGGGTCGACTTAAAATATTGGGTTTCAAAATGCGTCTCTACATTTCGAATTAGAATTTGTAAAAAGACGAAGTAGTGCAAATTTAATACAATTTTTATTTAATTATGTCAGTTTAAAAGAGATCTTTTGATCAAAATGTTATAGAATATAGTGTCCGCGTCCGGTTATTGGAGCGTCCGGCTATCGGAATTAATTTCGTATGGAAAAGTTAACGAAAAGCGAGTGTCGCCGAAATGTGTCTGGCTATGGGGGCTGTCCGGTTATAGGAGCTGTCCGTAATGGGGAATTTCACTGTAATTTATGTAAATAAACCTGTATATTCATATACAGTTGAGAATATTCCTTGGATTTATTTTCGCATATTTGTATATGTATGTACGTTTGATAAATTAGCCGTGTATTTTTTGTCGAAAAAATTTTTTTTGTGTGAGAAATTAGTTGGCGTTAAGTATCGCCGGCTAAATTAACTGTCATTCTCATACAAAAAAAATTTAGCGGGTAACCGCATCAAAAAAAAAACACGGGTATTATATGCCTATTGCTGTACAATGCACGGGAACTTAGCTTGTGTCTAAAGTTAGCAACAGCTTTTGGCTTTGTTTGGCAGCCCATTCAGAAGACTTGGTAAACATGTGACATAGCCTAGGACCATCGCCATAAACGTAGCTCCTATTTGCTTAAGGGGGTTAAATTTGAAATGAACATCAATCTTTCTACTCCAAACTTATTAAAAATAAAAATTTAATTATTTGACTGCAAGAAACGTATATCAAGAATGATATAAAATAATATTCAGATCCAGTTTTATCAGTAATTTAGTATTATTTAAGAGGGTGTTAAATCACTTTTGTCATCTAATGATACAAAAGTTTAGGTTATTTAGTCGCTTTATTATTTTGATTTGTTGACAACGGTTTGATAAATAATAATAAATGCCGGTTTATACACGGAAATTATGTGGAAAAATTAAATTGTGTTTACGCACGAATGTTAAAATTTCTTTGCGCGTGCAAATTTCAACACAATTCTTTCATCAACTGCCACAACAAACGTAAAGTCAAAGCATAAGCGTCGTCAACGTAGAATGCAACGTTAGTTAATTGATGTAGTTTTTGTTAAAAATAATCTTCTGATCTTTTTTGAACGGCACCACAATTTTGCCATCGGCTTGTGGCGAAATTTTTCGTTTTCCAGCTCTTCTCTCCTGATTTCTACATATTTGATGGCGGTAATTGTCATTTTTGTTGAGCACGATATAATATTAAGAAAATATTTATAAGATTTCTCTTCATTCCTAAACTATAAAATTAATTTTCGCTGATTAGCAGTGCAGTTTTGGCCAAAAAAGTCAAAATTGAATAAACAGCCTGATTTAACCCTTAAATGCATGATTTTTTTTTTGGTGATTAAAATATATTTGGTAGACATGATCATGTTAATGCAGGAAAAAGTAAAAAATTTTTTTTTAATATTTAATACTTTTTTATTTAAAAAAAACAACCAGTTTCAGATATGCTACACCATGCGTTTTAGTAGATATTAATCTTAAGGACCTAAGTCAATTTCTCAAAACTAGTAACTGTATTGAATAAAAGTTGTGCTTTTGCATAGAAAAACTATTTTATGTATGTACTTAGCTTAGAAAGTCACTTTTTACACATCAACAAAAAAGGTTGTAATTCTGATATTCAACAAATTTCCTCAATTATCACTTTGTCAAAGCATAACTCATATTTTAACTTCGTGCCAAAAAAAAGTGTGGCCACTCGATAGAATACATGTCCCTTAACGTGAAAACTTTACAACAGCAAGAATTGATTATACCGAAGACTTTGAGGTGGTTTGAATGGTATGTTGCAGTTCTTCAACACCATGCAATTAAGGGCTAATAAAAAATAGTTTCAGGACCTTAAAATAATAAAGATGCTTTAAAGGTAAAATCTTCAATTTTCTGAAATGAGGCAGAATACTTTCATAATGACTTTTTTTGCATAATATCCGAATCAAGTCGGCCAGTTAAGTATTATATTTTTAGAGCACTAATACTTGAAAGTTTTTACACAATCGATAGGAAAACAACTAGTTGTACAGTAACCTTAATCGACGTACGTCTGCACATTATTTGCTGAACCGCAAATATCATTACAAAAGTAGTATTTTTTGCAGTTTGCACCATGAAAGATGAAATCACCCATTAGAATTTCCTTTCCAGACACATTAAAAACATTTTTTTTTTTATTGCCTAAAACCAATTTATTGGTAACGAACCAGTGCACTATAGGTTAATTAGCACATTTCACTGGCCAAAACTAATAACGGCTATATTATCATGGTGATTAACTAGAAAAGTATTTTTTATGTTGACTCTATGCTTAAAGAAGAACTCTGAGAAAAATCTTAGCCCTTGTGCTACCGGGTCAAAAATGGCAAGTACTACATTTTTTAAAATTCCATAATTAATGAAATAAAAGATGTGTTTTTATTTTTAGATTGTATTATTAGGTTAAGAAACACATAAAGTTTTTTTAAGCATCACTTTCTAACAATAAATTAGTTAAAATGTTTAAATACATTGAACTTAAAATTTCGGTTTCCCCAATTTCATCTTCCTCTTCTTCATTCTCGCATGTTTCATAGCTTGTTAAGTAAAGTTCTTCGACTGGAATTTTTCACCTTAATAATCGGATCACTTCTGTCGGAAGTTGAAGACGTTTTTTAGTTTGAATGCGTCTATTTAAAGTCAGCGAAGAAATTATTGAAATTATGAAACACGTCTAAAATTGTATTAACGCTGCTACTTTTGCGTGCATGATGTAGTCTATCAGATTTGTATAATTTGTGTCGAGACTCTGCAAATTCTTCTCCAAAACAACTAACAGGAAGAACTAAGCCCTCTATAATTTCCTTTGAACGGATAAGAATTTTGTGTAGATTTGCTTGCATTGAGAGTCAGGAATACATGTTTTGAATAATTTTTGCGGTTTCAAAGCAGTAAACTTGAAATTTGTTTACATTTAAAGAAAATTGACAAGACATGCTTATTAAAATTATTTTTAGGCGAAAAATCAAGTCCTTGTCAATGCCGGTAATTTGAGAAAACATTTCATGTTCCGCAAAAACTCGGCGCGCAGTGTTGCCATGGTTTGTACTCCCAAAGCCACCTACTTTCGGCTTATCTACTATAAGGCCAAGCTTTTTGAAAAATAATTATTGCAGGTATTGTTATCTTTTTTTCTGATACTGTATTTTTATCATCTTCATTTCTGATTTGCCACTTTTGAATGCCGCACTTGTAACCTGCATGTAATATAAATTCAAAAAAAAACAGTCAACTTCCAGTGGCATTTTTCGTAAGCTCTAATGCAAAAACTATGCGCACTTTGCCACAAATATCTTGGACCAGTTGCATCCTCAGTATTTTCCAATAAGTAATTGAAAACAGCCTCTTCTTTTTCCTTTTTGTCTGTCTTTTGCAACCAGACTTCGAATAAATCAGAATTTCGGAAGAATAAGTCATCTGACAAAAAAATTCATTAAAAAAAAACTTGCAAAATCGGGCATCCAAACTTCTAAATAACACTCACAATAGCAGCATCTAACTAATTTAGGGTGTCATAAGACTAACAAATCCCAACAAAATTTTAAAAGCTTACACAAAGTTGGAAATTCAGGAGTCTCATTTCAATTTTAGATTTTTTTCACAGAAAACCAAAATATATTTAAATGTTTTAAGTTAAATTACATAATACATGCCATCATCAATTTTTTGCATTTTTATTAAAAAAAAAAAAATTATTTAAATTACTTCAAAATAGTTAAAGAAGGAGTAACTAGGGCGACCAGAAATAAGTTATAAAAAACCAATTATAAGCGCTTAAAAAAACCTGAAATATATTTGGAAATAAGCAAATAAAATTTTATTTTTAAACATACTTTATTTCTTTTTTGAAATTCTTCACTTAAGTATTACATTGCAATGAACAACTAACTAATTTCAAACTACGATTTCAAATTGAAAACTCCTACGTTTTTCCGTCAAAAAATTGTTATATATCGAAAAACTTCTTTCTACGTCACAAGAAGTGACAGGGCAATATTTAAATCGGGTAAGTTCATACGGATAGAGTTTTTTAATAAACTCAGTAGTGACATCCGAATTTTTAAAAAGTATATCTCGTATTGCGATAATATGGTTGTAGCCGACGTTCCGCGCTAAAACAGCATTCAATTTTTTAATATAAGGAGTGAGATCGAAAAAAGCTTAGCATATATAAAATTCAATAGATTTTAAACGGTTGATCTTAGTTTTGAATTTTTTTTAATTAATTGATTATATTTTACAAATTACAGAAAAATATAATTTTTATAGTACTAACCACTATTTATGAACTCGTGGACCTTTTTTGGTAAGCCTTCCATTAGAGATTTGACAGTTGTTTCAGACACCTTTTTGGAACAATTTGCCCATCTTCTTTTCAAATCTTCGATATTTTGGGACACCTTTTTTGTGCTTTTTAAGTTTCTTTTCACATGAGCCCAATATCTCTCCACTGGCCTTAGCTCCGAACAATTTGGAGGATTGGCCTATCTTGGTACAAAAACTATGTTATTGCTTTGGTACCACTCTAGAGCTTTCTTGCCGTAGTGACATGATGCCAAATCGGGCCAAAAATATGTGGAAACATTGTACTCTCTTATGAAAGGAAGAAGTCTTTTTTCAAACATTCTTTGACGTATATTTCGGTATTTATAAAGCCAACTATAACAAATGACTTGCCATACCAGGAATTTTTTAGGAAATTTTGTCTGCTTTTGGATTCTAAATTGTTCTTCGAAATTTCCTCGAGCATCAGCAACATAAAAATTTTGACCCGGAAGCTGCGTAAAATCTGCCAGTACATATGTTTCGTCGTCCATTATACAACACGAATATTTTTGTATGAAATTCGATTTTAATTGCCGAGCCCTACTTTTGGCGTCTATATTCTTTGCAGCATTCCTGTCTGTAACTTTTTGAACTTTGTATGTTTTCAAACCTGCATTGGCTTTAACTTTTCGCACCAAATAGTCAGAGCACTGGGCTAACCGGGCAGATTTTCTAGCAGATGTGTTTGGAGATCTTTTCAATATGCTTTCAATTTTCTTGGCTTTCCCAATATCATGTGGTCCTTGTTCTCTTCCCGAATCAGTTTGATGGCAGACCTTCAATTCTTTAGCCAATTTTTTGTAGGACCAATTTGGATTTTTTAGAAAATGTTTAATAATTTTAAGACGTACTTCTTTTTCTTCACTCGTTTTGATCAAACCCACGACAAATCAACATGTTTGTCATTAAAAAATAATAGCTGACATATTTTTCAAAGATAACTATATCAAAGAAATTTTTAAATTTTACACCCAACAAAAATTATTAGGTAGAAAGTGTGTTAAGATTTTTTCAATCTCACTCCTTATATGCTAAATTAATTAAATTATTCAGTTTTGTCTGAACTGATTCCATTACAGCAATGCTGTCATTCAGCGGAAGTCCTCGGGTCTCAAGTTTTGTTATGAAACCACGAATAGAACTAAAATTTGCTTTAATGAAGGCCATATCGTTTTTAATTGCTGTATTGGCAAACAGCTCTTTAGCAGCTTTGATTAACTCAGGGTTTTCCTCTGCCAATTTATCCATTACTGATTTAACTTCAGAAAAATTGTCACAATAGTACTCAGCAGCTTGCAGCCACGTTCCCCATCTAATTATTGTCGGACTCGGTGGTAATGAAAGATTTGGAAACAAAGATTTTTTTTCAGAAGTACATATGTCAAGATAAAGCTGCCAATTTTTTTTTTTTTTTTTTTTTTTTCAGAATAAGCAAAAATATGTTTGATCGCCATAAATATGCATGAACATCAAAAATGATATAAAATAAGCAAAATAAGCCTTTCTAAGCAAATGCTTACTTTTGGTCGCCCTAGTTATCACAGTAGAATGCAAATGCATCAACTTTGACACGTCGCTAAAAAACGGTAAATTACTTTTTCCAAAAACCAAATGCAATTTTGTTTATTTTGATGTATTTTCCGTTACACTACATTAACAAAAATTAAATAGCGACACTTGTATAAATTGGGTTTTGGCCAGACAAGTGAGCTGTTTGACCTATAGTGCAGTGCCTTGAAACTTCCCCTTTTAAGGGACATAATCATGCCATAAATCTCAAAAGAGAATCTGTCAGACCATTATTTGAAACACCATCACTACCAATGCTAGTAAAGCATTCGTTTAATAAATTGACTTTGTCAGTCGGCTCTGTATAAACTGTATGTTCCCACTCAAGATCATGAATTTGATCGGTTAGTCTTATTAAGAATGTTATTCATAAGCTCCCATTCTTCTCCCATCTCCTTTTGTCTTAATAAATTAATTTGTATAGAAATCGTTCTTGTAAGCCAAATTTTCTGCAGATATTTCTTTGCAGAGAAATATATGTATGTATATCATATAATACATGTATATCATATAATATACAAATGTACATATATCATATCATATATATGAGCAATTCCATTACTTTTCGGCAAAACCGTCCGCAGTGTGTTCTCCGATTTTGTTCAACTTTTGGGATATTGAAGTTTATTTATATAGAACTACGATCCCTAAATTGTTGGCCTTTCAAATGCCCCTGGTGTAAAGATATGAATTTTTAAAACTCAAAAATTTACGTTATTTGACCTATATTCGAATATCTGTATCTCTGGAACTTAAGCTCCAAATTCAACTTTATAGGTCTCATTTTTTTGGTATTTATTCAACTTTTTGATAGAAAAAAATTCAGAATGTTCCAAGTAGTCAAATTTAGATAAAATCGCTTTTACTTGACCTCATTTTTTTCAGCCCTTCAAAATGAAACCTATAAATTTATAATTGGATTTTATATCCGACAACTGAGTTCGCAAGGCCGAAAAAGCATCCAATCTACTTTTAAACTGATTTTTTGAGTATGTATTAGAAAAGACAGCTTTGCATACATCGATACTACGAACGGGTAATCCGTTAATCGTATTGAAATTACGTTTTAGGAACGGTGAAGTTCGTATTTCAATTAAATGAAATCTGGCATGGTACGGCCGGGTGTTCGAATCTCAGTACAACTTAACGAAAAACTGGTCTGATGAGGCTATGTACATGCATATGAATATGTGTATCCGTGGTAATAGCCGAAACATATGTCACCAATTACCAGGTTAAATTGATCCACTTATCTTTGTCATGTTTGTTGAAAATGACTAAAAAAGTTCAATATAAAATCGTTTAATTACACTGTGCGACAAATGGTAGGGGTCAGTGATAGGCGGGGGTTCTGACTACCGGGAAAAGTTATATCGGTCAACAAAATGTTATACGTGTCCCGGCGTTTCACTAGATCACGTCTAGGAATCTAGATATATCGATTTGAAGTTAGTAAGTATCATATAGGGGAATTTTTCACGTTTGGGGCTCTTTTGTTTGACATAACTTGAGAACGAATAGTTCGATTTTGCTGCAATAAACTTAGAACAATTAAGAATTACAATTGTTTTAATCTATTGTTATGCTGTTTCCCGACATAATCAACAGTTTTGCAGTTATAAATAAATTTATGAAGAACAAAAATAATTTTTTGCCTAAGAAATTAAAATTTTTTATTTTTAAAAATCATTTAAAATCCAAAACCGAAAAATGTGTCAAGTCTTATTGCTCTCACGTAAAGTAACATAACCTATGAAAAAAATGAGACATGGATAATAAAAATCTATGAACGCGTTTTGCTTTTATTCACAATTAAGTGAAGGTATCTTCATTGAAACAAAAAATCAATATTCTTGTCAAAATGAGATACCTTCACTTACTTGTGAATAAAAGCAAAACGCGTTCATCGATTTTCAAGATTTATATCTCAATTTGCCAATAGACTATGTGACTTTACGCGAAAGTAATAAGACTTGACACTTTTTCCCGTTTTGGGTTTAAAATGATTTTTAAAAATAAAAAATTTTAATTTCTTAGGCAAAAAATTATTTTTGTTCTTCATAAATTTATTTATAACTGCAAAACTGTAGATTATGTAGAGGAACAGTATATAAATAGGTTAAAGCAATTATAATTTTTAATTGTTTTAAGTTTGTTGCCGCAAAATCGGACTAGTAGTTCTCGAGTTATGTCAAACAAAAGAACCCCAAACGTGATAAATTCCCCAAATGATACATACTAACTTCAAATCGATATATCTCGATTCCTAGACGTCATCCAGCGAAACGCCGGGACACGTATAACTTTTTTTTGACCAATATATCTTTTCCCGGTACTCAGAACCCCCGCCGATTTTGGCTGTCGCACAGTGTTATTAATATAATAATTATTAGTCTTAAACAAATCAAAAATTCTTAAAAAGTAATAAGGAGATCTTGCCAATTTTTCAATAATAATAAAAAGTAGCTGGAAATTTCCAGAACTTTGAAAATGTAAGAAAATATATGAAGAAAATCATAGCACATGTGTAAGCAAAACAGCTTAAAAGAGCTATGGCAACAAAAAACATAACTCAGAAAGATAACAAGAAAAATGGAACAATGCGTGCGAAATCCAAAGAAATACGCACTTTGTACACATCAAGGTCACATACCCAATAGCCGTCGCAATTCAAAAATAGAAATACATGGTACGGTCGGGTGTTCGAATCTCAGTACAACTTAACCAAAAAAAACTGGTCTGATGAGGCTATGTATATGCATATGAATATGTGTATACGTGGTAATAGCCGAAACATATGTCACCAATTACCAGGTTAAATTGATCCATCTGTTATCTTTGTCATGTTTGTTGAAAATGACTAAAAAGGTTCAATATAAAATCTTTCAATTATTAATGAAATATAGAAAGGTTGAGACCAATCTTTTCATTACATCATGAGCAATCTTTCTTGAAAGTTTCAGAAAATACGTTGGAGCTGTTTTCAAAGTTTCAGAAAATACGTTGGAGCTGTTTTCAAAAAGGGGTAAAACAAAAAATTGTATTGCAATTTGCAGCCACTTTCTTTTGGATTGGCCCGCCTGGATTTAAATACTATATTTTAATGCATTATATCCTATAATAAGATAAGTCTGCACGTTAATTTATTTAAAGGCTAGTAGATAATTGAAGAAAAGCAGAACAAAATTTGATAAGCCCATTTTGAACCAATGTGACTTTTTTTCGATTCGGTTTTTTAACCATCACCGTATCGACTGACCAAATATCACAAGTTATATGTTGCTACAGCCGCTTTAGAAGTGGTTTTTAAAACGTGTCTCAGAACAAAAGTTAACAAGTTTCCAATATCAATTTATTTAGATAAAAATAAGTAGCATTTGTATACTAAGAACGAAGTTCTTTTATAAATACAGCAAGTGGTATAATTAGAAATATGCGAAATTATATTATATTACTCAAAATTAAGTACACATGTAAAATTAAAAGTTAGGATAAGCTGTGTACAAGCAGAATTTTTTAGTTTTACCATCTAGACTTTTTTCCTTACTTGTGTTTATTTGTAATAATATTTTGAAGTTTTTAATTAGTCTTCGTAAAAATTTTTCAGATAAACAGTAAACAGTTTCGGTAGTAGGAAAGAAACTTATTGTGCCGTTCGCGGGTTTGATCTAGGATGCTGAAATTTTGGGAGAATCTTCTTCAAACCCGATTCTATAATATAGGACAGCATATTTGTAAAAAAAAATTCCTCCGGATGTATTGTGTCCGCATTTTCAACCACACGAAAAATGTGGGCGTGGTTAACATTAGTAGATGGCATCTCCCATACAACTAAAATACCAATAACGCTATACCTTAGCACCTAAGGTAGATTTTTTCTACGTTTTAGTAAGTCAGATTTTTCGTAAAATTTCAACGAAATCGGTCATTAATTTTGTCCGCGCCATTTACTCAAATATTATGAAAATTATTTTTAATTCTCAAGCCAAAATATAGGCAAAAAAAAAATATAAAATACATCCACAAGATTTTCAAAACATCACATGTTTTAAATTATTTGTGAATTATTTAGTTAAGTTCAACTTTACAATTAAAAATCGGTGAACTAAGGACTGTCCCAGAAAAAACTTGCACTTTTATTTTTTAAGATTATACTCTACCTGATAATCTTATAGATCTAAAAAGACAAAATATTTATTCCATATAAAGTGACGTTTGATATGATCTATAACACTTGAAGATAGCACTTCTAACGACAAAGATGTCTAGCAAGCAAGAAAAAGTCCGCGAACTGATTTTGTCCACATACCTGCAAAATCCAGGGTTAAAATATTCAGCTATAGCAAAAATACTTGGTGCATCAGAAAGAACTGTACAAAACGGTTATTTCTAATTATAAGAAGGGTCTACCTGTTTCACGAAAAAAGGGTTCAGGCAGAAAACCAGAATTTTCTAACCCAAAGGTAGCGGCGAAGGTGAAGCGCCTTTTTAGGCAGAATCCCAACACGTCAGTGCGAGATATGGCGGATAGAGCAGGTAAATCAAAATCTACTGTGCAAAGGATAAAGGAAAAAAGTAAGCTGAAGACATATAGAGTTCAAAAAGTACCAGACCGTTCTGATGAAAAGCAGTTGATGGCTCAGATGCGAGCCCGAAAATTGTATGAAAGGTACCTGACTAAATTTGACTGCTGTGTTATGGACGACGAAACTTACGTTAAAGCAGATTTTAAGCAGCTACCTGGGCACGAATATTATACATCACCGAAGAAGGGGAATGTGCCTAGTAAATTCAAAGAAAAAAAAAAAATTTCGAAATTTCCGAAGCAATATATGGTTTGGCAGGCCATATGCACCTGTGGCCTCAGAAGCAGCTTCTTTGTTACGCAAGGCACAATCAATTCCAAAGTTTATATAGACGAGTGCCTCGAAAAACGTCTTCTACCATTTATTCGTGCACATGAGGGTACCGTGATATTCTGGCCAGATTTAGCAACCTCTCATTACTCTAAAGCAGGGAAGGGCACTTAGTGCATCAATTTCCTCACATTGCTCTAACCGTTATTCGACGCACAACCAAGCGAAAAAAAATTCCCAGAATTTCAACGCTATCGAGGCACAAAATTCGCAGAATTTCAACGCTATCGAGGCACAAAATTCGCAGAATTTCAATCGAGGCACAGCGTTGACTTGAATTCAAATGAAAACAAAAACAAAGCACAAAGGCATAAATGACGGCACCGCATTGTGTCTTGACGAATGTAGCAATTGTTTTTGTTTGTAGTGTAATTTGTTTTTTTTTTTTGTGCTAATGGCAATTTTGGAAATGAAAGTAAAAAAAACTTTAAAATTTCGTTTGTTGTTGCTTGATGTTGTTGTTTTCCTCTTTGGTTATATTTTTGTGCCCACCGCTGCTCTAAAGCTACGAGGGAATGGTATGCAAGTAAAAAGATCAATTTTGTACCAAAAATAGCAAATCCGCCTAGCTGCCCAGAGCTTCGCCCAATTGAAAGAGATCTTCGAAAGAGTGGCAGGACTGCAAAAAATTTTCAAGACTTCAGACTTAAGTGGAAAAGATCGTACCGTACTGTCGATGAAACAACTGTGCAAAATTTAATGAAGGGCCTTAAAAAAAAAGTAAGAAATTTTTATAGAAAAAACAAAATTGTTAATTAGTTTTTAGATATTTATATTCTGAACACTAGCCATTATTAATAAAAAAATAAAAAAATTGCTGGGTATTTTTTTATAACTAAAAAACAAAGTGCAAGTTTTTTCTGGGACAGTCCTTATTTAATTGTAAGCTGCACTTTCATCACACTATGTAGTCGTATGTATGTATGTATACAGGCCTTTAGAGCAAAAGTTAACCAAAATATTTGAAACTATACACAATGTTCAATATTTAGAGCTTCAAAACATTCAGTATTTACAATTTGGTCTCAAGCTTTACTTTCATTTAATTTCACTATAATCGAGTACAGTCGAATCTTAAATTGCAGACAGCTCTCATAGGCGAACAGTTCCCTTTGTTTGACGGAAGCAGGTAAGACTATCAGAAATCCTTTCATTTCAATTGTTTATCATAGCGAGGCTATTACATACACTGCAAAGCAAAACCAGTACTCGCTAAAAAAAAATTTATATTCTCACCACCTTTTTACTCAAAAGAAATGCTAGAAAGAACTGACAATGAGATTTAAAAATCGTATCGCATTTCGAAAAATATTTAAAAAAAAATGTTTTTTGCTGTATTTTATAAAATTTATTTATTACTCTTTTTAGTACTAAACAGTATTTTTGTTAAAAAATTCACATCTAAGTTCTAGCATATCTTTTAAACTAGACGATGCCTTCTTGAAATTAATTTTTGGATTGTATCTTCTGTTACGGAATTCGAGCAATCAAAAATATGCACGACGTCATTTCTTTTGAAGAAGGACCTTTGCCTCAAACTCGTTGTTTTAGCTCAACCCATAAAAGTTCAATGGGGTAAAGATCGGGTGATTACACCGGCCAGCTCATGTTTATAAAAACCAATTCACATTTTTTTAGGAACTCTCTACATAGTTTTGAAGTGTGCTTGGGATCGTTGTTCTGCTGCATTATAAATTTTTCTCCATTTAAATTTAGACCAAACAGCAGAGCGTGTTGTTCTAAAATGAGTTTGTAGTCTTTTTTTTATTGTACCCTCAAAGCGCATCAAATTTCATACTCCATTTGCAGAGAAACATCACCAGACTAAAACGGAACCACCATCATGGTTCATCATTAGCACTACACACTTCTTCATAATTTTTTCTCCAGAGTCGGACTAAGATTCGCCAAAGAGCCCAAACTTATTAATGTATCTAAAATGTTGTTAGCATCAGAGATTCACATATTTAGGAGGAGATGAAAGCAGATTGGTGGATCGGAAATCACATGGCCTACATGCTTATGAGTTTTAACAACTGGTATGCCATTTTCTACAATTTAGGGAAGAAGGAACTAGTGCAGCAGTGATTTATAATATGAATAAGGGATCTTAAAATATATGACAGCATCAAATTCAAAAACTTATAGGCATACCACCTTCCCCAGTTGCATTTGATTTAATTTTAATTGTGTTTTTAGCAACACCGAGCCCACTTACAGTTTTGAGTTTAAAACAATGTTCTGATTGAGTTTGATTATTTTGGAAAGAATTACCAATAAACTGATCATTGAGGAGGTTTCAATTGCCTACTTTGATTATCCTTAGATTTTGCCATAAAGTTTTGTTGTGTAGAGCCTTTACAGCAGAATGTTTCGAGGTCTTCTGTATTCTTCTCAATTACCAGTTGTAGACTTTCTTTTTCATTTAGGATAAGCTTTGTACCATTTTTCTTTTTGGGTCCACCATTATAAACCTACTGAGCCATAGACACGAGGTATTATTCAGCTGTACGAGGAGCAGCGTGCTGGTCAAAGACTCTCCTGATGGCTCGATTGAAAAGTCAAGTATCTCATCAACTGTGCTCAAGATCCAAAAAGCATTCCATTTTACAAGGGCAACGTTATTGAACAAATTTTCAAGATTTACAGATTTATAATCATGATATGTGAAATGGTGTGAAATATTTAAAGGTAAAAATTTTATATAATAAGCAGAAAATAACGTCATGATCGGAAATATACGATATTTGATCAAACAGTCACAATAGAGCAATCAGAAACAGCAAAAAAATTAAGTAGGCTCGGAGAGGCATTATTTGCAAAACGGATTGGCAGTGTTTACAATTCTTCAATTTAATTTTGGATTGTATCATGTGGTGTGGAGCTCCAGAGATCTAGCAATGTGCTCCACATCATTTCTTTAGAAGTAGCACCTTTATCTCGGACTCGTTAATCTGTCTCTTTCCATAAAAGTTTAATTGGGTTAAGATCGGGTGATTTAGTCGGCCAGCTCATGTTTGAAAAAACCCCTTCGCTTTTTTTTTCTAGGAACCCTCTACATAGTTTAGAAGTGAGCTTGGTATCGTTAACCTGCTGCATTATAAGTTTTGCTCCAATTAAGTTAGGGCGAAATGGCAAAGCAGGTTGTTCTAAAATGAGTTTGTAACCTTGTTGTGCACCAAATTTCATTTTCCCGAATTTAAATGGACCGGTTCATGTTGATTTCAGGTGCTGTTTTTCTTCTGTTCCGCAAGCTAAATGTTCTGATGAATATGTTGCCTCTTCTAGATGTTATCCTCGTTCTTCCGGGAATAGGTTAGTTACAAAAAATTTTATTGATTATTGCTGAACGTGTTGCGATATTAATATCATCTTTTCCAATAGCTTTGATGTCGTTTGTTTTAAAAGTAAAATAAATAGACTTATTGTTACTTAGTAAAGGATCGGGGTGCTAGAAAATGTGTACTGCTTTTTGTGTTCAAACAAATCTGTAAGAAAGTGGATGTAGTTGGATGAAATGCAAACTATGCACATAAAAAGCACAAACCGACTCAGAAAAACATTTATATCACTTGATTAATTTAATTTGGTCTGATTTAAAATAAAATAACATACATAAGATTGTAGCATGTTTGTATTCCATATCGTTAAGATCTAATTCAGGTATTTCACAGATCTATATATGTACTGCTTTTTGCTTTTGTATTCCATATCGTGAAGACCTTTTTATATATTATTATATAATATAAGATCTAATTCAGGTATTTCACAGATCTATATATGTACTGCTTTTTGCTTTTGTATTCCATATCGTGAAGACCTTTTTATATATTATTATATAAAATCATAAAAACACCTTATTTTTATTAATTAAAGTTTTTTAAAAATTTTTGCAAAATCAAAATAAGGTGTTTTTATGATTTTATACAATTAGAGAAAGATTTTGCGGCTGGTTCGTGTTTAAATAAACCTTTTTATGTTATTCCACTGATTAATGTACTGGTTTTCGCCGGTCCAGAGTTTGCAGTCATATGTATGTTTTTTTTTGTCGCTGATAACGAATATCGGCAGTAAGAAAATATTTGAACTAAAATTTCAAGTTTTCAGAAAACGCTTTATATAAAATTTAATTATCATCAGATATTGTAGAATACAAGGACATACATCTATTAAATGTTATTTCATAAGTTGGGTCTAACCTTGTCGCCGAATAAATAAAATGGTAGTTTTAGTGAGATTGCAACTTGTCATTTATAATTTTTTCAGTATTTTGTATTAAATGGGACATCTCTATAAGAGCTGGTAAAACCTTTTTAAAAAACTTGTGATATATTTCATAGATTTTAGAAATAAAATTTTATACATAAGCTTAATAAAATAACAATAGTTATAAGGAACTAATAATCAAGTTACCTGATATCGACCCAATCGCCCAACATAATGTATTTAAATTCTTCCAAGAGAATTCCGTTCCATTTACTTGATTTAATAATTTTAAGGTCATAATTCGTTCGGTATCAGTATAATCCAAATGTGTCAAAAATACCAACGTCTCGCGCATGTTTTTGTACAAGTTGATAGCGTTAGTGTCCTTCATAAACTCTCGCACAACTTCACCATTTTCATTTTCAACGATAAGTACCTCTTCTGGTTTAGCCATCCGAGATATCATGATGTATCGAACCTTTGACAAAATATTCGCATAAAAACGGCGACGAGAAAACGAATTTCGTTTAGCAACGGGCAACGTGTCAGATGGCATATGACCAGAATTAAATGGTTCGCTATTGTATAAATCATCTACTAAGCTATTCCAATATTCTAAGCAAATTTTGAAAACTTCTACGTCTTCCACCTCAGAAATCAAGACCAAATATAACAATGCCTTATTTAAGTAGTCCACATACTTGATATCTTCAACAAGTTTACCATGCTCTTTCAAAAAAGTGCATAAAAACATAGCTAAATTTTGCACAAACTCTTGTTCCATATCATTGCCGTTGGCGTATATATGATTCATATTAGTGTTTTGCCCAATCATTTGATCTAATTGCTCCATTGTGTCCTTGAACATACTAGCAAAGTTTTCATTGTAATCAGGCACAGTTAAGCCAGCTATTTCCGATAGACATTTGAGAGTGACATTTCGAAACATGGGAACGCTCAAGAACTTAAAGATGAGAGTTTCAATCAGTGCAGTTTCAAAAATATATCCCAATGGAATCCAGTTAAGAAAACGTAGTAAAGTTTCTAATGTAACTTGAATCAATGGTGCATTCATCGAACTCTCTAACACAAAAGAGCACAATTGAAATATTTGCGAGAATTCAGAGCACATCGTATCCTTAAGATGTTTAGCTTTAGTTTGCGTTATCTGTCCGGCAGAGAAATCGAAAACCTCTTCACTTAGATTCTTTAAAATTACCATATTATTTTTGCAGAGGCTTTCATTTGTTTTGGACGCGCCGACAATATCACTGATGAATGTTTCCCAATTTTTAGGCCATTCCCGTTTTAGAATCTGAACCAAAATCATATTGAGCTTATTTAGATAAACTTTATTTGCCTCCATTGTTGCCGGATCAGATGAAGTTTTTATGATTAATCCAACAACATATTTCTTAATACCTTCACATTGATTTCTTGGCAAAATTTTCCAACGAGTCTTAATGACCTCATCCAGAATTTGCAGAGCATAAAATTTTGTTTGCTGATTTTGCGAAAACTCTAAAATACTATCGACACGCGTCCAAGCATCTGGATGTTCCTTTAAGGTTGTTAAAATATCTTGCGCAATACGCAGTTGGTCACCTTGTGATGTGTACAAGCATTCCACAATTTTATCCAGCAAGCTGATATCAAGCTTTTGCGAAAAGTCCAACAACTTGCTGGCCTCCTCCGTAGAGAGCATAGCCATGACTTTGTAGTAGAAGCAACGTTCCCTACGTTTGGTAGAAATTTTGAGTTTGTGTTAAGATCTTTTGTAATTTTAGCAGTTGCAGAACCAGATTCCGGTGTTCACTTGCAATAAAAGTAAAGGTAATCAACTCGATAAATTTAGTCAATGATTGGAGGTACGCGCATAGAGTCTGAAATTAAACAAAATTATTTTTTTTAATCAAATTAAACTTAAATAAAGAATGCAAGAAATAAGTTTTTTATAAATCTTTCATGTGGTAAGATTTTATTGAATTTCCATCTACTATAGTTGCAAAAAAAGGTTTTATAGCTTGTTTTAAAAGCATTTTAAAGACAAGTAGAATGATAACATATTATGTTTACAAATTCTTTAAAGGGGCTTATAAGACCGATTTGGCATATAAAGACATGTTCCCCTCTTTGTTATCTTTGAATGATTGTCACAATGATGGTCTTCGAAGACGGCAAGCAATTTTTGTACGTGAGTCATCTATCTGACTTTAATATGTTTTGCTTTTCGCTTATTGATTCAGTTTGAATCTAGTTTCCTTGGCTTTTTTCCATTTTGTTGAAATAGCTTCAGATTGGCTTACGCTGTAGAGCTCCGAAGTCGTAATATACTGCACAATGCATCAACAAACCATAATACAAAAGGAAGTAGAAACTATGCTATAAAAGTTACGTGTAATTTAAAATACAAAAATACCCATATCATAATACCCGAAGTTACTATATCAGCCTTTTTCTCTTTCAACTTTTTTCAACCTCTTTCAATTTTTTTCTACTTTTTCAATAACTTCGTCGTTTTCCATGTTCTATCTACTTTTTAGCCTTTTTGAAATGTTTCAACTTTCTTTTCAACTTCTTTCAACTTTTTCATTTTTTTCGGCTTTTCAAACCCGTTCAATATTTTTTAAGTATATCCGACTTATTGAACCTTATTCAAATTTTTTCATATTTTTTTGACTTTAAACCGTTTGTTTACATCGATTTTAAACTATTTCGACTTTTTTCAACTGCTTTCAACTTTTTGCAACATTTTTTATATTTTATCGATGTTATCAGCCATTTTCTACTGTTTCAGCCTCTTTCAATTTTTTTGACTTTTTCAATCGCATTCAATTTTTTTCGTCATTTTCTATAATTTAACTATTTTTTAGCCTTTTTAACTGTTTCAACATTCTTTTCAACTTCTTTCATTTTTTATCCGGTTTTTCAACCTTTTTCAATATTTTTTAAATATATGTACATATCCGACTTATTCAATCTCATTCAACTTTTTTCAATATTTTCCATATTTTGCGACTTTGAACCCTTTCAACTTTTTTCATTAGCAATTTAGAGCTACTTCAACCTTATTCAACTTTTTTCAAGATGTTCCATATTATTTTCGACTTTTTCAACCTATTTTAATTTCGACTTTTTCAACCTCATTCAACTTACTTAGAGTTATTTAACCTCTTTCAACTGTTTCAGCATTTTTCAACCACTTTCAATTTTTTTCGACTTTTTCGACCTCGTTCAACTTTTTTCGAATTTTCAACCTCATCCAACTTTTTTCGAGATTTTGAACTTTTCGATCTTTTTCAACATTTTTAACACTTCTCATATATTATCTACTTTATCAGTCTTTTTCAAACTCATTCAGTTTTTTCAATATTTGCGATTATTAATCAACTTTTCCAACGTCTTTCAATTTAATTTGAAATTTTTGAACCTCACGAGAGAGCTACGCTTAAATGCATAAGCTGAGTTTAAATTCGCTACGCGTAAAACATTAATTTCCACAGTGAAACACTAATTTAAAAAATGTACAAAAGTGGGATAGGTACGCGTAAATGAATTTTATAACAAGTTCTTGTTGCAGACGGCAGATGTTCTGCTCTTAGTGGCAATAATAACTAAATAAAAAAAAATATAAACAAGTGAGCAAAAATGAAAATGCTTAATTAAAAATTTTTATAAAAATTTAATAATCTAAAAAAATCCCCCATTACGGACACTAACTTTTCCATACAAAATTCCGATAGCCGGACGCTCCAATAACCGGACAAAAATACTGCGACGGTGGGTGTCCGGTTTTGGGGAATTTCACTGTACCTACTTGTATTTTTAAGATAATAAAAAAGTTTTTTTCCGAAATTGCGTTGACGATCCTATAACCTGCAATTCGTGCGGAAGATTATTCCACAAGCGAATTGCAGTAACAAAAAAAGAGCGTTCCATAACTGAAAAACTGTATCGTGGTATGATTATCTTTGTACCCCTTCGAGACTGCGCGAAACGTAAAAATTCAAACAAGTATCCAGGACAATTGCTATAAATAATATTATGCAGTTTGATTATGTTCCTATAAGCATAGTATTGGTCAAGATCCAAGCCTAGTAGCGAGTTCTTAAGATGAGTTACACTAACGAACCGTGGTATACCATATATAAATCGTATGTAATCATTAAATGCTACATTCATCTTACGCTTGCACACTAAATCCATACGTGGATAAACTGAACAGTTAAAAATAAAAAAAGGCAGTAATAAGCTTTTAACAAGGTGCATTTTCATATTATATGGCAAAGGGTGAGCTGTTACTCTGAGACTTCTTAGTCCATAGTATATTCGCCTAATAGTTTCAGATATAGCATCACAGCAATTTAAAGAGCGATTAATTTTGAACCCTAAGTACTTATGCAGTCAACATATTGAAGCACATTACCATCAAGAAAGAGTTTTGGAAAATCAGTTGAGACCACTGCTTGTTTAGAGCAAACGATACTCGAGCATTCTGATGGATTAAGCTTAAGTTTGTTATTAACTGACCACTCATGAATACTATTTAAATCTTCATTAATTCTTGCGACACAGTCCTCAATTAGACCTATAGGTCGAGAAAAATAAATTAGCACAACATCAGCATACATACTATATGTGTGCTACAACTTGTAACTACACTTGGCAGATCATCAATAAATATTGAAAATAAAAGGGGCCCTAGTGCCGAGCCCTGTGTCACACCGCAATTAGCTATAGAAGGACTTGAAGAACCTTGAAGTGTTACTAAATAATTATAAATTAGCCTTATCGATGGCTTGGAAAAATTATAACTATTTTCAAGTTTTTTCAATAGTATTGCATGATCAACGCAATCAAATGCTTTGGAAAAGTCAAGCATAACCAAAATACAGAGATTTTCATTGTCTAAAGACAAACGCATATCTGAAGTCTTTTTAATGACAGACGATTCACAGCTGTGCTTTTCCCGAAATCCAGACTGCCATTTACAAATTATTACGTGTTATATAAAGTTGCATTTGAATAGCCATAATTTTCAAGAATTTTTGACATAAACGGCAGAATACTTATAGGCCTAAAATCAGACGGACAAGTAGGATTCGACATTTTGGGCAAGGGCACAATCCGAGCTGATTTCCAAATATGGGGGAACTGACTCTGAGTTATACACGAATTAATTATATGCAACACATATGGAAGTATTACTGGCAGGATCAGCTTTAAAAATCTTGGAAAAATATTATCGGTACCCATAGACATTGATTTAACAGTTTTAATAGAATCCACTACATCACGCAGACCAGCGCAACTAAACGCAAAGCCATTATCATAATCTGCATCATTTAATATAATAATGGGTAATAGGCCGTCTGAGTGAGGAGGCATAATATGTTGCGCAATCTCCTCTGGTTTATATGAACAGCTAAGGTCACACTTACTCCTAGTAATGCCCATTTCTTTAAGATTATTCCAAAGCCTTTTGGTATCTAAGATTGAACTCAGTTTATCGCACAAAAAATTACGCTTTGCTCTACAGATTAGAGCATTAACCCAATTTCTAGATGTAAGATACTGTTTCCTATTATATTCAGATGGATTTCTTTTAAATCGTCGGAAAAAGCACTCTATTGGTAAACCAAGGACAAGATTTTGCTTTAAAGCGCTTCGTCACAGATGGAACATATTCGTTATATAATTGCTTGACAAAGTAATTTAGAAAAAATACTTTTTCATCTGCTCTACTAGGCTATAAATTGTAGACCAGTCTATATTGAAGCAAGCTCTATAAAGCTCTTGGTAGTGAATACTCCGAAGTGATCTAAAGGTAATAGTTTTATCGACATTAGTAATAACAGGTAAAGCGCAAAAAATAAAGTCATGTGAAAAATCTGAAGTGGGTGTAACTTGATCAAAACAGAGCACTTTTTTATTTGCATTTATTAGAAACATATCTATTAGCGATGGGTTAGCATTCGATTGAAAACAAGTTGGCATTACAGAATTAACTATTTCTAAACAGTTTTTAATACAAAAGTAATTGAATAATATAGACATACTTGTATTTTTGAGTATACTAGAGTTCGCACAGTGGTTGAAATTCAACCATTAAAAATGGTTTTGGTATTAAAAAACTTATATTAAATGGAGCTATTTTTGTGATTGCTTTTAAAAATAAAAAGCATGCTAAAATATTGCCCCATCCCTATATCTATATCTTCTTAGAGTTCAATATACATATCTCCATACAAAATTTAATCAAAATCAGTCAATTAGTTTAGCTAAGGAAACATATTTCCTGTTAAGAGCGTGGCACCACCCACATAATAACAAAAGCTTCAATCTATCTCCATACCAAATTTCATCAAAATAATTCCATTAGTTAAGTTGCGAAAACATATTTTCCTATTGAAGCGGTGGCACCCTCCATTTTAAAACAAATACGTTTCCTCAGGGTTCAATCTATTTTTGTTTCAAATTTCATCAAAATCGGTCTATTAGCTAGTAGTAAAACATTTTTACCTGTTAGGGACGTGGTACCGCTCACTCAAAACAAATATCTTTACGCAAGATTCTATCCATCTACATACCGAATTCCATCAAAATCGGTGCAGTGGCACAGCCGTGATACCGTTTTTTCCCATTGGAGGCGATGCCACACCTCCTAAAAAAATGTGTGCTCTTAAAAATCTTCCAATAGTCAAAGAGATATGATGTATTTGAATGTTCGACTTTAGTGTCCTTAGTGGATTCTATGCCCTCCAAATTGCGTGCAGACATCGCCAATAGTGCTTATGTCTCTAAGTATTAACTTAAGATAAAAATATTCTCCTGTAAGAATACTAAAACTATTGAAATAAAATGAATTTTGAAGAGATGCATTTTTTTGCTCGCTTAATTTGTGTGGTCGTCTTGTTATTTTATGCATTACAGAATACTGGATGCAGATAATTCAACAAAAATTTAAATCAATAATGTGAGGGACCATTTGCATGTAGATATAAAATTATAAAGCTTTAGCACAATTTTTTTTAAGATATCGTAAATTTTCTGACTCAGTGCTCGCTACTGTATATAGAGATTTGTTTATTGCTTTGGGGCAGATTGTAAATAAAGTTGACGAAAAAAAAATATAATAAATAAGCTTAGAATAAATTATTTTTTAATAAACTATTTTCAAAATTTTCGAAAATATAGCAATTTGTCCTTCTGGGTTTTGAAAAAAAGCGTGGGGTGCGTGCGGATCCCAAAGAGGTTAGTGTATGGAGAATTAGGGTAGGGGTAATATACAGTTGAAGTTCGATTATCCGTGATAGATGGGACCGAGCTCATCCCGGATAATAGAATTACTATGTTATATTATTCTTTACTAATTTTTAAAGTCGTAAATACACAATATGTTTGCGCAAATATGTATATAGTACATATCAATTTATTGTTTACAGCTCCGTTTTACAAAAGTAGTTATAATATTCATTTAATGTTGTTTGTCTACTACGTTTAGTTTTTGTTCTTTCTCTTAGAAGATGATCGCTAATCAAGGTTTTTTTCTTTAATTATAAGAACTTTTGTTTTTCTTGACGCCATCGTATAGAAAATATGTGCAGCGAGAAAATACTCTGCGTGTCGTATGGAAACGTCCAAAAACACAGAGAATGGAACAATTAAAATTCAAATACCTACATACATATATACTTTAAATGTAACTTTTCATGTTTTTTACTTTAAATGCAATTCTAACTGAGTCTCTATGTCAATTTTTCCACATTGAATATTAATTCAAAATAGCCTTAACTTCAAGAAAATCCGTGGTTGAAGGGTGTGCTAAAAAAAAAACCGAAATCATGGCCGGCTAAAGTGACAATTCATACATATGTATGTCGAAAAATATGGAAAGTATTTAAATAGATGAAAGAGGTTGATAAAATATGGAAAATGTTGTAAAACGTCAGAAGAGGTTAAAAAAGTATGGAAAAAGTTAAAATGGGTTGAAAAGATTGAAAAAGTTGAAGAAGTTGAAACATTTTTGAAACAGGTGAAAGAGGTTGAAAAACTCAAAAAAAGTTCAATGAGATTGACAACGTCGAAATAAATGGAATGAGCTTGAAAACGTTGATAAAATATCGAAATAAGCTTCCAAAAATTAAAATCATGGTAACATGTTTATTTCTCCCTACCTCTACCTCTTTCTCTTCTTTGGGGCGCAATCCGTCTCCATACCAAATTTCATCAAAATTGGTTCACTAGCTTAGCTGTGAAAACATATTTTCCTACTAGGGGTTAGTACCATCTACTTCAAAACAAATAGCTTTCCTCAGGGTTCAATCTATCTCTGTACCAAATTCCATCAAAATTGGCTTATTAGCTCAGCAGTGAAAACGCTTTTTCCTGTTAGAGGTACTGCCACGCCTCCTAAAAAAATTTGAGATACTTATAAATCTTTTTTAGAGTTCAATCTATATTCTATCAAAACCGCTCCGTTAGTTTAGTGGTAATAACGTATTTTACTGTAAGAGGTGTGTCACCGCCCACTAAAAAATATATTTTTACTCAAGAATCAATCTATCTCCATACCATATTTCATCTAAATCGATGAAGCGACTCAGCCGAGACAGCGTGGCACCGCCCTAAATGAGACTTAGGCCCCTATTGCAGTTGACGATTTTCAATAGATAAAAGCTTTTTTCTATTAGCGATTTTGTTTGGTATTGTGTTTATCGATCACAATCGCTGGCTGTTCTATCATTTTGTTTTGATAGATAAGATTTTTTTACTTTAGTAGATTATTTACTTACTTAGATGGCCATAACAACCCGTTGTCAGGTTACGGCCGACCTCATTAGCTCTCGCCAGGCGCCTCTGTTTTGCGCGCTCCTTCTCCAATCGTTAATGCCAAGCGCGGTTAGGGCTTCCTCAGCTTGGTCTATCCACCGGAGGCATGGTCTCCCTCTTCGTCGTTGACCGGGGACCTTCCCTTCGAATACCTTTTTCGCTGGAGCTTCTTTATCCATACGATGGACATGACCCAGCCAGCGTAGTCGCTGTATTGTTATACGCTTAACTGTGTCAATGTCGGCGTAGACCTCATACAGCTCGTGGTTCATTCGAATGCGATAGTTGTCGCCAACTCTAACAGGACCAAAGATTTTGCGGAGAACTTTCCTCTCGAACACCCCAAGAGCGGCTGCGTCTGTTGTTGAAACCACCCATGCCTCAGCGCCATAAAGAAACACAGATAGAATGAGCGTTTTGTAGAGTGTTAGCTTTGTCGATCGAGAGAGAGCTCTGCAACGTAATTGCTTATTGAGACCGTAGTAGCACCTATTAGCAATTGTTATTCTCCGCTTAATCTCCAGACTGACATCATTGTTGCTGGTTACGACAGTGCCAAGGTAAATGAATTCCTTGACAACTTCTAATTTACAGTTGCCCACTGTAACATGAGAGTCTAGATCCCGTGCTCTCTTGTTGTTGTTAATAGACATCATGTATTTCGTCTTGCCCTCGTTTACCGTCAAACCCACTTTGGCTGATTCCTTTTCAATAGCAGTGAAAGCAGCAGTAACATCTCTCTTACTCCGATCTTATATGCGATGGAAAGATGGAGTGGGAGATGTGTGTCCAAAGTCCACCGGCGTCGTCGGTTCCAGAGGTTGGTTGGTTGAGCTTAACCGAGAGTTGAGCGGAGTACACCTAAATTTTTAAACTAAAAAAACCGAAATTTTTATCTGAGATTCCTCTTAAAACTACACCTCCTAAGGAGTTCTGTTTTGGCTCACTTACTCTTTATGTCTTCTTTAGATACATGGTAAAAAAAAGGTATACTGCAATGGAAAAATGATAATTCTTGGACCAAAAATTAAAAATTTTTTTTCTCATTTATTTTTTTAATGAAAATTTATGTAGTGGCATTGACAATTTCAAATTATAGTGTATTAAGGTGAATACAGTGAAAACAACAAAGGATTTGAGCTGTTACACACGAAACACCAAAGCTCTACTCGCGGAGAGTCCACAGATTTTCAATTTTTCGGTCAATTTTTCCATTGCAGTATACCTTTTTTTTCCATGTATCTAAAGAAGACATAACAAAGAGTAAGTGAGCCAAAACAGAACTCTTTAGGAGGTGTAGTTTTAAGAGGAATCTCAGTTAAAAATTTCGGTTTTTTTAGTTTAAAAATTGAATTGAACAACAACCTCTGAATATTTCCGTCTTAAAAAATTACTGCCATTGTGTAACACTGAAAAGTATGTTTTGCCCAAGTTTCAGCTCCATAGAAACTTTTTTGTGAAAGAAAAAAAATTAAAAACCAAAAAACCGGTTTTCAGCCATTTTTTTTAAAAATTTTGAGGTTAAGGTGAAAATGATCAGTACAAAAGTTGTAGACCTTCTTATTTCCTACAACTTTTGCATTGAACTTTTTTTGATATGATGCACAGTTTAGCCAGAAATCGTGAAATACTGTGTTCGACCTCTAAAAATGCACCCCATTCCACCCCGGATAACTGCTGTCGGTTCGATTTTTTTGTCCGCTTTTACAAGAGCTTGTTCAACAATATTCCGCTGTCAGATTGCTGTAACGAATTATTTTGTTGTTCAAACCCTATTTCTACTGGACTATTGCTTAAGTTCATGTTCTAAAGACACAAATAAATTATAAAAACATCATTTGTTCTCATTTCGAAATTGATAACAGCAGCAAGTGTGTCAAAATTTTTGCACGAAAAGAGTTTCATGTACATAATTAAAAAAAAAAATAAAAACGAGTGCAAAATAAATAAAATTTTAAATTTTTGGAGCTGTTTGAAGTTGGTCATGTTTGAAAACATAAGTGTAATAAATAGGCAGTTGAAAACGGTTAAACCAGTTATTAACTGCCATAACACAACATAATCGCATAATTTTTTTTTTTTTTGTTGGAAAGGTTGTGAAGAGAAGGAGAGACATGTATACTTTTTTCAATAGAAGGCGATGCCACGCCCCTAAAGTGAAAAAACGTTTCCACGGCTAAACTAATGGACCGATTTTGATGAAATTCTTCTTAAAGATAGATTTAAACCTAAGAAAGATTATAAGAAACTCTGATTCCTTAAAGCGGACGTGGCATTGCTCCAAATGGGGAAAAACGGTATCACGGCTGTGCCACTACACCGATTTTGATGAAATTTGGTATGTATTTAGATTAAGGTGGCCCCCGAGTGTATGGGAAAATTTTGATTCAGTGCGATTTTTGATCGATCCCCCTTAAAGTGTGCCAATAGATGAAAAACGATAAAATGTGAAGTTTCAGATCAATCCGAAGTGATTTAGAGGTCGCTCAAGCCGACCAAAATTTCGAAAAAAAATGATTTTTTTTTGCGTTTTGTCCATTTACTCACTTCTAAATCTTGTTAAATCATAAAAATGAATACTAATGCATATTAAATAATTAATTACCTTTCTAACAAACTAAAAATCATAAAAATCGGTTGACAAATAAAGAAGTTATGGCCATTTATATTATTAAAGAACCGAACATTTTAATTTCTGTAAGAATATTTCATATTAATGTATCTTTCAAAAATAGGCTTGCACCAGAAAAGCAAGCATTGATATGTACGTTAGATTTAAAAATTTCAGATTTTTGGCGTCTCTCTGTATCAATTAATACATGCTTTATGTAGTTCTAATTTTATTTGAATGATTGATTTTAGAATTAGTATTTTCATCAGAGAGTGGAACTCATGGTGACACATACGTAGCTACAAATGAATTGATCTATTACGAACAGAATTTACTCTAACAGTGCTTGAAGAAAACAATTTAAGAGATATGT
The DNA here is from genome assembly GCA_949775025.1 of Tricholauxania praeusta. Classification (NCBI taxonomy): domain Eukaryota; kingdom Metazoa; phylum Arthropoda; class Insecta; order Diptera; family Lauxaniidae; genus Tricholauxania; species Tricholauxania praeusta. Next base: position 80,119,026 of record OX459030.1, read on the forward strand.
ATATGTGCTTTTATTATCCATTTTTATGTGAAGGCTTGGTTTAAATGTCCAATAGCATCATTAGCGCCATTCCAAGACTTGTGTCTTATCAAAAGAATTTTATAATTACAAATTTGACAAAATAATATCTGAAGCTGCAGTCAAAAAGTTTTCGAATCATTTATGGTACCTGTCAGACGAATGTGTTGCGCTAAGTGTGTTTGATGAAAACGTTAACAATGAAATTAAAAGAGAAATATCTGAAAAGATAATGATTTTTAAAAATAGTAATGATGGAGGAGATGATAAAGATTGCGACGAGATATTGATATAATAGAAAATATGAAGCGTATACCTCTTAAACCAACGGAAATGAAAACATTTTTATATAAAGGGCTTCAGGAATTTGTTACCGTTAACACACATAAATTTTCTAATCGCTTTCTAATTGGAACGTCAATGAAGCTTATAAAAAAAAATAATATAATTCATAATATAAATGTAGTAACTGATGCAGCAGAACGTGGAGTAAAATTAAATGAAGAATATAATAAAATTTTAACCAAAAAAGAACAGTAAAAGCAATATTTATTGCAAGTGGTTACTGACTATCGGAAAAACTTCAAATCGCTCACTAAATCAACCTTGACTGTTATTTTTTTTTGTATTATTTTTCCTTTTAAATTTTATTTTAAAAAAAATTTTTCTAAAAAAAAATATTGATAGCTATTATCTTTATACTTATATTATAGAAATTAAAATGTTTTGTTTTTTAACTCTTGTGTCAATATCTACTTTGTAAACCTTTAAGTCTACACTTGGATACGTTTGTACCCTAGTACATTTACATGAGGATGGGTCGAATTTTTCAGCAACAATTTTAAAATTCTATCAGAAACTATAGTGAAATTTGAAAATAATTTAAAATGGTATGTAAAACAAAAGTTAAAATATGTATCAATAATGCTGATATTTTGCATGTTGGCATTTGAAACATTCATATTGATGTCGGCTTCATCAGTCCACTTAACTGGCTTATGGCAATCAAAACAGTTCTGCCGAGTTTTCCATTTGACCTTGTCTTGGTCCCCACACGAGCAGCTCACGTAACACTGTTATCAGAACTTATGAAACAGAAAATATGCCAAAATAGTAGCAAGGACATTGTAGCTCGAGAATTGGTAAAATGTCTGATTACCATAACTCCTTCGATGATTGAAAACAGCACTGCATAGCCCTAGCCACAACCAGTGATGGCATTTTAGGTACATTTGTACTTTTTTCGGTACATTTGCGTCGTGAAAATTCGTCGTCATTACATTCGGTACACTTGGCCCATTTTCAGTACTTTCGGTGCATTTCGAATTGTACCGAACTGTCTATGTGAGTGGCTGACAAACCTATAGTATCGCAATTCAAGCTTTCCGGATATAACTGTTTTAATTTTGAATTTCTCAGTCGTTATTAAAGTTTTTGAAGGTTGCTGAGACAATTTTTCACATTCTTACACGTTTAATAAATTTTTCGCACTCAAGTTAATTTTTTTTTTCTTAAAAAAGAGTTAAAAATGCTTTAGGCTACAAATGTATTCAAGTGTAGATCAACGTAGTAAATTTATAAAATACACACCCCACTGGATGTAGGTACACACTTCTATATTATTGCATTATACTCTCGTGGAGGATAACCTAAAATATGAAAATTCATGAGAAATATAGGAAATTTCTATATCCAAGTGTAGACACAAGGGTTAATAATATAAATGACCATAACTTCTTTATTTATCATCCGATTTTTATGATTTTTAGCTGGTTGGAAAGGTAATCGATTACATAATATGTTTAAATATTTACTTTTTTATTCAATATTGGTTTAATATACTTCAAGGGTGGGTAAAAGGAAAAAAATGAAAAAAAAAAAACATTTTTCGATATTTCGACTGGGTTGAGCGACCTCTAAATCACTTCGGATTAATCTAAAACTTCACATTTTGTCGTTTTTTATCTATTCGCACATTTTTAGGGGGATCGATTTAAGAAAACGACACTTTTGAAAATAAGGGCCACCTTAATGTAGATAGATTGTAACTTGAGTAAAAATATTTTTTTCAAGCGGGCGGTGCCACGCCTCTTACAGGAAAAACGTGTTAACAGTAAAAAGACAAGTTTTATATTCTTCCAAGAAAAATATCTACTCCTTCCTCTTTTTTTTTTGTTAAAATTGATCTCACTAATTGATTTGATAAATATAAACATTAAATTTGTTTTTTTAATTACTGTATATATCTGAAGTATTATTATTTATATAAATATAAAAGTAGTTGTGAAAAATTTCCCAAGTGAACATAAACGGAAAAATATGTCCCGTTCGAATGGATTATTATGCCTTGCAAGAAAAAAGTAAATAAGATTTTTCAATCAAACGAAATCTATTAAAAAGTTACATTATTCCATAACATTTTAAAATTAGTCGCATTAAAAAATGTTGCCAGGCTTCGCTGAATTCTGCTTTTCTATAGATGGCCATGAAAAACACTTCCGTTTTTTGTCCCGTTCGAATGGCTTTTTAATTGTCTCTATCTTGGAACCAGTACTACGTCTGGCATCAACTTTACCACTCAATATAGTGCTATCAAAGGGCTATTCCTTAAAATAACAGAAAAAAATAAAAGTGTTTTACTTTGACTTTTATTCCACTTAAAAAAAACTTCCGTCCCGTTCAACATGAGAGAAATGCCCATATAGATTTTATGAAATTTTCACTAAAAACTAAAATTATGGATTGCAAATGCCTTCTTCACTTTAGTACAGATTTACTTTATCAAACATTTGACATATTTTTTGTTATTTTTCGCTCAAATAGTTCTATTTGATTACAAAAAACAAAAGTCGGACGGATCTAGTTCCGGAGATATGATGATATTGACGGTTGTGACTTGGAGATTAAACCTATAGATTTCGAAATATGACTATTTTTCTGAAATTTTGACCGATTTTTTTACTAACTTTTTTTTCCAAAAATAACCTGTAACTTATTTACATATTAAAATGAAGTATCATTTGTGCAAAATTTTTTAAATTTTTACTACCGAAAAAATAAATAACTGGTGAGTTTTGGTAAATTTTTTATATTTTTTTTTTTTGACATGTGTCATTATGATAATCAGCATTAAAATATATTTTAACTACGTTGTAATTTTAAAGTACCGTTTTTTTAAATCAAAATAAAATGATAAAAATTAAAGGTAATTATTTACTTTAACCTCACAGTAAGCGAAAGTAATTCTACATAAAAGTTAGAGTAAGATGGCGACTTTTGGCCGCGGCCAAATAATATAAAGCTGTGATCAAAAAAATAGTAGTGCGATGTCATTTAGAAATTGAAAGAAAATATTTCGAACAAATTACGTTTTTTTGTTTCTAATCTTTTAAATATATGTAGTTACTTGATAAGTACACAAAATAATCACGACATTTTGTTCCAAAAAAATAACGGTACTTTTTAAGTTTGCAATTATATGGAGTAATTTGTGATCAGAATAATAGTAGTGTTCAACTTCATTACTTCTGAAGATTAGATATTTACTCTTATTAAGAAAATATGTTCGTAAAAAGTAAGTTCTATTATTTTTGTATAAGTGGGCCGTGGAAAGCATTCTACGCCAGAGTAATGTGAAATTATTAAAAATTCCATTTCGCAAGGTAAGACTTTTGAGGAAATTTAAAATTTTATCGGATGTTCTCCAAAAATGGTTTCGAATATGATGAAATACACAAATAAACGAAAAACACGAGGAGGAAAGCTTTCCATGTCCCCCTGGGACGTGAATTGTTAATACGGCTTTCGAAACATAATCCGTTTTTGCCTGCTACGGAAATAAAGAAAGTGCTTAATATAGTAGCGAAAGTAGAAACCTTTAAAAGAAGACTCAGGAAAATCAATTTGAGTGCCCAGAATATACGACGAGTTCATTCTTAAAAAAGATGCATATCACCAGTAGATCGGATTTTGCGCACGGGTACTTGGTATGCCCGCTTGCAAAGTTGTGTAGAGAGATAAAAGTAAGATAATTCCAGGGATCATATTCTGTGTTTGGGCTACGTCTTACATATTGACGAGTGCCTTTTCCACCAAAAAGACGATCTTACTCTCATCGTTCCACATAATGTTTCTCTACTTTGCAAGGGGCCATACCAAGTATCCATGCGCTAGCAATTCATATTGTGGATATCAATACAAGTGTTCCAAACTTATAGCGATTTTTAGAAAAGATACATATGTGTATACGAAACGTCCGATGGCTTAATCTCCGAAACTTAATCCAACAACCGACGGTTTTTGATTGCATATTTATTCTTTGAATTAAAAAACATAAGAAAAAAGTTAATTGTAAAAATATTGGCAAGTGTTAACTAAAGTACGTTTAAGCCTTCGCTTTTCAACCATGCCTTTCTTTATAAAACTTCATCTTTTCTGTTTTTGTTTATATTTAGATAAAAATTAAATATTTTTATTTAAATAAAAGGAAATTGTTTTTGTTTTCATTTAACTATTAGGAAAATGATTTTGTATTTAAATAAAAGTAAAATGTTATTGTTTTTATTTAAATAAAACTAAAATGTTATTGTTTTTATTTAGATAAAGGAAAATGTTTGTTTTTATTAAGAACCGCGAAGTACCGACTTGCTGAGAGCGCGTTTATTACGTCTTTTCAACTTCTACTGCACGTTGCGCACGTTAAAATTCATCAATACACACAAAAAGCGCAATTTCGTCATCAACGTAAATTTACCAATTGAAAAAGCACAGATTCAAAACAAGTTGAGTATTTTAAAAACTCAAGTTCCTAAATTTAACACCAGCTAATAATATAGAAAAATATATTTCAAGGAGCACTAAGTTTTTGGGTGTATGTATGTAGATAGGTACCGTGTAGTAGCGCTGTTCCATGTTTTCCGTGATAAATATTAATCTTCTACCGAATTTTCTTATTTTTACTTACATACATATATGCTATTAAAAAATCCGCATTTTCTTTTTTTTATATGCAAAATATGTCATTTTCCCCGAAATAAACATTAGGAAATTAACACTTTTTATATGTCATTTATTTATTAATGAATTTCTGCGCTTCAATGCTCCAAATTTGCTATGTACATAATACAAAAAAAAATAGAATATCGGAGTGCAAAGTTGGAACTGTACGATTTTGCGACTGACTTACCATAAAGTTATGAATTTACAATTTGAATGCACAATTCTTTTCATACAATTTCATTTACAGCGACATCAATTAATCTATTTCGTTAAATATTTTCAACAAATTGTATTCAACAATTCCGCATACATGTATTGCAAGAACTCCGTTTATTAAAAATTAAAATCGTTCACAAATCGAAAACTCACTTTTGATTGAATCTTTTTTTTGTTAACAGCGCGTCCCCTGGTCATGCGCAGAAACTTGATTGATACTAAATAGTGAACAAGCACTAGTGTTGCCACACGACATTTTTCAAACGTTTATTTATTTATGATGCTCACATGCATCGTCGGCTTGCAAAACCGATTCACAAGTTCGTTGTTATTCAGGCACTTACACCCACATACACCGGCGTTGAATTTTTTGGTTTTAGTTGTCAAAATAAACAAAAAAAAGTTTAATACGACGTTGTTTAAAATTATGAAAATATAATAATAATAGATGTTTTCACTTATTATTCTTTTATATCTATATTTTAATATTTAGTTTTGTTAAATTTCAAAATGAATATTAGCTTAGTGCTATCTTAAAATTTATTTTACTAAAATATTAACTTATACTACACTACACCAACGTAGAAATACCAAACTTCAACTCCGACGTATTTCGCATTCACAGAACTAAAAAACTACTACGAAGTCTTATGGTTTACCCACAGTTAGAGCGGTGGCGGCCAAGCGGCAACGAATATACGCTGTCAAAAAAAAAAAACGCGACGAAAAATCGTTTGAATAAACACAATTGCGGCGTATGACAAACGACTGCAAACTTAGCTGTCATTTAGTTTACATGAAAAAAATTTTTGAATTGAAATACAAAAGAGAAAAATTGTGACAAAGTGAAAAATTTTTTGGTGATTTATTAATTTTGGATTGTTGAAAAAAAAAAATGAATACTAGTACCCAAAGCAGGGCTACCAGATGGCATACTTTAATAGCAAAAGTGCTACTTTTGGAAGGCTTTGCTACTTTGCTACTTTTCACTTGAAATGTACTACTTTTGGATGGTTTTGCTACTTTCGATGTTTGCATTGTAAAATAAAAGTTATTTGAAATATTCTTTTTTTTTTTGCTCATCAAAAATGTTTGTATCGAATTAAAAAAATTTTTGGATTTCATTACAAAATTGGAATTTTTTGATATGTGCTACTTTTGTAGGTAGGCCATCTGGTAGCCCTAACCCAAAGAATAGTTCGAATCATAAGAATTGTGGCCGTAATGGACGCTATGTACAACATGTATGTTGAGGCGTGTAATCGAATAAAAAGGAGGTGGTGGGTGCGTCCTGTTAATTTGACCAGGAACGAGTTTGGGTTTTACGGAACGTGCGTCCTTACAACTTTCCAAGAAGGATAACGCTTCCTCGTGCTTCCATTTTTTCTCTAGTAGCGGTGCGCCGCTGCCAGAAGCTAGCTCCTTAGCAAGTTTACTTTTTTTGTACATATCGCGAAGCGATTTCCATCGCCGTTTGCAACTGTCTGCTGAAAGTGAATTTTTATGTTAAAGGAATTGGAAACAAATAATGTACTTACAGTTTGAATTTAAGGTCTTCCCGATTTATTGCCAAATCGTGTCTTTCTTTTGAACATTCCGGTAGTCCTTTGTCGAAAAATCATTCCAGCATTTGTACTTGCGGAATTCCTCAATAAGTTCCTCGTTGTCCATTTTGTAATTTTGTAATTTTGTAATTTTTTATTTTTTTTTTAATTAAGTTATTTAAGCAATTTCTTTTATTTTATTTTATTTTATTTTATTTTATTTTTTTTTTAATTAAGTTATTTAAGCAATTTCTTTTATTTTATTTTATTTTATTTTATTTTATTTTATTTTATTTTATTTTATTTTATTTTATTTTATTTTATTTTATTTTATTTTATTTTATTTTATTTTATTTTATTTTATTTTATTTTATTTTATTTTATTTTATTTTATTTTATTTTATTTTATTTTATTTTATTTTATTTTATTTTATTTTATTTTATTTTATTTTATTTTATTTTATTTTATTTTATTTTATTTTATTTTATTTTATTTTATTTTATTTTATTTAATGATTGTGCACAATTTGCATTTCAAACGTAAACAAAAGAATTGACACAAGCTGTTTGGAAATGCAACACTGATCGGACGGTGAAAATAGAATTAAATCTAAATCGACGGCGAACCGTCGGCAGCTCACCAGTCGTACGCCGCAATTCTGTTCAATTTCACATGATCAAGTATGTATAATTTTTGACAGCGCATATTCGTCGCCGCTTTACCGCCACCGCTCTAATGGTGTTTAAAGCATTAGGCGGCACTCAAATTCGGTGTGTGTGAATAGTGTGATTAGCGCAGCTCACATTATCGCACATGCTGTCCAACTTTACTTGACAACATCAATGTTCGATAATGTGAACTTTAGAACCGACCGCTCGATACACATATACGAATTTCAGGATTTTTTGATTTTTTACTTGTCCAACCATACAACCTACTTATGTGAACTAAATGTCCAGCCAAGTGAACATTATTCATTTTAAATAAGATTCCATGCAGATTACTTCGATGTGGTCGTTTATAAACTGTTCTATAATTGGATTTGGATGGCATGCTCTTTAATGTGAATGCATAGCAATATTGACAGTCGCACATTTTGTCAAGCTATGTAGGACAGCATGTGTGATAATGTGAGCTGTCATATTGAAAGGCCATACTTGGGCTACCTTAAGCCTAATTTCCATCCATCTTGTGACAGGAGATTATAATAAATATATACACATAGCAGAACTGATGCAAATTTAAATTAAAATTGTAAAGTTAACAACATTAACCCATGTCACCCTAATTTTTAAAACTTTGACTAGAAACGATAACACTACATAGAAACGATAGCACTATATAGACTGACAATACCTACAACAATTACCCATTTCTAACGTCGCAAATATGCCATCTGTCTCTTTCCCACAAGTACTAACGCATACAACACCGCTTGCAACGCATTACGCACACACACAGTCAATGCCGATTTATTCGTTTGCGCCGTTTGCAACGAACTATACACACGCACAACAAACACCGTCTTGTTCGTTCGTACCACAATATTCGGTATCGATTACCACGAATGCTAATTTTTTGCAGCAACCACCAGTTTATGCTCCTTCCACTCCACATCAATATTTGTACGCACAGAATGTACGCGATATGATTGACATTCTACCTGATTTCAATCCGCTTGACAAAGACGGCTTAACATCAAAACAATTCATTGAACGTATAAATATGTTAAAAAACGCTTACCAGTGGGACGACAGGTTGTTGTTGTTTAGCGTACAGTCAAAATTGAAAGGGTCAGCAAAGACGTGGAACGACAGTTTGGCATGCGTTTTTTCTAATTGGATACAGTTTTCCAATCAGGTTATATTTGATTTTCCTTCAACAGAAACTGATGCTGACGTACATATGAAGCTGATGAATTGTTCCCGGTTATCAAACAAAAGTCAGGAAGAATTTTTTTATAGAATCCTAGCTATGGGTCGTAGAGGGCGACTGCGTGATGACTCAATTCTTAAATATATACTGAAAGGACTTAATGACTATGGAATGCAACAGTCGCTGGCTAGTGGATTTTATGTAACATTGAACGAACTACTTGTTGCAATGCGAAGATATATAGCAAATGCTCCGTCACGAGTCCCGCAACAAGCCGATAAGAATATTGTAAGGCAACCGGCTACTAATCCTCCAACGACTACAAAAGTTGAAAATTTAAGACAAAGATGCTATAATTGCACTGAGCAAGGGCATATTTCTGCAGATTGCAAGCAACCTCAAAAGCGTCAACGTTGTAAAAAGTGTTCCAAAGTTGGGCATAACGAAGAAAGTTGCAAATCTGCAAAAGAGCCAGTGAAAAAAATTAATCATGACGAAAACATTACAACAACAGGAATCATTAAGGATGTTCAAATTAATGGAATATTTTTGAAAGCATTTATTGACCCATGCAGCTCAGTGTCTCTTATAAAAAAAAGTTATTCGTCAATGTTTCGTGGTGAAGTACCGTATTCAGGACGGTCATTGCAAGGAATGTTTGGTGGTGACTACGAGTGTGCATCACAGTAACGCGCATCCCTTTCAATGGATGCTGAACAGTTTCCAGTGTCTCTATTGATCATTGATGACGAATTTATGAACGAGCCAATTTTGGTGGGCAATGACGTATTATGTCAACCAGGCGTGAGGTTTGCTATCGAAGATGGTTCTTGTCGCATTGAAAAAATAGAACTAGGTGATCTGCAAGTTGATCAGAATTTGAAAGATGAATCCATAAATCAACTTAATGAATTGTTGGTAAGTTATGCTGACTGTTTCGCTTCAAAAATTTCAGAGCTAGGCAAATACTCCAAAAAGAAGTTGACGATTCGCCTAAAATCAAATGTACCAGTAAGCAGACGACCATACCGACTTCCTTTTGCTAAGCGTGAAAAAGTTGAGGAAATAATAAGCGAGCTTCTTAACAACAACATCATTCGTCGAAGTGAGTCACCATTTGCTTCACCAATAGTTTTAGTGAAAAAGAAGAACGGTAAAGATCGGTTATGTGTCGTCTACCGAGAGTTGAACAAAATTACTATAAAAGAACCTTTTCCAATGCCCATCATGGAAGAACTGTTCTCGTCGCTGGCTGGTAATCGATATTTTACATCACTCGACTTGATGTCCGGCTACCATCAAATCGCTGTCGAAGAAAACAGTAAACAGTACACAGCTTTTATGACCAATGAAGGCCATTTTGAATATAATTTTATGCCATTTGGATTGGTTAACGCGCCATCGGTGTTCAAGTCGGTTATGAACTCAGCAGCCAGTCAAATGCCACCGGGCAAAGTTATTACTTACTTGGACGACGTAGTAATTCCAAGCCGAACAATATCGGAGGGCTAAGACCGATTGGAAAGATTTTTGAAAATTCTTCGGGAAGAAGGACTAACGCTAAAATTAAACAAATGTTGTTTTCTATCCGTCGAAATTAATTTTCTAGGCCACCGAATAAATACAAATGGAATCCGCCCAGGAGTAACATTATCGCTATTAAAAACTTTGAGCGACCTAAAAATTTTACTGAGGTGCGACGTTTCTTGGCCTTACCGGATTTTTCCGTAAATTTGTAAAAAACTACTCGCTAATTTCAAAACCAATCACAAATTTGTTAAAAAAAGAAAATACCGAATTTAAATGATGTGAACCACAGGAAGAAGCGTTTTGTCAGTTGAAACAGCTGCCTTGCAATTTACGACCACCAAAAAGATCACGAAGTGCATACTGATGCTAGCGCTATAGGCTTAGCAGGCATACTATTTTAGCGTTCTGACGACAATATATTGGCACTGGTGTTCTATTACAGTCGACATTGTAGTAGCACAGAAGAAAAATATCATAGCTACGAGTTGGAAGTGCTAGCCGTAGTTGAGTCACTAGAAAGATCCCGATTTTATTTACTGGGAAAGCATTTTCGAGTGGTAACAGATTGCTCAGCTATTTGCATCTTAAAAACCACCACTCCGATGCTATCACGAGTTTCCAGATGGTAGTTAAAGCTAAAAGACTTTGACTTCGAGACTGTTCATCTGGGGTACGTATGGCCCACGTCGACGCATTGAGCAGGAGTCCAATTGAAAACGCCCGAGAGCCTGAAACTGTCGCCAATAAAATTCTACGCATAGAAATTTCAACAGAAGATTGGCTTGTTGCTAAGCAGGTGCAAGATCTGGAGTTGAAAAATATATATGGCATACTTCAACGCAAACTTGAATCCAACCAACTGAAAAAAATACAAAGTGAGTACGTCATTAAAAATTCACGTTTGTACCGCAAAGTAAATCAACAAGAACTGTGGGTGGCTCCAAAGGGAGTTCGTTGGAGAATTGTAAGGTCTTGTCATGATGAAGCTGGACATTTCGCAGTGCACAAAACAATCGACCGTATCATGAAAAATTACTGGTTTCCTCAAATGCGAAATTTTGTTAAAGGCTATATCGCCAGCTGTATCGAATGTTGTTTTCACCATAAGCCCGGTGGACTTCCCGTAGGAGAACTGCATATAGAAGAACTAGAGCCGTTAATGCCATTTCGAATTCTACATATTGATCATCTTGGCCCGTTTATAAAAAGTAAGAAAGGGAATACACATATTTTAGCAATTGTTGACCACAATTAAAGCCGTTCGAAATACAAAAACTCAGCCAGTAATAAACGTTTTGAATGAACTTAGTTCTTTATTTGGTTTGCCAGCGAAAATTATTACCGACAGAGGAACCTCATTTACTTCTTAAGCTTTTTCGGAATACTGTAGCAGTAATAATATCCAACACGTTAAAACAGCAGTAAGGACACCGAGAGCCAATGGTCAAGTGGAGAGGATAAATAAATCGTTACTATCATTCTTTCGGTCAAATGCAACCACCGAGAAAAACTGGGACATAGAACTACGATCACTACAATGGATGTTAAACACACAAACTAATTCAACGACAAAATTCGCTCCAAACAAACTTTTTTTCGATTTTAAATTACGAGACATAACCGCTAACCGTCTACACGATGCCTTGCAAGATGATACACCAGTAGATATGGTTTCACGCCGTCAAGAAGCTATCCAGCACATATAAATCGCACGTGCCAAGTGGAAACAACGATTTGACAGCAAGCACCGTAAGCCAATAATTTTCAAAGAAGGAGACTTGGTAGTAGTCGAAAACGTACCGACAGCAACTGGTGAATCTAAAAAGCTGGAAGCCAAATACCGAGGACCTTATGTGGTAGAAAAAGTAATTGGAAACGATCGCTACCTGATTGAAGACATGGAAAATAACCAAATTAAAAGCCGAAAGTATTCATCAATATTATCAAGTGACAAAATAAAATTATGGTGTTCTCTCTATCCAGAGATTGATGACTTCGAAGATGCTTCAGATCCTGAAGAAAACGATTCGAAACCCTAATTTTTAAAACTTTGACTAGAAACGACAACACTACATAGAAACGATAACACTATATAGAACGACAATACTATACAAAAACGACAACGCAGAGAGTTACGAACCGACCGTCGTGTGTATAAAACGTGTGCGAAATACAATTAAATAAAGCGTTGTTTTTTAAGAATAAATTAAATCTCATTTTTATTACATTGCCATCCTATGACACCCATATAGTACCAATATATTCAGCATACTTTTTTTTAAAAAAAAATCGTAATGAGGTGGTAAATTGTGTGGAAAAAATGGCGGAAAATAAGTTTGAGGTCGATCGGAAAAAATTTTTAGCCAAATTTTTTTTTAATTTTTTCAGCGCTTGACCTAATCGGAAAATGTTATGTCTTCAAGATTTTGAATTTTTTAGCGCTTGAGCTTCTCAAACAATTTGACATCTTCAAAAATAAAAATTTCCAAATAGTTACCCTAGGAAGTGGCCATTGATTCGTATATGCATCACCATAATTGAGTGCTATGTGTAGTCTGGATATATAATTTTCACTATGGAGAATAACATTAGTTCATTTGAATCTATTCTGTGAAAGTTTTGTCCACATTTGATCAATTTTAATATTTTTAATTAATTTTCAAAAAGTGTCCAAAACAATTGTTTTTTTAAACTCCCACTTAATCCTAAAAAGTGGGCATGGCACGAGAAAAAATTTTTTAAAGAATAGCCATTGCATTAAACAATGCATAATTCAGTTGACTTCGTCCTTTAGTCAGTGTCGGTTGTGTTGTTAAGTGTATCGTGATTTGTTTATAGATTTTTTGTCAGTTAAGTGTACTACGAGTAAATAATAATTTTCTAAACTTGTGTTTAATACAGTGTTGTTGCTAGTAATAAGTAATAATAAGCTAGTAGTAATAATTTCTTTAATTTTGTGCTTTTGTTTATTAAATACTGTTTTTTAATTTGAACATACTTACAAACATATGTGAATCTTTTTTACTGCAGGCATAAACAGTGTAAGCAGTGCAACAGCTTTGTTTTTGATTCTCTTTTATGCTTTGTACGTGTACCACGCTTAACTTTAAACTCTGTTGTGCTATTGTTGTTCCTGCTTAACGGGTGAATTTTTGCTTGATTTTTAACCCTTTTTGTAATGCTCTAAAAATATTTTAAATTGCTTTCTTTTTTTTACGATTTCAAGATGGATTATTTTTCCTCTGAAAATTTGTTAGCTTGCTTTCTAGGAGATCAGTGCAAAAGCCAAAATATATTGAGTTCTATGTTTTCCTGTTCAGGTCCCTGTGAACAGGTGTTTCATGCCTCTTGTGCAAACTTAGCAAAATCGGTGCCGTGACATAATTCCCACGGACATAATCCCCATTTTTGAAATGGATTTTCGGACATAATCCCCATTTTTGGTGTGGGGATTATGGGGATTATGTCCGAAAAAATAAATCAATGATAACAGTTTTGGACCTTATGTCCGTTTTTTTTGGTCACAATCCCCATTTCGTGTTGGGCTTATAACAACTTCTAAGAATGGGCATAGCCGGAGTTGCATATATTGGAGGATGTAAGTCCTTAGAAGCCACCATTGGAATTATGTCCGTATGTTCAACACCGGCTTCGCTAGCTACAGTAATTCTACATAAAAGTTAAGGTAAGTGGGCGGCCTGCGGCCGCAGCTCAGGATTTAAAACTCCCAAAAATCCAACACTGGCTTCGCGGCGGCCTTCGGATCAGTCTATAAAATATCCTACACCTAGTTTGCTAGCCACAGTAATTCCACATAAAAGTCAAGGTAAGTGGGCGGCCTTCGTCCGCAGCTCAGGACTTAATACTCCCAAAAATTTAACACCGGCTTCGTGGCGGGTAATCTGGGTAATGTGGGGAGGGTGGGCGGTGCGGCCGTCAGTCATGATAAAACTCCCGTGGATTGCTCTCTAAATACCTCTTCACCCACTCCCAATTTTCCCGCTAGAATCTCTAGTAACAATCTTCCTCCACTATAAATATTCCTCTGTCAATTTCGGTTATTGCCAATCCGCGGGTGGATGTTGCGATTGATAGCTCTGTGCCTCCGGTTTCTCCGCAGGCATTACCAAGTCTAAAATCGATTTTCATTTCACGACTTCATTCCAACACTACCTCTGACAGCGTTAAAAGTTTTATTAGACAAAATCAAATTATTCCTGCCGACGCCTTCGTTTATTGCAGGAAACTTGGTAATAAGCCAACTCATGCGTCTTTTAAAATAACAGTGGCATCTTCTCATGTTTCTGCCTTTCTAAAATCTAAAGCATGGGTGGATAATATCTATATTTCAGAATTTAAATCGAAAAAAAATGATAAAACTGTCCGTTCTAATTCAAAAAACTAATACGGCTATCCCTTTACTATCAAAATGTAAGGGGTTTGCATTCCAAGACGCAAGCTATCTTTTTATCAACTCAGAATTTCTCTGAGGATATTATCGTGTTTACCGAAACTTGGTTAAATTACAGTTTTCTCAATATGGAACTTTTTGATAGTAGTTTCCATATTTTTAGAAGAGACAGACACTTGGAAGATCTGTCTTCTGTTGGTGGAGGCGTCTTAATAGCTATAAAAAATCATTTAACCAGTTCATTAATTGAAATAGCCTGTGCATCTAATATTGAACTGTTATGTGTTAAAGTTACACATTGTAACTCTAATTTATACATTCTTAACATTTATGTTCCTCCAAATAGTAGCGCAGATGTCTACGAATGTCTTTCGATGGCCGTAGAATATATTATTAATGAACTAGACGCTAATGACGACATTTTGTTGCTAGGTGACTTTAATCTGCCTGACCTAAAATGGACTTCTTCGGATGATGGTACATATTATTATGCATCTTGTCTAAAAACTCGACAACAGCAAATTTTTGTTGACGAAATACTTTCAAATTTACAACAAGTAAGTTGTATAACTAATTGCCACGGACGACAACTTGACTTAGTCTTGGCTACAAATAGTAGCAATGTTGTTGTAAGAAATGCTATCCATCTTTGAGTATTGTGTACCAATCTGACAATGAAAATTTGACTAATGCATGTTCATCCATTAATATTTACGAATTCAATTTTAAGAAAGCTGACTTTTTAAAATTGAATGAAAATTTAAGAAATAAATTAGACGACTTACTTACTTTTTTTAATAACAATACATTTGATGATTGCATTGAATTTTTCTATGGTGAACTTTTTTTCTGCCATAGCATTGTCGGTTCCATATACAAGGAAGTACGTTAATAATTCCTCGTACCCTTGGTATACAAAGGATTTGAAAAAAGATCGCAATGGCCGTAATAGGGCATGGAATAAATACGTTTGTAGCCAGGACCGTAATGACCTTGTTGCTTATCAGCGACTGTTTCTTGAATTTAAAGATATGTCAGCTTTGGTTTATTCTGAATATTTGAATAGAATTAGGCTGAATATTTTTCATGACCCCAAGAATTTTTGGGGTTTTATTAATTGTAAAAAAAAAATCTGACGGGTTTCCATAATAATTTGAACTTTTTCAAATTTAGTGATAGCGCGGTAAGCTTATTGCTTAACTATTTGGCGGGTAGATTACAGCGGGTTAAAGTGGGAAATTCTTCTTCTTCTCTTAAATCAATTAATTTAGGCGTTCCTCAAGATTCAATCTTAGGTCCGTTATTATTTTCCATTTTTATTAGCGATATATTTTTAGCTTGCAAATATGCCACAGTTCATGCCTATGCTGATGACATTTACAGACTTAACGCTGACTTATTTTCTTTGAACAGATGGGCTGAGGAGAATCTACTACATATCAATCCTAAAAAATCAAAAGTGCTGCCAATCGCCAGGAGCAATCTTAGCTTGGAAGGAGTTCAGCCTTTGTTCATTGGCTCCGATCAATTAGAATTGGTGACTAAGGCAAAGGATCTTGGCTTTATATTAAATCATAAGTTAACTTGTACTGACCATATAAATAGCATTGTATGAAAGATTTACGGTACCTTAAGACATTTACGCACCTCTACACTCTTTACTCCTATAGAAACTCGACGTCGACTTGTCATACAGTTAATTATTCCTCATATTACTAACTTTACTGTAGTTTACAGTAAACTTGATTGCCAGTCTCAGCATAAGCTTAGTGCTGCATTTAACAATGCGGCACGATATGTTTACGGAGTCCGACCCTTTGACCACATCTCTGAAATAAGTAGAGGCATTCTCGGATGTAGCTTACTAGATTATCTAGATACACGTAATCTTATGTTTTTACACAAACTTATTCTTTTGCAAACTCCTGAGTATCTCTATAATAAACTTCAATTTTGCCTGTCTACAAGATCTTCTGACCTTATCGTCCCCAGGTACAGCTACCTCAATACTAGCAGATACTTTTTCATTAACACCATTAGGCTTTGGAATAGATTGCCAGCTGCCTTAAAACTAATTAGTTCGGAAAAAAGCTTCAAATGTGCTGTTTTTAACTATTTTCGAAACAATTTATGACTTTTTAACTTCTTACACTTCTAAACTTTTATCATTTTTTCTTCTATCTTTTACTACTGACTTCTTACTATCTCTTTATTTATAAACTCTTTTTATGAATTTATGTAAGTTTCATATTTTTTTATATAAGTATATATAGTTTTTATCAATTATTTATTTATTATTTTATTATTTTGTTTAATTAGTTCCATTATCTTATTACATTGGAATGTACTATAAAAGACTAAGTCTTATTGTGCTATGAATTGAAATAAATGTAAGATAAATCTAAAATATAATTATTTTAATATCTATAAGTCTATGTTTACATGGTGTGAGTGGTTATGTTGAGAAAGTGCGATAAAGCTAAGAAAAAATTATAAAACAAATAACAAATTAATGTGCATGATAATTTTTTCTATTCCATTATTTATTGAATAAGCTTTTTACTTGGTACGAAGCTTCAATGTTAAATAGCTAAGAAGGCTATAATAGCTGTAGTAGCTAAACTCTATTATTATTATTATTAAACTTTAATATAAAAAATATAAACCTTCGAAGTTTTTGTTACATTATAATGAAAAATATTTCCAAACATGAGCAATTTTCGTGATTCGTTAACGAATCAAAGGTACGATATGGGTTAACTATAACTCAAATAAAAGTTTTTGTAAAGCGGGAAGATAAAAGTTATATTTTAGGATTGAACTAGTAATTTAAATGCGTGAGGTGTTTTTTTGAAAATTCAGATCTTCCTCTTGGTGAGATTTGGTGAGTTCTGACGGGACTCCTCTCCCTTCGGAGAGACTTGTCTTATCATTTTTAACTGTAATCTGTTATAATACTGTATAGTCTCTGCATTAAAAAGCTAAGTAAGTTAAAGTGAGATTTTTACTGACCCCCCCCCCCCCTCTCCCCCTTGTTGAGACTTTTTCGGACCCCTTCCGCTCTATTTTAACTCACGGAATTTATGGACGTCACCTCTTTGTGACCCTAAATAAATGAGGTGAAAATTTACCTTTGCCATCCAAAAAAAAAAGTTTTATTTTTTGACTATGCCCATTCTCTTACACACGCATACATACATAGGTATACACATACATAGCCATACACAATATATATAAAACTAAACGCAGGTACCAGCGGCACTTCTAGATTTACAAAAATATAGTAAACCGAGGCCATGGCATATGGGCCTCGCGAGGCCCAGCAGTGTCACTTACCGCCTCATAGGTAGCTGAACATTCTAGGGTTAATGGACCTCTAAACATGAATTATGGGGTTACATGTGTTGATACGATATGTTATATTTATTCTGCTTCAGCTGCAGCACAGCCGGAGCATAAGCAAATTTTCATCATGGACCCATGTTCAAGGCACATGTATTTTCTGCATTTTCCACAGTATAAAATGTTATGCGCAGTTTCTAGTTCTGCTGAGGCTTGCATCACAGTATTTCCGTGTTTTCAGCGCTGATTCTGCGAGGTGCCTGACGCTCTTGTTTTTTGCAAATACTTACAAACACATACTGATAGTTGCTGATGGTGTACGTGACTAATCATTACTCTATTATTCATGTGAGCGGTCAGCAATTGCGACGTCAGAAGCGTCAGGAACACGTAGCGTTTTTCCATTTTGTGTGATGGTGCAAATGCCTCATGAACAATAAATGATTCCAAGCCAACAACATCCAATATATTATAGAAAATGGCTAGTGGTCAGCAGTTTGTGCCACGCTTGCAGGAGAAGCTGCTGAGCATCTGGTCCATCGTATCAGCATCTGCCTTATTTTCATTGTAATCTAAAATTTGATACGGTTTCTTTTTGTAAAATAACGAAAATATGAAACTAAAGACTCAAAAACTTTTATAAAAAATAGAACTGCGGACATTCGATTATTTTAAGCCAGAAAAACGCATCGAATCGCAATAATTCAGTTCAGAAAATCGGTGTCCAATACAAATTCTTTGCCGGGTATTGGGTACGCGAGTATTGGCGCTGTAGACAGTAATTTTTTCAGCTTTTGGAATGCAGTTTCCTGTGCACCACTCCATTCGAATTTCCGATTCTTCTGTGTCAGCTCATGTAGACTGCCTGCAACATTTGCGAAACCAGGAACAAAGCGTATGTAATAAGTGCATAGACCCAGAAAACTTCGCAATTCATGAAGATTAGATGGTCGTGGACAATTTTTCACAGCTTTTATTTTACCTTCATCTGTGTGTATTCCTTCTGACGTAACATTGTGCCCCAGACATTTGACTTCCCGCTGGAAAAGTGAGCACTTTTTCGCACTTAATTTTAGTCTAGCTGCTTCCAAGCGCTCAAACACTTCCTCCAGATTTTTCAAATGGTCATCAAAATGTTTTCCCATGATGATTATGTCATCGAGATGCACTAGACAAGTCTTCCAGTGTAGTCCTTTGAGAACTCGTTCCATTAACCGCTCAAATGTAGCTGGAGCGTTACAAAGCCCAAACGGCATGACGTTGAACTACCATAGACCATTCTCAATACTAAAGGCAGTTTTCTTCTTGTCTTTTTCATCTATTTCCACCTGCCAATATCCACTTTGTAAGTTCAGGGTGGAAAACCATGTTGCTTTAGATAACGTATCCAGTGTATCATCGATTCTGGGTACGGGTAGCTGTCTTTTTTGGTGACGTCATTCAATTTTCTGTAATCCACACAGAATCGCATACTTCCGTCCTTTTTCTTGACAAGTACGATCGGTGAACTCCATGGGCTTTCTGATGGTGCAATGACATTTTCTCGCGCCATATCCTCTATAAGGCCCGTCACTTCTTCTCTCTTAGCGAGTGCTAGCCTCCTTGGAAGTTGACGAATTGGCTGAAAATTACCTGTATCAATGCGATGTTTGACAACTGATGTTCGGCCATTATTTTCTCCTTTGGACGCAAATATCCGCCAATGCTTTTGCAGAAACCTTTTTGCTTTATATTTGTTCTGGGCAGACAACTCCTTCGTCTATTCTTTCGTCAATACTTCCAAGGCCGACAATTTCGTTAAAGTTGTACCTTGTGTGTTCTGCTGGTAATTTTCACAATTTCCCACATTGCGCTATAAGTTCACCTTTTTGCATCCATTTTGGCTTATTTGTTGGATTCAAAATTCGTACCGGTATTTTTCTGTCCGTTCCAGTTTTTACTAGGGTCTTTCCAGCAATCAGGTTTTTCTTTAAATTTTTCTTATCTGCTTCCACTACCCCCAGATGGCTTGTCCCACAATCTTCACTTGTTGTGGCCCAAATTATTTCTTCGGTGTTGGGTCAATTCGACAGCGCTCACTTATGTAGACTCTTGCAATTGTTAATTTTTGTCCACAGCCAATGTCTAAAGGCAACTCTACATTGGCATACCTCAACGTTTTTTTCTTAAGATCCAAACTGAACCCGTGTCGAATCATGAAGTCCACGCCAATGATAACCTCATCGGTGATGTTTGCAACAATAAAATCATGTTCCACAGTTTTGTTGCCGAAAAGAATACTCGCTGTAACTTTTCCTATTTCCTGTTGATTTTTCCACCGATGGTAAGGCTGTTGGAATTTCGGCAGAGCTTCGAAACTAAGACTATGGGGCAATCATCTGTGAGAGTCAGCTCACGCCCCGCTGTACTGACTCTCTTTAGTTTAACGATTGCTGCTCGCTACCATTTTCGCCATCTTCCACCCTATTTCCAATTCTTCTTCTTGGTGAACGTGATGCAGATCGTTTACGACGTGATTTGCAGTCACGTGCCATGTGTCCCTGTTTACCACAGTTGTAGCATTTTCCGCTGAAGCTACCGCTGGCGAACGATGAATTTTTCTTTTCAGCCTCCACCTCCATCCGACGAGTTTTTAGTGATGGGCGGCATGTCAATGCAATCGTCTCCTGAGTGAGGGCAACCGTTACTGATTCGTTAAATGTTGTCTTCGGGCTCCTCATTGTCTCGCGTTTTGTATCTAAGTCACGTATGCCGTCAATAAACGCCTCTATTTTGAATTTTTCAGCTACGACACTTAACTCGTCTGGATAGGAAAGGTGTGCCAATCGCTCAATATCCTCAGCATACTCCTGCAAGGACTCACCAGATTTCTGGATACGACTTTTCAACTCCAATCTGTGAATCTGCTTCATGTGGTCACTGCCATATTTTCGCTGTAAGGCATCCATCACCGCCTTGTAATTTGTTTGCTCCGCCACTGGAACCGTTTGCAATACTTCTGCAGCTGCGCCTTTTAATGCCACAATTAGCGCTGCAGCTGCGCTTTCGTTTTCCCAACGATTGTGACCAGATGTTGTTTCGAGCTGGAGCTTGAAAACACTAAATGGCGTTGTTCCATCGTACGAGGGTGCCTTAAGCCTCTCTACACTGATTTCTCTTATCACTTGAGTGGTTGGTTCGCTTATTTCCAACTGTTGAATCCTTTTATTAACGTCCTCAAAATTATTTTGAACTTTTTCAAGATTGTTTTGAACTTTTTCAAGATTATTTTGAACTTCTTTCTTGAATGATTCAACGTCATCTCGTAACTCAATCATTTCTACATCGAAGCCATTTACCATTTTGGCCACCTACGTTCGAACAGCCTCAATGTTTTAATTCATTGCGTGGATCTGCGTCGCGTTCTGACTTAAGCTCTGATCAATTTCTTCCCGAACCGCCTGGATCTGCAGCGCGTTCTGACTTAAGGTCTGATCAATTTCTTCCCGAACCGCCTGGATCTGCAGCGAGTTCTGACTTAACTTCTGGTCCACTTACAGTGCATTTTGACTTAAGCTCTGACCAATTTCTTCCCAAATAGCCTGGATAATGCTGTTCATTTGTAGTGCATTTTGACTTATTGTCTGCTTCATCGCCATTAACATTTTCTCGAATTTTGTCATATCTACAACTTCACCACTTGCCGCCGGTCCAGAAGCTTCTTCCACTTTTACTGCTGATTCTGATACATCACTATAAGATTCATGCTCTTCCAGGTTTACACCTTGAGCGTCAAGAGCCTGCCGTAAGCGTTTCTGTAACTCCACCTTTCCACCAGTAGATTGCAGACTCAGCTGCTGCAACTTCTTCTTCAGTTGATCCACTTTTTGTTCGTCAAACTTAACCATTTTTATTTATTTTTTTTTTTTAATTGATTGTTAATTCTTTTTACACAATCCCACTTCTGACACCAATTGTTACGAAATTTCTGTCTCTTTGACGATAATTTCGATCTCTCACACTTTTCTGAGTTCGATCACTGGATTGTGTAACAATTAAAAACACACAAACTTATTTAGTTATAAAATGGTTTATTTAAATCACAAAAGTTAGTTTTTACACGTTACAATTGTTTGTTTCATTAACATTCAAATTCTAATATTAATCTGACACTGTATAGACAACTGTTTTACTTTACTGTTTCGATTCAACTGTTCTGCTTCACTGTCTAAGTTCAACTGTTCACTTATGTTGCTCAAATTCAACTGTGTACGACATGGGCTATTTATTAAATTTCTTTGAATATATACAGTGTTGATTTGATTTTAAATACATTACATTACATTATGTATTTTTTCTTAACATACATTCGTATTTATCTAAGAGTTTCTAAATTAATATTTACATTTTGTAAAAATAACATTTTATTTTATTACATAACATTACTTAGCAGATACATACATTGTTTTTATTATTAAATGTTTTTCCAAAAAATTTTTAAAAAAGGAAATTTTCATTAGTTGATTTTATACTTAAGACTACACAATATCTTACAACTACCTAGAAATAAATAACAACAGGTAAAGAACTCTTACTTTAAGTCGTCACATAGTACGTAAATCATTATTTTTATAGAAATTGACCAGTGCTGTACACTGTATTTCTGACGTCAAGTGTTTTGTACCTTCTGTGGTAAGACAAGAGTTTTTTACCTGCGTACAGAATGTTGTTAATATTTAATACGCTTTCTATATACCTTTCTATAATGGGGTATGCTATTTCGCTTTCCTTATTTAGGTAGCTATCTAATAAATCGTTATGAACGAAGGGCAAATTTCTTAAGAATTTCATGGCTAATCCTACCAGAAAGGAATCTATTCTTTTTGTTTGGCTTTGGTCATAAACTATTTTATTAGAGGTACTCTTGTAGGTTCCATCCCAGTATCGCTTAGCTCTAATACCTAAGCAAACCCTGAGGATGTATCTTTCAAATTTCCTAAGCCTTTCCATTTGGGCTGATGAAATATCAAACCATATGGGGAACGCATAACCTATAATGGGCCTAATAATTTGCTTATAGCAATTTAATCTTATCTCATACTTAAGGTGTTTTGCTCTGCGAAACAAGTTGGAGTAGCAGAAAAATATTTGTTTGGCTTTGGATAGGGTGTAATCAATATAAGATTTAAAGGTGAATTTCCTATCAAAAACGACACCTAAATACTTAATTTTTTCACTATATCTAATACATTCACCGTTTATTTTTATATCAGGAATGTATTGCCTAGCATTGGGATATATATGTTTTTTAAGGCCTTTGAAAATAGTGCTTTCACATTTACCTATGTTCAACCTTAGTTTCCATTTTAGGTGTACGACAGCTCAGATGACAACCTTTTATACTACAGTCATCACTTTCTCGAATAATCCAGTACCTTCTAGATGGCGTAGTACGGCGTGGAATTCACAATCACTTTCTCGAATAATTCAATACCTTCTAGATGGCGTTGTACGACGTGGAACTCACAATCACTTTCTCGAATAATTGAATACCTTCTAGATGGCGTTGTACGACGACACCTTTTTGGTTTATTATTTTTAGTATAAAAACTGCACTATGCCGCTAGATGGTATAAAAGTATTTATACAGCCAGTGATGCTTGCTAGTATCGTTTAGTTTTCTTTCGATGGTTTTTATTTCGAGAATTTTCTGGCATAAACCGAATTTCGCTACAATACTATCGAGTTTATCAAACTTTTTCACCTGCTTCAACCTCTCTCAATGTTGTTCAACATTTTTCATATATTATCAACTTCTTTCAAATTTTTGTTAACTTGTTTTTGGGTTTTCAACCCTATTCAATATTTTTTAAATATTTCCGACTTCTCATTAATTTTATTACATTTGTTTGACTTTTTCAACTTCAAAACGAAAAACCGAACGATGGTCGGTCTCCTGGTACTGCCATATTAATGCACAAAGCTTGAAAAACAAAATAGATGATCTGCGTCTCCTTGTGAATAACAGTACGGTTGATATGATATGTTTATCTGAAACCTGGAATAAAAACGAAATGAGTAGCGACCTATTCAATCTCAATGAGTATAAATTCGTTAGTTCAGATAGGATGGATAAGGTTGGTGGTGGTGTTGGTATTTGCGTGAAAAGTTGCCGCAAGTTTCATGTTATTAAGAAATCCAGTAGCAACGATTTATTCGAGCTCATTTTTATAGAAATATTGCATAAAGCAGGCAATTTTGTTGTTGGTTGCGTATGTAGGGACCCACATAACACATCCGTGCTGCGGCACAAAAGCAGGCGCAAGTACAGGTTCAACAACCACAGGCCAATCGAAATCAAAAACCACCAGTGCGTGATCAGCGTCAACAGATTGAAGAACCCGGACCACCATCGCGTCCGGCACTGCCGCAACGTTTGATTGTTGTACGAGATCTACCACAACATGCCAATCGCCTATTGCCACCAACACCTAACATAAGCGAGTCATTATCACAGCAGCAACAAACACCGCAACAGCAACAACGAAATTCGCAAAATAATTTCAAGCCATCGTTACCACCAAGGAGACCTGAGCCGCAGCGACATTTGGACAGCAACAGCAATTGTAATAGCAACAACACTGTACGTTCTGCTACCAAAACGGCTCAGTCTGGAACTCTGGATGTAATCGAAGCTGAACATCATCAACAATTTTAAAATAGAATCATTACAAATAAACAAAAATGTTACACCAAACCCTACACCAACAATAAAATCAAAAACATTCACCAACATCTACAACAATAACACATACAATAGTAACGGCAGCACACATCGCCACATTTGTCATTTACAAGTTTACGAATCCCGCTGTTCAGTCGCCAGCTAGAACACCAGCACTAAACTAAAAATTTTACAAACACTATCTTAAATGAAATAATATACAACACCACAAAAACTAATCTAACACTATTCTCTACATTGCTCCATACACACATAGTCACAAGCACAATACTTTGATTATAATTACAGTAGGATAAAACCACGATCCAGGATCTGGTTAACTGTAATAATATAATCAACGTATTCATGACTTAACTATGAGTAAACCGCCAAAGCATGTCATAAAGCCAAACACAACAACACTCACTTTTTTTTAGAAGGGGGAGTAGTGTAGGGACCCACATAACACATCCATCACTTACACTTGACAAAAATACACTTTATGCTTTTAACGAAAATTTTTTATTCATTTCATAAAAATTTTATTTATGTTTTCAAAAAAATGAAAAATAAAATATTATTAAGATTTCAAAATTCAAAAAAGTAAAATCGTAATTTCCTTTAAAAATAAAATCGTTTAAAAATAAATTATTTAGTTTACAATATAACGGACTCCACACGTAGTATATATGGCTCCAAACATCGCAAATTTCATCTTCATTAGAAAAATTTTGGAAGATATAGCTCCTGAATATACAGATGTTGTTCTATGCGGTGACTTCAACCTTAATATTACAAAACACATCAGTTAAATTTAGTCAGGTACCTTTCATACAATTTTCGGGCTCGCATCTGAGCCATCAACTGCTTTTCATCAGAACGGTCTGGTACTTTTTGAACTCTATATGTCTTTAGCTTACTTTTCTCTTTTATCCTTTGGACAGTAGATTTTGATGTACCTGCTCTAGCCGCCATATCTCGCACTGACGTGTTGGGATTCTGCCTAAAAAGGCGCTTCACCTTCGCCGCTACCTTTGGGTTAGAAAATTCTGGTTTTCTACCTGAACCCTTTTTTCGTGAAACAGGTAGACCCTTCTTATAATTAGAAATAACCGTTTTGACAGTTCTTTCTGATGCACCAACTATTTTTGCTATAGCTGAATATTTTAACCCTGGATTTTGCAGGTATGTGGACAAAATCAGTTCGCGGACTTTTTCTTGCTTGCTAGAGATCTTTGTCGTTAGAAGTGCTATCTTCAAGTGTTATACATCATATCAAACGTCACTTTATATGGAATAAATATTTTGTCTTTTTAGACCTATAAGATTATCAGGTAGAGTATAACTTAAAAAATAAAAGTGCAAGTTTTTCCTGGGACAGTCCTTATTACAAAACAATAATAAGCAATTTTCTGAAATGATTGAGGTATTCAATTTTAAATTCGTTAAATTGAATATTCCGACACATTTTCGCCCAAACTGCATGCTCACTCTATTAGATGTTTATTTAGTATCCGACTTAAAGTTAATTTTACGCTACGATCAATTATCTGTACCAGCTTTTCCTCATCATGGTTTGATTTTTCTGTCAATAAAAATTTATCCCACGCCTGTCAATGATGTTCTACATAAAATACCTGAGTTTTCTAAACTCTTCTTTGTTTAAAGAATGCAAAATGATTGATTGGATGCCTCTTTACACTACAACTGGTGTAAATAAGCAGGTTGACTTTTTTAATAACAAATTCCTTCAATTGTTTCACAAGCATGTACCAATGAAAACTAAAATCTTATTGCAAAAAGAGACACTCTATACGCCAGATGGAAAAGATACAGAGGTTCAGTACTATGCAATAATTTTAAGCGAGCATGTAATGCGGTCACAGCTCTTATACGCAGAAATAAAAAATCACACTATGAAAACAAATTTGGGAATAGCTGTTCAAGTTCCACTTTTTGGAAAAACATCCGATCAGTGGGGATCAACAAAGGTGTTGGTGATATACCTGAAGATTTAAGTCTAGATGGACTTAATATAAAATTCTCTTAACCCTCACAGGATTGTAACAATTACTCGCCAGCTTATATTCCATGGTATTTAGCAGAAACAACGTTCTGCCTTACAGGAATTGATGTTTTCAGTGTTGGTGAGACTATATTGAAAATTAAGTCGAAAGCAATAGGATCACACAATATGCACCCCGAGCTTATAAAAATTATCCTCCCGTTTGTTTTATATCTAGTAACTCACATTTTCAATACAGCTTTAACGACATCCCGATTCCCTAAATCTTGGAAAATCGCAAAAATTTTGCCATTACCCAAAAATAAAACGGAGTATCGCCCAGTAGCGATATTGCCGTTCCTGAGCAAGGTACTTGAAACAATTATAAGTAATCAAATTAAAACCTTCCTAAGTAATAGTAATTTAATCACAAAATATTAATCTGGGTTTCGTGCGAAACGCAGTTGCACAACAGCTTTATTAAAAGTATGCGAAGATATTCGCTCAGGGATGGATAAAAACATGATTGGTTTAATTGTATTCTTAGATTTCTCAAAAGCGTTTGATAGCATAGATCATAAAATTCTGTTAGAAAAATTGTCAACACAGTTTTTTTTCGACATACGTCTTTGCAATCTATGTCTTCCTATCTATCTGGTCGTATGCAATACGTAAGTGTTCACAATAAAATTCATCGCTTACAGATATTTCTTCGCGTGTCCCTCAAGGCGCAGTGTTAGGGCCCCTACTATTTATGACCTTCACAAATAACATCACTGAAGAAAATAGTCTGAGACTCAACCCAGTCAAGACTAAGGCTACTATGATGGTAGATAGAAGGAAAAATAAAACAAACCTTTACCCACTTTACTCTCCAATTGAATATGTAGACTCAAACAAGAGCCTTGGAGTGATTTTCACCAATAACTTTACGTGGAACCAGCACATCAATAAAATTGTTTCTTAAGTTTATGGAGCGCTTAGAGGCCTTAGTCCAACATCCAAATTCTTAACAACTGATGTCAAACTCAGACTTGTGAGTCTTTGTAATTGTTTATTGTTTTCAAACCTAGATATGGATTCGAATAGAAAGCTATCAGTTGCCTATAATAGTTGCGCAAGATTTATTTTCAATATACGTAGATATTCCCACATTTCTGATTATACAAACAAAATAGCTGGTTGCTCTTTAAACTAATTACTAATGTTGCTTCTACATAAAATAATTTTCAGCAAGGAACCCGACTATCTTTTTGAGATCTTAAGGTTTGCCAGGGCTCAAACAACTGAACAGCTTATTTTGTCACGACATAAATACCTAACAACCTCTCGTCACTTTTTCGTTCATGCGATACTTCAATGGAATGCGCTACCTACTTATTTAAAACGTATAGATTAGGGTGTTTTTTTCAAACTTTTGGAGAGGGATTTTATTTATTTTTTCCTATATTATAGCTTGAGGAATAAAAATAATTGTCCCAACATTTGAGCTTCCTAGCTCAAACCTGAATACAGCACGGACAGAGTTTATGTCCAAATTTGTTGAAATTTAACGAAAAAACCGACTTACCAAAACGTAGAAAAAGTCTGCCTTAGGTGCCAAGATATAGCGTTTTGGGTTTTTTAGTTTAATGGGGGTCGCCACCCACTGTTGTAAAACTACGCCCACATTTTTTGTGTGACTAAAAATGCGGAAAAAATACACCCGAAGGAGGTATTTTTATTTTTTTTTTTAAATTTGCGGATCTATATGCCTATATAATAGAATAGGGTTTGAAGAAAATTCTCCCAAAATTTCAGCTTCCTAGATCAAGCCTGCGAACGGCGCATCGACTTTGTTTCCTAATACAATCCATATGAAAAACGAAAAAGCAAAACAACGAAAAACAGAAAATTACTAAAACGCAAAAAAAATCAGTTTTTCGTTGTTTTGCTTTTTCGTTTTTCATATGAATTGTACTAGGAAACAAAGTGGATGCACCGTTCGCAGGTTTGATCTAGGAACATGAAACTTTTTTAGAATTTTCATCAAACCCGATTCTATTATATAGGCATATAGGACCGCAAATTTAAAAAATAAAAATACCTCCTTCGGATATATTTTTTCCGCATCTTGTAGGGATGATGATTCAGCGACAAAAGAATAGTGAAAACTCGATAGTGGGCTTTGTCTCTAATTTGGATTGGGACAGCACAGGATGGGTGGGCACGTGGGGAGATTCCATATTCTCCCTAATTAGTGTGGATTAGTTCAGGAATAGGGCAGTAAGCTTTGAAATTTTATTTGGTCAAATGACCGTTGTTTATGTGAGTTTGAATTTTGGGTTTTAAAATTTTTTTTTTAGAAATGTTTATTTTTTTATATTTTTTTTTAAAGCTTCACTTCTGGTGAAGTGAAGACTTATTGTCGCACCCTCTATCCAACGCGGCGAGTTAACCAATCCCGCCCTAAGCCGAATGCTAGCCGGATTGAGCCGCTTTGGATACGATGACGTGGGGATTTGCAACAAGTATTCAATACGACTCAATCATAGTGGAAACTTACTACCAAAATCAGTCATCAGTTAGAGGATGATATAGAGTTCTTCAACATCATTTTGGTCGTTATGTGCGTCCAACTGAGCTCACCATTCGTAACACCATCACCAAATTTCGAACCAATTTTACACTATTGGACATTCATCATTCAACCAGAGTGCATACAGCCCGCAATTTTGAGAATATTTCTGCAGTAGCAGTTTTTTGAAAAAACTTTTATGTAAAAACTTTTTGAAAAAGTTTTTTGGAAAAACTTTTATTCAATAAAAGTTTTTGAAGAAAGTTTATAAAAACTTTTATAACAACAAAGTTTTAAGAAACTTTTATTTTGAAAACTTTTTGAATAAAAGTATAAAAGTTTCAAGGTCTGCTTAGAATTTAAAAATAAAATACAAATATCATAGAATTAATAAAATTTTCTTGAAATAGAAACTTTGCAGAAAAATTCGATGATATTAAGAAACGCAGATTTTTTCTCAGTTCTCCAATTTTGGGATTGATTATATTTCCTTTTTTTTTGTATTTTTAAATTTTTTTTGTGATCTCTTATGACCATATTGATTTTATACAATTTTTTTTGTAAAATCATGTTACGAATGATATTATTTAAGTATTGAACAATTGAATGAATTTGGGACTTTAGGAAAACCTTACAAAGTCATGGAGGGAGGGTGAAGGGTAGCCATAAAATCATCTGGCGCTACCAAAATTTTTGGATAGTTTTCGACGGTACTGAGAACTTTTCCAAAAGCTGTCAAACTCTTGCTTAGCATTATTTTCGGGTTTTACATTAAGTTTGAGTTTTACGTTTACTATTCAATTTTTTTTGTTTGTTGTTATTGTGAACGTGGACATGAAATTTTGCAAATCGATGGCTACTTACATCGAACCCTCGAAACTGAAGCTGCTGGGACAAGCAATATGCACACGAGTAGCTATTGATTAAATACTTTATGCCTCAATATTACTATCTGCAGAATTAATATAAAAAAGCCTAGCCAATTGATAATTCAATTTTAACTTAGTTCACAGTGCACATAACACATGTAAGTAGAGCGTTGATGCAATCACTGGCACGCACTAGTAGTTAGCATTTTAAATTACAAAACACAAACACCAGCTATGTTTTTATTATACATATTTACTATCATTGTTTCTACTTTGTATACAAATCTATTTCATTTTACTGGTTTGTATAGAATTGAATCTAATTTTAATTATTTTTAAAATTTTTGTTACTTGTTTCCAGCACTATGGGTGGGTGTCTCGGGGATATTCTTGCATTTTTTTAGTTTGTTCTACTGCCTTTTTTGTACCACTACTTACTAATAATATCTTTAGTTAAATTAATGACTAACTCATTAACGACTCACGACACAAACATCATAACAGTTTTGAACATAGTCAGCAATTTGTATCGATGATTCCAGGTATGCCATTTAAATTGGATTATTTTAATTACATTTTTGCAGAGCAACTGGCGCTGGCTCCGAGGTAATTGTGCTGGCAGTCTGTTGTGCTTTTGTCAATTTTCTTTAGATCAAGCAGGGCATTAACTTCGGCTTCCCACACAACTTTGTATTTTGTAGTTGTTTCCAATTGACGCACCTTTTCACCTGAAAGTACGCGCAAGCTAACAAAAAACTAAAATGTAATTAAAGTAAATCAAAATATTAAAGCAACTATCTTTTTGTGAGGCAAAATTTGTAAACCAATAAATATTTGTTATTAGTCTGTACTTTTTATACCTAACTTTTTAAGTATAAATATTTATTCAATACGATATGATACGATGGTATGCGGACTCTGACGTTCTTGACAGTAACTTCATAAATATTTTATGTTTCGCTTTGTTCTGCTTACAGTATATTCTAAACATATAAAAAAAAAACCTATTTCTTGAAAATTCTAAAGGTATCGCCCCTTTAATGTGATAAATTGTGTTATGTAGTTTAGTTTGTCAAACCTCGACATTTCTAGCCACATTATTGCATTAAACTTTAAGCAAGTAATTAGAAAACCACAAATTTGATCATTTTTACACATAAAAATGACTAGAAAAAAATGATGACTCTAGTGACAACATAACTAGACGAACGAAATGACATAAAAAATTACATAAGTCAAATGACGCTATGTCACATTGAGTTTTACATAAATTGGCTTTATAACTTTCTGCAAAAGAGTAATGCACTTTAATTTTGCACTTTTCGCATTTTTTAAAATGTATTTCTTTGAAATTTACTCTTATCAGAGCTGAAAAACTTTAATTTTTTGGAATTTGAGTATAAACTGAAGAAAATTAATTTTTTTTCTTATTTAAAATCTTTACTTTATAATTTTTTTCCATTTTCCTTATACATAAGAAAGTACCCTGCAGTCAGCAGCAACGCGAGCCGTGCACGAAAACTACCGGGAAAAGAGAAAGGATGAGAGGCGCCTTTTCAGACGCAAGAAACGTGAGCAGGAAAGGCACGAGCGTGAGAAACTCGAAGTGTTACGGGGCAGGAATGATGCTCGAAAATTTTACCAACAAGTCAAGCGTCTGACCCAAGGTTTCAAGCCCGGAGCATCTACCTGTAAAGATGAACATGGAAATCTGGTTACGGATACGCAGGGTACACTGAGATTATGGAGGGAACACTTTTCCAAGCTGCTTGCTGGCGATGACTCCACCAATCCCGCCTTTGGAGAAATTAACCCGATACCACCAATCAACGACGATGGTGTGGACGTACCACCACCTAGCCATGACGCGGTACGAGTTGTGATCCAACGACTTAAGAACAACAAAGCGGCTGGTGCCGATGGCCTGCCAGCTGAATTGTTCAAGACCGGCGGCGATGAGCTGATAGGGTGTATGCATCAACTCATCTGCAAAATATGGCTAGTTGAAAGCATGCCCAACGATTGGAATCTCAGTGTCCTTTGTCCTGTCCTGTACTGAAGAAAGGTGACCCGACAATCTGCGCTAACTACCGGGGAATCAGTCTTCTTGCCATCTCTTACAAGGTCCTGTCGACTGTACTGTGTGAAAGACTTAAGCCGTTTGCCAACACACTGATTGGGCCTTATCAGTGCGGCTTTAGACCTGGTAAGTCCACCATAGACCAGATCTTCACACTACGTCAAATCCTGGAAAAAACGCACGAAAAACAGATCGATACCCATCATCTCTTTATCGATTTTAAAGCAGCTTTCGATAGCCCGATACGGGATTGCCTGTATGCCACCATGTCTGAGTTCGGTATACCTGCGAAGCTGGTGCGGCTTTGCAGAATGACGTTGAGCAACACAGCCAGCTCCGTTAGAGTAGGAAGGGACCTCTCCGAACCATTTGATACTGAACGAGGTTTCAGACAGGGCGATCCATTATCCTGCAACCTCTTCAACTTTGTGATGGAAGGGGTGTTGCGAAGAGCCAGTGTACATCGTAATGGCACTATTTTCTACAAAAGTGTCCAGCTCCTTGCATATGCCGATGATATTGATATCATTGGACGTTGTAAGCGAGATGTTACTGCTGCGTTCTCTGCTATCGAAAAAGAGTCAGCGAAAGTGGGTTTGACGGTGAACGAGGGCAAAACAAAGTATATGCTGTCCACAAACAGGGAGACGCGGCGTATTGGATCCTTTGTTACTGCGAACAACTATACTTTCGAAGTTGTCAAGGAATTCACCTATCTTGGCACTGCCGTGAACACTCAAAACGATGTCAGCCTGGAGATAAAGCGAAGACTAACTCTTGCTAATAGGTGTTACTATGGTCTCAGTAAGCAATTGAGTAGTAGAGACCTCTCTCGCCCGACAAAACTGACACTCTACAAGACGCTCATCTTACCCGTGCTACTTTACGGCGCAGAAGCATGGGTTGTGTCGCAGACTGATGCAGCCACGCTTGGGGTGTTTGAGAGAAAAATTCTTCGCAAAATCTTCGGTCCTGTTCACGTCGGCGACGACTACCGTATTCGAATGAACCACGAACTGTACGAGCTCTACGCTGACATTGACATAGTCAAGCGCATCACTATTCAACGTCTGCGCTGGCTGGGACATGTTGTGCGTATGGACGAAGAAGCTCCGGCGAAAAAGGTGTTTGATGCGGAAGCCGCTGGGCGACGACGAAGAGGAAGACCATGCCTCCGATGGAAAGACCAAGCCGAGGAAACCCTATCCACGCTTGGTGTGAATGATTGGAGAAGGCGTGCGCAAAGCAGAGGCGCCTGGAGAGAGCTTTTGAGGTCGGCCGTAACCCGGTAACGGGTTGTTATGGCCACCCAAATAAGTAAGTAAGTAAGAAAGTATCGAATAAATTCATGATTTCTGTGCAAGAAGAGCTTTGGCGTTTCTTGTTTTATAGCTGAAGGAAAGGACAAACCTATAAAATTATAAAAAAACTTAAAGATTAAAGTTTATATCGGCTGTTTAATCAAAAGTCCAGATTTTTGACTGTTTTGTCAATTAGTTATGACAAAAAAAAAATATTTATCTACGCAATATGTTTCCACTTTCAGGTAAATCCTTCCGATAATGTTACAGCAAGAAACCTCTCCAAATTTCAGCCTGATCGTTAAATAACTTTCTGAGCTACATCACGAGCAGTTTTTGCAGATACAGTTTCGAGATAATCGCGTTTAAAGTTTCAATACGATATGATACGACAGTATGCGTATGCGGTATGGTTTCGCTTTATCCTGTTTATAGGACATATTTATGTTCTAAACATATTATAAATTCGAATTATGAAAAAAAATAAATTCTATTTCTTGAAAATTCTAAAAGTATCACCCACTTAATGTGATAAATTGTGTTATCTAGTTTAGTTTGTCAAAGCTCGACATTTCTAGACACATTATTGCATTAAACTATAGGCAAGTAATTAGAAAACCAAAAATTTGATAATTTTTACACATAAAAATGACTAGTGACAACATAACTGGACGAACAAAATGACGTAAAAAATTATATAAGTCAAACTTATGACGTTATGTCACATTGAGTTTTACATAAATTGGCTGTATAACTTTACGCATAAAAGTAAGGCACTTTAATTTTGCACTTTTCGCATTTTTTTAAAATGTTTTTCTTTGAAATTCAATCTTTACCAATTAGTACCTAAATGTTAACCAGAAACATTTTGCTTATATAAACTTTATTTCGGTATTTAAAAGCTGAAAACAATAAATGAAAAAAAAACTGAAAATTAATGAAATGAAATGAAAAAAAAAAAGTTTAACTGAACTTAACCGCCATCAGAAGCGAAAAGAGCGTATCTCAAAACAATGCGTTTCAAGATAATTGATATTTTCCTTAAGTCAATTTGTTGATATATGTAACAGAGAACTGCACGAGTGCCTATTTTTGTGACTCTAAGTATCCTCACCTTAAAATCAATTGCGGTGTGATCGCAACCGCATACTATGAGTTGTGGTGCTATACACACCGCCAGACAAGCAGTCTATGCAAATATATGCTCAAAGTGATATAAGTATAAAAGCTGCTGCGTAGCTGGTGCACTTCAATTACTTTTTCGCATATCGCCGTCATGTGGCGGTCGTATTCGACAAAAATCGTACAAGTAAAAATGACACACATGAAGAACATAGAGGAACACGAAAAATACGCGGTGCCAACAAAACACACACCTAGATCGTCTTCAGTGTTGTCGAAAAAATATAATTGTATCAAAAGTGGTAATCAATTCAATTTAGACGTGAATGAAATAAAAACTACTCTCGAAAAAAAAGGTTTCCATGCCAGAGCAGTGATTAGCATTATAAATAAAGATAGGGTTCCACAACCTATGTCCAAGGTAGACATCCACCCCGATGCTGCTAAGCTAAAAAAAAAATGAATCGCATCCAATATATAAATTGCAATATTTATTGCACAGAAAAATTTCTGTTAAAGAGCCTCTCAAACGTAATGGTCCAGTCCAATGAGCAAACAGCCAAGAGTATGGCCATAATAAAATATACTGTAATCTCCGTACTGTAAGTGTCGCTTGTGGTGAGCTCCACCACAGCTCCGCTTGTACCAAAAAAGCAGAAAAAAATCTAAGCTCCAAAAAATGTAGCAATTGCAATGGAAACCATATCGCTAACTATAGAGGCTGTCCTGTATATCAAAGCCTTAAACAGAGGGTAAGTTTTCTAAAACAAGCTGCCCGCAACCCCACTAAAAATGTATTTACCTCTGCCGCTCTGCCCCCAACAGTCCCCTGCCAACTCTTTTACACCAGCTAATTCTTATGCAAATATTGTAAAATCAGGTTCTCAAATGCCACAGCAACCACCCCCGGAACCAAGCAATAACCTTGAGCAAATGATTTCTAATTTTACTCAAAACCTATCACATTTCATGATAGCATGCAAAAATCTTTAGATCGTACTGTTGATATGCAAGCTCAATTAATGACTGCTCTTCTAGCCAAGTTATGGATCTTATAAAGATATGCGCATAGAATGCAAACGGCGTAAGCCAACATAAGTTAGAGATTTCAAACTTTTTGTCCCGGGAAGAAGTTGATGTAATGCTTCTATCCGAAACCCACTTAACAAATAAATATAATTTCACTATTCCTGGCTATATATTTCATAAAACCAATCACCCTGACGGCAAAGGACATGGCGGTACTGGCGTACTAATTCGAAGAAGGCTTCAACATTCTTACCTAGGGGCATATGCCCAGAACCATCTGCAACCCACTTCAATTAGTTTGCAAAGTAATGACAAAGACCTTTCCTTATCGGCAGTTTACTGTCCTCCCCGCTTTGCTGTATCAGAGGCGCAGTTTATGAACTATTTTAAAACTTTAGGTGATAAATTTGTAGCAGTTGGTGACTATAACGCTAAACACACTTCTGGGGCACTCGCATCAATAATCCTAAAGGTAATCAGCTTTATAATGCTATTAATAACAAAAATAACAATCTGGATGGTGCTTCTCCCGGAAAACCTACATACTGGCCAGCGGATCGCAACAAAATTCATGACCTTATCGGTTTTGCCATCACTAAGGGTATTCGCAGAGACTTAATTTCGGTCAGTACAAGTTTCGATTTATCATCTGATCACTCCTCTGTTGTCATACAAATATTTGAAAAACCCAAGCACAGAGAGGTTCCACATACCCTTACAACTCCTAATACAAACTGGATTAAATACAAAAAATATATGAGCACACATATCCACACAAATTATGCAATAGGATGTAAAGAAAATGTTGATGATGCTGGTGGTGCTATAAATGACATTTTAATTACAGCCAAAAAAACTCTACACCTAAAAATTCAACTGGTAGGAGAAAAGATAGATTTTAAAGTAATGGTGAAATTGAAAAATTAGTTTCGGATAAGAGAAAGCTTAGACGGGAATGGCAGAGATAGAGGCCTCCAGCTTCAAAAATTAAGCTTAAGGAAGCCGAAAAGAAGATAAGAGCTGCTCTGCTTTACTTACATACTTACTTAAGTGGCCATAAAAACCCGTTAGGCGCCTCTGCTTCGCGCGAAATACGGGCTTGAGGATCAATAAAAAAAAAACATTTTTAGTTTTACTTTTAAAAGACTTTTATTGAAAGTAAATGAACTTGTTGCCGCTGGTCTTAAGACTAAAATTCTAAAACTATTTTATTTTCTTCATTGCTAGTGTTGCTGCAAAAGCAATATCAAAGAACCCTTGTATACAAAATTCAATTAAAGAAGTTTTGTTTACAAAGATCGCTGACGCTGCTTCACAGAAACACACTCAGAACTAAGCCAAAGAACTCTTATGAACTTTTGTTTACAAAAGGTCTTTGACTGTGTCTTTTGCTAGTACTTTGATTTCGTCATAAAGAACGGAAGTTTCAAGTTACATTATTTTATGGCGAAATCAATTAATTTTATTTTGTGTATTTTCTTATTTTACGAATAAATTTTAATTTGCATATTTTTTAATGATATCATCAATGTTGTTGGGGTCAACAGCATTGATGATACCGATACTATTTGGAAGGTTGGTTACAGGGTATGTAACTCCTTCCCTCTTTGTCTTAAAGTTCTCCTGGATTTTATTTTCTATAACAATTTTTTGTGAATTTTTCTTTATCCAGATATACATAAATATTATACAAAAGATAAAAATGACTATTGTTGTTGTGGTAATAATGTAATATATATTTTTATGGTATTTTAATTCCTCTATTGCTTTAATATTTTCATAATGTCCTGTTACAATTTCTTTAAAATTAAGTTTGTGTTTAAAAGTAAGATTATAGTTTTCCTTGTCCTCGATAAACTTTTCTTAAAATATTTGTTTTTGATTTATAAAAATTTCATTTTGAATTTTTACCGTACAATTTGAGAATGAAATAATATAATTACTAGCTAAATTTTTTGTTACATTTTTGGTACATTTATAATCAATTTTTTGCATTTTGTATAGTTATAGTTTCTTCATCAATATATGCTATTTTAGTTACATTTACCTTTTACATAGTTAAAAGTGTTATTTCCTATTTCAGTTATTAACTGTATCTCTTCATCTATAGTATATTGGGAAAATTAATTTTACTTCAACATTAACATAGCTTATTGGGATTTTGATTGCTATTACTATTGTACTGTCTCTGATTCTCATTATACCCATCTTCAAAAGTTTAGTTTTGAAAAAATCTATATTATACGTTTCTATTTCTTCAGGTGTAAGTATAGAAGGGTGTAATATATTGTATTTAGCTGACGCTATGTTATTTTGAATTGTAACTATTTTGTCTTCTAGATGCTGAATCGCTAACAATTGGTCATGGTATATGAGTCTTTTTACTATCTCGTCGTTTCCTTTGCTTATTGCGTTGAGCAGTGGCTGTATTTTTCCCCTGTCATTAAGTATTGTCTGTTTCAGTGTCTCTATAGTTTTATTAAAATGATCGTTTATAAATATTTGTTTGTTAATGTTTGTTATGGAATTATGTGTGTTGTAGTCCATAACTCCGAATAACCATTTTTCAACTGTTCCCAAAATATTGATTAGGCATCTTTTTTGTCTAATGTTTGAGGGCATTATTGTCTTTAATTTAGCTCTTACATTTTGTATTTTGTTCTCTATTGATATTTTTTCTTGCAAATTTAGCATATTCTCGTTTTCTTCTATTTCTTCGATGACCTCTTTTATTTCGTATGGGTTTATTATATGAAGAACGATGGCTGTGTTATTACTCCTACTCGGATGATATGATTGAGACGAATCCTTGATTACTCTCTATTGGTGATATCTGTACTTGTGCCATTGCAATCGGACAAACCACTAGTAGAAGGCATATTGTCTGGATCATCTGAAACTGTTTGGTATTTGAGTGGTCTTTTTATATTAGTACTATGTATTTTATCCAAGTTCCTATATATGAATTTCGGTGTTTCCTTATGTCTAACGTTTTTGTAATTTTTGATGTATCCTTGCTTCCTTCGTTCGTTGTATACTTCCCTATTCTTATTTGCATTATTTATTTTTTCCTCTTTGTGTTTCTTTAGCGTGTTGTGTATAATGCTGTGATCTATCTTATTGTTTTGTGCTTCGTATAGTGTACATCTTATAGAACTGTGATATGTGTTATTATATGTACAAATAAATTGCTTTGTTCATTTGTTCTATTATAGGTAGTTTCTGTTCCGAATTTAGAGTTGTGATTTTTTCTGTAATTGTATTGTTTAGTCTTTCGGCGTCTGCGTTGCCTGTGTGACTATTTGGTTTCGTTATGTGGAACTCGATGTTTTCCTCCGAAAGGAATGTCTTTACGTTCGCGTGATTGAATTCATTATCGAAAATAAATTTTTTTATTTTCCCTTTGATTGACAGAAATTCTTGTATCTTTGATACAAGTGTTCGGCTATTTCTATCCATTAGTGGAAAGCAAATTGCATGTTTTGAAAATTTGTCAATAAAGATAATGAATGTCTGTTTGCTGTTGATATAAGTATCTATGTGGACTATTTCGTTCGTAGTGGTGGGTGTTTCGGTTATATAGAACTTACTCTTGATCGGTTTTCTGTCGTACTTTCCTCCATTGCATACACTGCAGTTGTTTATTATTTTGTGGATTTTTTCCTTTAATGAGGGATTATAGACTTTAAGTTTAATGCTTTCGTATGTTGGTATTATGCCAGAGTCTCCAGTCTCGCTCTTATGAAAGAGAGATATCTGTTTATGCATTTCGTCTTCGTTAATAATGTCCTTTGCTAAATAGGAGCATTTCACAAATTTGTATTGGGTATTTTGGAACTTTGTTATTAGTAATTGTTGGAATTTATTATATTCGTGGTCATTCAATTCTGCATATATTGCAATTTTTCCTTTAGTAAAATGTTCTGAAATAAGGTTCGCTACATATTTTGCGACAGGTCAGACATATCTATAAAAATCCTTTTATTGTTAAATATATTTTCATGTTGTTTCTGTTTTTCGTTTTGTATAATAATTTGTTGCTTGAATCTATTAACGACTATATTTAGTATGGGGAAGTGATTGCTTTGTTCTTTTTTCTGGGAGTGAATTGTTTCATCGTTCATAGAGCCCTGTTCTTCGTCATCGTTCTCAATCGCATTTTCTATGTTATTATCAGGTAATAAATCGTTTAAACAATTTCTTTCTAAAGTGTCGACGTTTTTTCGGCTTAAGAAATCTGCTATTTTATTATCTTTCCCATTTATATAATCTATTCTAGCATTATATTCGCCTTATTGTAAAGGCCATCTTTGCAATCTTGGGTTAATATCCTTCCCACTTGAGTGGTTGATGGTCTGTTTGGAGGTCGAATTCGCGACCATAAATATACGGCCTAAAATATTTTACTGACCAAACGATGGCAAGTAACTCTTTTTCGACAGTTGAGTCATTTTGTTCATGTTTATTTAAGGTTCGCGATGCAAAGGATACCGGATGCCCATCTTGGGTTAGAACTGCCACCAGAGCGAAATTGCTTGCATCAGTAATTAGCTTAAAGATTTTCGTGAAGTTTG
Organism: Tricholauxania praeusta; assembly: GCA_949775025.1. Lineage (NCBI taxonomy): Eukaryota > Metazoa > Arthropoda > Insecta > Diptera > Lauxaniidae > Tricholauxania > Tricholauxania praeusta. The sequence continues at coordinate 80,159,201 of OX459030.1, forward strand.
GATATCTGAGAATGGGTGTTTTTGTCATAATATCATTTAATTTTTCGAAAGCGAATATATAATTAGGATCGTTCCTATTGATCCGTTGATCTTTTTGTAGATATTTTATCATAGGGTTTAATATCTTAGCGTAGTCCTTGATAAATTTTCTATAAAATCCAGTCATTCCCAAAAAGGATTTTATTTGTTTCTGGGTGCTTGGTAGTTTCAAATTTTGGATTATTTTAACTTTTTGGGGATCTGTTTTAACTCCCTCTGACGTTAGGACATGGCCCAAAAATAGAGTTTCTTGCTTAAGAAATTCACATTTGTCGGGCTGAATTTTCAATTTGGCTTTTTTAAGTACTGTTAAAATAGACTTTATATTGTTTATGTGTTCTTCTAAGGACGTACTAAAGATGAGTATATCGTCCATGTAAACTACACAGATCTTATTGATATGCTCTCTTAGTACTGCATTTATCAAACGTTGAAATGTAGATGGGGCATTTTTCTATCCAAATGGCATTCTTACGAATTCGTAGTGCCCAAATGATGTTGAAAAGGCAGTTTTTGCCCTATCTTCCTTCTTTACTTCGATTTGCTAAAGTCCCTTAGCAAGATCTAGCGTAGTGAAATACTGTGCCCTTCCCAACTTATCTAAAATGCTATTTAGATTGGGGATCGGAAACTTATTTTCTACAGTATTTTCGTTAAGGAGCCTATATTCAATGACTATTCGCCATTTTTCTTTGCCGGAATTATCTTTCTTTTTCGGTACAATCCATAGCGGACTATTATATGGAGAATTACTAGGTTGTATTATTTTTTGCTCTAACATTTCGCTAATTTGCCTTTCTATCTCCCTTTCGTGAATTTGTGGGTATCTGTATATTGTTCTAATTTCATGTGTTATTTCGTGAGTCGAAGTTAAATTATCTCTCTCTTTGAAAAAGACATCTTTAAACTCATTCAACAGATTTGTTATTTTAGTTCTTTCTTCTTTATTTAAATGACTTAAGTCGATAGCTTCTTTTAGATTTTCTTCCATGGTGGGATCTAAAGCACAAATTTCTTCAAATGCAAATATCTGTGTATCTTCTTCGAATAATATTCGTTTGCCGAATATCTCGATGTAACGACCATCAGAGTTTATCTGGGCCTTAAATGGTATTAGAAAGTTTTGACCTATGATAGCCTCGTATTTCTGACTTGGAAAATCTATAAGTTTCCAGGAAAGTGTCCCTATTGAATTAAATTCCTGTGGAATTTGTGTAACAATTTGATGTGTTACTTCGCTCAGACCATTAATGGTCTGGAAATTGTTAATTGTTAAAGGAAAAATATAATTTTTCCTTTAACAATTGTGGTTGGAAACCGTAAAGCGCTGTTGGTTTGATAATGCTTGTATCTGATCCTGTGTCTATCAAGCATTTCAAAACTTGTTTACCAATTTTTACTACTATTATTGGCAACTTGAGTCTGGAGGCGGTGTGAAAAAATTTACCTCTCTACTAGAATTTTGTTCGTGTTGCTGTATGTTGTCTATTTCCATGTGTTGTGACCTTTTGGTCTGGTTTGATTGGTCTACACTCATATGGGATTGACCTGACCGGTTTGAATTATAATGTTGGTTTTGTTTGTTTCTGATATAAGAATTTCTGTTATTGTTTTCATTATATTGTTGGTTAGTATTATAGTGATTGTTGGTTGGTTTATCTTTATTTTGAGTATTATAGGTATTACTGTTAGCATTATTAATTTTATTGTGTTCATCACTGTTACTGTTTCTAAAAGAGTTATTACGACTATTATTGGAATAACTGTTATGTCTACTTGCAGTATTACTTTCGTACCGTTTGTAATAATTTTTTCCTTTATCTTGTCTGTCTTGCTGCGGTTTCTTATGTTTGAAATCAATTGCCCTACTATCATCTAGTAAGTTCAATTTTGTGAATGAAACAATTATTTCTTCTAGTTTCGTATTTTCACTTATGTGAGCCCTAACTGTGTATTCTAGCTTTTCTAGCAAAATGTCTACTAGATCCCTATCAACATTTACTGGGGTATATAAGAAAGATGCACTATCACTTAATTCATATAGCATATTTATTTCAGTCAGCCGCAACGCGAGCCGTGCGAGAAAACTACCGCAAAAAGAGGAAGGAAGAGAGGCGCATTTTCAGACGTAAAAAAAGGGAGCAGGAAAAGCGTGAGCGTGAGGAACTTGAGGTGTACCAGGGCAAGAAGGATGCACGAAAATTCTATCAACGAGTTAAGCGTCTAACTCAAGGTTTCAAGCCCGGAGCATCCACTTGTAGAAACGAAAATGGAAATCTGGTTACAGATACACAGAGTGTACTGAGGTTATGGAGGCAGCATTTCTCCAACTTGCTTACGGGCGATGATTCCACCAATTCCGCCCAGAGAGAATGCAGTACGATACCACCAATCGATGATAACGCTGTGGAAGTACCATCACCTAGCCATGAAGAGGTTCGAGTTGCTATCCAGCGACTCAAAAACAACAAAGCAGCGGGTGCTGACGGCCTGCCAGCTGAGTTGTTTAAAGCTGGTGGCGATGAATTGATAAGGTGCATGCATCAACTCATCAGCAAAATATGGCTAGCGAAAAGCATGCCCGACGATTGGAATCTCAGCGTGCTTTGTCCTGTAATAAAGAAAGGAGACCCGACAATCTGCGCCAACTACAGGGGTATCAGTCTTATTTCCATCGCATATAAGATCCTCTCGAGTGTATTGTGTGAAAAATTGAAGCCGTATACAGAAACGCTGATCGGATCCTATCAGTGTGGCTTTAGACCTGGTAAGTCCACCATAGATCAGATTTTTACACTACGCCAAGTCCTGGAGAAAGTCCATGAATATCAAATCGACACTCACCATCTCTTCGTCGATTATAAAGCTGCGTTCGATAGCCCAGTGCGGGATTGCCTATACGCAACAATGTCTGAGTTCAGTATACCTGCAAAGTTGATAAGGTTCTGAAGGATGACGTTGAGCAATACGTGTAGCTCCGTCAAGGTAGGGAATGACCTCTCCGGAACTTTTAATACCGAGCGAGGTTTCAGACAAGGCGACCCGCTCTCGTGCGATCTCTTCAATTTCATTATGGAGGGGATCGTACGAAAAGCCGGGCAACTGTGAGTTAGAAGTTGTCAAGGAATTCATTTACCTTGGCACTGCCGTAACCAGCAACAATGATGTCAGTCTGGAGATTAAGCCAAGAATAACAATTGCTAATAGGTGCTACTACGGTCTCAGTAAGCAATTACGTTGCAGAGCTCTCTCTCAATCGACAAAGCTAACACTCTACAAGACGCTCATTCTACCTGTGCTTCTTTATGGCGCTGAGGCATGGGTGGTTTCGACAACAGACGCAGCCGCTCTTGGGGTGTTCGAGAGGAAAGTTCTCGGCAAAATCTTTGGTCCTGTTCGAGTTGGCGACGACTATCGCATTCGAATGAACCACGAGCTGTATGAGCTCTACGCCGACATTGACATAGTTAAGCGTATAACAATACAGCCACTACGCTGGCTGGGTCATGTCCATCGTATGGATAAAGAAGCTCCAGCGAAAAAGGTATTCGAAGGGAAGGTCCCCGGTCAACAACGAAGAGGGAGACCATGCCTCCGGTGGATAGACCAAGCTGAGGAAACCCTAACCGCGCTTGGCATTAACGATTGGAGAAGGCGCGCGCAAAACAGAGGCGCCTGGCGAGAGCTAATGAGGTCAGCATCTTTAAAATATTTGAACAATTCTCTTGGGTTACTCACTTTGACGGATCTGCATTTGTTGTATATTTGTGCGAAAGTCGTTCTTAGCCTGAAATGTTGCCTCAGTTTTCTGCTTAATTCGTTCCATGATGTGTAGGCCGAATGTTTTTATTTCCTCGTTGTTTTCGCACATCCTCATAACTTGTTGAACTTCTTATCCGTTAAGGTGATAGTCCCAGATAATTAGCTTGTGGATTTCTGATATCTTGAGCCCGTTGTTGTTGGATATGCTGCTGTTCTTGCTGCATCCGATGTTGCTCAATTTGTTGTTGCTGGAGCTGCTGTATTTGCTCTTCTTGCTGCTGAATTACATTTCGCATTTCTTGTAATTGTTGTTCCATTTTTGTTTGCTTTTTTTATTTCACTTAAATTTTTCCACTTTATATTTGTTTTAACTCCTTTTTGTCTTTGGACAGAGTTCTGTTGGTTTCTCGATTGTTTATTTTAAATAGTTTGTATGCACTTCAGCACTGGATATTTCCGAATTTAGGTTCGTTTTGAATTTATTCTTAAGAATAAATTCCCGCTGACTGCGCCAAATACGAGCTTGAGGCTCGATAAAAAAACACAATTTTTGTTTTACTTTTAAAAAACTTTTATTGAAAGTAACTGAACTTGTTGCCGCTGGTCTTAAGACTAAAATTCTAAAATTATTTTATTTTCTTTCATTGCTAGTGTTGCTGCAAAAGCAATATCAAAGAACCCTTGTATACAAAAATCAATTAAAGAAGTTTTGTTTACATAGATCGCTGACGCTGCTTCACAGAAACACACTCAGAACTAAGCCAAAGAACTCTTATGAACTTTTGCTTACAAAAGGTCTTTGACTGTGTCTTTTGCTAGTACTTTGATTTCGTCTTAAGGAACGGAAGTTTCAAGAAACATTATTTTATGGCGAAATCTATTAATTTTATTTTGTGTATTTTCTTATTTTTACGATATCCTCAATAAATTTTAATTTGCATATTTTTTAATAATATCATCAATGTTGTTGGGGTCAACAGCATTGATGATACCGATACTATTTGGAAGGTTGGTTACAGGGTATGTAACTCGCGCGCCTTCTCCAGCAGTCACACCAAGCGTGAATAGGGTTTCCTAGGCTAGGTATTTCCATCGGAGGCATGGTCTTCCTCTTCGTCGTCGCCCAGCGGCTTCCGCATCAAACACCTTTTTCGACGGAGCTTCTTCGTCCATACGCACAACATGTCCCAGCCAGAGCAGAAGTTGGATAGTGATGCGCTTGACTATTTCAATGTCAGCGTAGAGCTCGTACAGTTCGTGGTTCATTCCAATACGGTAGTCGTCGCCGACGTGAACAGGACCGAAGATTTTGCGAAGAATTTTTCTCTCAAACACGGTAGCACGGGTAAGATAAGCGTCTTGTAGAGTGTCAGTTTTGTCGGGCGAGAGAGGTCTCTACTACTCAATTGCTTACTGAGACCATAGTAACACCTATTAGCAAGAGTTAGTCTTCGCTTTATCTCCAGGCTGACATCGTTTTGAGTGTTCACGGCGGTGCCAAGATAGGTGAATTCCTTGACAACTTCGAAAGTATAGCTGTTCGTAGTAACATAGGATCCAATACGCCGCGTCTCCCTGTTTGTGCCTCAAAATGTCCATGAAGTCCTGGAGTCCTACTTGGCAAACAGGTGCTATAAGGTTAAATATCAAAGTTTTAATACATCTGAATTTTTGATTGGCGCTGGAGTTCCTAAGAGTAGTGTTCTTGGCCCGTTTTTATATATTTTATTCAACTCGATATTCCGACTAATGACCTGCTAGTCACCTCCACTTTTGCTGACGATACGGCAATTCTAAGTCGTCACAAAAATGCTGTGGTTGCTACCAATCAGCTTCAAAATCATCTAGTTCTTATTGAAAATAGGCTATCAAAATGGCGTATCAAGGTAAATGAGCAAAAATGCCGACACTTCACATTTACATTAAATAGAAACCCAACATCGACTTTAACATTAAATGGTTTTCGAGTTCTTGAAGCAAATGAAGTAACTTAACTTGGCATTCACTTAGATAAACGCTTAACTTTGCGTGAGCATATCGAAGCCAAAAAGGCGCAAATCAAACTCAAATCTGCTAGTTTGCACTAGTTAATTAACAAACACTCTCCTCAAAGACTAGAATATAAAGTTTTACTATATCATAGTGTCATCAGTTCGCTAGTTCCTCAAATATAAAAGTTCTACAAAGGGCTCAAGCAAAGATTCTAAGGACAATAACAGGAGCTCCTTGGTTCATTAGAAATGAGCGTATCCATAGTGATCTTCATATACCAATGGTAAAGGCCGAATTTGAAAGACTGCAAAATCACATCAATCCATTAGCTACGTCACTTGCCAACACTTTGGCACAATCGCGTTTAAAAAGGTCTGACCGTCCAGCTATTACAAATGTGTCCTCCACGCTTATTTCATCAATCGTGAAACTTTCAAGTGAGCATGTGCATACACAACGATAGAAGCATTCCAAGCTCTACGTATAGCCCCTTCGACTGGAATTTGTTATATTTTTTTATCCTCAAGAGAACTTTGTACCGGGACCCAGCTCGTCTCGGGCACTGTCCTCAGAGAATAAAAATAAAGAAAATATCGCCATCCAGCTCATCTTCTAAGTTGCTGATTTACTATATTTTTTCGAAAAAATCGGTTCATCCATGACGTTAAAACTACACTTTTAACATTTTCATCTCGATGACATCTTGCGACAATTGCCAGAAGAATCCGATGAAATGGGAGAGCGCTTCCATCAAGTCACCATGCCAATGGAAAAGCGTTTCAAGGGAAAAAAACTTGATGCATTGCTTGCAGAAGTATGTTGGTGGACAAGTAAAATAAGCGAATATGAAGATGAAGAAACTGAAGACCCGGATTATACTAGATATGAAGGACACACAGAAATAGATATGCCATTGAATCCTTTATCTAGCTCAGATTCAGATGATGATGAAGTTGAACCACTTACGAATGGCCAGCTTTAAAATGGTTAATGAGAGAAAGCAGAAAAAATCACTAATTTGCTAGTTTTTGGGAACAAAATTAAAAAAATTTAAATTTTTTCGACTTTTTGCCATATAAATCAAAAAAATGCAGATTTTTCGGAAAAGTTTGTTTTGCATTTTTTTCTCTTATTCAACACCTACAACTTTGCTAAAGACACAAAAACAATATTCATTACGGTTGACTGAGAAATTGCCGTGTGAAAATATTCAAAAAATTCTAAAAATCCAGTTTGAACGATTTTTTCCACAAAATCAGAAAATCCTTATATGAGCCAACTTGACAAAAGTAATAATGCAGAAGTTCTACTTTTTACAAGTACTTTCACCGGCAAGTCTCAAAAATGAGTCCCAAAACAATGATCTGAAAAATGTTGCACTGTGTAATGAGAGCACTGGACCGGGACCTAGCCCGTCTTGGCTGCTGCCCGATGAGTGGAGAGTGCGACAGCAGGAGTGTTGGAGCATCCCATTTACATATGCCGCAACTGCAGATACGAAAAGAAGTGGTATATATTAAAATCTATTTTCAGACCAGCTTAACTTTATGAGTCCAGCAGAGCTGTGAATTACTTATTATAATACATATACCAATTTGTATAAAATTTATGATATGTAATACTTTTTTTATTAGAAATAAAATTTTATAACTTATTGTTAGTTTTTACAATTTAAAGAGATACAATAAATAAAAGAAGAGTTTGAAAAAAAGTGGTAATCTTCGAACAAATTTTTGTGGTGTTTTTTTTTTTTTGCAGTAGCAACACTGATCATCATTTTGATTATGGATAACGGTTAACTTTTTTATGCTTTTTATGCATACTACTGGATACATCACTTAATAGTTTCATAAAGCTCATAAGTTGTTAGCGTCCTGTGCATACACAATTTATCTCAAAAAATGCGTTATTTTACTTGAAATCAAATGAGAAGTTTTTATGTAAAACTTGTTTCAATTTATTTTGATTTTATTTTTTTTTTTTCTAACGTCTACATATTTATTTTTAAAATATACATTTTTTAAGACAGTGGCAATACTGCAATCCATTCAAACATAATTCGTTTGAACACCAGAGAATACACGAAATGATATTGCGAAAAACAGCCAAGTGCGAGAGCGCTTTACACTTAACATATTTCAACAATATGTGGTTTTTACACGCACAAACTTTTTGCGGTCACTCCTCGTACTTACTTACTTACTTGGGTGGCCATAACAACCCGTTACCGGGCTACGGCCGACCTCAAAAGCTCTCTCCAGGTGCCTCTGCATCGCGCACGCCTTCTCCAATCAGTCACACCAAGCGTGGATAGGGTTTCCTCGGCTTGGTCTTTCTATCGGAGGCATGGTCTTCCTCTTCGTCGTCGCCCAGCGGCTTCCGCATCAAACACCTTTTTCCATATTGTCCATACGGACAATATGTTAGATAGTGACGCGCTTGACTATATCAATGTCAACGTAGAGCTCGTACAGTTCGTGGTTCATTCGAATACGGTAGTCGTCGCCGACGTGAACAGGACCGAAGATTTTGCGAAGAATTTTTCTCTCAAACACCCCAAGCGTGGCTGCATCAGTCTGCGACACAACCCATGCTTCTGCGCCGTAAAGTAGCACGGGTAAGATGAGCGTCTTGTAGAGTGTCAGTTTTGTCGGGCGAGACAGGTCTCTACTACTCAATTGCTTACTGAGACCATAGTAATACCTAGTAGCAAGAGTTACTTACTTACTTACTTACTTAGATGGCCATAACAATTCGTTGTCAGGTTACGACCAACCTCATTAGCTCTCGCCAGCCGTCTCTGTTTTGCGCGCGCCTTCTCCAATCGTTAATGCCAAGCACGGTTAGGGCTTCCTCAGCTTGGTCTATCCACCGGAGGCATGGTCTCCCTCTTCGTCGTTGACCGGGGACCTTCCCTTCGAATACCTTTTTCGCTGGAGCTTCTTTATTCATACGATGGACATGACCCAGCCAACGTAGTCGCTGTATTGTTATACGCTTAACTATGTCAATGTCGGCGTAGAGCTCATACAGCTCGTGGTTCATTCGAATGCGATAGTCGTCGCCAACTCGAACAGGACCAAAAATTTTGCGGAGAACTTTCCTCTCGAACACCCCAAGAGCGGCTGCGTCTGTTGTCGAAACCACCCATGCCTCAGCGCCATAAAGAAGCACAGGTAGAATGAGCGTCTTGTAGAGTGTTAGCTTTGTCGATCGAGAGAGAGCTCTGCAACGTAATTGCTTACTGAGACCGTAGTAGCACCTATTAGCAATTGTTATTCTTGGCTTAATCTCCAGACTGACATCATTGTTGCTGGTTACGGCAGTGCCAAGGTAAATGAATTCCTTGACAACTTCTAATTTACAGTTGCCCGGCTTTTCGTACGATCCCCTCCATAATGAAATTGAAGAGATCGCACGAGAGCGGGTCGCCTTGTCTGAAACCTCGCTCGGTATTAAAAGTTCCGGAGAGGTCATTCCCTACCTTGACGGAGCTACACGTATTGCTCAACGTCATCCTTCAGAACCTTATCAACTTTGCAGGTATACTGAACTCAGACATTGTTGCGTATAGGCAATCCCGCACTGGGCTATCGAACGCAGCTTTATAATCGACGAAGAGATGGTGAGTGTCGATTTGATATTCATGGGTTTTCTCCAGGATTTGGCGTAGTGTAAAAATCTGGTCTATGGTGGACTTACCAGGTCTAAGGCCACACTGAGAGGATCCGATCAGCGTTTCTGTATACGGCTTCAATTTTTCACACAATACACTCGAGAGGATCTTATATGCGATGGAAATAAGACTGATACCCCTGTAGTTGGCGCAGATTGTCGGGTCTCCTTTCTTTATTACAGGACAAAGCACGCTGAGATTCCAATCGTCGGACATGCTTTCCGCTAGCCACATTTTGCTGATGAGTTGATGCATGCACCTTATCAATTCATCGCCACCAGCTTTAAACAACTCAGCTGGCAGGCCGTCAGCACCCGCTGCTTTGTTGTTTTTGAGTCGCTGGATAGCAACTCGAACCTCTTCATGGCTAGGTGATGGTACTTCCACTGCGTTATCATCGATTGGTGGTATCGTACTGCATTCTCTCTGGGCGGAATTGGTGGAATCATCGCCCGTAAGCAAGTTGGAAAAATGCTGCCTCTATAACCTCAGTACACTCTGTGTATCTGTAACCAGATTTCCATTTTCGTCTCTACAAGTGGATGCTCCGGGCTTGAAACCTTGAGTTAGACGCTTAACTTGTTGATAGAATTTTCGTGCATCCTTCTTGCCCTGGTACACCTCAAGTTCCTCACGCTCACGCTTTTCCTGCTCCCTTTTTTTGCGTCTGAAAATGCGCCTCACTTCCTTCCTCTTTTCGCGGTAGGTATCTCGCACAGCTCGCGTTGCGGCTGACTGCAGCGTCTTCTTGTATGCGGCGTTTTTTTCAGCAGTCGCATCGCGACACTCCTGGTCATACCATTGGTTTTAAGGTTGTGGGCGTCGAAAACCAATGACTTCCTCGGCAGCAGCGCGCATGGAGTGGGAGATGTGTGTCCAAAGTCCACCGGCGTCGTCGGTTCCAGAGGTTGGTTGGTTGAACTTTACCAAGAGTTGAGCGGAGCACGCCTCGGTAGTCCGTTGTGATTGCAGCATGGCAACGTCCAGCTTTCGTTGCATGCCCGTGCGTACATTCTTCGCATTGCATAGCCGCATGCGGATCTTAGCTGCAACAAGATAGTGGTCGGAGTCAGTGTTGACCCCCCGAAATGTACGCACATCCAGAACGCTTGAAGCGTGCCTTCCGTCGATCACAACATGATCAATTTGGTTTTTCGTTTTTTGATCCGGGGATAGCCAGGTGGCCTTGTGAGTGTCGAGGTGTTGAAATCTGGTACTACTAACTACCATGTTTCCCGCCGCGGCAAAGTCGATCAGTCTCAGACCGTTGTTTGAAAAGGTCTCGTGGAGACTGAACTGACCGACTGTAGCGCCAAAGATGCCTTCTCTTCCGACCTTCGCGTTAAAATCGCCGAGGTCATACACGTCCTCTAGGCTCGTGTAGAAATCATCCTTGGTGGCATCGTCCTTTTCCTCCGTCGGGGCGTGCGCGCAAATTAGGCTTATGTTGAATAATTTTGCCTTGATACGGATCGTAGCCATCCTTTCGTTTATTGGCGTGAACCGGGAAACTAGGTGGCGTAATTTTCGACTTACAACGAATCCGCAACCAAATTCGCGCCTCTCCACATGGCCGCTGTAGTAAATATCACAGTTCGTCCGTTTAGAGCAGCCTTGTCCTTTCCATCGCATCTACTGGATGGCGGTGATGTCAGCCTTTATTTTTACGAGGGCTTCCGCCAGTTGGATAGTTGCACCTTCCCTATGGAGGGTTCGGACATTCCAGGTGCATATCCGTAAATCATTGTCCGTTTTTCGTTTGCAGTGGTCGTCATCGTAGTGGGGCTATTATCCGAGGCTGATTTGGTTTTCATTGGAAATGATGATAATGTGTGGTGGGACCCAAACCCTACGCACACATTCCAAGTTTTAAGTCTAGGAGAGACTCGCCTCTTCACAACTAGCTCAATCCCGGACGGTTGTCCAAGGGATATCCAGAGGATACTTGGCCAAAAAGGCTGGAAGTTTGTGAGCTGCTTGAACTGCTTGCAAAAGAATCATCCCTGGCCACTCCCAAGTAAGTGGCGATCAGGAACTTTTCCCACTTACGTGGACTTCTACAAGCAGCTCCATCCATCCTAGCAAGAGTTAGTCTTCGCTTTATCTCCAGGCTGACATCGTTTTGAGTGTTCACGGTGGTGCTAAGATAGGTGAATTCCTTGACAACTTCGAAAGTATAGCTGTTCGCAGTAACATAGGATCCAATACGCCGCGTCTCCCTGTTTGTGGACAGCATATACTTTGTTTTGCCCTCGTTCGCCGTCAAACCCACCTTCGCTGACTCTTTTTCGATAGCAGAGAACGCAGCAGTAACATCTTGCTTACAACGTCCAATGATATCAATATCATCGGCATATGCAAGGAGCTGGACACTTTTGTAGAAAATAGTGCCATTACGATGTACACTGGCTCTTCGCAACACCCCTTCCATCACAAAGTTGAAGAGGTTGCAGGATAGTGGATCGCCCTGTCTGAAACCTCGTTTGTTATCAAATGGTTTGGACAGATCCCTTCCTACTCTGACGGAGCTGGCTGTGTTGCTCAACGTCATTCTGCAAAGATGCACCAGCTTCGCAGGTATACCGAACTCAAACATTGTGGCATACAGGCAATCCCGTATCGGGCTATCGAAAGCAGCTTTAAAATCGATAAAGAGATGATGGGTATCGATCTGTTTTTCGTGAGTTTTTTCCAGGATTTGACGGAGTGTGAAGATCTGGTCTATGGTGGACTTACCAGGTCTAAAGCCGCATTGATAAGGCCCAATCAGTGTGTTGGCAAACGGTTTAAGTCTTTCACACAGTACAGTCGACAGGACCTTGCAAGAGATAGCAAGATGACCGATTCCCCGATAGTTAGCGCGGGTCACCTTTCTTCAGTACAGGACAAAGGACACTGAGATTCCAATCGTTGGGCATGCTTTTTACTAGCCATATTTTGCAGATGAGTTGATGCATACACCCTATCAGCTCATCGCCACCGGTCTTGAACAATTCAGCATGCAGGCCATCGGCACCAGCCGCTTTGTTGTTCTTAAGTCGTTGGATCACAACTCGTACCGCGTCATGGCTTGGTGGTGGTACATCCATACCATCGTCGTTGATTGGTGGCATCGGGTTAATTTCTCCAAAGGCGGGATTGGTGGAGTCATCGCCAGCAAGCAGCTTGGAGTAGTGTTCCCTCCATAATCTCAGTGTACCCTGCGTATCCGTAACCAGATTTCCATGTTCATCTTTACATGTAGATGCTCCGGGCTTGAAACCTTGGGTCAGACGCTTGACTTGTTGGTAAAATTTTCGAGCATCATTCCTGCCCCGAAGCACTTCGAGTTTCTCACGTTCGTGCCTTTCCTGCTCTCGTTTCTTGCGTCTGAAAAGGCGCCTCTCTTCCTTTCTCTTTTCCCGGTAGTTTTCGTGCACGGCTCGCGTTGCGGCTGACTGCAGGGTTCTTTTGTAGGTGGCGTGTTTCACTGCAGTAGCTTCGCGACAATCCTGGTCATGCCATTGATTTCGCGGAAGTGGGCGTCGGAAACCAATGACTTCCTCAGCGGCAGAGTGCATGGAGCGGGATATATGCGCCCAAAGTCCACCGGCATCAACGGGTAAAGAGTCAGGTTGAAGAAGCAGTTCTGAGAGGCGAGCGCAATGGGCTTCGGCCGTCCGATGTGATTGCAGCTTAGCGACGTCCAGCTTTCGTTGCGTATCAGAGCGTACATCCGTGCATTGCACAGCCGCATGCGTATCTTGGCTGCAAGAAGAGAATGATCAGAGTCAATATTGACTCCTCGGAACGTACGAACATCTAGCACGCTGGAAGCATGCCTTCCGTCGATCACAACATGATCGATTTGGTTGCGTGTTTTCTGATCAGAGGACAGCCAAGTGGCCTTGTGGATATCGAGGTGTTTAAATCTGGTGCTACTTACTACCATTTTTCGCGCCGCGGCGAAGTCGATCAGCCGTAGACCGTTGTTTGAGGTGGTCTCGTGAAGGCAAATATACTTTCTCTTCCGACCTTTCCGTTGAAATCCCCGAGTACAATTTTAACGTCGTGGGCCGGGCAGCAGTCGTATACTTCCTCGAGTCTCCCATAGAAGGCATCTTTGACAGCATCGTCCTTTTCTTCCGTCGGGGCGTGCGCGCAAATCAAGCTAATGTTAAAAAATCGAGTCTTGACGCGGATCGTAGCCAACTTTTCGCTCAAAGGTGTGAACCACGAACTATATTCAAAGCGTCCCTAAGTTAAAAAGAAGGGAAAATTATGATGAGTGGAGCTTTGTGGCAGAGAATTTATTGGTGCTGGACTATATAAAGGTAGTAGCCAGCACAGAAAGAAAATCTGCAGATGACGCAAAAACTAAGGCGAAACTAATTTTGACAATTGATCCTGGATTGTATGTGCATATTAAGAAAACTACGAGTTCAGTAGATTTATGGAATAAGCTGAAAAGCATGTTCGATGATTCAGGTTTTTCTAGAAAAATAACCTGGCTACTACATTTAATTTCAGTGCGACAAGGAAACTGCGATTCTATGACTACTTATGTGACGCAAATTATTGAGACAGCGCAAAGGTTGAAGGGCACAGGATTTACAATCACCGATGTGTGGATCAGATCGTTATTATTAGCAGGTTTGCCTGAAAAACTTTCCCCGATAATAATGGCGATTGAACACTCAGGTATTCAGATCACTGCTGACGTTATTAAATCAAAATTACTCGATATGGAAGTTTCGGGTTAAACTGAACTGGATTCCAGCAACGCTGCATTCGCTGCAAGAAAAACGCATTGGAAAAAAGTAGCTACACTAATAACAGGAATAGCGGAACGACATGTGAAAAAAATCATTACTTGCTATAAATGTAAACAAAGCGGACATTATAAAAACCAGTGCCCTTTGTTACAAAGAAACAAAGAGTCAAATGCTTTTAGTACGGTATTTTTGAGTGCAAAATATAGTAAAAGTGAGTGGTTCGTAGACTCAGGAGCAAGTTCACACATGACGGCAAATAAAAATTGGATACAGAACTCAAATTACACGCCGAATTTATCGCAAATTATTGTTGCAAATGAAGTGAAAGTTTCGGTTGTGTGTTCTGGGGATGTAGAAATTACGACTGCATATAATTATGACATCACAGTTAAAGACGTGCTATGCGTACCAAGTTTAACAACAAACTTGTTGTCAGTGAGTGAGTTAATCAGAAATGAAAACAGTGTTGTTTTTGAAGCTAGTCATTATTACATTCGCAACAAGCAGCATAAATTGGTTGCTGCAGCAGAATCCGTCAATGGTATTTACAAGCTTAAGCTAAAAAATATTGAGTGTATGTTAGCAGCACCAACGGTAGCAAACGCAGAGATGTGGCATAGGCGATTAGCTCATATTAACAGCTGTGATTTAGAAAAAATGAAAAATGGAATTATTGATGGACTTTCTTATTCTGACACTAGTAACATGACGAAAGAAAAATGTGTGACTTGTTTAGTGTTTCACAGAGCCTACGAGGCAGCCTCGTTTTTGACTACGAGAACGAGGCGAGACCGAGGCGAGACCGAGGCGAGAACGAGGCGAGATCGAGGCGTAATGGAAAAATAAATTTTCCTCGCTTGACCGAGGCGAGGCGAGATCACACGGCACCTCGCCTCGTCCTCGCCCTCGCCTCGAATTCAAAACTAAGAGCGAGGCGCGTTTTGACCAAATCTGAGCTCGAAAGATCCATATGCAGATTCAAAATATGAATGTTATTTTTGTATTAAAATCTATATTTAACTAATATTTTAGTATTTTATTTTGAGTAAACTACTTTGTTTTATTTTTAGCCCGCATGTGCTTCTTATGAGTTCAGATTTGGTCTAAGCGCTAATGCACAGAAGTGCTTGGATCGCATCAGCTTTTAAGCGACTTCGCCTCGATTGATCGATTAAGGAAGCATGTAAGGCTATAAGCAAAACTGCATGATTGTCAACACTGCATTGAAATTGATTTATTCTAATAGTCTTTCTAAGAACCGGTAAGGTGAAGCGAAACGCACAGGGTAATGCTAGTATATAAATAAAGTTCAGTATATGTGTGTTCGTTGCTAATGGACTCCTAAGCCGTTCAACCGACCGACGAAGATTTGACATACATATATGTTTCTTATGATTTGGCATGCTCCGTAACATAGTTTACGATAAATGGGTGATGCCACCCCACATAAGAAAAAAACAGAATTCATCGTATATTATCAACTACTTGATGCAGATTACTAAAACTTGGTATATTTATAAAAGGTAGAGGCATAACTAAGATTCAACTAATAAAATGGGCGGTACCATGCCTTCAATATAAGAAAAAAATTAGCTTTATCATATCTCAATATCAATTTGACTCAGATAAATAAGATTTGGTACATATCTTTCTTATGGTTTGTAAAAGGTTCATAGCTTAGTTTGGTTTGGAAAAATAGGCAATGCCTCTCCTTCCCATATAAGAAAAGAATTAAATTCATCATATCTCATCCAATTCACCCAAAATAAAAATAGATATTTTATTTTATTTCTTGAGGCTTGATCAGCCTATCAGCCCGGATACATGTATAATTTTTTATTTATTTTAATAAGAACCTCGCTTTTTTACCGAGGTGCCTCGGCCGAGATCGAGGCGAGGCATGGCGAGGCGAGGCATGTGATGGCAAGATCTCGTCCGAGGCCGAGGCGAGGCGAGGCGAGACTTAAATTTATAAAACGAGGCGAGACCGAGATCAACTAGAACCTCGCCTCGCCTCGCCTCGGCCTCGGTGAATCACTAGACTTGTTGCGAAGGTAAGCAGAAGAGGCTACCATTTTCACATGTGGGTCAGAGAAGTACTGAAACACTACAGATAATACACGCAGATGTATGTGGTGCCATGGAAACAAAATCTATTGCAGGTTCGCAATACTTTCTTTTATTTGTGGATGACTATAGTCGTATGACATTCATATATTTTCTGAAGCACAAAAGTGAAGTAATACAAAAATTTATAAACTTTAAGGCGATGGTCGAAAACCAGCAAAATCTGATACATAAAATTCTCGTGTCACAGTGTTTGTTACCGTACACCTCCCAAACGGCTTCACCGATTCTTTTGAAATTTTTTGTGTATATTTGGTAAGTCTGAAAATAGGTGGTAAGCAATAAGACTTTTATTTAATGTGCATATTTAGGGTGGCCCTTATACAAATTTTTTTTATAATAGCATTCTCACAAACACCACTGCAATGATTCACATGGAATTTACACCACGTAGCTTTTATATTAAGAGACATAGTAAGGTCTATAAAATTTCTATTTAGGGTGCATAATTAGAGTGGCTCTCACACAAATTTTTTTTTTATAATAGCATTTTCATAAACACCACAGCATCGTTTCACATGGAATTTACACCACGTAGCTTTCATACTAAGAGACATGGTTTAGTCTAAAAAATTTCTATTTAGGGTGCATATTTAACTGATAGTTAACTGATGATGACAGCAAGTACTGTCGAAACATATGTATTAAAATATAAAACTAAACGTTCACTTGACGGAATTAAATAAAAGTTTTTTAATTGTAAAATTTAAAATTCTTAATTGTTGTTAATTAATGTGACGTGGACAAAATGCATAATAATATATGTGAAATATTATATGTGATCTATTGCATATTTAGAGTGGCCCTCATTCAAATTTTTTTATAATAGCATTTTCACAAACACCACTGCATTGATTCACATGGAATTTACACCACGTTGCTATTATACTAAGAGACATGGTTAAGTTAATAAAACTTTTATTTAGGGTGCATATTTAGGGTGGCCCTCATACAAATTTTTTTTTATAATATCATTTTCACAAACACCACTCCATCGTTTCACATGAAATTTACACCACGTATCTTTTATGTTAAGATACATGGCTTAGTCTATAAAACTTCTATTAAGGGTGGCTCTCATACAATTTTTTTTATAATAACATTTTCACAAACACCACTCTATCGTTTCACATGAAACTTACACCACGTGTCTTTTATATAAAGAGACATAGTTAAGTCTTTAACACTTTTATTTAGGGTGCATATTTAGGGTGGCCGTCATAAACGAATATTTTTAAAATAGCATTTTCCCAAAGACCACTGCATCGATTCACATGGAATTTACACCACGTAGCTTTTATATTAAGAGTCATAGTTAAGCCTACAAAACTTTTATTTAGGGCGCATATTTAGGGTGGCCCTCATACAAAAATATTTTTAAAATAGCATTTTCACAATGACTAGTCCATCGTTTAACATAGAGTTTACACCACGTGATTTTTATATTAAGAGACATAGTAAAGCCCACAAAACTTTTATTTAGGGTGGCCCTCATACAAAAATATTTTTAAAATAGCATTTTCCTAGAGACCACTCCATTGATTCACATGGAATTTAAACCACGTGACTTTTATATTAAAATGACATAGACATAATCTTATATTAAGAGACATTTTTAGGTCTAAAAAACTTTTATTTAGGGTGCATATTTAGGGTGAACCTCATACAAAATTTTTTTTAAAATTAATTTTCACGGAGACCGGTTAATCGATTCACATCGAATTTACACCACGCAGCTTTTATGTTGAGAGGCATACAAAACTTTTATTTAGAGTGGCCCTCATACAAAAATAGTTTTGAAATAGCATTTTCACAAAGTCCACTGCATCGATTCACATGGAAGTTACAACAAGTATCTTTAATATTAAGAGGCACAGCTAAGACCGTTCAGTACTACGCTTTCCATGTAAGCAAATACCAAAATTTGGGTTTGCAGATGAATGAGACTAGATACATATATTAAAAGTACGGGAAAAAAGAAGTTTCAATGAGAAAATGCGAATAAAACAACATTTTGTATATATCAGCAATTATTTGATGCAGATGTTTGAGACTGGTAATAATATAAAACGCAAAAACTATAATAAATTAAACTCTTCGCACCACCTAGCAGTAAGGTACTTTATGTAAAAGATTAGGGACAGAAGTTGATTTCGCTTTAAAAATGGGCTAATTCGCTTTTACATTCCTTAGCATGAGTTCATACAGCTTCGCGCCACCTACCGGAAAGGGCAGAACAACGTCTGCCGGGATAGCTAGTAAAAATATAAAAATACTGCTTACGGACAACGGTGGAGTTTTGTAGTAGTAAAATGGAGGACTATTTGACAACAGCTGGAATAATTCATCAGAAAACAACAGCGTACACGCCAGAGCGAAATGGTGTTTGTGAGCGAGCGAACTGAACTGTCATCGAAAAAGCAAGATGATTAATGTTTGACGCAAAACTAGAAAAGAAATTTTGGGTGGAGGCTGCGAATACAGCCGTATACATGAAAAATAGATCAGTTACTTCAAGCTTAAAAAATAAAACTCCCTACGAAGTATGGTATGGTATAAAACCTAATTTGAGTCATGTACGTTTATTTGGCAGTACAGTGATGGTTCACGTTCCCAAAGAAACAAGATTAAAGTGGGACAGAAAAGCCATGCAATATATGTATACTTGTTGGATTCTCAGAAAATATTAAAGGCTATCGTGTCTACGATCTCAAAAAGAATGTCGTTATAGTTAAGAGAGATGTGGTAATCATGGAAAAAGCAGATTTAAAAGCCATTGAAGAAAAAAGTGCAATCTGAATTCAGAATGAAGATGTGGAATTAAATGAGAATGGAGAAGTGGAATTGAATGAAAATGAAAAAGTGGAAATAAATGAAGAGAATAAAGATTCAGTGGGGGAGCCTTCAATGATTTAATCTTTGGATAGTTCCACTTTTTCAAGTTCCTGTACATCAGCATACACAGACGCAGACAGTTAAAGCTACGATGACACCTTAACTTCATCCAACACTGAAACCGATATTTCATCCAGTGAGGTACAAGAAGCAGTAAATAGCAAGAGGATCAGGAAAGTACCGGAACGTTTTGGTTACAATAACATGTGTGTTTCCAGCACATTCCCAGAATTTGAGCAAATTGATGTCTCAGAGGCACTAGAAGGACCAGAGGCAGAGCAGTGGAAGCTGGCCATGCGAGAGGAGCTACAGTTATTTGAGCACAATGATGCATGGAAGCTCGTCGATGTTCCGAAAGGTGCGCCTCTAATGAAATGCAAATGGGTGTTTAATAAAAACCTTGAGATAAATGATAAAGTACGATACCGTGCCAGACTTTTGGAAAAGTGGCTTACACAGAGACATGGCATCGATTATATGAACACTTTTTCTCCTGTTGTGAAGCACTCTACTTTGAGGATGTTGTTTGCTCTAAGTGTGCAATGGGATATTAGCATCGATCACCTGGACGTAACAACTTCTTTTTTGAACGAGCATTTAAAGGAAGATATTTACATGTCTAAACCTGAAGGTTTCGTAAGTAAAAGTAACGGAAAGGTGCTAAAGCTCAAAAAAGCTATTTATGGATTGAAGAAGTCTTCTTTAGTATGGTATGAAAAAGTAAAAGATTGTTTGTGTAACTTAGGTTTTAAAATTAGTAAATTTGAGCATTGTTTATTTACAAAAATTGATGATAATGTAAAAATCACAGTAACTATTTATGTAGATGATTTTTTAATTTTTTCAAATAATGTCCAGGAAACCGAAAAATTTAAAACCAAATTAAGTTCTGAATTTAAGTTAAAAGATCTAGGTTCTGTAAGACGGTATTTAGGAATGATAATTAATGTGAATAAAAATTCCAATACGATATCCGTAGATCAGCAGCAGTACATAGAGCAGTTATTGTTTAGACTTAACATGTCTGATTGTGGGTCTATTGATACTCCTATTGAATGCAAATTCAACATTGGAAAATCTGAAAAATGTGTAACAAACATTCCTTATCAAAGGTTAATAGGAAGTTTAATGTACCTAGCTGTATTAACTAAACCTGATATTGCATACACTGTGAGTTATCTAAGTCAATTTAATAATTGCTATAATGAAAATCATTATAGTTATGTTAAAAGAGTTTTGAAATATTTAAAAGAAACAAAGATGTTTTGCTTAAAATATAGTAAGAAAAATTTTGAGTTACAAGTCTTTGTTGATGCTGATTGGGCTAGTGATAGTTTGGATAGGAAGTCATATACTGGGTACTGTTTTACCATGTCTGGTTCTTCAATACCATGGTAGAGCAGAAAGCAGAGGACAGTTTCATTATCCAGTACTGAAGCAGAATACGTAGCGATTTCAGAAGCATCAAGGGAAGCCGTTTATTTAAGAAATTTGATGTTAGAGTTAACTAGACAGCTATTTGTTATTGTATTGAAATGTGATAATCAAAGTGCATTAAAATTGGCGGCAAGTCAACAGTCAATTAACAGAACAAAACATATTGATGTCCGGTATCACTATGTAAGAGAAGCTATAAAAAACAAATTAATTGTAATTAAATATACATCAACTCAAGAAATGCCTGCTGGACTTGTTAACCAAGGGCCTTTTATCAATAAAACACTGTAAGTTTATGAAAATTATAGGAATTAATCCAAATGAATGTTGAACTACTTGCTCATACTGCATATTTTATTATTATGTCAATTGTTAACTGAATTGAAAAGACAATGATATTTTAGTTTTAAGTTTATTTTGATAAGAGGAGATGTTATTTTTATATGGCAATACTTTATGTATCAAAATATTTATGCCACGTCACCAATACTATTTTGTAAGACTGTCATATGAAAGTAAGAATGTTAAAAAGAATAAAAAACTGAAGTTAGCCTATGAGAGAATGTCAACGTGTTTTAATAGGTGATTTGCATACTCGGGTATGAAAAATAAGCAACAATATGCGGTGTACTTAGTGTTGCGGTGGACCGCTGCAGTTCTCTGATATGTAACTGTAAAATTGAACTTGAATTCTTAGAACTTTTATATGTTTGAACTACGATACCGGCATTTGGATTATTTCATTAGACGTGTAATTTCTTAAGCTATCCGATGCCATAAGTAATGATGTAGCTGCACTCCCTTCTCATCATAATGGAAGCAATTCTCCTGCTGAGATTTCCGTTAGACGTAGTGAACGGGAGCGCAAGCAGCCAAGTAATTTTCTCGATTATTTTATTGGGTATGAAGCCACTACTGCCGATATGAATTTCACAGATTATCCAGAAACATTTGCTGAAATAAAAGACCGAAACGATGCATCTCATTGGACAAAGGCTGTCGCAGAAGAACTTAGGTCTATGGCGAAAAATAATGTGTGGGAAATTGTAAATCTTCCGAAAAATGCCAAACAACTCAAGTGGAAATGTCTTTCGTATCAAAGAAGATGAAAATGGAGTACTAATAAGATACAGTGAAATTTCCCATAACCGGACATCCCCCGTTGCAGTATTTTTGTCCGGTTATTGGAGCGTCCGGCTATCGGAATTATTTTTGTATGGAAGAATTAGTGAGTGTCGCTGAAATATGTCCGGTTATGGGAGCTGTCCGGTTATGGGGGCTGTCCGTAATGGGGAATTTCACTGTATAAGGCTCGTCTGGTGGCTAAGTGGTTCCAGCAAAAAGAAGGAATAGATTATATGGAAACCTACACGCCGGTTGCGAAGCTGACGGCTATAAGAGTAGTACTAGCGGATGGAGTTTATAATGGCCTACTGTTTCATCAGCTTGATGTGAAAACAGCATTTCTGCACGGTGATTTAAAAGAAGACATACATATGGCTATTCCGGAAAGCGTTGTAGCAGAAGAAAGCAACACTTGCAGACTTCTCAGATCTCTCTATGGTCTGAAGCAAGCTCCAAGATGTTGGAAAAACAAATTTAATGAATACATACTTAAACTTGGCTTTACTCGATCAAAGCATGACTACTGTATTGTTACGAAATTTCTGTCTCTTTGACGATAATTTCGATCTCTCACACTTTTCTGAGTTCGATCACTGGATTGTGTAACAATTAAAAACACACAAACTTATTTAGTTATAAAATGGTTTATTTTATTAACGTTCAAATTCTAATATTAATTTAACACTGTATAGAAAACTGTTTTATTTTACTACGGATCACACTGTATTCACTTTATTGCTTTTAATTCAAGTGTTCCACTTCACTGTTGAAATACTACTGAGTCACTCAGCTCAGATGACAACCCTTTTATACTGCAGTCATCACTCTCTCGAATAATCCAGTACCTTCTAAGTGGCGTATATTCTACCATTATCTACAACCCACCAGTGCTACTTTGTAGCGTGCATTCTACCACTATCCACAATTCATCACAATTCACCAGCATGGCTCACTGACCTTGAGCTCACAATTATCCAGAATTTTAGATGCTAGATGGCGTTGTACGTTGTATGAATTTCACAATCTAGATGTCTCTATGTTATTGACTTTAATAGTGTACTGCGGCGTCTGTTCGGTTTATTATTTTTACACCATTACGCTAGATGGTGTATGCTAGCTAGTATCGTTTAGTTTCTTTCGTTGGTATTTATTTCAAGAGTCTTCTAGCATAAACCAAATTTCGCTACAGTATGTACACACAATTTAGTGATAACGACTACCTCATTTTAATCATGTACGTGGATGATTTACTAATTGCTGGTAAAAGTCTTACTTCAATTGAGCGTATTAAAAGCAATTTACGTAAAAACTTTGAAATGTCCGATTGCGGCGAACTTAAACATTTTTTGGGTATAAAAATTGAAATTGAAAAAGAAAACATTAAAATGTCACAAGAAGCCAGTAATGAAAAAGTGCTATCAAAGTTTGGAATGTCAGAATGTAATTCTGTTAAGACTCCAATGGAGAAAGGTTTGCAATTAATACCAAAGAAGAATGTCGCCAAATTAAATAAGCCATATCGAGAGATGCTATGAAGCATTATGTATATTATGTTGTGTGCAAGACCTGATATTTGTTTTTCAGTTGGATATATGGGACGTTTTCAACAAGATCCTTCTGAAGAGCATTGGCAGGCTCTTAAAAGAATTGTCAGGTACAGTTAAATTAGTATTCAAAAAGAGTTCAAATAAACAAATTATTGGATAAGCAGATGCTGATTGGGCAAGTGATTCGATAGATCGAAAGTCTGCTAACGGATTTATTTTTCAAGTATATGGCTGCACAGTTTCTTGGTCAAGCAAGAAACAGGTTACTGTATCAACTTCTTCAAGCGAATCCAAGTATGTGCCGTTAAGCGCAGCAACAACTGAGGCAATCTGGCTAAGAGGCTTACTACAAGACTTAAAACAAATGGGTAATGAACCAGTAGAAATATTTGAAGACAACAGAGGTTGTATTGGGATGGCTAATTCCTTAGAATCGAAACGTGCAAAACATATTGACATTAAACACCATTTTATAAGAGATCACATTGCAAACGGAATTATCGAGTTAAGGCCAATTAACACAGAAGACCAGTTGGCAGATATTTTTACAAAATCTCTTAAATATGCAAATTTTTTGAAGAAATTAAAAATCTCTAAACCGCCTTAACCGACTGCGCCTTTATTTAAAATAAACAAACGAAACAAAAACACACATTCACGTTTTAAATTTATTTATTTACAAATTAAATAAATAAATTTAAAAATTAAATAAATAAATTTAAAACGTGAACGTGTGTTTTTGTTTCGTTTGTTTATTTTAAATAAAGGCGCAGTCGGTTAAGGCGGTTTAGAGATTTTTAATTTCTTTAAAAAATTTGCATATATAAGCAAGACTGTGCGGTTTATGTCCTGATTATTAGTAATATTTTTTACTAATAGTAATTAAATTTGAAAATCTCTTAATATAACTAGATTCAAGAATTTAATTTTAAAACTAGAGTTGCACGATTAGGAAGGGGTGTTAGAATAAAGAAACACTTAGCAATCGTGTTTTCTAAATGAATTAAAGAAAAATTTTTTTGTCAAATTTTTTCACATCGAATTTTTATCTCAACGATACACTATTAATGAATTCTCAATTTTTTAAAATAAAACTCTTGTTTGTTCAATTATTCCAAAGGACAACTTTAATTCTAAAAATTTTCAACTGTTACTGAACAAATTTTAAATATTTAAAACATACAATATTAAAGAAAAATATCTAATATATAAAATTCTCGTGTCACCGTGTTTGTTACCGAACTCCTCCCAAACGGCTTGACCGATACTTATGAAATTTTTTGTGTATGTTTGGTAGGTCTGAGAATATGTGGTAGGCTATAAGACTTTTATTTAGGGTGCATATTTAGGGTGGCCCTCATAGAATTTTTTTTTTTATAACAGCATTTTCACAAACACCACTGCATCGCTTCATATGGAATTTACACCACGTAACTTTTATATTTAGAGACATAGTAAGGTCTATAAAATTTCTATTTAGGGTCCATATTTAGAGTGGCCCTCATACAAATTTTTTTTATAATAGCATTTTCACAAACACCACAGCATCGATTCACATGGAATTTACACCACGTAGCTTTTATATTAAGAGACATAGTAAGGTCTACAAAATTTCTATTTAGGGTGCATATTTAGAGTGGCCCTCATATAAATTTTTTTTATAATAGCATTTTCACAAACACCAATGCATCGATTAACATGGAATTTACACCACGTAGCTTTTATACTAACCCTTTAAACAATTTTCTGAGCGTTCAGATTTTGTGAGTCTGAAATAATTCATATTTTTGATAAAAAAAAATGAGCCTAAAACTAATTGCTAGGTGCGCATATATTTGAACTCTTTTCTGACTCCATTATGTTTCATAAATTCTGAGCTTCAAAAGAGTAACAAACACGTTGACACTATGACTCTTTTCTGACTCTGATGTGTTTCATAAATTCTGAATCGAAATTTGAACTGAAACTGTTACTATAGTAGCAATTTATTTTAATAAATAAACAAAAAATAATCTTTTTGAGGCCTTAAATTCAACAAAAACTGGGCTGTCTTTTGGAAACTTGGCGCAGAACAATTACATAAATGGGCCAAGGCCGACTTTCGGAGGATAGGTTGCATTTTAATAATTCAGAGTATATAATAAAGTGAAGGTATTTTTCAGCTCATCTTTTATGAACTACAGAGCCTAAGAAAGCAAAAAAAAAAAAGAAAATGCATTAATTCATTTATCGGATTTTTAACCATTTTTGGGAACAATTAATTTTTGTATGTAATATATGATTGGCTATTTGATTGTATTCTTTCATAACAATTGTTGAAGGTATAAAATCTTTAATGGAAATTATCAACTGTGTTCATGTTCTAAATTTGATGATAAAATATTACGTTTTTGTCCTTTTTTATACAAATATCTATAAAACTAATTTTTCATCACGTCCAGACCATTGTTTTTTTGAAGATTGTGAAAACTCTGAATCATGAGTTACATGTGTATGTCTCCGAAAAGAGTCTAAATATTGAGATTTTAAGCTCAGAATAGTTTTATATTTCAGACTCTAATATGAGTCTAAATTTTGACTCGAAAAACTTTGAAATATGTATCACATATGTCTCCGAAATGATTAACAACATTTATTTTTCAGACTCAGAATAGTTTCATATTTCAGACTCTAATATGAGTCCAATTTTTGACTCACATTTGCGTGCCCTTCCAAGAACGGAAATACACATTTCTGACTCATATATGAACTCATAATAAGTGTATAGACTCAGAATTATGATTCATATCTGACTCTAAAAAGAGTCAAAATGTTTGCTGGGAAGAGACATAGTTTAGTCTATAAGACTTCTATTTAGGGTGGCCCTCATACAAACTTTTTTTTATAATACTATTTCCACAAACACCACTCCATCGTTTCACATGAAATTTACACCACGTGTCTTTTATATTAAGAGACATAGTTAAGTCTAGAAGACTTTTATTTAGGGTGCATATTTAGGGTTGCCCTCATATAGGGCTACCAGATAGCATACTTTAGTAGCAAAAGTGCTACTTTTGCAAGGCTTTGCTACTTTTCACTCGAAATGTACTACTTTTGGATGGTTTTGCTACTTTCGATGTTTGCATTGTAAAATAAAAGTTATTTTAAATATTCTTTTAATTTGCTGGGGTTTTGTCGTAAAAAGTAAGGACCTTTTTTTTTTTTTTTGCTCATTAAAAATATTTGTATGGAAATTAAAAAAATTTTTGGTTTTCATTACAAAATTGAAATTTTTTGATATGTGCTACTTTTGTAGGCAGGCCATCTGGTAGCCCTACCCTCATACCAATTTTTTTTATAATAGCATTTTCACAAAACCCACTGTTTCGATTCACATGAAACTTACACCACGTGTCTTTTATATTAAGAGACATAGTTAAATTTGTGAGACTTTTATTAAAGCTGCATATTTAGGGTGGCCCTCATACAAATTTTTTTTTATAATAGCATTTTCACAAAGACCACTGCATCGATTCACATAGAGTTTACGCCACGTGTCTATACAATTTTTTACATTTACCAAATTTGACGTTGTGGGCGCAGCAATTTGTAGCGTAGGCTACAAACCACCTTGTCCACTTTTCGTCTGCGCGATTTTGTTGACGGTAGCCTTAATTGATTAATTAAGTTTTTAAAACAATGTACGAAAGTATGAAGAAAAAAGTGTCAATCGGACCTATAGTTTCGGAGATATAGCCATCGGAAGTTCCGGATTTGGCTTTTGTAAAAACGATAATTTGGGAACCCCTGAATGGATATAGGAAATATGGGTATCACAAGATAGATAATTTAATGGCCTTCAACAATAATGTTCTAAGTTTTAAAATTTAACCTATAATTTTGGAGATATGACGATTTTTCTGAAATTTTGACCAATTTTTTTACTATGATCAAAATCAAAAATTTAGAACAAACAATGCACCATTTTAAAGGGAGTAAATTAAGCTTCTTAACATGCTAAAAAAATTATAGGTCACTAGCACATTTTTTGAAAAATAGTTTTTAAAAAAAAAATTGGTCAAAATTTCAGGAAAATCGAAATATCTCCAAAATTTTAGGTCAATATTTCAAAACTTTGTACCATTATTGTAGACCATTAAATTATTTTTCTTATGACATCCATATTTTTCATTGTCCGTTCAGCGGATCCCAACTTATAATCGTTTTTACAAAAGCTATGTCCGGAACTTCCAATGGCTATATTTCCGAAACTACAGGTCCAAGCGACACTTTTTCGGCTTAAGTTTACTTAAGCTGACATTCTCCAAATCAATTTATTTTTTTAAGGGGTAATAGAGGGTAGAAAATAAAACAAATATAAAAATTTCAAAAAAAATCGCTCGGATCTAGTTTCGGAGATATAGACATCGGAAGTTGCAGATATAGCTTTTGGAAAAATGACTATAAGTTGGGCACCCCTGAATGGAAAATAGAAAATATGGGTGTCAGAAGAAGGATAATTTAATGGTCGACAGTAAAGGTGAGCAAAGTTTTGAATTTTGACCCATATTTTTGAAGATATTACGATTTTTGGGAAATTTCGGCCAATTTTTTTTTTTTTTGAAAAAACCTTATTTTTCCCAAAATGTGTGTTAATAACCTATAATTATTTTAGCATATTAAGATAGCTTAATCTTTTTTCTTTAAAATGATATGTAGTTTGTTCTAAATTTTTGCGTATTTACCCCTTTTTTTTGCCGGAAAATAAAAAAAATATTCAATAAATTCTTTTGAAAAGTCTCTATTTATGGACAAAAACAATAAAAAACCAACAACAACAACAATTATTATAAGACCATTTGCATTGTAAAACTTAAAAATTTTTATTAAAAATCGCGCGCGCGGAGTTTTTCACCTGCGGCGCTCCTTTCTTTCAACATAACCTCACATTTTAAAAAATTTTTAATTTATATAATATAATGAAAATCGTTTTATAATAATAATTGTTGGTGAACTAATCGTTGTTGTTGCTGTTTTCCATGGTTTTTGTCCACAAAGACATAGTTTTCATAAGAATTCACTGAATACACTGGAAAAAAATATTTTTCAAAAAAAAAAAAATTGGTTGAACTTTCAGAAAATTCGTAATATCTCCAAAACTATAGGTCGAATTTCAAAACTTTCCTAACCATATTATTTTCCATTCAGGGTTTCCCAACTTATAACCATTTTTATGAAAGCTATATCCGGAACTTCCGATGTCTATATCTCCGATACTATATCCGAGCTTCTTTTTTTGATAATTTTATATTTTTTTGTTTTTACCCCCCTTTTACAAAAAAAAATTAATAAAATTGGACAATGTCAGCAAAAGTAAACCTGTTCCCTTTTTTCTTCTTACTTTTTATTTATTTTTAACCTTCTTTTACCGCTATGAAAAAAAAAATTGGAACTTACGCGGAACGAACAGCGGAGGCTATTCCACTTTGTTGCCACCTCCGATCGAGGTAGTTCTACAACCTCTGCTATCTCCTGCCATAGCGCTTCCCTTGAATTCCTGTCTTTATAGTCCATGCTTAAAAAATTCCAAGTCCCTTCCCTGACTTCTACTCCTCTATCAGCCTCTGTGTTTGCTGGTTTGTCTAGTTTGCCTGCAATTTTCGCACTCGGTGTTTTATGACACTGATGTCTCCGTCCGGGCTTGCAGAAATTGTTGTTTTTGCGTCGTTCATATTTTTAAAATAAAAAAATACATTCAACTTCATTAATTTATTTTCTGTTTACTTAAAATATTGCAAGACATTAACTTTATTTCAATTTCTCCTTCTTTTTAAAATTTGCGCAAAAGCTACAGGCAAATAACACAAACGAAACGAAACGAAAACAGATTGCCAGCATGTTGGCAATTTGAATTAATTTGTCAAATATTGCCATATCAGTCGACAAAACAAAATTTTAGTGTTTCACTTAACTGTCATAATATTTGACAAACGGTGGTCATAATTAACAACAAACGCAAATAACGACATATGACAACCCGTGTTCATTAAATTGACAATATTTGACATTGAATATGACACAGTGAAAACCAAGCTTAATAGAATCTTACTTTTGCCTCTTTTTTTTTATAAATGTACCAAGTTTTGTTCATTTGCTTCAAGTAATTGATAAGATATGATGAATTTTAATTTTATTTCTATTAAAAAAAATTCTGACGTTTCTACATATATTCAGAATATGTTAAAATTTCTCATGTGTGCAACAAAAAGTTGGATTTTCTCGGACCGTGTTATCAATATGCATTCTAAGCAGTGCGGAGAAGAATGAGCAAGGAATGGAGAGTTTTTATGCTAAGAAATTCACTCCTTTGACCCCCAATTATACGAGTAAAGCAACGGCTTAACTTATATATAAAAAAGTTTAAAAAAACTATGTACCAGCATTCTTAGCACGCTAAAAAAATTACAGGTTATTAACACATTTTTTGGTATAAATAACGGTTTTTTTGAAATTTTTTTTTTTTAAAATTATAGTTTAAATTTCAAAACTGTGCTAACCATTCATGACTGTAGGCCAATAATTTATCTCTCTTATGAAACCCACACTTTTAATATACGCTATGAAGTTCCCAAGTAGACCTGTTCCGAACTTTAGTTTGTCCGACAGTGTATTACGACTCTAAAATCATCCCAAGTAACTCACGATCAGAGTTTCTGTTTTAACTCGAATTTGTCAAAACTGCCTTAAGGCCAACAGTGGACATGTAAAATTGGTTATTGCGTATCCGGCTTTACAACGGTGTTCTATTTTTTTTCGGACTCCCTAATCGTCTTTAAGAAATCGATACTGTTTGTGATCAGCACCGATAAGAACTAAATTTCGATTATTTGAAACTTCGATGAACATCGATTTTCCCTAATTTAGCTAGAGTGATAGATATCCAGTGAGAATTATTTATTTTCTTTCAATTCATTACATTTGTTGTTCTTTAGATTTTCTTGAAGAAACCTAATAGATTTCGTTGCATCAAAGACAGAAAAAAGATTAAAGAATTGATTATTTGGGTAAGTGGAGTTAAGCATGCCTAAATATTTCACAGTATAACAGCTTTAGTTTGCGAAAAAAATTTCAAACAATTTTCGCTTACCTTTGAGTTGTATGTATCTACTAAATTTATGGAAAATCAGGGATTTTTTTTTTTCTTCTAATTTTTTCTGAGGAAGTGGAGTCTTTGATGCTAAAATTGAAAATGTAAACAAAGTGTCCCTCAGATCTAGTTACGGATATATAAAATCGGATATAACCTTCACAAAAATTAGAATAATTTTGTAATCCCTGGTTCAATTTCAACAAAATGGATATTATTTGAGAAATATACTGATAAGCATTAAGTCATTTCGGTTACATTATTTTAATTTTTTTTAAATATAAGACCATTTCTTTTTAAAACTATTATATGATTTTTAATATACATAAGAAATTTGATCAATAGTTAAAAGTGTTTTTTGCTTTAAAAATGATGGTTTATGTGACATAATTTTATGATTAAACACATTTATAGATTTCTTGGGTATCGTCAAAGAATTTGTGCTCTAAGATCAGGATAAAAGGACCGAGGCAAACACCTGTTTTGGTAGCAATACTGTTTTGCAATAATGCCTAAATTAGTTTTCCATTCTAAAATCGCAAATATGGAATTTTTTTTTTTTTGGAAGTTAAAGTGTTTTTACTAAAAGGTTCATGCCTCCGATTATTTTGACCTTGACATACATTTCTTGTCATATCGAGTGAAAATGTCTGTATGTCTGATTTTTACTAAAAAAAGGTGTCTAAAAAAGCATATTGTTAATCTTAATATTTATTTTTATGTAGTTTTTTTTAGCTTCAATTTATCTTGAAAATTATATTCTTTACTACGTACGGATTTTTGTCCATAGACGAAATTAATGAAATGAAATAAAATGTGTGTCAGAGCTATCTGGGCGCAGGACCTATGCATTGTTTTTAACGTAACAAATTTATTGAAAACATTTTTTAAGTAGTTTTAAGTCCGAAAATCTAGCAGAGAGTTTAAAGTCTCTTGATAATAATCAGGATTCAGAAAATTAATCTCTCATAAACTGATTTTAAGCGCTTGAATACTCCAAAAAAGTATACAAAATGAACGAAAATATGCCTAAGGAACACAAAATATACCACAAGTACAAGTGCAAAATTACAACCACATCAATGAACAGTCAATATGCATTTATAGTTTTTCTAAAATTAAAGACTTGCGATTATCACTCAACAATATCAACATCAGCGGATATGACTACAAAATTAAAAAAAAAAAAAAAAAATGTTCTAATGGTGAAAGCTGAGTTTAATGATGTACCTTAGTGTTTAAAATAATGTGAATTTGTACTAGGTTTGTTTCGTTCAAATTTCACTAGTGGCTGTTTGCGGAACTAAGGTATAAAAAAAAAAGATTGAAAAAAAAAAAAATAATTTTTTAACATCAAATTTAGATAAATCTGAGGCAAAACTATAATGGCTGTATCTTATTTCGATTTAGGGTTGCTTTCACCCCACAAAAGGCTTAGAGCAAATTTGCCAACTTCCTTAGTAATACTTTATCAAAAATAAAATGAAAATGCTAAAAAATAAAAATTTATCAAATCACACTTCAATTTAGGAGAAAGATTATAGGTAGGGGTAGATGGACCCCCTGGATTAAGTTTGAAGCAAAATGTAGAAAGAAACAATTGTTTACCAATTTTTTTCATTTACTTTAAGTTGCTATAGAGGTGGTTTTAACCCTCTCGAACTATCCCTTATCCTAAAATTTTGATTGGCTTGGCATAAACGAACCAAATTTGCAAATTATTTAAAAAAAAGAGAATCATTGGATTTTGTTTGATTATTTTTGAAACTATCGCGAAAAATCCCTTCAAGAGGAATGTTTTTTGTAATTTTGGGGTTGCAAATATCTTAAAATTTTGGGACCTCGATTTTCGTAATCAGCGGCCCAAAGACCATATATATAGAGATCATGAATTCAACCTCTAACTGTAAATCATCTCTGACACCGACCACTACGTTTACCATAGTCTTGGAATGCTTGTGGCGGTGTGAGCGACCTCTAGAATTTTTCAAATTCTGAAAAATATACTAGAAGAAGAACGATTTTTATAAACTTATAGAGTATAGGAAGTTGTTTGCAATGAAATGGCCTACAAAAAACGTCTGGAGTTTTTTTTTTATTAAAATCAATAGAAAAAATGTTATAGGAAGCTGTTTGCAAACCAAAAACGTCTGAAGTATTTTTTCAATAAAATTAATAGAAATAAATCATATTTTGCTCGAAAATTTTAGTCTATTTTTAATTATATCTTTTAAGTTTTCAATTTTGCAGTAAAAAGTATTTCCATCAAGATTGTAGAGCATTCAATTTTCTACAAAAAATCTTAGAACATTTTGTTAGCTCTCAAGAAATCACGGAAAAATTATTTGCAATCATTTTTCAAGATTGTGGCCAGATGGGGAGCTTTCCAACCCGAAAACCGAGTTTTATACTCACACTGACTCCTACAAAAAAAAAAATCTTGTCCTACCCAAAATACAAGGTGCATGTATCATTTCAATGGACTAATAGTATTCTATAATTTGAGTTATGAAATAATGTGTACGCAAAGCCAACGACAGAGAGTGGTTGAGGAAACGGGTAGTTTCCTCCTAAGCAAAATAGCGTTTAGCTGCTACAGCTATTAGCCACCTTAGCTATCTACCCGTAGTAAGATGCTTAACCAAACGTTAAAAGCTTAACCTTCCGTTACTAACATGCGGTCTCATAGACCGAGCACTTACTTAAAGCTTTATGTATGCAAGAGTTGAGCTTTCAGAGCTTTCGCTCTTTGTATACCATTCGGTTGATCAGTGCTCTTGTTGCTGCCAGTGCGAACAGAACGTTGCTAGTTTGTGTTTTGTTCTTTTTTCAGTGGTTTTTTCTGTGAGACCGGTTGAAATTGATCTCACTTGTACAAAAATGATTTACCGTACTGAATTTTTAATTTTTATAACCCATATAGTACCGAAATATTCAGCATACTTTTTTTTTAAAAAAAGTAATGAGGTGGTAAATTGAGTAGAAAAATGGCAGAAAATAAGTTTGGGGTCGATCGGAAAGTGCAATTAGTTATAATTTTTTTGAATTTATTCTGCGCTTACCTAATCGGAAAATGTGATTTCTTCAAGATTTTGAATTTTTTAGCGCTTGGGCTTCTCAAACAATTTGACATCTTCAAAAATAAAAATTGCCAAATAGTTTCCCTGGGAAGTGACTATTGATTCGTATACGCATCACCATAATTGAGTGTTATACATACAGTGTTGGAAAAAATAATAGGGACAAACGAAGCAAAACATTTATTATTGGAATACTTTTTATGCTACAATCTGTTTTTAATGGAATTGACTGTAAAGTTACGTTATTTAACGGGACTTAATTTAGCAAAATCAAACAAGTTTGAAAGCGCACACATTTTGCATAGAAGCGTCTTGAATTTGCACAGTTCATATTTTAGCTGGAAAAAATAATAGGGACAAAATATAATTTTGAGTTCCTTGGAAAAAGTCTATTAATAAAAATGATCTTAAGTGGTAAGTTGCATTTTAGAATGATATACAGGGCTGCCCATATTCGAAGCGCCCATCAGGCAACACTGTAACTTTTGACAGCGATGTCAAATCGACTAATGACATACCTCGTTTTGAAGCGTCATTCCAAGCAGATTTTTACCATGGAACAGTACACGCAACGCGAACGCTCTAAAATTGTTGAAATTTACATTCAACAAAACAAGTCAATAGTGAAAACTCAACGTTCTTTTAAAAATTAATGATGAAGCTCATTTCCAGTTGAACGGAACGGTAACCAAACAAAATTTTATTTATTTATGCCACTGAAAATCCACAAGAGATTCAAGAGGTACCTCTTCACGATGCAAAAGTCACTATTTGGTGCTTCGTTTGTGCTAAAATGGTCATTGGGTCGTTCTTTTTCGAAGATGATAATGGCCACGCGGTTACTGTTAATCAGGAGCGTTATCGCGATATGATAACCAATTTTTTCATGCCAATTATTCGTCGAAAGCGTATGGGGCACTACTGGTTTCAACAAGACGGCGCGCCACCACACACAAGCCGCACTACAATCGATTTTTTGAAGCAATTGTTCCCTGGCCGTTTGATATCAAAAAATGGTGATTTCGATTGGCCGCCAAGATCATCAGATTTAAGGCCTCCAGACCTCTTTTTGTGGGGTTATTTGAAATCAAAGGCTTACGTCAACAAGCCAAAGACCCTAGAAGAGCTGAAAACCAACATCCGTCAAGAAATAGCCACCATTCCGGCCGAAATTATTAAGAAAACCATGGAAAATGCAGCAAAACGGGCACAATACGCCGTACAGGCCAAGGGCGACCATTTACGAGATATCATATTCAAGAAATGATGTAAACAAATCTACTTGAACCCAATTAAATGATTTTCATGACGAACAAAAAAAAAATTGTGTTTTTGATTTATTTAAAAATAAAATGGGCGCTTCGAATGTGGGCAACCGTGTAGTAAATACTTTAT
This sequence comes from Tricholauxania praeusta, assembly GCA_949775025.1. Classification (NCBI taxonomy): domain Eukaryota; kingdom Metazoa; phylum Arthropoda; class Insecta; order Diptera; family Lauxaniidae; genus Tricholauxania; species Tricholauxania praeusta. Next base: position 80,194,159 of record OX459030.1, read on the forward strand.
ATGTGGATCCTTTACTTACTTGCTAGACTTTATCGATATTTATTGGCAATGGGTCGTGGAAAACATTGTTCCCAAGCTTAAACATATGCTTTTGAAAAAGTGAGAAAATCAGGCCAAAAAATTCGAGATATGGCCAGTATAATGGAGTGCTATAAGAACATGACTTACAATGATCTGAAATCAGTTGCAAAAAGAGAGCAGAGAAAGAAATCCAAGATTTCACCATTTTCGACGAACGTTTTGGATCATTGTCGTGCATAAATTTCCATTGAAGAGCCATTTCCTCTTCTGCATAAGGCAACATTGTTGAACTAAGTATGTTTACGTAATCTGTAGCGCATATTTTGTCTTTTATCCAAAAAATTTGCCCATTTCAGCCGCCGAAAAAGAACCCCCTTATCATTATAGATTCGCCACCATGCTTAACAGTGTATCTCGAATCGAATTCCGCGTTTCTGGGCCGCCTAACGATGATTTTTCCGTCAGAGACAAACAAATTAATTTTGGTTTAGTTAGACCAAAGTACAAAATCTTCAAAACTGAAATTAATTTGTTTGGTTCTGACGGAAAAATTTTCGTTAGTCGGCCCAGAAATGCGGAATTCGATTCGAGATACAGTGTTTAACATGGTGACGAATCTATAATGATAAGAGGGTTCCTTTTCGGCGGCTGGAGCTAGGTAAATTTTTTGGATAAAAAAAATATTTTTAATTTATTTTCAAAAAAGTATCCAAAACAATTGTTTTTTTTTAACTTAATTCACTTAATCCTAAAAATTGGACGTGGCACGTGAAAGGATATTTTTAAAGAAAAGCCAGTGCATTAAACTTTAATGTAAAAAAAATAAACCTTCGAATTGTTCGTGATTCGTTAACGAATCAAAGGTACGATATGGGTTAAGTATGCAATATTTAATGAAGTTTTGGTTTTTTATTTTGTTATGTTAAATTTTCTTTTAAATACAATAAAAAACTATAAGAATTAAATATATAGTCCAAGTAATTGCCTTTAATGTTAAAAAATTTACATCTGCACTTCAGTCTGGAAGACCGATGCTAGTAACCGTGTTAAAAAATTCATGTTAGTAACGGAAGGTTAATTTTATAAATGGAACTACCCACTTAGGCAATGTGAAATATTATATCTGAATATAGCTATGTATATGTGTACATTCAAAGGGTCCAAGTCATAAATGTTGGAAATCATTAAGGGGCTATACCAGTGTGACACTTTCAAAAAATCGATTTTTTTTTGGCTCTTGATTTTGGAGCCAATTTTGAACCACTTTCGCTGTGCGCTTCGGATCCCCGTCTTGCTGGATGGATGGATACTCGTTTTCATCAACAAAATTAAGGAGATTGGTTTGCAAAGTATGCCAAAAAGAATTGCGAGCATGTTTAAAAATAAAGGGCTTTGGACCAAATACTGAAGTATACAAACTTATTACGATTAGGCAATGATTACTAAAAAAATCGCTAATGTGCAAAAGTGTCCGGATTGCGAATTTTTTTGTTTATTGCAAATTTTTTTTTAAGAATTGAATTTTGTATCGGTTTTTGTTATTAAGCTTGAAGATTTGGCATTAAGAAAACGACCATTATTTTACCCCAAAAAACGACTTTTTTTTTTACAGCTACGAAATGTTGATAGTTTTTGATATTTTTCAAAAACCGTACGTCATTGTATAGGAAATACCTTCAACTTTAACCTTTTTGAATTTTTTTGTTTCAACTACTCATTCGGCCGGAATCATGTCAGCAGTTGGGAACCTTTTTTTTTCACCTCCGAAAACAGCACATAACTCCGTTATTTTTCAATATTTTTGTACAAAAAAAAATCTTAAAATATAGCTGAAAATATATCTTATTTCTAAAAAACTTCAAAACATTCTATCGAGTACTTTCTTTTAAAAAAATTCGCGAAGATCGCCTAATTTTTCATGGGTTACACTGGTATAGCCCCTTAATCCTGCATGCTGTGGGCTCAGACAACATAAATATAGAATATACCAAAAATACCAAAAAATAGATTTCTTATCCGATTGAAAGCAGCAACAGCTATGTAGTTAGTTCTACTCTAACGGGTTGATAAAATATACGGTTCGAAACACGAGAGCTTTTACGATTAGTATTGAAATGAGCATAGTTTAGAAGTTCTGGTGCAGCAAGAGACCCAGTCACAAGCTGATGCATATGAAGTGCTATATTTCTGCGACCAACCAAGGACTGCATATGCACCAAAGCCAAACTTTGCAAGCGTACAGAGTCACCGTAACTATAGGGCTGTTAAATTCTTTGCCTCAACGCTTGATAAAACCAAGTAGAGATGTAGATTTTTTACAGATTTGTCTTATGTGTTCATCAAATTGACTGAATCGACCCGACAAATGTTTTTATCCTTAACGTTGGGGAAATTTTGACTTAATTAAAGTGTAATTTTTAAAAATACCTCCAAAAAAAAATTTTATAAAAATACAATTAAATAATCAATTTGACCCAAACTAAAATAGATTTTTATCTTTATGTTTATAGTCATACTTCACAATATTTTTCTTTCTATAAAAAGACAATTTGGAATTTGTCAGATTTATGGGGCAAGTTATTTCTAAAACCCCAAACTTCAAAGGATTTCACATTAGATTTAAGTAGAAAAGCGTCACCAGTTCCGTTCACAGTTCTGTGTATTTTCATATCATATGCAGAATCAAACAAGCAAATGATAATGTGAGTAACATAATTGATAGCTAAAAGAAATAGAAGCGGCCCCAGATAGCTACCTTGAAATGAAATGAAAAACCGAGGGTGATATATAATCAAAGGTCTTTCTTGGTGCCGTGACATAATCCCCACAAAAATGGGGATTATGTCCGAACATTTTTGGTATGTTGGTTATGTCCGAAAGTTTTTCGGACTTAATCCCTATGGGGGTTATGTCCGAAAAAATAAATTAATGATAACAGTTTTGGGCCTTATGTCTGTTTTTTTTTCGGTCCAATCCCCACTTCGTGTTGGGCTGATAACAACTTCTAAGAATGGACATAGCCGGAGTTGTATATATTGAAGGATGTAAGTCCTGAGGAGCCACCATTGGAATTATGTCCGTATGTTTAACACCGGCTTCGCTAGCTACAGTTATTCTTTATAAAAGCTAAGGTAAATGGGCGGCCTTCGGCCGCAGCTCAGGATTTAAAACTCCCAAAAATCCAACACCAGCTTCGCCGGTAAGTGGAATCACAAAAGGCCGCCCACTTACCTTAACATTTACATATGTGGAATTACTGTAGCTAGCAAACTAGGTGTTGGATATTTTATGGACTGATCCGCGGCCGAAGGTAAGTGGGATTACAAAAGGCCGCCCACTTACCTTAAATTTTTTGTAGAACTACTGTAGCTAGCAAACTAGGTGTTGGACATTTTATAGACTGATCCGCGGCCGAAGTTTGGATTGAATTTTTGAGAGTTTTAAATCCTGAGCTGCGGCCGAAGGCCGCCCACTTACCTTAACTTTTATGTGGAATTACTGTGGCTAGCGAAGCTGGTGTTGAACATACGGACATAATTCCAATGGTGGCTTTATTCAAAAAATTTTATTAAAGATGAAAAAAGCTGGCAATTATCCATTTATTTAACTCAATTAGTTCAAAAATTATTAACAAATTATTATTAACGGATGATTTGTCAAAATAGCCAATTCTTAAACTTAAAAATTGCCTATAACAAAATTATTGTTATGGGGATTGTGTCCGCATCAGTTTCGGACATAATCCCTATAATGGTGGTTATGACCGAAACTGATGCGGACATAATCCCCATAGCTTTGGGTATTATGTCCACTTTTTTATGGGGATTATGTCCGAAAATTTTGTGGTCAGAATCCCCATACCAAAAATGGGGACTATGTCCGTGGGGATTATGTCACGACACCGTCTTTCTTTACGTTTAGTAAACTAAACTTTTAAGACAACACGATTCGATTTTTTTTTTAATAATTATAATCATAAATATGAAGTTATACAAATCTATTTTCAAATACATGGTATGAACCGTACATACGCACATCCTCAAAATAATACATAGTTGCACCTTTAAATTTTTAGTTTAACTCTATTGTAAAAATATTTTGGCCATTAAGAGGAAAAATCCTAGTGGCAACGTGAATTACTTAATTTTACGATCTGCAGTAAAACAAATCATGTGATTCCCTTAAGTTTTTAGCGTTTCTACTTACTGTCCATAGTTTGAATATTTGCCAGCTCAAAATAATAGTTACACCTTCACATTTTTCTTTGATAATAATTTTTTTTTAAAATAAATAAATAAATAAAATAAAATAATTTGTTTTATCTTTTTTGAGCTCTCCTTAGAAGAAAGAAAAGTTTTCTTTAATTAAACTTAAAAATGCAGTGAATTGACAACAAAAATTTTAGTTAGGATGGGTCGTAAGTCACATTGCTCTGCTGAGGAATCCAGACTGACTTTAAACTTGAAAAAACAAGAAGAAAATTTCTTCAATGCAATGGCAGGTTGTTGAATAGATTTCAGAATTTCGTCAGCAATGTATTTAAAAATAAACAGCAAAAAGAAACTCGTGGTAGACTACCAAAAACCGCTCCAAGAGTTTATCGTCATATTGTAATTATCGCAAAAAGTTACAACACGATTTTAAGTATTAGGTACAAATAAATATACAGTGGCTCACAGCAAAAGTCGGGCAAGTGTTCGCAAAAAGTTACAATACGATCTTAAGTATTACAAATAAATTTTTTTGCAAACAATTTTTATGTCTTGCATTTATTGGTTAATGCAGCAAAAAATGCAACTAAAATAAATTTAAAAAATTTGGACATAACGGTAGGATTTAGCCATAATATCTAAATTCCTTACAAAAGTGCTCACATTGAAAGTCGGGAAGCGAAATTATCGATTGAAGTAATAGTGAATTTTCCGTTAGGTTTAAACAACGATAATTGCTTTTGGTTTTCCATGATCTTAGTTAACTTCGTGATGTCAGTAGATAAAACAAGTTTTAAAATTATTTCAAAATTCAGCGTAAGCAATGAACGTTAGAAGAACGAAAAATCGTAATTACTAATCATTTAGAAGGCAAAACCGAACGCGAAATTGCAAATTTTGCAAAAAATTTAAGTCTACGGCTTACGGTATTATTAAGAGATATAAAGAAGACTAAAATGTGTTTAAATAAACAACGTACGGTGGCAAAAAATAAACGTTTAGCTCGAGGGACGAAAAATTGACTTTCCGTGAAATTCATAAAAATCCATTCATATCTACTCCAAAACTTACTGTAATGGTAAAACCTAATTTTCAAAAAGAGGTCCATGCCGCAGCAGTTCGAATAGTTCTCTGGAAAAATAATTTAAATGGCCGACAGGCACAGGATAAGCCATGCATTAACAAGAAAAGTTTGCTTGAATTTCGCAAGACACCACATTTCAAAAGATTCTCTTTTTGGGACACACATTTTTTTAAAGACGTGGTAAAAAATACCTTTAGGATATTAAATTATTTATATGAATATTAACCACGTCGTTAAAAAAATGCAAAAAAATAATCCATCAAAATGATTTTTGAGACTACTATCGATGTTTTTTATAAATATGTATAAACACCGAGACGCACAATACAAAAAAATAAAATAAAGAATAACGGATAAAACTTCGTATCGCCAAAAAAGCTTTCAACGGAGCGCTCGTCAAGAAATGTGTGATATCAAAGAGATTACAAAAGCAATTGGATGTAAAATGCAGAAGCTTGGCGCACATGGTCATATTTTTTGCTGTGATTCTTAACTGAGCAACGCAAGAAATAGAACATAGTATGGTTGCAAACTACTAAACTTCGGCTAACAAAGTTTACTGATGATATGACGTAGCGGTCATTGAAACTAGTATAAGCAGCTCGTTGCTCATTTTAATGCATTTTGCGTTTGTAATTTTTTTGTGGTTTTTTGCACTAAAAAGTACTGAACAGTAACCTCTGTACAAAGAAATTTTGAAATCATTTTTCGGACTAATAAATATCGAAGTTTAGCCTCATGTAGCACAAACATTTTTTGAAAAATATCCCTAATAATCATTAAATTTCATAAAATACAGTCATCTCAACAGTCATTCACAGTTTTGAAGCCTGGAATTGAAAACTCGTTTTTTTATAATTTTTTTTTTTTTTCAACGTGGGGTCGTGAAAGACCCCAATGTGCCGGATTGTTATAAAAGTGAAGTGGTGCCGCTAAGGGTTAAGTTAAACAATCTACACCTGAATTCATTTACCACGGTGAGAAAACTGACTGCAAGTTTGATATGCAGTTTCTTTTTTTTTGTAATTTTGTATAGTATTTGGTCTTAAATATTTACGACTTCCAACAATAATATCTAAAAAAAATGCAATATTAACTGTAAATTTTTAATTTGATTAAGTTCATGTTCTAATTTCGCGTGCGCCATCGACAAACATTTGTTCTCATTTCGTGATTGATAACAGCAGCAAGTGTGTCAAAATTTTTGTTTTAACAGAGTTTCATGCTAATAATTAAAAAAAAAATAACGAGTGCAAAAAAATTACATTTTAAATTTATGGAGCTGTCTGAAGTTGGTCACGTGCGCAAACGTGTAATAAATAGACAGTTGCAAACCGGTTAAGCAAATTACTAACTGCCATAACACAACATAATCGCTTCATTTTTGTTTGGCAAAGTTGTGAACAGGGATAGTGCACAATATAATTTTCTTTCGAATAGTATTAGTAGGCGGTGCCACGCCGCTAGCAGGAAAATACGTTTTCACGGCTAATCTAATGAGCCGATTTAAATGAAATATGGTTTGGAGATAGATTGTACCATAAAAAGGTTGTTAGAGATCTTAAGTCCTTAAAGTGGGCGTGGCACCGCCCCCTATTGGGAAAAAACGCAGCCACGAGTAGGTCGCTACATCAATTTTAATCAAATTTGATTAAATTTCCAAATTGATTCCTGAGAAGAAAAATTTGTTTTAGTGGAAAAAACGTTTAACAGCAAAAAGAAAAGTTTCATATTCATTTAAGAAAAATGTTTAGTTACTTTTACTATTGTTTCTATTTTCTTTGTTAAAATTGAACTCACCAATTAATTTCATACAGATTGATATTAAATTTGATTTTTTAATGGCTATATAAATCTTAAATATTATTACAATTTGTATAAATATTAAAATCTTTATGAAAAATTGCGCAAGTGAACCATAATGGAAAAATATGTCACGTTCGCAATATCACGTATCGAATGATATTATTTGTAAATCTAATAAAAAGTGATATTATTCCATAACGTTTTAAAATTAGTCAAATTTAAAAACTTTGGCAGGTTTCGCTGACTTCTGCTTTTCTAATGTTGTAACAAGTATTTATCCTTCCTAGGGATAACACTTTGATGTGGTGGAGTCGTATCTGCAAGAAAGTAGAAAAATTCCCTGGTTAGATTGAAAGTATACTCACTTGAATCCAAAAGAAGAATCTGTTTTTTGTTCCTGTGTAAATTCACTTGTTTAAGGGCAGGGTAACGTATTTTTTTTACTTTTTTTTTATTTTTTTTTATTTTTTTTTATTTTTTTATCTAAATAAAAAACCTTTCAAGAATATTGTGTAAAAATTTGAGACGGATCGGAACAAAAACAACGAAGATACAGCGGTTTAAGCAACCGTGCCTCATACATGACTCAGTGCACGTTTAAAACTTGAAAGCGTTTTTCCCTCAACTCACGTTTTCAAAGTCGGTGTCCACCGTATCTTCAAAACTACTGCATCAATTCTTTTGAAATTTTGAACAATATTTCTGTATATACAGTTGTGTTCAAAAAAATAGTAGTGAAATGTCATTTATGAATTGAATGAAAATATTTCGAAAAAATGACGTTTTTTTTCTAATCTTTTAAAATATAGTTACTTGATAAGTACACAAAATAAGCACATGACATTTTGTTCCAAAAAAATAACGGTACTTTTTAAGTTTGCTATTATATGGAATAATTTGTAACTTCCAGTGATCAGAAAAATAGTAGTATTCAACTTCATTGCTTCTGAAGATTAGATATTTACTTTGTATTTTTTTTAACAATGGAGTTCGTCTTGGATTCTGGGCACTCAAATTGATTTCCCTGAATCTTCTTTTAACAGTTTCTACACTCGCTGTTATATTTAACTACTTTCTTTATTTCCGTAACAGGCAAAAGCGGATTGTGTATCGAAAGCCATTTCGAACAATCCACGTCCCGGGAGGACACGAAAGGCATTCGGCCTCGTGTTTTTCGTTTATTTGTGTATTTTATCGTATTCGAAACCATTTTCGCAGAACATCCGATAAAATTTTAAATTTCCGTAAAATTTTACCTTGCGAAATGGAACTTTTAATAATTTTACTTTGCTCTGTCGTAGAATGCTTTCCACGGCACACTAAAATGCAAAAACCAAATCATTGGAATATTATACAAAAATAATAGAACTTTTTACGAACAAATTTTTTTAATAAGAGTAAATATCTAATCTTCAGAAGCAATGAAGTTGAACACTACTATTTTTCTGATCACTCGTAGTTACAAATTATTCCATAAAATAGCAAACTTAAGAAGTACCGTTATTTTTTTGGAACAAAATGTCATGTGCTTATTTTGTGTACTCATCAAGTAACTAATTTTAAAAGTTTAGAAAAAAAACATAATTTGTTCGAAATATTTTCTTTCAATTCATGAATGACATCGCACTACTATTTTTCTGATCACAGCTGTAATTAACGATGTAACGCTGGAGAGTTTTTTTTCAAATTTGTCAATATTTATTATTTTATAATAACAAATTATCCGATTTTTTTTGCAAAAATCGTGTTTTTCACTTCAAAGTGTTCCCAAAAATTGAAAAATTTAAATTTCAAAAAATGAAAAATTTTTTTTTGATTTGAGATGATCCAGCACCGACTTATCGTGGACACCGCAATTATACTTTTTTCTGAGACGCTTCCAAAAAAATGCTGCCATTGCCGTAGTTTTCAATATTTCTACCTGAAAATTTTTCAAAATATTCTTCAAATGTTATACTTTGATCTACCATTGGTTTTAATAAATAGATTTTAACTGTGTTGTCGAAAAAATTCACAAAAATGGGCGAAATGTTTTCCGGGTTGCACAATTTGGCTTTTACTTGGAGTTTTGTTGTTGCATTTAAGTGCATGGCGTTCTCATTCTTGTTACTGCTCAACAAACAGAATTTACCCATGGTAACATAAATGACCAACAAAACGACATCAGCCCACGAGTATGCAGCACTTTTGCAACAATATTTAATGTTATTGAATAATGTTAACTATCCAATAGTAAAATAATAATGTTAACAAATATGTTATCGAATGATGTTAAGCATCATCCTAAAAGTATATGCAATATGTTATTTATATTAATAAGACATATTGTGCGGTTAAAAACCCACAACAGATGGCCATGAGAAACATTTCCATTTTTCGTCGCGTGCGAATTGCTCTTTTATTGCCTTAACCTTGGAACCAGTTTTACGTATTGCATCAACTTTACCACTAAATATAGTGCTATCTTAAAGTAGCAGAACAAAGTAAATGTATTTTACTTTGACTTTTATTCCACTTTTAAAGTGTACGACGGTTGCGTTCGACATCATGCAAAACCCATATCCAAAACATTTTTGACAACATAAACACGGCTTACAAACCCAATATAACAACTAACTCTACTAACTTCTAAACATAAAACCAAAATGAACTAGTTTAGGTGTCTTCTTCGGCCAAGCCGAAACTCACATACAATACACTGCAAGTACCTTATAAATAAATATTAAAAGGACGTTGAAGAGGTTGAATAAGTTGAAAAAATGTTAAAAAGTTTGAAAAATGTAGAAACTGTTGAAAAAGACTGAAAAAGGTAAAAAATATGGAAACTATTGAAGAAATTGAAAAAGTCGAAAAAACAGGAAAAATGTTGAAATCGGTTGAAAATTAAAAAAAAAAAAAGTTGAACAAGGATGAAAAATGTTGAAACAAATCAAAATCGCTGAAAAAGTCGAAAAAATAATGAAGAAAGTTGAAAGAGGTTAAAAAAGCCGAACAAATAAATATAGAATATATTGGAAAAAGTTAAAAGGTTGAAAAAAGTCAAAAGAATCTGACAAATGTTAAAAAAAATCGAATAGAAATGAAAAATTCGAAATATGCCACGTCCACTTCTCCAATTCTGCCTGAAACACTGATGCAGTCCCTTTGAATTCCATCTAATTTCAAAGCTTATAGTAACGAATACCTCTACACCAAATTTTATGAAGATTACTCTTATAGCACACTATCTATAACATTCAACGTTTTTGCTTGTATGGGCGGTACCACGCAGGCATTATTGCGCCAAACATTTTGTTATAAGATACCTTATAGCCTTATTAAATTTCATAACTATTACGTTGTTAGTTCTGTCAATATAACGTTCATAAATATGGGGGGCTGTGCCACGCCCTTCAATGAGTTTTTCCAGTATACTGGCTAAGCTTGTATTGATGACTGCTTTCAGGGCATAATCTCTAAAATTTTTATGAAAATCGTATGTGCCGGTTTCGAGTCGGTTTTCCAATTTCGCCAACTTTTATCACAATTCAAGATGTACATATATGCTCCGTATCCGTTTACCAAATTTCATCAAAATATCTTGCACTGCTTACGAGATACGGCGTTATAAAGGTTAAAATTTAGGGCTATGCAACGCCTTTTTTTTAAATCTAAAAACTAGCCTAATCCTAATTTGGTGCATGTACATGTGCACCATAACACTAAGTTTCATCGACTGCAACTTTTTCAGTACTGTAAGTGCAAAAAACACAAAAAAATTGCAGCGCAAAATGCATAAAGAAGAAAAAATGGGCAACCAGCAGCTTATACTAGTTTCAATGACTGCTACGTCATATCATCAGCTTTTTTAGCCGACGTTTAGAAGTTTACAAGCATACTATATTTTAATTTCTTGCGTTGACCAGTTAATCGGCAAGCTCACCGAAGGTTATTTTTTCGATTGTGCTTTAGAACAAATCATAATTTAATAATTATTTTTTATTTGTTGTTCTTCTTTTATGCCTGTGATTTTTAAAAATATTCTGTTTTTCTTTTTTTTTTGTACAAACAGTGCTCTAAAGAAGTCGACAAACGTCGGCAATATAGTTATTTAAAATTTGAATATTTTTTTAAAAATATGTAAAGTACCAGAAAAGCTTATAAATAAAGTTCTGACACATAAACTAAATTGGTCTTTAAAAAATTTTTTCATTTTTAAAAACATTTCAAATGAACTTCGCAACCTCTAATTCTCAATAGATTAGGCTGAAGTTTTACTGAGGCTTACTTATGACATTATAGAACCGTTTCAGATTAGGATACCTAAAACTTCCAATCAAACGATTTTTTCTTGTCGCTTGTCGCAGTTTTTGTTTTGCCATTTTATTTTGTTGCCCTACTTCAACAACAAAATTGAAAATAGGCCTACGTCTGCAAAAATTGATGCAATGTAAAGCAACAAGATATACCGGGAAGTGTTGAGGGACTTGTCGACGAACTATTGGGCGCAAAGCAAGTTCGCCACCATGATCATAAGGAAACTCCTAAACAATGACAAGATGTTCAAAGTCAAACCTCTGACCATCATTCTAATGAAGGAATTCATCCTATGGAGTGTGCTTCACGATAACATTTCTGTCGATGATTCAATGGTCAAATATGGTCACCATCCTGCCAAACAATTCATTCGAGGAACAGTTTGGTTTGGCTAATGAGTGGAATAAGCTTTTTACTGTGGAAAATCAACCAAAACTCTCGGATTGAGCAAATCTCAATGTATTTTTTGATAGCTTTTTATTTGTTTTTGTAGACTTGTTACACTATGTGCAGTCAAATTATCGACTGATGTCAATGTAGGGTTACTTGGGGTCGCTGAGCTCAAATCTAATATCATATTTTGACCTACAAATCAGCGTTTCGAAATAACGGTCAATTATCTAGTACTTGACACGGTTACAAACGCTCTTTCACAACTTTTTTATTTAATTTTTCACTACTCGCAATGTCCATAGTTTCGAGCACTCAAATTTCTAAATCAGTGGCAACGAGTTCAATAGCTTCAAACATTCGTCCCAATGACCCCAAATATTTTTCCAATGTCGAATGATGCACTCTTTCAAATCATCCTATCTTTGGGGCTTACCGCCATGCATTTTCAAGAGGAGACCAGTCCAGACTCTGCGGCAACCACTTTTAACCATCTATATTTTTGCTTTTAAAGTATTACTTAAAGTATTATATTTAAAGTTATAGTTTTGTAGGACAAAATTTGACTTTCAGTACACAGCTGGGGTTACTTTTCCCTCTAGGATGACAGCACTACCTGCTCAATTTGCTGATAATCATGTCTAGACCATTGGACCCCTCTCAGCCGACTTAACATTGAGTAGAGTGCACTTATAGCAAATCTGTTCGCCAAAAGGGAAATCATGTGTTACCAATCACCAGGTTAAATTGTTCCATCGGTTGTCTTTGTTATGTTTGTTAAAATCATTGACCGATTTCTGTAAGTTTACTTAAATATTGGTGTTTGTTTATTATAGTAATTGTTTTGCCTGTTTTTCGTTTCACTTAAGTATTTAATATTGCAAATTTTTCCCGCCTTTGTTTTTCAAAACAATTTAACTTTCGGATTAAATTTACTTATCATAAATTTCAGCTTAAGTTGTTGTTATTTCGTTTTGTTTTATTGCATTATGCAAAATAATACAATGCTATTACTTATTCATACAAAGCTGAGCTCAATTACATTTCCTTTTCATTACTCGTGGTTTATTTGCTGTCTTTTCGCAATGCATTTGTTAAACCATTTTTTTTGTTTTATTTAATAAAAATGCATTCATATTTCTTTAATTTTTCTCACGTATGCTTCATAAGGCACACATTGTCTCATATTACTTTGTACTACGATAACTTCACGCTTCACTTCAGGTTTTTTATTCTGTATTTTGGGCCATTAAATAATTTTGAGTAAATACTCTTGTATTTCAAGCGGTTCTCATTTTTCATATTGGTTCATTAAATAATTTGACTAAATTATTATGTAGAATTTTTGCCTTTTTCTAAAACCTCTGTTGTTATTGGCCCTTTGATATCTGAAAGTTCAAATGGGCCCATTCATATGGGTGAACATTTATTTTTCCTATTCTGATTTTTCATCAGAACTTTTATCTCCTTGTTTAAACTTTACTATGTTCATTGAACTGTCATATTGTTTTTTAGATAACTCTTTAGCCTTAACAAAAATAGACTTTTAGCTTTTTCTTCCCGTTACGTCTGTTTTGACATTAAACCCAAAATGTTATGCTAGCCAACGAATCGAAGCAGCTGTTATGACGAGTAGCGACGGTTTGAAGTTCGGTTCTTACATTGGTTTACATATAGTCAAATTTGCTCGTTACGTCTCGTCACGTATATTTTGGTTTAGGCCTTTAAGATTTTTTCTTGTGTGTTTCGTACTAGTTAGTGAGTCCTCTGAAGTTGAAACTTCAACACTTGATTGATCATCCGCATTATAAAGTGGTGAAAATTTTCGTTTCAAATTTGATGGCATTTCAAAATCGAAGTCCTAAATTAAGTTTGCTTAGTGGAAGTATAGACCCTATTGTTATGCACATGTATGGCTGTCGTCAACCATTGGACCCAATTCGAACCATTTTCCTTAGCAAAACTTTGCATGTATTCGACTAGTAGTCTCGCTTTTCCAGAAAACTACTAGCCTGTGGATTATATGGCGTTATGTGCAATATCTTAATTTCCAGCATCTTACAGGTATCTGAAAACAATTAAGAAATAAAATTTGTACCATTGTCAGTAACTAATACCTTCGAGATATTGCACCGTGCAATGATTTCGTTATAAAATTTCTTTGAACCGTACATGCTTCTGCATTGAAGTTGCTACACAAGCTATATATTATGAAGAATCATCCTGAAAAGTCAGTACAGTCATACCTCGCTATATAGCCGCTTTTTGAACGGCTTTTTGTCAAAAGGTAAAATATTGATCAGCCCTTGAAATTCATTCACAAAAAGTACGCTAATTCAAGGAAGCACGAGTAGATTTATATGATATTAACATGCGAGAGGATGTGGTTTGACGTTTAAATTGTATGGAAAACAAGTTGATTTCGTCTTAATTCTGACTCTAAATCTAGTTGAAGTCGTGCACTTCCTAGTCGTATGATCATACAATAAAAATTCACATTTTTCAATGTTATGTCGGATAATATATGAGGCGCCCAGTTGCGAAACCGGTCAAGTTCAAAAAAATCAAATTTTGAGATATTCCCATATATCAAAATCTAGACCATGCTTTTTCTTCCTACTAAGGTTTTAGATTAAAAAAAAAAATTTTTGACAGAAATATTACATTAGTTAAATATATTTAGACGCATGGATTTCAAAACCGGCCAAATCCTGAACTTGGTTTCAAAACCGGCCAAATCCATGAACTTGGTTTCAAAACCGGCCAAGTCCATGAACTAGCTTAAATTTTTTTTACAGATCTTGTTCATTTGAGCTGAAATTTTGTCACAATTGGAATTCATTCAAAATAAGTTGCAAACCTATATACAGTGTGTTTCTCGGTAACCGCAACGCCTCGATACACGCAATTACTGCAACAGTCTAATTTTCTAGAAAAAGTACCCTGAAAGCTTGATAAGCGCAACTTTCAAAAAAAAAAAAATAAACCTTTATAACCGCAACTTTTTCTACTTTACATACAATGGGTGTATTTTTTGTGTTTCCCCGAATTTGCATTGCTTCTTTTGCATGTTGCATCGGTTGTAATGCCGTTCCTGTTATAATGAATTCCTTTTTTGCAATTGTACGCACATAAGAAATCGTTTAGAACAACGATCTCAATTTGTATAAAAAGTTTATGAAATCTTGATCTATTTAGGTTGATCATTGAGTGATCATCTTGTTTTGATCATCTTTAGAAAATGTAATTTAATAATGTTCAAACTTTAAATTTATTACTTTAATATTATATTAGTAAAATTTCATATTAAAAATTAAAATTAAAATTAATTAAAAAAACTTTTGCTTTAATTATATCAAATATTTACCGAAGTAATAAAAAAAATAATGTTATCTGTTTTTTTAAGTCTTTTCTGGTCAAATTCAACTTTACCAGTTTCAAAATCAGCCAAGCCCAAAGAAATTCATTCAAAACCGGTCAAGCCTTGAAATTAAAACCGGCCAAGTCCTGTACATTGATACCAAAACCGGCCAAGTCCACTTTTTTCAAACAAAATTCTCTGATTACTATGTGAAAGTCGGCCAAGTTCAGCACATTGGTATCATAACCTGCCAACTCGAAAAGTGTGATCTGACGTGCTTTGAGTAAGAAACTTTATAAGCTAATATGTGGGAATACTTTTTAATTTTTCAATGAACATATATGAAGATAAACATTTTTCGTTGCTTTTCCAAAAGTAAGAAAAAGGGACTTGGCCGGTTTTGCAACTGGGCGCCTCATATACAGTTACTCACAAAAATGAGTATACCCCTTGATTTAAAAGAAATAATGACAATTTTTAAAAAAATTAAAAAGTTTTATTAAATATTTATAATGCATGGCGATAGATACCAACCTTACTAACTAATAACGAACATAAATTGTATTATTGTTATAAAAAACAATAAAAATAATTCATAAAAACGTAAATTAAAGTAGAATTCAAGTCACGAGTATACACTTGCCAGTTTTGAAATTAAATTTGATTTTTTTATCACGAATTCATTGGAAAGCATTTTAAAGTTTGTAGAGTTATTTCAACTAATAGTTTGAAGATAAGCTCATTTCATTTTACGCGTTAGTTTCGCAATGGCGACCACTAGAAAGGAAACAACTTACAATATGATAGTTGGTGAAAATCGTATCTTGAAATTGGATTATTGCAAAACCTCATTATGCAGCTCAAAATATTATAAACAAGTAGAGATACGAAAGTACATTGATGAATTCTATAGGCAGAGACAGAAAAAACTCCTATCAAAATGTGATGAGCGAAATTTAATACGCAAATTGCAGAAAGGTCCAAAGATTAGTGTGCTGAAATTGATAGCATAAGTTTCCAAAGTTATAAGCAAGCCAATATCCATAGAAACAGTTAGTCGAATACTGCGAAAATATAATTTGCACGGACGAATTGCACGAAGAAAGCTTTTCATTTCTTCTATAATTAAAAAAAAAAAATGGTTTAGAGTTTGCTTGTTAAGTGGATTTGCACTTAAACAAGCTTTTGGAAAAGGGTGATGTTCACGGACGAGGTAAAAATTAATCTTTAGGGATCAGATGGAAGACCAATTGTATGAACAAAGGCTAATTCTTCGCTGCAAACTAAATATTTAGTAGCCACAGTCAAACATGGGGGATTCTGAGTTATGATGTGGAAATCTATGGCAGCTAGTGGCATCGAATCCATGGAATTTATAGACACGATTATGACCACAGAATTTTACTTGGATATTTTAAAACAAAATTTACGACCGAGTGCAGCAAAACTTAAGCTTCCGTCCAGGTTTTGGTCTTAATAGAATGATCCAAGGCACACGGCGCACATAGTACAAGAGTGGCTGCTATAAAACTCTCCAAATTAACTTAAAACAACCACAATCGCCGAAAATTAACCAAATTGAGCATTTATGGAAATTGAAGAGTGTTCATTCCTGGAGCAAGGAGAATTTAAAAAGAGCGATAGCCAAGATCTGGAAATTTTGCAATCATTCACCCAAAAACTGGTGGATTCAATGCCACGTCGAATGTAATATGTAATAGATGATACAAGTGGCCATAACAATTATTGGAATCGAAAAATGTCTATTTTAATTAAAATTTAATGAACTATAGTTCGAATTGCATGAACTGTATATTTTATTTTGTGACATGAATTTTGCTTTAATTTTCGTTTTTATGAATTCTTTTTGTGTTTTGTTTTAAAAATATTAAAATGTATGTTCGTTATTAGTTAGTAAGATTGGTATCTACCCCTATTCATTAAAATTATTTATTTAAAGTTTTTAGTTCCTTTAAAAATTGCCAATATTTCTTTCAAATCAGGATTATACTCATTTTTGTGACTAACTGTAGTTATAAGAAATAGAGATATGCTGAAGCTATTTTGAGAAACATTTTTATAAATAAAAAAAATGATTTTGTGTTTTTGGAACAGATCATTATTTAATGTTATATTTTTTTACTGAGCTTCCTGTTCAGTATTGCAAGTGCAAAAAACACAAAAAAATTACAAGCGCAAAATGTATTAAAAGAATATAAAATGGAAAACTAGCTGCTTATTTTTTAGACCCCGCTTAATTGATCTTTTAACGGCGCAAAAAATTTGGCTCTATTAACCGGGGAATCAATAAAGCGGGCTCCGCATATTTGATCAAACAGATCAATTAAAAAAATCCCGGACAATTGTTTGCATTAATCAATTAAGCGAAGAAAAAAGTCGATAAGTATTTTACTGATCTTACAGTCCAAAATTAGAACCAGAAAAAATTTAGTAAATATCTTTCAGTTTTTATTAAAAGTTTTAATTTTTTTTTTTAATTATACACATATAAAAAAGTAAAATAACTTTTTAAGTAAAAGGAACTTCAATTTAACTTAATTAGCGATGAGTTCTGGTATGTGTAGTATTTCACAAATATGTATGTAAATATGTATGTATGTATTCCTTAAATTTGCTAAAAAAAATCGGATTGCATTTCATTTTGCAGTCTATTGGTAAGGATTTCTCCCTCCATATTTTCTAATTCATTGAAATATTTATTCTACGGAAGAAAATATGTGCGAAGGGCATAAGTATTTTGAAGTATCTCGCCAACAGTTGAAACCGTATTAGTCGTTTCTATTTTGTCTGCATCTTCAGAGACTTCAGAAGTTACAATGGTGCTAACGATTTCGTTGACTGTAAGATCCCCAAAGCATAATAATCCGTCGTCGCATCTCACATACTCCTCAAAAGCATTTTGCAACTCCGCATCGTCGCTAATTGTTACTCCAGTAGCATCATCCCCGTCTTTCGTAACATAGTTGATCTCTTAAAAGGGGAACTTTACATGTATTTTTCACTTAGGAAATACTTTTTCTGATTATTTAAGCGGGGAAATCATTTAACAGGGGATTTAGATGCATGTTTCAAATGAAGAAAATTTCATTGTGTTTTTGGATCAGTTATCCGGGGAATTCAATTAACCGGGGATCACTGTACTAGTTTCAGCCACTGCCACATGGTATCATCAGAAAGTTTTGTTAGCCGACGTTTAAAAATTCACAAGTCTACTATATTTTACTTTTTGCATTGACTAGTTTAAAATCATAACAAAATATTAGCATAATGCGCAAAAATTTTACATTTTGCTTTTCTAAATCTTTTGATATAACACTCCGTTGAAAGCTTATTTGGCGATTAAAAAATTTATGTTTAATCAAATTTGTTTGGTGTAAATCATCAACTTCCGATGGCTATATCTCCTAAGCCAGATCCGAGCGATAATTTTTTTTGCAGATATATTGTTTATTCATAACACGCTACTTTCCCTTAAAAATATAAATAAAATCTGAGAGTTGTCCCTAAAGTAAACCTGTTCCAAATTTTTTTTTTTGTTCTTTGACCAATGTTTGCAATAAATTAATTTCCTTTTGGGCTAAATGGTCAGTTGTTAATTAAACATCTATTTGTTTCGTCTAAGCAACCAACGTTTCGTAGGTTGTTTCCTATTTCTTCAGGGTTATTAATTTTAAAATACTGCAAGACAATAAAATGTTATTACTTTTAAAAACACTGCAAGACAATTAGGTTTTTTTTTACAATTTTGGCTGTTGAATTTAACACTGTTATATTGAAATTGAGTTGACACCACTTTTTTAAATTAATCTATTTTAAACATTATATTATTGCCGCTTCCCTGTTGCTACTATTATTCAAATTAATAGTCAAACTCTGCAATATTTTTCTTTCTGGAAAAAGCCATAGTTTGGCATTTATCATGATTAAGATGCAAGTTATTCTTATAACACCAAACTTCAAAAGATTTCAAGTTAGACTGAAGTGGAAAAATATCACCAACCCCCTTCACGTTCCTGCATATTTTCATGTTGTCTGGATATGCTAACAGATGGGAGCTATGAAAAACATGTGTAACATCATTAATTGCTAAAATCAACAGGAGCGACTCCAGGTGGCTTCTTTGTGGAACACCTAATGTTGCGCTAAATGGGGAGAAAACACCCCCCGAAATCTTATTTGATATGAACGATCAGATAAACAAGATTCAATCCAGCTAACAAAAATTAAAGGAAATCCAAGCTGTTTTATAAAAACAAAATCAAATTATGTGGTAATTGTCAAATGCTTTACTGAATGCAGTGTAGATTCAGTCAACTTGCCCACCAAAGTCTAAAGACCTTAATGAAAAAGAAGTGAAATCAAGTTGGTTAGAAACTGCAGATCTGTCATTAACAAATTTATGCTGACGAGTTATGACTTCACTACATCACCCCTTAACCTGATTGTAATAGGAAACAAACTGTTTGCGCCGTTCCAAAGTTTGATCTAGAATGATGAAATCTTGGAACAATTTTCTTCAAACCTGATCCTATAATACAATAGACACTCACAAATTAGAACTCTTGGGAATTAGAATCTTTCATATATTAGAACCTGATTTTGTCATTTATTGAATACTCTAAAATTAGAACTGTTTTCGTTTTTTTATTTTTTTTGCACATTGGCGATTCCAATTTTTGCTTTATAAACTTCAAAACAAATAAAACTAAAAACGGGGAATCATCGTTCTCGTATTTTTTTGTCGCACTCAATATACGTGTATTTGGTCATACGGATATGAATGTTTAATACATATGTAATTATTCGGGCAGCCTTGATTGACAAGTGAAAACGAAAGCTTATTAAAGTGAAAGTGCTAACTAAATATGTCTACTAAACTTAAAAAAAATACTTTGTCTTTAGAAACCAAAGAGAAAAAAAACTTCCAGAAATTATGACATTTCGGATATTAGAATTATCCGAAAAACAAAGTGGTTTTAATTTGCGAGTTTTCACTCTATAGGCCTATGGGACTGCAAAAAAAATAAAAAGACCTCCCATACAACTAAGATGTCTAAAATGCTATATCTTGTTACCTAAGGCAGATTTTTTCTACTTTTTAGTAAGTCGCTTTTTCGTAAAATTTCAACGAAATCGGGCACGAACTCTGTCCGTGCCGTTTACAAGTTTGAGCTAAGAAGCTCAAATTTTGGGACAATTACTTTTATGCCTCATGCTAAAACAGGCAAAAAAATAAAAAACATTACAAAAAAATAGACACCCTACTAAGTATACATTTATCGAGTTTTTACTATTAATTGTAAGTAAAAACCAATTCAACAAATTTCACAACATTTTTGCATAGCAGGAACTCTTAGCCATCAGCAAATGCTATAAACACATCCAAAAACCTATTCACAAAGTTCCAGAAAATTTCGTTTATGCCTAAAAAATTCTTGGCTTAAGAATTTTTGACTAGACTTGACAATCCGTGATATCTATACCCAGCTTTTTTATTTACAAAAAATCGTTGAGCTACTTCATCTCTATGGCTAGTAGAAACTTTCTATCATCACCACAAATCCGCTTTTAAAAAATTGCTTTTCGGTCTACCCTGATGCATGTTAACCCATTCCAGACTGGTACCAGAAGGGCCCGTACAATTTTGATAAAATTTGGTGTGGGAGGTCAGGGGATCAATAGAATTTGCTGATGAAAAAATGAAATTTTTCCCTATCGGCACACCGGAGGTATGACATGGGTAAATTTTTGCCCAATAGCCCTCTATGAGACGAAAAAAAAAACAAAAAAAAAAAATTTAGCGTCCAACTTTTCATTCAATCAAATCTGTTTTATTATAGCACCCCATATAGGATCTTTGAATTTGTTTCGAGCTTTTTTTCTTTAAATCTTCAAATTTGCCTGGATCGATTTTCCTCCAAAAATTTGAAAATTTTATGCTACCTAAATTCTACCTCACAAAAATACAGGTTAATCAAAGAGGTTCGGAAAAACAAAAATATTCATTTCAGACCAATCCTTCCTCTACCCAAAAAAGCTTTAAAAAACACAACACCTCTTACCTGTCGCTTGGTATGATTTTTTAAAATGCACTCTTCTTTTGAGTATTTAAATACTTAATAGTCTGGAATGAGTTAAGAAAATTGAATGTTTCTACTTGCAGTATTGACCATTCCTTCATTGGATTGAAGGAATTATGGATCGTTTCATGTACCTTGACATGCTAAAAGATGTGATGCTGCCATAAGCCGATAACGAGATGTCACTAAAATGGAGGTACCAACCAGACAACGATCCAAAATACTCGTCTTAAGTTTTTTAGGACTGGCTTGCCCCGATCTGCATCCAATTGAAAACTTGTGGGAGGTCGGTAACATGCAAATCAATAGAAAAAGTTACAAAGCCACGGCAGATCTGTTTCAGTCCTTGCAAATAGTCTGGGAAGGGATCTCGCTAGATATCATTAATAATTCAGTCCTCTATGCCTAAAAGATGTGCTTGTGTCGTCCAGAATAAAGGGTTCGCAACTAAGTACAAATTTTAAAAGTTTTTATTTACCATAAAAAAGCGGGTGCTTTAGCTTTGTCCGTTAAGTTTTCTGGTTTAAAATGTTCCTTTCATATTAATTTTTTATTTATGAGACGCTGACTTTTTTAAGTTTTTGTTTTTGAATAATAAAGGCATAAATAAATAAGTTAAATACACAACTCATATACATACACATGTTTAAAAAACGTCGATTTCATAAAAAATTTACAATTTGAAAAAAATGTACTAAGAGGATGCTTAAGTTTTGGCCAATACTGTACATTTTACACTTAAGGAGTTGATTTTTACAGTTTAATAATTATATAATATATCTAGACTACAGTTTTATAAAGCTATTTATTAAAATACATACTTTAATCTTATTTTAGACTTCTTGAACAAATAAATTTTCAACTGAGGGAGCAGGATAAAATGTAAACACTATTTCCTGAGCTAACAACAGAAAAGAATGCCGGTGTATTTATTGTGCTTAACATCGAATGGAGGAGTTCCAGTATTTACTCGAAAAAAGGGAAATTGTGACAATGTAATTTTTTTATTTCTTAAAATTAAGCGTATTAAGTAACAGAGTTCTTAAGTGTGTGTTTGAGCTCAAAACATAGGCAGACAGGCATTGCTAAACTAATTCTAAAGATGATCTATCAAGAATTAATTCTTAAATGCATTCAGTTGTAGAAATAAAACAAACGTTTTTCATTATTGTTCCAGGACAATAATCTTTTCCAAACTTTTTTTATTTTTGGGTAAACACATCAGCTTTGTCTTGTTAACTAAAATTTTTTAATTTACCAAATCAAACCTGAAGCATTTTAAAACCAAAGGGCACATTTGATATTTGTGCTTTTTTTAGTTGATTGATGCATTTAACAGCGTTAAAACTTCAAATTTAAGCGTAATATTAGCGCTACTTCTAAGTGAGTCTCAAAGCTGTTTTATGTTTGCATTGCTGAATTTCTGTTGGAATATTATATATTATATTTATATATATTATTTATATATATAATATTATATATACTATTATATATATATTATATATTATATTATATAATATATATATATAATTATATTATATACATATATTATATTATATATACATATATTATATTATATATACATATATTATATTATATATATTATATTATATTATCGAAAATATTTTCACTAGCTAAGAATGTATAAATATTTTTTATTTTATCAAAAAATGCATTTAAGGATCAATTTTTGATATACATATATTCAATATAGTGATTGTTTTTTATTTTCATCAACGCTGTATGACCTTATAAATCGGCGTTATCATCCTGAAGTTGCATATGCTTTGCTTAGATTTTGCTTTAAAAATTAACCTTTAATTTATTTTGTATCACTTAAAAAGACTTGCGTCTCCAAAAAAGAGTATATGCTTACTTATGTCCTTAAACTTACCATAACGGATACAGTTTTTTTTTTCTAGCGTGTCCCGTTCCTAAAATATTTGACAAAAAAATGGAAACCGAACAAAATTGAAAAACAAAAAAAAATATTTTATATTTTAAATAACAACTTTGCCATCATTAATAGTTAAAACTAGTTTAAATTTTAACGATTTTTTGGTGACTCGACTGCCAAATATTTAGAATAGTCGTAAGGAAAAGTCCAAAACTAACCTAATTTTTTTTAACACTTGTAATTTATTTGAATTCTGCACGGAACTTATGGACCTTATCTAACGTATTTGGTAATTTCTTAAATGATTAACGGAATTAAAATTGATTTTTATTTTGATTTATTAACGCAATGATTATATATTTATAATAAGGATACATTTTGATTTTTTTTGTTTAATACGATTGCGTCATAATCTTACCTGTCCAAAATAAGTAAATTCTATGTATAGTGCAATCAATTGAGAATTCATTTTGGGTAGTAATCGATTTTTTTTTGTTGTTAGGCTTGTTTATTTCATTTATGTTGTCAATCGTAATATTAAAAATTATTTTTGTAAATAATAAAAT
This sequence comes from Tricholauxania praeusta, assembly GCA_949775025.1. Lineage (NCBI taxonomy): Eukaryota > Metazoa > Arthropoda > Insecta > Diptera > Lauxaniidae > Tricholauxania > Tricholauxania praeusta. The sequence continues at coordinate 80,217,892 of OX459030.1, forward strand.
CAACAACTTTTGTATTTATATACAGGGTGGTCCGGATCCGATGTGCCACACGAAAAAATTAGATTCCCTGTTACATTGTGAGTATAAAATTGTATGGGAGAGGTGGGTCTATGTTGAACCCCCTTTTAGTTACAGGGTGTTTAACAAAGTTGCTTTAGAGTAGAACTCACAAACAAAGATTATCTCACAACATTCTCAGTAAGAGCTAGAGCAATAGAACTAAAAAGACTTATTAGTCAATTATCTCTCGATCATGCTTACGTTACCATGCAAATTTAGTATTAAATTTTTTGGTTGAAGCGCTGTATCGGAATTGAGCCGATTGAAGCAGCTGATGTAGGACATTTAGTTTTTATCGATGCTATAACGGACATACACCTTATTTAAAGTAAGTTAAAACAAGACTTGAAGCCTTTTTTGAATAGCTTGGGTCTTCAAGCTATTGGATATTCCAATAGGACAGCGATCCCCATATAATTTTTTGTATAATATTTAAACTTTTGTTTAACGTATTTTTTCGGTTTTTGTTGAACTTTTTTGTTTTCGTTTCTATTTATTATTGAACTTATTTTATATTTAATGCTTACATTATTTTATGCTTAGTTTTATTTAAAAGTGAAGTATGATGGGTGTATTTAATCTTTAGTCTCTGACTATATACTAAAGAAAATGATGTTAACAAAAATTGGACATTTTTGGATTAGGAAAAGGAAAATCCATCAATTATTCGCAACTATAACATTTCAAGTTCATAAAAGGTCCATAGTAAATACCGACCATCAGATTTAGCACAACTATTAACATTCAACTTCGAACTTCAATTTCACTTCCGAAATAAATTAGGATCAGAAAAGACCAGATAATTTTAGTATTTAACAAAAAAGAAATTGTATGTACGGTTGACAACATAAAAGAAAAAAAAACTTTTTTACCTTATATTCAAGTAGGTTTCAGTTTTAAACTCACCACAAGTTTCTCTTGGGTAACTTTTTCTTAGAAATAAATGAAGTTTTTTTTTTTTTAAATACAAACGTTACCTGCCTCAAAGTATATGTATGTCAGAGACCGCATAAATGTTGCTTATTTTTCATACCCGAGTATGCAAAACACCTCCAAAAAAAACTATGTGGTGTTGTTTTTACTTATAGTTTTGTTATACTTAGTATAATGCGATCGCAAAAATACTTATCACTTTTCTCTTTACTCATGTGAGGAGCGACCGCAAAAAGTTTGTGCGTGTAAAAACCACCACATAGTTGTTGGAATATGTTAAGTGTAATGCTTAATTTCCATGTGATCTTTCTTGAACTTATTTTATCAAATGTCAGGGAGGACATCACATGCTATAAAGATAGCAAATGTATGCTATTCACTCTCGCATTCTCCAAGCGCATTAGGTTCTGTTCGCATGCTTTTTCTTACAAAAATTTGATTTGATGTCCCTGATATGGGATCAAGAAAGATAGCATGGAAATTAGGCTTAAAGTCAGCGTTTACACGAAGAAACTCTTGCCGGAAAGTTTCCTTGTTTGTAGGCAAGAGGGGAAAAACAAAAGGGTGGTGTACAGAATTTTCCGTACCCGCAAATTCTCTTTCGTTCTGTTCGTTAGCTTATATTATGCTTTGACTCTACGTTTGTTGTGGTGGATTGACGTAGTAACTACTATGATATTCACAAGCAGAAAGAAATTCTAGTTTTCATGTGTAAACGCAAAACAAATTCACAAAAGGGAATAGACAAGAATTTCTTTCATCGAATTCTTCGTGTAAACCTTGACAAAGCGCTCTCATACTCGGGTGTTTTTCGCACAATCATTTTGTGCATTCTCGGGTGTTCAAACTATTTATGTATGTATGGATTGCAGTGTTGCCACTGTCTTAAAAGATGTTTTAAGATGTAAAAAAAAAATCCAAAATAAATTGAAGCAAGTTTTACAAAAAACATTTTCATTTGATTTCAAGTAAAATAACGCATTTTATGAAATAAAGCGAATGAATGAATGAAGCGAATGATGATCAGTGTTGATACTCCAAAAAAGAAAAAAAGCGCCCCAAAACATACAATTGTATTTTTTCGGCAACACTGAAGACGATCGGCGAATCGGTAAATGTGTACATAAGTAAATACACAACAAGTTAAGGTGTTATTTTCGGCCAGGCCGAAACTCACATACCCTACACTGCACTGAAAGTACCTTTTGAATAAATGTTAAAAAGACGTTGAAGAGGTTGAATAAGTCGAAAAAAATGTGAAATGTTCGAAAGGTTGACAGAGGTTGAAAAATGTTGAAAAGTCGTAAATATATGCAAAATGTTGAAAAAAGTTGAAAGAGGTTGAAAAACTCTAAAAAAGTTGAAAGAGGTTGAAAAAATTTGAAACTATTCAAAATTGATGAAAAAGTCGAAAAAAGTAAAGAAACTTATGAAGAAAGTTGAACAAATCCATATAGAATATACATATTAGAAAAGTTAAAGGGTTGAAAAAGTCGAAAGAATACGAAAAATGTTGAAAAAATTGAATAGAAATTATAAATATGCCACGCCCACTTCTCCAATTCCGCCCACTTTTGGTTCAATAAATTATATTCGTGATCGACATCCTCATATTAAATTTTAGCACAAAAGCTTGTATAGTTTGCGATATATGCCGCAGTTAAGTTTAAAATTTATGGCGGTGACACACCCACTGGTACAATCCAGCCTGGTTTTGATCCAGAAATAGCTTTTCATAAGCAAACCCCTTACACCAAATTTTAGTACGATTGCTCACATATTTCGATAAATATGGCACTTACCGTATTTTATTTGTATTGGAGGTGCCACGCCCACTGTTGCTATTTCAGCCACGTTTGATTCAGATATACTCTATGGCAACTGAACCACTTACATATATTAAATTTCATAGCAATTGCTGCAATAGTTCACTTAAAACAGCGCTTACAAATTTATGTCAATATGGGAGGTGCCACGCCCACTGATGCAATCGCGTAAAAATTCATTTATTTTTAAAGCTTATAGTAAGTGACATCTATACACCAAATTTTATGAAAATTACTCTCATAGCACACTATCTATAGCAATAAACGTTTTTTGCTTATATGGGAGGTGCCACGCCCACAGGTACTATTGGACTAAATTTTTGTAATAAGAAACCTTATAGCAAGTATATCTACCTGTTAGTTCTCTTAATATAACGTTTATAAATATTGTGGGCGAAGCCACGCCCTTCAACGAGCTTTTTTAACTAAAGTGGCTGAGCTTGTATTGATGACTGCTTTCAGCATTCTTCAACATTTTTATGGAAATCGTTTGTGCCAATTTTGAGATATTCGGAATCAAAATTTTTAAATGGTTAAAAATTCCATGCCCACTTTTTAGATTCCGCCCACTTTTTTTCTCAATTTAAGATATATTTGATATGTATCCGTTTATCAAATTTCATCGCAATATCTTGAACGGCTTACAAGATATGGTAGTTTAAATGATAAAATTTAGGGCTGTGCCACGCCCCTGTACGACCCTTTTGAAACTTGAAACCCAGCCCAATCCTAATTTGGTTCACTTGTGCACCAAATCACCAAGTTTCATCAAAATCGCTGCAACTTTTTTCAAAATTGGTCTGTGTACATTTACATAGAGTATGGGCGGTAAGCGTGTCCGTCAACCGATTTTGCCCACTTTCAATAGCAAGATGCCTGTAAGAAGATATAACCTGTGTGTGAAAGTTTCATTCAATTAGCTTTCTTGGTTTTCCCGTAAACTTGATTTCAACAGACGGACAGAAAGACAGACAGACGCACATCGCTAAATCGACTCAGGTGGTGACGCTGATCAAGAATATATATACTTTTCTATACCTCCCACGCCCCCTTCGATGTGTTACAAAAGGAGAGACAAAGTAAATATACCCTCGGTGTAGGGAATATTAATCAAGGTTTACAAGAAGAAACATTTTCGGCAAAGTTTCCTTGTTTGTAAGCAAGAGGGGAAAAGCGAAAGGGACGAGGTAAAAAATTTGTCATATGTCGCAAACGCGAAACAAAAATCACAAAAGAGAATGGACACCGCCACACAACGGCGATATGTGAAAAAGCAGTTGAAGTGCACCAGCTACACAGCAGCTTTTATACTCATATCGCTTTGAGAAGATATTTGTATAGACCGCATATCTTGCGGTGTGTTTAGCACCGCAACCCATTTTGTAGCGAGTATACTTACGAGTTGTGACATTTTTTGTTTAGTGTTTGATTATGGTATAAAGCAGGGGTCGACAAGGATTTTATTTCAAAAGTGCAACATCAGTTACAACAAAAAACCAACAACAACAACTAATCGTTAGATTCGGTTCCATAAGGATTTATTTACATAAAAAAACATATAAAAGCAACAACGCGCATGCCGGTAGCGCTCTCGGCAGCGCACCTTTCAATGCATCCACACAAGTGAATTTATATTTAAAAATAGCTGGTGACGAAATACAACGCAAAATTACCAACAACAAACAAAAATTACCAACAACAAACAAAGCATGGCAAGAATTGTGCGCAGTCGCAAGCGCTACAATTTACCAACAATGACAAGCAATGCAACAACACGCAAGGGTTGAATTGTTTTGGTGCAGTTGTGCCTGTCAACGATTCGGCGAATTACAACAATACGAAGTTGTTGTAAAAGAGTGCAAAGAGTGGAAAGAGTTAGGAGCTGTCGACCCCTGTTATAAAGGACGTTTTGTTTTGGGCGCAATGTATTTATGAAGTCTTGTATATCTATGTGGCCTGTCCATGGGCTCATTTATTTCCGTTACCGTTGATTTTTTCCGAGAATTCGGCTTTTTTAATGTGCAACATTAACGTATTCTTGCTATCTTCGTAGTGTATGCTGCTACTAACCAAACCAAAAGTAAAAATGCATACTGAATTCAAATCTGATCGTAAAATTTTTTCAGGCACTTCATGATGTTGGGTTATTTCATCCTTCAGTTTCCAGTGAAACAATAAAACGAAAATGTAGCAATAACATTTTTAGTACATATTGGATAAATATGGTAAATGCTAAAATAATGATATCTTCGATAATATATTTACAACTGCTTCTTAAGCTTAACTATGGTAATTTTACTTCCTGTCTTAGGTTAATAATTGAGCATAGTTTGAAGTTTGCATAGATATCAATCGAATTTTTTTTTTTTTAAGTTAGCTTGTTTCTGAGAACACTAACTTTTAAATTTATTCTCCCTTTCAAAATATAATATCTCGAATATGGTATTTTGTTGCCGCTTAGAAATTAAATCTGATACTGATCTTGGAACCAGCATGGACTCAACTTGTGTTCAAATAGAACTATAAGGTATTTTTATAATTATAGGTCTAGAGATCATATTTCTAACTATGTACTCCTATATTTAGGCTGCTAATTCGCAAATCTTATTCGATGTTAGTTACGGTTTTTGGAGGTTTATGACCAGTGGATTTTAATTGCACTAAAAAATCATTTAGTCAATTTTGTCTCAACGTTTCGTCAATTTTTTGTTGACTTCTTCAGGGGAGTTTATTGCTAAAACACAAAATAAATACAAAATTTTTTTGAAACACTTATTTGAAAAATTACATAAAGAAAAACATAGGAAAACTTTTTAAACATTGAAAACTTACAATTTATAATTATATTAATACATTAAATTTAATTAAAATTGAAAATAACATTCAAAAACATTTAAAACATTAAAACATAAAAAACACGGTATCACGGTTGTATGGCGATTGTGTAGTTGTTACTGATGTTGTCCGTGTCCTCTTTGTAGTTCATTGTCATTTCCCCCTTTTCCTGAATTCGTAAACTTTCTAGTGTCAGTCTTTTGTTTTGATTTCTTTCTATGTCCAATATTCTAACTTTTTCAAAATCAGCTGTGTGATTTGTCTCTAATATATGTTGTGCTATTGCTGTTGATTGTTTCTTATTTTTAATGTCGCGCTAAACTCCCCTGAAGAAGTCAACAAAAAATTGACGAAACGTTGGGACAAAATTGACTAAATGATTTTTTAGTGCAATTAAAATCCACTGGTCATAAACCTCCAAAAACCGTAACTAAGATAAAACCAAATTATTGACCTAAAAATTCAAAGAATATATAATTATTCGATGTCTTTATTATTTTTACTGATCCATGCTCATATCAGCGATTTTCATATATTATTAATTTAGTTTTATTTTCTAAAAGAAGAATAGTTACAACAAAATAGACTGTATTTTTGATATCATCAATATGCATCTCATTTGAAAGATAAATGTCCCTGCAATTATTTCTCTTACAGATAAGATACTTCTAATCAAAATATGTCTAGTTCTAATGTGTCAATACATTTTGCTTATGAGTTACAGAATCAATTCATAATTTTGCTCTGATCAAAAATTATAGATAAGACCGTTTTCAAAATATTTATGGCAAAAGATTTTAAATTGGCTTTACACTATTTTACATTGTATTTTACTTTAAAAAAGTATTGATACTACGGGTTTTGTTGCATATTTCAAATTGCATATTTCTTTATATAAATCAAAAACTACTGTCCCTAATTAGTTGCACGGAGCTGTATGATATGAATCCCGGATATTACGTGCATTGTAAGGGTGTCCCAAAATCCACGTGTGTTGAAAAAAGAAGACCGGTGTCTTCTGACATTTTAGGGTTATTCAAAATAAATCGCTATCATATTTTTCAACAATATCACTACCGCAGAAATGGCGCGAATTTAAAACTTGCTTGAATTTTGGGACACCCTTTATTAGGACTTTCGCTCTAATTCTTAAGCTATTGTAGTGCGTGTTCTTCAGCAGCACAAAGTGCGTATTTTCATTACGCAAAATGTGCCATCTGTCATTTTTCGTTGTTTGTTGCCAAATTTATTTTTCGTTTTTTTTTTTTCAAATTGTGACGTTATTTCAATACTCTTTAAATGGGGAATCCGCCCAAAATTTCGTGCGAACGCCGCAAACAGTATGTTTCCTATTACAAATCATACAGAAAAAACTAAAAAGCAAAAAAACGAAAGACAAATTTTTTTAGCAAAAAAGTGGTTGCTTCCATATGTATTGTTACAGGAAACAAACTGTTTGCGCCGCTCGCAGGTTTGATTTAGGCAGCTGAAATTTTGGAAGAATTTTCTTCAACCCGATTCTATAATATAGAAGTATTAAAAAAAACACTTCGGGTGTATTTTATCCGCATTTTCAGTTACACGAAAAATATGGGCGTGGTTTGACAACAGTGGATTGCACCTCCCATACAACTAAAATACCTAAAACGCTATATCTTGGCACCTAAGGCATATTTTTTCTACGTTTTATTAAGTCGGTTTTTCCGTAAAATTTCAACGAAATCGGCACAAAGCGAAAATTTTGGAATAATTATATTTAAACCTCAAGTCAAAATAAAATAAAATACATCTACAAAATTTTCAAAATAAACACCATAATATGGATATGAGTTATTCCGAATGACAGCGTCTAAACATTTTTTTGTTGTATTTGAATAAGGAACTTATTCGTTATTTAGGAAAAAAAAATTGGGGACGCCCCCTCAATCGGTTCAAAATAGGATAAAAAAAAAAAATTAAAAATTAATTTAAAATTTTTATCTTTGGGACGTCGATAAATACGTTAGGTGTTTGTTTTTATTTTTTTTGAAAACTCGGACTCTCCCCTCCCTTCCGTGAAACTTTCCTTATAATTTTTAGATGTAATCTGCTATAATAATGTATACATTAAAAAGTCGACGTGAGATTTTCATTGACCCACCCTCCCCCTTCGTGAGATTTGGTGAAATTTTGCCGGACCCCACCTCCCTATTTTGACTCACTTAACTTATGGACGACCCCTTTACGGACCCTATTTCAAAGTGAAATGTGATCTTTCTTATTTGTTTTTTTTTGTGAAACTCAAATGGGACGTCCCCTCAATCGGTTGGAAATAGGTTACAAAAATTTTCAAAATTAATCTGAAATTTTTATCTTTAACCCATACGGACTCTATTTCAATGTGAAATTTGACCTAAGCCGCCATTTTTTAAAAGTATTTTGTTTTGAGTGGCTTTTAATTCTAAGAAAGAATATACAAAAAATTCGAGTTATAGAGTTTTCTAATGGAATAAAATTTTTGTTTTTGGTAAAAATCAGCAATAAAAGAAGTTAATAAAAAATGTTACCAAATTAAACTCAAAAGTTATTGCTTCACTGAAATAATTTGATATTTCTTCAAAACTAATATCAGTTGCAAAGGATTTGAGCGGTACTGTTTGTATAATCCGTTCAGGAGTCTCCAACTTAAAATAATTTTTAGAAAAGCTATATCTGCAACTTTCCATGAAAACGAAATCCAAATCATACTTTTTTTTAATATATTCTTTCTTAAAATCATAAGCCCCTCAAGGCTTAGGTCAAATTTCACTTTGAAATAGGGTGCGTAGGGCTTAAAGATAAAAATTTTAGATTAATTTTAAAAAAAAATTTTATCCTTTTTCGAACCAATTGAGGGGGTGTCCCATTTTATTTTTGGAAAAAAACCAAATAAGAACCACCCTAATATACACACTATCAAATTTGCAAATTTATCCATTTTTATTTTTTCAATGTAACTCATAAACTCTATGGCCCATAATTATAGTCGCAAAATTAAGTTAAAACCTGGTTTTTACCCAACATCGAAGATACAGAGTGACAGTCCTAACCATTTATGGGATCACTCTGTATTTTCGATTTTGGATAAGAACCAGGTTTTAACTGAATTTTGCGACTATAATTATGGGCCTAAAGTTTTAGTGTATACACATTATTCGACTTATTGTAGAAAGTAAAGTTTCCTATCAAAATGCCACTTTATAAAGGCAAAGAACTTATTTTATCATCAAAATAAGTTAGAAATCTATTTAAAAAAAACCTACATACCTTTATATATCTTCTTTTGTATGATTTTACCAACTTTTACCTTTGTACCATGTTAGTTTTAATTTTAACATAAAATAAAAGTATCGTTTATTCAATTGAATAGTAATTATAATTTAGTATATTTTTTAAAAATTAGTATATGTCTAAAATTTTGATATAGTTTTAAGATCTTCGATGTTCAAAACGATGTTGATAATAAAAAAACTTAATTTTTTTAATAATTTATTCCTGTTTTAAACATTTTCTTTTTGAAAATTACATAACTATTATATATCCACCATAAGGGTTTCGAATTGAATATCAATATCTTCATCAACATCGTTTTAGACATTTTTTTCTGTCACTTGTGAAACATCAGCGTTTTCACAACTTCAGCCCATATATCCTTGGCATAACATGGAGCAATTAATTCCTGATTTTCTGCAGCCACACCTCCTCTAACAGCCTCCGCAAGCTATTTGCTCCAGAAAAGGTTATGGTGCAGGACGTCTGGTTGTGCCAATTTGCATTAATCTAATTTTAAATTTTGTTCAACTCCACTTAAAAGGACTTTAAATATTTCCTTTCCACTGTTGAATTTGATGGTTCGTTCTTAAGCCGTGCTGTTTAGTGGCATCAGAAGTTGGTGGCAGTTAGGTTAGAGAAGATTTTGTGCTCTTCGATAATTTTACAACTTTTTGTAAGCGACAGCTACTTAAACTGTTGGTCTTAATTCTATACAAATAAATTACGATGTGTTCAGTTGCGAAACTTATATTTTCAGGACTTGCATTATGTTAAAAAATACTTCCAAAGATAAAATATTTTAATTGATAAATTTTATGAACTTTTTGCCAATGTTGAAGTAATATCGCACCCACTCACTGAATGCATGTCTGAGGCCAAGAAATTTTTGATTTTGTGGAAAGATGAAACTATTGCGATTGTATAATTTAGCTGTTACGTTTGCGATACTAGGTTTTAAGATTCCAAATATTTCTGTATATTAAGATATGTTATCATTTAACAATTTTATAAATATTAAATCTAGACTGAACTTCTTGTATTGTACAAAAGTTATTAATTATAGTGTTTTTTGTCTCTAAAGAATTTCCATTAAATTATTTCGAAATTATTAAAAACAAATATTTGAAAATCCAAGCATTAATTTAAAGCTCAGAAAAATATTTTGATGAAGTATATTATCTTTGAGATTCTGCTCGGTTACAATTGATCAATAATAGGCAGCAACATGCACGCAACATTTTGCTTCCATGTAGTGCAGGGGTCGGCAAAATTAAATGTGTAAGCGTGTTGGCGAGAGAAGACAGGCTGCACCAAAAGAAATTTTTCACAGAAATCGTTTGCGAAATGAATGTTGCGCAGAAAGTGGAAAATAAAAAAAGATTAGAAAAGGCGTTTAGAGTCTAAAAGTTAGAGCGCAATGCATACTTTGTTGTATGTCGTCAAAAGAAAATAATGAATTTACAAGGAAAAAGCATTATGACACATTTCTTAATGAATTTAATTAGGTTGTGTTATTTGCCATCGCTGTTTAAAAAAACTCTCTAAGTGCATAAAAGACGGTAATAACTACATCCGTGCACGATGTTGCTTTGTCAATAGTTTTTCGACAACTGAATGAAGGAGCATAAGAATGCGTGTGATTTTTGAGCGCACAATTGTGCTATGCGGTGCCGATCACTGATGTAGTGGTACAGCAATCATATAGAGTTCTATTTCTGCTGAAGTAGAATTGAATCGTTGTTGCATGGTGTAATAATAAAGGTGAAGTAATTAGGGAGAGCCTCGATTTTCAATCATCTGTCAGCCTATTGCTGTAGTTTCGACATTCATATAATTTAAATTGCCCATTCAGAAAACTTAAGCGCTTTGATGAATTGCAGCGCTTAAGCGTAAGATCTTGAACATTTTCTGAACGATATGCTGCAAACTACATTAAATCTTAAAAATTTAGTCGCTGTGGTTGTTATTGCAATATCAAGTTAAGGTGTTATCTTCGGCCAGGCCGAAACGCACATACCCTACACTGCACAGAAAGTACCTTTTAAATAAATATTAAAAAGACGTTGAAGAGGTTGAAGAAGTTGAATAAGTCGAATAAGTCGAAAAAAAATTTGAAATATTAGAAAGGTTGAAAAAGTCGAAAATATATGCAAAATGTTGAAAAAAGTTGAAAGAGGTTGAAAAACTCTAAAAAAGTTGAAAGAGGTTGAAATAATTTGAAACAATTCAAATTTGATGAAATAGTCGAAAAAATAAAAAAACTTATGATGAAAGTTGAAAGAGGTTGAAAAAGTCGAACAAATACAAATAGGATATATTGGAAAAAGTTGAAGTGTTGAAAAGTCAAAAGAATATGGAAAATGTTGAAAAAATCGAATAGAAATGAAAAATTTGAAATATGCCACGCCCAATTCTCCGATTCCGCCCACTTTTGGTTCAATAAATTATATTCGTGAGCGTCATCCTCATATTAAATTTCAGCACAATAGCTTGTATAGTTTGCGATATATGCCGCAGTTAAATTTCAAATTTATGGCGGTGACACACCCACTGGTACAATCCAGCCCAGTTTTGATCCAGAAATATCTTTCCATAAGCAAACACCTTGCACCAAATTTTAATATGATTGCTCACATATTTCGATAAATGTGCCACTTACCGTATTTTATTTTTATGGGAGGTGCCACGCCCACTGGTGCGGTTTCAGCCACCTTTGATTCAGATATGCTCTATAGCAATTGAACCACTTATATTAAATTTCATAGCAATCGCTGCAATAGTTCACTTAAAACAGCGCTTACAAATTTATGTTTATATGGGACGTGCCACGCCCACTGATGCAATCCCATCAAAATTCTGTTATTTTCAAAGCTTATGGTAACTGACATCTATACACCAAATTTTACGAAGATTACTATTATAGCACACTGTCTATAACAATAAACGTTTTTTGATTACATGGGAGGTGCCACGCCCACAAGCAAGTATAACCACCTCATAAAATTTCATAGCGATTACGTTGCTAGTTCTCTTAATATAACGTTTACAAATATTGTGGGCGGTGCCACGCCCTCCAAAATCGCAGCAACTTTTTTCGAAATTCGCCTGGGTAAATATACATAGAGTATGGGCAGTAGGCGTGGCCGTAAACCGATTTCGCCCATTTTCAATAGCAAGATGCCTGCAAGAAGGTGTGATCTGTGAAGCATTAGTATTAGTCATCTGAAGCATTAGTAGTTGCAGCAACTGCAGCCCATGATTTTTCCCTTTTTATTTTATTTTTATAACCCCAGTCTTATTATTGAAAATGCATGGATATTTGTATATTTCGTTTATTAAAGTTCCTTCAAACATGGAAATTTTTAAAAACAAACAAATTAAAATCGAAACAAAATTAAATGTCAAAAAAATCTGTCAATGCCTCGATGCCTACAAAAAGTTGAAAATTTGACAACTTCAGGCATGCTTATTGAAGCATGCATGCATGCTCACTTTTTGTGTGCGTTACTTCATAAGCACACGTGTATTTAAATGATAAGTTAAATGCATGCATGCTTTTTATGTGTTTCGCCCTATATAGAAATTGTTCTCCAATTGTGTTCCACAGAGCGTTTTGCTGCTGCTACTGCTGCTGCTACTGCTGCTACTGCTGCTGCTTTGCTGCTGCTGCTCCAATTGTTATCCCGCTATAATGCAGCGGGCTTCAATATGATAGCAATAAGTCTTTTTTGTTATTGCAATAACAACCACAGCGACTAAATTTTTAAGATTTAATGTAGTTTGCAGCATATCATTCAGAAAATGTTCAAGATCTTAATGCTTAAGCGCTGCAATTCATCAAAGCGCTTAACTTTTCTGAATGCGCAATTGCAATGTTATGAAAGTCAAAATTACAGCAAATATGATAACAGATGACTCGCAAAGTTGACATGAATTTGATCCCCTACGATCAAGATGATATAAATTTGTAGCCGGTTGGCTAATATTGTTTGGTCGTAGGGGATCAAATTCATGTCTTTTTCATATGGCTGTAACTTTGCGAGGAAACATCGCAGATTACCACTTAAAAGCGCATTTTAAAGAAAAAGATCGGTACTAAATGATGTTATTATTAAAAATAAGCTGAAAGTAGTAGTATCAGAGATGGCTGGCAAGGTTGAAACAAAAATTTAAATATTTTTTTTTGGAAAAAAATTCTCCTCACCTTAAATATACCTAAGCGCGCATTAAACTCATATCATCTCTTTCTTACAATAGTGCAAGTCCAAAATAAAATTTTAAGCGAAAAAAAGGTGGGGTTTTTAGAAAATTAGCTTTTTTTTCTCATAAAAAGTGCTATAACTCTGCCAATTTTCAACCATATTGAAATTTTTTTAAAGATTCTAATATAAAATAAGAAGTTTTATAAGAATCAAAAGACAAAAGTTACTTATTTTGATTTGTATGGAAATGCCGCTTTTTTGAAACAATTTTCAGCCTAAAATGGGCATAACTTAAAATGGCTATATCTTCGTAAAAAAAATAAATAAATCGGGGAAATATGGGTCCCCTTATATCCTTTGAAAAACAACATATATAATCGGCAACCAATTCTGTAATATAAAATAATCTGCGTGCATGGTTCGAGATGGGTTTGGTCATTAGTTTTTTTATTTATAAAAGTGAATCTTAAAATATCTTCGAGATAACATCTTTTATTTTCTTTGATTTTTTACATGTTAATTTTCAATGAATAATGTATCTGCTTCCAAATAGAAATTCCCGACAGAACTTTGATTGAAGAATACAAAATAAATACATAAAAACAAAACAAAAATATAATAATATTAATAAAAACATGTTATGTCAAAGATATTTTGAGCTACATTTTGAGAAATTTATGCAAGCAAATTTATTTAAAGTTTTTTTTTTTTCTATAACATTCTTAAATAAAAATGATCTTAAGTTTCTTATCCTATCCTATAGTTTTTGAGGAATTTCGTTTCAAAATATGTTCAAAAAAGTAAAAAGAAAATTTACAAAGTGTGCAGTTATTAAAGGAATCACCGATTTATATTTTAGTCGTATTTCCTTGTTTTGGACGCTGTTTTTCTAAACTAAAGCAATATATTGTATAACGTCTTGTGCAACGATTTCGAGTTATTCTACTATTCATGCTGTAAACAACCTAATGGAAAATGTGTGAATTGAGAAAAATCGCCCAATCCGTCCACAAATAATCAACAATTCTGATTTGCTTTCCACCGTTGGACCAACACAAAATTCGGTTGTACAACAATGCTGAAAATGATATCTGTGGCTACAAGGAATAACATCTAAAGTCGATCTGTGATCACAGGGGAAATCAACATTAGTTCTGTGTATGAGCATGTAACTTATACTGCTTCGCTTTGTCAACACAGATAGACTTTAGCTGCTATTCCTTGTTGCCACAGTTATAATGTATTGTACGACACGACTAGGTTATACGATAGATTGGAACGTCTGTATTTTCTTTAATAATAGCTGTTTGCCAAGTCGTTGTCAATGAGCGAATCAAACGACCAAGTTGCTAAGTTTTCTACTCGTTATTTTCTACTTTTTTTTTTTTATTTCAAACTGCTTTCTTTTTGCCGCCTGACATTTGAAACAATTATTGTTGCTCGAAATAGCTCTTACTCTTTTCGTTTTCAAATGCAGAATAGACAAAATACAAATTTGCTGGATAACACTGGCATTGAAGCAACTTGCTATATATAAACTCGTTTATTTTGAAAATTTTGTAGATGTAATTTATTTTTTAGCGTATATTTTAGCTTCAGGTTTAAAAATAATTGTTCCAATATTTGAGTTTTCTAGCTCAAACCTGTAAATGGCGTGGATAGAGTTTATGTCCGATTTCGCTAAAATTTCACGAAAAAACCGATTTGCGAAAACGTAGAAAAAGTCTGCCTTATGTACCAAAATATAGCATTTTAAGTATTTTAGTTGTATGGGAGGTGTCATTCACTGTTGTAAAACACGTCCACTTTTGTTAAACCACAATTTTCGTGTGGCTGAAAATGCAACTACAAATACAAAATACATCCGAAGGGTTTTTTTTTTAAATTTGCGGTCTTTGTTATAGAATCGGGTTTGAATAAACTTTTCCTAAAAATTTCAGCTTCCTAGATCAAACCTGCGAACTGCGCAATCATTTTGTTTCTTATTGCAATTCATATGGAAAAAACGAAAGATAGATTTTTTTTTTGTGGTTTAGTAAAAAAGTCGTTGCGTCGTTCGCACGTTTGATCTAGGAAGCTGAACAAAATTTTTGTTTTACAAAAAAAGAAAAATTATTGTTCTTTACATGTAAATAACCCATTTATGGCTTGGTAGTCACAAATGGCTCAAAACGGAGCTATATAACACTGTTAAATGTAGTATGTTACTATTTTTTATCCCGTATAGCATCGTTTCTCTGAATATTGAGGTGCAAAAGTGAGTATTTAAAATAAAACTTTGATTACAAAGAATGTAACAATAATACTGACCTGAGTCTGTTATGTTCAACTTCTGGGTAGGATAAGGTGCTTTTTATCATGAATGAGAGAGGCCAAATAAGCATTGCACGGTGGGCTTTAACCAAGTTTTAATAAAAGTTCGAGTTACAACAAAAACTATAATTGGGGAATATTTGGGATGTAAATTAGAGGTCGATTTATGCTAAAACAAAAGAAATCCTTGAAGCTTTTTTAAATTCCATACTTTTTGTTTTTTAATGATAATAGCGAACATCTGATTTTGCTCAAATTTTGTCACGTCAAGTACTTTAATAGATAGATAGCACTGCAGCCCATATTTCAACTCCTTAAGTGGTCGGGGTCGTGAGAAAGCCATATTTTGGCCTGAAAATAGCCGTATAGTCTGTTTTAAAAATTTTAGTTCTAAAAGTCCACAAATCCAAATTTAATGTTATGGAAACAATTTTTTATATTATGTCATCTTATATGTGTATGTACATAAAAAAAATTTAAGTTCCTAGAACTTAAGGCCTTTTTTTGTGACCCGATTAAGTGAAATAGGTCTTAATAAAGTATGACAACTTCGAAAATAGTGCCCTTAATTGAGGTTTGAGGTTTTTTCATAATACTTAGGACGAACTTTATTTGCTTGTCTGCTTATATGTTTTAAATGAGATACCGCGCAGTGAAAACGATCGACCAGGCCCAGAGCTATTAGATATTGAATTCGGCTGTTTTCGCAAAAATAGCGTTTTTTCGAACTTCGACCTAACAGTGCTCAAGATCCCGAATACCTAGAGAGCTGAAATTCTGGCTGTGGTGATATCTTTCAAAGTTCTTTGACGTGTCAAATTTTAAGAATATCGAATGATTTTTAAATTTCATTCGAATTTTATATATACATACAGTTACTCACAAAATTCAGTATACACCTTGATTTGAAAAGAATATTGGCCATTTTTAAAGAAATTAAAAATGTTTAGTAAATAATTTTAATGCATGGGGATAGATAGCAATCTGACAAACTAATAACGAATATAAATTTTAATATTTTTAAGACAAAACACAAAATTATTTCATAAAAACATAAATTAAAGAAAAATTCAAGTGACGAAATTAAGTATACACTTGCCAATTTTGACATCAAATTTGATTTTTTTTTATCACGGAAGTATTGTAAAACATTTTAAAGTTTTTAGGGCTATTTCGACTAATAGTTTGAATACAAGATCATTTCGTTTTGCGCGTTAGTTTCGCAATGGTGACCACTAGCAAGGATACAACTTTTGCAATAAGATAATTGGTGATGAGATGATATTGTAAAGGAAAATCGTGTCGCGAAATTGGTGAAATTATAAGAAGACCAAATTATACAGTTCAAAATATTATAAGCAAGTGGAGATACAAAAGTACATTGATGAATTCTATAGATAGAGGCAGAAAAAACTCCTATCAAAATGTGATGAGCGAATTATAATAAGTAAATTGCAAAAATATCTAAAAGCTAGTGTTCCGAAATCGACAGCAGAAGTTACCAAAGTTATTAGCAAGCTGATATTCACAAAAACAGTTCATCGAGTACTGCGAAAAAATAATTTGGACAGATTAATTGCACGCAAAAAGAATTTAATTTTTTCTACAATTAAAAAAAAAAGGTTTGAAGTTTGCTTAAATGCCTTTAAACAGCCACCGAGCTTTTAGAAAAGGGTGATATTCACGGACGAGGCAAAAATTAATCTTTGGGGATCAGATGGAATATCAATTGTATGAAAAAAGACTAATTCTTCGCTGCAAACTAAAAATTGAGTAGCCACAGTCAAACATGGTGAAGGGTCAGGTATACTGTGGGGATCTATGACAGCTAGTGGCATCGCATCCATGGAATTTATAGACTCAATTATGACCAAAGAAAGTTAATTGGATATTTTAAGACGAAATTTGCTACAGAGTGCCGCAAAACTTAAGCTTTCGTCCGGGTTTTAGTTACAATAGGATAATGACCCAAAGCACACGGCGCACATATGGCAAGATTGGCTGCTATAAAACTCTCCAAACCAACTTAAAACACAACCACAATCGCTGGAAAGGAACCCAATCGAGCATTTATGGGAAGAGTGAAAATAAAATCGAAAAATTTTCATTCGTGGAGCAAGGAGAACTTAAAGAGAGCGATAGCCAAGATCTGGGAAGAAATTTCGCACTCTTTCACCCAAAAACTGGTGGATTCTATGCCACGACGAATTTAATGTGTAACAGATGCAGCAAGTGGTCCTACTAATTATTGGAATCAAAGAATATCTTTTTTAATTAAGATTTAATGAACTATATACTTCATTTTAATTAACTGTATGCTTAATTTTGTGACATGAATTTTGCTTTAATTTACGTTTTTATGAATTCTTTTTGTTTTATGTCTCAAAAATATTAAAATTTATGTTCGTTATTAGTTCGTCAGATTGGTATCTATCCCCATGCATTAAAATTATTTACTAAACATTGTTAATTTCTTTAAAATTTGCCAATATTTCTTGCAAATCAAGGTGTATACTCAATTTTGTATGTTTATAAATAATACGGGCATTACTAAAAAACAGTAAATATCGAATGAAATAAGAAAATTCTTGAGATTTTTTTCCCTTTGATGTATGTATATCAACTACATATAAATAACATCCCAAATAATTCCACATTCAAGTTTTTGTTGTAACTCAACTTGTAATTTAGACTTGGTTAAACCCACTGTGACTAGCTTTGCAATTCGAATTATTGAAATATCCGCCATTATCTTTTTTTACATGAGAATTTTACCGAACCTGTTCTGGACTACACAAAATATGTGTTTTGACTACCCGTAGATATTTTGCTACAGATATCTTGTCCATTCTAACTTTTTACTTTAAAAATTAATATACAAAGCTATCAAGTTTCCTTTTTTGATACAATATGGTATACTGGTTTTTGAAAACTATGACAAAATGTGAGTTTTGATTCTAACGACTTCAAATATGTTTGTTAGCTATATATTTTAAGAAGTAAAGTTAAAGTTATGATTTAACAATGGTTTATAAGTTGCCCCAATGTATATATGTATGCATATATAGGAGATGTTAGTGTTAAGTAATAACAAATAAATAATTTCTAAAGATATATAGTTGGCTATATATGTGCCATCCATTTAAGTGAGCGGTGACTTATTCAAATTCGAGTTGCGTTCTATTCAAATTTGAGCGATGAATTGTGAAATTATAAATATGAGCCGATGAGTTATTAACAGAATTTAATTTTAATTCAAGTGAAAATCAAAACGAAAATAAGATCTGAAAAAATCATATATGGGTCAGAATACGTGTAATTTGCAAAAGTAAAATGATACTGATTTTTATCGAAATGTTGGAAAAATGGATATATATGGTTTTAAAGTCCATTTCATGGCCTTTGTTATGCCAGAGTTTAATTTAAATCGGTTGGTTCGTTCAAGAGCAACAAGCTTTTGCTTATAAAGTTATCGAAAACTTAATTTATAATGTTTTCATCATAATTTCTAAAATAATTGCGGTCCCGAAATTCGGTCAAAGGATTTGAATTCTATATGCTTTTAAGTGCATACAGTAATATTTTTTTCAGATTTTAAAATGTGCAGAACACAACATAACATTTGGATAGCAAGTCTTTTTTTGTTTTTTAAATTTTCAAACGGTTGCGCAAGAGCACACGGTTCGCTTCAAGCCATTAAATTGTCAACCAAATCTGACTGCACAATTATTATATAGTGTCCGGAGATTCCAAATATATAATCCGCAAAATCGGAGCTGCTCATTTACTCGTTTTATGGCCATTTAAAGATTAGCACTATGGCTGACACGGTTCCTTTTAAGCAAGATCAAAATCGGTAAAAATATTCAACCAAATCGGACAATGCACAATTATTACTTAGTGTTCGGAAATTCCAAAAACATGATCCGTAAAATCGTACCTGGTCATTTACTCGTTTTATGGCCATTTTAAGGTAAACACTTTTACCGATAATATCAATAAAATTACGTTCCAGGAAAAATTGTGAATAAAGACATCAAACACTTAAATTTTTTTATTTTGCTTGTTTTTGTTTGATTTGTAATAGAAAATACTTTTAAAAGCCGTAAAACAAAACTATATAAATTTTATTTTTAATTAGTTTTTAGGCCCAAAAGAATTTTTTAAAAATTTTTTTAATTCGTTTTTTTCATGAAAAACGGTGAATAACACATCAAATATAAAATATTTTTTTATTTATTGTTTTTTTGTGAGCTTTGTAGTCAAAAATACCTCAAAAATTTATAAAACAAAATAATAATTTAAATTCTGTTTTACCAGTTTCACCGTTTTTCATGGAAAAAAATCGATACCAAAATAAATTTTTTTTTTTTCGGCTGAAAAACTAGTGAAAAAGCAATTTTTTTTATTATCTTTTGTGAGCTTTAAAGCAAACAAGGAAAAAAAAATAAAAAAATATTTATATACATATGTTACGTAAAAAAGAATTGAAATTATATTTTTGTTTTATAAATTTTTGAGGTATTTTTGACTACAAAGCTCACAAAAAAACAATAAATAAAAAAATATTTTATATTTGATGTGTTATTCACCGTTTTTCATGAAAAAAACGAATTAAAAAAATTTTTAAAAAATTCTTTTGGGCCTAAAAACTAATTAAAAATAAAATTTATATACAGCCGTGCTCCCATTTACACTTGATTTTGCGATTTGCGTTTTTATACAAATCGTTCGATTTAATTTTTAGGTGCTCCGAAATTCGTAAATTTTAGTTATCGATATGTTTCATTTTCACTTTGTTTTTGACATGATAAAACAGCTGTTCTGGTTGTTTAAATAACTTTAAAAGAATAAAAAAAATGCAATTTATTTTTTCAATTGCTTGTTTTGAAGCAAAAAGAATGCAGAAACTTCTTGAATTAAGAAGAATGAAGCATCTACGGTCGAAGGCAAATGCATTTAACATGTCAGACGATATGTGAGTTGCAATCATAGGCCTAAAGTGGGCTGTTTATTAACAACGTATTTTGTAGGTTCAAAAAATCATTCCGAGTGGACAAGGACACAAAGGCAACTCTGTCAGACATATCGATAGTTTCATTCATTCATTTCATTTCATTTCACTTATCATTCAAAAGCAAATCGCAACTTATTGTTGTTTTGAAAAATTTTTCAACATTAAAAATTGAGGTGTAGCCAGTAAATACTTATTTAAAGAATCAAATAAATCTGAATTTGAATTTTGAGTACGCCAAAATTATTTTAAGACATTACAGAAGAACATAAAAAAAATTTTGATTTTAGTCAGTTCTTTATTTATACGAAAATGGCAATTTACTTTTCATTTCACCGACTCAACAGCAACCGATTTGAAACCGGAAAAATTTTGTGATTTACGAATATCGGATCACGTACATTTGCGATTTGAAAAGTAAATCGCAATATTTTTGCGTTTCCGAAAATGGGAGCACGGTTGATAGTTTTGTTTTATGGCTTTTAAAAGTATTTTCTATTACAAATCAAACAAAAACAAGCAAAATAAAAAAATTTAAGTTTTTAATGTCTTTATTCACAATTTTTCCTGAAACGTCATTTTATTGATATTATCGGTAAAAGTGTTTACATTAAAATGGCCATAAAACGAGTAAATGACCAGGTACGATTTTACGGATCATGTTTTTGGAATCTCCGAACACTAAGTAATAATTGTGCATTGTCCGATTTGGTTGAAAATTTTTACCGATTTTGATCTTGCTTAAAACGAACCGTGTCGGCCATAGTGCTAATCTTTAAATGGCCATAAAACGAGTAAATGAGCAGCTCCGATTTTGCGGATTATATATTTGGAATCTCCGGACACAATATAATAATTGTGCATTGTCAGATTTGGTTGACAATTTAATCGATCTTGATCTTGCTTGAAGCGAACCGTGGGCAGAAGCTATTGTTTATAAGGTAACTTTAAGCTTAATAGTACAGGGTGTTTTTTTTAGAGGTATAGAGCTTCGAATTGAAATAAAACACAAGAAAATCGTTTTAATGTCCATCAATTTGGCTTTATTGGAAGGATAATTTTATGTCATTAATGTTTAAATATGATTTCGGGCATGTGGCCGCCGCGGCTGGCTCGAATAAAGCCAATTCTACAGGTCCAATTTTGAACCACTTTTTCGAGCATATGGGGCCGTATGTCGGCAATAACGCCACGAATGTTGGCTTCCAAGTCCCCTAACGTTTCTGGTTTGTTGGCGTAGACGAGCGACTTCACATATCCCCAAAGAAAATAATCCAATGGTGTCAAATCACACGATCTTGGTGGCCAATTGACAGGTCCATTCCGCGAAATTATGCGCTCATCGAATGTTTCCTTCAATAAATTGATTGTGACGTGCGCTGTGTGGCATGTAGCGCCGTCTTGTTGGAACCACAACTCATCCACATTCATGCCATCCAATTCGGGAACAAAATAGTCGGTTATCATGGCTCTATACCGGTCTCCATTAACGGTAACTGACTCTCCAGCATTATTTCGGAAGAAGTATGGCCCAATGACTCCACCAGCCCATAGAGCACACCAAACAGTCAGTTTTTGTGGATGTAATGGCGTCTCAAGGGTCTCATGTGGATTCTCTTCACTCCAAATGCGGCAATTTTGCTTGTTGACGTAGCCATTCAACCAAAAATGAGCCTCATCACTGAACAAAATTTTGCGATGAAAATCAGCATCGAGATCAATCTCATTTTCGGCCCATACACCAAAATCACGACGCATTGCATGGTCTCGCGGCTTTAATTCTTGCACAAGCTGGATCTTGTAAGGTCGCAAGCCAAGATCTTTGCGCAAAATCTTCCATAAAGTTGATGGACAAAGCTCCAATTGCTGTGCACGGTGGCGAATCGATTCATTCGGGTCCTCTTCAACATTTTGCTCTACAGCGGCAATTGTTTCTTCGGTGCGCACTGTTCGACGTCTCTGCGGATGCGTATTATCACATAGAGTAAACGTAGTGCGAAAACGACCCATGGTTAACCGAATTAATTGCTCTGATGGACGATTATGTCGACCATAAAATGGACGGAGCTTGCGGTAAACTTCGTGAACTGAACCATTATTTTCGAAATAAATTTGCACGATTTGCAAGCGTTGTTCTTTTGTCAACCTGTTCATGATGAAATGGCAAACCAAACTGAACATAAATGACATTAGAGTTGCCAGATTTGACCATAAAATGCCAGTTTTATCTCTATTCGAAAAACAAACCTCTATTTAGCTTAATTTTATAAATGGTACACGAAGAAATATTTTAAGTTAGTTTTGTTATTTTTTTTCAAATATTTTTCTTTTAAGCTACTACAACTATTAAGCCTTCTCATAAGAGAGATTATAGTATCGTTATTTCAAGATTTCGATAAAAATCAGGATGGTCATTCTATTTTCGCAAATTACACGTATTCTCACCCACATAGCAACATCAATTGCAGACAAAATGGTGAAGAAATACAACATACAGTACAAACATAACGCAAATATAGCTTAGCAAAGTATTTTTGCTTTAAGGTGTTAGTAAATAAGCGGTTCTCGACCACAGGCCATGCGTAAGGGCTATATTATTCTATAGGATATCAACATCGTCAGTCACAGTGGGGTGCTAAGCGATCTTAGGCCGCTGCTTAGGTTATGTCCAAAGGCTTCGGTAGCCGCAGTAGTTTTTGAGTTAACATCCATTCTTCATACTGACTTTGAGTAAATGTGTTTCCAAATCTATCTGTACCTAATGGCTGAATTTGGAACATTATATATCTGCTATGTACAATAATAAATTTCAAAAATATTAACTATTGCTCTTAAACATAAGTAATTTGAATTGCTACGAAGTTTACCGCTAAATAAATTTTTTCATTGTTAAGAAGTTGCAGCTAAAATTAATATATTCACCATGCGTAACTAAACGCTTAAATTATTTATTAACTGTTCAAAGTCAATTTTTCATCGCTCAAAAATAGTTTTTTTTACCGCTTAACAAGTTTTGCTGCTTGTATGAGTTGTCAGCGCTTATGGTCACCGCTCATTTAAATAGTTGTCCATTTAAAATTGTGCAAAATATGCTTATCAAGGTGTACAAATATTTTCCAGGTTTTCTGTTTGTACCTCGAAATCACCACATAAATGAATACATTTAAAAAAACATTTACGCAAAGGAAGCAGAAATCAAAAATCCATTTTGGACAACACTGAATAATAAAATAAAGCTCCTAGCATCCGGATCTATAGAGCATTCATCGACGAGATATTCATCCACACATTTACATTTGGTCCAGTTGCAAGCCGGATATTCAGAGGAACATTTCAAGTTGGTTCTATGATCAATAAAATTTTTAATAAAAGATTAAACGCTCTCATTAAAATCTCTCCAAATCCAAGGCTGGCTGAAAGGGAAGAACACAGGGAGTCAGAGTCTCCCGACGAAATTCAAGGGACTGCTGCCACATGCTGGTGGAATACTTGGCCGGCTATGGGCTGTTTTGGATCACCTGAATCTAAACAAACTGATACAAGTTCAGAAGATTCTAAAAATCAGAAGCGCCGCAGTGATGCGATTTCAAAACAATTACAAAAAGATAAACAATTATATCGAGCAACTCATAGATTACTTTTACTTGGGGCCGGAGAGTCAGGAAAGTCTACGATCGTTAAACAAATGCGTATTCTACACGTCGATGGATTTTCTGAAACGGAAAAAAAACAAAAAGTTGATGATATAAAGAAAAATATTCGGGATGCAATTTTAACAATTACCGGCGCAATGAGCACACTTAGTCCGCCTGTCGCATTAGAAAAAAAAGATAACGAAAGTAGAGTCGAATATATACAAGATTACGCTTCAAGTCCTGATTTCAACTATCCTCCCGAATTTTATGAACACACTGAGGAACTTTGGAAAGATCGTGGTGTCTTACAAACTTTCGAAAGGTCAAACGAATACCAGTTAATTGACTGTGCAAAGTACTTCTTAGATCGTGTGAGTACAATAAAACAGACTAACTACACACCAAATGAACAAGATATTTTAAGATGCCGTGTGCTAACCTCAGGCATATTTGAAACGAGATTTCAAGTTGATAAAGTAAATTTTCATATGTTTGATGTTGGCGGTCAACGTGATGAAAGACGTAAATGGATTCAGTGTTTCAATGATGTAACTGCAATAATTTTTGTGACTGCCTGTTCAAGTTATAACATGGTTTTACGGGAAGATCCAACCCAGAATCGCCTACGGGAATCTTTGGAGTTATTTAAAAGCATTTGGAACAATAGGTGGCTGCGGACAATTTCTATCATTTTGTTTCTGAATAAGCAAGATTTGTTAGCGGAAAAAATTAAAGCCGGTAAGAGTAAACTGTCGGAGTACTTTGCGGAGTTTTTCAGATATCAAACACCAAGTGATGCAGTTATTGATGCTGAAGAAGATCCTGAGTTCGTACGAGCTAAATATTTTATAAGAGACGAATTTTTGCGTATATCAACCGCAAGCGGCGATGGAAAACATTACTGTTATCCGCATTTTACTTGTGCCGTCGATACGGAAAATATTAAAAGAGTATTTAATGATTGCCGCGATATTATACAAAGAATGCATTTACGTCAGTATGAATTGTTATAGGTCTATCTTTATAAGAATGATTTCAAGGACGTACCAACCAGTCAATGGTTTTAACTTTGAAAACTTGAAGAATTCTCTTAATCTTGTTTACATTAATCTAATCCATTCAAAAAAATAAAATTAAACCAAAATCGGACATTCTTTATAATAAACAAATAAATAATTAGATAATTGTTATTAACATCACTTATTATTTTCCAGTTGTAAGCAGATTAATAATATAATTTTGTTTACATATAAACTAAAAATAAACACAAAAACATGTTACATATTAACCCTAGGCACAATTTATCAAAAGGCTATGATAATATTCTATTGCAAATAATAATATATGTATTTATGTTTCTATGTATGTACATTATTTAGATCTAAAATTAATTATTGTATATGATGGAAAAAAATTATCTTGACTAGAAAAAAATATATCTTTTTACATACATGTCTTGTTTTACAACTATTTAACTTTTTTCTGCCAAGATATTGATTGATATAAGTATACCTAGGTAAGAACAAATTCGCAATTTTTGAAACACAAATTTGAGAAATAAATGCTTAGACTTTTTGAAGTAGGATCATTGCCTCGTAATTATCGTCATAAGTTCCGACTTTTGGTTTAAGGTGTCTACGAGTTTAACGTCACTGAACAAGCTGGGTATGTTTTGGTCAGGAGATCATAAATTAGTGCTAACGAAGTTCTTTATCTCAGCCTTGTGAAGTATTAGCAACACACGGAACCCTGAAACAAAAGAATAGGTGAATATGTTTGGAGCCAAAGTAATTAAATAGTTATTTCCTCGAATTAAAAATTTTACTTAATTTTGAAATTAACTGTTACGGGACCAGGTTTCGAATGGACGCGTTGAAAAATTACAAAAGTATATAGCCATAGTTGTTAAGCATTTGGACTTAGGCGAATATGACTTGGTCATTTATTTTTTCAAATTGTGATGTCACATGATGGCCTGGTTTTTTTTTTTTTTTTTTTTTTGGAGTACATCTTTCAGCCATAGTTTTTCTTGAAGCTAAAACTGTCTTGAATTAATATTCAAGGCTGTTCAATTAAAATTCAGATAGTTTTTTTTTATTTAACTTTATATGTAACATTTCATGTTTTTTTTTAACTTAAATGCAATTTTAACTATGTCTTCCTTTGAATTTTAATTGTTCCTCCTTGAATATTAATTCAAAATAGTCTTAACTTCAAGAAAAACCATGTTTGAAGCGTCTGCTCCAAAAAATTAAAAAAAAATCAAAATTGTCATCTTACTCGACCATGGCTTCGATTTTTTTTTTTTTTTAAGCGCACTCTTTAATTATGGGTTTTTTGAAGTTAAGACTATCTTTAATTAACATTCAAGAAGGACCAATTAAAATTCACAGGGAGACATAGTTAAAATTGCATTTAAGTTAAAAAAAACATGAAAAGTTACATATAAAGTTAAATAAAAAAATAACTATCTGAATTTTTATTGAACAACCTTGAATATTATTTCAAGACAGGCTTAGCTTCAAGAAAAACTATGGCTGAAAGATGTACTCCAAAAAAAAAAAAAAAAAAAATGAGGCCAGCTAAAACGCTAATTCTGGCAGATTTTTGCGCATATACACAGTATGTCCTTTAAATAACCGAACGAGTGCCATCTGTTGACTAACGACGGATATTCATGGAGCACATAAGCTACCTTCTCCTCATGGAAACTGATCGACTAGTTTTGGAAACATGACGTTTTAAGGTCTAGTACGTTTGAAAACATCACAAAAACATGATGGAACAAAGAGCGAAGACATTGCGAAATGTCACTTCGTGAGTTTTTGGTTAAAAAACAAGTTCCCATGATCTAATATCAGCTGCATCTGATCTATCGCCCTCTGGCAATTTCCTGTTCCCCAAGGTGAAAAGAACGATGTGCGATAGTATCAAAGCCATCAAAGGGCCTGTGACGGGAATAGTCGATCCCACTGAGAAAGCAGCTATGCAAAAATCCATGCGAGTATTGACCGCACCAAACATTGTATTGACGCAGAAGAACATATTTTGAATAAACGTAACTATTTTTTTTAAAAATAAACAGATTTTTTTTTAATTCCGTCCATTTATTTAAATGTCATACTGGCAATAGCCAAAACACAACTACCAGGTTAAGTTATTTTATCTGTCTTGTCATGTCACTGACCGATTTATAAATTTACATTAATACCGGTGTTTACTAACTATCTAATTTAAATTAAATAATGTACAATAGTTATTAATAATAATATCGATGAAAATAATTAAATTTCTAAAATCAGGAAGTCTCGCCCATTTTCAAAATCTAAGTGACAACGTCACAATTTGAAAAAATAAATCAGCATGTCTTTAGACCGAAGGTTTAGTAGCTATGGCAACAAATGACAAATAGCAGCAGATGGTGCATTGTGCGTAATGAAAAAGCACACTTTGTAGATACAACTTAGGTCACGAACCCATAAGCATCGCATACAAATTATTTTAAAATCTTCGCCCTTACAAGGGCTCGTCAAATCATACCTTTTAAGATGAAAAAAGTTTGGGAGTTGGACATTGCTTCCTGGACTGAGTTGCAAATTTTCCAAGGATTAACAAAAATTTGTTTTTTCTGAAAGTGCCGAAACATAAAGTTAAAATAAAACACATGTAAATTAAGTTTTAATTCAATTTTTGTTTTTATATAAAAGAATATTTTAAGAAATATATTGTTTGAACATAATTTCTGGCATATGTTCACTAGAGGTGAACAACATTTCCAACGAGAATCTGTGGAGTAAAATCGGATGAAAAATCAAAAGTCGCAACAGATTTCATTAATGTATATATTATATGATATGAGTGCGTCTGTCGAGTGTCAATGTCCAAGAAAATATGAGACGTATTGTCAAAAGAGGCAATAAAAATTGTCAGTTCTCGTCTTCTTTATTCTCTCGATAAAGCTGAGGTGTCTGACGGGATGGCCATGCTCATTTTGATAGCGGATGCTTTGAGTCAACAAGTTGACAAACTCATATTTAACCGCTCAACGATTCATCAGTTGCCGCAAGTGAGTCGCTAAAAAAAATCGGAGAATACTCAAACGGAATTCATTGAAAAGTAATTGAATCAAATAGTTATATTGTATATAAGAATTTAGAATGAGAATCGGCAATTTGATAGAAATTTCACATTAAAGAACTAAAATTTAGTTGACCGCCGATTCGCATTCGGACTACAATATAATACTTAGGGCCGGTTTCACAGTGTTTAGTTAACCAATTAGTTCACTAATGCCTGTCAGTTAACTACCAAATTTAAGTTGTTCAGTTTCACAGTCCATTGGTTAACTAATGATAATTTTTTGTACAAAATTTGGAATCGCTGCGCAAAACATTTGTTTTTATTTGACATTTCATAGTTTGTGAAATGGAATCAACAACAAGAACTTCTAAATTTTCGGCAGACGAAAAAAATTGCTAATTGGAGCTGGTCGGCAACTTTGAAAACATTATCGAATGCATAACAAACCGATAAAGTTAGTCTAGACGAGAAGAAAAAAATATGGGGGACCATTAGTTTTTTGAAACTTTGTGTTTTTATTTCTTATGTTCTTTTTCGTTATGACAGCAATCAGCTGTTAGTTAACTATTAGTTAACCTGCCAAATTTGATTGGTTAACTAATTGCTATGAAACAGAAATTGAATAGTTAACCTCAAATCTATAGTCAACTAAACACTGTGAAACCGGCCCTTAGTAGTTAAAATTTTATTTTCCTATAGCTTTCGTATTTTGTGTTCGTTTTATAATATAGAAAAGCAGTGTGCGTTCATTGGTTGTCCACTGGGACTGTAAATTGTTGCCAGATCTCATTGGCAGTAGTAACGTTGAACGAATTGCAATTTTTGTCAGCTATCAAGACACGTCAAAATTCCTTGAGGCCTCCAAATACCAGAGAAAATATAGCTGCTGCTGTTCAGAGTACATTGATGAAATGGACCGTGTTGCTGCCATGAGTTTCGATACCACTTCCAGTAATACTGTCAGAAAAGCAGTCGCATGCCTCCATTTGTAGCAAAGTGTCTATCCCAAATTAATTTATTTGGCTTGCCGACACAACATGGTGACACAGGGTGTTTATTTTGAAAATTTTGTGGGTGGATTTTTTTGCCTATATTTTAGCTTGAGGAATAAAAATAGTTTTCCCCAATATTTGAGCTTCCTAGCTCAAACCTGTAAACGACGCGGCCAGAGTTTATGTCCGATTTCGTTGAAACTTAACGAAAAAACTGACTTACTAAAACGTAAAAAAAAGTCTGCCTTAGGTGCCAAGGTATAGTGTTTTAGGTATTTTAGTTGTATGGGAGATGTAACCTTCTGTTGTCAAACCACGCCCTCATTTTTCGTGTGGCTCAAAATGCGTGCAAAATACACCCGAATGGTTTTTTTTTAAATTTTCGGTCCCATATGCCTATATTATAAAATCGGGTTTGAAAAAAATTCTCCCAAAGTTTCATCTTCTAGATCAAACCCGCAAACGGCACAGTCAGTTTGTTTCCTTTTACAATTCACATGAAAATCGAAAAAAAATACGAAAGACAGATTTTTGCTTCCATATGAATTGTAATAGGAAACTGTGCCGTTCGCAGGATCTAGGAAGCTGACATTTTGGAGAATTTTCTTTATAGGCATATAGGACCGCAAATTTAAAAATAAAATTGACTTTAAAAGATTCGCGAAGTCATGAAAATTATCGATCAGAAGTCATTTACAAGTGACATCGAAAATTATATTATCCGTTCTTATACATATATCGGATGAGGAAAGCAATGTCATACAAAACTTTTGCCGCAACAACAATTGGAGCGAAGTTGGTTATTAGTCAAAATTTTAATAAATAAAAACTAACAAAATTAGGGCAGTACCGCGAAGCAGGTTGTATAAAGAATTAGCAACTCGATAATTTATTTGGAGTAAACCATCTTTCCTTTTACTTCGCGTGTTTTATGAAGAACATTTATAGGATATTTAATAAAAACAACTCTTCATTCTTATTTTCCGAATGTACATTTCGGTGTATTTAGCACCATCATCAGTAAAAATTTTATTGTTGAAACGAAACACAAAAAATACAACATAATTATCAGTTTTTAACATAGTAAAAACTTTTATACATTCATTTGTTGAAAATTAACAGCAGCACATTATTACAATAGAAAAATATTAATATCAAATAAAATAAAATACTTCGCAAACATACAAATGTGAAAAAAACGAATATTAATAAACTTCAAAATCAAAAGCTACCATAAAGAGCTTTCTTAGCAAATTTTCAAAGATTTTCTAAAGTTCTTCCTAAACAATTAAAAAGAGATGAACGGATCGGAGCATCCATTGTATTCATCGCAATGTTATAGTTTTTGTGCATATAAATGATTTCATATGCATCCAAACTTTCCTCTCGTGTGATGTGCTTTATTAATTTTAAATTATTTTTTGTTATGATGTGTTCATTTTCTAATGCATGTAAAGCGACAGCTGATTTATTGGGCCTCTCGTATTTGATGTGTGACATATGTATGTTCGTTAAATCTCGTTTTGTCTGTCCAACATATCTTTGTTGACACTGGGTGCAACTGACCTCATATATGCCTGATTTTTTATTGTTTTTTGTTTTGTCTTTCCTTGTTCCTAGTTTGTATTTAAGCTTATTGTTTGATGCAAAAACTAAATCAATTTTGTGTTTTTTTAAAACCTTTTTTAATTTGTTTGTTATTGTAGGTGCAAAGTGTATTTTAATACGTTTCATGGTTTCTGTTTCTTTAAATGTAGTTAAAGATGTCAAATTTTGTTTTCTAGTTTTTTTGGATTATTATTCAACCATCCTCGTTATCATTTCTCTGTCATAGCCATTTAGCTCAGCAACATATTTTATGTATTTTAGTTCCTCCATATAATTTTGAACTTTAAGTGGCAATTTACACAAACTAAACACCATGCTATTGAATGCTGCTATTTTATATTGAAATGGACAAAAAAATCTCTTGTGATATACCGTGGGATGTTTGTAGGCTTTCTGTAAATTTCGAAAAATAATCTATTAGATGTCAATCTAGTAATCAATGAATCCAAAAACGTTAATTTTCCTTCCTTCTCCATTTCCGACGTGAATTTTATTGATGGGTACTTGGAATTTAGAATCGTTAAAACTTCATTGACTTAGTTTTTTTGAACCACGGCAAAAATGTCGTCAACATATCTGAACCAAATTCTTGGCAAAAACTTTTCTAATTTTAATTCACTTTCAAATTAACATAAACAATTCAGCTAAAAACGGTGAGATTGAATTACCCATCGCTGTACCTTCAATTATATTAAAAAATTCATTTGCAAACTTGAAACAACTGTGGTTCATGCATAATTTAGCAGCTTCTAAGAAAATTTCTTTCTTTTTACAATCATCTTCATTTTTATTTCACCAAACCTCGCATTGTTTTCGAGCATCCCAATAGAAAAAACTTTAAAGTTATTAGAGGTTTGGTTAAATAAAAACTAATTTATTGTTGTTAATTTTCAACAATTGTATGTATAAAAGTTTTAAATATGTTAAAAACTGATAATTAATGTTGTATTTTTTGTGTTTAGTTTCAACAATAAAATTTCCGCTGATGATGGTGCTAAATACACCGAAATGTACATTCGGAAAATAAAAATGTAGAGTTGTTTTTATTAAACTCCTATATATGTTCTTCATAAAACACGCGAAGTAAAAGGAAAGGCGGTTTACTCCAAATAAATTATCGAGTTCATAATTCTTTTAATTGGAGAGAACTCAAATCCGCGGCTACTATGCCGAATTTTAAGACTCGTATTAATATTTCTTGGTGAAGGTGGCATTACATTTTGAAATCTTGGTCCAACTAGCCATGCACGGGTTCCAAGAATAATCACAGAAGAGTATACGTGATGCCTTTATTTTTTTGGTATGAATCTTAACCAGATCATGGTTTGGTTGCATGGACACTATTAAAGCTCCAAGCCAATATTATAATTTCTTTAAAAACTCGATTGCATAAGTAGAAACCGGTTCATCGATATCTGTTGAGATATTCAGAGAATTTGTGGTATTTGACACAAGAGTTACCTTGAAACAGAAGCTAGAAATCGTTGGACGCCTTCAATTCAGGGATCCAATTGTAAGACTTCTGCGTTACCGAAAATTAACACGATCGTTGCAACATAATCTAAGTGACTTTGTATCAGAGATCTGCAACGAGTCGCTTTTTTGCTACTCAAAGTCACTTGCTAAAGAAAACGTACGAGTGCGTATAAATCGTTGATGAGCAACTACTCATACGCGACTCATAGTCGCTGGCTTTTTATCAAGTGAGTCAGCGTATTAATAAGATTCTTGCCTTTAAGCATAAATCATCGTAAATACGAACATGCTTTTGACTCTGCTCGGTGCTCACAATGCTGCATAGAGTCACAAATCATTCACAAAAATACTTGACTACTGCGATTGATTTGAATGACGCGATTTTATTGTTTACAAAAATCATCCCCTATTATGCATTGTTTAATATGGAATGCAAGAGAGAAGAATATCATTGCCGCTGCACAGAGAAGTACATGAGCAAGCTAGCTGGTGAACAATTTTGAAAAACAAAATTGAGTAGAAAAGTAACACTGTGTAACCAACTGTGCGCTGGATATACGAATAAAGTAACAACAAATTAAATTTTTCTTTTTATTTGATAACGAAACATTTAAAAAAACTTAAAAACCAAAAATTTTTAAAATTTACACTACATAGTTAAATTAATAAATTGGCACAAGTTGATCAGAAATGCAACACTGATATGTCTGTCGCAACACTCTCGCTCTCTCACGGAGTGCGATACCGTTATACTTACGAGTCATACGCAAAACATACTTATATTTACATTTTTTCTTGTCATACTTATTTGCTTAAATCAGAGTTAAACGCAAACACGCACCAGCCGTTAGCAACGCAATCATAGAGAGTCGGAGTAGTAAAAGTGCTTCAAGATTTTGAGTTGATAAAAGTATGAGTATGGGCACTGCGTAACTATGAATCAGTGCTAGACTCATAAATAATGACTCATGATTTGAGTATACGCTATTTTTAGCTACTCATTGCAGATCTCTGCTTTGTATCATACAAACCCAAAAATATTTTTACTAACATCGGCTTATTGTCAAAATTTTTGGAGTTCGACCCAACCGAATGGGAATCTGAGAATGAATTTCTAGTAGCTCGTGCCGTATGTTCCGATTTATTTATCGTTAATGATGCTAATAATAATGAGATGTCACATTCATGAAAGATTATAACAGAATCCGGACAAACGATTAAGATCAAAAAAATTTATTGCTGCAGATAGTCGAAGCGTACCAAAAAAGTACTCATAAGGGGACGTCCATAAATTACGTGAGTCCAAATAGTCCATTATTATAGCAGATTACATTTAAAAATTATAAGGCAAGTCTCACGGAAGGGAGTGAGGGGTTCCCTCAGAGCTCTCACCAAGGGAAGGGCGAGGTCCGACTTCAAAAAAACACCTCACGTAATTAATGGACGGCCCCTAAGGAATCAGGCCAAATTCAATGCTGAAAATTTAACCTTATAATTTTTTATCAGCTTTCACTCCAAAGAATCTCGTAGGGAAGGTGATTCAATTAAAAAATTGGTGTAATATTAATAATATTAGATAATTTATTTTTAATTTGCTTGATTTTAATTAAAATATGTTTGTTTTCCCTATAACTTGAGTTTTCATTATTCGACGGCTCTCCGGCACCAGCCAGAATTATTCGATCGTCTCCAAATTTTGTGTCAGCAGTTCTTAGATACAATATAAACATTTTAGCATTCTGGAGCGAGGATTAAAATAATTTTCAAATTCGATTAGAAATTTAAAAAGAACCATTAAGCAAAATTAGCTGTAGCTATCTTTCAATCTAAGCTAGAGTTGACATTTTCACAAGCTAATATTATATACAACGCAAGTGACCCTGTAACAAGCTGATGCAAGTAAAATAAACTCGCAATATTTCTGCGGGTGCTCAAAGACTTCATAGTACGTAATTACTTCAAACGATCCTCATAAGGAAGAATTTTTGAATGGTTACTTCAATTTAAGCCCCTGAGGGCAAACCGAACAAACTTTTTTTTATTCTTTCTGCTTTATATGTATATTATAATATGGATACCATACTTGGCTAGCGTACTCTAAGTGAGGACACACAATCGTAATATATAAAGTTAATGTTACTAAAGGGATATTAAATTGTTTTGCCCACCGCCTTATAAATCCAAGTAATGGCGAAGCCTTCTTAGAGATAATATTAATGTGTTCATTAAACGTCAATTTAGCATCAACATGTATACCAAGGTCTTTGATTATGCACGACAGATATTCTTATCATTGAGTGTATCATCGAATTCCACATTACTTTTCTTTCTACAGAGTAGTTTGGCATTTATCAGGATTAAAATGGAAACTATTTTAGACCACCAAACCTCAACTGATTTCAAGTCAGACTGAAGGCATCCCCACTGTCCTGAGTTTTCATATAATCTTTAGCCAAGTTTAAATTCGAAGTTGAGTTACAACAAAAACTTAAATGGGAAATTATTTGGGATGTCGATACACATCAAAACGACAAAAAAAAATCCCCAGAGCATTTTTCTTAATTGCATTTTAGTAATATTAAAAAAGCATAACCTACGAGTGAAATTCAAAAAATATCCGATTTTACTCATGCCACGTCAAAGAACCATAGTAGATAGCACCACAGTTTTAATATCAGCTGCCTAGGTAGACGGGGTCTACTTTTAGGTCAAAATCACAACAAACGCTATTTTTGGAAAAGCAGCCGAACTCTGAGCCCGGTCAACTATTTTCACTACTTGATTTCTCATTTTAAAGAGTATACAAAGACAAACAATATAAAGCCTGTTTAAAGTATTATGAAAAAAACCTCGATTTGGGGCACTATTTTCAAAATTGTTATATTTTACGAAGACCTATTTCACTTAAGAAGCAACCTGGTTTTCCAGCCTGGCAAAGAAGATTTTCTTTAAAATTTGTTATGCCACCCCCAGTAAAAGATATTGATTATAATCCTTTGCAGGATCCATAAATACACTCTTTAAATACAGGAACAAATTTTTTTAAATCATTTTATGTATATAAAATAGCTCCATTTGCGTAGCCATGCAATAATAACTGGTGTCAACTGTGGCAGTGGTTTTGCAGCAAGGAATCGTTTGAAACACAAAAACCAAAAAAATTATGGTTCAGCTATGGTCTGAACCAAGATTATTAAATTTTATGTAAAAATACCAAAATTGTGGCCGTTTAAGGAAAAGTGTTTGAAAAATTAGTATTTTTTGACTTTATTGTTGTTCATGCGACTCCCATACATATGTAGAATATGTGGCTAAACTTTCAGAAGGATCGGATCAGTAGTTTCGGAAAAAAGACTGGCACCGTATGAAAAAAAGTCATTTCGAGAGAAACGGGCTTCTTTATTGAGTCAGAGAGCACGCTCAAATAAAGTTTAAAAAATCTACTTTGAAGTGGTCTACTTCCGAAATCATTAAAAAAATCGTGTCAGCAAACAAGGTTGGCCCCTTGATCGGGTCTGAAGAAAAAGTTTAAAGGTCTAGGGGCTTAAATTTTGTTTATGTACAGCTGCGGTCAAAATAATAGAAACGGGGTGTCATTTATGAATTGAAAGAAGATATTTCGAACATCTGACGTTGTTTTTCTTCTAATATTTTAAAGTATAGTTACTTGATAAGTACACAAGATAAGCACATAAAAAAAAATAACGGTACTTTCTAGGTTTGCTATTATATTGAGTAGTTTGTAATTTCGAGCGGTCAAAATAATAGCACTGTTCAACTCCTTTACTTCTCAAGATTAGATATTTACTTTTGTTAAAAAAATTTGATCGTAAAAAGTAAGTTCTATTATTTTTGTATAATAATCCAATGATTTTTTTAAGTTTTTGCATTTTAGTGGGCCGTGGAAAGCATTCTACGACAGAGCAAAGTAAAATTATTAAAAATTCCATATAAGTAGCAAGGTAAAACTTTTAAGGAAATTTAAAATTTTATCGGATGTTCATTGAAAATGGTTTAGAATACGATGAAATACAGAAATAAACGAAAAACACGAGGCCGAATGCCTTCCATGTCTCCCCGGGACGTGAATTGTCCCATACGGCTTTCGATACATAATCCTTTTTTGCTTGCTACGGAAATAAAGAAAGTGCTTAATATGGCAGCGAGTATAGAAACTGTTAAAAGAAGACTCAAAGAAACCAATTTGAGTGCCCAGAATCCTACGCTTTCCACGGCTCACTAAAATGCAAAAACTTAAAAAAATCATTGCATTATTATACAAAAATAATAGAACTTACTTTTTACGATCAAATTTTTTTAATAAAAGTAAATATCTAATCTTGAGAAGTAAAGGAGTTGAACAGTGCTATTATTTTTACCGCTCGAAATTACAAATTACTCAATATAATAGCAAACCTAGAAAGAACCGTTATTTTTTTGGAACGAAATGTTATGTGCTTATCTTGTGTACTTATCAAGTAACTATACTTTAAAATATTAGAAGAAAAAAAACGTCAGTTGTTCGAAATATCTTCTTTCAATTCATAAATGACACCCCGTTTCTATTATTTTGACCGAAACTGTATGTACAGCAGATAACACAACAAAAAAAAAAAGAAGTCATATCCGTAACTTTAAATTTGGATTTGTGGACTTTCAGAGCTAAAATTATTAAAACCAAAATATGACTCTTTCTCATGACCCCGACACCTAGCTGGCGGAAATTCGGGTTATGATGTTATCTATCAAGGTACTTTGACGTGTCCAAATTTGAGCAAAATCGGATGTCTTTGAAATTTCATACGTATGTATGTATGTTATAAATAGGATTTTTTTTTTGTTTTAGCATATATCGACTCTAAATTACCTCCTAAATAATCCCCAATTCAAGCTTTTGTTGCAACTCACACTTTTATTGAAACTTGGCTAAGGCCCACCGTGCCAGCATACAACGGGTGGTTTTTGAAAATTGAAAAGAGAACAGAAAATTTGCAATAGTGAATATAATATTTATTTGGAGCGATACGTTAATTCCTGCCATTTTCTTATTAAAGATTATTTCTTTTAAATATTGCCCGCGAGCTTACGCCTGATGTGGTCCATCCGTAAGCTCCAATTTTGGCATACTTTTTCCAGCATTTCGGCCGGTATTTCACTAATGGCAGCTGTAATGTTGTCTTTCAGGGCTGCAATTGTGGCTAGCTTGTCCCAGTACACTAGAGACTTCACGTACTTATTTCCACAAAAAATAGTCTAGTGGGGTCAAATTGCATGATCTTGGCGGCCAATGGACTGCTCCAAAACGTGTGATTAATTGCTCACCAAACTCGAATCTCAATAGGTCCGTGGTATGGCGTACCGTGTGGCATGTGGTACCGTCTTGTTGAAACCACATGTTAACCTAGTCCAATTCTTCCATTTTGGGCAAAAAAAAAGTCAGTAATCATCGCACGGTATCGTGCTCCATTGAATGTAACATTGCGATTATCATTATTTTTGAAAAAGTACAGTCTAATAATGCCGCCGGCCCACAAACCGCACCAAATAGTATGTTTTCCAGGGTGCATTGGCAGCCCTCGAACTGCCTCTTGCTGCTCTTCAGACCAATTTCGGCAATTCTGTTTGTTGACGTACCCATTGAGCCAAAAATGAGCTTCGTCGCTGAAGAAAGTTTTTGTCATTTTCACATTTCTCACGGAGCACGAATTTTGAATGATTTCCAAGCGCTGTTCGTTTGTTAGTCAATTCTTGGTGAATTTGCAAAACTTACTGAGCATTTTTGGCTTTGACACATGCTACCAATCACGCGTGAGGTGTCAAAAAACTTACACTAAAAAAACATGAGCCTAAAAAATATCGGTACAGTTCTTTTTGGTACATGCTGCCTTATGTTCACAACAGGAAAACGAAAAAAAACATTTTAAAAACAAAATTTTTTTACTCAAATTTCCAAAAAAAAAATTTTGCAGCTCTGGTTTTAACTCGAGAATTTTTTTTTTTGATTCAGGATATATTCGAAAAAGACTAAATTTTTGAATTCAAAGCGTTTCCGAAAAATTCTAGAACATGAGGGTTATTTTGAACATGTCTAGTATTCATGCTGCTAGTCTGCACTTATTGTTACGAAATAAAGTTCTCAAATTATAGTTTTCGCTTTTAAGGGCATCCGGGAGTTTTTCGAATAAGTAAATGACACTTTTTAAAATTTTTTTTGGAGCTGCATTTTATTTTACGCCAACATTTTTTTTACCTTATTAAAGTATAACTATTTAAGATTCATCCCTGACATCATTCAATCATTCAAAAATATTCGTTGACAAGGTAGAAAAGTGCAATGCCGTGAATGACCTCAAAATTTGCGGTGAGCAAGATATCTGGAGACTGGTTCATCCGAAAAATAAAAA
The DNA here is from genome assembly GCA_949775025.1 of Tricholauxania praeusta. Lineage (NCBI taxonomy): Eukaryota > Metazoa > Arthropoda > Insecta > Diptera > Lauxaniidae > Tricholauxania > Tricholauxania praeusta. Next base: position 80,256,561 of record OX459030.1, read on the forward strand.
TTGTTTTGGCTTAGTAAATAGCTCTTGCGCGTTTGATCGTTTATTTTAAGACACATATTTTTTTGATTTATAACCTAAAACGACCTCAAAAAATTAAAATTTTCTTTCTATGCCCGCTATTTTGTCAAAAGTTAATGTTTTTCAAAAGTCAACTATCAAACACCCGAGAGCTGTTTAGTAAACAGTAAAAACTCTTTTTTTTTTTTGGAATAACCAGAGAATAACCGGAGGCCCTTAAAGAGTTCGACCTCTGAATTGTGATGAGACCATAAACACACTATTTATGGAAAATAAATATTCGATACCACACCAGTAAATATTAATATTATGAGTTCACCTTGGGCCAGAATTTTTCTTTCTTGTACCTGAAACTATTAAATCATTCTAATACGTACACATCAAATGTGAAGTCGCTATTGTGGTTTTTGGTAAATTTTGTCTTGTCTTGGTGAAAGATAGAAAAATCGCACATACGTCGTGTTTATTGTAAAAAAGTCAGTTGAAATGTTGACTTCAGTTTTCGATGGCTTTTTATTTAACTAGCTCATTTTCATACCTTTCTAACTATATGTGACTATAATACGTTTTGCACATAAGTCATGCTCGAGCTATGGCATGTGATACCGTGTACAGTGGTGTGCCATATTATTAGACCCATTGCGGAAAATTCCATATAACAACATTTATATTTCTATAAATTTTAATATGGCCATGTAAGTGGTATTCAATCATTTTATTATTGATTATGAAATCATGACGTATAAAATGAAATACATTTACTTGATCTAAAGCATTTAATCATATTACAAAAAAAATTAATTCAAAAAATAGTCTATTGTTTACGAAAAATCGATATTTTGTGTTACGTCCTTTTGTTGCGATGAGAGCTGCTATTCTCTATGGTATGCTATCTGCGCAAATTTTTACCACTTCCTGAACATGTGCACTACGATACCCGACGTCAATCAGCTTCTCTATGGGACACTGTATTGTTTTTATTGCCGTTTTACTGATCTCGCGCTTCTAAACTCTTTCTATTAGGCTCATTTCTGGCGAATCACCAAACCAGTCCAACACAGTGATGTTTTTATCAGTTAAAAACTTTGTGACTGTTTTGCTCTAAGACACGGAGCTCCATCGTGCATAAATATTGGTTCGCCTCCATCACCAAAGCATCCAGAGAGCTGAAGAAAGGGTCGCTCTACTTTACAGTCCATCTTAGACCCATCGGTGAATATATACACTCAGCTGAGTGTAGGACAGATGTAGTCCGTTGGGGAATTTGAATGTTCGATTGGTAAGGTGTCGAGTATAGAGCAATGTCCATATTGCTTCGGAAACCAATTACCAGCTTCCCTGAGGCGGATCGCACTGCACGCAGCAGCTGCGTTGATAAAATAATTGTGAGGTAGCAGGTGTAGGACAATTTAAGCTGCCGTGGGACATGATCTCATAGCCCCCGTCACAGCTCGTCCTTTAGTATCTTTCTAGCTTTAAATGGTTGTATCTGGCCACCAGACTATAGCACCGTATGTGAGGATCGGACGAAGTGTAGCTGTGTACATCCACAGTTTTCTTACACGCATATAATGCTATGCAGGCTTTTTTGCATCTCTGTTCAATATTGAGCTTTGATTCTATTCTGATTTTATTCCTAGGCCACACCCAGTGGCCCAAGAGCACAGCTTAGCCATCTACAGCAGAGGCGAAAGTACACCACCCTCAGGTGATCCCCTGCAAACAGATCTTAGCACTTGATAATCGCCCATACTAGCTTGAATGATTCTGCACTCAAGTATGGATAGTATCCAGGTAATAAGACACTCGTCTACCCCGAGCCCGACAAGTACTTCCTGAATAGCTTTGGTACGAACGTTGTTAAAGGAACCTACAATATTTATTTATTTACTTAATTCATCTACTGGGCTAGGAACCCTTACAGATTATTAAAACAATACTTAAAACTAGATTAACAAAGCATTTTAATTTATAGCTTGAGTGCACATAATACTTTCCTTAAGATATTTAATGGAAATATTTCTATGCGCGCTAAAATCTAATTGAATCGCAAACATATTGCAATTTGAAAGGCATCGAGAAAGCGGCTTATTAGAACCATAATTAGTTTTATGGTATGGGGTGTAGAAAAAGTTCGACTCCCTCAAATTACGTGCCAGAACAATAAATGGAATTAATGCTAACAATTCCGAAGAATTAACCTTAACATCAATTATATCCTTAATAAATACAATATTATTAAAAATTCGTCTATAAGATAAACTACTGAGGCCTAACAGACGGCAACGTACCCAATAAGCAGGCATAGTTTCCCAAGTGTACAGTCTTCTCAAAGCAAAACTAATAAAACGTTTTTGGATATTTTCAATTCGGGTAATCGATACATCGTAAAGGGGTCCCATATAACAGAAACATACTCTAGTAAAGATCTAACCAGTCTATAAAAGATAGTCCTAGGAGTTAAGGGATCAAAAAATTCTCTGGAGTTTCTTTTCAGAAACCCAAACTGGGAGTTCGCTTTCGCGACAATATATTCCAAGTGAATATCAAAAGAGAGTTTTTGGTCAAAAAAGACACCAAGGTCTTTAAATTGACTCACCCTGGAAAAACTATCACTCAAGTTATACTTATACTCATAGACAATAGGAGTTATTTTCCGAGCTAAAGTAAGGACCTTACATTTTTCAAAATTAAGATTTAGCTGGTGTATTACTACCATTGCAATAAGGATGAAATATCATCCTGAAGTTTCACGCATTCCGTGCAATCTTTAACTTCTAGAAAGATCTTTAAATCATCGGCATATAAAAGACACTTGCTAAACTTAAAGGCAAGAGTAACATTGTTAATGAATAAATTAAAAAGTAAAGGACCTAAGTGACTTCCCTGAGGAACACCGGATGTAATCGTAATGGGCCTGAAACAATTTTTACCAATCTTGACAGCTAGTGTTCTACCAGATAGATACGAGTGAATCCATTTTAATAATTGTGAATGAATCCCCATTCTTTCAAGTTTTTTTTAACAAAACAAGATGTTTTACGCTATCAAAAGCCTTTGAAAAATCAGTGTATAATACATCCACCTGCAAGCCTTTTTCAATAGCATTAATAGCAAAATGCTGTTGTCAAGCAATAAGACTACGCGCTTCAGCAAAAAGGAGCTTGTGAACAATTTTATCAAAGACTTAAGGGATAACTGATAGTTTAACACTAGGCCTGTAATTTTCAACCAAATACTTTTGGCCAGACTTAAATATGGGTGTCACACAGGCAGTTTTCCACTCTTCTAGAAAAGTACCACAAGAAAGGGATTTGTTGAAAATCAAACCCAATGCAACGTACAAAGTTGGAGCACAATTTTTTAAAAACACAGGAGGAAGTAAATCGAAACCAGCACTTTTAGAGCAATCAAGACCCATTAAAGCTCCTATTACCTCCTTATCCAGTATTTTTAACTTTCCAATGTTTAAAATTAGCGGCAAATCGGAAAATTTATTTGCATCAATGAGAGAATTCGAGGAATCAAAAACCGATCCAAAAAAATCAGCAAAAAGTTCAGTAATCCTTCCATAATTATTAGATACCTCACCTCTATATTCCATTGATGAAGGAAAACCAGAAGATTTCCATTTATTATTTAAGAATATCCAAAAAGATTTCGGATTCGACCTAAGGCTTCTCTCAATGGAGTCGATATATTTTCTATACAAAAAATTCATGAGAAAGTCAAAGTCACGCCTACGCAAAACAAAAATAGCTTTGTTAGTCGACAAACCGGTTTTTTTGAACTGTAAATGTGGTTTGTTCTCTAGATTTTTTAGGTTGATTAACCTTCTATTAAACCATGGATGTTTAAAAGCATATATTTGTTTTCTTACCGGTACCACTGCTGTAGCCCTTCGTTTAAGATATGCTTGAATTTCATATACATGTCATTAACATCCATATGCTGAAACACCAAACTTCAATTAAAGAACTCAAAGTAGGCGTTAAGTCCGGCATAATCGGCGTTATTGAAATTGAATGAGAGACTGCGCCCAACCTTCGATTCTTCTCTGAACGTATAAAAATTTACATTTAAAACAATTACCTTGTGATGAACGGAATCATTTGTTAGCGGCATAAAACATTTGAAAAGTTCATATTTAAAATCGTCATTTATAAAAATAAGATCTAAAATTCTCATAAGATAATTTTTCACATTATTTACCTGAAACAGATTTAAAGCATAAAGGCATCACAAAGGGTGTATTCAATTGTGGTCTTTAAGCCAAAAGGCAATAGTATTTTCTCCTCTGAGCGAAAATTCCACTCAATATTGCTCAGGTTAAAATTGCCGAGCACGCACGGAGTTTGGTTAGCATTAAGAGCTCCAATAACGGGATTAATATTAAAAATATGTTCATTAAATAAGCTCAAGCTTCTGCAAGGTAGAATATAACGTAAAATAAATATAATTTCATTTTTATGCAGAGTTGAGTCACTACTAAGAGAGACTGAAACACAAATTTGCTCAATATCACCTGTACATCGAGGAAGTTGAATTTCTTTACTGGAAAACTTAAAGGAAGCTGCAATTAGCACGCCACCCCTACTCGTCACACCAGGTTTTAAAACACTATATTTGCGGTACACGATGTCGTTAGAGTCGAAAAACTCATTCGACAAGAAATGTGACGTCAGCCAAGTTTCAGTTAACAAAATTATTTCATAGTCGTATGAAGAAGTAGCAGAATGAAGAGCGCAAGTTTTTGAACGCAAACCCCCTACATTGTGAAAGTAAATTGATGTTGAATTCTTGTTGACATTTGTTGTTGCGTTTGAATTTTGTAAACAATTGGCTGCTACAGGTAGGGCTTGCGATGCGAGATCCGATACCTGTGCAGCACACAAATCGCAAGCCGGTCTCGGTTCAATTGATTCGCCTCCACATTCGTTAAAAAAGAGAAAGGCCGAACACGCACATCAGCTGGCTATAATGCAGGATCAAAAACTTTGTTGTAGTCATCTTTTAATATAATGAGTTTGAAATTGACTCTTTTTAAATCTGTAGCTTTCACGCCTTTCCTTACTAGACAATAGCACCCAATGTCTTTTTTTATCAATCTTCGTACGAGATGAGATGTAATCAATAATATTATCAGCTGTGGCAGTGGATTTAAAAGAAGAAAGATGAAGAACTTTCTTAGGAGCAACCGGTGCAACTACATCGAGCTCATTGTTAGAGTTGCTACCAACAATAACCATTTCAATGTTTATATTATTTTGTTTGCTTTTATTCAGCTTTCTGTTCTGTTCCATATTCCACATATCACTTGACATGATAGGCAAAGTAGATTTAAAAACTGCATCTCCAGCACTAACAACTTCATCGATAGCAGCAGCAGCAGCGGCAGTACTGGCATTAGAATTCTCAAAACCGGTTTGTGACAAAGAGGAAAGAGAAAACACAGGCATAGTGTGGTAGCAGCGGTCGATTTAACATTACCAGCAGTGCTTAAGCCATCAGCTTCTTTTGTTGGTTTGCCTTTCTTATTGCTATTATTGATCTTTTTATTGGCACTTGTTTTATGCACACTGTTTGCAAAATTATGGGATAACTGTAGACCACCAGCAAGAGAAGGTATTGAGTTTAAGAGTGACTCATCGTTGCCAGAAATAAGGGAAACACCATCATCTGTTGCATTTGAAGTTTTCTCTTTTTCTTTTGCATTACACTCATGATAAACCATATCACTAATACAATTGAGCTTCTCAGCGAGTAGATCACTTAGGACTTTGAACTTTTTTTTTTTTTTTTTTTTAAAGCATAAGCCAACGCTCAGGGGATGCCCCCTATAAATGCAATGCACCGTGTTGGTTTTAAGAAAAGGAGAAAGGTTAGAGGGAAGGGGGATAGATGGAGTAGTGTCGGTGAACATTAATCTTGAATCTATGGATGTCACAACTGCCGAGGAAGACAGACGCAGGTAAGCAGTTCCACAACTTGATGGTTCGGCCAAAGAAAGAATTATCACGAAAGTGTGATGTCCTGTTGAACACCGGCGTGACGCAAAAAGGATGGGCCTGATGGGATGCCCGAGTGCTGCGAGAGAAAATCCTGGCTGATGGAATCAGTTCCCGTATTTCTCTAGAGCACTTCCCGTTATAATATCTATAAAAAACGGTTAAACACCCTACATTACGCCGGTGGTGAAGGGAATCGATAGAGGCGATGATAGATTCATCACCTATTAGTTTCAACACACGTCGCTGGACAAGGTGGTTTTAGGAGCCCCGGCCCAAATGTGTGAGTTGTTCTCTAGTTTGGGTCTAATATAAGTGAAATAAATAGTACGAAGATCAACTGGAGTGAAGTATTCCTTACACCGTTTCAAAAAACCAATACACTTGGCCACATCTATCGCCACATCGAATACATGATCAGACCACCTCAGGTCCGATTGAACCGATATGCCCAGAACGTCAAGAGTTGTTGACCTCGCAATATCTAAGTCAGCCATATTAAGGGAAGGAAGGGAGAGATCCATTCGTCTGTGAGACAACAGACAGCACTGAGTTTTAGAAGCATTAAAAATGACTCGGTTAATACGACCCCACTCGGTGATTGTGTTGAGGTCGAAAACGAGTGAGTCATTCATATGCCGCCTTTTACGCTCAACCTCCACAGAGCTAGGGCGATTTTTGAAGCAATAAGAATGACATATGTTGCTGTCGTCCGCAAAGGAATGGATTGGGTTGGTGGTCGATGACAGAAGGTCATCGATAAAGACCAGGAAAAGGGTACGAGAAAGGACAGAACCCTGGGGAACTCCAGCATTGATGAAGTGTTCATTAGAGGTGAAACCGTCTACCACAACACGGATAGAGCGATCACTGCAGAAGCTCGTAATCCAACGAGCAAAGAATTACCGACACCAAATGCAATTAGTTTTGATACGAGGGCGCGATGCCACACTCGATCAAACGCCTTAGAAATATCCAGAGCGACAACCATACTTTCACCGAAAAGGTGAACGGAATGGTTCCATTTTTCAGTGAGGAACGACATAAGATCACCGGTAGAACGAGACCTACGGAAACCATATTGGCGATCACTAAGTAATTCGTTGCGCTCCAGATAGTTCACTATGTGAAAGTTTATTACACTCTCCATAACATTGGAGAGCGCAGAGCATATCGCAATGGGTCGATAATTATTAGGGTTGGAAACCTCGCCTTTTTTGGAAACTGGCTGAACATTAGCAACCTTCCAACAAGATGGAAATATCCCACTAGTGTAGGATATGGAAAAAAGATTGCGTAATGGCCGAGCTAGTGTTGAGGCACACTTTCTCAACACATGGGCTGATATGCCATCAGGCCCTGAGGCTTTATTTATGTTGAGGTTTGCAAGGACTCTTTTTACTGCCCTTGTTCGAAAGTAAATAGTTGGCATTGCCGAAGACCTATTCTGAACAGGGGGTAAAGGCTGACAGCTATCTGGGAGTGTAGCATTTTTCGCAAAGATGCTAGCCAATAGATCGGCTTTGTCAGCAGGGTCAGTGAATATTTGGTCGGTCATTAAAAGAGTTGGAATAGACGATGAGGACTGATTCTTCACTCTCTTAACAAATGACCAAAAACTTTTGCTACCTTTCGGTAGTGAAATGATTCTTTTGCGCAGGTTTTGTTCGTAGAGAAATTTTTCTCGCTGAATCGTGGCATTACAGCAATTTCTAGCCTCAATGCGAAGCCTTTCGGTATCAGCATTTCTAATGAGCCGCCAATTCCGAAATGCTTCCTCTTTGGACCTGACTGCAGTCCTGCAAGTCTCATTAAACCAAGAGTGGTCCTTTGGCTTAACGTTAACTTTTTTATAAGGTATGAAGGACCGCATACCTAATAAAATAATTTCTTGAACCATTAAAGCCGCGGCATTTATGTTCCTATCAGCGAAACACAATTTCCAATTGAAATTACGAAAGAAATTATTTAACGCAATCCAATTTGCTTTATTATAAAGCCATACAGTCCGCTTCGGGGCTTTCGGCGAAACAGTGCGTAAACTTTTAAATGGGAAAGCAGCGGAAATAGTACAATGGTCCGAGTTACCAAGAGGTGCAAGGACAGACACATCGTATTTTTCATGATGTGTTGTCAGAAAGAGGTCTAGTGTACTTAAGCTATGCCCCCCAACGCGTCATTCACTAGTTGAGTCAGTAAATTGGACTCGGCAAAAAACTCAACATAACGACCTTCAGGAGTTGTAAGGTCAGAATGGCGCAACCAATTAGAGTTATGAACATTGAAATCACCAGAAACTAAAATTTCACTGTCTGGGTACGACTCTAAAATTTTGGAAATCGAATCAGAGAGGACGTCTATCTTTTCAAAAGTAGGAATCCTCCCTAAATTCGGGCTTTTATACAGGAAGCAGAAATGTAGAATGTGCGACTGGATTTTGAACTTAATCCACATAGAACTAAATTCGGCATCCGTCGTGTTCAAATGTTGTTGACACTGGTACGCAACATCGCTACGTATATACACTGCGAGGCCCCTATGGGGAGAAAATAATGGCAGAAGGCGATAACCAGGTATCTGGAAATCCAGTGGATCAGCATCCCCACACACCTGAGTCTCACCAACCGCCATTACTTGGGGATGGAAACTAGAAACATGGGCATAGACCGAAAAAAAGTTTGACCTAAGGCCACAAATATTGCAAAAATCAAAGCGGAATCTCTCCGACATTTGCGACATCTCAAAAACCCAAGATGGATATTAATGCTAAATTGTAAGTGGAGTCAAGGCCAGTAATTAAGAGCGAAGAGAATAAGAGTGAGCAAGTGTTATGCCTTTGACCACTCAAGACTCAAACTCCCAACATAGCCCCAGCCACACTTTACAAATAGCTTAGGATGGGAAAAGGGAGAGAAAAGGCTACCAAACAACAGAAATTACAAAGGAGAGGGCATAGAAAAGCCCTTTACGTTAACATTAACTTTCCGTCAAATTAATCCCAAATTAAGGGAAAACTCTTTAATCTGGGAGCACTGCTGCGACTTGGCAGCGACGTCAGTAAGTAAAATTGTAACTGCAGTTTATGATGCTGGGCTAGCTGTTGTTGTTTTGTTGCAGTATTATTTTATTTTGTTTTTTTTTTTGTTAAGCGAACGACTTGTCGGTTTATTATTGTGGTGTTTAATAGAATATGTATTCAATTGTAGATTTTGTTATTGCTTAGTAGTAGTTGGATTTATTGTTTTTGACTTGTCTGTTTATTATTGTGTTGTTTAATAGAATATGTATTAAATGGCAGATTTTGTTATTGTTTTGTAATAATTGGATTTCTTGTTTTCTGTATTTAAACATAGGTAAAAGAACACGCGACGAAAACAATATAATAAAAGACACGAGTTACAACATTAAGACATAACATTAAAAACATCAAAACAAGACGCAACAGAACAGTAAGGGGGACCGCGCGACACGTCCTCTCCCTATGAGATGTGAACTTAGATTCAAACGATTTGTTGAGATTGTCCAATTCGACTTTAACCGTGTTAATATTGAGTTTTTCCAATTCGGTTTTCACGGTAGTTAATACTTCAGCATGACTTAGAGCCAAATTTGCAGGGACATCAATGCACTTTATGCAATAACAGTCTAAATGGCGGTTACGTTCAAGTAGCCTCAAATCATAGTCCGTCAGTTTCACTTCACAGCAACTTCCGTGGAAAACTTTGCCGCAGAAACCTTTGCATGGAACCACTAGAGATTCATTTCGTGAAAAAGTTTTTTCACATTTTCCGCAAGCTACCTCCATAAGAAAATTAACATCCGCTCTCAACAAGTGTTACAAATAAACTGATATCTTTATAGGCTACCAGCGTGAATTGACGGAAGTGTAAAAACCGCTCAGTCGAGCGAATTACTTCATGAAAAGCAGTTTCGGTAGATCTTCCCTTGAGGTACGCATGCTGCGAGGTAAAAATGGAGGTGCTGTCCAGTGTTTCTCTAATAAAGGCATCTAGTATTCTTTCTAATGTCTTTAACCTTCTACCCACCTATCTCTATAGGGTTGCCATGATTTCTGCTGGTAGCATTGATTACAGACCTTTCTAGTAGCCTTTTTGAGGTCATTTAGGTTTTTATTCCACCAATGCGGATACTTTTTTCCACAGTGAATTATAGTACATGAGGCTTTATAAGCTAACTGCAAGGCGTTTTCTAGTGAGCCAACACAAGTTTCTAGTTCACCGACAGTTTTAATAATGATACACGGTGTTTTTTTAGCTTTGATTACACTATCTTATCAAATGAGGCCCAGTTAGTATTCCTGATGTTTCTAAAGGGTGGAGAGGCTTCTATCTTGAAACTTACGCTGAAAAGTATCCACCTGTGGTTCGAAAAAGAGTTATTGGTCATCATTTCTCAGTCCTCAACCCTTATATCAGTATTAGTTGTTGAAAGTGTAACCTCTAGGACTTCTTTCCAGCCTGCAAAGTTTTCCTAACTTGGAAAAATTAAAGTTGGAGTATTGCTCTTGTTACAGATGGACAAGTTTGAATTAATAACAAAATCAAAGGAAGACTCACCTCGATCGTTGGTTTCGGTAATGTCCCATAGCGTATGCCTTGCCTTGGCGTCGTAGCCCATGATTAGGTTGATGTTAGTCAGCAAGCCAGCCTCTTCACCTCATCTGGTGGCGAATTCTTGTCATAAGTGCAGTAGGCTGAAACAATGTATAGGTTCTTTCCATTCATATTTTCGACCCTTAAAACTGTCAGTGCTAAGGCTGGGGTAAAGAAAAGCTCTGATATGTTTCTTAGCAAGAATACACGATCTAGGCTTACTATTTATTCGCTTATAAAAAAAGGTAGTTTTTATCGCCAAGCCCTTTAATGGTGGAGCCATTAACCCAGGGTTCTTGAACGATGCCAATATCAACATTTTCCTCACTGAGAAAAATAGAAAAGTTATCCGAGGCGCACCTTGAGTGCCTCAAATTAATTTGGGCGATTCTTAGCATTGGAATCGACCACTAGCTCCTCTTCATAAATGTTGAAGACGTGAAGCAGCTTGTTGGAGTCGCCAACCACGTCGACATAGACATTTGAAGGGCGGAAAATTTTAATTGATATACCTGACGCCAAAACGTAGCCAGTTTTCTAGTTCATAGAGCACTTCTAGGCACTTTTCGTTAATTAGTAATGACCAGTCAGTTATTGGCACTTCAGGGTTATGAAGACGCAGTATGGTCTATTCAGTATCGGCAGTGCAAAATTGCCATTTTTTGCTTCTCTTAGCCGCGTTGATAGCATCGTCATTAGACCCGTTACGCTTTGAAGATTCGCCTGGTTGTCTCTAAGCGGTTCAGGTTTGTGGTTTGGTACAACTTGTACTCTTCAATCACAGTTTAGTATTTTACCTTGTCCTGGACCTTGTCAAATACCGTAGGGCACTACGAAAATTTTAGACTTCTACATACCAGTCACGTATTATCTCCAACTTTTTTGAAATTGCCCAAATTGAGTTCAATTTCGTACTAGAAATAAAGAAACACCTTTCAATAAATTGCCATGGGTCAGGAATTGCATTCTTGTGCTAGGAGTTTTGTACTCTACCCAGCAGGCAATTGAGCAAGGCCTGCCTAGAAGAAGGCCTACAAGCACTGCTGCGATTATATAAGGCCTTCTAGAAACTAGATTGTCATACAAATAAAAATATGCTCATGAATGGTTATATGCCTTTCCCTCATATTTAGGAGGGGGTAGGGTCTGAGTGCTACACTTTAAGCATAAATTTAAGAATGATTTTTTGTGATATGGTAATAAAAATTTAATTTTTTTTTTTAAATAAAAGTACAATATGTACTTAAAGAGTCTTCTGTGAAAATTTCATGAAAAAATATTGCAAAATAAGCCATTGACAGCCAATTTCCGCGGACGCCTAAAAAAAAGGAGATTTGCGGTGAACATCATAACTCATCATTGGATCATCTCAAATCTAAATATCAAAAAAAAATTTGGTTAGTTTATAAGTTTTTCGAGATTGTGACGTCGAGTTTTTTTATTTGAGAATTATTAAGATTTTGGCATAACTTTGAATTCAAAAAAACGAATTTTTTTAAAAAAAATGATATAAAAATCAATTTATTTGTTTTTGCAAAGCTTATTATAATAAAAAGAATCTCGACGGCACTACCTGGCCTTTTATGTATTAAAAGAGTGTGGCAAATTTCAAGAGAATCGGTCAAGTAGTTTTTGAGTTACAGGGTCCACCGACTTTGAAAGACCTATATTCGAGAAAAAGGTTATAACACTGTTTTTTTTTGATATATGTTTTTACACAGAATCATCGATTCCGGGATCATAAAGGATCTCCGTCAGTTTTGAATCGACCTCAAATTTTAACAGGATACTCTTGAAGAGTTGTACTATCAAATAAAAAAAGGAAAACAAACTTTTTCATACCCGTTTAAGATATTTTTTATTTCATATATTGCAATGTTTTATGATTCTACACCAAAAGTAGATAAATGGATAGGAGTAAAGAACGTTGTTCATGTTACCAGGATGGTCTTATGTTTCATGTTATGTAAAGATGGTAGAGTTTTGTGTATTTCGTTTATCCAACGCAAGAGATTTGAAGCATCTAAAAAAATTCAGAGACTGAAATTTAATTTTTTTCCAAGTACTTCTGTGAGCCCTGCTACGGCTAGCGGTCCTAGAAGACCTGTTTAGGAAAGCCTGTTTTAGCCAGACAATTCGTATAAAAAAGAAAGTACTTAGTAAAAAGCAGTTGAGAAGGCCTGCTCTGCCAAAAGAAAGGACTTCTTGAAGCGCTGCTTGCTCCTGCCCTTGCCTACTGGTTGTCTTCTATCTACATATTTATTTATATAAAGCTCAATGTGTGTGTGTTGCTTATGGACTCCTAAGCATCGTTGCCGTTGAACAAATTTTTTTTGTGCCAAAAAATGAGCCAAAATGAAAAAAATTAGCCAATTTTTTTCTTCTAACCAAAGGAAAGCAATATGAATGCTAAATAACGCAATTTTTAATTGGTCCTTAATAGTCTTATTATTTATTTATTGATTACACAGGCCGACAAAAATTATACCCAGAAACCGGACTATATATTTCCGTACGTTTTCGATGCTCTGATTCCGAATCTGGTCGCAGAATTGCTCCATCACGTCAGGTTTTCGAGATATCCTAACCTAAAAGTGCAAAAAACGTTGTTTTTGCCCATTTTTGAGGTTATGTAGCACCGTGAATTTTCTTTTTTTCAAAAAACTATATGTGTGATCTTAAAGAGCTATTCTTCTTCTTTCCAATGTCGTTGAGTTTTCTGAAATATCTTTCTTTTTTGCCGATCTATCGCATTTTGAAATTTTCATATTTGTGATTTTGCCTGTACCTGCAAGCTCATTACGAACATTTGTGTGTCAAAAAATTTGAAAATTTCAAAATGCGATAACTGGACGATAAAGAAAGATATTTCAGAAAACTCAACGACATTGGAAAGAAGAAGAATAGCTCTTTAAGATCACTTATATAGTTTTTTGAAAAAAAGAAAATTCACGGTGCTACATAACCTCAAAAATGGGCAAAAACAATGTTTTTTGCACTTTTAGGTTAGGATATCTCGAAAACCTGACGTGATGGAGCAATTCTGCGACCAGATTCGGAATCAGCGCATCAAAAACCTTCGGAAATATATAGTCTGGTTTCTGGGTCTGAATGTTGGTTAAATTTTGTCGGCCTGTGTTATTATTAATAGCTTATAATTAATAAATTAATAAACTGCATTAACAGTTTTATAATAACAAAAATCTTTACATAACACTATAAGACAAAAAAAAATAAAAATAGAGTTATGTCTTTGCAATAGGAGTGATGGCGCTATAAAGGAATCCAAATCCTACGTGAATTTTTGAAGGCCTCTTTTAGCAATATAAGAAACTCAAACTCAATTGGTGTAAAATAAGTCTTTATCTGACCAAAAATAATGTGAGTCACTTTGTTTAACACATTATGTGAATCAAATTCTTATATTCCAATTTGTTTCGAAGTTTATTTTTTATTAAACTTAAGACAAAAAATTTTCGTTCAGCTGCGGCTGAGCTATGAAGAAGAGGCTCATAAAATTAAAAACAAAGTCTGTTAGTTATTTAAATGAATCTTCTCCCAAACCAATTCTAACACAGCTTACTTTTTCTCAAAATGTCTGAATATTTCTGCAGTCTCTAGCTCAAGATCAGAGAGTTTTAATAAAATCCACTGTGTTACAATCTCATCAGGATCGCATCTAATTAAATGGTTAAATTCTGTCAAAAGTGGATTTATTGATATGCCTCTATCAGAAAATATTTTACTTGTTGCTATAATTTCTAAATGTTTGATATCTTTTCTCTTAAAGTCAAATCTTGAGATCTAAGAGATTTTTCGGCATTGGAATCTATAAATATTTGATCGATTGGAAAAGAACATATCATTATTATAAATGTCAAAATGACTTAAACAGTCTGCACTTTTGATATAACTAGGGTACATGAAGTTGCCCAGAATCAATTTGAAATTTATTTCCAATTGATGATATAAAAAAGGAAGCTGATACCTGAATACCTAGCAGTAAAAACGTTTTTTTCTTATTAGAGGCGTGGCATCGCCCACTCAAAAAAAATATCTTTACTAAGGATTCAATCTAGCACCATACCAAATTTTATAAAAATCGTTGACGCGGTTCAGCCGAAACAGCGTTTCTTCCTATTAAGGGTGATGCCACGCCCCATTTAAGAATTCAGAGCTTCTAATTACTTTTCTTATGGTTCAGTCTATCTCCAAACCAAATTTTATTAAAATCGGGGCGTGGCACTACCTACTATTGAAAAAAAAGTATACACTACACTTCCTCTCTTCACATCCTTCTTAAAAAATAAAAAAATTAAGCGATTATGATTATGGCTGTTTACCAACTGCTTATTTATACATAGATATCTATATGTAGGCGCCGTTTTATGGTCGCCATTTTCTTAAAACAAAAAATTCGAAAACAGCCGTTCTCATACGAAAGCTCTTGAGCTTACGAACATTTTGACACCTAAAAAACATTTTTCCGCTACGTTCAATTATGGGTAAACCACTGTCCCGGTTGACATGGAACGTCCCTTATATATTTTAAGGTCATGATTCGCCATCATATTAGCAAGTTTCTGTGATTTTATACCGTTAACTTCTAGACAACATTCTAAAAAATACAATTGCAACAACTGCGTCTAATGCAAGTCATCGAGTAAGCGACAATCCCAAAATTTTATGAGGCTTTACATTACAGTTATCCTGAAATTCTCTAGATTCGTTAAGTCTTTTAGGATTGCATGAGATAAATGTATAAATATTTTGACATTCATAGATCCTCAATTTCTAAAGGAACTAGAACTATAATAAATGCAATTAACAAGCGTTCGTTACTCTATTTTCTTTTTTCCTTTGTTCTTTTTCACTTAACGGAAAAAAATCCAGTCTGAGTCAGTGTTTAATTGACATAAGACGCTAGAAGTTTACCTACCGAGTTTTACCGAGCTATGCAAAAAATGTGCCAAAATGAAAAAAAGTAATCCAATGTGCCAAATGGAAAAAAATGTGCCAGTTTTGGCACAAAGTCGGCAACCATGCTCCTAAGCCGTTCAACCGCTCGCCGAAGTAAGTACAGATGTTTCTAGTGGTTTGTGGAACGCTCTTAGCATAATTTGGTTTGGATACAATAGTGATGCCACCTCTCCCTATATAAAAGAAAAATTAAATTTATCTTATCTTATCAACTATTTGACGTAGATAAATTAAACTTTGTAAGTAAGTTTCAATGGAAAAATGGGCAGTATCACTCCTCTCATGGGAAAAAATCAACTTTTTCATGTCTCAGCAACTATTTGATGTTGATGGATAAAATTATGTACACATGTTGCTTATGGTTTGTAAAAGGTTATTAGCATAGTTTGGTTTGGAAAAAATGGGCAAAACCACGACCCATAATATAAGATAAAAATTAAATTCATCACGGCTAGGTACATATATAAAAGATACTGGCAAAAGTAAGTTTCAACGAAAAAGAAAAGGTCGGTGCCACGCCACCCATATGAGAAAAACCAACATATTTTTTGTATCAGCAACTATTTGACGTAGACGGACAAGATTTAATACATACATATGTTTCTTATTTGTAGCTTGTAGATATTCTTAGTATAGTTTGGTTTACAAAAACTAGGCGATGCTACGCCTCTCATATATGTAAGAGAAAAATCAAATACTGCAACTAAATTTTAATCAAAGATGAATAAATAAGATACGAGAAAAAGTGAGTTTCAAAGAAAAATAGGCAGTACCACGCCACCCTTATAAAAAAATCAACATATTTTATGTCTTATCAACTATTTTATGCAAATGGGTAAATTTGGTACATTGTTTCTTATGGTTTGAGGATAGCTCTTAGCATATTTTGGTTTGGAAATAAAATGGATGATAAGAGAAAAATAAAATTCATCATACCTCATCAACTATTTGAAGCAGATGAATGAAACTGATACATATGTAAAAGACAGAGCTAAAAGTAAGATTCAATCAAAAAATGGGTGGTTCCACGCCTTCCATATGAAAAAAAAACCGATAGTTTTTATACCGTTTCATTTTAAATCTATGATTTTATTATCAAAATTCAATGCATGGACTTTATGTTCGAATTGTCATTACCAATGATCAATTTCAAACATCAAGCAGTTTATTTTTCTCCATTCAAATAACCTGAATTTTTCCGCGCTTGATCATTGGAATGGCAGTTTTTCAGTCCCCTTGCCTATCCTCCAATCGCAACAACGACCTCTTCTATCTAGACTTTGTTGTACAAGGAATTTAACCAAATTAAACTCATCGCGCCACATACCGGGCGCATAAGGGCAGAACAACCATGCCAGCTATTATATACATTAGGGTGATTCAAACATTTTTTTTTTGTTTTTTTTAAGGTGCTGTTGCTTAAAAAGTAAGTTTATGATATGAAGATAAAGTTCACGAAAATTCAACTCTGTAACTCAATTTTATAAGGTGGCGCCGGAGCCTGTTAGTTTTACATGTAAATTGTATGGAAAAATTATTTTTTACAAAAAAGGTATCTAAATGAATAAGTGATTAGTGTTGTAGAGCTAAAAAGGGTCGTTTTTCGACGTGATTTCTTACGCTGAATCCGAATCTGGCCTCAGAATTGACCCATCATGTCGGAATTCTGATATATTTGAGGCTAATTACCTGAAACATGATGTTTTTTGTCTACTTTCGAGGCCATGTACAGGATTCAAAGAAAGTTGATCAGCTTATTTTTAACAAAAGCATCATTTAGTACCATCCTTGCCCTTTAAAATGAGCTTTCAAGTGGTGATCTGTGATGCTTCCTTGCAAAGTTGCAAAAAACTATTTTTTATTCTTCATAAATTTATTTATAACCGCAAAACTGTTGATTATATCGGGAAACAGCATATCAATAGACTAAAGCAATTGTAATTCTTAATTGTTCTAAGTTGGTTGCAGAAAAATAGAACTATTCGTTCTCGAGTTATGTCAAACAAAAGAGCCCCAAACGTGACAAATTCCCCTTTATGATACTAACTTCAAATCGATATATCTCGATTCCTAGACGTGATCCAGCGAAACGCCGGGACACGTATAACTTTTTTTTGACCGATATAACTTTTCCCGGTAGTCAGAACCCCCGCCGATCACTGACCCCTACCATTTGTCGCACAGTGTTATTAATATGTTGAAGTTCTCGTCTGAATGCGAGGATCGTTTCGGCGTTAAAATATCTTTACCCGTGGAAATAAGACGTTCAACTGCAGCGCTTGAGGGTAAAGCAGTATTATATTTAATAATCAGACTTATGAATACCTGTTCCCCGAGAAAATCTTTTGATTTTATGTCTAGCCACATTTTGACGAGATTTTGAGCATATTCTTTAAAGAGTTGTAACTCTTAGGTTAGGTAAATAATTATTAACAATATAAATGACAAGATATATAGGTAAGCATTGTTTACACTCAAATAGTATTTGTTATCCCAATCTGGATACAAAATCAACATAGTCACTCAAATGCGGCTACGGATTTTCGTACGTAGTGGAACGTAGTATTTGTGTACTTAATAAAAAAACACTCGTCACTCTAATGAAACGATCAAACGAATCAAATAAATCAAACTTCTTCGTAGTTTTCTCACTCACACGTGCCCGCAAGACATATCTACCTACATAGTTTCACTAGCGAAAGGCGCCGCACTTGTCAACTGGCGCGGTGCGTATGGTATCTTTTTGGTAAATACTACGTACTGGATTAACGATTAACGGACTTGGGAAAATTTAACGGAAGTTAACGAGTCCGTTAAAATTTTTAAAGTTAACTTAAAAGTTAATCCGTTAGTCGAAATGTTAACTTCGCCAATTAACGATAAACGGATTAACAAATTACAAGCAGAATTGACTATCTGCACAAAAATAATTGGTGAATAAAGCCCAATTTCCATGTGATCTTATCTTATCTTATTTTATCAAATATCAGGGAGGACATCACATGCTATTAAGATAGCAAATGTATGCTATTCACTCTCGCATTCTCCAAGCGCATTAGGTTCTGTTCGCATGCTTTTTCTTTCTTACAAAAATTTGATTTAATATCCCTGATATGGGATAAAATGACAAAAGATAAGATCACATGGAAATTGGGCTTAAACCTCATTATTATTTTAATTATGCTTAAATCCTCTTAACTTTTGTGAGATGTTATTTTCGGTTATTAAAAAGAAATGTATACAGTACCTAATAAGGTGTGTTATAAGAGTACATTCTTACATTAACAATTAGAACTTGTACACTTTCCATCAAAAAAAAAAAATATTTTTTGTGGTCAATTTTGCTTGTAACTAACTTGTAAGATATGTATATATAGGGTGATTCATTTAGAGATTCTTTTTTCAGTAGGGTTATGATTCTAGATCACGCGTGAGTCGTGTCTTACTGTCATTAAATTTTTGTCAGCATTGTTTGGCATGTCATCAACGCTTACAAATTGTGGAAATTTACTAAAATTTTAACTTTAATAAAATTTACTCAAAATTTACATCGTTTTTTGCAATTATGAAGTAAATTGGCAGTCTAGACTTTTTTATTTGGGGCTACGTAAACACCAAAGTCTGCATAGATAAGTCGGCTATGATCGAGGAACTGCAAACCAACATTGCTAAGGTCATTCGCCAAATACCACTCGAAATGCAAAAACACGTAATCGAAAATTGAAACTTTGGAAAGTACCATGTCAGCCGCAATTACTGCTAACATTTAAAAGTAATTATTTTTAAAAAATAAATGTAGAAAATGGTTCTTTTGTATATTTATTATATTACCCGATATAATTGTATTTTCTATTTTTTTTTTTTTTTTTTTTTAAACTATTGAATATAGTTTCTCTAAATGAACACCCGTTATATAAATAAAAGAATTAAATGTAGATAAAGTGATAACTTTCACTTTTTCACAATATGCTCAAGTTTTGCTTTTACATTAGAGGTGTGCGTAAGCGCATTTGAAACGGCCATCAAGTCACTTGCCACATTGCAAGTCTACCTAAATTCTTATGTACTTAAATCAGAAATCAAATCAAAACAAAACGTAAAACAAAGCAAGACGTGAGCGCTGCAACCACAAATGATACGAGTATGTTCTATAAGTTTTGAGGCCAAGTCGTACGTTTTCATGCTTCATGCGAATATAGCTTTTATAAAAATCAATATAAGTTGGAAACCTTTAGACTTATATCCAAATAGTGGGTGTTGTATGAAAAATAGTTTGATAAGCTACAATATTTGATGTTTGAAAAGATCTTTCAAATTTGACCTAAAGTTTTGAAGATGTGATGATTTTTCTGAAATATTTACAAATATTTTTTTTCAAATAACTGTAATTTTTTTCAATAAATGTGTTAATAACCCATATTTTTTTTATAATTCTGAAAAGCTAAGTTCTTTTGCTTTAAAATTATGTATCGTCTCTTCTTAATTTTTGCGCACTTATTCTATTTTTTAACAAAACCAAAAAATAGCATACAAATAATCTATATTTAAAAACCCAATAAACCAAATGTCGATTCCAAGAATGCAGAAATAAAAGAAGCTAGCGTCAATATGCGCTTTGTTGTTGTTTGCTTGTGCGATTGCTTCTTTTTTTTTGCTTAAGAAAAACGACGATTTTGTTGTAAATGTTTTGTTGAGTTAAAGCGTTCGCAGCGAACTAAAAATCAGAAGCAAACGAATTTGTTGTATTGTTCATTTCGTGCTACTGCTACTAATTAGTTGCAGAATGTCGAATTTGACCTATACTTGTCAGTAAAACCTATAGTGTGACGTCACAGCATGTGCACTTACGCAGACATCTATTATAAATAGTTGTGTCTGTTTACTTTCGTAGTTAAATTTGTAGTTAAATCCGTAATCAAATAATTTGAGAGAGAAGACCGCAATTGTTCTCAAAAAGATATTTAACTAAAAAAAGTAAACAGACAGGAATTAGTTAAAAATGTAGTTATACTATATTAGCCAAGTGTCAAAAACGAATAATTTATTTTATTACGACCGTCAAATTTCGATTCGCTACAGATTTTTTTATTTTGATTTAATTAAGCAATTTTATATTTTTATCTTAACAATATAGGTATCAGATGGTAGGTTATTTATTAAGCTTTAATTTAGTGTGTAAAAGTTTCAAATTGGTTCATTTACAAACAAGAGGAATAGGTTCAAAAATTAAATTTGCACAAAAATGAAATTTTTATTAATTTATTTTTTTGAACAGCTGTTTGTTTTTTGACACTTGACAAAATTTAACTACAAACATTTTTTTGGCGATTTTCGTTAACTATTTTTCGGAGAGAGAGTGAACAGCTGTTTATTTCTCGTATTTTCGTGCTCATATTTAACTACATTTGGAAGTAAACAGACACGAGTTAGGCAGTTTTAGGCAGATTTAGGCAACAAAAGGCGCCTTGAGTTAACTTTTGGCGAGTAAACAGACACACCTAATATGTACATCTTTAAAGCGCGTAAAATTACCTTTACAATAAACTTCCTATCCATAACAACATTCGGTTAAAAAATCACGGAAATATGAATATGAAGGGCCTTAATTTTTCCATTGGTAAGATAAGTACGTCTTCTGATAAACTCATGAACTTCAGTAAGCTCACTCCATTTTTGTGCCATATAATTAGTATCGACAGTCTCTTGAGCTACAGTTACACCGAATTTTAAATCCGCCGGAAGTCTCCAATTCGCACCAAAAATTGGTTTTGCTGTCGATGACGCAGTGTTATATTGTATAGTCTAAAGATAAATCATCAGGAACATTGGCAAATGATCATCCTGCAGAGGAGATGAAGTCATCTCTGTTCCTCTGTTTGTATTTTCGTTGAAATCACGAATACGGCAAAATGAAGTGAGATAATTTGATCGAATTTGGTATACTGGTAAAATTAACCCTCTTTCACACAAATACTAGGAATAGTTTGGGATTTCAATGGACAAAAGGCGATACTTTTTGACAAAAGGTCTTGGCATCTCCTTTTCAAGCGAGCTTTGAAATTCTATACTGTGTTATATCAGGTAATACAACTAAATTTCATAGAAAAATTTAAAAAAAATAAACTTTTTTTCCAAAAAATGCATTATTGACACATAATTTTTTTAGCAGAATAAGAATGCTCAATTTATTTGCTTTAAAGAAATGTATTATTTGTACCCATTTTTATTGGAATGTAAAAAAAATTATTTAATAAAATTTCTTTGAAATTATATATTTATTGACAACTAAAACTACAGTGACATAGACAACAACGATACTACAACAAAAACTGAGCAGCAGCTGAAAGCCGTCCACTTACTCTTATGTAAAATTAGTGTGGCTAGTAAGCCAGGTGTTGGATACATTATAGACTAATCCACGGCCGAAGGCTGCCTCAAATCCGGTGTTGGATTTCTGGGAGTCTTAAATCCTGAGCCGTGGCAGAAGGCTGCCCACTTACCCGTACTGTTATGTAAAATTAGTGTGGCTAACAATCCAGGTGTTGGATACATTATAGACTGATCCGCGGCCGAAGGCCGTTGCGAAGCCGGTGTTGTTATAGGTGTATTTGTAATAGCTGTTGTAATATTTGTTATAATACATAGTTGTCGTTGTTGGTGTTATTTTAGTTTTTCAAATCGCTGTTGATGTAGCTGTCCATAAATAATTTTCATAAGAAGTTTTTGAAAAAAAAATTTATTAATTAATATTTCTACATCCGGTAAATAATGCGTTAATATAAAAAAATTTGGTACAACTGAAACATCATTTTAAAGAAAATGAATTAAGCTTTCTTGTGATGCTAAAAATAAATTTTTTTTGGAAAAATTAACGTTTTTTAGAAAAAAAAGGGTCAACATTTTACAAAAATTATATCTTCAAAACTATAGAACGAGTTTTTAACATTTATGTGTCCATTTTATGCATTATTCAATTACCTTTCATGTGATACCCATATTTTAGAAATCTAAACAGGTGTTTTTAACTTATACCGCTTTTTATAAAAGCTATATCGCAACTTCCGATAACTATGTCTCCGAAACAAGATCCGACCGACACTTTCCCTAAACGAATTGGAGGATCTGTACTAAAGTAAACCTGTGCCGCTTTCTGAAATGAAAATAAAGCTTTCAGAAACGATGTAAGGTGAAAGATTTCTGAAAGGTTTCTGAAACGTTACATACCAAGTGGGTCGATAACTTTGAAGCCAATTAGTAAGAGTGATCTACTAAGAATCCAGGCAAAAATTTAGACAAAGAAAAAAAAATATGTACTCTTTTTTTCTTTTCTGTTTATCTTTGTTGTTGTAACTCCCTTAATATTACACATTTTCTTGCAGGTGCTTTGTTGGAAGCGCAAATAGTTTAATAATTTGGCAGGCTCGACTACAGGTAATATCTTTATGGTATGTAGATGCTTTTATATATAGTAGAGCAGAGCACTTCTACCACGGCCCTCTTCTAGAAACATTGAAAAATACATTTTTAATAAAAATTTAGGAAAAATTTGGTATTTAATCCTTGGCAAGCCCAAAAATTTTACTTGTATTAATTTTCTTTTATCGACAACCTCATTTAAATCCCGTTCTAGAGTGCGGTTAAATTTTTATTCTATACCATCTGACTGAGGATGCAGTGCCGTTGTAGCCTTTGCCTCTGAAATTGACTGTACTCTTGATTGAGAGTAGGGTATATCTTCGGTCACTTACTGAAGTTACTTATTTCCTGCATTGTTGATTGGAAATGGGCTTGGAAGCTATGCTCCCCTCCCCCCGTTATATTAATGCATTTTTCTTTGAGTTCGATGCCTTGGTTCCTTAGCGATGGCTCATATGGGTGGAACTAGTCAACAAATGATTCTTGGCATCTAACCCAATAGAACCATTTCTTAATCAACAGTTTTGGTTATGCCCAGGAGAACACCGCTTGACTCATTGTATTGCCTTTGATGACTACTTTGACTTTCGCCTTTGGAACAACCAGCTACTTAGAGCATTTAGTTTGCTGTCCTCGTTTTCCCAAATTTGGTACAGATAGATCAATTTATGGTGGCAGGACTAGTAAGCCCAGACACAGTGTTCACATTTAGAAGCTTATTGTGCCAAACCTAACCTAATGTAGAGTAATTCTATATTTCAGGTGTTACTAAGAAATTTAATTAGATTTTTTGGGTTAATTTCTGCAAGACTTACGGGAAGATGATACCATACCCATAGATGTTCCTTCTGGTACGGAAAATCGCTGGGCATTCTGTAAGTAGGTGCACGGTTGAAAATATCAGTATAAAATTAATAACTTTTAGTTATTCATATAAATCCATAAAAAAATCGTATAGATTTTATAAGTTCCGCAGTTATAAAATTTTATATGAATATCATATATGTTTCTGTATTAAAAAGTATAGAATAGGTTGACGTATAAATTCTATTTTATAATAAGAGTTTATATTTAATTTTAACAATAGTAAAAAAAAATGTATATTTATGTCGGTTGTTAGAACGTTTGACTGGGACGCAGAATTCATGGGTTCGAGTCCGGGAACAGATACTTCTTTTTAATTTAATTTTATTTACAATTTGTATTTATAAAATGATTTGAATAACAGAACATGAATGGGTAGAGATTTGAACCTGCTTCATTTCTAGAATAGTTTGAATTCGACCCCGTTCGTTAGCTAGCTCGGCTACAGAATGTTGATGATTTATTAGACAAAATTGAGCATAAACAACTGGCCGCATAGCTGGTTTTTATATGTTGAAAAGTTATTAAATTTATACCTAAATTCATACAAAACGACCCTTAAACTGATATTCGTATAAAAATTTATACTGATTTTTTCAACCGTGTGTATGTAAAGAGGTCTCATAATTTTTAATGGATTGTTTGCAAGTAGTATTGCTAGAGAAATTCATTCTATTGAGGTGATTGAGTAGTTTACGGTGACTGCTTATTATTTCCACCAAGACTCTTCGTTATTTAAGAATTTCGACTTTCTGCTACCAGGACTCTTAAATTATTCAAGAATTTCGTCTTTCTGCTATCATATTTAGAGAAGGGATATTAGGTGCATTCTTGCACTTCAGTATTTAGCCGGAATGTGTTTGGTTCAACTAAGATTTTGGTTCGAAATAGGTTTCTGAAGAGATTTGCTAACTGCACTAACAGATTCTGGTTCTTTTTGACAAGGGTGTCAGCAATAGGATACTCTCCCTTCTTGGCCCACTACCCATTTTTGACTTATGCAAAATTGCACACAAGCTTAAAGTTTCAAAAAAATATAGAGCAAACCGAAAGTTTTAAGTTCAACATCTATTTCTTAAAGAACCACTATATTTACGGTTTAATTTTGAATCACATATGATAGCGTAATTATTAAAAAATATTATACAAAAAAATTGAATCAAGAATACTTTCATTTGTGGCTGTGGTACGAAAGCGACTGACCAAAAGTTCCATTTTTTCGAAAATATGAAAAAGGCCGATTTTCTCGAAAACGGTGCGATTTTTACTAAACATGACTTTACTTTTTCTGATCTGCCTTGAGGTCGCCCATCGGCTGTTAGAAGGTTATCCACAATTTATGGGACACCCTGTATACATAGGGAGAATGAGTGGTCTTCGGCCTCCGCTCAGGGTTTGTATCCTCTAATTTGTTCTACATCAGCTTCGCTAGCCTCAGTAATTCTACATAAAAGTAAGGGTAAGTGGGGTATGTCAAACAGCGGCTTCGCGGTGGCCTACGCCCGCGGCTTAATCTATTGTGTGTTCAACTCCGGCTTCGCTAGCCAAAGCTATTCGACATAAAAGTTAGGGTAAGTGAGTGTTATGTCCACTTTAATTGTGGACATAACGCCTTAATTATTTGGCGTTATATTCTCCTGTTTTTGGGGCTTATGTCCGCTTTTTAAAAATGTTCATAAAACATAAAAAAGAAATAGGAATTAGACCAAATAAACGGGCATAATTTGTCTTGGGAATTATGACCATTGGGGCTATGACCGGATAACCGAAATAGGTGGCGCAAAATCAGCATAGAAAGAACTGTAGTAGAACATTTCAACTTCCCCTCCTAATATTTGACTTAATCAAAGGCCACAAATCTGGAAAACGAAATTATATCGTTTTAAGCCGGGAACATCGAGGAAAATAGGTAAGTATTAGGTAGTTCAATGCTCCATTAAAATTAACCTTCGAACAAAAACCACTATATTTGTTTTTAGATTCGTTAAAAAATCTTAATATAGTTTATTGTTTGTAACAAATTTTGCCAGTTGGAATTTTATTAATAGGTTGAGAAATTTTATAGTCTTATTTAAGGTATCAGGCATGGGTGATTTAACCAACTTATACTGCTATTACGGGATAAATTCGAACTAAGTATTTTTTCTGAACAAATTCTAGTTGATCCCAAAATCTCTAAAAAAAAGGAGTAAGTCGTTCCGAATTACTTTGGTATATTCGGACAATAGCGATCCCAATGCGATCCCAGTGATGTGCACTTATTAAAGGTAATATTTAATGATAGAGTAACTATCACAAATTCATACACACACTAGTCGGCATAATATTTTGTACAAGCTGATGCCCGCGACTTTGTACGCGTAGCCTTTTTTTTAGTTTTTTCTGCGAAATCAAACAACTCAAATTTTTTAGTAGACCTTCTGTAAATTTGGATCATTCTTCACAAATCCCACGTTGTTGTTGTTTGCAATGTAAATTGACAAATTGAGAGTGGGATTTGAATATTCCGTTGTTTCACCTACGTAAATATTTCATTGTATTGCCATGGGAAATTGTTGTCTGTTTGCATGCTTGTTTCTTTGTGTGAAATTAATTTTTTTAAGCAATTTTAAAACTTTAATATTTTGATATTTAACAGGAATATTGTTATTATTTTAATTAAATATTGAGACCAAGTGTCTACCAAATAAAACAGAACAAACTTAATAAAATTGGACCAGTAATTTTTGCGTGATGCGATTACATCGGAAACGGCTTTCATTTTATTTACAGCTGCGGTAAAAATAATAGCACCGCGGTGTCATTTAAGAATTGAAAGAAAATATTTCGAACAAATAACGTTTTTTTTTCTTCTAATATTCTGATATTTTGTTCCAAAAAAATAACGGTACTTTCTAGGTTTGCTATTATATTGAGTAATTTGTAATTTCGAGCGGTAAAAATAATACTGTTCAACTCCTTTACTTCTCAAGATTAGGTATTTACTCTTATTAAAAATATTTGATCGTAACAAGTAAGCTTCATTATTATATATACCTTTCGCAAGGTAAAACTTTAAATGAAATTTAAAATTTTATCAGATGTTCTGCGAAAATGGTTTCGAATACTATAATATACACAAATAAACGAAAAACACGATGTTGAATGCCTTCCATGTCCCCCCGGGACGTGAATTGTTCGATACATAATCCGTTTTTGCCTGCTACGGAAATAAAGAAAGTGCGTAATATAGCAGTGAGTGTGGAAACCGTTAAAAGACGACTCAGGGAAACCAATTTGAGTACCCGACGACGACGACGAGTTTCGTTGTTAAAATAAAATACGTATCACAAAGATACCGGACTGTGCGCATGGGTACTTAAAATGTCCACTTGCAAAGTAGAGTGGAACGATGAGATTAAAATTATTTCAAGTATCATATTCTGTGTTTGGGATACGCCTTACATATGGACGAGTGCCTTTTCCACCAAAAAAACGATCTTACTCTCATCGCTCCACAAAATGCTTATCTACTTATTATGTAGCTTACTGATCTTGCCCCAAGAGTCCAAAATTAGAACCAAAAAAATTTAATAAATATCTTTCAGTTTTAATTAAAAGGTTTTATTTTTTTTTTTTAATTATACGCATATAAAAAAGTAAAATAACTTTTCAAGTAAAAGGAACTTCAATCTAACTTAATTACTGATTTTTTCACGATGTGTCCGCGGATTACAATAGCCTTATATGTCTGGACAAGCCCCATTACTAGGATTAAGGTTAATATTGAAAACTGGATTAGCGCCCTCTGTTTTAAGTAAACAACCCATTTTCAAAAATCTTGATTTAAAAAATGCTGCAAGTTGTAGAGGTTATAAAATTTTTCAACAAAGTGGGTATGGTTTTCGGGAAACAATCGATCGGGAATTCAAATCCGTGATTGGTTTTTCTTCTTCTTCTTCCTTTCTTACAAAAAAATTGACAATTGACCGGACAAAAGTAAAAAAGTACCGATTTTCCACTTTCTAGCTCCAACACTTCAAATATTATGTTACCACCGATCCCATGATACATCATTTTCAATGAACTGATATTCCCTTAAATGAATGCCGAAACCGCATATCATTATCTTATTTTAAAACAAAGATATCTGCATTTTTCTAAATTAACAGACCTGATTTTTTTCGAATCGGAGTCGACAAATTTGCATATTAAGGCGATTCTAATTTTTTTTTTATTTTAAACAGTTATTATTAATCGGGGAATTCGAATCAATGATTAGTTTTACTTCTTCTTTTTTTTTCTTACAAAAAAATTGAAAATTGACCGGAAAAAAAATGAAAAAATTCCGATATTGTACTTTAAAGTTGCAAAATCACCCCATATTATTTTGCTGCCGATCCCGTGTTACATCATTTTAAATGTACTGTTATTTGCTTAAGAGAATGTCGTAAACTGCATATCATTTCCTTATTGCAAACCCGAGATATCTGCATTTTTCTAAATTAACAGAACTGACATAATTTGAATTTTTGAACATTTTAGAAAAATCTATAGAATAGTTCAATTATGGCAGTTCTGTTAATTTGGAAAAATGCAGATATCTCGGGTTTGCAATAAGGAAATGATATGCAGTTTACGACATTCTCTTAAGCAAATAACAGTACATTTAAAATGATGTAACACGGGATCGGCAGCAAAATAATATGGGGTGATTTTGCAACTTTAAAGTAGGGGAGAGTGGGGAGTTTTGAAGCACGCTTTTTCTGATGGCTCTAACTACCAAAATATAGTTTTTTTTTACATTCAGCCGAATTAAATCTTTCAAGCATTTAAAGAAATACTTCCTTGTTCAAGGATTCGCATAAAATATTTTTTTTTCTACAAGTTTTGTTCGTTGGCCTGGAAAACTGTTGTTTCACGTTTTTTGAAATCGTGGGGAGTTGTGAAGCACGAGTGAAGAATACAGAAAATAGCATTATTTGTGGGAAATTCTTTATTGGGACGACGAAAAATTACTATTGTATACACTAGGTACAATATATGCACAAAATGGGAACAATAAAAATTTCAAGAAAAAAAATATGAACTATTCATATTTGCAATGGACACATGTGTAGCCGCTAGCCGATACTTGAGCACACTTCAGATGGACTGCTCGGTCGCATTCATTGCAGTGAATCGCGTTGGCTTTGGTAAATTTTTTCGGCATGGGACCTATACAGATGATGCAAAAATCTTCTTCGTCAGAATCATATTCCACCTGCAGTGGTGCTGAAAATGTGCGACGAGTGCGTTTTACTGCCGGTGGTTGAATATTCTCTTTCGTCTTCTTTTGTGACATCTTAGCCTCTTTTGCTCGTTTTTCTTCTTCTTTTTGATGTATGGTGGCGACATTTTCCGGTGACGTGAGTATAGTGCTTTTCATTGGCTTGCGACCTCGATTGGACTTCTTAGCCGGAGTAACAAGCTTGATAGGGCCAACTTCTTCTAATGAACGACGAATGGATGAGCCAGATGTGCTTGGTATCGACGATGAACCTGATGTACTAGCTCTTTCAGACGCAGATGTTATCGCTTCATGCCCAACCGTTCCAATTGCATCCTCATTCACCGTCAAAACGCGTTGGTTATCGCCTTCATCTTCCTTCGCCTCATTTTGGCCACTTGTTTCGGCAGCAACAAAATCTTTAGCAGAAAAAATACCAGGATTGTATTCGCAAATGCCTGTCACTTCGAATCCTTTTTTTATATTCTTGGGTGTTGCAGTCGCATTAAGACATTGTTCAGCTATAGTGACAATATCATAAAACTCCACTTTAGAGTGCAACTTCATCCAATTTTGACACTGGTGGGAAAACATCTTTTTGAACGAGCCGAATACGGTTACATCAAGTGGTTGCATTCGATGTGTGCAGTGGGGAGGAAATGACACCATAGTAATGCCCGCATCAATCGCCATATCAATGACTTCAACACTCATGTGCGATGTGTGGCTATCCAGAAGCAACAAGGTCGGAGAACTTTTCGAAGCGCGGGCGTACTTAATGAAATGAGCCATGTACTTTACAAATGTCTTCGAATCCATCCATCCCGATTCGTTTGCCACACCGACAGTACCCAATGAAGCTTTGGCCATCCATGAATTTTGCATGTTTTTCCTCGGAAAAATGAAAAAGGGGTGAATAGATTGTCCTGCCGCATTCACAGAAATGACCGCCAAGGTCAAAGTTAAGGTCAAATCTGAGGTCACCGTTGAATTGCTTGTCCAATTTTACATGAAGAACAATGACCACTTGTTGTTTTTATTCATAACCCTCGGAGTTGAGGTGTTTCGGTGCTTTGGGACATATTCGCCGCGCTTCACATCTCCCCATTTAATGTGCTTCATTACTCCCCATTTGTTACTTTTTATTAATTCCGACCGCGTGAGTGACCCATAAAAAATTTTTGCATCAATCCTTTTGCACATTAAAAGACTTATAATTGCTGATTATTTTGCATACTAACCTTATTAATTCACTCAAAAAATGTTCGTCATAATGTACCACGACTGCTCAATAAAACTTTTCGAGCGTGATTACGAACCCGCTCTCTGAGAAAATAGTACAAAGTATGCTTTCGGTTCAAGTGCTAGGAAAAATTGAGAATTAGGGTTAAGAAAATTTTTAAACTAGGCATTTAAACTAGGAATCACTTTTAAGTGACATCTATAGTCGTGCTTCGCAACTCCCCATGCTTCAAAACTCCCCACTCTCCCCTACAATATCGGAATTTTTTCATTTTTTTCCGGTCAATTTTCAATTTTTTTGTAAGAAAAAAAAAGAAGAAGAAAAACTAATCATGGATTCGAATTCCCCGATTGATAATAACTGTTTAAAATAAAAAAAAAATTAGAATCACCTTAATATGCAAATTTGTCGACTCCGATTCGAAAAAAATCAGGTCTGTTAATTTAGAAAAATGCAGATATCTTTGTTTTAAAATAAGATATTGATATGCGATCATTTAAAAGAATATCAGTTCATTAAAAATGAGGTACCATGGGATCGGCGGTAACATAATATTTGAGGTGTTGGAGCTAGAAAGTGGAAAATCGGTACTTTTTTACTTTGGTCCGGTCAATTGTCAATTTTTTTGTAAGAAAGGAAGAAGAAGAAGAAAAACCAATCACGGATTTGAATTCCCCGATCGATTGTTTCCCGAAAACCATACCCACTTTGTTGAAAAATTTTATAACCTCTACAACTTGCAGCATTTTTTAAATCAAGATTTTTGAAAATGGGTTGTTTACTTAAAACAGAGGGCGCTAATCCAGTTTTCAATATTAACCTTAATCCTAGTAATGGGGCTTGTCCAGACATATAAGGCTATTGTAATCCGCTAACACATCGTGAAAAAATCAAAAAGTTTTTTTTTTGAACCGCTCTAATATATGTATTACTTAAATTTGCTTAAATAAAATGGGATTGCATTTCATTTTGCAGTCTATTGGTAAGGATTTCTCTCTCCATATTTTCTAATTCATTCAAATAATTATTGTTCGGAAGAAAATATGTGCGAAGGGCTTAAATATTTTGAAGTATCTCGCCAACAGTTGAAACCCTATCAGTCGTTTCTTCCTTTTTTTTGTCTGCATCTTCAAGAAGTTACAATGGTGCTAACGATTTCGTCGACTGTAAGGTCCCCAAAGCACAATAATTCGTCGTCGCATCTCACGTACTCCTCAAAAGTATTTTACAATTCCGCATCATCGCTAATCGTTACTCCAGTAGCATCATCCCCGTCCTTCGTAACATTGTTAATCTCTTAAAAGGGGAACTTTACATGTGTTTTCCACTTAATAAATATTTTTTCTGATTATTAAAGCGGGGAAATCAATTAAGTGGGAATCATTTAACAGGGGACTTAGATGCATATTTCAAAAGAAGAAAATTTCATTGTGTTTTTTTTTGAGTCACTTATCCGGGGAATTCAATTAACCGGGGATCTATTAAGCGAAGTCCGCTGTATAATACTTTGAAATTTTTTATAGTATAAGTTTACTTTAGTAGCGCGTCTCCATTTTTATAAACTCTACTTTTCTTACAAGGCTTTTAATACTGACATCGAAAATGAAATCAGAAATTGGGGGACGCATCTAGTTTCGGAGATATAGACGTTGGAAGTTGGTTCTATAGCTTTTAAGAAAATCATTATTAGTTGAGAACCTCTGGATCTGGATCTAGATCAAGCTCTGGACCTGAATTTAATAAGCTAATTTTTGAATTAAGTTGGAATTTTGTGTTATAGTTTGCGAGATATGACAAATTTTTTTATTTTCTGATCACCTTTTTTTTAAAAGCCGATATTTTTTTTTAAATAATTCTTCTTCGTACATACGCACAACATATCCCATCCAACTCAGACGTTGGATAGTGAAGCGTTTGACTATATCAATGTCAGCGTAGAGCTCGTACAGTTCAGGGTTCATTCGAATACGACGCGAACAGGACCGAAGATTTTGATAAGAATTTTTCTCCCAAACACCCCAAGCGTGACTGCATCGGTCTGTGACACAACCCATGTTTCAGCGCCGTAAAGCAGCACGGGTAAGATGAGAGTCTTGTAGAGTGTCAGTTTTGTCAGGCGGTAGAGGCCTCTACTACTCAATTGCTAACTGAGACCTTAATAACACCTATTAGCAAGAGTGAGTCTTCGCTTTATCTCCAGACTGATATCCTTTTGAGTGTTCACGGTGGTGCCAAGATAGGTGAATTACTTGAAAACTTCGGAAGTATAGCTGTTCGCAATAATGTATGATCCAATGCGCCGCATTTCCCTGTTTGTGGACAGCATATAATTTGTTTTGCTCTTGTTCACCGTCAAACCCACCTTCGCTGACTCTTTTTCGATAGCAGAAAACTCAGCAGTAACATCTCGCTTACAACGTCCAATGATATCAATATCATCGGCATATGCAAGGAGCTGGACAATTTTGTAGAAAATAGTGTCATTACAATGTACACTGGCTTTTCACAACACCCCTTCCATTACAAAGTTGAAGAGGTTGCAGGATAGTGGATCGCCTTGTCTGAAACCTCGTTAGGTATCAGGTATGGTTCGGAGAGATCTCTTCCTACCCTGACGGAGCTGGCTGTGTTGCTCAACGTCATTCTGCAAAAACCGCACTAGCTTCGCAGGTATACCAAACTCAGATATAGTGGTATATAGGCAATCTCGTATCGGGCTATCGAAAGCAGCTTTAAAATCGATAAAGAGATGATGGGTATCGATCTGTTTTTCGTGGGTTTTTCCCAAGATTTGACGTAGTGTGAAGGTCTGTTCTATGGTAAACTTACCTGGTCTAAAGCCGCACTGCTAAGGTCCAATCAATGTGATGGCGAACGGCTTAAGTCTTTCATACAGTACAGTCGACAGGAACTTGTATGAGATGGCAAAAAGACTGATTCTCCAGTAGTTGGCGCATATTGTAGTGTCGCCTTTCTTCAGTACAGGACAAAAGACACTGAGATTCCAATCGTCGGGCACGCTTTCTGCTAGCCATATTTTGCAGATGAGTTGATGCATATCAGCTCATCTCCGCCGGTCTTGAACAATTCAGCAGGTTGGCCATCGGCACCGGCCGCTTTGTTGTTCTTAAGTCGTTGTATCACAACCAGTGATGTACCAAATCGGGTTTTTTAATTTTCGGAGCAAAAACAGCATTTTCACGAGCAAATTGGATTTTTTCGATTTTATTATATGTTTATGGTTGGAAGCACTAGTAGATCATTTAAATTGTCGAATTTTGTTAAAGAAAAACATTTTATTTAATAAAAAACAGAAAGAATTAGTAATTAATACCATTTATGAAAATTATTTAATCAGTTTCAGAAATATCTGAGTATTCAGAAGAATCTCCGCTTAAATTATCATTTATTTGTGCATCATTTATTTCTTTTCACAGTTTGTAGTTATAAGAAACATATGTGAGCTTTCCAGCACGCTCTGTGGTAAGTCGATTTCGCTTCTTATTGTAAATCCATCCAAATTTACTAAAAGCCTCTGATGTTGTTGGCGCCGATAGTATGCGAATGGCGACTTCAGTCAGTTCACTTATTGGAGCATATGTTTTCCACCATAATGACGGATTCATTTTTCGGCCACTTTCCACATGAAATAGCGTCCCAAAAGTCCTTCACGAGTTTGATATTGTCCGAAATCTACCAATACATCGTATTCTCTTAATCTCATATTTATGGCTGTATCATGTAGAAATTCATTTGCGTCCGTAGACTCAGTTGCAGACAAATCGCATCCTTGTGAGTTTGGATCAAGCTTTCTTGCTGTTAGGTGAATTGGCTTTAATGCAAAGTGTTTGCGTTTTGATAATTTTTCTCTCAGAGCAATTTTCTCACTTTGACTAAATACCTCTGATTGCTAAATTTTGTGATTAAGTTCACGTTCACACACTAGCGATCATGTTCGTCAGTCAAAAAAAAATATGTTTGTGATTGACTGACGAAAAAGAACTGTCATACACGCAAACAAGCGAAATTTGAGCAAAACTGACGAACATGATCGCTAGTGTGTACCACCTTTTACGAAAAAGAAAGAGCTTTTTGACAAACGATTTCTTAAGCTGTTTATCTTGCTGGTTCGAATTTCTTTGTGATGATTTCTCTTTCTTACTAACCATTTTACCAACCAATCGCACGAGAAATAGAATTTGGTAGTGTCAGTGGCAAGACTTTGACATTTCTGATCAAATAAGCTCTGCGTCGTATCTTATTTTTTGACACCATCGCTGTCGTCTCAACTCTGTTTAGACATTATGTTCGAAATGACCTTTTTATTTTTGCTAATCAATATTAAAAATTAGTATTAACTTACAAAATTTTAATTCGATTTGATTATTTTTTTGAATTGGTTAAAAATTCACATTTTCCTAATGTGTACGTCCACACCATCGTCTTTGATTGGTGATATCGGGTTAATTTCTCCAAAGGCGGGATTGGTGGAGTCATCGCCAGCAAGTAGCTTGGAAAAGTGTTCCCTCCATAATCTCATTGTACCCTGCTTATCCGTAACCAGATTTCCGTGTTCATCTTTACAGGTAGATGCTCCGGGTTTGAAACCTTGGGTGAGATGCTTGAATTGTTGGTAAAATTTTCAAGCATCATTCCTACCCGTAATACTTTAAGTTTCTCACGCTCGTGCCTTTGCTGCTCTCGTTTCTTGCGTCTGAAAAGGCACCTCTCTTCCTTTGCAGGCAGTTTTCGGGCACTGCTCGCGCTGCGGCTGACTGTTTTTTTGTAGGCCATTAATTTTGCGGAGGTGGGCGTTGGAAACCAATGACTTCCTCAGTGGCAGAGCGCATGG
Organism: Tricholauxania praeusta; assembly: GCA_949775025.1. Taxonomy (NCBI): domain Eukaryota; kingdom Metazoa; phylum Arthropoda; class Insecta; order Diptera; family Lauxaniidae; genus Tricholauxania; species Tricholauxania praeusta. The sequence continues at coordinate 80,291,803 of OX459030.1, forward strand.
AGCGGGATATATGCGCCCAAAGTCCACCGGCATCATCGGGTAGAGAGTCAGGTTGAAGAAGCAGTTCTGAGAGATGAGCGGAATAGGCTTCGGCCGTCCGATGTGATCACAGCTTAGCGACGTCCAGCTTTCGTTGCGTACCAGAGCGTACATCCTTTGCATTGCACAGCCGCATGCGTATCTTGGCTGCAAGAAGATAATGATCGGAGTCAATATTGACTCCTCGGAACGTTTGAACGTCTAGCACGCTGGAAGCATGCCTTCCGTCGATCACAACATGATCGATTTGGTTGCGTGTTTTCTGATCAGGGGACAGCCAGGTGGCCTTGTGGATATTGATGTGTTAAAATCAGGTGCTACTTACTACCATCTTTCGCACCGCGGCGAAGTCGATCAGCCGTAGACCGTTGTTTGAGGTGGTCTCGTGAAGGCTGAACTGACCGACAGTGGGGCCAAATATACCTTCTCTTCCGACCTTTCCGTTGAAATCCCCGAGTACAATTTTAACGATCCGCATCCCAATTCGCGCCTCTCCGCATGGCAGCTCCGCATGGTATCGCAACTTGCTTGGTTAGAGCAACTTTTTTCTATCCATCTTATTTCTTGGATGGCGGAATTTTTTTGAGGGCATCCGCCAATTCGATAGAGATCCGGATATTCCAGGTGCATATCCTTAAATCATAAACCTTTTTTTGTTTGCAGTGGTCGACAATTTTGAGGGGTTCTGTATCCGAGGCTTTTTTAGTCTTCATTTGAATGTTTTTTTTTTCTGCGCGGCGGTTACCAAACCCTGCGCACAAGTAGTTTACTTCCAGAGAAGACGCGCTGCACACATTCGCTAACTATCTCAGCGGATGCGGAGATAGCTACCCAGATGAAGCCGCGGGGTGGCTAATGGTTGGCTCAGAGATCGCTCTAGCAATCCCCAGGTGGAAAGCAGTCAGAAACTTTACTCTGGTCAACCAAAAGCCAATCCAGCTCTTCTTGAATATCAAAATGTTTAAGTCAAGTCATCACCAGATATTTTAAAGAAAAATAAATATATATATAGCAAGCACATGGAAGTTTCAATTTTGCATATTCCATAAATTATAGTCTGTCAAGTTAGCTTTGTGTGCTCATCGTTGTCTGATAATCGTTCAGAAGCCTCGTGCGCATTTTCTGTCACAACAGTGCACGAGTATTCTGAACGAGCCCTAACATTTCTTTAAATGCAAGACAGAAAACGAAATACGCAACAAAAAAATTCTAATACTGTTGTTGGAAAAAGTATTAATATTGATTTAAATGTTATTGTCCAAAAGAAAGTTCTCCAAAACTAGTCTGGTATGCGTACCAAATTATATGTCATTCGCTCTTTCTGTTCTGAGAGTGACTATGTTGTTATAATTTTTGTCGAAACTTGTCTTAATAAGTTGCTGATCCTAATATTTTTTAAATTTATCGGAAAGATCGAAATGCGGTACGCACTAGCTGCTCTAGAGGAGGTAGAGTACTTATTGCTATAGGGTCAGAATACGTGAAACTGACATGTCTGAAATGTTTTTCAAAGCTTTTTATATAAATCAGTAGCTGCAAGTGGTAGAAATTAGTGTACGGAAAATGTTTAAAAAAAAAATGTTTTTGCAATAATTAACTATTGCCAATCAAAGTTTTCATTGACTTTTTTTTCAAAATCCTATTAGTTTTGAACAGCTTGACTGATCGTGACGAAATTTTTTAATTGCTGTAGATAATAGGTTGAACTTTAAAAAACATTTCAGACATGTCGGTTTCACGTATTTTGGCCCTATAAAAAGAAATCTGCGTTCGTCGCTTCTTAGCATTAATGACTTGGATGGTCTTTTGGACCAAATATGCGTTACAGAAATCTTATTATTTTAACAACTGTAATTTTGATAATATCAACCGGCTCATTAATACTATTGATTGGGATTTGCTTTTTGTTGGCCTTGATGCTTCGGATTGTTTTGAAGATTTTCTTTCCGTTTCCGTTTTGGAAAAAGAATTAAATTTCATTGGTATACGAAGGGCTTAAAAACATTGTAAAATTTACGGAATAAATTCTTTAATGAGTTTAAATACACTGGTAACTCGGAATGCAGGGTAAAATATTTGCATTACATGCGCGAATTCAACTTCTTAAACAAATTTCTGTACAAGCAATATGTATGACATTGAAAATCACATAAAAACAAATGCAAAGTCTTTTTGGAGTTACAATCAAAACAGGAAAGGTTCCTCCTATATCCCATCCTCCACATTTTATAATGATATGACATCATATTCATTAGCTGATACAGTATCACTATTTGCTAATTATTTCAGCTCAAATTTTAATAACAATATGGCATCCTCTGATAACTATGCTGCTAATAATGTGGATGGTGCTTTGAATTTTGGTAGTCTATCAATTCATCTTGCATTATCAAGTTGACGTTATCTACTCGGATATAGCTAAGGCTTTCGATAAGTTACTATACCTCATAACATACTATTATTTATAGCCCTATTACCAATGGCGATTCACCGCGGAAGGCGAATCGCCTATGTCTCTGTATTATGGTTGGCGAATGTACACGTTCGCCTGAAAAACAATGCAGCCAAATTACAAAACCGAAACTGACGTCTAAAAAACTTGAAATTTGAAGTTTTGCTGCCAAATTAGAAAGTAGAAATTGACAGCTGAAAAACTTCAAATTTGAAATCGTCAAAATATTGAACTTCTAATTTTTACAAGTGAAAAAAATCAAATTAAAATAAGCAACTTGAACTTATTTTTCGAAGATAGTTATGAGGTTGTGGATAGCAATATTCAAAGAATGCGGCGGAACATTCGGGACAGCTCGAGCCCACTCGAACTGCCTAGCTGGCAGTAAGCAAATTAATTTCTTAAATATTGACAAGAAATATATGAAGAAATTGTTTTTCCAGATTTGTGTCTTCAGGAATAATAAAGAAGCGTTTGTGTATTTATTGGGAAAAATGGAAAGTTTATTCAGATTATACAGTCGTAGTACATCAATCCCTCCGATTTTGAAACTGGCTTCTGCACTACGCTTGTTTGCTGACGGCTCCTATTTAAAAAGCGTTGCAAATAAATTTGAGTTGGGCTTGAGTTGATCTATAATGATGGGCTTGTATACTGACCTTTTGTTTGTGCTTTTCATGATTGCGATATCTCTACTTTTTGTTTATTTTTTTTTTTAAATTCTCTATCTTTACTTTTTGTAAAATTTTTCAAATACTAATTCAAAGATTTGTCAGATACAAATTCTACTCGCCCGATCGGTTTCTGGCGAACGAAAGTTAGGCGACTCGCTAACAGTAATGTGAAAATTTTTGACATTCGCGCAATTTTGACGTTTTAGGCGAAACAACGGGCGACTCGCAAATCGTAATATCAATTTAGGTGATTCGCCTAATTTTTCAGGCGACTTGCCACCGGTAATAAGGCTATTAAGCTTGCCAAAATTGAGTTTCACTCTTATTTTCTATCTATCCTATCTTTCGAATAGAGTATCTTATGTTGTCATTGATAATGTGAAGTCTCATTCTTTCCTTGCAACATCTGGGGTGCCCCAGGGTAGTATTCTTGGCCCCTTACTTCTTATAGTGTTTATCAATGATATTTCAAAATGCTTCAAATTTGCAAATTTCTTACTTTATGCGGATGATCTAAGGGTTTTCTCTATGATAAAGAATCAATCTGACTCTTCTACTCCAGTCTGATTTAAATAATGTTTATGCATGGTTTAATCACAACAATCAATTTTATTTGGAACCCATTTTATTCGATGCATATAAAGCGTTTGGAATGTGCTCAAAAACGATTTTTCAAATTTGCTTTGCGCTCATTAAATTTTTTGGAGCCTATTCCGTCATACAAACCTCGTTGTATGCTCATTAATCTATCGGCTCTTGAAACTAGAAGATTACTACATAATAGTATTATGATCATATATGATCTGATCAATGATAACATTATCTGTGATAAATTACTTGAGTTATTATCGTTTTCTGTTCCATCTAGGTCGCTTCGAAATTTTGATTATTTCTGATTAATGAGCCATTAAAGTGCTCTTAACTTTAAATAAAATATATGCAATGTTGTATGAACGCATGCGATGGAATGTAAAAGCGAAACAGCCCATTTTCCCAGTGAAACTAACTTTTGTCCTTATTCAGGACAGGCCTGGCAGACGTTGTTATGTGGGGCGATAATTTTTTCCCTTGAAACTTACTTTTGCCTGTACCTTTTATATGCATGTTTATGTACCAAGTCCCATTCATCTGCGTCCAGTAGTTGGTGATATATGATCAATTTGATTTTGAAGGGCGTGTCATCGCCCATTTCTTAAAACAAACTTTGTAAAAACCTTCCATAGGCCACAATTATGAAATCTTCATGTAAATTCTATTTAAAAAAATATTTTGTATAAGGGCCACCCAAAGTATGCACCCTAAATAAAATTTGTACGGCCTAAGTTGTGCCACTTAATATAAAAGCCAAGTGGTGTAAGTTCCATGAGAATCGAATAAGCGGTCTTCGAGCAAATAATATTTCTAAATGTTTTTGTATTAGGGCCAACCTAAATTACTTACTTACTTAACTTAGATGGCCATAACGACCCGTTGTCAGGTTACGGCCGACCTCATTAGCTCTCGCCAGGCGCCTCTGTTTTGCGCGCGCCTTCTCCAATCGTTAATGCCAAGCGCGGTTAGGGCTTCCTCAGCTTGGTCTATCCACCGGAGGCATGGTCTCCCTCTTCGTTGTTGACCGGGGACCTTCCCTTCGAATACCTTTTTCGCTGGAGCTTCTTTATCCATACGATGGACATGACCCAGCCAGCGTAGTCGCTGTATTGTTATACGCTTAACTATGTCAATGTCGGCGTAGAGCTCATACAGCTCGTGGTTCATTCGAATGCGATAGTCGTCGCCAACTCGAACAGGACCAAAGATTTTACGGAGAACTTTCCTCTCGAACACACCAAGAGCGGCTGCGTCTGTTGTCGAAACCACCCATGCCTCAGCGCCATAAAGAAGCACAGGTAGAATGAGCGTCTTGTAGAGTGTTAGCTTTGTCGATCGAGAGAGAGCTCTGCAACGTAATTGCTTACTGAGACCGTTGTAGCACCTATTAGCAATTGTTATTCTCCGCTTAATCTCCAGACTGACATCATTGTTGCTGGTTACGGCAGTGCCAAGGTAGATGAATTCCTTGACAACTTCTAATTTACAGTTGCTCGCTGTAACATGAGAGTCTAGATCCCGTGCTCTCTTGTTGTTGTTAGTAGACATCATGTATTTCGTCTTGCCCTCGTTTACCGTCAAACCCACTTTGGCTGATTCCTTTTCAATAGCAGTGAAAGCAGCAGTAACATCTCTCTTACTCCGACCGATAATATCAATATCATCAGCGTACGCAAGGAGCTGAACACCTTTGAAGAAAATGGTGTCATTATGATGCACACCGGCTTTTCGTACGATCCCCTCCATAAAGAAATTGAAGAGATCGCACGAGAGCGGGTCGCCTTGTCTGAAACCTCGCTCGGTATTAAAAGTTCCGGAGAGGTCATTCCCTACCTTGACGGTGCTACACGTATTGCTCAACGTCATCCTGCAGAGCTTTATTAACTTTGCAGGTATACCGAACTCAGACATTGTTGCGTATAGGCAATTCCGCACTGGGCTATCGAATGCAGCTTTATAATCGACGAAAAGATGGTGAGTGTCGATTTGATATTCATGGGTTTTCTCTAGGATTTGGCGTAGTGTAAAAATCTGGTCTATGGTGGATTTACCAGGTCTAAAGCCACACTGATAGGATCCTATCAGTGTTTCTGTATACGGCTTCAATCTTTCACACAATACGCTCGAGAGGATCTTATATGCGATGGAAATAAGACTGATACCCCTATAGTTGGCGCAGGTTGTCGGGTCTCCTTTCTTTATTACAGGACAATGCACGCTGAGATTCCAATCGTCGGGCATGCTTTCCGCTAGCCATATTTTGCTGATGAGTTGATGCATGCACCTTATCAATTCATCGCCACCAGCTTTAAACAACTCAGCTGGCAGGCCGTCAGCTCCCGCTGCTTTGTTGTTTTTGAGTCGCTGGATAGCAGCTCGAACCTCTTCATGGCTAAGTGATCGTACTTCCACTGCGTTATCATCGATTGGTGGTATCGTACTGCATTCTCTCTGGGCGGAATCGGTGGAATCATCGCCCGTAAGCACGTTGAAGAAATGCTGCCAGTACACTCTGTGTGTCTGTAACCAGGTTTCCATTTTCGTCTCTACAAGTGGATGCTCCGGGTTTGAAACCTTGAGTTAGACGCTTAACTTGTTGATAGAATTTTCGTGCATCCTTCTTGCCCTGATATACCTCAAGTTCCTCACGCTCACGCTTTTCTTGATCCCTTTTTTTACGACTGAAAATGCGCCTCTCTTCTTTCCTCTTTTCGCGGTAGTTACCTCGCACGGCTCGCGTTGCGGCTGACTGCAGCGTCTTCTTGTATGCGGCGGTTTTTTCAGCAGTCGCATCGCGACACTCCTGGTCATACCATTTGTTTCGAGGTTGTGGGCGTCGAAAACCAATGACTTCCTCGGCAGCAGCGCGCATGGAGTGGAAGATGTGTGTCCAAAGTCCACCAGCGTCGTCGGTTCCAGAGGTTGGTTGGTTGAGCTTAACCGAGAGTTGAGCGGAGTACGCCTCGGCAGTGCGTTGTGATTGCAGCTTGGCAACGTCCAGCTTTCGTTGCATGCCCGTGCGTACATTCTTCGCATTGCATAGCCGCATGCGGATCTTAGCTGCAACAAGATAGTGGTTGGAGTCAATGTTGACCCCCCGAAATGTACGCACATCCAGAACGCTTGAAGCGTGCCTTTCGTCGACATGATCAATTTGGTTTTTCGTTTTTTGATCCGGGGATAGCCAGGTGACCTTGTGAATGTCGAGGTGTTGAAATCTGGTGCTACTAACTAGCATGTTTCGCACCGCGGCGAAGTCGATCAGTCTCAGACCGTTGTTTGAAGTGGTCTCGTGGAGACTGAACTGACCGACTGTAGCGCCAAAGATGCCTTCTCTTCCGACCTTCGCGTTAAAATTGCCGAGAACTATTTTTACATCGTGGGTCGGACAACAGTCATACACGTCCTCTAGACTCGCGTAGAAATAATCTTTGGTGGCATCGTCCTTTTCCTCCGTCGGGGCATGCGCGCAAATTAGGCTTATGTTAAAGAATTTTGCCTTGATACGGATCGTAGCCAGCCTTTCGTTTATTGGCGCGAACCGGGAAACTAGGTGGCGTAATTTTCGACTTACAACGAATCCGCAACCAAATTCGCACCTCTACGCATGGCCGCTGTAGTAGATATCACAGTTGGTCCGTTTAGAGCAGCCTTGTCCTTTCCATCGCATCTCCTGGATGGCGGTGATTTCAGCCTTTATTTTTGCGAGGGCTTCCGCCAGTTGGATAGTTGCACATTCCCTATGGAGGGTCCGGACATTCCAGGTGCATATCCGTAAGTCATGTATTGAACTACTTTTTTTTATTTTCCAGTAGAAAAAGGGTTAGTATGAGAAAAAATTCACATAAATGTTACATAATTCTTAAGGGGACAAATTGTACTTTCTCAACATGTTAATAAAACTAAGGGTCAATAACACACGATGAAATTGGGCATTTTTACCTCAAGATATGAACTTTAAAGTGAAAAGAGGTCGAAAAATTGAAAACCACAATGTCTCGAAAACTGTACCATTCAAAAAATTTTCATTTTCGAATTCAACAGGAAAAAGTAGATAAGAAAAGTTATCTTTCATTAAAGGAGCAAAGAAAAAAAATCATTTTGTAAACTAGTGCAATCAATAATGTCGAAATTTCATTTTAGATTGATGTAAATTTCTTGCGAAATAAAACAAAATTTTTTTTCCAATTGATAAAAAATTAATTTTCTTCATTAGATCTAATTTTTGTCGCGCTGCCCCTGATTCCATTTGACATTTAATATATTTTGTTTACAAATATTTCAGAATAAGTCAATTTTGCTTACAAATATTTTTAAAAATCTACACATACCATGGTACAATAATCATGTCAGCAGCAATTCTAAGTAACAGTTCTTCTTCTTTATTCTTATCCAGCCATTTCTGTCAAAATCAGCTTGTTTTGTTTTTGTTTATTATTGACAAAACAGAAATGTTTAAATTTCAAAATATCAGTTGGTGAAACAAACTAATTGATTTTTTTAAATCAAAACTTTATTCCTTAGCAAAATTTTATACAATATTTAACTGCAATTAAATTTGATTTTTTGCATCTTATTATTTCAAGCCGTGGTTTCAGTTTTCAAAAAAAAAATATTGTCTTTAACAATCGACAATTCTGAACTAAAACACGGCTTCCAATGATGAAAAATATGTGAGTTAATTAGGTAATGAAACCTTATAGTTTCATTGCTCTAGCTCTAGTTGATTTTTAACTGGAGATACCTTCCCTAACAGCCCTTTCATGGTTGGCTACTATCTCGCCATTATAGTCGCCGAGTAAAAGGACTAGCACTTCTATTTGCAATGCCGCTTGCAAGCTGACACATGGCATTTGGTTGCGTTGTTATTATATTTTCTAAACCTATACTTTCTACTTTTTCCACTAGTTTTAGAGATCGTAACGTACGTCTTTCCAAACTAGATATCATGTTTTGCTGCTTCTGTTGTTGATTTCCTCCACCAAGTTTTCGTTTTATTAATTCAGCACCGGATGATAACAGACCAAAAAGTGGTTCTGGTGACAATGAACGTGTTGGGGAAAGATAAATAGATATAGTTTTACATTTTAACTTGATCCAATGAATAAAAACCTTCGAAGCAGCTACGCCCACCATCAGATTCATCCATGAAAATGATGTTTGATGATCATGTACATAGTCGAACACTTCACATATAAGACCTGATAGGCTCAAAGTAGGTAACATCGCAAGGATTCATGTAACGTGTTGTAGACCATAGGCTCAATCTTTCGCGGCAAATAACGCATAATTGTGAAAGTAGTCTTGTTTAAAGCTACACGTGCACAATATTTGAGATTCGTCTTGTCCACCTGGTGGCGGTAACCACAACACACATTAAAATAGTATTCTATTTACAATTTTTTCCAATTTACGCGCCCTTGTCAGAACTTTTCTTTTGTTTTTGTTTATTCTTGACAATTCTGATAGGCAAATCCACGGTTGCATTATTTGAGTTTGACAAGATAGTTCTACCATGTATAATTGTACCATGTACACATACAAAACTAGCGCATGCGCAAGTAAACTGTGGCTTTTAGATAAAGGCTCCGGAACATAGAAAGCAGCGCATGCATCGCAAGCATCAGAAGCTTTGCAACAGATGCGACTAATGCGTGTGGTGTCACATAAAACGCTTTTACTTTGACAGTTTTAATTCGCTTTTTATTTCTTTTTTCGCTTTTAATTTTTTTTCGGAAATTATTTTACCGCACGCAAATTTTCAATAGTTTATTTCATTCCATTTACATTTTTTTGAAATTGAATTTGAAATTGAACAAAACTTGCACAACTAAGTAAATATTTATTTTTCAATTTGTCAATATCCTCATTTCACTGGTCCCTACGAAGAATATTGTAGCTCAAATTATCAGCGAAAACTATCAATGCTTGCCGCAAAGACAGGGCCTGATTTAGACTTCTGACAGCCCCAGGCTAACTATGAATATGCGCCCCCCGACCAGTCCTGCTTGTGCCTGCCCGGCCTACGAATATATTTACATGAAAAAATGAACACTTGAAAAATTACAGATTCTATAGTAAAAGCTGTCGCTTCGAATTCAATCGCATAAAAGTTGTAACTTATACTGTAATTATATAATAATGATTTATATAATAACGAAACTAATACAACGCGAAACTGTAAAACTTACGGTTAAAAATATATATATGTACATGTAGTTGAATTGAATTGTAAAATATTATAATACTTTTTATTACTAAACTTTTAGTTTTTCACTTCAATCGCTTATAGAAACTGTATAATAAAATTCAGATTCACATATGTATATTTTACTTTATTGGAAGATATTTCCTAATCGCTTTCAAAATAAAAAAATACAGTTTGCACAGTAGTAGAGTATTCCAAATAAATCAATAATTATCAACAACTCATTTAATTCATATTATATATTTTTAGTATTTTTTACTAGCCATATCTTATTAGGAAAAATTCATATTTTTGTACAGAAAATAAAAATTGAGGAAGAATTCAATGTTTGTTCGATAGTAATCTAAAATGTACTATTCATTCTTTGAAAGTTATTTTTCAAGCTACTACAGAAAATAATATCTCTTTTATTGCTTGAAATTGTAAAACTCAAACATCATAATTTAAATATAAGCATTTCAATAGAGTACATATATTCGAGAAATAGCAATATATTTTATGTATTTGATGAAACTGTAGAAACGAAAGAGAGCAGTTCTCTAATGTGTCAGATAATATCATCTGACTAATCTGAAATAAAAATTACAGTGTCAGATTGTAATTCCTGAATTACAATTTAATATCCAAAAATCTAATAAGAAAAATGCTTGCGACACTAGCTCAAATACTTATTTATTAAGAATGTCATATAAAACTCTTTTTTATCGCTTTCTCTTTAGCGAATCTTTCCACAACATTATCAAATTTAATGTCTTGTAAAAAAACATTCTCATAAATAATAGTACAAGTGCTGTAAGTTTCTGCTGGCGAAGAGTCGAGCGCAAGTAATTTTTTACACGTTTTAATGCAGAGAAAGATATTTCACCTCTGCAATTTGTGACGCTCATCGTTAAAAAAACTCTTAAGATAATTTCTACATTTGGAAAAATAGAACCAATGTTTAGGCTTTTTAATAATTGTAGCATACTCTTTGAGGCTAATTTTTGTAGATCAACAAATTCTCAAATTAAAAATTGTGCCAAATGAATACACTCGTCAGGAAATGTATCTTCTATATCCAAGTCATATAGTTGTTGCAACTCTTTAGTCTTGGTTCTTATAATGCTATTGTCATTTATTTCAGTTAATTTCCATAAGAAACTAAATTTTGTATCCACTTCGGTATTAATTATTTGTCAGCCTTTCAACTGAACTTTGAGGCAATCAATATCAGCGTAATATATTTCTACAATGAAAGATCGTCTTCCTTCAAATTCGGTATGTCCCGCTTTTCCTTCATCAAAATGAAATTTGGGTTTCTATTTTCTTCTAAATCTTTTTTGTACTCAGTGAGTTCACACCTATCGATAGCTTCGGATTCAAACTTTTTAAACTCTTTTTCGTCACGCAACGTATTAAGATGTGTATATAATAACTCATATAGAGTAACGACGTTTGATAAATCAACATAATTTGCTCGAAGCTGTGCACTAACGACTTGAAACTTGACCAGCACAGAGTTCCAAAAACACAACATTATCGTCATTTCCAGGGTTTTCAATCGTCATTATATTAAGGGCGTCCGGGAGTTTTTCGAAAAATAAAAAGACATTTTCTTAAAACTTTTTTTTGAAGCAGCATTTTATCTTAGACCAAAATTTTTTTACATTGTTAAAGTATAACTATTCAAGATTTATCTCTGAAATTTTGGTCCAAAAATATTCCTCAATAAGTTAGAAAAAAGCAATGCCGTGAACGACCTAAAAAATTTGCGGTGAGCAAGATATCTGGAGACTGAGTCATCCGAAAAAAGAAAATTAAATTTTTTTCGGTTAAGCAAATAGTTAAGGGGCGTTTGATCGTTGATTTTTGAAAAATATTAATTTTTGACGAAATGGCGGGCGTACAAAGAAAATTTTCATTTTTTGTGCACAAACTTGAGGTCGTTTTAGGCTATAAATCAAAAAATATGTATTCAAAAAAAAAAAATCGAATGATCAAACGCCCCCTAACTATTTGCTTAACCGAAAAAAATTTTATTTTTTTTTCCGATGAGCCAGTCTCCAGATATCTTGCTCACCGCAAGTCAAGAATGTATAAATATTTAAAACTGAATAAAAATGCGAAAACAAAGTGAAAATCAACGTACATTCTCAGCGCCCCCTCGGACCTTGTGCCCCAGGATTAAGCCTGTTTAGCCTGTGGGTAAATCAGGCCCTGCGCGAAGATTATCGTAGCTCAAATTCTCGCCGCGAAAACTATCGTAGTTCAAAATAAGCCAGCAAATTAATTTATTTAAATTTTTTAGTTTCAATTTATTTTATTTTTATTTTTTAGTACATAAGAATATATTTCTTTTAGGTACAATTATGCATGTTGGTAATTAATTCATTAAATAGATGATATAAACAAATTATAAATGAATTAACTTAACTTAAAAAAAGATGATGAACATGGATTTAATAGTATGTACATTAGGGTGATTCAAATTTTTTTTTTTTGTTTTTTTTAAGGTGCTGTTGCTTAAAAAGTAAGTTTATGATATGAAGAAAAAGCTCACGAAAATTCAGCTCTGTAACTCAATTTTATAAGGTGGCGCCGGAGCCTGTTAGTTATACATGTAAATTGTATGGAAAAATTATTTTGTACAAAAAAGGTATCTAAATAAATAAGTGATTAGTGTTTTTGAGCTGAAAAGGGTCGTTTTTCGACGTGATTTCTTACGCTGAATCCGAATCTGGCCTCAGAATTGACCCATCATGTCGAAATCTTGAAATATTTGAGGTTAATTACCTGAAACATGATGTTTTTTGTCTACTTTAGAGGCCATGTATAGGATTCAAAGAAAGTTGATCAGCTTATTTTTAACAAAAGCATCATTTAGTACCATCCTTGCCCTTTAAAATGAGCTTTCAAGTGGTGATCTGTGATGCTTCCTTGCAAAGTTGCAGCCATTTCAAGGTGACATGAAATTGAAGCCCGTTGGTTAATATTGTTGGGTTGCAACCCTTTGTAGGGGATCCAATTCATGTCACTTTAAAATAGCTATAACTTTGCAAGGAAACATCACAGATCACCACTTGAAAACTCATTTTAAAGGGCAAGGATGGTACTAAATGATGCTTTTGTTAAAAATAAGCTGATCAACTTTCTTTGAATCCTAAACATGGCCTCTAAAGTAGACAAAAAACATCATGTTTCAGGTAATTAACCTCAAATATTTCAAGATTTCGACATGATGGGTCAATTCTGAGGCCAGATTCGGATTCAGCGTAAGAAATCACGTCGAAAAACGACCCTTTTCAGCTCAAAAACACTAATCACTTATTTATTTAGATACCTTTTTTGTACAAAATAATTTTTCCATACAATTTACATGTAAAACTAACAGGCTCCGGCGCCACCTTATAAAATTGAGTTACAGAGCTGAATTTTCGTAAACTTTTTCTTCATATCATAAACTTACTTTTTAAGCAACAGCACCTTAAAAAAAAAACAAAAAAAAAAAATTTGAATCACCCTAATGTACATACCTATATATATTAATATTATTATAGGTTAAGTAGCATAGGAAATATAAAGAAATGAAGAAAAGCAAAGATAGATAAGTAAGTTAAAGAAATCAAGTAAAGTGAACATAAATGTTACGCATAAAGTTCATTTTGCTTTGAATACATTTAAGATCTCTTGGCAGAGAATTCCATAGACTTAATAAAGAAAAGTCTAGAAGAATTTAGATATTTGAAAGTAGGCAAAATAAAGCTTACATTACGTACAGATTGGCAGAAACGTAGTTTTTCATAGAGATAGCTAGTTGTTTTTGAATAAATAATTCCGTGAAGAAAGATACAATTTCTGATTTTTAAGTAACTATCAATGCTGCAATTTAGTATGCGAAAGCTATAATCCGATATATGATCATACCTTCCTAGCCCATATACATATATAGCGCGCAGTATTAGTGATTGCAACATTCAACTTATGATTAGAACGCAAATCCAACTTACAAGAATTACATCTTGTAGTTTTTTTACATGATTATCATTTATAAGTAGATTCACATTAAAATCACCACACACAATAAAATTGTCATACTAAATAATTAAGTCTAACAAAGAAGAAAAAAAAGGATCAAGGCTAAACGCACGGCTTGGATTATATACAAAAGCAACAAATAATTTCGTAACATTATCAGATATTTCAATATTCAGAAACTCAACGTCTGAATCAATAGATTTACTCAACAGTTTTGCATTAAGACTATTTTTGTAATAAATTGCCACGCCCCCACCTTTTCTGCTAAGCCTATTGTTCATTATAAGCTTATAATTTTTTAAGTTATAAAATGCATTATTGACATCATCGCTGAACCATGTTTCAGACACGCAAAGAACGTCGATAAGGGACTCCTCAAATATGTATTTTACATAATCCAATCTTTCCTCATTAAGACTTCTTGAGTTGAAGTGGGCTATTTTAAAACCCGAGTATTGCTTACATAGTATATTGATCATAGACCATTAAAAAATAATAAATAAAAAAATAGCCCTAGGGTTGTACCAGAGCTGTAAAATTTTAATTTTTCGGAATTTGGCCAAAAAATTTATAAAATTTAAGTTTTTTCTTATTTATAACATTTTTTTTCTATTTTTCTTATGTACCACATAAGGAAGTGTCGAAAAAAAACTAAACGTTATTTTTTAAGCCTATACATAAGGAAAAAAACTGTGGTCTTTCCGCGAGTAGAGCTTTGATGTTTCTTGTGTAACAGCTCCTTTGTTGTTTTCACTGCATTCACCTTGACACACTATAACTTGAAATTGTCAATGCCACTACATGAAATTTCAATAAAAAAATTAATGAGAAAAAAAATTTTTTCATTTTTGGTCCAAAAATTATCAAAACTAAAATTTTTTTATGTATATATTTGTTTTAAGGTAATACATGCACTGTTAGTTAAAGTGACTAATTACACTAGCTTACAGCCAAAATGAACTTTGAACACGATTATTCATAAAATCGGCTGCTGATTCCGAAAATCACATTATTTTTTTTTTCAAACACGTCGTTTTCGAGCTATCGGTCATTTTCAGTTTTTGGACCAAAAAAAAAAAGATGGTTCCACTTAATAACAAATATCTCAAGAGCTAATATTTATATTTAAACGTAATATATGTCAAATCGAAGGTAATTAAATTTCCTATAAATAATGCTCACCTTACTTTTTGATTGGTTCGTTAGTCTCGGCGAAATAAATTGATTTCTAAAAAAAATATATAAGCTGAAGAACTTTCGTATGAGAACGGGTGTTTTTGAATTCTTTTTTTAAGGAAATGGCGACCATAAAACGGCGCCTACATATAGATATCTATGTATAAATAGACAGTTGGTAAACAGCCATAAACATAATCGCTTAATTTTTTTATTTTGTATGAAGGCTGTGAAGAGAGGGAGTGCAGTGTATACTTTTTTATCAATAGTAGGTGGTGGCACGCCCCTAACGGAAAATACGTTGCCACGGCAAAACTAATGGACTGATTTTAATTTAGAGGCGTGGCACCACCCACTTAATAGAAAAATATTTACTCAGAATTCAATCTAGCACCATACCAAATTTTATCAAAATCGATGACGCGGTTCAGCCGAAACTGCGTTTTTTCCTACTAAGGGTGATGCCACGCCCCATTGAAGAACTTAGAGCTTCTAATTACTTTTCTTATGGCTCAGCCTATTTCCAAACCAAATTTTATTAAAATCGGTCCATTAGTTTAGATATTTGCCTGTTTTTTTAATTTTATTTGTCATAATCTGAATATTATATATTAATTATACATATAATTTTTTTTTCTTTTTAACTTTGATTTTTGACCTGTTGTTACTAATTTTATTTCCTTTCGAGCTATAGGTCACGAAACAAATTCTTAATTGATGTTGTCAATTATTTATTTATTTTATTTGTTTTTCTTATATAAATTTGCTGTTGATTTTGATTTTTTTCGCAAAAAAAAATAATACTTTTTTTTTAAATCAATTTATTTCGCCGAAACTAACAAGCCAATCAAGAAGTAATGTGAGAATTATTTATAGGAAATTTAATTTCCTTTACTTTGACATGTACTACGTTTAAAAATAAATATTAGCTCTTGAGATATTTGTAATTAAGTGGAACCATCTTTTTTTTTTGGTCCAAAAACCGAAATGACCGATATCTCGAAACCGACGTGATTGAAAATAAAAAATAATGTGATTTTCGGAATCAGCAGCCGATTTTATATGGGAAATGAATACTGGCACCTAAAGTTCAGAAATTTTTTTAATTATTCGTGAGCTAGTGTTATTGAAGCAAAATATTGAAACATCTTGCTTATAAAATACTTTGAAAATTTTTGGACAAAAAGTCATAATATCTTCGATATAAAGAGGATGACTCGCCTAAAATCAGCAATTAATATAAACCTAGTCACTATACTGACAAAACTCGTTAAAAGGCATGGCACCGCCTACAACACTTTGACCTGTTGTAATAACGTGTTAGAAGGTATCTCCACACCAAAAGTCGTTAGGAGGCATCGCACCGCCTACAACTATTTGATCTGTTGTAATAAGAGTAAGTAATGAGGTAATCGTTATGAAATGTATCATAGCAGATTTACGTGATACAAGGTATCTCTACACCAAAAGTTGCCGAAACAATACCAGTGGACGTGGCACCTCCCTGAACCAATTGTTAATGTGATCGCATAAGTATCCGTTAATTCGCACACTTTTAGCGTAAAATATATGTATTTCAGTGTCAAAATTTATGATTTTGAAATTTTGCTTAACTTTGATGTAGTTAACCTATCACACAGTATCCACTTGTCAGTTAGTTCAAAAAATGCACTCAAAGCTGCAAGATACAAGTAAAAATGTTTGAGAACTATGAACTCCATTTACAGAAAATCAGTATTATTTTAAAGCTTCAATCTTGAGTACTCATATCTTCTTAAATATTATGTTTTCTTATTTGGCTAAGGGCTTTTTTACTAACGAAATTGTTCTCCAAAGAAAAAGTCAAAATTTCAATTTTCACCTCTGACAAGATGAGACAGCTAAGCGCAGATCTCATTAAATATGATTATTATTCTTATTTTAAATATTTAAATCTTGTGTTGAAAAATTTCTTTTTCGGAGGATTATTGACCAGTTTTTCCAAATTGCACTTAAAACATTAAGTCAATTTTTTACCCGACGTTTCGTCGCTTATTTGGCGACTTTTTCAAGGGCGAATTTATTTCTAAAAAACACATTAAAAAATATTTTACATTAAAACATAATATTATAATCTTAGAATTATGACATTAACAACAAACAATCAATTTTTAATTAACTTACAATTGACTATAACATTAATACAAATTTTTTTGGAAATCCTTAATTTTGCACACATACAATAAAATGAACAAATTTTTAATATTATTAAAAAACTATTGCGAAATATTTGAAATTTATTATTGCAGAACTACTTTGGAAAACTTAATCACTGTCACTGTTTGATCACGACTGTGTAGTTATTGTTTATGTTGTCCGTGTCTTCCTTATGGTACATTGCCTTGTCTCCTTTTTCCTGGATTCGTAAACTTTCAAGTGTCAGTCTTTTGTTGTGATTTTTCTCAATGTCTAATATTCTAACATTTTCGAAGTCAGCTGTGTGGTCAGTGTCTAACATATGTTGTGCTAATGCTGTTGTTGTCTTTTTGTTTTTTATGTCTCTTTTGTGCTCACCGATTCTGACTTCGAGCGCGCGTTTCGTGGTACCTATGTACACCTTCCCGCATTTTTCGCTTGTATCACCACCACAAGTGATTTCATATATAATATTACTTTTGTCTTTGTTCTCTATTTTCGTCTTAGTTTGTGAAAAAATGCTGCTGAGAGTCAAGTTAGATCTATAAGCGAAAATCATGTCTTGAGCATAAGGAAGACACGGACAACATAAACAATAACTACACAGTCGTGATCAAACAGTGACAGTGATTAAGTTTTCCAAAGTAGTTCTGCAATAATAAATTTCAAATATTTCGCAATAGTTTTTTAATAATATTAAAAATTTGTTCATTTTATTGTATGTGTGCAAAATTAAGGATTTCCAAAAAAATTTGTATTAATGTTATAGTCAATTGTAAGTTAATTAAAAATTGATTGTTTGTTGTTAATGTCATAATTCTAAGATTATAATATTATGTTTTAATGTAAAATATTTTTTAATGTGTTTTTTAGAAATAAATTCGCCCTTGAAAAAGTCGCCAAATAAGCGACGAAACGTCGGGTAAAAAATTGACTTAATGTTTTAAGTGCAATTTGGAAAAACTGGTCAATAATCCTCCGAAAAAGAAATTTTTCAACACAAGATTTAAATTATAAATTTGACCCAAACAAAAGAAGAACTAAATATTTAAATGTTATCATCTACAATTTAAAAATTTTCACTTTTTTTTTTAAATTGTTCAGCCTTGTTATTAAAATAAATTGTTTATTTTATTATTTATTTTTTATGTATTATTTTACAGTTACCTTTTTCTACAATCGCCTCACTGAATGGATTTCATATGTTTTTTAAATCACTTGGAATCACAATACAAACAACTTACTCTGAGGATTGGACATACGTATGGAAAGATTTTTATAATTCAATAACATTAATTGTGTGTGGAAAGGACAAATCGGACATAAACGTGGAGACAATATCAGATAATGTTTTTTATTCGTTCGGATTATTCATCAGAAGGGACGAATTCTGTCATCCATCAATTGTGGATAAAATCAAACGTGAAGCCAAAAATTTTATGCCTATCATTGATCAAATACTTGAAAGCAACGATAATGATCTATATGGGCTGACAAATTGCGTGTTGGCATTGGAAAACCTTCAAATTTTAAATAGATTGAAAGAATTTAGTGTGCAGTGTGGATCTCTGTTTTGTTGTGTTATAGTTAACCAAAAGACAGTAGTAGGCACAGAAGGCTGGTGGGATCTTCATATAACGGATCGATATTTGCTCATAGCCCTACTAAATTCATCGAATTCTTTGCAAAATGATGTTGCTGTATATTTGCCTAAAAAGAGTCCTGATGTAATTAACTTCTCTTTACTTTACTATGTTTAAATTGGGACATACATATGTATGTATGTATGTATGTATGTATCCAAATAATTTTATACCGACAGACATGATGAATGGGGTAAAAAGAAAAATTTGTTGTGCTTGAGAACATGAATACAGCTGGGCACTACCACAACCCGTAATTTCTCTTCAATGCATGTGTAGTTGTGTTTTAAGATTTTTGTGACAGCAGTCTTGCTTCGTTCGCTTTTCAAATCAAACTGAAATGATATTTACGCCCTCTCGCTTTATATATGTAAAATTACATATAAATTATTCTCGATTTGCCACAGTCAAGCACGTGGTACATTTTGCCCAGCTATGTATATGAATCTCATCAATCCATTGCTATTAAATGAGACACTGTTTATTAAATTTACTTTCTAAGAGAATTCTAGAGGGGTTATCAAACAGTGAATATTGGAATTCGAAATATAATTAGATTTCGAGTAGTAACGCTCGTCGACTAAACTTTCCGTTTTTCTATTCGAATAAGATTGGGCTTATGATGAATTTAAGTTTTTTTTACCACTCTGCGACATCCTTATGATTTCGGAGAATTTTTTTACACTACATATAATACTTTTTGATTTTCTTGTTTAAAAAATATTTATAAAAAGTCTGTTCGATGACTGCTCTAGAGTACTAGAAGGCTGGTTACATCTGTCAAAAGTATTCGTTGACATTTTTTGATGCTCCTTTCTACCCTGAACTGTGTTAATAGGGTGTAATCTAAATTACTTTTTTTGGTAGTTTTTTCTCTAGCTTTTTATGAGGAGCAGGTTATAGGTTCTATCCTCCTTTCCACTAACCTTTCTCCTTTTTTCAAAACCAACACGGTGCATTGCATTTATAGAGGGCATCCCTGAGCGTTGGCTTATGCTTTAAAAAAAATAGCAGCAAATTGTCAAATCGAAATATCAAAACCTGTATTCCTGTAACTGTACTCTAGAGCAGTCACCGAAGAGACAAAACATTATTATGATATTTTAAAATATTTTTAGTATCTTTCAAAATGTTTTGACATTTTCAAAATTTTTCAACATTTACAACTTATTACACATAATTAATTTCAACGCTGCATTGACTTCTCCGTAGAGGAAAATGTATCCATATTAGAATCAGGTGTATGTAAGTAAATTTATTTGGTTTTTTCTTTGTTTGCGTTTTTGGAACATATCATAATTTAATATTATATTTTTTCTGAGCCTCCTGTTCAGTACTGCAAGTGTAAACACAAAAAAAAAAATTTAAGAATTCACAAGCATACTATATTTTACTTTTTGCATTGACCAGCTAAGAATCATATCAAAATATGAACATAGTGCGATAAAGTTCTAAATTTTTTCCCCTTTTATTATATTTTTTATTACAATACTAGCTGTCCCGGCAGACGTTGTTCTGCCCTTTCCGGTATGTAGCGCGAAGCTGTATGAACTCATGCTATGGAATGTTAAAGCGAATCAGCCCATTTTTAAAGTGTCCTTACTCTTTTACATATAGTATAGTATAGTATAGCAGACTTGGCAGACGTTATTCTGGCCTTACTGCTAGGTGGTGCGATGAGTTATATTTATTATAGCTTTTGTGTTTTACATAATTACCAAGTCTCAATCATCTGCATCAAATAATTGCTGATATATACAAAATGTTGTTTTATTCGCATATTTCTTTTTGCCCGTACTTTTTATAAACATATGTATCTGGTCTCATTCATCTGCATCACAAATTTTGGTCTTTTCTTATATGGAAGACGTGGCACTGCACGGTCATATCTGTGCCTCTTAATATAACAGATACGTGGTGTAAATTCAGAGATCTTTGTAAAAATGCTATTTTAAAAATATTTTTGTATAAGGGCCACCCCAAATAAAAGTTTTGTAGGCTTAACTTAAAAGTTACGGGTGTAAATTGGTGTGAATAGATTTACCGGTCTTCGTGAAAATTAATTTTTTAAAAAAAGTTATGTTTGAGAGCCACCCTAAATAATAGTTTTATAGACCAAACAATGTCTCTTAATATAAGAGACACGTAGTGTAAATTCCATGTGAAACGATGCCGTGGTCTTTTTAAAATATTTTTGTATGAGGGCCACCTTAAATAAAAGTTTTGTAGGCTTAACTATGCCTCTTAATATAAAAACTACGTGGTGTAAACTGGTGTGAATCGATTTACCGGTCTTCGTAAAAGTGAATTTTTTAAAAAAAGTTATGTTTGAGAGCCACCCTAAATAATAGTTTTATAGACCAAACGATGTCTCTTAATATAAGAGACCGTGGTGTAAATTCCATGTGAATCAATGCAGTGGTCTTTGTAACAATGCTATTTTAAAAATATTTTTGTATGAGGGCCACCCCAAATAAAAGTTTTGTAGGCTTATCTATGTCTCTTAATATAAAAGTTACGTGGTGTAAATTGGTGTGAATCGATTTACCGGTCTTCGTAAAAGTGAATTTTTTAAAAAAAGTTATGTTTGAGAGCCACCCTAAATAATAGTTTTATAGACCAAACGATGTCTCTTAATATAAGAGACCGTGGTGTAAATTCCATGTGAATCAATGCAGTGGTCTTTGTGAAAATGTTATTTTAAAAATATTTTTGTATGAGGGTTACCCTAAATAAAAGTTTTGTAGGATTAAAAGGGGACTCTTAATATAAAAGCTACTTGGTGCAAATTCGGTGTGAATCGATTAACAAGGCTTCGTGAAAATGATTTTTTTTAAAAATATTTTTGTATGAAGACCACCCTAAATTAAAGTTTTATGGACCAAACAGTGTCCCTTAATATAAAAGACACTTGGTGTAAACTCTATATCAATCGATGGACTGGCCTTTAAGAAAATGCTATTTTGAAAATATTTTTGAATAAGGGCCACCTTAAGTATGCACCCGAAATAAAAGTTTTATAAACTAAACTATGTCTCTTAATATAAAAGACACATGGTGTAGATTCCATGTGAATCAATGGAGTGGCCTCTGGAGAGATGGTATTTTAAAAATATTTTTATACAAGGGCTACCTTAAATCTGCATCCTAAATAAAAAATTTATGGGCCAAACTATGTCTCTTAATATAAAAGACATGTGGTGTAAATTCGGTATGAATCGATGCAGTGGTCTTTGGGAAAATGCTATTTTAAGAATATGTTGGTATGAGGGCCACCCTAAATATGCAGCCTAAATAAAAGTCTCATAGACTAAACTATGTTTCTTAATATAAAAGACACGTGGTGTAAGTTTCATGTGAAACGATGGAGTGGTGTTTGTGGAAATGCTACTACAAAAAAAAAATTGTAAGTATAAGGGCCACCCATGACTTAACCATGTCTCTTAGTATAAAAGCTACGTGGTGTAAATTCCATGTGAATCGATGCAGTGGTGTTTGTGAAAATGCTATTTAAAACAAAATTTGTATGAGGGCCACTCTAAATATGCACCCTAAATAGAAATTTTATAGACCTTACTATGTCTCTTAATATAAAAGCTCCGTGGTGTAAATTCCATGTGAATCGATGCAGTGGTGTTTGTGAAAATGCTATTATAAAAAAAAATTTGTGTGAGGGCCACTCTAAATATGCACCCTAAATAGAAATTTTATAGACCTTACTATGTCTCTTAATATAAAAGCTACGTGGTGTAAATTCCATGTGAATCGATGCAGTGGTGTTTGTGAAAATGCTATTATAAAAAAAAATTTGTGTGAGGGCCGCCCTAAATAGAAATTTTATAGACCTTACTATGTCTCTTAATATAAAAGCTACGTGGTGTAAATTCCATGTGAATCGATGCAGTGGTGTTTGTGAAAATGCTATTATAAAAAAAAATTTGTGTGAGGGCCACCCTAAATATGCACCCTAAATAAAAGTTTTATAGCCTACCAACTATCCTCAGACCTACCAAATATTCACAAAAAATTTCATAAGAATCGGTCAAGCCGTTTGGGAGGAGTTCGGTAACAACACTGTGACACGAGAATTTTATATATCAGATTAAACTATGATCTGTTCCAAAAACGCAAGCAAAGAAATTACTCTCCGTGAGCTTGCCGATTTTACATACATATAGCACTTGCACCTTCAGCAAAAAAGCTTTCAAGCTTTGAGAATATTCAATTTTGAAAACTTTGCAAAAAAAAAGTTGTTTCGAAAATTTAAAAAAAAAAACAAAATTGAAAGAATTTTTTCAAAACATACCATCTTCAATTTTTTTTTTTTGGTACTCGTGCTTATATAAATCTCTAGAAAACCAGTAAGTTACAGAGTGGGATCCCGGTATATTTACGAAAAAAATAAATTCATTGTAAGTTGTGAAAATAATTGGAAAAGAGTGCAACCTAACAGTTGCGTATCTGTTTAGCCATAACCTACTGAATCCAAGCTAAATAAAACACTTTCTAGACTGTTTAAAACGTTATGCAAGGCAAAAATTTAACATTTCGCATACATTTTTAAGGAGTTTACGTCTTGAAAAACCATATGTTAGAAATAATTATCTGGTTGACTACCAAACATTCATTTAGATTACATTCAGATCTATGATACCTTTTCAATAAAATATGGCTCAACTATTTAATTAAATAAATAAGATTTACCAAAAAATAATTCTGATTTGCAGCTTTTCATTATGTTGCTCCTTTAAATAACCCTATAAAAGTGAAAAAAATGAACTGAGTTTCCAGTCTCGTTACCTACGATTTTGACAGTCTTCAAGTTTAAGCGACAAAAAATTTTTCTGGGTGAAAAATTAAACTTTGTTTTTTTTGGAGGGGAAGTGATCAGCTGTTTTTTACTCTCATTTTTCTCTCTCAATCATTTTTTTCGGCTGGAACACTTTTTGTGGTAAAACTAAATAAATATTTACCTATTCTTTCGGCTGGAACAGACCGAAAACCAAAAGGTTAAAAAATCCAAAGGGGCGGTGTCTATTAAAAATAAAAACAATTAAAAATTTTTTCATATGTAATGTATAATTTTTTTTTCCTTCAACACACTTAGGTTGCATACAGGTTTGTTACAATTCCAATAAAAAAAACGGAGTACTTTGCATAATATGTGGCTCTGACCCACCGTTTTCTGATTTAAATACCATAGCGCAAGCTACATTTCGGAATGAATTTGCTATTCTCCAAAACATTGAACGAAGTATAACCCAAAGTATTCCTGAAAGCACAGAGTTACATGAAAGTGTACAAGGGTGATTACACTAGGATCAATTGATTGCATTTTTTTTAAAATGTTTTTTTTTTTTATTTTCAGCGTCATTTTTTTGAACTCTGATATGAAGAAAATTGTTGTCTTAAAGAACCTCCATCAAGCAGGCAGTGGAAAACGTGCAGTGTATGGCTCTCAGCGCTTAAATATATTAACAAAGTTTTTTGATCACGTTTGTCAAGTAACAAAGAAATATTCCGCAAATTTTGGTCAAGATGTAGTGGAAGTTGACAATCAATATTGGTGTTCTGAATATCACAAATGTTATAGTCAAATGGATGAAGATGGAAACTTAATTTTTTTGCTGTTCGTAGCATCTCTTCCAATGTTTTCCATGAAGTAAGTTTAAGGTTTAATATTTGAACTGGTTTATTTATATTTGTATTTGCTGAAAGAATTTAAAAATGTTAATAATCTAAAACCGTTTTATATATCGCCGATACATTTCATTTGAAACATTTAAACCTTTCCTTTAAAGTATTTTAGTAACCATATATGGTACTTCTTTCAAGACATATTCTTGTGTAATTTGGAGTCATTATATGTAAAAAATGTAAAAAAAACTTGTTTCTTGCAAATTGGTTTTCATCAAGCTACAAGTAATTTTAGCGTGTTTAATAATTTTATTATATACAGTATGTGGTCAAATTATTAGGAACAGTATTTAAATTTTTGTATTTTCTAGTTCAACCGAATTTTTTAAGCATAAACATTTTCATTTCATTTTATTTATTCATTAAAGTATTAGCATATAAGAATAGTACACGTTTCTTTTAAACGCAATCAATAACAAATTATCACAGTTTTAAGTCACTGAAACAAATTTTAGTTTAACGGTCATAATTTCGATCTTATAATAATAAAAAATTGCTATATAAATACAAGTAAAATGGCTAAAAAATCGAAATAGTCCTAACCTTAAGAAAAACCAAGGGTGTGCTCAAAAAAATTTAAAACGAAACCGTGGCCGGCTAAAATGACAATTTCTGTGGAAATGCACATATGTACTATATATCCCCGTATTTTGAAATTTTTATAATATATTATGTGGAAAAGTATAATTACCCAAAATCCAAAGTTCGAGCTGCAGTTTTTCACCTTTTTTTTATCAAGTTTTTCCTAATTTAGTTGTAGAAGGAACCAAATATATTGCTTACTTACTTACTTGGGTGGCAATAACAACCTGTTACCGGGTTACGGCCGACCTCAAAAGCTCTCTCCAGGCGCCTCTGCTTCGCGCGCGCCTTCTCCAATCAGTCACACCAAGCTTGGATAGGGTTTCCTCGGCTTGGTCTTTCCATTGGAGGCATGGTCTTCCTCTTCGTCGTCGCCCAGCGGCTTCCGCATCAAACACCTTTTTCGCCGGAGCTTCTTCGTCCATACGCACAACATGTCCCAGCCAGCGCAGACGTTGGATAGTGATGCGCTTGACTATGTCAATGTCAGCGTAGAGCTCGTACAGTTCGTGGTTCATTCGAATACGGTAGTCGTCGCCGACGTGAACAGGACCGAATATTTTGCGAAGAATTTTTCTCAAACACTCCAAGCGTGGCTGCATCAGTCTGCGACACAACCCATGCTTCTGCGCCGTAAAGTAGCACGGGTAAGATGAGCGTCTTGTAGAGTGTCAGTTTTGTCGGGCGAGAGAGGTCTCTACTACTCAATTGCTTACTGAGACCATAGTAACACCTATTAGCAAGAGTTAGTCTTCGCTTTATCTCCAGGCTGACATCGTTTTGAGTGTTCACGGCGGTGCCAAGATAGGTGAATTCCTTGAAAACTTCGAAAGTATAGTTGTTCGCAGTAACATAGGATCCAATACGGCGCGTCTCCCTGTTTGTGGATATCATATACTTTGTTTTGCCCTCGTTCACCGTCAAACCCACCTTCGCTGACTCTTTTTCGATAGCAGAGAACGCAGCAATAACATCTCGCTTACAACGTTCAATGATATCAATATCATCAGCATATGCAAGGAGCTGGACACTTCTGTAGAAAATAGTGCCATTACGATGTACACTGGCTCTTCGCAACACCCCTTCCATCACAAAGTTGAAGAGGTTGCAGGATAGTGGATCGCCGGTCCTTCCTACTCTGACGGAGCTGGATGTGTTGCTCAACGTCATTCTGCAAAGCCGCACTAGCTTCGCAGGTATACCGAACTCAGACATGGTGGCATACAGGCAATCCCTTATCGAGCTATCGAAAGCAGCTTTAAAATCGATAAAGAGATGATGGGTATCGATCTGTTTTTCGTGGGATTTTTCCAGGATTTGACGTAGTGTGAAGATCTGGTCTATGGTGGACTTAATCGGTCTAAAGCCGCACTGATAAGGCCCAATCAGTGTGTTGGCAAACGGTTTAAGTCTTTCACACAGTACAGTCGACAGGACCTTGTAAGAGATAGCAAGAAGACCGATTCCCCGGTAGTTAGAGCAGATTGTCGGGTCACCTTTCTTCAGTACAGGACAAAGGACACTGAGATTCCAATCGTCGGGCATGCTTTCTAGTAGTCATATTTTGCAGATGAGTTGATGCATACACCCTATCAGCTCATTGCCACCGGTCTTGAACAATTCAGCATGCAGGCCATCGGCACCAGCCGCTTTGTTGTTCTTAAGTCGTTGGATCACAACTCGTACCGCGTCATGGCTAGGTGGTGGTACGTCCACACCATCGTCGTTGATTGGTGGCATCGGGTTAGTTTCTCCAAAGGCGGTATTGGTGGAGGAAACCAATGACTTCCTCAGCGGCAGAGTGCATGGAGCGGGATATATGCGCCCAAAGTCCACCGGCATCAACGGGTAGAGAGTTAGGTTGAAGGAGCAGTTCTGAGAGGCGAACGGAATAGGCTTCGGCCGTCCGATATGATTGCAGCTTAGCGACGTCCAGCTTTCGTAGCGTACCAGAGCGTACATCCTTTGCATTGCACAGCCGCATGCGTATCTTGGCTGCAACAAGATAATGTTCGGAGTCAATATTGACTCCCCGGAACGTACGAACATCTAGCACGCTGGATCACAACATGATCGATTTGGTTTCGTGTTTTATGATCAGAGGACAGCCAGGTGGCTTTGTGGATATAGAGGTGTTGAAATCTGGTGCTACTTACTACCATGTTTCGCGCCGCGGCGAAGTCGATCAACCGTAGACCGTTGGTTGAGGTGGTCTCATGAAGGCTGAACTGACCGACAGTGGGGCCAAATATACCTTCTCTTCCGACCTTTCCGTTGAAATCCCCGAGTACAATTTTAACGTAGTGGGCCGGGCAGCGGTCATATACTTCCTCGAGTCTCGCATAGAAGGCATCTTTGACAACATCGTCTTTTTCCTCCGTCGGGGCGTGCGCGCAAATCAAGCTGATGTTAAAAAATTGAGCCTTGACGCGGATCGTAGCCAACCTTTCGCTCACAGGTGTGAACCTGGAGATATGGTGGCGAAGTCTCTTGCTTACTACGAATCCGCATCCCAATTCGCGCCTCTCCGTATGGCAGCTGTAGTAGATATCGCAACTTGCTTGGTTAGAGCAATCTTGTCCTTTCCATCTTATTTCCTGGATGGCGGTGATGTCAGCCTTAATTTTTCCGAGCGTATCTGCCAATTCGATAGAGGCACCTTCCCTATTGAGGGTCCGGATATTCCAGGTGCATATCCTTAAATCATAGTCCTTTTTTTGTTTGCAGTGGTCGACAACGTTGAGGGGTTCTGTATCCGAGGCTTTTTTAGTCTTCATTTGAATGTTTTTTTTTTCTGCGTTGCGGGTACCAAACCCTGCGCACAACTCAGTTTACTTCCAGGGAGGACACGCTGCACACATTCGCTCACTATCTCAGCGGATGCGGAGATAGCTACCCAGATGGAGTCTCCGCAGGGAGACTGTGTGTCAACTTGCTAATGGTTGGCTCAGAGATCGCTCTGGCAATCCCCAGGTGGAAAGCAGTCAGAAACCTTACTCTGATCAACCGAAAATGCATCCAACCAAATATATTGACTTTTATGAAATTGAAAAAAGGTTCAATCATTATATTTTTGAAAAAAAGTTTGTTTGGGGTTTTGTGTTTTATATGTGAAATATGCTGATTTTTTGAAAATTAAAACTTAAAAAGTTATAGCATAAGCTTACACATAATCAAGCTAATAGTATTAGTCCATAAGAACAAGTACTAATACTTTCTGTTTCCTGACTAATACTATTAGTGATGTTATACCAACGAAAAAGTACAAAGTACATGTCAGCTGAGCGGTTTATAGGCACTTTTTGGAAATGTATTTTGATTATTTGTTTTTTTTTTAAATTAATGTTTTCATTAAATAGTTACGAAGAGTTGTGCGACATTTGACAACTTGTAGCTTATACTTTTGTACTTTTTTATTATGAAATGAAATTGTACTAAGTACAAGTTACAAGACTAATAGTATTACTTTGTACTTTATTATGGAACAGGGCCCTGGTTTCTCATACACTCCCCGACACTTGATTACCTTCACTTTAATTTTCGCAGAAAAAATGTATTTCGGGGTGCAATCGAAAAAATTTGAATGTGAATATATATGTGGCAACTCTGTTAAATGTTATTGTCTTGTATCGCAAAAAAGTCCACTGAAAATAAGCTGGAAATAAAATTTTTTCGTTATTTTGCTGAATGCAAGTACGACACTTGTTTACCCTCACCTTCAATAATATTGAAAAAAAAGAAAACAAATGGTTTTTTTTTCAATATTATAATTTTTTTTGCTTAATAATATTTTATCGGACCTCCGTTATTGCGTACAACTTCGAATAGCCTATTTGGTAGAGAATTATACAAATTTTGAAGATAGTTTGTTGGTATAGATAAAAAAGCAGCTTCTATAGCTGTAGTTAGCTCGGATTTATTGTGGAATTGGGTTCCTCCTGCATAAATTTGACGTGATAGCCATCCCCAAACATTTTTAATAATGTTTAAGTCAGGAGACAAAGCTGGCCAATCCAAAACGGACACATTGTTTGCAGAAATCCAATGCTTTACTTGCGTTGCCGTGTGGATTGGAGCGTTATCGTGCTGAAATATCCATGAATGATCCTCAAACATTTCGTCGAAATTAATGATTAATTGACGTTTGTCGACCTTCTAATATAGCTAAATATATGACGCCATGTGACGAAATAGCTGCCTACACCATCACAGAACCAACTGCAGAGTGCCGGCGGGACAAATATCACTCAGATTTCCTCAAGTCATGGAAATAATACTGGAAACCGTCCGGGCGATCTAAATTAAACTTATTTTCGTCGGAGAAGATAACTGATTCCCATTCATTGCTCTAGTTTATGTGAGATCGCGCAAATCCTAATCGTGCACTTCTGTGCCGTTCCAGTAAATGTGGCTTCTTCTTGAGTTTTTTCTGTTTTAGGTGAGGACACTTTTTAATCACTCTTTGGACAGTTCGGACAGAAGCTGATGTTTCCACTTTTTCTCTTATTTTGCGAGCGGACATTGCCGAGTTAGAGGCTTCGCGCGAAATTCCTCTCCGTTCCCTTGATATTGTTGCCGTAGCTACTACATATCTGCATGAATGCACTCGTTTCTGCTGCAACAATAGTCACTCGGTGTCGAGTTCAGTAGTTTACAACTCTAACACAACGAGTGAGTCGTCGGCTGCAAATCAAAACAAGTGCGTAGTTTGCTTTTGCAAATTATAATTTGATTTGCTTTTTCAAACCAAGCAATCGTTGACAACAAAAAAGACACGAATGATTCGAGATCAGTTGAACTTCGTAGTGCGATTTGTTATGTTCTTTCAGTGCGTGTTCAATCAATAAATAAAAAAGCTAATAAGTTCTTTTAGTGCGGGTTCAATAAATAAATAAATAAAAAGCTAATAAGTTGGAAAAATGGCGGCATTTGATGTAAGCTATCTTATACAATAATGTTATATTAAATATATATATTAGTTGGTCCTAATTGTTGTGGGAAATTGATTTAATTTTTTTTGTAAAAAAAGTACAATAAGATTTATCTAGCAATTACGTAGGATAGTTATTTTTATGTCAAAAGTAAATTCGAAATATTTCAGGAGAACTTTACCACATATTTAAATTTATAGTGCATTAAGAACAAAAAAGTTTTTTTAAAAAGAACTTCTAAAGGTTAAGGTTCGTGTTAAATACTAACCCATTTACGGTTTTTGTCTCTGAACTAGAACACCTACTAAAATCCTTTTCTAAAGGGGCCTAGTTTGTCAACTTCAAAAAAGTTAAAAATGTTAAGATTCCCTATTATTTACTATTTTTAAATTGTGTATAAATATAATGCAGGGGTTAACGCAAGATTCAATCGCCACAGAAGCTTCTAATTCTGGTATATCCGGACTATTGACTCACTCAGTAATTCGAACAAAAATTTTATCTGAAGAGTTTAAGATTATTCAAAAAAGAGGAAGGAGTAAAGTTTGGAATGTGTTCGGTAAAATAGAAAATTAGATGGGAAATGAGCTCCCGGACATAGTGGCTTGTAGAACTTGCTCAAATGTCTACAAATACAATACAACTTCAACATCGAACCTAGTCAGGCATAAATGTTATGTAAGAAAAACGATAACAGAAAACGATAGCTCTACAAAAGTAGAAGCTGACAAGGAGACAAAAAAAGAAGCAGTACTGTTATTTACAGAATGGACTATTGAAAATTGTAGACCGTTTAAAATTGTTGAGGACTCTGGTCTTAAAAAATTGGCGGAATATTTTATTTCAGTTGGTGCAAAATACGGAAAAAATGTTGAAATGAATTCACTTTTTCCCCATCCAACAACAATATCCCGAAACATCAATGGGCTATATGGTATATATTTTCAACAAATTAAAGCTGAAATTGCAACTGTCAAAAGCAATGGTTTTGGCTTAACTTCCGACATTTGGACCGATAATTTTTTAAGAAATACATATTTAGCAGTTACAATGCATTACATCAAAGAAGGGAATTTAGTAAGCCGTCTCTTAGGAATGAAGTCAATGGAAGGTGAAAAATGCACAAGTAAATAAATAAGCCATGTAATTTTCTGGTAACACGGAGAGAAGTGTTTTATTTGTATAGCCCCGAGAAATTTGTTCATTCGATGAAACATTTTACAAACATGGAAACAAATTTTCTCCCTGTTATCATTTGTTGCATACTAGTCTTAAAGAGGCTTGTAGCATTTCAACATTTCGATAAATCTAAATTACACTAGCTTACAAAAAAAAAAGATCTGATTTCTTATATACTTTTTCAATGTATATTATGGCGCATATTCCAAAAATAACAAGCATTTTTTTTTTCTTAAGAATCGTTTTTGAGATATCCCCAAAAAAACCCTTTTTTCTGCACTTTTTTCATTTATTTGACCAACAAAAATGGTTGTCATTTTTGGAATCTACGACCCAAAATACAGACCAGATCTCAAGATAATTCCCAAATTTGTAAGCTAGTGTTATTAATTTAACCCTTTCGCGTCCGTTCCAAGGCCAACTGCCACAAACAATTTTTCTCTTAATTTCCAGGCTTATTAAGTCTATGTAAGGTATTTTGGAAATTTTTAGCTTTCTAGACTAATCTGGTCACTAGATAATTAGAAGTTGCTTAAAAGCAAAAAAAATTATAGAAGCTTAATAACGCAATAATTCTCAAATGTTTTAAATTGTATATTTAATTCCACCTTTTTAACGTGAAACTGCGTACTTTGATTTTTGAAAAATATATTACATATAAGTATTTTTATTTAATTTTTATACTTTGCACTGAAATTACTGCATATGTGACTTTTTTGACTTCATCTTAATAAATGCGTCGTAATT
Source organism: Tricholauxania praeusta (assembly GCA_949775025.1). Lineage (NCBI taxonomy): Eukaryota > Metazoa > Arthropoda > Insecta > Diptera > Lauxaniidae > Tricholauxania > Tricholauxania praeusta. The sequence goes on from OX459030.1 coordinate 80,323,911, forward strand.
TTGTTGATCACAACATAACGGTTGTTTTTTGAGGTTTTTTTATTCTGGGAATTGCAATCAATCAATAAGGTGTGTAATTTACAAAATTTATTGCGCTTGTGTCACTTAAACAAGGCTTAGTATTGAAGTTTCTTATGAGCAACTCTGGACGCGAAAGGGTTAAAAGACTTTTGAGTTATTATTTTTTTTAAAAATATTCTTATAAAAATTTAACTATTTCGCAGATGAAAATATTACTTTAAAAGTAATTAAATTACTAAATGAGTTTGACTGTAATCTCGATGACAAGGCCATTGTAGTCACCGATAGAGGCTCAAATATGGTAGCAGCCTTTCGCAAATACAATCATATCTTTTGCATTGACCATTTGCTTCACAATACATTGCAAAAATCTATGCAAGAAGTCAGTGATATCGCAGAACTGTGTCGCTTATGTTCAAAATTAGTAAAATATTTTAAAGTGACTGGAATAAATTCATCACTTAATACAACATTAAAGAGTTTCTCGCCCACTCGCTGGAATACAATTTATTATTTATTTGTTTCAGTTGAGCGAAATTGGGCGGAAATAATAAAGATGTTGCAAGAAAAAAACGAACTACATAGAGTCGATAATATAAATTTAAACCAAATAAGTGCGATAATTAAAATCTTGGAGCTTTTTGAGGAGACTTTCAAAAAAATGGAAGGAGAGGACTATCCAACCATTCATCTTGCATTTGTATACGTTTATCGTTTAAAAAAAAAATGTGTTGCGGATGATTCAGATATTCTTATTATTAAGCATTTAAAAGAAAAATTGAACGTGTATTTGGAATCTATTGTTTTGCAAAATTTAACAATTTTTCATAAAATTGCGTTATTTCTCTTTCCGCCAGCTAACAAAATGACACAATTTGAAATAAATGAAAAATTTGAAATAAAAGACGAGTGCAAACGCATTATTCAAACGTTTGATCAAGAGCTTGAACCAGAAAACCATAACGAGCTCACGCCCAGAACTTCAACTCACAACACAGAATTATTTTTCGATTTTGTACAGCAACCACAAATTCTAAATTCGGATGACAAAATAACAAAAGAAATAACTATTTACGAAAATTCAAATATTATTTTTCATGATGATTTCAACGTTTTAAAGTGGTGGCATATGCACAAAAATGAGTTTCCCTTGCTTTACAAATTAACTTGTAAAATATTAGCTACGCCAGCAAGCAGTGCAGCTTCTGAAAGGGTTTTTTCGGTAGCCCGAAATCTTATAACCGAAAAAAGATGCAGAATTGCATCAAATGCAAGTTCAATCAATAAAATAATGTTTTTACATTCTAACATTAAGAAATCTGACATCGAAAATGAATTGCAAAAAGTTTTAATAGATACTTTAAGAAATCTGACATCGAAAATGAATTGCAAAAAGTTTTAATAGATACTTAAACTACTTCTACTTTCCAAATCTACATTCTCTTAAAGCATTACATTTCAAAACAAAACTCAAACAAATAATACACTAAGAGCATCATTCCCAAATTGCGAACAAAAATATAGAAACAATTATCAACAACAGCGTATCATTATTATAATAATTTTAATGCCGAAAGCAACACCATCACCGACAACACAAAAAATCAATTGCAAAACAATAACATAATAAACAAAACCTATAATATATATTTATAAATAAAAGCAACAGTATCAACATACAGAAAGCCGATTGAACGTTGTAATATTTTTTTATACTTTTATGAATTTTTTATAACAAAGAAAAATGCTGGCTTAACCATACCAAAAATATTTAATTCTGAACTCCAAATAAAAGATTTTTTATAGAATCATCTAAAGGAGTTATTTTTTATGACTCGAGTCAATCACTCATGACTCGAATCATTTATTTATGCTGCATTCGTTTTTTCCAAATCTTTCATTCGTTGACTCGGTATCCGTTTGATTCGGTTTTGCTCGTGTGACGAGTGTTTGCAGCACTGTCATGTTTGTATTGATCGCTACGAATGTAACGTAGCAAGCAATCTTTTCCAAACGAATGTCTTGAAAGTCAGTTTAAGACTACCCGTGCAGAGAGTTAGTAGCTACGCGTCCTCTTCGGTTTTTGCCATAATTTTCGGGGGTTTTTAGGAAATTGTTGACAACCCAAGGATCACGACCTATTTTTCGAGCGATTTCCCTGTTGGAACAATTTTCTGCTTTAAAGGCAAGAATTTGTCCCTTCTCCATTTCCGTCAACGTTTTTCCACTGCCCATTTTTATTGAATCTGAATTAAATTCATCCAAAGACAAAAAATGAGTTCCATATAAAGAAATAAATTGACTTTACTTACCCTCTTCAGTTTATTTCACATCGAACGCTATCAATTAAATGGTGAGGGTAAACAAGTGTCGCACTTGCGTTGAGTAAAATATCGAAAAACGGTGATTCCCCGTTTATTTTTAGTTTAATTTTTTTGCGATATGAGACAATAACATTTCACTATGTTGCCACATATATTCACATTCATATTTTTTTGGTAGCACCACAAAATAAACTTTTTCCGCAAAAAATTCAAGTGTCGGGGAGTGTATACTTTTTTGTATGTATTTTGGGCCGTAGATTCCAAAAATTCCACGCCCACATTTTTCGTGTTTCTGAAAATGTGACCCGTGTCTAAGAAAGACGGTTAGTGTCTGAAAATCTTTCTTTTTTTTTCATCTTATAGGAAATTTCATGCAACGAAAACTGTAAACGCGTTTTTCTCAAAAACCGGTTTTAGACACTAACCGTCTTTCTTGGGCACAGGTCACAAATCCGAACAAAATACACCCGCGGGGTTTTTCTTTTTTCAATTTTCGGTCTTATATGCCTATATTATAGAATCGGGTTTGAAGGAAATTCTCCCAAAATTTCAGCTTCCTAGATCAAGCCTGCGTACGGCGCAGTCAGTTTGTTTCCTATTACAATTCATATGGAAGAAATTTTTTTTACTAAAACGCATAGTTTTTCTGCTTTTTCGTTGACTTAGGTAAAAAAAAATTGATGAAGATATGGGCAAATAAATGAAAAAAGTACAAAAAAAAGGGTTTTTTTGGGGATATCTAAAAAAGGGTTTTTTTTGGGGATATCTAAAAAAAAAGTTCTTAAGAAATAAAAATAAATGACATTTTTGAAATCTACGCACCAAAATACATGGAAAAAAGTTTATGAGAAACCAGATCTCGAGATGAGTTCCAAATTTTTGAACTAGATTGATTGAGCAATTTTGCAAACTTCAACAATATAAAATAAAAAAAAAAATATACACATATGTGCATTTCCACAGAAATTGCTATTTTAGCCGGCCACGTTTTAGATTTTTTTATTTTTGAGCACACTCTTCAACCATGGTTTTTCTTGAAATTAAGACTATCTTGAATTAATATTCAAGGTGGAGCAATGAAAAAAAAAGGTTTATCATTTTTGAAATAATCATTGTAAAGTTAATGGAAATCAATACCAATTTTAAGGACAATATTTCAATCACATCCCACTTTTGTATGAGAGGCGTGTCCGTTATCCGATTTTTTTCATATTCATATATGTTTGTTCTTTTAACCTAAAATCATCGATACCAAATTTCAAACGTCTAACGCTATTATTACTATTTATAGCCGCCGCACAGTGGCTCCTTTTTCAAAAAGTAATTGCTAAAATCAAATTTTCAATTTCTGATTTTCGAAACTTTTTTTTTTTATTTAAAAGATAATTGACCAAAGGTTGTAAAACCGAAAACTTTTTTTATTAATGACAAGTATTTTGGTTTTTATGGGTGCTCAAAGTTGGATAACTTTTTATCGTTCATTACAATAGCATTTTTTTACATTTTTCGCAATATTAAAAATGGAAAATTTCAAAAGTTTGAAAAAACATGGGAATTTGAAGTACGCTCTCTGAATTAATGGTATTTTAAAACAAATAATTTTTACAAGATGTAGAAAAAAAATTTTAGTTAGTAATTTTCATGAATTTTTCAAAACAGGTCGTTTTTAGCATAGTTTTTCAAATTTACCTTGGCCTATAATCCACAAATCAATGTCAATCAAGGATTTGTGAATGAGAAATTATAGTTGACATATCTGCCAACAAAAATCATATGGGTCTTACCTGCATATATTTGCCCATTTAGAAGTTATAGCTACTTACGAGTATGTGACATGATATGCATAAAACTGAATTTGTTGTGTGATGACGATTTTCAGTCTATGATATTTTGACTTGGGAATTGTTAATATGAATTTGATAGAATGTTTTTAGCGAATATAGACATCACTCAAAATAAATTAAAAATTGTAAATATGGACGTTACCACGCCCCTTTCTTAATTTATTCTTCCTATTTCCAAAACTATTTGACGCAAATAGATGCATATGTAAAGAGTACCTAGAAAACTTCTGTCCATATAATATGGGTTTTACCCCACCTCCAAAACGCTTGATTTGTCACTTTTTCCAAATCATTTCACTCTTTTTAAGATTTTGTATAGCGAAATAGTAATACTTGCCTCAGATATTTATATCTTAGTTTTTAATGCAATTTAAAAATATCCAGTAATGTCAAATAGAATAAAGCTGTATTTTTTGTATAGAATACTTCTGATAACATTGAACTCTAGTGCAAGCCAACTTTATAGACACTTGTTTTATTACGGTAGATATCATACAAGGAATTTAGCTTATTAGGTAGTTCAATTTTTTCGCTGAACAAGTATTATGCTTGAGGTTTGTAGCACAATATTTTGTTCCTGTATTTGTATAAAATTCAAATTTTAAGGCTCAATAGCTCGAGAAAAATTGGGTATTATAGTAGATATGACGGAAACACAGCAAGGTGATTTTTTGAGAAACCAGAAACAACTTCAGAAATAACGGGAGTCGATGAGGACGTGATAAAAAGATTACAAGTTATTTTAAACGTAATATCATATAGAGAACCCGTTAAAGTAGAAAAATTTGAAAAGTATACCAAGGAAACTGCAGACATATTAGAAAATAAATACAGCCAAAAATTACTGACCCCCTCTGTCCATAATACCTTAGCTCATAGTGGACAAATTATCAAGCCTTACCCATAGGAGAATTATCAGAAGAAGCCCAAGTGATTTCATCACTTAGGCACGTTAGGTCACGAAAAGAACTGACTGATAAATTCTGTAGTACTGTTTTAAGTTTCTTAGATATCCAAAATAATGATGATATTTTTATAGAATTGAAGATTGTTGTTGATTTTTTAAGGAAATTACCTAATTTATATCTGTAACCCTTTTTTTAAAACTTTTCTAGCCTTTGAGAAAGACTGTTTATAAATTATGTTAAGGGATAAAAAAATTAATGCATATGAATGAATTAGTAAAAATTAGAAAAATTTTTTTTTTAAAAAAGTATTTAAAAAATTTTTAAATTATTAAAAGTTCATTAATTGAATAAAGAGCACTAAAATTTATACAAAAAAAATATTTTTTTATGAATTCATACCACTAAAAACCAAAAATTTCGAAATTTGGACTTTCACCTCTTTTTAAAAGTATTTATAGCTAAGCCTCTTATATATGTCATATCTACAGAAATTACCAACCAAAATCAAAAAACTTTACTCAAATATCTTTACCCGTTCAAAAGTTATGATTTTAGCAACGCGAAATCGCAAAAGCCGCCACTGTGCGCCGTTTCATATAAATCCATCCACTCTGCGTCGCTTGCATAAACGCAGCCTTAATTCTGAAACTCAATTCCCACTTAACTTAATTTTGTTTCTTTTTTTCACATATGGGTCAGAACACGCGAAACCGACATAACTGAAATGTTTTTCAAAGTTTTTTATATAAATCAGTAGCTGCAAGTGGTAGAAATTAGTGTACGGAAAAATTTTTAAAAAAAAATTGTTTTTGTTATAATTACCTATTGCTAATCAAAGTTTTCATTAACTTTTTTTTCAAAATGCTATATGTTTTGAACTGCTTGACTGATCGTGACGAAATTTTTTAATTTCTGTAGATAATAAGTTCAACTTATGTATTAAAAAAAAAATTACAAAATTAATTGTTGATTAGCAATTTTTTTTATCAACAATTGAGTTTTAATGATGTGCGCCGCCTCGAAAAAATCTGAAAAAAAAAATTACAGAGATACATTGAACCCTTCCAAATTATAATTCGTAAAAAAAATCGTGGATCCTCAATTAGTTTTGACGGTATAAATATTATAATGATACCGGGCGGACGAAAAATGCATAAAAATTTTGTTGTTTTCCAAAAAAATCAATAACACTTGTTTACAAGAAAAAGGATCGGGTTTCTCATAGACTTTTTTCCATGTATTTTGGGACGTAGTTTCCAAAAATGGCAACCATTTTTTTTTTCTTAAGAATCGTTCTCGAGCTATCCCCAAAAAACCCCCTTTTCGGCACTTTTTTCATTTCGATTAATTTTTTTTCGACTCAAAAACGCTTTTCAGCGCTCCAAAGATATTTTTATTCCCTTTCTAATGGTATGCTGTTTCCTTGAATCAAATAATATTTGATGAAGTTAAAAGCGCTCAAAGTCCAAAAAAACTGACTTTTTTAAAAATCACTAAGTTTCAATTGCTCCATTTGAATGAAAAACTTTTTCTTTTTCATATTTTTAAAATTGAAAATGAAAGACTTTTGCAAATATTGTAAGTATAATTTTGCGGGCATCGGACAAAAAATATAGAAGTTATTCGAGAAAACAGTAAAATACTTGCAATAAAATTAGATAAAAAACATATGTATTTTTGTTTTGTATTTCTCGTCCGCCCGGTACCACTTTAATATTTATACCGTCAAAACTAATTGACGCTCCACGATTTTTTTGACGAATTATAATTTGGAAGAGTTCAATGCATCTCTGTAATTTTTTTTCAGATTCTTTCAAGGCGGCGCAAATCATTAAAACTCAATTGTTGATAAAAAAAATTGCTAATTAACAACAAAAATGCAAAATTTTTGCAACTTTTTTTTTAATATATACATAAGTTCAACTTATTGTCTACAGAAATTAAAAAATTTCGTCACGATCAGTCAAGCAGTTCAAAACTTATAGCATTTTGAAAAAAAAAAGTTGAAGCTGAACTCGGCATCAGAGTGGGCTACGACACCTAGAAATTTAAATGTTTCTACGAAAATGTTCTTTTTCTCCATCTATTTGTATTATTGTTAATCATTCTATTGAAAAAGTACGTAATGAATGAAGAAAATTGAATATAAATGCATAAATGCCACTCTAATAAACATCACTTTAATTGATATTCTCAGTTTTGGGTGACGCACTAAACCAGAATGCGGGGACCAACTCTATGTATTATAAATGAAGAGTGGTCTACCTAGTACAAAAAATAGAAATCATTACTACTTCTTACAAAGTAAATTATCTACCTTTTTCAGATATGTCGCTAAAAAAGTTATGCATGAAATACTGCATGAAAAGTCTCTGTGCTGGTGAGCTGCGAGGCATTGGAATTGATTTATTTGTCTTGCCGTATAAAAGGTAATGGTATGTTTCGTCATATGAAATCAAAAAAGGCTTAAGTTACAGAAAATTCAAAATCTACTTCTTGATTGATTATGATGCACTGTATCAAAATACACGTTCCTGCAAAATTTTACACTCCTACAGTCTAAAACAACGTTATTATCTTAAGCTTAACCTGAAAAAATGTTGGTTTATGCTTCTAAAATAAAAAGTTTTATGCTTCTCCTGTTTTTTCAATTTAACTTAAGGCTTTATTGATTTTATATGACGATTTCAAACAACACCAATTCTGTTGTAATGTTTACTTAATTTCAGATTGACTCACATTTAATACTCCGTCCGGAAAATAATAATATAATAATGCATATTATTTTGATGCTTTTAATATTTATATAAAAACTTTGGAAAAAAATAAATTTGATTTCTGGTATGAGATCCAAATATAACATTACTGCATCTGACTTGGAGTTACATCAAAGTTTCTTGCATATGGAGTTTTCTTCCAGATGTTGGATCAATAGTGTTCCACGATAATATAAATCCAAAAGTTGAAGAAATCCTTTTGCTCTTTGAGAAAAATTACTTTAAATATTTTGAAATGTATGGAGAGTCTCGAGTAGATGATATTAATGTGTCAAATTTCGAAATAATTGTCTGAAAAAATCGAAAAAAACAAGGAAAATGTTGACAAAAATTGAAAGAGGTTGAAGAATTCGAAAAAAATTGAAAGAAGTTGAAAATTTCGTAAAAAAATTTAAACAGGTTGAAAATTTCAACTTGAATAATCTTGGCAAATTCAATTAAGTTGAAACAGGTGAAAAACGCTTAAGGCCTCAACCCATAGAGTCCGTCAAGTACGTTGCGTCAAAGTATACAACTGACAACTGAGATGAAATCCATACATTTGTATTAAGTGCGGCCAAATCATGATGAAGTTGAGCAATTTTCTACCTTTGACGTACGTTGAATACTATGACAACCGCGAGTTTGTGTGAAACATAGAAAACAAAGAAAAATAAGAAAATTAAAATTTTCTACTTATATAAAAAATATATAAGTGCAGAGTATACAAAAAAAAAATTACGAAAATTACACAGGTCAACAAATCGAAAAAAAAAAAATTTGGTGCCGAGATATAGTTAGTGGTTTTGTATTAAGTATGTACTGGCAACATTAAAAATATTTTCAATTTTTTTTTTCCTACGTGCCATTTTTGATAAACGGTCACTTTTGAATATTCGCTGTAATAAGTACTTCCGTGTGCATGATTTGCTATTTTATCGATAAATTTCTTAAAATAAATTGATTTTTATATCATGTCTTCATCGCGAAGAAGTTGTCTCATTGATCCAAATGTATTTTGTTACCGCTGTGGTGAATGCACGGTGAAAAGTTTCAGAAATCCTATAACAGATTTTATAAAAAGTGCTTATTATGCTTACTTTTAGTCGAAAATTGTGGATGAATACAAGCCGTGGATACCCCAAATTATTTGTAAAATGTGCTATGAACACTTAAGACAGTGTATTAGTGGTAAAAGAAATCATGTGAGGTTCGGAATGCCTATGCAATGGAAAGAACAAAAAAATCACTTTGTTGACTGTTACTTATGCTGTATTAATTTTTATGGTGTAAACGTTAAAAAAATGATTTATCCAGACTTAGACTCTGCTAGAAGACTCTTACCACATTCAGAGGAAGTACAATCCAGCATTTTGTTCCATTCGTGAATCATCATTTGAAGAAGTCATTTATGAAGTGAGTAGCGACAGCGATTTCGAAGGAATACCATCTACAGAGCCAAAATCTTTTTCCCAAGAAGAATTAAATGATTTGATAATGGATCTTGAACTCCCTATATAATCTGTAGAGGTTTTGGCTTCTAGATTAAAAGAAAAAAACTTGTTGTCGTCAGGTACAGAAGTGACGTTCTATCAAACAAGAGAGCAAGACGTGCTACCTTTTTTTCAATCGGAGAATGATATTGTTTTTTGTTCGGATGTGCAAGGCCTTATTCTCGAAATGGGCCTTTAAAAATACCATCCAAATGAATGGCGTCTCGTTCTACAATGGTTCTACACAATGGCAACAAATTTGGTTCAGTTGGTATTTCTCACTCAACAGAAGTCAAAAAATTACTCTGAAATTGTAAATGACATGCCAGAACACTTTAATAACTTCGGATGTAATATGTCAATCAAAGTGCAATACCTTCACAGTCATCTTGACCAATTCCCAGACAATCTTGGTTCCTATAGCGAAGGGAAGCGTTTTCACCAGGACCTAAGGACTATGGAAGAAAGATACCAAGGCCGATGGGATCGCCATATGATGGCTGACTATTGCTGGGGGATGCAACGTGATAGTCCGACTACACCTCATTCGCGAAAAAGTCGCGAAAAAGAAAGTATTTATTTAAATAATGTAAAGTGTTTTTCATGTAAGCCTTTTTTACAAGGCAAAATCTAGAAAACTATACGTAGGATATCAACATTTTTGATAATAATGTAATCAGTATAAGGTCCTTAGTTAAAAAAAAGTACAGCTTCTCGGCACCAAAACTAGTGTTGACCTGTGTTATCATTTAAAAATCTGTTTGTTGATTTTTTGTTCGACTTTAAATGCGTTGCAGACGTATTCATTGGATCGCCTTCTTCCTTCATTTGCGTTTTGTCAGTTGTATACTTTGACGCAACGGACTTGACGGACCCTATGGGTTCAGGCCTTTACTTTTTATTAACATGGAGGTGTCACGTCTACTAATGCAATCCAGCGAATTCCATTTAATAGAAAGCTTATGGTAACCGACATCTCTATACCAAATTTTATTAGGATCACTCATATAGTGCGCTTAATATAACAATTAACTTTTTTCTTGTATGGGAGTCGCCACGCTCACTGATGCAATCTCGCCGAACTTTATTAAATTTCAAAGCTTATAGTTACCGACACCTTTACAACAAATTTTAAAAAAAATTACTCTCTTAGCACACTAAATATAGCGTTTAACGTTTTTTATATGTATGAAAGGTGCCACGCCTATAGAAATCCATTTAATTTCAAAGGTTATAGTTACCAACATTTTAATAAAATTACTCCCGTAGCACACAAAATATAACATTTAACATTATTTGATTGTATAGAAGGTGCCACGCCCACAGGCGCTATATCGCCCACTTCTTATACCTGCGAACGGCGCATCCACTTTGTTTCCTAGTACAATACATATGAAAAACGAAAAAGCAAAACAACGAAAAACAGAAAATTAACTCCTTCGGGTGTATTTTTTCCACATTTTTAGTCACACGAAAAATGTGGGCGTGGTTTTACAAAAGTGGGTGGCGACCCCCATTCAACTAAAAAAACCAAAACGCTATATCTTGGCACCTAAGGCAGACTTTTTCTACGTTTTAGTAAGTCGGTTTTTTTGTTAAATTTCAACGAAATTGGACATACAGTGGCTAGGATAGCCGAGCAAATGATTGTTGCTGCATGTTTAATTCTGTAAAAATTGTATTACTTAACTAAATTAAACGAAACTTTCAGAAATTATTTACTATTATTTATCAAAGAAAACGCAAAATATAACATTTCAAAATAAATTTTATTTTTTTAATTATACAAGTAAATGTAAGGATACCCATATTTGCTCTGTTTTGCTCGTTTCGGGAATCGCACTAAAACCTGTAATTGCTCAGTATTTGGTTCATAATCTTCTATTTTTATGATGCCATTTATGCGTTTAGGCATACTTTTCATAACTTTTTCAATAATTTCGCTAAAATTTTTTTTTTCATTCACCTTGGGTGCGACGCCATAGCTTGTTTAAGTTTCAGGTGTTATCTCGTGTTCCTCCACTCTTATTTTGATTATTGCCCACAAATTCTCAATTGGATTGAGATCAGGACTTTGCGCAGGCATAACCATATAACCCTAAATTTTTGCAAAGGTAACCATTCTTTAACTATTTTAGCGGTGTCCTTCGGGTCACCGTCTCGCTGAAACACTACTTCCTCTTCAGAGTAAGCACTTTTGTCTACAAAGGGTATCCTTACATTTACTTGTATAATGAAAAAAATAAAATTTATTTTGAAATGTTATATTTTGCGTTTTCTTTGATAAATAATAGTAAATAGCATTGATCAATAAGTAAAAATTTACAATATTGGTCTTTGCTAAAATGACTGTAAGTTCATAATGTTTAATTATAATAAAAATAATCAGTCGCAAAAATCAACTTTCTTAAACCATACGGAGAACACGCCAATTTCAAAAAATATGTGGCTGGCAACACCACAATTTTCGAAAAATAAAATCATAGCAAGTCTCTAAGCCAATGGCTTAGCAGCTATGACAACAAGCGAGAAAGTGACAAGAGATAATAAATGGATTTACGCAATTTGTACAGTTCAAGGTCAGTTCCTCAGTAGCTCAGTTGTTAGAGCGGCCGTCGACAGATATGCAATTGAAATGCATGTACGGTCAGGGGATCGACTCCATGTACAACATTAACCAAAAAACTGGTTTGATGAGGCTACATATGTGGTAATAGCCGAAACATATGTCACCAATTACCAGGTTAAATTGTTCCATTTGTTATCTCTGTCATGTTTGTTGAATAAAAAATAGCATTGATCAATAAGTAAAAATTTACAATATTGGTCTTTGCTAAAATGACTGTAAGTTCATAATGTTTAATTATAGTAAATAATTTCTGAAAGTTTCGTTTAATTTATTTAAGTAATACAATTTTTACAGAATTAAACATACAGCAAAGACCTCGGTTATGCTAGCCACTGTAAACTCTGTCCGCGCCGTTTTCAGGTTTGAGCTAGGAAGCTCAAATGTTGGGACAATTATTTTTATTCCTCAAGCTATAATATATGAAAAAATAAACCAAATCCCTCTCCAAAAGTTTGAAAAAAACACCCTAATATACGCTGGCGGTCACGAAAACCGCACCACTGGCAAAACTGTTTTTATATGTAAAAATTAAAACAATTCCGTATTTTTTTCTAACTTCGATTAAAGGAACTTTCAGCATTAGGCCATTACAAGTTTATTAATGAAAAAAAGTTATTTTTAGGCTTTTGCTAAAAGCAGAAGGTCGTTTTTTTAAAATTAGTACAGAAATGAGTCCAAAATATAAATAGCTGTCACTTGATCAAAAAGCGACTAGCGGACCAAGGTGTATCCTATCATATTTTCGGAAAGAATAGATTTTTCATATTCTACAGTTGTGCGTTTTTTGAAAAAAAAAAATTATGTTTAGGAAAAATGGATCCTAAGTGTGCAGCCAGAAGAAAAAAGATGGCCTAGTAAAAAATGAGTTTGAAAGATCGTTTTAAAAGAGTTGTTGCTATACGGGCAGAGCTAAAAACGCTTCATTCCATAAGAATTTGTGCAGAAACTGTCCGCAAGAGGGTGCGAGATGTTGGTTTATATGGAAGACGTCCCGCAAAAAAGCCGTTGTTGACACAAAAAATGAGAAAAGAGCATTTAGCTTGGGCTCAAAACTACAAAAACTGGCCACTGGAGCAGTAGCGAAATGTCATTGAGTCGGATGAAAGCAAATTTAATTTGCTATACGACGATAATTTGCCGTAGGTGCGTCGTTCCGATGTACAACGTTAGATAGCTAACTCCATAGTGAAAACAGTCAAATTCCCACAGAGCCAGATGATCTGGTGATGTTTTTTCTTACTATGTTCGTGTTCGAAAAAATATGGGCAAGTTATAAGAGAGAACTTAGACCCGGTGCTGGAAAAGCACTTATCATTTATTGCGGATGCGATTTTACAGGACGATTTTGAGCCTTGCCACCGTTCGAAATCGGTAGATCTTGCATGTAGTTTTTTCTATGATTTTAACAGGCTTTAAAATTATACTTATATTAAATGATATTAAAAAAACAAATAATTTGTTTATAGCTCAGAAAAGTATTCGAGGATCTCGGAATTTCGCATCAGACCTGGCCTGGAAACTCGCCAGACCTGAATCCTATAGAGCACTTGTGGGATATAATGAAGCGCAAAGTTGCTGACCAGAAGCCTGAGACGCAAAAAAAATTAATTTTGGCTTTAGATAAGATTTGGTATAAGACGATAACCTAAAAGCCTTTGGTAACTTGATATTAGTATTTAGAAAAAAAAAAAAATTGAAGATTACAAGATACTGATCAGTTTTCCAGATTATTGTTTTTAGTCAAAAAAAAAAAATGTGTAAGATCCAGAAATGTTTATTTGTTTTCAAACTATGTAATAACATGAGCTTAATAACAATAACTAATAAAAAAATAATTTTTTCAATATAAATCTCTATAATATCAAATCTTAATGATATTTTGTGGTGATGCGGTTTTCATGACCGCCAATGGGGCATTCCATGCCAAATCACCGAGGTTTCGACCCGACCCTCTTCGATTTCGCTCATTTTTTGATGTTTTAGTTTTTAAATTTTAATGCAAATAATTTTCAATTAACGATGGACTAGTGATAAATATCGATATCAATGAAAAAAATATATAGGCTTAAAAAATAACGGTAAGACACTTCCAATATTTGAGTTTTCTAGCTCAAACCTGTAAACGGCTAGGACAGAGCTTATGTCCGATTTCATTGAAGTTTTACGGAAACCGACTTACTAAAACGTAAAAAAAGTTTGTCTTAGGTACCAAGATATACGGTTTTAAGTATTTCAGTTGTATGTGAGATAACACTCATTGCTGTCAAACCACGCCCACATTTTCGTGTGGCTGTGAATGCGGACAAAATACAACCAAATAGGTTTTTTTGTGTACATATATATTTGGTGCTCCGCTTTTTATTAGTTTTCTATTTCCTTTGAACATTTAAAATCAAATCTTTCATCTCAATTTTTGTTGATCACAACTCAAATTCTAATTTTTTCTATTTGAAAATTATTGACTTAAAATTAAAAATCAAGTTTTTCAAAATTTCAAAAGTAATTAAATTTTAAGGATATTTTCGGGCAAGTGTCTTATTAGTTGCGTTCCCGTACAATAATGCATTAGTACAATTTGCAGGTTTCTACAGGATTTTACCCAAAAAGCGTTCCCGTACACGAAAAACCTGTAAGTGAGAACGAAAATGAGAGAGTAATTTATGTTCTCTCATTGTAGGAAGTTACAGGTTTTTACCCGAAGAATTTTTGTGTGTAAACTCATTAAAAGTGTCAAACTATCAGCTGTTCTATGTTGTGCAAGCTGAATTGTAAACATTGAGTTTATTTTGACTATTTTTATTTTCCATTTTATTCTTTGCGTTCATAGAATTGAATTTATTGTTCAACTACATTCAATTTAAGATGTTTATTTATTGTCTGGACTTAGAAAATTAACTTTTTGCACCAACTAAATTCAAAATTTTTGACGTTTATTCTCGTGCTAAAAAAATGGTTTTTTCCGTTCCTGTACTTTTTACATTATTTCTATTTCACAGAGCGCAATTTTCTTATTCTCACGTGTTTGACAGTTTTACAGGATTTTACCCAAAAAGTTCTGGAACGAAGCTATTATGTGGTGTATTTGTAAGAGTGTAAATGTAGGAATGTAATTGTAGGCCGCTACATTATTCCCCCTCCCCATAGAATTTAATGGTTTTGTTAAAAGATTGAAGTGTACTTTTTTGATAGTTTTGTTCGGAGGGGAGTGTTTGTGTATTTTCAGTATCTAGAAAAGTTTAAGTCTGTCTGTGTTGATTGTAATTGTAGTAAATTTTTCTTAACTTAAAGAATTTCGGGGATTTTTCGATGACTTTGAATGATCCATCGCATGGGTGTTGTAATGAATTTTGTATTGTGTCGTTTCATGCGAAAACGAATTTACAGTTTTTTACAATTGTAGTATCTTGTGTTGGGATGTGAAATGTTTGATTGTATGTTGTTTATGTTTTCTTTAAGTTTGAACAAGGGGTCTCATGGTTTGAAAGGTTCTATTTGCTAAACTGTTAGTTGTTGTAGTTGTCCGAGCGTTTGACCAAAAACCATTTCAGCTGGTGATGCTTTGATATCAGCTGATCTAAGGCCTAATAGGGTTAGAGGAAGTTCCGAATACCAGTTTTTCTAATTATTAGAGGTTATTTATGAGACTTATTCTGTGGAATATTTCTATTATTCCGTTTTCTTGTGGTGATATGGCGAAGTTGTGATGTGGTGAGTACCTAGTGTTTTGATAAATTGTTTAAATGTGTGTTGAGGTCCTTTATCAGAAGTGATTTCGAGTGGGACTCCGAAACGTGGAATGAATTCTTTGTTTAAGGTTTCGACAATAGTGTTGGTATCTGTATCTTTTATTAGATACGCTTCGAGCCAACGTGTATTCCTGTCTATGACAGTAAGTAGATTTCTGCAATTATTTGATATTGGCAATGGGCCGACCAGATCGATGTGTACAGCTGTGATCAAACAAATAATAGTGCGATGTCATTTATGAATTGAAAGAAAATATTTCGAACAAATGACGTTTTTTTCTAATCTTTTAAAATATAGTTTCTTGATAAGTACACAAAATAAGCACATGACATTTTGTTACAAAAAAATAACGGTAATTTTTAAGTTAATTATTATATGGAGTAATTGGTAATTTCGAGTGATCAAAATAATAGTAGTATTCAACTTCATTACTTCTGAAGGTTAGATCTTTACTCTAATTAAAAAAAAATTTGTTCGTAAAAAGTAAGCTCCATTATTTTTGTATAATACTGCAATGATTTTTTCAAGTTCTTACATTTCAGTGGGCCGTGGAAAGCATTCTACGATAGAGTAATGTAAAATTATTAAAAATTCCATTTCGCAAGGTAAGACTTTTGAGGAAATTTAAAATTTTATCGGATGTTCTGCGAAAATGGTTTCGAATACGATGAAATACTCAAATAAACGAAAAACTCAAGTATTAAAGCTTTCCATGTCCCTCTGGGACGTGATTTGTTCAATGCGGCTTTCGAAACATAATCCGTTTTTGCCTGCTACGGAAATATTGAGGAATATTGTGTTTTCTTGCGTAGAGTTTGTGGAATTGTAATGCTTAGGAATGGAATATGGATTTGTTCGAATTTGTATACGTTTTTGTTGAGTAGTTCGTGTAATTATGTATTGTTTTTTTGTTCTATGTGTAATTGTTTTAGATTGAGTTCTGGTGTTTTTAGTTGTTCTATCTCGTATCTCGATAGAGTATCTGCGAGAGTGTTTTCTGTACCTTTAATGTGTAGTATTGTGTTGGAAAACAGTGTGATGTATTCTAGGTGACGTGTTTGCCTTCGACTACGTTCTGTTTTTGAGTGAAGTGCATTGATTAGTGGTTTGTGACCGGTGTATACTGTGAATGTGTTGCCCTATAAGTGGTGTCTAAACTGTTTATTGGTTAGGTATATGGCGAGTAATTCATGATCGAATTTTGTTTCTGTTGGTGAGTGTTTTTTTTTGAAAAGAACGATAGTGATTCTAAATTGTGTTTTTGTTGTAGGACTCCGCTAACTGCTGGGTTAGATGCATCTACACTAATTGATAGTTTTGCTTTACTGTTAACATGGTTAATCAGTGTTTGCTTAGCGAAGCTATCTTTTATTGCAGTAAATGCATCTAGAGTGTCTTTTGTCCATTATAATACTTTATTTTTTGTTTTTGATTACCGTTTGGTAGGTTGGCCCTAGTGTGTGTGCGAGTTTGGGAATGCATCAGTGATAGTAGTTTGTCATACCGATGAATTTGTTCATGTGCTTGACTGTGGTTGGTTGTGGGTAGTCTTGTATGCACTGTATTCGTTCTGTAGAAGGCTATATGCCTTGTTATGAAATGTTTTAACTTAGGAATGTTATGTTATAGACTCCGAAAACGCATTTGTTTGGTTTGATGTTGAGTCCGTTATTGTTGAATCGTGTGAAAACTTGTGTTAGGTCATGTAAGTGTTGTTCTTCTGTTTCGCTAGCAATGAGAATGCCGTCTAAGTATAAGAAAACGAAGTCTAGTCCGTTTAGAGCATCGTTAATGAATTCCAAGTTCCTCAAGCTGAAAGGCATTCGGAGAAACTCGAACATTCCGAAGGGTATCGTGATTGGTGTTTTGTAAATGTCATCAGAAACCGTTGGTAATTGATGATAGGCTCTTACTAAGTCTAGTTTTGGGTAAATGGTGGTGTTGTGTAAATTTATTGAAATATTTTGTATGTGTGGTAATGGGCAGCGGTTCGGTATAGTTATTGTGTTAAGTCTACAGTAATCTCCACATGGTATCGTTTGCTTCGCGTTTATGAACTAAGTGTAGTGGAGATGCTGTCATGGAGTTAGACCGTCTGCAGTTGCCGGCTTTAACTAAGAAGTCAAATTCTTGCTTAACAATTTTCAATTTTCTTGCCTTAATTTTAAATTTAGTGTACGAATCTTTTTTCCGTAAGTTGCTATTGAGGTCCAGTTAGCGGCTGTTAAAATAATGTCGACGGAATTGTTTCTGTTTGTAGAGAAACCTTTCGAACGTGAGTGTGAACGTCAATATGATCGTTCGCAACCTCATTCGGATCTGATCGATTCAACCTATAATTTTGATTTCTTTATTTTATCTAAGGATTGTGTAGTTGTTTGTGTGAATGATTGTATTGTGGAATCGTTTTGTGTATGGTTCGGTAAATTTGGATGTTTATGTATTGAAGAAATTTCGTTTTTCGTCATAACTTCCCATAATGTATCTGCTATTTAGGCTATTGATTATGTCATAAAGAAAGGAACTAAGACGTTCACAGGTTTTTATTGCAGGAATCGGTCATTCAGGAAATAAAAACCGCGGTGCGCTATTAAATTAGAGGGTGGAAATCGGAGATATGGGTGAAAATGGACCCTTTTTAGTTTTCTCAATATGCCTCGCAAACGAAGCAAAATTTCGACATAATTCATATAAAACTTTTTGTAGAAAATTAAGTTTCCCATCGAAATGGATTATTTAAAATATATATTTTTGCTATGCCAAAAATCTTGAAACAAAAAAAGAAAAAAACCCAAAATTTATTTTGTTTTAACTTTTTTTGCCTATAACTTTTTTTTGGCTCAGAGATAGGGGCAGGCGTTGCTCCATAAAAAAAAGGAGACAAAATTTCCTTTAAAATGCTGGGTCGAAAAATTTTTTTTGTTAAGAACTGACCGAAATGTGGCCGCTCGAACATAGCTTTTTTTCGATCTTATTCCTGTTATACAGATATTAGGTTTGTTCGAGCCAGAAAAAATAGGTAAATATTTATAAAGTTTTACCACAAAAAGCGTTCGAGCCAGAAAAAATGTGGTGTTTGAGAGAGAAAAAATGAGAGTAAGAAACAACTGATCACTTCCCCTCCCAAAAATAAGTTCAATTTTCACCCAGATAAATTTCTTGTGGCTAAAATTGACTGGTGACTCACTTTTTGCATGCGAGGGAAATAAAATTTCCTGTCTGAAGGTATATACCTGTCAAATACTTTCCATATAAAATAATTTTCAGCGTTGATTTTTTTTCACTTCTTATAAGGTTGTGTTAGAAGGAGCAACATAACAAAAAGCTTGAAATCAAAACATTTCTTGGTAAATGGTCATTTATTTAATTAAATAGCTGAGCGATTTTTTATTGAAAAGGAATCGTAACGTTGAATGTTACCTGAATGGTTGTACGGTAGTCAACCAGATAATTATTTTAAAGATACTGTTTTTCGAAGTGCGCAGTTTTAACATAAGGAATCGGAAGTGTTGCTAAATGAAAGTTGCTCCATTTTTTTTTTTGTTTTTACAATTCCATTAAACATAACTCTTTGTTTGAACAAAAAAAATTTAGTGCACAACTTTTCTGGACTAACATCCTAAGCATTGTTTTAAAATGCATTTTATGTATTTAAAATAAATCAAAGTTTAAGATAATTTATGAAGCTATAAAAATCAGGCAGAAAACTTTAAAATCGAACATTTACTTTTTAAGTTATTTCAATAATTTTCTCGAAAATGCTTCAATTGCCTTGCATTCAGAATGTCTTAACCAAACGGTTATGCAACTATGATGCTGGTTTTAGCTCCTAAACTCTGCCATTGTTTGCTTACAAAAATACGCGCAACTTTTTGACAGTCTTCAACTTTTACCTATTTTTATGTTCTAGCCAGAATTGTGGTGATTCGAGTAGTCAGAGAAATTTTAGTTTTTACTCTCTCGAAAATCGCGATTTGACACTTTTCAATTTTTACCACAAAATCTGGTTCGAACAAACCTATTTTTTTTTCATTTCTCATAAAAAAGATATTTTAAGCATATTGGTTTTCATCAGAATATATTGTAGCTTTTTTGTATGGGGCAAAGTTGAACATGACCCTAAGCAACTGTCGCTTCCAGCGATTTAAACAAAATATCAGAAACAGCAAACTTTATCTCTAGCGCAGTTACCACCAACACATGATGCCATCAAACAGCATGGCTTAAGAACGTTTTTCCAAATCCAGTAGTGGCAAGGAAACCACTTTGGCCCTCTGAGCTGGGGTTGGAAAAATTCTAAATATAGATTAAATGCGATTTTCACAACAGCACCTTCTGCGCCGGAGATTTTGCTAAAAAAAAGTGGCTTGTGTATTACAGGTTGCCATTGAAGCTGTGGTTGCAGAAAATTACAAATTACTTGTTCCATATTTTGCAAAGGATGTATGGGGATCAATTGTGATAATGTGGAAATAGCCGATATTACAGTAGATGATATTATTGATGATATCGATATACAGTTTGAGAATGCTATTGAAGGAATATATTAGCACCATGGTGACGTACATTTGTTTTAATAATCATGTATTACTAACCAATAAACTTAAAATACCCTTTTTATGAGAAATGAAAACAATATCTGTATACAAGGTATAAAAATCGAAAAAAGCTAAGTTTGAGTGACCATATTTCGGTCAATTTTTAGCGAAAAAAATTTTTTGATGCAACATTTTAAAGAAAATTTTGTCTACTTTTTTTCTATAGAGCAATGCCTGTTTCTTTCTCTAACCAAAAAATGTTATAGGCAAAAAAGTGAAAAAAAATTAAATTTTGGGCTTTTTCTTTTTTTGTTTCAACATTTTTGGCATAAAAAAAGTGTTCCAACATTTTTTAAATAAGCCATTTCCATGAGAATTAATTTTCTACAAAAAGTCTTATAAGAAGTGTGTCGAAATTTTGCTTCGCTTGCGAGGCATATTGAAAAAACTAAAAAGGGTCCATTTTCACCCATATCTCCGATTTCCACCCTCTAATTTAATAGCACTCCGCGGTTTATTCTTCCTAAATGACCCATTGACCGATTCCTGCAGTAAAAATCCGTGAACGTCTTAGTTCCTTATTGCCTTGTTTTTTACGACATAATCAATAGCCTATATTTCAGGAGTTCCTCTAAGTCTTTATTATATGCACTTGTTAAAGCGATATTTAGGTTCTTCAGAAGTTTTCGTATCCATAACTTCTGTAGAAATTTTGAATTTACCGAAGAATCTGCTAGTAGTAAAAGCGATCTGTAAAACTGCGATGGTTTTCGTTCACCCATCGCAGTCGTAAAATTTTATCGAGTCGCGTGTTCTCGTTTAAAGAATGATGTTCGATAAGCACCTTTTTTAGTCCTTCATTCGAGGTTTTTGTGTGAAGTCTTCAATTGTGCTTATCACGTCTTGGGAATGCAGTGATTATGTATTCATATTTTGTTTTGTCAGCTGTGATGGACTTGGTGCTGAACTGAATATCGGCTTGGATAAACCATGCTTCTGGGTAATTGGTCCAGAATTGTGGCAATTTTACCGGAGTAGTGTGGATTTCCAAAGGAGTATCAAATGGGCTGGGTAGTATATTATTTTCGTAATAGATTAGGGAATCTCCATCTTCGCGGCGAGTGAGGATGTCGTAGAATAAGTAGGGGTATGTGTAGGGTGAGAAGGGGAATGTGTATGGTGAGAAGGGGTGTGTAAGCTGAGGTGGAGTATGGGTTAGGTTTATCATGCTAGGGTTGGAGGGAAAGGTTGATGGGTTAAGTCGGTTTAAAATTGAAGTGTTTGTGTGCCTAGTGTAGTGTAGTGCCCTATCTAGGTACGTATTACGAAATGAATAATTATAATAACTAGAGTTCGCCCAGTGGTTGAAACTCAACCATTAAAAATGGTTTTGGTATTAAAAAACTGATATAAAATATGTATATATTCCATACCAAATTTCATCAAAATCAGTCAATTAGTTTAGCTAAGGAAACATATTTTCCTGTTAAGAGCGTGGCACCACCCACATAAAAACAAAAGCTTCAATCTATCCCCATACCAAATTCCATCAAAATAAGTCCATTAGTGAAGTTTCGAAAACATATTTTCCTATTGAAGGGGTGGCACCCTCCATTTTAAAACAAATATGTTTCCTCAGGGTTCAATCTATTTCTGTATCAAATTTCATCTAAATCGGTCGATTAGCTTAGTAGTAAAACATTTTTACCTGTTAGGGACGTGGTACCGCTCACTCAAAACAAATATCTTTACGCAAGATTCTATCTATCTACATACCGAATTCCATCAAAATCGGTGCAGTGGCACAGCCGTGATACCGTTTTTTCCCATTTGGGGCGATGCCACGCCTCCTTAAAGAACATGAAGATTTTAATACCTTTTTTTTTGTTACAATCTATCTCCAAAACACATTTCACAAATATCAGTCCACTTGTTTAACCGTGGAAACGTATTTTCCTGTTGAAGGCGTTTCTCCGCCTACTATTAGAAAAACACATTCTGCACTACTCCTCTTCATAGCCTTTACAACAAAACAAAAAAACTAAGCGATTATGTTGTTTCATGGCAGTTAAAAAAGGAGCCGTTTTGTAACTGCCTACTTATGTATAGATAATCCTCACTCTCTCACAAACAAAGAGTAAGAAGCTGTTGCATGTCTCAACTCTAAGCTTAGATTAGGGACCGTCCATTAATTACGTGAGGTGTATTTTTGAAAATTCGGACCACCCCCTCTCCTTGGTGAGATTTGGTGAGCTCTGACGGGACCCCCCTCCCTTCCGTGAGACTTGACTTATAATTTTTTAATGTAATCTGCTATAATAATGTTTAGTCTCTGCATTAAAAAGTTGACGTGAGATTTTTATTGACGCCCCTCCTCCTTTGTGAAACTTGGTGAGATTTTTCCGGACCCCCTCCCCCCTATATTGAATCACGTAATTTATGGACTTCCCTTTAAGAATGATCGGCTAGGCTCAAATTTAAGTTATAGTACAAATCATTTTGCTATATCCCTATCACTATCTCTTTCTTTTCCTTAGGGCGCAATATAAGTATCTACATATACCAAAAGCTGTGAAAACATATTTTTCTACTGGGAGTTGGTACCGTCCACTTTAAAGCAAATAGCTTTCCTCAGGGTTGAAACTATCCCTGTACCACATTCCATTAAAATCTGCATATTTGTTTAGTAGTGAAAACGCTTTTTCCTGTTAGAGGTGCTGCCACGCCTCCTAAAAAAATTTTAGTCCTTAGAAATTTTTTTTAGGGCTCAGTCTATATCCTAACAAAATTTCATCAAAATCGGTACGTTAGTTTAGTAGTAGTGACGCATTTTCCTGTAAGAGGCGTGGCACCGCCCACTAAAAAACATATTTTTACCCAAGATTTAATCTATTTACATAAATACCAAATTTCATCAAAATCGGTGCAGTGGCACAGCCGTGATACGGTTTTTTCCCATTGGGGGCGATGCCACGCCTTTCGAAAAAAATTTGTGTTTTGAAAAATCTCTTTTAGTGTTCTGTCTATATCCTAACAAAATTTCATTAAAATCGATCCGTTAGTTTAGTAGTAACGACGTATTTTCCTGGTAGAGGCGTGGCACCACCCACTAAATAAAAATATTTTTATTTAAGATCCAATCTATCTATATACCAAATTTTATCTAAATCGGCGTCGTGGCACAGCCGTTTTTCCTATTTGGGGCGATGCCACGCCCTCTTTAAGAAATCAGAGTTTTCAATAATCTTTCTTATCTTTTTGGGTCAATATTTTATGAAAATTATTCAATTTTAAGGAGGTTTTTTGACCAATGTTTTACAATTGCACTTAAAAGTTCATCAAGTCAATTTTTCACCCAACGTTTCGTCGCTTTTCTGGCGACTTCTTCAGGGGTATATAGTATATTTATTAATCTTAAAAAACACAAGAAAAAAAACTTTTTACATTATGGAGTAACGTATAAAGCGACGAAACGTTGGGTGAAAAATTGACTTGATGAACTTTTAAGTGCAATTGTAAAACATTGGTCAAAAAACCTCCTTAAAATTGAATAATCTTTCTTAGAATTTAATCTATCTTCGGATAAAATTTCATTAAAATCAGTTCATTACTTTAGCCGTGGAAACGTTTTTCCTTTTTAGGGGCGTGGCACCGCCTACTTTTGAAAAAAAAGCATACATGTCCCCCCTTCTCTTCACAACCTTTCTAGCAGAAAAAAAATTGAGCGATTATGTTGTGCTATGGATGAGAAAAAGTGGAGTAGCTGTTTAGACATTGCCTATTTATATAATGACTAGCAAATGCCCGCGACTTTGTATGCGTAGCCTGTTTTTCTGCGAAGGCAAACAATTTACTTTTTTTAAATAGAACTACAGTCAATTTTGGATTCTTCTTCACAGATCTAGAGTTCTTGTTGTTTTCTCTTCCATAAATATTTTAATGCATTGCCATGTGAAAGACAAAATCCAAAGCACACACACTAACTAACACATTCAATTAACCTAGTACACATTATCACACATTTTGTCCAACATAAACATCGATAATATGAACTCTAGGAACGACCGCTTGACACACATGTTGGATAGATTCAAAAATTGTTGATTTTCCTGCTGGCTTGTCCAACCATACAACCTGTGTGAACTGACTGTCAAGCCTAGTAAACATTTTTCATTTTAAATAAGACTTCATGCAGTTCACTTCGATGTGTACGCTCATAAATTGTTCTGCAATTGATGTTTGATGGCATGCACGAAAATCTGAACGCAAATCAATATTGACAGTCACACATGTTGTAAAGCCACACATACAGCATGTGTGTCTTCTATGTGTGAACATACTGAAATTTATTTTCATAGCGATAGCGAGAGTAAAATTTGAATATTCTCTATCATTGCATTGCCGCATAAAAACAAAACGCACACACACTAACTTGCCATTAAACGATTTGTTATGCTTATATGCTTCTTACTATGTGTGAAATTAATTTTTTTAGCAATTTTAAAACTTTAATATTTTGATATTTAACAGGAATATCGTGATAATTTTAATTCTATGTTGGGACTAAGCGTCTAAGAAAGATGACTAAAAAAATTTCTTCAAAATTGATTCAGTAGATTTTACATGAATCCCGTTCATCGAAAACGGCTATCATTTTATTTATATAGATAATAGAGTTTAGCTACTACAGCTATCATAGCCTTCTTAGCTATTTAGCATTGAAGCTTGATACCAAGTAAAAATTTTATTCAATAAATAATGGAATAGAAAAAATTATCATGCACATTAATTTGTTATTTTTCCTATAATTTTTTCTTAGCTTTATCGCACTTTCTCAACATACCCACTCAGATCATATGTATATATTGCATGAATTTAATTGTATGGATTTAATCATATGGTCTAAGGGATAAATGTTAGAAAAAATTTACCCAGCATGCTGTGGGGCTCGGACAATACAAACATAAAAATACACACCACCGTTAAGCTACAAATTTAGCTACAGTTAGTTTTCAGTCTACGCTTGAGTTGACCTTTTGACAAGCTAATGTTATAAGCTTCGCAATTATTAATAAGAGTTGTCAGGCGATTAAAAGGGGCTGTAGCCATACAATTAGTTCTACCGGTTCTAACCGGTTGGTAAAATAATTAATAAGAGTTACGAGTACTCCTCCGATTACTATTAAAATGTATATAGTTAAGAAGCTCTGGTGCAGCAAGAGACCCAGTTACAAGTTGATGCAGATAAAGTATATCCGCAATATTTCTACGCGAGCTCAAAGACTGCATATGTAATAACTTTAAACGATCCTCATAAGGAGGAAGGTTTAAAGGGTCAATCCAATTTAAGCCATTAAGAGCAAAACGAATAAAATTTTTTTGAATTCTCTCAATTCTATTTATATTGTTACGAAAATTCTGTCTCTTTGACGATAATTTTGATCTCTCACACTTTTCTGAGTTCGATCACTGGATTGTGTAACAATTAAAAACACACAAACTTATTTAGTTATAAAATGGTTTATTTTAGTAACGTTCAAATTCTAATATTAATTTAACACTGTATAGAAAACTGTTTTACTTTACTACGGATCACACTGTATTCACTTTATTGCTTTTAATTCAAGTGTTCCACTTCACTGTTGAAATACTACTGTGTCCGAAAACTCAAATGACACCCTTTTATACTACAGGCATCACTTTCTCGAATAATCTACTAGCTGCCAGATGGCGTATATTCTACCATTATCTACAACCTACCAGTGCTACTTTGTAGCGTGCATTCTACCACTATCCACAATTCACCAGCATGGCGCACTGACGTTGAGCTCACAATTATCGAGAAGGTTGCTATTATTAGATGGCGTTGTACGACGTTGAATTTCACAATCTTGATGCGTCTCGGTTATTGACTTTAATAGTGTACTGCAGCGTCTGTTCGGTTTATTATTTTTACACCATTACGCTAGATGGTGTATGCTAGCTAGTATCGTTTAGTTTCTTTTGTTGGTATTTATTTCAAGAGTTTTTCTAGCATAAACCAAATTTCGCTACAATATGAATACTATACTAATATATATTCATCATCTCGAATGTCTAATGAGTAGACGTGTTTTTTAATAGTCCGCGGTTTTAACGCAATTTCTAAAGTAAAAGTATCTCGTTTCCGTGAGGTTTTTGTAATACGTTGCAGTTGTTCGTTCTTTCTGTCTTTTTCGTTACACACATCATTGTTTTTCATTGGATTATTGATTAATTTCGCAAATAATAATTTATGTCGCATCTAAAAAAAGAAATAAACACACGAAGTGTGTCCAATGTTCGCAAACAACAAGTTGCAACTTCAACCCCAAGTTGCATGTCGAGCAAAAATGCGGATGAATCATCGTCTTCGTCTGGACTTTTGTTCTCTGATGCTACTCTTGAAGCAAAACTAAGTTCTTTTAAAAAAAGCATCATTGCTGATTTCCGTGAAGCCATTGCAACATGTGAGAGCAGACTTATGGAAAGACTTGGTGAATTTTCGGCTGAACTGTGCAACATAAAAACTAACCTATGTGATGTTGTGAAGAGGGTGCTTGCAGTCATAAAAGAGTAATAAAAGAGGAATTGCATGCATTGAAAGCAGAAGTTGAATCCCGTAGCTGTGATCCCTCTCCATCTAATTTCGCTGTTCCTCAAAAACTCTCTGAAGAGATTGTTGAATTAAGGAGAAATTACTGAATATGAAAATGTTTCTGTGTCAACGGATGTCATTATAAACGAGATACCTCTCCAACTCAATGAGAGACTCCCAGACCTTTTTAACAAAATTTGCTCTTCTCTAAATGTACAATCTCCTAACCTAAGAGACATTCTTAGAGTAAGAGCTAAAAACAACAACAAGCCTGCTATCATAGCTAAACTAGCGTCGGCGTTTGATCGCAACAACTTATTCAAAGCTGTTGCGACTTTCTTCAAAAATTCTAAAAGACAATTAATGCTAAGTGATATTGACTGTGGTGGTAGAAAGCCATTCTACTTACATGAAAGCCTCACCAAAGCTAATCATGCAATTTTAAAATATGCAAGTATTAGAAAGCGTGAGAAACGTTTGTCAGCTGTTTTCTCCAAGCGTGGGTGTGTGTATGTGAGAGTGAGTGGCGAGAGCGAAGCTAAGCTGGTATGTGATACTGAGAGCGTGGATCGTGTGGCGGGACGCAGTAATTTAGGGTGATTTGAAATAAAAAAAAATTAAAAATGTATTATATATATTATATGGTATCTTATGATTTTATAATTTTATGTTATTTCTTAGTGCTAAAATATTCACTTTTTATTATTAAATTTTATTTTATGCTTTATATATATTTTCCTTCTCCTTTTTACTTGTACTTTATACTTAATCCTTGCTATTTAAACTCACTTATTTTCTTATCTTTAATTTCAAATTTTTCAACGCTGTTTTGAAAATGGTCGATTTTGTCGCTTCCTTCTAGTTCCTATGTTGCTAATGGTGCTATTGACAACTATAAAGTTATGGTAAATGTTCTTCGCAAGCAATACCATGGCTTTAATGTAGTTCATTTTCATGCCAGAAGTATGAATGGCTTAAAATTAGATTATGTACGCCACATTTTTGAAGATTCACCTGCTGATGTTGTCTGTGTTAGTGAAACTTGGTTTAATAGTGAGATTCCTGATTTATTTTATAATCTTGATGGTTATAAAGTTTTCCGTAATGACAGAGTTGGTAGAAGAGGTGGTGGCGTTGCTGTTTTCTGTAAGTCGTATCTAAATGTTAAACTTATCAGTAAATGTAATGAAGCCTGTGAATTTTTGAATGTCGAAATCTCTGATAGTAATGTGAAAATTTTATTGTCCTGTGTTTATAATCCTCATCGTCGTAATGATCTTGTACCTTTTTTTACAGAGATTGCTAGTAGTCTTATTAATTATGATTTTGTTGTTGTATGTGGTGATTTTAATGTGAATTTGTTGCAAAATGATTCTATTACAGAGAATTTTTACTACCATATTACGTCATGTGGCTTAAAAATATCAAATTGTTCCACACCCACTCGTTATGCGCATGGCTGTGAACCAAGTCTGTTGGATGTGTGTTTAGTTTCTGACATTTCTATTGTATTAAAATTTGATCAAATGTCCTTTTTGTCTGACCATGATTTGATATTTTGTAGCCTCAATATCAACCTTGGTAGAAATTCCTCTTATAGTTTCTCGTATCATGATTACAGATCAATCAATATGAATGCTTTATTCGCTGATTTGACGAGTATGTGTTGGAATGACTGTTGGTTTCGAAATTCTGTTGATGAAAAGCTTAATGTGCTTATGAGTAATTTAAATGTTGTCTTTGAGCGTCATGTCCCTATACGTACTATAACTGTTTCTAACCCCTGCTGTCCATGGTTTACAAGTCGGGTTTTGCAAGTCATCAAATTGAAAAATAAACTCCACTCGAAATGGAAAAAAAACCGGTCAGACAGAAACTGGAATAATTTTAGAAGTGCAAAAAATGCAGCAACTGCACTGTTAAAACAAGATAAAATTAATTTTTTTCGTTCGAAACTAAGTGCAAACTTGAATTCCAAGCAATTGTGGGTGAATATCAAAAAACTGAGAGTTTTTGGTAAAGAGTCAGTTGACTGTCATCTGGATCCGGATCGCCTTAATGATTTTTTCATCGCTAATAATAGTTTCCCTCATTCCAATAATTTAGTTGAATACCCTAGAATGAACTCACAATTTCCACCATTTCATTTTATATCGGTATCTGAAAATGATGTTGTGAAGTGCATATCTAAGATAAGCTCCAATGCGGTTGGTGTTGATGGGATGCCCGCAAATTTTTTAAAATTTATTTTACCCTATTTCATTTCACCCTTAACCCATATTATAAATCACTGCTTCACTTGTTCTCGATTCCCTAACTTGACTTGTGGAAAATTGCTTCAGTGATACCTATTGCTAAAACTGCTTCTGCTTCTGAGTTAAGTGATTTTCCATTAGCATCTTACCAGCTTTAGGAAAGGTTCTTGAAAGGTTGATGTCGGACCAAGTAACTAATTATGTGGATACCAATAAACTTTTGTCACCACTACAGTCTGGTTTTCGAGTTGGTCACAGCTGCTCGACTGCTGTTGTGAAAATTCTAGATGATATAAGGGTTAAGTAGTTTTGACCAAGATTTTTTAACACTCTTCTGCTTAATTGATTTTTCTAAGGCTTTTGACTCGGTCAATCATTCATTGCTGTGTGATAAGCTTCAATATTTTTTTAATTTCAGCCCAAATGCTGTCAGCTTATTAAGGAGTTATTTAAATGGTAGAATGCAACGTGTTAAGGTTGGAAGCAAATTTTCGTCATTTAAAGTTGTCAACACGGGTGTTCCACAAGGATCTATCTTGGGTCCTCTTCTATTTTCCCTTTTTATTAACGACATTTTTTCTGTTATTTCCAATTCTACTGTACATGCATACGCTGACGACATCCAACTATACCTTTCCCGACCTATTGGACTTGTTGAGGACCTATCTTACAGACTTAATTGTGATTTGACTGCACTCAATAAGTGGGCTGTCTCCAACCGGCTTCAAATCAACCCTTCTAAATCAAAAGTTCTGCCAATTGCAAGGAGTGTTTTTTGTACAATTGATATTCCACCTTTATTTATTGGAACGACTAAATTAGACTTTGCCAGCAAGGTGAAAAATTTGGGCTGTGTATTTAACTCTAAGCTCACTTGCTCTGACCACATTAATAATACTGTAGGCAAAATCTACGGCATTTTACGCTATCTACGGATGTCCACTAATTTTACCCCACCTGAAACTAAGCGTCGACTCGTAAGGCAGCTGATTATACCTCTAGTAACGTTTTTTGATATTATTTACAGCAGGTTGGACTCTCAGTCACAACATAAATTATTAGTTGCGTTCAATAATGCAGCGCGATATGTCTATGGTGGTAGACGTTTTGACCATATCTCTAATAAAAGTAAGGATATACTTGGTTGTGGCTTAATCGAGTACTTAAATGTACGTAACTTGATTTTCTTGCACAAACTCATTCATAGCAAAATCCCAGGCTACCTATATAACAAACTACAATTTTCTCTTTCTGTCAGATCTCTTAATCTCATTATTCTTAGGCACAACTATCTCAACAGCAGTAAGTTCTTCTTTATAAGCACCATTAGACTGTGGAACTCACTTCCTAACTATATAAAGCAGGTTATTTCTATAAACAGCTTCAAACTATCTATTTTTAATTACTATTCATCTACTGAATAGCTCTACTTCTGTTACAGCTTTACTTGCTTATGCTTCTATTTTCTTCTTTCTCATTTCCTTGTTTTGATCATATTTATTTATATATTTAAGCTATCATTTTGTAATTTAAGATTAATTATGTTCTATTAATTAAGTAACATTGTGTATGAATTATATTCCGATGTAAGCGTACTATAAAAGACTTAGTCTTACTGTACAACCAAAATTTAAATAAATTGAAATTGAATTGAATTGAAATTGAAATTGAATTATGAATACTTAAGCTATATCCACAACTTCCGATGGCAATATATCCGAAACCAGATCCGAGCGACACTTTTTTTTCTCACTATTTTTATTTCCATTTTAAGGGGTTAAGCAAAAATAAAAAAAATTTTTTTTGTTTTTTGGAACAGATCATAATTTGATAATTATTTTTTACTGTTTGGAGCATGGGAGCTAAAGTAAACCTGTGCCATGGTTTTCTATAAATCACGTCGAAATAAATCGAAAATGCTAAACAAAAAACACCGTTAGATTGCAGCGTCACTTAAATCATAATCGTGCCGCTTTTCTTCCAAGATAACAAATTTAAAGTAATATTGAATTTCGTAATATAAATATAAATAGTATATTCAATCATAAGCTACAAACCAATAAAATCAAATTACACTTAAACTTTTATCAATGTTTCACATCAGTAGAAGCCAGACCTTGAAACTTTTATACTTTTATTCAAAAAGTTTTCAAAATAAAAGTTTCTTAAAACTTTTTTGTTATAAAAGTTTTTATAAATTTTCTTCAAAAACTTTTATTGAATAAAAGTTTTTCAAAAAAACTTTTTCATAAGAGTTTTTCTGAAAAACTTTTAAAAAAACTTTTATTAATAAAAGTTTTTTTTGACTTTTATTAATAAAAGTTTTTTTTAACTTATATTTTTAACAGTCACATGCAAAGAGTTTTTTTTGACTTTTATTTTTCAAAAGGCGAAAATAAAAGTTTTTTTTGTATGAAAGAACTAGGAAAATCCTAAAATAATATCTTGGATCACTAAGCAAAAAATTTCAAAGGAGAAAACTTAGGATTATTGATAATAAAGTCCAAAGGAAAATACTTAACATGTTTCTGAAAAGAAAGAAATTTATGATAAGTATGCACTTATAATTTTTAGAAAAATTGTGCTCAACGCATCAATGGGTAAAGGCCGAAAATGGATTTTGGGAGTGACAGGGGAGGTTCGTGACCCTCATAAAGAGGTGTTTTGGACCCAATTTTCGAAAAAAATTTTATTGCACGAATCGATGGGAAAGGCCGAAAATGGATTTCGGAAGTGACAAGTGAGGTCCCCGACCCTCCTAAATGGGTTTTTTGGACACATTTTTCGAAAAAAACTTTATTGCACGAATCGATGGGAAAAGGCCGAAAATGGATTTTGTAAGTGACAAGTGAGGTCCCCGACCTTCCTAAATGGGTTTTTTGGACCAATTTTTCGAAAAAAATTTTATTGCACGAATCGATGGGAAAAGGCCGAAAATGGATTTTGGAAGTGACAAGTGAGGTCCCCGACCTTCCTAAATGGGTTTTTTGGACACATTTTTCGAAGAAAACTTTATCACACGAATCGATAGGAAAAGGCCGAAAATGGATTTTGGAAGTGACAAGTGAGGTCCCCGACCCTCCTAAATGGGTTTTTTGGACCCATTTTTCGAAAAAAACTTTATCGCACGAATCGATGGAAAAAGGCCGTAAATGGATTTTGGAACTGACACGTGAGGTCCCCGACCTTCTTAAAAGGGTTATTGGACCCATTTTTCGAAAAAAATTTTGCTCGTGCAATAAAATTCTTCGAAAAATGTGTCCAAAAAACCCATTTAGGAAGGTCGGGGACCTCACTTGTCACTTCCAAAATCCATTTTCGGCCTTTTCCCATCGATTCGTGCAATAAAATTTTTTTTGAAAAATTGGTCCAAAAAACCCATTTAGGAAGGTCGGGGACCTCACTTGTCACTTCCAAAATCCATTTTCGGCCTTTTCCCATCGATTCGTGCGATAAAGTTTTTTTCGAAAAATGTGTCCAAAAAACCCATTTAGGAGGGTCGGGGACCTCACTTGTCACTTCCAAAATCCATTTTCGGCCTTTTCCCATCGATTCGTGCAATAAAATTTTTTTCGAAAATTGGGTCCAAAACACCTCTTTATGAGGGTCACGAACCTCCCCTGTCACTCCCAAAATCCATTTTCGGCCTTTACCCATTGATGCGTTGAGCACAATTTTTCTAAAAATTATAAGTGCATACTTATCATAAATTTCTTTCTTTTCAGAAACATGTTAAGTATTTTCCTTTGGACTTTATTATCAATAATCCTAAGTTTTCTCCTTTGAAATTTTTTGCTTAGTGATCCAAGATATTATTTTAGGATTTTCCTAGTTCTTTCATACACAAAAAACTTTTATTTCCTCCTTTTGAAAAATAAAAGTCAAAAAAAAAAACTCTTTGCATGTGACTGTTAAAAATATAAGTTAAAAAAAACTTTTAAAAAAAACTTTTATTAATAAAAGTTAAAAAAACTTTTAAAAAAAACTTTTATTAATAAAAGTTTTTTTTTAAAGTTTTTTTTGACTTTTTGAAATATAAGTTAAAAAAACTTTTAAAACTTTTTCGGATATAAAAGTTTTAAGGAAACTTTTAATTTTATTTCACAAAAAAAAAAGTTTAAAGTTTACTTTTACCTAAAAAAAAACTTTTATAAAAGTTTATTTCAAGCTCTGGTAGAAGCAGCAACTGACTGCGGCGGCGCAATGGCGGCAGCGATTTATTGCAGTAGCTATTGTATGTGGTGGTTTGGCACCAGCGCTTGTCGGCCGAGATGCGTTATTTTGCTGTTGCTTGCAGCAAGTATGACGGGGGCGACAGAAGGTGCTCGTTAGTGTGGCTCCGCCACCAACTGTGGGGGTTATGACACTGCCGTATGTGGTACTTGCCGAGTATAATGACGAGTGTTTGCTATTCGTAGTAGTAGCGAATATTATGTTGAATACGCGCACATTAATGCCAGCATTCCTTTCGCCTTGAGCATAACGATTTCGTAGCTATCACTGTTGCGATTGGATTCAGGTTAGTATTCTCAGCAAATGATGATGGAATTACTCCAAGCGCATGAGTAAAGGCACGGAAACAGTATGCGACAACAACTTCTGATGAATGACAGTAGCCACAAGCATCGCCTGAAAACCACAGCTGTAGCGAAGTAGTATGTCTGTGTTGAAGCTGTAAGGAAACCAAATTAGTTTCGATTTAATTTTATTGCGATTTTAATAATAAAATTGAATTGAATTACTTAAATTCATTAGTACAAACGTGTGGAAAATTTAACACCACACCGCTGCAGAAAAACCCCGCACCATCGAACGTGAAAATTGTTCACCACATTTTTTTTCCCAAAATTTATTAATATTCTACCTCCTTTCATAAGCTTTTTATACAAAACTCTGAATAATATAAAGAATATTCCATACACCCAAACAATAATAAAGATTTTTAAAAATCAAAAATGTACCCAAGTTTTTTTGCAAGATCCAAAAAACATTGCAATTCCATTTTGAAATCTTCATATTTTTGCATATTTTTCATTACTTTTTCGTTTTACTGCGGTGTTAAGAAGTTGCCATCACTATGAATGGCATATCGTCTATGCCGTAAAATATGTGGAAAGGTATTCTCGTAAAGTAATTCAATTACCCTGATCGAAAAATATCAATACTTTTGTTTTTGTGTTCCATTAAGAATTTGAAAAATAATTTCATATAATTATTCTAAACATAAATGCTTGAGAAATTTCAGCTTACTTTTATACAAAAAGCCAATTTTTAATCTTACTAGTATCTATTATATTGTCCGTTTGAATGTATTTCTTCTTTTGTGTAAAATAAATCCCAAATTTTGTTTTAAAATTTACTTAGTGGATGTTTATCAGGAAATGTTTTGATTTTTACATCATCATTACAGAATTTACATATCCGATATTGTTTTTCATAGCACTTAATAATTGCACTTAGAGCTTTATGGAAGTCTTGCAATTGCTTGAATTCCACTATTTAGCATGTTGTATGCTCATTTGACAGGTCGTCCATTTATCAACCAATCAGTGTTTCTGAATTAAGCAGACAGCGATGAAAAAAGTTGAGAATCTATTTGCTTATAATCACAATCATAAATAGGCGTAGCAACAAAAACTAATAAATAATAAAATAAAAATGCGACCATTGTGATAGTCCCTCACATCGGTAATTTCGTACTAAAATCTTTTTTTTTTTTATGTCAGTTTTTTACGCGAACATTGTTATGGAAGTCATTTCAGCTACAAAGAAAAAACTTTCATTACCGTTTGCATATTTTGTAAAACAAATAAGGGATTTTCAAAGCGATTCTTAATTATGAGAACAAACCATATACATATATATGAAAAAACAAGACACATAGATGGTGATACATAAATTTTATTAATATAAAAGCATTATTACAATTAATCCATGGAAGAACTAATTATTGTGCTATGTACATATTAATATTTTTTTAATTCCCCAAGTTTTTTCTAAATCGCCCAATAATGCCCAAAATCGGAAATAAATTTCCAAAAAATTTAGTTTCCAATATACGGGTACATTGTTTTTAGCGTTTGACAATCAATACGTGAGAGTGAAAAATTTTGGCGCAAAAGACTTTCACTTCTTTTGATATTCTTTGACGCGATGCACTCATCAAACGCCATTCGCTATCGGAATAGCGTCGACTAGAGAGGTTACTAGCTGCTGAGGATCTTGGAGATCGGAAACCTTCAGACATGTATAGACACATGCTGTCTATTGCAGGTTCCATGCCCGGTGTAAACACTGAATTAATTCAATCATTATGGATGCGTAAGATTCCGTCCTCGGTGTCTATTCCTTTGACTGTCACAGATGATCAGCCTATAGAAAAACGATTAGAATTAGCTGAAAAAATTTTTGATTGCCCGCAGCAAGGTCCACCTGTTTTTGAAGTTCAAGGTAAACCAAACTGCGAATCCATTTCGACCAATTATAGAGATTTTTCTGAGACTCGGCGAGAAATTGCTGAACTGAGAAATGCTATACGCAGATTAGAGTTAAGAGGGCGTAGTATAAGTAGAGATAGATCGCGATTTGCTAGGAATCGCAGTAATTTGAGAAAAAGATTTTCGAACGACTCAAGGTCAAAAGTTTGTTGGCTTTATCGTAGGTTTGGAGACAAGGCCACAAAGTGCACACACCCTTGTGAATACGGCACTTCACCTGCAGTCAACAGATCATCGGAAAACTAAGCCAACCGGTAGCCATGACGACGAGCGACCGATGTAGCCTTATTTCAAGTCGTCTTTTTGTACCTTGTAGAAATACGAAGCTTCGATTTTTAGTGGATACGGGAGCGGATATTTCCATTGTACCTTATTCTCATTTTCCACAGTCATCCAAAGCTTGCAATAGTTTTAATTTATCCACCGCTAATGGCACTCCAATTAAGACTTACGGTATCAAATTTTTAGAATTATATATTGGGCTACGCCGTTCGTTCATTTACCCTTTCACCTTAGCATCAGTAAGCAAACCAATCATTGGTGCTGATTTCTTAAAAAAATTTAATTTGCTTGTAGACTTAAAACAAAAACGTCATTGATTCTGCAACTAAAGTTTCATCATCTGGAGAAATTTTATGTGTAAACACTCCCACACCTCGAATTTGTTTATTGAATGGATTCTATGGACAAATAATTAACCGTTTTCCCTCTCTCATAACCCCACCTGATTATAATTTTCCTGTAAAACACAGTGTTAGGCATTTCATTTCAACTGAAGGTGCACTTCCATTTTCGCAGCCTCGAAGGCTTGATAGCGCAAAACATAAAACTGCATTGACTGAATTTCAACACATGATGCAATTGGGAATTTGTCGTCCATCATCCTCCCCAACATGTGCTCCACTGCATATGGTATCTAAAAAGAATACTAATGATTGGCGTCCCTGTGGGGATTATCGTAGGCTAAATGCAGTTACGCAACCCGATCGATACCCCATCCCTCACATTCAGGTTTTTTCATCAGGATTGCAAGGATGTACTGTATTTAGTAAGATCGATTTAGTTAGAGCAATATTCCTATGGTGGAGGAAGATGTATATAAGACAGCTATCACAACGCCATTCGGAATGTTTGAATTTCTAAGGATGCCTTTTGGCCTTTTCATGAATGAAGTGACCAAGGGCCTCACATTTGTTTTTGTCTATTTAGATGACATTCTCGTAAACAGTCAGACTGAAGAGGAGCACAAGTACCACTTGGAGCAGATTTTTCAACGCTTGACCAAATTTGACCTCAAGATTCATGTTCAAAAATGCGTTTTTGGTGTTAAAGAAATCAATTTTCTTGCACACAAAATTAATCAACATGGAATCTTACCTGCCGATTATAAAGTTAAAGCCATAAAAGTATTTCCTTCGACGACAACTATCCGGCAGATACAAAGTTCCATAGGCATGGTTAACTTCTACCATCGTTTCATGAGAAATTTTGCGAATTTACTTGCACCTCTCTACGACCATTTAAACATTTTCTTGGCCAGAAATTTGTGAAAAAAAATTTCAAACAATAAAAGGCTCTTTAGCAACAGCTACTCTTTTAGCACACCCTGTTGAAAATCCGCAATTACGTCTCACAGTAGATGCCTCAAATATTGCTGTTGGATCTGTGTTAAAGCAAATCACTGAAAATAACAATTGGGTACCTCTGGCATTTTTCTCAAAAAAGCTCAGTCCAACAGAGACTATATATTCAGCTTTCGACAGGGAATTGTTGGCTATCTATCTGTCAATTTAACACTTCAGGTACTTTCTTGAAGGTCGCAACTTTGTTGTTTTTACAGATAATAAGCCCCCAACGACAGCTTTATGTACTAAAACCGAACGTAGCCCACGCCAGGCCCATCAATTAGATTTTATATCGCAATTTACATCTTCTATACGACATATAAAAGGAAAAGACAATGTCGTAGCAGATGCTTTATCTCGTGTTGGCACGGTAGATTCTTTAGGGTACCGCTTTGACTTACCTTCATTATTTCATTTACAAAGCAATGATGCAGAATTGCAGTGCTTGTTAGAGAAAAACAGTACTTCAAATTTCATATTAGAAAAGCGTTGTGTGCCTACAATAACAGATAAGATCTGGTGTGAGGTTGCAACAGGAACAGCTAGGCCTTATGTTTCGTCAGAACTGAGGAAAAAAGTCTTCGACTCTTTACACAATCTTGCTCACCCAGGGATAAGGGCTTCGCGTAAAATGGTTGCGCAACGATATTTTTGGCCAAAAATTAACGAAACCATTAAGAATTGGGTAGAAATATGCATTCCTTGCCAAAATTCAAAAATACAGAGACACACGAAAAGTAAACTCTTCACGATACCTCTTCCATCGGTTCGATTTGAACACGTCCACATGGACCTTGTTGGCCCACTACCACCTTCTAATGGGTATACACATATTCTTACAGTAGTCGAACGTTTTACGAGGTAGCCAGAGGCGTGTCCGTTAAAAGATACCCTAACAGCTACTATTGCTACAACATTCGTTAGAGAGTTTGTGTGTAGATTCGGCGTTCCACTGCAAGTAAAAACAGATCAAGGAAGCCAATTTGAGTCAAGAATGTTTCATCAATTAAACCTTTTATTGGGAACTCACAGAATACCCAGTGTGCAAAACGAATTCGTTTCGAATTCGAAACGAACTCGTTTCTTCGTACTATTCATCCGAAACGTATTTCGTTACGAACTCGTTTCGAATTCGTTTTCGTATGAAATTCCTCTCGAAAAAACGGAAAAATTTTCCGCTTATTATGAACAAAAAACGAGTTCGTTTCGAATTCGTTTTTTGTTCATAATACGAATTCGAAACGAAATCGTTTTTTGTTCATAATACGAATTCGAAACGAATTCGTTTTTTGTTCGTTTTTTGTTCATAGAACGAATTTTTTTTGTTCATAAAAAAATTAATTTTATTTAAAAAAAAAATTTTTAATGTATGCAAATTGTAAGACTTTATTGCATACATATATGTAATTTTATTTTATTATCAAATTAAATTTTACTTACGATTTACAAATTTCCAACATATATGTAATTTTATTTTATTATCAAATTAAATTTTACTTACGATTTACAAATTTCCAAAGTCAGGCTCGAACCCATGTCCCAGCGATTCATAGTCATGCGCGCTACCTACTAGGCTACCTGTCATATATTAAAATATATGTCAAAGGCTAATGATATCTTCTCTCATTTGATACGCTTTATTTACAAAAAACGAATTCGTTTCGAATTCGTAACGGACTTCAAATACGAATTCGAAACGAATTCGTTTTTTGTTCATAAAACGAATTAGTTTCGAACTCGTTTTTTGTTCATAAATCGGATCAGTTTCGAACTCGTTTTTTGTTCATAAAAAAATTTTCTGAGTCCCGGAAAATTTTCAAAGAAAAATATTCGAAAAAATTTTTGTTTTTTTCGACTTTTTAAACATTTATTATTCGATTAAGACACCAAATTTTTCTTTGAAAATTTTTCCGGGACTCAGAAAATTTTTTTATGAACAAAAAACGAGTTCGAAACTGATCCGATTTATGAACAAAAAACGAGTTCGAAACTAATTCGTTTTATGAACAAAAAACGAATTCGTTTCGAATTCGTATTTGAAGTCCGTTACGAATTCGAAACGAATTCGTTTTACTTACAAAAAACAAAATTCGAAACGAATTCGTTTTTTGTTCATAAACCGCATCAGTTTCGAACTCGTTTTTTGTTCATAAAAAAAATTTTTCTAAGTCCCGGAAAAATTTTCAAAGAAAAATTTTGAAAAAAAATTTTGTTTCTTAATCGACTTGGAAATGTTTAAAAAGTCGAAAAAACAAAAATTTTTTCGAATATTTTTCTTCGAAAATTTTCCTGGACTTGGAAAAATTTTACAAAATTTGAGTAAAAAATTTTATAAGTTTTTTTAACCTTCTAAGCAATTTGAAGTCGCTAGAAACATAAAATTTTTTTATGAACAAAAAACGAGTTCGAAACTGATCCGATTTATGAACAAAAAACGAGTTCAAAACGAATTCGTTTTATGAACAAAAAACGAATTCGTATTTGAAGTCCGTTACGAATTCGAAACGAATTCGTTTTACTTACAAAAAACAAAATTCGAAACGAATTCGTTTTATGAACAAAAAACGAATTCGTTTCGAATTCGTATTCAGAACAAAAAAACGAATTCGAAACGAATTCGTATTTGCAGTTCGTTACGAATTCGAAACGAATTCGTTTTTCTTACAAAAAACGGAATGCTCACAAACGAATTCGTTTCGAATTCGAAACGAATTCGCTTCCGTTTTTGTGCACATTGGGTACGCACGACTGCTTACCACCCACAGTCAAATGGTATGGTAGAGCGATTCCATCGACAGCTAAAGGCAGCCCTGATGTGCGTGAAAACAACGGTCGTTGGAGTGAAGATCTTCCAATAATTCTGCTTGGAGTTCGCAGTGCATTCAAACTTGATCTTAAATACTCCCCAGCAGAATTAGTGTATGGTCAGCCGTTAAAATTGCCTTCAGAATTTTGTACATCAAGCGATGACGTCCAAGGAATCGACCCCGATGACTTAGTAAAATTTTTACGTGAGAAAATCCACCGTTTTAGACCGGTTGCTCCGCGGAAATCAAACTCCGTATCACACATTCAAAATGCTTGGAAGATAGCGAATGGGCTTTGATGCGTGTTGATGCAGTTCGTGTAGGTTCGTCCGCCTTATGAAGGCCCATTCAAAGTAGTTAAACGTCTTCGCAAAAGTTATGTAATAAATATACGAGGAAAGAATACAAACATTAGCATAGATCGTTTAAAGATAGCTTTTGTTTCGAAAGAAGTAGAAAAGTGTCTGTTCAAAATTTGAAAAAAGTTAAATTTCGCGATTAAACTAATCGTTTACTGGAAGGGGAGTACTGTAGCGTCCCTGGCAATGTCATTAATATTGCCACACCAATTCATTGGCATCACTCTTTCGCCTTACTCGCTTCATTATCGTTTGTCAGCGACATCTTTCTCGTGGCCTTTTCCGGTCTTCTTCTTCCGTCTTTCCAGACTAGCAGACAAGTCGCGCTTATATTCTTTATGATATATAATCTTTAAATATAAACTACATATTAATTTTAAAATAAATAAACGATTAAAATATATAGTTTTAATACAACTACCCTACAGGGTCATGAAGAATATTCAGCTCAATTTTATTCAAATATTCAGAATAACCTAAAGCTGAAATATCTATAAATTCACGAAACAGTCGCTGATAAGCGGCAAGGTCATTTCGGTCCTGGCTACAAACGTATTTATTCCATGCCCTATTACGGTCATTGCAAATTTTTTCAAATCCTTTGTATACCAAAAAAAAGTTCACCATAGAAAAATTTAATGCAATCATCAAATGTATTGTTATTAAAAAAAGTAAGTAAGTCGTCTAATTTATTTCTGAAATTTTCATTCAATTTTAAAAAGTCAGCTTTCTTAAAATTTAATTCGTAAATATTAATGGATGAACATGCATTAGTCAAATTTTCATTGTCGGATTGGTACACAATACTCAAAGGTGGATGA
Source organism: Tricholauxania praeusta (assembly GCA_949775025.1). NCBI lineage: Eukaryota > Metazoa > Arthropoda > Insecta > Diptera > Lauxaniidae > Tricholauxania > Tricholauxania praeusta. The sequence continues at coordinate 80,365,151 of OX459030.1, forward strand.
TAGGAATCTACCCTAGACAGAGCATGGATAGCATTTCTTACAACAACATTGCTACTTTTTGTAGCCAAGACTAAGTCAAGTTGTAGTCTGTGGCAATTAGTTATACAACTTACTTGTTGTAAATTTGAAAGTGTTTCGTCAGCAAAAATTTGCTGTTGTCGAGTTTTTGGACAAGATGCATAATAATATGTACCATAATCCGAAGAAGTCCATTTTAGGTCAGGCAGATTAAAGTCACCTAACAACAAAATGCCGTCATTAGCGTCTAGATCATTAATAATATATTCTACGGCCATCGAAAGACATTCGTAGACATCTGCGCTACTATTTGGAGGAACATAAGCGTTAAGAATGTATAAATTTGAGTTACAATGTGTAACTTTAACACATAACAGTTCAATATTAGATTCACAGGCAATTTCAACTAATGAACTGATTAAATGATTTTTTATAGCTATTAAGACGCCTCCACCAACAGAAGAAAGATCTTCCAAGTGTGTGTCTTCTAAAAACATGGAAACTATTATCAAAAAGTTTCAGATTGAGAAAACTGTTATTTACCCAAGTTTGGGTAAACAGGATAATATCCTCAAAGAAAGTCTGAGCTGATAAAAAGATAAGTATATTGCGTCTCGGAACGCAAATCCCTTACATTTTGATAGTAAAAGGATAGCCATTTCAGTTTTTTTGAATTGGAACGGACAGTTTTATCATTTTTTTTTTTCGATTTAAATTCTGAAACATAGATATTATCCACCCATGCTTTAGATTTAAGAATGGCAGAAACATGAGAAGATGCCACTGTTATTTTAAAAGACGCATGAGTTGGCAAGAAACGAAGGCGCCGGAAGGAATAATTTGATTTTGTCTAGTAAAATTTTTAACGCTGTCAGTGGTAGTGTTGGAATGAAGTCGTGAAATGAAAATCGATTTTAACCTTGGTAATGCCTGCAGAAACCTGCGGATTGGCAATAACCTAAATTGATAGAGGATTATTTATAGTGGAGGAAGGATATGGAAGATTGTTACTAGAGATTATAGCGGGAAATTTGGGAGTGGATGAAGAGGTATTTAGAGAGCAATCCACGGGAGTTTTGACACCACTGACGGCCGCACCACCCACCCTCCCCACATTATCCAGATACTTATTTAATTTCATTTTAGACTTTCTTTTTTAAGGAAATAGCTTGCTTAGGTAAAGTGGAGATCGAAGGAGTGGAAGCAAAAACCATAGCAGCCTCGGTAATAGTTTTATTTTGCAAACTAACATCCGGTGAAATAGCCTCATTAAGGTTTTTTTCAATTTGGGGAGTTAAGTCTAGATAATTGTTAAGAATATCTCTGAAATTATTATTCAGATTGTTAAGATTTTCCACAAATTGCTTAATTTTTTCGAAAAATACCGACGGGGAAAGGGCTCTGCAAGAAGGACAGTACCACTGCAAACCCGAACGGACAGAGCATAATAAATCAGTAATAGATTTTGTTAAGTTTGCACAAGAGGCATGAAACACCTGTTCACAGGGACCTGAACAGAAAAACATAGAATTCAATATATTTTGGCTTTTGCACTGATCTCCTAGAGTGCAAGCTATCAAATTTTCAGAGGAAAAATAATCCATCTTGATATCGTAAAAAAAAGAAAGCAATTTAAAATATTTTTAGAGCAGTGCAAAAAGGGTTAAATATCAAGCAAAAATTCACCCGTTAAGCAGCAACAACAGCAGCACAACAGAGTTTAAAGTTAAGCTTAGTACACGTACAAAGCATAAAAGAGAATAAAAGACAAAGCTGTTGCACTGCTTACACTGTTTATGCTTGCAGAAATAGATAAAATATTTGCACATATTTACATATATTAAAATGTTAATAAAAACAACATAAATTTAACCCTTTCATGCCCGAATTAATTTGGGAGAGCTTCAAAATTTTTTGAGGCCATATACATAGCTGTAAGTTAAGATGTAAAGTGAAACTAATATTAATTTCAAGGACCAATGTATCCTGGTTTGTCCTGTAGAAGATGTTGCCTATAGGCAACATTGGGCGTTAATGGTAAACTTTTAAAAATATAATGCATGAACCAAACAGTTTTTATATCGAACGTAAATAGAAATTTTTATTACAATTTATGTATGATAAGATACAAAACAATTTTTTTGTGGATTTGAACACAAATAAACTTTACATTTTGAGCATTTGGATCTTGAAAATCCCTTTTGGCATAGCCTGCATCTACCCTTTGACCTCCATTCAATCCAATGATTAATCTGGTCAAGTCTCAGTGACTTTGCAGGTTCCACAGTGTAAGATCTTTTAAGCGTTGGCCGACTTTCTGATGGAACAGGCGATAAATTAGCTGGAGATGGAGGAATTGACGATGAAAGAGTTGGCAATGAAGGAGTTGCCGATGAAGCAGATGGCGATAAAGCGGCGGAATTTGCAATTGATAAAAGGAATACTGGATGACCTCTCTTGCGTGTTGATGCTGTTCTATTCGCATTGAGAAGCTCATTAGCTATATCTAACTGCCACTGATTTCGCTTTTCCAAGAGGTATCGCATTCATCTATTTCCACATTTCTCCATTTCAGTTTCATCTTCAATCTCTTCACGAATAATCCTCTCCAGCAAGTCTACTTCAACATTTTCACCTCTGTCAATGGTTTCTTGCAAACTTTCTTCTATAACATTTTCCAAATTAACTATCTTCTTCTGGTTCACTTTCTCCATCAGAGGAATCCTCAAAATCAAACTCGCATATTTTTTCGATTTCCTGTTGTGTCAACCCTTTAGAATTCATCCCTAAGGCATTAAACATAATTATATGAAATATATCCATTACCGACCAAGGTTGCCTATAGGCAACATTGACTTTACAAAATTCTTGAGCAATAACTAACACCTTTTATATGCAATAGTTTTATTTTTCTGATTGTCTTACCTGTTTTTGAATATGTCGTGCGCTTTTTACTTTAAATTTATATTGATTTTTAATTAAATTAAATAAACATTCACTTTTTGCACAAAATTTTTGGCACGTGTGGACACAAAGAAAACCACAAAACTTATGATCACTCGCAATGCTTATAACGGTAAATCTGCCATAAGCCAAGCAAAACAAATCAAATAATTGAACAAAAATCATGAAAGGGTTACAAAAGACACCACGACAAACAATCAATTTTATATGCAACGACACAATTACCAAATTGAATTATTGATTATATTAATATCACTAATTAGAAATACAAGTTAAATAAATATTAAAAAATCACAATGCTACACACACAACACAACCGACACTGACAAATGTCCTTCACTTTCTTTTACGTATCGTAATACAAAGAATAATTCATTTGAAAAATTCAAAAATTTCTGAAAAGATTAAAGATTAACAGGAAATATTTTAATATATGTATAGTATACTTAGTCTATGGATGGATCATTCATGGATGGATCATACGTGGATGGATCATTCATATCTCCTATTATTAAACGAGCTAAAATTGTATGTATACAAATATATAAAGAAATATATAAATAAATATGTACACGACTGAACTGTATTTCGAAAACGGCTGCAGCGATTTTGATGAAACTTACGGATTTGGTGCATATGAAAACAGAATGAAGATTGGGTTAGGTTTTAAGCTCTTCACAACTATAACAGGGGCGTGGCACAGCCCTAAATTTTAATTTTTATAACGTGATAACTCGGAACTTACTTCAGATATTTTGACGAAATTTGGTAGACTAATGCAAATAATAAATATTTTTAATAGAGTCAAAAGTGGGAGGAATTGGAATAGAGGGCGTGGCATATTTCAACAATTCAAAATTTTGATTCAATATTACTCAAAAACGGCGCCTACGATTTTCATAAAAATTTTGACGACAATACCGCTAAAACCAGTCATCATAACAAACTATGCCACTATACTGGCAAAACTCGTTCAAGGTCGTGGCACAGCCCACAATATTTATAAATGTTATAATAAGAAATCGAACAACGCAATCGTTATGAAATTTAATATGGTAGATATACTGGCTACAAGGTATCTTATTACCAAAAGTGGGCGCAATGGCGTCTGTGGCCGTGGCACCTTTCATACAACCAAAAATTGTTAAATGTTATATTTAGTGTGCTATGGGAGTAATATTTTTTTAATTTGGCATAGATATGTCGCTTACTATAAGCTTTGAAACAAAATAGATTTCGATGGGATTGCATCAGTGGGCGTGGCACCTCCCATACATCCAAAAAATGGTAAATGTTATATTTAGTGTGGTGTCGGTTACCATGGGCTTTGAAATTAAATATGTTTCGATGAGATTATATCAGTGGGCGTGGTACCTCCCATACAAGTTAAAACCGTTTAATGTTATGTTTAGTGCACAATATGAGTGATCCTAATAAAATTAGGTACAGAGATGTCGGTTACTATAACCTTTTAAATTAAATGGATTTCGATGGGATTACATCAGTGGGTGTGGCACCTCCCATACATGCAAAAAACGTTTATAGTTATATTTAGTGTGCTGTGGGAGCAATTTAATTAAAATTTAGTGTAAAGGTGTCTGGTACTATAAACTTTGAAATTAAATGAAAATCGACGAGATTGCATCAGTGGGTGTGGCACTTCTCATATTAGCAAAATACGTTAAATGTTATATTTAGTGTGCTATTGGAGTAATATTTTTTTTTAATTTGGTGTATATGAATTTTGACGTGATTTCTTCAGTGGGCATGGCACCGCCCATACAAACTTATAACGTCAATACCATATTTAGCAAACTAAAGGAGTGATCCGAATAAAATTTGGTCTCAATATGTTCAGCCTCATTCAACTTAGTTCGAGTTTTTCAACGTCTTTCAACAGCTTCATTATTTTTCAACCTCTTTCAACTTTTCTCAACGATTTTCTTCATTTTTCATATATTTTCAACGTTTTCAATATATGTTTGACTTTTTCAACCTCATTCAACTTTTTTTGAGTTTTTCAACTTCTTTCAACATTTTTCATCCTCTTTCAACTTTTCTCAACATTTTCCAAATTTGTTCTACTTTTTCAACCTCTTTCAACTTTTTTTGAGTTTTTCAACCTCTTTCAAATTTTGTCAACATTTTCTATATTTTTTCGAGTTTTTCAACCTCTTTCAACTGTTTCAACATTTTTCAACCTCTTTCAAATTTTCTCAACATTTTCCATATTTTTTCGAATTTTTCAACCTTATTCAACTTTTTTCAAGTTATTCAAACTTTCAACTTTTTTCGAGTTATTCAACTTCTTTCAACATTTTTCAACCTTTTTCAACTTCTTTTAACATTATCCATATTTTTCGAATATTTCAACCTTATTCAACTTTTTTTGAGTTTTTCAAACTCTTTCAACATTATTCAACCTCTTTCAACTTTTTTCAACCATTTCCATATTTTTCGAATATTTCAACCTTGTTCAACTTTTTTCGAGTTATTCAAACTTTTTCAACATTTTTCTCCCTCATTCAACTTTTTTTGAAATTTTCAACAATTTTCGAGGTTTTCAAACTCCTTAAAATATTTTTTACATTTTCCATGTTTTTTTTTGGACTTTCAACTTCTTAGCTTAACACTGCTCATATATTATCAACTACATCGACCTCATTCAACTGTTGGAAGATTTCAACCTCTTTCAATTTTTTTACGACTATTTTATCCTCATTTAATGTATTTCGAGATTTTCAACTTTTTTTCAAGTTTTTCAACCTCCTTAAATTTTATCGACTTTTCAACCTCATTCAACATTTTTCAATCTCTTTCAAAATTTTTTAACATTTTCTATTTTTTTCCAATTTTCCAACCATATTCACTTTCTTCGCGTTAGTTAAACTTTTTCAACTTTTTCAAAATTTTTCAACCTCTTTCAACTTTTTTCAACAAGTTCCATATTTTTTGAACTTTTTCAACCTCGTTGAACTTTTTTCGGCTGTTCTACCTCATTCAACTTTTTTCGGGACTTTCAACTTTTTTCGAGCTTTCAATCTCTTTCAACTTTTTCAACACTTTCATATATTATCGAGTTAATCAACCTTTTTCACCTGCTTCTACCTCTCTCAACGTTTTTCAACATTTTCCATATATGTATAATCAACTTCCAAATCAATGGCCAAATATAACACCATCGGAGACATCTAACTTAGTTGGAAGTATGCGTAGACGCATACAGGCAGTTATTCAAGCTAATGGAGGTCAAACCAAATATTAGATGTTCGGAAATTGGACCAAGGCTTAAATTTTTCACATATGTGCCTTAACTGTTTTGATATGAAAATCATGCGTTTTCCCTAATTGTTATAACATCACATCTAAAAAAAATGGAATTCAAATATCTCTTGCTTAAATATTTAATAAAATGTTCCTTATTAAAAATTACATCCTAATTATTTTTGTTAGTCAAGTGGAAAAAAAGTTATTAACAGATAAACTTTGTAAATGGCGCTGTGCCTAAGCTTTTTTGATTCACAGTACATATGCACACAAATGAAGGTTCGAAAGCCAAAAAAAAAAGAGCGTGATCAATCTTGCAATCATTCCTGAATAATTTTTCTTAATCCTATTTTAAGTATTCGTTGAAACCAAAGCCTGCTGTATTTGTTTTTGAGTGACTCTTGCGAATTTCCGAATAAATTCGTGAATGTCCCATTTTCGATGAATTCAATATTTAGGTGCCACATCCCAGCCAGACACCTAACAGTTAGATATGCCATATATATGGCATAGACATAACGCCTTATACGTTAGGTTCATATAAAATTCTCCATGCAAATTACGTTAGGTTTGTTCTAGCGTTGGGAAAAACCTGTGGTGTCATTCGTATCTGTGTGATCTGGCATCTCTGTCTGGCACACACGTTTTACCTATTGAAAAAATTGTGGCTCAACTGCTCACACTAATAACAAATTTAGCTGCAATAGAAGAAAGCAGTTAACGCATGCCCACTACTCTGCCACCGTAGCCTAGTGGTTAGAACACTGGCCTTTCAACCTCGAAGTCGCTAGTTTGATCCCCGTCAAGAACAAAAACATGTTTTGTGTTTTTTTTTTTATTTTTTTTATTGTTTTTAATAATTTTTTCATAAAATTAATGCCATTTTCATTGCTAATATTCAACACATCATGTTATTATCTGATAATTTTGCCTTCTGTATTGATTTTTGTGTATTTTTCGTTGTTGATGACGCTGGTGTGTTGTGGCTGAACTCGAATGAATCTTCCTCATTGAATCTTCAGCGACTTGTTGTTTGTACACATAATCCCCAGTAGCAGAAGCCTTCGCCTTGGGCGCACGTTATGTTTTGTAGTCGGTGTTTCCTTCTTAACTGGAGTTAAATCACGTTTGGTGAACTAAAGTATATAAGTTTGTTAGAATTTTGTTTCAGTAGTATCTAGTTTACGCAAAATTTTTCAACTTGATATTTACCTTTTCAGAAATTGTTGCGGAGCACGCCTATTGGGTTTCGGTAATTTGCTGCTTACTTCCGCGGCATTCATTCGGGTGTCTGTTTTGGTGGTGTGAGGGCGTTTGGTCCATCGCGTTCAAGATTTTCCTTAGCCTTCGCATGACTTAGACCCTGTGCAAAAAGAAACAACAACAAACATTAATAAACAATTGCTAACAGAGTACTATAGTAGTAGTGGTACTTACATTCTCCGGATCTGTCTGGATACGCTGATATAGCTCCTCCGGTGATATCTTATGGAAATCAATATAAAACTACTGCTTGAGATCATCTAAGTTCTCCTTGCTGCCTTAGCCGGCATCTTGCGTCTCGACTTTTGTTGTTAATTGTGTTGAGAATTCCAGTTTGTATTTCATTGATTTCTTCAATGAAGATTAGCGGCTTATCTGTGAATTTTGAGATAGAAGGAAAGTGATATATAACATTTTTATATTAATCTATCAAAATACCTGTGAATTCGGCCAAAAATGTGCCAAAGCTTGCACCGCCAAATAATTTTCGCTATTTTTTTTTGACACATTAACCCATATAGTACCAAAATATTCAGCATACTTTTTTTTAAAAAAAAGTTGTAATGAGGTGGTAAATTGAGTGGAAAAAATGCCGGAAAATAAGTTTGAGGTCGATCGGAAAGTGTACTTAGCCAACATTTTTTTTTTGAATTTATTCAGCGCTTGACCTAATCGAAAAGTGTTATTTCTTCAAGATTTTGAATTTTTTAACGATTGGCCTACTAAAAAAATTGCCAAATAGTTACCCTGGGAAGTGGCCATTGATTCGTATACGCATCACCATAATTGAGTGCTATATATAGCTCACCTAAACAATCTGGATATATAATTTTTATTTTGGAGAGTAACATTAGTCCTTTTGAATCTGTAGTGATTTATTATAATTTTTACCAATTTCTACATTATGTTAAAAAACTTGTTTTTTAATTATAAAAATATTTTTAAGTATGTTTTGATAAAAACTTTGATTTCAAAAAAAAGAAAAAATAAAAATTATTATCAGATTTATTGAATATCGTGTTAGATAAAAAACATCTAAATAAAATTTGTTCATAAAAAAAGAAGACGCATTCTTATTTATACTAGTAAAGCGTTTCATTGGTGACCCCGACGAACCACGATGTTTCGAACCCCAACTAGAGATACAGAAGATGATGCAGTTGGTGCTACTGGAGACCATGAAAATCTTCCGGGTCTGCCTACACCAACGCCTGTATTTAGTAGCATTCCATCGAACAATTTAATGGATGCTGCATCATCACTACAAGTTGCAAGAGTTTCGGTAAAGGTACCGCCATTTTGGAGAACGAATCCAGCACTTTGGTTCAAGCAAGTTGAGAGTCAATTCATTACTGCAGGTATAACATCGGATTCAACTAAGTTCCACACAATTGTTGGATCCATTGAAGCCAGTGTACTTTGTGAGGTGAGCGACTTGATCCTCAATCCGCCTGAGGTCAACATGTATGAAGCCCTAAGGACACGTCTCCAAGAACGCTTCATGGACTCTGAGGAGAAACGATTAAAGAAGTTGTTACGGGATATGGAAATGGGCGATAAAAAACCTTCCACATTAATGCGAGAAATGATTGATCTTGCTGCAGGCAAAGTCTCCGATGAGCTCCTCAAGTCTTTGTGGATGCAACGATTGCCAAAGCAGTCACAAGCTATTCTATCCGTAAGTAGCGAGTCTTTGAGTAGACTTGCACTTATGGCCGATAAAATTGCTGATACAGCTGCAGCTTGGGAGGTCAATTCAGTCTCTATGGCACCTTTGACATCATACAACAGCACAACACAGACGAACAATTTGGAACTAAAGATTGAAGCTTTGACAAATCAGGTAGAAGCTCTTTCGAGCCGAACGCACAGTCAAAATCATAGACGAACCGGTCGTTCCAGATCACGGAACTTAATTGCAGGTAAACCAAATAAACCACTTTGCTGGTACCACTATAAATTTGGTGATCGTGCCTTAAAATGTGTATTACCCTGTTCGTACACATCAAAATTGAATCCGCAATCGGAAAACCAATAGGCACCTCGTCTCAGGTGACAGACGGGGCTAGCCGAGAAATATGTCGCCTATTCCTTCGTGATGCGAAACTTAAATCTGAGTTCCTCATGGACACTGGCGCTGATGTCTCGGTGTATCCTGCCTCTGCTTCAGAAAAGCGTCAGGATCCAGCACCCCTACAACTATTTGCTGCAAACCAATCGCGAATAAAAACGTTTGGCAACAAGGTTTTGTTTTTCAACTTAGGACTTAAAATAAATTTTCGGTGGACTTTTATATTGGCTGATGTAAAGAAACCAATAATTGGTGCCGATTTCCTTAGTCACTATGGATTGTTAGTGGACATAAAAAATAATCGAATAATTGATAATATTTCCAAATCTGAAAGCAAAGGTACTCAGTATTCCGGTCCATTATTATCATCAATCAAATCAATATCCGAAAATTCTAAGTTCAATAATTTATTGAAGGAATTCGAGGACTTAATTATACCACATAAGCCGGAAACTTCAATTAAACACTCGGTGACACATCACATTCAAACTACCGGTCCTCCAGTTTTTGCAAAGGCTCGTCGATTATCTCCTGAGAAGTTATTAATAGTAAAACGCGAGTTTGATATTATGCTCAAACAGGGGATTTGCCGTCCATCAAAAAGCTCCTGGGCAAGTCCTTTGCACCTCGTACCAAAATCAAATGGGGAATGGCGTCCGTGTGGGGATTATTGACGATTGAATGCTGTTACTATACCAGATCGCTACCCAGTACCTCATATCCATGATTTTGGATTTATGTTAAGCGGTAATACTATTTTTGGCAAAGTGGATCTAGTTAAGGCTTATCATCAAATTCCTGTTGAGAAAGCTGATATTGAGAAGACTGCGATTATAACACCGATTGGATTGTTTGAGTTCCCATGCATGACATTCGGATTGTGTAATGCTGCACAATCATTTCAGAGATTCATCAATCAAGTTATCAGAGGCCTAGATTTTTGTTATGCATATATAGACGATATACTCATAGCATCTAGTAATCTTGAGGAACACAAGCAACATGTACGCCTTTTATTTGAACGCTTCAGGAAATTTGGAGTGACTATCAATCTATCTAAATCTGTTTTTGGAGTGTCGGAGATAAGTTTTCTTGGATATCTAGTAACTGTCAATGGTCTGAAACCATTGCCATCTCGTGTTGAAGTTATTCAAGACTACAAGACACCTGAAACTACAAAGGATCTACGACGTTTTCTTGGTATGCTAAATTTTTATCGTCGTTTTATACCTCAAGCTGCTCAACATCAATCAAAACTTCATGCATTGTACTCTGGCAACAAAAAAAGTGATAATACCAAAATTCAATGGACGCAAGAACTTATCGAAGCTTTTAAAAGGTGTAAGGACCAGTTAGCAAATGCAACACTTTTGACATTTCCATCATTAAATGCAGCAACATCGCTTTGGGTTGATGCATCTAATACAGGAATGGGTGGAGTTTTACAACAACAAATTGAAGGTGAGTGGAAACCTATTGCTTTTTATTCAAAAAAATTAAGCCCAACACAAGCAAAATATAGTGCATACGATCGCGAACTCCTGTCTGCCTATTCTGCATTAAAACACTTTCAATATTTTTTGGAAGGAAGACATTTTGCGATTTTCACTGATCATAAGCCCTTAATATACGCTTTTAAGCAAAAGTCAGAAAAGGCATTACCACGACAGTTGAGACATCTGGATTTTATTGGCCAGCATACAGTCGATATACGCCATGTATCTGGAAAAGATAACATAGTAGCTGATGCTCTATCCAGATTAGACACTATAGCACTCCCATCACCATTCGATTATAAATCATTGGCTAAAGCTCAAGAGGTTGACACCGAGCTAAAAACTATTTTAAATTCATCTAATACAGCTATTTCTTTAAAGAGAATGAAAATTCCAGAAGTTGAGGTCGAGATTTTTTGTGATGTATCTACTAAACAAATTCGACCTTATATTACGCCAGAATTTCGAAAATCTCTTTTCGATACTCTTCATGGACTTTCACATCCAGGAATACAGGCAACGGTGGATTTACTTAGAAGTCGTTTTGTTTGGCCCTCAATTTCAAAGGATGTACGCAAGTGGACAAGATGTTGTTTGGCATGTCAAAAGTCAAAAATTAATAGGCACACCAAAAGCCCTATTGGTAATTTTGATCTTCCAATACAGCGTTTCAAATATATCAGCATTGATCTTGTTGGACCTTTGCCATTATGTAAAGGATACAGGTATGTGCTAACTTGTATTGATCGTTTTACTAGGTGGACAGAGGCTATACCACTTGAGGAAATAACTGCTGAAGCAGTAGCTTCCGCATTCTGTTATGGCTGGATGTCAAGATATGGAGATATGGAGTGCCATCTCACATTACCACTGATCAGGGACGACAGTTCGAATCTGCACTGTTTCGAGAATTTTCAAAATTACTTGGGATTAAAGTTACTCATACGACCCCGTATCACCCACAGAGCAATGGTCAAATTGAAAGATGGCATCGAACTCTGAAGGCAGCACTCATATCTTATAAAAAAACAAGTTGGGTGGATGCACTTCCTATTGTTATGATAGGATTGCATGCAACTGTCATCCAGGACATTGGTTTTACTCCTGCTGAAATGGTTTTTGGTACTAATCTTCGTCTTCCTGGTGAAATGTTTGGTGATGAAAGATCTTCAAACTATTCCAATCAATGGATAGATGAGTTTCGTGAGAGGATGCGAAATTTCAAATCTACTGCTGCACTACGGCATGGTATATCAAAAATATATGTACCTTCAGGCTTAAGCAGTTGTTCACATGTCTTTGTAAGATGCGATGCTGTTAGAAAACCTCTTCAAAAACCATACGATGGACCGTTTAGAGTAATTTCAAAAACTGATAAGATTTTCAAAATTCTGATAACAGGAAAGGCAAAGGTGATCTCAGTTGACAGATTGAAACCTGCATTTTTATTGGATGATCCTAATTTATGCGAACCCATTTCACCACACATGCTAAGTTCCAATACAAGCGTTTCTGCTCCATCTGATAAGACACAAAGAATGAAATTGAAGTCTGAACGGCGTATTACTTTTGCTGATGGAGTTTAAATATCGTTAACACTAGGAAGGGGGTAATGTAGTGATTTATTATAATTTTTACCAATTTCTACATTATGTTAAAAAACTTGTTTTTTAATTATAAAAATATTTTTAAGTATGTTTTGATAAAAACTTTGATTTCAAAAAAAAGAAAAAATAAAAATTATTATCAGATTTTTTGAATATCGTATTAGATAAAAAACATCTAAATAAAATTTGTTCATAAAAAAAGAAGACGCATTCTTATTTATACTAGTAAAGCGTTTCAAATCTATTCTGTGTAGGTTTTGTCCACATTTGATCAATTTTAACATTTCTGATTAATTTTCAAAAAAGTATCCAAAACAATTGTTTTTTTAAAACTCCCACTTAATCCTAAAAAGTGGGCATGACACGAGAAAAGAAATTTTTAAAGAAAAGCCAATGCATTAAAATTAAATATAATAGATATAAACCTTCGAATTTTTTGTTATATTATGATGAAAAAAATGTCCAAACATGAGCAATTTTCGTGATTCGTTAACGAACCAAAGGTACAATATGGGTTAAGCTTATTTTTGATGTGTAAAAAAGCAAGCTATTCATCACATACAGCTTTCCTTGTTTGAGATAGCGTATAAGTGTGTTAGTGAACAACAGATTTTGTTTCAATGTGTTTGTAACTCCGTTAGAGCTGTCTAGCTGGGATATACCATATAACAATTTTTTGCCTATGGCAACATCTATGAACAAATTTTTGAAATATAAGTATCCTCATTTTAGTCCTCTTAGAAAAAAAAAATAGATAAAATCTTCGCTTGTCGGCGTAGTATCTTAGGAGCTGTGACTTGTGACTTATTCAATTATGTGACTTATAAAATTATAATATTTTATTTTTTGCATACAGCCCTCTGTGAACAAATTTTTGAAGTACTAATAGCTTTGTTATACTCTTCTTGATAATATGAAAACAAAGATACATATTTCGTTTGTCAAATTCGGCTCAGTAGTTTAGAAGTTTTGGTCTTAAATATAGCACTGGCATGAGCGTACCTTGAACGTTAGCACTACGCGTGACGTAACGGTTCAGCCAAAACACTTAAGAATAGATTTTTCTACATACCCGTTTTCCTATGCCCCCACCAAACAGGTTCACGAATAAGAAAAGAAGACTTTTTGTGTGTTTTGGATCAAACGTAATATACCTTTTACGTGGATTTTCAGAATGCAAATATCCTAACTCATACGAATCCGGATAATTTTAATTACAGAAAAATTAAAGGTAAGTTTCAATAATTTTTTTTTCAAATACCGTATAGGTAATTACAGAGGCAAAATAATAAAAAAAAAACATTGATAATCCTTAAATAACAAATCGCAGAGTAAATAACTTTAAAACGCTGTTTTCTCAGTTTCATGTTTTTGCTGATAGCACACTTAAACTCTGAGGTGACGATATGTATGTATTTAACCTCATTTCACTTCTTTCACTATACAGTCTGTCAAGTAATTGTTTGTAAAACAAAATATGAAATACAATTTTCACTTTTATATTGAATAAAAATAAGAAATGTATATATTTTGTGTAAGTTTTTTTGTACTCAATTCTCTTACTCATTCCTCATTAGAAAACAACAAAAAAATTATTTGATACAATCAAATAGCGAGATCACAATTGGGGCAGCAGCAGCAAAGCAGCAGGGCAGCAAAATCTGTCAACATGAAAATTATAGAGAATTATGGAGGTGAGAAAGAGACAAATGGAAAATCCTGCAGTTTGCTGCCGTGCTGCCCTGCTGCCGATATAGAAATTTTTCTATTTTTTATCCGGCAGCAAAGCAGCAAAATATCAGTGTTGTATTCAAGCTGGCATGAATAAAAATTTTGTTTTTGTTTATTTTTTCAATTTCTCCAGCACTAAGAATGAAGTTCATATAAAAAGTTTTCTTTTTGAATATAGCGAAAATTTTTATTTTGATTAGCTTGTTTATTTACAATTTTTGGAGTTCTGACAGATTTTGCTGCTGCTGCCCCAATTGTGTTCCACAGAGCGTTTTGCTGCTGTTGCTTTGCTGCTGCTGCCCCAATTGTGTTCTCGCTAAAAAACAAAAGTTTACAAAAATAACAACAAAAATAAAACAGTAGCCATTTCATGGTGTCAAATAATTCTTTGCAAAATGCATGGAACATATGAAAGTGAAAATTGAATTTCATAATTTATTTTGCAAACAATTACTTGATAGACTGTACATTAAACATGTTCAAAAAAAAGTCATGTTCTAGAATACTTTACGAACACTCGATTTTCGAAAAATTATTCATATTCGAGTATTTCTTCATTTAAAAAAATAAAAAAAAAAATAATCCTATAGCCGCTACCAGAGCTGCAAAACTTTAATTTTTTGGAATTTGGCCAAAAAAATTATGAGAATTTAATTTTTTTCTTATATATAATATTTATGTACACATAAGAAAGTATCGAAAAAAAATATGCCGCTATTTTTTATGCCTATACATAAGAAGAAAAACTGAGGTCTCTCCGCGAGTAGAACTTTGGTGTTTGAGTAGCAGCTCAAATCCTTTGTTGTTTTAACTGCATTCACCTTAATACACTATAACTTGAAATTTTCTATGGACATATTGCATATTTTTTTCGACTTTTTAAACCTCAAAACGACCGCACGAGAGGCGCATCCGTCTGTCGTACGGATTGATGACCGACTACAAACAGCCCGGACTGCTCTGCGTTCATTAGGCGAAACCGTACGTGAGGCACATCCGTCTATCATACGGATCGGTGACCGGGACTGCACTATTTCTCTGAGCCCAGAGGCTGTGCAGCAGAAATAAAGGAAAATATACAGTTTCAAGAATTTAAGAAAATAATTATTTTTTGCTTTATAATATTGTGAGAGTCCATGGGTGTAATAAGATGACAAAGGTTATTATAATCATTACATATACACTGAAATTAACAAAAATGAGCTTAGTTAGAGTTACATATATCAAGTCTTAAGAAACGAAAGTGTCTCAAGTCCCTTCCTGGATTATTAAAGTTGATCATACCTAGCAGAGAACGTCATTGAGTAGCTCACTGAGTGTTTTGATCCCCTACCAAAAATATGAGCCGTGAGTGTGCCTTTTGCATGCAAACAGTGAGTGTGAATCATACTTACGCTCACTAATAGTGAATCCGTAGATGACATGCTGCTCATGAATTTGAGCTTGTTGTAGCTCTGGGCTCATAGATATGAATGCGTGTTAAGCTCACACTCACATGGATTTAGTTTCATGAAGCAGTGAATAGCATGAGCCACTTATGTATGTTGAACTGTAGTAAAGAAAAACCGTTTTTTTTTTTCTCCAATCGATAGGGAAAGGTCGAAAATGGATTTTGAACATCACTTAGGGTGACTCCGGACCTTTGAAAGGATCGTTTTTGACCCATTTTCGAAACATTTTTTTTGCTCCAATCGATAGGGAAAGCTCGAGAATGGATTTTGGACATCACTTAGGGTGAGTCGGGACCGTAGAAAATACTGTTTTTGAACCAATTCCTTAACATTTTTAGGGTGGCTCCGGACTCTGGAAGGACCGTTTTTGACCCATTTTTGGAATTTTTTCTTTCTGTAATTAATGGGAAAAGGTCGAAAATGAATTTTGGACTTCATTTATTTGTGAACCAGTCTAAATTTTTTTTTTTGCTCCAATCGATTATGAAAGATCGAAAATGCGTTTTGGATATCTTATAGAGTAGCTCCGCAACTTGTAAACTACCAAAATGATCGAAAGCGGTCCTTTCCAGGGTCCGGAGCCACCCTAAATGATGTCAAAATTCATATTCGACGTTTTCCCATTAATTACAGAAAAAAAATTTTTCCGAAAATAGGTCAAAAACGGTCTTTCTCGGGGCCGGACTCCGGAGCAGGGCCTGATTTAGACTTATGACAGCCCTAGGCTAACTATGAATATGCGCCCTCGGCCCATCCTGCGTGTGCCTGCCCAAACTACAAATATTTCAGTTTCTATAGTAAAAGCTATCGCTTCGAATTCAAAAGCATAAAAGTTGTAATTTATACTGCAATTATTACGATTTATATAATAACGAAAATAATACAACACGAAACTGTAAAACTTATGGTTAAAAATGTATATATAGTTCAATTGAATTGTAAAATATTATAACACTTTTTATTATTATACTTTTTACTTTTCACCAACGACTAATCGCGTATAGAAACTGTAAAAATTGAAATTTTTCATATATGTATTTATTACTTTATTGAAAGATAGTTCTTAATCGCTATTTAAAAAAATAAACCGAAAAATTAAAATTTTTTGAAGTTTTTTATATCTAAGATCAAAATTGTGAACAAATACCATCGCTATTATCATTGGTAATCTAAAAATAATTTTTTCGTTGAGTAAAAATTATTTTTGTGTGTCAAATTAAAACAAATCTGGTATGTATAAAGCTAAACATTGGCAAAATCATACAGAGGTAGGAAACTTTGAACGACTGCATCATAACTAATTTTCATCAAAAAAGTGCCTTTATAAAAGTGCCATTTCGATAGGAAATTTTATTCCCTACAAGAAATCTCGTAATGTGAATATACCGAAAATGTATAGTTTTTGAGTCATAATAAAGGGACTCATTCGCGCTGTCCTCAGAATTCCAAGCCTAAATTTAATAGCACTTTTGGATTTATCACATTTAGGGTACAATATACAATTGTACATATAAGACAATAAAATACTTTTAACGAATTAGTTCCATCAATTAGTTCAATCAATTACATAGTCTATGGCCTATATACGGGAATGCATGAGAATATGGAAATTACCTTTTTTCATTGACTTTTGAACAACTTTAACTTTCTTCTCCGATTTGAGCAAATATGTACTTCAAATATTTATAAAATAATAGGTTTTCATCCTAAATCTTAAAAATATGAAAAAAGAAGATTTCTGGGTCCAAACGGTGCAATTGAAATTTTGTGACTTTTTAAAAATGCCAAAAATATCACTTCAGCGTGCAACTGATTTAGGTCGAAATGGGTCATGGGTATATGCCAAAATAAATGAAAAAAGAGCAGAACCCGGGGTTTTTGGGGATATCTCGAAAACGATTCTTAAGAAAAATATGGTTGACAATATTGGAATCCACGCCACAAAATATATAGAAAAATTTCTATGAGAAATCAGATCCCAAAATGATGACCATATATGTATGTAAACTAGTGTTATTTACATAAAACTCTTCTTTTCTCGGTTTCTCGTTATCGAATCTTTTCACAACATTGCCAAATGTTAATGTTTTGTAAAAACATTCTCAATAAATAACAGTGCAAGTGCGGTAAGTTTCGGCTGGCGAAGAGCCGAGCGCAAGTAATTTCTTACACGTTTTAATGCAGAGAAAAATCTTTCACCGCTGTATCTTGTAATGCTAATCGTTAAAATAACTCTTAAAAAATTTCTACATTCGGCAAATAGAACCAATTCTTAGGCTTTTTAATAATTGTAATTTTTAATTTTTGTAGATCAACAAATTCTTTACCTATTAAAAACTGTTCAAATGGAAACACTCGTCAGAAAACGTATCTTCCATATCCAAGTCATATAGTTGTAGCAACTCTTTAGCTGTGGTTTTTATAGTGCTATTGTCATTTATTTCAGGAAATTTCCATAAGAAACCAAATTTTGAATTCACTTCGGTATAAATTATTTGTTGGCTTTTCAACTGATTTTTGAGGGAATCAGTAGCAGCGTATTATTTGTCTAAAAGAGTGACCGGCAGTCCATCTGGCCGCGGCCAAGCGAAGAGCATAAGCATTCGCTCTTGCTTAACGATTTCAACATTTCAGTTTCAATTGAAACGTTGAATGAGTAGGTTCGCGCTCGCATTTTCTTTAGTGCACTGCGAAAAATGATTAACGTGGAATGGAAAAAACCTTATTTTTTCGCAGAAAATTTTTTTGGTCAACCGAAATGTTTGATTTGCATGCACGTTTTAAGGGAAATACATAAAGGGACAATAGAAAGACATTTCTTGTCTGTGCATCAAGATTTTCATAACAAACAGCATAATTAGAGGGGGATTTTATTTCATGAATTGAAAAAACACTCTTTTGAGCAAATTAAAATTTCAAATTAAAACTCAATTAGTGAAAATAAGACAAGGTCTGAAACAGATTTAATTTTTAGAAAACGAAAATGTAGTTACATTTCGTTATCATTGGTGAAACAATGTTGTCCTTTTGAATATGAAATTTTTTTTGGATGTAAGCAAAGAGGCTCTGCAGTTTTTTGGTGAAAAGGGAAATGAAGCGAAGAAGTTTTTTGACTCTATACCAGTTTTTAGATTATTTTTCATGAAAACTGAATTTTCTTGCCACATATTCAGTAGAAAAAAAAAGAAAATATCATAATTTTTCATAAAAACTGCATTATTTTATAACTTCACTTTATAAATTTTGAATGAATTTTCTTAAAATAATTTGTTCCTATCCACTCGGTAAGAAATAGATTTAAAGAGCTAAAAACAAAGAACTGCAAGCGCAATATGAAAATTGTAAGAATATATGCAAACAAATTGAAACATACAGGAATTTCTCTCAGTGGTGAGAGCGCTTTTGATTTCCCTCTTTTTTGAGCGCAAGGAAAAATTTGAGTTTCGCTCTTTGCCGATCACTGGTCTAAAATGAAATATTGTCTTCCTTCAAATTCGGCTTTACTTCATCAAAATAAAATTTTGGTTTCTTTTTTCTTCTTAATTCTTTTTTGTACTCAGTGAGCTCGCACCTATCGATTGCTTCGAACTTAAATTTTTCTTCTCTTTTTCGTTACGCAACGTATTAAGATCAGTGATGGCAGTTGGGTTTTGTGAAAATGTACTGAATCGAGACTTCAAATGTACTTTTAAAAGCCGAATGTACAAAATTTTAAATTTTTTACTAAAAAAAAAAGGTCAGCAAACCATTACGGTAGGTTTGCACTCATATTTCACCTGAATTTACTTAAAAAATTGTTATTTTTCAGAAAAAGTTCAAATGTTCTGAAAATCCGCCGAATGTACTGAAAAAGGGTCAAATGTACCGAATGTACTAAAAACTTGTTGAATGTAATGATGACGATTTTTCACCGAAAATGCCATCACGGATTAAGATTTGTATATAATGACTTACATACATATGTACATTTCCACCAAAAAAGGCCTTTTAGCTGGCCTCGTTTTTTTTTATATTTTTTTTTGGAGTACATCTTTCAGCCATAGTTTTTCTTGAAGCTAAGGCTGTCTTGAATTAATATTCAAGGTTGTTCTAGCTATTTTTTAATTTAACTTTATATGTAACATTTCATGTTTTTTTTTAATTAAATGCAATTTTAACTATGTCTACCTTTGAATTTTAATTGTTTCTCCTTCAATATTAATTCAAAATAGCCTTAACTTCAAGAAAAGCTATGTTTGAAGAGTCTGCTCCAAAAAAAAAATCGAATTTGTCATCTTAGCTCGACCATGGCATCGATTTTTTTTAAATTTTTTTTTTTAAGCACTCTTCAAACATGGTTTTCCTTAAAGTTGAGACTATTCTGAATTAATATTCAAGGAGGAACAATTAAAATTCAAAGGTAGACATAGTTAAAATTGTATTTAAATTAAAAAAAACACGAAAAGTTACATATTAAGTCAAATAAAAAAATAACTATCTGAATTTTAATTGAACAACCTAGAATATTAATTAAAGACAGCCTTAGCTTCAAGAAAAACTATGGCTGAAAGATGTACTCCAAAAAAAAATATAAAAAAAAACGAGGCCAGCTAAAATGCCTTTTTTGGTGGAAGTGTACATATGGACCAAAACGCAAAAAAGTAAACTACGGAGAAAAATTTTTTTTCTTAAATTTCGAGGGTTCTTCATTATTTTCTGGTTGTACATATCCCAAAGTATCGAGAAACACAAATGTCAACCCGAAATCTGTTGCTTGCTGCCAGAATTTAGACTTGTTTCCTTGTTGCCTCTTTATGAATAAAAATTGACAAAAATACAACACGAATCAAAAAAATACGTTGTATTCAATATATATTATTTTATACGCACTATCCGCTTTTATGAGGTAGATCTAGGTATAGTGAAAGTAACTAAATAAATTTTTTGAAGGAAAAAATAGGTTATCAGCATTTTGTATGAAAAAGAATTCGACCGCATTTTTTAATGTAACGTAACAGTCAAAATTCCCAGAAAGTCTTTTGGTGCAAAATCTAGCACGTCAACAAAAGAGATAGACCTCATTTTCTTCGAGCACTTTTAGACTATTTTCTAAAAAAAATTAGAAATGAGCGGCCATTTTCTTATGTGTGTGTCCAGAGCCAAGAACAATTTGTAACGTAACAGTCTTTTTTTATCGATAATATTTAGAAGAACGAACTGATAATATTTAGATCGCCCTAGAGCATCAAATGATAAGTTTAACAAGGAAAGAACGCTGCAAATTGAGTTTGCTGAAAATTTTGCCTGCGAGGGACACATTGGTATCAAAAACAGCTAACTTTTCTTACTTCTGCCTTCAAAGATTTTCGTATCTGACAACTTAATGCACGCAAAATTTATCTTTTACTCTCATTCCCTACATGTAAATTTTGCTGTCAAGACTATTTTACTTCTTCTCACGGGAAAGGTTGCATCGATGGTATAGGCGCAACTACCAAAATGATTGTG
This sequence comes from Tricholauxania praeusta, assembly GCA_949775025.1. Taxonomy (NCBI): domain Eukaryota; kingdom Metazoa; phylum Arthropoda; class Insecta; order Diptera; family Lauxaniidae; genus Tricholauxania; species Tricholauxania praeusta. The sequence continues at coordinate 80,386,506 of OX459030.1, forward strand.
ATGAAGCATGTTTTGTCCGGTAAATATATCGTGAACTGTGCTTCAGACTCTGTTGCTGCATTTCATCATACAGAATCGAGAATCGCCATCGGGAAAGGTAATGAACGCGATTTCTTCAATATAAATTACATTTTGAACGCGCCTGCGATTTTCGCTAGTGCAAAAAATATCTGCGATATATATCTGCTCACCAAATTCAAGTGATTGGTAGAACAATCATCACATTTACCACTTCGAAACAAGTATACGATTTTTAATTTTTACTGATCTCCACTTTGTAAATTATTTTTAATAAAATTTAATGAGTTCAGTGAATAATTAGAATAATTGTTCTTTTGGATTCCATGTCAATTACCTGGAGCTTCTTAAATGTCTAACCTTAGGACCTCTGAATTAATGATATATTGTGAAATTAAACAATTTAAGCCATTTTAATGCTAAATTTTACTTTTTATACCAACGTAGATCGCAAAGGTAACGTAACAGTCTTTTCGTGTAACGTAACAGTCCGAACATATTTGCTTCTATAGAACGCAAAAAAAATGTTTTTATATAATTAAAATTTAATTAATTACTATCATTCTAAAGCTTAGAAATTATAAGCTTCACGTTGAAAACAGTCCACCAAAAGAGCAGACTTTTCCAATAATGTAAGGCAACTTTAAAATCTTCTTCCAAAATTATGTAACGTAACAGTCCATGCTGACACGTTCATAACTCCTAAATGACAAGGCATAATAACATTTTTATAATAATAATAAATGGTGTTACAGAAGCATACTCTTAGATGCATCCATAAAAAATATTTAAAGTACTCCATTTCATGTATTTTAGGAACAATTTATGTCAAAATATGCATACGAATGTAACGTAACAGTCTACGTTTTGGTCCATATATAGAGTAACAACGTTTGACAAATTAGCATTATTTGCTGGAAGCTGTCCACTAATGATTTGAAACTTGACCAACACAGAGTGCCAAAAACACAAAATTTTCGTGTCATTTCTAGGGTTTTAAATTTTTCTGCTATTCTTCCTGCCTCTATTTTGAATTCAACGCTAAGAAATATCGTTTTTATATTTAAAGTGGTCGGTAGGTATCGCAGGAGTATTATTTTAGAATTATTTTGAATTTAAAATTAATGTAAAAGCATTAAAAAAAGAATGTATAACTATTTTAAACTGAATAAAAATGCGAAAACAAATTGAAAATCAACTTTAATTCTCAGCGCCCCAGGCTTAAGCCTTTTTAGCCTGTGGGTAAATCAGGCCCTGCTCCGGAGCCACTCTAAATGATGTCCAAAATCCATTTTCGACCTTTTCCCATTAATTACAGAAAAAAAAAATTCTAAAAATAGGTCAAAAATGGTCTTTTCTCGGGGCCGGACTCCGGAGCCACTCTAAATGATGTCGAAAATTCATTTCCGACCTCTCCGTATTAATTACAGAAAAAATAAGTTTTTTTCGAAAATGGGTCAAAAACGGTCCTTTCCAGGGTCCGGAGCCACCCTAATTGAGATCCAAAATTCATTTTCGACCTTTCCTCATTTATTACAGAAAAAATTTTTTTCCGAAAATGGGTCAAAAACGGTCCTTTCCAGGGTCCGGAGCCACCCTAAATGATGTAAAAAATCCAGTTTCAACCGTTCCCCATTAATTACAAGAAAACATTTTTTATTTTTCCGAAAATGGGTCAAAAACGGTCCTTTCCAGGGTTCGGAGCCACCCTGAGTGATGTCCAAAATCTATTTTCGACCTATCCCGAGAATAGGTCAAAACCTGTCTTTTCCGAGATCCCGAGTTTCAGCCATTTTCTATAGATTTTTCAAAAAAAAAAAAAAAAAAATTCCGAAAATGGTTCAAAAACGGTCCTTTCCAGGATACGGAGCTACTCTAAATTATGTCAAAATACAATTTTCGACCTTTCCCCATATTTTAAAAAACTTCCCAAAATGTTCAACGCGAGTATCACAAACTTTTTTGATACAATCTGTGCCTTTGATTCATGAGTAGCTCATGAAACACTCATATACTCATACGGAATGAAACGAAATGAATTAGGATTCACTAGAAATAATGCAGAAACACACTCAGATTCACAGGCTTTGCCGTGAGACGGAATGGTTGCTAGATTCACTAAATTTTTTGTGAGTGGTGAATCTGCCTGAATCAGCTGAAAGATTCAACAGATTCATGAATGGAAAAAATGATGAGTGGTTCACTGACGTTCTCTGATACCTAGCAACAACGCAGAGTTCATTGAGCCGGTTAACAGTTTATTTAAAAAGTTACATTTAACATAATTCTTCGACTGCGCAGTGTTGGCAAACGTATTAGTTTGAGGCGGCTTTCATATGAAGGTAAATTCGAGCCCGGACTCCAAGGTAGCCCACGAAATGCTTTACTTCTTGTAAAAGTCATCTGCTTACACTTTTTGAGATTTAATGTCATCAAGTTTATATCACACCATTTAACAAGTTCATTTAGATTCCTTTGTAGAGCTTTATGATTTAAATGATCATTAATGCTGAAATCGCAATGCGGCGTTCGGTCGATCGCACTCTGACAGCTGAAGTAGAAACAATGCATGCTTATGCTGTAATCTTAAATGCGACCTCAAGCGTTGCGTTCCGTTATATCGTAAATACGATCAACGACATACCCGAAGTTATGAAAATTACAATCAAGACTAAAAAATACAACAAAATTTAGCAAAAAACTGACAAATAGAATTTCTTTCATTTCACATAATGTCGAAATGACCGACGCTCGCCACATTGTGATATACAAAAAGTAAGGTCAGGCGTTTTGACAGTCAATATCGTACATTTTTGTAAAGTTTTTCAAACGCCGATCAAAGTTGGCCAAAGCGCGACCGACCTAGCGCCGCATTGCGATTTCAGCATAAAAGAATAAAAAAGTTTTACATCATCAGCATACATAAGAATATGGGACGAATTTGTAGCAGAAGGTAGGTCATTTATAAATAATAGAAATAATGTGGGGCCAAGATGGTTGCCCTGAGGAACTCCAGATGAAACCATTATATGTTTATAAAACATGTTGTTGAATAAAACTTGTTGCTTCCTAATCGTCAGATACGATCTAATCCACTTTAATGTCGTTGAAGTAAATCCTATTAAATACAACTTTTTTAAAAGTAGGCTATGACTTACGCAGTCAAAAGCTATGCTGAATAGGGTTGTTGATATTGTATTAAATATCGGATATCAATAATATCGATATTTTTACAGTACGATTAATATCGGACCGATATATACGATAAGCGATATATCGTAGGCTATACCTTTTTATTTAAATAAATAATAATAGTTATTTATCAAAGTTAAGCATAAATACATAAATAACATAAGCTACAAATACCAAAATTTGGCATCAAGGGATTTCAAAAATACACGATTTTGTACATTCCGATGCGTGAGTCTGCTTAGATTGCTTGGAACACAAAGTTTAAGTACAGACCCTACACGCTCTGAAGACAGCAGAAAAAGATGAGTCATCCATAATTTCCAAAACGTCCTGCACGTTATTCGCAGGCTGCTTTCTCTTCCTCGAAAGACCACTTGAATCACCAAAAATCTGCACTGCTAACAAGTTGTGGTTGGTCTTCATGCGTGAATGGAAATTGCTGGCGTTGCCGCTTGTTTTCACATTTTTTCCGCACACATTGCACGTCTCGTTTAAATGATTAACTTTCGTAAAATACGATTTGGTGCCACCGCACCAGCACACTCAACACACTCGAATACAGAAAACAAAAGAAAATTGAAGAAAGAGAGACAGATTGTGTTTCGCAAATTGATTGAGCAGTCAGTTTTTTTTTTGAAATTCAGAAAAAAAGCCAAAAGAGAATTCCGTCATCAACTGATATCATAAACCGATATGATAAATCTGATATCGAATATCGATATATCGTGTGCTAAAAAGATCTTGAAAACATCGCAAACGATATGCCTTGGAATATCGATATTTTGAAATATCAGTAAATTATCAACAACCCTAATGCTGAAATCAGTGTATGTAACATCCGTTTGCTGTTTTCGCTTAAATCCGTTTATAACAAGCGTGGTGAACTCCAAAAGATTTGTTGATGTAGATTTACCCTTTAGAAAGCCGTGCTGAGATACTGTCATCAGTGATGAAACGATGTTTGTAAGATGATCATTAATTATTTTTTCAAAACGTTTTGGGATTGCACTGAGCTTAACAATACCTCTGTAATTTTCAATACCAGCCTTACTTCCGGGTTTGTGAAGTGGAATAACGTAAGACTATTTCCATAATTTTGGAAAATAACCCAAATTCAAGGAAATATTAAAAATTTTTGAGAGAGGATAACAAAGACTACTTGCGCAATACTTCAGGATGTTTGTAGGAATATTATCTGGTCCAGTTGAAAAAGAGCATTTTAAAATTTTCAGTTCATTACTAACTAGATCAGCTCCAATTAGTGGAAGTTGAATTTCCTTTATACGCGAAAGATTATATGGATAGTTGATGTGAGAATCATAAGTGGAAGATGAATAAGTGGACTTGAAGAAGTTTGCAAACAAATTGGATATTTCATTTTTTTCGGATGATGTTATATTATTATAGGACATCTGAAGAGGATACACAGAAGATATACGCTTGATGTTTATAAATTTGTAAAAAATGTTAGGATTTTTCTTAATGTTGAGTTTTATATACGAAATGTAGTTTAAATAAGACCGTTTATTATTATTTTGATAACTTTACCGAGCGCGGAAATAGCTTATATAATCAATGGACTTACCAGACATTTTGAATTTTTTAAACCGGCGTTTTTTATATTTTTATGGTAATTTAATTCTTTTGTTACCCATGGAGGATCGCTTGACAATACAGATAAATTAAACTTTGGCACAGATTAAGAAATACAATTTTGCAAGCGCTCATTAAATGATTTTACATAACGCTCAATATCAGCCACAGGTAATATAACTGACCAGTCGATATGGTTTAACAGGGAGTTAAGTCTGACATAATTCGTTTTTTTTGTAGTAGAAACATGAGTTCTGAGATCTAACACGATTTGTTTTCACTAAGCTACATGCTAAAACATACTTTAGTTGAAAAGTTGGATGATGTTTGTGCTCCGGTATAACTAGACAGGCCCGTGCGCAAGGGGGGGGGGGGGTTTTGGGGGTTCAAACCCCCCCCCCCCCCCATTGGGAATTTTCGCACATAGGTTTTTATTGACATTTAAACAAATAATCAAAAAGACACAACAAATTTTTTTTTTTTTAATGATAAAACTAAAATGTCAATAAATCGTCGAAACCCGAGTTTTTCATTTTCGACAAGATTTGTGCTTTCTAGCTATTTTTGAACCAAAAAATACGATTTGGGACCACTGCGCGTCACTAAGGCTAAGTAACACGAGCGTTTTTTCAATGCGCGTTTAAGCATAATCTGGCATCAAGAAAATCAGCTTCAATGAAAATTCATGCAAAAAACTATTCGCGCCATATATTTCAATTTTGCATGATGGTTCACGTGACATGTGGATAAATGAAGTTCAACTTTGGCGTCAACGCATTGCCGGGCAAGACATCAAAAATTCTCTCGAAGCACTGGATATTTGCAATGAAGACGCGTTTCCAAATTTCCATCAAATGCTTCGTGTTATGGCAACTTTTCCTGTATCAACAGTAACAAATGAACGCTCCTTTTCAGCGCTACGTCGTCTAAAGACATGCCTCAGATTAACTACTTATGTCCGAAGATCGGCTGAATGGCCTAGCCTCGCTAAATATAAATCGCGATGTCGAAATCAATGTGGAAAGAGTTCTGAACGGGTGTTTTCAAATAACTCGCAGATATAGCTACTTACGTATTGATAACTGAATATCGAATCATAACATCAACACTAGATTTTTTCAAATAAATGACATGTTCTAGAATACTTCAAAAACACTCGATTTTCGAAAATTTATTCAAATTCGAGTATAACCTCAATTAAAAAAACAAAAAAAAATAGCCTTTGGGTTGCTACCAGAGCTGCAAAATTTAGATTTTTCGGAATTTGGCCAAAAAAATTAAGAAAATTTGATTTTTTCTTATTTATAACATTTTTTTTTTCATTTTCTTTGAATTTTCCTTATACGAGTATACACATAAGGAAGTATCGAAAAAAATGGACTGCTATTTTTAAAGCTATTTTTAATACACAGGGAGAAAAACGGTGGTCTCTCCGCGAGTAGAGCTTTGGTGTTTCCTGTGTAACAGCTCAAATCCTTTATTTTTTTCACTGCAATCACCTAAATACACTGTAATTTGAAATTGTCACTTCCACTACATGAATTTCCATTAAAAAAATAAATGATAAAAAAATTTTTTTCATTTAAAATTAATTTTTATTTTATATTTTTTTTAAGCTGTGTGTACTGTGTCATGTGACTGGTTATTGAAGCAAAATATTGTAATTACTTGCTTATAAAATACTTTAAAAATTTTCGGACCAAAAATCAAATTTTGTTTTTTTTCTCATTTATTTTTTAATAGAAATTCATGTAGTGGCATTTATCACTTCAAATTATAATATATTAAGGTGAATGCAGTGAAAGCAACAAAGGATTTGAACTGTTACACAAGAAACACCAAAGCTATACTCGCGGGGAGACCACAATTTTTTTCCTTATATGTAAATAGGCTTAAAAAATAGCGGAACATTTGTTTTCGATACTTCCTTATGTGTATATAAGGAAAATCGAAAGAAAATTAAAAAAAAATTTTATAAATAAGAAAAAATAAAATTTTCTGTATTTTTTTCGACAAATTCCGAAAAATGAAAATTTTACAGCTCTGATAGTAATCCTAAGACTATTTCTTTTTTTATTTTTTTAAATGGAGACATACTCGAATTTGAATAAATTTTCAAAAATCGAGTGTTCTCGAAGTATTCTAGAACGTATTTTTGAACATCTCTAATAAGCACATGTATTTACATATGTATTTAATTATAATTAAATGTCTATATTAAATGTAAACTGTTTTTTGACGTTTTTTATGAACATAATCTAACATGAAATGTCCGTGTTAAAAACCCCCCCCATGGATGATTCCTGCGCACGGGCCTGTAACTAGAGGATCAATGCGACTTATAGTTATGTTGTTAAATTCATCAACAAATGCAAGATCAAGGTTTCTATTGTTCGTATTAAGAATATTATTAATTTGATGAAGACAGCAATCAGAAATAATATCCAAATTTTCGGTTATAACACTATTGCATGAAGAAAACAGCAATTGTCCGTTATATTCCATGAAACGTATGGTAAATTGAAGTCCCCTAGTACAATCATGGAATCGTTTGCAGTATGACGATTATTTATTCCTTTAATTTCTTCTGCATGTCGTAAATAGGTATTGTGATCAGCATTTGGTGGAATGTAGGAACACGTTAAATAATAATATTGATTTATTAGCAAGCTTAATAACAACCCCAACAAGTTCTAAGTCAGTATTTTGTTAAACTTTAATTCCTCACTGGATAAAGAAATGTGAACTGCCAGAAGGACTCCACCAAAAAATTTCAGAGTTCAGTATATTTTCACAAAGCCACGTTTCAGAGAATGCAATAACATGAAATTCAAAATCGAAACTATTCATGAATAAATCTGATATTTTCGTATTTAAACCTCTAACGTTTTGGTAAGCGATGGTTAAAGTTTGAAGCCGGTCAAGAATTAGTTTTTTGAAACATTTAGGTCTTCAGAACGTTGTGGTAAGCTAACAACATTTTCAGAGTGTGGGCTGTTTCTATACTCGAATTCACGAACTATAGTGTTGAGCGGCCAAAAATCTTTGTGATTTACCCTCTCGAAAACATCTTCAGGGACAAAAATTTTAAACAAAGACTTTTTCCTCTGGTATGAAAAATCAGTGAAGCCATTTAATTTATTTTTAATATAAAAATTTAAGTCCTCAACCGAAATATCGGAAGCGAAACGCGACACAAGAACAGTATTTTTTTTAAAGATATAACTACAAGTTCTTTTTGCTCATTTCTAATGGAGAGGTAAATGGCAAATTGGATTGTACTGGTGTTGTACTTTGTACAAGAGGCTGAACAGGTAAAGGTAGATGGCGAATTGGATTGTACTGGTGTTGTACTTTGTACAAGAGGCTGAACAGGTTTAGGTAATTTATCTAACGTTGTAGTTTTAGATACGTACTTCCAAATTTTTATCATTTTTCTGCTTCCCACGCAGAGTCATCGGAGTTGATTTGTTAGGTGTTGAAGTTTGCTCTTCTAAGCATCTATAATCGTTAAAAATACTTTCGAAATGCTGAAATTGTACATTTAAAGCTGATAGCATTTAATTGTCAGATAGGAGGGAAAATAAAAAACGTATAGTTGCTATTTTAGTTTTTAATGTTATTTGATCAAGATATTGAAGAGTTTGGTTTTAGCAGATTTTAATTATAAAATGGGCGACCTTTTACTTGAGGAGAGTAAGGAGGAGCTGCTAGATATAATAATTGTTTTTAATATGGAGAAAGGCGCAACTAATATTGAATCTATTTAAATATGGATGTCAATACTCCCCTTATCCGTGGAATAGTGATAATGCTACAGAAGTTCCTGATACATGTTATCGTGGTGCAGTTGAAAGGAAATTAAAAGGAATTAAAACTAAATTACTTTGAAAAATAAAATTTATAAATTTTTGATTTTACATAAGTTAATATTTTTTAAATTTCCAAACCACTAAGCTCTAATTGTTGTTTCTCACGCTCAGCGCGTCTGCGGCCACATCAATCCGTTTCCATCCTCTGACCCCATCCCACCTTCGGGCCTGTCCCCTTTCTCCTGTTCCATACTTTGTCTCTCTTGTTCCTGTTCTCGTCCCTGTCAGCTTATTTTGGCTCCGTACCCTGTCGCCGTCCTTTCACTTTCTCGTCTTAGTACCGTCCCATACACAAATGCAATCTGGAGTTTAAGAAATTTTTTGGAATTCTAAAATTTTGGATAAAAAGCCTCTTAAAATTCGGGCCAAAATTTTCCAGGGATAGTGGTCTGGTGGCCCTGTTTTTTTAAAAATATAGATCTGACAGCACTGTTTTGCTCAGCTTGTAGTTAACCGCAACTTTGGTCACAGCTCCGATACCAGCACATGCTCCGCCGTTATAGAAGCAGCGCTGTTGAAACATTTTTGAGAATTTTCGACTCCATAAGAAAATACGCGTGATTTTGAGTCAGATACTTCATAGCTACTCTACTCCTGTAGATTCAAATTTTTTGAAGGTGGAGTTTATTATCATTTTAAGCTCCCAATGGTACCACATCGTCTACAAGTCTAAGTAACACTGATTTAGATTAATTGACACTTTATTTTTTTTTTGTATCTGAAAAGATACTTTTGTTTTTTTATTAATTTAAATTTATACTTACACATGTATAATACATGTTATAATTGTAAATATATAAATTTCTTATGGAAATACATATTTTTAAATGTTGATTTTGGAATGTTTGTATATTATGTACATATTTTATACCTATGTATCTACTATTGTTTATTAATAAATTTGAGAAAAATTATTGTCAACTTTTAAATCTTATGAGTTATTGTTTGGTATTAGTTGTGTACAATCAAAATCACAGTCAATCTATAGTAGTCCAACTTAAGAAAGGTTAGGTGTTTCTAAAGTTTTTGGCCACATATATACTTAAAAAATAACCTTGCACTGAGAAACTATTTCAATTTAAAAAAAATTACGTGCGTTCAAACACATGAACAACAGATAAAACATTTTCAAAATTTACCCACATTACATGCAGTACGCGAATCTATGATTTTTATACATTTGACTTAGTTGCAGATCTCATATAACTAAACATTGGATTGCGCGACCGACTTGTTTAAGATTCTGTAATGACGCTTAAGTGTTCTTATCTGTATAATATAATATCCAATTGTCTAAATTATTATTATCACTGTCCGAGGTTAAAAAGCCATTTTTATAAATTTTATATTTCATTCTTGTAGCATAATCTTATTACATGATATTTCGCTGTTTTAGCCTTACTTTTATTTATTATATTTTATAATTTTGAAAATAATAATAGTTGTAACGTCAGTAAGACAACTGGCCTAGTTATAAGCACCACAAATTACAGAGACAAGGAGAGCAACGTCTGCCGGGCAGGGCAGGCGGAAGGGTCGGGCAAAGAGGGCAGTTGCCCAGGACGCCACTTTCATGGGGCGCCAAATTTAAATTTGGTTAAAAATATACATTCACTATAATCGTGTTATTGCGGTTTAAATGCAACTCTGCATTAACGCATTGACAATTTGCGCGATTCTATTGTCTTTCACACGTCAGAAAAATCGGCTAAGAAATTTTAAGGGACACAATTTGAGTGTCAATGTTGCCTCACACGTTGGAAGTTACCGACTCAATATGAAATGAGTTAGAAAAGAACAAACTCCTTCATATAAAAATGCGCGGCCTGTGGTACGATAACAGGTCGAATATGAAAGACTGTAGGCTTAGTGTACCTTGTTATGCATGTACCTTACTAAGTTGTAAATAACGCGTGCAAGTAATCGAAAATTGCTGAAAAATTTTTTAGGGTGATACAGGGAACTTATAGCTTTCTGATGGTTTCGAAGGAGCGTTGTGCAATTTTCTTACGCCATGTGGGTACAAATTTAACTTTAAAGCCACTAAGCATACATTGCTTGGAAAACAGAGTTGAAATTTTCCATTTCGTTACAATGGAGGTAGAATTTACGACACCTTATTTGAAATTAAATAAGATAGCACATACATTTGATGCTGATTCCAGACTTAAAGCAGCATGCATCCAACGTAAAATGCAATATTACTCGTTTTTCTGCTACATTGACGGAAGAAATTGACGCTGAAACATTGTTTCCGTTAGATCTTCCCGTAAGGTCTCGTAAAAAGAAAAACAATGTTTTCATACAAAGCTGTAAATGAGCCAATTTCGGATCCTAAAAGAAAGTTTAAGATAGAATGTGACTATACAGTGTTGGATGCAGCAATATTTTCTATAAATAAACGTTTTGAACTGTTAAGGAACCATAAAAATCCTGTTTTTTTTTTAATGACCGGATTCCTGCAAATTGAAAAATTTGACATGTGCGAATAGTGTCAACATCTAGCCTTAAACCCTCGCATTTTCAATTTTGTGTCATTACATAAATGGGGCACCGCGTTGACTCTTGTCCAGGGCGCCAAAAGCCGTAACGCCGGCCCTGATGTCGGGTACGCTAGTTTTTTATATTTGCGTAAATGTGATAAAAAAAAACATTGCGGGAATCTTAAGCCACAATTGTAGAAAAGTGCGAGGAAGTGCATTTTACGAGATTGCAAGCTCACTTGGAGGGGAAACAGAATTCTAATTCTAAAAAATTTTATATAACTTATAACGAAATATATGAGATTCCATGTTCTGAGTACTGTAAGCAAAATTTTAAAGAATTTTTTCAATTTCTGATTTCAGGAACTTAACTTAATTTTGCAATCTCTCCATAAAAACTTATTTCTGTCTTTCTGAGAGGACCTCCGAAAATTCTTTTTCAATATTTTATTTGAAAGTCCAGCGCATTAAAAGTCATATTTTAAGATCCCATAAATTTTTAGACAGGTTTAATGTGTGTATATTGCAGCGGAGTAATTTTTTTTACGACCTATATTGCTCTCATAGGTACAAAAGCGGTGTCTCAGGGGAAGTGAGATTCAATAAAATTGATGTTTTGTTAATATCGTATTCTTGAAATGCCTCTAAAAATGAGATAGAGGAAACTCTCTTAGGAGGTTCTTTATATGTTTGAACCAACAATACCAACATTTGGCGTAGTTCTTTAGACGAGTAATTTCTTAAGCTATCCGATGCCATATGAACATGGATAGGCACAAGTTCTTCTTCAAGTTCTAACGAGAGCGCAATTGAGAGTAACGAAAGAGCATTTGTATATACGTATACAAATGTGAGCGTACAACAACGATTCAGTTCTACTTCAGCAGACGTACAACTCCATATGGTTGGTGTTCCACTACATGGAAACGAAATTTTGCGTGTATGTTGGTGCCCATCATATGATAGAAATGAAGAATGTGTGTGTTTTGAGATACCGCTTTTGCACTTTTGAGTGCAGTATAGACAATTTTTTTTCTGAATCTACGTAAAATTTTAAGCAAAAAAGTTCACTACATCTTAGGTGTACGATAAATTTCGATGCGTTTTATTTATAATTACGCGCGTGCAACTACAGCGAGGTAAGTAATATTGTACATGGTATAATTGCCGTTACTTTTTTATCTTGATTTAAAAAAACGGTACTTTTAAAATATTTTTTTTTTTTAAAAAAAACATTGAATACACTAGTTTACATATTTGGGGTTGATCTCGAGATCTGGTTTCTCATAGACTTTCTTCTATGTATTTTGGGGCGTAGATTCCAAAAATGGCAACCATTTTTTTTTTTTCTTAAGAATCTTTTTCGAGATATCCCCAAAAAAACCCTTTTTTCGGCACTTTTTTCATTTATTTGACTATATCTCCATAAACTTTTTTTCGACTCAAAAACGATTTTCAGCATTTGAAAGATATTTGTATTCCCTTTCTAACGATATACTGTTTGCTTGAATCGGATAAGATTTGATGGAGTTACAAGCGCAAGCGTTTAATTTTATTGCAAGTTTTTTAGTGTTTTTTCGAATAACTTCTACATTTTTTGTCCGATTTTCGCAAAATTATGCTTCAAATATTTGCAAAAGAATAGTCTTTCATTAAAAATTTTAAAAATATGAAAACGAAAAAATTTTTCATTCAAATGGAGCAATTGAAATTGAGTAATTTTCAAAAAAGACCAAAAAAGTCAGTTTTTTTGGAATTTGAGCGCTTGTAACTCCATCTAATCTTATCTCATTCAAGCAAAGAGCATATCGTTAGAAAGGGAATAAAAATATCTTTCGAATGCTGGAAGTCGTTTTTGAGTCAAAAAAAAAAATTTATGGAGATATAGTCAAATAAATGAAAAAAGTGCCGAAAAAGAGGTTTTTTGGGGATATCTCGAAAACGATTCTTAAGAAAAAAAAAATGGTTGCCATTTTTGGAATCTACGCTTCAAAATACATCGAAAAAAGTCTATGATAAATCAGATCTTTTTTCTTGTAAACTAGTGATATAGTTTCAAATTTTCAAGTGCTGTTAGTCAAAGTGGATTTAAATCATATAAGAAATTTTGGAAATTTTTCTGAATTTATGGTCTATTTCAACACCGTACTAGTGGGCCGGTTACTGAAGAAATCATTCAGCAACTGCAGCAATGGAATTTGATTGCAAAAAATAGTTCGCTGCACTGTGTCCATGGCTAATCGTTGCAGTTGAAGGAAAACAAAACTCGTGTGGATAATTTCGAATGGAATTTACAGATGCCATAGAAAAATTGAAAGGTGCAATATGGGTATTTCTTTAAGAAAGAATACTTTCTGTGTGTTTTCTTATTTCTGTTTGGAAAATTACAGTGTAAAATTTGTATGCAAACATGTAGGCATGCGAGTACTCTTATATACAATGGCGAACAGTGAAACCCGATAAAACAAGAAAAAAATTAAAAAAAAGTTTTACGGCCCCGTCAACGTCTTTGTTTTGTAGGTATGGCTTTTTTTAGGTATGGCGTAAGTATAGCTTTGTTTTAGAGGTAGGACAATATCTTAGTATGATATAAATAGCAGTTACATATACAGCCATGTTCTGCAAATCGATCGAAATTGAATCGAAATCGAATTCTCAAATCGATCGAAATGGTTTGACTTGTTCTAGAAATCGATCGATTTGGCAATTTCGAGTAGAAATTGAATCGATTTGGTGAAAGTGTTCGAAAAGCTGTTTAGTTGTAATGAGCTGCGATCAACATTGAAAAAGATGTGTTTAGCATCGAAAAATGTTTGTTTTTGGTAAATATTTTGAAAGTTTTACAGTTTTCCTTTTTTCCATAACGTACACATTTTTGGAATAGCGAACAATTGAATTTTATTTAAAAAAAAAGTGTGCAGCGTTTTGATTGCAGTTTTTTTATTGAATCGTGAAAATCCTACGAATGAAAGGATAAAAAGGAAAATTTTAAGAGACAATTCTAATCCATTTGCCATTCCAGATGCTGCGTAAGTACTTATCGCTTACTTATTAAATTATGTAAATAAATCTATACAAATAGAAATAAACATTTCTTTGCAGTTTTATAGCGTATTATCGGCGAAATAAAAATGCTTTCAAAATGATATTGGAGGAAATCAGATCTTTTGTTCAACAATTTTCAATTCCTTTAATGCTTCAATTAAGCGCAGCACTTAGGTACTTGGCGGAAGACAATTAATTAAATTAATATTAAATACAAAAATTGCACGAACTTTATACATACATTTTTATTTAAATTTCAAATTTGATTGATTTCACTTAATGAAAGCTGATCGAATTGAAACAGATAGCAAATCGATAATATTGATTTACAGAACAAGTCCATTTCGATTCGAACATACAATCGGAATTGAATCGATTTAAAATCGACCGATCGAAATGTGGAACAACCAAAGTCGATTTCAATTTCGATTTCGATCGAAAACGATTTGCAGAACATGCCTGATACTGTTAGTTTTTAATCATTCTTGCGTTATTTTGTTGGAAAAGATGCACAAATATAAAAAATTAACGAAGCGAATAAGCGCGAGATTATTTCGTTTCGAAACGATATATTAACGATACGGTAAGTTTCTGCTAGAGTAGGCTTAAGTAAGTCCTCAGTAGCCGAGTTTTTGAAAAAGTAATCTGAAACTGGGCCGACAATTCGAAAGGAATTCAGGAGCGCGAAAAAAGACTACAGAAGCTGACGATCGACTTTTAAAAAGAATTGGTTTTAAAAATCGGTTCAAAACGGCTGTAGAAATTAGAAAAGAATTTGTTGAATGTACAACGAAGGCTCCATGACGCTGATTAACCTGCACATCGCCCCGCTAAAAAGCCTTTCTTGACCACTCAAATACGACGGAAAAGCTAGGAGTGGGCCAACCAGCACAAACTGTGGACTGTATTGCAAAATAAGATCTTCTCAGATGAATAAAAGTTCAACATATCCAGCTCCGATGGATGCTGTATGCACATGTTTCATGAAGCCAGTGGGATCAAGGAGCTAGGTGGTATTTCTTCTATTATAAAGGATTGGATTTCTCCTGGCACCACAATAATATCGGACTGTTGGAAGGTAAATCAAAAATTACTTGTTTATTAAAATTATTTCTAATATTTAATTTTTGTAGGTATACAATTGCTTAGCAGAGGAGGTATACCAGCATTTGACGGTGAATCACTCCATCCAATTTAAAAACCCTGAAAATGATGCTCATACTAACAACTTGGAAGGGATGTGGAGACACGTAAAAGCCTCACTTCCTCAGTACAGCCGAAAGGAACGATTTTTTTCAGACTACCTGGCTTACTATATGTTCCTGAAAAAATGCAAGCCGAAGGACATTGAAGCGCTGCAGCAGTTTTTTAAATATGCTGGGGAGCTTTATAGCCCAATCCAAAACGAGGATATGAGTCATTCTTTTGACGAACCTAGTTTTTCTGACGATGACATCATTTGTAAATTTGCTAAAAACTAGCAATTAAAAAAAACCCTTTTCAGGGCTACAAAGAACTTAAATAAGAGACATGAATTTTATTTTAAAGTGTCTGAATTGCGAAACATATCCCAAGTTCAATGTCTTCTGTGACGTGTAACTTTTCTGAATAATTTTAAAATTTTTATATATTTTTTTTTCAGTTGTTGTTGTTATGTTGTGTTTCTAATAGTTGTTGCTTTCGTAATATTTGTAATAATAGTTGTTATTTTTGGTGTTATAGTTGTTGTTTAAGTCGCTGTTGTTGTAGTTGTCAAAACTAAGCAGTTTTCAAAAAAATGTTATTAATTAATATTTTTACATCCCGGTAAAAAATGGGTTAATATAAATACATTTGATACTACTGAAACATCATTTTAAAGCAAATTGAGCTATCTTGTGATGCTAAAAAAATTATGTGTTAAAATACATTTTTTTGGAAATTTAACGTTTTTTAGAAAAAAAAGAGGAAACATTCTACAAAAATTGTCATATCTCGAAAGCTATACAAGGAATTTCTAACATTTCTGTGTCGATTTTATGCATTAATCAACTAATTTTCATATGATACCATATTTTGGAAATCTATTCAGGTGTTTTCAACTTATACCGCTTTTTATAAAAGCTATATCCGCAACTTTCGATGAATATATCTCCGAAACTAGATCCGGCCTAGCGCTACTTTACCTAAAAAAATTAAAAAAATTTTAGGATTTGTGCTAAAGTAGACCTGTTCCATTTTTTTTTAGTTTCACTAATGCGGATGTATTAGCTATCAAATCAATAATAAAAAAATAAAATCTCTGGTAGCTGAAAAGCAGCTAGAAGCTAAGTGTGATTTTTTTAGCTAAATCTATATAACACATAGCTAAACTGGCAACATTGGATATTTTGTACACCTTTGTTTACAATTAAAACTTTAAATAAAATCAAGAGAACATATTTACTGACTTAAAATACGGATCAAAATATCATTTTACTTTACTCTTTTGTTTTTCATTACTTTTGTCACGATCTGTGAAATAAGGCCAACTTTGGAAACACTTTGCCTTACCTTCTTTTTCAATTACATTCAATTAAAATATTGTTTAGAGAATAAAATAACATAGAACATGATACAACAAGTCTTAGCTTAAAAAATAACTCTATAAATTCAATTAATACTTGGGTTGAAAATTTGCGCTAGGCTAGCATATGTACCAAATACAAAACCACACAAACCAAAAATAAGTATTGCGATATCCTTCCACAAAGTCCAATTATATTTTCCAAATCCAATTGGCCAGAACGTAATTATCTCAATAATAGGTGGTGCAATGAGTGCTAAAGCCGAACTGCTAACTGCGCCGACTAGAGAAATTATGGGACCCAAGTTAGGAATGCACGCTGCTAGAATGACTATAAGAAAATTATTAAAAAATAAATGTGAAAAAGGTTTACAAAAAGGTATAGAAGTAATTCTAGAATAGTTATCTAAAGGGATAATTCGAATGTAAGAGTCCTTATCGTATCAAAGAATAAGTTCACCTTTACTTAATTGTATGTTTAATTATTTACGAAATTTAGGTATGTCACACTGTCTGTTAAGCTCGTTGTTAAAGTTGTTGCGAAACAATTTGTAGAAAAACGAAACTGGTGGAATATTCAATAAGTCCCCAAAATTTTAAGGGCGTTTTGCATATACGTTTTAGCTTAAAAACAAGAAATTGCCAAACAAAAGATGTAGCAAATTAAAAAATGTACATTCTGGTTCATCTACTACTATCGTTAAACTGAATAAAATGTGTATGTCTATTTCCATTCCTATTTCCTGAGTTCCCAAACGTCAGTTGCATTGCAGTCATTCAAAGTCACGCGTTCCTAAACGCAACCCTTTACAATGTTACAAAGTCATGTGTCCCCAAAGGTCAATCGATTGTTTATTATGCGCAGAAAAAAGTAAACTACGCATCACTAGTTTAGATGATGCTTTTGTGATGCACAGCTAGTTCGCAAATTTCACGATGGTGGAAGCGGGCGAGTTTAATATTCTTTTCTGTGCTTTAATGATATTTTATCAATACAATTGTGAATAACAAACTTAATAAGTGCTTGAAATTAATTTTTTTTTGCTACTGCGTCCGCCATTGTTTTTAGTGATGCTTTGCTACCAGATATACCTTATCGTCATTATAAAGACGATGTATTTGAACAATGTAACTTGATTGCAGGGTTACTTTGTTTCGAAACAGAATGCTAACCGTAACACTGCTTTTTTTGTTGACGTTTAGGAATTTAGCCATACTGTGCAACTTCGCTCCGATTTTCTATCTTTCGAAACACTGTGTTCTGAATTTACCTCTGCATCTATCTCCTTGTCGGTTCTTCCACAGTGCTTATCGATAAGTTTCCCTAACGTGTTTCCTGATAATGTGGCCTATCCATTGTCAGGGTATTCTCGTAATCTCAGTTGAGATAGAAGTATGGTTTACAGAAACTTCACTCCCAATCAGAAGTAAGATCGACACACTTCTAAATTCGAACAAGCGGAATTAAATAGTATAAGTACTTTACCAGGACGCCAACAACGCAAGAGAACAAAAAAGCAAATGAAAATATCACAACAAACAATTTCACAGCTACAAAAGCAAATACTTTCAGAAATATGTCGCATATTTTCAGCCTGCCTCTTTGTGTTGAAGAGATTACACTGGCTATCAGCTCAATATAGCACCATATCCCAGCCTAAGTATTGAGAGTAAATCTCACCTTAATGTTGCAACTAATTGTTTCTCTCTCAAAGCCATTTGGAAAGAAGTGAGAACTCCTGGTGAATAGCTTAATGGCTAAAAAAAGTCAAATTAAAAATATCTTTAATCGCGTTCAAGGACAATTCGCGAGATCACTGCGGAGACAACAAGCCATATTTCGGACATATTGCTAATGTACAGATCACATAGACACGCTTCGTATTATCCTAGAGCAAATATACGAATGACAACCGAGTCTGCATGTATGCTTTGTTGACACTACTGCTATTGAAAGCATGTGTTGAGAATCAGTTTTGAACACCTGTGGGAACAAGAATTATTCTTATCAAACTCATTAACATAATTAAGACACGAGAGTTCGAGTTTGATATTCAATTGCTCTATCACGCTTGGGTTTTTATGTAAATGTGAACAGATTAACGAACAAGAACTTAATTAAAGCATTAACACGTTGAGTGCGACGTCGTACGTTTGTGTGTGACACATTATCCTTCCTGCGGTGCCACGTCGTAAGAAAACGTACGACAGGGGTTATTTCACATATGACAGTGTCACTAGTTTCTGTACGACTCTGCATGAATTTGCTTATGTGTTTGGCCAATTTTCATGGCCCTACGATCATTTTCTTTGGTTTTATAATAGAAACTATCTGAGGATTATTTTATAGTTAATAATTTATTAAAATAAATATTCTTTCCAATTATAATTAATTTCCTTATGTTAATATAGAAGAGAAGTAAGAAAATAGTCTTAAAATATATTTTGATCCAACTTTACTTCATTTTGATACATTTATAGTAGATACTATATACACATATATGGGGCGCTCCATGTCAACCAGGACAGTGGTCTGCCCAAAATTGAGCGCAGCGGAAAAACGTTTTTAAGGTGTCAAAATGTTCGTATGCTCAAAAGCTTTAATATGAGATCGGGTGTTTTCGATTTTTTTTTTAAGGAAATGGCGACCATTAAACGGCGCCTACATATAGATATCTATGTATAAATTGGCAGTTGGTAAACAGCCATAATTATAATCGCTTAATTTTTTTAATTTTTTAGGAAGGCTGTGGAGAGAGGAAGTGAGGTGTATACTTTTTTTTTCAATAATAGGTGGTGCCACGCCCCTAACGGAAAATACGTTTCCACGGGTAAACTAATGGACTGATTTTAATAAATTTTGGAATGGAGATGGACTGAACCATAAGAAAAGTAATTAAAAGCTCTGAATTCTTAAATTGGGCGTGGCATCACCTTTGATAGGAAAAAACGCTGTTTCGGCTGAACCGCGTCATCGATTTTGATAAAATTTGGTATGGTGGTAGATTGAATTCTTAGTAGATATTTCTTTTGAGTGGGCGACGCCACGCCTCTAATAAGAAAAAACGTTTTTACTGCTAGTTATTTGTTTGAAATAGGACGATGACACGCCCATAATAGAAAAATATGTTGACACAGGTAAATTAAGGGACCAATTAGATCCTGACCGAATTTCATCAAAATCGGTCCATTAGTTTAGCAGTGAAAGCGATTTTTCTTATTAGAGGCGTGGCATCGCCCAATCAAAAGGAATATCTTTATTCAGGATTCAATCTAGCATCATACCAAATCTTATCAAAATCGATGAGGCGGTTCAGCCGAAACAGCGTTTTTTCTATTAACAGTGATGCCACGCCCCATTGAATAGCTCTGAGCTTTTAATTACTTTTCTTATAGTTCAGTCTATCTTCAAACCAAATTTAATTAAAATCGGCTCATTAGCTTAGCCGTGGCAACGTGTTTTCCGATAGGGGCGTGGCACCACATACTATTGAAAAAAAATTATACACTGCACTCTCTCTCGTCACAACCTTCCTACAAAATATAAAAAATTAAGCGATTATGATTATGGCTGTTTACCAACTGCCAATTTATACATAGATATCTATATGTAGGCGCCGTTTTATGGTCGCCATTTCCTTAAAAAAAAAAATTCGAAAACACCCGTTCTCATATGAAAGCTCTTGAGCATGCGAGCATTTTGACACCTTAAAAACGTTTCTTCACTGCGTTCAATTTTGGGCAGACCACTGTCCCGGTTGACATGGAACGTCCCATATATATATTATTGGTTTCTTCGACAATCATATCAGTTACATCATTGTCTACAAATAGCAAATATGTATCCAAACAGGAAATATCTGATGCAACATTTTCTTGAAGACCTGATTTCCCATTGAATGTGAAGATTTTTTGACTTGATGAAAATTCAGTTCAACTGACTCGTAAATTCTCCCTCGGCTGATAGTGCGGCTATTTGACCGTCATCGTCCATATCGAAAATGCCATTATTATCCACAGGATCAATATTAAGATCAGAATCAGAATCTTAGTCAGCTGGCAGCCAATTTACATCAACCATAGAGTCGTCATCAAAAAAACCATCGGAACTCTCATTCAAAGCCTCTAATATCTTAGTTTTCTTTAGCTTACGTGAAGCGTGTGCCTGCAGCGGCAGAGCAGTATTTAAAAAAATATAAATTCTAAAAATACAAAACAAACAAAAAAAATAAAAGGTTCTCCTAAGTTTTTCTGACGAACCGTATGCTTGCCTGCAGTTGCATTGTTTAGGCCTGTGTTGTTGTTGTTAACAACAAATTCTTTTACCATAGGTGCATACCATTTACTTTTTTAATTGAATGCAAGTTTTCATTTGCATTAATATTACTGAAAAAATAGTTGTCATGCATACCTTTTGGAATATTTTGATGAAGAAATGTATTTACTACAAGTAAAAGTAAATGTAAGTAAAAATATCCCGCTCCATGCGCTCTGCCGCTGAGGAAGTCATTGGTTTCCGACGCCCACTTCCGCGAAATCAATGGTATGACCAGGAGTGTCGCGAAGCTACTGCAGTGAAAAACGCCGTCTAGAAAAGAGCCCTGCAGTCAGCAGCAACGCGAGCCGTGCACGAAAACTACCGGGAAAAGAGAAAGGAAGAGAGGCGCCTTTTCAGACGCAAGAAACGAGAGCAGGAAAGGCACGAGCGTGAGAAACTCGAAGTGTTACGGGGCAGGAATGATGCTCGAAAATTTTACCAACAAGTCAAGCGTCTGACCCAAGGTTTCAAGCCCGGAGCATCTACCTGTAAAGATGAACATGGAAATCTGGTTACAGATACGCAGCGTACACTGAGATTATGGAGGGAACACTTTTCCAAGCTGCTTGCTGGCGATGACTCCACCAATACGCCTTTAAAAAAATTAACCCGATGCCACCAATCAACGACGATGGTGTGGACGTACCACCACCTAGCCATGACGCGGTACGAGTTGTAATCCAACGACTTAAGAACAACAAAGCGGCTGGTGCCGATGGCCTGCCTACTGAATTGTTCAAGACCGGCGGCGATGAGCTGATAGGGTGTATGCATCAACTCATCTGCAAAATATGGCTAGTAGAAAGCATGCCCGACGATTGGAATCTCAGTGTCCTTTGTCCTGTACTGAAGAAAGGTGACCCGACAATCTGCGCTAACTACCGGGGAATCAGTCTTCTTGCCATCTCTTACAAGGTTCTGTCGATTGTACTGTATGAAAGACTTAAGCCGTTTGCCAACACACTGATTGGGCCTTATCAGTGCGGCTTTAGACCTGGTAAGTCCACCATAGACCAGATCTTCACACTCCGTCAAATCCTGGAAAAAACCCATGAAAAACAGATCGATGCCCATCATCTCTTTATCGATTTTAAAGCTGCTTTCGATAGCCCGATACGGGATTGCCTGTATGCCACCATGTCTGAGTTCGGTATACCTGCGAAGCTGGTGCGGCTTTGCAGAATGACGTTGAGCAACACAGCCAGCTCCGTCAGAGTAGGAAGGGACCTCTCCGAGTCATTTGATACCGAACGAGGTTTCAGAGAGGGCGATCCACTATCCTGCAACCTCTTCAACTTTGTGATGGAAGGGGTGTTGCGAAGAGCCAGTGTACATCGTTATGGCACTATTTTCTACAAAAGTGTCCAGCTCCTTGCATATGCCGATGATATTAATATCATTGGACGTTGTAAGCGAGATGTTACTGCTGCGTTCTCTGCTATCGAAAAAGAGTCAGCGAAAGTGGGTTTGACGGTAAACGAGGGCAAAACAAAGTATATGCTGTCCACAAACAGGGAGACGCGGCGTATTGGATCCTTTGTTACTGCGAACAACTATTCTTTCGAAGTTGTCAAGGAATTCACCTATCTTGGCACCGCCGTGAACACTCAAAACGATGTCAGCCTGGAGATAAAGCGAATACTAACTCTTGCTAATAGGTGTTACTATGGTCTCAGTAAGCAATTGAGTAGTAGAGACCTCTCTCGCCCGACAAAACTGACACTCTACAAGACGCTCATCTTACCCGTGCTACTTTACGGCGCAGAAGCATGGGTTGTGTCGCAGACTGATGCAGCCACGCTTGGGGTGTTTGAGAGAAAAATTCTTCGCAAAATCTTCGGTCCTGTTCACGTCGGCGACGACTACCGTATTCGAATGAGCCACGAACTGTACGAGCTCTACGCTGACATTGACATAGTCAAGCGCATCACTATCAAACGTCTGCGCTGGCTGGGACATGTTGTGCGTATGGACGAAGAAGCTCCGGCGAAAAAGGTGTTTGATGCGGAAGCCGCTGGGCGACGACGAAGAGGAAAACCATGCCTCCGATGGAAAGACCAAGCCGAGGAAACCCTATCCACGCTTGGTGTGAATGATTGAAGAAGGCGCGCGCAAAGCAGAGGCGCCTGGAGAGAGCTTTTGAGGTCGGCCGTAACCCGGTAATGGGTTGTTATGGCCACCCAAGTAAGTAAGTAAGTAAAAGTAAATTTTTAATTAATTTGTGAAATATAGAAATCAAAAATTGAAAAAAAAGGTGTACATGACATGTAAGCAAAAGAAAAGAGTAGACAAAAGAAAAAAAAGGTAAACATGGGAACAATGGGGACAGCCATTATTAAAACTTTATTTAACGAAACACTACCACAGCAATACTGCAGCCAAATTGCAGGTAAACATGGGAACAATGGGGGCAGCCATTATTAAAACTTTATTTAACGAAACACTACCACAGCAATACTGCAGCCAAATTGCAGGTAAACATGGGAACAATGGGGGCAGCCATAAATAAAACTTTATTTAACGAAACACTAACACAGCAATACTGCTGCCAAATTGCGCCAACAAAGGTTTTTGATGTATTAGGATAAGAAGAACCAAAACAAATGATACAATGATGATAATTTCAATGTCAGGGTCATTTGCACACTGAATCTTACATGGGTTTTTGTGCGCCTGGTATGCTTGGCAAGATACTCTTAAAATATGTAGAGCGGGATCGAAGATGCGATTTTTTTTTTTGAATTGAAGGTCGATAGTAGGAGTTCGTGAACCTCAGATCTTTCAAGGGCATGAAAAAAATAGGAAAAGAAGACTTAATCCACCTAAAACGTTAGCAAAAACGATTAAAAAAATTATTGACCAGTGGAGTCTCAAGGTTTCTTCAGTTAGAGATATTGACGTTTTGGAAAATCATGCGATTTCAATTTAAAAACGACCAAATCAGCGCTGCCAACACAAAGCTCGCCAGGTTTCCGAGGGCGAAGAGAGGTGATGAAATAAACTAGCGAAAAAAAATTAGGAAGTCAGTTTTTAGTTGCACATATCGTCGGTTCGAAAATTTAGAAGTTAAAAATTTTTAAAATTTTTGCGTAAAGTACGTCGGAGAAGAAAAACATTTTTTTTGTAAAATCCGTCAGCAAGGAACATTTTTAATCCTTCGGTTGGTCCTCGCGGAATAAAATTGTCGACCATGGCGGTAACGAGGGCGAAGAGAGGTGATGAAATAAACTAGCGAAAAAAGATTAGGCAGTCAGTTTTTAGTTGCACATATCGTCGGTTCGAAAATTTAGAAGTTAAAAATTTTTAAAATTTTTGCGTAAAGTACGTCGGAGAAGCAAA
This sequence comes from Tricholauxania praeusta, assembly GCA_949775025.1. Classification (NCBI taxonomy): domain Eukaryota; kingdom Metazoa; phylum Arthropoda; class Insecta; order Diptera; family Lauxaniidae; genus Tricholauxania; species Tricholauxania praeusta. The sequence continues at coordinate 80,410,911 of OX459030.1, forward strand.
ACATTTTTTTTGTAAAATCCGTCAGCAAGGAACATTTTTAATCCTTCGGTTAGTCCTCGCGGAATAAAATTGTCGACCATGGCGGTAACTTGCCTAAAACAGTGGCGACAGTAATAATATAAAAAAAAAATTAAATAAGGACATATTGAACGTCCTAGTCGCAAAATTTATGACAATGTGTTTTTAATGCAATAAGGAGAAATTAAAACTCCAGGAGTAAATACAGGAATCGACGGAAACAATGAGATTGGAACATCTTAGAAGCATGACTAGTAACGAGGATGCAGAAATTTGAGGACCTGCACGACAAAAGCTAAAGCTAAGTCAACATTAGATTTTTTTATGTAGAAAATTTTTGATAAATACAGATATAAACTTTCCTATTAGTAGAAAATTATAGGATAGAAAAAAAATTATTTGATTTTTTTTTATTTTTTCATGAAAACCAAATTGAGATTCGAGAAATATTATGTAATTAAATTAGGATTCAATTTTTAATATGAATATTTTTCTATGTGATTATGAATATTGGCAGGTTTTTTTTCGTTTTTTTTTATGTAGAACAAAAATGTAAAATTTATACAACCCTTTGCGAAGTTGTAAAGTTGTTTTTGTTTTTGCCTAGCATACAGTTGCACTCCAAGTAGCTACTTTGAGGTAGTATAAAAAAGAAAAAATTTTCGTAAATGTACTTTTTAGGAGAATGAAAATATATAATAGATCGGCTTCAGAAGGTTGTATAGGTTGGTTAGGGTAGAAATAAGGAAATTAAATAATCTAGTTTTAATATTGGTATAATATTTAAGAAATAGACTTGTATTTTTTTTCTTTATTTGAATTTCGTTAAAAGATTTAGTTTGTTTTTCTATGTTAGTTTTGTTTTAATACAGAGCAATGTTAAATTATAGAAATGTTTAAGTAATCATCGAGAAATTTTTTTTTTAGTTAATAAATTTGTGAAAATTTCTTATTTGTAAAAAGAGAAACAAAATTTTTTTTTGTCAATTTTCTTTTTTGTCGGAAATCTGGAAATAAAAAGTAGGTAGCGCAGATAAAACTAAAAAAGGAAGAAAGAATTGAATGAATATCTTATTTGTTGAATGAAGACAAAGTTAGGGTGGATTGGAGGAAGGAAACGACAAAAGTCGTGAGTGACTTAAATTTTTTTATTGTCGTTACTTTTTCTACGAATTTTTTTTTTTGTGCAGTGAAACATGAGCGGCTGAAGTCGTATTTCGGGGAGGTTTGCGGGTACATCAAGGATATGACGCGGTGCTAGAGTAAAGTTCTGGAAATAGTTTTGCTAAGGCTTTGGGGTGGTAAAATGTAAGTCAGCCACCATGGTAGGGTGAGTGCGCAAAAAGGCATAATATCAAGCCTTGAAAAGATATACAAGTGGGTGTGTGTGATCGCGAAGCAGTTTTTTTTTTGTGCCGAATTTGTTTTTTTTTGTTGTTATAATTTTCTAGTTTTTTTTTATGTGTCACCAGACACATTTTATTGTCCTCCCACGATCGGATGTGTCAAAGGGTGAACAACCACGCCCAGGCACAAACTGGGCTTGCTATGCCGGACAGACACATCCGATACGATAGCTAAGGGGTTGGTAACATACGTTTCGAAATACTCTTAACTAACACTGAAAAGAATATATAAATTCTAAACGAAATCAGAATTATACACAGAACGAAAAGTAAAAAGAAACAAAAATAAAATAATCACTTGAACGCAAAAAAAGACCGTCGTACATTTTCGTACGACAGCGACTTTTACAATAGCAATCTCATCGTTCAGTGCCGTGTCGTCCAAAATCAAACGAGAAATAAGAACCATTATAAATTCAAAATTAAGCAACAGATTAGATAGCAGATGCCTTAGAAATCATTGTATACCACTTTTACACACATATCCAATAAAAAAAGTGTTTGGCACTCAATGTGTTAAAGGTATCCTCACTAATTTTCAACCGAGTAGGCATAAGAGTTATGGAAATTTACACATTCACCCATTTCTGATATTTTAAAACAATTAATTTCACATGCAAATAAATATGCGTACAAAAATTAGTTAACAACGCGGTTTTTCACAACAAATATCAGGGTTATGTCAAAAATACTGAATTAGGATGATACTTATATCCATCTACTGACGCCATCTATTGTAGAATTCGTAAAACTGATTATGAAACACTGACAGTTATTCGTCAAAGTTTTTTTCTAGTATCCCACACATTCCTATAAATTGAAATAAATTTGAAATCGAAGAAGTCAAAAAAAATTTGAAAAATACATATTTTTTACGAAAAACTCATGTTGCAATCAACCCATTCGATTATATTTTTTTATTCAATGCTTGAACATATCTCAAAAAAAGCGCTAACTTTGAAAAACATTAAACCAGTAATGCCTATGTGGATATATGAGGTCATTGATAAATCAGCAAATTGTTTTGAGGATAGGGCCTCAAGTAGGTCCAAATTGGACTGTTATAATGCGATTTATTAGGGCGTGTTTTTATTGAGATATTTTTGTTATTCTAATTATGTATTTAAAAAAAAATTGAAGACGATATTACAAATTTATTACAAAAGTAAAACATGTTTGAATTTTATTTTATTATAGCTGCTTCGAAGAAGTTCGCATTCAGCTTTACGAGTAATATGCTTCAATGTGTTTTCTAAGTCCAAACTTTTTCGAAGCAGCTACCAGTAATAATATAAAATTCAAACATAATGACATTTGTAATAAATCTGTTGCATTATCTTCAAATTTTATTTTAATAAATAGAATAACAACAATAACATGGCAATAAAAACAAAATTTAAAAAATTAATTAGTTTTGCTTCTCTGTCTGCAAGCGATCAAAACAAAGTATGAAGACGAAGAGTCAAAAAGCATCAGCGCCAAACAGTCATCAGCGTTTTAGTCGAAAAAAAAAAACGAAAATTGCCGAAGATGTTGATTACCGAAGAGCTTTGCAGTCTATCAGCGACAATTTTCTGATAATGCTATGACTTCCACTTTTCGATTTTCGCAAGCACAAGTTGAAACAGTAGCAGAGAAAGTGAAAAGTATCTAAAGCTTTTAAACGCTGGTTTTAACGCCAAAGCCGATTTAATGCTGTGTTACAAATTCATAATAGTCTTGAAAAAAATCACAGTAAAAACAATATTTTAGCCTTAAAGAAATCAAAGTGTTTGATGGACTGATTAATATATATAAGTTATTACTATTGTAATAATAGTTAAACTATTGTACATATTGATTTGTGCTCTTTTAAAAAAATTTTAGAAATTGCAATAGATATTTAATAGGGTGTTTTTTTCAAACTTTTGGAAAGGGATTTTATTTATTTTTTCCTATATTATAGCTTGAGGAATAAAAACAATTGTCACAACATTTGAGCTACCTAGGTGAAACCTGTAAGCGGCGCGGGCAGAGTTTGTGTCCAATTTCGTTGAAATTTAACGAAAAAACCAACTTATAAAACGTAGAAAAAGTCTGCCTTAAGTGTCAAGATATAGCGTTTTGGGATTTTAAGTTGAATGGGGGACGCCACCCACTGTTGTAAAACCACGCCCACTTTTTTCGTGTGACTAAAGATGCGGAAAAAATACACCCGAAGGAGGCATTTTTATTTTTTTAAATTTGCGGTCCTATATGCCTATAATCGGGTTTGAAGAAAATTCTCCCAAAATTTCAGCTTCTGTTACGCCTGGCATACAAAAAGGAATAACTCACTAATCTTGAGTGTCAAGCACTCAGACTATCCCGGCTAGCGTCGCAGTTTCCCTACACCATCTGTAGCGTGACATAGAACATAAGAACAAAAAAACAATAAACTTGAATTTTGCTACAAAAAGTGTAGAAAGACAAACTTTTCAACACGGAGCAAAGTCACTGAAAAACACCGGGTCTTATTACCTTCCGGTTACTCCCGACTTCGCACCATGACCAATTTCACCCCGGCATCTCCCCATATATTCTTCCTAGTTACTATTCATATTTGTGGGAACAAAAACGGCCTAACAAATGACAATTTACAAAAAATGACAACACACTGATAAATTAGAAACTTGACAACACTGACGAATTAGAAAACGACGCTTGTGATTTTTGAGAAACGGACAACAAAGGAATTACAAAGAACGAGTGAACGCGAACGGACTGTGCTTAAAAAAAAGACGTGTTAAGAAACTACTTTTTTAAACATAATTTCAATTAACTACTTATATTTAAATCTAAATAAATAAAGCTAAAATAACTAAATGAAAACAGTCGTGATTAATTCTTGGAAATAGTGGTGTTTAATTTTAGAAACCTATAATTTTGGGGGCTCAGTCGAAAAAATACATAAAAAAAAAAATAAGTTCATAAATTAGCCAAAAAGTGTGTTTAAAAGAAATTAAAATTGTGATAGAGCAATAAATTATAAATTATTTAATTCATTAATGGATTAGTATACTGAAACGAAAAATTTAAAAAAAAGTGAAAGAAAAAGAAGAGATAGAAAATCTAGAAAAGACTGTACATACGAAAGAAGCAAGTACAAAAAAAAAGTAAAACGAAAAATATAAAAAAAAGTCAAAGAAAAAGAAGAGATAGAAAAATCTAGAAAATACACTGTACACACGAAACAAGCAAGTACAGAAAAAAATTAAAAAAGTACGATGATAAGCTTAAGTTCGTTAGACAATGTTCGTGAAAGTTTACGACGCAGTAGAAAAGACAACATAGTTGCGTTGCACAAATTTGTTTTCGAACAGGAAGGCGATCGCTCAAATCGACGACGTTTGAGGGAATTCGAAGGGTTTGATTTTAGCGAAACTGACGATGCGTATAAAGCAAAATCAACATATATTGACGAAAATTTAACTCTAGCCGACCTAACAGCTATCTGCACCCTGTTGGACCTGAGTTATAAAAACGTAGACCTGAAGCTGCATATATTCAAACATTTGAAAAAAGGATTCTTGCTTAACGCAAATGTGCATGACGCTGGTGATGAAGACGACGACAGCAGCGACAACGACGCCAACAGTGGTAACGACGACAGCAACGGCAACGATGGCAGAGGCAGCAACGACGGCAGAGGCAGCAACGATGGCAGAGGCAGAAACGACGGCAGAGGCAGAAACGACGGCAACAACGACGGCAGAGGCAGAAACAACGGCAACAATGAAAATCAAACTAGTACATGTAACATGGTAAGGACGTGCAACGTAAACAAACAAAAAGTGACAGCACAAAGAGATTACGATCAAGTAAGTTTTTTGTCTTTTGAAAATGAAAATGCAAATATGGTGAATACGGTAGCAAAGAAAAATACAGCACCGGTACAAATGTCTAGATTCGCGGTTAGTTTTCGGGATATAGAAGATTCGATTAGACCATTTGACGGCAGTGAAAATATACCTGTCAACGTTTGGGTGGAGGAGTTCGAAGAAACAGCAGTCATAATGTGTTGGGATGATTTTCAGATGTACGTGTTTGCAAAAAAGTCGATAAGTGGGGTAGCAAAACTATTTATACATGGAGAGCGAGGTATTACGTCATGGATTAAATTAAAAATGGCTTTGATTGACGAATTCAAAACATCAACAAATAGTGCTCAAATTCACAAGAAACTTTCAGAGACAAAAGTGAAAAAAGATGAAAGTGTGCAGGAATATTTCCTGAAAATTAAGGAAATCGGCTCACGTGGTAACATCGACGAATCATCTCTTATCCAATACGTTATAGACGATATAAACGATTTAAATATAAATAAATCTATTTTATACGGGGCGACAAATATTAAAGACTTTAAACAAAAATTATCGTGTTATGAGACATTTCGCGAAAAGCGTAAACGACAAAATGACAAAACGGTTGTTTCCGTTGACCATAAATTGAATCGGGACAAATCGGATAGAAATTATAGAGGTAAAGAGAAAGAACTAACGTGTTTTAACTGTGGATCAAAAGGACATAAATCGATTGACTGTGAAAATAAAAATAAAGGTACAAAGTGCTTTAATTGTAATAAATTTGGTCATATCGCGAAGAATTGCCCGGAAAAGACTGAAAACATAAAAAGTAACACTCGTTTTTTAAAACCACAATTTGACATTATGAATAAAATAGTAAAAATCGACGATCGGGAATACACGGCTTTGGTTGATACTGGAAGCAAATTCAGTATTATAACTGATAACGTTCTTAAACATTTAAATAAACCGGAACTTAAAGAAACAAATTTTACTCTCGTCGGATTCGGTCAAAGTAAAATAAAACCAGATGGTCAATTAAAGTGTAAAATCGAAATTGATAATGAAACGTACAACTTAAATTTCATAGTTGTGTCATCCAAGAGTGTTGATATTGATGTAGTAATTGGGGAAAACTTTTGTTCAATGGCGGAAATAAATATACGACGCGACGGTCTACATATCAAGAAAATTGAAAACGATGACGACGATGAATTGCTTGCGATGATGAAAGTAGATGTCACATCTGATGAATATCCTATTAATATTGACGAAAATGTTAGTAAATCGGCGAAACAAAAATTTACGGATATGATTATAAATTACCAGCCTGAATATTCTAAGACGACTAGTATCGAGATGAACATCATTTTAAAAGAAGAAACTCCAATATTTTCAAGACCGCGGAGATTGCCTTTAATGGAAAGAAGTATAGTTGATGACCAAATCGATCAGTGGCTAAAAGATAAAGTTATAGAAGCTTCGGAATCGGAATTCAGCAGTCCTGTAGTCCTAACGAAAAAACGCGATGGATCAATGAGATTATGCGTCGACTATAGAAGAATTAATAAGTTCATAGTGAAAGACCGATACCCTTTACCGTTGATTGAGGACCAACTTGATCGTCTGCAAAATGCAAGAATATACAGTACAATTGATTTGAAAAATGGATTCTTCCATGTCCCTGTCGCAGAAGCAAGTCGTAAATATACCTCTTTTGTTACTCATAGTGGCCAATATCAATTTCGGAGGGTTCCATTTGGATTATCAAATTCTCCAGCAGTTTTTCAGAGATTTATAAACACAATATTTCGTGATCTGACTCGCAGGGGTATTGCTCTGCCATATGTAGACGACATAATTATTCCAGCCAAGGATGAAGACGAAGCAATTAAAAATCTAGATGAGGTGATAAGCCTTTGTAAAGATTATGGTCTTGAACTAAATCTGAAAAAATGTAAATTTTTAAAAACGAAAATAGAATTTCTGGGACACGTGATAGAGGATCAAAAAGTATCACCTTTACCAACAAAAGTAGAAGCAGTGACGAAGTTTAAGATTCCAGTAAATTTAAAGCAATTGGAAAGTTTTTTGGGTCTAGCGGGATACTTTAGAAAATTTATTCCTCATTTTTCTCTGATAGCTAAGCCGTTAAGTGACTTGACAAATGGTAACGCAAAATTTATAATTGGAGAACAGCAGATTCATGCATTTAATACTTTGAAGAAAATATTGAGCAATAAACCTGTTTTGCACATATTTAATCCAGATCATGAAACCGAGGTCCACACTGATGCTTCCATGGATGGATACGGAGCCATTTTAATGCAAAAGTCGCCTGATGAAGGAAAACTTCATCCTGTATACTACATGAGCAAAAAAACTACTGACGCTGAAAAGAAATATACTAGTTATGAATTGGAGATACTGGCTGTAATCGAAGCAGTGAAAAAATTTAGAGTGTACCTGCTTGGCTTACATTTTAAAATAATTACAGACTGCAATGCGTTTACCAAAACCTTAGAAAAATGGGATCTGTGCACTAGAGTTGCTAGGTGGATACTTCTGTTGCAGGAATATGACTACAGTGTAGAACATCGTGCTGGAACACAGATGAGACATGTTGACTCACTTAGTAGATACCCGGTTATGACTATAAGTGAAGGAAGCACTCTCGTGAGATTAAGATACGCCCAACTACAAGATAATGAGCTGCTAGCTATAATTCACATTCTACAAGAAAAACCCTTTCATGACGGATACTTTAGTTGTTCCTAAGGGAATGCAAAGAGAGATCATAAGACAGGCGCACGAAAACGGTAATTTTGCGTTGAAGAAAGTAAAAGAACTTATATGTCGCGAGTATTATATACCAAAATTGGACGAAAAAATTCAACATCACATTGCTAATTGTATACCATGCATAGTTGCGAACAGGAAGCGAGGTCGACAAGAAGGGGAATTGCATCCACTCCACAAAGAAGAGGAACCTCTATATACTTACCATGTAGATCATCTCGGACCATTAGAATCAACGTGTAAAAATTATAAATACATTTTTGCTGTCATAGACTCTTTTACAAAGTTTTGTTGGTTGTATCCGACTAAAACCACATCAGCTAATGAAGTTATTACGAAGTTAAGATCGTAAAGTGTGATATTTGGTAATCCGGTCCAGGTTGTTTCAGATAGAGGTACCGCGTTTACATCAGAAGCCTTTCAAGAGTACTGCAAGATCGAGAACATGAAACATTTTCTGATCACCACTGGTCTGCCTCGTGCCAATGGTCAGATCGAACGACTGAATGCCTGAATCGCTACGATTTTAGCTAAATTAAGCGTAGATGAACCAACCAAATGGTACAAGCACGTCGAGAATGTACAAAAAATGATAAATTCAACATTTACTCGTAGTATAGGTTCGACGCCTTTTGAATTGTTAGTTGGCGTCAAGATGCGTACACAGCAGCAGACACAAATAAGCCAGCTTATTGAAGAAGAAATAATTGATAATTTTAATCACGAGCGAAACGATAAGAGGCGTTGTGCAAAGGAACAAATTTTGAAGATCCAAGCAGAAAACAGGAAAACTTACAACTTGAGGCGTAAATCAGCTGCTAAATACAAAAATGGTGAACTTGTTGCGATTAAACGCACACAGTTTGGTCCAGGTCTCAAGTTAAAAGCATATAAAATCATCAAAGTGAAGCAAAACGACACCTATGATGTCATTAAAACTGGCGAATCCGAGGGGCCAAGGAAGACGTCGACGTGTGCAGAATTTATGAAGCCTTGGTGTACGAGTACAGATGAAGACGAATTCGAGACGAATTTAGGTCAGGATGGCCGAAATGTGGGAACAAAAGCGGCCTAACAAATGACAATTTACAAAAAATGACAACACACTGATAAATTAGAAACTTGACAACACTGACGAATTAGAAAACGACGCTTGTGATTTTTGAGAAACGGACAACAAAGGAGTTACAAAGAACGAGTGAACGCGAACGGACTGTGCTAAAAAAAGACGTGTTAAGAAACTACTTTTTTAAACATAATTTCAATTAACTACTTATATTTAAATCTAAATAAATAAAGCTTAAATAACTAAATGAAAACAGTGGTGATTAATTCTTGGAAATAGTGGTGTTTAATTTTAGAAACCTATATATTTATAAAAAAAAAATTTTATTTTTGGTTTAATTCAAATTCCACTTTAATTGCTTTTCTTTTCTTTGTTTTGCTTTTCTTTTTTTTTCTTTTGTTTACAAATTCATAACATTCATTTATTGTTTTTAATATCAAATTAAATAGAAATTATTAATATGAATATATTTTTTTGAAAATTTGTTTGGTACGTCCTTAATACAAATTTGTAGTTAAAAAAAAAACTAAATTATGAAAATGAATTAAGCAAAGAAATTAAGCTTAAATTACATGTAATTGAATTAATATAATTACACGTTACAAAATTTCACATCAGTTAAAACTTGTGTAATTTTTCCTATTCTCAAAATGAATACTTAAAAAAATAAGAAAATACTTATTTTTCTGGTGTACCCTGTTGCTTGTTGAGGTTGTTGTTTAATTGCCGGTGTTATTTTTGTTGTTTTTATTGTTGTTGCTGGTGTTAATGCTGACTGCTGCAGCGGTTATTTTAGGTTAATAATTTGATTTCGTAGGTTTAATTGTTCTTTATATTTTCTTTAATTTATAAAATAAATTAAAGTTTATTGAATATTATTATTCGCAATATAATTGTTTTTGCGATATGTGGAACAGGCACAGTTGGTTAAAAATGTGTTTAGTGTTTTGTTATATTGAGGGTATTCCTCTAAACGCGAAAACTCGAAAAGCGCGAAAACTCGAAAGTTTTCGAGCTTGCTTTCAGGAACACCCCTATCAATACAAACTCGTAAACGATTGAGAAATTGCAATTTGACAGTTTGATCAGTGTTACCGCTGCTATGAAAAAAAATGTATCACACCAAAACGAAAAAATATGTAGAATTAAGTTAATAAATAACAAAACACAAATAGGTAAACAAACAAAAATTCTGAGAATTGCGCTTTTATATATTTAAAAATCATTCTGTTAAGTTTATGTGCCAATTTCTAAAGAAACTTCAAACTGGCAGCAAATTATTTCGACATACGGCAACACTGATTTATTTTCCAACTTTTCGAGGCCACTTGCTCAACTAATTAGCCTCGAAAGTTGAGCAAACTTTTCTTCATACAAATTATTTTCGAGACTCGAAAATGTGCTCAGTTTTCGCAGTTTACGCAGTTTTCGAGGCTTTTTCGCGTTTTCAGGAATACCCTCATTTACACTTCAGAATTTGTGCAAGATAATTGGATTACTTTATTTACAACACTAAATGTGTTTTCAATTCAGTTCAAAATCACTCAAAATGGTCCCTGACACATTTCATTTTATAGTTAATTTCTATCGTTTTTATTCGAAATTTTATATTTTTGACAATTTTAGTTCATTTTTGATTTGCGAGTATAGGTTTGATCGAACCAGATTTTGTGGTAAAAATTGAAAAGTGTCAAATCGCGATTTTCGAGAGAGTAAAAGCTAAAATTTCCCTGACTACTCGAATCACCACAATTCTGGCTAGAACGGAAAAATAGGTAAAAATTGAAGACTGTCAAAAAGTTGCGCGTATTTTAGTAAACAACATGCATTTTAAAACAATGCTTAGGACAAAAATAAGAGGTTTGACGTTAAGTAAATTTTAGCCAAAATTGTTTTACATTTTGAGTTAAACAGTTTTGTTGCATTATTTCTACTGTCCACTACTTATAGTAGAAAAAAAAAATTAAGTGTTTATAAACAAAGCATAAAAAAACTAAAGTCGTACAAGCGGGAGCAACTTTCATTTCGCAACACTTCCAATTTCTTATGTTAAAACTGCGCACTTCGAAAAACAGTATCTTTAAAATAATTATCTGGTTGACTACCGAACAACCATTCAGGTAACATTCAAATTTAGGATTCCTTTTCAATAAAAAATCGCTCAGCTATTTAATTAAATAAATGAGCATTTACCAAGAAATGTTTTGATTTCAAACTTTTTGTTATGTTGCTCCTTATTAACACAACCTTATAAGAAGTGAAAAAAAATCAGCTGAAAATTATTTTATATGGAAAATATTTGACAGGTATAATTCAGACAGGAAATTTCATTTCCCTCGCATGCAAAAAGTGAGTCACCAGTCTCGTTGCCTACGATTTTGACAGTCTTCATTTTTTAACCACAAGAAATTTATCTGGGTGAAAATTGAACTTATTTTTGGGAGGGGAAGTGATCAGCTGTTTCTTACTCTCATTTTTTCTCTCTCAAACACCACATTTTTTCTGGCTCGAACGCTTTTTGTGGTAAAACTTTATAAATATTTACCTATTTTTTCTGGCTCGAACAAACCTTATATTTGCAAAAATTTGTTTTAGAATTCACATTCCCATAACTTCACTTCGCTGACATTTTATTATTCTTGTTTTTATTTATATGAGCATTTAGTTCAATATCAAATTTTTTCCTTTTTTTTTTCATAATCATCATTTTTTTTTTATAATTTCAATAACTTTTTCTAAATTTAAGAATTCGCTATAACAAAAAATTTCCGTTCTACTCTTTTTTTAACTTTTACAATCGCTTGCACTATTCACTGCGACGACAGTTGCAATATACGTATATAGATACACTTTATTTTCTTGCAAAAAAATAGCTTGACAAAAAAAAGAAAAGTATTTAAGTGGCGTGTTTTCACCGCTTGTAAGAACAGTAGAGCATATTTTTATTTATGGCAACCAGGGTGCTCCGATAAATTCGTTACACTTCCTAGATCAAACCTGCGAACGGCGCATCCACTTTGTTTCCTAGTACAATTCATATGAAAAACGAAAAAGCAAAACAACGAATAACAGAATATTTTTTGCGTTTTTTGCTGTTTTTCGTTGTTTTGCTTTTTCTTTTTTCATATGAATTGTACTAGGAAACAAAGTGGATGCGTCGTTCGCAGGTTTGATCTAGGAAGCTGAAATTTTGGGAGAATTTTCTTCAAACCCGATTCTATTATATAGGAATACAGGACCGCAAATTTAAAAAAAAATAAAAATACCTCCTTCGGGTGTACTGTTTCCGCATTTTTAGTCACACGAAAAATGTGGGCGCAGTTTTACAACAGTGAGTGGCGTCCCCCATTCAACTTAAGATCCCAAAACGCTATACCTTGGCACTTAAAGCAGACTTTTTCTACGTTTTAGTAAGTCGTTTTTTTCGTTAAATTTCAACGAAATTGGACGTAAACTCTGTCCGCGCCGTTTACAAGTTTGAGCTAGGAAGCTCAAATGTTGGGACAGTTATTTTTATAACCCTAATATTTAAGTTTTACAAAGTGATTAGAAAATTTCATCAAAAGAATAAGCAACTGCTATTAGGCTTAAAGTATGCAGAGCTTCGAGCAATTTTATTACTCTATCAAACAAAAATGTCACTTTAAATTAAATGACATATGAGAATAACTTTGCTCGTTTCAGCAAATAATAAGTTTCATAACTAATTCCATATGCATGTGTTTATACTTACAAGTAAAAGTAACCAACATTATTCTTAAAATTGTTCCAGACAAATCCTTAGCTTGGTTGGTCTCAAAATGATTCCGAACATACGGTTCGATAATATTAACTGGAACATAAAATTGCAGAGTGTATGATAGAAATATTGCAATAGCCATAGCGATTCGTACCATTTGAGATAATCTGAAATATAAATAACACCAAATATATATTAATTAACGTTTTTATAATTCAGTCTCTTTATATTTACAAAAAAAATGTATTTTTGTTTTGTGATATTTATTATAATTTGTGAATAACTTAATGCACGTGTCTAGGTTAGATTAAACAAAGAGTTGTAAGCTAGTTATCAAGTCATTGAAGCATTAGATAGCCTATTATGACTTCATCGTATATTAAAAAGATGTCCTAAGATAAGATATCGGTTCAATATAAGAGAAGCTATGCTATTTGAATACTGCCGACTCCGAAGTTATGACTTTCGTGGTCAGACCACGAAAGTGGGACATGAGCTCTAATGTCTCTATATCTCTGCCACACACCCTACATCATTTGGCCTGAGCTAGCCCAAGTTTCAGTTTAGTACTAGTTCAGGTAGTAGTTTTGTAAAGTTTCGGATGCTCAGTTGTTGCTCTGATTATTTCGAGCAAATTCCTGGCATTAATGATTTCGTCTGTCTGTTACCTTTGAACTGCGCACTTTTCCAATATGTCCATTCAGTTTATGGTTGACTGAACACAACGCCGCTGGTCTGGCGCTCAGCTCGTGGAACAGGTGGCGAGCGGAGGGGCGTGTTTGTACAAATGAAAATTTAATTTGACAAACTTGGTACATCGTTAGTTATATTAATATATGAAATAGTTGACTTATTTGCAATTTGACAGAAATAAAATTTAACTCAAAGTACATTTAATAAAGTAAAAAAAGAATGATTTGCCGCTTGTTTACACAAAATACATACTGCACGCAGCATATCGAATATCTACGTTACATTACTTAACCATATCCCCAATAATTTACAGTTTTCTTAATGACGCGGAAATTAGAGTAACTTCGGTAATTGTGATATGGTCGGGTAATGTGATATGCCATCATATTTCCTTAAATAAACAACTCTCGACAAAAATTTTTTTTGTCAACATAGCAGTAATGAAAAAACCTGTTTTTGGTCCCAGTGTCGTGAAATTGATTTAGCCACAAGATTTTATTTGTGTGCATTTCACGTGTGAGTTAAGCCCAAAATAAAGTAAGTATTATAGCCGAAGTACTAAAACATGTTAGTGGGTGAAATAATTTCTCATAAATACTTTGAGTTCTTTATTTGCTGAAGTGTTTTTTAATAAAATAACCTGAGTGTATTAAAACTAAAATTCGGCTAATCCGATATAGTCCAATTTGTTCCATCCAGCAAAGACATTACCTGTGCTTTTTGCAACAAATCCTTTCAGAGCGATACAATGATTCAGACCTGAGTTCAATGCCTGCAATGCGATTTATGTTGAGCTCACAATGATTGTCTTCCAAGACGGCAAGCAATTTTTTTATGTGAGTCATCGATCTGACTTTGATATGTTCTGCTTTTCGCTTATTGATTCAGTTTAAATCTAGTTTTCTTTTTTATGGAAATACTATTGACAGATGTAATGTTTTTATATTTTTAGTTCTTACTGTTTTCTACTTGTTATTCTTTTCATGATAGCATATCACATTATCCGAACGCTGTATATCACATTACCCGCCAATTTCATTAACGGGTGTCACTTGGCTTTTTTCCATTTTGTTGAAATAGCTTCAGATTGGTTTACGCTATAGAGCTCCGAAGTCGTAATATACTGCACAATGCAAAAACAAACAAACCATAATAGAAGAAGTAGAAGCTATGCTATACTATATATAAAGTTACTCTAATAGTTTCAGTGGAGCATTATGTCCCTGCAATTCACATGGAATGTATGTATCACCAAGGCAGTTGTGCGCTAGTATCCTGCGAAAATCGAAACCGAAAACTTGGCCGGCTAAAATGACAATTTCTGTGAAAATGCTTAAATGACTGAAGTTTCTGAAATTAGGCAGGAATTGTTTTCGATTTTTTTCTCAAAAAAAATAATGTAACTTCGAAAAAATCAATAAGATTGTAGGTACATATGTAGGTTTATTTTTTACCTATGCATTTCTCTGGATTTTTCTATAAAGCGATTGGCGCAAAACAATTTTTCCCGAAAACTTGTCTGTAATTGGGCACTTAGAGAGTCCAGAACCGTCCTTGGACGTGTTCAAATCTATTTTCAAACTAGGTTATTTTAATTATTTTTTTTTTTTCTAAATTTATTCATAAGTTTTTTTTTTTGAATTCCTTATAACAATTTCTTTACAAATAGTTCAATCCCTATTTTGATTCCTTGAGTGGAATCGAT
Source organism: Tricholauxania praeusta (assembly GCA_949775025.1). NCBI lineage: Eukaryota > Metazoa > Arthropoda > Insecta > Diptera > Lauxaniidae > Tricholauxania > Tricholauxania praeusta. The sequence goes on from OX459030.1 coordinate 80,426,161, forward strand.
AACAACTTATTTTTTTGCATTAGAATTGAATAATCAATTTCAATTCACTAAAACGGAATTAAATTTGAGTTACAAATTCGTATACATGACATGAAATTGAAAAGGTCGATTCTAATTTCAAGGAATGCACTTAAAATTTTTCACTTGCAATTTCTGATCTCATTCCTTTTACCATGGAATTTAAATAATCGATTCTTAAATCCAATTTTCTGAAATGAAATTAAATTTTTTTCCAAATTTTTATTTCTTAAATGAATTTGACAAACGGACCACTTCTTTTTACCATGGAAATGAAAAACTCGATACCAAATTTCGATTCCTTGGAATGGTATACTTAAATACAAGAGTTTCGATCGAATTATTCAATTCCATGATAGAGGGTTTTTCGATAAGAGCGCTACAAAAGTTTTTTTAAATAAAACAAAAACGGTTTGGGATATCAATGAAATTCTTTATTCTTTTAAAAGAACATTCGATGCCATTATGCATGGCCACTAGACGCTCAATTGTTGAGCTGACAGGACGATTATGACTACCATAAATTGGACATAGCACTCTTAAAGTTGAGGTCACTGACTCCGAATTTCGGTAGTAAATTTAAATAATTTCGACTCGTTGTTGGATCGTATATCTTTCCATGATGAAATGGCAAATCTTATTGAAGAGAAATGTCAAAAGAGCGGGAAAAAATATGGCGTCGTTTGCTGTCCCTATTGGTCTACTTTTATAGCGTCCCTATTGAAAAACTCTTTATAAGGAATTAATTCTTTTGTCGAATCTGTTGCAGGAATCAAAACTTTGGGATTGAGAAATCATGATTTCGTTCCCAGTAATTGTTATGAGGAATCCGTTTTTTAATGAATTGGCCATTTTTCTTAAAAAAAATAATACAGAGACAGATACTTAGAATGCTGAATTTGAAGCATTTTCAAAAAAAAAAAGTATGTCTACGCCAATCGATGCGGAAAAGTTGAAAATGGATTTCGGATATTATTTCAGAATCCAATGATGCAAATTTTTTCAAAAGTGGAACCAGAACAAGCGCTGCCGATATACGCGTCTCAGATGAGGAATTGAAAAAGTTGATTCCGATTTCCGATTCCGATCGAAAAAGATAACATTGGAAATTATCTAAAAAACTTAAAAGCAACTTTTGCATTTAGAAAGTCAACTTAGTTTTCAGTCACTTTAGAAACAGCAGTATTCTCCAAATTAAAAATTTTGAACACAAAACCTTTATGAAGGAGAGTTATTGGGTAATACCTACGACACTTAAGGGCCTCCAAGATTTTTTTTGAAAAAAATTACACTTTTTTAAAATTTTTTTTGAAACTGCATTTTGTTTAGACAAACATTTTTTTCATTACACAAGTTTACACTCAAAATGTTCCATTGATAAAAGGTTACTTTTCTTATGTAATTTTTTCTGCTGAGTTTGGAAATGAAAATGAAAATTTTTTGAATGGTATAGTTTTCGAGACATTGTGGTTTTTTGCATTTTTTGATCTCTTTTCACTTTAAAGTTCATATCTTGAGCTCGAAATGTCCAAATTCATCGTTTTTGGAATTGGATTAAAGATAATTAAATGGCAAACAAACATGCTTATTCATTGAATAAGCGGTTCAAAAGATATTGATAAAAACAGTCCAGATTTAAAAAAAATCAAACTTTAATTCTGATTCAGTGGCCACGCAAAAATAGAAATAAAATTAATAAAAATCATTTTTCTTCATGCACGTAAAACCGATACTTTTACGCAGAAATTAAGATATACCAGAAGAACATCGACTGTAAAATGACAACGTTAAGAGCAATTGAATGAATGAATCCAAATCACCCATTTTCTGAATGTATTAATTTTTTCAACAATTTGTTGAGTCTAATCATTACAAATTTTTTTTGGTTTTGTTCCTTTAATGAGAGGTTATTTTTCTTATGTAATTTTTTTCGCTGAATTCGAAAATGAAAATTAAAGTTTTTTGAATGGTACAGTTTTCGAGATATTGCGGGTTTTTAATTTGTTCAATTCTTTTCCCTTTAAAATTCATATCTCAAGCCAGAGATGCCCAATTTAATCGTTCTTGACACCAAATTAAAGGTATTAAATAAAATAACGGTGAGCAAGACTGGTTCATACGAAAAAAAAAATGTTTTTCCGGTTAAGTAAACAGTTCATGGGCGTTTGATCAAGAGCTGCTTACTAAGTCGAAAAAATTTTTATTTTTTTTTCGATGAACCAGTCTCCAGATATCTTGCTCACCGCGAATTTTGATGGTCATTCATGGCATTGCACTTTCTACTTTATCGACGAAAATTGTTGGACCAAAATGTCAGGGTTAAATCTTGAATATAATATAATACTGTATAAAAAATGTTGGTCTAAAATAAAATTAAGCTCCAAAAAAAATTAAAGAAGTGTCTTTTTTATTCGAAAAACTCCCGGAGACCCTTAAGCGGAACTTCATTGTAAGCCAGTTATTGCTAAAAAAATGTTGGTAGAAGAAAAATATTTATAAGCTTACATTTCGTCTTGAGGCAAATTTAATGTTATGCTCCCTTTCACACCTTCACCATACTTTAAGTATCCAAAAAATCCCACTGATGTGTAAAGGCATGCAACAATTACCATTCCCGTATTAAGTACTCCAGTTGGGCCACCAAAGTCTTCTGGAGTTTTCATGTTATTTTCAAGAGGAAGAACAACTCCAATTCCTTCAAAAGCATATATAGCAGTTCCAAAATATAGTGGCAGAGTTGACCATGTTGCAATTGGTTTTACCGAATCTGTACTTGGTAAGTCTTGAAGCATATAGTAAAATGTCAAAGCTAAGCCAGTTACTGTAAGTATGGCTGCAAATAATGACACTGGCGTCAAGTACTTAAGATTTCGTACCAAATTTAGCATAATCATGGGTATTAGCATAAATATTAAATATATTCTCACATCTAGCTTAAAAAAATAGTGATCAACCACTTCTTTTATATTTAAAGCCACAAACAAAAAGTAAACACAGCAAAATCCAATCTGAGTGATGAATAAAAAAGTTGCGGTAATTCGCCTAAAACATAAGAACAGATTTATTTGAAAAAATTATGTTAAAAAACGAATTTACTAAAAAACCATACCTTGCTATAGCTGAATATCGTCGCAGACCTGGTGGACCTGTTTCAAAACTGCAGTATGCAACTTGTGAAAAATTCAACGATGGTTCTTTCAATCGTCTACATAATTCATGAGAGCTTTTCACAAGCATATGCATGCAGTGAGTGCAAATTACACCCATAAGTAGGGTTCCGACTAGCCCCATATATAGTCCAGCATTTTTAAATGCATCGGGCATGGCTAAAATTCCAGTTCCAATATTTCCTTTTAGTAAATGAATCATTGTATCCCAATTGGTAGTTGGATGTTCTAAGGACCGATGATTGGATGGGTTGTAGTTGGGTTTATTTGAATTGTTATCTGGATCGTCTAATTTAATAAAGAATTGAATAAAATTATGCCTTAATCAATCCATACCAATATGTATATTTAATAATTGAGTAAAAATATGTTTCTATTTCGAAACTCGTACAAAATATTTAGATTTCAGGGATTTTTATTAATACGACTTAAATACATAACCTTCATTATTTATGTACAATGTTTTTAAGTTAGGCAAGTAGTTAGATTTACATGGGAGTTATTCTGGTTTTTTCTAGTTTAGAAAAAGAATTTTTTTTATTACTTACTATGATTCGCTCTTGTCTAGATTTCTATAAGATAAGATGTACAGGAAAGATAATTATGTATTTCGGTGAAACTAACCAACCAAAGCCCATCCTGATGGCCGATGTATAAGAATAAAGCTTGAAATGAATGTCAAGCTATAAAGCCCGAAGAGCCCAAATAGAATTTAAAAGGTTGCCTTGTTGAATCCCGTTCCAAAAATGGTCTGCCACCCGTTTTTGGGCCAAGATTTTTCAATAAAAATTGTATGGTATAAAATTCCAGCTTGAAGTGTGTCAAAAGAAAAGCCGTGATGAGCCTAAAGATAATATATCAGGTTGCCTTGCTTCATACGGTCCCAAACATGAATTGGCATTCGTTTTCGGGCTAACATTTTTTAATATAAAGTTTATGGTATAAGATTCCAGCTTAGAATATGTGTCAAATAAAAAACCTCTATGAGCCTTAAGATAATATATAAGGTTGCCTTGTTTCATTCATCCTGTTCCAAACATGGATTGCCATCCGTTTTTTGGGCTAATTTTTTTGAATAAAAGTGCATTACATAATTATTCCCGCTTGAAATATGTGTCAAATTAAAGACCTCGGTGATCCCAAAAGATAATATATATCTATATATATATCAAATGATATTATTTAAGCAATAATGAAACAAGTAGTGTTGCTTTGTTGGATCATTTCCCATACTACGGTGGCCACTCGGATATGTTTCAAAATAAAGTTGTATAAAATAAATTTTTAAAAAATTTTATCGATTTAAAATTCTAAATTAACTATATATTAGGCAGCACTTATTATTTTGGAGTATAATAAAAGAGGAAACAAAATAAATAAAAATACGTGGTTTACCTTCACTATCATTGTTCTCAATTGAAACAGTTTCCCAGCTCACTACCTCCCACTCTCATCTGACACTCCCTGGTACTAATTATGTTACATCGCGCTCTCCTTTTCTTTATATCGCCTGAACATGCCTTTATTAAAATTAAAAATATCGCCGTTAGTGTCGATGAATACCGCAAGAATTGATTATGTGGCACAAATGAAAATTTTTATTCGGGATAGCCACTATCCATTTCGCGAGAAGAAACATTTGTGTTCGTAACCATCATGATATCACTTACTTCCCGCCATTTCGTTCGCTCCCACATTACGCGAAAAAAAATTTCATACGTAACAAGCACGATATCTCTCATACGCCTCCCTCTCCATACACGGTGTTTGGGATGGGATTCAACAAGGCAACCGGATATGTTATATTTAGGCCCTTCGAGATCTATAAATTTGACACATTCATGCTTGAATCATATACAACACACCTTTTATTAAAAAAAGCTGGCCCAAAAAATGGATGGTGGCTTTTGTTTTGGATAAGATTGAATAAGACAACTCTACATATATATTATACTAGCATTACCCTGTGCGCATCGCCTCACCTCAACCATGGTGTAGAATCAATGTGCGGTCTGCGTGAAAATTCTATTTTAAAAATACTTCTGTATGAGGACCATCCTCAGTATGCACCCAAAACAAAATTTTAACAACCTAAGCAGTGCCTCTTAATATAACAACCACGTGATGTAAATTTCATGAGAATCGATTAGGCGGTCTTCAGAAATGATATTTAAAAATATTTTTGTATGAGGGCAACCCTAAATAAAAGTTTTGTAGCCTAAGCTATGCCTCTTAATATAAGAGCTACGTGGTGTAACTTCGGAGTGAATCGACTAACCTGTCTTCGTGAAAATGATATTTAAAAATATTTTTGTATTAGGGTCACCCTAAGTATGCACCCTGAATAAAATTTGTTTGACCTTATCTGTGCCTCTTAATACAGAAGCCATGTGGTGTAAATTCCTTGAGAATCGATTTGGCGGTCTTCGAGAAAATGATATTTAAAAAACATTTTTGTGTGAGGGCCACTCTAAATAAAAGTTTTTTATCCTTAGCTATGTCTCTTAACATAAGAGCTACGTGGTGTAAATCGTTTAGCCTGTGATCGTGAAAATGATATTTAATAAAATTTTGTGTGAGGGCCACCCTAAGTTTGAACTTCAAATAAAATTTTTACGATCTTATCTTTCCTCTTTATATAAAAGCCATGGTGTAAATTCCATGAGAATCGATTTTGCGATCTTTGAGAAAATGATGTATAAGGGCCACCCTAAATAAAAGTGTTGAAGCCTTATATATGACTCTAAATATTAGAGCTACGTGGTGTTAATTCGGTGTGAATCCATTTACCTGTCTTCGTGAAAATGATAATTAAAAATATTTTTGTATGAGGGCCACCCTAATTTTGCACTTTAAATAAAACTGTTACAATCTAGTCTTTGCCTCTTAATATAAAATCCATTTGGTGTAAATTCCAAGAGAATCGATTAAGCAGTCTTTGAGAAAATGCTATTTTTAAAATATTTGTGTATGAGGGCCACCCTAAATAAAAGTTTTGTAGCTTAGCTATGCTTCTTAACATAAGAGATACGTAGTGTAAATTCGGTGTGATTCGATATATTTGTTTTCGCGAAAATGATATTCAAAAATATATTTGTATGAGGACCACCCTAAGTACGCACCCTAAATAAAATTTTTACCATCCAATCTGTGCTTCTTAACATAAAAGCCATACGGTGTAAATTTAATGAGAATCGATTTGCCTATCTTTGATAAATCGCTATTTTTAAAATATTTGTGTATGAGGGCCACCCTAAATAAAAGTTTTGTAGCTTAGCTATGCTTCTTAACATAAGAGATACGTAGTGTAAATTCGGTGTGATTCGATTTATTTGTTTTCGCGAAAATGATATTCAAAAATATATTTGTATGAGGACCACCCTAAGTACGCACCCTAAATAAAATTTTTACCATCCAATCTGTGCCCCTTAACATAAAAGCCATACGGTGTAAGTTTTATGAGAATCGATTTGCTTGTCTTTGAGAAATCGCTATTTTTAAAATATTTGTGTATGAGGGCCACCCTAAATATGTACCTTAAATAAAAGTTTTATAGCCTATGACACACGCCTGATCGATACTAACATACTGTAAAAATTTCATCAAAATCGGATGGATAGTTTCCGCGTGCATAAGAGACAGACAGACAGAAAATATAAGTAATAGATTTATGCTCTTCAAGCTCTATCATTTGACGGACATCAAGCTGGAATCTTATACCATATTTTTATGAAAAAAATATTGGCATAGCAAATCAAAAATGTGTGTGGAAATTTTAATCTAACCACTTGCCATCTATTGGACAATGGCATTGTAAAGTTTGAACTGTCGAATCGAAAAGCTTCAAGTTTAACCTATCATCCGTTAAAAACGGCCAATGAAAAAAAAAATCTTTCTGGAATTTTCGATGTGTTTGCGGAATCAACTAATCAGGTCACTCGATAGAGCGTCGTTTAAAAAAATTGCGAAAATATTTGCTGAACAAAGAAGAAAAGCTCGAGTGACACGGGGAGTTGATTTTGACAGTGTGAGAGTGCAGTCGCGGCGCGTACTTGTTAAAAGAAATTACCTAATTGTTTTTGTAATTCGAGATACTATGCGAAGTTTGTTCTGCTATAGATCAAATCCATCTCAAACCATGCACGCGGATTATTTTATGTTACGGAACTGGTTGCCGATGAAATGTGTTGTTATTCAAAGGATATAAGGGGACCCATATTTCCCCGATTTGATTAAAAAAAATTTTTTTACGAAGTTATGGCCATTTTAAGTTGTGCCCATTTTAGGCTGAAAATTGTTTCAAAAAAGCGGCATTTCCATCCAAATCAAAATAATTAACTTTTGTCTTTTGATTCTTATAGAACTTATGCTCTATTAGAATCTTTAAAAAAATTTCAAAATGGTTGAAAATTGGCAGAGTTATTTATAGCGCTTTTTATGAGAAAAAACAAAGCTGATTTTCTGAAAAACCCCACCTTTTTTTTCGCTTAAAATTTTATTTTGGACTTGTACTAATACGTATAAGAAAGAGATGATATGAATTTAATGCGCGCTTAGAAACATTTGAGGTGAGGAGAATTTTTTTTTTTTTCAAAAAAAAATAAAACCTTGCCAGCCAGCCATCTGTGATACTACTACTTTCAGCTCATTTTTAATAATAACATCATTTAGTACTGTTCTTTCTCTTTAAAATAAGTTTACAGGTGGTAAACTGCGATATTTCCTCGCAAAGTTACAGCCATTTTAAAAAGACATTAATTTGATACCCTACGATCAAGATGCAATAAATTTTTAGCCAGATGGCTAATATTATTTGGTAGTACGGGATCAAATTCATGTCTTTTTCAAATGGCTGTAACTTTGCGAGGAAACATCGCAGCTTACCACCTGAAAGCTCATTTTGAAGAGAAAGAACGGTAATAAACTGAAAGTAGTGGTATCACAGATGGCTGGCAAGGTTGAAACAAAAATTTAAATATTTTTTTTTTGAAAAAAAAAAATTCTCCTCACCTCAAATGTCGCTAAGCGCGCATTAAATTCAGTACCAGGAGACCGACCAAAGTTCGGTTTTTCGTTTTCAGGTTGAAAAAGTCGAAAAAATGTAATGCAATTGAATGAGAAGTCGGAAATATTTAAAAAATATTGAATATGGTTGAAAAGCCGAAAACAAGTTAAAAAAAATTTGAAAGAAGTTGATTATATATGAAAAATGTTGAAGAACATTGAGAGAGGTTGAAGCAGGTGAAAAAGTTTGATAAACTCGATAGTACAGCTGCGGTAAAAAGAATAGCACCGCGGTGTCATTTATGAATTGAAAGAAAATATTTCGAACAAATGACGTTTTTTTTTCTTCTAATATTTTAAAGTATATGTAGTTACTTGATAAGTGTACAAGATAAGCACATGACATTTTGTTCCAAAAAAATAACGGTACTTTCTAGGTTTGCTATTATATTGAGTAATTTGTAATTTCGAGCGGTAAAAATAATAGCACTGTTCAACTCCTTTACTTCTCAAGATTAGGTTTTTACTCTTATTAAAAAAATTTGATCGTAACAAGTAAGCTCCATTATTTTTGTATAATACTCCAATGATTTTTTCGAGTTTTTGCATTTTAGTGGGCAGTGGAAAGCATTCTTCGACAGAGCAAAGTAAAATTATTCAGGAAATTTAAAATTTTATCGGATGTTCTGCGAAAATGGTTTCGAATACGATAAAATGCACAAATAAACGAAAAACACGAGACCGAATGCCTTCCATGTCCCTCTGGGATGTAAATTGTTCGATACGGCTTTCGATACATAATCCGTTTTTGCTTGTTACGGAAAGAAAGAAAGTGCTTAGTATAGCAGGGAGTGTAGAAAGCGTTAAAAGGAGACTCAGGGAAACCAATTTGAGTGCCCAGAATCCACGACGAATTTCATTCTTAAAAAAAATGCATATCACAAAGATACCGGACTTTGGGCATGGGTACTTAAAATGGCCACTTGCAAAGTAGAGTGGAACGATGAGAGTAAGATTATTCCAAGTATCATATTCTGTGTTTGGGCTACGCCTTACATATGGACGAGTGCCTTTTCCACCAAAAAAACGATCTTACTCTCATCGCTCCACATAATGCTTATCTACTTTGCAAGTAAGTATCAGTGCGCAAAGTCCGGTATGTTTGTGATATGTACTTTTTTTTAACAACGAAACTCGCCGTGGATTTTGGGCACTCAAATTGGTTTCCCTGAGTCGTCTTTTAACGGTTTCCACACTCACTGCTATATTACGCACTTTCTTTATTTCCGTAGCAGGCAAAAACGGATTATGTATCGAAAGCCGTACCGAACAATTCACGTCCCGGGGAGACATGGAAGGCATAAGAAGTTCTATAAGAATCAAAAGACACAAGTTAATTATTTTGATTTGGATGGAAATGCCGCTATTTTGAAACAGTTTTCAGCCTAAAATGGCCATAACTTCCTTAAAAAAATTGTTTTTAATCAAATCGGGGAAAATGGGTCCCCTTATATCCTTTGAAAAACAACACATTTAATCGGCAACCGATTTCGTAATATAAAATAGTCCGCGTGCATGGTTTGAGATGGATTTGGTCTATAGCGATTTAAAATTGTAAACTTTTAACGAAAATTATAAAAAAAAATTTAAGAAAACGGAAAAATTGAAAATTCTATAAAAGAAAAAGTAGAATAACCCCCGACTTTACGTGGGGGGCAAACACATTTTACTATATTCAACGTCTTCTTTGAAAAAAAAAATTTATTCTCAACCAAATATTCAGCAGTCGGTAAATAAATATATGTATACTAAAGAACTTCACTCTCGGTTTTGTCGGTTATTGGAATGTGTTTTTATTTTGCAAAGAGTAAAATCAACGGTCTTAGAATCAGGGGAAATGCGATTTCGGTTTATGACGCGCATTGAGTTATTTAAAAATGATAATGTAAGGCTAAGCGATTGGAAACAACGGTTTTATGTCACTCGTTAGAGCTGTTTATACGATGATTGAAAAAATAAGATCACAAAAGAGTTTCGATAAACACTATTTTCAAACGACAGATTGTTAGAGAAATTAAAGTCCACAGAATCAGCTCACGCCTCCAGTCGCAAAATCGCTAGAGAGCGCAAGTCTTGCCAAAAATAACCAATTTTTTTCAAATGAAACTAACTAAAATGCCAACAAATCGTTGGAGCCCGAATTTAAAAAAAAAAACTAATTTTTTTTTATTTTAAGTTCCGAAAAACAATTTTTTTTGTTCAAAAATGGTTAGAAAGCGCATATCTTGTCAAAAATTACCATTTTTTTCCTTTAACTAAAGCTTACTAAAATTCCAACAAATACTCGGAGACCGAATATGGAAAACAAAATACTGTTTTTTGGAACAGGCTAAAAATTTAAATTTAAATATTTTTTGGTTCAAAAATTGTTATGGACTGAAGATTTTGTCGAAAATTAACAATTTTCTTTTTTAAAAAACAAAATGTTCTGTTTTTTATTATTTTAAGTTAGAGGCCTAAACAAAATTTTTTTTCAAGTATTGTTGGGTTCAAAAAATGCTAGAGGATGCAAATCTTGTCGGAAATGAATAATTCATTTTTTGAATAAAAGCCAACTACAATGCTAACAAATCGTTAGGGCTCAAATTTTGAAAAACAGTTTTCGTGTTTAATTATTTTTAGTTAAGTTCCAAAAAAAATTTCTTTTTTTTTACTGGAGAGATCTTGTGCGAAATAATAATTTTTTCTTGGAATCCAAGCACCGATCAACTGGGTCGATTACACAGGACTCGACAAGGCAACCCGATATCTTAAGGCTCAGCGAGGTATATCATTTGACACGCATTTAAAGCTGGAATCTTACAAAATACAACCCATATTTAGGACAGAATTCGACAAGGCAATCCAATCATTTATATTTGGAACACATTTGAGTCCGACTTTTCTACAGCCGGCTCTCCGCCTATTAACCAAATTTTAATAAAAGTGTGAGTTACTACAAAAACTTTACTTGGGGATTATTTTGGATGTAATTTGAAGTCTATAAATGAAAAACATAAAAAATCCTTAGAGTTTTTTTTTATTTCATATTCACTGTTTTTCAATGATATTACTTATTATATGTAAAACATACGTATGAAATTTAAAAAATTTCCGATTTTTTTCAAATTCTTACACGTCCGTCAAAGTAATTAAATAGATAGCATCACATTCCAAATTTCAACTGTCTAGGTGGTCGTGGTACTGAGAAAGAGCTGTATTTTGGCCTGAAAATAGCCGAATTTAGTCCGTTTTAAAAATTTTAGTTTTAAAAGCCCACAAATCTATGTTTAAGGTTATGAATATCATTTTATTTTTATTATGTCATCTACTATGCACAACAAATATTTTTAAGCTTCTAGACATTAAGATCTTTATTTGCGACCAAATTAAGTGAAAAAGGCTTTAGAAAAATATTACAACTTTGAAAATGGTGCCCCAAATCTAGGTCTTACTCAAAATACTTATATTATAATTCATATTGTTAACATTTTTATACACTTCAAAATGAAATATCACACAGTGAAAATAGTTGGCCTGGTTCGGAGATATTCGACATTGAATTCGGCAGTTCTCGCAAAAATAGCGTTTTTTCCAAACTTTGACCTAACAGTACTCATGACTCCGACTATCTAGGGAACTGAAATTTGTGTTGTGAAGCTATCTTTCGAAGTTCTTTAACGTGTCAAAATTTGAGCAAAATCGGATGTCGGAAGAAGAACAAAAATCAATTTGATGCCAAGAAATCATTTGCGCTCAGCCTTGGCCGAAATTTCCTTTATAAACCAAATTTTTTATCAAAATATCCACTATTTCAGTTAATGTTGATTTTGTTGGACTATAATTCTATCAGTTGCATTATTGAAGTTATAGGCATTTTGTTAGTAAAAAGGCACGTAGGTAAAGAAGATTTTAACAATTTCATTCAAAATCATAGTTGAAATTTTGGGGAAAAAATTCTACCGGTGAAGTAAAAATTAGTCCTTTTGATCAGCCAATGTGGGTACTTTTTTAAAATATAGTGACATCACTGGCTGTAATCCGAGACCTATAATCCTTAAATTTTTCTCTAGTTTACTTTGGCTAACATCCTCCAATTTTATTTTTTAGGAGTAATAGGGGGTCAAAAGTCAAAAAAATATGCAAAAAAGTGTGGCTCGTATCTAGTTTCGGAATATAGCCATCAGAAGTTGCGGATATTGCTTTTATAAAAATGACTATGAATGGATAATATGGGTATCATAAGAAAGATAGTAATGGTAAATGGCCTAAAGTAATGGTAAGCAAAGATTTGAGATTTAACCTATAATTTCAGAGATTTGACGATTTTTCTAACATTGTGACCAACTTTTTTTTAAAAAACGGTTTTTTCCAAAAAATGTGTTAATAACCTATAATTTTTTCAGCATGTTGAGAAAGCTTAATTTATTCCCTTTGAAATGGCATATAGTTTGATCTAAATTTTTGCGCATTCACCCCCTTTTTACCGAAAAGATAAGCGTTATTTTCTACAATAAGGTTATATAACATTTGTGCAGTGGGCTTCGAAAACAATAAACAGAAAACAAATTTCATTGGAATGAATCGCTTAAAATGTTTACCACTTTTGAACGTACTTCAATTGCGCCAGGTTATAAGCTACTAGTGGCGAATATGGAAGGTAACCTCAGGGCGTGCATTTTGGCAAAGACCAATCTTAACTTGTTGCTAATTATAGTGACCGAGATAGGTCGTTGCTAGCCTGGAGATTGAAGCTGGAGACTTCTGGGTAACTTTGTGCTACATGACTCACGACGTGGCAGGTGGTCTACCACCTACATCTTTAAAGGCTACTGTAGAGCAGGCATTTTTAAACATATCTAGATTATCCACAGACAGTGACGCAAATGCACATCACACTGTCTAGGGTAGCACAGATGATAACGATCGAGGTGAGTCACTTTTTAAATATTTTTTTAAATACTAGCCTCTTTATTGCAACAAAGGTTGCGAACCAACTTTTATAATAAAAAACAGGGAAGAAGTCTTGAACTCAACATTGCTCTCGGGCTTCATTTTTGATTTCATCGTTGACAGGAGAGCCTCAACCTAGCACTCTTTTCAGATCGTCGGTACATAGAATTTGTTCTTACTGTTAACTCCCCAGATCCTTTTGTTCACCGGAATGTAAAATGGACAAACTGATGATTATACAACAGGAAACTCGCAGAGCATCTGCCTATCTCAACCCCTGTAGAGCCGCTAGCTGTCTACAACATTGACAAGCTGGTTCAAAACTTAACGGGAGGGTTAAATAAATCCCTGGAGGTATCTTGTCCAATATGTAAACCCAGAGGAAAGAAAAGACTCACATGATGGTCAACCGAAAATCAAGTCCTTAGTATTAGTAGCATGACTTTATTTAACAAAGCCAAAAAATCAGGTTAAGAAAATAACTAGAATAATTATAAGTCTGGTCTCAAAATATACAAGAGTTCGTTGAGAAGGACTAAACGTAACTCGTGGCGGAACTTCTGTGAAAACAGAGAAGAGACTTCAGAACCATCTAGACTAAGGAAGATTTTATCTACCTCGCCCACAACTTTAGGCCTTTTAAAAAAGCCTGACGGCTCCTGGACAACGTCTAAAGGTTCAGCGGGCTTAGACCTCTTACTAATCATTCATTTCCCAGGTAACTCCTTGCATGGACCAGAGGATTTGAATGTTCAAACCCTGACGTCTTCAAATATTGTTGGGGACATGGTTTCGGAAACCAAAATTCGATGGGCGAATAGTAGCTTCAAACCATACAAATCACCAGGACCTGATGGTGTAACACCAGTTGAACTGCAACGATCTGCTCGTTTACCTATACCTTGGTTTGTAGCTATTTTCAAGGGCTGCCTTAACCTTTCCTACATTCCTCTAGCCCGGAGGATGACCAAAGTCATCTTCATTCCAAAGGCTACGAAGAGCTCTTACATAGATCCAAGGTATTTTAGACCAATTGCTCCATTCTTTTAAAAATATTGGGAAGACTCATAGAAATCTATGTTCGCAGCAGTATCAAACCTGATCTGCTGTCTACTCCTCAGCATGCTTAATTGGTTTGTTTGCAGAGAAACACCACAGGGTGGAGTGCTATCACCTCTATTGTAGAATCTAGAAATTAATAAGATGCTTACGTCACTAAAATGGCACGGTGGTGGAGCTATTGCCTATGATGTAGCATTAATTCCATGTGACAAATTCCCAAAAACACTGTGTGAAATTCTTCAGGATGCATTAAACAGACTCGCCTCATGGGCAGATGAGGCTTGTTTATGTGTTAGTCTAAACAAAGCTGAGCTATTACTCTTTGCTAGAAATCACAAACTTCCAATCATAGAACCGCCTTCGCTATAGGGCACTAGACTTGCCTTAAAAGGTAGTGTAAGCTAGCTTGATCTGCTATTGGACAGAAAACTAATGTCAAAGAGAGAATTAGGAAAGCAACTGCAGCGCTATATTCTTGTAGAAAAACGGTAGGTGGAAGATGGGGGTTATCACCTCGCATTATTCACTGGCTCTACACAGCGGTCATTTGACCTATTCTGTTATATGGCATTGTGGTGTGGCGGCCTGTCTTAGACAAGGTCACAAACAATTGCAGAAGGTTTAAAGAGCTGCTTCCATGTGCATCAGTGGTATTCTGAGGACCACATCGACTGATGTCTTGGAGGACCTCTTTCATCTCGTTCCTATTGACTTATTTGGTAAACAGATGGCAGCATGTGCCGCCATTAGACTTAGGGAAACTGTTTGCTGGTCCGAGGGAAGAACAGGGTACTCAACTATCCTTAATAGCTTGAGTTCAATTTGGACTATAAAGTTCCAGTAATCTCATTTAAGGGAGATTACGTAACTCACATTCCATCTAGGAATGACTGGAAGGGAGTTATCCCGGGGAGAAGGAACCATATTAATTTCTGCACGGCTGGTTTAAACTAAATAACGAAGTGGATTATGGAATTTACTCTAAGGAACTGACGATAAGAGTTGCTGCGAGGTTACCAGACTTTTGTAGCGTTTTTCAGGCAGAGTCTATAACGATAGAAGAGGTAGAATCCTGGCTGGGGATAAATGTCGTGTTCAAAAAGGATATAAAGATTTATTCAGACAGTCAGGCTGATATCAAATCCCTAGAATTAGTCTTCCTAAACTCACTAGTGGTCCAAAAATGCCGCTCGTCACTTAAGGCGATGGCTCAGCATTTTGACATTCACCTCATCTGAGCATTGGAACATGGTAATTGCAAATCTGATAAACTTGCTAGGCAGGGGACCACTGCACAAACTCCTCAGGACATAGAAAGTGTTGGCATGCTACCTGCAAGTTACTGCTTAGAGAAGACATGATAAAAAGGCTAGCAAAAGATGGACCCAAGGGTCAACTTGCAATATAACAAGGCAAATCTTGCCTAAATGGAACACTTAGCGCTCTCTAGAGCTGATATCCCGCGCTAGACATAGTGTCTCGTCAGTTGTTGCAGTCATAACTGCTCACTGCCTCATTGGCAGACATGCGGAGAGATTAGTTGTTCGGCCGTTTGACTTCTGTAGAAGTTGTAGGGATGTGGAGAAAGAAAACTAACATTTTCCATGCTCCCCGCACTTGATAGAAACCCCCACAAAACACTTGGTTCGTTTACATTTGATAACCTGGATGACCTTAGGCATGTTAATATAGGTCAGCTATTTAGTTTTATCATGAAATCCGGTTGATTCAATGAGAGGGTATAGTCATATACCCTGTGGTATCACAATGGCTAAGTGCGTCGGTTCGCAACTGACTGACACTCCTACCCAACCTAGGCCGGGTGGCTATGGAGGCTTGGAAAAAGATAACCCAGAGAAATTCCAAAAAATAATTGCTTTTACAACAAAGCGGTGCAAAGCTGCAATAGCAAATTACGGTTTTCCAATAAAATTAATTAGCAAAATTTTAAGTTTTTTTAAGTTATTAACAATTTTTGTAATCGTTCCTAATTACATCGTTATCCTTTTGATTTTGACTTAAGATATATTTCTATTAATGATACATATTGAACTTTTTTTTATGAAATTTTCAAAAAATAATATATATAATTTCAAACTGTCAACGCCACTACATAAATATCGTTTAAAAAAATAAATAAGAAATAAAAATTTATTTTTGGTCCAAAAATTATAAAAATTAAATATTTTTTAAACATGCACGCCCGCGATCAAATGCGGCAAAACTCAAGCAGAGTCTGAGTGAATGTATAGTCGGTGAGTACGCTGCGAAATACGATTCGGTTCGACTCGATGACGTTCGGTTGTTTTTTGTTTACATGATAGAAGGAAATTAATGATATTAAAGGAAATGTATGGTTCTGAAAAGTCCGCATGCTTAAATGCGCAGCGTACGCAGCGTAAAAACTATATTTTTTAAATCATCTTTCCACTTTTTTGTTATACACATGAGGAAGTATAGAAAAAGTCTTACCGCTATTTTTTAAGGCTATATAGAAGGAAAAAATTCGTTATCTCTGTGCAAAGAACAAGAGAATTTTCTTGATTAATAGCTTAAAACCTTGCTTTTCACTATGAATACATGAATATCGCTTAAGAAATAAATGAGAAAAAAAAATTATTTTCGGTCCTAAGATTGTCAAACTAAATTTTTTTTTTTTAAATTTTTTAATACATGCACTGACTAATTTTTGAAACACAATATTGTAATAACTGGCTTGTAAAATACTTTGAAAATCTTTGAATCAAAAATAAAATTATATTTTTTTTTTTCAATTATTTTTTCAAGCGAACTTCATGTAGTGACATTGCCAAACAAGGTGTACTTGAGTACTTGAAATTTCTCATTATACATGAGTAAAATTTTCTCAAGTGGGCACACTAAAAACCAACTTATTCAACTTAAACTTTTTATTGTAAAACTTTGAAGATTTTTTGATCAATATTAAGGCCTTAAATTTTTTTTGCTCATATAAGATAAACAAGTTATAGAGATCTCCATACACCTATGGTCAAGGCAGAGTTTGAAAGAGTAAGAGGAAAATACCTCCAAAAACTGCAAAATCACATCAATCCATTAGCTACGTCACTTGCCAACACTTCAGCACATTCCCGTTTAGAAAGGTCTGACCGTCCAGCTATTATAAATATATCCTCCACGCTTATTGGCATCGATGGTGAAGCCTCCATTTGAGCATGTGCATACGCAACTATGAAGCATTAAAAATTATACGCAAAGAGGACTTTGTACCGGTACCTAGCTCGTACAAGTTAAGGTGTTGTCTTCGGCAAGGCCGAAACTAACATACCCTACACTGCACTGAAAGTACTTTTTCAACAAATGTTAAAAAGACGTTGAAGAGGTTGAATAAGTCGAAAAAAATGTGAAATGTTAGAAAGATTGACAGAGGTTGAAAAATTTTAAAAAAGTCGTAAATATATGCAAAATGTTGAAAAAAGTTGAGCGAGGTTGAAACAACTTGAAACAATTCAAAATGAATGAAAAAGTCGAAAAAATAAAGAAACTAATGAAGAAAGTTGAAAAAGGCGAACAAATACATATAGGATATATTGGAAAAAGTTACAGGGTTGACAAAGTCGAAAGAATAAGGAAAATGTTGAAAAAAATCGAATAGAAATGAAAAATTAGAAATATGCCACTCCCACTCGTCCAATTCCGCCCACTCGTCCAATTCCGCCCACTCGTCCAATTCCGCCCTATTTTGGTTCAATAAACTATATTCGTGATCGACATCCTCATATTAAATTTCAGCACAATAGCTTGTATAGTTTGCGATATGTGCTGCAGTTAAATTTAAAATTTAGGGCGGTGACACACCTACTGGTACAATCCAGCCCGGTTTTGATCTAGAAATAGCTTTCCATACGCAAACTTTTTACACCAAATTTTAGTATTATTGCTCACATATTTCGATAAATATGCCACTTGTCGTATTTTACTTGTATGGGAGGTGCCACGCCCACTGGTGCTATTTCAGGCAATTTTGATTCAGTTATACTCTATAGCAACTAGAATTTCATAGCAATTGCTGCAATAGTTCACTTAAAACAGCGCTTACAAATTTATGTTTATATGGGAGGTGCCACGCCCACTGATGCAATCCTGTCAAAATTCCTTTATTTTTAAAGCTTATAGTAACTGACATCTATAGACCAAACTTTATGAAGATTACTCTCATAGCACACTATCTATAACAATAAACGTTTTTTGCTTATATGGGAGGTGCAACGCCCACAGGTACTATTGGACCAAATTTTTGTATAAAGAGACCTTATAGCAAGTATATCTACCTCATTCAATTTCATAACGATTACGTTGTTAGTTCTCTTAATATAACGTTTATTCATACTGTGGGCGGTGCCACGCCCTTCAACGAGTTTTTTCAGTAAAGTGGCTGAGCTTGTATTGATGACTACTTTCAGCGGCATCATCTCCAAAATTTTATGAAATTCGTTTGTGCCAATTTTGAGATATGCGGAATCAAAATTTTTAACAGTTGAAAAGTGCCACGCCCACTTTTACGATTCCGTCCACTTTTATCACAATTCAAGATATATTTGATATGTATCCGTTTACCAAATTTCATCGCAATATCTTGAACGGGTTGCAAGATATGGTAGTATAAATGACAAAATTTAGGTCTGTGCCACGCCCCTGTACGATCCTTTGGAAACTTGAAATCCAGCCTAATCCTAATTTGGTTCACATGTGCACCAAATCACCAAGTTTCATCAAAATCGCTGAAACTTTTTTCAAAATTGGACAGGGTAAATATACATAGAGTATGGGCGGTAGGCGTGTCTGTCAACCGATTTCGCCCATTTTCAATAGCAAGATGCCTGCAAGAAGATGTGACTTGTGTGTGAAAGTTTCATTCAATTCAACAGATAGACAGACAAACAGACGGACATCGTTAAATCGACTCAGGTGGTGACGCTGATCAAGAATATATATACTTTTCCATACCTGCCACACCCCCTTCGATGTGTTACAAACGGAGAGACAAAGTGAATATGCCCTCAGTGTAGGGTATAAAAAATCGCCATCTAGCTCATCACCCTATGAAGGCACTGGACCGGGACCTAGCTTGTCTCGGCTGCTGCCCGATGAGTGGAGAGTGCGGCAGCATGAGTGTTGGAGCAGTGTGGTTTTAGGATGCTTTTGGGTGCTAAACCGGGTGCTCGGCTATCGCTTCAAAGCTATCCTCATTGCACTAGCTCTCCTCAACATTATAGACCGGGATCTAGCTCGTCTCGGTTACCATTTCACAATTTTATCGAGGTAATAGTTATCTCTATGATGGTGGACAGGGACCTAGCCCGTCTCTGCTACCACGCCAACTCAGACCGGGACCTCGCTCGTCTCGGCTGAAAATTAATCAGGGGATACGTAATAGTCAACAGCTGCAACTATAGATGGGTTGCCGTAAACATATCGCAGAAATGAACAGAAGATGTGATTAGTAATATTTATTTTCAGACCAGCTTAAGTCTTTGAGTCCCGCATAGCTTTGAATTACTTAT
Source organism: Tricholauxania praeusta (assembly GCA_949775025.1). Lineage (NCBI taxonomy): Eukaryota > Metazoa > Arthropoda > Insecta > Diptera > Lauxaniidae > Tricholauxania > Tricholauxania praeusta. The sequence continues at coordinate 80,445,947 of OX459030.1, forward strand.
TATAATACATATACTTATTTGTATAAAATTTATAATTTGTAATAGTTTTTTAGAAATAAGAGTTTATAACTTATTGTTAGTCTTTAAAACTAAAAGAGATACAATAAATAAGAAAAGAGTTTGAAAAAAAAAATTTAGTTTTCTGAATATCGGAGTTAAGAATACGCATTGTTCGTTCGTAGTTACAACGGAAGCTCCTTCGAAATTAGAAATAAGGCTGTTAATACGAGCCCATCGTAAAGATAAGGAAACTCATAAAAAATGTTTTGAATAAAAAAAAAAGAAGATTTTTTCAGCTAAATTGGGATTTTTATTCAGCAAAATAAAAGAAAAAAAAAATCGAATTTAACAATACATATTATATAACAGAAACAATTAAAAATAAGACTTTATTCCAAAAAGTTCGGTCACATTCAAATTCATAATAGTTCGGCCAATTTCATCTACCCTTGCGTAGCGTCCCCACTTATGTCTGCTGCAATACGACGGGGCATTGTGTCCACAAGTTCTTGGCAATACTCTGGAGTGATTGATTGCCAAATATCATTTAATTCAGCCTTTAAAGCTCCAATAGTCTTAGCAGGATTGCGTCTCAGTTCCCTCTTCATTTTTCCCCACAAAGGGTCTATTGGAGAGAGGTCTGGACTACTGGAAGGCCAAGGAATAACGGGAAAATTGTTATTATTAAACCAATTATTTGTTGCTTTTGCAGTATGGTATGAGGCACCATCCTGCTGAAATAAATATTCACCTTCTACGGTTTGAAGGTTAGGAATGCATGGTAAAAGTTGTGTTCTCAGTATGTCTTGGTAATTTGAAGCGTTGATGATACCATTGACTATGTATAAATTACCAACTCCTCTGGCCGACATTCATCCCAAACCATAACAGAAGCAGGGAAATTGACAGTACGCTTTAAACAATCTTTGTGATACACTTCAGATGAAGTTCTTAGTGCTCATTTTCGACTATCTCCTAGACATAGCTCAAACCTTGATTCGTCGCTCCAAATTATTGAGTTCCACTGGCGACGAGTTCAGTTTTTATGATTCTTAACCCACCGCACCGAATTTAGCAAGGCTTTTTCTTTTGCCTATAAAATTGTTGGATACATTGAATGAACCGATTTCGAAACTGAACTAAAAACTCACCTTATAAAATTTGTACCCGAGTTTTTTTTACATTTCTAATGCATGTACTAACTGAAGCTGTAGAATTGCACATTAAATTCCACTTTAATGTGATCTCAGCAGCAGTGGCCCGTCGGTTTTTAACCACTAATTTTCTTTAAGGCACGCGAATCTTGCACACTAACTGAAGACTTTCGACCTTTGTTTTTACCTGGTTCAGTTTTTCCGGTTCTTTTATATACATTTATAAATCCTGGACAGTCGAACGAGGTATTTTTATTTCTTCGGATATTTTGCGGCACGATTTACCATCATTACTGAAATTAATATTTAATTTTCTTATCTCTTTACAAACTGGTTTACCACGCGGCATGTTTCTTCTCTAAATCTTCAAATTGAACTGACTTGGTAACCAATAAGTGTACAGATACACAATAAAAATTCAAAAACAATAAAAACGGTACTTTCTTATACCTTTATCACAAGATCTTGCTGATTGGCCCAACTATTTCACCGGATGTTAGTTTGCAAAATAAAACTATTACCGAGGCTCCTATGGTTTTTGCTTTCACTCCTTCGATCTCTTCTTTACCTAAACAAGGTATTCCCTTAAAGAAAAAAAGAAAATCTAAGAGGAAATTAAACAAAAATCTGGGTAAAATGGGGAGAGCTAATGGTGCGGGCATCAGCCGTGACAAAACTTCAGTGGATTGCTCAATAATTACCTCTCCACCTACTCCCAATTTTCCTGCTACTATTTCTGTAACTAACCCTCCGTCCCCTTCTTCCACTATAAATACTCCTCTTTCGATTTCAGTTATTCCCAATCCACGGGAGGTTGATGCGATTGTGCCTCCTGTTTCTCTGCAGGCATTGCCAAGTCTAACATCTATTTTCATTTCACCATTTCATCATAACACTACCACTGACAACGTTAAAAACTTTATCAGACAAAAACATATTATTCCTGCCGACGCCTTCATTTCATGCAGGAAAATCGATAATAAAACAACTCATGCGTCATTTAAAATTACAGTGGCGACTTCTTATTTTTCCGCCATTCTAAATTCTAATGCATGGGTAGATAATATCTTTACTTCTGAATTCAAGTCGAAAAAAATTAATAAAACTGTCCGACACAATGTCCGTTCCAATTCAATAAACTGAAACGGCTATCCCTTTACTATCAAAATGTAAGGGGTATCAACTCAGAATTTCTTTGAGGATATTATCGTGTTTACCAAAACTTGGTTAAATAACAGTTTTCTCAATATGGAACTGTTTTGATAATAGTTTTCATGTTTTTAGAAGAGCCAGACACTTGGAAGATCTTTCTTCTGTTGGTGGAGGCGTCTTAATAGCTATAAAAAATCATTTAACCAGTTCATTAGTCGAAATTGCCTGTGCATCTAATATTGAACTGATATGTGTTAAAGTTACACATTGTAACCCTAATTTATATATTCTTAACACTTATGTTCCTCCAAATAGTAGCGCAGATGTCTACGAATGTCTTTCGAAGGCCGTAGAATATATTATTTATGAACTAGACGCTGGTGACGACATTTTGTTGTTAGGTGACTTTAATCTGCCTGACCTAAAATGGACTCCTTCGGACGATGGTTCATATTTTTATGCATCTTGTCCAAAAACTCGACAACAACAAATTTTTGTTGACGAAACACTTTCAAATTTACAACAAGTAAGCTGTGTAACTAATTGCCACAGACTACAACTTGACTTAGTCTTGGCTACAAAAAGTAGCTATGTTGTTGTAAGAAATGCTATCCATGCTCTGTCTACGGTAGATTCCTATCATCCACTTTTGAGTATTGTGTACCAATCTGACAATGAAAATTTGACTAATGCATGTTCATCCATTAATATTTACGAATTAAATTTTAACCCTTTCAGGACCAAAATAAAAATTGGAGGGAAAAAATATTTCAGTTCAAGCTCTTATTACTATGATCACAAGGTTAACTGATATCAATTTTTATGTCCTCGGTATCCTGGCTGTTCCTTACTGAAAACAGAACTGCCGGTAAGACAAAAGCAAAGCGAATCACTGAAAAAAATAACAAAACAGTGATTTTGACAAGTGAAGACAATGTTGCCTATAGACGACCCTTTAGTTTCGGTTAATGAGATATCTTTCTCTCCTGACCTCATAGAGAAATATATTTCATCTGTTGTTGATGACTTCAACTCCGGGCCTGGTGGTATTCCTGCGACAGTTTTAGTAAACTGCAGCTCTGTGCTGAGTAAGCCCCTCAGTTTTTTATTTAATAGATCAATTCAAGAAAGCTATTTTCCTAAATTTTGGAAAAATGCATACATTAGCCATATTTTCAAGAAAGGGTGTAAAAATTATGTTTCAAACTACAGGCCCGTGTCTAAGTTATCATCAATACCGAAATACGATCAGGTTAAGGTGTGCTGTAGTGAAGTCATAACAACTCGTCAGCATGGTTTTGTTAATGGCAGATCTACAGTTTCTAACCTCCTTGATTTCACTTCTTTTGCATTAAGCTCTTTAGACTCTGGTGGGCAAGTTGACTGCATCTACACTGACTTCAGTAAAGCACTTGACAAATTACCACATAATTTGATTTTAAGTTGAAGAAGCTGGGATTTCCTTTAAGTTTTGTCAGCTGGATTGAATCTTATTTATCTGATCGTACGTATCAAATCAAATTTCGGAGAGTGTTTTCCTCCCCATTTAGCGCGACATCAGGTGTTCCACAAGGAAGCCACCTGGGGCCGCTCCTGTTCATTTTAGCAATTAATGACGTTACACATGTTATTAAAAACTCCCATCTGTTAGTATATGCAGATGACATGAAAATTTACAGGAACGTAAAGGGGGTTGGTGATACTATTCCACTCCAGTCTGACTTGAAATCCTTTGAAGTTTGGTGTTCTAAGAATAATTTACATCTCAATCTTGATAAATGCCAAGCTATGATTTTTACCAGGAAGAAAACTATTGTGGAATTTGATTATAAATTAAAAAATAAAAATATTTGTCGTGTTGATGTAGTCAAAGACCTAGGTATACATTTTGATACTAAGTTGACTTTTAATGAGCATATTAATCAAATTTGTAAAAAATCCTCATCTCTGCTTGGCTTTATTAAGAGGTGGGCTAAAGAATTTAATAGTCCTTTAGTAACGGTGACTTTATATAATACAATAGTGCATTCTCACTTAGAGTACGTTTGCCAAGTATGGTCACCTTTTTATAATATTCATATAAATAGAATTGAGAAATTTCAAAAAAAATTTATTCGTTTTGCTCTCAATGGCTAAAATTGGAAACCTTCCTCCTTATGAGGATCGTTTGAAGTTACTACATATGCAGTCTTTGAGCTCACGTAGAAATATTGCGGATATACTTTATCTGCATCAACTTGTAACTGGGTCTCTTGCTGCAACAGAGCTTCTTAACCCTTTCGGAACTTCTTTTTTCCATTTGACTTTAAAAATCAGTATTTTCCGTTTTCTTATTCTTAAGGTCAATTTAAACAATAAATGAAACTAATTTATAAAAATTTTATTTTAGAAAGTGGTTTTTGGGAGCCATGTCATATGGCATAAAATGTGCTGAATGGTAATGAAAGTACCAAAATGCAAATTTAATTTTTTTTACACTTACTAACCCAACATTAAGCTTCAAAATGGCATTCACCAAATTATCAAATAAAGCTATTTGTTTAGTAAAAAAATTAAAGTATGAAGTGGTATTTTTTTGTAAAATACGGCAAAGGATATTGATATTGATATAGAGCAAACTCTATTTAATCATACACTTTACTGCTTCCACCAATCAATCCAATTTTTTTTTTAATTTGTGCACAAAGCTTTCGAAAAAAATTAAAAAATATAAAAAAAATTATTTTGAAGTTTCTTAGACTTCAAACTGACCTTAAAAAACGACTATGCCATATGGCATAGAATAACCGAAAGGGTTAACTACATACATTTTAATAGTAATAGGAGGAGTACTCGTAACTCTTATCAATTATTTTACCAACCGGTTAGTAGAACTAATTATATGGCTACAGCTCCTTTTAATCGCATGACAACTCTTATTAATAATTGCGAAGTTTATAACATTAGCTTATCAAAAGGTCAACTCAAGCTTAGACTGAAAACTAACTGTAGCTAAATTTGTAGCTTAACTCTTTACTTCCCAGTGTCACCTGTAGGTGACAGATGTTTTGGTTTTTTTCAACGGTAAGCTTAAATATTTTTTTGAACTTTATCACTATCACCAGAAAAGCAATAAGTTACTTTATTTAAATTTTTTTTCTTGCATCGCATACGATGAGTCATCTGCCAAATTCATTCAAATTTTCTCGCGCTTATTAAATATTTTCGTGTTTGTGAATTTGCTAACAATAAAAATTTGAATAATTATGACCAGACCGTTAGTATATCGTTACCTTAATATAGAAAGGCCCTATCTAACATTTTTATTATTTTACAGGAGAACGAAAAAACTTAATAAAAATTAAAGTTTTTGTGAGTAATGCCTTTTTTTATTTGCTTGTATTTGATTTATTTTCAATCGTAGCTCACACATTTTTTTGTCAATGGTGTATTAGTGGGTGACCTACCGAAATCTATAAAAATCTCGGTTTTGAAAAAAATGTTAGTTAGGGCCTTTCTATATTAAGGCAACGATATATAATTTTCTTATTGCATTGGATAAGTGAATCTATAAGCTATATAACGACCACATATTATTATCAAAATAACGCATGGTTTGGTCACGACAGGGATCAAAATATGAGGTGTCACCTGTAGGTGACACTGAGCAGTGTGATTTGTTATGCGTTTTATTTTTGCATGTTGAAAAGGTTTGCTTCAGATATTCTGTACGTCTTACAGGTTGAAATTAGCTGAGATTGTCGAGGAACTGGAAAACGGGGAGGATCCTGGGGATATTATTTTGCTCCCTCCTGATGATGGAGCTATAACTGATGAGGACAGTGGAGACGAAAACAAGGCTATTTTGCTCAACCTTCCTAGCCGCATGCTACGTTCTCAAGTAGAGGTACAAGTGAGCCACATCGGAAATTTATCTATGGGCGAACAGGCGGATGAGGATGACGAAGAAGTTGAGGTTTCTGCGCCGAAGAAAAAGAAGAAACCAGAAATAGTCGTAAAAAAATGGTGCAACAATTTTTCTTCGACTACTTGTGGTAAAGGCGACTGTGATGAAGACGTTTTTATAAATAGTCAGGAGATGACAGCCACTGAGTGTTTCGAAATATTCTATAGCGATGACATAATTCAATTCATAGCAGATATGAGTAACTTGTACGCTTTGCAGAGAAATCACTCTCTAAACGTTCAAGTCGATGAAATTAGAGTGTATATTGCAATATTGTTGCTCACGGGATACTTGACTCCTAAATATATGAGAATGTTTTGGGAAGTGAAAAGTGACACTCATAACGAACTTGTTTCATCGAGCATAAGGCGAAACAGATTTTTTGAAATTCAGCAATATCTGCATCTTTGTGACAGTACGTCTTTAGCACCCAACGTCAAATTTGCAAAGGTTCGTGACTACTTCACAAAACTGAACAGAAACTTTGCAACTAATTTTTATCGATCCGGATCTTTACATATTGCCATAGACGAAACTATAATTCCATATTTCGGGAGGCACGGTACAAATCAACATATCCACGGAAAACCTATTAGATTTGGTTACAAGCTTTGGTCAGCAGCTACTCGCCATGGATATTTGGTAAACTGTGAACTTTATCAAGGTGCGTCCGGACTATCTCTCAAGATGCAACAGGAGTATGGTTTAGGAGCTGCAGTTATTTTAGAGCTTCATTCCATATTACCGCAGGAATTAGGTCCCTATAACTTATATTTTGATAACTTTTTCACTGGTTTACCACTTCTTAAATATTTGCGAAAGGATAATGTGGGTGGAACTGGAACCGTTCGAGAAAACCGTCTTCAAAATTGCAAACTGATCAATTCAAAAGAAAAAGAAACCTAGGGGAGAGCTGTGCCATCAAAGTTCTGGAGAAACTAAGTGCTAAGTGGCACGATAACAGTATAGTTACAATTGCATCGAACTGCCACGGATTGAATCCTGTCACAAAAGTGGACCGGATTGGCGTTGTGAATAAGAAGCGTTCAAAAATTCAAGTTGATTGCCAACATGTTATCAAGATGTACAAGTATATGGGTGGTATTGACCGTTTTGATGAAAATGCTGACTCAATGAGGGTAGGCTTACGTGGGAAAAAGTGGTGGTACCCTTTATTCGCTTTTGGTATAGATGCTGCTTGTGAAAATGCTTGGCTCGTAAAAAGACAATTATCGAATAACTGGACCTACTGCGAAATGTGGCAATCACCTACCTTCAAAAATATGGTAAGCCACGAGCCCGTGATTCTTCCTGCGGTGTACCAGTCCAGATAAGAGTCCCGAGTGAAGTAAGGTTAGCATGTAGCGTCGATGATCACGCAAAAACAGACTGCTCTCAGCGAAGATGCGGATATTATCACCAACGCACTAGGAAAATGTGTGCTAAGTGCAATGTCGGCTTACATTTAAAATGTTGGTATATACTATATTCCACAATAAATAAATGTACTTACTTTTGTGGTGTTAGAAGAAAAAAAAATTTTTTTATGATATCTAGACGTAAGCATACTTCTTTGCAAAAGACTTAATAATAAAGGGTTAATGGTGATGTGTATTTTTATGTTTGTGTTGTCCGAGCCCCACAGCATGCTGGGTAAATATTTTCTAACATTTATCCCTTAGACCAGCGTTTCTTAAACTGTTGTCCGCGGACCCCTGGGGGTCCCCGAAGTCATTCCGGGGGTCCGCGAAACAATTTTAACATCATATAATTTTACTTAATCAAACTTTTCGCTTTGTTCAAATACCTCATTTATTAAAAATTTTACATGGCCATGGCTTTTTGAATGATTGCACATATTTTTAAAAAACAAAGTATGTATTTACTTTTGTTCAAACTCGCGATGCTTAGGTTCAAAGTATTCATTTAAAAAAATCCCAATGGTCAAAAAAAAAAAGCAAAGTCCGCGATGATTTTCAAATTTTGAGTTTTTGAAAAGTAAAATTTTTCCGCGTTTCAATTTTCAATATAAGAAATTTATTTTCATTTCACTTTTGTGTATGTGGTGTTTTCAGTTGTGATTATTTTCCGATTACTTCTTCCAGCTACAACGAATTCAATTTTCCTGGCTGCAGCTGTTACATTTAGTACAATTATATCCTTTTAAAAAGTATTTGATCCAACTTTAATTTTGTATTATACATTTTAAAAACGCTATTTGTCATTTATAGTTTTGTAGTCATACGTTAATTTAGAATTTGAGCCTTAAAAGGGATCGTTGGCTAAAAACTGGATCTATACTAGGGGTGGCAATAGGATAAAGTAATCCCGGGATTACAAAGAGACAATCCCGGGATTTTCGGGATAAGAAAAATATTTTATATTATATAATAAATATTCTTTTATATGACATATTTAAGTACAAAATCTGCAAAATAATTGTTTTCAATACATTTGATGTGCATGAGACATTATTGCATCAACCTGCAAAATGCACTTCAATTGTGTCTGAACCTTAAATTGAGTATTTTTTTTTATTGTAGCAATTTTTTGTTAAAGATTTTCTTAAAAAAAATGTCACATAGCAAAAAAAATATCTTTTTCAATACTTTGACTAATTTTAAGAATTTTTTACTAAGTGCGATTTGTATTGAAAATTGATAGTTCATGAGAAAAATGATAAAATGTGAAATTTAGACAAAAATTATTTTTATCAATAACGGAAATACTAAAAATGCAATAGAAAAACAACATAAACAAAACGTATCTATTTCTTATAATAAAATACAAATCTGCAACAAAAAATATAGGTTTGTCACCAAAAAAAAAAAAAAAAAACACAGCTGACCTTGATTTGACATTGAAATTTTGACCCATACCTAGACCTACCAAAACTTAAAATCTGAGATATAATTAAACTTTTTTTCTGAAATCAGCTTATAAAGATTTTGACAACTTAAATGAAGCACACTTATGGGTGCGTCTACTTAGAGCGAGCCATTCGGTGCCACTAAATACCATCACTGTCACATTTGAAGAATATGATAAAGTATTAATCAAGTACAAAACGTGGTACACGAATTTTTAAATGTAAAAATAAAATTGATAGTTTGGTCATAAATGCTTGATTATCCTCTATCATCTCCTTTTAATAGTGGCTATCTTCTACTAGTCAAACTTAGTAAATGTGATTTAGATGTATTAACACTCGAAGTGTTCTAAGTAAATTTTTGAGCAATTATTTTTTCTATTATTTTGCGTTCTTATTCTTCATTGTTACGCTGTGAAATAAAGCAATTTTAATTTTATATATACAATAGTATAAACTTCTCGTTTTTTTTAGTTCTGTATGCATTTACTAGAACTATCAATCCCGGGATTGGAAACTTCGATCCCGAAAATCCCGAAAAAAGCTCCGGGATTGCCACCCCTAATCTATACTCAAAGGTGAAAGCAATTCTGATGAAGGACCATCAACCTCCATCAAGAAACGTAAAACTAGAAAGTACTGTGATGAGTATTTATCATTTGGATTTACTTCTGTAAGCAAAGAAGATTTAGAAAGACCTTTATGTGTGTTATGCCGCGAAAGCTTATCAAATGAATGCATGAAACCCGCCAAACTCCGACGTCATTTGGAAACAAAGCATAGTGAGCTCATTAGTAAGTCTATCGATTTCTTTAAAATCAAAAAACAAGAACTTGTTTCAAGTCAAAATCTTATGCAAAATACCGCAACTGGTAGTATCAGCAAATAAGCAGTAAAAGAATTATATGAAGTATCCCTACTAGTAGCAAAAGCTGGAAAACCCCACAATATAGCAGAACAACTAATTCTACCTGCTGCAAAAGCAATAGCAAATACAATGTTGGGGGCTAAAACAACAAAATATTTATGTAAATTTGATTTCCTTATCGAACGATACGGTCAAGAACAGAATTGAAGATATGTCATGCAATATAAAAGAGCAATTAATTTCAAGAGTGCTTAAAAGTAAATATTACTTAATGCAATTAGATGAGAGTACCGATGTCTCTAACAATGCTAATTTGTTAGCATTTATTAGATATGAATTTCAATTTAAAATTCAAGAGGATTTGTTATTTTGTGATTCCCTACCATCGTGTACTACAGCTAAGGCCATATTTAAGACTGAACCATTTTATAACCGAAAATGGAATCCAGTGATAGAGGTCGGAAACTATCGATAGTCGGCACTATCGATAGTGAACGATTGTTTTCTACAAACCATCGATAACTATCGATAGTGTCGATAGTTTTACAGTGGACCCCTCTTAATAGATCCCCGGTTAATTGAATTCCCCGGATAACTGGTCTAAAAAAACAAGATTAAATTTTCTTCATTTGAAATATGCATCTAAATCCCCTGTTAAATGATTCCAGTTTTATTGGTTTCCCCACTTTTATAAGCAGAAAAAATATTTCCTAAGTGAAAAATACATGTAAAGTTCCCCTTTTAAGAGATCAACGATGTTACTAAGGGGATGATGCTACTGGAGTAACGATTAGCGATGATACTGAATTGCAAAATGCTTTTGAGGAGCACGTGAGATGAATTATTGTGCTATGGGGATCTTACAATCGACTAAATCGTTAGCACAATTGTAACTTCTGAAATCTCTGAAGATGCAGACAAAAAAGAGGAAGAAACGACTGATAGGGCTCCCACTGTTAGCGAGATACTTCAAAATATTTAAGCCCTTCGCACATATTTTCTTCCGTATAATAAATTTTTCAATGAATTAGAAAATATGGAGGGAGAAATCCTCACCAATAGACTGCAAATTGAAAGGCAATCCGATTTTTTGAAGCAAATAGGTAAAAACCTTCATTGCTAAATAGCCAAGAAGGCTATAATAGCTGTAGTAGCTAAACTCTATTATTATATTATGCATCTGTTGGCAGGTTGCCGAAAGTTTTTTTTTATTTGAAAATGTTGTACAATATTTTTTGCAAAATGCAATTTTGTTACTGTCTTAATTTGTTGTATATGCTTCTTAAGTATTGTTGTGGAAGGAGCTTTTTTTTTAATCATACTTTTTTAATAATTCGTGGCAACTTTTTTGTGCTAGTAAGAAAAAAAATTAAGGTGGCCACTATTTTGACGGTGGGCTCGTAAAAGCCTGAATAAAGCATTTCTTGAAGGGGATTTAATTTTTTTTTTTATGCTAGATATATTTTGTATTTAGGCGTATTACCTTCATAATTTTCAGAATTTTCATACACATTCACAAATGAGCTATCAGGTGAGTTTCGGAGATCTGATCTTGGACATATCCGTTCTTCAGTGGAAGTTTGCTCCGATTGAAGTAAAAGAGGTTGACGTTCTGTCATTTTCTGCTTTCCAACCTAAAAATATAACAAATATGTTATTAAAAATTAATTAACTTAATATTAAATCACGATTATGTATATATGATGAATAATTTTTTATAAGGAATATTAACTCAGACTCTGATGGCCTACTCACCGAAGTTTTGAGACCACGGTTTTATGGAAATTATTTTGAAAATAAGTACTTTATTTTTCTTAAAAACTTAGTTCTAGGTGACTGAACATGTTTCGGTTTTTCCTTTTGATCCTATAACTAAGATTTGAGTTCGAATTCAAAAAAAAAAAAAAAGTTAATCATGCGATCACGTTGACATTTGGTTCAGTGAGGTGCAACGTCCGCATGTATTGTTTTGGCCACTTTTTGTTTGGAGATACCTTATAGCACGAAGACTTCGTTTATATTGTTACGAAATTTCTGTCTCTTTGACGATAATTTCGATCTCTCACACTTTTCTGAGTTCGATCACTGGATTGTGTAACAATTAAAACACACAAACTTATTTAGTTATAAAATGGTTTATTTTATTAACGTTCAAATTCTAATATTAATTTAACACTGTATAGAAAACTGTTTTACTTTACTACGGATCACACTGTATTCACTTTATTACTTTTAATTCAAGTGTTCCACTTCACTGTTGAACTACAACTGTGTCCGAAAACTCAAATGACACCCTTTTATACTACAGGCATCACTTTCTCGAATAAACTACAAGCTGCCAGATGGCGTATATTCTACTATTATCTACAACCTACTAGTGCTACTTTGTAGCGTGCATTCTACTACTATCCACAATTCACCACAATGCATGGCACACTGACGTTGAGCTAGCTATTATGCTAGATGTTAGATGGCGTTGTGCGTTGTACGACGGCGATAAATTCTCTCGGTTGTTGACTTTTTATTGTTTACTGCAGCGTCTGTTTGGTTTATTATTGTTAGCATTTTGCGCTAGATGGTGCTAATATCGTTTAGTTTCTTTTCGTTGGTATTTATTTCAAGAGTCTTCTAGCATAAACCAAATTTCGCTACACTGCCCTCCGCTTAAACTTGTTCGTCCCGAACAAGAGTCTCTCCGTCCCTAGTATAAGGTGCCAGCCTTTCGATGTGGACTACCTTTAATTTACTTTTGTTCCCGGGGTATTTTTGGATTCGATACACAACATCATTAATCCTTGTGACGATCCGGTAAGGTCCCTCCCAATGAGTCTGTAATTTAGGAGACAAGCCTCGTTTTCGTTGTGGGTTATGTAGCAGCACTAATTGACCTTCTTTGAACCCTTCAGTATTTGCTCGCAGGTCATACCGAGCTTTCATCTTGTCGCTAGCCAATTGAGTACGTCTTCTAATAAGCTCGTGTATATCTGCTAATTCTTCTCTTTTCCGCGACATGTAATCGTCAGCATGGGTCGTTTCCGGGACAACGCTTACTCCGTACTTCAAATCTGCTGGAAGCCTTAAGTCCGTACCAAAAATGGCTTTTGCTGGCGTAACTGTAGTGGTATCGTGTATTGCCGACCGATAAGCCATCAGAAACATTGGTAGATGCTCATCCCAATCTTTTTGTCCTTTATCGACAACCTTTTTTAAATGTTCCTCTAGAGTACGGTTGAACCTTTCGACCATGCCATCGGACTGAGGATGCAAAGCTGTGGTGCGTGTCTTCTGTATTCCAAGCATGTCACAAACCTCCTTAAAAAGTGTCGACTCAAAATTTCGTCCTTGGTCGGAATGCAACTCAAGTGGAGCTCCATATCGGCAAATCCAATTTTTGATGAAAATGTCTGCCACTGTTTTTGCTTCTTGATTGGGAATGGGATATACTTCTGGCCACTTACTGAAATAATCAATTACCACAAGGATGTATTTATTTCCTGTATTGCTGATTGGAAAAGGTCCCGCTATATCCATGGCTATCCTCTCAAAGGGAGCTCCAACGTTATACTGATGCATTTTTCCCCGAGTGCGTTGCCTTGGTCCTTTAGCAATTGCACATTGGTCACAACGGCGGATCCAGTCAGCAACTGATTCTTGGCATCCTACCCAATAAAACCGTTTCTTTATTTTCTCTGTGGTTTTCGTTATGCCCAGATGTCCACCACTCGATCCATTGTGATAATCCTCGATTATTTCCTTAAATTTGGCCTTTGGAATAACCAGCAGTTTTGAGCGAGTTTTACCATCCTCGCTTTCCCAGATTCGGTAGAGACAACCGTCATGCAACTCCAAACTTTGCCATTGCGCCCAGTATGCTTTACAGATTTGGCTTTCATTTGAAATTTCTTGCCACGCCGGTTTCCTACCCAGCTCCTTATACTTAATTATAGTTGCCAAATCTGTATCATTGCGCTGGTCCCGTTTTACCTCCTCTTTTGTCCACTTTTCTTCAGGCAAAACGTTCAAAAGGCGCACATCAATTGTTCCTGCTTTATTTTCTGTTCGCGAACAATAACCGCATTCAATTTTACATGGACGACGGGAAAGTGCATCCGCATTTCCATGCTGGCTTCCTTTGCGATGCTCTATGGTGAAATCATAGCTCTGCAAGCGTTCTATCCACCGTGCGATTTGACCTTCAGGATCCTTGAATTGAAGTAGCCACCTTAATGCCGCATGGTCTGTCCTCAGGAGAAAGTGCTGTCCATATAAGTACTTATGGAAGTGTTTCACGCATTCCATTACTGCCAGTAACTCTCTCCGAGTTACGCAATAATTCCTCTCAGGTTTCGACAGAATTTTGCTGAAATATGCGACGACTTTTTCTTGTCCATTGATGATTTGGGACAAAACTCCTCCAATACCATGGCCACTCGCATCGGTGTCCAATACAAATTCTTTGCCGGGTATTGGGTACGCGAGTATTGGCGCTGTAGACAGTAATTCTTTCAGCTTTTGGAATGCAGTTTCCTGTACCCCACTCCATTCGAATTTTCGATTTTTCTGTGTCAGCTCATGTAGACTGCCTGCAACATTTGCGAAACCAGGAACAAAGCGTCTGTAATAAGTGCATAGACCCAGAAAACTTCGCAACTCATGAAGATTAGATGGACGTGGCCAATTTTTCACAGCTTTTATTTTATCTTCATCTGTGTGTATTCCTTCTGACGTAACCTTGTGCCCCAGATATTTGACTTCACGCTGGAAAAGTGAGCACTTTTTCGCACTTAATTTTAGTCCAGCTGCCTCCAAGCGCTCAAACACTTCCTCCAGATTTTTCAAGTGGTCATCAAAATCTTTACCCATGATGATTATGTCATCGAGATACACTAGACAAGTCTTCCAATGTAGTCCTTTGAGAACTCGTTCCATTAACCGTTCAAACGTAGCTGGAGCGTTACAAAGACCAAACGGCATGACGTTGAATTGCCATAGACCATTCCCAATACTAAAGGCAGTTTTCTCTTTGTCTTTTTCATCTATTTCCACCTGCCAATATCCACTTTGTAAGTCCAGGGTGGAAAACCATGTTGCTCCAGATAACGTATCCAGTGTATCATCGATTCTGGGTAACGGGTAGCTGTCTTTTTTAGTGACGTCATTCAATTTTCTGTAATCCACACAGAATCGCATACTTCCATCCTTTTTCTTCACAAGTACGACCGGTGAACTCCATGGGCTTTCTGATGGTGCAATGACATTTTCTCGCGCCATATCTTCTATAAGGCCCGTCACTTCTTCTCTCTTAGCGAGTGCTAACCTCCTTGGAGGTTGACGAATCGGCTGAAAATCACCTGTATCAATGCGATGTTTGACAACTGATGTTCGGCCATTATTTTCTCCTTTGGACGCAAATATCCGCCAATGTTTTTGCAGAAACCTTTTTGCTTTATCTTTGTTCTGAGCAGACAACTCCTTCGTCCATACTTTCGTCAATACATCCAAGGCCGACGATTTTGTTAAAGTTGTACCTTGTGTGTTCTGCTGGTCATTTTCACAATTTATCACAGCTGTAACTTTCTCACATTGCGCTATGAGTTCACCTTTTTGCATCCATTTTGGCTTATTTGTTGGATTCAAAATTCGCACCGGTATTTTTCTGTCTGTTCTTGTGTTTACTAGGGTCTTTCCAATAATCAGGTCTTTCTTAAAATTTTTCTTATCTGCTTCCACTACCCACAGATGGCTTGTCCCACAGTCTTCATTTGTTGTGGCCCAAATAATTTCTTCGGTATTGGGTTCAATTCGACAGCGCTCACTTATGTAGACTCTTGCAATTGCTAATTTTTGTCCACAGCCAATGTCTAAAGGCAACTCTACATTGGCATACCTTAACGTTTTTTTCTTAAGATCCAAAGTGAACCCGTGTCGAATCATGAAGTCCACGCCAATGATAACTTCATCGGTGATGTTTGCAACAATAAAATCATGTTCCACAGTTTTGTTGCCGATGAGAATACTCGCTGTAACTTTTCCTACTATTTGCGCAATTTCTCCTGTCGCTGTTCTCAATTGGATCCCATTTAACGGCGTTACTCGTCGTCTTTCAAATAAGTCTTTCCTCACAATTGAATGCGATGCGCCTGTATCCAAAGTAAGCTCACATGGTCTTCCGTTGATTTTTCCACCGATGGTAAGGCTGTTGGAATTTCGGCAGAGCTTCGAAACCAAGACTATGGGGCAATCATCTGTAAGAGTCAGCTCACGCCCCGCTGTACTGACTCTCTTTAGTTTAACGACTGCTGCTCGCTAACATTTTCTCCATCGTTCACCCTATTTCCAAGTCTTCTTTTTGGTGAACGTGATGCAGATCGTTTACGACGTGATTTGCAGTCACGTGCCATGTGTCCCTGCTTACCACAATTGTAGCATTTTCCGCTGAAGCTACCGCTGGCGAACGATGAATTTTTCTTTTCAGCCTCCACCTCCATCCGACGAGTTTTCAGTGATGGGCGGCATGTCAACGCAATCGTCTCCTGCGTGAGGGCAACCGTTACTGTTTCATTAAATGTTGTCTTCGGGCTCCTCATTGTCTCGCGTTTTGTTTCTGAGTCACGTATGCCGTCAATAAACGCCTCTATTTTGAATTTTTCTGCTACGACACTTAACTCGTCAGGATAGGAAAGGTGTGCCAATCGCTCAATATCCGCAGCATACTCCTGCAAGGACTCACCAGATTTCTGGATACGACTTTTCAACTCCAATCTGTGAATCTGCTTCATGTGGTCACTGCCATATTTTCGCTGTAAGGCATCCATCACCGCCTTGTAGTTTTTCTGCTCCGCCACTGGAACCGTTTGCAATACTTCTGCAGCTGCGCCTTTTAA
Organism: Tricholauxania praeusta; assembly: GCA_949775025.1. Lineage (NCBI taxonomy): Eukaryota > Metazoa > Arthropoda > Insecta > Diptera > Lauxaniidae > Tricholauxania > Tricholauxania praeusta. Next base: position 80,462,820 of record OX459030.1, read on the forward strand.
TGCCACAATTAGCGCTGCAGCTGCGCTTTCGTTATCCCAACGGTTGTGACCAGATGTTGTTTCGAACTGGAGCTTGAAAACACTAAATGGCGTTGTTCCATCGAATGAGGGTGCCTTAAGCCTCTCTGCGCTGATTTCTCTTATAGCTTGAGTGGTTGGTTCACTTATTTCCAACTGTTGAATCCTTTTATTAACGTACTCAAAATTATTTTGAACTTCTCCTTTGAATGATTCAACGTCATCTCGTAATTCAGTCACTTTTTCATCGAGGCCATCTACCATTTTGGCAACCTCCGTTCGAACAGCCTCGTGGATCTGCGTCGCGTTCAGACTTAACTTTTGGTCTATTTGCAGTGCATTTTGACTTAACTTCTCGTCTATTTGCAGTGCATTTTGACTTAAGCTCTGACCGATTTCCTCCCGAACCGTCTGGATCTGCAGCGCGTTCTGACCAATTTCTTCTCGAACGGCCTGGATATTGCTATTCATCTGTAGTGCATTTTGACTCATTGCCTGCGTCATCGCCATTAACATTTTCTCGAACTTTGACATATCTACAACTTCACCACTTGCTGCTGGTCCAGAAGTTTCTTCCACTTTCGCTGCTGATTCTGATACATCACTATAAAATTCATGCTCTTCCAGGTTTACACCTTGAGCCTCAAGAGCCTGCCGTAAGCGTTTCTGTAACTCCACCTTTCCGCCAGTAGATTGCAGATTCAGCTGCTGCAACTCCTTCTTCAGTTGATCCACTTTCAGATCTTCAAACTTAACCATTTTTATTTATTTTTTTTTTTTTTTTTTAAATTGATTGTTAATTCTTTTACACAATCCCACTTCTGACACCAATTGTTACGAAATTTCTGTCTCTTTGACGATAATTTCGATCTCTCACACTTTTCTGAGTTCGATCACTGGATTGTGTAACAATTAAAACACACAAACTTATTTAGTTATAAAATGGTTTATTTTATTAACGTTCAAATTCTAATATTAATTTAACACTGTATAGAAAACTGTTTTACTTTACTACGGATCACACTGTATTCACTTTATTACTTTTAATTCAAGTGTTCCACTTCACTGTTGAACTACAACTGTGTCCGAAAACTCAAATGACACCCTTTTATACTACAGGCATCACTTTCTCGAATAAACTACAAGCTGCCAGATGGCGTATATTCTACTATTATCTACAACCTACTAGTGCTACTTTGTAGCGTGCATTCTACTACTATCCACAATTCACCACAATGCATGGCACACTGACGTTGAGCTAGCTATTATGCTAGATGTTAGATGGCGTTGTGCGTTGTACGACGGCGATAAATTCTCTCGGTTGTTGACTTTTTATTGTTTACTGCAGCGTCTGTTTGGTTTATTATTGTTAGCATTTTGCGCTAGATGGTGCTAATATCGTTTAGTTTCTTTTCGTTGGTATTTATTTCAAGAGTCTTCTAGCATAAACCAAATTTCGCTACAATATTATTTATTTACCACTTCATTTTTACTACACCCATTATTCGTTAAAAAATCTTGCAGAGCTTGTGAATTATTATAAAGCAAAAAATAATTATTTTCTTAAATACTTGAAACTGTACTTTTTCCTTTGTTTCTGCTGCATAGCCTATGGGCTTAGTAGAAATTGTGCTCAATCTGTGATCGGAAATTGCTCTACCCATTATTTCGTTCAGAGAAATAGTGCAGTCCCGGTCACCGATCCGTACGATAGACGGATGTGCCTCACGTACGGTTTCGCCTAATGAACGCAGAGCAGTCCGGGCTGTTCGTAGTCGGTCACCGATCCGTACGATAGACGGATGCGCCTCTCGTGCGGTTAGGCGGGTAAGTGGGACCGCAGGGACCGATCGCAAAAAAAAAAAAAAAAAAAAAAAAAAAAAAAAAAAAAAAAAAAAAAAAAATAATAACCAATTTAAATAATTTTTGTATTGAACTTTTTAGTCATTTATACAACCAACATGACAAAGATAACAAGTGGATCAATTTAACCTGGTAATTGGTGACATATGTTTCGGCTATTACCACGTATATACATATTTATATGCATATACATAGCCTCATCAGACCAGTTTTGGTTAAGTTGTACTGAGAATCGAACACCCGACCGTATGCATTTTTGAATTGCGACGGCCGCTCTAACACTTGAGCTATTGGGTATGTGACCTTGATGTGTACAAAGTACGTGTTTCTTTGGAGTTCGCACGTATTGTTCCATTTTTCTTGTTATCTTTCTGAGTTATGTTCAGTTGACATAGCTCTTTTTAAGCTTATTTGGCTTATACATGTGCTATGATTTTTTATAATTTTATTTTCATATAATTTCAAAGTTCTGGAAAATTTTCCAGCTACTTTTTTTTTATTATTATTATTGAAAAATTGGCGGGTTCTCCATATTAAGAATTTTGGTTTGTTTTGAGACTAATAATTATTATATTAATAATTTTTGTATTGAACTTTTTAGTCATTTATACAACCAACATGACAAAGATAACAAGTGGATCAATTTAACCTGGTAATTGGTGACATATGTTTCGGCTATTACCACGTATATACATATTTATATGCATATACATAGCCTCATCAGACCAGTTTTGGTTAAGTTGTACTGAGAATCGAACACCCGACCGTATGCATTTTTGAATTGCGACGGCCGCTCTAACACTTGAGCTATTGGCCGTCGCAATTCAAAAATGCATACGGTCGGGTGTTCGATTCTCAGTACAACTTAACCAAAACTGGTCTGATGAGGCTATGTATATGCATATAAATATGTATATACGTGGTAATAGCCGAAACATATGTCACCAATTACCAGGTTAAATTGATCCACTTGTTATCTTTGTCATGTTGGTTGTATAAATGACTAAAAAGTTCAATACAAAAATTATTAATATAATAATTATTAGTCTCAAAACAAACCAAAATTCTTAATATGGAGAACCCGCCAATTTTTCAATAATAATAATAAAAAAAAAGTAGCTGGAAAATTTTCCAGAACTTTGAAATTATATGAAAATAAAATTATAAAAAATCATAGCACATGTATAAGCCAAATAAGCTTAAAAAGAGCTATGTCAACTGAACATAACTCAGAAAGATAACAAGAAAAATGGAACAATACGTGCGAACTCCAAAGAAACACGTACTTTGTACACATCAAGGTCACATACCCAATAGCTCAAGTGTTAGAGCGGCCGTCGCAATTCAAAAATGCATACGGTCGGGTGTTCGATTCTCAGTACAACTTAACCAAAACTGGTCTGATGAGGCTATGTATATGCATATAAATATGTATATACGTGGTAATAGCCGAAACATATGTCACCAATTACCAGGTTAAATTGATCCACTTGTTATCTTTGTCATGTTGGTTGTATAAATGACTAAAAAGTTCAATACAAAAATTATTAATATAATAATTATTAGTCTCAAAACAAACCAAAATTCTTAATATGGAGAACTCGCCAATTTTTCAATAATAATAAAAAAAAAGTAGCTGGAAAATTTTCCAGAACTTTGAAATTATATGAAAATAAAATTATAAAAAATCATAGCACATGTATAAGCCAAATAAGCTTAAAAAGAGCTATGTCAACTGAACATAACTCAGAAAGATAACAAGAAAAATGGAACAATACGTGCGAACTCCAAAGAAACACGCACTTTGTACACATCAAGGTCACATACCCAATAGCTCAAGTGTTAGAGCGGCCGTCGCAATTCAAAAATGCATACGGTCGGGTGTTCGATTCTCAGTACAACTTAACCAAAACTGGTCTGATGAGGCTATGTATATGCATATAAATATGTATATACGTGGTAATAGCCGAAACATATGTCACCAATTACCAGGTTAAATTGATCCACTTGTTATCTTTGTCATGTTGGTTGTATAAATGACTAAAAAGTTCAATACAAAAATTATTAATATAATAATTATTAGTCTCAAAACAAACCAAAATTCTTAATATGGAGAACTCGCCAATTTTTCAATAATAATAAAAAAAAAGTAGCTGGAAAATTTTCCAGAACTTTGAAATTATATGAAAATAAAATTATAAAAAATCATAGCACATGTATAAGCCAAATAAGCTTAAAAAGAGCTATGTCAACTGAACATAACTCAGAAAGATAACAAGAAAAATGGAACAATACGTGCGAACTCCAAAGAAACACGCACTTTGTACACATCAAGGTCACATACCCAATAGCTCAAGTGTTAGAGCGGCCGTCGCAATTCAAAAGTGCATACGGTCGGGTGTTCGATTCTCAGTACAACTTAACCAAAACTGGTCTGATGAGGCTATGTATATGCATATAAATATGTATATACGTGGTAATAGCCGAAACATATGTCACCAATTACCAGGTTAAATTGATCCACTTGTTATCTTTGTCATGTTGGTTGTATAAATGACTAAAAAGTTCAATACAAAAATTATTAATATAATAATTATTAGTCTCAAAACAAACCAAAATAACCAATTTAAGTTTAAATTTAAGGGCACTGTCACAAGTCCCTAAGAGTTTTATTTAACTTGAATTCCATCCCAATTTTAATTTTGTTCCCATGTACACCAACTCACCAAGTTTCATCAAAATCTTTGCAGCTGATATCGAAATGCAGTCTAGCAATATATTTCATATAACAGTGTATACGCGACATTACACGCCAAATCGGAAATCATTTTGCTTCTGCATCTCTGATTTTTTTTTTTCTTAAATATTGGTTGAAATGTCTTTCCATAATTTTTTTAAATTTTTTTTATTAAGCTATTTAAGATTTAAGAGATATAGATTTTGAAAACTGATGTTTTTTAAGGTTTTTTTTTTTTTTGAAATGGTCATAATTCCGTGAATAATAAGCCAAACTAAATTTTTTTTTTGTTTCAGAATTTTTGTTTTTAAACGTAATTTTAATAAAAAATATCGAAGTTTTTCTTCATACGATATTATGATATTTTCGAGTTTCAAAATAAATCGTAATTTTAAACAATGCACGCAATGATCGATTTTCTTAAAAAATGTTTATAAAAAACTTATTTATTTACCAAATTTTACGTCTAGTTTCCAAATTTGGGCCTCTTCTCGATAACTGATTTCTAATAGACTTTTTTCTATGTATTTTGGGGCGTGGATTCCAAAATTTTTTTTCTTAAGAATCGTTTTCGAGATACTTATCTTCTTTTTTACACTTTTTTCATCTAAGCATTTGGCGATATTTGCATCAATTTTTTTCGACCTAAATTAGTTGCACACCGTTAAAAGTGTAATTTTGTCTCTTTCTAACGATTTGCTGCTAATAAAAATCGGATAAGATATTTTTTTGGTAATTTTTTAAAGTCACTAAATTTCAATTGCTCGGTTTAAATCCAAAACTCTTTCTTCTTCATATTTTTAAGATTTAGAATGAAAGCCCGTTTTTTTTTCAAAATATTCTAAGTATATATTTACTCCAATCGGACAATAATTTTGAATTGAATTAACCTTTCTAAAAGTTTATATTTTCACATTGAGTTAAACACAAAAGAAAATAATTTGAAAATTCCTGCAACGATTCTTTGATAATTTGTTCTCTTTTTCAGGGCGTCAATTTATTAACTAAAGAGAATTAACATAATTAGAAATAATAAAACAACTTTTTAAAAGTTAAAATTTCCTATATTTATTTATAGTTATTTTACTTTATGGGAAAAGTATGCTTTTGTTATTCAAAATGCCGCATCTAGATATTATTCAATACGGATAGCTAAAAAATTAATATTGAAAATACGACAGAATATAGATTCCATCGTTTTCACATTAGAATAGGCTTATAATTTGGTGAACACACATTGAATTCAATACTTTCAATATTTTATACATGCATCTAAAAGTATACTTCCGTAGTAACATATTCTATTAATATTAAAGTGTTCATATGCCTTGTTATTTAGGAGTTATGAACGTCTCAGCATGGACTGTAACGTTACATAGTTTTAAAAGTAGGTTTTAAATTTACCTTGCATTGTCGGAAAAGTCTGTTCTTTAGAATAAAATTAATTAATTAAATTTTGATTACGCTGAAAAAAAAATGTTTGAGTTCTACAGAAGAAAAAAATGTTCGGACTATACGTTACACGAAGACTGTTACGTTACCTGTGCGATCTGCGTTCGCATATAAAGTAAAATTAAGCAATAAATCTTCAATTGTTTAATTTTACAATCTAATCATACGATTAGTAGACATTCAAAAAGTTCCAAGTAATTGACGGGAATTCGAAGAAACCAGCAACAGTCTAACTGCAGTGTGTGGAAAAACTGGACCAAAAGTTTGGAGGAAAATGGATTTATGTCAATTAGGATAATTTGGGGTCACTGAGCTCGAGTCTGTCATCAGATTTTGGCCCACACCTCAGCGTTTCAAGATATCGGTTAAGTTTTTTATTTCAAGTCAGAGAGTTTTGATGTCTGAGGAAAAGTTGGTCCTCATGAATTTTTTTCATTTCGAAAAACTAAGAAAATTTCTTACGAGATAAACGACGTTTAGAGTCAGAAAAAACATAAAGGAATTGAAAAAAACGTAACAAAACTATTTTTTTTCTTCAATTTTACTGCCACTGCCTTGGGAAGTTTTATTGTTTAAGGACCTCCCTCCCCCTCTTAACTTTTTATGAGGAATATTTTTTTAATGGAAATTCAGGTAGTGGCATTGACAATTTCAAATTATAAGTATTAAGGTGAATGCAGTGCAAACAACAAAGGAGTTGAGCTGTTACAGAAGAAACACCAAAGCTCTACTCGCGGAGAGAGCACAGTTTTTTCCTTATATATTTACATACATATAAGCTTAAAAAATAGCAGTAAGTTTTTTTTTTGATACTTCCTTATGTGTACATAAGGAAAATCGAAAAACAAATATTATATTTATGAAAAAATCAAATATTCTCCATTTTTTTGACTAAATTCCGAAGAATGAAAATTTTGCAGCTCTGGTAGCAACCCTAGGACTAATTTTTTTTTTTACTTTCTTAAATGAGGATATACTCGAATATGAGTAGATTTTTGAAAATTGAGTGTTCTTGAAGTAAGTATTTCAACATGTCTAATGTACATATTAGTACATTAAGGTGATTCAAATTTTTGTTTTTAAGGTGCTGTTGCGGAAAAATTAAGCTTATGATATGAAAAAAATTTTAACTCAAACATAGCTCTGTAACCCAATTTTTAAAGGTGGTGCATATCTTCGGAAGCATATGAAATGCGCTTCCTTGAATGTTGAGTAGAAGTACATCTTTGGGAGCATATTAAATACGCTTCCTTGGATGTTGAGTAGAAGCAAATTGAGCTTAAACTGAAAAATTAATGCTAATGCTTAGGTTCGAACCCCAGAGGATGTGGAACGAGTTTTTTTTTTAATTAAATAGAGCTCTGAATTAAAGGCTTCCGAAGAAGCATATATGATGTGCTCTCCTTGGAAGATGCTTCCAAATTACCCGTTGGGATGTTTTGGGCCCTAGTTGATTATGTATTATTATTTTAACTTTAGTCATGAGCCTTATCACTAATAATATTAATATTCACATTAATTTCATTTACTAGGGGAGAGTGGGGAGTTTTGAAGCATGGGGAGTTGCGAAGCAAGACTATAGATGTCACTTAAAAGTGATTCCTAGTTTAAATGCCTAGTTTAAAAATTTTCTTAACCCTAATTCTCAATTTTTCCTAGCACTTGAACCGATAGCATACTTTGTACTATTTTCTCAGAGAGCGGGTTCGTAATCACGCTCGAAAAGTTTTATTGAGCAGTCGCGTGTGGTACATTATGACGAACATTTTTTGAGTGAATTAATAAGGTTAGTATGCAAAATAATCAGCAATTATAAGTCTTTTAATGTGCAAAAGGATTGATGCAAAAATTTTTTATGGGTCACTCACGCGGTCGGAATTAATAAAAAGTAACAAATGGGGAGTAATGAAGCACATTAAATGGGGAGATGTGAAGCACGGCGAATATGTCCCAAAGCACCGAAACACCTCTACAACTCCGAGGGTTATGAATAAAAACAACAAGTGGTCATTGTTCTTCATGTAAAATTGGACAAGCAATTCAACGGTGACCTCAGATTTGACCTTAACTCTGACCTTGGCGGTCATTTCACCGGAAAATGTCGCCACCATACATCAAAAAGAAGAAGAAAAACGAGCAAAAGAGGCTAAGATGTCACAAAAGAAGACGAAAGAGAATATTCAACCACCGGCAGTAAAACGCACTCGTCGCACATTTTCAGCACCACTGCAGGTGGAATATGATTCTGACGAAGAAGATTTTTGCATCATCTGTATAGGTCCCATGCCGAAAAAATTGACCAAAGCCAACGCGATTCACTGCAATGAATGCGACCGAGCAGTCCATCTGAAGTGTGCTCAAGTATCGGCTAGCGGCTACACATGTGTCCATTGCAAATCGGAATAGTTCATATTTTTTTTCTTGAAATTTTTATTGTTCCCATTTTGTACATATATTGTACCTAGTGTATACAATAGTCATTTTTCGTCGTCCCAATAAAGAATTTCCCACAAATAATGCTATTTTCTGTATTTTTCACTCGTGCTTCACAACTCCCCACGATTTCAAAAAACGTGAAACAACAGTTTTCCAGGCCAACGAACAAAACTTGTAGAAAAAAAAATATTTTATGCGAATCCTTGAACAAGGAAGTATTTCTATATTTTGGTAGTTAGAGCCATCAGAAAAAGCGTGCTCAAAACTCCCCACTCTCCCCTACATATAACTAAAGTTAATGTGAAAATGAATTTCACTAGTCATGACAGTCATCACTAAAAGATTTCGATTAAGAACATGCATTGTACCTATTACACAGCACCTAACTAGAACATATTTTTAATCTCTGAACAATGGTACAGCATCAATATTTGGAAGTTGTTTGATCGTGATGATGGTTTGTGATGTACGAAGTATGAGTAATGATGTTGGGTTATCAATTACCAGCAAATAATACGAATTTGTTATTACATTTATAAATGAGTTTTAATAATATTTTTATTGATAAAAACAATACCACCTAAAAATATTTTTACTCATTCATTGAAGAAAAAATAAAATTTCAGTTATTTTTACTGAATTCTCACATGATAATTTTTACATGAAATTTTACTTTCAGTATTTCAATAAATTTTAATATGTGTCACAAAAAAAATTATTGAGAGCTATGTAAAAAGTACTGTAAATTCAGTAAAAATTACAGAGGGTTCAGTACGATTTACTGAGTTTCATGCACGAGGCGGACAGCTACTGGAAAAAAACTGGAAAATTTACTGGAATTACAAGCAATTTTTACAATTTTAGTATTTTTATGTATAATTTAATTTTTGGTCTGCAATTATAATTTTATTTTATGAGTTTGAACTAATTCAATCCACTTCTTAAATCCGAAAATATTGTTAATTTTCACCAACACTAACGTCGCTGCAGGTTGCATTTAGCAATCATCTGTGATCAGCGTTGTACGTACATTGCTGCGCAGTCGTATTTAAGTTTTGTGATGAATATTAGCTAATTTAAACATGATCACAATAAATTTTTATATGTCAAATTAACCTTCTGCTTGAAAAAATTAAGCAAAAGTTCAAAAATCGATCGTACGTAGACTTTTGTGACATGGTGTACGTTTTAAGCTGCATGAGATCCATGTATTTAGATTTAGTTATTGTTTTTCTAAGTGCATACAAATAGTCTAAATTTGTAAGTCGAAAATCGTTTGCACTAACAATTTTTTTTTATAAATTTACGACCTGTGCCGTTCCTTGATTAGAGAAAATAAGTTTAAAAGGTTTCTTTTTTTTCGTAATAAATTTTTCGGGTATTGAACCTGTTAACTCTTTCTCCTGTGATGTCTTTTTTACGGTTAACTACAGGGTGTTTTTTTTATAGGTTTGTTTTTCGAATAGAGATAAAACTGGCATTTTATGGTCAAATCTGGCAACTCTTATGTCATTTATGTTCAGTTTGGTTTGCCATTTCATCATGAACAGGTTGACAAAAGAACAACGCTTGCAAATCGTGCAAATTTATTTCGAAAATAATGGTTCAGTTCGCGAAGTTTACCGCAAGCTCCGTCCATTTTATGGTCGACATAATCGTCCATCAGAGCAATTAATTCGGTTAACCATGGGTCGTTTTCGCACTACGTTTACTCTATGTGATAATACGCATCCGCAGAGACGTCGAACAGTGCGCACCGAAGAAACAATTGCCGCTGTAGAGCAAAATGTTGAAGAGGACCCGAATGAATCGATTCGCCACCGTGCACAGCAATTGGAGCTTTGTCCATCAACTTCATGGAAGATTTTGCGCAAAGATCTTTGCTTGCGACCTTACAAGATCCAGCTTGTGCAAGAATTAAAGCCGCGAGACCATGCAATGCGTCGTGATTTTGGTGTATGGGCCGAAAATGAGATTGATCTCGATGCTGATTTTCATCGCAAAATTTTGTTCAGTGATGAGGCTCATTTTTGGTTGAATGGCTACGTCAACAAGCAAAATTGCCGCATTTGGAGTGAAGAGAATCCACATGAGACCCTTGAGACGCCATTACATCCACAAAAACTGACTGTTTGGTGTGCTCTATGGGCTGGTGGAGTCATTGGGCCATACTTCTTCCGAAATAATGCTGGAGAGTCAGTTACCGTTAATGGAGACCGGTATAGAGCCATGATAACCGACTATTTTGTTCCCGAATTGGATGGCATGAATGTGGATGAGTTGTGGTTCCAACAAGACGGCGCTACATGCCACACAGCGCACGTCACAATCAATTTATTGAAGGAAACATTCGATGAGCGCATAATTTCGCGGAATGGACCTGTCAATTGGCCACCAAGATCGTGTGATTTGACACCATTGGATTATTTTCTTTGGGGATATGTGAAGTCGATTGTCTACGCCAACAAACCAGAAACGTTAGGGGACTTGGAAGTCAACATTCGTGGCGTTATTGCCGACATACGGCCCCATATGCTCGAAAAAGTGGTTCAAAATTGGACCTGTAGAATTAGCTTTATTCGAGCCAGCCGCGGCGGCCACATGCCCGAAATCATATTTAAACAATAATGGCATAAAATTATCCTTCCAATAAAGCCAAATTGATGGACATTAAAACGATTTTCTTGTGTTTTATTTTAATTCGAAGCTCTATACCTCTAAAAAAAACACCCTTTATAAGATTCCTTTGAAGAAAAACAGTTTTCTATTTCTACTTTTTTTACTATAAATGTTGGTTCTTTCTTTATGGCTATTTTAATTATTTTCTATCCAATCACCCGATGTTGGAATTATTTTTTTTAAGGAATAATTCTTTAAAGGAATGGATTATTTTTTGAGATTCTTAAACATTAACTTAAACACATTAGTTTTTTTTTTCGAGGAACGTAAAGAGTTTTTTAAGTTCAACTTCCTGAACAGTAGGAGTCGAAAATCTCTTTCTGCCGGAAGACATCAATTTTATTGCAACTACTTTGGCCACACATGCAAATAACTTGGGTCTCAAGCAATTTAGCACTAGTAATTTTTCCGGAAGCAGTTTTATGTTCCTAACCCCTTTCAATGTTTTCTTTTGCAATGACCTTTTTATGTAAATGTGGTCGCTTTTGTCGTTTCGGCGGACAACCATCAACTAAATAGATTAAATTTTAAATAAGTTTTAATTATTCTTAAAAGTTAACATGCATGTTAACAAAACTTACATTCTCCCCGTAAATTAATGATCTAATCAAAAAATCTTAACGAGTTATCAAAACTCACATAAACTATAAAAATTACTTTCACGCCTACAATGCACGCATGCATCCCAATTATGTGTGAAACAAAGAGAATTAAGATACACACCAGAGGTCTGCAACGAGCGCTATTTCAGTTTCGATGCAGATTTGATGCTGCTCAAAAACGCTGCTTAGTCGGTTCTGAAACTACAAATGTATACGGGTTTTAACTCCGTACGAGTTAGCCAGCAACATGAGTCTGGCGTGAGCACCAGTCTTTCTCTTCCATTATATATACTTTTTGCAACGAGTCGCTTTTTTTTGCAACTCAAAGTCACTTGCAAAAAAAAACGTACGTATAAATCGTTGCTCAACAACTACTTCTAATCGACTCATAGATGCTATCTTTTTATCTAACTTTTTATTTTATTAATAAGATTTTTGCGCTTTGAGCATAAATCATCGAGAATACGAGCATGTTTTTGACTCTGCTCGTTTCTCACATTGCTGCGAGTATATTGTTTCCAAAATCATTCCCTATTATGCATTGTTTTAATATGGAATGCAAGAGAAAAGAATGTCATTCTGCCGCTGCCCAAAGGAGTGCATGAGGTAGCTAGCTGGTGAACAATTTTTAAAAACAATATTGAGTAGAAATGGTACACTAAATAATAATCAACTGTGCGCTGGATGTGCGAATAAAGCAAAAATAAAATTGAAATTTTTTATTTTTATTTGATAACAAAGCATTAAAAAAACTTAAGAACACTGATCTGTCTGCCGTTATACTTACGAGTCGTACGCAGAAAAAACTTATACTTGAATTTTTTCTTGTCATACTTATCCGCTAAAATCAGAGCGAAATGCAAACAGGCACCAGCCGTTAGCAACGCAATCATAGAGACTGAAAGTAGTAAAAGTGCTTCAAGATTTTGAGTTGATCAAAGTATGAGTATGGGCACTGCGTAACTATGAATCAGTGCGGGACCAACAAGTAATGACTCATGGTTTGAGTATATGGTGTTTTTAGCTACTCATCGCATATCTATGATACACACATACTTTTTGCGTGACAAATCATTCATCATCCCGATTAAAACATATCCGAGAAACCGTGCTGCTCATACATGCAACCCCTTTTTAAAACTTCATCCACTTGAGTTCGTTAACGTTCGCTTGTAACCATTGGTCACTTGCAACTCTGTTCGATGCGTCGCGCCAAACTTTTTGAAACTTTTTCTTTTGAGTTTTTGGTCGCACAAAAAATATTTTTGGTTTATGCTCTGAACGCGTCATTTAATTTCGATTTAAATTTAATTTTTCATTTTCTATTTAAGTGTTTTAATAAAAGAATGTTATAATTTAGGTATAATACCTTTCTGAAGTATTTCATTAATAAAAAATTATGTTTAATTGGGTGAAAATGATTTATGAATATCGGGCATTCCTTTAATAACTGCACACTTTGTTTTTTCTTTTTTGACGTTTTTGCACATTTTTTGGAACGAAATATCTCAAAAACTATAGAATATAGGATAAAAAAGTATTTAATCATATTTGTTAATAACGACTATAACTTTATAAAAAAAGTTAAAAAAATTTAAATCAATTTGTTAAAAAACTAATTTTTTTAATTAAAAAATTTTTTTTCAATATAACATCTTCCGTTTTTATTTATTTTTTTTAAGTTATTCCTCAATCAATCCTTAGAATGCATGTGCTTTCATATCGAAATTCCCGCCATAACTTTAGAAACTACGATTTTTTTACTGATGACGCGTACCATGTTTTTTCAACATAAAATGGAAAACAGCATACAATTCATACAATTAGACTGATGCACGCCTTTATAAAAACTCATATTTTTCTAAGTAATGTCGGGAATTTCGATTTGAATGCAGATACACATTGCAAAAAAAAATTTATGTCGAATTGCAAAAAGCACAGGTAATGTCCTTGCTGGGTGGAGCAAATCGGACTAAATCACATTATCCGAATTTCAGTTTTAATATACTAGGGCTATTTTTATTAAAACACATTTAAGCAAATAAAGAACTCACATTATTTATAACAAAGCCACTAACAAATTTTAGTACTTCGGCTATAATACTTACTTTATTTTTGGCTTTATTCACAAATGAAATTCACACAAATAAAATTTCGACTGCACCCGTTAATCAATTTCACCACACTGAGACCAAAAACAGTGAATGCGAACGCACAAAATCTTGCAGCACGTATCTTTTTCCGTTACTGCTATGTTGACAAAAAAAAATTGTCAAGAGTTGCTTATTTAAGGAAATATGATGGCATATCACATTACCCGACCATATTCGGGTATTGTGCCGAAATTAATTTACAACTCGGAAATTATCTACACGGTATTTGAAAAAAATTATTGAATTCTAAAATTCCATGTTTTGCAGGTAGAACACAAAAATTTCTAAATTTTTTTAGATTTGTATGAATTTGTATGACATCTGCATTCTTGAAACATAACAAACAGAAAATCAGAGAGGGAGCTGTAAGCAAAAAATAAGTAGGTACTTATAATTTGATTATAAGTTGATGTAGCGAAAACTGTGTACATTAGGCATGTTCAAAAAAAAGTTATGTTATAGAATACTTCAAGAACACTCGATTTTCGAAAACTTATTCATATTCGAGTATTTCCTCATTTAAAAAAATAAAAAAAAAAAGAACGAGTGTGCTTAATCCTCTAGTGCACAAGAAAACGAAACTCAACAAATTGCTTCGGAAGTCATAGGAATCGTCTAGAAAACAAAGTTTTGTTCTAGCAATTTGGCTACTTTTTCGGGGTGGAGGGTGGAGAAGACAAAATATCCTTTGATGCACATTTGCATCATTGCGCATTTAGCCTAAATGCAAATTTGCAAAAAACATATGTATTTTCGTTCAAAAAAAACTTGCAATAAAATTTAACGAAAATACATATGTTTTTTATCTAATTTTATTGCAAGTTTTTTACTGTTTTCTCGAATAACTTCTACATTTTTTGTCCGATATACCCAAAATTATACTTAAAATATTTGCAAAAGAATAGTCTTTCATTTTTAATTCTAAAACTATGAAAAAGAAAAAAATTTTCATTCAAATGGAGCAATTGAAATTTAGTGATTTTTAAAAAAGACCAAAAAAGTCAGTTTTTTTGGACTTTGAAAGCTTGTTTCACCATCAAATCTTATTCGATTCAAGCAAACAGCATACCGTTTGAAAGAGAATAAAAATATCTTTGGAGTGCTGAAAAGCGTTTTTGAATCGAAAAAAATTCATCGAGATATAGCCAAATACATGAAAAAAGTGCCGAAAAAGGGGTTTTTTGGGGATATCTCGAAAACGATTCTTAATTCAATTCAATTCAATTTATTTGCAATTCGTATAACAAGAACTGTGTTCTTTTATAATACAAAGTTTAATTCTTTAAAGATAAACATAAAAATAAATAAAATACTACTTAAAATACTTAAATACTTTCAACTTAATTAAAACAGAGAAACAAAGAAAAAAAAAAAATAAGTAAAAGGTTTTGATTTAACAAAAATAAAGATTTAGAAAAATTATTAATAACAATATTAAATAGAGAGAGAACTGAATAAACTATTGTGAAAAGTAATCAAAGATTAATGACATGGAAGAGAATTCCACAGTCTAATGGCATTAATGAAGAACAAACGAGAGGAGTTTAAATAGTTATATCTTGGTAAAATGAGCATATGACTCCTTCGGGAATGACTAAACTCTAGTTTTTCAAACAAGTAATATGGAGTTTTTAAATGTATGAGTTTATATAAAAATACACAGTTCCTGAAACTTAGATAAGTATTAATGTCACATCCTAGAATCCTTTTCTTATACTCAGACACATGATCATATTTGCGCAAGCCATACACATATCGTGTGGCATGATTAAAAGCAATCTGGAGTTTCAGTTGAGACTGTGAATCGTGCTTACTATATACTAATTCAGAGTATGTTTTAATAGGGACAATCAGTTGTATAACGAGCTTACATTTGGTATCAATGGGTGTAAAGTCAGCCGACATCCTTAGGTTACGTAAAATATAGTAAATTTTTCTGACCACACTGTTTACGTGATCAACACATATCATCGAGGAGTTTAAGTGAAAACCAAGGCTAACTGTATTATAATTTAATTTTAATTTAGTTTTACCTATGAATAGATTAGGAATATCTTCCGAACAGATTTTATCTTTCGAAATCGGTAAAATGTAAGACTTGGCTGCATTAAGTTTAAGACAATTACTTATAGCCCAATTATTAATCGAGTCCAGGTCCTCATTCAAACGACAACTTAAGTCCTCCAAGAGACCAGTTCGACTAGATATATATAATTGTAAATCATCAGCATAGGCATGCATGGATGCATGCTTACAAGTGGAAAAAATGTCATTGACAAAAATAGTAAAGAGCAGCGGTCCAAGCACTGATCCCTGGGGTACCCCACTATAGACAAGTTTGTACGCCGAATACTTATTCCCAATTTTAACTCTTTGTGACCTGAACGACAGATAACTATGCAAGAGACAGACAGCATTGTCACAGAAACCATATATGTATTTCAACTTCTGACAAAGTAAAAAATGATTAACGTTGTCAAATGCTTTTGAGAAATCAAGCAGACAAAGAAGTGTTATAAGTCCATTATCATATGCAGGCCTTATATCTTCCATAATTTTGACAGTGGCAGTAGAACAACTGTGTCCAGTTCTAAAACCTGATTGAAGCGGAGATAAAAGATGGTTTACATTTAAATGATGAATTATTTGATTAGCCATAAGGGCTTCACTCACTTTAGACAAACAAGATAGTATACTGATTGGCCTGAATTCATTAGGTTCACTTGCGGTTTGTTTCTTTGCAACAGGCGTTACCAAAGCAACTTTCCAAGAGTGAGGAAACATGGAGGTAGTAAAACAATGATTTAAAATGTGCGTGAAAGGGCTGAGGATATGGGCTAGAACTAACTTTATAAATTTCAGAGATATCCCATCTTCACCAATGGCATTTGACTTTAATTTCATAAGACACTTCTCAACATCATCTTCAGTGACAGCTAAGAACTGAAAATTAAGCGGAGTAGAATCACCCGAGAAACTAAAGTTACAATCATCAGAAGCAACAGCATTAGATATAAAGAAATCGTTAAGGACATCAGGATCAACATTACATTCAGTGGTACATTTCTTTCTTATACCCAAGGCTTCCAAGTTCTTCCATAGAACTTTGGACGGAAGAGATGAATCTAATTTTGCAGAACAAAATTTAATTTTAGACTGCCTAGTTACCAAAACTGAGGTATTTTTGGCAATTCTAAAATGTTCCCAGTTTTCCGCCGTAGGATTCCTTTTCCACCGATTATGCAACTGATTTCGTTTTTTAATGGATTTCTGAACGCAAGAAGTGAACCAAGGACATGATTTATTTTTTACTGTGACAGATCGAACTGGAACATACTTATCAAAAAGGTTATTTACAGCACTGGTGAAATTTTCCAGCTTTTCATTAACAGTTTCTTTAAACCATACTTCATTCCACATAGTGTGGCAAAGCTCATTATTAAGGGCACATAGATCTATAGATTTAAAATCACGATAGGAAAATGTATTAGAACTTATATTACGAGACAAGTCAAGATTGAGCGTACAAAACAATAAGTCATGATCGGACAAGAAATAAATTTGATCAAATAACAACACAGATGATAGATCAGAAACAATAAAATAGTCAAGAAGACTAGGGGCAACATTATCTGAAAAACGAGTTGGTACAGTATTATTAACTATCGACATTCCGACGGATGCAACATTATCACAAAGTGAATTAGATAGGATATCACAGCATAAAAGATTAACATTAAAATCTCCACAGATAATAAAAAAATCAAAATCAATTAAAATATTATTCAATTCAGAGAAATAAGGATTAAGACTATGACATTTATTGGGATTGTATACGCAAGACAGAAAGACCTTAATATTTTTATCAAAAATACAAACATTTAAAAATTCAACGCAATCACCGGGTGAAGACTTTTTAATAATTTTAATATTTAAGTTATTGCGGCAGTATATGGCGACTCCACCTCCCCTTTTTAAACCTCTATCATTTCTGATAAGCTTAAAATTATTAATATTGTAAGCAGAATCGATGACATCACTACAGAACCAAGTTTCAGTAACACAAATAACATCCACAGTTGAGGTTTCAAAAACAGATTTAACATAATCAAGTTTCATCAAATTGAGGCTCCTTGCATTAAAGTGCACTACTTTTAAGCCGGAATGTTGCGAGCAAAGAATTTTAATTAACGTATTATTAGAATCACTAAAGCCATCGACTGAGTCATCAGAACAAAACACTGAAATAGAACAGCGAAAAAGAAAATTTATATATATACCTGTTCATAAGCAACCAGATCACTTCCACAATATATTCAGGAATAGGAAAATATAAAAATTTAAAAACTGAATAAATAAAAAGAGGTAGCCTTAAAGTATTAGAAAATAAAAAAGCAAATTGATAAAAATTTAAAAATTTTAAAACTGAATAAATAAAAAAAAGATTTCCGAAAAATAGATAAAAATACATAAGTAAAACGAGGCAACCCATGAAACTTTTTTTACGCATTTTGATCAATTGTCTCGGTCGCGACTATATCTGAAAGATTTTCCAGGTATTCTACAGCAAAACTATCAGAATTTGCAGTTTTCTTGACATATATTATGCCCTTCCTAGAATATGCAGAGAGCAGCTGTTTATTTCTCTTAAGTTTAATAGCATTCTGCAGAATTAGTCTAGCACGCTTAGTTAGGCCTTCATTTAAATAACAGCTTGCATCATTATTAAAGCCCAAATCTTTAAGCGAGAGCTCCTTGCGATTATTTTTGCGATAAAGAGCTGCAGATCTCAGCAACAAATCTCTCTCAAACGAACTATTAAGTTTTATAATGATTGGAACTTTCTTAACGTCAGCATTATGGGCAGTTCTCTTAACACGAAAAATACTTCTCAATGTTGGAGGAGTACAGCCGATGGAAAGGCATAGCTTATTAAAAAGTGAGGTTAAATTCTCATCATTGCTCATTGGAATACCAAAAAGCACAGCATCCGTTGCAACTTCGCGCCGCTCCATTGCCGTGATTTGAGTGTATATGCCGTGAATCTCTTCTCTTAAGGCAAGCACTGATGACTCAACTTCATTCTCAATTTTTTCTACTGTACTTTCCACTTTTGTTGTTGCAGCATGCATTTCTGCTGAGTTTTTCTCAATTTTTTCAACTCGCTCAGCAACTGTTGTTAACGCAGTGTTCACTTCTGCTATTTTCACATCGTAGTTTCTTTTTATCTCTTCAATTTTATTATTGAACTCTTCGCGAAAGTTACCAAGCTCATTCTTTATATTATCTAACAACAACTCACTAAGCTTATTGAGGCGATCGTCCAGTATTAGTGTAGTGAGAGCAGTGCCCTTTGGACTGGCTACCGGTGAGTCACCCTGCGTCGGCATAATAGACAAGAGATTTTTAGATTTTGTAGAAGCTCTGGTAATGACGTTATTTTTTAGCATATTCAAGCAGAGAAAAATCACAGGAACAAGAACAGTCTTTTTAAAGAATTTTTTCTCTCTTTGTTTTTTTTTTTTTATTTTGTTTTCTTACTTTATCACAAGAGTAAAATTTGAAAGTGCTAGTTTTTGAATTATTTATTTTATTATTTATTTAAAGTTTAGCAGCTCGATTTTGATTTTGTTTATTAATATGGATTGATTCGTGTATCTTGTTTTTCGTTCACTGTGTAAGAGATTCTATTGAGCTCAAATATAACTTGTTAATTCGGATAAAGTCGGACGATAAAAAAACACGTCTACTCGGTCGCACACATGAGACCAACAGACGTGCTATCAGACCTGATATTAGAAGGCAAAGAAGAAGGACCCCATTTACTTTAAAGCTTTTCTGTTTCTTTTTTAATTTCATGTATTGTAATGTTTTATGATTACTTTTTTGTCATATGCATTGTACATATACGACATGAAAAGTAGACACATGGTTAGAAATTAAGAGAGGTGTGCATATTGCCAGGCTAGTCTTCTGGTTTTTCATGTAATGTTATAGGAGGTAGAGTTTTGTGTATTCTCTGTCAAATTGTAAATTAAGAAACATCACAAAAAAAATCATTAAAAAAATATCAACGCAAGTAAGAAGGCGCGGATAAAAAAAAAAAACAATTTATATTTAGAGTCTTTACGATGTATTAAAATTTAATTTTTGTTAAGTACTTCTGAGAGTCCTTCTACGGTAAGTGGTCTTAGAAAGTCGACTTAGGAAGGCCTGTTTTCTTGGAACATTTCATATAAAAAAAAAAGTACGTTTGAAAGGAGGGTGGAAGGCCTTATACTTACCAAGGAAGGCCTTCTAGAAGCACTGTTAGCTCCTGCCCTTGCCTACTGGGTATTAATAAAAGTTAACAGTATTTGTTGAAATTCATTTATTATAGTATGTATTTATTGCATGAAGCTATTTGAAGGACAGATTCTTTTCTGTGTTAGTACCAGGTTTGGTTAAATTGGCGGCTTCTGCTTTCGACTTTATTAGAAACCTATAATAAAAAATAAATCATTTTCCTATCAAGTTATACCTTGGTAAATTTGTGGCATACTTTTCCATAACAGCAAAAGAAAAAATTACATTAATTATGTATATTTAAAGACGCACACAAGAAAAATTAATACAAGCGAAATTAGTCGCGTTCTAAAGGTATGAATCTTTTATGAATCATAAATTATGATCGTTCATAGTTCAATTGTAAGGGTTGATGCGATGCTAAAATTTTTCTTCTTTCTCATAAATTTTTGAGCGACTAATGTCAAAATTATTAATCCAAAATAATGAGCAATGATTTTGACACTTCAAGAATTAAATATTTCAGTTTCAGGGATGAGTTTAATAACTTGCATGCCATTATAATTGAAGCATGAGAGATCAAAGAATGGTGAGGTAGTGCAAATTGCGGATTGGTTGCAACAAATTTTGGGTAGTACAAATTGAGGGTTGGGTACTAGAGTAGTACGCGTGGCTGAAGGGTAGTACAAAAGCACTATTGTAGTACAAACGACAGCACTGATTCTGACCCAATATCGTAAAAATGATGTGAAGAGCCGTTACATATCATCGAATTCAAAGTTTTGACCTAGAGAACGAAATTCAGTGTGATTCAAATATGCATCACGGCGCACTAGAGGGTTAATATTAAATATTTTGTTAATGTGGTGAGCATTTTGCCACACATAAGCGCCAGAATTATTTTCTTGTATGCATATACAACAAAAGAGAATAATAAATATCAGATCAGTTCGTATGCGACTGTTGAACAAGAAGACCACGTTCCTTTGTGCTCCGTTTTCTTGTCACATGCATACACTTTATGAATATTGTATTCCGTTATGCTTTCAATGGATGGATTGACTTTTGGTTGATCAGAGTAAAGTTTCTGACTGCTTTCCACCTGGGGATTGCCAGAGCGATTTCTGAGCCAACCATTAGCAAGTTGACACACAGCCTCCCCGCGGCTCCATCTGGGTAGCTATCTCCGCATCCGCTGAGATAGTGAGCGAATGTGTGCAGCGTGTCCTCCCTGGAAGTAAACTGGGATGTGCGCAGGGTTTGGTACCCGCCACGTAAAAAAAACACTCCAATGAAGACTAAAAAAGCCTCGGATACAAAACCCCTCAACGTTCACGACCGTTGCAAACGAAAAAAGGACTATGATTTAAGGATATGCACCTGGAATATACGGACCCTCAATAGGGAAGGTGCCTCTATCGAATTGGCGGATGCCCTCGGAAAAATTAAGGCTGATATCACCGCCATCCAGGAAATAAGATGGATAGGTCAAGGTTGCTCTAACCAAGCAAGTTGCGATATCTACTACAGCTGCCATGCGGAGAGGCGCGAATTGGGATGCGGATTCGTAGTAAGCAAGAGACTTCGCCACCATATCTCCAGGTTCACACCTGTGAGCGAAAGGTTGGCTACGATCCGCGTCAAGGCTCGATTTTTTAACATCAGCTTGATTTTCGCGCACGCCCCGACGGAGGAAAAGGACGATGCTGTCAAAGATGCCTTCTATGCGAGACTCGAGGAAGTATACGACCGCTGCCCGGCCCATACGTTAAAATTCTACTCGGGGATTTCAACGGAAAGGTCGGAAGAGAAGGTATATTTGGCCCCACTGTCGGTCAGTTCAGCCTTCACGAGACCACCTAAAAACAACGGTCTACGGCTGATCGACTTCGCCGCGGCGCGAAACATGGTAGTAAGTAGCACCAGATTTCAACACCTCGATATCCACAAGGCCACCTGGCTGTCCCCTGATCAGAAAACACGCAACCAAATCGATCATGTTGTGATCGACGGAAGGCATGCTTCCAGCGTGCTAGATGTTCGTACGTTCCGGGGAGTCAATATTGACTCCGATCATTATCTTGTTGCAGCCAAGATACGCATGCGGCTGTGCAATGCAAAGGATGTACGCTCTGGTACGCTACGAAAGCTGGACGTCGCTAAGCTGTAATCACACCGGACGGCCGAAGCCTATTCCGCTCGCCTCTCAGAACTGCTCTTTCAACCTGACTCTCTACCCGATGATGCCGGTGGACTTTGGGCGCATATATCCCGCTCCATGCGGTCTGCCACTGAGGAAGTCATTGGTTTCCGACGCCCACTTCAGCGAAATCAATGGTATGACCAGGAGTGTCGCGAAGCTACTGCAGTGAAAAACGCCGCCTACAAAATAATCCTGCAGTCAGCAGCAACGCGAGCCGTGCACGAAAACTACCGGGAAAAGAGAAAGGAAGAGAGGCGCCTTTTCAGACGCAAGAAACGAGAGCAGGAAAAGCACGAGCGTGAGAAACTCGAAGTGTTACGGGGCAGGAATGATGCTCGAAAATTTTACCAACAAGTCAAGCGTCTGACCCAAGGTTTCAAGCCCGGAGCATCTACCTGTAAAGATGAACATGGAAATCTGGTTACAGATACGCAGCGTACACTCAGATTATGGAGGGAACATTTTTCCAAGCTGCTTGCTGGCGATGACTCCACCACTACGCCTTTAAAGAAATTAACCCGATGCCACCAATAACGACGATGGTGTGGACGTACCACCACCTAGCCATGAAGCGGTACGAGTTGTGATCCAACGACTTAAGAACAACAAAGCGGCTGGTGCCGATGGCCTGCCTGCTGAATTGTTCAAGACCGGCGGCGATGAGCTGATAGGGTGTATGCATCAACTGATCTGCAAAATATGGCTAGTAGAAAGCATGCTCGACGATTGGAATCTCAGTGTCCTTTGTCCTGTATTGAAGAAAGGTGACCCGACAATCTGCTCTAACTACCAGGGAATCAGTTTTCTTGCCATCTCTTACAAGGTCCTGTCGACTGTACTGTGTGAAAGACTTAAGCCGTTTGCCAACACACTGATTGGGCCTTATCAGTGCGGCTTTAGACCTGGTAAGTCCACCATAGACCAGATCTTCACACTCCGTCAAATTCTGGAAAAAACCCACGAAAAACAGATCGATACCCATCATCTCTTTATCGATTTTAAAGCTGCTTTCGATAGCCCGATACGGGATTGCCTGTCTGCCATCATGTCTGAGTTCGGTATACCTGCGAAGCTGGTGCGGCTTTGCAGAATGACGTTGAGCAACACAGCCAGCTCCGTCAGAGTAGGAAGGGACCTCTCCGAGTCATTTGATACCGAACGAGGTTTCAGACAGGGCGATCCACTATCCTGCAACCTCTTCAACTTTGTGATGGAAGGGGTGTTGCGAAGAGCCAGTGTACATCGTAATGGCACTATTTTCTACAAAAGTGTCCAGCTCCTTGCATATGCCGATGATATTGATATCATTGCTATCGAAAAAGAGTCAGCGAAAGTGGGTTTGACGGTAAACGAGGGCAAAACAAAGTATATGCTGTCCACAAACAGGGAGACGCGGCGTATTGGATCCTTTGTTACTGCGAACAACTATACTTTCGAAGTTGTCAAGGAATTCACCTATCTTGGCACCGCCGTGAACACTCAAAACGATGTCAGCCTGGAGATAAAGCGAAGACTAACTCTTGCTAATAGGTGTTACTATGGTCTCAGTAAGCAATTGAGTAGTAGAGACCTCTCTCGCCCGACAAAACTAACACTCTACAAGACGCTCATCTTACCCGTGCTACTTTACGGCGCAGAAGCATGGGTTGTGTCGCAGACTGATGCAGCCACGCTTGGGGTGTTTGAGAGAAAAATTCGTCGCAAAATCTTCGGTCCTGTTCACGTCGGCGACGACTACCGTATTCGAATGAACAACGAACTGTACGAGCTCTACGCTGACATTGACATAGTCAAGCGCATCACTATCCACCGTCTGCGCTGGCTGGGACATGTGCGTATGGACGAAGAAGCTCCATCGAAAAAGGTGTTTGATGCGGAAGCCGCTGGGCGACGACGAAGAGGAAGACCATGCCTCCGATGGAAAGACCAAGCCGAGGAAACCCTATCCACGCTTGGTGTGAATGATTGGAGAAGGCGCGCGCGGAGCAGAGGCGCCTGGAGAGAGCTTTTGAGGTCGGCCGTAACCCGGTAACGGTATGTTATAGCCACCCAAGTAAGTAAGTAAGTTATGCCTTCAAACTTTGAACTATTTTTTTCTTTACTTTAAAATGTAAGCTTATTACGATAATCCGAATAAAATGTTGCAGTTCTGATATTGATGATGTTTTGGAAAAAACATAAAAAACTACAACATTTCAATCTTAATTTAATTTTTTGAAAAACGATTATAGATTATTTAAGCTACCAAAGTCAAAAAAATCTTTTAATAATCAAAAATGTTGAACGTTTAAAAATGTCTAATAATTTCAAAAAGAAAGCTTTGTAAATTGTAAAATCTACTACTACATTTGTGCTAGTATCTTTGGCCTAGAGTAAAGAATCCGTTGCCAATCTTGACCTTAATCAATTACATTAAGAGACAACAACAGATGAGGATGTAATAAAAGCAATGCAAATAGTTTGGCGCGTTTTAAACAAACCACGAACACCAACAGCTAACGACTACTACAACGAAGATACATTAGAAGAAGAAACCATCGGATTTATAAGGTGGATGAAAAGGACAACACGAAGTAAATGCTAACCGAAATATTAGACACGTCCCGATACTTAGCTATGTTCAAACAGAAAAACAAAGAAGAAATCACCATCAACGAGAACAACGTTGGATCAGCGGTCACTAAAAACGAGGTACAAAACATAACGACAACAGTGCTGATCACCATAGCAGTCATAGCAAGGGAAGATTACGATATCCGTGGCGGCGCGATCTGACGGTTTTCGATAAAATACGTCAAAATAAATCCAAAATGTTAAATAAAAGAAATTTCGTTTGCTTTTCAAAATATCGATACTTAAAAATTTGATTTTGATAGTACTATTAGAATTACAATTGCAGTGGCGCCGTAATGTGGATTTCGGTAAAATACCTCAAAATAAATCGAAAATGTTAAAAGAAAATCGACTTCTCGTTTGGTTTTCAAAATATAGATACTTAAAAATTTGATTTTGATAGTACCTCAAGAATTACGATTTCCGTGGCACCGCTATCTAACGTGCGCGAAATACATCGAAAATGTCAATAAAAAAAAATTGATATCTCGTTCGGTTTTTGAAATATCGATTTCCGTGAAGCTGCAATCTGACTATGGTTTTCGATTTAACATCTCAAAATAAATCGAAGAAGTTAAATAAAAACAATCGATATCTCGTTTGGTTTTCAATATGATTTTCATGTACAATTACTGTGGCTAGCGAAGCAGGTGTTGGATATACTAAAGCCTGAATCGCGTCCGACCGAAGGCCGCCGCAAATCAGGTGTTGGACATATTGGAGGATGTAAATCCTGAGCCAACGGCCAAAGGTCGCCCGCTTACCCTAATTTTAATGTAGAATTACTGTGGCTAAATAAGCAAATGTCGGAGAATATAAATCCTGAGCCGCGCCCGAGGACAGCCCGCTTACCCTATCTTGTTATGTAGAATCAACGCAGTTAGCAAAGCCAGTGTTGAATACATTAAAGCCCGAACCGCCGAAGGCCACCTTAAAGCCAGTGTTGGACATACTGACGGATGTTAATCCTGAACCGCGGCCATAGGCCGCTTACTTACCCTTACTTTCATGTAGAGCTAGTGGTGCCACAGAACTCGTAATTGCAGTGGTATACTCAAATCTAAAGTTTTAAAGTATCGATATCTCGAAAACCAAATGAGGTATCGATTTTTTTTTAACGTTTTCAATTTATTTTGAGGTGTTCTATCGAAAACCATCGTCAGATTGCGCCGCCACGGAAATTGGAATTCAAATGCTACTATTAAAATCACATTGTTAAGTATACATATGTATTTCGAAAACCAAAGAGATATCGATTTTTTTGACATTTTCGATTTATTTCGAGCTGTTCTATCAAAAACCGTCGTAAGATTGCGGCGACATTAATTTTTTTTTTTTATTCGTGTTTTTGGAAAAAAATTTCATAATAATTTTTTCTACTGAGATTATTGTTCAGTACTTTTTAGTGCAAAAAAATTACAAGCGCAAAACGCATTAAAATGGGTAACGAGCTGCGTATACTAGTTTCAATGACCGTTACGTCATATCATCAGTAAACTTTGTTAGCCGAAGTTTAGTAGTCTGCAAGCATACTATGTTCTATTTCTTGCGTTGATCAGTTAAGAATTACAGCAAAAAATATGACCATGTACGCCAAACTTCTACATTTTACATGCAATTGCTTTTGTAATCTCTTTGATGTCACACATTTCTTGACGAGCGCTCCGTTGAAAGCTTTTTTGGCGATACGAACGAAGTTGCAAGTGCTACATGTAAATATCGGTGAGCTCACCGAGATTAATTTTTTTATTTGTGTTTTTGAAACAAAATTTCATAATAATATTATTTTTTGTACAGAGCTTATTGTTCAGTACTTTTTAGTGCAAACAACCACAAGAATATTACAAGCGCAAAATGCATTACAATGGGCAACGAGCTGCTTATACTAGTTTAAATGACCGCTACGTCATATCATCAGTAAGCTTTGTTGGCCGAAGTTTAGTAGTCTGCAAGCATACTACATATGTTCTATTTCTTGCGTTGATCAGTTAAGAATCACAGCAAAAAATATGACCATGTGCGCCAAACTCTTACATTTTACATGCAATTGCTTTTGTAATCTCTTTGATATCACACATTTTTTGACGAGCGCTCCGTTGAAAGCTTTTTTGGCGATACGAACGAAGTTGCAAGTGCTAACAAAAATCGGACCCCTTTGTTTTGTAGTTATGACATTTCTTTACAGGTATGGCGGACAATATCTTATTGTTAGTATAAATAGAAGTTTTACTGTTAGTTTTTAACCATTCTTGTGTTATTGTGTTGGAAACGAAGCCAAATTATAAAAAAATTAACGAAGCGGATAAGCGTGAGAAGTCGAAAGAAAGAGTCAGGACCGCAAAAAAGATTACAGAAGCTGATGATCGACATTCAAAAAGGATTAGTCTTAAAAATCGCTTCAAAACATCTGTAAAAATTAGAAAAGTGTTTGTCGAATGTGGAGGAGAAGAAATTTCTCCAAAGACTGTGCGACGGAGGCTCCATGACGCTGCACAGTGTGTTATTTTACCAATCTAGCAGTACTAAACTAATATCTCAAAAACTATAGCAGCTAGGTCAATGAAATTTTCCACAAATGTTAATATTTATATTTTACAGCATCAACGTACAAATGGTGCAAATTGGTTGGGTTAAAGATATAGCTCCCATATAACCGATTTTTTCGTTTTGGTGTTTTAAAGGGCGACCTAAATAAAAAAGTATGTAAAGCTTGAGTTTATAGTACATTATTTATTTTTTAGTGTCTGACGAACATTTTGCAATGACAATAAATATTTCATCGCGTGGTTTTTCATTGAACTGTTTTTGAAATTAAAATTTTTACATAACTTTTAGCTTGCTTAAGATACAAAAATATGACTTTTAAGATAGTTGTAAAATATAAGAAAGTGAACTTTTCAGCGTTTCGTTTATATATAAATAGTTTCAGTTTTCGGAGTTATAATGATTTTAGCTGAGGTTTGGACGCGAATTTGGAAAATAATTACGAAATGATTAACAAATTATATTATAGAACCAAAAATTGAAAAAAAATATGTACTTTTTGATTTTTATATGTTCTTCAATTCAGGGATGCTGCTCTCAATCTTGCGACCATTACAAATGAGATACGAGGTCTTTATGACTATATTCATCATAAGCATGTCTGTAAAGTTGATACATAATTATGAAAAGGATAAATATTAAAAATGCTTACAGCATTTCTAAAATTTACTCCAAAGACTCATCTAAATCGCTCGAATCAGAAGTGTCATCGTTTTTCATTTGAAGCAAAACTATCGTGTCCGGACTTAGGTTTCTATACTTCTTTTTAGACGTTTTGCGCAAACTTGCTGTAAATGGATCCGATGTTATCAAGAGTCTATTGATCAAATCAGTATTTGTATCGGTCCTTGAAGTTTTTCGCGTAAAAAGATCCGTATAACGCCGGACATCCTTCTAACATTTGGGCAATAGGTATAATGAAGGTTTTTATTACAATGCTTCCATGGTAAAGCACTTTGTGCACTGTTGGTAGCATATAGTACCAAGGATATAACTCTAAGTATAGGTACAGCGTATCCTGCGAGTATTTTTGGAAAGCATTCACATTGATTGAAAAACCAAAGATTAAGGGTTGAAGCAAGGTACGGAAACGAAAAATTAGATCCAAATTTATACCAGTTATTTCAGCTGTTATATCCGCTTCTTTGAAAAAACACCTTGATTTTCGTTCACCTCTCTTGCAACTTTTCTGGCTTTTTATTTTTAGTACTTTCGGCGCGTTCTTCAAATTATTTATTTGGTCTGCCACCAGAAAATTTTTTCGGTGTATTGCACAAAAATAAAGAGAATTTGATTTACCTCTGAGTCAATCTTTATTTGATGAAATAAAAATCGATCTTTCTTCCGACAAGCATTTGCCCACCGGAAATTCAGTAGCGACAACAAGTTCTTGGCATATTGCTTAGCCTAATCAATATCAACAGTACTTTGCGATCCACCAGCAACATTTCCGGATAAAAACAAAATTATCCTCTCTAATCGTTCGTTTACTGCATTATCAAGCCATAACTCAAATATTTGGAAGCGAGAAATTTCAGAGGTCATCTTTAAAAATTGAAAATGGTTGTATGGGTGCCGCAGGTAGGCGCAGAATTTTTTTGTTGATTCTATTAGCATACATATCAAGCTTTATTGTAATCATAACTAAACTATTCTAAACAATTTTTTTATTGTGTCACAAAAGTTTTTTTTTTTTTTTTAATACTTACAGTTAAAGTAGGTTCTTTCAGTGTATATAAAATTTTGTTGCTATCAATAACTTTGTTAAGATTTTATGTTATTTAGATCAAGAAAGCTTGGAAATTGATTTTTTTAAAAAAACTTAAACCTTTCATTTTTTCAGAAAGGATTTACAAGACTTTAAAGCTTGCGCGCAAAATTCAGCGAACTTATACTATTTTTGACATTTTCTTTTTACTTACTTTCAAGGTACAGTTATTTTAAGTATTGCGCTATACTTCAAAAATTTTTTGAAGTTTTAACCTAATTGGGGAATTTTTAACATATTTGCATTTAAATTCCATCAAAAAATCAACTTTTTGAAGTGAAAACTTCTTATGGCACGTTGAGCAGGTGAGGAAAAAAGTATAATTTCGCGACACCGACCGTCATCGGGATTCCCCGCGATAGTAAAATATTGCAAATGGAAGACAAAAAACAAAGCAGACATTGCTATGCTTACATGTTTGTTTCTTTCAAATTCCGCGTTGTTGCGTTGACAAATTGAGAATAAGAGCTAGAGTAAAATTTGAATACATATTTTGTTTTTATCTTTCATTGCATTGCCATATAAAAAGAAAACGCACATCAACGATTGTTATGCTTACATGTTAGTTTCTTTCAAATTCCGCGTTGTTGCGTTGACAAATTGAGAATAAGAGCTAGAGTAAAATTTGAATACATATTCTGTTTTTGTCTTTCATTGCATTGCCATATAAAAAGAAAACGCACATCAACGATTGTTATGCTTACATGTTTGTTTCTTTCAAATTCCGCGTTGTTGCGTTGACAAATTGAGAATAAGAGCAAGAGTAAAATTTGAATACATATTCCGTTTTTGTCTTTCATTGCATTGCCACATGAATGAATAAATAGAAGATTACGACATCAGACGGACAAAATTGAAAATCTACTGCGCATGTACGTCACAGGAGCCCCTACTATTGACAGACATGTTTCAGTTGCATAGCAACTTCTTAATAAATAAAATAAATATTAAAATATTTTTCATTATTGTTTACTCTCTGTTTACACACAGAAATTATTTTTAGAAATTCTTTAAACGTTAAATATTATGAAATAGACTCCTGAAAATTTGTATTGCAACAATGCGATTTGTTCATTAATTAATAAAACGACAAAGTTAGTTTTAGGATACTGTTTACTAAAAAACATTCTAGCTCTAAATAAAAAATAATTTTTTGACTTTTTGGTCACAATTAAAATGTTCGGCATGATCCAGATGTTTTTTCAGACAATCATTTGATACTAATAATTCATCTTCATTTATTTCATCGAAAATTTGTTGGAGAGACCTCATGTGGTTCATTAGTTCTATTGATGGCTTTGAAAGTCCTCCCTCAGTTGAATCGGGGTGCTTTGGGAAAAGTGGGCAACTAAAACTCATTTTTATTGTAAGATATTAATTAAATTATCAATAGTCCGAATTCGTTAAAAATTTCTGAAATCCGTGCAATGGTCCTCTGGAATTGCGTTAAATGTAAGGATTCTTACACTCGTAAATTGCTTTACAGATTTATTATTAGTGGAAATATTGATTGTGCTCCAATTTTATGTAAGCGAAAAAAAACTCACAACAGAGAATAAGCTAGAATTTCTTCCACATAATTTTCGTGTGTAAAAAGGCACTTATTGAAGTGAAAACTTCTTATGGCACGTTGTGCGGCTGAGGAAAAAAGTATAATTTCGCGACACCGACCGTCATCGGGATTCCCCGTCATGAATGCGATAGTAAAATTTGAATGTTCTTTGAAGACTCGAACTCGATTTTGGAATTTTGAAGACTTGGGAAACGAACTCGATTTTGGAATTTTGAAGACTTGGGAAACGAACTCGA
Source organism: Tricholauxania praeusta (assembly GCA_949775025.1). NCBI lineage: Eukaryota > Metazoa > Arthropoda > Insecta > Diptera > Lauxaniidae > Tricholauxania > Tricholauxania praeusta. The sequence goes on from OX459030.1 coordinate 80,493,982, forward strand.
TTTTAGAATTTTGAAGACTTGGGAAACGAACTCGACTTCAGAAATTTGAAGACTTGGGAAACGAACTCGATTTCAAATTAGGAAGACCTGGGAAACGAACTTGATTTTGGAATTTTGAAGACTTGGGAAACGATCTCGATTTTAGAACTTTGAAGAATTGGAAAACGAACTCGATTTCACAAAATTTAAAAAACGTTGCCTACTTTTAGGCGCTATTAATAATTTGCCCCTAAAAGTATGCAACATTTTCTGACAAATTTCAAAATAGCTCCTAAAAGTAGGCAACGGTTTAAAAATTTCAGATAATGTTGCCTACTTTTAGGCGCTATTTTGAAATTTGTCGGAAAGTGTTGCATACTTTTAGAGATAAATTATTAATAGCGCCGTAGGCAACGTTTTTCGAAAAAATTGGCCCATGAAAGTATGCAATTTTTTGGAAAAAATTTTTAAATTTGTAGCACATGTTGACTTCCGGTTAGCTGTTGCTCAGTCAGCAAATTCTTCTCTGCTAGCGCAGCCGAAAGCAGAGCCAGCAGCCCAAAGCAGAGAAAAATCTGAAATGCCAGGCCACCATGAACCAACAGCAAGCAAATTTGGTTTTTTGAAAAACTTTAAAACGTTATATCTCGGCTATTACTAAACCGATTTAGACAAATGATGTGTAATAGTTTTTTTAAGAACAAGCAGATTTTTTTGAAGTCATTTGTGTTTTGATAAACTGTTACTAGATGGCGTTATAAGTAGTTTGAATATTCTAACAGCCATAACTCGACAAGGAATAAGCCGATTTTGATAAATGTGGTGTCATAGTGTCTGTAGGAAGAAGCAGATTTTTAAGTTAAGTTTCAAACAATTATGTTTAAGCTATTTAGTCACAGGTACAGGTACTTTCTTTACCTGATTTTTTCTTATACTTACATAATTTGCAATGATGTTTCTTAATGCAATCAGAATAAATTTTTGTTCTCAAACATAAGGAATACTTAGATCAAATTTAATTATTCACAGTTAAGGCTACTGAGCCGAATATACTTCTTCCAGCAATTTTTGAAGTGAAAACTTCTTATGGCACGTTGTGCGGCTGAGGAAAAAAGTATAAACTCGCGACACCGGCCGTCATCGGGATTCGCCATCATGAATGCGATAGTAAAATTTGAATGTTCTATTGTTTCTTTCAAATAAATATTCCAAGTGGAAGACAAAAAGCAAAGCAGACACACTAACTGACACATTCCATTCTCATTCAACGATTGATAAAAAGAAAACGCACACATACCAACTAACACACTAACTTGCCATTAAACGATTTGTTTTCACTTCTGTCGGCACTCCCGGAGTGCAACCCGCCGTTTTTTTTTTTTGAGTTTAGTAGCGCTAGATTGCCAAAATAATACACTGTGCGCTGGTTTAACTGCATATCGCCCCACTAAAAAGTCTTCTCTGACCACTCAAATGCGTCGGAAACGCATTGAGTGGGCCAACCAGCACAAAAAGTGGACGGAATCTGATTGGGAAAATGTGATCTTCTCAGATGAATCAAAGTTAAGCATATCCGGCACCGATGGAATGCTGTATGTGCGCCGAAAAACTGGAGAGCGTTATAGCGACGAGTGCAAAGAAGATTTAGGCATCCGATAAGTAGAATAGTCTGGGGATGCTTTTCTTATTACCAAGTTGAGCAATTGATCTTGACTGAAGGAACTATCAAAGCAGCTCAATAGAAAAACATCTTGAAAGAAAACTTGGAACCTTTTAATGAAGAGCTTTTTTCGTGAGAAGACAACGTGATTTTTCAAGATGATTCTGCGTAGTGTTTTGTAAAACCTTATTATGTACTTAATAATAATCCACAACTTTCATCCTTTTTTTCTTCGTCTTCTTTTACAGGCAAAGAATTACTTAAATGAACTTGACATTTCAACTTTATCGTGGCCAGACAATAGTCCCGATCCAAACCCCATTGGCAATCTTTGAGACATAGCTAAGGTACAGGTAGCAAGCCACAAGCCCACGAATTTTCATGACCTAGACAGAATAATTCAAAATGTTTGGTACGAAGGTATTTCGCAAGATCCTTTGAAAAATTTGATCTCTTCCATGTCACAGCGATTTATGGAGGTCATAAAAGCGAAGGGAGGAACAACAAAATATTGATATCTGTTTTATTTAAGTCTTAAATATTAGTTTTTAAAATAAATGCTGTAAATATTTTAGAATTACTTCCATAAAAATAAAATTTTATAACATTTTACCAAAAAACTGTTTTAATCAATAAAGGACATATTTCACTTTTTTGCTAAAAAAGATGTTTATGGTGTGGTTTTCCGACCTACAGCAAAATATTTTCAGTAAAAACTATTTGCTTTTCTGATCCTTGCATCAATTTTTTGATTCGAATAAAAATTTAGATTCTAAAGGATTTTATTCAACTTTTTTTGTCTGTCCGGATTTCACTGTGCGCCACTGTATATACTTCTATACGGACGCTTGACATGGGGGTAAGCTGGTGAATGCGTTACGAAAAGTGTGATCCAGCCAGTGTTGCCAGAAACGAACAACTGTAAATTCTGAAAAAAAACTGTAAAAAACTGCTACCTCCAAAATAAACCAGATTTTTTGAATAATATGAAATTTTAGTGATTATTAAAAGTTGATGACCTTTTTTTGGTCATAATTTTACAATAAAAAACGTTTGTAGTAAGTACAAAATTGACATTAAAAAATTTATCGCAAAGAAATTGAAAAAATTCTATTTTTGGTGCGATTTGACACTGAAGATAAATCGCACGTCCCAATTCTGTTTAGACATTAGCTATTAAAAGTGTTTGAAGTGAATAAAATTTTAAAGTTAATATTTTGTGAATTTTCGGGTGAACAAATTATGGCAGGAAGTTACACAGACTCTAAATATGAAAGCGGTGCTCCAACTAAGAATAAATTACATACGGAAAAATTATTTTGCGAAAATCAAATGGGACGTTCTCTCAATTGGTTCGAAATAGGGTAAAAAAATTTAAAAAATTAATTTAAAATTTTTATCTTCAACCCCTATGGACCCTATTTCAAAATGAAATTTGACTTAAGCTGATTTTTTTAAAAGGGTCCTTATGGGTAAAAGATAAAAATTTTAAATTAATTTTTAAATTTTTTTTATCCTATTTCGAACCGATTGAGGAGGCGTCCCCAATTTCTTTTCTTAAGAACCACTCTAATGTACATACAGCAGCGGTGAAAATAATAACAGTGCGGTGTCATTTTTTGAATTGAAAAAAAAAAATATTTCGAATAAATGACGTTTTATTTCTTCTAATCTTTTAAAATATAATTACTTGATAAGTGCACAAAATAAGCACATAACATTTTGTTCCAAAAAAATAACGGTACTTTCTAAGTTTGCTATTGTATTGAGTAATTTGTACTTTCGAGCGGTCAAAATAATAGCAGTGCTCAACTCCTTTTCTTCTCAAGACTAGGTATTTACCTTTATTAAAAAAATTTGATCGTAACAAGTAAGTTTCATTATTTTTGTATAATACTTCAATAATTTTTTCAAGTTTTTGCATTTTAGTGAGCCGTAGAAAGCATTCTACAACAGCAAAGTAAAATTATTAAAAATTCCATTTCGCAAGGTAAAAATTTTAAGAAAGTTTAAAATTTTATCGGATGTTCTGCGAAAATGGTTTCGAATACGATAAAATGCACAATTTTGCCTGCTACGGAAATAAAGAAAGTGCTTAATATAGCAGCGAGTGTAGACACTGTTAAAAGAAGACTCAGGGAACTCAATTTGAGCGGCCATTCCAAGTACCCGTGCGCAAAGTACGATCTTTTTGTGATATGTATTTAAATTATTCGTTAAAGTAGTACAAAAAGATAATAAGTCTTATTGCTAATGTACTACTGACAGAGGGTAAATAATATATTGAAGCAGAATTAAACTATAATTGCTATAAATAAAATAAATAAAGTTAATATATAAAGTAAATAGATAAAAATCACATTATGTTTATTCAGGTATGTTTAGGGTAACTTTTCACATTGAACATGTTTTCCAGACATAATAAATAAATATTATTCAGCTAAGAGGAGCGGATTTTAAAAAGCGATGCATTGCTAATTATTTGGAGATCTGTGGGGAGAGAGTTCCAAAACCTTATTAAGGTTAAATGTCGAACTGGAAATATATGGTTATTTCGAATAGAGCGTGAGAAATTAAGTCTGTTGTACAGTTTCACTGGTGTTTAACTGGTTATGATTTTATATAGAAATAGTTTTGTAACATAATAGCGCATTAAGTGACATGAAATATTTGGTGAGAAAATCGCGAATTATGGTCGGAACGTCTGAGTTCAAATATATATCTAGCGATGTTGTTATACAGCACGTTAAGTTTGTTTTTGCAAATACTGTCGCAATTGGCAAACATTTCACTGCCATATAGTAGTGTGGGAATCAAATACGTTTTTGCTAAAAGCAACCTTGTATTAAGTGGTCTGAAGGAATGTACTGCCCATAAAATACGCAACATGCTATACACTTTGCCAGTCGTGACATTTATGTGATTATTCTACGACAAAGGGCTGGGTCAGAATACGCGAAACCGACATGTCTGAAATGTTTTTCAAAGTTTTTTATATAAATCAGTAGCTGCAAGTGGTAGAAATTAGTGTATAGAAAAATTTTTTAAAAAAAATTGTTGTTGCAATAATTGTCGCCAGTCAAAGTTTTCATTAACCTTTTTTTTTAAATGCTATACGTTTTGAACTGCTTGACTGATCGTGACGAAATTTTTTAATTTCTGTAGATAATAAGTTGAACTTATGTATTAAAAAAAAAAAGTTGCAAAAATTTTACATTTTTGTTGTTAATTAGCAATTTTTCTATCAACAATTGAATTTTAATAACTTGCTCCGCCTCGAAAAAATCTGAAAAAAAATTACAGAGATGCATTTAACCCTTCCAAACTAGAATTCGTCAAAAAAATCGTGGAGCCTCAATTAGTTTTTACGGTATAAATATTATAGTGGTACCGGGCGGACGAAAAATGCATAAAAATTTTGTTGTTTTTCAAAAAAATCAATAACACTAGTTTACAAGAAAAAGAATCGGGTTTCTCATAAAATTTTTTTCATGTATTTTGGGGCGTAGTTTCCAAAAATGGCAACCATTTTTTTTGCTTAAGAATCGTTTTCGAGATATCCCCAAAAAAACCCCTTTTTCGGCACCTTTTCATTTATTTGGCTATATCTCGATTAATTTTTTATCGACTCAAAAACGGTTTTCAGCACTCCAAAGATATTTTTATTCCTTTTCTAATGATATGCTGTTTCCTTGAATCGAATAAGGTTTGATGAAGTTACAAGTGCTCAAAGTTCACAAAAACTGACTTTTTTAAAAATCACTAAATTTCAACTGCTCCATTTGAATGAAAAATTTTTTCTTTTTCATATTTTTAGAATTAAAAATGAAAGACTATTCTTTTTCAATTATTTTAAGTATAATTTTCCGAATATCGGACAAAAAATGTAGAAGTTATTCGAGAAAACAGTGAAAAACTTGCAATAAAATTATATAAAAAACATATGTATTTTCGTTAAATTTTATTGCAAGTTTTTCACTGTTTTCTCGAATAACTTCTACATTTTTTGTCCGATATACGGAAAATTATACTTAAAATAATTGGAAAAGAATAGTCTTTCATTTTTAATTCTAAAAATATGAAAAAGAAAAAATTTTTCATTCAAATGGAGCAGTTGAAATTTAGTGATTTTTAAAAAAGTCAGTTTTTGTGAACTTTGAGCACTTGTAACTTCATCAAACCTTATTCGATTCAAGGAAACAGCATATCATTAGAAAAGGAATAAAAATATCTTTGGAGTGCTGAAAACCGTTTTTGAGTCGATAAAAAATTAATCGAGATATAGCCAAATAAATGAAAAAGGTGCCGAAAAAGGGGTTTTTTTGGGGATATCTCGAAAACGATTCTTAAGCAAAAAAAATGGTTGCCATTTTTGGAAACTACGCCCCAAAATACATGAAAAAAATTCTATGAGAAACCCGATTCTTTTTCTTGTAAACTAGTGTTATTGATTTTTTTGAAAAACAACAAAATTTTTATGCATTTTTCGTCCGCCCGGTACCACTATAATATTTATACCGTAAAAACTAATTGAGGCTCCACGATTTTTTTGACGAATTCTAGTTTGGAAGGGTTAAATGCATCTCTGTAATTTTTTTTCAGATTTTTTCGAGGCGGAGCAAGTCATTAAAATTCAATTGTTGATAGAAAAATTGCTAATTAACAACAAAAATGCAAAATTTTTGCAACTTTTTTTTTTTAATACATAAGTTCAACTTATTATCTACAGAAATTAAAAAATTTCGTCACGATCAGTCAAGCAGTTCAAAACTTATAGCATTTAAAAAAAAAGGTTAATGAAAACTTTGACTGGCGATAATTATTGCAACAATTTTTTTTAAAAAATTTTTCCATACACTAATTTCTACCACTTGCAGCTACTGATTTATATAAAAAACTTTGAAAAACATTTCAGACATGTCGGTTTCGCGTATTCTGACCCGCCTGTTAAAAGTGATGCCCAGGTTTTTAGCAGTCTCAACATAATTAATTTCGGAACCATTAACATTAACACATGGAAACAAACCAATGTCAAGCTTCTTCTTATGTATAACTATAATATTTAGACTTGGCAGGATTTAGACGAAGCCCATTTTTAGCGGCCTAATTATCAATGAGGGTGATATCTGCATAAAGGTTCGAAATGCCTTCAGACAAGGCAGTAGGTTTTGTGCTAATGTATACCTGTACATCATCCGCATACAAATGCAATTTACATTGTACCGGGATTTTAGTTAAATCGTTAATTTAAAATGAGAAGAGTAAGGGTCCCAAAATAGAGCCTTGAGGAACACCTCTAAAAGTGGGAAGGAGACTTGAAAGAGCTGCTCCGATGCAAACTGCCTGCTTACGATCCGATAAGCAAGAACTTATCAGTTTTACGGCGGTATTAGAAAATTTAAATAGATGTTTTAGCTTCCAACACAGTAAGTTGTGATCAACGCTGTCAAAGGCCTTGGAGTGGTCTAAAGGCCTCAACCCATAGAGTACGTCAAGTCCGTTGCGTCAAAGTTTACAACTGACACAACGGAAGGAAGCGGCCAAATCAATACGTTAGCAACGCATTCAAATTCAAACGTCAATCAAAAATTACATGTAATGTTTATTATATACATATATATATTATTATTATATAATATAATCGCCCACAAATCGCAAACAGAAAGAAGCCGAAATAAAGAATTTTTGAATTTTAATTATTAAAAACTAAATTTAAACAAAAGTTTCGATTACGGGACTGCTTGAGGACGAAGATGAAAAAAAAAAACTGCATTGCATCAATGTATCGCCAACTAGTCCGCTCCCCCGCTGCAGCTCCAGATTTTGGCTTCATGTCTGCTAATTCCTTTACAAACCTATCGCGAAGCGATCGCCAATTGCTCTGACATTGTTCCACTGCAAATAAAAGAATATGAAGCAAAAACTATACATAATAAAAATAAAAAATTTTACCACTAGCACCAACTGCAGCTGCCACCGTTGTCCAAGCTTTTTCTTTTGCGAGTTTGTTGCGGTAAACTCGCGAGCTTTTATTGAAAATGTAGTCATACATTTTCACCATCTCAATCAGTTTCTCCTCCATGTTTAGTTTTTGTTCTATTTTTCGGTTTTATTATTTTTAATTTATTTATTCTCAATTTAATTCACTTTATGTGTTTCACAAAACAGTTTTCATTTTTTTTTTTGTTTTTTTTGTTTGACACAAGCCCACAGTTGTCAAAGTATTCAACGTACGTCAAAAGTTGGAAGTTGCCCAACTTCATCCGTTGCGTTGACGGATAAATTGCTTATGGGACGCTCTTTATACAAACCAATAGATTCATCTTGGTTGTCAGTTGTAAACTTCGACGCAACGGACTTGACGGACTCTATGGGTTCAGGCCAGTGTTAGGAACGTAACATCATTCTTGTCAAGGGCTAAACGGATATCTTCAGAAACTTTTATAAGAGCAGTTACACAACTTTTTTTTTATCTGAATCCAGATTGCTCTTCACTGATCAGCGAATACCGGGAGATGTAATTATTAATTTGTTCAAAAATTCAAAAACTTTAGAGACAAATGGCAGAATGGTAATAAGCATTATTACGTCCAGCTATCATTGTTTTTATAGCATTATTTAACCATGGTGGCTCCTTTCGAGAAATAATTTTAGATTTTAATTGAACGAAATTGTTGTACAATTCATTTACAGCAGATTGTAAGTCTAGTACCTGGTCATTTACACAAGACAAGCTGTAAATAACATTCCAGTGTACGTTATCCACTTCGTGCTTTAGTTGGTCATAATATACATTTTTGAAATCTCGAAAAGAAATGGTTTGTTGAGGGAGAGTAGCTTGAAAGTCAAGGGAGACGTAGATGAGGTCATGCTTAGAGAATGCAGGAGCAATAATTTGGTCGTAAAGTAATATTTTCGCCCTATTGTTTACAAAGAAAACATTTAATAGCGTGGTTTTGTTTTTGGGTAGTAGGCTCTGTTGTATTTACTGGGGATAGACCAAGTGTTTGCATGCTCTGAAGCAGATGGGTTTCCATATGCAAATCACTGTTAAAATCACCTGCAATTATAATGTTTCTATATGGCAAACATATATGTATGTTCGATAATTTCCATTAAAGTGTCTATTTCCACATTTCGGTTAGGTCTGTAGACAGAACCAATAAGAATTTTATGGCTGCCATACGTAACAAGTACGAAGAGTTGCTCACATGAACTTTCAGCAGAGGATTGATGGATGATTTTACTAGGCAGACAACTTTTTACAAAGATAGAACGCCTCCAGCATGAGCTGTCCGATCCGTTTTATACAATTTATAATCTTTTGTCGAATCGAGTGTTTGGCATGCTCGGCAAAAACCACGTTTCCGATATACAAATCACATCTACGGCAGAGTTTTCAAAAATAAGCCTTAGCTCGTCAATCTTTTTTTATTAAGCTTTGTGCATTTAAATGACAGATTTTAAAACCAGTCGTTTGCTTGGTTAGCACGTGAATCATCTCAGATGTAAAGTCTTTGGAACCCCCAGTTTCTCTAAAAATCGAGCTCATCATAGTAGCTATTGTTTATAATCTGGCAATGATCGCGAAAATTGAATATGTTGAACATATGTATGTATTGGAAGTCTTATGTTGTACGTAACATCAATGTGAAAAAGCAAGCTTAGAAGTAAAAGTTCAAAGGTGATACTTAAAAGAATATTTAAAGAAAATATGGGACTTAAATAATAAATCTGAACTGGATTATGGCAGAGGTCTGTATTTTTTTTAACAATGGAACTCGTCGTGGATTTTGGGCACTCAAATTGAGTTCCCTGAGCAGGCCCGTGCGCAGGAATCATTAATGGGGGGGGGTTTTAACTCGGACATTTCATGTTAGATAATGTTCATATAAAACGTCAAAAAACGGTTTACTTTTAATGTAGACATTTAATTATAATTAAATACGTAAATACATATCGACACTTGCAGCTTAACTGACCACTTATACGACATATACGAAAAATTGCAAGTATTAAAAAATTAAATTATGCATCACATCGAATTTTTACCATAATAGATAAAAAATCTTCATCACATATTGAATTTCCTTGTTTTTTTTTTCTCGATAAAATTTTTTTTTTTTTACTTTATTTTTTACTATAAGATTAATATAATGTCACACCCGTTACATTTTTGAAGTAACTTTGTTTATATTATTTAAAAGTTTATGTTAAAAGTTTCTCATCATTTTAATAAAAAACATATCAAATATTTCTAAAATGATATCAATTTATCACTCATTCCTGCAAAGTCTTAGGCAATTTGAACTCAAACTCAAAATATTTAAAAAAGAGCTTTTCTCAACGTCACACCCGTTACGCACTTTAAAAGCATTTTCTGAACTTATAGATAGATGTCAAATTTTTATACTTTTAATAAATATCGGAAGATATCATAGTACTTGTTGCAAGATATTATATTGCATTCTCACACTTGTCTGAAAAGATATGAATGAAAATAAGAGTTGAACTGTCACACTCGTTAGCCTGGAAGTGTCGATATGTACATGTGTTTAGAAGGCAAGTTAAAAAAAAAGCGATATTCTAGAATACTTCAAAAACACTCGATTTTCGAAAACTTATTCATATTCGAGTATATCATCATTTAAAAAAATAAAAAAAAAATAGTCCTAGGGTTGCTACCAGAGCTGCAAAATTTTAATTTCTCGGAATTTGGCGAAAAAAATAAAGAAAATTTGATTTTTTCATATTTTTTTTAATTTTTTTTTTCGATTGCCCTTATGTACACATAAGGAAGTATCGAAAAAAAACCAACCGTTATTTTTAAGCCTATACATAAGAAAAAATTGTGATCTCTCCGCGAGTAGAGCTTTGGTGTTTCTTGTGTAACAGCTCAAATCCTTTGTTGTTTTCACTGCATTCACCTTGATACACTATAATTTGAAATGGTCAATGCTTCTACATGAATTTCTATTAACAAATAAATGAGAAAAAAAAATTTTTTTTCATTCAAAATTAAATTTGAATTCTATCGAATAAGAATAAGTTTTCAAAAATCGAGTGTTTTTGAAATATTCTAGAACATGCCATTCATTTCATTTATGACTCGAATGAGTTATCATTACGTAAGTAGCTAATTCCGCGAGATACTTGAAAAAACTCGTCCAAAACTCTTTCCACATTGATTTCGATACCGCGATGTATATTTAGTGAGGCTAAGCCGTTCAGTCGATCTTCGGACATAGTTAATCTGTATGTCATTAGACGACGTAGCGCTGAAAAGGAGCGTTCATTTGTTACTGTTGTCAGAGGCAAAGTTGCCATAACACGAAGCATTTGATGGACATTTGGTAACGCGTCTTCATAGCAAATATCCAGTGCTTCGAGAGCATTTTTGATGTCTTGCCCGGCAATGCGTTGACGCCAAAGTTGATCTTCATTTATCCACATGTCAAGTGAACCATCATGCAAAATTTAAATATATCTCGCGAATTTGTGAATGAATGAATTTTCATTGAAGCTGATTTTATTGATGCCGGAGCTATGCTTAAACGTGCATTAAAAAAATTCTCGTTTTACGTTTAGCGACGCGCAGTTGTCCTAAATCGTGTTTTATGGCTCACAAATCTTGTCGAAAATGAAAAACTCGGGCTCCGACGATTTATTGGCATTTTAGTTCTATCATTTAAAAGAAAAAATTTGTTGTGTCTTTTTGATTTTTCGTTCAAATATCAATAAAAACCTATGTGTGAAAATTCCCGATGGGGGGTTTGGGGGTTCAAACCGGATGGGGGGATTTGAACCCCCAAAACCCCCCTTGCGGGCCTGTCCCTGAGTCTTATTTTAACAGTTTCTACACCTCTGATATGTTACGCACTTTCTTTAGTTCCGTAGTAGGCAAAAGCGGATTATGTATCGAAAGCCGTATCGAATAATTCACGTCCCGGGGGGACATGGAAAGCATTCGGTATTCGTATTTATCGTATTCGAATTAAATTTTCTTAAAATTTTTACCTAGCGAAATGGAATTTTTAATAATTTTACTTTGCTGTCATAGAATGCTTTCTACGGCCCACTAAAATGCAAAAACTTGAAAAAATTATTGGAGTTTTATACAAAAATAATGGAACTTACTTGTTACGATCAAATTTTTTTAATAAATGTAAATACCTAGTCTTGAGAAGAAAAGGAGTTGAGCACTGCTATTATTTTGACCGCTCGAAAGTACAAATTATTCAATACAATAGCAAACTTAGAAAGAACCGTTATTTTTTTGGAACAAAATGTTATGTGCTTATTTTGTGCACTTATCAAGTAACTATATTTAAAAGATTAGAAGAAATAAAACGTCATTTATTCGAAATATTTTCTTTCAATTCAAAAAAACGACACCGCACTGCTATTATTTTGACCGCTGCTGTACATATACTAGGCGTACAAATATGAAACCGGTAATTTTTTATTCAAAAAAACACGTTCATTTTGCGAAAATAGTTCCAAATTTAATCTTCAAAGTAATTCCCCTCGCTAGCTACACATCTTTTCCATCTTTCAGGCAATTTATGGATTCCTCGCCAAAAAAATTCTTCGTTTTTTGAGGCTATCCATTCATCGAGCCATTTTTGCACTTCCTCGTAAGAATTGAAGTGCGAATCGTTGAGTGCGTGTCCCATCGATGAAAACAAATAGTAATCGGATGGCGCCAGGTCCGGTGAGTACGGCGGGTGGGGCAGGGGCTCCCAGTTGTACGATTCTACCAAGTTTTTATTGACCGCTGCTCGATGTGGCGATGCGTTGTCATCTTGGAATACAATTTTGTCATGGTGAAGTTGAAATTCGGGCCTCTTCTGACTTATAGCACGGTTCAAAGCGATCAATTGTTGATGGTAACGTGCACTAGTAACTGTTTCACCTGGTTTTAGTAGCTCATACCAAATAACACCACGCTGATCCCAGAAAATAAACAGTATTGTCTTTCGGCCGAAGCGATTTGGTCTTGGCGTTGATTTGGGTCATTGGCCGGGGCTCAAATATGATTTTTTTCGTTTGGGATTGTTGAAATAAATCCACTTTTCATCGCCAGTGATGATTCGATGGAGAAAACCTTTTCTGTTTTGCCTGGCGAGCAGCAATTCACAAGTGGTTTTTCGATTTTCTTGCTGCCTGTCGGTCAGTTCATGTGGCACCCATCTACCGACCTTTAAAATCTTTCCCATGGCCTTCAAACGCAAGGAAACGGTTTGTTGTGTCACATTAAGTTGTTCAGCGAGCTGTTGTTGCGTTTGACCATCATCTTCGTCCAATAATGTTTGCAATTCGGTGTCTTCAAACTTTTTCGGTGGCCGGCCGCGCTCCTCATTTATCACATCAAAATCACCACTTTTAAATTTATTGAACCACTCATTGCACTGTGTACGACCAAGAGCATGCTCGCCGTAAGCTTCAACAAGCATTCGATGCGATTCAGAAGCGTTTTTCTTCAAATGGAAACAGAAAGTCAATGCTTCCCGCAAATGAGAGTTTTCAGGCACAAAATTCGACATCTTTACGAGCGGAAAAAATGCGTTGTTGTATGAAACTTGACAAATTGTGAACTGAATATTGTTGGCAGATGATAGAATGAACAATTAAGACATTTGGTGCGGTTCGGAAGCTCATACATATACGGCTATCGACCGCTAGATGTCATTACCGGTTTCATATTTGTACACCTAGTAGATGGAGCTAAAGAAGTATATATGGGTCATTTCTACCTCGTTTTTACATTGCAAATTTAGATTTCTCAAAAACAATTTTTTTCGATACTTTATCAAGAAATATTCAATACGTGTTTTTGGAAAAAGTTTTTCCGGGCTTATTTTCGAAAATACGATTTTTTGGATATTTTTAATTTTTTTGATTTTTTTTTAGAGAATAAATAAAATCTTAGCAATCATTTTGCAATTTATTTCAATTTGGGACGAGTTCAGGTTCTCTAGATATGAATTTTTCTGTAGCTGTCATTGAAACTAGTATAAGCAGCTCGTCGCTCATTTTAATGCATTTTGCACTTGTATTTTTTTTGCACTAAAAAGTACTGAACAATAAGCTCTGTACAAAAAATAATATTTTATGAAATTTTGTTCCAAAAACACAAATAAAAAAATTACTCTCGGTGAGCCAGGCCCATGCGCAAGGGGGTTGTTTTGGGGGTTCAAACCCTCCTTGGGAGTTTTCGCACATAGGTTTTTATTGGCATTTGAATGAAAAATTCAAAAGACACAACAAATTTTTTTTTAAATGAGAGAACTAAAATGCCAATAAATCCTCGGAGCTCGAGTTTTTCATTTTTGATAAAATTTGCGCTCTCTAGCTATTTTTGAACCAAAAAACACGATTTACTGCGCGTCGCTAAGGCTAAGTAGCACGAGCGTTTTTTCAATGCGTGTTGAAGCATAGCTTCGGCATCAATAAAATCAGATTCAATGAGAATTCATGCACAAATCTATTCGCGCCACATATTTCAATTTTGCATGATAGTTCACGACATGTATAAATGAAGTTCAACTTTGGCGTCAACGCATTGAAGGGCAAGACATTAAAAATGCATCGTGTTATGGCAACTTTTCCTGTGACAACAGCAACAAATGAACGCTCCTTTTCAGTGCTACGTCGTCTAAAGACATACCTCAGATCAACTATGTCTGAAGATCGGCTGAACAGCTAAGTCTCTCTAAATATACATCACGATATCGAAATCAATGTGGATAGAGTTTTGGACGAGTTTTTCCAAGTACCTCGCAGAATTAGCTACTTACGTAATGATAACTAAATATCGAATCATAACATAAAGACATTTACATACGTATGTATTTAATTATAATTAAATATCTTTTAGACCGAGTCGAAATTTAGATTCATCCAGACACCGACTCAAAAGTTAGAAGGACCCTTAAAAACGATATCTGCGTCATTTAAAGGTCCTTTTTGGCTAAGAAAACGTGTTTTTTGCTCGTAACTTTTATTCCTTCACAGAATGGATACCCGAATTTAGTCGGAAAATAAAGATTACGACCTTGCAAAAAATTTGACGTTAAAAAATTTTAAATTATTTTTCTATTATAGATAATATTCAGTCCTAAAATTCGATTTTTTCACATTTTTTATATGTGATGAAATAAAAGTAATAAGCAAGAAATACTTACGGTTTTTAGCCAAAAAGGCCCTTCAGGAGAATCAAAAGTGATCCATTGGTTTTTCTCGGAACGAAAACAAAATGACGCAGATATCGTTTTTAATGGTCCTCCCAACTTTTGAGTCAGTGTCTGCCTGACTTTATTTTGCTTCATACAAATCGACCCGGTCTAATGTCTATATTAAAAGTAAATCGTTTTTGACGTTTTTTATGAACATAGTCTAACATGAAATGTCCGAGTTAAAACCTCCCCCCCATGAATGATTTCTGCGCACGGCCTGCGGTGAGCTCACCGATATTTACATGTAGCAACTTTGTTCGTATCGCCAAAAAAGCTTTCAACGGAGCGCTCGTCAAGAAATGTGTTATATCAAAGAGATTACAAAAGCAATTGCATATAAATGTAGAAGTTTGGCGTACATGGTCATATTTTTTGCTGTGATTCTTAACTGATCAACGCAAGAAATATAACATAGTATGCTTGCAGACTACTAAACTTCGGCTAACAAAGTTTACTGATGATGTGACGTAGATGTCATTGAAACTAGTGTAAGCAGCTTGCCCATTTTAATGAATTTCGCGCTTGTAATTTTTTTTGTGGTTTTTTGCACTTTAAGACTTAAAATCGAAAATTTTCCTTTTTGGGTATGTTTAATTTTTTTGATTTTTTTTTTAGAGAAAAAACAAAATCCTAGCAATCATTTTGCAATTTATTTCAATTTGGGACGAGTACTGGTTCTCTAGATATAAATTTTTCAGTGTCGCAACGCGCAAAAAATTCACAGAAAAATTCATATCTAGAGAACCAGTACTCGTCCCAAATTGAAATAAATTGCAAAATGATTGCTAGAATTCTAAAATTGCTAGAATCTAAAAAAAAATAAAGAAAATTAAACATACCCAAATAAGAAAATTTTCGTTTTTAAGTTTTAAATTGCAAAATTTTTGCTTATAACTTAAAAGAAGAAAATTTTTAATACGATAATATGAAAATAGACGTCAATGTATTTTCAAAACTTGTGATTTTCAAAAACCCGTATTTTCGAAAATAGGCCCGGGAAAACTTTTTACAAAAACCGGTATCGAATATTTTTTGACAAGGTATCGAAAAAAAATTGTTTTTGAGAAATCTAAAATTTCAATGTAAAACGAGGTAGAATGACCCATATACGAGTTGGTCTAGACAATAATGAAATTAATTTTTTGGTGCTCTTAGATCACTCTAAGGCATTTGATAGTGTTGAAAACATCATTTTATGTACAAAGCTGCTAAATATGTTTAATTTTTCGCCTACTGCTTCTAATTTAATATTTTCTTACCTGACAAATAGATCGCAAGCTGTTTGTGGAAACAATTCTGTGTCGAAGTTTGTAAGCACTAGAAGGAGAGTTCCCCAAGGCTCTGCCTTGGGGCCACTACTATTTTCAATTTATATAAATGATTTACCTAAGTGTTTAAAACATTGTAATATTCATATGTATGCGGATGACGTGCAGTTGTAATCGTGATTCTATTATTGACTGTGTACCTAGATTAAATGTGGATCTTAATAGTGCTTCAATTTGGTCTAATAAAAATTGTTTATGTCTTAATCCTAAAAAATCTAAGTGTTTAGTGATTAGTAAAAGAGTAATGAATGATTCATGTTTTCCCAAAATTTCGCTAGATAATAATAACATAGACTTTGTAGATTCATGTCAAAACCTAGGAATACACTTTGACAGAAGCTTATCATGGAATAACCATATTAATACCACAATTGGCAAAGTTTATGGGATGCTACGTGAGCTATGGATCACTCAATTTTTTACTCCTTTAAAGGGAAGGCTCTTGCTTGCAAGGGCATATCTTTGTCCCACTCTTATGTATGGATGCGAAATTTTTGCAAATTGTGACTCTTCTTCCAAATAAAAGTTGAAAGTTATTTTCAATAATATAGCTAGACACGTTTTCGGCTTACGACGGATGGACCATGTCTCTTCACATGCATACAAATTGTGCAACATGACGTTCGAAAACGTTTTAAAGTTTCGAAGTGATGTACACAATGCAACCAAGCTATCTCTTAAGAAAACTTATTTTTGCAAGATCTACACGTTCCAACGCACTGATTCAATTACGCAACTCGTGCCTAACATCAGAGCGGCAATTTTTCATACATGCGATACGTCTTTGGAATGCTCTCCTTCCAAACCTGAGATCAATTCCCCATCCCGTGCAATATAAAAATAGACTTATGAATTATTTTTCACAGCTGCAATAATACATATTTTAGTTATAAATTTATTTTACGTGGTCTAATTTTAATTTTAGTTTAATTTTATTTCATTAAATTCATTTACTAATTGTTAATTCATTTAAAAAGAATTGTAAAACTTAATGTTTATGTTGTTACTATCACTGCGTACCTAATACTTTAATTATAAGATATAGGTATATCTTGTTGTATAAAGGAGGAAATAAATAAATAAATACAAATACTTTATATACAGTTATTTTTTGTTACGCTTCTTATACCTCTATCATGAAAAAACAATCCCTCAAAATGTTTTCTTTAATTCCCTGATTTGTAATCGTAGAAAATTTTTTGGCAATAAGAAAAAATTCCTTAGAAAATGAGTTATCTACAATAATTTTTGAGGGAACATTTTTAGCGTTTCTTGCAAATTCTTTTCTCCAATTTTGTAGCAGTGAATTTAAAGAGGAAAAAGCAATGTTAGCGTTAATTGTTTAATTTTATTTCATATAAAGATATTTTTAACAAACATATTTCAAAATCTAACAACACTAATAAAGAGCAATTACACTAAACGCAATACTAAGCTATGTAAATATTTTACTTCATTTTAAATTATGTTTTACAAATGTAGATAAAATACAATATTCTTAGCACAGATTCTAAGTCGAAGTCATCAGTATTAGTGGCATGAAGAAAAATACATGAACATATCAAATAAATTTAATAACGTATTTAAAAATTATAGATTAAGTCTCACCAGTTCTCACTAAGGGAGAGGAAGATCCGAATTTTCAAAAAACGCTTCTTGTAATTGATGAACGTCCTCTAAGCCGCCACATAAAGTTATTTGTTCTTAGGAAAAGCATATTAAGAACGCCCCTTCAATTGATTTGAAATAGGATAAAAAGTTTTATTAGTTATTAAAATGTTTACCTTTAACCCTAAGACTGACGGCTCATGCCGAATTTCACATTGACTAAAGATAAAAATTTGAAAAATTTTCGAAAACTTTTTTATCCTTATTGGAACCAATTCGCATTCGATTTTCGCAAAACATCCAAATAAGAACCACTCTGAACTTAACTATAATTTTTATAATACGTATCATAACTCGCAAATCATGCAAGACATTATAATGAAATTTTATAGACTAATGCAGATCACAAATATCTTAAATTGTACCATGAGTAGGCGGAATTGGAAATGTGGGAGTGGCATTTTTTAACAATTAAAAGTTTTGGTTCATTATTACTCGAAACAAAGCAAAAAATGTTAAATGTAATATTTAGTGTGCTATGAGAGTTCTCTTTGTAAAATTTGGTGTAGAGATGTCGGTTACTAAAGACTTTGAAATTAAATGAAGGTTGACGGGATTACATCAATTAATGTTATATTTAGGGTATTATCTAAGTAATCCTAATAAAGATAAGTGTTGTGATGTCTGTTACTATAAGCTTTAAAATTAAATGGATTTCGACGAGATAGCATCAGTGAGTCGCATCCCATACAAGCAAAAAATCTTTAAGGTTATGTTTAGAGTAATATTGGAGTGATACTAATAAAATTTGGTGTAGAGATGTCGGCTACTATAAACTTTGAAATTTAATGAAATTCGAAGCAAGTACGTTTAATGTTATATTTAGTAAACTATGGAGTGATCCTAATAAAAAATTTTGTAGAGATATCGGCTACTATAAACTTTGCAATTAAAAGGAATTCAACGAAATTCATGGATGTGGAACCTCCCATGCTAACAAAAAGTTGTAAGCTTGACATTTTTTGATTTTTTAAATATTCTTTGACTACTTCAACTTTTTTCATCATTTTTCCTTTCGACTTTTTCAACCTCTTTAAACTTCATGTAATTTACCAAAAAATTTCAACATTTCAAAACAGCTTTTTCAACTTGTTTCAATTTTTTTTTGGAGATTTTCGAAATCTTTCAAGTTTTTTCGAGTTTTTCAACCTCTTTATTTTTTTTTTTTTTTTTCAACATGTTCCACATTTTTTTTACTTCTTTCTTTCTTTTTTGAGATTTTGAACTTTTTTCGAGTTTTTCAACCTCATTTAACTTTTCAAGATTTTCCAAATTTATCAGCCTTTTTCAACTATTTCAACCCCTTTCAACTTTTTTTAACATTTTTCGTATTTTTCGACTTTTTCAACCAACCTCTCAATGTATTTCGACTTTTTCAACCTCATTTAACTTTTTTTCGAGTTTTTCTACCTCTTCCAATGTTTCAAGTGATTTTTTCGACTCTTTCAGCCTTCTTCACCTGTTTCAAAATTTTTCAAACCTCTTTCAACATTTTTCAATCTTTTCCATTTCTTTCGACTTCTTAAACATGTTTAGGCTTTTTTAACCCTATACAACATTTTCCATACTATTTTTATTCTTCAGCCTATCTCACACTTTCCAACAGTTTTCAACTTTTCGATTTTTCAACCTTTTTTAACTTTTTAAATATTTTGCATGTTTTTTCGACTTGTTTAACCTCATTCAACTTTTTTGAACATTTTGTATATTTTTTCGATTTTTCAACCTCCAAACGATAAACCAAACTATGGTCGGTCTCCTGGCGCCCATATCTTAAATCTTCTGGCACCCATGTCTTAAATCAGGAGCGGCTACAACTTTTTGCGACGAAGCTGTCCGACGTAGCATGCGATGCACGCATATTTTGATTTTCAAAAATGTTAGATATTTCACGCAGTAATTTTAGTCACGCTCTCTTTTTTCATACGATTTTCTCACCAAAATGCGCAATGCCGTAACTGCGGTGCCAGCCGCATTCCAATTCCAGAATAAAAGGAAAAATACTCGAAATTATATTTTTTTTGAATGAATAAAACAGAAACATACCAAAACCAGGTATTTTTTAATTAAATTTAATTCAACAGGTAATAAATAATTTGGTTTACCATTAGGCCGGGTTTTAACAAAAGGGCTTGGCGTCTCTGATACAAGAAAAAACTTTAAAGCGATTTAAGGTGTGTAAGTTTTGACAAAGGGGCGTGGTACTTATAATACAATCAAAAGCTTTAAATTACTACACTAATGGCTATTTAAGTTCATCAAATGCAATATGGAAAACACAAGTACTGAACAAAACATTAGAGTGGGTTTATTTATTGAAAATGTTTGGGGTTGGCTAACCCGTAAGTTCTACGAGCTTATTAAAGGAATAAAAGTAACATGTTTACTTAAGCTAACATTCTCCAAATTGTTTCTATTGTAACGAGTGTAACCAGTATTACAGCTGTTGTCAACTAATTGGAAACAAAATCTTTCGTGGTGTTGTTGGTAGTTTTTTCATTTATTTTTCTATGTGGACCAGAAAATTTATAGATATTATAAATGTGGAACATATAAGCTCTAAAAAAAAGAACAACATAATTGAAATCAAATGCATAGCATAAAAAGTTTTATGAGAGATTTTCTGCTCAAACCTCAAATTTGAGTCAACTAATTGGAAACAAAACAATAGTTTGCAAATATTAAAAGATCTGGGATTGTCAGATTGTGCGCATGGCAAAATTTGATACTTTTAAGACTGCTGCAGACCTCCAACGCGAAATAATTGATCAATATGATGCACAAATATCCAAGCGAACTTTCGCTTGTCGATGGGTTGAGGCTTTACTCCATGGACGAATTTCACGCAGGGACCCATTGGTGACAGTTAAGCGGAGGAATAGCTGCATACGGTCTGCTAAGACGCATGCCGGTTTTCTGTGCTATTCATCAAGCTGAAAATTAAATGGCGGCTCCCTTTCACGCGGTTTTTATAACTCGTGAATTGTAATCAAATAATATCATCGGCATCACTATTTAAAATAAAAAAAAAAAATTTTTTAAGATAATTTTAACTATCGACGAATATACCCTGGCATTTTGAGAGATTGTATCACCGCCATTTTAAAAGATTGTCAAGTTACAATCTTACCTAAATTAAAAAAAAAAAAAAAACTACTAATAACACAACCAATTATTTCATTTCCAATTAGTTGGCAACAGCTGTATATGAATGTTGAAAACTCGTAATTTGAACAGTGACTTAAGTTTTTACAATTTTGTGAACGTGGAACAATAATTGAAACCTGTTAATATATTTTACTGGTATTGTATGAAAATTTAAGTAATATCTGCATGGTAATGAAAATGAAGATTGGGGATATTTGTTTAGTATTCTATTTTGGATTACTTGAATTCTATTCACATTGCGCAAACATGTCCGGATACCAGCCGTATATGGGATGTGACAAAGCGCTAAACCAAAATGGAGAAGTTTTTTAGCTTCTTAGAAATTTAAGCCTAATCTAATAAAACAACCTGTTGAGTAGATAATTTATTTTCAATAAGATCACTATGATCTTGCCAACTAAGGAACCAATCAATGTTAACGCCAAAATAAATAATACAATTGATGTTATTTAACATAACACCATTATAAAGAATATCAAGCAGAGCTTGTTCAATCTAAAAACGCATCCAAAATGTTTAATTCCTCCCCAGGTTCACCTAAATTTATCAATGCAATTAACTGGATAATATATTGAGATTTTACCTCTTAAGAGGTAATCTAGAGGTGATATATAGAATAAAAAAAGGTTTTAATACAGAGCCCTACGAAACACTAACATCTTTGATCTCACTAGTTTTTACGGTTTTAAAAAACCTTTTAATTTGATTGATTGAATTCCTAGAAATTGACAATGAAATCAAAGGCTTTGCCAAAATAAAAGAACATCACTTATTCATCGCAATATTTCTATTCTATTTCATCGCTATTGAACAGAACGTCAAAAAAGCTTTTTCTATAGTACTTGTTCAATAACGTCCAGTAATTGTTGAAGTTAGTGCAAGTTTTATATTTTTAATTTAAATTTAATATTATGTGTAAAAGTTTTAATGTTAAAACAATTTATGTAAGTCTTGTTAAAATAATTTATGTAAGTCTTGTTAAAAATATTTGTGTAATACTATTATGTAAAAATGTTGTTCTTAGTGTTAAATAAAAATATCCTGAAGAAGTGAGGAACGACTTGACTTGTGCCCAAAATTAAATAAAGTCAAACACATTTAAATACATATAAAATGTCAGTAAAACATTAAATTCTCTTTTAATTAAAATGTAAGGCTTTAACGCACATTGTTTCTGTAAATGCAACAAGTAACACACTTTCATTAAGTTTCTCTCTCTATTTAAAGTAGTTTTTAACCACTCATCTAACTGTATGAGTCAGATGTATCAAGAAAAGAACTGATGCATTCATTACATTTATGACAGAAATTTTTTTTTTATTTCTTTGAATAAACTTATTTCCTAATTTTGAGATACAGATTGAAACGAAAAAAATATTGTTACAGTTATACTTGTATCAAAACCGAACTATTTATCAAGATTGTCCTATCTACACAATTTAGTATGTAAATCCATATGGTTTGGAATCCATATGGCTTGAATATCGTTCCTTTTGGTTAATATGCAGCAAAACCATAAATTGAATAGATATATGATATATACTTTTAGATAAAAACTTACAATGTTTAATGGTTTAAAAAATTAGTTTGGAAGATTATAGTGTGTAAAAGCAAAAAACGCAAACTAAAAGAAAAAATTAAAAAGTTAAATATCATTGTTTCATATTTGAAAAATACAATATTATTACTTGAATTTTTGTTAAGAGCGTCAAATCTTCCATTGATAAATTAATTAAATGTTTGGTTAAGTATTATCAGATTTTGTCAACAATAATGTTCCTCTTTAAATACAGAAAAATACTGTATTAACAAAATTCTTATCTATTACTGTCACGGAACTTTACAACATATGTATTTACTCTAACACCGAATACATTCCCTCAAGGGAAGTAGTATGATAGTTATTTTGCTTTCATAAGCCATATGTGTATATAACTAGTTGCCACATTACATGAATCAGTATTAGAGGTTCTGCCCATGATTTAAGGTTCTAAGCACAATTGGAACGAGATGCGATTGCGAGAAAAAACAAAACTATATAATTTTTTCTATACGTTAGCAAGATGCGCAAAGGAAGCTCGAAAAAAGCTCTATTGTGCTTAAAACTAAACTATTAAGGCACTCGCAAGCTGCCAAACACATCTAAATTCATCTCTGAAGGTGTTAGACGTCATGAACAACCGAATGTCGAAATAGAGTACCGTTTTGTTTGTTAAAGTAAATAGACGTTTTCATTGTCGTGTCCTATATTTTCATCAAATTTATATTAAATGACGGCTTCATATCACGTAGTAGCATTTCATGTGGTAATCCGTGAAATATGTATGGAGCCAGCTTATGGTGATCCATAATAATTGTCTTGAAACAAAAAACAGCGGTGACTTCACTTATGAAGCGCAGTGACGTTTGAAACCATAAATTTTAAACAAGAACATTTTTAAAAAATATAACAATATTTTTTAAAAGCGGCGACAAATATACGCTGTCAAAAATTATAACGTACTTGATCATGTGAAATTGAACAGAATTGCGGCGTACGACTGGTGACCTGCCGACGGTTGGCCGTCGATTTAGATTTAATTCTATTTTCACCGTCCGATCAGTGTTGTATTTCCAATCAGCTTGTGTTAATTATTTTGTTTACGTTTGAAATGCGAATAGCACGAAGTAATTTTAAATTAAATAAAAGAAATAGCTGAAAATAACTTTATTGAAATAAAAAAATATTGATAAATAATTAAAAAATGAATGACAGCTGAATTTACCGTCGTTCGTCGTACGGCGCAATTGTGTGTATTCAAACGATTTTTCGTCGCGTTTTTTTTTTTTTGACAGTGTGTATTCGTCGCCGCTTTGCCGCCACCGCTCTAATTCTGGATAAAGCATTAAGCCCAATTTCCATGTGATCTTATCTTAGCAAATATCAGGGAGGACATCACATGCTATTAAGATAGCAAATGTATGCTATTCACTCTCGCATTCTCCAAGCGCATTAGGTTATGTTCGCATGCTTTTTCTTTCTTACAAAAATTCGATTTGATATCCCTGATATGGGATAAGATAAGATCACATGGAAATTGGACTTTAAGCCCAATTTCCATGTGATTTTTCTTGAACTTAAGCCCAATTTCCATGTGATCTTATCTTATCTTATTTTATCAAATATCAGGGAGGACATCACATGCTATTAAGATAGCAAATGTATGCTATTCACTCTCGCATTCTCCAAGCGCATTAGGTTCTGTTCGCATGCTTTTTCTTTCTTACAAAAATTTGATTTGATATCCCTGATATGGGATAAAATAACATAAGATAAGATCACATGGAAATTGGGCTTTATCTTATTAAATTTCACAGATTTTTTGCCATAATGAGCGAGATGGATATATTTCAATCTTGCTATAAAAGTTTGACAATTCGGTTTGTTTATTTGTAAACAAATGACAATTTTTTTACCGAAACAAAAACTCAAAATGAACCAATTTGAAAAAGAAGAAATGGCAGCTTTAGAATTTGTTTTTTCAAGCTCCTCATCAGAAATAAACAACGGCAACGACAGAATAACTGACACAGTGTAATGGGCAATGTTTTGGCCTTAAATGTTATCTTATCAACTTCTGCCAACACTTCCATCCACAAGAGTTGTCGCTTTTGAATATTCCTGTAGCTCATTGTTGACATATTCCAAAGTGCAGGCCGTGACCGCACTGCTTCAATAAGCTGCTCTATGTTTCATAAAAAAATAAATATGGAATAATAATAATAATCGTGAAAGGAAATTAAATAGTACTACCATTTTCCACTAACAATTGATTGTCGTTCATGATGGTGCTGATTTTGGTGTTGATGCTGCAAGACTTTGACAAAAGAAAAATGTTAATTTTTGTTAAAATAGCAATCGTCATACTTTTTACTTACTTAACTTGTTTATCTTATTTTTTAAAATTGTATTTTCAACAATTTAAACTAAATTTTGAGAAACTCAGCACCTTATAACCTTTTTTCATTGACTTTTGTTTTTATTTTGAAAACTGTCAAACTTGACACTACATAAAATTATAGCGCAACTATAAAAATGACTGCCAAATTTATAGCATGTAATCAACTTTAATAAAAAAGCTCAACTTTTTGAACTTTCTGATCTCCGAAATCACGGAGAATATTACATGCTATAAAAAATAGCAAATGTGTGCCTATTCACTCTCGCATTCTCTAAGCGCATTAGGTTGTACTCGCATGCTATTTCGTTCTTACAAAAATTTAATAAGATAAGTTCAAGAAAAATCCCATGGAAATTGGGCTTAAGTCGTGCAAATAAGCGTTGGAGTATTCACAATTGGGCTGGTAAATATGCGATTTGGCAGCATAGTTTCACAAAGTTTCCAATTTTTAATCGAAAATATTTCATCTCTAGACTTCAAACAAACTTTATATTTAAACAACAATTTGAAAAGACACAGACTAAATATGAAATATTTATTTGTTATCCAATTTTGCCGTTTAAAAAGGTAGTTTATTTAAAATTTTGATTTAGTCTAATTAAATATGAAATATTTATTTGTTATCCAATTTTGCCGTTTAAAAAGGTAGTTTATTTAAAATTTTTATTTACTCTAATTAAATTTTTTTTTGTTGTGCAGATACGCGCTGTTAGCTGGTACTGGTGCGTCAATTGAAAATAACCACAAAAGACAAAGTTGTCCGGCGAACGGAAGTTAATGCCCTGCTCGGTCTAAAGAAAATTAACTGAAGCATAAAAGACTGTCAGCACAACTACTGAAGCCAGGGGTAGTTGATCTGCAAAATGGTAGTAGCTCACAACAGTACAACAGCTAGAGAAGACTACGTAAAGGCAAATTGAAAGAGTGCGTTACTCAAGGGTATCTCGAAAGATATTTTAGTTTTTATAAGATATGTTGTTTTCTTACAAAATTCTCGCATTAGTTTGTGTATAGAATTTATAGTTTTACCAATTTATTTACTATATTTAACAGTTTGAACTATATATATAAATATAGTATATACATATGTATGTATATAACTACTGTAATGAAATGACATTGATAAATAAATATGAATCTTTCTATATGCACTTAAACTGGAATTTGAAATGTAAAGTAACAACGCAGGGACTATTTAATTTACTTAATATTAACTTAACTCAGCACGAATGCTTTGGCTTAAGTTTACTTTAAGCCTTATTTGCCAATTTTTATTAAACCAAGCTTTTTCATTTGGTTTTCAATTCTAAGAATAAATAAGTAATATGTAATGTTGCTCGAATCTGGTTTCGGAGATATAGTAATAACATTATAAGTTGGGAACCCTCGAATGAATGTATTAAAAAAAATATGGATGTCAGAAGAAGATAATTTAATGGTCTGCATAATGCATCCAAATCTTTGAAATTTAACCTTAAGTTGTGGATGTTTTTTCTGAAATTTTGACTATATTTTTTTAACCGCTATTTTTTTCAAAATATGTGTTAATAATCTGGATTTTTTTACCGTGGTAAGAAAGCTTAATTTATTCCCTTTAAAATGGTGCTAATTTTGTTCTAAATTTTTGCATATTAACGTTTTTTTTTTACCGAAAAACAAAAATACTTATTCAAAGAATTCTTATGAAAACTATGTATTTATGAAAAAAAACAATAAAAAACCACTACTAGCACAACAATCATGATAAGACGATTCATATTATAAAATTTTTATTAAAAATCGCGAGAATTATTTGTCCTTCATTTAAGCTACGTAAGGGAATTCGGCTTTAATGTTCCGGTATGCAGTTCGTTACGTAAATGACTTTTGACGGATTCCCATTTTACAATTAGAAATGGTTCTTCCAAAAGAACTAAGTTAGAGTGGATAAGCGTAAACATATGTGCGGCAATATCGAAACAGCTTCCAAGATGACCAGCTTTCAAGCCAAATTGACTTTATGACGCAGCCTAGGTGAAGAAAATTTTATTGTAAATAAAGAACTTATAATATTTTTTCAAAAAGCAATAATTTTTTCGGAGTCGAAACAATTCGCTTTTATATTCAACACAAACCTCTTGTACAACGTTCATTCGATGTCAGGAAACATTAAAGATTAAGCATCTATGTCCAGAAAATTTCAAAAAAAGTGGATTGTTTTGATTTAATTCAGTTGTCAGTTTTTGTTTGACAGTTGCTCTACGGCAGTGCTACCAATTTTGACTTAAAAAAATTAAGCAGCGAAAGCCGTTTTTTTACTACTGAGATAACTATCTTAAACCCGCGTCAAAAAACACGGCTAATGATTCCAGAGTAAAAGAAAATGAATAAAAAAATTTTTAAATAATTTTTTTTTTTACGGAAAAAAGGGTAGCTGCATTCAGCATGCAGTTAAAACGGTTAGGAAGGGATAGCTTTAGGAAGGAAACACCAGTCCCGCATGATTAGAAGTGGTCGTAGTGGCGTAGTTATTTTTGTTACTTGAAAATGTTTTATTAGATTTCGTTTTTTTTTTTTGTCCCAGTTTGTTTCAGTAATAACGTATCGAAAGATATGTTTATTGTGCTCCCTCGACCGGATGTGTTGGGTCGAACAACACCCTAACAGGCACGGAGCTAGCTAGCCGGGAGAGCTCATCCGGTAAGATGAAATAGGTGAAGAAACACTCTTTAGTAAGTTGACCCTTCTCGCATAACTCTTCTTGTTCCCAAAATGCACGAAGCTGGTCATAAACAGAGCATACAATCACATTCACTATGCCGTACGTAATCTCTGACGTAGGTCCCGACACAGCCCAACCAAAGTGTGTGAGTTGCAAGAAAACGCCTTCCTTAAATTTTTTATACTGCGGTATCACGATGTTTCCATATACAGCACCGCCGAGCAATAAATCAATACGACTACTCTCATTAAAGTACGGATCAGCAAGGGAGTGATTGTCTAAGTTAGGGAGAGAGCTTTTATTAACTGGCGATGGTTGATAAGACGTAAGACAGGGTAAAACTAATGCGCTGCAATGCAAATTAAAGTTGCTCAATTATCGAGGCTAAAGACAAATTAACATATTTTCGTGTAGTACAGGGAGCGTTTCCTCCTACACCATTAATTACAGCAAGAGTATTTAATTTTTGGAAGAGAAGAGTTTGTACCGCATCTTCGGTTATGTTTGATACATGCGCACCTTGGTCAAGCAGTGCCCTTAGAAAGTAGTCACCGACATTAGTCTTAACAACTACGCTTATTGTAGCCAGAAGAACTTGAGGCTTTGATAATGTACCAAAACTACATGCTAAGTTCGCAGTTGGGATAACCGCTGTTGTGGATGGCGTAGAAGTATGTGATGGTGATTCTAGCGCAATACCATGCGATGACGAAGGGGAATGGTTACTATGAACATTTGGCAAAAAGTTTGAAGATTCACTATATACTATAGTGTGATGTTGCTGTTGACATATATGACAGCGAGAAGTAACTCTGCAGTCATTTGCAAAATTACCAGGCTTTAAGCAACTACGACAGATCTTTTTCGATTTTATTAAATTCCGTTTAGCAGCAGCGGGCAATGAGGTAAATTTAAAACAGTTATAAAGCAAATGACGCTTATTGCAGCAAGGGCAGTTTGCGTCAGCAGCAGCGGAAGTAGTAAGATGTACATTGCGATGAAAGGAATTTCGTGTGGCATTTTTAAACTTTGTGATTGTCGTTAAAAGAGATGAATGAGTAGTGGGGTAGTTCTGATCATGAATTGTTTCCAATGTATGAAAAGTAGTTTCGAGAAAATCAAATAATTCTCTCATAGACGGAGTTTTGGTAGCAGCTTTCAACGACTGCTCCCACTCTTTACGTATTTGAAGGTCAAGTTTATTTTCTGTTATAAAAATTAGAATAGCATCCCAGCTGTCTGGATTTACTTCTGAAGTGCGCAAGAGGGCAACGCAATTGCGAGTTGAGTCTAAAATAATCTGAACGCTTATTTAATAGCTTTCAACAATTTTTCTTTTGCTATGATATCGTAGACTTAACGCACTCCAAGCAAGTTCATAGCTTGTGTTTGAGGCTGGGTACCCATTGATGTTATGTAATGGAACACCAGAACTAGATCCTTTTAAAAAATTGTGTTTCTGGACTTTAATAAGAATTAGAATTTTTTTTATCGAATTTTACAGTCAATTGCAGTAACCAATATTCATGTGAAATTTCTCAAATCGGTTAATGCTTTATGAACAAACATAACAAAGACAACAAATGGAACAATTTAACCTGGTAATTGGTGACATATGTTTCGGCTATTACCACATACTTATATACACATATTCATATGTATGTATATACATAGCCTCATCAGACCAGTTTTTTGTTAATTTGTAATGCGATTCGAACCCCCGACCATTCCATGAATTATATATGGACGGCCGCTCAAACACTTGAGCCACGGCGGTTCTGCTGAACGACATGTACAAAGTGCACATTTATATTATGCACATATTGCGCCATCTGTTGTATTTTTATTGCCATTTCTCGTTTGCTGCATAGCTTTGTTAAACCGTCGGTTTAAGGACTTGCTATATGATGTAGCTTTATTATTTCGAATTTCGGGCTTCTGCCACTTATTTTTCGAATAATGGTTGGACGTATTCTTCCGGTTGTAGACAATATAATACAACAGATGGCGCAATATGTGCATAATATAAATGTGCAATTTGTACATGTCGTTCAGCAGAACCTCCGTGGCTCAAGTGTTTGAGCGGCCGTCCATAAATTAGTTAACAGTTGATGTTGTTAAGAGAAGATAAGTTAAGAAATATAACATTTGAATGAAAAACAGTTGCTCGTAAATTGAAGTAGAGTTATGCAAAAATAGAGTGATACAAAAAATATAAAATGCTCCAACGGAGGTTGAAAATGGCGATAAAATATCGAAAATGTTGAACAAAATTGAGTGAGTTTGAAAAAGGCTGATAAAGTCGTAAATATATGAGAAGTGTTGAAAAAGTTAAAAGAGATTGAAAAGCTCGAAAGTTGAAAATCTCGAAAAAAGTTGAATGAGGTTGAAAATCATAAGAAACTTGAAATAGGTTGAAAAAGTCAAAAACAAAAATGGAAAATGATGAAAATGTTTAAAGAAGAAAAACCGTCACTCTGGGTTCCCAGCGCACCCACGTCAACAAAAGTAAATGTGTAGTTCGAATCACATGCTGCCATTAGAATACTATAGTTTTTTTATAGTTGTAGTAGCGTATCCTTCGCTTTGGACAAACAATATTGATGTTTTTGCCATCACCTACTCCAACGCAATGTGATATTCCTATTTTAATGTAGAACCTTCACGAATACAAACATTTTAAAATTTTAAGACAATAACTTACAAGCTCACAACAAACCTAACTGCTATTTTTTTCCACTCGTACTGATTGGTGTGAGCAACAGAGACCAGCAGCGGTTCACCGCAACAATAAGTACAGCACATAAATGTTGTTTATTTTTCATACCCGAGTATGCAAAACACCGCCACAAAAACTATGTGGTGTTGTTTTTACTTATAGCTTTGTTATACTTAGCATAATGCGATCGCAAAAATACTTATCAAAATACTACACTCATTTTTGTACTCATGTGAGGAGCGACCGCAAAAATTTCGTGCGTGTAAAAACCACCACCAAGTTGTTGGAATATGTTAAGTGTAAAGCCTAATTTCCATGTAATCTTTCTTGAACTTATCTTATAAAATTTCACAGATTTTTTGCCATTATGAGCGAGATGGATATGTGTCATTCTTGCTATAAAAGTTTGACATTTCGGCATTTGTGAACAAATCACAATAAGACGAAAATGTAAATGGATTTTATATAGTTATGTTATCTTACTTTTTCCAACTTAAGAAATAATAATTAGATTATTATTTTGATTAAGTCCAACTTAATTTGAAATAACATTATTCATTATTTTTGTTCTTTTATATTAGAAAGCTCATATAAGCGTATTCTTTATGTTTAAGTTTATTTTTAAGAAAGCTTTGTACATTTTATTATTTATGTTTCAATTCCACTTTATTAGAAAGCTTTGTTTCAGTTCAACTTTGAACATTCTTGTGTTTATTATTTTGTTTAAGTGAGCCTAATTGTAAATGAAGTACTAAATAAAAGTTCAGTTCCAGCATTACTTTAATGAGAAGAAGTTGTTTTTCCTTCAATCATAACTGGCGCAGTCGGCAACTGCCACGAAAAAAAAAAACGAATAGAATTTTAAAGAATTGAAAAAAAAGAGCCAAACCGGTATTCGTTAATGGACAGCAATTAGATCTTCAAATAAAACTTCAGAAATTAGAAAATACAAAAACAGCAATTAGATCTTCAAATAGAACTTCAGAAATTAGAAAATACAAAAACATAAATAAAATCAATAAATTAAAATAATTGCATTAAAAAAAAAAAAAAAAAACACCGAAATACTTATATCGGTTTCGAGAAGTATACCGCAAACGAATTAAAACAACAACTTCACGGAGTGCCGTTGCTATAAAAAAAAAAAAAAATTCCGCTAATAGGCCTTTAGAAAAGGTATACATAAGTAAATAGCAGAACGATTAGTTGAAAATTTAACACGAAAGAAGGTGAAATAACACAAATTAAATATTTTGGAGTGTGATAGTCACTTGACTGACTACAAATTTGAACGAACTCTTTTCAATAATTAAATTGGACAAATTTATCGCTAATGCTTTGTCGCAGATTAATTTACTTGTAAATTTTAAAATATACGGCCTTACTAATTTATATTTAACTCTTTAAATTCATGATTACAAAAATAAAAATTGTTTGAAAGAAAATAAACATTCACAAACTTATACAAATTTGCAATTGTAAAGATAAAAATAAAATCAATTTAAAATTTAACTGACAAAAAAAAACCAATTATAACTATTTCAGTTATTAAGATAAACTAAGTGCATGTAATTTAATTTGCTTTTCTTGGAATCTTAAGCTTAGCACTTTATTTCTCTCACTTTTTCTTGAACCCCTTAAAGATGGAAGGTTTAGACATACAACATAAATTTAAACTAGTAAATAGTACTTTGAAAGGCATGGCTCCGTTTGATGGAGATGAAAATTCATTAATTAATTTCATCTCTAGAATAGAAGTATTGATACCTATTTTCGAATCTTTTGATGCTCTTTACAAACAATTAATTCTAGGGTTAATTAAAGATAAAATTGTGGGTGATGCCCGAAAAACTTTGCTGATAAACGGTGACCCTGGCAATTGGGCAGACATAAAAAGAATTTTGATTAACTTCCATGGTGAAAGTGAATCGACAGAGATTCTCATCGACAAGCTGAGGGCTTGCCGATGCGACTCCAATATAGAAAACTTTTACCAATCAATTAACACACTCCTCTGTAGGCTGAATAACGCCTACCTTTTGCGGGAACCTAACTGCCCAAATTTAGAAAGCAATCAAAGAATTGCACTTCAATCATTTAGACATGGTTTGCCAGAACCAGTGCGTAGTATTATAGTCAGCAGGAATCCTGAATCTTTGAGAGATGCGTACGAAATAATAAGAACCAACAATTACTTACACTACACAAATCAGAATAAGTATTTTTACCAATCGACAGATAACACTAACCGATACAAAAATCACACTAAATACTCTGGTCAAAACATAATAACAACAAATTCTAGATATTCTAACCAAAATAACGTAGGTAATAGAACATCTGCTAACGAAAGGAGCTCTGGAAATTCTAGAAACTTTAGAAACCCAGTTAATGAAAGAGCTCCAAGTAATTCCAGAAACTATGCAAATGAAAGAAGTTCAGGTAATTCTAGAAACTCTTATAACCAACAAAACCAAAACTCTAGTAACAGGAA
This sequence comes from Tricholauxania praeusta, assembly GCA_949775025.1. Lineage (NCBI taxonomy): Eukaryota > Metazoa > Arthropoda > Insecta > Diptera > Lauxaniidae > Tricholauxania > Tricholauxania praeusta. Next base: position 80,526,878 of record OX459030.1, read on the forward strand.
TGAGCCAGAACCAAGTGCAAGTTATTAACAATGATGAAACACGCCAATACGAAAATTTTCAAACGGAGAGGGAAGAAAACTCCCATATGTAGTGATAAATAACCCAACAAAAAAATTGCGATTTATAATTGACTCTGGAGCAGAAATGAGTCATCTAGAATAAAAATGCTGCTATACTCATTTAGAGACATATTTTATAAGGAGGTTGATAATTTGACCTTCACAAGTGAAATTAAACACAAAATTTGTCTTAAATCAGACAGGCCAATCTATAGTAAACTGTACAGATACCCTCAAATTCACCGACAAGAAGTTGATAGACAGATTAGAGAAATGTTAGATCAAAATATTATTAAACCAAGTAACAGTCCCTATAACGCCCCAATATGGGTTGTTCCCAAAAAAACCGACTTATCAGCCAAGCAAAAGTGGAGAATTGTCGTGGATTATAGGAAACTCAATGATCAAACAGTATGCGACAAGTTTCCAATGCCAAACATTGAAGACCTATTCGATAAATTAGGCAAATGCAATTACTTTTCTACAATCGACTTGGCAAAAGGTTTTCACCAAATTGAAGTGGACCCAAAAGATCGCGCAAAAACCGCATTTTCAACAGCTAGTGGTCATTATGAATTCTTACGTATGCCTTTTGGTCTGATGAATTCACCATCCACGTTTCAAAGGCTTATGAACCATGTTTTAAAGGAATACATCAACAAAATATGTGTCGTCTACCTCGACGATGTACTTATATTTTCTACAAGTATGGATGAACATCTTATTTCATTGAAAAAAATTTTAGATACCTTAAAGCAAGCTAATTTGAAAATACAAATTAATAAATGCCATTTTGCGGCAGAAACAACAAGGTTTTTGGGTCACATCGTTACAAAGGATGGCATAAAGCCCGATAAGTCCAAGGTCGAAGCGATTGAAAAAATGCAGATTCCAACAACAATTACGAAAATAAGGCAATTTTTAGGTATTACGGGATACTATAGAAAGTTTGTGAAAGATTATGCGAAAGTAGCATACCCTTTGATAAACTGTCTCAAGAAAAATGTTAAAATTAATCCGAAAAGTGAAGATTATATCGCCGCATTCAAAAAACTGAAAGCTCTATTAGTTAGCGATCCAGTGCTCAGACACCCGGATTTTTCTAAGCATTTTACAATTACCACGGATGCGTCCAATTACGCAATTGGGGCTGTCCTAAGTCAGAATGACCATCCTATAGGTTATGCATCTCGAACTCTGAATGAGCACGAAAAAAGATACTCTACAATTGAGAAAGAGCTACTTGCAATCGTGTGGGCAGTGAAGTATTTCAGAACTTACGTCTATGGAAGAAAATTTTCTATTTGCACAGACCATAAGCCTTTGGTCTGGTTAAATAATATTCGCGAACCGAATATGAAACTCCAAAGATGGAGGATAAGGCTTAATGAATACGACTTTGACGTAACGTATGTCAAAGGTAAAGAGAATCATGTGGCTGATGGATTAAGTAGATTCACTAATGAAAATCATGACAGAAACTGGTCAAATGTTCAGGGTTTATTTTTAAATGCGGAACAACGACAGGAAGACATGGACTCAACTGCCGCTACAATTCATAGTGGTTCAGAAGATGAAACCCGATATATTTACATTACTGAAAAACCCATTAATGCGTATAAAAACCAAATATATTTAGAATGGGGTAATACTGAAAAATTTACAGTAAAAATAGTGAAAAAAACTATTCGAAATTACATTATCGTGTGTGAAAATAGCAATTTGGTAAATGTTCTAGAACGAGTATTAAAAGATAAAGGGACGATGTGCGTTTACTGCATGGATGACGAACTTTTCGTACAATTCCAGGATACGTATGTCAGGTTTTTTGCGGCTAATAACAATTTGAAATTACTAAGAACAAACAAGAAACTACAAGACGTAATTGACAAAGAACAAATGTTAAATCTTATTAAGGAAGAGCATTTACGCAATAATCACAGAGGTATTCAGGAAGTGTTTAAAGAACTGAAATTAAAATATTGGTACCCAAAAATGATGGATTTAATCACTAAATTAATAAATACATGCGAAGTGTGCGTGGTAGCCAAACACGACAGGCACCCTGTAAAACTCCCTTTCAAAGTTACTGAATCACCCAAAGCATTTAATGAAATAGTGCACATAGATATTTGGTTTCCAAGCAGAAACAAAATGTATTTAACCACTATCGACAAATTTAGCAAGTATGCTACGATTCATGACTTAAAAGATAGAACCTGGATTTCAATTCTATTTGCTATAAAAGAGAGAATCAGATTTCTAGGAAAAATGAAAAAACTGATTCATGACAACGAAACATGTATTCTACATAGTTCTGTCAAATTATTTCTTGACGAAAACTCAATAGAGTCCCATACAACCACTGCAGGTACTAAAACTGGAAATTCTGATGTTGAAAGGCTTCATGGAACATTAAATGAGCATCTAAGAATATTGGAAGCAGAAAAATCATCCGAAGAGCTAGATGACAAAATCCTAAGGATAATTTTAGCCTACAACAACTCTATTCATTCCACAACCAACCTAAAACCCATGGATTTAATTGAAAAAAATTTGACAAAGGAGGATATCTTAAACTTAACTCTTAAATTCGAGAAAGAAAAGGAGCATAGGATAAATATCCTTAAAAAATTAGGGACCAGAATTACTCTCTGCACGAAAACATTGTCCGCAATAGGCAAATCGCAAAAATTAGACCTAAGTATAAAAAACTAAACTACTTTAGAAGGGAAGGTGATTATATTATAGACACGAGCAATAAAAGAAGTACTAGGTATTATAAGGCTCAACGGAGGCGTAATTTTAAACTGCAAAACTAAACTCGAAATTTATCAAAATGCTCAATATTATAATAGTTGTGGTCGTGTCTATAGTGAGAGAAATCAGAGTGTTACAAATATTCCAACTATAGAAAAAAAAAAATATTAACCAATTTCTCCGGGCCCATTTGCAGAGGCGCAAATGACTTAGGAGGGAGGAGTTATGTTATCTTACTTTTTCCAACTTAAGAAATAATAATTAGATTATTATTTTGATTAAGTCCAACTTAATTTGAAATAACATTATTCATTATTTTTGTTCTTTTATATTAGAAAGCTCATATAAGCGTATTCTTTATGTTTAAGTTTATCTTTAAGAAAGCTTTGTACATTTTATTATTTATGTTTCAATTCCACTTTATTAGAAAGCTTTGTTTCAGTTCAACTTTGAACATTCTTGTGTTTATTATTTTGTTTAAGTGAGCCTAATTGTAAATGAAGTACTAAATAAAAGTTCAGTTCCAGCATTACTTGAGCATAACTATTCAATATTATAGAAATAACTGCTAAGTAAAGCCCCATTTCCATGTGATTTTTCTTGAACTTATCTTATTAAATTTTTGTTAGAAAGAAAAAGCATGCGAGCAAAACCTACTGCGCTTGGAGAATGCGAGAGTGAATAGGCACACATTTGCTATTTTCTCCGTGATGTCGGAGATCAGAAAGTTCAAAAAGTTGAACTTTTTTATTAAAGTTGATTACATGCTATAAATTTGGCAGTCATTTTTATAGTTGCGCTATAATTTTATGTAGTGTCAAGTTTGACAGTTTTCAAAATAAAAACAAAAGTCAATGAAAAAAGGTTATAAGGTGCTGAGTTTCTCAAAATTTAGTTTAAATTGTTGAAAATACAATTTTAAAAAATAAGATAAACAAGTTAAGTAAGTAAAAAGTATGACGATTGCTATTTTAACAAAAATTAACATTTTTCTTTTGTCAAAGTCTTGCAGCATCAACACCAAAATCAGCACCATCATGCTACAGGAATATTCAAAAGCGAAAACTCTTGTGGATGGAAGTGTTGGCAGAAGTTGATAAGATAACATTTAAGGCCAAAACATTGCCCATTACACTGTGTTAGTTATTCTGTCGTTGCCGTTGTTTATTTCTGATGAGGAGCTTGAAAAAACAAATTCTATAGCTGCCATTTCTTCTTTTTCAAATTGGTTCATTTTGAGTTTTTGTTTTGGTAAAAAAATTGTCATTTGTTTACAAATAAACAAACCGAATTGTCAAACTTTTATAGCAAGATTGACATATATCCATCTCGCTCATTATGGCAAAAAATCTGTGAAATTTAATAAGATAAGTTCAAGAAAAATCACATGGAAATTGATCTTTATGCACGTTTACATTTATTCACTAGTTAAAAGCCATGTTTCAATTAGACGCATATGTTCATCGAGTATGTGTATAAGGGTTTGCGTGACAAGACAAAATTGCAGTGTCATCAGCAAAAGTAGATGTAATCATAGAGTTTGTTACGCGCGGCATGTAGGCGGAAAGAAAAAACTCGCGAGTCTTTCGTGCCAAGCACTCAGACTTCCCGGCTAGGGCCACGGTTTCCCAAAGCCGCATCTAGGCGTACGCATAGAAAAAAAACTAAAAAAGATTTACAAACGGGGAGCAGAAAAACCCCAGGTTCCTTCCCTTAAATCCCTCCTGTTAGCAAAATTACTGCCTAGCAGATCTTCATATTTAAAGAAAAAAATATTTAATTTTTCTTTAATTTCATTAACTTTAATTTCATTTTCTTTTTCTTTTTGCTTCTTTTTTTTTTGTTTTATAAAAAAAAGAATTTAAATTTTGTTTAATATTATAAAGTTATGAGTTCCTTACTCGTATAAGAATAATAAAATAATTTAGCTTAAGAAAATTTTGATACTTATAATTTTTGGGGTACCCCGCTGCTTGCTGCTGCTGAAGTCTCGCCAATGCTGGTTGTAGCTGGTGTTGATGCTGGCTGCTGCAGCGGCTATTTGATGTTGTTTTTTTTTATCTTATTTAAATTTGTTGTTTTTGTTGTTATTTTAATTACATTTAAATTGATTTATGCTTAATATTTAAATCCAAAATCATGTTTTGTTTTCATCTTTATATAAATAAATTTCTTTTGTTTTATGTGGGTTTTAACATTCAGTATTTTCTTTAGTGGTTTCAAAGTTGATGTTTTTTTGTTTTGTTTAATTATTTATTAATGAATTAATGCATAGTAGTTTTATGCACGTTATGTTTTAAGTAATTTCTGGGAAACTGCCCACTACTTGAAATTTAAAGTGTTTTATTTTGAACTCATCATCTTTCATGTTCGTATAATTTTATTACATTTTCGATTTTTTTTTTTCTGCACATTACTTTTGCCTTGAAAACGATTATCGTTAAATTTAATTCTGTATTTTTCTTAAATATTTTAACCGCGAATATTTTTTGTATTCATATTCTTTTAAACAGTTTTTTTTTTTATATTTGCATTTTTGTTTCAAATCATTATTTACGTAAATTTAGCCGCACTTTATAGTCAATACAAAAGGTTTTATTTTTCAGTAATTATTCGATATAATAATTTTTCCACTTCTCTTCGCATGGTTATTGTTGTTTCAGTAAAAAAGATTTTTGCATTAAACTACAATGAATTTTTCTTTTATTTGTAGTTTAACTTTTAAATTTTTTTGTTTCTACATATGTGAATTTCCAACACATATTTTCTTTTTATACAACACATAAAATTTGAACCGCGTTTGTACTCCGTGATCTCAACTATTGGTTTTTTTGACCACGTACTGCACGCGTTTTTTTAGGCTTGATAACTACTACCCGCTACTCTATGCGACCGGCGCGTATCAAAATTTTTCAGCAACTGCCGCTACGATGCGTTTTTGGCCACCTGTTGCCACTCAACGGTCGACTTGCTGCTGGTTCCCGTTCTACCGTCACTCACGCCATATATTTACAGTTTTTTGTTTCGCTTAGTATACCTACTTATATACATACATACATTTTATTGTCTTGTAACAAAAAAAAAAATAGCTTAGCAAAACAACAAAGAAAAGAAAAGCGTTTGAGTGGCGTGCTTTTACCGCTTTGCAAGAACAGTAGACCATATATATATTTTTTTTTTATGCCATAGCAAACAGGGTGATTTGATAAATTCGTTACAAGTTGTTTGTTGACAAGTCACAAGTGTAAATAAGGTAAGGAATTTTCAAAGCAATCTACCCTGTGGCACGCCTCCATCTACACTACATGCCACACTTTGTCAAAAGCTTGGGCTACTATAAGAAATACTGCAGAGCAGTATTTTTTATCTTCGTGAGTTTTTTAATTTAACATATCAGAGAATTTAATTATCAGAGAAAAAATCATAGCACCTTAAGAAGCTGAGTTCAGAATAATTAATCACATTTAGAACTCAAACAAAAACAGTAAATAAGTTCTCCATGTTTTCAAAATTTAAATCTAAAAGCCAATGTTTTAACTTCTTCTGATATTTCTTATTTGCCTGAGGCTTAGAGGAAGCTTATTGTATAAACGGCATGAGGTAACATTATAAAAATTCATTAGGGCGCTTGTGCGAAAATAAGGAATATTTGCTTGATGCGTGAAGTTAGCACGGAGGCTCCACTTAGAGCTCTGTGATTCAAGTAGCCAGATCTTATAAAAAAGTTTTAAGTACCTTAAAAGAAAACAAGTGACGCACGGGAAGAATTTTTAAGCCTACAAAAAGTGGATAGCTATGATGTAAGCGATCCTTCTTACAAATCCTCCTCAATGCTTGTTTCTGTAGGGTTAAGAGTGGCTTCACTCTAATGAAGTTTGCACCACCCCAGCATGTTATACCGTATTGTAACTTAGAATGGAAAATACCATAGTATATATGTAGTAGTTAACAGCTTACTGGAGCAGACATTACTCAAATAATAAAAACTTCTTAGTACAGAGCGAAAGTATTGTCTAAGGCTTTATGTGTGATTCAACCAGAACATTTTTGAGTCAATTATTAAACCTAGATACTTAAATTATTTGACTGTTTCTAGTTTAAAACAATTATTGCTACAATTTTCGCCATAGCAGAAAGACTTGCTCAACGAACAATCACGGAAACAATTGAAGAATTTGAATCTTTTATATTCGAGGGCGTGAAAGTAAACTTCAGCCTCAAAAACGTTTTGTGTGGAAAGATTAAAGTACATTATTTTTGTTTTGTTGCTTATCAGTAGCTGATGTTCTGCAAACCAGTTCCTTAATAAATTCAGATCCCAATTAATATCAGCAACTAAATTCAAAGGGTTTTGGGAACCGTAAGTACCACCTATGTCATCAGTAAATGCAGTCAAGGTTAGGGCTACTAGATGGCATACTAAAGTAGCAAAAGTGCTACTTTTGCAAGGCTGTGCTACTTTTCCTCGAAATGTGCTACTTTTGATGTTTGCATTGAAAAATAAAAGTTATTTGAAATATTCTTTTAATTTGCTGGGGTTTTCTCGTACAAAGTGAGGACTTTTTTTTTTTGCTCATCAAAAATATTGGTATGGAATTAAAAAAATTTACAAAGTGAGGACCTTTTTTTTTTTTTGCTCATCACAAATATTGGTATGGAATTAAAAAACTAAAAAAATTTTTGCTTTTCATTGCAAAATTGGAATTTTAATTTTGCTTTTCATTACTAAATTGAAATTTTTTGATATGTGCTACTTTTGTAGGCACGCCATCTGGTAGCCCTAGTCAAGGTGCCTTTGAAAGGTATCGCAAAATAGAGTTTAAATAAATAAGAAATAACAAATGTCCCAAGACTGAGCCCTATGGAACCCTAAACTTAAGAAATTTTAAATTCCTTATTTTATCTTGCACTCTAACCCTTTGCGTTCTGTTAATCAGATATGACTCGAACCATCTAAATATAAATCCCCTAACTCCAGCATTCAGGATTTTATTTTAAAGAATTTTGTGATTAAAATAATTTGTGATAATTATCATGTCGAAGGCTTTGGTTATATCAACATGATATAACTTTTGGTTACTTTTATTGTCTAAATTATTCATTAAAGAAGAACAGAAGTCAAGAAGAGCATCTTCTGTAGATTTCCCTTTCCTGAAACCATATTGCATGGAGCTATTTAAAAATTTTTCCAATCTAGCCTCAATCGCCTTTTCAAATACTTTACTAATTGTATGCAGTAGTGAGATAGGTCGGAAATTGCTTAAAAGTTTGCGGTCAACTTTTCTAAAAAGTGGCAGGACATAAGCACATTTGAGGGAATCTGTATAAATTCCTGTTAGTACACTTTTATTTAAAATGTAAATCAAGATATCCACTACAAAAAATACAATATTTTTTAATATATTGTTAGAAACCCCATCATGCCCGCAAGAGTTTGACGAAGAAGAAGTGATTATTATTTTTCAAGCTGTACTCATTAACATCAATGCCAGCACTCACATCTAAGTGAGGTGCAAGTTTCTCTGAAATTGAAGCAAAATAAGAGTTGAATTCATTCGCGACAGAAAAAGGGTCAGAAGCTATATCATTTCCATTTTGCAGTATAATAGTTTTATTATCATTTTTAGATTTATTAAGTATGCTATTTACCATCCTTCATTCACCTTTAATATTACCACAGACGGAGTTAAATTAATTGCTATGAAAACTGTCACGACAACGGGGTATTTCTTTTTTTGATTCAGAGCACAGTTTTTTGTATTTATTCGATAAAGCCTTGTTTTGTGGATTTTTGGAATAAATTATTTTTATTTTATTTTTCCAGTTTATCTTGTTAAGTAGATCATTACTCATCCACGGTTTACGTTTACTACGCTCTTTATTCATCACCAATTTTTTAATGCAATTACTTAAATAATTTTTCAAAATCGTAATACAACTATCATATGCCTTCGACGTGTTGTTTTCGGAGAAAACCTCATTCCAAGGCTCAGAACATAGGCTAATTTTTAGTTTGTTGTAGTCAATAACAGTTTTTTCTCGCAAATATAAAGATTTACTTGCAGTACTTTTCGATGCACCATCAATTAGCAACGCAGTCATTGTATGGTCTGAGATCCTAAGATCAAAATTTCCTTTTTCGCAATGTTGCAAGATTTCAGAAGAAGAGAAACGACCATAAATATGGTCTAAGCATTTTTGAGAAGCTAACCTTGTAGGTTCATTAATAAAAGAAATTGAACCATGAGATGATACAAGATTCTCATATGTAGTTACAGACTACATCATTATTATCTAAAATATCACCAATAAATATAAGATTTCTTACCCTCTCACTGTACAATAACTTCGAAAATTCATCTTGAAAAACATTAAAATTGTGCTTATGAAATCTGTATGCACATAAAAACATAAATTTTTCCCTATTTATTTCGCATGACACTTTTAAAACATCGGAGCTAAAAAGACAGCTTATTTACAGTGCAATTTTATTTATCCTTTACAAAACAATCAACACCGCCTGCGGCAAAACTTTCATTTGTATTTGAAAAGAAATAGAAATAGAAATAGAAAAATAGCCTTCCAATTTATAATCACCAACTTCAAAACCATAAATCCAAATTTCGGAAACAAATGCAAAATCCGGTTTAAAAGAAAAAGCTTTGAGATGCGACTCAAGGCGTATAAAATTTTCTCTCATACTTCTTATGTTCTGATGCACAGTAAAAACATTTGAATTACTATCAGAATTTAACATAAAAACTTTATCGCAATTATTGTTGTTACGATTAAAGGTATGGCTAGTTACAGTAAGATCATAATAATTCATTAAAAAAAATTAAAATTTACTTAACTAACTATAGTAAATATACATACCAAAAAAAAACTAAATTTTATTTAGATCTTCAAATGATCGTACTGCAATAACCCTACTACCCTCAGTTTTTCTCAAAAGAATCTTGTTATTGTTATTCCTAAGCCAAAGACACTTAAAACTTTTCTCTCTTTTAAGATTTTTAGCCTTCATAAATAAAGCCTGTGCATACTTTGTAAAAGACTCGTTTATATAAATTAGATTTTTGTTTCTGGCACCTCTGCTTCCGCAAGTCGATGTTGATATTTTGTTCTTGCGTTACTCTTCTCTCGCAATATCTTCAGTTTGGCAGCAAAATCATTAAAGACCACACAAATAACCGGTTTCCATGGTGTAATAACCAAGGTGGAGTAATTAGGGAGAGCCTCGATTTTCAATCATCTGTCATCCTATTTGCTGTAGTTTTGACATTCATAACATTTCAATTGCCCATTCAGAAAACTTAAGCGCTTTGATAAATTGCAGCGCTTAGGCGTAAGGTCTTGAACATTTTCTGAACGATAGCTGCAAACTACATTAAATCTTAAAAACTTAGTCGATGTGGTTGTTATTGCAAAAACAAAAAAAGACTTATTGCTATCATATTAAAGCCTGCTACATTATTTAGCGTAGTTTTTTGTTCGCATCAGAATTTTGAAACTCAACACAAATACCTCTCAATAAAAAGTTGTTTAAAGCGCTTCAAAAATACTGAAGTTGCTGAACGGGCCAATTAATCAAAACACCGAAGTGTCAAAAAAAATTACGAAACAAGACAATGAAGGACAAGAAACCCAAACTTTTGAGAATTTCGTTTTTAAGTACTCCACCTTGGTTATTACACCATGCCGGTTTCGAAGAGACGTTGGGCTCTCTGTTATTTTTTACTTGCTTTATGTAGCATCAATTTGTGTGTCCGTCAAATCCACGGACAAGCCTTCACGAAAGATATTTAGTGCGACATTTTTTGCATTTTCATTTTTTACCTACTCCAACGATTTCTAAAACATTTCTTTTTTGATATTGTTGCTCCTAATTCAGTTTGCTCTCAAGGGTATTAATCCGAGTTTTCAGTTCAACATTTTCTTCACGTAGCTCTTTGATGGAGTTTAGGAACTCTTTTTTTTGCTCTTCCAAATTGTTAAGTTTAATATAGAGCATCTGGAGAGTAATTGCAATTTTGAATTATTTGACTTTCTCTGTTTGTTTGCTTGGGTATAGTCTGGGGAGATGAGTCATTTCTCTTCTTTTTGCTTTTGTTTTCACTATTTAGCGCGGGAACTGTCTTTTTTGCAGTAGGTTGTACTGGTTCTGCAAGTGCAGACGTTTGAAGTGATTTTCGTTTGAGAACTTCGCATTTGTTGCAACGATAAGACAGGCCGCTAGACGTTAAAAATTCCGAATCTTGCAACTGAACATTGATACAAGCACCATGTAAAGAAAATTTACAATCTCACAAGTCACGTTGAAATTATCGGTTCTTTCAATTTTTCCTGAACAAACTGAGCAGTTCATTTTTATTATTATAAGATTTGTTACGAATCGTTTTTCTAACCGTGCACACCCCACGACACTCAGAGAGAAACTCTATGTTTTATACCCTACACCGAGGATATACATATTCACTTTGTCATTTTGTTTGTAACACATAGAAGGGGGCGTGGCAGGTATGAAAAAGTACATATATTTTTGATCAGCTTCACCACCTGAGTTGATTTAGCGATGGCCGTCTGTCTGCATTCAGTTTTGGGAACGAATTGCACAGATTTTTTTTGTTAGACTCAGCACTGACCGATGAGTATTTTTTTTCGGGTAACGGCTAGCGCTGAACCGACATTTTTTCTCACTCGTTTATTATTGACATGTACGTATAATAAGCAATTAACTTTTTTATTCTTTTTTTTACACTAAAGGCAGAAAATCTTTCATCTATAGCCAGAAATTAGTTTTAGGTTCACATATGCATCTTTATCGCGATTTTGTAAGCTTAAATTAACTTTTTCACTACTAAATACGATGTATATATGTATATACGAAGAGAAAGATTGGTGCTCTTGTTAGATTCATGTTGCCAAACCAGCGGCCTGCGGTTAAGTCAATTCTCCTGAATAGTAGCAGAAATGATTGAAAAGCGCGTCACAAGCTAAGCGAAATATAAGTCCGTATATCGGTTTATTTTCTATATCGTTTGCATGCAAGCAGAAACTGAAATAAGGGAATTGATGTGATCTTCTGTTTATTTTCAATTTCGTTTGCATGCAAGCAGAAGACTGTACATATTTGATTTCTTATTGCTATTATTATTGCTAAAATCTAAAAAAAATGTTTTCATTTTATGTTGATATTACTAGGATTTGAACATAGTTCTTTGTGGATGTGTTTTTGTTGTTCTGTGTTGAATTTGTATGTACTTTCTTATGTTTGCATTTATTTTTCTATTCTCATCGAAATTCAAATAGACTAAAATTTTGTCATATTGAATATATGCAAAAAAGTAATACAAATACAAATGTAAAAAAAATTTTAAAAAAATTTGTAAACAAATGCTTAGGTACCCTACAAGAACACTGTCAGTCAGATGATAGGTCATCTGATAGACAGCTCTGATAAAAATTTCGGTCAGAAGCTTCTATCAGTTTCTGAATAGCAGTGTGAAAAATCTGATGGAAACTTTTGTATACTTACATGTGATTTGACATCCTTTTCTATCACATCAAGTTTTAGGTTTCATCGAACCTTCAGTTGTCTCGATTATTCTAATCTGTCATGATTGCATTATTTGTCATTGCTGATAAGTGAGAGCGTTTCTCAATAGTCAGATATGACGTAAATATGTCAGAACTGATGGAAAATAAAAAACATAACCTTCCAAACATAAAACATTTCTTTATTATGTACATTTGTATGTATGCTATTGCATAATTAAATTAAACCTAAATACATTAACAGATCACCTAAATGAAAACCTCTGGTAGCAATTAACAAATCATTAATGTCGAGTTCTTGCTCAATCTCTGCGTTTGTTGTGGAGGAATTACCGCGTCCTGGCTTTAGTACGATGCTCGAAGAGAAAGTCATTTTTTGTACCTGCGTAGAAGCACTTTAGAGCTGGGAAAAATCGTTAAAAAAAACATCGATGTTTTCGATGTTTTTTGGCAAAAAAATCGATTATCATCGATAACATCGATAACATCGAAATGAAAAAAAAACAGTTTTTCAGCCATCTCGAGGCAGAGTGTAGCTCTCTTTTTGGATATGATACTGCGCGCTGTTGAATTGACCCTCTCCGATGATGTGGATGAAGCCGGAATAAACAGATATCGCAAGGCCATTCTTCTTAAAGCATCACAATTTGTATAGTTATTCCAGTATTAAATTATGTCCGTTTCCTCACTTAACAAAGGCTCTTCGAGAAAAAAAATTAAAAAAAACTGTCACTCGGATCTACTTTCGGAGATATAGACATCGAAAGTTGCGGACATAGCTTTTGAAAAAATAATGAATAACAACAATGAAGCGTTAAGTTTTGAAATTTGACCTATAGTTTTGGAGATCTGACGAATTTTCTGAAATTTTGACCAATTTTTTTTTAAAAAACCTTATTTTTTCCTAAAAATGTGTTAATACCTGTAACTTTTTTAGCACTTTAAAAAAGCTTAATTTGTTCCCTTTAAAATGGCATATAATTAGTTAAAATTTTTTATATTTATACCTTTTTTAAAGAAAAATAAAAACATTTATTCAATGATTAATAGATTTCGATTTTAATAGTTAAGGCTCAAAACTATCGATAGTTAGCGATGTTGAAAAACATCGATGAACATCGATACTAATCGATTTTTCCCCAGCCCTAAAGCACTTGATCTCAAAGGTTCTGGTAAGCCACGATCCTGTACATCAATACGTAAAGTAGCAACACCAAATGCTTGTGAAAATTATTGATAAGCAATGCGGCGTGGTGCTTTACGAAGTGGCACGGTACGAATGTGAAGCTTCTGAGTTTCATCAATATGCTGTCTGGATATGCTTGTGCATAAAGTGAGCACATGTTATGCTAAAAAGATTATATGTTTATAGGATGTAGCAATAATCTTTAAATTTATTTTAATATAAATTTTATTTAGCTACAATTTTATTTTTATTACATTTTCTGTTGAAACTTATTTTTATTCTAATGAAAAATATTTTTTAGAACAAATTTTTGATTTTAAAAAAATTGATAATTATAACAAAAAAACTTAAACATAATTTATTTGGATAAGGTTTTTTGTGTATAGTGTTTCTTGCAATATTAAGTCATCACATTATTCCCCCCCTAAAAGAATTTTTTAGTGTTGGCTAGTAAATTAAAGTGTAATTGTTTGGTGGGTTTATGTTTGGGAGGATGTGTCTGTGTTGTTTCTGCATCTAGAGAAGCAGGTTTGATTATTATCTATACTGATTGTTATGTTTTTGTTTTTTTTTTTTGCAAATTTTGAAATATTTTGGTGTTCTCTCAACATCTTTGAATGGACCATCATACGGTTCCTGCAGTGATTTACGAATCATGTCGTTACAGACGAAAACAAAATCACAAGTCCTGAGTGCTTGTGGTATATACTCTTGAAACTTGGTATTGTGATGCGAAATGTTCGATTGTTTGTCTTCAACAACTTCTTTAAGTTTGGACAAGGTGTGCGACGAATTAAAAATCTGACTATTGTGTACTACCAGTTGTTGTAGTAACCTGAGATTTTGGCCAAAAACCATTTCAGCTGGTGAAGCCTTAATATTTTCTTTGACCGTGGACCTGAGCCCTAGAAGAATTAGAGGTAACTCTGTGTACCAGTTTGTTTGGTTGTTATTCGCTATTAGAGAAGTCTTTAGTTGGCGGTGAAAACGTTCTACAATCCCGTTGGCTTGTGAATGATAAGCAGAAGTGGTGATATGTTTACTTCCAAGATTTTTGACAAAGTTTCTAAATGCTGTGGATGTGAATTGAGGTCCTCGATCGGAAGTAATTTCCAGAGGAGCTCCAAAACGTGAAACGTATTCTTTTTGAAGTGTGTCAACGATAGTGCTGGGGTTAGTATCTTTAAGTGGATACGCTTCGGGCCAACGTGTGTTTCGATCAATTAACTCATTCCAGACTATTGGGTATTTAAATACCCAAAAGAAGAGTTTTTTTTTTTTTTTTTTAAACTTCATTTTCTTTTATTGTATCTTCTCTTAAGAGACTAACAATAAGTTTTAAAATCTTAAACTAGAAAACATTATTATACATTATTATTGTGAATAATGAATATATAATTTAATAATGAACTTGTCTCCAGAAACAAAAGTTAGCAGGGACTTATACTTCTTGTGTAGTAGGTGCAGCTTGTGTATGGCTCAGCACAGCGAGTGCACAAGATCGAATAACTATTGGAGCATAGGTGTGGATGCAGCTGACGATCGCTTCTCCCCATATTCTTTGCCACCCGAGACGACCGAGGTCCCGGTCTTGGCTTGGTAGCTGAGACGAACTAGGCCTCAGTCTACCCGAATGGAGGTTTTGAGTACCACAAAAACGATTGTCTTCGTGGTCGCCGAGACGAACTTGGTCCCGGTCGACCACTTTGGGAGTGATTAGTGCCTCTAGGACGTTCTTGAGGTGGTAGCCGAGACGAACTAGGTCCCGGTTTAGCACCCAAAAAAGACCGAGAAGACACTGTTTCAACTCTCTTCCTGCTACTCTCTCCAATTCACCGGAAAGTGGCCGAGACGAACTAGGTCCCGGTCTTACACCCTCAACGGAAGGGGAGCTGGCGGCGATAAGTTGCCAAGTGTGCCCAAGACGAGCTAGGTCCCGGTACAAAGTCCTCATATGATTCTTGATGATTACGTGTAGTGCCTCGGGGGAAGGGTAAACGTTTGAGCTGTTTAGTTTGGTTCGGTGTAAGTGACTTGCATAGAAGGGCGATCCTTTCTTTTTAATCTGGAGCGACTTTCTATGTTTGTTAAATTACGAGCCAATGGATTCGGATGATGCAGCAACCTTATGGCGTAGGTTTGTTTGATTCTGCTAATTTCATCTTTTACCATGGGGATGCATAGATCTCTGTGAATGTTTTCATTCCGTATATACCATGGGGCACCTGTAAATATTCTTAAGATTTTGGACTGAGCCCGTTGTATTAGTTCAATGTTTGAGGAGCTGGCGTTACCCCATAATTGGATACCATATAACCAAATTGGCTTAATGATTGTTTTGTACAAAAGGATTTTATATTCAAGCTTCAAATGGGAACGATGATTAATTAACCAGTGAAGACTGGCGGTTTTTAACTTTAACTGCGTTTTTTTGGCTTCAATATGCTTACGCCATGTTAATCGTCGATCTAATTGAATACCTAGATATGTAACAATTTCACCCTGTGGGACTGAAATATTATTTAGTACAATTGCAGGGCATTCACCACGCCTAAGAGTAAAAGTAACTTGCTTGCATTTTTGCTCATTTATTTTTATGCGCCATAGCGATAACCATTTTTCAATTGATTTCAAATGAAACTGGAGGTTTCGAGAAGCTTCCAAAGGGCAACGGTTACAACTTAAGACTGCGGTATCATCTGCGAATGTTGAGATGGTAGTGTTGGCACTGATTGGTAAGTCTGAGGTATACAATACATATAGAAACGGTCCTAGTACGCTACCTTGAGGGACACCTGCTCTTATATTGAAGTGAGTTGAAATAAAATTCTTGTATTTTATTTTAAAAAGCCTGCTTTCGAGGTAAGAAGTAAATATTTTATGAACATTAAGAGGCAATAGGTGTTCAATTTTTTTGATAAGGCCTTCATGCCATACTTTATCAAACGCCTGTGCGACATCGAGAAATATTGCAGTGCAGTATTCACTGCGCTCATAAGCCTTTCTTATTTCATTTGTGATCCTATTAACCTGTTCGATTGTGCCGTGTTGTTTTCGGAAGCCGAATTGGTGAGGCGGTAATAAGTTTTTATCAGTAATATATGGCATTAATTTTGCTAGAATTAATTTTTCAAATAATTTTGACAAGCAAGGTAAAAGGCTTATGGGTCTATACGATGACGGTAGTGTACGATCTTTCCCATGTTTTGGTATCATGGTTATCAACGAGTTTTTCCATTCTTTTGGGTAATATCCGTAATGAATTATAGCATTAAAAAGCCTGGTCAGAAAGATGACACCTGAGTGAGGCAGTTCCTTAATCATTTTGGGAGTGATGTTATCACACCCAGGGGCTTTTTTAGGACACATTTCTTGAATTAAACTGATTAAATTACTGCTATGGAAACTCATTTGGATAGTATCGGTGTTTATTGGCAGTTGGGAAGGCATGAAACCTTGAATATACGGATTTGGTTGAAAAACTGTACTTAAGTGATTGGCAAAAGCCTCAGCTTTTTCTGCATCACTTCTAGCCCAATTTCCATGTAGGTCTCTTATCGGAGATTCACTTTCAGTGGGTGATCTAATTTTTTTGGTGGCTTTCCACAAGGATTTTAATCCATTAGCATTTGGGGCAAGTTTTGAGACATATTTTTGCTGTTCCACGTCTTCCTTGTTTTTTAACGCAGACCTAAGTTTGTATGTAGCAATTTTTAGGTTTGCTTTAGAAGTTGGGGATCTATGGACCTGCCACTCTCGCCTTAACCTACGCTTATCTGCTACAAGAATTTCAATTTCTCTGTTAGTAAGGAAACGGGTTTTTGTATTTTTCTCAGCCTGATCAGGTGTTGAGTGCTCAGCAGCTGAATACAGTATTGTATTAAAAACGGCAACAGCATCGTCAATATGCTCGTTGTGTTCTATCGAATAGGTTGAGTGGATGTGTGAGCTTATGTATTTTTTATACTTTAGCCAGTCAGTCTTATGCGATGTTAGTCTCATAGGGGGCTTAAGGTCAACTGATTTCTCTAAAAGGCAAAAAATGATTGGAGAATGATCTGAAGAGAGTTCAAAATTTGTCTCGGCTGTTAATAAGGTTCTATCGATACCTCTTGTGATGGCAAAATCAATGAGGTCTGGGATTTTGCTTCGGTCGGCTGGCCAATATGTTGGTTGACCAGAAGAAACATAGTCGAACGTGGTGCGATGTTTCATTAACATATTATATAATTGTTTGCCTTTAGGGTTTATAAGACGAGATCCCCAGTATGTATGTTTGGAGTTATAGTCTCCAGCAGCTAAAAATCTAGTTCCCAAGGTATCGAAAAATTCTTTGAACTTTTCCTCACTGATTGCGAATCGAGGTGGGCAGTAGACTGCCGAAACAGTAAGGTTTTTGGAATGGTTTTGTAGGCAAATAGAGGTAGCCTGAAGATAATTTTTGGAAAAGGGTTCTAAGCAGTAGTGTTTAAGGCGATTTCGAACTAAAATTCCTGAGCCCCCGTGAGCTTTGCCATCAGGATGATTGGTTTTGTAGAATTTGTATCCTGGTATATGAAAATTATGCTTGTCTGTCAGATGAGTCTCTGAAACAAGCATTAAATCAATTTTTGCATGGGTTACATAATGAAAAATTTCATTTTTATTTTGGCTGATGCCGTTTGCATTCCAAGCACAAATTTTTAGCTGACTTATTTTTGCGCAATCAAAATTTGAAGTACAGTGAAAGCTCCCGCAGGCGGACACCGACGGTTCCAACGAAATCGTCCGCTTACGGGAGATGTCCGCTTGCGGGAGCTGTCGAAGAAAGTACATTTTTACAATTCAAATACAATTCAATTAAAACAAAAAAACAATCCAAATTTTTCTTATCGGATGGTTTGTAGGAGTAAAATTGCCACGGTGGCGGCACTTAAGCATTCGTAACTTTTTTATTTATAAAATGTACTAAAATTTTATTTCAGGAAAATGTTGTACAAACTTCTCAGAACAATTCTGTGGAAAAATGTTGTTTCTGAACATATGAGAAGTTGGTTTAAATTCTGTTTGTTTAATAAAAACTTAATTTTTTATAAATAATAAATACAATTTTTATAAAACCTTTATTTTATATAAATTGTAAAACATTTTTTGTCCTATCACGAAAATTTCATTAACTTTTTCCCAATATTTACTGAAAAATCGCAATTTAAAAAAACACCCACATAAAAATTCACTTTTTCGTAACTTTTTAAAAAATCCAAATTTTGCAAAAAAAAAAAAAATAAAAGGCGTTAATATTGATCAATAAATCTTTAAAGTTATGCAAAAAAAAGTTTAAGTACAAGTTGGTTTTTTTCTGTGCCCACTTGAGAAAACTTTACTCTCAACAACACACAAAGAAATAGATTTTAAAGAATAACAATCGACAACCTGAATTACAGCAAATCAATGAAAGAGTTGCGAAAGAGTTTTTTCGTTTGAATGTCTTTTTTGTCCGCCAGCAGAGATGAATTGTATGAAATGTGTATAAGTGTAGTGTCCGCGTTCGGCCAAGGGAGCGTCCGCCCACCGGATTGTATTTTGTTCTAAAAACATAACGAAAAACTTGGGACCAAGAAATTCGTCCGGCTACGAGAGATGTCCGCCTGCGGGAGCTGTCCGCGACGGGAGCTTTCACTGTAGCTGGTTTTGCGTTTTAACTAGATCTTGTAGAGTTGATTGCATTGAAACCATAAATTGATTCAGGGTTTGAGTTAAGTTTGTGATCTGTTTTTCCAAGCTACTTTGTTGAGGGTTCGTTGCTCCTGATTTGAGCGCATTTGCATATGAAATAGCTGGATTAACTGGATGCGCAGTGCTTTGTTGCTGGACAAAGTTATGGGTTGGGAATATATTTTGAGTTGGGTTTCGGATTATTTTCCTTTTTTCAGAGATTCTAGCTTTTAGCTCTTTATAAATAGGACAACCCCTGTAGTTTGCAGTGTGATCCCCTTGGCAGTTAGCGCACTTCTTTAAATTTATATCTTTTTTCAACTTGTTTGAACACTTAGAAATGTGGTGAAGTTCTCCACAAGCGACACAGACAGATTGAAGGGTACAGTATGTTTTTGTATGCCCATACTCTTGGCAGTTAGTACACTGTACCGGACCGTTTCTTTTATGAGGTTCCTCTACCACCACACGACGGTGAAGCAAATATTCAAGTTTATAAATTGGGTGGACCTCATTCTTTTTTAATTTAGTAGAATCAGGATAAAGATCAACCTTAAACATAGGTTGTGGAACCTTATCCTTGTTTACTATATTTATTACAGCTTTAGCATCGAAATTTTTCAGACCTAAAGCTTCTTTGATTTCAGCAGGGTCAACAGAGGATTCAATACCCTTAATAACAACTGTAATACCTTTACTGCTTTTAAGCTGGTATGTGTAATAAGATTTATTACTGTCGTTAAAGTTTTTCGCAATAATGCGGAAATATTCCTCGCTTTTTACTTGAATCTTCGTTTCATGAAGATTACCTCTAGTTAAGGGAACAATAAAAAAGGTATCTTTCCCTATAAGCTGTGTTAGCTTTGCTACTAAAGCGTTTGAGCTTCGCTCACGCAAATAAATTGGAGGCGGCTTAAAAGTTTTGGGTGGTTCACTAGCATTGTTTTCATTAAGTTCGCTTAATGGTGCAAATCGATTGCCAGATAGAACATTTGAAGGTGTAACGAAATTGTTAGTTTTATTTATCTTTGAATTTCCTACATTCCCTTTTTGAGGGCTGAGCTTTCGCTTAGAATTCAAAGTTATGTAACGATCTATACCTGTTTGAACTTTATTTTTTACTTCAGTTGATCGTGCCTTAGGAATAGTACAGGTAGAGGTTGATTGTGATGTTGAATCATTATTTACAACCACCTGGGTCGAATAGCTATTTTTCTTCATAGCAGGAGAGCTAGATTTTTCAGCTTTTTGCCTGCTCTGTTGCTCCTCTTCTTGTAGAAACTGTTGTTGTTGCGACGATTGTTGTTGTAGCAAATGTTGTTGTTGTTGTTGTTCTAACAACTGTTGTTGTAGTAACTGTTGTTGTTGTAGCAAGTGTTGTTGTGGTAACTGTTGTTGTTGAAGCAACTGTTGCGGTTGTTGTTGTTGTTGCTGTTGTTGACTCCCTCCAGATGGAGGAGAGCGGCTCAACGTCATAATGTAATAAAAATAATATTACTATTAGGATTTTTTTTTTTTTTTTTTTTTTTAAAAGTTCCAGTACCCAATATTATGTGAATAAACAGAAGCAACTTTTTTTTTTAGCCACTTCTGTCATCCACATAATTTGTTGCAGACTTTTAGGATCTGTCAACAAAAAAGAAAAATTGGTTTCCCTGGTACTTAAAAGCGTAGCCTGGAGCTTTTTTTCACGAACAGCTGTTTGTGGCGGAGCGCCAATTCTCAACACTTAGTTAAATTTGTTGTTGCAGTTTAAATGCAAAAGTTACCTGCTTGTTTGCTATATTAGCACCACAAAAAACAGCAAACTTTCAGCTTGCCTGCCAATCGCTGAGCCTTAGCAGTCAATAAAGCTGCGAAAACGCGTATTTTAATATGAATTTATTACCGAAATTAAATTAGAAAAATAAACTTCGCACAAAGAACTGTCACCACTTATAGTGTTGCCAAAAGAAGAGTGATTTTTAAAAAATCCTACCAAGCGACAGGTAAAAGGTGCTGCGGTTTTTAAAGCTTTTTTGGGTAGAGGAAGGATTGGTCTGAAATGAATATTTTTATTTTTCCGTACTTCTTTGATTAACCTGTATTTTTGTGAGGTAAAATTTAGGTAACATAAAATTTCCAAAATTTTGGTGGAAAATCGATTCAGGCAAATTTGAAGACTTAAAGAAAAATGCTCGAAACAAATTCAAAGATTCTATGTGGGATGCTATAATAAATCAAATTTGATTGAATGAAAAGTTGGACGGTCAATTTTTTTTTTGTTTTTTTTTTCTCATATAGGGCTATTGGGTAAAAATTCGCCCATGCCATATTTCCGGTGTGCCGATAGAGAAAAATTTCATTTTTTCATTAGCAACTTCTGTCGATCCCCTGACCTCCCACATCAAATTTTATCAAAATTGTACGGGCCCTTCTGGTAGCAGTCTGGAATGGGTTAAGGTAAGTAGATAACTGTGATTATTTGATCTCGGTAATGGGCATATTAGATCAACATGAACATGTTCAAAACGACCGTGTGGAGTGTATATTTTGTGTGGAATTGTTTTCGTGTGTCTATGTATCTTCGATCGTTGACATCTAACGCATTCTTGTGACCATTTGTTTATTTGTGTGTTTATTTTGGGCCAGAAATATCTCCGTGTTATTAGTTGTCGAGAAGCTCGCGTACCTGGATGTGAAATGCTGTGTAATTTTTCGAAAACTTGTTTCCGTAATGTTTGTGGGATGTATGGACGTGTTTCTGTACTCGTTTGTTCGCACCAAATTTTAATGTTAAGTAGTGGAATGTGTATTTGTTCAAAATTGTAAATGTGTTTGTTTAGTATTTCTTGTAATTCGGAATCTGCTGACTGTTCTATGTGTAGAGTTTTGAGGTTGATATCTGAGGTTGTGAAAGCCTCTATCTCAGCTCTTGAAAGTGCGTCCGCTACGACGTTGTCTGTATCTTTAATGTGTCTGATGTCGTTAGTAAATTGCGCGATGAATTCTAAGTGTCGTGTTTGTCTTGCGCTTCTTTCTGTTTTTGAGTGTAATGCTGAAGTGAGTGGCTTATGATCTGTATAGGTTGTGAACGTTCGTCCTTCTAAATAGTGTCTGAAGTGTTTGGTTGTAAGATAGATTGCTAAAAGTTCGCGATCGAACGTGCTGTATTTTGTTTCGGACGGTGAATATTTTTTTGAAAAGAAAGCTAATGGTTCTATTCGACGATTGTGTTCTTGTTGTAAAACTGCACCTATAGCAGTGTTAGATGCATCCACAACGATAGAAAGTTTTGCTTTGCTATTAAAGTGATTAAGTAGCACTTCCTTAGAAAAACTTTCTTTTATCGTTATGAATGCCTCTGTTGTGTCATCTGTCCATGTTAAGTGTTTGTCCTTTGTTTTTGATCCTGTTGTTACCATTTCGTAAATGTGTGTGAGTGTGTGTGCTAATTTCGGTATGCATCTGTGATAATAGTTTATCATCCTAATGAATTTCTGCATTTGTTTAACTGTTTCGGGTTTTGGATAGTTAACTATGCATTGAATTCTATCGGGAGATGGTTGTATGCCTTTTTCCGAAATGTTGTAACTAAGGAAATTTATATTGTCAACGCCGAAAATGCACTTGTTTGGTTTAGTCCGTATTTGTCTAATCGTTCGAATACTAAATTAAGATGTCTGAAATGTTCTTCTTCTGTTTCGCTGACCACTAGAATGTCGTCAAGATAAACGAATATGAAATCTAATTCTTTTAGTACTTCATTAATAAATCGCTGGAATGTTTGAGCTGCGTTTTTTGAGCCAAACGGCATTCTTAAGAACTCAAACATTCCAAAAGGTGTAGTAATCGCGGTTTTATGTATGTCATTGGTGTCCATGGGAATTTGGTGGTATGCTCTTACCAAGTCTAATTTCGAAAATATGTTTTTGTTGTGTAGGTCAATAGAGAGGTCTTGAATATATGGTAGAGGGTAACGGTCTGGGACTGTAATCGCATTTAGTCTTCTATAGTCGCCACAGGGTCTCCAGTCATTTGTATCTTCCTTTAGAACGAGATGTAGTGGAGATGCTGACATGGAGTCTGATGGACGATATATACCTGATTTGACTAAAAATCGAACTCTTGTTTTGCGATTTTGTATTTATTTGAGTCCAAGCGTCGTGGTCTTGAAAATGGTAACTGTCCTTCTGTAGTGATGTGGTGTTCTGTTGTGTGTTTAAGTGGTTTGTTGTAATCAGGATCTGCTGTTAATGAAGGATAGTTTTTGAGTATTTTGTTGTCTAGTGTAATTAATTTTGGTACTGAAGTTTCGGTGAATGCAGTGATCGCGTTAACGGATAGATTTGTTAGTGGATCGATCAGTTTCATGTGTTTCGGGTCAGTCAAGAGCCCATATTTCATTAAGAAATCTGCTCCTATGATGGGTCTTGAAATATCAGCCAATATGAATGTAAATGGGAATTCGCGTCTAAGTTTTAAATTAATATTTAGTAATTTTTTACCGAAAGTTGAAACCGTGCTACCGTTCGCTGCTGTTAGAATCAAGTCGGAATTTTTTTTGTCTGTATTGAACTTTCTTACTGGAAGTACTGATACTTCCGCCCCACTGTCTATCAGAAAGTTAATTTTGTTATCAATGTCATAAATAAATAAACGGCGTGTCAGTGTAGTTTGATTTCCATCATTAGCCGTCGCACAGTGTGTTATTTTGCCAATCTAGCAGTACTAAACTAAGGACTGTCCCAGAAAAAACTTGCACTTTTATTTTTTAAGATTATACTCTACCTGATAATCTTATAGGTCTAAAAAGAGTTAAAATTAATTATTCAGCTATAGCAAAAATAGTTGGTGCATCAGAAAGAACTGTCAAAACGGTTATTTCTAATTATAAGAAGGGTCTACCTGTTTCACGAAAAAAGGGTTCAGACAGAAAACCAGAATTTTCTAACCCAAAGGTAGCGGCGAAGGTGAAGCGCCTTTTTAGGCAGAATCCCAACACGTCAGTGCGAGATATGGCGGCTAGAACAGGTACATCAAAATCTACTGTGCAAAGGATAAAGGAGAAAAGTAAGCTAAAGACATATAGAGTTCAAAAAGTACCAGACCGTTCTGATGAAAAGCAGTTGATGGCTCAGATGCGAGCCCGAAAATTGTATGAAAGGTACCTGACTAAATTTGACTGCTGTGTTATGGGCGACGAAACTTACGTTAAAGCAGATTTTAAGCAGCTACCTGGGCACGAATATTATACATCACCGAAGAAGGGGAATGTGCCTAGTAAATTCAAAGAAAAAAAAATTTCGAAATTTCCGAAGCAATATATGGTTCGGCAGGCCATATGCACCTGTGGCCTCAGAAGCAGCTTCTTTGTTACGCAAGGCACAATCAATTCCAAAGTTTATATAGACGAGTGCCTCGAAAAACGTCTTCTACCATTTATTCGTACACATGAGGGTACCGTGATATTCTGGCCAGATTTAGCAACTTCTCATTACTCTAAAGCTACGATGGAATGGTATGCAAGTAAAAAGATCAATTTTGTACCAAAAATAGCAAATCCGCCTAACTGCCCAGAGCTTCGCCCAATTGAAAGATATTGGGCTCTAATGAAAAGAGATCTTCGAAAGAGTGGCAGGACTGCAAAAAATTTTCAAGACTTCAGACTTAAGTGGAAAAGATCGTACCGTACTGTCGATGAAACAACTGTGCAAAATTTAATGAAGGGCCTTAAAAAAAAAGTAAGAAATTTTTATAGAAAAAACAAAATTGTTAATTAGTTTTTAGCCATTATTAATAAAAAAATAAAAAAAAACAAAAAAATTGCTGGGTATTTTTTTATAACTAAAAAACAAAGTGCAAGTTTTTTCTGGGACAGTCCTTAATATCTCAAAAACTATAGCAGCTAGGTCAATGAAATTTTCCACAAATGTTAATATTTATATTTTACAGCATCAACGTAAAAATGGTGCAAGTCGGTTGGGTTAAAGATATAGCTCCCATATAACCGATTTTTTCGTTTTGGTGTTTTAAAAGGCGACCTAAATAAAAAAGTATGTAAAGCATGAGTTTTTAGTAGATTATTTATTTTTTAGTGTCTAAAGAACATTTTGCAATGAAAATAAATATTTCATCGCGTGGTTTTTTATTGAACTGTTTTTGAAATTAAAATTTTTACATAACTTTTAGCTTGCTTAAGATACAAAAATATGACTTTTAAGATAGTTGTAAAATATAATAAAGTGAACTTTTCAGCGTTTCGTTTATATATAAATAGTTTCAGTTTTCGGAGTTATAATGATTTTAGCTGAGGTTTGGACGCGAATTTGGAAAATAATTACGAAATGATTAATAAATTATATTATAGAACCTAAAATATGAACTCGTACATAAAAGATTATTTGCTTTTTTTCGTTTATTTAAAAAAAAAAAAAAATATGTAGATACTTTTTAATTTTTATATGTTCTTCAATTCAGGGATGCTGCTCTCAAACTTGCGACCATTACAAATGTAGATACGAGGTCTTTATGACTAGATTCATCATAAGCATGTCTGTAAAGTTGATACATAAAAAATTAATCAACAAAACTTAATTATGGAAAGGATAAATATTAAAAATGCTTACAGTGTAATTTCTAAAATTTACTTCAAAGACTCATCTAAATCGCTCGAATCAGAAGTGTCATCATTTTTCATTTAATGCAATACTATCTTGTCCGGACTTAGGTCTCTATACTTCTTTTTAGACGTTTTGCGCAAACTTTCTATAAATGGATCCGATGTTATCAAGAGTCTATTGATCAAATCAGTATTTGTATCGATCCTTGAAGTTTTTCGCGTAAAAAGATCCGTATAACGCCGGACATCCTTACCACGTGCTTCGTGTACTTCCTCTGACATTTGGGCAATAGGTATAATGAAGGTTTTTATTACACTGCTTCCATGGTAAAGCACTTTGTGCACTGTTGGTAGCATATAGTACCAAGGATATAACTCTAAGTATAGGTACAGCGTATCCTGCGAGCATTTTTGGAAAGCATGCACATTGATTTATAAACCAAAGATTAATGATTGAAGCAAGGTACGGAAACGAAAAATTAGATCCAAATTTATAATAGATATTTTAGCTGTTATATCCCTTTCTTTGAAAAAACGCCTTGATTTTCCTTCACCTCTCTTGCAACTTTTCTGGCTTTTTTATTTTTAGTACTTTCGGTGCGTTCTTCAAATTCTTTATTTGGTCTCCCACCAGAAAATTTTTTCAGTGTATTGCACAAAAATAAAGAGAATTCGATTTACCTCTGAGTCAATCTTTATTTGATGAAATAAATCGATCTTTCTTCCGACAAGCATTTGACAACCGGGAATTCAGTAGCGACAACAAGTTCTTGGAATATTGCTTAGCCTAATCAATATCAACAGTACTTTGCGATCCACCAGCAACATTTCCGGATAAAAACAAAATCATCCTCTCTAATCGTTTGTTTACTGCATTATCAAACCATAACTCAAATACTTATTTGGAAGCGAGAAATTTCAGAGGTCATCTTTAAAAATTGAAAATGGTTGTATGGGTGCCGCAGCTAGGCGCAGAATTTTTGAAGTGAAAACTTCTTATGGCACGTTGTGCGGCTGAGGAAAAAAGTATAATTTCGCGACACCGACCGTCATCGGGATTCCCCGTCATGAATTCGATAGTAAAATTTGAATGTTCTTTGAAGACTTGGGAAACGAACTTGATTTCGGAATTTTGAAGACTTGGGAAACGAACTCGATATTGGTATTTCGAAGACTTGGGAAACGAACTCGATTTTAGAATTTTGAAGACTTTGGAAACGAACTCGATTTCAGAAATTTGAAGACTTGGGAAACGAACTCGATTTCAAATTTGGAAGACTTGGGAAACGAACTTGATTTTGGAATTTTGAAGACTTGGGAAACGAACTCGATTTTAAAATTTTGAAGACTTGGAAAACGAACTCGATTTCAAAAAATTTATAAAACGTTGCCTACTTTTAGGTGCTATTAATAATTTGGCCCTAAAAGTAGGCAACACTTTCTGACAAATTTCAAAAAGAACGCCTAAAAGTAGGTAACGATTTTAAAAATTTCAGATAATGTGTCCTAATTTTAGGTGCTATTTTTGAAATTCGTCGGAAAGTGTTGCATACTTTTAAAGCGGCCCTCACACGATCAATATTACTGACAGTATAATTACTGACAGTATTTACATTACTGTCAGTGTACCACTCACACGGTCAGTATTGTTTATTATCAGTAATCAGTTTTTTTGGCATTCGACTGGTGAAGGTGCGAACTATGCTCCGGCTACGTGACCGACAGCCGAAAATGGCATGCCACTTTTTGGGGCAGATTCCATCCAAACTTGCACCACGCCTCCAGCTAGGCATCGGACGATGATACCCTTGGACGCAATGTTCCATGCCACTGAATGAGGAACTTTTCCAAGTTTCTTTCAAGTTTCGCTGCCTCATCGTCTATCTGCCACAAAATGGGGCATGCCACGCCCCCTCCCAGGATTTTTCCGTCCCGTGCCTACTTGCACCCTCTGACCAACTTTCAGCCGGATCTGCCCCAAAAAGTGGCATGCCACTTTTTGGCCACTTTTCTGTGCAAATAATACTGATGAACTGTCAGTATTCACCTCACATCATCAGTATTACTGTCAGTATTTAAAAACTTCGTCAGTAATATCCGATTTTTTCATCAGTCATCAGTATCGTTTTTCAGTACTCACCTCATACGATCAGTAATACTGTCAGTATGCAAAATACGGTCAGTAATACTGATCGTGTGAGGGCCGTTTAAGGGTAAATTATTAATAGCGCCTAAAAGTAGGCAACGTTTTTTAAAAAAATTGGCCCATGAAAGTATGCAATTTTTTGGAAAAAATTTTTAAATTTGTAGCATACATATGTTGACTTCCGGTTAGTTGTTGCTCAGTCAGCAAATTTTTTTCTGCTAGCGCAGCCGAAAGCAGAGCCAGCAGCCCAAAGCAGAGAAAAATCTGAAATACCAGGCCACCATGAACCAGCAGCAAGCAAATTTGGTTTTTTGAAAAACTTTAAAACGTTATATCTCGGCTATTACTAAACCGATTTAGACAAATGAGGTGTAATAGTTTTTTTAAGAACAAGCAGATTTTTTTGAAGCCATTTGTATTTTGATAAACTGTCACTAGATGGCGTTTTAAGCAGTTTGAATATTCTAACAGCCAGAACTCGGCAACGAATAAGCCGATTTTGATAAATGTGGTGTCATAGTGTCTGTTAGAAGAAGCAGATTTTTATCTTAAGTTTAAGAAAAATTATGTTTAAGCTATTTAGTCACAGGTCCAGGTACTTTTTTTACCTGATTTTTTCTTATACTTACATAATTCGCAATGATGTGTCTTACTGCAATCAGAATAAATTTTTGTCTTTAAACATAAGGAGTACTTAGCTCAAATTTAATTATTCACAGTTGAGGCTACTGAGCCGAATATACTTCTTCCAGCAATTTTTGAAGTGAAAACTTCTTATGGCACGTTGTGCGGCTGAGTAAAAAAGTATAAACTCGTGACACCGACTGTCATCTAGATTCCCCGTCATGAATGCGATGGTAAAATTTGAATGTTCTATTGTTTCTTTTAAATAAAAAATATTCCAAGTGGAAGACAAAAAGTAAAGCATACACACTAACTGACACATTTAATTCTCATTCAACGATTGTTATGCTTGCATGTTTGTTTCTTTCAATGTCCGCGTTGTTGCGTTGACAAATTGAGAATGAGAGCGAGAGTAAAATTTGAATACATATTCCGTTTTTGTCTTCCATTGCAGTGCCATATAAAAAGAAAACGCACACATACCAATTAACGCACTAACTTGCCATTAAACGATTTGTTTTCACTTCTATCGGCACTCCCGGAGTGCAACCCGCCGTTTTTTTTTGTTGATTCTATTAGTATACATATCAAGCTTTATTGTAATCATAGTCAGAACTCAAAACTATTCTAAACAATTTTTTTATTGTCCACAAAAGTTTTTTTTTTAATACTTACAGTTAAAGTAGGTTCTTTCAGTGTATACAAAATTTTGTTGCTATCAATAACTTTGTTAAGATTTTATGTTATTTCGATCAATAAAGCTTGGAAATTAGTTTTTTAAAAAAAAATTAAACCTTTCACTTTTTCAGAATGGTTTTACAAGACTTTAAAGCTTGCGCGCAAAATTCAGCGAACTTATACTATTTTTGACATTTTCTTTTTACTTACTTTCAAGGTACAGTTATTTTAAGTATTGCCCTATACTTCAAAACTTTTTTGAAGTTTTAACCTAGTTGGGGAATTTTTAACATATTTGCACTTAAATTCCATCAAAAAATCAACTTTTTTTTTTGAGTTTAGTAGCGCTAGATTGCCAAAATAATACACTGTGCGTCGCAATGATGGAGTCACTTAGTTTGTTGAGTTGTGTTCTGTGTCGTTTTGAACGAACGCGCATGGCTGTTCACATCGTCTAGCTGCACTACCGAATCTAAAGTGGTATCTACATACCCAGTTGGCTCGTCGCTGTTGTGACACACCTCTCGAAGGGGATCGACGCCTTGAAAAACCTCTGGAATTAGAGTCTCTCACATTAGAACGTGAACGGTTCTATCGTTCGCTTTTTAGTTCTTGAACCTCAAGTGAAAGTTTATTAAAACTTTCTAAAATCTTGGACGTGGTTTCTGCAATCATCTGCGTTACCATCGTTATCTCTGAATTAGGAACGGATCTCACCGTGTGACGGGAATTGTTATTAACTACAGAAACTTCTGATTCTGAGATAACATCCCACAAGTTATCCGCGAGTTTTAACTGATCGTCCAGCTCTCTATGACCAGATCCGGTCAAAGCAATGTTAAGGCTCTTGGGAAGCTTACGAAGCCATATTCTGTAAATTTAGTCGCTATAGACTGTTGAGCCCGCTAACATAAGAAGTGACCTATAGAATTGAGATGTTTTCTGGTCTCTTGCTCTCACTTAAAGAGTGCCGATCTATCAAAATTTTCTTTAAGCCTTTATACAAGTTTGTGATAGGAGGCTTTTGAATGAAATCGAGCACCGTGATTATTACCTCTTGAGGTAGAGTGGTGACCAGGTACTCGTATTTTGTCTTATCAGTCGAAATTGCCTTTGACTGAAACTGAATTTCCGCATGGACGAACCATGCGTCGGGACACGTAGTCCAAAACTGTGGCAATTTAACTGATGTTGCGTGAATTTCGGCATGTATTGGTGCATCAAATGGATTGACTAATTCGGATTCTAGACAAAAAAAAAATCTACTACGCGCTGTTAAGTTGCTTATCACTGCAAGTAATGGTGCCGATGGTGATGAAGGTGTTGAATTCGATGGAGAATTTGATGGCGAAGATGAAGATGACGACGATGGTGATGATGAAGATGATGATGACGTATCTTGATTGTTCTCTACAGATTGACTTACTTTTTGCAGAAAAATATTTGCTGTTGCAGATGTGGATTCTATACTAATATTGACGATGCTGGTGGTGATGATATAGCTAACGTTGATGCTACAGTTGATGTTACCGTTGATGCTGCCGTTGATACTGTCGTTGATGCTGCTGTTAATGTCGTATAACAGTTTGTGGAAACTGTATGGAATGTTGTGGCATCGACTGTTTTTGTTGTTGAGGCTGTGGTGCTGGGGATGGGGTTCGTAGGCAAGATCGCCAATATAGGATGTAGCAATAATATAAATTTTATTTAGCTACAATTTTATTTTTATTACATTTTCTGTTGAAACTTATTTTTATTCTAATGAAAAATATTTTTTAGAACAAATTTTTGAATAAATTGATAATTATAACAAAAAAACTTAAACATAATTTATTTGTTATAATTAAACATTATGAACTTACAGTCATTTTAGCAAAGACCAATATTGTAAATTTTACTTATTGATCAATGCTATTTTTTATTCAACAAACATGACAAAGATAACAAATGGAACAATTTAACCTGGTAATTGGTGACATATGTTTCGGCTATTACCACATAGCCTCATCAGACCAGTTTTTTGGTTAATGTTGTACATGGAGTCGAACCCCTGACCGTACATGCATTTCAATTGCATATCTGTCGACGGCCGCTCTAACAACTGAGCTACTGAGGAACTGACCTTGAACTGTACAAATTGCGTATATCCATTTATTATCTCTTGTCACTTTCTCGCTTGTTGTCACAGCTGCTAAGCCATTGGCTTAGAGACTTGCTATGATTTTATTTTTCGAAAATTGTGGTGTTGCCAGCCACATATTTTTTGAAATTGGCGTGTTCTTCCGTATGGTTTAAGAAAGTTGATTTTTGCGACTGGTTATTTTTTATTATAATTAAACATTATGAACTTACAGTCATTTTAGCAAAGACCAATATTGTAAATTTTACTTATTGATCAATGCTATTTTTTATTCAACAAACATGACAAAGATAACAAATGGAACAATTTAACCTGGTAATTGGTAAAATTTACAATATTGGTCTTTGCTAAAATGACTGTAAGTTCATAATGTTTAATTATAATAAAAAATAACCAGTCGCAAAAATCAACTTTCTTAAACCATACGGAAGAACACGCCAATTTCAAAAAATATGTGGCTGGCAACACCACAATTTTCGAAAAATAAAATCATAGCAAGTCTCTAAGCCAATGGCTTAGCAGCTGTGACAACAAGCGAGAAAGTGACAAGAGATAATAAATGGATATACGCAATTTGTACAGTTCAAGGTCAGTTCCTCAGTAGCTCAGTTGTTAGAGCGGCCGTCGACAGATATGCAATTGAAATGCATGTACGGTCAGGGGTTCGACTCCATGTACAACATTAACCAAAAAACTGGTCTGATGAGGCTATGTGGTAATAGCCGAAACATATGTCACCAATTACCAGGTTAAATTGTTCCATTTGTTATCTTTGTCATGTTTGTTGAATAAAAAATAGCATTGATCAATAAGTAAAATTTACAATATTGGTCTTTGCTAAAATGACTGTAAGTTCATAATGTTTAATTATAATAAAAAATAACCAGTCGCAAAAATCAACTTTCTTAAACCATAATTTATTTGGATAAGGTTTTTTGTGTATAGTGTTTCTTGCAATATAAAGTCACCACATGTTAATAAGACATTTATTTTCATAATTTGATTTAAACTAATCTTTTGAATTAAATTATTTCCAGTTGCGTAGTTATTCTTGCTTTTTATTTTTCTTCGCCACACAAACTTTTTATATTTTCTTTTAAATGTCAAATTTTCTATCCATCTACCTATCTCTTTCCCTCTACTCCTTCTTATGGCATTAATGTACGCAGTGGAACAGTCTCTTTTTCTCTGCCTTGATTTAATAGCAAAAGTATTTATTTATGTGTTGGTAAAAATAAAAATCATTATCAGTGTGTTGGAGTTTCGGTCAGTCATTTCTTGTAGGGTAGGATTTGAACTTCAAGCCACGGGGAACAAAGTATTTAAGAAACTTTGTATCATTCTATTTAGGATTTGAACATCGGTATTTTTCTGATTGTTGTTCAAATTGGCTGAAATTTTACATTTTCCTTGTTGATCATTGAAAAAATCGTGACAACTGATCAATACTTAGCTAAAATTAAAAAGAAATTTTATAATAGAATTAATATATGTCCTTTTATTTTGCTTGGTTTTGTTAGATACTTTTTCTTTGACGTTAAGTGATACAATTAAATAATGAAACATAGGTAAAATATCATAAGAAATGCATAGAAAGAAAATAAATCCTTATTTGATTGGTTGATCAATAACGAAAAGCTACATAAAATGATGGTTGTTGCTGCTACGCCTTTAGTGGTGAACCTTAGTAATAGTAACATAACTATTAATCAATGATGGGCACCACCATGCACGCAAATTTTGCTTAGACGTAGTGGTACAACAGCCATATGGAGCTCTACTCCTGCTCTCCCGTTACTCTCAATTACCCTCTCGTTAGCACTTGCAGAAGAACTTGTGCCCACGGCTGTCGTTTGGAAAAATTTGTGCGAAGTGAAACTGTAAAAAAGTGATGACCAGAGAGGCTTGAAATATGCAAAATAAAACACGTTTTAAGCGCATTGAATATGCTTCAAAATACACCAATATGCACTTTAATATGCACGAAAAACAGTTCTTGCACGAAAAAGTATATGAAAAAAATCAAGAACTGTGTTATCAGATATTACATTCCCACAAGACTCAAATTTGCATAAGCTATTAAATGCTGTTTCAAATTCTCGAATAAAAAATCTTATCGCTTTTCAATCAGTAGTGCGTTTAAAAAACGAGCTAGGAGAATACTGTTCACAAAACGGGCTTTTTGAAGTAGTATCTTCGTAAAGAGTTTGATGGATATCAAAGATAACAGATAATCACGCTTTCAAATGTGTTACTGATATCCGCACGATTTAGAGTAGTCAACTTTATACGCACATTTTCTAAAACTCTTACGCTTTCTTTGAGCTCTAAGCCGGGAGTTTCTAAGTTTAAAATCGAATCAACTATTAGTATTAAAAAATTACATTTAATGTAGCTTATCTCAGCTTTTTAAGTAGATAGCGGCAGTCCTTTTGTTATTCGTATGGCTTCAGCATCATTTTTACTGAGGTCTTTAACAGCTGCCTATAAGTCTTTAAAATTGCCGCTGTAATAAACTGCTGCTTCTAGTCAAGTGCCCCATCGAGTAAAGATGGTGGCAGAGGAGTGTTTGGAAATGTAAGCTTAAAGGTTGCCATCGAGAACCCCAAAAATTTAATTTTTATATGAGTTTCTAATGAAATTGTTCAAATATGCAAAAACATGCAAATTAACCCAAAATATGGTCTAAAGTACCAAATAGTACCAAATATGCAAAATGCATATGGGCATTTCCGCCAAAAAGCCAACCGTGACAGAAAAATTAAAAGTTATTATAAAAGCGTTACTATCTGATATTATCTAAAAAAAAAAATTCAAATTTTGTTAATATAAACAATTTACACAAGAATTCATTTATCACATTGAGCAAACCACCTGCAAACTTGCATAAATGCAGTTTCTCTTTTTTTGTAATATTGAATAGTATTTTGCCTTAAATATTTAAGTGTGTAAGAGAAGTGATACATAATGATATCCTTTCCGAAAAATCTCTCTTCCAACGTCAGTTAGCTTAAAACAATACAAAAACATCAAACCAATCTCTATTAACTGTAAAATTTTAATTTGCTTAAGTTCATGTTCTAAAGTCGCAAATAAAATAGAAAAACATCATTTGTTCTCATTTCGAAATTGATAACAGCAGCAAGTGTGTCAAAATTTTTGCACGAACAGAGTTTCATGTACATAATTAAAAATAAAAAACGAGTGCAAAAAATATAAAGTCTTAAATTTTTGGAGCTGTTTGAAGTTGGTCATGTTCGAAAACATAAGTGTAATAAATAGGCAGTTCAAAACGGTTAAACCACTTTTTCACAGCCATAGCACAACATAATCGCATAATTTTTTTTTGTTGGAAAGGTTGTGAAGAGAAGGAGGGTCATGTATACTTTTTTTCAATAGTAGGCGGTGCCACGCCCCTAACGGGAAAAAACGTTTCCAATTGATAAATTGAGACCTAAGAAACATTACACTGTAGGGACGTAAAAAAGACACACAAAAACGCCGAGACACCAAACTTATTTTTTGGTCGTAGAACACGGTGGCATACTCAGTTTTTTTCGATAAGATCAAATTCTCGAGATATTCGCGATTGATATTTCGTCACTTTTAAGCCCTTTTTTTAGCAATATTTTTCTTATATATTTAGAAAAAGACATCGAAATCGATTGAAATTCGGTACGTAGGTTCATATGAACCTAAAAATTAGACCTATTGAATTTTTTTTGGCACACGCCCAAAATTACGCCCACCTCCCATATCACCCACAATTGTGAAATCTCAATAACACTAGTTTACAAATTTGGGGTTCATCTCGAGATCTGGTTTCTCATAGACTTTTTTCTATGTGTTTTGGGACGTAAATTCCAAAAATTGTAACCCTTTTTTTTTCTTAAGAATCGTTTTCAATACGGGGAAATGGGGAAAAACGGTATCACGGCTGTGCCACTACACCGATTTTGATGAAATTTGGTATGTAGATAGATTGAAACTTGAGTAAAAATAACCTCAATACCGAGGTGGAGGTGTAACTTCAAAAGTGTTTCTTTTTTGAATGGACAAGTCTTCAGACACGTCTATAAGAAAATATAGAGAAATACAGTCGTAATTATGTCACTCATCATAGTTCCAGAGAGACATAGCTACACTTGCAGGTGTTTTTAAAAAAAAAAATAGATCAAAACGAGCCTCTGAACGCAAACCGCGTAGGGAAATGTGGTAGAAACAGAATCACCACAACTCGTACCGACCTTAAAACTATGGACATCTGCCTCGAAAATTGTAAGAAAAGTACGGCTCACTTAACTACGATGATAAACGACGGAAAAAATTATCATCTCCAAAGGGACAGGTCGGCTGCACTTGACAGAATAGAACCTGATTGCTTGTCGTCCTATCAAAAAAAGGTGCCTGACCGATGCCATGAAGAAGAAGCGACTGTAATGGGCCAAATAACACTTAAAAATGACTGTTACGTAATGGAGTCGAGTACGTGCTACTTCTTTAAATAGAGTAGTTCGTGAACTACTGATTTTTATTTTAATAATCGTGTTTTACAGGTATACTTCTCAGACGTGTCAAAATTCCAACTTTTGGTTGACAAAAGTAAATTTTTCCGATGATGCAACACAAGCGAGTACTAGGAACTCGCGTGCTATCACAGCTCGAAGAATGGTTCCCTGGTGACGAGAGTACCTTTGTATGCACTATTCGGCACCTTGTCATAAAGCCAGGAGTATATTTATAATTCTAGCTGACAAAAATATTAGCTATTTGCCTTGGCTGGGAACTCACCTGACTTGAACCCCATTGAGAACATGTGGGAGCTATACAAACGGGCGATCGTAGTAGAATTGAATACCACCCAGCGGAAGTTGATTGAAGCAATCGTCAGAGAATGGCATTACAACACTGAACTCCAAAAAAATTGTAAACAGAGCATGCCCGACCCATACAGGCCATAGAACGTAAATATTACTTTTACAAAAAATAATTGAATGCACACTACATAATATGTTGATTTTATTATCTTAATAGAATATTATAATAAATAAAAATTCTTACTAGACCTAGATTCAATTATTTGCTCAAAAAAATGATTCAAACTAGAAAATACGAATATATAAGTACTGTTTCCAATAATTTGGCGACCCACTGTATCTTCACTTTTGCTTTTCCATATACATATTGTTACGAAACTCCTGTCTCTTAGACGATAATTTCGATCTCTTACACTTTTCTGAGTTCGATCACTGGATTGTGTAGCAATCAAAAACACACAAACTTATTTAATTATAAAAATGGTTTACTTAAATCACAAAAGTTAGTTTTTACACGGTACAATTGTTTATTTCATTAATATTCAAACTCTAATATTAATCTGCCACTGTATAGACAACTGTTTTACTTTATTACTTAAAATCCACTGTGTTAAAATCAAATGTCTTACTTTACTTTTTAAATCAACTGTATCACTTTATTGCTTAAATTTAACTGCTTTTCGACAACTCAGATGAAAACCTTTTATACTACAGTCATTCTTTTTCTCGAATAATCCAGTACCTTCTAAATGGCGTATCGGCGTGGAATCCACAATTATCTAGAATGTTACTAGTACCTCCTAGATGGCGTTTAACGACGGCGATAATTTCTCTCGGTTGTCGACTTTTATAGTGTACTGCAGCGCCTTTTCGGTTTATCATTTTTAATACAAAAACTGCACTTGGCCGCTAGATGGTGTAAAAGTATTTATACAGGCAGTGATGCTAGCTAGTATCGTTTAGTTTTCTTTTGTTGGTTTTTATTTCGAGAACTTTCTGGCATAAACCAAATTTTACTACACTGCCCTACACTTAAACTTGTTCGTCCCGAACAAGAGTCTCTCCGTCTCTAGTATAAGGTGCCAGCGTTTCGATGTGGACTACCTTTAATTTACTTTTGTTCCCGTGGTATTTTTGGATTCGATACACAACATCATTAATCCTTGTGACGATCCGGTAAGGTCCCTCTCAATGAGTCTGTAATTTAGGAGACAAGCCTCGTTTTCGTTGTGGGTTATGTAGCAGCACTACCCACCCGGCATGAAACGTTTCCGAAAGTTTTAGAAATATTTCGTAACGTTCCGTAACGTTGCAGAAATGCTTCATTTGAAACGTTGCAAATGAAACGTTACAGAAATCTTTCTGATACATTTAAATTGTAATGTTTCGTTTGCAATCTTTTTGAAGCGTTTCTGAAAGGTTTCAGATGCAACGTTTCCTGAACTTTTTCAACTTTGATTTTCATCATTTCATTAATTTTTTTAATGAATATTGATCGTGTTATATTTATTAATTTGGTGTTTTAACATTATTATGCGAACTCAAATTAAAAAAAACAAAAGAGTTTCGAAGAACTTTTCCTGCCCTGGAGTTGAACCTGGTCATACCATGTCGCTTGATGCACAGCTTAACGCAATTAGCCAAACTCATTGTTGTGTATTGGCTCACTAAAAGCAAATAATAAAAAAAACACGGCGAGTTGCACTCCGGGAGTGCCGACAGAAGTGAAAACAAATCGTTTAATGGCAAGTTAGTGTGTTAGTTGGTATGTGTGCGTTTTCTTTTTATATGGCAATGCAATGGAAGACAAAAACGGAATATGTATTCAAATTTTACTCTCGCTCTCATTCTCAATTTGTCAACGCAACAACGCGGAATTTGAAAGAAACAAACATGTAAGCATAACAATCGTTGAATGAGAATGAAATGTGTCAGTTAGTGTGTCTGCTTTGCTTTTTGTCTTCTACTTGGAATATTTATTTAAGAGAAACAATAGAACATTAAAATTTTACTATCGCATTCATGACGGGGAATCCCGATGACGGTCGGTGTCGCGAGTTTATACTTTTTTCCTCAGCCGCACAACGTGCCATAAGAAGTTTTCACTTCAATAATAATTTTTCTAACCATCTAGTCATATTTGAATTGTCATTTTATCAGAGTTCCAAGATTTGGGTGTTTTTGTAATGTTTGTTAATTTTTTTTCAATAATTGGAACTAGAATACTAAAATAACATAAGCTTACTCTAGCAATGACTTTTTATTTATTAAAGTTAACTGAGTATTTAATATTTCAGTTATTTTTAAACCAATTTTGCAGTCTGGTACTAATAATTATAATAACTTTAAAAAATCCTTTATAGAAAGTAAGTGAAACAATTAAAAAATAAAAATAAAAAATTAATTTCAATTTAGATTTAAAAAACATTTATTTCACAAAAAACACCGTATACATTTCGAGTGAACGTGTCACTCATTATCAACGTTGCACAAGTACTAAATAATTAGCCTAATGGTCAAAGTTTAAAGCTTTGTCAATCTTATTTTTTTTTCCGAGATATTTTGTAAATTTTCTCGCAAGTGCAAAAAGAGGAGAAGAAATGTTGCCATTGTCAAGGTTCATTGTATTAATCGTTTTGTGAATATATAATGACTCATAAGAATCCAATTTTCTATTGTTGGTGACATTTTTTAAGAGATGTACACTCTCTTCAAATGTTCCGATGTTATGTGCTGGTGAGTTATCATCAGCGCTGCCACTTTGCTACTATCGTAGCAAATTTGCTACACTTAAGCAAAAAATAACACATTTGCGACTTTGCTACCCACTCTCATCAAATGTATCAATTTTGCTACACTTTTCCCATTTCCATATAATTTTGTATTATTCATATAATTTTTCTTACTTTTTCTCCTGCGATTTTTTTATTAAACACATTTTCCACTTTATTGGCAAATTCTGTATCAGAACTAGCTGAATTGTCAACCAAACAAAGTTCTCATGATTTCTAATGTCAGTTACTGATTTTCAAAAAAAAACTGCTTGCTTCGCCACACAGCAGTGCATCTGCAGAGCGAATTTTTTCAGACCTCAATTTAATAAAAAATAAAAAAAGTAACAGAGCGAATTTTTTCAGACCTCAATTTAATAAAAAATAAAAAAAGTAACTCCTACAAAATAGATACCATACATAGATCATATAATGGCTGCAAAATGTTTGATATAAAGGACACTGTATGGGTGCCTTGAATGGTTCATAATCAGATGAATTATATAATATGTTTATGAATTATTATATTTATTATTATTTATGTAAATTGAATGTGTTAGTTACATTTATGTTATCTACTTTTACACCATTCTGAATTTCAATGTGATATTTTCGTTTTTTAAAAAAGTTTATGTTCAATAAACGATAATTCAGCCGATAATTCTTGAGGTAAAGAACGTTGAAGAAAACAAAATGAAAATATATCTAAGAACAGCAGAAATATGTATGTCGCACAATGTTTTTGTTTTCCGAAATAAATTTTACAAAAATGAATTTGGTGCCAGTATGGGTAACCCGCTATCACCACTAATGGCAGAAACATTTATGTGCAAATTTGAAACGGATTTAAAATGAAAAGTTGCTACCACGAGTTTGGCTTAGATATGTGGATGATGTTTTCAGCATAATAAAAAAGAGTCAAGTCAATAATATTTTAGACATTATAAACAATAGATACGGAAGCATAAAGTTTACTTGTGAAATGGAAAATGACAACAATTCTATACCTTTCTAGATTTGTTATGTAAAAGAAAAAGAAATCATGTCTACTTTTCAGTATATAGAAAACCGTCTACATCAGATAGATATACCACAGCAGATTCTTTTTGTTCATATCAATATAAAATAGCTGCATTCCAGTCAATGACCCATCGCTTATGTAATTTGCCTCTCTCCATCAGCAACTATCAAAAAGAATATCAAGCCATTGCACAAATTGTTGAAATTAATGGATTCGACAGATCATTAGTTGAAAAATTGGTTATGAAGCATTCGAACAAAGCAAAGAAAGATGCACTTTCAACATTGTTCAGCCAAAATCGCACTCTTATGAAAATAACAATAAAACAAAAAGAGTAGTTTTTTCATATGTTCCTCAAATCACTAACAAACTAAGGAGCAAGTTTGAAAAAGAGAACATGAAAATAGTTTACACCAACAATAACAAAATAAAAAACATACTTGGTTCCACAAAAGACAGTACTCCATTAGCAGAAAAAAGTGGAATATATCAAATCAGCTGTAAAGACTGCGAAGAAAAATATGTAGGGCAAACGCGACGGAGCATAGGGACGCGGTTCAAAGAACATTGTACCTGCATAAAAACAAAGCAAATAAATAGATCAGCTGTTGCTGCACACGTTTACAAACATTGCGATGATAACTCACCAGCACATAACATCGGAACATTTGAAGAGAGTGTACATCTCTTAAAAAATGTCACCAACAATAGAAAATTGGATGCTTATGAGTCATTATATATTCACAAAATGATTAATACAATGAACCTTGACAATGGCAACATTTCTTCTCCTCTTTTTGCACTTGCGAGAAAATTTACAAAATATCCCGGAAAAAAAAATAAGATTGACAAAGCTTTAAACTTTGACCATTAGGCTAATTATTTAGTACTTGTGCAACGTTGATAATGAGTGACACGTTCACTCGAAATGCATACGGTGTTTTTTGTGAAATAAATGTTTTTTAAATCTAAATTGAAATTAATTTTTTTATTTTTATTTTTTAATTGTTTCACTTACGACTTTTTGCAGTCTATAAAGGATTTTTTAAAGTTATTATAATTATTAGACTTTTTATTTACTTATAAAACAGTTTTGTTTCAACATATTTTTAATACAAAACCGATATATGGGGTAAAACACGCGAAAACGCCAGCGAAAAAATTTTTTGGCTCCGATTTGGCTGAAATTTGGTATTATTATAATATTGATGTCCAGCAATAGAGCTGCGTTCAGGAATTGGCCGTTCAGGAATTTTTTTTTTTTTCAAAATCAGTATTTTTTTTGAAAAGTACAAGTAAAAACCTAAAAATGTAAAAACAAAAAAGTATTCAAAAATGGGTTTTTCAAAAAAATTCAAAAATTCATTTCAATTTTCAAAATCTTAGCTCTTTAATTTTTTTTAAAATTAAAAAAAAATATATAAATAATTCTTTCCCCATAAAAATTTTTACGGAATTAAGCGCAGAATAAATCAAAGTTTTTTTTTAAAATAAAAAAAAAAAATTTAAAAAAATGGTTTTTTTAAAAAAAAAGTGCAAAAATAAATTTTTTCAAAAACAATATTGTTTTTCGAAAAGTACAAGGAAAAACCTAAAATCGTAGGTATACCAATTACACTGTGCGACAAATGGTAGGGGTCAGTGATCGGCGGGGGTTCTGACTACCGGGAAAAGTTATATCGGTCAAAAAAAAGTTATACGTGTCCCGGCGTCTTGCTGTATCACGTCTAGGAATCGAGATGTATCGATTTGAAGTTAGTAAGTATCATATAGGGGAATTTGTCACGTTTGGGGCTCTTTTGTTTGACATAACTCGATAACGACTAGTCCGATTTTGCTGCAACAAACTTAGAGCAATTAAGAATTACAATTGCTTTAATCTATTCATATGCTGTTTCCCAACATAATCAACAGTTTTGCGGTTATAAATAAATTTATGAAGAAAAAAAATAATTTTTTGCTTAAAAATTTGAAATTTTTTAATTTTAAAAATCATTAAACATTTAAAACGGCAAAATGTGTCAAGTTTTATTACTTTCACGTTAAGTCACATAGCCTATTAGCAAATTCAGATATAAATTTTGAAAATCGATTAGCGAGTTTTACTTTTATTCACATGTAAGTGAAGGTATCTCATTTTGACAAGAATATTGATTTTTTGTTTCAATGAAGATACCTTCACTTAATTGTGAATAAAAGCAAAACGCGTTCATAGATTTTTATGATCCATGTCTCATTTTCTTCATAGGTTATGATATAACTTTTCCCGGTAGTCAGAACCCCCGCCGATTTTGGCTGTCAGTGTTATTAATTGATAGAGTTTGCTGTAAGCTATGAATTTTCGAAAAAAACACTTATTCTGAAAAAGTACAAAAATCGTGAATTTCATACCCGCGTATCTCAACAGCAAATAATACTAGGGCCAATTCCTGAACGCAGCTCTATTGCTGGACATCAATATTATAATAATGCCAAATTTCAGCCAAATCGGAGCCAAAAAATTTTTTCGCTGGCGTTTTCGCGTGTTTTACCCCATACAAACAAAAAAGCCTTTTCAAGAATGTAGTTATGCAAGCTTTTAGAATAAAAATTAGAGGCGAAAGAGTGGTTATTCGACTGAATTATAAAGTGCCGAATTTTATAAAAATTGCAGTTTTAATTACATATGTACTATATTTAACAATAACGTCACAAATCTAAAGTAAATACTTGTTTGTGTAAGATTTCATTGTGTCATACAGTTTAGCGCTTGCACTAAATTGCAATGCTCAATGTAACATTATTTCTATTATTTATTTTTGATAATTGAAAAAAATTGTTTGTTGTTGTTATTTTGCGATAAATTTGTTGCAATGGAACCTCCCTTTTTTAGCCATTTTTGATAGAATTCCAATGCAATTTTCAAATCCGATCGCATCGAATTCATCCAAAACTTTTTTACATCACCTGCAAGATGCCACAAATTATGTGAAATATATCTTTTCGAATTGGGACTCAAAGTAGCTCAAAAGCATGTACACTAGATAAAGCTGGACTAACTTAAATAGTTAAAGCAACGTGCAGAAGTAAAAAATCGTTCTACAATTTGTTTCTAAAAACTTTTTGCAAAACCACAAATATCCAAAATATATCAGAAATGATCAGAGTTTGGTCACCTTCCAATATTTATGCTATGTTAGAGATCCCAGTTTCTCAAGTAAGCGCCAGCTTTGTATTATAAATCTGTTTTTTCTTAAAATAAAACACAGTTCACACAAAAGCATTCAAAAACAAGCTTAATAAAGTAAAGCAACTTTTCAAATCAGAAGGAACATTAATTTACATCGATTCATTTAATTGTCAAAGAAAAATCAACAAAAATGAAAAAATCTTCCTTTTTACCAAACCAAACATTTTCTGCCAAATTTGGGAAAATCTACCAGATGTGGCAGCGCAGGTAAACATTGATTTCTTCTTATGAAATCTGAATATTTTATTTTAAGCTCGTGTATATCTGCTAGCTCTTCTCTTTTCCGCGACATGTAATCGTTAGCATGGGTCGTTTCTGGGACAACGCTTACTCCGTACTTCAAATCTGCTGGAAGCCTTAAGTTCGTACCAAAAATGGCTTTTGCTGGCGTGACTGTAGTAGTATCGTGTATTGACGACCGATAAGCCATCAGAAACATTGGTAGATGCTCATCCCAATCTCTCTGTCCTTTATCGACGGTTGAACCTTTCGACCATGCCATCGGACTGAGGATGCAAAGGAAAGAGGATGGTACGTGTCTTCTGTATTTCAAGCATGTTACAAACCTCCTTAAAAAGTGTCGACTCAAAATTTCGTCCTTGGTCGGAATGCAATTCAAGTGGAGCTCCATATCGACAAATCCAATTTTTGATGAAAATGTCTGCCACTGTTTTTGCTTCTTGATTGGGAATGGGATATACTTCTGGCCACTTACTGAAGTAATCAATTACCACATGGATGTATTTATTTCCTGCATTGCTGATTGGAAAAGGTCCCGCTATATCCATGGCTATCCTCTCAAATGGAGCTCCAACGTTATACTGATGCATTTTTCCCCGAGTGCGTTGCCTTGGTCCTTTAGCAATTACACATTGGCGGATCCAGTCAGCTACTGATTCTTGGCATCCTACCCAATAAAACCGTTTCTTTATTTTCTCTGTGGTTTTTGTAATGCCCAGATGTCCACCACTCGATCCATTGTGATAATCCTCGATTATTTCCTTAAATTTGGCCTTTGGAATAATCAGCAGTTATGAGCGAATTTTACCATCCTCGCTTTCCCAGATTCGGTAGAGACAACCATCATGCAACTCCAAACTTTGCCATGGCGCCCAGTATGCTTTACAGATTTGGCTTTCACTTGAGATTTCTTGCCACGCCGGTTTCCTACCCACCTCCTTATACTTAACTATAGTTGCCAAATCTGTATCACTGCGCTGGTCCCGTTTTACCTCCTATTTTTGTCCACTTTTCTTCAGGCAAAACGTTCAAAAGGCGCACATCAATTGTTCCAGCTTT
The DNA here is from genome assembly GCA_949775025.1 of Tricholauxania praeusta. Taxonomy (NCBI): domain Eukaryota; kingdom Metazoa; phylum Arthropoda; class Insecta; order Diptera; family Lauxaniidae; genus Tricholauxania; species Tricholauxania praeusta. The sequence goes on from OX459030.1 coordinate 80,571,462, forward strand.
ATTTTCCGTTCGTGAATAATGACCGCATTCAATTTTACATGGACGACGGGAAAGTGCATCCGCATTTCCATGCTGGCTTCCTTTGCGATGTTCTATGGTGAAATCATAGCTCTGCAAGCGTTCTATCCATCGTGCGATTTGACCTTCAGGATTCTTGAATTGAAGTAGTCACCTTAATGCCGCATGGTCTGTCCTCAGGAGAAAGTGCTGTCCATATAAGTACTTATGGAAGTGTTTCTCGCATTCCATTACTGCCAGTAACTCTCTACGAGTTACGCAATAATTCCTCTCAGGTTTCGACAGAATTTTGCTGAAATATGCGACGACTTTTTCTTGTCCATTGATGATTTGGGACAAAACTCCTCCAATACCATGGCCACTCGCATCGGTGTCCAATACAAATTCTTTGCCGGGTATTGGGTACGCGAGTATTGGTGCTGTAGACAGTAATTTTTTCAGCTTTTGGAATGCAGTTTCCTGTGCACCACTCCATTCGAATTTGCGATTCTTCTGTGTCAGCTCATGTAGACTGCCTGCAACATTTGCGAAACTAGGAACAAAGCGTCTGTAATAAGTGCATAGACCCAGAAAACTTCGCAACTTATGAAGATTAGATGGTCGTGACCAATTTTTCACAGCTTTTATTTTATCTCCATCTGTGTGTATTCCTTCTGACGTAACCTTGTGCCCCAGATATTTGTCTTCACGCTGGAAAAGTGAGCACTTTTTCGCACTTAATTTTAGTCCAGCTGCCTCCAAGCTCTCAAACACTTCCTCCAGATTTTTCAAATGGTCATCAAAATCTTTTTCCATGAAGATGCACATTCCCAATACAAAAGGTAGTTTTCTCTCTTCTTTCTTTTCTTCTATTTCCACCTGCCAATATCCACTTTGTAAGTCCAGGGTGGAAAACCATGTTGCTCCATATAACGTATCCAGTGTATCATCAATTCTGGGTAACGGGTAGCTGTCTTTTTTGGTGACGTCATTCAATTTTCTGTAATCCACACAGAATCGCATATTTCCGTCCTTTTTCTTGACTAGTACGACCGGCTAGCTCCATGGGCTTTCTGATGGTGCAATGACATTTTCTCGAACCATATCCTCTATAAGGCCCGTTACTTCTTCTCTCTTAGTGAGTGCTAGCCTCCTTGGAGGTTGACGAATTGGCTGAAAATTACCTGTATCAATGCGCTGTTTGACAACTGATGTTCGGTCATTATTTTCTCCTTTGGACGCAAATATCCGCCAATGCTTTTGCAGAAACCGTTTTGCTTTATTTTTGTTCTGGGCAGACAACTCCTTCGTCCATTCTTTAGTCAATACTTCCAAGGCCGACGATTTCGTTAAAGTTGTACCTTGTGTGTTCTGCTGGTCATTTTCACAATTTATCACAGCCGTAACTTTCTCACATTTCGCTATAAGTTCACCTTTTTGCATCCATTTTGGCTTATTTGTTGGATTCAAAATTCGTACCGGTATTTTTCTGTCCGTTCTTGTCTTTACTAGGGTCTTTCCAATAATCAGGTTTTTCTTTAAATTTTTCTTACCTGCTTCCACTACCCACAGATGGCTTGTCCCACAGTCTTCACTTGTTGTGGCCCAAATAATTTCTTCGGTGTTGGGTTCAATTTGACAGCGCTCACTTATGAAGACTCTTGCAATTGTTAATTGTTGTCCACAGCCAATGTCTAAAGGCAACTCTACATTGGCATACCTCAACGTTTTTTTCTTAAGATCCAAAGTGAACCCGTGTCGAATCATGAAGTCCACGCCAATGATAACCTCATCGGTGATGTTTGCAACAATAAAATCATGTTCCACAGTTTTGTTGCCGATAAGAATACTCGCTGTAACTTTTCCTACTATTTGCGCAATTTCTCCTGTCGCTGTTCTCAATTGGATCCCATTTAATGGCGTTACTCGTCGTCTATCAAATAACTCTCCTCACAATGGAATGCGATGCGCCTGTATCCAAAGTAAGCTCACATGGTCTTTCGTTGATTTTTCCACCGATGGTAAGGCTGTTGGAATTTCGGCAGAGCTTCGAAACCAAGACTATGGGGCATTCATCTGTTAGAGTCAGCTCACGCCCCGCTGTACTGACTCTCTTTAGTTTAACGACTGCTGCTCGCTACCATTTTCGCCATCGTCCACCCTATTTCCAATTCTTCTTCTTGGTGAACGTGATGTAGATCGTTTACGACGTGATGTGCAGTCACGTCCCATGTGTCCCTGCTTACCACAGTTGTAGCATTCTCCGCTGAAGCTACTGCTGGCGAACGATGAATTTTTCTTTTCAGCCTCCACCTCCATCCGACGAGTTTTCAGTGATGGGCGGCATGTCAACGCAATCGTCTCCTGAGTTAGGGCAGCCATTACTGTTTCGTTAAATGTTGTCTTCGGGTTCCTCATTGTCTCGCGTTTTATATCTGAGTCACCTAAGTGATAACCAATGATAACCTCATCGGTGATGTTTGCAACAATAAAATCATGTTCCAAAGTTTTGTTGCCGATAAGAATACTCGCTGTAACTTTTCCTACTATTTGCGCAATTTCTCCTGTAGCTGTTCTTAATTGGATCTCATTTAATGGCGTTACTCGTCGTCTATCAAATAAGTCTCTCCTCACAACTGAACGCGATGCGCCTGTATCCAATATAAGCTCACATGGTCTTTCGTTGATTTTTCCATCGATGGCAAGGCTGTTGGAATTTCGGCAGAGCTTCGAAACTAAGGCTATGGGGCAATCATCTGTGAGAGTCAGCTCACGCTATTTCCAATTCTTCTTCTTGGTGAACGTGATGCATATGGTTTACGACGTGATTTACAGTCACGTGCCATGTGTCCCTGCTTACCACAGTTGTAGCATTTTCCGCTGAAGCTATTGCTGGCGAACGATGAATTTTTCTTTTCAGCCTCCACCTCCATCCGACGAGTTTTCAGTGATGGGCGGCATGTCAACGCAATCGTTTCCTGAGTGAGGGCAACCGTTACTGTTTCGTTAAATGTTGTCTTCAGGTTCCTCATTGTCTCGCGTTTTGTATCTGAGTCACGTATGCCGTCAATAAACGCCTCTATTTTGAATTTTTCAGCTACGACACTTAACTCGTCAGGATAGGAAAGGTGTGCCAATTGCTCAATATCCGCAGCATACTCCTGCAAGGACTCACCAAATTTCTGGATACGACTTTTCAACTACAATCTGTGAATCTGCTTCATGTGGTCACTGCCATATTTTCGCTGTAAGGCATCCTTCACCGCCTTGTAATTTTTCTGCTCCGCTTCTGGAACCGTTTGCAATACTTCTGCAGCTGCGCTTTTTAATGCCACAATTAGCACTGCAACTGCGCTTTCGTTATCCCAACGATTTCGACCAGATGTTGTTTCGAACTGGAGCTTGAAAACACTAAATGGCGTTGTTCTATTGTACGAGGGTGCCTTAAGTCTCTCTGCGCTGATTTCTCTTATCACTTGAGTGATTGGTTCGCTTATTTCCAACTGTTGAACCCTTTTATTAACGTCCTCAAAATTATTTTCAACTTTTTCAAGATTATTTTGAACATCTCGTAACTCAGTCATTTTTTGCATCGAGGCCATTTACCATTTTAGCAACCTCCGCTCGAACAGCCTCAATGTTTTGATTCATTGCGTGGATCTGCGTCGCGTTCTGACTTAAGCTCTGATCTATTTGCAGTGCATTTTGACTTAAGCTCTGATCAATTTCTTCCCGAACCGCCTGGATCTACAGCGCGTTCTGAGTTAAGCTCTGATCAATTTCTTCCCGAACGGCCTGGATATTATTATTCATTTGTAGTGCATTTTTACTTAAGCTTTGACCAATTTCTTCCCGAACGGCCTGGATATTGCTATTCATCTGTAGATTTATTGTCTGTGTTATCGCCATTAACATTTTCCCGAACTTTGACATATCTACAACTTCACCACTTGCCGCCGGTCCAGAAGCTTCTTCCACTTTCGCTGCTGATTCTGATACATAAAATTCATGCTCTTCCAGGTTTACACCTTGAGCCTGCCGTAAGCGTTTCTGTAACTCCACCTTTCCGCCAGATGATTGCAGATTCAGCTGCTGCAACTCCTTATTCAGTTGATCCACTTTCAGTTCGTCAAACTTAACCTTTTTTTTTTTAATTGATTGTTAATTCTTTTTACACAATCCCACTTCTGTCACCAATTGTTACGAAATTACTGTCTCTTAGACGATGATTTCGATCTCTTACACTTTTCTGAGTTCGATCTGGATCTGGATTGCGTAACAATCAAAAACACACAAACTTATTTAATTATAAAAAGGGTTTATTTAAATCACAAAAGTTAGTTTTTACACGGCACAATAGTTTATTTCATTAATATTCAAACTCTAATATTAATCTTGCACTGTATAGACAACTGTTTTACTTTATTACTTAAAATCCACTGTGTTAAAATCAAATGTCTTACTTTACTTTTAAAATCAACTGTATCACTTTATTGCTTAAATTCAACTGCTTTTCGACAACTCAGATGACAACCTTTTATACTACAGTCATCACTTTCTCGAATAATCCAGTACCTTCTAAATGGGGTATCGGCGTGGAATCCACAATTATCTAGAATGTTACTAGAACCTCCTAGATGGCGTTTAATGACGGCGATAATTTCTCTCGGTTGTCGACTTTTATAGTGTACTGCAGCGCCTTTTTGGTTTATCATTTTTAATACAAAAACTGCACTTGGCCGCTAGATGGTGTAAAAATATTTATACAGGCATTGATGCTAGCTAGTATCGTTTAGTTTTCTTTCGTTGGTTTTTCTTTCGAGAATTTTCTGGCATAAGCCAAATTTCGCTACAATATGTTGCTTACACTTAACGTCGAATTGTAACACCGACTCACAAGTTCGCTGTTATTCAGGCACTTGCTGGCAGATACGTCAGCGTTGAAATGTGTTGTAAAAATAAACAAAAAATAATAATTTATTGCGACGTAGTATAAAATTCAGAAGATAAATTAATAATAATACATGCTTTCTCTTAGTTTTGTTATATATGTCTATTTTAAAATTTATGTAAAATTTTAAAACTAATTTTAGCTAAATGTTATTTTAAACATTTATTTTACTTAACTCCTTACGGCGCTTTGTTGCACATCTGCAACATACCGAACAATTACTGTGAGATTTGCTTAGAAACGCTGTAGCCTGTAATAAAGTTTTGTAGCACAACGGTAACAAAGCCAGCGATGAGTTTTTGTAGTTATCAACCTTGGAAAATTTTTTACTTTATCAATTGAAGTTTAGTGGTACATCTTATTGAAAATTGTGAGTGAGTGCAAATTTTAAAAATCAGTTAAGAGTTAAAAGTTTCGGTTACACACAGGCACTTTGCGAAAAATGCGGTGTGCAAAAGTTACTATTGTTTCAAAGATTTTCATTTGAAATAATATTGTTTTCTTGCTGTCAAAGCGCAATGTTTCCCATATGCTATATTCCAGTTTTTTTTATAAAAATATGCTTTAAAAAAAACTAAAATTAGAAATAAAAAAAGTTTTTTCATTTCAAAAAGTTTTCAATCATTTACTATACAATCTATTAAAAAATATGAACTTGCACCGTAAAGGGTTAAGTGTTATCTAAGCATTTTTGACATTTGAACGCCGACGCCCATCCCCCATACACACGTCTTGTTCATCGACGAAGCAGAACGACGTAGAAATACCGTACTGCTACTCCGACGTACTTAGCATTCACACATCTGAAAACTACTCCGAATTCATACGCCGACGATCGAAGTCAGTGTGTGTGAATAGCGCAATAAGAACATATTTTATAAATAGCTGCGGCAACACTGGACATTTGGCAGAAATAACCCTGCCAGTGGTTTAGTCATTAGTCTGGTTAAGTTTCGTATGAAAATTTTTGAGTTTAACGAAAACTTTTGATTTGTATAAAAAAGGTAAATATAAAGAATAGTGTGTATATAATTGATAAAAAAGTAATTAAATTTAAGAAGTAAATGCGCAAAAAGCAAGTGTAACGATAATTTCTATATTGACATTGCTTTTTGTTCATAGATTACTTTCACGTTGTGGAAGTAATATGCGTGGCATTTTGCGTAATACACTTTATTTTCAGATCTTAAAAATGAAGTTTCTCTCAGCTGAGAAGGTTCGCAATTCTTACTTGGATTTCTTCAAGGAAAAGGGTCACATTTACGTGCACTCGTCAAGCACGATTCCATTAAACGATCCGACTCTCCTATTTGCAAATGCAGGCATGAATCAGTTCAAGCCGATTTTTCTCGGAACTGCCGACCCAAACAGTGATATGTCCAAATGGGTTCGTGTGGCCAATACGCAGAAATGCATCCGCGCCGGTGGCAAACATAACGATCTGGACGATGTAGGCAAGGATGTCTATCACCATACATTTTTCGAAATGCTTGGAAATTGGTCTTTTGGGGATTACTTCAAAAAAGAGATTTGCACATGGGCATGGGAATTTCTTACTGAACGTTTGAATTTGCCCAAAGATAGATTATACGTGACTTACTTTGGAGGTGATGCATCAAGTAACTTGGCTCCGGATGAAGAATGTAGGCAGATATGGTTAGAACTGGGCTTAAAACCTGAAAATATCTTGCCAGGCAGCATGAAAGATAATTTTTGGGAAATGGGAGAAACAGGACCATGTGGTCCGTGTTCTGAATTACATTTTGATCGAATTGGTGACCGAAATGTACCAGAACTTGTTAATATGGATGATCCTGATGTGTTAGAAATTTGGAATTTAGTTTTTATTCAGTTTAATCGGGAACAAGATGGAAGTTTAAAGGTGCTACCAAAAAAACATATCGATTGTGGCATGGGATTTGAGCGTTTGGTATCGGTAATTCAGAACAAGCGTTCAAATTATGATACGGATTTGTTTCTTCCTCTTTTTGATGCTATTCAACGTGGTACAGGTGCTCCTGCGTACTTGGGTCGTATTGGTGCAGATGATATTGGTGGCAATGATATGGCATATCGTGTTCTCGCTGATCATGCCAGAACTATAACAATTGCACTAGCAGATGGAGGCGTTCCGGATAACACAGGCCGCGGTTATGTTCTTCGACGCATACTTCGTCGAGCTGTAAGGTAAATGATTCACAACAACGTGTTAAATAACCTGCCTTGTCAAACCTAGTAAAAGGTGTCCCAATAATAGCGCCGGATTTATTTAGACTTTAATAAAGTGACAATATTGAGGAGATTACGATATCCGATAGCCGCGATCTATCGATGGTTTTCGATAAAACACGACAAAATAAAATGAATATGTAAATAAACTTTTACGTAGAAATACTTTAGCTGATAGCCGGTGTTGGACATACTATAGGATCGTGGTGCCACGGAACTCGTAATTTTTGTGGTATACTCAAAACCAAAGATTTATTTTGAGGTGTTCTACCGAGGTGTTCTAATCCGGCGCCACAGAATTCATACTTCTAATGGTACTATCAAAATCAATTTTTTTAATTATCGATATGTCGAAAACCAAACGAAATCGATTTTTTTATCAAACATTTTCGATTTATTTTGAGGTGTTCTGTCGAAAACATCGTCAGATCCAGCGCCATGGAAATCGTAATCGTGTCACAGTATTTTTATTTCATTGTATGGAGCAAAATATACAAATAAGATCCACAGACATGCTAGCAAGCTCTTGCTCTTTTGATGAAATTTTCTTTGACATTGTAGCAATAACACGCTCTTCACCTCAAGTTAGGGAATTTGCGGCTTATTGGTATAATTGTATGGCTTCAAAAAACTGAAAAAGGAAAGAAGTAGCTGTAGTTAAATCACACAATATTGGTGACCAATTCAGGGAGATTCTCTTCACTCACTTCTTTTTATATTGAGTTTTAACAATGATAACGCGTAGTCCTCTGGAGTAATGTTCCATATTTACTAATTGCAACATTGTCAGATGTCATGCGTGAAGTTTTGGTAGCTGCCAACCTTGCAGGGGGGAAAAAGTGGTACGAAATTTACATCCGCGCTTTTATTGGGTCAACCTTAGGGTTGTCATACGTACTGATTATATCAGTACATGTACTGATTTTTTACAAATTTTCTTTAAAAATACTGATTTTTCAAGATTTTGAAATCAGTAAGCAAACGTACTGATTTTACCCAATTTGTACTCATTTTTGGCTTTATTTGAATTACTAAATAATTTCTACATTTAATACTAAAATTCGATACATTCATACGTCAAGTAGATAATTTTCTGAAAAGCACGACTATTAATTTTTCTTCTATTTATTTTACGCTTTGATAGCTATGAGGCCACATTTCGGTCTCCAATAGCAAATTACTATAACTTCTATTATTGAATCATGATTTTGTTAAAATTTTTTAATTTAAGCGAGAATTTGTTTCTGCATGCAAAACTTTGGAATATATTGGAATTGATTGGAATATGTACATATATTTAAGTAACTTAACATTACGAAAAATGTGTTTATTCAAATTTAATCTAGAATTACTTTCAGGCTACTTCTAAGTTCAGAATCTCGGAATACAAAAAAAAGTTCTGACCTTTTTTTATTTTGTTTAGAAACAAAAAATTTTTGTAATGTGATGTAAGCTGTGATTGAGGTAAAAAATTGTGTACTGATTTTGTGTTTCAAAAATCTGACAACCCTAGTCAACCTTCATACACAATTTATCACTTAAGCGCCAGAATTGTCATTTTTGCACATTATCTGAAAATCTTTACCTTCCCACAATCTATTTCGGTTACAGAATCTCCATGATTTTTTTTTTTTTTTTATAAGTACTCAGGCAACTAAACAGTTGGTATAAGAGTAATTTAAAAGAAGAAAGAAATATAAAGATACTTATTAATAAATAACAACCATTTAAATTTCCAAAGTTTTTACATTGTTCTTTAAGTTTTTTTGAAATATTCTAAATTAGTACTATTCGAAAGACGATGGCAACATATTAAAGGCTTCAATTGCAGTGTTAAGTAGACCATATCTGTTTCTATTTGCCCTTGATTTGATTGTTCTGATGTTGGTGTGTTTTCTTGTGTTGTAACTATGAATTTGGTTTCCAATTGTTATTTCTGTGTTCTTGATGCAGTTATTTTTGATTTTATATATGTATTTAGCCTTTTCAATGAAAATTATTTTATTTAGATTCAAAGCATTAGTTTTGCTGAAAACTTCTACCGTAGGAGTGCGGAAAGGTATGTGATACAGCGTTTTTAATGATCTACACATGATTCTCTGTGCATTAATGAGTAAGCCATATGTACAATGTGATGTTACTAAAACTCCATACGTTATTTTCGACATAACATGGGCGTTATATATTAAACAGGCGTCTTCATATGAATAAAATCAAAGCGTCTAATTGCACTAATAAGTGGAATGATTTTATTCCTTATTTTAGTCCAGTGGGAATTCCAACTCAATGCCTCATCAATAACTATTCCGAAATATGCTACTTCAGTTTTCCGCTGAACTTGGTCACCATCAATTTTTATTAAGTTGATTTCTGCTTTGTTTTTTTGTTTGAATAGCATGTAAGAGGATTTTTTCGTATTTAAAAATAGCTCATTTCCTTTTATTCATTTGTTGACTTTTACAAGGTCACTATTAATTATGTTTTGTAGCATAATATCTGATTTTGCACTATATATGAGGGCCGTATCATCAGCATAAACAGCATATTTGGCCAAAATATTTGCAGAATTCAAATTATTAACATATAGGATGTATAATGTTGGTCCCAAAATAGAACCTTTCGGAACTCTCATTTTTAAATTTAACGGATAACTAAAATGTCCATTTACCTTGGTTTTGACAAGTCTATTAGAGAAGTAGCACGCAAACAGCTGGTGAGCTACACCACTTACGCCAAGATCACTCAAATGGTCCAATAAGATTGAGTGGTTGACTACATCGAAAGCTTTTGACATGTCAATAAAGACGGCAGCTACATAATTATCTTCATCAAGATTTTTATTTACATTATTAAATGTTTCAGTTATAGCTGATACTGTGCCGCTACCTTTTTGGAATCCATATTGAAATGGATCAAATCCAGCAGTTTTTGTGATGAAATCTCTAAGCCTTATGTCAATTACTTTTTCAAAGATTTTCCCAAGACTAAAAGCAGCGATATTGGTCGATAATTATTGACATCTTTTGAATCACCTGATTTGTGTATTGCACTAACTACCGTTTCCTTAATAATTTCTGGATATTCTCCTGTACTTAAGCATCTGTTTATTAGCCTTACTAAAGGACGTTTAATCAAATCTTTAATCAATTTGATGTCAGTCACAGTTATATCATCAGCCCCTGGGGCTGTGTTGGATTTCAGATCTGTAATTATTTGCAGTACCTCTTCTGAAGTTGGTTTCAATTTTGAAATATTTGCTCCAAAAATACAATTTTCCCATGTATTTTTTCAGACAACTTTAGGATAGAATGCCTCAAAATTATGACGTGCTAAAGATTCTACAACGGACTTATATTGAGGGAGATAAAGGTTTTCAGATAACGCGCGAAAGTTACATTCTTGACATTAAATTGTTTAATATTTCTAAATGTCTGATCCAGCAATCTCAAAAACCACAATATCGGTTGTCATTTTTTTTTTTGTTACTCGACATCACTTACCAAAAATCACTTAAAGCAAAACAAGTGGGTGACTGAAAGTGACACATTCACCACAGCCGTTTGAAAACTGTTATTAAAAACGTGCTCCGACTTTAATGTTCATTTCAACTTAAATAACATAATTTGAAAAATAAAGTTTAGATTCAGGCTTACACTGGCGAAAATCAGTTACTCACTTGTTTCGCCTTACATAATAAGGGGTTTAATTTTGTAAAACTATGTAATTGATGTTCTTAAAAATTGAAAGTATGTACATATTACATTGGTAATGAGTTTGAATAAGTATTTTCCCAATGCATATGTTTTGAACATATACATATTAACATTAGACTGTTTCGATTTAAAAAATATTAAAGCATAGTATGACATTTCCGACTAACACAAGAATTTCGTGGAATCCTGTAGCCATATAAAATGTGGCTCCTGGAATAGTAAATAGTGCTTCAATGTGTTCATATGCTTGAAGGATTCTAAAATCAGTTCCTAAAAGAACTTTTAAAACAACCCTTAAGTAGTTTGTAAATGATTTCCTTCTATAAAGCTATGGTGGGCTCATGCCATAGTAATTCCTGAGGCTTAAAGAATAGCTGTAAATAATAAAAGAATTTGAAATGGATCAAAATTATGTGTGTATGAGAAAAAGCTCAGAAAAGAGAAAAGAAAAATAAAATTTCAAATATTTCATCTCATCGTTGATAAACAAAAATAAATGAAGAGCTGAGGTGCGAAACCCGCCAAGTCCATATTTTGCATTTTTGGGAAAATCGAAAAAACTGTTTTCCACTGAAATTTAACCACAGTAAAAAAGTAGATTGATCCATTGTAATAGTTGTCAAAAGTTATTGAAATTCTGATTTTTCATTACATTTTATGACCTAATTTATAAGGACTATAATAAAAAAATGTTTGGACTTGGCGGGTTTTGAAACAAAAACTGTGGACTTGGCGGGTTTTGAAATTGAAAACGTGGACTTGGCTGGTTTTGAAAGTGAAACCTCGGGACTTGGCGAGTTTTGAAAGTGAAACCTCGGGACTTGGCGGGTTTTGAAAAATAATAATAGTAAAAGGTTCCGAAATCATTTTTTTAAAATGGCTAAGTTTTAATTAATTTCAAAACAACGTATATTCTTACAAAGAAAATAGTATTTAACAGTTTATATTAACTTAAAATCGATTTTTGTAATCAACATTTTCATAAATCTTATAGAAACGAAAACAATGACCTTAATGTATTTAGGTCTAGAGCAGACGGTACTTCTGTAAGAGCCTTTTGTACATCTTTAAATTAGAATTCCGCGCAAATACTTAATGCATTAATGATGACACTAATGTATTACTATATTTTTATTAACTCTTGTTTTAAAAATTAATTTCTACACTATGTGCCAAATTAGCATCGACAATTTTTCTGCATTTTGTGATTTTAACATTCTTAAGGTGGTTTTATGATTTAAATACTCTCATATCATAGTAATAAGGACTGATTACTTTTAATTTGGATTACTTCTCACAGCTTTTGAAATACCCATAATTTTTTCACAAATGAATGTTTCGATCCAATAACAAATAAAATTGGACTTGGCGGGTTTTGATTCTCAGAAATGTGGACTTGGCGGGTTTTGATAAAAAGAATTTAACAGAAATTTTTACAATCAAAAGTTTGTGAAAGGAAAATTTGTTTTTTAAAATTAAGAGTATACAGGCTTGTAGACAAACATTTTTTCTGTCCCCTCCTACAATATCTCACATTTTCATTTTTTTGGACTTGGCGGGTTTTGCACCTCAGCTCTTTCCTTAAATAAAAATCATATTGATGGAACAATTTTATTATTCCAGAGACAATTGATATTACACCAATTCCCCCTGTTAATTGTTATGGTCTATAATTTACGTAATGAAAAGAATGATTTAAATTAGATGTCATTAATTTACTTTTCTATAATGAAGGGAACTTAATACAACAAATACAGATTGGATTATAGCAATAGAAGTTGTTCATAAATTTGTATATCGTCACCTCAGAGTGTAAGTGTCCCATCAGCAAAAACATGAAACTGAGAAAACAGCGTTTTAAAGTTATTTACTCTGCGGTTTGTTATTTAAGGATTATTGATGTTTTTTTTTATTATTTTGCCTCTGTAATTACCTATACGGTTATTGAAAAAAATTTATTGAAACTTGATTTTTCTGTAATTAAAATTATCCGGATTTGTATGAGTTAGGACATTTGCATTCTGAAACTCCACGTAAAAGGTATTTACTCTGCGATTTGTTATTTAAGGATTATCAATGTTTTTTTTTATTTGAAAAAAAAATTATTGATACTTACCTTTGATTTTTCTGTAATTCAAATTATCCGGATTTGTATGAGTTAGGACATTTGCATTCTGAAACTCCACATAAAAGGTATATTACGTTTGATCCAAAACACACAAAAAGTCTTCTTTTTTTATTCGTGAACATGTTTGATGGGGGGCATAGGAAAACGGGTATGTAGAAAAATCTAATCTTAAGTGTTTTGGCTGAACCGTTACATCACGCGTAGTGCTAACGTTCACGGCACGCTCATGCTTGTGTTATATTTTAGACCAAAACTTCTAAACTACTGAGCCGATTTTGACAAACGAAATATCGTTGTTTTCATATTATCAAGAAGAGTATAATAAAGCTATTAGTATTTCAAAAATCTGTTCACAGAGGGCGCTGTATGCAAAAAATAAAATATATATAATAATTTTATAAGTGACATAATTGAATAAGTCACAAGTCATCAATTGGTACAATAATTTTTTTTTCATCAAATGAGGCCTAAAAAGATATAAGAAAGTACCATTCGTACTTCAAAATCCATTTTCGGCCTTTTTGCAACGATTGGTGCCAGAAATGTTTTGTCTTGAAACGAGGCCAAATTACCACTCTTACAAAAGTTCATTCTCACTTTTGACCTGAGAGCGCTTGTTTACTATTTAATGTGACTTCAAAGGCAAAAAAAGCAGTTAGGACACTTGCACTTCGAGATTTTATTTTGAAAGCTGCAGTTAGGACGTAAGGGGCCGTTCAAGTATTACGTAACGCAATTAGGGGGGGAGGGGGGGTCTTGTGAAACGTTACGATGCGTTACAGGGGAGGGGGGGGGGTGGGGGTTCGAACAACGCGTTACGTAACATTTTTTTAGAAGTGAAACTACTTTAGCGGGTGGTGATTTTAAATGAGGTGTGTATAATGAAACGCTTTCTTTATGTGTATGCTTATTGAATAGCTACAGCCAAAAAATTTTATTATAATGATAAAAGTTGATGGGATCTAGATAATTTACAGCAATAAATGATATGTTAAATTAAAGCACTTATGAAGCAGAATATTCTAAAACTATCATCTTCGAGCTTGGTTAACCAAAACCAGAGATGTAAGCGTGGAAAGATTTCCTATTTTTCTCATTTATTGCTGTAGCTGTTCTAGATCCCATCAACTTTTATCATTTTAATAAAATATGTTCGTCTCATTTTTCGCCATTTTAACATATTTTAAGCTAATGTTTATTACATTATGTGTGATTTTTATTAAATAACAATATGAACAAGTTAAGGTGTTATCTTCAGTCAGGCCGAAACTCACATACCCTACACTGCACTCAAAGTAGGTACATATATTTCAGTAAAAAAAGACGTTGAAGAGGTTAAATAATTCGAAAAAAGTGTGAAATGTTTAAGAGGTTGAAAACTGTTGAAAAAGTCGTAAATATATGCAAAATGTTAATGTTGAGAGAGGTTGAAAAAGTCTAAACAATTTAAAATCGATGAAAAAGTCGAAAAAATAAAGAAATTTCATCACAATATCTTGCACGGCTTACGAGATATGGTGGTATAGAGGTTAAAATTTAGGACCGTGCCACGCGAATCTTTGGAAACTTGAAACCTAGCCTAATCTTAATTTAGTTCAAATGTACACCTAATCACCAAGTTTCATCAAAATCGCTGCATTTTTTTCAAAATGGGATTGGGCAAATATACATAGAGTATGGGCGGTAGGCGTGCCCATGAACCGATTACGTCCGTTTTGAATAGCAAGATGCCTGCAAGAAGGTCTGACCTGAGTGTGCTAATTTCATTCAATTAGCTTTCTTGGTTTTTCCGTAAACCTGATTTGAACAGACAGACAGACGGACATAGCTAAATCAACTCAGGTGGTGACGCTGATCAAGAATATATCTATATACTTTTTCATACCTACCACCGCCCTCTTCTATGCGTTACAAACAAAATGACAAAGTGAATATACCCTCGGTGTAGGGTATAATAAAGAGAATAAACAACATACGCATGTATTTCCGGTACTTTTCGCAACATAATTGTGACTTTTAGGTAAATATGGTCACTTGGGTGTTACGTAACGTTTAAGGGGGGGGGGGGGGGTAGAGGAAAACGTTACGGCGCGTTACATAGAGGGGAGGGGGGGTCAAAAATCTTCGAAAATTGCGTTACGTAATACTTGAACGGCCCCTAAAGCATACTGAGATCTTTGGAACGGAAAGAGGTAGCTAAATTTCGATAACACCAAACGAAAGAGTGTATTTTCTTAAGTAAGTTGGCGTGTTAAAAAAATTTTTTCAAAAAGCGCGATAGGACACTTACAGTCTGTGGAAAATTTTTGTTTCTGAACATATGAGAAGTTGGTTTAAATTCTATTTGTTTATTAAAAACTTAATTTTTTATAAATAATAAATAACATTTTTATAAGAACTTTATTTCATATAAATTGTAAAACATTTCTTGTCCTATCACGAAAATTTCATTAACTTTATCCCAATATTTACTGAGAAATCGCAATTTATAAAAACACCACATAAAAGTTCACTTGCTTATAACTTTTTTAAATATCTTCAAAGTTATGCAATAAGAAGTTCAATAACTTGGGTTTTACTGTGTCCAGTTGAGAAAACTTTGCTCATAACAAATCGTTTAATAGCAAGTTAGTGGGTTAGTAAGGGTGTGTGCGTTTTATTTTTATATGGCAATGCAATGGAAGAAAAAAAAACGGAATTTTATTCTCGCTTTCATTCTCAATTTGTCAACACAACAACGCGGAATTTGTGAACAATGAAGAATGATAAAAAATTACAGTAGCTTGACAACATGTGTGACTGTCAATATTGCTTTAAGTTCACATTATCGAGCATGCCATCAAACATCAATTTATGAGCGTCCACATCGAAGTAAACTGCATGAAATCCTATTTAAAATGAAAAATGGTGAACATTGGCTTGATAGTCAGCTCACACAGGTTGTATGGTTGGACACTGCCAGCAGAAAAATCAACAATTTTTGAAATCCATCCAACATGTGTGTCAAGCGGTCGTTCCTAGAGTGTACTTTATCGAACATTGATGTTGTCAAGCCATGTTGGACAGCATGTGTGATAATGTGAACTTGAATGTGTTAGTTAGTGTCTGTGCTTTGGGTTTTGTCTTTCACATGGCAATGCAATGGAATATGTATGGAAGAGAAAAACAACAACTCTTGATCTGTGAAGAAGAATCAAAATTAACTGTAGTTCTACTTAAAAAAAACTAAATTGTTTGCCTTCGCAGAAAAACAGGCTACGCGTACAAAGTCGCGGGCATCTGCTAGTAGAAAATAATGAAGTAGTAAGTTGGAAGAGGTTGAAAAAGTCGAACAAATAAATATGGGATATATTGGAAAAAGTTAAAAGTTCAAAAAGTCAAAAGAACATGAAAAAATGTTGAAAAAATCGAATAGAAATGAAAAAAAAAATGATTTGTGTCCCACTTTTCCGATTTTGCCTATTTTTGGATCAATAAATTATATTCGTAATCGGCATCCACATACATAGCACAATAGCTTGTATAATTTGCGATATACCTCGTTTTAAGTCTTAAAACTTAGGGCGGTGACACACCCACTGGTATCATCCAGTCCGTTTTTGATCCAGAAATAGCTTTCTATAAATAACATTCTAACACCAAAAATTAGTATGATTGCTCACACTTAAGGTATGGGAGGTGCCACGCCCACTAATGATATTTTGCCCAGACATACTTTATAGCAAGTTAACCACCTACATTAAATTTCAGACCAATTGCTGCATTAGTATATTCAAAAAAGCGCTTACAACTTGATGTTAATATGAGAGGTGATACGCCCACTGATGCAATCCTTCGAACTCCATCTTATTTCAAACCTTATAGTAACCGATATACATATCTATACCAAATTTTATGAAGATTACTCTCATAGTACACTTTCTATAACATTAAACGTTTTTTTCTTGTATGGCCAGTGCCACGCCCACAGTCACTGTTGCGCCAAAATTTTGTAATAAGATACCTTATAGCAAGTATATCTGCCTTATTAAATTTTATAACGATTACGTTTTCAGTTCTCTTAATATAACGTTCATAAATATGGGGGGCTGTGCCACGCCCTTCAACGAGTTTTTTCAGTATACTGACTAAGCTTGCATTGATGACTGATTTTAGCGGCATAATCTCTAAAATTTTGATGAAAATCGTATGTTCGATTTCGCCCATTTTCAATAGCAAGATGCTTGCAAAAAGGTGTGACCCGAGTGTGCTAATTTCATTCAATTCGCTTTCTTGGTTTTCCCGAAAACTTGATTTCAACAGACAGACAGACGGACATAGCTAAATAAACTCAGTTGGTGACGTTCATCAAGAATATACAGTGGCGACAATTTAAATAGCACAGGTAATCTAACTTTTATGGTTGTTGAAATTACTACTTCTACATTTCCAAAATCAAAATAACGAAGTCGCAAAAATTAAGCATAACTAATGCTTATTGCATTAAAGTAAAAAAAAGTTCAGTTTCATTGCTTACTGAAAAAATATGTTATAAAAATGAAAGTAATATTCTATTTTACAAGACAAATTAAATAGCACACTTCGCGTATTTTCAGTAATTTCCTTAGAAAAAAAATAAAATACATATTAATACAAATGCAAATTAGTATTTTGTTGGAAATCCCTTGTTTCGTATGACAGCATTACAGCGGCGTTCCATTGATGATACCAAAGCCTGGCATCGCTCCTTCGGTATAGCTGACCAAGCACGCTGCACTTCGAGCCAAAGTTGATCCAAATTCTTGACCGTGAATCGATTAATGGTGCGACCAACGTCATTCCACAAGTTCTCAATCGGGTTGAGATCAGGGGACTGCGCTGGACATCTAAATTTTTGGTTGAAATCAACTGCTTCACGGACCTTGCGGTATGCTTAGGGTCATTGTCATGCTGAAATTTTCATTTCAGTGGCATTTCCTCTTCCGCATAAAGCAGCATTACTCTGGAAAGGATTCTCTTGTACTTAGTTTGGTCCATACCTGCCACGCCCCCTTTTATGCCTTACAAACGGGATGACAAAGTGAATAAAAAATTAATTTTTTGGTCAAAATACTAATGCAATTCACAGTTCATTGTAAATTGGCTTAGTAAAATTAGAATATTGTAATTTTACAATATTTTACGAGGTGGTAACTTGTGTGGCTATTGTTTACCATACAAATGCAAATTACCACTAGTCAATAAATTTGAACATATCCTTAAGCATGTATTTTGAAAGTTGTATTCGTTTTCCATTTTGGTGAGATAATCGTGCAGGGAAAAGAGAGTGACAAAAATCAAAATTAGTATACTATGTATAAGTAAATTTTTGCTTTTTTGGTGAGAGAAATAAAAATAAATTTTTGAGCTCACAGTTGCATGATTTGACAAATAGTAATTTTGTCACGTTACAATTTTATCTATGAAATGTGAATTGCATAACTGCTTCTAAGGCAAATTTCAAAACGGCGTAACTTATTCAAGTGAGATCGCAAATAAGACTCGGGCATGAATCAATTTGTTTTCTCTTCCTCTGCAATGTTGTTCTTAATATTTTTTTTCAATTTCAGGCATACTTTTCGAGTACATTAGCAAAAACCGCTTTTTAGATACAGATATAAACTTTTCGAGTTACTTTCATTCATTTAGAGTCAGATCACGCCAAGTGGGCACCCAAAACTCCACTTTGTTTTGGAATTGAAAGTTTTATATATCAATCTAAAGTACTTACCAATAGAATAATTTGTCTCAAAGAATTAATCAAAATTTCAATTTTATGCAATGAAAATTTTCTCCAAGTTTAATTAAAAAATTAATTCCACTTAAAGTTGTAAACATAAAATCATAAAACTTGGTACACATGTTAACAAATGATTGCGCTTTCTATTCATAATAAAATCAATATTTAATAATTATATTTTCACATTTTTGTATCACTTTCAAACAAAAATCAATTATAATTTTGCCTTCTCCATACGAAAAATTAAAATTTGTATTTTTGTTAATAGCCTTAAGTATTTAAGATTGAATATATGTAAAAAAAATTAATGATGCCGTCACTCATTTCAATAGAAAAAAAATTTTATAATGAACGATCTACGACAAAATCCCACTTTGCGCTATGCATTTGAACATAAATATTTCTTTAAAAATAATGTACAATGAAAATCCGAGTATTTTGTATGTATACAATGCGTATTCAATGTTTATAAATTATTAAAAATTAATAATTATTTTCTTGATTACATCTAACCGTTCAGTGAAGCACATCAATAAAAAAAATTATCTGAACTTAGCAACCGTTGAATACGTAAGAAATAACGGTAAAAAACGATTTTATTTATTGCTTAGATACGCGTTTAACGTTTAACGTTTTTTTTTTTTTTTTTTTTTTTTTTTGTGTAAATACATATCTGACATTCGAGCGACAATAAGTCAAAGTGATGTGAAAAGGGACTTGATAAACTTTATTTAAATGGACAAAATTTTTTTTAAGAGCATTAACTTCCGGTTTTGTTCACAAGAAGAGCACGATTTACATGAAGAAAGTTTATAAACTAGTAAAACCAATCAAGAACACGCGTCAGTTTCATCAATATAGACTGGTAAATAATGAAAACATTGAATGCAAATATTTTTCAGCAGTTGTCCGAAATAAAATAATAAAAAAAGAACATAAATAATTGTTAAATTATAATTTATAAACATTAGGTACGAATTGTATACATACAAAATACTCGGATTTTCATTGTACATTATTTTTAAAGAAATATTTATGTTCAAATGCATAGCGCAAAGTGGGATTTTGTCGTAGATCGTTCATTATAAAATTTTTTTTCTATTGAAATGAGTGACGGCGCCATTAATTTTTTTATATACATATATTTAAGGCTTATATCAAAATTACAAATTTTAATTTTTCGTATGGAGAAGGCAAAATTATAATTGATTTTTTGTTTAAAAGTTGTAAAAAAATGTGAAAATATAATTATTAAATTTTGTTTTTATTATGAATAGAAAGCGCAATTATTTGTTAACATGTGTACCAAGTTTTATGATTTTATGTTAACAACTTTAAGTGGAATTAATTTTTCAATTAAACTTGTCGAAAATTTTCATTGCTTAAAAATAGCTAGTAACAATTGAAATTTTGATTAATCCTTTGAGGCAAATTATTCTATTCGTAAGAACTTTAGATTGATATATAAAACTTTTAATTCCAAAACAAAGTGGAATTTAAGGTGCCCACTTGGCGTGATCTGACTCTGAGCAAAACATTTTCAACAAGTTTCACACTTGAAATAATTTTGACGACCTATGCTTTGAAAACGTATTTATTTATTGGACTAAACATGAGCAGACAAAAAAAAAATTTTAACATTTCACTGTTTACCTCAAGAAATATTATCCAGAAGTTTTATTTATGCAAAGAATTGCCTAGAAAACACCTACAGACATTAACCTATTAATATGCATTTCTTTTTTACTTTCAGATATGCCTCTGAAAAACTAAACGCTAAACCAGGGTTTTTTGCATCCTTAGTCAATACTGTTGTCGAATTGTTAGGTGAAGCTTTCCCAGAAATAACAAAGGACCCACAAAGCATAATAGACATCATTAACGAAGAAGAGCAACAATTTTTAAAAACATTGTCGAGAGGGCGTAGTTTATTGAATAGAACGATTCAGAAGTTGGGTGACTGCAATGTTATTCCTGGAGATGTTGCTTGGCGGTTGTATGACACATACGGATTCCCAATTGACCTCACACAATTAATGGCTGAAGAAAGTTACTTGCAGATTGATATGGATGGATACGAGGTTGCTAAACAAAACTCATATATCATTTCACAGGGTAAAGAAGCAAACAAAATTGATGACATCACACTAGACGTACACGCCATATCAGAGTTGAAGGACAAATCAATTAACCTTACTGATGATTCATTTAAGTATAAATATGAAGCCTTATCTGATGATCGCGAATCAGATTATAAATTCGAACAATGTACCGGAAAAATTGTTGCAATATATTTTAATAATAAATTTGTTAATGGAGTTACTTCTGGACAAAAATGTGGAATAATATTAGATAAAACAAATTTCTATGCAGAAAGTGGCGGTCAAATTTACGATCAGGGCGTGCTCACTGAAGTTAGCGATGAATCAAACGAATTTATAGTGGACCGAGTTTATAATCGTGGTGGTTACATATTGCATGTTGGAGTTGTAGAAGGTACGCTTGCATTGGGAAACGAATTAAATTTAAACATCGATGTTACACGTCGAACTCTTACAATGAAAAATCATTCAGCAACACACGCGCTAAATCATTGCTTGCTGCAAGTTCTTGGCAAGGATACTGATCAAAAGGGTTCTTTAGTAGTTCCAGAAAAATTGCGCTTTGACTTTAACAGCAAAACAGCAATGAAAATTGATCAAATTGCCAAAACTGAGCAACTTACAAGGGATTTAGTTTATAAAAACGTTCCAATTTATGCAAAAGAATCGTCGCTCTCCGCTGCTAAAAACATACGAGGATTACGCTCAGTTTTTGATGAGGTATACCCAGATCCGGTTCGTGTAATATCATTTGGCGTCCCGGTCGAAAATTTAGAAAGTGATGTCGATGGCAATGAAGGGGAAAAGACCTCCGTTGAATTTTGTGGTGGAACACACTTAAAGCGGTCTGGACACATTGTTGATTTTGTTATAAGCAGCGAAGAAGCTATAGCTAAGGGAATACGAAGAATTGTTGCTCTTACAGGACCTGAAGCAATCAAAGCTATCAAGCGGACGGAAGCATTTGAAGAGGAATTTCATAAACTTAAAATAACAATTGAATCAGACAAGACTGGAGAATTTTCAAAAGCACACGTCAAAGAAATTGTTGACTTGACGGAAAGAATTTCACATGCAACTATTCCTTACGTTAAAAAAGATGAAATGCGTAACTTTCTCAAACTCTTGAAAAAATCCCTTGATGATAAAGAGCGAGTTCTTAAAGCGTCTGTGGCTGCAAATGTTGTTGAAAAAGCACTAGAGTTTTGTGAAGAAAACCCACAATCATTAGTATTAGTTAAAAAGCTTCAGGCGTACAATAATACAAAAGCGCTTGATTTGGCACTAAAAAAAGTTCGTACATTAAATCCTAATACCGCTGCAATGTTTATTTCAGTCGATACCGACTCTAAGAAATTATTTTGTTTATGTTCAGTGCCGAAATGTGCTGTAGATAAAGGTCTGAAAGCTAATGAATGGGTGCAACATATTTCAGGAGAAATAGGTGGTAAGGGAGGTGGTAAGGCTGAGTCTGCTCAAGCATCTGGACCAAACTATGAAAAAGCAGATGCAATTGTTGAGTTAGCAGAACTATTTGCAAAAAAAATTCTGGAAACCTAAATCTGAATTTGAAACATATATAATACTTGCATTTTTTTACTCATGTTGCAGTTGACTGTACAATTTATTGATATAAATTTCATATTACATTATTATTCTGTATTGTTTTTTATTATCCATTCAACAGCTTTGTCAAAATTATCAGTAATAACTGTTGGAAGGGGTTCACCCACCTCGTTTGAAAGATATTTTCCAGTTTTTACTAGAATACCACGCATTCCGACATTCATTGCTCCAACTATGTCATCGGTGGCATCCTGAAAAATATTCCAAATGTTAATAGTTTAAAATAAAAGAGAGTAATAAAGTGATTAAAGTACGTTCAAAGTAAAAACCTTCATTTTGGTATTTGATCTATGGTGTCATTCGTCTCTTTTCGAAAGCTTAAAACTTATACATATGGGGAATAGTTTGAAAACTGTCCCAAGCTTAATAAAGATGTCCGATTGGGCTGAAAATTGGGCTAATTGTTGTCCTATTGACTGGTACTTCTCGCACTAAAAATTAATTCACTTGGGGTCGAAGGGGTACAATTTTTGAAGTTTTCTTGCAAAGCCTTATTTTCAAAAGCTTGTAACTTTTTTCCGGATGCATAAAAAAATGTCACCTCAAGGGTTTTCAATAGTTTTCTGAGTTATAATTATTTTAAAAAAAAAACAGAATTTGAGGTCCAATTTTAACTTTTTTTTTAGTCAAAATATTCAGAAAAATATTTTTTTTGTTGTAACATTTATTTTATGACGTCATACATTTTAGTCATCTAAGAAATTTTCATTAAAAAGTGCTGGGAGTAAAAAGTTCTTAATTTTTAATAGTTTTAAAAAAAAAATCATGACGTCATAGAAAACAAAGTATTACAATAAAAAAAATTAATGTTTAATTTTCAAAATTGGACCTCCAATTTTATTTTTTAAATATACACCCAATTCTGTTTTTACACGGTTTTGATTTAACACGGTCTAGATTCGTCGATTTAGCATGATTAAAAAAAGCAATTTGATTGAAAATTTAAAGAAAAATATTTTTACTAACCGTAATCTTTTAGAAATTTAGTTAGGGAATTGGGTTAGAAGGTTAATAGGTTTGAAGGATATGGAACTAATCCCCTTTTTTCTATGTATGTACAAACATACTTCATGTCTTTTTTTACACGGTTTTGTCTGGAACGTATCTACCGTGTAAAAACAGAATTAGGTGTATAGTTATAATTTACTGCAACTTTGTAGAAAATTCTACTGAAAAATTGCATTGTTTCAAAAAAAGGCTTTGCAAGAAAAATCCAAAAATTGTGCCCCTTGCACCTCAGTCCATATTTATTCAAATGAATTAATTTGTGAGAAGTACCATCAAATAAGACCAATTTTCAGCCCCATCGGACAATTTTTTTTTTTGGCCTGGGGCCAGGGCTACTAAGTACAGAAGCTATTCCCGACCGTATACGACAAGAGGAAATAGTTTGATTTAATTTAATTTTGTATTTATAAATTTCGTGTCAGTTTCTTAAATTATGCAATAAATTGTGTCATTGTAAAGATTTTTAAATTATTTATTACTTAATAATGTTTGTCTTGTCGGTGGAAAATCACTGTTTGTTTTTGATTGTAACATTTGTTTTATAATAAATAAATTAACCCGGAAGAAGTCAGGAACTACCCACGAAACATTGGTTGAGTAAAATAAAATAAATGTTTTAATTTATTTAACAAACATGACCATTTAGCCCGAATTTTCAAATAAAATTTATATATTAATACATTGCTTATTCACATGTTTTTCTAGTGGCAACCCATCGCTTTTCCCATTTAGTTCTTTTTTTTTACGGGTATTATTTTATTGAGTTAGCGCGATGATTAATAATGCGCACCCAATTTTTTTCCTCATGTTTATAAGTCAAATTTCACAACTTGAATGACGGTTTGAGCTTCAAACAAGAATGATACTTTGACTGCAGCGCATGTAAAACGATGCATTTTTAACTGACGAACATGATCGCTAGTGTGTACTGCCTGTTAAGGAAGCCCCAGTGGACAGTGTAATGTTAAGTTTGGTTTAAACGTATGACTTTAAGATTCATTGAGATATCGGTCAATATTTTTTTAGACAAAAAAAAAAAAAAACGTTATTTGAATGCGGAGTCTAGAGCCAATACATTCATATCATTCCAATTTTACTGAGTGTTTCAGTATTGTTATCTTGAAATTTGACTTCTTCTGTTATTTAAAATATGCGGTGGCTTATTCTTGTGAAATGGTGGTCTATTATTTATAAAGAAAGATAGTTTAAAACTGTTTAGGAAAAAGAGTACAAAGCGTTTGAGTTCAGCCATGGAAAACAGGTGGTTTTTATGTTTAGTAATTAGCAATCTTTTAAATAACGGTTTATTAATCCTGTTGCTAAGGCCAAACTGATAAACTTAATTTTTGCTCAAAGCTAACCAACCTCAATCAAACTTACATAACATAAATGTGTATATAAATAATAATAATAAAACTTCACCCTTTTGATGTTGAACTTTTACTGATCTTTATTAGGAACCTATGGTACCGTTATCTTAATTAAGCGCGTCAAATACTGCGTTTCATAGAAAATTGATATTTGTGCAAATTGATTTATTTGAGTTTTGAATACTGCAGCGTCATTATCCATACAAATAAAGCGACAAAATTATTGAGGAGGTATATTGTCATTAATATAAAAATTTAATTGTCATTTATATGTGGTGGCAAATATTTATTTTAGTTCAAGAGGCCTTTTGAAAAGGAACTAACTAACGAAGAGAAATTTAGAAAAAAAAACAATGCATGAAACTGGGATAAAAATATGTGAAATTGCTGGTGCAACAAATCGCCATCGTAATACCATTACAAATTTTTTGAAAAACCCGCATAAATATAGCGTAAATAATTGCAAAGGTGCTATATCCAAGGATGGATGGATTGGCTTTTGGTTGATCAGAGTAAAGTTTCTGATTGCTTTCCACCTGGGGATTGCCAGAGCGATCTCTGAGCCAACCATTAGCAAGTTGACACACAGCCTCCCCGCGGCTCCATCTGGGTAGCTATCTCCGCATCCGCTGAGAAAGTGAGCGAATGTGAGCAGCGTGTCCTCCCTGGAAGTAAACTGGGTTGTGCGCAGGGTTTGGTACCCGCCACGTAAAAAAAAACACTCCAATGAAGACTAAAAAAGCCTCGGATACAGAACCCCTCAACGTTGACGACCACTGCAAACGAAAGGACTATGATTTAAGGATATGCACCTGGAATATCCGGACCCTCAATAGGGAAGGTGCCTCTATCGAATTGGCGGATGCCCTCGGAAAAATTAAGGCTGACATCACCGCCATCCAGGAAATAAGATGGATAGGACAAGGTTGCTCTAAGCAAGCAAGTTGCGATATCTACTACAGCTGGCATGCGGAGAGGCGCGAATTGGGATGCGGATTCGTAGTAAGCAAGAGACTTCGCCACCATGTCTCTCCAGGTTCACACCTGTGAGCGAAAGGTTGGCTACGATCCGCGTCAAGGCTCGATTTTTCAACATCAGCTTGATTTGCGCGCACGCCCCGACGGAGGAAAAGGACGATGCTGTCAAAGATGCCTTCTATGCGAGACTCGAGGAAGTATACGACCGCTGCCCGGCCCATGACGTTAAAATTGTACTCGGGGATTTCAACGGAAAGGTCGGAAGAGAAGGTATATTTGGCCCCACTGTCGGTCAGTTCAGCCTTCATGAGACCACCTCAAACAACGGTCTACGGCTGATCGACTTCGCCGCGGCGCGAAACATGGTAGTAAGTAGCACCAGATTTCAACACCTCGATATCCACAAGGCCACCTGGCTGTCCCCTGATCAGAAAACACGCAACCAAATCGATCATGTTGTGATCGACGGAAGGCATGCTTCCAGCGTGCTAGATGTTCGTACGTTCCGGGGAGTCAATATTGACTCCGATCATTATCTTGTTGCAGCCAAGATACGCATGCGGCTGTGCAATGCAAAGGATGTACGCAACGAAAGCTGGACGTCGCTAAGCTGCAATCACATCGGACGGCCGAAGCCTATTCCGCTCGCCTCTCAGAACTGCTCCTTCAACCTGACTCTACCCGATGATGCCGGTGGACTTTGGGCGCATATATCCCGCTCCATGCGCTCTGCCGCTGAGGAAGTCATTGGTTTCCGACGCCCACTTCCGCGAAATCAATGGTATGACCAGGAGTGTCGCGAAGCTACTGCAGTGAAAAACGCCGCCTACAAAAGAACCCTGCAGTCAGCAGCAACGCGAGCCGTGCACGAAAACTACAGGGAAAAGAGAAAGGATGAGAGGCGCCTTTTCAGACGCAAGAAACGAGAGCAGGAAAGGCACGAGCGTGAGAAACTCGAAGTGTTACGGGGCAGGAATGATGCTCGAAAATTTTACCAACAAGTCAAGCGTCTGACCCAAGGTTTCAAGCCCGGAGCATCTACCTGTAAAGATGAACGTGGCAATCTGGTTACAGATACGCAGCGTACACTGAGATTATGGAGGGAACACTTTTCCAAGCTGCTTGCTGATGTTTCCACCAATCCCGCCTTTAAAGAAATTAACCCGATGCCACCAATCAACGACGATGGTGTGGACGTACCACCACCTAGCCATGACGCGGTACGAGTTGTGATCCAACGACTTAAGAACAACAAAGCGGCTGGTGCCGATGGCCTGCCAGCTGAATTGTTCAAGACCGGCGGCGATGAGCTGATAGGGTGTATGCATCAATTCATCTGCAAAATATGGCTAGTTGAAAGCATGCCCGACGATTGGAATCTCAGTGTCCTTTGTCCTGTACTGAAGAAAGGTGACCCGAATCAGTCTTCTTGCCATCTCTTACAAGGTCCTGTCGACTGTACTGTGTGAAAGACTTAAGCCGTTTGCCAACACACTGATTGGGCCTTATCAGTGCGGCTTTAGACCTGGTAAGTCCACCATAGACCAGATCTTCACACTACGTCAAATCCTGGAAAAAACCCACGAAAAACAGATCGATACCCATCATCTCTTTATCGATTTTAAAGCAGCTTTCGATAGCCCGATACGGGATTGCCTGTATGCCACCATGTCTGAGTTCGGTATACCTGCGAAGCTGGTGCGGCTTTGCAGAATGACGTTGAGCAACACAGCCAGCTCCGTCAGAGTAGGAAGGGACCTCTCCGAGTCATTTGATACCGAACGAGGTTTCAGACAGGGCGATCCACTATCCTGCAACCTCTTCAACTTTGTGATGGAAGGGGTGTTGCGAAGAGCCAGTGTACATCGTAATGGCACTATTTTCTACAAAAGTGTCCAGCTCCTTGCATATGCCGATGATATTGATATCATTGGACGTTGTAAGCGAGCTGCGTTCTCTGCTATCGAAAAAGAGTCGGCGAAAGTGGGTTTGACAGTGAACGAGGGCAAAACAAAGTATA
Source organism: Tricholauxania praeusta (assembly GCA_949775025.1). Taxonomy (NCBI): domain Eukaryota; kingdom Metazoa; phylum Arthropoda; class Insecta; order Diptera; family Lauxaniidae; genus Tricholauxania; species Tricholauxania praeusta. The sequence goes on from OX459030.1 coordinate 80,599,342, forward strand.
TGCTGTCCACAAACAGGGAGACGCGGCGTATTGGATCCTTTGTTACTGCGAACAACTATACTTTCGAAGTTGTCAAGGAATTCACCTATCTTGGCACCGCCGTGAACACTCAAAACGATGTCAGCCTGGAGATACAGCGAAGACTAAGTCTTGCTAATAGGTGTTACTATGGCCTCAGTAAGCAATTGAGTAGTAGAGACCTCTCTCGCCCGACAAAACTGACACTCTACAAGACGCTCATTTTACCGGTGCTACTTTACGGCGCAGAAGCATGGGTTGTGTCGCAGACTGATGCAGCCACACTTGGGGTGTTTGAGAGAAAAATTCTTCGCAAAATCTTCGGTCCTGTTCACGTCGGCGACGACTACCGTATTCGAATGAACCACGAACTGTACGAGCTCTACGCTGACATTGACATAGTCAAGCGCATCGCTATCCAACGTCTGCGCTGGCTGGGACATGTTGTGCGTATGGACGAAGAAGCTCCGGCGAAAAAGGTGTTTGATGCGGAAGCCGCTGGGCGACGACGAAGAGGAAGACCATGCCTCCGATGGAAAGATCAAGCCGAGGAAACCCTATCCAAGCTTGGTGTGAATGATTGGAGAAGGCGCGCGCAAAGCAGAGGCGCCTGGAGAGAGCTTTTGAGGTCGGCCGTAACCCGGTAACGGGTTGTTATGGCCACCCAAGTAAGTAAGTAAGCTATATCCAAGGTAGATGAGCGTACCAAACGACACATTCGGACTCTATCCACGAGCGAAATGATGAGCTGCGCAGATATTAAGGCAGAACTAGGTCTATCAATTACCAGACAACTCATACAACAAATTGGAAGGAAGGAGTTAGATCTTTAGTATCAATCGAAAGTGCCCAAACCGAGCCTAAAAAACATCACAAAAATGCGCGCATGACCTTTTACGAATAATACAAGTTTTGGGATGATGAGTTCAAAACTGTGATATTTATTGATGAAAAAAAGTTCAACGTAGACGGCCCAGACGAACATAAAAAATATTGGAGGGATATGTGCCATTTTAGGTAGACCTGCTACAAGCGCAATTATGCTGGTGGATCTCTGATGGCCTGGACTGGTTTTGGTGCTAGAGGAAAATCATCAATTTATTTTATGCCCAGTCGTATTAATGCAGAAAGGTATGTTGAATTGCTGGATAGTAAACTTATACCATTTGCAGTTGACATCGTCCTTTAGTCAGTGTCGGTTGTGTTGTTAAGTCGTGATTTGTTTATAAATTTTTTGTCAGTTAAGTGTACTAAATAATAATTTTCTAAACTTGTGTTTAATGCAGTATCGTTGCTAGTAAAATTGCATGCTAGTAGTAATAATTTTGCTTTAATTTTGTGCTTTTGTTTATTGAATATTGTTTTTTAATTTGTACATACAAACACACATATGTGAATATTTTTTTTTCTGCAAGCGTAAATATTGTAAGCAGTGCGACAATTTTGTTTTTTGATTTGCTTTTATGCTTTATTCGTATACAAAGCTTGACTTTAAACTCAGTTGTTTTTTGTCGTTGCTGATTAACGGGTGCATTTTGTACAATTATTAACCCTTTTTTTCACGACATTAAAATTTTTTAAGCAACATTAAAACATTTTCTTATTTTATTTTTCTTTTAATTTTTTTGGGTGCCATATTTTCCACATACATACATATTTTATGATGGATTATTTTTCTTCCGAAAATTTATTAGCTTGCTCTCTAGGAGATCAATGCAAAAGCCAAAATATACTATGTTCTATGTTTTCTTGTTCAAGCGCCTGTGAACAAGTTTTTCATGCCTCTTGTGCAAACTTGACGAAATCTATTACAGATTTATTATGTTCTGTACGTTCGGGCCTGCATTGGTACTGTCCATCTTGCAGGGCCCTTTCCCCGTCGGTTTTTTTCGAAAAAATTAAGCAATTTGGGGAAAATCTTAACAATCTGAATACTAATTTCAGAGATATTCTCAACAATTATCTAGATTCAACTCCCCAAATTGAAAAATGCCTTAATGAGGCTATTTCACCTGATGTTAGTTTGCAAAATAAAACTATTACCGAGGCTCCTTTGGTATTTGCTTCCACTCCTTCGATCTCTTCTTTACCTAAACAAGCTATTCCCTTAAAGAAGAAAAGAAAATCTAGGAGGAAATTAAACAAGAATCTGGGTAATGTGGGGAGAGCGAATAGTGCGGGCATCAGTCGTGACAAAACTTCCGTGGATTGCTCTCTAATTACTTCTCCACCTATTCGCAATTTTCCTGCTACTATTTCTGTAACTAACCCTCCGTCCCCTTCCTCCTCTTTAATTACTCCTCTTTCGATTTCAGTTATTCCCAATCCACGGGAGGTTGATACGATTGTGCCTCCTGTTTCTTTGCAGGCATTGCCAAGGTTAAAATCTATTTTTATTTCACGACTTCAACATAACACTACCACTGACAATGTTAAAAACTTTATCAGACAAAAACATATTATTCCTGCCGACGCCTTCATTTCATGCAGGAAAATCGGTAATAAAAAAACTCATGCGTCTTTTAAAATTACAGTGGCAACTTCTTATTTTTCTGCCATTCTAAATTCTAATGCATGGGTAGATAATATCTTTATTTCTGAATTCAAGTCGAAAAAAATTAATAAAACTGTCCTACACACTGTCCGTTCCAATTCAAAAAACTGAAACGGCTATCCCTTTACTATCAAAATGTAAGGGGTTTGCGTTCCAAGACGCAAGATATCTTTTTATCAACTCAGAATTTCTCTGAGGATATTATCGTGTTTACCGAAACTTGGTTAAATAACAGTTTTCTCAATATGGAACTTTTTGATAATAGTTTCCAAGTTTTCAGAAGAGACAGACACTTGGAAGATATTTCTTCTGTTGGTGGAGGCGTCTTAATAGCTATAAAAAATCATTTAACTAGTTCATTAGTCGAAATTGCCTGTGCATCTAATATTGAACTGTTATGTGTTAAAGTTACACATTGTAACACTAATTTATACATTCTTAACACTTATGTTCCTCCAAATAGTAGCGCAGATGTCTACGAATGTCTTTCGATGGCCGTAGAACATATTATTAATGAACTAGACGCTAATGACGACATTTTGTTGTTAGGTGACTTTAATCTGCCTGACCTAAAATGGACTCCTTCGGACGATGGTACATATTTTTATGCATCTTGTCCAAAAACTCGACAACAACAAATTTTTGTTGACGAAATACTTTCAAATTTACAACAAGTAAGTTGTATAACTAATTGCCACGGACGACAACTTGACTTAGCCTTGGCTACAAATAGTAGCAATGTTGTTGTAAGAAATGCTATCCATGCTCTGTCTACGGTAGATTCCTATCATCCACCTTTGAGTATTGTGTACCAATCTGACAATGAAAATTTGACTAATGCATGCTCATCCATTAATATTTACGAATTCAATTTTAAGAAAGCTGACTTTTTGAAATTGAACGAAAATTTAAGAAATAAATTAGACGACTTACTAAAATTTTTTAATAACAATACATTTGATGATTGCATTAAATTTTTCTATGGTGAACTTTTTTCTGCCATAGCATTGTCGGTGCCATATACAAAGAGGTACGTTAATAATTCCTCGTACCCTTGGTATACAAAGGATTTGAAAAAAAATCGGAATGGCCGTAATAGGGCATGGAATAAATACGTTTGTAGCCAGGACCGAAATGACCTTGTTGCTTATCAGCGACTGTTTATTGAATTTAAAGATATGTCAGCTTTAGTTTATTCTGAATTTTTGAATAAAATTAGGCTGAATATTCTTCATGACCCCAAGAATTTTTGGGGTTTTATTAATTCTAAAAAAAAATCTGACGGGTTTCCATCTGAGTTTAAAACAGTTGATGGGCTCACTAGCGACCCACAAATTATAGCCGGGTTGTTTGCCAATTTGTTTAAGGAATCATTTTCTACGGATTTATTTAGCCCTGAAATCAACTATTTTGAATATATGGATAACGACCCTTTAGTTTCGGTTAATGAGATATCTTTCTCTCCTGACCTCATAGAGAAATATATTTCATCTGTTAATGATGATTTCAGCTCCGGGCCTGATGGTATTCCTGCGACAGTTTTAGTTAACTGCAGCTCTATGCTGAGTCAGCCCCTCAGTTTTTTATTTAATAGATCAATTAGAGAAAGCTATTTTCCTAAATTTTGGAAAAATGCATACATTAGCCCCATTTTCAAGAAAGGGTGTAAAAATGATGTTTCAAACTACACGCCCGTGGCTAAGTTATCATCAATACCGAAAGTTTTTGAACATATTTTATACGATCAGGTTAAGGAGTGCTGTAGTGAAGTCATAACAACTCGTCAGCATGGTTTTGTTAATGGCAGATCTACAGTTTCTAACCTCCTTGATTTCACCTCTTTTGCATTAAGCTCTTTGGACTCTGGTGGGCAAGTTGACTGCATCTACACTGACTTCAGTAAAGCATTTGATAAATTACCACATACAGTGAGCAAAAAAAGTTTAAGTACATCGTGTTTTTGTAACAAAACTTAGCCACATAAGTCCTTTTTGAAATAAAAATTAATACAAATTGATTATATTATGAATATATATATATTTACGAACATAAAAGTATTTTCACTTGCTAATATAATAAAAAACAAAAGGATAGGAGCCAAAAAACATAGGAAAGTTGGATTTTTCACACCAAAAAAGTTTACGTACACTTTAGAAATCTTAACTAAATTAACATTTTTAGTTAAATTTTAAGCAAATCAATATTTGGTTGGACCTCCTTTTGCAGCAATTACTGCAATTAATACATTTCACGCGGTTATAAAAACCACGTGAAAGGGAGCCGCCATTAAATTTTCAGTTTTATTGATAACACGCGACACGACAACGGGACACGTCTATCCACGTCAACGAACAAAATGGAATTCACAGGATACTTTTTTATTCTACGCAACTTGACAGTTGGTATCATGCTGTCGTTTCCAATTGACAAAAAACTCGAGAACAAAAAAACGCATATTTGACGAGATTTTATTGAATTTCATTAAAATAAAGTAGTTTATTATGAGTCAGCGCGCGTCGGTAGCAACAGCGAAAAATATAACACGAAATATACGCGACACGAGTTCAAGTCCCTGCTCGGGCGCCAAAAAATTAGACTAGTTTGTCGCTAATGGCACTACACGAAGAGCCTACGTTCCTTATTTAATAAAAACAACTTTTGTCATTTAAATGCTTAGCTTCAGGGACTGAACAACAACACTGACTTTTTATTATTCCATTATTATTATTAGTACTAAATTTTCTAAATACGTTCTAAAATAGGGGTAATTTAATACTAAGACTAGTTAAACAAAGGTGGTTTGACAACAAATGAAAAATATTTAAGCTAATTAATTCAAAGTAGTAAAATGATGAAAATTAATTCTTAGAAATACAAGACAGCCTTGAAATGACATATATATTATATAAAAAAAAATGAAAAAAAAAACAAATCAATAGAATAGGTTACAGCTTACTTATTTGCTTAAGTGGCCATAACAACCCGTTACTAGGATACGGCCGACCTCAAAAAATGTCTCCAGTCGCCTCTGCTTCGCGCGCGCCTTTTCCAATCAATCACACCAAGCGTGGATGGCCTTCCTTTGCGAGGTTCGCCCAGCGGCTTCCTCATCAAACACCTATTTTGCCGGAGCTTTTTCGTCCATACGCACATGTCTTAGCCAGCGCGGACGTTGGCTTGTCAATGCCAATGCGCTTGCCTATGTCAATGTTAGCATAGACCTCTTACAGTTCCTAGTTCATTCGAGTACGGTAGTCGTCACCGAGGCGAACAGGACCAACAAGCGTGGCTGGATCAGTCTGCGACACAACCCATGCTTCTGCCTCGTAGAGTATCACGGGTAAGATGAGCTTCTTATGGAGTGTGAGTTTTGTAGGGCGAGAGAGGTCCATACTACTCAATTGCTTACTGAGACCATATTAGAGACCTATTATCAAGAGTGAGTCTTCGTTTTATGTCCACTTTTCTTCAGTACAGGACGAAGGACACTGAGATTCCAATCATTGGGCATGCTGGGTCAAATATACCTTCACTTCCGACCTTTCCGTTGAAATCCCCGAGTACAATCTTAACGTCGGCGGCCGGACAGCGGTCGTATACTTCGAGTCTCGTATGGCGGCTGCAGTAGATATCGCAACTTGCTTGGTTACATAATTTTTGTCCTATCCACCTTTTTTCCTGGATAGCGAGGATATCAGCCTTAATTTTTTTGAGGGCATCCGCCAATTTGATATCCTTATATCGTTTGCGGTGGTCGTCAACGTTGAGGGGTCCTATATCCAAGTCTTTCTTAGCATTCATTGGAATCTTTGATTTACGTCGCGGGTACCAAACCCTGCTCACAACCCAGTTTACTTCCAGGGAGGACGCGCTGCACACATTCGCTCACTATCTCAACCGATGCGGAGATAGCTACCCAGATGGAGCCTACACGGAGAGGCTGTGTATCAACTTTCTTATGGTTGGCTCAGAGATCGCTCTGGCAATCTCCAGGTGGAAAGCTGTCAGAAAATTTACTCTGATCAACTAAAAGCTAATCCATCCATAGGTTACAGCTATGCCATTAAATTCTCTCTGGTACTGTATTAAGGGAGAATTTAAAGTGTTATTTGTCTTACATAGACCTTCATGAAAAATCGGTTTATTTTGTAAAATTCTGGGAAGAATATTAAAGTTCATTCTCCCTAAGAGATAAGGGCAATCAATACTACCGTGAACAATTTAAAAAACGGAAAGTAAAGACAAAATACTGTGTCTGTTTTCCAAGGATTTTAAATTAAGGAGTAAGCAACGCAAATGGTCAGAATGGGTGCATAAAAATTGAAAGTAAGTATGTAGAGTAAGTCTAAGAAACTTTCTCTGAACCCTTTCAAGTCTGTTCGTAAGAGAGGCATATAACCGATTCCAAATGAAAACAAGCATATTCTAATTGTGATCTAACCAAGTATAGCAATTTGAATGTATAGGAATCCAAAAATTCTTTGATATTTCTGCGCATAAAGGCTAGGTGTTGACAAAGCTAAATTTTGAATCAAATATAATCGCAAGATCTTTAATTTCAGTGGCAGTTACAAGCAGTGAGCCATCAATATTGAAAGAAAACTGCTGAGAATTTCTCAATTTTGAATAAAAGACATGGAAACATTTGTTCAGGTTTAACATTAGGCAATTATTCAGACACCACCTTTGAAAATTATTTAAATCATGAGCATACAATAAATATTCAGTATGCGTATAGTAAATAAAATAAAAAGATTGGCTCTAGAATACTAGCTAGAAGAACACCTGATAAGGCCCTAAATAATTTCGAAATTATTTCTTCAGAGGAAACAAAACATCTGTCTTTAAGATAGGAATCAATCCAAGCCAGAAAACTGTAATGAAACCTCAAATTTCTTAATTAATAATTTATGGGATACCTTATCAAATGCCTTGAAAAAATCCGTATAAATAGTTTCAACTTTTATGCCATCATTAAACGCATTTACAGAATAATCTGAAAACAGCAAGATTTGTAGTAGTCAAACGACCAGACACTTTTCCTCATATGTTTTACTAGAACACCTAACTTATCTTATACGATTTTAGTACAGCTAACTGTTAAATTTTTAAAAAGGTAAAAAAAAAAAACAAAAAGCATATGTATATTTTATACTTACTATAATAGTGGGGAAATAGATAATAGTACTATATTTTTATCATTTGGTGATGCTACTGCTGCAACTGTTAAAATATTGGCAAAACAAAGCATACAACACGCATTATCAAAGTTGATTTAAGCAAATTAGATAAGATCTATTGTCCACATGGATGAAAATTAAATATGGAAGCTGGGTAATGAATTATCATTGATAAAAAACAATGTTACAGTAGATAATTCAAAATGGCCTTATACACCGAGTTTATATAAAAATTTCATTTATAAGAAACCAAAAAAAATAAAAAGAAGCAGATTTATGTAAATATGTACCGAACAATTTAAAGGAACTCGTTTAAAAAAATACACATTGATTTTTAAAAAAATAATCAACGACAAGAAAGGAGAAGGTTTTATGAGGTTAAATATAAAAAATGACAAACTACTTATGTTAGGATGATCTAATCGAATTGGTAGATATATTACGACTTTTAGTTTCATCATCAGCTGGTAATTCGAGTCATAATTATAAGATTGTTTTAATTATTGAAGAATTGTGAAAAGCAAACTACAAATTGGGATGATCCAAACGAATTGGTAGATAGATTATGAATTTTAGTTTCATCATCAGCTGGTCATTCGAATCATAATTATAAAATTATTTCAATTATTGAAGAATTGTAAAAAGCAAGAGTAATTCAATAAATATCTTGTAAAGTTTAAATCATACTTATTCAATTTTAAGGAGGTTTTTTGACCAATGTTTTATAATTGCACTCAAAAGTCCATTAAGTCAATTTTTCACCCAACGTTTCATCGCTTTTCTGGCGACTTCTTCAGGGGTATATATATTTATTAATCTTAAAAACACAAGAAAAAATTTTTACTTTATAGATTAACATATAAATTACTAATGTCAATTAAAATATGTAAACATTACAGGAAAATTGTTTTTTAACAGTAAACAAACTTACAAACTTCAAAATTAACACATTTAAAACAATCTTTAGAATCTTTTGAAGTTTGTAAGTTTGTTTACTGTTGACAAAGTATCAATTATTTCAAAAAATACACGTTTGTAACGCATTTCAAAACATTGTAAGTCTTCGCCACGTTTTGGTTAGTCGCATTTTTTGCAGCAACAAAAAATGTTTCAAACTGCGACCTGGTGTTTGAAATTTTATTTTTTGTCACTTCAATTTGGTCACAACAATATTGAATATTTAAGTATTTTGCTTGTAGAATATTAAATAATACATCAGTAAATGAAAATATATATATGAATAATATATATAATATACAAAAAAAAATTCAAAAATTTTTCCTGTTGAATTTCTTGTTCAATAAATTCAGAGCACACATCGCAGTTTTCTCAGTCAAAATTTTTTAAACAGCGCTGCGATGCTTTGTCGAAGTGCGAATTTTTTGACAAACGTACATTGGAATAATTATTGTTTTTATTCGCATTATTTATTTGACCAAAAAGCCGAACTTTCAAACAAACGTATATTTGTTTGTTTTTCTGTTGGATGGCAGAGATTCTCTGCCACGACTCGTGTTGTTATGTGCGCTAATGTTCTACGAACGCAGTTTACTGTTTATCATGCGCATTTCGTTAGAATGTGTGTGTAGTAGTTTTTTTTTTTATTATAGGTTTTTGCTGTGACTTGGTGCGACATCAAGAAGCGCACACTCAAGTTGGTTGGATGGATTTCAACATAATGAAATAATGTTGCGTTTGATCTGCTATGATGAGCTAGAACAATTGTAGTCGTATTACGTATGTACGGATGTATATTGTACGCTTAGAGGAGGAAACTATGATATGATAGATATGGCATATTGCAGCGTGCCAGTAGGAACAGTAACATTGTCAAATTATTGATTTAATATGTTTCACAAATATGAGAACGTATAATAGGGGGAAAAAATGCATCGGATTTTGGTTGGGTGTGCGGAGAACACCTGCGCACCTTAGAGTAAACGCCACTGACTGATTCATAGTTACGCAGTGTCCATACTCACACTTTTATCAACTCAAAATATTGAAGCACTTTTACTACTCCGACTCTTTATGATTGCGTTGCTAACGGCTGGTGCGTGTTTGCGTTTCACTATGATTTTAACGAATAAGTATAACAAGAAAAAATGTAAATATAAGTTGTTTTTGTACAGAGTTCTTATGTTCAGTACTTCTAGTGCAAAAAACTACAAAAAAATTGCAAGCGCAAATTTACATGTAGCACTTGCAACTTCGTTCGTATCGCCAGAAATGCCTTCAACGGAGCGCTAGTCAAGAAATGTGTGATATCAAAGAGATTACAAGGTCAATTGCATTAAAATGTAGAAGTTTTGTTTTTTCCTGTGATTCTTAACTGATCAACGCAAGAAATAGAACATAGTAGGCTTGCAGACTACTAAACTTCGGCTAACAAAGCTTACTGATGATATGACGTAGCGGTAATTGAAACTAGTATAAGCAGCTCGTTGCCCATTTTGATGCATTTGCGTTTGTAATTTTTTTGTGGTTTTTTGCACTAGAAGTACTGAACATAAAAACTCTGTACAAAAACAAATTATAATAAAATTTTGTTCCAAAAAACACAACTGTAAATATAAGTATTTTCTGTGTACGACTCCTAAGTATAACGGCATCGCACTCAGTGAGAGAGTGATAGTATAGGTATACAGATCAGGATTGCATTTCTTATCATCTTGTGCCAATTTATTAATTTAACTTTGTAGTGTAAATTTTAATTCTATGAAAAGTGATTCTAATATAAATAAGAACATAAAAGTTGCATAAAAGAGGTTAATGCAAACATTTTTTTTGTTTTATAGTTTTTTTTTTGTTAGTTTGCTCATGTACTTCTCTGTGCAGCTTCTAAATGATATTCTTCTCTCTTGCTTTTCATATGAAACAATGCATAATAGAGGATGATTTTTGTAAACAATAAACTCGCGTTATTCAAATCAATCGTAGTAGTGAAGTATTTTTGTGAACGATGTGTGACTCTATGCAGCAATGTGAGAAACGAGCAGAGTCAAAAGCATGTTCGTATTTACGATGATTTATGCTTAAAGGGCAAGAATCTTATTAATACGCTTAGTCTTTTGATAGAAAGCTAGCGACTATGAGTCGAGTATGAGTAGTTGCTCATCAAAGATTTATACGCACTCGTACGTTTTCTTCAGCTAGTGACTTTGAGTAGCAAAAAAGCGACTCGTTGCAGATCTCTGGTATGTATGTAATTTAGAGATGGGTAGTTCCGAACCTAAATAGTTCCTGGAACTATGTCATCTGTCGGACACATTTTCGATCGTTCCTACAAATTCATTTTATCATGTTCAAATAGTTCCGATTTTTTATATTTTTTTTTTTCTTGCTACCCTGTGTTAGACAGAGCGACATTGGAACGAGCAGGACAAATAAAAAGTTATGTACATATCGTTGCTCTTGTATGGTGTTTGTTCTTTTCGCGCATTTTATTTCCCCATTATAAACGAAATGGAACTGTCAAATAACAGCGGAGCTAAGAAAGTAATAGTTCCGCTGACATGCTTTTTCACTCTTGCAATCCATAGGAACTAGGAAATTAATAGTTCCGCGGACATGCCTTTTCGCTCTTGCGATTCATAGGAACTAGAAAAGTAATAGTTCCGCGGACATGTTTAGTACTTTTTGATGTTCTTGTTCCATTTTGTCTGTTTTCTACTCCCTTTTATGCTATTTCTAGTAAAATTCACTAAAATGGGAACACCGGTCAAAACAAAACAAAGGAACTGCTAACGATCTTTTAAGTGCATTCAATTTTTCGGGTTTTTGAATTTTAAATCAATTTTACTTGTGTTACAAATTTATAATTTGTTTGATTATAGTGAGAAATGTATGTACATATTGTTTCTGCTATTTTTGGCATTTTTATTATTTTAATTATTTAAAAAATATTTAGCCAGGATGTCGCTGCGTAGAAAGACTAGTATTCTGTGGGATCACTTTACAGAAAGTGAACCAAAAAAAGCAAAATGCACATATTGCTCCCAAGTGATATCATTTACTGCAGGCAGTTTGGGAAATTTAGGAAGACATATTAAAAGAATTCATCCAACAGTTCAAATTGGTGCAGTGGAACGTCAACAGGTTACACCTGCTCTTGGAGTTGCAACGGATGAAATAGAAATTGTGAGTGAAGACTCACCACATCCACCTCCTCCGTCTAAGCAGGTAAGCGGTACTCAACAAAAAATAACTGCTTTTACCGAGAGTACAAAACCAATGCATCAAAAGAAAAAATCTAAAATAGATGAACAACTAATTGTTATGATTGCTAAGGAGTATCATCCACTACGTTTAGTTGAAGAGCCTGAATTCAACAAATTTGTTTCCCTACTATGTCCATCCTACAATTTGCCAACCAGAAAAACGCTTCTAGAAGTACTTCTGCCTCAGCTTTATTTAAAATTACAGCACGAAGTAAAAGCTAAAATTGAAAATGCATGTGCAGTATGCTTGACTACGGATGCATGGACATCGCGAAATAATGAAAGTTTTATTGCCATTACCGCGCACTATATTAATACTGAAAGTATGCAATTACGTTCCAATTTACTTGGTTGTATTGAATATGGTGAGCGCCATACTAGTCTCAATTTAACTGCATTTTTAAAAGACGAAATGATGAAATGGAATATCCAAAACAAAGTCGGGGCTGTCATAAGCGATAACGCTGCGAATATAATTTTAGCAGTTCAGTTAGGTGGTTGGCGTTCTATCGGGTGCTTCGCACATCTTTTGAGCTTAACAGTGCAAGCTGCTATTCAGCATATTTCTGTAACTGTTAATAAAGTTAAAAGCATCGTAGAGTTCTTTAAAAGAAGTTCACAAGGACTTTATAAGCTGCATGAAGTGCAAAATCAAATGAATATTGCAGTACTTAAGCTAAAACAGGATGTTCCAACACGGTGGAACTCGACCTACGAAATGTTGGGTAAAGTGCTTAAGATTAAAGATGCTATTATTGCCACTTTGGCACTTATAAAAAATGACTTAGCTTTGACCACAGAAGAGTGGACTGAAGTAGAGGAAGTGGTTCCAATTTTAAAAACTTTTATGGATGTAAAAGTTGAGATATCCACTGAAAAAACTGTAAGCCTGTCCAAAGTAATAGTTTACTGCCAACTCTTAAAGCGCCATATTGAAGAACGGTTGTCTAAGTCTAAAGATTGTTCAGGCACTGTTTGTAAACTTTTAGAGACACTTCGAGATCAGATATATGTACAAGCGCTTTACCAATATTGAAAAACATTTTTTGTATGCAGAATCTACTATTTTGGACCCAAGGTTTAAAGGAAGAGGATTTCGTGACCAATCAAATTATAAATCGGCGCTCGAAACATTGAAACAGAAAGTTGGCAGTGTTAGAAACCTTCCGACTTCAGCCAAAAGCTTTTCTGGCGTCACCACCACTACACAGAGCGAATTGCCATCTACAAGCAGCAAGCCAGAGTCCATTTGGGATAATTTCGACCGTGAGATTGCTAGCTTAGTGCCTGAGAATTCAACAGCTGCGGGTATTGTTGAGCTTGATAAGTACATACACGAGCCAATGATAAATAGATCTGAGGATCCCCTTCTCTGGTGGAGTGCAAGAAAGAGAATGTATCCTATTTTGTACACATATGTCCTAAAGCGGCTTAATTTGGTTGCAACATCTGTTCCATGTGAACGAATTTTTTCCAAAGCAGGTTTAACCCAGACTGATAACCGGTCGAGGCTTTCAGCAAAAAAAGTTTCACAACTTCTTTTCATAAGTTCTAACTTGGAAAACTAATAGATATTACCAGGCGACAAAAATGGTCACAGAAAAAATTTCTTTATTTTGTTTAGTTTTATAAATATTCTTACTAGTCAAATGAACAGATTTTTTACTTTTTTTTTTAATCAAATGAATTCTTGCTATTTTTTTCATAATAAAAATTTTTCCTAAAATATATTTATAAACATTGTTCTAGTCAGAAGTAAAATTTTGTACCTTATGAAAAAAATAAGTTCCTTATTTGATGAAAATGCTTTTTATTTTTTTAATTTTCTTTTAATAAAATGAAATCATAATATTTTCTGTTATAATAAAAAATCTTGTAAAGATATTAACATAAAATTTTGTTTTTAAAGCATTTCAGCGTTTAAATTAACTTTTTACCAACAGCATCTAAATAAGGAATCGGAATTTTTCATTTTCTTTTCCAGGGCAATAAAAATAACAAGTGGAACTAGATAGTTCCGTGGACATGTTTCCGCGAACTAGTTCCGGCTTACAAAAGAATCGTTCCAGTTCCGTTCCGTCTTCGGAACTGTTTTGCACAAGCCTAATGTAATTTTGCTAGGGTTGTTGGGATGTGAAAAAATATGACCTTTTTTTCTTTCTTATATACAGTTGTGTTCAAAAAAATAGTAGTGCGATGTCATTTATGAATTCAAAGAAAATGACGTTATTTTTTTTTGTAATCTTTTAAAATATAGTTACTTGATAGGTACACAAAATAAGCACATGACATTTTGTTCCAAAAAGATAACGGTACTTTTTAAGTGTGCTATTATGTATGAGTCGCCTAATTTAAAGTTTTCATAATTCTGTGGCAAAAAGCAATAACAGCTTAAGTCTAAACTTGATATTTCGAGAAAATACGGTTTAAAGTTTTAAACGAATTCTTGATAAAAGCTGCTTTTTGAACAAAAATTTCCAAATAATAATCGGCTATTATATGAGCAATGTAAATAAATTAAACAAATATTAAAAAATTATTTATTGACCAAGAATTTCATGAAAACCTGATAGTAGCGATTGTTGCAAAATTACTATCAACACACAATGGCTCTAATATCGATTTAAGCTTTTATTGCAGCATAATTTTTTTTTTTATATGTTGATTTAACCCATTAGTGCTCAACGACCTTTAAAAAGGACGCGCAATTTTTGATTTTTTAAAAATTTGCTAGAAACATTTTTGAATTTTTGAGCATTTAGATATATTGTATGGCAACACTTACGCTTACCATATTTTTTACGTTTCAAAATATTGACAATTACAAGTTGTGCGGGCGTTCAAAGTGAATTTTTCGAAAAAAAAGAAAAAATCAAAAATTTAGAAGAGGTAAATATTTAAATACTTTAATTTTAACACATAATATTTTGAATGGTGGTAGGCTTTTTTTACTTTTATTTTATCTAGTTTGCTTTGGTATGCAACAAAATTTGTTTTTGCATTTCAGTATACATGAATTTTCCACTCCTAAATGGTTTTCTATGCTAAGTGTCCTTCTAAAAGGACGTTCCGGAATAGTAGGAAAATGAGCTTTCCGAATCGGGAAAAAAATTTTTTTAGCTTATTAAAGCCAAAAGAAGCAATTCTGTCGAAGCAGATTTTTGATATCACGCCTGGATCGCCGTGAGCACTAATGGGTTAAGTTATTTCTGCAATTTTTTAACTTACCATCACAATAAATTAAGTCAAAAATAAATAAATAAATAGTTTAATTATCAAAAGCATATAAGTTTTTCATTACTTCATTTAATTTCGGTAGAATAAAACATATGAAAATGTGTATGTATGTATGTAGGAAAAAAAAAACACTTCAAATCAAACTTATTAATAACTAAGCAAACTATTCTCCATCAGAATCTTCTTCAACCAAATCTGTATGTATATCGACAAGTGTATCATTAGTGGGAAGTGTTTTGTAGAACGCATGAAAGGAAGGGTTTATGAAAGGCAGTAAGTCTTCGAGATCTTTTTTCTTTTTGATATCGATTTTAACATCTTCCGTTAGCTTAGGAACATCCTTTATATTGACAGAGCAAACACCACCTTTATGTATATTTAAAATTTTAAATTGTTCATGTTCATGTAAACTGGTTTTGTAGAAAATTTAGCCAAAATTGTTTCGATTGAACTGCAGCCATTTAACATTTTTCCAGACAAGTTTGTCTCCTTCTGCGTTCATAGGTCTCCACATAAATTTCGTTTTTAAAAAAAGAGAAAAGTTAAAAAAATTTTCTTTACTCATTTCAACGACGTTGAACTTGTTTTTGGAACCCGCACATCTGACTAAATTATACCAATCATGCGGATGGTGTATTAGAGCGCCACTTTTCTTTTTCTTCCTTTCAATTACAGAGTGGTCAACATCGCATTCCATATGCGTATGCCCAGGTTCCAAAAATTTGTGATCGATTGTTTCAAGATTTGCATTAACTTCAAGAGCAAGAAGAAACATGGCACATACAAATGAATTTTTATTCTGTCCAGCACAGGAATCACTATAAAAAAACTGCGTGCTTCTAGTGCATAAGAACATAAAACATGATGCGATATGATTGCCACCATGTCCAGATAATGCCTCGTGCCACATATAGCAGAGCGGAGTCCCTGTGATGCAATCATGTATTGTGAGATTATAAGTCCAAAGTTGCCTTTTATAAAAACTTATCGATGTATTCAAATAAAGAGTAGGCAAGCATTGTTGTAAATCGAATGTATAAGTTTTAACTGTCGAAACGTTGGCTGCTAGATCTTTATCATTCCTTTTCGATTCATAAGTTAATTCGGCTTTTTCATGAAGAATGGATAGCTCACTTTTTAAACCTCTGATGGAAACTTCATTTTGCTCCTGCTTAGCAATATCAATTTTAGCTTTTAATTTATCGCATGTAGAGCAAGTGTCTATCTTAGGTTTCTTAAATTTGATATTCATTGCTGTTAAAAATTTAGAAAATTATTATTTTATAGGTAATAACTTTTATATTCAAATCATACTTTGAAAAATTCTGCTATAAGAAGTGATGCTTACACCTTCAGATTTACTCTTTTCGCAATACAGCTTATACATTTGAGAAATTGATAAATCAGCATGAAAGTACATGCATTTCGTATCTCTTCTTGTGTAATGGCTTTCGTATTTGGGAAATTTGTTTATATGGTCTTTTATATTCTTAATAGTGTTTTCGGAGTTTGTTTTGTCCTGATCCTGACCCACGTTTGTCAGAGGAAGCACTATTGGGATGATTAATTTTTTTCACTGTGAGACTTTTGAGGAAGCTGTCAGACTCATCAAAGCATTGCTTAAAACATTTGCGACATATTTGAATGCTTTTGCCGTCATGCTCTGAATTATACTTCACATGAATGTTACATTGGCGAGGCTTTTCAGTATGCTTTTGTAAAAGTTTAGTCCGAATGTCAACTATATCAATTAAAGCACTAATAAACAAAATTCTTTAATTATATGACCCCAGAGACCAATACTTATCAAAATATTGTTTTTGAAGACTAGGTGGTATTTTGTGTTTGCATTTCCAGCGGCAATCAAAATTTAAAGACTTAAAATTTCTCCCTGGGACAGCACATCCTTTTGTATTGGTATAGGATTGGCCTTTATTACTTCTTTCCTTCGACAATTTTCGACAGTAGATGGTGGAACCAGATAAATTTTGTTCAACTTTGTCCATTTCATTGAAATTATCACCACTGTTATTATCTGAATTATACATTTGATAGTCAGGATCTGAACGTGAGTCATCACTGGAGAAATCCACCATATCTTGCTCTACATTGAAAAACTCCAAGTCCATGGTACAGTTGCTTGCGCTCCAATGTCAATGGCGTTTCGATGAACAAATGTTTGATTCTTGTTAGATACATGTTTGAAAAAAGAAATATTATAAGCATGGTTTTTTTTAAATGACTGTATTTATATCTATAACTTACTTTCTTGTGTATTTTTTTTAGTTTCTTTATTGTTTTAATTATTATATTATATTGAAGTTTTTGCGGGATA
Source organism: Tricholauxania praeusta (assembly GCA_949775025.1). Taxonomy (NCBI): domain Eukaryota; kingdom Metazoa; phylum Arthropoda; class Insecta; order Diptera; family Lauxaniidae; genus Tricholauxania; species Tricholauxania praeusta. The sequence goes on from OX459030.1 coordinate 80,616,886, forward strand.
TGAAAAATTAAATTAATGGAAACTTTCAGTATTCACAGTTTATTGCTTGTTAGAATATAACTAAATAAATGAAAACTTAATATGTTATGACATTAAAACTGAAAGTGCTTGACAACTTGGATTTGGAATATGCAAAGTATAAATATTTACAGTATGTATTGCATTTGAAAACGCTTTTTTTCAAATTTTTAATAATGCGATCAAAAACGAGAGCACTGTACTTGATGAGCATAACAACTTAAATTAAATCATTTCATAGGTATGTAATTTACTTAAAAACCTAACTGAACTTAAAACAGTAAATTCAAGAAAACGCAGCTGTAATACTGTTTTAATTTGACTTTTCTTATTTAGAGTTTTGTTTTTTGGAAAGAGTTTATAATTTGCAATAGTCGCTTATATCTTAATTTGCGTTTATTGAAATTGTACCAATTTGATTTGACAAAATATTCATCCAAACAACTCTGAAATAACAACTTAATTTGATATAAGCTTTTTCAAAGAAACAAAAATATATGTGAACGCAATTTTAGTCAAACTTAAGCGAATATTGCAAATGTAATTTATATTCTTTCTGAGTTAAGCGAATAATTTTTTGAAATTTTTTTTTTTTTTAATAGTACAGACTCTCGGAGTTTAATAAAAGATTGGTGGTAATCATAACTTAAGTCTTTATTATGTCCACTTAAGCGGTTATTGCTTTTTGCCACAGAATTGTTAGCAAATCACGAAAAACTGCTACATATTTTCCTATTCATCATAATGATTCAATTTTTTGGTGGATTGAAGGTAATATATTACTGATCCAAATTGCAAAATGTGGATAGTCTCAATTGTTATTGTGTTACACTTTGTGTCGGTCACTCAAGTGGAACCAAACAGTTGACAATACATTTTCTTATATTTGGACGAAAGACTTATACTAAACGGGTTCCAAACAAATTGCGTACGCAGTATATTACAGATTATCAAATTTATCACTTGAGATAATTAATAGTGTCATACTGTTCTCAGATGGATGCGGAGGTCAAAATAAGAATAAAACAATGGATATTAATGTCGTCTAATTGGCTTCTATGTGCTGCTCCTGACCATATCACAAAAGTAGTAGTTTATTACGCAATAGTTGGCGATTCTTATATTCCGCCAAACAGATTATTTGGTAGACTGAATGGAGAACTTGGATTAAAATATAGTAATTGGTGATTTCGATTGATCAAAACAATAGTAGCGTTCAACTTCATTCCTTCTGAAGATTAGATATTTACTCTTATTCTCTTATTTACTCTTCGAAAAGAATTTCAAGGTCCACTTATCGCGCACAGCATTACGCACGCCTATGTTATGGAAGTTAGTATGCAACAACAAACAACATGCAGTATTTTATTTTTTTTTGGTTTCGGTAATTGCTAATTTATGATATCTGCACTTTGCCGCAGTGTGCCGACCCTGTCACTATTAGGTTTATCGTTGAAAAATATTTTTCAATATAAAAATGATAGATCGTAAAAATATACAACATTTTCAGCAGCTAGAAAACTTGATAGCAAAAAACTTTTTGGCTTATGCCTTCGCTAAAATTACTTGGGAAAAATACGTCAGACTAATAATTCATATTTTTTTTAACAGCACTAGCCGACACAAAAAATGTTCCATGACATTTCTTAATTTTTTTCTGATGCAGTTAGGTCCCCTAAGTTCAAAAAAATGTTTGATAGATTTTTCTCAGTTATATCTCATCCAAATATAAACCGATTTTGTTCGAATACATTTCGAAAAAAAGGTAATAAAATTCCTCACAACTTTTGTAGAGGAAATTTTCGAGTTTAAAAAACAGCTTAGGAGATAAAAGCAGATATATATGAAAAAATTGATTTTTTTAAAATTCGTTTCCAATTAAAAAATCTTTTATAACTACAAATATTTAAAAATACATAAATTTAACTCTTTGGGTATAAAATACAAGGAGGATGGAGCTGCTTGTAGAAGTCCACGTAAGTGGGTAAAGTTCCTGATCGCCAGTCACTTGGGAGTGGCCAGGGATGATTTTTTTGCAAGCAGTTCAAGCAGCTCACAAACTTCCGGCCTTTTGGCCAAGTATCCTCTGGAGATCCATTGGACACCCGTCCGGGGGTGAGCTAGTTGTGAGAAGGCGAGTCTCTCCTAGACTTAAAACTTGGAATGTGTGCGTAGGGTTTGGGTCCCACCACACATTATCATCATTTCCAATGAAAACCAAAACAGCCTCGGATAATAGCCCCCACTACGATGACGACCACTGCAAACGAAAAACGGACAATGATTTACGGATATGCACCTGGAATTTCCGGACCCTCCATAGCGAAGGTGCAACTATCCAACTGGCGGAAGCCCTCGTAAAAATAAAGGCTGACATCACCGCCATCCAGGAGATGCGATGGAAAGGACAAGGCTGCTCTAAACGGACGAACTGTGATATCTACTACAGCGGCCATGCGGAGAGGCCCGAATTTGGTTGCGGATTCGTTGTAAGTCGAAAATTACGCCACCTAGTTTCCGGTTCACACCAATAAACGAAAGGTTGGCTACGATCGTATCAAGGCAAAATTCTTCAACATAAGCCTAATTTGCGCGCACGCCCCGTCGGAGGAAAAGGACGATGCCACCAAGGATGATTTCTACGCGAGCCTTGAGGACGTGTATGACCGTTGTCCGACCCACGATGCAAAAATAGTCCTCGGCGATTTTAACGCGAAGGTCGGAAGAGAAGGCATCTTTGGCGCTACAGTCGGTCAGTTCAGTCTCCACGAGACCACTTCAAACAACGGTCTGAGACTGATCGACTTCGCCGCGGCGCGAAACATGACAGTTAGTAGCACCAGATTTCAACACCTCGACATTCACAAGGCCACCTGGCTATCCCCGGATCAAAAAACGAAAAACCAAATTGATCATGTTGTGATCGACGGAAGGCACGCTTCAAGCGTTCTGGATGTGCGTACATTTCGGGGGGTCAACATTGACTCCGACCACTATCTTGTTGCAGCTAAGATCCGCATGCGGCTATGCAATGCGAAGAATGTACGCACGGGCATGCAACGAAAGCTGGACGTTGCCAAGCTGCAATCACAACGGACTGCCGAGGCGTACTCCGCTCAACTTTTGGTTAAGCTCAACCCACCAACCTCTGGAACCAAAGATGCCGATGGACTTTGGACACACATCTCCCACTCCATGCGCGCTGCTGCCGAGGAAGTAATTGGTTTCCGACACCCAAAACCTCGAAACCAATGGTATGACCAGGAGTGTCGTGATGCGACTGCTGCAAAAAACGCCGCATACAAGAATACGCTGCAGTCAGCCGCAACGCGAGCCGTGCGAGAAAGCTAGCGCGAAAAGAGGACGGAAGAGAGGAGCATTTTCAGACGTAAAAAAAGTGAGCAAGAAAAGCGTGAGGAACTTGAGGTGTACCAGGGCAAGAAGGATGCACGAAAATTCTATCAACAAGTTAAGCGTCTAACTCAAGGTTTCAAGCCCGGAGATTCCACTTGTAGAGACGAAAATGGAAATCTGGTTACAGATACACAGAGTGTACTGAGGTTATGTAGGCAGCATTTCTCCAACTTGCTTACGGGCGATGATTCCACCAATTCCGCCCAGAGAGAATGCAGTACGATACCACTAATCGATGATAACGCAGTGGAAGTACCATCACCTAGCCATGAAGAGGTTCGTGCTGCTATCCAGCGACTCAAAAACAACAAAGCAGCGGGTGCTGACGGCCTGCCAGCTGAGTTGTTTAAAGCTGGTGGCGATGAATTGATAAGGTGTATGCATCAACTCATCAGCAAAATATGGCTAGCGGAAAGCATGCCCGACGATTGGAATCTCAGCGTGCTTTGTCCTGTAATAAAGAAAGGAGACCCGACAATCTGCGCCAACTACAGGGGTATCAGTCTTATTTCCATCGCATATAAGATCCTCTTGAGCGTATTGTGTGAAAGATTAAAGCCGTATACAGAAACACTGATAGGATCCTATCAGTGTGGCTTTAGACCTGGTAAATCCACCATAGACCAGATTTTTACACTACGCCAAATCCTGGAGAAAACCCATGAATATCAAATCGACACTCACCATCTTTTCGTCGATTATAAAGCTGCGTACGATAGCCCAGTGCGGAATTCCCTATACGCAACAATGTCTGAGTTCATTATACCTGCAAAGTTGATAAGGCTCTGCAGGATGACGTTGAGCAATACGTGTAGCTCCGTCAAGGTAGGGAATGACCTCTCCGGAACTTTTAATACCGAGCGAGGTTTCAGACAAGGCGACCCGCTCTCGTGCGATCTCTTCAATTTCATTATGGAGGGGATCGTACGAAAAGCCGGTGTGCATCATGGTATCATTTTCTTCAAAGGTGTTCAGCTCCTTGCGTACGCTGATGATATTGATATTATCGGTCGGAGTAAGAGAGATGTTACTGCTGCTTTCACTGCTATTGAAAAGGAGGCAGCAAAAATTTTTGTGAGAAGCCAGCCGCATATCGGACTGGAGGACTTTAAAATCATCGCTGAAAAGAGAATTTGGAGAAAGTTTGTCATCGATCGAAATACACAGGCTTTTGCGAAATCGTCGTAAGCGGCCTCAAGAAAGCTACAGAGAATACCTCTATAGTCTTATGGAGATTGGTCAGCCTATAGAGCTGGACGAGAAGAGTCTTATTGGATACTTTATAGAAGGAATCCGTGATTCAAAATTTAGCAAAAGCACATTATATCAGGCACGGTCGGTCGATGAGCTGAAGCAACAAATCATTGTGTATGAAAAAATTCGTGGAGCTACCCAGCAGTCTTCAAACTCAAGAGGCAGCCAGCCACAGATTTTAGCTAAACCAAATCAGAATCCTCAGCCGGATCGTCAAATGGTAAAATGTTTTAAGTGTGGAAATAAGGGTCATTTGGCAAGAGCTTGTAATGCAACGAATATAACCTGTTTTAAATGCCATAAACTTGGCCATCGTGCATCCGAATGTAAGGAAGCAACCAAGAGAGATGTTGGTAAGGTAGAGCACACGTTAACATCATCAAGAATAGACACCAAAAAACCCTTTTTGCCATTAAGCAATCGGATATTCAAGGATTTAGAAATTAAAGGTATTAAAGTTTCAGCCTTGCTTGATACTGGTAGTGATATCTGCGCTATCAGGTATGATACGTTAATGATGCTTGGAGATATCGAATTAAAGCCGACATGCAGAACTTTAATAGGAATTGGTCAGTCAGAAATAAAGACAATGGGAAGCTTTATAGTGATCGTAAAAATCGATGAAATTGTTTTGGAAATAGAGTTCCATGTGGTCAAAGAAAAAGACATTTTATGTTCGGCAATTATCGGCAACGATATTTTAGGGCAAGTCAATATTCTGATTGATTCCGAAGGAGCTAGGTTCATCAAAAAAGTTTCGACTGTAGAAACAGACAGTAACAAATCTGAACAGAAAAGTAAGCAAGACAAAAGTTTCGGACAGGTAGTTGTAGATAATGGAAGCTCTAGCATAGAGACTTTGGTTAAGGAGTTCCCTCAAATTTGTGCATCAACTTTCGCAGATGACTCATTTTGCGATTTATCCCACCTTGACAAATAAAATGCCGATAAAATCATGCAGCTTGTATCAAGTTGCAATACAGTGAAAGGAAAAGAGTCGCCAGTTGACATGAAAATTATATTAAAGGACGAAGTTCCAGTTTTCCAGAGACCAAGAAGATTATCGCTTATTGACCAGAGTACAGTCAGCCAACAAGTAAAAGAATGGCTTGAAAAAAGAATCATAGAGCAAAGTTTTTCGGAATATGCTTCACCGGTGGTACTCGTAGCAAAAAAAGATGGTACCAAAAGGCTTTGCTGCGACTATCGTAAGCTTAATGAGAAGTTGATACGGGACAATTTTCCTATGGTTCGGATCGATGATGTCCTTCAGAGTTTACAGGAAGCCAAAGTATTTACTACACTAGACCTGTGTAATGAATTTTTTCATGTCCCTATGGATCCATCCTGTTGGGAGTACACATCATTCGTCACCCATAATGGACAATATCAATTCAAATATGTTCCATTCGGTATATCCAATTCACCGGCGGTCTTCTGTAGATACATCTTTGCGATTTTCAGGGAACTGATACAAGAAGGAACGATCGTCATCTACATGGATGATGTTTTAATTATTCCATCGAATAATGAGAAGGAGGGCTTACAAAAGATAGAGAAAGTGCTAGCAGTGGCCGAGCCATATGGCCTTCGCATAAAATGGAAAAAATGTCAATTTCTCATGAGAAAGGTCAACTTTTTAGGTTATGTCATCGAGAACTCTTCAATTCAGCCGTCAGCTGAGAAAACTAAGACAGTACGAGATTTTCCAGTACCGAGGGACAAGAAAGCGCTTCAACGTTTCTTGGGCCTGACATCATATTTTAGGCGTTTTGTACCCGATTTCGCGCTTGTGGCGAAACAATTAACAGATTTACTGGCGAAGAACAAAGAATTTAAAATGGGAGATGAGCAGTTCGCCGCATGTCAGCAACTGAAAGCTGCACTGATAAGTGCGCCCGTGCTAAAACTTTATGACCCTTTGGCCTTAACCGAAGTTCATACTGACGCGTGCATGTATGGATATGGAGCTGTTCTTCTTCAAAAAGATAACGATGATCAGCAGCTTCACCCTATTCAGTTTATGAGTAGAAAGACGACATCTTGTGAACAAAAATATCACTCATACGAGCTCGAAGTGCTGGCAATTATTGAGGCCTTGAAAAAATGTAGAACTTATGTATTGGGTAGCAAATTCAAAATTGTGACAGATTGCAATGCGTTTGCAATGACGATGCGGAAAACGGATGTACCAATGAGGGTGGCTAGATGGGCGATTTTTCTACAAGAATTTAATTACGAAATAGAGCATCGTTCAGGGACTAAAATGAAGCATGTAGATGCATTGAGCAGAGTGTCTTGCCTTATCATGGAGGACTCCTTGAAACACAGAATAAGCGAAGCACAACAGCAAGATACATGGATTAAGGCTGTAAGGAAGGTACTAGAGAAGGACAGTTTTGAAGATTATTTTTTAAAATTCAACATACTCTACAAGGACCCTGTAAAAGAACTCATCGTGATACCAACTGCCATGGAACAGGAAATAATACAGATGGCTCATCGTCAAGGTCATTTCGCTTCGAAAAAATCACAGGACATTGTAGAAAAGACATTTTATATTCCAAACCTTACTCCAAAAGTAGTAAGCGTTGTAAAAAGTTGTGTGGAATGCATAATAGCTGAGGCAAAGTCGGGCAAAAAGGAGGAGTTCTTGAACCCAATCAATAAAGAAGATAAACCATTGGCAACTTATCATATCGATCATGTAGGACCGTTAGAGCAAACTAATAAACGCTACAATCATATACTGGTTGTCGTTGATGCCTTTTCAAAGTTCGTCATTTGGACATTTGGATCGTATTCAACAGACAATTAACAATACGCCACCCCGAAGTACAAAGGTGACACCATTTAAAATCTTGACAGGATTGAAAATGCGCACCAACGCTATCAGCGAGATTAGAGAACTAATAGACGAAGCCGCTATGGAGGAAATAAATGAAGAGGGTGACCAGATCCGAGAGGAGGCTTGCAAAAATATTCTGAAGATACATAATGAGAACAGGAAAACATTCAACAAAAATAGAGTAGCAGAACCAAAATACACTTTGAATGAGCTCGTTGCAATAAAACTTACACAATTTGGATCAGGATTGAAACTTAAGCCGAAATTTCTTGGACCTTATAAGATAACTGAAATAAATAACCATGGACGCTACTCCGTGGAAAAAGTTGGAGATTTTGAAGGGCCAAGAAAGTCTAATACAGTGGCAGAAATTATAAAAAAATGGAATCCGCCGAATGTGTCGTCAGGAGGGCCGAATGTAGGATAGGATTTGACAGACTGACATACGTGGGATAGGATTCGACAGATTGACATATGTGGGACCTGATTTGACACTGATTGTATTTTACAGACTGACATACGTGGGATAGGAAAAGAACGAACAAGAACTAGACGCTATTATATTTGAAAACGGACAGACAAAACAGTCGCTGTGAGGAAGTTGTCGGGTAAAGTTAAATTAAAAAACATAAGAAAAAGAAATGAACTAAAAGGAAACAAAATGTGAAATGAAAGAAATTTGAACTTAAGAATTTGTGAAACTAAAATATGTAAAAAATATAATAAGAATTAAACAAAGAAAATAATTAAAGCAATAAATAGTTATGTTTAATAAACAAAGTGCATTTTATTAAATCCTACACCAATGTAACCTGTATATTCAAACCAAAATCTGTCTTTACAAGAGTTGTGGGGAATTTTATTTTCTTTTTTTCAAAATTTATTCGAAGAAAATCGGTTTATATTTGTATGAGATATAGCCTAAAAAATTAAAATACACTGAAAAAGAATTTAAAAAAAAACTAACCGTGAGAAAAATCGATCAAATTTTTTTTTTTTAACTTAGGTGACCTAACTACATCATAAAAAATTAAGAAAGTTCATGGAACAAAAAAAAATATGTCAAAAAAGTCGGCTAGTGCAGGTAGCAAATCAACAGCCTGAGGCACCATGCACTTTCGGTTCAGAAACCCCAAATCCACACTAGTCTTTTAACAGTTTGCGTTCCATTTCTACAACTACAGTTACTCACAAAATTGAGTATACACCTTGATTTGAAAGAAATATTGACAATTTTTAAAGAAATTAAAAATGTTTAGTAAATAATTTTAATGCACGGGGATAGATGCCAATCTGACGAACTAATAACGAACATAAATTTTAGTATTTTTGAGACATAACACAAAAAGTATACATAAAAACGTAAATTAAAGCAAAATTCATATCATAAAATTAAGCATATAGTACATTAAAATGAAGTATATAGTTCATTAAATTTTAATTAAAAAAGATATTCTTTAATTCCAATAATTGGTAGGACCACTTGCTGCATCTGTTACAGATTAAATTCGTCGTGGCATAGAATCCACCAGTTTTTGGGTGAAAGAGTGCGAAATTTCTTCCCAGATCTTGGCTATCGCTCTTTAAGTTCTCCTTGCTCCACGAATGAAAGTTTTTAAATTTTATTTTCACTTCTCCCCATAAATGCTCAATTGGGTTCCTTTCCATCGATTGTGGTTGTGTTTTAAGTTGGTTTGGAGAGTTTTATAGCAGCCAATCTTGCCATATGTGCACCGTGTGCTTTGGATCATTATCCTATTGAAACTAAAACCCGGGCGGAAGCTTAAGTTTTACGGCACTCTGTCGCAAATTTCGTCTTAAAATATCCAAGTAACCTTCTTTGATCATAATTGAGTCTATAAATTGCATGGATCCGACGCCACTAGCTGTCATAGATCTCCACAGTATAACTGACCCTTCACCATGTTTGACTGTGGCTACTCAATTTTTAGTTTGGAGCGAAGAATTAGTCTTTTTTCATAAAATTGATATCCCATCTGATCCCCAAAGATTAATTTTTGCCTCGTCCGTGAATATCACCCTTTTCTAAAAGCTCGGTGGCTTGTTTAAAGGCATTTAAGCAAACTCCTAACCTTTTTTTTAATTACAGAAAAAACTAAATTCTTTTTGCGTGCAATCAATCCGTCCAAATTATTTTTTCGCAGTACTCGATGAACTGTTTTTGTGGATATCGGCTTGCTAATAACTTTGGAAACTTCTTCTGTCGATTCCGGCACACTAGCCTTTGGATATTTTTGCAATTTACGTATTATAATTCGCTCATCACATTTTCATAGCAGTTTTTTCTGCCTCTATCTATAGAATTCATCAACGTACTTTCGTATCTCCACTTGTTTATAATATTTTGAACTGTATAATTAGGTCTTCTAATAATTTCACCAATTTCGCGATACGATTTTCCTTTACAATATCATTTCATCACCAATTATCTTATTGCAAAAGTTGAATCCTTGCTAGTGGTCACCATGGCGAAACTAACGCGTAAAACGAAATGAGCTATTGTTTTAATAAGAACCATGTCCCCCCTTGGCTTTTATAACTCCCTTAACTAGGGATGCCAACACTCAGGGTTTCGCCCGGAGACTCAGGGTTTTGAGTATGATTTCCGGGTCTCCGGGTTCAAAGTCAATCACTCCGGGTTGAATATCATTTTTGTCGACCGCAATGAAAAAAATTTTGATTTTGTTGACTTACTTTTCCGAAGGTTTTGACGCGCTGAGTTCGAATCCAAGCTTAGAATTTCTCAAATGGCTCCGGTTTTCGAGATATTCTAACCTAAAAATGCGAAAATCACGATTTTTCGAGATATTTAGGGCAAATTTATATTTTATTTATATTTATATTTATGAAACCATTAATAGGCGGAGAGCCGGCTGTAGAAAAGTCGAGTGTATTAGATTACAGGATGAGATGTATGCCAAATGATAGAGCTCAATGAGCCTAAATAGAATATCTAGGGTTGCCTTGCCAAGGCCTGCCCCGATGGCTGAAAATGCCCGAAAGGATGCAAAAAACCTTTCCAACGACATCAAAATGGCCGATTTATCTCAATTTAGCTGATAATAGGAAATATATTGGCATTGTTCCCATAAAAGTGCAATATAAGTAAGTATGTAAGTAAGTACTGTACAAAACCTATTTGTAAATATTCGGAAGCTCAAAATTGACTTTAGACCTACAGTTTCTGTATCAAAGTTGTTCAGAATTGTCAGTAGAATATTTTCCTGGCATACCCTTCGATGACGTTTCCCGATCTACTATACACATCTCCGAAACAAGATCCGACATATATACATACATAATATACATCTATATATCTAAAAATATATATCTATAAACATATACACAAATTGGCCGTAATCTGACGATGGTTTTCGATAGAACAGATATTGAAAATCTTAAATAAAAAAAATCGATATCTCGTTTAGTTTTCAAGATAACTTTTATGTAATAAAAAGAAATCCGAGAGAAAAACGAAGTGTTGGATTCAATGAAATCTAGTGTCAATATTAAATAATTTTACTTATGTTTTTAAAAAAATTCATATATAAACTTTATTTCAATTTTACCCACCCCACTTATTGAATCTCCGGGTCAGACATCAGTCCGTGTTGGCAACCCTACCCTTAACACATTTTGGCATAGAATCCACAAGTTTTGTACACATTTTTGATACTTGCTGGTCTCGAAACCATGTCTGGATTACAGTCTCAATCATTTTTGTTTTTATTGTGCAGTCTATTTTACGAAGTCTAGCATTTACAATAATCCAGAGATTTTCAATCGGATTAAGATTCGGTCAGTTTCCTGGCCATTCAAGGCATGATATCTTCTTGAGAGGCATTTTTTGGTACAAAGACAGCAATCTCGTTTCGTTAAAAATAGGACAACGAAAAACTTACGATAGTTCCTATTGACCAAATCCGTTAAAAATGTTTTGGGACTGCTTTTCTTTAGGGCTGGGAAAAATTGGCAAGGAAAACTATCGACAGTTACCGATAGTTTTTTGAAAACTATCGATAAACATCGGTAACCCCACCACAATGCGAAGGAGGAAAAAAATGTTTTTGCACAGTTCCTAAAATTTCAGGCTGAAGTTTACTTTCGCCAATTTTTATTAAACGAAACTTTTCTTATGTGCTTTTCAAATCTTAGAATAAATATGCAATCATAAAGTGTAGCTGGATCTAGTTTTGGAGATAAAGCCATCGGAGATATAGTTGCAGATATAGATTTTGTAAAAATCAGTATAATTTGCGAACCCCTGATTGTATATCAAAAATATGGGTGTCAGAAGAAAGATCATTTAAATGCCTACAATAATATAATGCAACCCTTTGAAATTAAACCTATAATTTTGCAGATATGACGATTTTTCTGAGATTTCGATCAATTTTTTTTTTTTAATACCGTGGATTTTTCAAAAAATGTGTTAATGACCTGCAACTTTTTAAGCGTATTTAGAAAGCTTAATTTATTTCCTTTAAAAAAATATATAATTTACTCTAAATTTTTGCGTATTTACCCCTTTTTTGATAATAGTTGTTGTTCTTGTATTTTTTCCACAAATACATACTTTCCATAAAAATTCACTGAATATTTTTTTTTGTTATCCGGTAATAAAAGGAGTAGATATGCAAAGATTTGGAACAAACTATATTCCATTTCAAAGAGAATATATTGATCTGATTCTCTAGATGAGACATTTTAGGTTCGGCATGGCTTTCCATTTTATATTTTAATCTTTTCTTAATTTAAACTTTGTCACTCACAGAAAATACACTTTTTTCGTGATGTCGTTAAAAAATAAATTTTTGTTACCGATGTTATCAATAACAACAAAAAACTACCGATAGTTAACGATATCGCCTACCAGGCCCGTGAACAGGAATCATCCATGGGGGGGTTTAAACTCGAACATTTCTTATCAGATTATGTTCATAAAAAACGTCAAAAAACGGGTTACTTTTAATATAGACATTTAATTATAATTAAATACATATGTACATTAGGGTGATTCAAATTTTTTTTTTTTTGTTTTTTTTAAGGTGCTGTTGCTTAAAAAGTAAGTTTATGATATGAAGAAAAAGTTCACGAAATTTCAGCTCTGTAACTCAATTTTATAAGGTGGCGCCGGAGCCTGTTAGTTTTACATGTAAATTGTATGGAAAAATTATTTTTTACAAAAAAGGTATCTAAATGAATAGGTGATTAGTGTTGTTGAGCTGAAAAGGGTCGTTTTTTGACGTAATTTTTTACGCTGAATCCGAATCTGGCCTCAGAATTGACCCATCATGCCGGAATCCTGAAATATTTGAGGTTAATTACCTCAAACATGATGTTTTTTGTCTACTTTCGAGGTCATGTATAGGATTCAAAGAAAGTTGATCAGCTTATTTTTAACAAAAGCATCATTTAGTACCATCCTTGCCCTTTAAAATGAGCTTTCAAGTGGTGATCTGTGATGTTTCCTTGCAAAGTTATAGCCATTTTAAAGTGACATGAATTGGATGCCCTACAAAGGGTTGCAACCCAACAATATTAACCAACGGGTTTCAAATTCATGTTACCTTGAAATGGTTGCAACTTTGCAAGGAAGCATCACAGATCAACACTTGAAAGCTCATTTTAAAGGGCAAGGATGGTACTAAATGATGCTTTTGTTAAAAATAAGCTGATCAACTTTCTTTGAATCCTATACATGACCTCGAAAGTAGACAAAAAACATCATGTTTGAGGTAATTAACCTCAAATATTTCAGGATTCCGGCATGATGGGTCAATTCTGAGGCCAGATTCGGATTCAGCGTAAAAAATTACGTCAAAAAACGACCCTTTTCAGCTCAACAACACTAATCACCTATTCATTTAGATACCTTTTTTGTAAAAAATAATTTTTCCATACAATTTACATGTAAAACTAACAGGCTCCGGCGCCACCTTATAAAATTGAGTTACAGAGCTGAAATTTCGTGAACTTTTTCTTCATATCATAAACTTACTTTTTAAGCAACAGCACCTTAAAAAAAACAAAAAAAAAAAAAATTTGAATCACCCTAATGTACATGTGTTTATTAGACATGTTCAAGAAACTATCATGCTCTAGAATAATTCAAGAAAAGTCGATTTTCGAAAATTTATTCATATTCGAGTACATCCTCATTTAAAAAAATAAAAAAAAAATAGTCTTAGGGTTGCTACCAGAGCTGCAAGACTTAAATTTTTCGGAATTTGGCCAAAAAAAATGAAGAAAATTTGATTTTTTTCTTATTTATAATATTTTTTTTTAAGTTTCTCTCGATTTTTCTTATTTCCATTAAAAAATAATTGAGAAAAACAAATAAAATTTGATTTTTGGTCCAAAAATTTTTAAAGTATTTTATAAGCAAGTAATTACAAAATTTTGCTTCAATAGCTAGTCAGTGCATGATTAGCTTAAAAAAATATAAAAAAAAATTAATTTTGATAACTTTTGGACCAAACATGCAAACATTTTTTTTTCTCATCTATTTTTTTAATGGAAATTCATGTAGTGGCATTGACAATTTCAAAACAACAAAGGATTTGAGCTGTTATACAAGAAACACCAAAGCTCTACTCGCGGAGAGACCACAGTTTTTCTCCTTATGTATAGGCTTAAAAAATAGAGGTCAGTTTTTTTTCGATACTTCATTAGGTGTACTTTTGGAAAATCGAGAGAGAATTAAAAAAAAAAATTTATAAATAAGAAAAAAATGAAATTTTCTTCATTTTTTTTGGCCAAATTCCGAAAAATTTAAATTTTTCAGCTCTGGTAGCAACCCTAAGACTATTTTTTTTTATTTTTTTAAATGAGGATATACTCGAATATGAATAGATTTTCGAAAATCGAGTGCATTGAAGTATTCTAGAACATGCCATTTATTTGAACATGTGTAGTGTTTATGTTATGATTCGGAATTCAGATATAATAACGTATGTAGCTTATTCTGCGAGGTACTTGAAAAAACTTGTACAAAACTCTTTCCACTTTGATTTCGATATCGCGATGTATATATAGCGAGACTAAGGCGTTCAGCCGAATTTCGGCGTAGTTGTTCTGAGGTATGTCTTTAGACGACGTAGCACTGAAAAGGAGCGTTCATTTGTTGCTGTTGTCACAGGCAAAGTTGCCATAACACGAAGCGTTTGATGGACATTTGGAAACGCGTCTTCATTGCAAATATCCAGTGCTTCGAGAGAATTTTTGATGTCTTGCCCGGCAATGCGTTGACGCCAAAGTTGAATTTCATTTATCCACATGTCACGATAACTATCATGCAAAATTAAAATATGTGACGCGAATAGATTTGTGCATGAATTTTCATTGAAGCTGTTTTTATTGATGCCGGAGCTATGCTTAAACGCGCACTGAAAAATCGCTTTTGTTACTTAGTCTTAGCGACGCGCAGTGGTGCGAAAATCTTGTCAAAAATTAAAAACTCGGGCTCCGACGATTTATTGGCATTTCAGTTCTCCCATTTAAAAAAAAAAACTTGTTGTGGTTTTTTGATTTTGCGTTCAAATTTCAATAAAAACCTATGTACGAAAATTCCCAATGGGGGGAGGGGGTTTTAACCCCCAAAACTCCCCCCTTGCGCACGGATCTGTCGCCTACTATCGATAGTTACCGATGTTTTCCCAGCCCTACTTTTCATATAAAGGTACCAGATCCCTTGTACCGATCGAAGGCATGATGAACTCTCAAAAATATAAAGACTTGGACAAAGATTGGAAGCTAAGTTGATTTTTTGCAAATTCAAAAAATTAAATTATAATAATTCACATTAATTCGAACAATAATGTAGAATGGTAGGGTTTTTACAATGATCTTAAAAGCTTTACGTTATTAATGTATAGCTCCTTTTTTTTAAACATAACTCACATCTCCAATCATTACGCACTCCTCCGGTATTACATTTTCCGGAATAGCACTTTTGAAAAAGTATGGGTTCGGTTTTCCAATGAGTTCTGCATTCACTCCCGATGATGATTCTAAGCCACTAACAACGAACCCTGGCCCAAGTGCCAAGCCATCACTTCTTTTGTAATACCTTCCACGATGAATAGCGATGAGCCTATGTTTTTTGTTGTCCATCAAAACACTGCAAATAAAAACTCTATTAGCTTCGTTGCCGCAGAGTAATGCATTAATCCAATTTACAGGATTTAGTCCGTAAAACTTTTTTTTTACACACTTGAGCACATGAACGCTTTTTGGATAAATCGTATAAATTAAACAAATGCTTTATTGTACGGGAACGCAGATATTATGACATTAGCATTACAGTCATCGTGAACTATTCAAAATTAATGAGTCACACACACATATTGCATAAGTAAATTTTCTACAGCTAATAGAATCAAAGAATCGGATATTAAAGAACGAAACTCCCAGTTTTTTACCATATTATTTTATTCTTGCTGTGCGAACCTTAAAATTAACGAGTAGAACGAAACAAATCCTATTATATTTTTATTTTGAAAGAAGAAAGAAGAAAGGAAACGTGAAAGAGAGTTGAAATGGGTTGCCACTCATTTAAGAAAAGTTGACCCAAAAAACGGGTGTCAACCAATGTTTAGGACATGATTCGACAAGGCAACCCTAAACATTCTATTTAGGCTCTTCGATATATATCATTTGGCACAAATTTCAAGCTGTTATCTTCATTAATGAAAATTGACCGAAAAAACCGGCGAAAATCATGTTTGGAACAGGATTCAACAATGCAATCCCATGTATTATATTTAGGCCTCTTCGAGTTCTATCATTTGGCATACATTTCGAGCTGTTATGTACTACAGTTTTAATTAGAGAAACAAAATTGGCTAAAATTCGGGCATTTTCGGCCATCGGTACACGCTTTGGCAAGGCAACCCTAGATATTCTATTTAGGCTCATTGAGCTCTATCATTTGGCATACATCTCATCCTGTAATCTTATACACTCGACTTTTCTACAGCCGGCTCTTGAACTATTAATATTGAAAGAGACCTAAGCTTTGAAAGACAGCACAACAAAAAAGCTCTACTTCAGCTCAAAAAGAATATCCGTAAGGTCAGCAGGGTACATAAAATTATTATTATAGACCGGCAGCTAGCGACAGAAATTTGGTGTTGATCGAACCACGTATGCCTTTCAGGATTCTAAGCACATTACACTTACTGAATAATAATTTTGAAATATAAGGGTTGGCATCTGGGGCATTTCGAAGAATAGCGAATTTGAAATTGCAATAAAAATAGACATTTTTAACCAATCGAACCACGTATGCTATGTGTATTACATGAAATTTTAAGGCAAAATAATCCATCAGAAACACTTGGCATACGTGTTGAGCTGGGTCTAAGGGCCAATGCCCACTCTTACACATGCAAAAAAACTTAGCATTTTAAGTCAATCGAACCATGTATGCCATATATATTACGTTAATATTTATGGAGATATTTTTATCGGAAAACCATCGGCATACGTGTAGAGCAGGGACTAAGGACTCTTGAAGACATGTGGATGTGCAAAAGAAATACCCATTTTGGAACAATCGAACCGTACATGCCTTCGTAAGATAATTCAAGTGACAATGTCATTTACAAGATAAACATAAGGGCATACGTCTTCAATGGGACATAACTAACGGCATACGTTTTAAACACGGTAAAGTTTGACCAAATTTTGAAACAATCGAACCACGTATGCCCTTAAGGCTTTCATTAAATAATCATATTAATAAGTGATTTTTTAAATGACATACGAATCCGCCGGGGCAATCGCGTTAAACAATAAAAAAACCAATGTCATATTTTAGGTAATTTAAGACCAATCGAACCATGTATGCCCTTAAAGTTTTCATTCAATAGTTATGTAAATAAGTGATTTTCGAAATGACATACGAATTCGCCGGGGCAATCGCGTTAAACAATAAAAAGCATGAAAAAGATATCCAAATAAAAAGCATTGATACGTTCGCAACAAGTAAATTTTTTCAATTACATATGTGAACCAGCGATCCCCAGCGCCTAACTCTTTCCACTCTTTTACCACAATTGTTGTAATTCGACGAATCGCTCACAGGCGCAGCTGCACCACTATGCTTTGCTTTTTGTTGGTAATTTTGCGATGTGTTTCGTGACCAGCTTTTTATCTATATATTAATACGTGAACATCGAAACTTCCCAGCAGATTTTGTTCATCGATAGTAATCTTAACTTTCATCTATCTCATAAACTTTTTATCGCCTCTAGAATGCATGACTTTTAGCACGGCGATGTCATAGAAAAAGTAGTGTATGACTCTTTGCGTTACCGAGTATGTAAACTTTTTATCGATATAAAAAAAAATATAAAAAAATGTTTGACCGGTTTTGATGAAATTTGATGTGAAGATAGATTGAATTTTAAGTAAAGATATTTGTTTATAGTGGACGGTGCCACGCCCCTAACAAGAAAAAACGTCTTTACGGCTAAACTAATGGACCGATTTTGATTAAATTTAGTTTGGATACAGATTAAATCCTAAACATGATTTCTAAAAACACTGAGTTCCTTTTGGTGGGCATGACATCGCTTTTAAAAGGAAAATCGTTTTCACTGCTAAGCTAATGAACCGATTTTGATGGAATTTGGTACAGAGATGGAATGAATCTTCAGGAAAAGTATTCGGTTTAAAGTGGATGGTGCCACGCCCCCAATATGAAAATATGTTTTCACAGTTAAAGTAATGGTCCGATTTTGAAATTTGATATGGAGATAGATTGTACCCTAAAGAAGAGAAAGAGTGGGGAATAAAACAACATGATACCCTGATTTTAATTTTTCGGATCGATGACAAAAAATAGCTCTTTCCAGTTAAGTTTTTTAATACTAATAAGTATTTTTTGTTACTTTATTTGCGCTTCATTAGAACATACATATCTTTATACTTTGAGCTAGCTGACCTTTATTAAATGAGTATTATAACTAAATACTTTCGTAAAACGGTGCTGTAAACAATGAAATAATATGCATACATATTATGTATTTTCAACTTTGAAAATTGATAAGTAATAAAATAAAATAGTGATTCTATTATCTGACATTTTCCATTATTCGGGATGAGATCGGTTCCAACAATCACGTATAATCGAAGTTCAACTGATTTATTTTGAGTTACAATTGCGATTTCGCTTACTTTTTAAAATTATTGTTATAAAATAAACGAAAAACATAGTTGTGTTATGCTTTGAAGAAGAACGATAACGGGTCGGACTGAACGGTAAAGAGCTCCTTATTTTTGAGTCAAAATCAAATAGACAACGTAATAGAAATTATGTAGTTCCAAGAAATTGATAATTCTATGTTTTGCTTTTAAATGTCCATTGAATGTAATTTCAAAGGTGTGGTGAAGTGATGTGATTAGTGAAACTAAATAAGATCGTAGTCAATGAACAAAAACGTTTTGATATTAATAGGCCGACAAAATTTTTCCAAGATTAAAATTTAGTACTAACGGTCGAATTTCGACCTCAGGCGATACTAATAAATATAAATTCACTTGTGTGGATGCATTGAAAGAAATCAGTGAATGAAGTAGGAATTGATATAGTATTTAAAATAGGTACAGGCAAAGTTCAAATTAAAACAGGGATTCTAATTTCTGAGCAAATTTTTGCATTCCTCTCTCTAAAGTCAAAATGATTCCAGCAGTAGCAGTGGATCTGATTCGGAAGAAGACGTTGAGCGAAAAACAGTTTCGCACAAAGAGGCGATATCATTTTCGAATGTATTAATGTCTTGGGCAAAATGGAATAATGTATCAATTTTGAATATCGTCAAAATCCAAAAAATCCGTAGTAAGGCGGTGAAACTCTTGTCTAAATCATGCAAACGTAGTCAACAATATCCAATTTTTTTCAACCCATCTAAAATCAGTGTTTCTGTTCATTTTTTTTAAATAAATTTGTATATTAACACTTAGTTACTATGTAAAATAAATAACTAACTAAAATTCTTTTCTCCTTATGAAAATGTTTGGAGTAAGTATTGAAATTCTCTTTGTAAAAAAAAGCTTGGAAATTAGAAAATATATTGTGAAATAAAATCCTTGTGATGTGAACCTTGCAAATGTGAACAATACTTTATACAGGGAAATTTCCGAATTCGAATGCATAGAGGTCGCTCAATGCCAATAAATCGTTTTGAGTAAATTGAGAGAATGAGTAAATCAGAGCCAAACTTTCAGATGCAAAGCTGCGGATGATATTATAATTTCAACAATTTTCTATTAAATATTTTCGTTAACAAAAAACACTTTACGTAAATATAGTATCACCTACTTAATAAAAAATTCAATTGAGTATATTTAAGCAAATTTTTTAAGACAGATTCCATTGAAATTGGCGAAAACCCATATTCATCGACAATTTTAGGATGATTCCGGCCTTCCCTAATGGAAATAATTGAAGGGCTTTCTAGGAAGATATCAAACCAATATCAGAAAAAAAATTTTTCCAATTAATATGTTTTTTCATAGAATTGTATTACTTGTCGACTGGCCAATAAGTGATGCTATCAAACAGATTTGTTTTACTCACTCTTATTCTCAAATAACATTGAAAACAGCAACTTGTGATTTGTTGAGACTGCTTCCGCCTTCATAGCTTCTACGTTACAGATAAAATTTAAAAAGTTCGCAGGGCTCAGTTAAAATATTTAATTTTTAATGCGATTGCCCCGGTCGATTTGTATGCCGTTTGTAAAAATTACTTAAGTCAATGATTATTTCTTGAAACTCCAAAGGGCATACGTGGTTCGATTGTTCCAAATTATTGCAAAATTTTGTCGTATTCTCACTGTTTTTATAGAGGTATGCACCACAGTCATCGTATGCCCTTTTGCATATACACATTTTAAGGTTAGAACTTTAATCTGCAATAAATTTTATTCGTGGTTCGATTGTTCCAAAATGGGTATTTCTTTTGCACATCCACATGTCTTCAAGAGTCCTTAGCCCCTGCTCTACACGTATGCCGATGGTTTTCCGATAAAAATATCTCCATAAATATTAACGTAATATATATGGCATACATGGTTCGATTGACTTAAAATGCTAATTTTATTTGCGTATGTAAGAGTGGGCATTGGCCCTTAGACCCAGCTCAACACGTATGCCAAGTGTTTCTGATGGATTATTTTGCCTTAAAATTTCATGTAATACACATAGCATACGTGGTTCGATTGGCTAAAAATGTCTATTTTTATTGCAATTTCAAATTCGCTATTCTTCGAAATGCCCCAGATGCCAACCCTTATATTACAAAATTATTATTCAGTAAGTGTAATGTGCTTAGAATCCTGAAAGGCATACGTGGTTCGATCAACACCAAATTTCTGTCGCTAGCTGCCGGTCTATTAGAGTTGATCGAATTAAAATCAATGAAAAGTGGCTTCGCTGGGATATGGCAAAAAATCTGGTCTGTGGCAGACAAAGTGCAAAGGTGATATTCCAAGAGATATATGGTGAAGCATCTAAACAAATAAACTGTGACTATAACAACTTACTTGCAAATGCAGCTACAAAAAACTAAAATCCAAGAGCAACTCATATAAAGATACTGAGTTATCAGCTATCTATACAAACTTCTATTCTTCAAACATTCAAATAATCTTCTGGAACGATCACGGTATTTCAAATTTGTCTCTGGAACCACATATTACTAAAGCTAATATTATCGGCCTATCAGAAACCTGGTCTGAGAAAAATTTTAACGATTGTTCACCACCTTGGAATAATTTTACTTACATAGAGTCAAAAGCAACGAGGGAAAAATCTACAGGTAGAGCAAGTGGCGGAGTTCTTCAATTATCGAAAAACATCATCAAAAGTAAAATTATAGATAAGTCTTCTTTATGGGTATTTACGCTAAATGATTTAAAATTTTTTTTTTTTATTCGCACCATTTATTTCGAACCTTCTTTTAATATTACTACAGCTTTAAAATTGCTTGAAATTCGAGATAGCTATAAGACATCCTGGAATTGTTGTTGTCTTAGGTGGGGACTTAAACGCACGAGTGGACATAGAGGGTACAGTGGAGTTACTCCCTGAGTTAGGCTCAGCCTTATCGCATTTAATGCTTTTATCTAAATATTGCAGGCCTTATAAATAACTTCACTGAACTGGAAAATATTGTCCATGACAATGGATTCGATTTTATATGTACATCAGAGACACACCTCACTCATTTAGAAGAAAACAAAGTAATTGAGTTAAATGGCTACAATGTTATAAGATGCGATTCAATATCATCACACACAGGTGGAGTTGTGTTTTATATTAAAGACAATTGGAGATTTGACATAATAGACAATTTTGCAATTGAAAAGAAAATCTGGTTTTTATTAATAAAAGTGACGTTTAATAACATTGTGTATACTCTTGGTGGAATGTATAGATCACCAAGTTACTCTGAAGCTATATTTATTGAGCAATTTTCCAATTGGATTGAAAAATTAATTTGCAACAATGTGATATTAATGGGTGATATTAATATAAATTGGTTAAACAACAATAGATATAAAAAGCAACTAAGTGCGATAATGAATGATAACTCATATAGTCAAATAGTTTCCAATCCAACAAGAATAACAAAAGATTCGCAGTCTTTGATTGACTACGTTATAACTAATAACAAGGTCAACATTACAGCAAAAACTGAAAATTCAATGAAAATAAGTGATCACGAATCTGTAGTAATAAACATAAGTGTACTACAATCCATTAAACGAGGAAAAAATAATATTGTTCGGATGGTAAATTACAACTCGGAAAGTTTTACAGACAAAATAAAGAACTGCAATTTCTCAGCGCAGAATGAAAACATATCTGTTAATGAATTAGCTAGAATTTTCTCAAATAATTTTTCACAAGCAATTAATAACTTCATCACATATAAAAAAGTGAATGGTACACAAAACGCGTGGTTTAAACAAAATTTACGAGAGCTAAAAAATGAAAAAATATCGAAGTACGAAAAGGCGAAGGCATCATGTCAGGAAGCTGACTGGATCAGTTACAAAGTATGCAGAAATCGTTTTAAAATGCTTATTGAAAACGCGAAAAACAAATACATTAGTACAAAAATTGAAATTTGCAGTGATCAAAAATCCATGTGGAGAACACTAAAAAAGTTAGTACTTAAAGAAAATGAAAAAAATGTAAAAGATATAATATGGAACAACACAAAATACGAAAATGACTTTGAAATATCAAATGTGTTCAATTCATTTTTTGTAAATAGCATCGAAGAAGTAAGAAATAGTATAAAAAAGACTCCTTATGTAAATTCTTTCGACTACTACTACCTTAAGTTTAGATTTGAACAAATAAATATGGTCGATTTGAAAACTATATTGAAATCTATGAACAATAAAAAAGATACAAATGGTATTTGTGTTAAAATGTATTTAGATACGTTTGATGTCTGTGGACATTTTTTGCTAAAAATTATCAACATGTCATTAATGACTAGTGTTTTTCCGAATTGCTGCAAGGAATCTCTAATTGTACCAATTCCAAAAGTAAAAAACTCTAAAAAAGTGGAAGACTTTAGACCAGTTAACATGCTGTCCCTACAAAGCAAAGTTATTGAAAAAGTTGTCTACAATCAATTACAAACTTACTTGGAATCTTATAATTTGATTTCTTGCTATCAATCTGGATTTCGCAAAAACCATAATTGTGAATCACTACTAAATCTAGTAATCACTAAGTGGAAAATTGAGATTCATGACAAAAAAGTGGTGGTGGCGGTGTTTCTAGACTTAAAGAGAGCATTTGAAACAGTGGATAAATTAATCTTAGTCCAGAAATTGGAAAAGTATGGAGTGAGAGATAATGAGCTGAATTGGTTTAAATCGTATCTAGAAGGCAGAAGTCAAAGAACAAAAATAAATGAAGTTGTTTCAAATTCTGTTCCGGTTAAACATGGAGTGCCTCAAGGGTCATTACTTGGCGTGTTGCTGTTTTTGGTATACATCAATGATATGGAGAAGGCTGTTAAATTCTCAAAATTGGTTCTTTTTGCAGATGATGCTTTGTTGTTTGTTTCTGGCAATAATGCAAATGAATGTGTAGATAAAATAAATTCAGATCTGCAAAGACTACAAGATTGGTTTGATAAAAATTTGTTGAAATTAAATATTAATAAAAGTAAAGCGATGATTTTCAATGGCAGCATAGGTAGTGATATTAATATAAATAATGATATCATTGATGTTGTTAATGAAATTAAGTATTTAGGTATTATTATTGATAATCATTTAAACTTTGATGCACATGTAGAATATATATGCAAAAAGATTTCTAAAAAACTGAATTTTTTGTTCAGGATTAGGAGAAAGATAACCATAAAAACTTCTATTC
Organism: Tricholauxania praeusta; assembly: GCA_949775025.1. Taxonomy (NCBI): domain Eukaryota; kingdom Metazoa; phylum Arthropoda; class Insecta; order Diptera; family Lauxaniidae; genus Tricholauxania; species Tricholauxania praeusta. Next base: position 80,640,857 of record OX459030.1, read on the forward strand.
ACGTTTATAATACTACAGTAAAACCGCATTTCGAGTATTGTTCTACTATTTTGTTTATGTGTAATAATCAGATGATAATGAGATTGCAAAAATTGCAAAATAGAGGATTAAGGATTGTTTTGATGTGCAATAGATTTACTCCAATAAGGGAAATGCTTCATAGGTTATCTTGGATGAGTATTAACCAAAGAATTTTGTTCAATGTGATAGTGTTTGTTTATAAAATTAGATATAATTTATTACCTAATTATTTAAATGATCATGTTATATATGTAAGTGATGCACAACCTTTTACTTTGCGTAATGCTCAAGATTTTAGATTGCCAATGTATAGAAATTTAAGAACAAGAAACATGGTTCTCCATAGAGGCTTAGATATTTATAATAGCCTGCCTAGCATATTAAAGCATGAACCAAATATATTAAGATTTAAACACCTATTAGTTGAGTATGTTAAAAATAGATTTATTTAATATATTTAGTAGTTTAAGACTTGTATTGTTTTAATCAAATGGCAAAACCTTGCCAAATAAATAAATAATAAATAAAAAATTTAATAAATGGATAATAGTGGGTATGTAACACATTAAACATGTTAAAGGCCGCGCACCAGGAGATGAAATGGGCAAATTTACTTTTATTAACAAAAATGGAGAAAGTACAATTAATCTAAGTAATATGGGTAAACATTCCTGCAGTAATTCACATAGAAAGACTTGAAGTCTTGCATAACGTAATAAGCTCTGATCAGTTTCCGATAGCCCTAAATCTTTTTTACCAGATACTTTAAATCTCAATCAAGAAACATATACCCATAACGTTCTTCCAAATAAAATTTTAAAATGGAACCGACTCAGAGCACAAGATTTTTCAATTCAATTATATAGACTTGAAAGCAAATTATTCCAAAATTTTTCTTTAAAAACTGTTGACCAACAAAATGATATTATTACTAACGCCATAACAAAAAGTGCTATAAATACAAAAATGCAAAAATCAAGAACTGGCTACAGAAAAAATCATTACTTAAATCAATGGTATGATAATGAACTATGTATCATGCTTAAAAAAAGAAGTCAATATTGCTCTCAAAATATGCAAAAATAGTTAATTTGAGCAGAGCAACATAACCGTTTTTTTAAACCTTAAGTCAAGCTATAAAAAACTAATCAAAATTAAAATATTATACATATAAACAGGTACCAAAAACAAAATTGCCAACGTACAAAATTCCAAGGAATTCTGGAGTGTTATAAAGCTCTATAATCCAATTACCTGTAAGTCAAATCCCATACCTCTTCAGGTTTGGGAACATTTTTACTCTCAAATATACCCAACACAATTACGCGTTGACACTCATTTTTTATCAACTTTTGATACTACTTCAGATTCAGAAATATCGTTTTTAGAAGTAGAAACCTCGATAATAATGCTAAAAAATAACAAAGTCCCTGGTCCCGACATGATAAGTTCTGAGTTTTACAAAAACATGCCAAGTCAATATGTAAATTACTTGCTCTCCTTATTCAACAACATAATTAAATATGGCCAAACCTCTGAAAACTGGTCAAAATCATTATTAATACATATTCATAAGAGCGGCGATAAAAAAGATCCAATAAATTATAGAGGCATAGCGCTTTGTAACACTGTGGCGAAAATATTCACACAAATACAGGCAAACCGATTAAGACAATGGATATCTGATAATGATGTGTAACCCGAATCTCAAAATGGATTTAGGAGTGAGAGATGTTGCCTTGACAATATATTCGTCCTACAATCGGCTATACACCTTCAACTCAGATTGCACGAAGCTTCACTTTTTGCTCTCTTTATTGATTTCCGTCGAGCTTTTGACTCAATCGATTATAATGTTCTTTGACAAAAACTTTTTTCATTAAGAATTAGTGCAAGATTTATTTATATAATTAAGTCTATGTGTGATAGAGCGTCTTTTTTAATTAAATTTGATACAGAAGAGTTACTCGAAGTGGTGGTTTCGGAAGGGGTACTACAAGGAAAAATTTTGAGTCCAATACTACTATTTATCCTTTTTATATCAGATCTTGAGACGGAGTAGAGGAAAGATAACATTGAGGGTATTAACATTGACGGGGAGCATAACCTTCTTTTATCGCTATTTGCGAATGACGTGGTGGCTCTTGCTAGATCTCCTGTCATTTTGCGAAAAATTTTATGCGCATTGCAAAATTATTGTGAAAGAAATAAGATAACAGTTAATTCCAGAAAAACACAAATAGTACATCTTCGTAGAGGCGGCAGAACAACTACGAAAAACTTTTACATTAAAAATAATAATCTTGAGGTGGTAAGAACTTATAACTATTTAGGTGTAGCAGGTGTAGGCTCTGTCCAAGACAAATCCGCCTGTCAACTACCTACAATTTGCGTTTCTGCATTAAAGGTGTACTATATAAAATTGACCAAAGTGTACAATGCTCAATTTGTAATCTTTACCGTAATGAAACTCTAGAGCATATACTTTTAGAATGCCCTGCTTACTTTGCAATTCGTGAACAATTTTTAGGACTTTGATTTGTGTCTATGGTAGAAATATAAGCGATATTTTTAGTTCTACAAATTTGCATTCTATCAAATATATTTATTATTACATTGTTAACTCTCTCTCCGTTTATAAAGAAGAAATATTATATATGATATATAATATTATAATTCAAAAATTTAATTCAATTTTAAATAAAAAGAAGAGGAAAAGCCCTGTTGAGAATTACACTAGTTTACAAGAAAAAAGATCTGGTTTCTCATAGACTTTTTTCGATGTGTTTTGGGGCGTAGATTCCAAAAATGGCAACCATTTTTATTCTTAAGATTCGTTTTCGAGATATCCCCAAAAAACTCCTTTTTCGGCACTTTTTTCATTTATTTGACTATATCTCCATAAATTTTTTTTCGACTCAAAAACGATTTTCAGTATTCAAAAGATATTTGTATTTTATTTCTAACGATATGCTGTTTGTGTGAATCAGATAAGATTTGATGGAGTTACAAGCACTCAAAGTCCAAAAAAACTGACTTTTTTTTTTTTTTTTTGAAAATCACTAAATTTCAAATGCTTCATTTGAATGAAAAAATTTTTATTTAATAAAGGCACATTAGATGCAGCGTGTCCTCCCTGGAAGTAAACTGGGTTGTGCGCAGGGTTTGGTACCCGCCACGTAAAAAAAACACTCCAATGAAGACTAAAAAAGCCTCGGACAATGAACCCCTCAACGTTGACGACCACTGCAAACGAAAAAAGGACTATGATTTAAGGATATGCACCTGGAATATCCGGACCCTCAATAGGGAAGGTACCTCTATCGAATTGGCGGATGCCCTCGGAAAAATTAAGGCTGACATCACCGCCATCCAGGAAATAAGATGGATAGGACAAGGTTGCTCTAAGCAAGCAAGTTGCGATATCTACTACAGCTGCCATGCGGAGAGGCGCGAATTGGGATGCGGATTCGTAGTAAGCAAGAGACTTCGCCACCATATCTCCAGGTTCACACCTGTGAGCGAAAGGTTGGCTACGATCCGCGTCAAGGCTCGATTTTTCAACATCAGCTTATTTGCGCGCACGCCCCGACGGAGGAAAAGGACGATGCTGTCAAAGATGCCTTCTATGCGAGACTCGAGGAAGTATACGACCGCTGCCCGGCCCATGACGTTAAAATTGTACTCGGGGATTTCAACGGAAAGGTCGGAAGAGAAGGTATATTTGGCCCCACTGTCGGTCAGTTCAGCCTTCACGAGACCACCTCAAACAACGGTCTACGGCTGATCGACTTCGCCGCGGCGCGAAACATGGTAGTAAGTAGCACCAGATTTCAACACCTCGATATCCACAAGGCCACCTGGCTGTCCCCTGATCAGAAAACACGCAACCAAATCGATCATGTTGTGATCGACGGAAGGCATGCTTCGAGCGTGCTAGATGTTCGTACGTTCCGGGGAGTCAATATTGACTCCGATCATTATCTTGTTGCAGCCAAGATACGCATGCGGCTGTGCAATGCAAAGGATGTACGCTCTGGTACGCAACGAAAGCTGGACGTCGCTAAGCTGCAATCACATCGGACGGCCGAAGCCTATTCCGCTCGCCTCTCAGAACTGCTCCTTCAACTTGACTCTCTACCCGATGATGCCGGTGGACTTTGGGCGCATATATCCCGCTCCATGCGCTCTGCCGCTGAGGAAGTCATTGGTTTCCGACGCCCACTTCCGCGAAATCAATGGTATGACCAGGAGTGTCGCGAAGCTACTGCAGTGAAAAACGCCGCCTACAAAAGAACCCTGCAGTCAGCAGCAACGCGAGCCGTGCACGAAAACTACAGGGAAAAGAGAAAGGATGAGAGGCGACTTTTCAGACGCAAGAAACGAGAGCAGGAAAGGCACGAGCGTGAGAAACTCGAAGTGTTACGGGGCAGGAATGATGCTCGAAAATTTTACCAACAAGTCAAGCGTCTGACCCAAGGTTTCAAGCCCGGAGCATCTACCTGTAAAGATGAACATGGAAATCTGGTTACGGATACGCAGGGTACACTGAGATTATGGAGGGAACACTTTTCCAAGCTGCTTGCTGGCGATGACTCCACCAATCCCGCCTTTGGAGAAATTAACCCGATACCACCAATCAACGACGATGGTGTGGACGTACCACCACCTAGCCATGACGCGGTACGAGTTGTGATCCAACGACTTAAGAACAACAAAGCGGCTGGTGCCGATGGCCTGCCAGCTGAATTGTTCAAGACCGGCGGCGATGAGCTGATAGGGTGTATGCATCAACTCATCTGCAAAATATGGCTAGTTGAAAGCATGCCCGACGATTGGAATCTCAGTGTCCTTTGTCCTGTACTGAAGAAAGGTGACCCGACAATCTGCGCTAACTACCGGGGAATCAGTCTTCTTGCCATCTCTTACAAGGTCCTGTCGACTGTACTGTGTGAAAGACTTAAGCCGTTTGCCAACACACTGATTGGGCCTTATCAGTGCGACCAGAACTTCACACTACGTCAAATCCTGGAAAAAACCCACGAAAAACAGATCGATACCCATCATCTCTTTATCGATTTTAAAGCAGCTTTCGATAGCCCGATACGGGATTGCCTGTATGCCACCATGTCTGAGTTCGGTATACCTGCGAAGCTGGTGCGGCTTTGCAGAATGACGTTGAGCAACACAGCCAGCTCCGTTAGAGTAGGAAGGGACCACTCCGAACCATTTGATACCGAACGAGGTTTCAGACAGGGCGATCCATTATCCTGCAACCTCTTCAACTTTGTGATGGAAGGGGTGTTGCGAAGAGCCAGTGTACATCGTAATGGCACTATTTTCTACAAAAGTGTCCAGCTCCTTGCATATGCCGATGATATTGATATCATTGGACGTTGTAAGCGAGATGTTACTGCTGCGTTCTCTGCTATCGAAAAAGAGTCAGCGAAAGTGGGTTTGACGGTGAACGAGGGCAAAACAAAGTATATGCTGTCCACAAACAGGGAGACGCGGCGTATTGGATCCTTTGTTACTGCGAACAACTATACTTTCGAAGTTGTCAAGGAATTCACCTATCTTGGCACCGCCGTCAACACTCAAAACGATGTCAGCCTGGAGATAAAGCGAAGACTAACTCTTGCTAATAGGTGTTACTATGGTCTCAGTAAGCAATTGAGTAGTAGAGACCTCTCTCGCCCGACAAAACTAACACTCTACAAGACGCTCATCTTACCCGTGCTACTTTACGGCGCAGAAGCATGGGTTGTGTCGCAGACTGATGCAGCCACGCTTGGGGTGTTTGAGAGAAAAATTCTTCGCAAAATCTTCGGTCCTGTTCACGTCGGCGACGACTACCGTATTCGAATGAACCACGAACTGTACGAGCTCTACGCTGACATTGACATAGTCAAGCGCATCACTATTCAACGTCTGCGCTGGCTGGGACATGTTGTGCGTATGGACGAAGAAGCTCCGGCGAAAAAGGTGTTTGATGCGGAAGCCGCTGGGCGACGACGAAGAGGAAGACCATGCCTCCGATGGAAAGACCAAGCCGAGGAAACCCTATCCACGCTTGGTGTGAATGATTGGAGAAGGCGTGCGCAAAGCAGAGGCGCCTGGAGAGAGCTTTTGAGGTCGGCCGTAACCCGGTAACGGGTTGTTATGGCCACCCAAGTAAGTAAGTAACATTAGATGCTTTACTCTTCCTTGATTTTCACATCGCAAAAGCCATTTCAACTAAAAAACATATCTCAATCTTATCCATTGACTTTGAAAAAGCCTTTGAAAGAATAGGAAAAAATGTTACTATTATACAATTAAAAGATTGGCAGTTGGGCCCTAAAATATTAAAATAGCTACGACTCATTTCTATCCCACAGAAAAATAAGTCAAAATAAATGAATGTTGCTCTTATGTTAAGCCAATTAATGGTATACCGCAGGGTTCCCCGCTTTCTGTCATTCTTTTTCTCGTGGCTTTTGAAAAACTAAATAAAGTAATAATTCAGAATAACTTTTTCCATCATACCATTTACGCAGATGACCTTTATATAACAGCAAAATTCGAAGCCTTTAGTGAGTTTCAAAACAAATTAGACAGCCTTTTTGTAGATATTAATGAATGGCTTGATATGTCTGGTGCCAGAATTTCCTTTAATAAATCTAAGATTTTACACGTCTGTCGTAAAACACTGCTCAAATTAAAATGTACAGATTTTAAGCAAACAAGTTGAAAACGTTAATAGTTTACGTATTTTAGGCATTATATTTAATAATAGGTATAAATGGTTTTCACACTTAGATTATCTTAAGGAGGGAGTAGGGTCTTGGCGCTACATTTTTGGCATAAGTTTAAAAATGTTTTTTAGCGACACGGTAAAAATTGATTTATTTAAAGATCATATAAAAGTACAATATTTAAAGAGTATTCTGTAAAAATTTAATTAAAAAAATATTGGAAAATAAGCCATTGGCAGCAAGTTTCCGCGGACGCCTAAAAAAAAAGGTGGTTTGCGGTGGACAAGATATCTCATCACATTATCATCTGAAATCAAAAAAAAAAAAAAACTTTCTTTTGCTTATAAGTTTTTTAAAGTATTGAGGGTTTTTTTTCTTTGATGATTTTTAAAATTTTGGCATAATTTTTAAGTCAAAAAACGAATTTTTTTGGAAAAAAAAGGCAAAAATCAGCACGTTTATTATTGCAGAACTGGTTGTAATGAAAAAAAAAAAGCCCTCGTCATTACCTGGTTCTATGTATATGTATTAAAGGAGTGTGTCAAATTTCAAGAAAATCGGTCTAGTAGTTTTTGAGAAAAAGTGTCCACCGACTTTGAAAAGTTAGTTTCGAGAAAATCACGTTTAAAGTTTTAGCACTGCCTTTTTTTTCATATACACTTACGGTCAAAAAAAACGCCGATTTGAATTTTGAAAGAAACTTTAAAATTTGCTGCGTAAAATAATATTTAATCTTGTTTATCTGCTTTAAGGTTGTTAGATACGTTTCCCAAGGACAAGTTTTGAGCATTTTCAGAACTCTGCACTTAAAAATAATAAATTCTAGGAACTTATTCCAATTAAATACATAAGTGGTGGTTTTATAATCAAAAATTAAATTTTATTTATATGAAAAATAGATAGTTTTTTTACAAAAATTTGATCGTAACAAGTAAGTTCTGTTATTTTTGTATAATACTCCAATGATTTTTTTGAGTTTTTGCATTTTAGTGGACCGTGGAAAGCATTTTACGACAGAGTAAAGTAAAATTATTAAAAATTCCATTTTGCAAGGTAAAAATTTTAAGGAAATTTAAAATTCTATCGGATGTTCTGCGAAAATGGTTTCGAATACGATATAATACACAATTAAAAGAAAAACATGAGGCCGAATGCCTTCCATGTCCCTCCGGGTCGTGAATTGTTCGATACGGCTTTCGATACATAGTCCGTTTTTGCCTGCTGTGGAAATAAAGAAAGTGCTTAATATAACAGCGAGTGTAGAAAACGTTAAAATAAATCTCAGGGAAACCAATTTGAGTGCCTAGAATCCACAACCACTTCCACTGTTTAAAAAATGCATATCACAAAGAGATAGGATTTTGCGCACGGGTACTTAAAATGGCCATTTGCAAATAAGATAAGCATTATGTGGAGCGATGAGAGTAAGATAGTTTTTTTGGTGGAAAAGGCACTCGTCAATATGTAAGACGTAGCCCAAACACAGAATATGATACTTGGAATGATCTTACCCTCACCGTTTCACTCTACCTTGCAAGTGGCCATTTTAAGTACCCGTGCGCAAAATCCGATCTCTTTGTGATATGCATTTTTTAAACAGTGGAAGTGGTTGTGGATTCTAGGCACTCAAATTGGTTTCCCTGAGATTTCTTTTAACGTTTTCTACACTCGCTGTTATATTAAGCACTTTCTTTATTTCCACAGCAGGCAAAAACGGACTATGTATCGAAAGCCGTATCGAACAATTCACGTCCCGGAGGTACATTGAAGGCATTCGGCCTCGTGTTTTTCGTTTATTTCTGTATTTTATCGTATTCGAAACCATTTTCGCAGAACATCCGATAAAATTTTAAATTTCCTTAAAATTTTTACCTTGCAAAATGGAATTTTTAATAATTTTACTTTACTCTGTCGTAAAATGCTTTCCACGGTCCACTAAAATGCAAAAACTCAAAAAAATTATTGGAGTATTATACAAAAATAACAGAACTTACTTGTTACGATCAAATTTTTGTAAAAAAACTATCTATTTTTCATATAAATAAAATTTAATTTTTGATTATAAAACCACCACTTATGTATTTAATTGGAATAAGTTCCTAGAATTTATTATTTTTAAGTGCAGAGTTCTGAAAATGCTCAAAACTTGTCCTTGGGAAACGTATCTAACAACCTTAAAGCAGATAAACAAGATTAAATATTATTTTACGCAGCAAATTTTAAAGTTTCTTGCAAAATTCAAATCGGCGTTTTTTTGACCGTAAGTGTACATACTTACACACAATCATCGAGACTCAAGACACTGTATCTTCGTCAGTTTTACTCCAATCGACCTCAAATTTCAACAGGATACTTTTGAAGAGTTATACTATTAAATAAAACAAAAAAATTGGAAAAACAAAATTTGGCAAAACCCTACCCCCCCTTAAGCTAGCTTTAGATAAAAGATTAAAATTAATGAAGTGCATAAGTTGCTTTAATAGTGAAGCTCATCCAAACATCGCGATAAATGTACTGAAGGCTGTTTTGCTCTCAAAATTGGATTACGGACTTCCAATTTTTGGAATTGCCCCAGAGTCTCAGCTCAGAAAAATACAAACTATATATTATGCAGCAGCAAGGTTTTGCTTAGGTGCTTTAAGGACAACTCCAATAAGGAACATCTTAACCGAAACTGGACTGGTAACTCTTAAAGATCGAGTAGAGTTGTTAACATCACGACTTATCCCTAAAATACTACTGCCATCAGAAAGTCCTATAACATGCAACATTTCTAACCAAGCAAAAAGGAAATTAATCAAGCAACCGTCTACAATTTGAACCTCGAGTTAATATGAAATACAAGCCCAAAAACCCTCCATGGTTTTTGCCTAAAGAAAGCTTTTTAACGTCGCTCGATGGTCTACCGAAAAACTCAACAACGAAGGCAATCTACTTGCAAAAATTTTATGAATAAGAAGATATGCTCCTGAACAAAGGCTGGCAATGTGTGTATACAGATGGTTCCAAAAATTCAGATACGACTGCATTTGGTGTCGTCGATTCAAATTTATCTACAATAAGTATATTTCAGCTTCCTAAATATTCATGTCTTTACTGCCGAAGCTGAAGTTCTTCTGGTTGTAGCCAGATACTTCAGAAGCTGCAAGGATAAGCATGTTATGTGTTCAGATTCTCAATCGGTTATAAAAGCAATATTGAACATCAACCACAAGAACGAAACAATTTGTATGATTCGAGATATTCTCATTTCGAATACATCTAAGCTTAAAATTATGTGGATTCCTGGCCATGTTGGTATACCTGGCAACACAAGAGCTGATGAAATTGCTAAGCTTGCAACAAACGCACCAATATTAATGCATCCCAACTATGCGAAGAAAGACTGGGAAAGGCTCATTAACACCTTTCACAAACACAAACTAAAACAAGACTGGGCCAACTACAACCATATTTACAAAACAATAAACCCAGAAGGCAATGCTCCTTAATATGCAACCAACATCCCAAAGCTGCAACTCCAAAAATTCATCCGGATCCGCCTTGGCCACACCTTGCTGACCCACAAATATATTTTCGAAAAAGCATCACAACCAGAATGTTCATTTTGTTACAATCATAATCTTACAATAGCTCATCTTATTAAATACTGTCACTTTTTAAAACAGAAACAACTTTTTCTTTTTAATGCACTAATTTTGCCAAATTCTCTAAAAGTAGCTTCCGCTTGCAATGTACAAAACATTATTAAATTATTATACTTTTGTCATATTTATTTTGATATTTAGTTGTTAAAGCCTAGCTATAACTTTTCTTGTAAAATTTATTTTATGAATAAACTCTAATAACACTGTAGGTAAATTTTCAACTTTTGAAAAAACACACAAAAACGCCGAGACACCCAAACTTATTTTTTGGTCGTAGAACACGGTGGCATACTCAGTTTTTTTTCGATTAGATCAAATTCTCGAGATATTCGCGATTGATATTTCGTCACTTTTAAGTCCTTGTTTTAGCAATATTTTCTTATATATTTAGAAAAAGACATCGAAATCGATTGAAATTTGGTACATAGGTTCATATGAACCTAAGCGTTAGACCTATTGAATTTTTTTGACACACACCCCAAAATTACGCCCACCTCCCATATCACCCACAATTGTGAAATCTCAATAACACTAGTTTACAAGAAAAAAGATCTGGTTTCTCATAGGCTTTTTTCCATGTATTTTGGGGCGTAGATTCCAAAAATGGCAAACATTTTTTTTTCTTAAGAATCGTTTTCAAGATATTCTTAAAAAACCTCTTTTTCGGCACTTTTTTCATTTGTTTGGCTATATCTCGATGAAAAAATTACTTTTTTGGTCTTTTTTAAAAATCACTAAATTTCAATTGCTCCATTTGAATGAAAAATTTTTTCTTTTTTTATATTTTTAGAATTAAAAATGAAAGACTATTCTTTTGCAAAAATTTTAGGTATAATTTTGCGGAAATCGGACAAAAACTGTAGAAATTAAAAACTTGCAATAAAATTGAACGAAAATACATACAGTGAATCAAAAAAGTTAAGGCACATCGCCATTTACAAAGTTTATCTGTTAATAACTTTTTTTCCACTTGACTAACAAAAATAATTAGGATGTAATTTTTAATAACGAACATTTTATTAAATATTTAAGCAAAAGATATTTGAATTCCATTTTTTTTAGATGTGATGTTATAACAATTAGGGAAAATGCATGATTTTCATATCAAAAAAGTTTAGGCACACATATGAAAAATTTAAGCCTTGGTCCAATTTCGGAACATTTAATATTTGGTTTGACCTCCAGTAGCTTGAATAACTGCCTGTATGCGTAGGGCTACCAGATGGCATACTAAAGTAGCAAAAGTGCTACTTTTGGTTGAAATGCGATACTTTTAGGTTAAGACCTTTTTTTTTTTTTGCTTTTGAAAATTAAATTTATGTTAAATATTTCTTTAATTTCCTAGGGTTTTGTCGTACCAAGTGAGGACCTTTTTTTTTTTTGGTCATCAAAAATATTTCTATGGAATTAAAAAAAAATTTGGATTTCATTAAAACATTGCAATATTTTTGGTTTTCAGTAATAAATTAATATGTGCTACTTTTGTAAGCAGGCCATCTGGTAGCCCTATGTATGCGTCTACGCATAATTCCAACTAAGTTAGATGTTTCCGCGGGTATTATATTTGGCCACTCTGTGCGTATGGTGTCCTTAAGAGAAATTTTTATTTTTCAGTAAGTGCCAAATATGTTCAATAGAATTCATTATTCTGCGACTGTGGGGATGGCTTAAATTGTTTACAATGGTATATTAGCCATTCTTATACAAGAAACGATGAATGTTTCGGGTCGCTATCTTTTTGGATCATAAATGGTTTCCCATTCAACCCCAACTTCTCAACACTTGGCGCGAAGTTCCTTATTAAAAATTACATCCTAATTATTTTTGTTAGTCAAGTGGAAAAAAATTTTTAACAGATTAACTTTTTTGATTCACTGTATGTATTTTCGTTCAATTTTATTGCAAGTTTTTTACTGTTTTCTCGAATAATTTCTATAGTTTTTGTCCGATTTCCGCAAAATTATACCTAAAATTTTTGCAAAAGAATAGTCTTTCATTTTTAATTCTAAAAATATAAAAAAAGAAAAAATTTTCCACCCCTTTGGGGGGTTCCCATACAAAACTGATGTTTTTATGAAATTTACTCAAAACGTTCCCAATGCTACCAGGGTGCCCCTAGAGGATTCAAGTCTATGCCCAACCCCTATTAATTTATTCTTCCCAACATTTCTTCAGAATATACCAACCCCTTATCTCCACCCCTTAAGGGGTTCCCCATACAAATTGAGTTTTTTACGGAATTTGGATCCTTCCAACCCTCCAAGGCGCTACTAAATGGTTGGATGCTATTACCAATCCCCATTAATTATTTATACCTATAATTTTTTTATCAACTTACCCCCTTTCTGTTCCCCCTTATAGGTTTCCTAAACAAATAAACGTAAAAACCACTTTGGAACAAATTAACCTAATAAATACTTCCTCAAGAAATAGCCCCCATTATTTTTTAAAGAAATGTAAGCTTGTATTAACCTTCAATAAGAAATGATTTTATTATTGTTCGCTCCGTTGAATCATATTAATTCATTTTTATTGTGCGAAGGATATTTTTTGCGGTTGACGCTGACGACCTGAAGTAAAAATTGTTTTTCTTTTTCATTTCGACAAAGGACGTTGTTGTATTCCTCTATTAAGCTTATGCCTCTTTCGGCAACATCATTGACAACATGTAATTTAGACACGATCTCTTGCGCTTGCTGGTAGTCTTCACGCTCTACCCAAGTTTCTGTTTCGGTACGTATAGAAATGAAGTCTGTCGGCAATTTGAAGCGTTTAAAAAAGTTTGATGTCTCTGACGTGACGAAATGGCTTAAATCTTTTGAGTTCAATTGTTTCCAATCCAATTTCACTCTTTTAACGCCTTGGTGTAAATATCTCTCAGATTTTTTGTGAATGTCTTGCTCGTCATCCTCACTCATCATCATTTTCATCAGATGATGTCTCACTCTCCTCCTCAGAAACTATGACTGTGCTTTCCTCTTTACCCATATCAAACGTACGAATTGCTTCAGCCATTTTTCGTTTGATGTCGTAAGAGATACTCGGATCGAATAAAGCAAGAGCCACAACTTCGTCACTGAGATACCAAAAATGTCCAAAGATGACGTCTGAGACATCAAACTTTTTTAAACGCTTCAAATTGCCGACAGACTTCATTTCTACCGAAACAGAAACTTGGGTAGAGCGTGAAGTTTACCAGCAAGCGCAAGAGATCGTGTCTAAATTACATGTTGTCAATGATGTTGCCGAAAGAGGCATAAGCTTAATAGAGGAATACAACAACGTCCTTTGTCGAAATGAAAAAGAAAAACAATTTTTACTTCAGGTCCTCAGCGTCAACCGCAAAAAATATCCTTCGCACAATAAAAATGAATTAATATGATTCAACGGAGCGAACAATAATAAAATCATTTCTTATTGAAGGTTAATACAAGCTTACATTTCTTTAAAAAATAATGGGGGCTATTTCTTGGTTAATTTGTTTCAAAGTGGTTTTTACGTTAATTTGTTTAGGAAACCTATAAGGGGGAACAGAAAGGGGGTAAATTGATAAAAAAATTATAGGTATAAATAATTAATGGGGATTGGTAATAGCATCCAACCATTTAGTAGCGCCTTGGAGGGTTGGAAGGAGCCAAATTCCGTAAAAAACTCAATTTGTATGGGGAACCCCTTAAGGGGTGGAGATAAGGGGTTGGTATATTCTGAAGAAATGTTGGGAAGAATAAATTAATAGGGGTTGGGCATAGACTTGAATCATCTAGGGGCACCCTGGTAGCATTGAGAACGTTTTGAGTAAATTTCATAAAAACATCAGTTTTGTATAAGAACCCCCCAAAGGGGTGGAGATAGGGGGTAAGTGTGTTTGAAAAAAATGTTTAACATGAAAAATTAATGTGGGTCGGTAATACAAAAGAATAAAGAATCCTCTTAGGACACACTGGAAGCGGTGGAAAGGTAGGAGTATTCAGCCAAATTCCGTAAGAATTTCAATTTTGTATGGGGAACCCCTTAAGAGGTGGAGATAGGAGGTTGGTATATTCTGAAGAAATGTTGGGAAGAATAAAATAATAGGGGTTAGGCACAGACTTGAATCCTCTAGGGGCACCCTGGTAGCATTGGGAACGTTTGGAGTAAATTTCATAAAAACATCAGTTTTGTATAAGAACCCCCCAAAGGGGTGGAGATAGAGGGTAAGTTTGTTTCAAAAAAATGTTGGGCATACAAAATTATTGAGGGTCGGTCCTACAACCCATAGCTCCATGGGCTACTTCTGAGCAGCTATGGGCTGATTTATCTGAAAATCTCCCAAATTTTTCAACTTTGACCTTGATGAGACGCCATTTGCCCTCCTCCCATCTCCATAATTTTTTGGCTCCAGCATTTTTTTATCAAACCTCACAAAATAAACGGTCCCAGCGTATCGAAAAACAAATATTAATAATCTCCATATGTCACTATTCCATAGCTAGTGTATATAACGCCAAGCCGATTGCTTAGTTGCATGATTATACTGTGAATAAAAGTAGACAACTACTTTATTTTTAGATTTGGACGGATTTAAGAGGCCGGACTAAGAAAAAATTGCAGGCAAGCAAGGGCAGCCTTATACAAACTGGTGGAGGACCATTTACGGCAAGTGGCCTCAATGATATTGAGCAGGCAGTTGACAGGTTCCTTAATCTTAGAGGAGCCGCTCTACCAACAGGAGTATACTATGGACTGAACTCTTTATCGAGTTCAGGTACATTGCAAACACCTCCAGAGCCATCACAATCCACCACATCAGCATTTGTGCCTGAATCACCATAAGCCATTGAAATTGAGTCAATTTCGTCACTTCTCTCATATGAGCCAATTGATGCCATACCGCAACCTGAGCCAACATCATCCAATGTGAGAAAACGTCCCAACAAAAGAAAACGCAGCAATAGGGAGCATTTGATTAGTTTAGGGAGCAAGTTGAGCTCCAAAAGCAACAGGTTTCTGCTTTTACTCGGCTTGTAGAAGCTGTTGAAAAGCAAGCCGAAGCAACAACGGACATTTTAAAAATTTTAAAAGAAAGAAATCAGCAGCTTTTCTTGTTTTTATTATTTTTAATTTAGTAGAAATTTACTTTTTCCATTATTTTGTTTTTTTATTAATTTTTGGTTTGTTTTATTGACTTTCTTAATAATATTAATAATTAAATGATTATTGAACTTCAGCCATTTTTCGCAGCGATCAACATTTTTTTATGTAAAAATTTACAAGTTGATAAAATGCTTTATGTATTAAACAAACTTTGATAACAAAGGAAAAAAAAACAACAACTCTAGAATATAGACATATGTTTCGATTCTTAAAATCTCATCAGTATATTTTGGGTTGATGTCTACTTCAGCACTCAAATTGCACCCGAGCTTTATGAGTGTGAAATTAAATATTCTTTTATTTTATTTTAATAATGTCTTTTATTATTTTGTAGAAAATATTTTTTAATATAAAACTTCAGGAGAAACTTTTTTAAATGAATATCAAACTTCAGGAGAAACTTTTTTAAATGAACTTAGGTTGTTGGATTTCTTTAGGAGACTGCTCTTTTTAATTTTATCTTTTCCTTATCAAACTGCCAAGCCATTCCTTTCATGTAAACAATCTGATCTTTTTCACAATGCCTTGAATGATTTCATCATTCAAGATATTTTGATGGATCAGCATAAAAAGAATTCAATCTTGAAACTTATCTGCTTATGTTTATATCCGTTCCAATGAAATGAAACTGGATTTGTCTGGGTTTGATTTTCTAATTCAGTTTTAACATAAACATCAAATAAACAAAAACATTGATCTTCCATGAAATGGTATCAATTTGCAGTAAGTATTTTGATTTGCGAGTTTTACCAAGCTTCTGCTATGGTAAATGAAAATAAACAAAAACATTGATCTTCCATGAAATGGAATCAATTTGCGGTAAGTATTTTGATTTGCGAGTTTTACCAAGCTTCTGCTATGGTAAATGAAAATAAGCAAACTTCGTATTTGTATAATGAAATAAATAGGGTGGGAACCCCTAACATGACTGTTCAAAAGAAATATACTAGTTTCACATAACTCCCGCTATATTAACGAAAAACTATCGAAAAGCTAATTCTTAATTTCAAGCAAATGTGGTTAATATTTTTAAGTGAATTCTAAGATCACACCATTGCGTTGACTTTAAACAAATAATTTAAGAAACTGCGATAACAAAGGAAAAATACGGTTTAATCCACTCACGTGGTGTCTTGCTTTAATGATGTAAACAAAACAAGGAACATCTAATTGAAAAAAACTCAGTATCTGGCATATTCAATATGTTGCAATGATCGCGTAAGATTCTTTTTGACATCCGTATTGCTCCATCATCACCATCCTCAGATTCGGACGATGAAGGAAAATAAAAACCACCAATTGTTGCAAACATTTCGAAACAGTAACAAAAATTCAATATTGGAATAATTCAATTATTTGTAAACAAAACAAACATCAAACAAAAAAATCTGATGTCGTTACCAAATTACAAAAATTTATTTATGATTAATTTTTTCACAAATTTACAAAAATTATCCTCATTCGTCAAACTACGTCAAACGTCAAAACTAATACAGGTATCCTAGGCGATTATATCTACTGTCAAAATTCGAAATATATAGCTTACTTTGTTAATTATTTATTTCACTTGATTGATTTTTAAGGAAAAGTCATAAGCAAATTTTGAGGTCGATTTGCGCGGATCAGGGATTGATTTTAGGACCGTGGTTTCTAAGGGAAATTTTCTTAGAATTTCCCGTAGATTACGATTTTGCTATACCATTTTTGGTTTTTTTTTTTCCTTCCCAAATATATCAACCCGTCCTAATATACATATTTCTCTTTCTTACAGATATGACTCCACCTATCAGGACATTCATAGGAAGGAGTACCAGTCATAGTTATTTTACATAACATAGAAGGTAAGTGGACGGCCTTCAGCTGCGGCTCAGGATTTACATCCTCCAGAATGTCCAACACCAACATTTTTTGATTTGGGCAAAATGCTCTCTTATTTGGGTGTTATATAATTTTTTTCCCAAGTTTTGGGCAAAATTACTATCGTTGGGCGTAATGACATTGCTTCATTTGGTCATTGTGACAAATTCATGGTGACATAACACCTAAAAATGTCATAACGTCCAAAATTTAAATCGAAAATGTCACAATGCCCAAATAATTCTGCAACAGTAATTTATATGGGCGTTATTATCCACCGCCTACAAAGTTTTATATTTTTATCATGAAATTAAGGCGTTTTTAAACAAAAAAATGTTTTTTTATTCTATTCCCCATAGTTTTGAGATATTTTGTTTCAAAATATGTTCCAAAATGAATATGTATGTATATATGTGGTAATAGCCGAAACATACATATGTATGCATGTCACCAATTACCAGGTTAAATTGTTCCATCTCTTGTCTTTGTCATGTTTCTTTGAAAAGCATTAACCGATTTGAGTAAGTTCACATGAATATAGGTGTTCGCTAATAACTATAGTTTGACAAAATATTGTTCAATTATAATTCAAAATAATTATTCGACAAAAAACAAATAAAAATTCAAGAGATATTTCCAAAAGAATATTTTTTTCATCTTACGTGCCTTTTATGAACAAATTTTCGAATCTTGTCTACCCTTTTATTTCGTATTAAGATATACGGATGAAATTTTAAGGATCGAAACGATCAAGAATAAAGATTCTTGAGCGGTTGTTGTTTCTTTGTTATCAAAATTTGTTAAAATAAAGAATTGGATCAATTTGCAAATTTACATGAATATTGATCAGTGCTAATTGGCTGTAAGTTCATCTGTATTCATTCAGTTGAAATCGTTTTTAACTAAAAATCTCATTAAAATAAAAAAATGTAACGGTAAACAAAATCGCAAGCTTAGCGAGTAAAATTAAAATTGATATGTGTACATAGCAAGTTGCTTAAGCCTAGTACTACCTAGCAGATTTGTATTTTGTTTATTGTGCATTTTGAAATGAAAAGAAGGGGACATATTTTGCAGAAAAGCTAGTGTTTAAAATGTAAGATGGCAAAAAAAATCAATCTACCTAAATAAAATGATAACCGTTTTCGATGTTGGCGCATCACGCAAAAATTACACGACCAATTTTGATTAAATTTGTTTAGTTTTACTACTTAGACGCTTGATCTCAATCTCCAATTAAAATTATCACGATATACCTGTTAAATATCAAAATACTAATAGTCCAAGAGCCGGCTGTAGAAAAGTCGAGTGTATAAGATTACAGGATGGGATGCATGCCAAATGATAGAGCTCGACGAGCCTAAATAGAATATCTAGGGTTGCCTTGCCAAAGCCTGTCCCGATGGCCGAAAATGCCCGAATTTTAGCCAATTTTATTGTTCTAATTAAAACTGTAGTACATAACAGCTCGAAATGAATGCCAAATGATAGAACTCGAAGAGGCCTAATTATAATACCTGGAATTGCATTGTTGAATCCTGTCCCAAACATGGGTTTTCACCGGTTTTTTAGGTCAATTTTCATTAATGAAGATAACAGCTTGAAATTTGTGCCAAATGATAGATATCGAAGAGCCTTAATAGAATATATAGGGTTGCCTTGTAGAATCCTGTCCCAAACATGAGTTGCCACTCATTTAAGAAAAGTTGACCCCGAAAACGGGTGTCAAATAATGTTTAGGACATGATTCGACAAGGCAACCCTATATATTCTATTTAGGCTCTTCGATATCTATCATTTGGCACGAATTTTAAGCTGCTATCTTCATTAATGAAAATTGACCCAAAAAACCGGTGAAAACCCATGTTTGGGACAGGATTTAACAATACAATCCCAGGTACTATACTTAGGCCTCTTCGAATTCTATCATTTGGCATACATTTTAAGCTGTTATGTACTACAGTTTTAATTAGAACAACAAAATTGGCTAAAATTCGGGCATTTTCGGCCATCGGGACAGGCTTTGGCAAGGCAACCCTAGATATTCTATTTAGGCTCATTGAGCTCTATCATTTGGCATACATCTCATCCTGTAATCTTATACACTCGACTTTTCTACAGCCGGCTCTCAGCCTATAAAGTTTTAAAATTACCCAATGTGCACAAAAACGGAAGCGAATTCGTTTCGAATTCGAAACGAATTCGTTTGTGAGCATTCCGTTTTTTGTAAGAAAAACGAATTCGTTTCGAATTCGTAACGAACTGCAAATACGAATTCGTTTCGAATTCGTTTTTTTGTTCAGAAAACGAGTTCGAAACGAATTCGTTTTTTGTTCATAAAATGAATTAGTTTCGAATTTTGTTTTTTGTAAGTAAAGCGAATTCGTTTCGAATTCGTAACGGACTTCAAATACGAATTCGTTTTTTGTTCATAAAACGAATTCGTTTCGAACTCGTTTTTTGTTCATAAATCGGATCAGTTTCGAACTCGTTTTTTGTTCATAAAAAAATTTTATGTTTCGAGCGACTTCAAATTGCTTAGAAGGTTAAAAAAACTTATAAAATTTTTTACTCAAATTTTGTAAAAAATTTTCAAAGAAAAATATTCAAAAAAATTTTTGTTTTTTCGACTTTTTAAACATTTCTAAGTCGATTAAGGGATGGATTGGCTTTTGGTTGATCAGAGTAAAGTTTCTGATTGCTTTCCACCTGGGGATTGCCAGAGCGATCTCTGAGCCAATCATTAGCAAGTTGACACACAGCCTCCCCGCGGCTCCATCTGGGTAGCTATCTCCGCATCCGCTGAGATAGTGAGCGAATGTGTGCAGCGTGTCCTCCCTGGAAGTAAACTGGGTTGTGCGCAGGGTTTGGTACCCGCCACGTAAAAAAAAACACTCCAATGAAGACTAAAAAAGCCTCGGATAATGAACCCCTCAACGTTGACGACCACTGCAAACGAAAAAAGGACTATGATTTAAGGATATGCACCTGGAATATCCGGACCCTCAATAGGGAAGGTGCCTCTATCGAATTGGCGGATGCCCTCGGAAAAATTAAGGCTGACATCACCGCCATCCAGGAAATAAGATGGATAGGACAAGGTTGCTCTAAGCAAGCAAGTTGCGATATCTACTACAGCTGCCATGCGGAGAGGCGCGAATTGGGATGCGGATTCGTAGTAAGCAAGAGACTTCGCCACCATATCTCCAGGTTCACACCTGTAAGCGAAAGGTTGGCTACGATCCGCGTCAAGGCTCGATTTTTCAACATCAGCTTGATTTGCGCGCACGCCCCGACGGAGGAAAAGGACGATGCTGTCAAAGATGCCTTCTATGCGAGACTCGAGGAAGTATACGACCGCTGCCCGGCCCATGACGTTAAAATTATACTCGGGGATTTCAACGGAAAGGTCGGAAGAGAAGGTATATTTGGCCCCACTGTCGGTCAGTTCAGCCTTCACGAGACCACCTCAAACAACGGTCTACGGCTGATCGACTTCGCCGCGGCGCGAAACATGGTAGTAAGTAGCACCAGATTTCAACACCTCGATATCCACAAGGCCACCTGGCTGTCCCCTGATCAGAAAACACGCAACCAAATCGATCATGTTGTGATCGACGGAAGGCATGCTTCGAGCGTGCTAGATGTTCGTACGTTCCGGGGAGTCAATATTGACTCCGATCATTATCTTGTTGCAGCCAAGATACGCATGCGGCTGTGCAATGCAAAGGATGTACGCTCTGGTACGCAACGAAAGCTGGACGTCGCTAAGCTGCAATCACATCGGACGGCCGAAGCCTATTCCGCTCGCCTCTCAGAACTGCTCCTTCAACCTGACTCTCTACCCGATTATGCCGGTGGACTTTGGGCGCATATATCCCGCTCCATGCGCTCTGCCGCTGAGGAAGTCATTGGTTTCCGACGCCCACTTCCGCGAAATCAATGGTATGACCAGGAGTGTCGCGAAGCTACTGCAGTGAAAAACGCCGCCTACAAAAGAACCCTGCAGTCAGCAGCAACGCGAGCCGTGCACGAAAACTACCGGGAAAAGAGAAAGGATGAGAGGCGCCTTTTCAGACGCAAGAAACGAGAGCAGGAAAGGCACGAGCGTGAGAAACTCGAAGTGTTACGGGGCAGGAATGATGCTCGAAAATTTTACCAACAAGTCAAGCGTCTGACCCAAGGTTTCAAGCCCGGAGCATCAACCTGTAAAGATGAACATGGAAATCTGGTTACGGATACGCAGGGTGCACTGAGATTATGGAGGGAACACTTTTCCAAGCTGCTTGCTGGCGATGACTCCACCAATCCCGCCTTTGGAGAAACTAACCCGATGCCACCAATCAACGACGATGGTGTGGAGGTACCACCACCTAGCCATGACGAGGTACGAGTTGTGATCCAACGACTTAAGAACAACAAAGCGGCTGGTGCCGATGGCCTGCCTGCTGAATTGTTCAAAACCGGCGGCGATGAGCTGATAGGGTGTATGCATCAACTCATCTGCAAAATATGGCTAGTTGAAAGCATGCCCGACGATTGGAATCTCAGTGTCCTTTGTCCTGTACTGAAGAAAGGTGACCCGACAATCTGCGCTAACTACCGGGGAATTAGTCTTCTTGCCATCTCTTACAAGGTCCTGTCGACTGTACTGTGTGAAAGACTTAAGCCGTATGCCAACACACTGATTGGGCCTTATCAGTGCGGCTTTAGACCTGGTAAGTCCACCATAGACCAGATCTTCACACTACGTCAAATCCTGGAAAAAACCCACGAAAAACAGATCGATACCCATCATCTCTTTATCGATTTTAAAGCAGCTTTCGATAGCCCGATACGGGATTGCCTGTATGCCACCATGTCTGAGTTCGGTATACCTGCGAAGCTGGTGCGGCTTTGCAGAATGACGTTGAGCAACACAGCCAGCTCCGTTAGAGTAGGAAGGGACCTCTCCGAACCATTTGATACCGAATGAGGTTTCAGACAGGGCGATCCATTATCCTGCAACCTCTTCAACTTTGTGATGGAAGGGGTGTTGCGAAGAGCCAGTGTACATCGTAATGGCACTATTTTCTACAAAAGTGTCCAGCTCCTTGCATATGCCGATGATATTGATATCATTGGACGTTGTAAGCGAGATGTTACTGCTGCGTTCTCTGCTATCGAAAAAGAGTCAGCGAAAGTGGGTTTGACGGTGAACGAGGGCAAAACAAAGTATATGCTGTCCACAAACAGGGAGACGCGGCGTATTGGATCCTTTGTTACTGCGAACAACTATACTTTCGAAGTTGTCAAGGAATTCACCTATCTTGGCACCGCTGTGAACACTCAAAACGATGTCAGCCTGGAGATAAAGCGAAGACTAACTCTTGCTAATAGGTGTTACTATGGTCTCAGTAAGCAATTGAGTAGTAGAGACCTCTCTCGCCCGACAAAACTGACACTCTACAAGACGCTCATCTTACCCGTGCTAATTTACGGCGCAGAAGCATGGGTTGTGTCGCAGACTGATGCAGCCACGCTTGGGGTGTTTGAGAGAAAAATTCTTCGCAAAATCTTCGGTCCTGTTCACGTCGGCGACGACTACCGTATTCGAATGAACCACGAACTGTACGAGCTCTACGCTGACATTGACATAGTCAAGCGCATCACTATTCAACGTCTGCGCTGGCTGGGACATGTTGTGCGTATGGACGAAGAAGCTCCGGCGAAAAAGGTGTTTGATGCGGAAGCCGCTGGGCGACGACGAAGAGGAAGACCATGCCTCCGATGGAAAGACCAAGCCGAGGAAACCCTATCCACGCTTGGTGTGAATGATTGGAGAAGGCGTGCGCAAAGCAGAGGCGCCTGGAGAGCGCTTTTGAGGTCGGCCGTAACCCGGTAACGGGTTGTTATGGCCACCCAAGTAAGTAAGTAAGTCGATTAAGAAACAAAATTTTTTTCTAAATTTTTTTTTGAAAATTTTTTCCGGGACTTAGAAAAATTTTTTTTTATGAACAAAAAACGAGTTCATTTCGAATTCGTTTTATGAACAAAAAACGAATTCGAAACGAACTCGTTTTTTGTTCATAATAAGCGGAAAATTCTTCCGTTTTTTCGAGAGGAATTTCATACGAAAACGAATTCGAAACGAGTTCGTAACGAAATCCGTTTCGGATGAATAGTACGAAGAAACGAGTTCGTTTCGAATTCGAAACGAATTCGTTTTTTGTAAATAAAGCGTATCAAATGCGAGAAGATATCATTGGCCTTTGACATATATTTTAATATATGAAAGGTAGCCTAGTAGGTAGCGCGCATGACTATGAATCGCTGGGACATGGGTTCGAGCCTGACTTTGGAAATTTGTAAATCGTAAGTAAAATTTAATTTGATAATAAAATGAAATTCATATACATATGCAATAAAGTCTTACAATTTGAATACATAAAAAATTTTTTTTTTAAATAAAATTAATTTTTTTATGAACAAAAAAACTCGTTCTATGAACAAAAAACGAACAAAAAACGAACAAAAAACGAATTCGTTTCGAATTCGTATTATGAACAAAAAACGATTTCGTTTCGAATTCGTATTATGAACAGAAAACGAATTCGAAACGAACTCGTTTTTTGTTCATAATTAGAGGAAAATTCTTCCGTTTTTTCGAGAGGAATTTCATACGAAAACGAATTCGTAACGAGTTCGTAACGAAATCCGTTTCGGATGAATAATACGAAGAAACGAGTTCGTTTCGAATTCGAAACGAATTCGTTTTGCACACTGGGTTACTAAAAAAATTAATTACACACAAAGAGACAAGCATGTTAGCATAACAAATCATTTAATGGGAAGCTAATGTGGTTGTGTGAGTATTGTTTTTGTCTTTCCCATGGCAATAACATGGAATATTTATGGAGGAGAAACAACGGAATATTCAAATTTTACTCTCGCACTCATTTTGTCAATTTATATTGCAGACAACAAAAACGCGGGTTTGTGAAGAATGATCAAAAATTACAGTAGGTCTATTAAAAAAATTTGAATTGTTTGCCTTCGCAGATCAAAACTAAAAACAGGCTGCGCGTACAAAGTCATGGGCATCAGCCAGTATGAAATAAAAAAAAGGAGAATGAAAAATACTCGTATAAACAGCGAGTGGGAAACTTAGCATCTTGGTCGTTTATTTGGACAGCTAATATCTGTACGTATTTTTTATTGCATTGTTTTCATCGATCGGCGAAATGCATACTTTTTTTTTACTGAGATGACCATCTCATAATCACATAAAAAACCCCGCCTTCTATTACGATTTAAATACACCTCTACTTGGCATATTACAACCGATGATCTTGCTCGGGTCAAAGTTTAGGATCCCGGACACTAAAGTCTATGTTATTAGCGCCATAAACATAAAATTTAAAAAATTATAGTTACCGAATGTAGTCCTTACTTAAAAGCTTTGTTTAAATTTTCGTAGTAAAATTCCGATGGAGCTAATCCAACAACAACGGAATCATACGAAGCATCCAATCCTGCAGGAAAATCCCCTCGAGCATCAGAACTAAGCAAGTAAAAGGGATTTAAATTATTATCCTCAACGAATTTGCAAGTAGCTGTTAATGAACTATATATCTCTTTTGGATCCAATCGAAATGACATATCGGTCAAGCGTTTATATAAGGTGCAACTTGATTCCTTAGTTGTGTTTGTTACAAATTTAATTTTCATTCCTGTGTCACGTAACCTTAAATTATATTGTTTTCAAATGTATTGCACATAATTATATAAAATAAATCTAGTTTAAGTTCCACTGAGTTTTTGGTTTTGTTTTTGAAAAAATACGTTTGAATTTTTAAGTTAAAAACGAACATCTTCTCAAAAAGTATTGATCAGATCTGGTTGTATATATCTAGGTATTGGAATTGGCGGATTAATCTTTTTAATAAGTTGGAAACTTCAAAGTTCGTCGTTATATTTGAGTTAAGCAAATTTCATTAAATTTGTTTTTAAATACTTGTCACTATTTATAGCTTTGATATCTATTTGTCTTAATCAGGGCAGGGGTTTTTAAGTTATGGAAAAGATACATCCGTAATTTTCGATTTCGATATTTAATTTTGGTATTTCGCAAACTAATTCGAAATATTGTACTACTATACAAAAAAAGTTTACCTACTTACTTATATCTTGTGTGTCAAAGTGTCAGAATCAATTAAAAACAATTATCAGCACTACTACACTCACAAAAGGTATCATACCAAATTAAGGCAGACACTGATAAATCCACAACAAACAAAGAATAAATAAAGAAAAACAAAATGTATTTCAGGATTCAAAGATTGATGACAAAGTGACGAGTCTCACAAATAAGATTATATCCGCAGCGGGGCGACCTGTTTTTAAAAAACGTTTTGAGCCAAAAAATTATTGGTACGATAACAAATATGAAAATGAGCGAGAAAAAAAAAATGTTATATATATAGCAAGTAGATACCGCTATACAAAAATTTGCATCCAAAAAAAACTTGAATTAAAACAAAAAAATATTCAAGTCTGTAAAAAATACCGCAGATTGGTGGAAGTTAGCAAATGCGATGAAAATTCAATCTCTCAAAATAGGCAATAATATACATGTTGAAAACAACACTTCACAAATACATTGGTCTCTACCTGATTTATTTGACCCGTTCCTGGACTCCCATTTCGAAATACGTGAAATACATTTAGTACTTCATAAGGCAAAAAACAATAAGGCTCCTGGGCTGGATCGTATCCCATATGAATTTTACAAATACTCTTCAACGCCTTTTCTGGAAAAAGTTTTATGGGTACTAAACAGAATTTTCCTACGCAACGAATTGCCTGATTCTTTTCGTAAATCTATTATCATACCGCTGTTTAAGAAAGGCGATCCAAATACTGTTTCTAATTATAGAGGACTTACTCTTTTTGATACCCTCAATAAAATCTTTATGGGTCTTATTCTGAACAGACTTAATATGTAGTTGGCTAGATTGTCATAGTGTAATTAAGGAATGCTAAGCTGGTTTTCGTAAGGGTTATTTCACAATCGATAACTTATTCAATTTAACATTTAGTTGAGATGAATTTTAAGAATAAAGTAAAAACATACGCATTTTTCGTTGATTTCTCTTGTGAATTTGATTCAATTCCAAGAAATTCGTTATTTTATAAATTAGCGAGTATCGGGTTATTAAGTAAACTGCCTGAATTACTGCAGATGCCCTACTCTGATACGACCAGTTCAATTTGGGATGGTGAGCTATTCTGATCCGTTTTTTGTAACGCAATGTGTTAACGTGTTGTGCTTTTTAATATTTATTTAAGTGATCTTGAGGAGTTTTTACCTGGTGGGGTGATGGTGGCCAATAGATATTTTTATTCCTTTTCTAACTGTATGCTGTTCCCTTGAATCGAATAATATTTGATGAAGTTACAAGCGCTCAAAGTCCAAAAAAACTCCATTTGAATGAACATTTTTTTCTTTTTCATAGTTTTAGAATTAATATCTTTAGAGTGCTGAAAAGCGTTTTTGAGTCGAAAAAAATTAATCGAGATATAGCCAAATAAATGGTAAAAGTGCCGAAAAAGGGGTTTTTTGGGGATATCTCGAAAACGATTCTTAAGAAAAAAAAAATGGTTGCCATTTTTGGAAACTGGGCCCCAAAATACATGGAAAAAAGTCTATGAGAAACCAGATCCTTTTTCTTGTAAACTAGTGTTATTGATTTTTTTGAAAAATAACAAAAATTTTATGTATTTCTCGTCCGCCCGGTACCACTATAATATTTATATCGTCAAAACTAATTGAGGCTCCACGATTTTTTGACCAATTATAATTTGGAAGGGTTCAATGCATCTCTGTAATTTTTTTTCAGATTTTTCCGAGGCGGCGCAAATCATTAAAACTCAATTGTTGATAAAAAAAATTGCTAATTAACAACAAAAATGCAAAGTTTTTGCAACTTTTTTTTTAATACATAAGTCACGATCAGTCAAGCAGTTCAAAACTTATAGCATTTTGAAAAAAAAGTTAATGGAAACTTTGATTAGCAATAATTATTACAAAAACAATTTTTTTTAAAAAAATTTATCCGTACACTAATTTCTACCACTTGCAGCTACTGATTTATATAAAAAAAAAACGGCGGGTTGCACTCCGGGAGTGCCGACAGAAGTGAAAACTTGAAACAAAAATTAATTTCACACGTAGAAAGAAGTATTCAAGCATAACAAATCGTTTAATGGCAAGTTAGTGTGTTAGTTGGTATGTGTGCGTTTTATTTTTATATGGCAATGCAATGGAAGACAAAAACGGAATATGTATTCAAATTTTACTCTCGCTCTCATTCTAAATTTGTCAACGCAACAACGCGGAATTTGAAAAAAACAAACATGTAAGCATAACAATCGTTGAATGAGAATGGAATGTGTCAGTTAGTGTGTCTGCTTTGCTTTGTGTCTTCCACTTGGAGTATTTATTTAAAAGAAACAATAGAACATTAAAATTTTACTATCGCTCTCATTCATGACGGGGAATCCCGATGACGGTCGGTGTCGCGAGTTTATACTTTTTTCCTCAGCCGCGAATGCTTTCTTACGAAGGTACACAACGTGCCATAAGAAGTTTTCACTTCAAAAACTTTGAAAAACATTCCAGACAAGTCGGTTTCACGTATTCTGACCCAGTTATATTTTGTAATGTGTGTATGTATTATATTTTAAGTCCTAACTGAAGCTCTTACTTGCTAGTGCTAGTAAAAAGTTATAAACTGTTATTTTATTACTTTTTTAATAAATAACAATAATAATAAAAATATTCAGTACATAAAATTTTTTAAAACGAACTTAAAAGCGCAATGATCTTGGAAGTCGATTGGAAAAAACCATTGCATAGTTTTAGGACTTAAGTTAAAGATGGTTTTTTTACTGTGGTCAAATATTTGTACTGAAATTTTAGATTCGCTGTAACTTTTTCAATTTCAATAATTTGAGAAAACTTTGTAGGTATGAATTTTATGATTTGGTACGGACTTTATTTTTATGATGTGCCATTGGCACGTTAGGCTGGTAGAAGCTGAGATAATGTATACAACTAGTCGAAAAAAAAGTCTGAGACAAATGACTTCTATAAATGAAATGTAGTCCATGTTGAGACATTTACAACCATATACAATACCTGTTGATCGGACGTCAAATGGCGGAGATGTAAGAAAAAAAAAATTGCATCGAATTTAGAGCCCGAAAAAAAAAAATTTTTTTCATTAAAAATCTTTCAATATTAGCTTTCAAACTGGGGTGGACATTCGAACTTTTTTTTTTGTATGGGGGTCGATACTATCTATTGTACAGTTCAGTATGCTAATTAAGAATATACACACATATTGAGCGTGGAAACGGAAGGTTACTAAATTTTTTTTTTTTTTTTTTTTGTAAAAAAGCTTTTGTCTAAAAATGTAAAATTGGCAAAAGTTATAGGTTAAATTTTTAAACTTTTCTTACCATTATGGTAGGCCATTAAATCATATTTCTTATGACACCCATATTTTTGATATCTATTCAGGGGTTTCCAACTTATAATCCTTTTTACAAAAGCTGTATCTGCAACTTCAGATGGCTATGCCTCCGAAACTAGATCCAAGAAAATTTTTTTGTTTACTTTTATTCCCATAATATCTTTAAAAATAAAATTAGAGAATGTCAGCTAAGGTAAACTTGAGTCTTTTTTTGTATTAAAAATACAGCTTAGGTTTACTTTAGCTCCCATTCCCCAATTTTGATTATACCAATCTATTCTTATATGCTTTTTCTAAAAGTCCTTATAAGTTAGAAACCTCTAAATGAATATCAAAAATATGGGTGTCATAAGAAAGATAATTTAATGACATACAATAATGGTACGCAAGCTTTTGATATGTAACCTAAAATTTTGGAGATAATAAGACTTTTTGCTGACCAATTTTTTTTAAGATCTCGATATTTTTTTAGGAAGTTAAAAAAGCTTTATTTATTCCCTTTAAATTGTGTATAGTTTGTTGCAAGTTTTTCGAGATTTACCCCTATATGACCGAAAAACAAAAAAAATTCAATGAATCCTTATCAATACTGTATAGTATTTATGGACAAAAACAATGAAAAACAACGAATATCACAACAAAAATTATTATAAGACGATTCTCATTATAAGGTGCTTCCTATAATTATAAGACACTTCTATAATTTACCTTCAACCCTTGCCAAAGCTCCGTAATTTAAATTCCCTTTAAATTGTGTATAGTTTGTTGTAAGTTTTTCGAGATTTAAGTTTTTGCAAAAACAAAAAATAGCAAATGAATGTACAAAGAATAAGCTTTAAAAAAATATGTTTTTTATATTTTAAGCGCAGCCGCAGCCAAACTTTCTCTAAGAGAAAATAAAAGAATCCTTCCTCAGATCACGCCAATAATGGCGAAATCTATCTGTTCCTTCAAAATGAAATTTGTTTTCATCAGAAAAAATAACCTACGTCGAGAATTCACATTGCCATTTCTCAGTTATGGTCTGGAGCGTAATCAACAAACGTTTGCTCGAGTTACAACTCGCGAGCTCAAAAATGATAAGTGAAAGAGCACTTTTATGTACTGGAAAAGTAGCCAGCCACCTCCTTTGCTTGAAACAAGAGAAAAACTATACATTTTCATGCAGGATAGAGTTCGTATTCATGCAAGTCACAGGACAATGACCTTTTTACAAGTCCATCCCGTTTAGATTATGGACTGGCCTGCATGCGTTCCGGGCTTAAGCCCCAAAGAAAATGTGTAAAGAGCCTTGGCACGGCGAGTATATGCTGAAAATAAGAAATATGAAAATGTTTCCGATCTAAAAATGGTAATTTTAAGTGAATGGAACAAACTCGACCCAAACATGTTCATCAACCCACTAAATTCGATGAAAAAACGGATTTTTGATGTTGAAAAAACCAAGGTGGCTATATTGGCCACTAACATTCATTAATTCAAAGAATAATTACATTCAATTACCTTTTTTTTTTTATTTTAACTGTAAGACTGAGAATGTCTTATAATTTTAATAGACAAAAATGCGACATTCTAACTAAAAGTAACGGCTCTTTTCCAATGCTGCGCTTAAAATATAAAAAACATATTTTTTTTAAAGCTTACTCTTTGTATATTCATTCGATATTATTTGTTTTTGCAAAAAACTTAAATAACGGAGCTTTGGCAAGGGCTGAAGGTAAATTATAGAAGTGTCTTATAATTATGGGAAGCATCTTAAAACTTAAAAATTTTTATTAAAAATCGAGCGTGCATTGAATAACTTTTTTTGTTTTTTCGGTCAAAAAGATTGTAAATATAGAAAAATTTACAACAAACTATATACCATTTTAAAGGAAATAAATTAAGCTTTCTTAGCATGCTAAAAAAGTTATAGGTTAACGTTTTTTGGAAAAATAACGATTTTTAAAAAATTAATCAACATTTCAGACAAATCAAGATTAAATTTCAATGTTTCCCGTTCCGTTATTGTAGGCCAATAAATTATCTTTCATATGATACCCATATTTTTGATATCCATTTATAGGTTCCCAAATTATAAGGATTTTTACAAAAGCTAGTATATGTATCCGCAAATTCCTATAGCTACATATCCGAAACCAGATTCGAGTGACACTTTTTTTCACTTTTTTTATTTTACCTCCCATTACCCAAAAAAGATTGGAGAATGGGAGCTAAAGTAAACCTGTTCCAAAAAATCCAAGTTCTGACAAATAAATTTGACTTGGACCTATAACTAGATTAATTCAAATTGTTGGCAATTGATGTTACCTTTCTAAAGCTTGCACAGCATTTGGTGTTGGTTCATCTTCTATATGCAAAGTTCCACTTAAATCAATTAAAACCGCTTTTATACGCATTATAAGTTGAATTCGATAGCTGTTACTTATTCTACTATTTTTATTTACAAACTCGTCAATTTGTAATCCTTATAGCGCCCTCAGACGTTACTACTTTGCTTCCAACTTTGATAGGTCGTATAAAAAGTCGTAGCGTCTGAGCGCAAGTCATATAATAAAACACAAGTCGTACGGCCAGGTCGTATGAAAATAGAAGTTAGGTTTTTTTCTAAAGTTGAGCTTAAAGTGCCTGTCCCATTCGATATCTTTTTAGAGCCTGTCCCATTCGATATCTTTTTGTGAAATTTGTGAATTTAATGAAATTTTACCATTTCTCTGAGGTGAATATGATATGTCAAAATTTGCACTAGCCCTGGGGCTAGTACAAATTTTGACAAGTGATAGAAATAAAAATAGCAATCAACAATTGTAAACAGCATTGTAAAGACGTCAAACATTGGCATAAATTAAAAAAGAAAATTTGTAAGTTACACAGTTTATTTATAAAATATTATTAGAAATTGTACAATATCGTTATATTTCTATTAGCCACAGGACTTGCTCGATGTTCTGACGGTGAATCACAGGGAGAAAAACAGGCAGAAGCAAATGCAAGATCAGGTAAATTATAAAATTTCAAATTTAATTAATGTAATATTTCCTTCTCTTTGCCAGGCATGATACACGATGAGACAAGATATATTATGTCAGTCGAAGTATAGCTCATATCCATATTGATATGATAAAATAGCTATGGATACTAAAAACGATGTAAGAATGCATATGCCAGACAACATGGCACTGGCACCAGCAACAGTAATGTCGTAAATAGTTCAGGAAAACGGCACAATGGAAAAGATTCTCATAACTGCACCGATACTAATGAAATAGTGCAAAGTCTGCTTTCTACATCTCATAACAACTATGCTCCTATATCTGAGATGAATCATAATCATAATAGTAATCACAATCATGGTGGTGGTGGTCCGTTGCAGCTAGTAATGAAAATGGAAATAAAGATAGGTCATGGTGAAATAACGACACTGCCACAGTGATTCTACGAGAACATGAGTCATCTCAGCATGGGCATAGACATTTGCATGGACATGTGCATTCACCACCTGAATCATTTATTGCAGTTGCGTGGATGATTATTATAGGTGATGGATTACACAATTTTATTGATGGCATGGCTATAGGTAAGAAATGCAAAACATAAAAACGTTAACTTCTACTGTATACTCCAATGTAAAAAATGCATTTAATGTTTGCAAAAAAAAATATCCTTAAATTTTTCGCTTAAATCACACTTTGCTGTATTATTGCTTGACCGTGTTTAAATTCGCCTTTTGTATGTATGGTCGCAGTCATAAATTTTTTTATATGTTTCAGGTGCTGCTTTTGCTGAGAACTTGCTGTATTCTGTCATGAGTTACCACATGAATTGGGAGATTTTGAAATTCTTATAAAGGCAGGTATGTCTGTTAAGTCGGCTGTTTATTACAATCTGCTTACGGGGGTGTTAAGCTTCGTTGGAATGATATTTGGAATAGTTTTTGGGCAGTCACAGGAGGCTTTTCAATGGATGTTTGCAGCAGCTGCTGGTCTTTTTTATATACATTGCACTAGTTGATATAGTAAATAATAATAACCATTAACTTGAATACTATACATGAGTATTAATTTTTATTTATTTAAGATGCCGAAGCTATCAGCATCGCATAACTCGATAGAGCAATTCGTGCTGCAAGTACTGGGTATGAGCAGCGGTATTTTTATAACTTTTAATGAACTTTATAAAAAATAAAGGAAAACTGAAGAAAATTAAATACAGTATTTTATGATAGTGAAAGAATTCTTATTAGTATTACAATTTTTATGATAATAGTTTATGCTTTCATTATTTTGAAATCTTAATACCAATGGCTATGTACTTATGTCTAGTATAGTATATTTGTTAATGGCATGATGTAAAATTACGATGGTAACATGTGGTAATGATATACATGATATTCCTATAACATAACCAAATTTAGAGATGGGTAGTTCCGAACTTAAATAGTTCCTGGAACTATGTCATCTGTCGGACACATTTCCGATCGTTCCTACAAATTCATTTTATTATGTTCAAATAGTTGAAATTTTTAATTTTTTTTTGCTACCCTGTGTTAGACAGAGCAAAATGTTAACCTGCACGCCACTTTGTAGCGACAATGTTTTCACACTATTTTCCTGCCATTGTGCCTACGACATTGGAGCAAGCAGGACAAATAAAGAGTTATTTACATATCGTTGCTCTTGTATGATGTTCTTTTCGCGCATTTTATTTCCCCATTATAAACGAAATGGAACTGTCAAATAACAGCGGAGAACTACAACTTTTCACTCTTGCAATTTATAGGAACTAGGAAAGTAATAGTTCCGCTGACATGCTTTTTCACTCTTGCAATCCATAGGAACTAGGAAATTTATAGTTCCGCGGGCATGCCTTTTCGCTCTTGCAATCCGTAGGAACTATGAAATTAATAGTTCCGCGGGCATGCCTTTTCGCTCTTGCAATCCATAGGAACTAGAAAAGTAATAGTTCCGCGGACATGTTAAGTACTT
The DNA here is from genome assembly GCA_949775025.1 of Tricholauxania praeusta. NCBI lineage: Eukaryota > Metazoa > Arthropoda > Insecta > Diptera > Lauxaniidae > Tricholauxania > Tricholauxania praeusta. The sequence goes on from OX459030.1 coordinate 80,674,756, forward strand.
TTTGATAAGGCATATTCGCGGACATGTTAAGTACTTTTTGATAAGGCATATTCGAGGACATGTTTAATACTTTTTAATGTTCTTGTTCCTTTTTGTCTGTTTTCTACTCCCTTTTATGCCATTTATAGTAAAAAAATGGGAACACCGGTCAGCACAAAATAAAGGAACTGCTAACGATTTTTTAAGTGCATTAAATTTTTCGGGTTTTTGAATTTTGAATCAATTTTACTTGTGTTGCAAATTTATAATTTGTTTGATTATAGTTTAATTTTATTCTTAAAACATTTCAGCGTTCAAATTCATTTCTTACCAACAGCGTCTAAATAAGGAATCGGAACTTTCCATTTCCTTTTCCAGGGCAATAAAAATTACAAGTGGAACTAGATAGTTCCGCGGACATGTTTCCGCGAAATAGTTCCGGCTTACAAAAGAACCGTTCCAGTTCCGTTCCGTCTTCGGAACTGTTTTGCACAAGCCTAACCAAATTTTAATTTTTTCGTGTACCGGCAAACAGTAATTTACCAAAACTAGCTTATGTTAAGTGGTTCATTCAGTTGTATAAGTGTAAGTATTAGATAATTAGTGTACACGATTGTGACCAACTGACATTAGGTTTGTTCGAAGCAGATTTTGTGGTAAAAATTGAAAAGTGTCAAATCGCGATTTTTGAGAGAGTAAAAGCTAAAATTTCTCTGACTACTCGAATCACCACAATTCTGTCTAGAACGGAAAAATAGGTAAAAATTGAAGACTGTCAAAAAGTTGCGCGTATTTTAGTAAACAAACCATGGCAGAGTTTAGGAGCTAAAACCAGCACCATAGTTGCGTAACCGTTTGGTTAAGACATTCTGAATGCAAGGCGAGTGAAGCATTTTCGAAAATATTATTGAAATAACTTAAAAAGTAAATGTTCGATTTTAAAGTTTTCTGACTGATTTTTTAGCTTCATAAATTATCTTGAACTTTGATTTATTTTAAATGCATAAAATGCATTTTAAAACAATGCTTAGGATAAAAATAAGAGGTTTGACGTTAAGTAATTTTTAACCAAAATTGTTTTACATTTTAAGTTAAACAGTTTTGATGCATGTTATGCTAGGCAAAAATTTTAAATTTCGCATAAGCTGTTACGGAATTCACGTTTTTTAACAGCTAGTTAGTCCAGAAAAGTTGTGCACTAATTTTTTTTTTGTTCAAACAAAGAGTTATGTTCGATGGAATTGTAAAAACAAAAAAAGAATGGAGCAACTTTCATTTAGCAACACTTCCAATTTCTTATGTTAAAACTGCGCACTTCGAAAAACAGTATCTTAAAAATAATTATCTGGTTGACTACCTTACAACCATTCAGTTAACATTCAACTTTACGATTCCTTTTCAATAAAAAATCGCTCAGCTATTTAATTAAATAAATGAGCATTTACCAAAAATGTTTTGATTTCAAGCTTTTTGTTATGTTGCTTCTTCTTAACACAACCTTAAAAGAAGTGAAAAAAAATCAACGCCGAAAATTATTTTATATGGAAAGTATTTGACAGGTATAATTCAGACAGGAAATTTCATTTCCCTCGCATGCAAAAAGTGAGTCGCCAGTCTCGTTGCCTACGATTTTGACAGTCTTCAATTTTTAGCCACAAGAAATTTATCTTGGTGAAAATTGAACTAGTTTTTTCTTGGGTCAATTTTTTCTTTATTTATTACCTTAACCGACACACAATTTCTAGACAAGAACATTACAAAAATTCGAACAATACTAAAAATCAATGACTATCCGAGACATTTTATAAGCACACTGATGGACAAAACAATAACCAAAAATAATCATAATAACCAAACGAAAAATCAAACAAAACAGTCTGGCAACACGGAAAATAAAAGATATTACGGCATCACGTATATACCACAGCTGACGAACAACAAATACATAAGAGAAATTGTGAGAGAAGAGAACATTTCGTTTGCATACAGATCCAACACAACTTTAAGCAGCATATTTACAAAAATAAAAGACAATATTGAACATAAAGAAAAGAGTAACATTGTTTACGAAGTGACATGCGAAGGCGGTAAAAACGATCTGTGCAATAAAGTTTATATAGGAACGACAAAAAGGGCGCTAAGCATAAGAATCAACGAACACAAGTATGACATAAAAAACAAAAAAACATCAACAGCTTTAGCACAACATATAATGGACACAGGCCACTCAGCTGATTTTTCAAAAGTGAAAATACTGGATGTTGAAAATAAAATGAGCACAAGACTAACGCTAGAGAGCCTACGTATACAGCAAAAAGGGAAAAGAGCAATGAACTTTAAGGAGGATACCGATGGTATCAATAACAACTATGCAGTAGTCTTAAAACCGTGGTGCAGTTAGCTTATTGTTAAAATGTTCTGTAACTCTATTAATTTATTTTTATATTTCAATGTTAAATGTTCTATGTTGTATGTAAAAACAACGTTAAGTGTAATATTTTTAATTTGGTCAGTATTTTGTTTTCAATTAAAAAATTTTTTCATTGTAATTTGTGCATTTTTTAGAATTAATAAACGTCGCCTGAAGAAGTCAGCAAGAAACTGGCGAAACGTCGGGAAAAAGTTAGATTCAAATGTGTATTTAAATCTTAACTAAAAACTCACTGGTCAAAAAACCTCACTTCAAAGCAGAAAAAACTTTATATAGAAAATTGAACTTATTTTTGGGAGGGGAAGTGATTAGCTGTTTCTTACTCTCATTTTTTCTCTCTCAAACACCACATTTCTTCTGTCTCGAACACTTTTTGTGGTAAAACTTTATAAATATTTACCTAATTTTTTAGTCTCGAACAAACCTATTGTCGATGGAAGGAAGAATCAAAAACATTCATTAGATCGTTTTTTACAAAATAACATAATAAATTCATTAGATCACCTTCGTATATAAATAGTTAAATTTGCATTTTTTATGGGATGTAATTTATATTTTTTCAGATACGTGATATTATAATCAAGATGTGTATAAGTATTACTTATTTCCACACCACCTATGAGGTAGAGTTTTGGTGCGTTTTTTTTACAGTGGTTTCCCCTGTAGGCATACTCCACACCATACCCGTTGAGACAGATTTCTCTCGTTAAGAATGCATTACATAATTTGTCATTATCCGATAACGGGGCGTGGAAACTTCCATACAACAAAAACACTTAAAACGCTATATCTTGGTATCTATGATAGCTACTGTTGTGAAACTTGATAAATGCCAAGCTACTCGCAAAATGTGAACGGGATTGAACATTGGGCGTGGCATCTCCCAACCAATAAAAACACTTAAATTGCTAATCTTGGTACGTATACCGAGTTGTAACATTTCGTGCGTGGAGCTAATACTCCACAGCAAGGACTGCGTAAAATGTGAGGTTGTACAACGAGGAGGGAGCGGGCAAAGCAGCGAAAAATTATGTTGAAGCTATGAAAACATAATAAAAGTTATGTTTGTTTATTTTTGCCAACATATACAGGCTATTTTGATTATTTGAAATAAATAATAAAAATGCAGTAGAAAAATTTTACTTTCATTTTCAAGAAATTTTTGTGCTGTCAAAATTTCATCCATTTGTAAAAAGATATCGAATGGGACAGTAAAATTGGAAATTTTAGTCACCAGGCCAAAAATGGTTTTCACCGCGATTTGCCTAGGCAAAAAGATATCGATTGGGATAGACCCTTACTCGAAAGTGAAATTTTGACATTTCTCTGAGGTGAATATGATATGTCAAAATTTTCACTAGCCCTGGGGCTAGTACAAATTTTGACAAGCGATAGAAATTCAAATATCTATCAAGTGTAAACAAACATTGTGAAGTTACGTCAAATAAAAAGAAGAAAATTTGTAAGTTACACAGTTTATTTAGAAAATATTAGAAATTTTACAATTTTGTATCGTTTGTGACAGTTTTCAAATACACTCTACGCCCAACTGGTTATAGGAAGACCCGGTTCCGGCAAGACAACTTACTACCATCGCGCCCTGGAATTCTATAAAGAACTAGGTCGCAATATTTGCTTGGTCAATCTCGATCCAGCAAATGAGAATATGGAGTACAAAACAGTCGGTAATGTAATGCAACTTGTCACTGTTGAGGATGTAATGAATGAGCTACAGCTTGGGCCAAATGGAGCACTAATGGATTGTTTGGAATATCTACTTAGAAGAAAATTTCGATTGGTTGCTGATTTATTTACTGGAAGCTCTCGATGATACACCCAGCATGCGAAAATATGCAAAGGTAAATGCTGCCATCTGTTCCATGGTTAAGGATTATGCACTCGTGTCATTTCAATTATTAGATGCACGCTGTACGGATAGCATGTTACGCTTGCGCAATCACATCGATAAGGCGAATGGTTACATTTATAAAGCAGTTGAGGAGCAGTCGGTGAATGCACTGTTGGCTTGTGCAGTAGGTGCTGAGACGGAAACTACGCGACAGGCCAAAGATGTTGAGCCTTATATGGATACTGTTATAAAATAACGTGTCAGAGTTACTGGTAACATTTTTCCAAAGCGCTCACACAAGAAATTGCAGCTTCACAAGAGGCTGCACGGTGTTCTGACAGTAGATCACAGGGAGAAACACATGCAGAAGCAAATACAAGATGAGGTAAAATATAAGATTTCAAATATAATTCATGTAATATTTCCTTCTCTTTGCAGGCACAACAAATTTACATGAGAAACTAACAGGGTTCAGCACCACCTTTTAAAATTGAGCTACAGGCTCCGATTATGCAAAAATTAACTTCAATGGTAAGTTGTATATTAAAATGCATTAAATTTTCATTTGTATTAACATTCTTTTTACGTATTTAGATTCATCAAATTCCGAATCAGAAGATGCGGCTGACAAAAGTGCATCTGATGATGAGTGGGAAGTGGCGATGAAACTTTGAAATAAGGTGAAGAAAATGATGTTGAAGTTCCTTTTTCGTGTTAGCTGTCAAAGAAGAAACATGCCGCTAGCAAAAGATTTATTACACCCGTTGTCCGCTGAAGAAAAGCGCAAGCACAAGCTAAAACGCTTGGTGCAACATCCCAACTCTTATTTCATGGATGTCAAATGTCCCGGCTGCTATAGAATTACAACCGTCTTCAGTCACGCTCAAGGTGTTGTTGTTTGTGCGGGATGTGCCACAATTCTGTGTCAATCAACTGGTTGACGCGCTAAGCTACAGATGCTTAGCGCCCTTTTTGTCGTTCCTATATAAACTTTATTGCACAGATCGTTTTTACCGCCTTCGCATGTCACTTCGTAAACAATGTTACTCTTTTCTTTATGTTCAATATTGTCTTTTATTTTTGTAAATATGCTGCTTAAAGTTGTGTTGGATCTGTATGCAAACGAAATGTTCTCTTCTTTCACAATTTCTCTTTTGTATTTGTTGTTCGTCAGCTGTGGTATATACGTGATGCCGTAATATCTTTTATTTTCCGTGTTGCAAGACTGTTTTGTTTGATTTTTTGTTTGGTTATTATGATTATTTTTGGTTATTGTTTTGTCCATCAGTGTGCTTATAAAATGTCTCGGATAGTCATTGATTTTTAGTATTGTTCGAATTTTTGTAATGTTCTTGTCTAGAAATTGTGTGTCGGTTAAGGTAATGGCTTTTTTAATTAAGTTTTTTGCGGTGTTTAGTTTTTGTTGCATGGGTTGCGTCGAGTGAAAGTTTATTATTCTTCCTGACGAAGTTGGTTTGGTATACCATTCGAAGTGTATTTTTTTATTTATTCTGTGCAGTCTTACGTCCAAATACGGGATCTTACTATCTTTTTCCATTTCAATCGTGAATAGGATTTTCTTATGATAGTTATTTAGTGCCTTTAGAATGATGTCATTATCTTTTTTATTTATTATTGCTAATATGTCGTCAACATATTTGCACATATATCCTATTTTTATATTTTTGTCTTTTAGGTAATTAATTACGTCGTCAAGTACATTATCTAGTATAATGTCAGCTATCGTCGGTGATAATGGGTTACCCATTGGCATACCATATATTTAATGGTAAATTTTACTGTCAAATTTGAAATAATTATTGTCGTTCAAACAAAATTTTAGAATTTTTAGAAACTGGTCGCGTGGTATCTTAGTCAAGTTCTTGATATTGTCCCATTTTGGCATTATGATTTTTATCGCTAAGTAGGTAGGAATGTTAGTAAATAAAGAAACCACGTCAAACGAAATTAAAATATCTTCATCTGTTAATGGGAAGTTTTTAATTTTTTCTTTAAGTTGTAGCGAGTTTTTTATGTTGTATTCGGCCGAAATTAAATGTTTTAGAACTTGCCCTATATGTTTAGATAGTTTAAAACACGGAACGCTTGTAGATGAAGATATGGGTCGTAAGTTAGCGTTTTCCTTATGAATCTTCGGAAGTCCGTAGAGTCGTGGTGCTGTTGCGGATGTACTCAAAAGTTTAAATTTTTGATATGTGTCAATGTATTGTTTTTTGTGAAGGGAATTCACTATGTCATTGTTCTTTTTTTGTAATGAAATAGTTGGATCAGTCCTTATCGTTTTGTATGTGTTTTTGTCATCTAGTAATTTGTTCATTTTTTCTAAGTACTCACTTTTGTACATGAGTACAGTTCTATTTCCTTTATCTGCACTGGTGATTATTATTTCGTCCTTGTTTGCATTAATCAGTTTTTTTGTTATCTCGTATGTCTTAAGTATGAATTTTTCTTTTGTCGTATTTTTGAGTCTGTTTTAATACGTTATCATTTTATTAGCAGTTATCGATCTGGCAACCTCTTTCTCTTTTTCGTCACTTATTCTTTGGATGTATTGCTCCAAGTCCGCAATTACATGTATGGGTGAGAAACATTTTTTAGATATTGGTAGTGCAAACTTTCTGCCAAGTGAAAGGAGCCATCTGCTGTCTTCAGGGAATACGATGTTTGTTTCGTTTACAAACCAATTTTCGTTTAGAGTTAGTCCAAATTTGTTGATGTAGCTGCGTTTTAGCTCTCCTATTTTTATGTCGTTTTCCTCTCTTGTGTTTTCGATAATGTATTTGTATATGTGCACTTGGCTTTATATAAAATTTTATTTACTAACATTCCTACCTACTTAGCGATAAAAATCATGATGCAAAAATGGGACAATATCAAGAACTTGACTAAGATACCACGCGACCAGTTTCTAAAAATTCTAAAATTTTGTTTGAACGACAATAATTATTTCAAATTTGACAGTAAAATTTACCATCAAATATATGGTATGCCAATGGGTAACCCATTATCACCGACGATAGCTGACATAATACTAGATAATGTACTTGACGACGTAATTAATGACCTAAAAGACAAAAATATAAAAATAGGATTTATGTGCAAATATGTTGACGACATATTAGCAATAATAAATAAAAAAGATAATGACATCATTCTAAAGGCACTAAATAACTATCATAAGAAAATCCAATTCACGATTGAAATGGAAAAAGATAGTAAAATCCCGTATTTGGACGTAAGACTGCACAGAATAAATAACAAAATACACATCGAATGGTATACCAAACCAACTTCGTCAGGAAGAATAATAAACTTTCACTCGACGCAACCCATGCAACAAAAACTAAACACCGCAAAAAACTTAATTAAAAAAGCCATTACCTTAACCGACACACAATTTCTAGACAAGAACATTACAAAAATTCGAACAATACTAAAAACCAATGACTATCCGAGACATTTTATAAGCACACTGATGGACAAAACAATAACCAAAAATAATCATAATAACCAAACAAAAAATCAAACAAAACAGTCTGGCAACACGGAAAATAAAAGATATTACGGCATCACGTATATACCACAGCTGACGAACAACAAATACATAAGAGAAATTGTGAGAGAAGAGAACATTTCGTTTGCATACAGATCCAACACAACTTTAAGGAGCATATTTACAAAAATAAAAGACAATATTGAACATAAAGAAAAGAGTAACATTGTTTACGAAGTGACATGCGAAGGAGGTAAAAACGATCTGTGCAATAAAGTTTATATAGGAACGACAAAAAGGGCGCTAAGCATAAGAATCAACGAACACAAGTATGACATAAAAAACAAAAAAACATCAACAGCTTTAGCACAACATATAATGGACACAGGCCACTCAGCTGATTTTTCAAAAGTGAAAATACTGGATGTTGAAAATAAAATGAGCACAAGACTAACGCTAGAGAGCCTACGTATACAGCAAAAAGGGAAAAGAGCAATGAACTTTAAGGAGGATACCGATGGTATCAATAACAACTATGCAGTAGTTTTAAAACCGTGGTGCAGTTAGCTTATTGTTAAAATGTTCTGTAACTCTATTAATTTATTTTTATATTTCAATGTTAAATGTTCTATGTTGTATGTAAAAACAACGTTAAGTGTAATATTTTTTTGTTTGTGTTTAAAGAACAGTTCATAATTTTTAATTATTTTTTACTGAGCCTTCTGTTCAGTACTGTTAGTGCGAGAAAAACACAAAAAAATTACAGCGCAAAATGCATAAAAAGAAACAAATAATTTCTTTTGGGCAAACCAGCAGCTTATACTAGTTTCGATGACCACTACGTCATCATCATCAGTAAGCTTTGTTCGCCGAAATTTAATAGTCTACTAGCATACTATATCATACTTCTTGCGTTGACCATTTAAGAATCATCGCAACAAATATAAACATAGTGCGCCAAAAACTACATTTCCTTCTTCATGTGCAATTGTTCTTGTAATCTTTTTGATATCACACATTTCTTGACTAGCGCTCCGTTGAAAGCTTATTTGGCGATACGAACGAAGGTGCAAGTGCTAATATGTAAAATCGGCCAGCTCACCGAAGGTAATTTTTTTGTTTGTGTTTATAGAACAGTTCATAATTTTTAATTATTTTTTACTGAGCCTTCTGTTCAGTACTGTTAGTGCGAGAAAAACACAAACAAATTACAGCGCAAAATGCATAAAAAGAAACAAATAATTTCTTTTGGGCAAACCAGCAGCTTATACTAGTTTCGATGACCGCTACGTCATCATCATCAGTAAGCTTTGTTCGCCGAAATTTAATAGTCTACTAGCATACTATATCATACTTCTTGCGTTGACCATTTAAGAATCATCGCAACAAATATAAACATAGTGTAAAATGTGTGATATCAACAAGATTACAAGAACAATTGCATATGAAGAAGGAAATGTAGTTTTTGGCGCACTATGTTTATATTTTTTGCGATGATTCTTAAATGGTCAACGCAAGAAGTATGATATAGTATGCTAGTAGACTATTAAATTTCGGCGAACAAAGCTTATTGATGATGATGACGTAGCGGTCATCGAAACTAGTATAAGCTGCTGGTTTGCCCAAAAGAAATTATTTGTTTCTTTTTATGCATTTTGCGCTGTAATTTTTTTGTGTTTTTCTCGCACTAACAGTACTGAACAGAAGGCTCAGTAAAAAATAATCAAAAATTATGAACTGTTCTATAAACACAAACAAAAAAAAAATTACCTTCGGTGAGCTTGCCGATTTTACATATTAGCCAGAGTTCGTAAATACTCCTCATTGAGGAGTAAAATTTCACTCCTCATCCTCAATACAATTCAATTCATGAGTATTCAATTTTGAATTTATCAATTATGAGGAAAAAATAAAGAGTGCTCATTCTTTTAATATCTTGAGTGAATAAATTATTTTTTATTTCTCTTTCATATTTATCACTCACTGAATATGATTTTCAATAAGACTCAATGAGATTCTGAACTGATCATTGATCGACACCGCATGTGTTTTTCCATCTTAAAATAAAATAAAAATAAAAAAAAAAAAAAAAAAAATCTAAAAATCTAAATAAATTGTTTAATTTTGCAAATAAAAAAGATAATTTTAATCAATACCAATTAGTTTAAACTGCATTTACACGATTGCAGTTTGTATTACTGCCAGCCATTTTGCTGCAATGCAGCTCGACCATCATATTTGTTCTTAATACATTTAAATGGAAGACGTTAACTTAGACAGCGCTGATGCCGCACAGCAACTGCTCAATCTCTCGAATGAGGCTGAGTTGGATAATTGGATAGTTCCTTCAAAAAGAAAGCGAGCGTCTCCTACCCAATTTATTAATAAAGACATTGGCGAAAAGGCCTACATTAACAAATTTTCATTATTGGATGATCTAACTATCAAGCAATTATCGGCAGGGTTAAAAGCTCAAAAACCTCAAGCGCTACATCAAGATGCTACAAGCAACGGAACAACTTCAAAAGATGACATCAATAGTCAAGCAACAACGAACAAGCTGGAAGTTAAAGGTAAGTTTTGTCCACCAATTTTCATTAATCACATTGACATAAGGGAATTGGTCAAAGATTTGAGATCCTAGGGGGTTAATTTCAAAGTAACGTCCAAGGGAAAAAAAAATAAGATTTTCGTTGAAAATAGGGAGGTGCACGATGCACTCCTTAATAAAATTAAAGCGACTCCGGGGGTTGAAGCATACTCATTCACACCGAAAGAGGATCAATCAGTAAATGTCTTTCTAAGAGGACTAAGTGCCTCATATGAAGACGAGGAAATCCTCAATGAAATTAATGGGCTTATCCCAGGCCTGATAAATAAAGTAGTTAACTTCTCTACTATAAGGTCTGTAAGAGAAAATTTAAAATATGACCTTTTCCTCATTTCTTTAACACCGGGAAAGTCTTTGAATGAGCTTATCAAAATTAAATACGTTTTTAACACGAAAATCCACTGGGAGAAACTTAAAAAAAGTCCAGGTCCTCTTCAATGTAAGAGATGCCAGCAATTTGGACATATTGCAAAAAATTGCGCTTGCGACTACAAATGTGTTAAATGTAACACAAACCATTTACCAGGCGATTGCAAGATATCCAAAGAGGTGGGATTGAACCCACCCATTGAGGTTGTGCTAAATATAAATTGTACTATAAAATAAAAAAGGATGCCTTTAAAAAGGCTAAAGAGGATAAATTACAAAAGAATCTACCAATATTTATCCCTGCAAAAAGCCCCCCTCCACTCAAGGCTTCGTATGCCAGCCTCTTTAGAGAGCGAGATGGCCCCACCACAGTTCCACTGGAAAATTTCAATGCGAATAAAAATGTTCTTGGACAATTCCTGGAACTGTCTAATAGTTTGTTCGGTATGAATGTCCATGGTCTCTTGAATAAGCTAGAGAGTTTCCTTGTAAATATTAACAACTGCAAATCATTGCAGGACAAAAGAATGGCCTACTTGGAGCTACTGAACAAAATTATTCTTTGCAATTGATAATGACCTTGGATTTTTTGAATTTTTTGACCTTTAATCTGGCTTCTCTGATAGAGCACAGCAGAAGGATTGAGACTCAAAGGATACTTTATGCAAATAACATCTCAATTGCATTTCTTCAAGAAACTCACTTGAGTTGTAAACATAAAGTATATTTTGATAATTACAACATTTTGAGAAACGATTGGCGACAGGAAGTGGCAATAGCTATTAAAAAAGGTATTAAGTATAGTTCGGTTGATTTGCCAAATACAAATTTTCCAGGAATTTTTATATCGATCAAATCGAAATTTTACGGTATAACTAAAAACTTATTATTTGGATCGATTTATTTTCCAACTAACTGCAGAGCGAGTTTGCTTCTTGATGATTTATCTAGAATTAATAATTTGGCCGCGTCTTTTGATGGTGCTATTATCGGGGGCGACCTGAACGCTCGCAGCCTTACCTGGGGTGATTCGTTAATTAATATCAATGGACGAATCATCGAAAATTGGCAAACCAACCAATTACCTAATTTATTAATTATGTCTCCAGCTACGCCGTCCTTCCCTAGGACATCCTCTTATTTGGACCATTTTTTGGTTTCCACTCATTTAATTAATCTTGTTGACACCAATTTTTCTATAAATACTCTTCCTTCATTTTCGGACCACTTTCCTGTTTTCTTTACACTAAGAATGGAAAATTTTGAGTTATCCATAACTCATCCTACCGCTTGCAAAACTTTTAAAAAAACGGATTGGGTAATGTTCGGATCTGACTTAGATTCCAGTCTATCTCACTGTCTTCCTTCCGATGTTGTTAATTTATCTAATTCTGAGATTGATGATTATATCAATTCCTTTAACTCTATTTTGACAAATACACTGAGTAATCATGCTGACGTGGAAACTACTAGTTTTAAAAAATACAAAGATCTACCTTCAAATATTTTGAAGCTTTTGAAAATAAAACATAACTGGCAGAAAAAACTGAAGCGCATATATCATAGCTCATATAATAGAGTGAATGTAGAATTTAAAAATCTATCATCCAGTATTTCGATACTTAATAAATTAATCAAAGATCAAGTAAGGATCTGGAATAACAAGCAATTCAGTGAGAGATTGACTAAAATTACCCCAGGACCATGGGCGTTTAAAGAAGTATTTAGAATAATTGGTAAAAAAAAAAGATTTTCGTGCAATAAGGTTACTATGAATGGCTCAACGATTACTGGTGAATTGGAAGTGGTCTCAGCTTTTGGTAGCTATTTCAGTGAAATTTTTAAGGAAGTTACTCCTAGTTTTGATTTAAATCTTATTAGTGAAGTACAATCCACTGTAAGGTCAATGCGATCATCTAAGCCCCAGAATATTTTCATTTTTGGACCTAATAGCTCTTCTCTAACTCCACATGAATCCGAAATCTTCACCTCTAAAGTTGAGATTATGGATATTATTCACAGTTTAAAGCCTAAAAAATCAAGTGGTCCTGATAACATATCAAACTTTGCATTAAAAAAGATCTCCAACGTAGCTCTTATTTTTTTAACCATAATTTTTAATAATTGCATTAATAACGGATACTTTCCATTAATTTGGAAACAAGCTAGAATTCTGCCTCTTGCTAAAAAACAGGATGATCACAACATCAACAATTTCCGCCCCATTTCACTCCTTTCCAATGTAGGCAAAGTATTGGAGAGAATAATTATGCAAAAAATGGAATCGCCAGAATTAATACCTATAGAGTTTATTCCAGATCTCCAGTTTGGTTTTAAAAAGAGGCACTCGACCGTTCATGCCTTATTGAAAGTGCATAATGACATAACCTTGGGATTAAGAGAAAAAAAATGCACAGTCATTTGCTCTCTTGACTTGGAGAAAGCATTTGATAAGGTATGGAGGGAAGGATTACTCTTCAAAATTCTTAAATTAAATTTTCCACCTTTTTTGTTTTACATGTTGGAAAGCTTCTTTGCTGATAGAACTTTTTTTGTTCAAATGCAGGCAAGTACTTCCAATATCTTTGAAACCACCAGTGGCGTTGCTCAAGGGTCCGTTCTGGGTCCTTACCTCTTCAACATACTCTTACACGATTTTCCACATACTAATACTTTCAACGACAACTCTTCTTTAGGTATTTTATATGCGGATGACACTCTGGTCTATGCCAGTAACCACTATCCTCTAAATGCTACGAGAATTGTACAGATCCATGTTAATAAAATAAACACCTTTTATAAAAAATGGGGCATTAGTGTCAATTTCCATAAATCAAACTGTATCTGTATTAGAAATGCTAGCGGTAAGGGAATGGAAGGTGCGGTAAGAGAAAGCCGCAATCTCAAATTGTACATAGATGGGACCGTAATTCCTTTTAAGGATAAAATAAAATATTTGGGCGTCAATTTTAACTGCCTTTTTAAATTTAATGAGCAGGCTAGGCTCAATATTGATAAAGCGAGAAAAATCGTCAACATGCTATCTTCTCTGATGTACAATAAAGATTTAATGAAAAAGTCAAAATTATTACTCTACAAAACTCTCATCAGACCTGTCCTACTTTATGCATTCCCTGTATGGTTCACTATTTCACCAATAGTGGCCTCGGAAATGGAACGTCTGGAAAGGAAAGTACTCAGATTGTGCATAAACAAAAATTTTGCATCAAGATTTAAGAAATATTCCAACGAAACAATATATGGTGATGCAAACATCACTCCGCTTATGGAATATGCGGTTATTATGATGGAAAAATTGCTCATAAAAATGAATGAATCCAATAATGAAGTTTTTAAAGAAATTTGTTTGTCACAATCTGATACGAACTGGTCCAACTCTATATACCATTCCCCAGTAGGAGTTCTTCATGAAGATCTCAGTTCAGCTCATATTGGATCCAGATCGTCATACTATTCTAAAACGATACCCGGGCACAATCGTGGTTGAACTTTATAAGTTCTCATCTTTACTCATTTATGATAACATGGTTCAACCCTTAACAGATTCAGCTTATCTTATCTTCTCAAACCATCACCCGGGCTCAGTCGCGGTTAGTCCTTAAAAAGCCATATTTACTCAACTCGTTTAAATTGGACTCAATATCAATGTGGTACAGGTTGGTGTGCAAAACTTACCTTTAAATTAAGTATTTTGCTTTCTTTATTTTTTTTTTTGGTATGTTTATATTATTTATGTCTTAGAAGTATGTATATAATATTTGTTATAATAATATTTGTTAACAAGTATAATTTTCGATTCTTAATGAACTAAAAATTAACTTTGTTTTAAAAGTATTTGTTATAGAGTTAGCGATGTCACGTTTGAGTTGCATTGTTCTAGTGATTCTATGTGCTATCGCTTTCTCTTTCGTTTTGTTTTGTTATTTAATTTAGTTTTAAGTTATATACTTGATGCAACGTCAAAAAAAACAAACATAGTGCTCCGTGAGCAAGAGCAATTTATTATTTTAGTAAAAGAAGAATTTTGCCATGAGGCATTAAATTTATTCATGTGAATTTGTTAAATTATAAGCTGGCCATACGTTACAGCCGCTAGTTTTAAAACATAGCTATTTCAGTCACTTTTATGTAATCGATATATGAAAAGAAAAGTCTCAATAAAGAATTCAATTCAATTCAATAAGACTCAATGAGTGAAATTTTTTTTTTTTTTACTCGCCCATACTTTTCATTCATAAATTTCATAAAATTGAATTTTTTTTTACTTGAACTTTTGAGTCAAAACGTTAATTTTTTTTCAGTTTTATTGAAACGAAAGTAAAGCGATTATCTTATATTATAATAATGGGCAGATTTTCAAATTTAGATATAAGTAAATTTATATCTTTTGATTCAGAAACGAATCAATCAACATGCCCTAGGTGTGAAAAAAAATTTAAAGGACAAGTGTTTCATAATATTAAAAGGCACAAGCACAATTTCAAAGAAAATGTCGCGACAACGTCCAAAAGATTAAAAAAAATTAACACTAACAATAACCTTAATCGTATACGAATGTCCGTTTCTTTTCACTAGCCTATATTCATGAACGAACAGGAACAGCGATGTTAAAAGTGACAGGTGTGGTCCCCGACCCTTCTAAAAGGGTGTTTTGACCCATTTTTAGAAAAATAATTACTGTTCTAATCGATGGGTAAAGGTCGAAGAAGGATTTTGAACAAACCGTTTTGACCCGAAAATGTGTCTCCGAGCCATGATACCCGTTTTCGACCCATTTCCGGGTCAAAAACGATTCTTTTTAGGGTCCCGAGCCTTTCTTAGTGATGTCCAAAAATATTTTTGAGATATCTTTCGTTTAAAAAAACAAAATGTTTTTCCTAAAATGGGTCAAAAACGGGAAGCATAGCCTGGGGATACATTTTCGGGTCAAAACGTTTGTTTCCAGGGTCCCGAGCCTTTTTAGTTATGTCCAAAAATATTTTTGAGATATCTTTCGTTTAAAAAAAACAAAATTTTTTCCCCGAAAATGAGTCAAAAACGGGTAGCATGGCCCGGAGACACATTTTCGGGTCAAAAACGTTTGTTTCCAGGGTCCCGAGCCTTCTTTAGTGATGTCCAAAAATATTTTTGAGATATCTTTCGTTTAAAAAAAACAAAATTTTTTCCCCGAAAATGAGACAAAAACGGGTAGCATGACCCGGGGACACATTTTCGGGTCAAAAAAGTGTAAAACAACAGTAAATACAAACGCTGATCGTGCGCATGCATTTCTCCGTGATAGAGATCATTTTCTTTACGCGCACATTTTTGAGCGACAGAAAATTTGTTCTTGCACAATCGCATATCGCGCTTTCTCACATAGTTCATATTCATTTATGATCGGTGAAAAAATTGTTGGCTTGAATTCATTCTTTTATTCATTCGTTGTTGAAAAAAACAGATACTCACTTACGAATGCGGTGCAATAAAGAGCGATTTTCAATCTTGCAAAAAAATTTAAGAAAATTCATACATGAATAAAATGCGACATTTTGAGTGCACATACTGGAATATTTCCGAAATCTGTCATACTTGTATTAAAAGTTAATTCCCTTCACTACAAACATTTTGCTTGAAATAAAAAAATCGACAAATGAATTTATCATTTGAATACTCCTCACTTTTCATATCATCTCAAAATGAGTTTATCATTTGATAAACTCGAAAGTGATGAAAATGAAACGATACGCATCAATACAATGTTCGCTCGTTTATTATTTATCAGTGAGGAAAAAAAACGAGTGATGAAAACAAACGAGGAGTTATAATAGAGTGAATGCTGATTTGCTTGCGCTCTTGAGTTTTAAAAATGAAAAGATAAGTATAGAAAGATAAATAAAAAAGAGCAATTGTGTATTTTGAGTGCTCTACGCACTCTGATATTAGCACTTGCACCTTCGTTTGTATCGCCAAATAAGCTTTCAACGGAGCGCTAGTCAAGAAATGTGTGATATCAAAAAGATTACAAGAACAATTGCATATGAAGAAGGAAATGTAGTTTTTGGCGCACTATGTTTATATTTGTTGCGATGATTCTTAAATGGTCAACGCAAGAAGTATGATATAGTATGCTTATTAAATTTCGTCGAACAAAGCTTACTGATGATGATGACGTAGCGGTCATCGAAACTAGTATAAGCTGCTGGTTTGCCCAAAAGAAATTATTTGTTTCTTTTTATGCATTTTGCTCTGTAATTTTTTTGTGTTTTTCTCGCACTAACAGTACTGAACAGAAGGCTCAGTAAAAAATAATTAAAAATTATGAACTGTTCTATAAACACAAACAAAAAAATTACCTTCGGTGAGCTTGCCGATTTTACATATTAGCACTTGCACCTTCGTTCGTATCGCCAAATAAGCTTTCAACGGAGAGCTAGTCAAGAAATGTGTGATATCAAAAAGATTACAAGAACAATTGCATATGAAGAAGGAAATGTAGTTTTTGGCGCACTATGTTTATATTTGTTGCGATGATTCTTAAATGGTCAACGCAAGAAGTATGATATAGTATGCTAGTAGACTATTAAATTTCGGCGAACAAAGCTTACTGATGATGATGACGTAGCGGTCATCGAAACTAGTATAAGCTGCTGGTTTGCCCAAAAGAAATTATTTGTTTCTTTTTATGCATTTTGCGCTGTAAGTTTTTTGTGTTTTTCTCGCACTAACAGTACTGAACAGAAGGCTCAGTAAAAAATAAATAAGTAATATTTTTAATTTGGTCAGTATTTTGTTTTCAATTTAAAAATTTTTTCATTGTAATTTGTGCATTTTTTAGAATTAATAAACGTCCCCTGAAGAAGTCAGCAAGAAACTGACGAAACGTCGGGAAAAAGTTAGATTCAAATGTGTATTTAAATCTTAACTAAAAACTCACTGGTCAAAAAACCTCACTTCAAAGAAGAAAAAACTTTATATATAAAGAAAAAATTGACCAAAGAAAAAACTGTATAAAAGTTTCACTCGGTATAGGACTGGTGAAGGTACTGGATGTGAGTCGACGGTAGAAGATCCAAATGACTGGGAGTTTTATGACATAATCCATGGTTATGCCTCCCAAATGGATAACTTCTACCCACCTTTCCTCATGGACAGCAACAGAGGTACATTTTCCACGCGGCCGGAACCGAGTCAACCACGGAATACCACCAATGAGCCATCAACGTCTCGTTCGACACCAAATTCGACACAGAGAGTATTGAAACGGCTTGAACATCTTCTGTGTTCGCTCAAATGGTGCAGGTAGACTACCAGGTATTGATGTGTCAGGCCTCTTGGTGGCATCATCCAGTTCAGATTCTGAGTAGTTCTATATGTAAGTGTAAAGAAGTTGTGAATTTTGAAAAAGTTTGTATATATATATTAAAGTGATTCTAATTTTTATACCCTACACCGAGGGTATATTCACTTTGTCTCTCCGTTTGTAACACATCGATGGGGGCGTGGCAGATATGGAAAAATATATATATTCTTGATCACCTGAGTCGATTTAGCGATGTCCGTCCGTCTGTCTGTCTATCTGTCTGTCTGTTGAAATCAGGTTTACGGGAAAACCAAGAAAGCTAAGTGAATGAAACTTTCACACACAGGTCACATCTTCTTGCAGGCATCTTGCTATTGAAAATGGGCGAAATCGTTTAACGGACACGCCTACCGCCCATACTCTATGTATATTTACCCAGGCCAATTTTAAAAAAAGTTGCAGCGATTTTGATGAAACTTGGTGATTTGGTGTACATATAAACCGAATTAGGATAAGCCTGGGTTTCAAGTTTCCAAAGGGTCGTACAGGGGCGTGGCACAGCCCTAAATTTTATCATTTATACATATCAAATATATCTTGAATTTAGATAAAAGTGGGAGGAATTGAAAAAGTGGGCGTGGCACTTTTCAATTGTTAAAAATTTTGGTTCCATATATCTCAAAATTTGCACAAACGATTTTCATAAAAATTTTGGAGATGGTGCCGCTGAAAGCAGTCATCAATACAAGCTCAGACACTTTACTGAAAAAACTCCTTGAAGGGCGTGGCACCACCCACAGTATTTATAAACGTTATATTAAGAAAACGAACAACGTAATCGTGATGAAATATAATAAGGTAGATATTCTTGCTTTAAGGTCTCTTATTACAAAAATTTGGTACAATAGTATCTGTGGGCGTTGCACCTCCCATATGGACCAAAACGCTAAAAAGTAAACTACGGAGAAAAAATTTTTTTCTTAAATATCGAGGGTTCTTCATTATTTTCTGGTTGTACATATCCCAAAGTATCGACAAACACAAATGTCAGCCCAAAATCTGTTGCTTGCTGCCAGAATTTAGACTTGTTTCCTTGTTGCCTCTTTATGAATAAAAATTGACAAAAATACAACACGACTCAAAAAAATACGTTGTATTCAATATATATTATTTCATACGTACTATCCGCTTTTATGAGGTAGATCTAGGTATAGTGAAAGTAACTAAATAAAATTTTTGAAGGAAAAAATAGGTTATCAGCATTTTGTATGAAAAAGAATTCAACCGCATTTTTTGATGTAACGTAACAGTCAAAAATTCCAGAAAGTCTTTTGGTGCAAAATCTAGCACGTCAACAAAAGAGAATGACCTCATTTTCTCCGAGCACTTTTAGTCTATTTTCTAAAAAAAATAAGAAATTAGAGGTCATTTACTTATGTATGTGTCCAGAGCCAAAAACAATGTGTAACGTAACAGTCTTTTTTCATCGATAATATTTAGAAGAACGAACTGAGAATCTTTAGATCGCCCTAGAGTATCAAATGATAAGTTTAACAAGGAGGGAACGCTGAAAATTGAGTTTGCTGAAAATTTTGCCTGCGAGGGACAAGACGAAGTGCAAAGTGCACATTGGTATCAAAAACAGCTAACTTTGCTTACTACTGCCTTCTATCATAGCGAAAAATTTCAATCAACGATTTTCGTACCTGACAACTCAATGCACACAAAATTTACCTTTTACTCTCATTCCCTACATGTAAATTTTGCTGTCAAGACTATTTTACTTCTTCTCACGGGAAAGGTTGTATCGATGGTATAGGCGCAACTACCAAAATGATTGTGATGAAGCATGTTTTGTTTTGTAAATGTATCGTGAACTGTGCTTCAGACTTTGTTGCTGCATTTCATCGTACAGAATCGAGAATCGCCATCGAGGAAGGTAATGAACGCGATTTCTCCAATATAAATTACATTTTGAACGCGCCTGCGAATTTCGCTAGTGCAAAAAGTATACGCGATATAGAGTCGGCTCACTAAATTCAAGTGATTGGTAGAACAATCATCACTTTTACCACTTCGAAACAAGTATACGATTTTTAATTTTTACTGATCTCCAATTTGTAAATTATTTTTAATAAAATTTAATGAGTTCAGTGAATAATTAGAGCTTTGTTGGTTCTTTTGGATTCCATGTCAATTACCTGAAGCTTCTTAAATGTCTAATCGTAAGACCTCTGAATTAATGATATATTGTGAAATTAAACAATTTAAGCCATTTTGATGCTTAATTTTACTTTTTATACCAACGTAGATCGCAAAGGTAACGTAACAGTCTTTTCGTGTAACGTAACAGTCTGAACATATTTGCTTCTATAGAACTCAAAAAAAATGTTTTTTATTTAATTAAAATTTAGTTAATTACTATCATCCTAAAGCTTGGAAATTATAAGCATCACGTTGAAAACAGTCCACAAAAAGAGCAGACTTTTCCAATAATGTAAGGCAACTTTAAAACCTTCTTCCAAAATTATGTAACGTAACAGTCCATGCTGACACGTTCATAACTCCTAAATGACAAGACATACAAACATTTTTATGAAATACAAAATGGCATTACAGAAGCATACTCTTAGATGCATCCATAAAAAATATTTAAAGTACTCCACTTCATGTATTTTAGGAATAATTTATGTCAAAATATGCATACGAATGTAACGTAACAGTCTGCGTTTTAGTCCATATAAGCAAAAAATGTTTATTGTTATAGATAGTGTGCTATAAGAGTAATCTTCATAAAATTTGGTGTATAGATGTCAGTTACTATAG
Source organism: Tricholauxania praeusta (assembly GCA_949775025.1). Classification (NCBI taxonomy): domain Eukaryota; kingdom Metazoa; phylum Arthropoda; class Insecta; order Diptera; family Lauxaniidae; genus Tricholauxania; species Tricholauxania praeusta. The sequence goes on from OX459030.1 coordinate 80,695,638, forward strand.
GCTTTAAAAATAAATTAATTTTGACAGAATTGCATTAGTGGGCGTGGGACCTTCCATATTAACATAAATTTGTAAGCGCTGTTTTAAGTGAACTATTGCAGCGATTGCTATGAAATTTAATGCAAGTGGTTCAGTTGCCATAGAGTATATCTTAATCAAAAGTGAATGAAATAGCACTAGTGGGCGTGGCATCTCCCATACAAATAAAATACGGTAAGTGGCATATTTGTCGAAATATGTGAGCAATCATACTAAAATTTGGTGTTAAGTGTTTGCTTATGAAAAGCTATTTCTAGATCAAAACCGGGCTGGATTGTACCAGTGGGTGTGTCACCGCCCTAAATTTTAAATTTAACTGTGGCATATTTCGCAAACTACACAAGCCATTGTGCTGAAATTTAATATGTGGATGTCGATCACGAATATAATTTTTTGAACGAAAAGTGGGCGGAATTGGATAAGTGGGCGTGGCATATTTCAAATTTGTAATTTTTATTCGATTTTTTCAACATTTTCCATATTCTTTCGACTTTTTCAACCCTTTAACTTTTTCCAATATATCCTATATGTATTTGTTTGACTTTTTCAACCTCTTTCAACTTTCTTCTTTAATTTTTCGACTTTTTCATCAATTTTGAATTGTTTCAAATTTTTTCAACCTCTTTCAACTTTTTTAGAGTTTTTCAACCTCTCTCAACTTTTTTTCGACATTTTGAATATATTTACGACTTTTTCAACATTTTTCAACCTGTCTAACATTTCACATTTTTTTCGACTTATTCAACCTCTTTAATGTCTTCTTAACATTTATGAAAAGGTACTTTCAGTGCAGTGTAGGGTATGTGAGTTTCGGCCTGGCCGAAGATAACACCTTAACTTGTTTTTTTTTTGCTTGAAACAGATTCAAAAGTTGCAAGCACACGAAATGGAAATTCTGGTGAAATTATAGCTCATAATATTTATACTTACTGGTGGCTCATCGAGCTTTTTTGTCTTTCATAATAATAATTGTTAGCTAGTCAAACATAACATAGTTCAAATTTGTATATATGTAAGCTATTAATAAATTAAATATTCAAAGCTTTAAAATTTTTGTTGGTTGAAAGGCATCTTAAGAAAGCATTATGTAAAAATTATTACTCATTTCCACACCACCTATGAGGTAGAGTCTTGGCGCATTTTTTTAAAGTGGTTTCCGCTGTAGGCATACTCCACTAATTAATCAGCTACCAAATTGAGCCAATCGTTTTTGGGGTTCACTGCGGGCTTTGCCGTCTCTCTAATATGAACTCTTGTAGCATTTGATTCCTAACCCTTATCCCTTCTTCGGAATCAGCAAATTGGCTTGGCGGTTTATTGCTAGAAACAACGTTCTGCACTTCAATTAAGCCTGCTGATGGGTCGAAATCTTCTTGCATTACGCAAATGTTATGCAAAATAAATGTGCTGCAAATTGTTTTTATAGAATTTTCCAGCTTTAGTTCCAAGTCCCTTTGAAGATGTTTCTCCACCTATTCTTTAATATTCCAAAAGAGGATTCCACTATGATCCTTGCTTTGCTGTAAGCATTGTTGAATCGAGCTTGATCACGAGATAGTGGTTCTTTGAAAGGCGTAATTATTGCTACTGGTGAAATTTGGAAAGGGTAGCCTTTATCACCTAGTAGATAATAACCTCTTGGTGGATAAACTCCGTTTTTATGTAGAGGACTCTTGAACAGCACTCGAGTATCATGTAGAGAGCCCGGGAAACCAACGAAAACGTCAGTGAACTTGTAGCTGCTGCCAACCACAGCTTTTGCTTGAACTGAATAAAATTTTTTGTGGTTGATGTATTGGTCATGCTTACCCACAGGACGTTTTATTCTTATATGAGTTCCGTCGATTTCTCCAATGAATTTGACGAAATTCGAGGAATTCGCTTTACTGCTAAGCTTTTGACCAATCTGTTGGTAAGAACTTAAAGTTCCTTGGTTAATGAGATGTCCCATCTCACCAAATACGTCTAGCATTTTATGGACAATTCTGCACACAGTAGAGCGGCTAAGTCCCATGAATCCTCCAGTAACTCTATAGCTGCATCCACAGGCCATCCAACATAAAAAACAAATCAGCTCAAGTTGTTGCATGCCCCTCTAACTATCTTAGGTTATGTAGTACGTGGTGACTGGTTTCTGTTCTGCACAGATCTGAAAATGGAAATCATGAATTATATGTTTGCGTTTTTTTCTTAAATAAATACAATTAATATGAAATAAGAATATAAATTTCAATTACCTCATTTACCTGTTTCAAACGATTATGGCCAAAATCCTTGTCCTATACGTAACTCTACGACTGCGTCTTGCACGTTGCAGCGTTTGGCATTACAGCTGATTCCCCAAGTATTTCGGCAAGTGGGTGATAGTCTGCTAGGTGAATTTTGATGGGACACATACAAAACGTGCGATAATAATATTTATTTATTTAAATTTTAATTAATTCGCGTATGGTTATTGAGCGCGTGTGTGTCCGTCCGAATTATTGAAAAGTAAACAAAGAAATTGGCATGGCGGATTTGGCAACTGTCAAAAGACGAAAATTCACAATGATACCTAGTCGATAAGGTAGTTATGCGCTACTTTTCTAACTAGGGCTAACACTGGGTTTTGGAAAGCTCAAAGGTCGTTTACCTTTCGTAACAATTCTCAGAAAGACGAGAGAGACGGATTAAGGCAAAGCAATATAAACATGATAGTATGCGGAGGATTAAAGCTGATTTGTTCTAGGATGGATTTTAATGTGTAGGTTACATGATTTATGTTATATGGATTAGGGAAATAAGTTACACAAAAGCAACTGTTTGGCTGGCAAAATTTGACTTAAATTCTACTATCTCCAAGCGCTAAAATTTCAATAGCAAAGTACAGCTCATTGCGTTCGGAAGCAAAAAATTTCCGTGCCGGAAATAAGTCTTTCTTTTTGAAAATTTAAAATTTGAAAAAAAATATATAAAGTTTTTGTGTCATCATAAAATAAAGTAATAAGTGTTAAAACTTTGAAAATTTATTGTGTCCGCTTCCCATAACGCATTTTTAAGCTAAATTTCGGCGTACATAAGGATCATTTCTGGATCAAAAGATTTCGCTTACCAAGCAGTTGTGCCTTGCAAACTTGTGTTAAGTTTGAATAAATAAAGGAAAATGTAAGTTGAGTGAAAAAGAAAGGAAATAGATTTTATTGTTAAGAAATTATGTTTTTTTTTTTCCAGTGTGGCTGACTCCGCACAAAAAAAGACGACATCGCTAGTTCACGGAAATCTACAAAGAAAAAAAAAAACAAGATAAGTCAGCCACAATTCCTTTTTTTATATATATATATATATATATATATATCTACATATTTTCAATCAAATCAATTTCCATCAAATTTGCATAACTTAAAAGTGGAAATAAGAAAGAAGCATTTTACTTTCGCGCGCAGGCGGACGCGTCTATAAGAGTCCATTTTTTATTAAGACCGTAAAGAAAAAAAAAAAAAAACAAAACAAAATGGTGGAAGCCCTGTAAGCGGCTCGGGCAAGGCGCAACCTTTTTTCTTTTGAGTCAATCAAGATTTTGTTGGAACAACGCAGCTAGAACTCGAACTTGTACAGTGGCACAAAAAGTGCATATTTAAAATACATTTTGTTTTGTGATTTCGCCATATATAAGGTTTTATAAGTTTTGTTAAAAATTCAAATTTTATGTTAAATTTTAAATTTTTTTTATTTTTTTTGCTGTAAGTGTTTGCGGAGATTTTTAAAAGATTTTTTTTTTTTTTTGATATTTTTTTCTTAGGCCCATTTATTAAGAGCTCTTGTAGGTCGGCTGGGAATAATTCCTTGCAAAAATAGGAAAAAGAATAAAATAGATTTTTTTTTAGAAAACGAAAATTTGATTCAAAAAAATTCTCCGGGAAGACAAAAGAGAAAAACTTTTGTGCTTAAGCTTTCGAAATATTGAATATTAAATCCATTTTAAAAAAACACCATTTTAAATTTTTTTTTAGGTTTAATTATTGATGTTGTATTTAAAATATTCGTAATTCTGTTATCATCTTATATATATATATTAGTAACCTTTAATCACAAATCAATTTTGCTTTAAATTCAAATAAATTAATTTTAATTTTTGTCAATTTCAAGTTTAAAAATTTCCCTTTTAGCATTTCTAGTAGTTTTTATAATACTAGAATTTCATTTTTTGGATATTCAATTGCTTTAAATAGCGTGTTTTTGTTTTGTCTGATTCATTTGAATTTTGATTCGTCGTAAAATAAAATAATTACTTTTTTTTTTAGCTTTACAGCACAATTTTGATTTGTGATATTTTAACGAAAATTTTCGTAGCATTACATAAATATTTACATTCCTAATTATATCTTAATCGTATATTTCATAATCATTTATATATTTCATAATCATTTATATATTTCATAATCATTTATATAAGATTAAATCTTCATGAAATATCCTGTTCCATTGCTTTTGTCCGCATACGATTTCTTGTCTTCATTGTTTTGCATACGTTGATATCTTTAAAATAATTAAAAAAAAAATGTTATGAGCAGTTTGAAACGAAAATGAGGCAATAATTCTTTCTATAAAGGGAGGGGTACAACCTGATCAATGCCAATGTAGAGGGTGATTTCCAGTGATGACAGTGGGTGATGCACAGACATGGACAGTGCATCACAGGATGGGCGGAAGCGTGGGGAGCTACCATCTTGCTCCCATCTTCAGTGTGGGTAGGCCTGTGTAGCTAGAGAAATTTGTGGGAGTTTTGATTTATTTTCTTTCGATTTAATTTGCTTTGCATGGTTTTTGGATTGAGTTTTTTTCTTTTGATTGTAAAATTTCACTTCCGGCGGAAGTGAAATTTTATTGTTGTGCCCTCGACCCAACGCGGCGGGTTGAAAACCTTCCATGTCAATGTCGGCGTAGAGCTCATTCATTCGAACCTCTCGAACACCCCAAGAGCGGCTGCGTCTGTTGTCGAAACCATCCATGCCTCAGCGCCATAAAGAAGCACAGGTAGAATGAGCGTCTTGTAGAGTGTTAGCTTTGTCGATCGAGAGAGAGCTCTGCAACGTAATTGCTTACTGAGACCGTAGTAGCACCTATTAGCAATTGTTATTCTCCGCTTAATCTCCACACTGACATCATCATGTTTTAAATGAACCGACAAGACATATTTCTGGTTCCTGTCTTGACCATGTACTTGGGAGATTTCACCTTGCGGTGGAGCCTTTTGAAAGTGTCAATATTGACTTTAACATTTCTGATCATTGTATGTCTGGTCTTATCATAAATAATGTTAAGAATTTAAAAAACCTTCACCAATTCAAGTTGTCCATAAAAAAGTTAACTTTATTGTTCTAAATAGATATATCAAAAGATATATCAAAAAGATTACAAGAACAATTGCATATGAAGAAGGAAATGTAGTTTTTGGCTCACTACGTTTATATTTGTTGCGATGATTCTTAAATGGTCAACGCAAGAAGTAAGATATAGTATGCTAGTAGACTATTAAATTTCGGCGAATAAAGCTTACTGATGATGATGACGTAGCGGTCATAGAAACTAGTATAAGCTGCTGGTTTGCCCAAAAGAAATGATTTGTTTCTTTTTATGCATTTTGCGCTGTAACTTTTTTTGTGTTCTTTTCGCACTAACAGTACTGAACAGAAGGCTCAGTAAAAAATAATTAAGGCTAATGTATTTTAATCTTACATCGCAAGCTCTGCCCGAACAAGAAATAGTTTTCCATGATTCTAGCTGTCTGAAATATAAAATATGTCCTCATCATTCCCTCTCTTATGACCCTAATATTGTTCGTAGCTCTGGCTGTTTTGCAATTAATATTGTTCACTCTTTTAAATATTTAGGAGTTATAATTGACAAAAATTTTAATTGGCGTGATCACACAAATAGCCTTTAAATGTATTTTCGAAATGTGGTGAGAAATTTCTATAATATTAAAAAACTTTGTCCTGAAAGTGTCTTAAAATCATTTTATTTCGGTCTATTTCATTCAAAATTAAATTATAGCAATTCTTGCTGGGGTGGAGCCTATGAAAGCAGAACTAGACCTTTGTTAGTTTTACAGAAATCTGTAATAAGAAAACTGTGTAACAGAAATCGCTCAACACATTCCATTGAAATTTTCAGAACCTTACAAATTCTTCCCATCTTTTTTACTATAAAGTCCTCAAAATTTTTTCTCTTATGGTGCGGTTACCTGTGCAGCAGCATGTCTGATAGATACCCTCTGCGAAATATTCACACTGTGAATGTACCAGTGTTTCGGACAACAGGTTATCGCAACTCCTTTTCTATTCTATCATGTAGACTTTTCAATAGACTTCCGGAATCCTTGAAAATGCTTCGAAACCTAACAATGTTTTTAAAACAAGTCAAGTTGTGGCTTCTTGGTTTCAACCTAACTGAAATAGAAGTTTTTCTTCGTCCTTATATGTAGTTTTTTCATTGAACGGACTCAAAATTTTATTTGGAGTTTTAATTTCAGTTTTCTTATGCTTTTGTTTCTCTATAATTTAATTTAGTTATATTTTATAAGTTTTTTTCTCTTTTAAATTGCTCCGTTTGCTCATATTATTTCAAATTATTTTGTTCTTAAATTTGTTATTTCACTTTTTCCTAATTTTTAAATCCCATGTACTCAACATTAATTAGGATAGATTATATACAAGATTTTTTAATTGAATTTTCGTTTTCCTCAACGTGGCATTAAATACTGTATTTTATACAAAAAAATGTCTCATACCATTTCTCTAAAATATTGTAAATTTTGTTTTATTTATTTTTTAACTCATTAATTTTGTTTTTTATAACTTTTAATTTGTACTATTTTTGAAAAAATGTGAATAAATATACATACATACATACATATAAGTTATAGGGACCTAATTCCTGCGGTAGTCTGGAATGAAGCTCTAAAATAACTGGAGCTCCTAAACCATACTCCTGTTGCATCTTGAGAGATGGGCCTGACGCACCTTGATAAAGTTCACAGTTTACCAAATATCCATGGCGAGTAGCTGCTGACTAAAGCTTGTAACCAAATCGAATAGGTTTTCCGTGGATATGTTGCTTTGTACCGTTCCTCCCGAAATATGGAACTATAGTTATATAGCAATATATGAAGATCCGGATCGATAAAAATTAGCTGCAAAGTTTTGTGAAGTAGTCACGAACCTTTGCAAATTTGTCGTTGGGTGCTAGAGACGTACTGTCACAAAGATGCAGATATTGCTCAATTTCGAAAAATCTGTTTCGCCTTATGCTCGATGAAACAAGTTCGTTATGAGTGTCACTTTTCACTTCCCAAAACATTCTCATATATTTAGGAGTCAAATATCCCGTGAGCAACAATATTGCAATATACACTCTAATTTCATCGACTTGAACGTTTAGAGAGTGATTTCTCTGCAAAGCGTATAAGTTACTCATATCTGCTATGAATTGAATTATGTCATCGCTATAGAATATTTCGAAACTCAGTGGCTGTCATCTCCTGACTATTTATAAAAACGTCTTCATCACAGTCGCCTTTACCACAAGTAGTCGAAGAAAAATTGTTGCACCATTTTTTTACGACTATTTCTGGTTTCTTCTTTTTCTTCGGCGCAGAAACCTCAACTTCTTCGTCATCCTCATCCGCCTGTTCGCCCACAGATAAATTTCCGATGTGACTCACTTGTACCTCTACTTGAGAACGTAGCATGCGGCTAGGAAGGTTAAGCAAAATAGCCTCGCTTTCGTCTCCACTGTCCTCATCAGTTATAGCTCCATCATCAGGAGGGAACAAAATAATATCGCAGGGTCCTCCCCGTTTTCCAGTTCCTCGACAATCTCAGCTAATGTCAACCTGTAAGACGTACAGAATATCTGAAACAAACCTTTTCAACATACAAAAATAAAACGCATAACAAATCACATTGCTCAGTGTCACCTACTCACGATATCTAAAAAAAATATGTTAATGGCATCCGGGAGTTTTTCGAAAAATAAAAAGAAATTTTTTTTAAATTTTTTTTTGAAGCTGCATTTTATCTTAGACCAAAATTTTTTTCACATAAATTAAGTATAACTCTTCAAGATCTATCTCTGAAATTTTGGTCTAAAAATATTTGTCAATAAGTTACAAAAGTGCAATGCCGTGAACGACCTTAAAATTTGCGGTGAGCAAGATATCTGGAGACTGGTTCATCCGAAAAAAGATTAATTTTTTTTCGCTTAAGCAAATAGTAAGGGGGCGTTTGATCCTTCGATTTTTTTTTCGATACATACATATTTTTTGAGTTATAGCCTAAAACGGCCTCATTTTTGTGCACAAAAAATGAAAATATTCTTTGTACGCCCGCCATTTTGTCAAAAATTAATATTTTTCAAAAATCAACGATCAAACGCCCCTTAACTATTTGCTTAAGGGGTTATATATTCCTTATGCTATAAAAAACAAGGCCATTTTAATTATTTTTTTAAAGGACATTTGAGAATAAAGGTATACAAATAATTTAACATTGGATTAAGCAACTCTTGAAAAAAATTTTTTAATATTATTTTTTTTACAAAATGGCGGCTGCGCAGTGATTACAGTAAACCGCTTTTTCAAAAGGTTCTTCGTAAGCCTCGGCCAACTCCACCCATAGCAAAAAAAAAAAATTTTTTATTATCTGCATGATTTTTTATGTGTTTTTAGAATTTTTTTTCGCGAAATGACAAATGTTTTAACAAAAAATCGTGTTTTCGACGAAATCGATTTAAATTGCTTATAACTTTTTTTCTTTTTAATTAATCGCTAAAATCGTGTGTACTTCAACCGATAATCAAACAATGAAGCTACTGTTAAAATTTCAAGTCAATCGGATGCAAAATTTTTGAGCTATACTGCACGCCGATTTTGAAAAAATTGTTTCGAGAAAAACACGTTTGAAGTTTCAAAATACTACACATCTTAATCAGTTTCTTGGAAAAAATTGATATAAAAAAATTTTGAGTTTAAATCAGTACTTGGGCGCTGTAGATTTTGATTCTTGGATTGTTTTTGCATGATTTAAGCCAATAAAAAAAATTTAAAAGTAAAAAAAAATAGGGAGATATAACCCCTTAACCGAAAAAAATTTAATTTTCTCTTTTCGGATGAGCCAGTCTCCAGATATCTTGCTCACCGCAAATTTTGATGTCGTTCACGGCATTGCACTTTTCTAACTTATTGACGAATGTTTTTGGACCAAAATTTCAGAGAAAATTTCGAATAGTTATACTTTAATAATGTAAAAAAAATGTTGGTCTAAGATAAAATGCAGCTCCAAAAAAAAATTTTAAAAAATGTCTTTTTATTTTTCGAAAAACTTCCGGACGCCTTTAAGCTTATTAGTTTCGGACACAAATATTTTGAATTAAACACAAAGTTGAGTCATTTCTCCACCAGTCCATGCGGCACCAAATTTAATCCAAATACTTAAAATTACCGATAAGTGGGGAAGGAGCTGCCTACTTTTCGCCTGCTGGTCGAATAATAAGTCAAATATTTGTAATTAATAAAAAAGTATATTTTGCCGGTTCTACAAAACAAAAATTTATTTTAAAAAACAGTATTTAATACTATTAAAGTCCTTCTTCTGATGTTGGCAGCCAGAATGCCATATTTGTGCATGCTGATGCCATCATCATATATTTGGGGTTGAACTGAACACATTGGACCGGGCCGGGATGGTCTCCATTTAAAACACAAACTTTGTAACCCGTATCCGCGTTCCAAACGTGTACTCTACCATCAGTACTTCCCGAGAATATAAATTGTGAATCTGGACTGAAGCTGGCTTCTATGGGAATTCCTTTATTGTTTGGGTATCCAGTAAAAGTCTGTAAAGGAGTGCCGTGGAAAGCATCTACTAGACGAATTATGGAACCATTGGTACTAATTAGAATGGTTTTGCCATCACGTGAAAACTTGAGACCAGTCCAATCGCATTCTTTTTCTTGATTTAATTTAAAGGTTACAAAAGGTCCTTTGTCAAAAGACCGAAGGTCGTAAAGTTTTATGCTCTCAGAATTAACACCAGCGGCGAAAATCAGACCCTCAGGATCGTATGCTGCGATGGGTCGGCCAGAAAGATGCATAAGTCCTTGACAGTTCGGGGAGCGCAAGTCCCAAAGTCGAAGCGTTTTATCGAGAGACCCAGATAGGAAAGTATCTTCTACTGGTGAAATACACAGAGATATTACTTTTTTTGTGTGTCCTGGAAAGTACCGAAGGTATTTGTTATCGTGTAAACTCAGATAACGAATGGTATCATCCACTTTCGTGGAGCTGTGTATTGCCGTATTATTTGCATGAGTGAAATGAATTAGATCAACACCATATTTCTTAGAGTTCACAGTGCGCGACTGAATACCCTTCTCGCAATCGTAAATAACAATTTGATCATCTTCACTGCAAGATATCAAATGCTCTCCGTTTGGTGAAAAATCTATAGCATTAATTTTATCCGTATTTTCACGAAAAACTTTAGCCACTTTGAAACTTCGGACTACAGGATCAATTAATTTCATTTTCATTTTGACTAGTATATTAAAACAAAAACATTGATGTTTGCAATTCGAAAACGTATTTTATTACTTCTTGAAAGTATCGATATGTACTTGGTCCCATTCAGGAAAAACAATGTTACCACCGAAATGTTTTGAACACAATTACAGCGGTGGCGGCAAAGCGGCGACGAATATTCGCAGTCAAAAATTATAACATACTTCATCATGTGAAATTGAACAGAATTGCGGCGTACGACTGTTGAGCTGTGACGATTCGCCGTCGATTTAGATTTAATTATATTTCACCGTACGATCAGTGTTGCATTTCCAATTAGCTTGTGTCAATTCTTTTGTTTACGTCGTTTTGTCGTCGTTCGTCGTACGCCGCAATTGTGTTTGTTCAAACGATTTTTCGTCGCGTTTTTTTTTGACAGCGAATATTTGTCGCCGCTTTACCGCCACCGCTCTAATTGTGTCAGGCTATAACATAATTTTTTTTGGTGGTGACATAGTTGGAAAAACGGTAGAGCTATCTTGTCAAACTGAAATATGCAACCGTGAAATCGGCTACCATATATGTATGTCAAGAATAAACGAAACATAATATGACAAGAAATCTGATAGCGCTCACTTTTAGCTATGGGTGTGAAATTTCGAAATAGTCGTAACTTATCCTAGCTGATTTTGACAGCATAAAAATAAAGGAGAAGAACTGTCGCTTAGAATTGCTTTTACCATCATAATTGTACCTTGGTTGAAAACATCATTATGCTGGCATAAAAATTGAACAATGATTTATGTGACACAGTTTTAGTTCAAATACAATATTTCGGATTTATAAAAGAGCTCTTGTCGTACTATACTAAAACAAAAACAAGTTAAGGTGTTATCTTCGGCCATGCCGAAACTCAAATACCCTACACTGCGTTGAAAGTACCTTTTAAATAAATGTTAAAAAGGCATTGAAGAGGTTGAATGAGTCGAAAAAAATGTGAAATGTTAGAAAGGTTGACAGAGGTTGAAAAATGTTGAAAAAGTCGAAAATAGATACAAAATGTTGAAAAAAGCTTAGAGAGGTTGAAAAACTCTAAAAAAGTTCGAAAAACTTGAAACAATTCAAAATGGACGAAAAAGTCAAAAAACTAAAGAAACTAATGAAGAAAGTTGAAAAAGTCGAACAAATACATATAGGATATATTGGAAAAAGTTACAGGGTTGAAAAAGTCGAAAGAATAAGGAAAATGTTGAAAAAAATCGAATAGAAATGAAAAATTAGAAATATGCCACGCACACTTGTCCAATTCCGCCCACTTTTGGTTCAATAAACTATATTCGTGATCGACATCCTCATATTAAATTTCAGCACAATAGCTTGTATAGTTTGCGATATGTGCCGCAGTTAAATTTAAAATTTAGGGCGGTGACACACACCAGAAATAGCTTTCCATAAGCAAACCTCTTACACCAAATTTTAGTGTGATTGCTCACATGTTTCGATAAATATGCCACTTACCGTATTTTACTTGTATGGGAGGTGCCACGCCCACTGGTGCTATTTCAGCCAATTTTTATTCAGATATACTCTATAGCAACTGAACCACTTACATTAAATTTCATAGCAATTGCTGCAATAGTTCACTTAAAACAGCGCTTACAAATTTATGTTTATATGGGAGGTGCCACGCCTACTGATGCAATCCTGTAAAAATTCATTTATTTTTAAAGCTTATAGTAACTGACATCTATGGACCAAATTTTATGAAGATTACTCTCATAATACACTGTCTATAACAATAAACGTTCTTGCTTATATAGGAGGTGCCACGCCCACAGGTACTATTGAACCAAATTTTTTGTTATAAGAGACCTTATAGGAAGTATATCTGCCTGATTTAATTTCATAACGATTACGTTGTTAGTTCTCTTTATATAACGTTTATAAATACTGTGGGCGGTGCCACGCCCTTGAGCGAGTTTTTTCAGTAAAGTATCTGAGATTTTATTGATGACTGCTTTCAGCGGCTTGGATTGGCTTTTGGTTGATCAGAGTAAAGTTTCTGATTGCTTTCCACCTGGGGATTGCCAGAGCGATCTCTGAGCCAACCATTAGCAAGTTGACACACAGCCTCCCCGCGGCTCCATCTGGGTAGCTATCTCCGCATCCGCTGAGATAGTGAGCGAATGTGTGCAGCGTGTCCTCCCTGGAAGTAAACTGGGTTGTGCGCAGGGTTTGGTACCCGCCACGTAAAAAAAACACTCCAATGAAGACTAAAAAAGCCTCGGACAATAAACCCCTCAACGTTGACGACCACTGCAAACGAAAAAAGGACTATGATTTAAGGATATGCACCTGGAATATCCGGACCCTCAATAGGGAAGGTGCCTCTATCGAATTGGCGGATGCCCTCGGAAAAATTAAGGCTGACATCACCGCCATCCAGGAAATAAGATGGATAGGACAAGGTTGCTCTAAGCAAGCAAGTTGCGATATCTACTACAGCTGCCATGCGGAGAGGCGCGAATTGGGATGCGGATTCGTAGTAAGCAAGAGACTTCGCCACCATATCTCCAGGTTCACACCTGTGAGCGAAAGGTTGGCTACGATCCGCGTCAAGGCTCGATTTTTCAACATCAGCTTGATTTGCGCGCACGCCCCGACGGAGGAAAAGGACGATGCTGTCAAAGATGCCTTCTATGCGAGACTCGAGGAAGTATACGACCGCTGCCCGGCCCATGACGTTAAAATTGTACTCGGGGATTTCAACGGAAAGGTCGGAAGAGAAGGTATATTTGGCCCCACTGTCGGTCAGTTCAGCCTTCACGAGACCACCTCAAACAACGGTCTACGGCTGATCGACTTCGCCGCGGCGCGAAACATGGTAGTAAGTAGCACCAGATTTCAACACCTCGATATCCACAAGGCCACCTGGCTGTCCCCTGATCAGAAAACACGCAACCAAATCGATCATGTTGTGATCGACGGAAGGCATGCTTCGAGCGTGCTAGATGTTCGTACGTTCCGGGGAGTCAATATTGACTCCGATCATTATCTTGTTGCAGCCAAGATACGCATGCGGCTGTGCAATGCAAAGGATGTACGCTCTGGTACGCAACGAAAGCTGGACGTCGCTAAGCTGCTCCTTCAACCTGACTCTCTACCCGATGATGCCGGTGGACTTTGGGCGCATATATCCCGCTCCATGCGCTCTGCCGCTGAGGAAGTCATTGGTTTCCGACGCCCACTTCCGCGAAATCAATGGTATGACCAGGAGTGTCGCGAAGCTACTGCAGTGAAAAACGCCGCCTACAAAAGAACCCTGCAGTCAGCAGCAACGCGAGCCGTGCACGAAAACTACCGGGAAAAGAGAAAGGATGAGAGGCGCCTTTTCAGACGCAAGAAACGAGAGCAGGAAAGGCACGAGCGTGAGAAACTCGAAGTGTTACGGGGCAGGAATGATGCTCGAAAATTTTACCAACAAGTCAAGCGTCTGACCCAAGGTTTCAAGCCCGGAGCATCAACCTGTAAAGATGAACATGGACTGAGATTATGGAGGGAACACTTTTCCAAGCTGCTTGCTGGCGATGACTCCACCAATCCCGCCTTTGGAGAAACTAACCCGATTCCACCAATCAACGACGATGGTGTGGAGGTACCACCACCTAGCCATGACGAGGTACGAGTTGTGATCCAACGACTTAAGAACAACAAAGCGGCTGGTGCCGATGGCCTGCCTGCTGAATTGTTCAAAACCGGCGGCGATGAGCTGATAGGGTGTATGCATCAACTCATCTGCAAAATATGGCTAGTTGAAAGCATGCCCGACGATTGGAATCTCAGTGTCCTTTGTCCTGTACTGAAGAAAGGTGACCCGACAATCTGCGCTAACTACCGGGGAATTAGTCTTCTTGCCATCTCTTACAAGGTCCTGTCGACTGTACTGTGTGAAAGACTTAAGCCGTTTGCCAACACACTGATTGGGCCTTATCAGTGCGGCTTTAGACCTGGTAAGTCCACCATAGACCAGATCTTCACACTACGTCAAATCCTGGAAAAAACCCACGAAAAACAGATCGATACCCATCATCTCTTTATCGATTTTAAAGCAGCTTTCGATAGCCCGATACGGGATTGCCTGTATGCCACCATGTCTGAGTTCGGTATACCTGCGAAGCTGGTGCGGCTTTGCAGAATGACGTTGAGCAACACAGCCAGCTCCGTTAGAGTAGGAAGGGACCTCTCCGAACCATTTGATACCGAACGAGGTTTCAGACAGGGCGATCCATTATCCTGCAACCTCTTCAACTTTGTGATGGAAGGGGTGTTGCGAAGAGCCAGTGTACATCGTAATGGCACTATTTTCTACAAAAGTGTCCAGCTCCTTGCATATGCCGATGATATTGATATCATTGGACGTTGTAAGCGAGATGTTACTGCTGCGTTCTCTGCTATCGAAAAAGAGTCAGCGAAAGTGGGTTTGACGGTGAACGAGGGCAAAACAAAGTATATGCTGTCCACAAACAGGAAGACGCGGCGTATTGGATCCTTTGTTACTGCGAACAACTATACTTTCGAAGTTGTCAAGGAATTCACCTATCTTGGCACCGCCGTGAACACTCAAAACGATGTCAGCCTGGAGATAAAGCGAAGACTAACTCTTGCTAATAGGTGTTACTATGGTCTCAGTAAGCAATTGAGTAGTAGAGACCTCTCTCGCCCGACAAAACTGACACTCTACAAGACGCTCATCTTACCCGTGCTACTTTACGGCGCAGAAGCATGGGTTGTGTCGCAGACTGATGCAGCCACGCTTGGGGTGTTTGAGAGAAAAATTCTTCGCAAAATCTTCGGTCCTGTTCACGTCGGCGACGACTACCGTATTCGAATGAACCACGAACTGTACGAGCTCTACGCTGACATTGACATAGTCAAGCGCATCACTATTCAACGTCTGCGCTGGCTGGGACATGTTGTGCGTATGGACGAAGAAGCTCCGGCGAAAAAGGTGTTTGATGCGGAAGCCGCTGGGCGACGACGAAGAGGAAGACCATGCCTCCGATAGAAAGACCAAGCCGAGGAAACCCTATCCACGCTTGGTGTGAATGATTGGAGAAGGCGTGCGCAAAGCAGAGGCGCCTGGAGAGAGCTTTTGAGGTCGGCCGTAACCCGGTAACGGGTTGTTATGGCCACCCAAGTAAGTAAGTAAGCTTTCAGCGGCATCATCCCCAAAATGTTTATGGAAATTGTTTGTGCCGATTCTGAGATATACGTAATCAAAATTTTTAACAGTTGAAAAGTGCCACGCCCATTTTCTCGATTCTGCCCACTTTTATTTCAATTCAAGATATATTTGATATGTATCCGTATACCAAATTTTATCGCAATATCTTGAACGGCTTACAAGATATGGTAGTTTAAATGATAAAATTTAGGGCTGTGCCCCGCCCCTGTATGACCTTTTGGAAACTTTAAACCCAGCCTATTCCTAATTTGGTTCATATGTGCACGAAATCACCAAGTTTCATCAAAATCGCTGTAACTTTTTTCAAAATTGGCCTGGGTAAATTTACATAGAGTATGAGCGGTAGGCGTGTCCGTCAACCGATTTCGCCCATTTTCAATAGCAAGATGCCTGCAAGAAGATGTGACCTGTGTGTGAAAGTTTCATTCAATTAGCTTTCTTGGTTTTCTCGTGAACCTGATTTCAACAGACAGACAGACAGACAGACAGACAGACAGACAGACAGACAGACAGACAGACAAACAGACAGACAGACAGACGGACATCGCTAAATCAACTCAAGTGGTGACGCTGATCAAGAATATATATACTTTTCCGATTTCGCATAGTTATACAGTAAAGATAAAACTTACTCCACCTTTCCACTTCCACATCCAAACATTTTGTTAATGTTGTCCAAGATCATCAACACCCTTCCCCCCTGTGAACGACAGTCCACTCATACAGACGCTAAATTCATTTTTTATTTATGCTTAAAATAGATGAATTTTATTAGTTATGGTATACAAAGATAACATTTTTTATGAAAATTATTGTATGGAGCAAAATAAATGTGTGACAAGAAGTTTTTGTTAAGTTTTTTAGGTTCGCTAGATAATTATGTCAGATTTAATTTTCGAGCCAAGGGTGACTTGTAATTGCTTTAAAACCAATGAAAACAATAAAGGTCTAAGTATGTAAGTATCATATGCTACCTTAATCTACGGACAGATAAAACAAAACGAGCAGACGAAATATTGCATCGATACCTTTCACTCTGTGTTATCTGTGAGCGTTCAAAGTTTCTCAAATTTCATGGGAAAAAAATCGAAAACTATTTTTTTTAATACACAATGAGTGCATTTGTGTAGTACGGAATGTACAGTATTCAAGAAACTTATGTCGTTTTAAAAAAATGGTTTTGGATATTTTTTTCAATGAAACTTGACAGACTTTGAACGCTCACAGCGAACACGGAAAGATAGGTATTGATGTAAGATATCTCTGCTCGTTTTGTTTCACCAAAACGTAATGGAACAAGCTAGTGTAGGGAAATCATAAATACCCTTATTAGACATTCCATTCAACGTTTTAACGTTAGCTCTTATTATATTAATGGTATTCATCTAAACGCGCAAGCTGTGCAAGTTATGCAGTTCTGCGCCGTCGCAAACGAACTGTCAAAAATCGTATGGAAAGTTTTTTGAACAAACTAGAAATTTGGTCGCGCAGACCTGCGCTGCTAAGTTGTGCAAAAGTGTCATATTTTTTTTTTACATCAAGTTGTTATTATTGTTATTTATACAAAGAAACAAAATGTCAGAGGTAAGAAGCTAGATTATTTTAAAAGCAAACATTTATTAATATTTAATTTATATTATAACAGAAAATTGCAGAACAAGAAAAAAAAGCGGCGCCGATACATTGGTCTGCATCGCTGGAGTGACGCAGAGGTCCTTTGTTTGATGCAAGAGGTGGCTGATGATGTCAGAGAGAGGCCGGAGTCTTTTGAGGTTATTTCTCAATATTTGTTTAATATGAACTTTTCCTTTGACTAAACAAACTTTTTTAATCCACAGCTCAACTTTTTTACAAAAAAATTGCTGCAAGGTCCCCAATATTGCAGAGCATTGAATGGGTGCCATTAAAAAACAAAATGCGCCACCTCAAATGCACGTACGTGTCGGCTCTTAATTAGAAGCATCAGACTGGGGCTGGTCTTTTAGCCACTGATGACGAAAAAAGCGTACAGGAGTACATAGCAAAGATATGCCCAAAGTGGGATTACTTAGAGCAAATTTTTGGGCAGAGACGAGGAGTAAATCCTGGCTGCATAATTGAGACATCGGTGGAGATGCTGGATGAGAGTTACCTTGATCAAACAATTTCGATTGAAGTTGATGAAGTGTGTGAGAATTTCGCAGTCAGTCCTCCGGAACCGTCCCCAAGCTCACAATCGTCTATTGATTTTAGTAGCTTAAGGGAAAGCTTAAAAAAAGGTAACCAGACAAGGCTTAAGTTTACTTTAGCTGACATTCTCCAAATAAATTTTTTTTAGAGGGTTAAGAATAAAAAATACAAAAAAAAAATCGCTCGGATCTAAAATCGGAGATATAGACAGCAGAAGTTGCAGATATAGCTTTTGTTAAAATGGTTATAAGTTGAGAACTCTTGAATAAAAAATGTAAAATATGGATGTCATAAGAAAGATAATTTAATCAGCTACAATAATGGCAATTAAAGTTTTGAAATTTGACCAATAGTTTTGGAGATATTACGATTTTTCTGAAATTGCGACCAATTTTTTTTTTTTTGAAAATCTTTATTTTTTCCAAAAAATGTGTTAATGACCTGAAATTATTTTGGCACGTTAAGAAAGCTTAATTTATTCCTTTTAAAATGGTGTATAGCTTGTTCTAAATTTTGCATATTCATCCCCTTTTTGTCGAAAAATAAAAAAAAAAAACATATTCAATGAATTCTTATGAACAAAAACAGTAAAAAACCAACAACAACAATTATAAGACCATTCTCATTGTAAAACTTAAAAACCAGTTCCCAATTCTATGCATTTGGGTCTTTTATAAATTCTAAAAGTGCACGTCGTTTGACTTCGCCTTCAACTGTTGAATGATTTTCAGGCTCAGCGTTTGTTTCGTTGGGTACTCCATAGTCGTTATCTGCTACGTTTGGGAATATGTAGTCATCTTCTTCTTTCTGCTCCAATAAGATGTTGTGCAATAAGGCGCAAACTAAAGTCCAATGACAAGCTTGTTTTACAGACGAACTATTTCTTATTTGAATTCTTAGTTCCTTTAAGCTATTAAACCGCTCTTTCATCATCCCAAGACAATGTTCAATTCTAATACGATATCGACTTAAATTTTTGTTGAATTCAGTGCGTTTTTGTGAACTGGCATCTGTTAAATTTATTCTAAAAGGGGTTATAACGGTTCCAGTCAATTTGTATGCACTGTCAGCAGCTATCCATTCTGTTCCACTCAATAATTGTTCAGATCTTGTTGCCAAATCACAATTGTTGTATATTCTGGTATCGTGTACACTTCCCGGATATCCTAGCACCATGTGTGTTTCAGTGTTCCATCATCGCCAATTCCAAAAAAATTTGCAATTGAGGATGTAACCTCTCCACTTGAACCCAAGCGATACAAGACGACAATAAGCTGCATTTCCACAGGAAATTGATTGCAGAACCGCGGGCCTTGGAAAACTTCATCATCTTTGATCAGGTTAAGGATGACTGGAAAATTTGCCCAGCTGACACGTACAATTTGCTTCAACTTATACTCGTCCAAATTAGGCAAAATATCTATGAGAAAGCTTTTAAATTTAACAAAAGAGTCATGAACAAGTTGTATAGCATATCGATAATGCTGTGCAGCCGCTAGCACAAGAGCTAAGCCTTCCAGAATTTCATCCTGTTTTTTGCGTTGCTTATCTTTATAATTATAAATGGTAGCAATGAAATACATAAATCAGCTTATACAATAAAGCTCTTACCATCGTGTTTTCCAAAGAATTCCAAAATTGTTAAATCGGCTACAGCGATTTCTTTAAAGAATTGAATTAATTTAGTTTATTCGCTTGTTCTCGGCATTTTTATTTTTATATTTTGACAATTACAATCTGACATGCTCATCAACTGTCAGAAATTGCACAAAATATTCGAAGGGGCGTTCATGAAATACATCGCGCAAAATTACCCACTTGCACAAATGCGTTTAGATGAATACCATTATTAATTTGCACTCGTGGTTGTTGTACAACAAAAATTCAAATGTTTACATTATAAACACGTACGAAATTTTGCAGTCGCTCAAAGACTATCCCAACAAAATTTCTGGATAACAACAACAAAAGATAAGCGCATTGACACCACACTTAGCCAGTGCGCCAGACAGAACAACAACAACACTATAAAGTGCATAAGAATACAATAAATCAATCAGAAAAATGGATACAAACATCAAAATAAAAGAGGAGGAGTTTTAATTATTAATACCGTAAAGAAATAGCTTCTAGTATGTAAGTGTCAAAATAAAGACAATTGTATTAGTTTAACAATTTGATATAAAAAGGGCCCGATGGCCAAAATAAAGATCAGAGTTTAACACAGCTTGAAATACTGCTATTTGTACTGTAATACCAGCTCTTTCAATAACGGCTTAATCTATACATCCGAAGTTCAAAATTAGAGGGTGGACGGCGCTTTTAAGCGTCAAGCCCAAATTAATAGCTAGGTAGGGAATCTACATCCTGATCAACTACTTGGTGATCCTGATCAATTACACTAGGATCTCAATTTTGTAAAAATGCATATGCCACACAACATGGCACTGACACCAGCAAAAGTAATGTCGTAAATAGTTCAGGAAAACGGCACAATGGAAAAGATTTTCATAACTGCACCGATACTAATGAAATAATGCAAAGTCTGCTTTCTACATCTCATAACAACTATGCTCCTATATCTGAGATGAATCATAATCATAATAGTAATCACAATCATCATCAGATAGCAGATAGCCAGATAGCAATACTTTGTCAACTAATTTAAATGAACATTCTACAACTGGTGGTGGTTCCGTTGTAGCTGGTAATGGAAATGGAAATAAAGATAGGTCAATGTCACAGTGATTCTACGAGAACATGAGTCATCTCACCATGGGCATAGTCATTTGCATGGACATGTGCATTCACCACTTAGTGCAGTTGCGTGGATGATTATTATGGGTGACGGATTACACAATTTTATTGATGGCATGGCTACGAGTAAGAAATGGAAAACATAAAAAAGTTAACTTCTACTATACACTCCAATGTAAGAAATGCATTTAATGTTCGCAAAATAATATTCTTTAATTTTTTGCTTAAATTACACTTTGCTGTGTTATTGCTTGACGGTATTTAAATTCGCCTTTTGTATGTATGGTCGCAGTCATAAATTTTTTCATATGTTTCAGGTGCTGCTTTTGCTGAGAACTTGCTGTATTCTATCATGAGTTATCACATGAATTGGGAGATTTTGAAATTCATATAAAGTCAGGTATCTGTTAAGTCGGCTGTTTATTACAATCTGCATACGGGGGTGTTAAGCTTCGTTGGAATGATATTTGGTATATTATATTTTACTGAGCCTTCTGTTCAGTACTGTTAATGCGAAAAAAAACACAAAAAAATTACAGCGCAAAATACATAAAAAGAAACAAATAATTTCTTTCTGGCAAACCAGCAGCTGTAAATGTAGAAGTTTTATTCTGTTTATTGCTGTGATTCTTAACTGATCAACGCAAGAAATAGAATAAAGTAGGCTAGCAGACTACTAAACTTCGGTTAACTAAGCTTACTGATGATATGATGTAGCGGTCATTGAAACAAGTATAAGCAGCTCGTTGCCCATTTTAATGCATTTTGCGCTTGTAATTTTTTTGTTGTTTTTTGCACTAAAAGCTCTGTACAAAAATATTATTATTAAATTTTGTTCCAAAAACGCAAATAGAAATATTACCCTCGGTGAGGTCGCCGATATTTACATGTAGCACTCGCAATTTCGTTCGGATCGCCAGAAAAGCAGACAACGAAGCGATCGTCAAGAAATGTGTGATATCAAAGAGATTAGAAAAGCAATTGCATTGAAACGTAGAAGTTTTGTTCTGCTTATTGCTGTGATTCTTAACTGATCAACGCGAGAAATAGAATATAGTAGGCTTGCAGACTACTAAACTGCGGCTAACTAAGCTTACTGATGATATGACGTAGCGGTCATTGAAACTAGTATAAGCAGCTCGTTGCCCATTTTAATACATTTTGCGCTTGTAATATTTTTGTTGCTTTTTGCACTAAAAGTACGAAGCGCTCGTCAAGAAATGTGTGATATCAAAGAGATTACAAAAGCAATTGCATTGAAATGTAGAAGTAAACTAGTAGACTACTAAACTTCGGCTAACTAAGCTTATTGACGATATGACGTAGCGGTCATTGAAACTAGTATAAGCAGCTCGTTGCCTATTTTAATGCATTTTGAGCTTGTAATTTTTTTTTTGTTGCTTTTTGCACTAAAAGTACCAAACAAGAAGCTCTGTACAAAAATATTATTATGAAATTTTGTTCCAAAAACACAAATAGAAAAATAACCCTCGGTGAGCTCGCCGATATTTACATGTAGCACTTGCAACTTCGTTCGGATCGCCCGAAAAGCGGACAACGAAGCGCTCGTCAAGAAATGTGTGATATCAAAGAGATTACAAAAGCAATCGCATTAAATGTAGAAGTTTTGTTCTGTTTATTGCTGTGATTCTTAACAGCATAACGCAAGAAATGGAATATAGTAGGCTTGCAGACTACTAAGCTTCGGCTAACTAAGCTTACTGATGATATGACGTTGCGGTCATTGAAACTAATATAAGCAGCTCGTTGCCCATTTTAATGCATTTTGCGTTGTTATTTTTTTTTGTTGTTTTTTGCACTAAAAGTACTGAACAAGAAGCTCTGTACAAAAATATTATTATGAAATTTTGTTCCAAAAATACCTAAATTTTATCATTTATACCATCATATCATGTAAGCCGTTAAAGATATTGCAATGAAATTTGGTAAACGGATACATATCAAATATATCCTGAATTGAGATTAAATTGGGCGGAATTGAAAAAGTGGGCGTGGCACTTTTCAACTGAATTTTGATTCCATATATCTCAAAATTGGCACAAACGATTTTCATAAAAATTTTGGAGATGATGCCGCTGAAAGCAGTCATTAATACAAGCTCAGCCACTTTACTGAAAAAACTCGTTGAATGGCGTGGCACCGTCCACAATATTTACTTACTTACTTACTTGGGTGGCCATAAAAACCCGTTACCGGGTTACGTCCAACCTCAAAAGCTCTCTCCAGGCGCCTCTGCTTCGCGCGCGCCTTCTCCAATCATTCACACCAAGCGTGGATAGCGTTTCCTCGGCTTGGTCTTTCCATCGGAGGCATGGTCTTCCTCTTCGTCGTCGCCCAGCGGCTTCCGCATCAAACACCTTTTTCGCCGGAGCTTCTTGGTCCATACGCACAACATGTCCAAGCCAGCGCAGACGTTGGATAGTGATGCGCTTGACTATATCAATGTCAGCGTAGAGCTCGTACAGTTCGTGGTTCATTCGAATACGGTAGTCGTCGCCGACGTGAACAGGACCGAAGATTTTGCGAAGAATTTTTCTCTCAAACACCCCAAGTGTGGCTGCATCAGTCTGCGACACAACCCATGCTTCTGCGCCGTAAAGTAGCACGGGTAAGATGAGCGTCTTGTAGAGTGTCAGTTTTGTCGGGCGAGAGAGGTCTCTACTACTCAATTGCTTACTGAGACCATAGTAACACCTATCAGCAAGAGTTAGTCTTCGCTTTATCTCCAGGCTGACATCGTTTTGAGTGTTCACGGCGGTGCCAAGATAGGTAAATTCCTTGACAACTTCGAAAGTATAGCTGTTCGCAGTAACATAGGATCCAATACGCCGCGTCTCCCTGTTTGTGGACAGCATATACTTTGTTTTGCCCTCGTTCACCGTCAAACCCACCTTCGCTGACTCTTTATCGATAGCAGAGAACGCAGCAGTAATATCTCTCTTACAACGTCCAATGTATCAATATCATCGGCATATGCAAGGAGCTGGACACTTTTGTAGAAAATAGTGCCATTATGATGTACACTGGCTCTTCGATACACCCCTTCCATCACAAAGTTGAAAAAGTTGCAGGATAGTGGATCACCTCGACTGAAACCTCGATCGGTATCAAATGACTCGGAGAGGTCCCTTCCTACTCTGACGGAGCTGGCTGTGTTGCTCAACGTCATTCTGCAAAGCCGCACCAGCTTCGCAGGTATACCGAACTCAGACATGGTGGCATACAGGCAATTCCGTATCGAGCTATCGAAAGCAGCTTTAAAATCGATAAAGAGATGATGGGTATCGATCTGTTTTTCGTGGGTTTTTTCCAGGATTTGACGTAGTGTGAAGATCTGGTCTATGGTGGACTTACCAGATCTACAGCCGCACTGATAAGGCCCAATCAGTGTGTTGGCAAACGGCTTAAGTCTTTCACATAGTTCCCCGGTAGTTAGCGCAGATTGTTGGGTCACCTTTCTTCAGTACAGGACAAAGGACACTGAGATTCCAATCGTCGGGCATGCTTTCTTCTAGCCATATTTTGCAGATGAGTTGATGCATACACCCTATCAGCTCATCGCCGCCGGTCTTGAACAATTCAGCAAGCAGGCCATCGGCACCAGCCGCTTTGTTGTTCTTAATTTTGTTAATTGTTGGATCACAACTCGTACCGCGTCATGGCACCATCGTCGTTGATTGGTGGCATCGGGTTAATTTCTCCAAAGGTGGGATTGGTGGAGTCATCGCCAGCAAGCAGCTTGGAAAAGTGTTACCGCCATAATCTCAGTATACCCTGCATATCCGTAACCAGATTTCCATGTTCATCTTTACAGGTAGATGCTCCGGGCTTGAAACCTTGGGTCAGACGCTTGACTTGTTGGTAAAATTTTCGAACATAATTCCTGCCCCGTAACGCTTCGAGTTTCTCACGCTCGTGCCTTTCGTGCTCTCGTTTCTTGCGTCTGAAAAGGCGCCTCTCTTCCTTTCTCTTTTCCCGATAGTTTTCTAGCGCGGCTCGCGTTGCGGCTGACTGCAGGGTTCTTTTGTAGGCGGCGTTTTTCACTGCAGTAGCATTGATTTCGCGGAAGTGGGCGTCGGAAACCAATGACTTCCTCAGCGGCAGAGCGCATGGAGCGGGATATATGCGCCCAAAGTCCACCGGCATCATCGGGTAGAGAGTCAGGTTGAAGGAGCAGTTCTGAGAGGTGAGCGGAATAGGCTTCGGCCGTCCGATGTGATTGCAGCTTAGCGACGTTCAGCTTTCGTTGCGTACCAGAGCGTACATCCTTTGCATTGCACAGCCGCACAATATTTATAAACGTTTTATTAAGAGAACGAACAAAGTAATCGTGATGAAATTTGATGAGGTAGATATACTTGCTATAAGGTCTCTTATTACAAAAATTTGGTCGTATAGTACCTGTGGGCGTGGCACCTCCCATATTAGCAAAAAATGTTTATTGTTATAGATAGTGTGCTAAGAGAGTAATCTTCATAAAATTTGGTGTATAAATGTCAGCTACTATAGGCTTTAAAAATAAATTAATTTTGACAGAGTTGCATCAGTGGGCGTGGCACCTCCCATATTAACATAAATTTGTAAGCGCTGTTTTAAGTGAACTATTGAAGCAATTGCTATGAAATTTAATGAAAGTGGTTCAGTTGCTACAGAGTATATCTGAATCAAAAGTGGCTGAAATAGCACCAGTGGGCGTGGCACCTCTCATACAAATAAAATACGGTAAGTGGCATATTTGTCGAAATATGTGAGTAATCATACTAAAATTTGGTTTTAGGGGTTTGCTTATGAAAAGCTATTTCTGGATCAAAACCGGGCTGGAATGTGCCAGTGGGTGTGTCACTGCCCTTAATTTTAAATTTAACTGCACCATATATCGCAAACTATACAAGCTATTGTGCTGAAATTTGATATGAGGATGTCGATCACGATTATAATTTGTTAAACCTAAAGTGGGCGGAATTGGAGAAGTGGGCGTGGCATATTTCAAATTTGTAATTTTTATTCCATTTTTTCAAAACATTTTCCATATTCTTTCGACTTTTTCAACTCTTTAACTTTTTCCAATACATCCTATATGTATTTGTTCGACTTTTTCAACATCTTTCAACTTTCTTCATAAGTTTCTTTATTTTTTCCACTTTTTCATCAATTCTGAACAGTTTCATATTTTTTCTACATCTTTCATTTTTTTAGAGTTTTTCAACCTCTCTCAATTTTTTTCAACATTTTGCATATATTTACGACTTTTTCAACATTTTTCAACCTGTCTAACATTTCACATTTTTTTGGACTTATTCAACCTTTTCAACGTCTTCTTAAAATTTGATGAAAAGGTACTTTCAGTGCAGTGTAGGGTATGTGAGTTTCGGCCTGGCCGAAGATAACACCTTTACTCTTTTTTTTTACAGTGGTTTCCCCTGTAGGCATACTCCACAGCATACCCATTGAGACAGATTTCTCTCGTTAAGAATGCATTACATAATTTGTCATTTTCCGATAACGGCGCGTGGAAACTTCCACACAACAAAAACACTTAAAACGCTATATCTTGGTATCTATGATAGCTACTGTTGTGAAACTTGATAAATGGATCAACATTGGTTCTGCCAAGCTACTCGCAAAATGTGAACGGGATTGAACATTGGGTGTGGCATCTCCCAACCAATAAAAACACTTAAATTGCTAATCTTGGTACTTATACCGAGCTATAACATTTGGTGCATGGACCTAATACTCTACAGGAAGGACTGCGTAAAATGTGAGGTTGTACAACGAGGAGGGAGCGGGGAAAGCACCGACAAATTATGTTGAAGCTATGAAAACATAATAAAAGTTATGTTTGTTTGTTTTTGCCAACATATACAGGCTATTTTAATTATTTAAAATAAATAATAAAAATGCGGTCGAAAAATTTTACTTTCATTTTCAAGAAATTTTTGTGCTGTCAAAATTTTATCAATTTGTAAAAAGATATCGAATGGGACAGCAAAATTGGAAATTTTAGTCACCACAGTAAAAATTTTACTCACCAGGCTAAAAAGGGTTTTCACCGCGATTTGCCTAGGCAAAAAGATATCGATTGGGATAGACCCATAGTGTGAAATAGGTATCTGTAAAACAACTGACAGCGTGGCCAAATGGTTTGAGTTGTGAGCTCATAGCTCTAAGTGCGTGAGTTCAATACTCAGTCAAACATTTTTTTAGATTTTTTTTTGTTTAAATCGATGAAAAGTTTACATACTCGGTAATACAAAGAATCATACACTACTTTTGCTATGACATCGCCGTGTTAAAAATCATGTATTCTGGAGGCGATAGAAAGTCTATGAGATAGATCAAAGTTTAGATTACTATCGATGAACGAAATCTGCTGGATAGTTTGTTGTTGTTCATAAATACATACACACTTGCTTAAAATAAAACTTACACCTTTGAATTTTTAGCTTAAACTCTATTATAAAAATATTCTGACCACTTAGAGGAAAAATCTTGGTGGCAACGTGAATTACACAATTTTGCAATACGATTAATTAAATAAATTCAATTATTTATTACTTAATGTTTGTCTTGTCGGTGAAAAATTACTGTTTGTTTTCAAGTGTAACATTGTAAGGGCCGGTTTCACACTGTTTATTTAACCAATTAGTTAACTTAACTAATGTCTGTTAGTTAACTACCAAATTTAAGTTGTTTAGTTTCACAATCCATTGGTTAACTAATGATAATTTTTTGTACAAAATTTGGCATCACTGCACACAACATTTGTTTTTTATTTGACATTTCATAGTTTGCAAAACGGAATCAACAACAAGAACTTCTAAATTTTCGGCAGACGCAATAAATTGCTAATTCGTGCTGGTCGGCAACTTTGAAAACATCATCGAATGCAAAAAAAAACGATAAAGTTAGTCTAGACGAGAGGGAAAAAATATGGGGGACCCTTGTGGACGATTTTAACGGCTTGCAAGGAACCTACCGAAAGTAATATGGACGGGATCTTAATTGCAATATTCCATACTACTTCAATATCTGAGTCACTATGAACTTTGCAATCCCAATCGGAATCCATATTTTTATAGGTACTTATTTGCTTTTTTGAAACTTTGTGTTCTTATTTCTTATGATGTTTTTTGTTATGACAGCAATCAGCTGTTAGTTAACTATTAGTTAACCTGCCAAATTCGGTTGGTTAACTAGTTGCTATGAAACTGAAATTGGGTAGTTAACCTTGAATCTGTAGTTGCTTAACTAATGTCTGTTAGCTAACTAACGAATTTAAATTGTTCAGTTTCACAGTCCATTGATTAACTAATGATAATTTTTTGTACAAAATTTGGCATCACTGCACAAAACATTTGTGTTTGTTTGACATTTCATAGTTTGCGAAATGGAATCAACAACAAGAACTTCTAAATTTTCGGCAGACGAAGTAAATTCCTAATTGGAGCTGATCGGTAACTTTAAAAATATCATCGAATGTAAAAAAACCGATAAACTTTGCGTTTTTGTTTCTTATGTTCTTTTTCGTTATGACAGCAATTAGCTGTTAGTTAACTATTACTTAGTTAACCTGCCAAATTTGGTTCGTTAACTAATTGCTATGAAACTGAAATTGGATAGTTAACCTCAAATCTCTAGTAAACTAAACACTGTGAAACCGGCCCTAAGTGTTTTACAAAGCTATGTTTTTCATAGCTGTTCTACTTAATTTAAAAAATGTAACGTTCGCTTATTTATTTCTCGTTGGCAGTGTTTTATAATAAATAAATTAACCCTGAAGAAGTGGGGAACTACCCACGAAACATTGGTTGAGTAAAATAAAATAAATGTTTTAATTTATTTAAACAAGCATTACCATTTAGCCTGAGTTCTCAACTAAAATTTATATATTATTATTATATTGTAGCGAAATTTGGTTTATGCTAGAAAACTCTTGAAATAAATACCAACAAAAGAAACTAAACGATATTAGCACCATCTAGCGCAAAGTGCAGACAGTAAAAAGTCGACAACCGAGAGAAATTATCGCCGTCGTACAACGTACAACGCCACCTAGCATAATAGCTAGCTCAACGTCAGTGCGCCATGCTGGTGAATTGTGAATGGTGGTAGAATGCACGCTACAAAGTAGCACTGGTAGGTTGTAGATAATGGTAGAATATACGCCATCTGGCAGGTAGTAGATTATTCGAGAAAGTGATGCCTGTAGTATAAAAGGGTGTCATTTGAGTTTTCGGACACAGTTGTATCTAAGCAGTGAGGTGGAACACTTGAATTAAAGCAATAAAGTGAATACAGTGTGATCCGTAGCAGAGTAAAACAGTTTTCTATACAGTGTTAAATTAATGTTAGAATTTGAATGTTAATGAGATAAACAATTGTACCGTGTAAAAACTAACTATTGTGATTTAAATAAACTATTTTATAACTAAATAAGTTTGTGTGTTTGTAATTGTTACACAATCCAGTGATCGAACTCAGAAAAGTGTAAGAGATCGAAATTATCGTCAAAGAGACATAAATTTCGTAACAATTGGTGTCAGAAGTGGGATTGTGTAAAAAAAAAAAATTAACAATCAATTAAAATGGTTAAGTTTGAAGATCTGAAAGTGGATCAACTGAAGAAGGAGTTGCAGCAGCTGAGTCTGCAATCTACTGGCGGAAAGGTGGAGTTACAGAAACGCTTACGGCAGGCTCTTGAGGCTCAAGGTGTAAACCTGGAAAAGCATGAATTTTATAGTGATGTATCAGAATCAGCAGCGAAAGTGGAAGAAATTTCTGGACCAGCGGCAAGTGGTGAAGTTGTAGATATGTCAAAGTTCGAGAAAATGTTAATGGCGATGACAAGCAATATCCAGGCCGTTCCGGAAGAAATTGGTCAGAACGCGCTGCAGATCCATGCGGTTCAGAAAAAAATAGACCAGAAGTTAAGTCAAAATGCACTGCAAATAGACCAAAAGTTAAGTCAGAACGCGACGCAGATCCACGAGGCTGTTCGAACGGAGGTTGCCAAAATGGTAGATGGCCTCGATGCAAAAATGACTGAGTTACGAGATGACGTTGAATCATTCAAAGAAGAAGTTCAAAATAATCTTGAAAAAGTTCAAAATAATTTTGAAGACGTTAATAAAAGGATTCAACAGTTGGAAATAAGCGAACCAACCACTCAAGTTATAAGAGAAATCAGCGCAGAGAGGCTTAAGGCACCCTCATACGATGGAACAACGCCATTTAGTGTTTTCAAGCTCCAGTTCGAAACAACATCTGGTCACAATCGTTGGGATAACGAAAGCGCAGCTGCAGCGCTAATTGTGGCATTAAAAGGCGCAGCTGCAGAAGTATTGCAAACGGTTCCAGTGGTTGAGCAGAAAAATTACAAGGCGGTGATGGATGTCTTACAGCGAAAATATGGCAGTGACCACATGAAGCATATTCACAGATTGGAGTTGAAAAGTCGTATCCAGAAATCTGGTGAGTCCTTGCAGGAGTATGCTGCGGATATTGAGCGATTGGCACACCTTTCGTATCCTGACGAGTTAAGTGTCGTAGCTGAAAAATTCAAAATAGAGGCGTTTATTGACGGCATACGTGACTCAGAAACAAAACGCGAGACAATGAGGAGCCCGAAGACAACATTAAACGAAACAGTAATGGTTGCCCTCACTCAAGAGATGATTGCGTTGACATGCCAACCATCACTGAAAACTCGTCGGATAGAGGTGGAGGCTGAAAAGAAAAATTCATCGTTCGCCAGCAGTAGCTTCAGCGGAAAGTGCTACAACTGTGGTAAGCAGGGACACATGGCACGTGACTGCAAATCACGTCGTAAACGATCTGCATCACGATCACCAAGAAGAAGAATTGAAAATCGGATGGAGGTGGAGGCTGAAAAGAAAAATTCATCGTTCGCCAGCAGTAGCTTCAGCGGAAAATGCTACAACTGTGGTAAGCACGGACACATGGCACGTGACTGCAAATCACGTTGTAAACGATCTGCATCACATTCACCAAGAAGAGGAATTGAAAATTGGGTGGACGATGGCGAAAATGGTAGCGGGCAACAGGCGCGTACGGGGAATCAGGGTTCGATTCCGGAGAGGGAGCCTGAGAAACGACTACCACATTGCAAAGAAAGCCAGCATGAAAATGCGGATGCATTTTTCCATCGTCTATGTAAAATTGAATGCAGTCATTGTTCACGGACGGAAAATAAACCTAGAACAATTCATGTGCGCCGTTTGAACGTTTTGCCTTAAGAAACGTGGACAAAAGAGGAGGTAAGACGGGACCAGCGCAGTGATCGGGATCGTGGTGATCGTGAACGAGAACGTGAAAGAGATCGCGAACGAGAGGAGGTTAGAGAGCGCGCTGAAAGAGATAAAGTTAAAAAGGAGGATCCAGAACGGCCAGATAAAGATCGTGAGCGCAGAAGAAGAGAAAGGGAACGCGAACATGAGAAAGAGCGAGAACGAGAGCAGTCACGCCGAGAACGTTCTCGAAGTCGGGAAAAATCTTCTAGACGTCGTTGTTGTGTGTTAATTACCTTACTTATATCACAATGGGTTGTTCTAACAAAAAACGACATATTGTGGTATATTTTTGGGATGATGAATAACATCATCCAATAACAGTAAATTTCTGTTATTACATTATGGCATATTTTTGGGCATTTGCTTATTTGTTGGTCAGTTTAAGTTGCTATGTGAAAATTCTACTTGTTGAATAATAACAAGAATGAGAACAATGCAATGAAACTGCAACAACAAAAAGGCAAATAATGCAATGCAAGATATGAAACCCGGAAATATGCCAACCTCACTATTTTTTGTTAAAGAATTATGCAATTTCTACAAAGTAGAATAAATATTTGTAGGCCAAAATATTTGTAGGCCAAAATATTTGTAGGCCAAATATTTATTAAGTAGAATAAGTTTTGATGATGTTAAGTTTTTGTTATTGTATTTTAAAGTAATTATTTTATAATGTATTTTGTTTTTGTAATTAGCGTCATAAGAGGTGTTAAGTTATTTAAGATTTTTAATAAAGAGCAGAATTTGTTCTGAGCTAAAAAAGATAAGACGCATTCTTTTATTTAAAGCAGAGATACTTGGACTGTGGGGAAGTTTTTATAATACAGGTAAGTATTATATTGTAACACCTTGTAGTTTCTTATTTCTTTTCAGATACAGTTCTCACATGGTATTATCCCTCGAAAGGATAGTATCAACAACACAACATTGGCGCAGCCGGTTTTTCGAGCCACTACTCGGAACCACAGTACAAGGACTAAAAAGGACTAAAAAGGACAAAAAGTTCCAGGATTCAGTACAAGGGCTAAAAAGGACAAAAACTTCCAGGATTCAGTTCAAGGACTGAAAAGGACAAAAATTCCAGGATTCAGTTCAAGGACTGAAAAGGACAAAAATTCCAGGATTCAGTACAAGGACAAAAAAAAAAAAGGACAGAAAGTTCCAGGAGGCAGTACACACAACGCTGGAAGGTCAAATTTTGTAAGTATCCTAAGCATATACCACTAATCCATAAACTTCTAAAAACACATCGGCACTTAGCCATTCCTTAGGAGAGCCTTACTTTGGCAGTCAACCTAACGAACTTAGGAACATAAACTATGAGCGATCCTCATAGTCTATGTTCTGCATCATTTAATAGGGAAGCTAGGTTATAATTCGTAAACTTATTGGAAGTTTATGAATTATAAAAATTAGGTTTCATTTATTCGTTTTGAAAATTTGTAACCTTATTGGAAGGTTACAAATTAAAAATTTTTTTTTTTTTTTTTTTTTTTTCAATTGAACATCAATTCATTTTAATTCAATTCAATTGAAACTGAAGTTTTATTAAAATTGGAAATCTTAAACTTTGAAGCATTTGTTTTAAATGACGTTTAAGGTTTGATTTTCAGTGTTTTTAAAACTAAGACATTAGAAGCTATTGAATTTTATTGAAATTAAATGATAGATTTCTATTAAGAGCTTGCAGATTACTAGTAGTTGTATTATGAATTAAAATTTCTCACTTTTAAAGTTTGTCTAGTATCTTCTGCTCTTGAAAGAAAATTTGCAATTTAATTTTTCACGAAAACGTTTTATTCCATACGAAAAACAAGTCTTGTTGAACTTATTTTTGGTTCCGAAGAATATTTTAAATTCTGAGGATCAGTTTATTCAACATAGACTCGCGTTTAATTGCTATAAAATATTTTGATTTTTTAATAACACGTATAAAAAAAAATTTGTGGTAGGTCGTCTTTTCCTTAATTGTTAGCGAAAAACGTTTTATTTAGTATGTCAAGTTCTTGGTAATAATTGAAGTCATTAACTTTAAAGAAAATCAAGAGTAATCAAAATTTAACAGTCAAGGTTACACAGCGTTTTGTTTACCTATAAACGTTTTGTTTTTATTTAATATAATTATGAAAATTTTGCTTACTAGTGTTCAAATGTGTTGGGCTTTACGCTTTAAACAATTATAAACAATTTAAACACACCGACAAAGTTTTATATTCATAATGGGTCTCCTAGAAATCTCTAAGTTGGTGAAGAATATAGTACCTTATTTTTCAGGGGCTAGTTCACCAACGTTAGAATCAGATTTACATAGGTTCTTAGAGGGATGTGAGACAGTGCGGAATGAAATTAAA
This sequence comes from Tricholauxania praeusta, assembly GCA_949775025.1. Taxonomy (NCBI): domain Eukaryota; kingdom Metazoa; phylum Arthropoda; class Insecta; order Diptera; family Lauxaniidae; genus Tricholauxania; species Tricholauxania praeusta. The sequence goes on from OX459030.1 coordinate 80,729,070, forward strand.
GATGAAGAAGAACCTAAACTCATAGCACTCATTAGGCTTCATTTGCATGGTGATGCATTTGAGTTAATCAGGTCGCTTAAGTTTAAATCATTGGAAGAGCTACGCAAGTTATTAAAAATAACATATATTAAAGCAAAATCTATTCATTTAATTCGAGAGCAAATAGAAAACGCACGACAACTTCCTGAAGAAGAACTGCGTGCATTTGCAAGACGAATAAATGCGCTACGGAACGAAGCCTTAGATATACTAAAATCAACTTATGGAAATTTATCGGATGAAATGTGCAGAGAAGAATTGAATTTGTCAGTGATAAAAAAATTTAAGACAGGAGTACATAATCAGATGTTACGGATGTTGTTGATAAATCAAAATACAAACAACTTAGATAAGTTGTTAGAGGAAGCAATCGGAATAGAAGATTTAATGCAAGATAATTTAGAATTAAATTCAGGAATTAATACCGTGCAGTCCGGCTATGAAGAAGACCACCCAGTGAATTCAAGCATTAGAAAATTACCAATGAGAAGCTTAGAAACAGAAATATTCACACTTAGAGAGCAGGGGAGTACAAAAAAATTTTTAGCCAAACAGTTATCAGTCAAGTGCTCATTTTGCAATGTAAGAGGACATACTAGAGATGAATGTTTAAATCGTAAAAATTCGCGGGAGTGTCAAGATAACCTCACGTACGGTCAAGAAACCGACAAAAGGTGCACGAAGAATAAAAGGAAAACAGAAATTGATTTCAACTATAAACAACAAGGCATAGAAAGCAAAAAACAGAGAACAAAAGACACAATTTTACAGGTCCAAAATAAGGTCGATGAAAATACACCTACATGCCGTTGGTGTAAAAGAATTGGGCATGCAATGGAAAATTGTTATGCCAAAAGAGACTATGAGACGTCTCAGGGAAACTAAGAGGGGCCCAAGACCGGCCAATAGTCTGGGACCCCAAAAATCTTAGTAAATTAGGGCCAACTAAAGTAGTAACTGTAAATCAACCACAACAAAGTGCAGTTGATACGTTAACTACAGTATGTAAAACAAATAAAGTTTTAGGGAAAAATTTTGATAACGTAGTAACAGTAAATCAACCACAACAAAGTGCAGTTGATACGTTACCTACTGGAAATGAAACTATTACAGTTTCAAAGAATATTTTTGACGAAGTAATAACTACAATTCAGCCACAACAAAGTGTAACTGATACGTTAACTAATAAACGCATAAATAATAAAGTTTTAAGTAACAACTTAGAACAATATAAAGCAGGAACAAATCATACGCAGAAAACTGTAGTTGAGGCGTCCCTTGCAAAACCCATAGAATGCGTAAAAAATGATCACGATATCGAAACTGGGAGACATATCTTGTATGGAAGGCATAACGAGAATTTTTACCAAGTAAATCAAAATGACGTGTTCATAGAAGTGCCCTGTGAAGGTGCTAAATATGGAAAACTTATTTTGTTGGTAGACTCCGGTGCCGATACAAGTTTGGTCAAAGAAAGTGCAATGCTGCATTTCCCAGGATTAGATATGAATAATACAAAAGATTTAAGTGGAGCATTTGGTGGACAGGTTACCACATTAGGTACTACCATTATTCAGCACAATCAGTACCAAGATCTTAGTTTGAAGTTACACATAGTGTCACTAGATCATGGAATACCAGCTGATGGAATAATTGGTAGAGACAATTTGTGGAACCAAACTATCATAAATGCAATAGATAAAAATCTAACGTTTTTTAACAAAGAACGACAGAAAATAATAGCATTCACGCTAAAGCCGATGAATGACTTAAATAAAGTACTATGCAATACAGAAACAGCAGTCCAAGCTCGAACTGTAAAAATAGTACCATTATGTGTCAAAACAACATTAAAAGAAGTTGTTATACATAAACAAGAACTTTCACAAGGAGTTTACTTGGGAGAAACCCTAACAAAAGTGAAAGATGGCATAGTTTATGTGCCAGTTTTAAATTCGTCAGAGGACAAATTTATTATTGATAAAAATTTCAGACCGGTATTTTCAAATTGCAATAAATTCAAAATGAATACAAATACCGGAATAAACACTATAACTGAACAAAATGTGAGGGAAAGATTAGGCAAGCTATTTGAATCTATTAATTTAGATCCTCACATTAGCAATGAAGATAAGGCTTCTATGGAAAATATATGTGCATCCTTCCATGATATATTTTTGTTGGAAGGTGATTGCTTATCATATACTCCAGTTTTGAAGCACGATATCCCTACACTGGTGGGTCAACCTCCAATAAATCAAAAGCAATATAGACTACCCCATTCTCATAGAGTGGAAATTAATAGGCAGGTAGAAGAACTGTTGGATGAGGGGATAATTACGCCTAGCACCTCACCTTGGAATTCACCATTATTACTTGTTCCTAAGAAAAGTGGTAAAGATGGCGAGAAAAAATGGAGATTAGTTATAGACTTCAGAAAATTGAATGAAGCTACAATCAAACAAGTTTTCCCCATACCACGAATTGATGAATTTTTAGATCAGTTAGGACACAGTAGATATTTTTCCACCCTGGATTTAGCAAGTGGCTACCACCAGGTATTGGTGAATGATGATGATAAGGAAAAAACAGCATTTAGTACGGGGTTAGGACATTTTGAGTTTAACAGAATGCCGTTTGGTCTGACGGGAGCACCAGCAACATTTCAACGTATTATGAATCATATACTCACAGGACTACAAGGTCTAGAGTGTTTTGTTTACTTAGATGACATTGTCATATACGGGAAAAACTTACGAGAGCATGAAGATAGGCTTCGTAAAGTGTTCACGGTATTAAGACAACATAATCTTAAATTAAACACGAAAAAATGCAATTTTTTGCGTCGTGAAGTTGTGTATTTAGGACATAAATGTTCAGAGCATGGTGCTTTACCAGACCCAGATAAGGTGAAATGTGTAAAAAACATTCCAGTGCCTAAAAACAAAAAAGAAGTACAGGCATTCAGGTTCACCACGAAGAATCTTCGGGAACAGATCAGCGCCAATTATGAATCGGACTTGGTATGTTCCATAAAAATATTTGTCCGCTAATTGTAGCATTGGAAAGCTGTCACGTACTTCTTTTTCATCGGCTTGATATTGGGGATGCTTCCCATAGTGCCCTGTTTCCACTAACGCCCAGCAGCTGACTGAACCGCCATGAGAATATCTGGACGATAAGTTCAATTGGCATGTAGGACTGGCAGCATGGTCCACTATAGTGAGGCCACAACGTTGAACTTCACTGTGGAGGATCGTAGTTCTTTCTTGGCCAGGGTTTATCAGGCCTCGGACCTCGTGAAAGCCAGATGCTGACTGAATTTTTATGAAAATCGTCATCTTTAGGGCCACTTTGTTACTATCCGTCGGAGGTTGGGGAAGCATCCTGGTGCATATCTGAATATCAGATGCTCTACGATGAAGTAGGGAGTGATGTTGTTGATGGCACAGGTGACACGTGGCAAGACTAGAGCAGTTAGCGAGACGATGTGAAAGGGCCAAACAGTTTACGCATCCGTCTTCGTGATGAACAGTGCGGTATTTTTCGACAACAGTCATCGCCAGGAACCTTGGACAAAATCGCAAAGAATGGTCTGTGTGACATAAAGGACATTGGTAATCCCGATTAAACATTCTGCGTGACATACTGTGCAAAAATTAAAAAGAAATGAATAACAAAAAATATTGAAGTTGAAATTAAATAAATAGAGACAAGGAAGAGACTAGATATCGTATTTTCATTGAGACAAACTTATTTTCTGAGGCAAAAATTTTCTACTCATTAGGAGCGTGAGGCAAAACAACAAGTTTGTGAATCGGTCGCGTAATTACACCGTTTTGGGTCCTAACGTCAGCTACACGAACGCGTTTGTCTGAGCCAAAATATACCTTTGTGATGCGGCCTAGTCGCCACTCAGAAGGGCCCAATTGTTCATTTTTTACGACCACTAAATCATCCACTTGAAGGTTTAATTGAGGGTTTTTCCATTTATTTCTCTTATGCAACTCTTTTAGGTACTCATCTTTCCATCGCTGGCACAGTTCTTGCTGTATCGCTTTCAAACGTCGCCATCGATTATTTAAACTTATTGAGACAATCTTTTCTTCAGGTTCTGCTGGAGCCAGTAGTGGTGATCCGATGAGGAAATGACCAGGAGTCAATACCACCAAATCAGAGACATTTTCAGAGGCAGGACTAAGAGGGCGAGAGTTTAGACAAGCTTCAATACGTGCGAGCATAGTTGCAAATTCCTCAAAGGTGTATTTAAAATTACCTACGATTTTTCGGAAGTGCTGCTTGAAACTTTTAACACCAGCTTCCCAAAGTCCACCCATATGAGGTGCAGATGCTGGTATGAAGTGCCACGAAAGTTTTTGGATACCATATTTTGAGACAGAGTCGTCACGAACGCGTTTAATAAAGTTTTCTAGATTTTTAGCTAGTTCTTTGGAGGCACCAACGAAGTTTCTACCGTTGTCAGAATAAAGGCTAGTGGGACAACCTCTGCGTGAAACGAAACGCGACAGTGCTGCGAGAAAGGCTGGCGTAGTTAGGTCACTAACTGGTTCCAAGTGAATGGCTTTTGTAGCGAAGCAGACAAAAAGACACACATATCCCTTGGTTATACGACAGTAGCGACCGGTGAAACTTTTAATGTCGAAAGGTCCTGCGAAGTCCAATCCTGTGTTGGTAAACGGTCGACTCAAAGTTGTTCTAGTGGGTGGCAGTGCAGCCATCATTTGACCATGAAGTTTTTTACGGGAAATTACGCAAATTTTGCAATTATGAATGCAGGTTTTTATTAAATTTTTTATTTTGGGAATCCAAAATTCTTGCCGAATAAGCCGTAATACGAGTTGATTACCACCATGAAGTGATAGCTCGTGTATATATTGGACGTATAAGCGAGCTAATCGGCTTTTGTATGCTAGAATTATTGGGTGTCGTTCATTATACGTCAGAGACAAAGAAGACGCTAGCCGTCCGTTTGCTCTTATTACCTTGCAAGAGTCCAAAAATGGAGTCAAGGTCAAAATTGTGCTTTTTGGAGCAATAGATTTCTTATTAGCCAAATTAAAGTATTCATTTGAAAAATGCATTTGTTGCGAAAGTATAAGAAGTCGCGTTTTGATGGCGCTTATTTCCGCCACTGAGACAACTTTTGTGGAAAATGAAGTTACAGCTCGACTTGCTCGATGAGTTCGTTTAAAAAATCGAAACACATATGACAAAATTCGGAAAGCCTTCGGTAACGATGAGAACCTGTCGAGAATTTCTTCAGTTACCGCCGAGCTAGTAAAGTGAGATTTTATTTGTCTCATTTCAAGAGTGGTATTTAATTCTCGGTTCACCTGACTTGGTGGCCATTGCGACTTGGACAATTGAAGCCACTCGGGTCCATGCCACCACAACTCATTGACCTTAAGCTCCGCAGGATATGCCCCCCGGGTTGCTAGATCGGCGGGATTCGAGTGTGTATCGATGTGAGACCAATTTTCATTTCCGACTTTTTCAATTATTGTGGAAATTCTATTCGCAACAAAAGTTGCCCATGTACATGGTGGCTTTTTTAGCCACGAAAGTACGATGGTCGAATCAGTCCATAAAAATAATGAGCCCGAGTCAATATTCAGTTGCGAGGCTACTGAGTTTATCAAGTTCGCGAGGAGAACTGCTCCACAGAGTTCTAAACGTGGCAGAGATATTGTTTTTATAGGAGCTACTTTCGTTTTTGAAACGAGAAGATTAGAACTAACTTTGTCATAGTTTTCAAAGCGAACATAAAGCGCTGCAGCATAAGCCTTTTCAGAGGCATCGCAAAATCCATGAAATTCAGTTTTGCTTGTAGGGCAGTACTGAATCCACCGTGGAATCGAAATGAGTTCTATTTTTGAATAGTTAGTTAAAAAATTTTTCCATTTTTGAAGAGAAACTGGTTTTAAGTTTTCATCCCAGTTGATTTTTTCGAGCCACAAGTGTTGCATAATTATTTTTGCCGTTATTATAACGGGAGAAAGCCAACCAGCTGGGTCGAATAATCTTGCTATCATACTTAAAACTTCTCTTTTTGTGTACGTTTCTTTGAATTGAAATGGTAAAGTATGAAAATTAAAAGAGTCTGAGCTAGCATTCCACATAATACCAAGAGTTTTTGCGGTACTTTTGTCGTCCAGTGACAAGAAGTCTACATCGAGAAGATGTTCACGGGGTAAATTTTTTAAAATTTCAATTGAATTTGACGTCCACTTTCTCAAGTCAAAGCGTGCACACTGAAGGATATCAATAAGTTGATTGCGAGCTTCTATTGCGCTTGAAATATCATGTGCGCCTGCTAAAACGTCATCAACGTACATTGATTCTTTTAGAATTTGTGCGCCAATCGGAAATCGAAACTTTTCATCTTCAGCTAGTTGATTCAGAGTTCTTATCGCAAGATAAGGAGCACAATTTACTCCAAAAGTGACAGTCTTTAGTTCAAAATCCTGTACGTTTTCATTATCTGAATCTCGAAATACTATTCTTTGAAATGGAGTGTGCAGTGGATTTATAAGAATTTGCCGGTACATTTTTTGTATATCAGCATTAAAAACAAAGGCGAAAAATCTCCATTTAAGAATTAAAAGCATGAGATCATTTTGAAGCACAGGGCCTGTGTGGAGAATGTCGTTGAGACACGTACCGTTTGAGGATTTGCTTGAAGCGTTAAATACAACTCTAACTTTTGTTGTCGTACTTTCAGGCTTTATTACGGCATGGTGAGGAAGATAAAAATGACACGGATTTTGTGAAAATAATGGAAAGTTTATTCTCTTCATATGATTGAGTTCTATATATTCATTGAGAACTTTATTATACTCTGCTTTCAGTACGGGTTTTCGAGCAAGAGACTTTTCGTTTCGAAGAAATTGGGAAAGTGCAATGTGCCTTGAGGATCCAAGATTATTTTGATTTAAAAAAGACGACTTGAACGGCAAATCTACAATATATCGTCCATCTGAGTTTTTCGTGACGGACTTACAGTAAATTTCTTCGCAATAGTTGTCGGCATGTGAAACAACTGATTTCTTGGGAATTTCTTCAATTTCCCAGAATTTATTGAGTTGTTCACTCAAAGAGACTTCAGTAAAATATGAAACAATAGTTTTATTTTGAATATCGATTTTTGGATTAGGAATCGGTCCCGTAAGGATCCATCCAAATACGGTCTCTTGAGCCACAAGAGACCCTAAAACTCCTTTATGAATACCACCTAGTATAACAAGTGGGTACAAATCACCACCAATAAGCATATCGATGGTCGAACTTTGGAAAAAATTTCCATCAGCAAAGTTGAGCTTTGGCAGCTCTGGATAAGAAGAAGGGTCAAAGGAATGCGAGGGCAAATTTCCAGTGACGTGGGGTACAACGAGTGCAGTGACTTCGATTTGTACATTTGGATCTGATGGAGATCCAACAAAAAATGATGAAACCTGAGTAGGTCTTGTGCTGATGGCGCCATTTAATCCTGAGACCTGTGCTGAGACAGCTTTAGTGGGGAGTTTTAATAAATTTCGAATACGTTCTGATACGAACGTGCCTTCAGATGCTGGGTCAATGAGAGCCCGAGCTTTATAAGTTATTCCTAAGTGAAACACGTTGATCAGAGCTGTACCAAGCAAAACTTTTTTGGTAACCGAGTTGAAGCATGTTTGAATTGTTTCTGTAGGGTTTACATCAATAGTGGACTGTATTGTTGTTGCATGTGAAGCAGAAGTGTTATTTGTTGGACTATTGTTTTGCTTAGGTTTAGCACCTGTTGTATTCCGAAAATGTTCAATATTTGGCATTGAAGTAGACTGTTGTGCAGCTGTGGGTTCACGATGTAAAAGCGAGTGATGCTGCTTTTTACATTTTTGACAAGTATTATTACTTTTGCAGTCTCTTAGTTCGTGAGACCCTGAGAGACAGTTCAGACAATAATGATACTGCTTAACTGTCGAAAATCGATCTTGAAAGTTCAAATTTAGAAACTTAGGACAAGATCGCAGCGAGTGAGAGCCCTTGCACAGCCTGCACTGAGAGAAATCAACTTTGTTATGATAATTGCTATAAGGTTTTGACTTTTGAGCAGCATTTTGTGGTTTTGCAGCAATCACCTTAGAAGAATTAGAACTTCGAAAATCTGATACAGTTTCAAGAGTCTGAAACCTATCAGTTAGAAATTTGTCTAGTTCCTTCCACTTTGGAATTTCGGTTTTATTTTTAACCGATTGTTCCCAAAGCGCAAGACTGTGCTCTGGAAGACGCGTGGAGCACAAAAAAACAAAAATAGCATCCCAGTTATTTATATCAATTTTGTATAACTGTAGCGAAGAAATACAATTATTAATGTCCCGTTGAAGACGTTTGAGACCAGTTCCAGATTCTTGTGGACACATTGGAAGATTAAATAAAACTTTTAATTGATTGTTTATCAGGATTCTTTTATTCTGATACTGAGCCATTAAGTTATCCCACGCAATCAGGAAACCCTCATTAGTCAGAGGCGCTTTCTGAACTATTTCTTTGGCTTCACCACTTGTTTTTTGAAGCAAGTGGTAAAGTTTCTCTACTGGGCTTAGACTCGCATTATTTGAATAAATGGCCGTAAACATATCTCTAAATGTTGGCCATGTTGAATATCCTCCATGAAAAACTTCTGTATCACATGGAGGGACTTTTATATTTGAGTTAGAAATGCTTGCGACTCGTGCTGTATCAGCTTTTGGCCTTTTTTGAGAAAATTCCGCAAGAGTACTATTGATGACAGTCATGCATCGAATATAGCACTTATGAGACTCTACATATTTGGTTTTTATGACTTGTGAATCCTTTTTAATTTCTTCTGTACTCTCTGAGAGACAATTCTCATAGGAGCTTTTAAGTTTAAACCAAATATCTTTGAGCTCACTTTGCTCAAGTTCTAACGAAACGAACGAATGATCGTCAATCTTTATTTCGTTGAAATAAGCTTCATATTCAACAATGCGGTCAGCAGAACGAATAAATATATCCAAAGCTGGCATTTTGTTAAGAAATGAATTGAGAATTCACTGAATCCCGAAAAAAAAAAAAAAAAACACTGTAGATTTCAATGAGACAAAATAAAACAACAAAGTGAAAATTTGTTCAATAAAATTTGTAAAGATTCCACTGTACTGTAAAACCGCTTCTAAAAATTTCTTGAATTGAACAAAAGCATACAAAATCACTCGAAAAATGATTTATAAAAATTCCAAAATGAGTCACTGTGGTTTTATTTTATTTCACGAATGTGCATATAAATGTGCAAAAAATTAAAAAAAAACGTGATACGTAGATCCTATGTTACTGTACCCTTTATAACCTTTGTGATCACGTGATAAGAAATTTCGCGTTGCGAAGCAAGTGGCGTGAAAAAAAACGTTGCCCTTGAAATCACTTTGAAACGGTATGTGAAAAAACGAGACAAAAAATCTGAGTCGTACGATGGTACCGGTACCCAAAACGGTGTTTAATGTAACGGATGAGACGAAAAATTGAGACAATTTTGGTACTAAAGTTGTATTTCGTTGAAAGATTTTATTGTATTTTAAATAATTTTACGCACCTTTTACTTGCGTTATTGTTGTTGAGACAAAAAACGAAAAAAATCTGTCGTACTGACCAATATCGTACTGCTTTGCTCTCAAATTCCCACGTTGTCGGAACGCTTTCCTTTATAAATTCGTCGCTGCTTCAGAGACGGATCGCTGGACCAAAAATTATGTTCACGCACCCACTCAATATTGAGGATTATCCACTTGGTGAACACCTTTTCACCTTTAATTAGGATTTTGTAAGGTTGCACCTTTGGCCAAGTTTTTTGACCATACCCTGCACTGTGCGCAGATTTCTGGGGCACACTTTCTCTTGTTGCTTGGTAGGTTTTAAGATGTAGTTATTTAAGTTTTTTTTCTTTCTTTTATTTATTTATTCTTTACAAAATTAAAATACTTTAGACTTAGTTTAGATTTAAGATAGAAAAATCACGATGTTGGCTGCTACGCTGCTCAGAAAGAAGTAGTCAGAGGTATAGACTAGGAAACAAAAAAACAATGTCATATTAAAAACCATGTGTACCAATGACAAAAATGGCAGCACTGCAACTAGGGCTGCTTATTAGTTAGGGCTGCCTCCCAGTGATAAGTTAGGGGGAGCGCGCAACTATTTAATTGGTTTGCGATGCGAACATGCCGCCCACCTTGCAGTACTGCTGCAAAAGAAAGAATTACAGTGTTTATGATTAAGATATGATATAATATGGTTTTAGAATAACAAATTTTATACAAAGTTTTTTTTTTTTTTTAAAAAACAATTAATTGAAATGTTTTGATAATTCAAAAAAAAATGTATAGAAGCAAAATTCAAGTTATGTATATGGAAATTTGATAAATCCATTACGAAATACTAGTAGTAAATTAATTGAAATGTTTTGATAATTCAAAAAAATGTATAGAAGCAAAATTCAAGTTATGTATATGGAAATTTGATAAATCCATTACGAAATACTAGTAGTAAATACTTTTAAAAAATCAAAAAATTAAAAATGCACAGGTATGGCCTTTTTTACTTCACCGCAGAAGGTCCAACCGAAAATAGTTGGAAAAGCAGCTAGGGTCCCTCCAGCAATTTGTGGTTCACCACGAAGAATCTTCGGGAACAGATCAGCGCCAATTATGAATCGGACTTGGTATGTTCCATAAAAATATTTGTCCGCTAATTGTAGCATTGGAAAGCTGTCACGTACTTCTTTTTCATCGGCTTGATATTGGGGATGCTTCCCATAGTGCCCTGTTTCCACTAACGCCCAGCAGCTGACTGAACCGCCATGAGAATATCTGGACGATAAGTTCAATTGGCATGTAGGACTGGCAGCATGGTCCACTATAGTGAGGCCACAACGTTGAACTTCACTGTGGAGGATCGTAGTTCTTTCTTGGCCAGGGTTTATCAGGCCTCGGACCTCGTGAAAGCCAGATGCTGACTGAATTTTTATGAAAATCGTCATCTTTAGGGCCACTTTGTTACTATCCGTCGGAGGTTGGGGAAGCATCCTGGTGCATATCTGAATATCAGATGCTCTACGATGAAGTAGGGAGTGATGTTGTTGATGGCACAGGTGACACGTGGCAAGACTAGAGCAGTTAGCGAGACGATGTGAAAGGGCCAAACAGTTTACGCATCCGTCTTCGTGATGAACAGTGCGGTATTTTTCGACAACAGTCATCGCCAGGAACCTTGGACAAAATCGCAAAGAATGGTCTGTGTGACATAAAGGACATTGGTAATCCCGATTAAACATTCTGCGTGACATACTGTGCAAAAATTAAAAAGAAATGAATAACAAAAAATATTGAAGTTGAAATTAAATAAATAGAGACAAGGAAGAGACTAGATATCGTATTTTCATTGAGACAAACTTATTTTCTGAGGCAAAAATTTTCTACTCATTAGGAGCGTGAGGCAAAACAACAAGTTTGTGAATCGGTCGCGTAATTACACCGTTTTGGGTCCTAACGTCAGCTACACGAACGCGTTTGTCTGAGCCAAAATATACCTTTGTGATGCGGCCTAGTCGCCACTCAGAAGGGCCCAATTGTTCATTTTTTACGACCACTAAATCATCCACTTGAAGGTTTAATTGAGGGTTTTTCCATTTATTTCTCTTATGCAACTCTTTTAGGTACTCATCTTTCCATCGCTGGCACAGTTCTTGCTGTATCGCTTTCAAACGTCGCCATCGATTATTTAAACTTATTGAGACAATCTTTTCTTCAGGTTCTGCTGGAGCCAGTAGTGGTGATCCGATGAGGAAATGACCAGGAGTCAATACCACCAAATCAGAGACATTTTCAGAGGCAGGACTAAGAGGGCGAGAGTTTAGACAAGCTTCAATACGTGCGAGCATAGTTGCAAATTCCTCAAAGGTGTATTTAAAATGACCTACGATTTTTCGGAAGTGCTGCTTGAAACTTTTAACACCAGCTTCCCAAAGTCCACCCATATGAGGTGCAGATGCTGGTATGAAGTGCCACGAAAGTTTTTGGATACCATATTTTGAGACAGAGTCGTCACGAACGCGTTTAATAAAGTTTTCTAGATTTTTAGCTAGTTCTTTGGAGGCACCAACGAAGTTTCTACCGTTGTCAGAATAAAGGCTAGTGGGACAACCTCTGCGTGAAACGAAACGCGACAGTGCTGCGAGAAAGGCTGGCGTAGTTAGGTCACTAACTGGTTCCAAGTGAATGGCTTTTGTAGCGAAGCAGACAAAAAGACACACATATCCCTTGGTTATACGACAGTAGCGACCGGTGAAACTTTTAATGTCGAAAGGTCCTGCGAAGTCCAATCCTGTGTTGGTAAACGGTCGACTCAAAGTTGTTCTAGTGGGTGGCAGTGCAGCCATCATTTGACCATGAAGTTTTTTACGGGAAATTACGCAAATTTTGCAATTATGAATGCAGGTTTTTATTAAATTTTTTATTTTGGGAATCCAAAATTCTTGCCGAATAAGCCGTAATACGAGTTGATTACCACCATGAAGTGATAGCTCGTGTATATATTGGACGTATAAGCGAGCTAATCGGCTTTTGTATGCTAGAATTATTGGGTGTCGTTCATTATACGTCAGAGACAAAGAAGACGCTAGCCGTCCGTTTGCTCTTATTACCTTGCAAGAGTCCAAAAATGGAGTCAAGGTCAAAATTGTGCTTTTTGGAGCAATAGATTTCTTATTAGCCAAATTAAAGTATTCATTTGAAAAATGCATTTGTTGCGAAAGTATAAGAAGTCGCGTTTTGATGGCGCTTATTTCCGCCACTGAGACAACTTTTGTGGAAAATGAAGTTACAGCTCGACTTGCTCGATGAGTTCGTTTAAAAAATCGAAACACATATGACAAAATTCGGAAAGCCTTCGGTAACGATGAGAACCTGTCGAGAATTTCTTCAGTTACCGCCGAGCTAGTAAAGTGAGATTTTATTTGTCTCATTTCAAGAGTGGTATTTAATTCTCGGTTCACCTGACTTGGTGGCCATTGCGACTTGGACAATTGAAGCCACTCGGGTCCATGCCACCACAACTCATTGACCTTAAGCTCCGCAGGATATGCCCCCCGGGTTGCTAGATCGGCGGGATTCGAGTGTGTATCGATGTGAGACCAATTTTCATTTCCGACTTTTTCAATTATTGTGGAAATTCTATTCGCAACAAAAGTTGCCCATGTACATGGTGGCTTTTTTAGCCACGAAAGTACGATGGTCGAATCAGTCCATAAAAATAATGAGCCCGAGTCAATATTCAGTTGCGAGGCTACTGAGTTTATCAAGTTCGCGAGGAGAACTGCTCCACAGAGTTCTAAACGTGGCAGAGATATTGTTTTTATAGGAGCTACTTTCGTTTTTGAAACGAGAAGATTAGAACTAACTTTGTCATAGTTTTCAAAGCGAACATAAAGCGCTGCAGCATAAGCCTTTTCAGAGGCATCGCAAAATCCATGAAATTCAGTTTTGCTTGTAGGGCAGTACTGAATCCACCGTGGAATCGAAATGAGTTCTATTTTTGAATAGTTAGTTAAAAAATTTTTCCATTTTTGAAGAGAAACTGGTTTTAAGTTTTCATCCCAGTTGATTTTTTCGAGCCACAAGTGTTGCATAATTATTTTTGCCGTTATTATAACGGGAGAAAGCCAACCAGCTGGGTCGAATAATCTTGCTATCATACTTAAAACTTCTCTTTTTGTGTACGTTTCTTTGAATTGAAATGGTAAAGTATGAAAATTAAAAGAGTCTGAGCTAGCATTCCACATAATACCAAGAGTTTTTGCGGTACTTTTGTCGTCCAGTGACAAGAAGTCTACATCGAGAAGATGTTCACGGGGTAAATTTTTTAAAATTTCAATTGAATTTGACGTCCACTTTCTCAAGTCAAAGCGTGCACACTGAAGGATATCAATAAGTTGATTGCGAGCTTCTATTGCGCTTGAAATATCATGTGCGCCTGCTAAAACGTCATCAACGTACATTGATTCTTTTAGAATTTGTGCGCCAATCGGAAATCGAAACTTTTCATCTTCAGCTAGTTGATTCAGAGTTCTTATCGCAAGATAAGGAGCACAATTTACTCCAAAAGTGACAGTCTTTAGTTCAAAATCCTGTACGTTTTCATTATCTGAATCTCGAAATACTATTCTTTGAAATGGAGTGTGCAGTGGATTTATAAGAATTTGCCGGTACATTTTTTGTATATCAGCATTAAAAACAAAGGCGAAAAATCTCCATTTAAGAATTAAAAGCATGAGATCATTTTGAAGCACAGGGCCTGTGTGGAGAATGTCGTTGAGACACGTACCGTTTGAGGATTTGCTTGAAGCGTTAAATACAACTCTAACTTTTGTTGTCGTACTTTCAGGCTTTATTACGGCATGGTGAGGAAGATAAAAATGACACGGATTTTGTGAAAATAATGGAAAGTTTATTCTCTTCATATGATTGAGTTCTATATATTCATTGAGAACTTTATTATACTCTGCTTTCAGTACGGGTTTTCGAGCAAGAGACTTTTCGTTTCGAAGAAATTGGGAAAGTGCAATGTGCCTTGAGGATCCAAGATTATTTTGATTTAAAAAAGACGACTTGAACGGCAAATCTACAATATATCGTCCATCTGAGTTTTTCGTGACGGACTTACAGTAAATTTCTTCGCAATAGTTGTCGGCATGTGAAACAACTGATTTCTTGGGAATTTCTTCAATTTCCCAGAATTTATTGAGTTGTTCACTCAAAGAGACTTCAGTAAAATATGAAACAATAGTTTTATTTTGAATATCGATTTTTGGATTAGGAATCGGTCCCGTAAGGATCCATCCAAATACGGTCTCTTGAGCCACAAGAGACCCTAAAACTCCTTTATGAATACCACCTAGTATAACAAGTGGGTACAAATCACCACCAATAAGCATATCGATGGTCGAACTTTGGAAAAAATTTCCATCAGCAAAGTTGAGCTTTGGCAGCTCTGGATAAGAAGAAGGGTCAAAGGAATGCGAGGGCAAATTTCCAGTGACGTGGGGTACAACGAGTGCAGTGACTTCGATTTGTACATTTGGATCTGATGGAGATCCAACAAAAAATGATGAAACCTGAGTAGGTCTTGTGCTGATGGCGCCATTTAATCCTGAGACCTGTGCTGAGACAGCTTTAGTGGGGAGTTTTAATAAATTTCGAATACGTTCTGATACGAACGTGCCTTCAGATGCTGGGTCAATGAGAGCCCGAGCTTTATAAGTTATTCCTAAGTGAAACACGTTGATCAGAGCTGTACCAAGCAAAACTTTTTTGGTAACCGAGTTGAAGCATGTTTGAATTGTTTCTGTAGGGTTTACATCAATAGTGGACTGTATTGTTGTTGCATGTGAAGCAGAAGTGTTATTTGTTGGACTATTGTTTTGCTTAGGTTTAGCACCTGTTGTATTCCGAAAATGTTCAATATTTGGCATTGAAGTAGACTGTTGTGCAGCTGTGGGTTCACGATGTAAAAGCGAGTGATGCTGCTTTTTACATTTTTGACAAGTATTATTACTTTTGCAGTCTCTTAGTTCGTGAGACCCTGAGAGACAGTTCAGACAATAATGATACTGCTTAACTGTCGAAAATCGATCTTGAAAGTTCAAATTTAGAAACTTAGGACAAGATCGCAGCGAGTGAGAGCCCTTGCACAGCCTGCACTGAGAGAAATCAACTTTGTTATGATAATTGCTATAAGGTTTTGACTTTTGAGCAGCATTTTGTGGTTTTGCAGCAATCACCTTAGAAGAATTAGAACTTCGAAAATCTGATACAGTTTCAAGAGTCTGAAACCTATCAGTTAGAAATTTGTCTAGTTCCTTCCACTTTGGAATTTCGGTTTTATTTTTAACCGATTGTTCCCAAAGCGCAAGACTGTGCTCTGGAAGACGCGTGGAGCACAAAAAAACAAAAATAGCATCCCAGTTATTTATATCAATTTTGTATAACTGTAGCGAAGAAATACAATTATTAATGTCCCGTTGAAGACGTTTGAGACCAGTTCCAGATTCTTGTGGACACATTGGAAGATTAAATAAAACTTTTAATTGATTGTTTATCAGGATTCTTTTATTCTGATACTGAGCCATTAAGTTATCCCACGCAATCAGGAAACCCTCATTAGTCAGAGGCGCTTTCTGAACTATTTCTTTGGCTTCACCACTTGTTTTTTGAAGCAAGTGGTAAAGTTTCTCTACTGGGCTTAGACTCGCATTATTTGAATAAATGGCCGTAAACATATCTCTAAATGTTGGCCATGTTGAATATCCTCCATGAAAAACTTCTGTATCACATGGAGGGACTTTTATATTTGAGTTAGAAATGCTTGCGACTCGTGCTGTATCAGCTTTTGGCCTTTTTTGAGAAAATTCCGCAAGAGTACTATTGATGACAGTCATGCATCGAATATAGCACTTATGAGACTCTACATATTTGGTTTTTATGACTTGTGAATCCTTTTTAATTTCTTCTGTACTCTCTGAGAGACAATTCTCATAGGAGCTTTTAAGTTTAAACCAAATATCTTTGAGCTCACTTTGCTCAAGTTCTAACGAAACGAACGAATGATCGTCAATCTTTATTTCGTTGAAATAAGCTTCATATTCAACAATGCGGTCAGCAGAACGAATAAATATATCCAAAGCTGGCATTTTGTTAAGAAATGAATTGAGAATTCACTGAATCCCGAAAAAAAAAAAAAAAAAACACTGTAGATTTCAATGAGACAAAATAAAACAACAAAGTGAAAATTTGTTCAATAAAATTTGTAAAGATTCCACTGTACTGTAAAACCGCTTCTAAAAATTTCTTGAATTGAACAAAAGCATACAAAATCACTCGAAAAATGATTTATAAAAATTCCAAAATGAGTCACTGTGGTTTTATTTTATTTCACGAATGTGCATATAAATGTGCAAAAAATTAAAAAAAAACGTGATACGTAGATCCTATGTTACTGTACCCTTTATAACCTTTGTGATCACGTGATAAGAAATTTCGCGTTGCGAAGCAAGTGGCGTGAAAAAAAACGTTGCCCTTGAAATCACTTTGAAACGGTATGTGAAAAAACGAGACAAAAAATCTGAGTCGTACGATGGTACCGGTACCCAAAACGGTGTTTAATGTAACGGATGAGACGAAAAATTGAGACAATTTTGGTACTAAAGTTGTATTTCGTTGAAAGATTTTATTGTATTTTAAATAATTTTACGCACCTTTTACTTGCGTTATTGTTGTTGAGACAAAAAACGAAAAAAATCTGTCGTACTGACCAATATCGTACTGCTTTGCTCTCAAATTCCCACGTTGTCGGAACGCTTTCCTTTATAAATTCGTCGCTGCTTCAGAGACGGATCGCTGGACCAAAAATTATGTTCACGCACCCACTCAATATTGAGGATTATCCACTTGGTGAACACCTTTTCACCTTTAATTAGGATTTTGTAAGGTTGCACCTTTGGCCAAGTTTTTTGACCATACCCTGCACTGTGCGCAGATTTCTGGGGCACACTTTCTCTTGTTGCTTGGTAGGTTTTAAGATGTAGTTATTTAAGTTTTTTTTCTTTCTTTTATTTATTTATTCTTTACAAAATTAAAATACTTTAGACTTAGTTTAGATTTAAGATAGAAAAATCACGATGTTGGCTGCTACGCTGCTCAGAAAGAAGTAGTCAGAGGTATAGACTAGGAAACAAAAAAACAATGTCATATTAAAAACCATGTGTACCAATGACAAAAATGGCAGCACTGCAACTAGGGCTGCTTATTAGTTAGGGCTGCCTCCCAGTGATAAGTTAGGGGGAGCGCGCAACTATTTAATTGGTTTGCGATGCGAACACACAACAAAGTGCAGTTGATACGTTACCTACTGGAAATGAAACTATTACAGTTTCAAAGAATATTTTTGACGAAGTAATAACTACAATTCAGCCACAACAAAGTGTAACTGATACGTTAACTAATAAACGCATAAATAATAAAGTTTTAAGTAACAACTTAGAACAATATAAAGCAGGAACAAATCATACGCAGAAAACTGTAGTTGAGGCGTCCCTTGCAAAACCCATAGAATACGTAAAAAATGATCACGATATCGAAACTGGGAGACATATCTTGTATGGAAGGCATAACGAGAATTTTTACCAAGTAAATCAAAATGACGTGTTCATAGAAGTGCCCTGTGAAGGTGCTAAATATGGAAAACTTATTTTGTTGGTAGACTCCGGTGCCGATACAAGTTTGGTCAAAGAAAGTGCAATGCTGCATTTCCCAGGATTAGATATGAATAATACAAAAGATTTAAGTGGAGCATTTGGTGGACAGGTTACCACATTAGGTACTACCATTATTCAGCACAATCAGTACCAAGATCTTAGTTTGAAGTTACACATAGTGTCACTAGATCATGGAATACCAGCTGATGGAATAATTGGTAGAGACAATTTGTGGAACCAAACTATCATAAATGCAATAGATAAAAATCTAACGTTTTTTAACAAAGAACGACAGAAAATAATAGCATTCACGCTAAAGCCGATGAATGACTTAAATAAAGTACTATGCAATACAGAAACAGCAGTCCAAGCTCGAACTGTAAAAATAGTACCATTATGTGTCAAAACAACATTAAAAGAAGTTGTTATACATAAACAAGAACTTTCACAAGGAGTTTACTTGGGAGAAACCCTAACAAAAGTGAAAGATGGCATAGTTTATGTGCCAGTTTTAAATTCGTCAGAGGACAAATTTATTATTGATAAAAATTTCAGACCGGTATTTTCAAATTGCAATAAATTCAAAATGAATACAAATACCGGAATAAACACTATAACTGAACAAAATGTGAGGGAAAGATTAGGCAAGCTATTTGAATCTATTAATTTAGATCCTCACATTAGCAATGAAGATAAGTCTTCTATGGAAAATATATGTGCATCCTTCCATGATATATTTTTGTTGGAAGGTGATTGCTTATCATATACTCCAGTTTTGAAGCACGATATCCCTACACTGGTGGGTCAACCTCCAATAAATCAAAAGCAATATAGACTACCCCATTCTCATAGAGTGGAAATTAATAGGCAGGTAGAAGAACTGTTGGATGAGGGGATAATTACGCCTAGCACCTCACCTTGGAATTCACCATTATTACTTGTTCCTAAGAAAAGTGGTAAAGATGGCGAGAAAAAATGGAGATTAGTTATAGACTTCAGAAAATTGAATGAAGCTACAATCAAACAAGTTTTCCCCATACCACGAATTGATGAATTTTTAGATCAGTTAGGACACAGTAGATATTTTTCCACCCTGGATTTAGCAAGTGGCTACCACCAGGTATTGGTGAATGATGATGATAAGGAAAAAACAGCATTTAGTACGGGGTTAGGACATTTTGAGTTTAACAGAATGCCGTTTGGTCTGACGGGAGCACCAGCAACATTTCAACGTATTATGAATCATATACTCACAGGACTACAAGGTCTAGAGTGTTTTGTTTACTTAGATGACATTGTCATATACGGGAAAAACTTACGAGAGCATGAAGATAGGCTTCGTAAAGTGTTCACGGTATTAAGACAACATAATCTTAAATTAAACACGAAAAAATGCAATTTTTTGCGTCGTGAAGTTGTGTATTTAGGACATAAATGTTCAGAGCATGGTGCTTTACCAGACCCAGATAAGGTGAAATGTGTAAAAAACATTCCAGTGCCTAAAAACAAAAAAGAAGTACAGGCATTTCTAGGTCTGGTAAATTACTACCGAAAGTTCATAAAAGACACGGCAAGACTAGCATTACCAATAAACAAATTATTGAGAAAAGATGCTAAGTTCATTTGGTCGAATGAGTGCCAAAAATCATTTGAGGACTTAAAAAAGGCGATAATGTCACCACCCTTATTGATATATCCAGATTTTTCCAAAGAATTTTTGTTAACCACGGATGCCAGCAATGATGCAATTGGTGCAATTATATCACAAGGGGAAGTTGGTAAAGATAATCCAATAGCATTTGCCAGTAGAGCACTAAGCGATACCGAGAAGAGGTATTCAACCATTGAAAAAGAATTTCTCGCTATAGTGTGGGCAACGAAAAATTTTAGAGCATATTTGCTTGGCAGACATTTCAAAATATATACCGATCATCAACCATTACGCGGTATATCCAACCTTAAGGATCAAACGTCACGCTTGGCACGCTTCCGACACAAACTGTCAGAATATGATTTTGAAATAATTTACAAGCCTGGGAAAAGAAACTTAAATGCAGACGCTTTGAGTAGATTACCACAAACAGATAAACAAATAACAGTGGTACAAACTAGATCAAAATCTAAAAACTCCGGAAATGAAAAATTGAATACTTCAAATGAGGTGGACAAAGACACGGTGATTGACATCAGCCAAAAAGAAAAGGTGATTGTATTAAAGGACCCAAAGGAAATAGAAATAATATTAAGGGATTTTCATAGCACACCATTAGGCGGGCATCAAGGTGCAGTAAAAACGCTTCTAAGAATAAGGAAGCAGTATAGATGGCCAGGAATGCAAAAAGATGTCAAAGAGTACATAAAAAAATGTACAAAATGTCAAACAAACAAGAGTTCAAGACTCACAAAAATGCCTATGGTTTTGACTGACACACCAAATCGACCTTTTGATAAAGTGTACATGGACATAGTCGGCCCATTACCTGAAACTATATCAGGAAACAAATACATATTGACATTTCAAGATGATTTCTCGAAATATATGGCGTGTGCTGCAATGCCCGATGCAGAAGCAAGTACGGTCTCGAAGAAATTTTATGACGAAATCATTGCCAGGTACAATATCCCAAAGATATTAGTTACTGACAATGGTACAAATTTTATTGCGAAATTGTTTTCAGACACTTGTAAGATGCTGGGAATTAAGAAGTTGCACATAACACCATATCATCCGCAGGCTAATGGTTCTTTGGAAAGAAGCCACAGACCACTAGCAGAGTACTTGAGAAGTTTTGCTAAAGAAGATGGTTCAAATTGGGACCAATGGCTGACAGCAGCCATGCATGTGCATAATAATACAACACATACTTCTACTAAGCAAACTCCGTTTCGTACTTTGTACGGTTTCGACTTTGAATTGCCTACGAATTTGAAACGTAAATGTTCACCGCTATATAACGCAGAGGACCAATCAAAAATATTAAAATTCCAGATTCAAAGAACTCACGAACTAGTGAGGAAGAACCAAGAAAAGGCTAAAGAATTGTCTAAAAAACAATATGACGGTGCAATCAACCCCGTTAAATTTAAACAAGGGGATAAAGTTTTAATGAAAAATCAAACTAGGAAAAACAAATTTTCTCCCATATGGGTAGGGCCATTTGAAGTTTTGGGAGTCAAGGGGCCTGTTACAACAGAAGTTGTAATAAAAGGCAAGAAAAAGAGGTTGCACAATAATTTACTTAAATTATTTAATGAACCTACTTAATTTACAATAAAAAATAGCCAACAGCAAAACTAAAATACAAAAATAACAAGCTCTGAAAACTTAGAAGTACATGTTCGTTAACATAAACAGAAATGTGAAACGTTTTTTTTTTTTTTTTTTTCAAATTGAATATGCAAATGGGAAAAAAAAAGATAATATAAACAAATAATAAATAAAAATAACAAGCTCTGAAAACATGTGTAATATGAGTCAACGTGTGCCACAGAAAGCGCACGCGATCGCGTAGAACTAACCTACCTCAACGATAGTAGTAGAAATATGACACATTTCATTTCAATTAAAATAAGCTCAAATGCAAAACAAAAATAATAAAAGCAAATGCAGCTTGGGCTCAGCTTTATACATAGCTATGAGTATTAGCATTCATTTGATTTGCAAAATGAAATGAAACAAAAGGAAATAACAGCAACTTTAGCTGAAGTTCCATAATTGAAGGTCATATTATATCATGATGACAACCAAAGACATGACGAAAAATAGTTACTTTGGCTATAATTATTAAAACGAAATTACAAGCTATGCGTAATATATATTTGGATGCATACAAAAGATGTATACACATATATAGCATACAAAAATTAAAATTTCTGTTTCAAAGCTAAGAAAAGATTAAATTTGAAACCCAGATAAATTATTAAAACATTCTGGGTACAGACTCATTAAATTATTTTCAAAACAGAACAAAACTTTTTGTTCTATTAAAATAAATAACAGAAAACATATATATTTGTATAAATACGTTTTAACACGTACGTATATACATATATAGCTAAAACTTGTTGAATCTAAATACAATGTGAACTTCACATATATCGTAAATTAAACAATCAAGTCAGTTCAACGACTTGCTTAAATGTTATTCTTGTTGAAATAATAATTTTTGCATAATTGCATAATTTGACATTATGTCATAAATGTTGGTAAACAAAGCCAGCACAATTAAAAGTAAATAAATAAAAATAAAGAGTGCTTCAAAAGAAAAACGGAAATTTAGAAGCTAATTTTATCATAATGAATAAAACAAAACGGAGTAAATGCCGTATATGCAAATATATATTTTTATGCATATTAGATAAATGCATAAACATATATAACATTTACAATAAAAATTAGAAGTTTAATTATAATGAGTAAAATAAAACGGAGTAAATACCGTATATATATATATATATATTTTTATGCATAGCAGATAAATGCATAAACATATATATCATTTACACGTATCATTATTACATAAAATAAACACTTAATTATATTGATATTTTTTTTAAAGAATGATTTATAACTTGTTATATTAGAAAACATTGAATAATTTTGTTTTTAATAGAAAGATAAATATAGAAATTTATCAATTAAAGTAATAACCATAAATAATTAAATGATAAATATTTAACTAAATAGATAGCTATTTTATTAACATGGTCCTATACTACAGCAGATTAGCAGTAGCAGTGGCCAGAAGCTTGTCACACTAATGATTCAAGGATGCAAACACGCTAGTTAACTAAGAACTGAATGAAAAATAAAAATTTTTGTTCAAAATTTGAAAATGAATGAATAATTAAAGCTAAGCTGCAGAATACTTCATGCACAATAAGCAAAGTATCCAGCATTAATAGCTAAATCATTCAATGGTTGTCAATCTTTACATAGTGACAACCTAACCAAAGGAAGGGAGGGGGCTACAGTTTTTAGCATAACGCCTTCCCTTTCGAGAAAAACTGTGGCATAAGCCGTCTCAACATGATTTGAAATGATGGTAGCCAGAAGTATAACCTGCAACCAGCCTTATGTTGAAGCTAAACATACAAGGCTGATAAAAACAAGTGTTGCACCTTGAATCAAATCAAAAGTTAAGTTTGTGGTATGACGAAACTAGCGAAGCCACAAAGTCTAAGCCAAGCAGTTTCCAACCAAGGGGGACAAGCAGTGACGGAGAAAAATAGGGCCATGAATTAGGTAGAGTCATTTAACAGAGTATTTTTAAATATATTATTATTAGACATCCTTAAAGAAAATAATGTTAACTAATAAACTAAATTTTAAAATAAAACATTATGACACACAATAATGTGTTATTAAGAAAAAATTATAGTTAATTCTTAGCCATAATTTTTTCTTATCCAAAAGGGTGAGGAATGTTGTGTGTTAATTACCACACTTATATCACAATGGGTTGTTCTAACAAAAAACGACATATTGTGGTATATTTTTGGGATGATGAATAACATCATCCAATAACAGTAAATTTCTGTTATTACATTATGGCATATTTTTGGGCATTTGCTTATTTGTTGGTCAGTTTAAGTTGCTATGTGAAAATTCTACTTGTTGAATAATAACAAGAATGAGAACAATGCAATGAAACTGCAACAACAAAAAGGCAAATAATGCAATGCAAGATATGAAACCCGGAAATATGCCAACCTCACTATTTTTTGTTAAAGAATTATGCAATTTCTACAAAGTAGAATAAATATTTGTAGGCCAAAATATTTGTAGGCCAAAATATTTGTAGGCCAAATATTTATTAAGTAGAATAAGTTTTGATGATGTTAAGTTTTTGTTATTGTATTTTAAAGTAATTATTTTATAATATATTTTGTTTTTGTAATTAGCGTCATAAGAGGTGTTAAGTTATTTAAGATTTTTAATAAAGAGCAGAATTTGTTCTGAGCTAAAAAAGATAAGACGCATTCTTTTATTTAAAGCAGAGATACTTGGACTGTGGGGAAGTTTTTATAATACAGGTAAGTATTATATTGTAACACCTTGTAGTTTCTTATTTCTTTTCAGATACAGTTCTCACCTGGTATTATCCCTCGAAAGGATAGTATCAACAACACAACATCGTTCTAAATCGCGTAAAAAGGAACGTGAGAAAGAGCGTGATAAAGATCGCGACAAGATGAAAGCTCGGTATGACCTGCGAGCAAATACTGAAAGGTTCAAGAAAGGTCAACTAGTGCTACTACACAACCCACAACGGAAACGAGGCTTGTCTCCTAAGTTTCGGACTCACTGGGATGGACCTTACCGGATCGTCACAAGGATTAATGATGTTGTGTATCGAATCCAAAAATACCCCGGGAACAAAAGTAAATTAAAGGTAGTCCACATCGAAAGGCTGGCACCTTATTCTAGAAACGGAGAGACTCTTGTTCGGGACGAACAAGTTTAAGCGGAGGGCAGTGTAGCGAAATTTGGTTTATGCTAGAAAACTCTTGAAATAAATACCAACAAAAGAGACTAAACGATATTAGCACCATCTAGCGCAAAGTGCAGTCTTTGTACTAAAAATAATAAGCCGAACAGACGCTGCAGTAAACAATAAAAAGTTGACAACCGAGAGAAATTATCGCCGTCGTACAACGTACAACGCCATCTAGCATAATAGCTAGCTCAACGTCAGTGTGCCATGCTGGTGAATTGTGAATGGTGGTAGAATGCACGCTACAAAGTAGCACTGGTAGGTTGTAGATAATGGTAGAATATACGCCATCTGGCAGGTAGTAGATTATTCGAGAAAGTGATGCCTGTAGTATAAAAGGGTGTCATTTGAGTTTTCGGACACAGTTGTATCCAAGCAGTGAGGTGGAACACTTGAATTAAAGCAATAAAGTGAATACAGTGTGATCCGTAGCAGAGTAAAACAGTTTTCTATACAGTGTTAAATTAATGTTAGAATTTGAATGTTAATGAGATAAACAATTGTACCGTGTAAAAACTAACTATTGTGATTTAAATAAACCATTTTATAACTAAATAAGTTTGTGTGTTTGGAATTGTTACACAATCCAGTGATCGAACTCAGAAAAGTGTAAGAGATCGAAATTATCGTCAAAGAGACAGAAATTTCGTAACAATATATTATTATATTCAAGTTGACATTGTTACAACTAACTTTTTCAGTCAGGCAAAGATTAATAATTTTGTAAGCTCTTCCCCAATGGCTCAAGTGGTAGAGCGGACGTCGCAATTCAAAAATATAATGCATGGAACGGTCGGGTGTTCGAATCCTAGTACAAATTAACCAGAAACTGGTCTGATGGTCATATATGTATATGAATACGTATATATATGGTAATAGCCAAAACATATGTCACTAATTACCAGGTCATGTTTGTTGAATAAGAAGCATTGACCAATTTGTAAGAGCTTACAGAATTATTGATCTTTGCCTTACTGAAAAAGTTCAAGTAACAATGTTTAATTATTAATAATTATCAGTCTTTAAAACTAAAGTAGTTTCTGTGAATTTGAAAATTTAGGCTTTTTTGGTCAATAAATTTTTAAATGCAAATAAAAACAAATTTATTTCATTTTTTCTGTCCGACGTATCGGTGGGAGTTTCCACCTTCTTCAGGGACAACTTTTAATCTATAAAACACAGGAGAACAAAAGTACTTAGTTTCTTATAAACAGATATATGTCTACAGGGTTCGATCTATCTCTGTACCGAATTTCATCAGAATCGCTCCATTTTTTTGCAGTGAAAACGTATTTTCCTTTCAAGGGCGTGTTACCACCCACTAAAAGGCAAATGTCTATCCTTAGAGTTTAGTCTATTTCTGTACAATATTTCCTCAATATAGGTCCATCGGGGCTCGTCAAGAAATATGTGATATCAAGGAGATTACAAAAGCAATTGCATTAAAATGTAGAAGTTTTTGTCTTGTTTGTTGCTGTGATTTTTAACTGATCAACGCAAGAAATAGTACATAGTAGGCTTGCAGACTACTAAACTTCGGTTAACAAAGCTTACTGATGATATGATGTAGTGGTCATTGAAACTAGTATAAGCAGCTCGTTGCCCATTTTAATGCATTTTGCGCTTGTAATTTTTTTGTGGTTTTTTGCACTAAAAGTACTGAACAATAAGCTCTGTATAAAAATATTATTATGAAATTTTGTTCCAAAAACACAAATAAAAAAATTAAACTCGGTGAGCTCGCCGATATTTACATGTAGCACTTGCAACTTCGTTCGGATCGCCCGAAAAGCGGACAACGAAGCGCTCGTCAAGAAATGTGTAATATCAAAGAGATTACAAAAGCAATTGCATTAAAATGAAGAAGTTTTTGTTTTGTTTACTGCTGTGATTCTTAACAGATCAACGCAAGAAATAGAACATAATAGGCTTGCAGACTACTAAACTTCGGCTAACTAAGCTTACTGATGATATGATGTAGCGGTCATTGAAACTAGTATAAGCAGCTCGCTGCCCATTTTAATGAATTTTGCGCTTGTAATTGTTTGCACTAAATACATTGAACGATAAGCTTTGTATAAAAATATAGGTATATTAGTTTGACAGTAAGAACGCATTTTTCTGTTAAAGACGTGCCCTGGCCTTCAAAAAAACAAATGTTTTTACTCAAGAATCTATCTATCTCCATTCCAAATTCATCAAAATCGGTGTAGCGGCTCAACCATGACAGCGTTTTTTTATTAGAGGCGGTGCCGCTCCCACTCAAAGAATACAAGTTATTTGCATCCTTGCTTAGGGTTCAACCTATCTCCAAACTAAATTACATATATGAAAATCGGTCCAACATCGCCATTCTTCTTAAACTTTTCAACCAAAGAAAAATCAATCGATTTTGTTGTGTTAAGGAATGGAATCGTATGCATAATGCATTAAAATTCATTAAATTCATCAGATATAATTAATTATGTTGTGTCCCTTTTTACAAAAAATTCGATAAACCTGAATCTAACTAAGAATTCATATTTGGAAATAACAAAATTATTCTGAGTCAACAAAAATGCTAAAATGCTAAAAATTTTGTAATTTTATCTACATTTGTAAGACAAAATTTAAAATAATGTAAAGCACATAGCTTGGTATTCCTTTTAGGGCCGGTTTCACAGTGTTAGGTTAACTGAAGATTATGGTGATATTTTATTCGACCTTTTAATTTTTAATAAGAAACCTATATATAATATTGTTCAGGCTATAGGTCCGTTTCTTAAATTATTCCAAATAATACTCTTTTATGTTTTAATGTAATATTCTTAATTTGTTTTTTTTTTTTTCAATATTTCGAACTCCTTTGGCGTTCGTCTTCAGGAAAAATATAAATTACACTGAATTTATAATGACACATATATTAAACTTAACAGAAATTAAAAACATTATGTAAATGTGGGATTGAAATGTGGACTATCGACATTTTCTGGCAACAACCTTTGACATACATTTTCTGGCAACACCCTTTGACATTTAAACTATTTTTGACACTTCTGTTTTTTTATTGAAGACGAACGGACGCTTTTCCCTTTTCTCTGCATATATAAATTAAACTTTTGTTCTTAAGTAACTTTTTGTAATCAAATAAATTAATATTTAATAAAACTTAAATAAAGAACCCATATAAAAAATTAAAAATATTGCTTACAAATGAGCTACAATCTAACCGTTTTTAGTAAGTGTCGTTTATTAAATAAATTATTTAATAGTTGTTATATTATGTTTCATGACATGGAAAAGTGTGCTCAAACTTACAGACACATAATCATGAAGCATAATATAGCAACGATTAAATAATTTAGTTAACAAACGACACTTACTAAAAGCGGTTAGATTGTAGTTTATTTGTAAAAAATATTTTTAATTTTTTATATAAATTTTTAATTTCTGTTAAGTTACAAGTTTAATATACGTGTCATTATAATTTCAGTGTAATTTATATTTTTCCTGAAGACGAACGCCGAAGGACTTCGAAGTATCGAAAAGAGAAACGAATTAAAAATATTACATCAAAACATAAAACATTTGGAATAATTTAAAAAAACGGACCTATAGTCTGAACAATATTATATAAAGGTTTTTTGTTAACTAAAGATTTGAGGTTAACTATCCGATTTTAGGTTCATAGAAATTAGTTAATCAACTAAATTTGACAGGTTAGCTAACAGCTGATTGCTGTCATAACGAAAAAGAACATAAGAAATAAAAACACAAATTTTCAAAAAAGCAAACCCGTCCCTTGCAAGCCGTTAAAATCGTCCACAATGGTCCCCCATATTTTTTCCTTCCTAACTTTATCGGTTTTTTTGTGCATTCGGTGATGCTTTTAAAGTTGCTGACCAGCTCCAACAAGCAATTTATTTCGTCTGTCGAAAAATTAGAAGTTTTTGTTGTTGATTCCATTTCACAGTTTATGAAATGTCAGATAAAAAACAAATATTTTTTGCAGTGATGCCATACTTTGTACAAAAA
Source organism: Tricholauxania praeusta (assembly GCA_949775025.1). Taxonomy (NCBI): domain Eukaryota; kingdom Metazoa; phylum Arthropoda; class Insecta; order Diptera; family Lauxaniidae; genus Tricholauxania; species Tricholauxania praeusta. The sequence goes on from OX459030.1 coordinate 80,757,939, forward strand.
ATGATCATTAGTTAACCAATGGACTGTGAAACCGAACAACTTAAATTTGGTAGTTAGCTAACAGACATTAGTTAAGTTAACTAATTGGTTAACTAAACACAGTGAAACCGTCCATTAGAGTAGTTGCTCTTCGTTAGTGTTGTTAGATTTTTAAGTATGTTAAGACATCTTTATATTAAATAAATTTAAAAATTAACGCTTTAATGCTTATTCCTCCCTAAATTTCTTGCTACAAAGTTGGAGAAATATATAGGCAAGGCATTTCAAAAATTTTCCTTAAAAGTTATTATTAAGTATTAATGCAAGTGAATACGAGCGTAAAATGAAAAAAATACTTCATTGTCCCGATGACGTAATAAAATAACAGCGCAAGTGTCGCAGAATAAAAAAAGTTCAGAAACGATTCAAATGATAAGGTGGACAATGACACACTTAAGCTTTATAAGACTTCATGTGAACGATCTGATAAAGGTATACGAAACTTTACGTGTTGAGTGGCTAAATTTTTTTGTGAAATAAGCGAAGGGAAATTATAATACGTTTAAGGTACACCATAAAGAATTTACAGTGTGGCCAATAATAAATGTCCGTAAAACAAAGTGTTGTAAAAATCAAAATCGTCTACAATATTTTAATTTATTTATTTCAAACATTTAACATTCCAAAATATCTTAAATTAATGACAAAGTCCGAAACTATCACCCAAGACGTAAACGTTTGAAAAACACCAATTATTGAATAAGCACCAATTATTGAATATACAACATAGAACAATCAACATAAGATACACGTCACAGTCCAATACACACATATATAAAATTCTTCTTTTTTTAATTATTCGTACGCAATGTAAATTTTTCAAAATTAGTTTCCAATAAATACAATTTAAAATATAAAATTGCCGTCGTCGTCTTACATCGTTTCAATAATTGTTTATTCGCTTTCTGCCACCGCGGGATTGTTCTCGACTATTTTGCCTGTACGACCGCTTCCGACGTCGTACCTAACTCATTTTTTGGAAAATTAGACGCCATTTTTAAAAAATCTGCGCATCAGCACATGCAAGACAAAGCAAGCAAGAAGCAAGACAAAGAAAGATCTTGCCACTGGACTGAATGCTGATAGCTTTGGAACATCATTGATAATAATGCCAGACGAGCAATCTGTAGAAGACGCTGCTGGTGTCCAGTCACAGCAGCAAGGTATAACGAATGAGCAATTGAGTGTACTAATTTCAGGTATTGCAGCGCTGCGTGAATCAGTTGAGGAGCTTCGTCAGGAAACTTCCCGCAGCCAATAAGAAATTAGCGAACTACGTTCCAGAGTGGATATCGAGGCTACCAGTGCTGCAACAAATCAACAACAAAGCATTGAGGTTACATCACATTCGACGACGCCATCTTTCCCGCTGCAGGCGCACGTTTCGGGTGCGTCTCTACCGACGCCACAAAACGGTGCACTCATGCCATGTTCTGAAGATTTTCGCGGAAAATTGTATCCGTTGCCGCCATTTGACGGCAATGCTGAAGACTAGCCATTGTTTTTAGCAAACTATAATGACACAACAAATGAATTTAAGTATAGCAACAGACAAAATTTGATACGATTGCACCAATCTTTGCAAGGGAAAGCAAGACGAGCCGTCACGTCCATGTTAATATTCCCTAACGACGTTCCCAAAGTGATTGAAGAGCTTCAATTTAACTTTGGACGCACTGACTTGCTTATACGTTCACAGCTGGAAAAGGTCCAGTAGTTCCCTGTAATTTATGAAAATCGTTTGGAACACGTCATCGCATTTTCCAACAGAGTCAAAAATATCGTCGCGTTTTTAAGTCAGCAAATTGCCAGCATCATCTCATGAACCCAACGTTACTGGAACAAGTAGTCGCCAAGTTACCTCCATCAAACCTGTGCGATTGGAGCAGATGTGCCGCCAGTGTCGTTCCATTTCCTACGGGGGAAACTTTCTCTGACTGGGTTAGTGAGCTCGCCAGGGTGGCTTGTTTCATACCATTGAACAAGGCCACACGCTCCTATCTAGTGTCACCGCTACAGTCACGTCAAGTTAATGTTAACATGAGAGTCAGTCAGCTGCAGGTTCTACAGCCAAGAGATTGATGCACAACAGCCACATGGGAAATGAAAGGTCGAAATATTTACGCGTTCAGTGTAACCAAACATCAAGACAAGTACTTAATTGCCATATATTTTGTTCCTTAAAAATTGACGACAAGTGGGAAATGGTCAATCGTAACCGCCTTTGTTATCCATGCCTCCAAAAGAGCCACAACGTTTCAAACTGCCGCACCCAAAACCTTGTGGAGTCAATGGATGCAAGCGAATGCATCGCCAATTGCTGTACCAGGAAGCGAAGCGATCGAAAAGTACAGAAAAAGGATCAGAGCATGTTTTGAATTGCCGCCACGCTCAAAACTTTCTTTTTTTTTTAAGATTTTACCAGTGGAACTATCAGGGCCACTTGGTAGGGTAGTGGTGTACACTATGATAGATGAAGGATCGTCAGCGTCTTTGCTAGAGGAGCACATTTCGGATGCATTGGGTTTGAAGGGGCGTGCCATGCCACTCACTCTCCAATGGTACGGTGACAAAAAGGTTACCGAGCACTCGAGAAAGGTAGCTGTAAATATTCGAGCCTGTAACGATGACAGTGCCCTGGTAGCATCAGGGGAAGCTATGAAGACAAAAATCTAGCTTACAAAACAGTGATGTCTTTTAAATAAATGTGTATCAAAATTAATAAGATATTTCGCCTTTGTAGTGAAATTTGCTTTTATAATATCTTGCTAGAACAAGATATAAAATCATGATATAGAGACCGCATGTCTCTTATGTCTTAATACTGTAGCCATATAAGTCATTTGAAAAACATGACGTTTGATGTTTTTAGAGACACACGAGATAGGGCACATTATTGCCAATTTTTTTATCGCTTTACCAAAACATATGAGAGAAAGATATGATTCGCTTTTGAAATGTAATATAATATATGACAAGTAGCCTACCTACTAGGCGTGCAGGACTATGAATCGCTGGGACATGGGTTCGAGACTGACTTTGCAAATTTGTAAATCGTAAGTGAAAATTAAATTTGATGATAAAATAAAATTAATAAGTATAATAAAGTTTCTACAATTTGCATATTAATTAAATAATTTGATAATAAAATAAAATTATGTGCAACAAAGTTTTACAAGTCAGAGATATTTTTTTTTAAATGTTTTAAGGTGTCCTTAAAACAGCTCAGAAAGATACTTTACCGAGTCTCTTGAAAGATAACATTGAGGGGAAAGTGTCTTTATACCTCATACGCCAAATGGCTCTTATAAGCCCCTATTAAGAATTTATATATATAAAATGTTGTCTTTCTACTTGTCTTTAAAAGGCCTGTAAGAGAAGCTATAAGACCTTTTTATGCTACTAGGGTAAGGAGTTCAATTTGAAAAATATTAGAACTGTAAAGAATTTGGATTTGCCTGTGCAAACAGTATGCAAAAATATCTATGACCATGTAAAGACGGTTCCAGTTGCTGATTACAACAACGCCAAGCCAGTGCTTCTCCTAGGGCTGGACAACTGTCGCTTACAATTTAAGCAGGTTAGTGGAAGATTACTTTGAAATTGAGAGTTTTGGTGTCAAAGGTGCAGCTGCACTAGAGTCTGAGGAGAATCCTCGTGCCAGGCATATACTCGCAGAGACTACAGTAAAAACATCACTATGATACAGGCCTGCTTTGGCGCAAAGACGACACTTTGCTGCCAAAAAGTTTTTCTATAGCCAAAACATGCTGGAACACCCTCGAAACTAAGATGAGCCGAAACCCAGTTTTTGCTAAAAAATATAACGAACAAATTGAAGGAAATGTAAACAAGGGCTATACCAAATTGCTGACGCCACAGAGGGCTGCGCTAGAGGGTACCTACCTGGTACCTACCAGGATAAGCTGCGTGTCGTTTTTGATGCGGCCGCTGTATCATCAAAAGTTTCACTGAATAGCGTGTTGCTGAAGGGTCCGGAGCACGCAAAGCCAATGTTGACCATTATCCACAAATTTCACCAGGGTGTCGTTGCTGTGTCAGAAGACATACGAGAAATGTTTTCACAGGTGCGTATAAAAACATCAGCTCAAGATTCGCAGCGTTTTCTATGGCGAGATGGAAACCCATCTGACCTGATAAAAACTTACGCAATGGTGTCTATGATTTTTGGAGCGATTTGGTCGCCTTGTTGCGTAGAGTACGTCAAGAATCCCAACGCTGCCGACCACACCACCATTATGCCGAGGGGTGCTAGGGCTACAATTGAAAATATGAATGTAGATGATTTGGTGGTCAGCTTTGATGATGAGAAAGAGGCTGAAGAGGTGACAAGGGAAGCCGTTGAAATTAATAGAGCCGCTGGGTTCGTGTTGCGCAACTTTGTGTCAAACTGAAAGTCACTGCATTTTAAGTTAAAGAACAATGATCCAGCTCAATTATATGTCATAAACATGGAACGCAAGGGCACCGAGAAAGTGCTTTGGATGTTTTGGAACTCGTCAAAAGGCTCATTTCAATTCCATTTCAAGATCCACAAGGTTCCGCCGGACGTCTTAGAAAGCAAAAGGGCACCCACTAAGAGAGAAACTTTGTCGATCGTTATTTCAATTTCTGACCCCTTTAAGTGTTTAGCCAATTTTACAATATTTACAAAATTGCTGTTACAGTCAACATGAAAACTGCAGATCCTTTGGGATGATCCATTGCCGCCACAATTGTGTGAAAAATGGAATGCTTGGTGGAAAGCGTTCCAGCGTATTTCATGCTTTTCAATTCCACGGTGCTATTCATCAGTATTGTCAAACGCTGATGAGATACAGCTACACATTTTTGCGGACGCTAGCTCCAGCGCGTACACAGCCGTCGCATATCTTCGAATAAGGAAAGAAAACAAAATTGACATCACCTTCGTTGTAGGCAAAACCAGATGTGCGCCGCCCAAAGGAATAACAATTCCTCGATTGGAACTACAAGCAGAGGTGCTAGCCAGTCGCCTCAACGTTTCCGTAAGGGATTGTCATGATTTTCGTTTAAACAAAACTATTTTTGGAAGCGATCAATAACGGTAATTTTATGAATACGCTCAACTGCTCGTGACTACGAACAATTCGTGGCCTGCCAGATTGCTGAAATCCTTGATATCTCAACGCCGGATCAGTGGCACTAGCTCCCAACTGAATTGAATGCTGCTGATGATGCTACTAGAGCCAAGCTGCCACCAATTTTCAAATCTCCGTCTAGATGAACAACAGTGCCAGATTTTTTGCAACAGAATGAACAACACTGGCCTCGAGAAAAGTAGCTCATAGTCACACATTGTGCTGCGGAAGAAAGGCCAAGATTTTTTCTAATCACAAAGGACCAAGGTGAGAATGTTATAAATTTTACTAAATTTTCTTCATATTTAAAGATGAAGCGAACCGTGGCGTGGATACTTCGATTCGCAGACAACGCTAGAATAAGGAAAGAAGCCGCTACACCACTTCAACCAGGACAACTTGTTATTATTTGCGATCCAAACCAGCTACGAGGACAGTGGCGCAAAGGAAGAGTTACTAAAGTATTTACCGCCCCAAATGGCATAGTTCGAGCTGCCGAAATTCGAACACCTCAAGGAGATTTCCGCCACCCTGTCTGCAATCTAGCCGTTTTAACCTTTAGTGAATCTCAGCAAGGATCCACGGGGGGTGGAATGTTGCTGCAGAACGGTAACACCTAAAGTTGCTGCAGAACGGCAACACCCAAAATTAGAAATTTTGCAACCAAGGAGCAAGTTCGTTGCCTGTCAAACAAGTCAGTGAAGAAAGAAGCAGTGGCGAATAAACACTAATTAATGAACATACAAAATAGAACATTCAACATAAGATATACGTCACAGTCCAATACACACATACATATATAAAACTCTTCTTCTTTTTTTAATTATTCGTACTCAATGTAAATTTTTCACAATTAGTTTTTAATAAATACAATTATAAAATTGTCGTCGTCGTCTTACACTTACGGCCATTCTTCCGCAGAGATGAAATCAGGCAAATTTTTCGGACCTTTCCCTATTTGTGATACTGCTCCCTACACCTTGATTTTGGTCACGTTTTGATATCGCTTAGCGGTCAATTCATCTTCTGGAGCATTCGTTAAGCTCTTGCGTACACACGGTTATTCTGCTAGTTGTGGTTGTCTTGCAGGAAGAACAGTTTTTCATCCGAAAAGATTATGTCGTTTCCACCGTGCCAGTCAAGTAGCTCCTTACTTTTTGTAACAGGTAATTGCTTTTGCTTATTTGTTAGCACATGAAGGCGTTAGCTTCAATAGGTCTTTAGCCGCAGATCATTCCTGATAAGAATCTGCTTGGAAGTTTTCAATATTTTCACATCCTTTGCTACAGAACAGGCTGATTGAGCAGGATATCGTCCTCTCACTTGTTTTATGACGTCATTTGTTTGCACAGTCCGACTGCATCCAAATGTTTTTAAATCTGTTAGCCTCCCGTTTCTTTATAGCATTTTATTGTCTTATGTATGAATTTTACTGCTATTCCGAGGGGTTTTAGTGTTTTTATGATCTCACAATTACTATTTTTTTTAAAAAAAAATTTGTAACTAAGTCACGTTTACCTTCCATGGTGCTCCTGAGTTTTATGTAAAGAATATTTTTTTTTTTTCAGTGTACTTTTGTTGTGTACAATTTAATTTTGAAAAGCAATGCATTCTTAGATTATAAAAAAATTCAGATTTTAAATTTTTTCAAAATAGTGAAATTTACGGACAGTTATTATTGGCCACACTGTAATACAATGTATATGTTGAAAATAGGCTGCGACACCACCTTCTCTAAGAAACGTCTAATTATAATGGTTGTTACTGTAATATTCGTTCTTGTTGTGTCCATAACTACATAGATTCCATAAGAATTCATTGAACAAATTTTTGTGTTTTGCGGTCAAAGAGGGTGTACATGTTAAAAAATTTACAACTACATACCATTTTAAAGGAAATGAATTAAGCTTTCTTAACTTGCCAAAAAAGTTGTAGGATATAAGCACATTTTTTGGAACAAATTACTGTTTTTAAAAAAAAATTGATCAAAAGTTCAGAAAAATTGTAGTATTCAAAAATCACAGGTTAAATTTCAAAGTTTTGCATAGCATTATTGTAGGCCGTTTAGTTATCTTTCTAATGACACCCGTATTTTTGATATAGATTTAGGGATATCCGCAACTCGGATGGCTATGTATCAAAAACAAGATTCGAGCGGCACTTTTTTCACTATTTTTTTTTTTTTTTGCATTTTAGCCCCTATGACCCCCAAAAAAAAGCATGAGTGGAGAATGGGAGCTAAAACAAACTTGTTCCATATTTTCTCTGACTACCTCTCCCCCTGGCGACATTTTGCCGGAATCCTTCCCTCCCTATTTTGATTCACGTAAATTATGGACGTCCCCAAAACTTTATTTCAGAGAAAATAATTCGATTAAAAAATTTTACTCAGCTTCTTGATCTTCTACCATCCCATGTCAGGGAGGATATCACATGCTATAAAAATAGCAAAGGTATGCATATTCACTCTCGCGTTCTTCAAGTGCTTTAGGTTCTCCTCGCATGCTTTTTCATTCTTACAAAAATTTGATTTGATATCCCTATTATGGGATCAAGAAAGATAACATGAAAACGCCACTATACCCATACCATGGTGAAATAACGAAGGTGGACTATTTAAAACAAAATTTCTCAAAAGCATGGGTTTTGCATCCTCCATATTCTTGTTTCATTTTTTTTTTTGACACATCAGTCTTTTGATTATTTCACCCGTTCAGCAACTTCAGTATTTTGAAGCGCTTTGAACAACTTTTTACTGAGAATTATTTCTGTTGAGTTTCAAAATTCTGATGCAAACAAAATTACGCTAAATAAAGCAGCGGGCTTTAAAGTGGAGTTACAGACCGCGCGTTGTCGCTTTATAGCGGCACACTCTTCTTTCAGAAAAAGTTCAAACCCTGCAATCGTATGGATTGAGTTACAGAGCACAACGCGTAGAAAGTCAATAAGCGTATGACGCAAAAAGTTGAGCAACTTTCAACTTTTTCAACGCTTTCTCGCTTCATAAACTTTTTCATTCATTAAACAAACTTTTAAATTTATGAAACATATTTTTTATTTGTCAACTATCAACTATCTTATAAAAACTTAGATGCAAAGAAGCGTGATATGTAACTTCAATAACAAGACGCGTAGAAAGCCGAAACGCGATAGAGCGACAACGCCTGGTCTGTAACTTCATTTTTAATCTGATAGCAATAGTTTTTTTCTTATTATTGATATAACAACCACAGCGACTAAATTTTTAAGATTTAATGCAGCTTGCAGCATATCGTTCAGAAAATTTTCAAAATCTTAATGCTTAAGCGCTGCAATTCATTGAAGCGCTTAACTTTGCTGAACCGGCAATTGAAATGTTATGAATGTCAAAATTACAGCAAATAGGATGACAGATGATTGAAAATCGATTTACTCTCACGTTTTCAAAATGGCTTAAGTTTTAGCATGCATGGCTCTCCCTAATTACTTCACGTTTCTTACTACACCATGATCCATACCACCTAATGTCAGCGTTTACACGAGGAAACTTTTTCGCCAAAGTTTCCTTGTTTGACGGCAAGAGGGGAAAAACAAAAGGGACGAGGTAAAAATGTGTCATATGTCGCAAACGCAAAACGAAAATCACAAAGCTTGCCTCGTGTAAACGCCGACAATGTAATGGATTTTATCCATGATTGAATAATACAGGTTTATGCAAAAGTCAAATGCTGCTTCTTCTATAGTTGGTTTAATGTCAGAATTGATCAACCACAACAAAAAGTGATAACGTTTTTATGCGATTTGAATTTTTTTGTCAAAAATAAATATTTACAAAAATTCATTAAGATTTTAATAAATTTGTGACGCGCTGAATTTTTTAAAACATAAATAAATTTGTTTGCGAAATAAGCCATATATATGCGAAATATGCAACGCGGATTCCTGGAAGGAAAAAATATATTGCAAAGGTTCGTTTACTTCGTTGCAAAATACGCATAAATTGTTCATTGCATCTTTTTATTTGTAGAACAGTGACGGCTGCTTTTGGCACTGCGCAGCTGATGATCTCGAGTGAGGCGCACATATTCAATCGTGATATAATTAAAACGAAAGTACCATGAATGAATATTCTATCATTCTTGCGAAAGTACGCTGCCACTTTCCTAAGCCCCGCAAAGTAAAGCGCATAAATGTGCATGGCTGGGAAAAACATATGTCAACAACAGAGGGACAACGCATATAAGAAAAAAAATACTTGTTACTGAATATAAAATGTATATAATTTGCAGTTCTTTGATTCTATAACAAAAACAAAATAGTTTATTTCAACTTTAATTATAAAATTAATTAAAAAATAGATTAAACTTAAAATTAAGTTTTTTGTTTACCACCCAAGAACGTTTCTGAACGATGATAGATTTGTTTAATTGATTTGGAAGTATTATCAGCTACTGTATTATAAACAAAAGGTGCTGTATTCTTTACTTTTGGCCCTTGATTTGTAAACATCGATGTGGGCAAAGGCATTTCACCAATAGCAAGATAATTAACATCAGACATTATGGCGTGAGCCGCACCTGGTAGTAGATAGATTTGATTTACATGGTGGTAAATGGCACGTACAATACCTGAAAAATAAAGTTTTAAGCGTTAATCTACCTTCAAACATTTGCTGCTTGTCTTCTTCATGGCGTTGAAGTGACCTTTTTCTTATTGTACATCGAGACGACCGTCTCGACGAGCTATAACTGTAGTCTCAGAAGTTTAAAAACTTATCCAATGAGATATGATTTTTGTCACATAATTTTGTCTTATATATGAAATACATACCAATTCCTAGGCATTTTAAAAGATCTGAGTTTTCTTCCTTGTGGCAAAGGTAAGCCATATTCGCTTCTATAGCCTTTAGTAGCTGCTCTCGTGTTTATTCGCCAGCAAGTAAATTTACAAATTTTAGACTATCTAGAGATGTGGTATGAGAAAAATTATAAAAACATTGGAACAGTATAACGCTAGTAATTAAATTAAGTTACCTATGTGGTCTGCAGTCTGCTAGGCATAACGCTGATTCTTCCCATTTACGACTCTCTTGTAAAACGGCGGAATTTATGACATGCAAACGATAAGCTTCAGAGTTATTATGAAACTCAAAATCACTAAATATATTTTGTGACACGAATTGTAATTGTTTTTTTCGTGTTTTTGCTTTGGTTAACAATTCTGACATTCGTACATCTGACTTTTGGTTAATGACTTTTTTGAGTTTGACAGCTTGCGAAAACCTTTATAGTTGAATCATGGATTTTATCCATGGATTTTATCCATGATTCAACTATAAAGGTTTTCGCAAGCTGTCAAACTCAAAATTTTTATCCATGGATTTTATCCATGATTCAACTATAAAGGTTTTCGCAAGCTGTCAAACTCAAAAAAGTCATTAACCAAAAGTCAAATGTACGAATGTCAGAATTGTTAACCAAAGCAAAAACACGAAAAAAACAATTACAATTTGTATCACAAAATATATTTATTGATGTTGAGTTTTATAATAACGCTGAAGCTTATCGTTTGCATGTCATAAATTCCGCCGTTTTACAAGAGAGTCGTGAATGGGAAGAATCAGCGTTATGCCTAACAGACAGAAGACCACTTAGGTAACTTAATTTAATTACTAGCGTTATACTGTTCCAATGTTTTTATAATTTTTCTCATACCACATCTCTAGATAGTCTTAAATTTGTAAATTTACTTGCTGGCGAATAAACACGAGAGCAGCTACTGAAGGCTATAGAAGCGAATTTGGTTTACCTTTGCCACAAGGAAGAAAACTCAGATCTTTTAAAATGCCTAGGAATTGGTATGTATTTCATATATAAGACAAAATTATGTGACAAAAATCATATCTCATTGGTATAAGTTTTTAAACTTCTGATACTACAGTTATAGCTCGTCGAGACGGTCGTCTCGATGTACAATAAGAAAAAGGTCACTTCAACGGCATGAAGAAGACAAGCTGCAAATGTTTGAAGGTAGATTAACGCTTAAAACTTTATTTTTCAGGTATTGTACGTGCCATTGACCACCATGTAAATCAAATCTATCTACTACCAGGTGCGGCTCACGCCATAATGTCTGATGTTAATTGTCTGGCTATTGGTAAAATGCCTTTGCCCACATCGATGTTTACAAATCTAGGGCCAAAAGTAAAGAATACAGCACCTTTTGTTTATAATACAGTAGCTGATAATACTTCCAAATCAATTAAACAAATCTAGCATCGTTCAGAAACGTTCTTGGGTGGTAAACAAAAAACTTAATTTTAAGTTTAATCTATTTTTTACTTTATTTTATAATTAAAGTTGAAATAAACTATTTTGTTTATGTTAAAGAATTAAAGAACTGCAAATTATATACATTTTATATTCAGTAACAAGTATTTTTTTTTTCTTATATGCGTTATGCACTAATTTGCCGTTTTCTACCTCTAATACGATAACACATGTCGCCTTTTAAGTATCCTCTGCATTAAAACACGTCGTCCCTCTGTTGTTGACATACGTTTTTCCCAGCCATGCACGTTTATGCGCTTTACTTCGCGGGGCTTAGGAAAGTGGCAGCGTACTTTCGTTTTAATTAAACGTATTAAACGAACCTTTGCAATATATTTTTTCCTTCCAGGAATCCGCGTGACTTATTTCGCATATATATGGCATATTTCGCAAGCAAATTTATTTATGTTTTGAAAAATTCAGCGCGTCACAAATTTATTAAAATTTTAATGAATTTTTGTAAATATTTATTTTTGACAAAAAAATTCAAATCGAATAAAAACGTTATCATTTTTTGTTGTGGTTAATAAATTCTGACATTAAACCAACTATGAAAGAAGCAGCATTTGACCGGTGAAAACCCATGTTTGGGACAGGATTCAACAATGCAATTCCAGGTATTATATTAAGGCCTCTTTGAGTTCCATCATTTTGCATACATTTCGAGCTGTTATGTACTACAGTTTTAATGAGAACTACAAAATTGGCTAAGGTTCGGGCATTTTCGTCCATCGGGACAGGCTTTGGCAGGGCAACCCTAGATATTCTATTTAGACTCATCGAGCTCTATTAGTTGGTACACATTTCATCCTGTAATCTTATACACTCGATTTTTCTACAGCCGGCTCTTGAACTAATAATACAGGTTTATGCGAAAGTAAAATGCTGCTTCTTCCAAAAGTTGGTTTAATGTCAGAATAGATCGACCACAACAAAAAGTGATAAATTTTTTGTCAATTGAATTTTTTTGTGAAAAATAAATAATTAACAAAAATCAATCAGGAAGAAATGCGAAATTATTAAAAACTTTCAATTGCTGCTGAAAACCCTATATAATTACAAATAGTAAATAGTTCTCTCCGTTGAATACTTTCAACTTTCTTCAACCGTTTCATTATCCTCGTCTTCGTTTTTGACCATTTCCATAAGAGCTTTTGTAGTTTTTGACTTAGGTCTTTCAATTGGAAGTCCAATTTATCGGCTCAGGATCAACGATACGTGATACGGCAAATAAAACAGTTTAATTAAGTTTTTTCATTCCATAATTTTACAACAGTACACCAGATTGAGCATCAACATTTGCTTTTAGAATGGGCAGTATAACCGCAAACAATTGTTAAAATAATGGATAATCAGAAAAATATTTTTCTGCATATTCAAGCCCAATTTCCATGTGATTTTTCTTGAATTTATCTAATTAAATTTTTGTAAGAAAGAAAAAGCATGCGAGCACAACCTAATGCGCTTAGAGAATGCGAGAGTGAATAGGCACACATTTGCTATTTTTTATAGCATGCAATATTCTCCGTGATTCCGGAGATCAGAAAGTTCAAAAAGTTTAACTTTTTTATTAAAGTTGATTACATGCTATAAATTTGGCAGTCATTTTTATAGTTGCGCTATAATTTTATGTAGTGTCAAGTTTGACAGTTTTCAAAACAAAAACAAAAGTCAATGAAAAAAGGTTATAAGGTGCTGAGTTTCTCAAAATTTAGATTAAATTGTTGAAATTACAATTTTAAAAAATAAGATAAACAAGTTAAGTAAGTAAAAAGTATGACAATTGCTATTTTAACAAAAATTAACAAATTTCTTTTGTCAAAGTCTTGCAGCATCAACACCAAAACCAGCACCATCATGAACGACAATCAATTGTTAGTGGAAAATGGTAGAACTATTTAATTTCCTTTCACGATTATTATTATTATTCCATATTTATTTTTTTATGAAACATAGAGCAGCTTAATGAAGCAGTGCGGTCACGGCCTGCACTTTGGAATATGTCAACAATGAGCTACAAAACATTGCCCATTACACTGTGTCAGTTATTCTGTCGTTGCAGTTGTTTATTTCTGATGAGAAGCTTGAAAAAACAAATTCCATAGCTGCCATTTCTTCTTTTTCAAATTGGTTCATTTTGAGTTTTTGTTTTGGTAAAAAAATTGTCATTTGTTTACAAATAAACAAACCGAATTGTCAAACTTTTATAGCAAGATTGACATATATCCATCTCGCTCATTATGGCAAAAAATCTGTGAAATTTAATAAGATAAGTTCAAGAAAAATCACATAGAAATTGGGCTTCATGCTGGCATGTAATTCGTGGATCTGTTAGGCAAAGTTCACACGAGCGTTTTGTCAACGCGCGTTAGCTATTACGTTTTTTCAACGCAGGTTTTGGTACTTTCCACCCGGCAGCCAACGCGCGTTATTTATTCGTACAATAATCGTCATTTCTCCAAAATTATTGGTAAAATTTCAAAATTCTGTGTACCATTATTGTAAACCATTAAATTATTTTTCTTATGACACCCATATTACTGATATCTATTCAGGAGCTTATAAACAAACAAAATACAGCTGAGGACCAACGCGCGTTTTAGCATAACACCGACGTTGACAAAACCAACGCGCGTTCAACGCACGTTTCATCAACGCAACGTTGATGGTGTGGCTTGCTGCATAGAGTAAGTTATGTTAAGCCCAATTTCCATGTGATCTTATCTTATCTTATTTTATCAAATATCAGGGAGGACATCACATGCTATTAAGATAGCAAATGTATGCTATTCACTCTCGCATTCTCCAAGCGCATTAGGTTCTGTTCGCATGCTTTTTCTTTCTTACAAAAATTTGATTTGATATCCCTGATATGGGATAAAATAACATAAGATAAAATCACATGGAAATTGGGCTTTATGCTGAAACGCGCGTTGACAAAACGCTCGTGTGAACCGAACCTAACATGTAAAATAGCATGACCGCAGGCAGGTATAACCTAACCTGAGCTTAAGGTATTTCCACAATGCTCTTCATCTTTCTCGTCAGATGGTTCTTTTCCAAACTCTTTTTTCATTTTCGTTAACCAAAGCAGTACTTCTTGATTTGCCAAGACAATGGACTTTAAAGTTATCGCCCCATTTCCAGCATCATACCACAATTGCACCCAAATACCAAATACTGTTTAATTGTTAAGAGTTCATAGAATGACAAATATATAAAGCTTAATCTATGCCAGTTCAACTTACCACTCCAGTATAACTAACACTTTGGTCACATTTTCCGGTATTAAGAAACCGCTGCTAAACGCGAAGTGTCACTTGTATTTCAGCAGGCGCTTTGTGGTGGCTATGCAAATGTTTTTTGTGCGTCGGTGGTAGACGCGAATTATTAAGCCCAATTTCCATGTAATCTTATCTTATTTTATCAAATATCAGGGAGGACATCACATGCTATTAAGATAGCAAATGTATGCTATTCACTCTCGCATTCTCCAAGCGCATTAGGTTCTGTTCGCATGCTTTTTCTTTCTTACAAATATTTGATTTGATTTGATGGGATATCAAATCAAATTTTTGTAAGAAAGAAAAAGCATGTGAACAGAACCTAAGGCCGCGGTTACACTGGATGCGGAAATTTGTTCGTACGAATTCTTAATAATTTGTTCGTGCGAATATATTTGAACAGACTGGTTACATTAGACGCGACTTCGTTCATACTTTCAGTTGAAGTGCAATCCATCAGCTGTTTTTCTCCTTGTTTTCGTGCGACTGTTCTGATGAAAAACAAAATTTTTTGTTCGCATCAAAGCAGTCGTACAGATTCGTACGAATACGCACGAAGCATGCGTAGCCACTGTAACCGAATTCATATACACACATGCATTTGTTCAATTTTTGCAATTCTTACGAATACGTACGAATTCGTACGAACAAAAATCCGCATCCAGTGTAACCGCGGCCTAATGCGCTTGGAGAATGAGAGAGTGAATAGCATACATTTGCCATCTTAATAGCATGTGATGTCCTCCCTGATATTTGATAAAATAAGATAAGATAAGATCACATGGAAATTGGGCTTAATTTCCATGCTATCTTTCGTTATCCCATATCAGGGATATCAAATCAAGTTTTTGTTAGAAAGAAAAAGCATGCGAACAGAACCTAATGCGCTTGGAAAATGCGAGAGTGAATAGCATACATTTTCTATCTTTATAGCATGTGATGTCCTCCCTGATATTTAATAAGATAAGATCACATGGAAATTGGGCTTCATTGAAAATTTGTGCGTTCAAAGCATCTGTGGAAATAAGATTTGTGATTGTGACTTACGAATTGTATTATTTTTTTCATGTTTCTGCTTTGATTTATAATTCTGACATTGGTACATTATCACAAATGATGACTTTTTTGAGATTGATAGCTTGCGAAAACCTTTATAGAAAATCATGGATTTTATATGAAATGCATTATTTTTGTTTTGCGTTTGTAAACTTTTTTCAGAAGATATTTACACAAAACTCATATGCAACCGTTATGCAGCTTCGTTCTTTCTGATCTCCACAACCGGCAACATGATGTGTTAGAAATTATCGATATAATCGCATATCTTTTTATGTTAACACCTTTGAGTTTTTTTTTTATACGTGTCTAAAAATGTTGGATTTAAAAAATGTGTTACAAAAGTTTTATAGCGATTACATTTTACACACTCCGAAGAAATTAAAAATTATAGATGCATATCTGGGTTACATCCTGTTGACTGGCATCATTCAATTCCTTTACTGTTGCTGTGTCGGTACCTTCCCCTTCAACTCTTTCCTTTCTGGATTTATATCCACAGTAAGCTGCTTTGTTTTGGGAATATGTCTGCGGCTACAAGTAAATACCCAGAATAAAAATGTCTTTAATGGAATATCTCCTGAACGTGGATTTGCAGATTTTATTTTCGCGCATGTAATTTTACATTTAGTTGTAATGAATTTCATTGGATAAAGTATAAACCACGAAATAAAAATTGAATCTTTTTATTTTATATCAATCATAGCGATAACATAAATAGTTTTGGTAATAATCAAATGGTCGTTTTGAAAATTGAAGACGAATTTCAGGCTCTGTGATGGTATAGTACATACTTGGAATAGGATCGAGAAAATTGCATAACACTGGAGTGGGAGTCCTACTAACAGGTTCCGTTCCTTTTTTGGTAATCAAATTCTGAAAACTATCGTTTACATTCAGCGGTACTAGGTTTTTGAAGAGAGTTTTGTTGGGATTAAAATTCATCTTCTGTGTAATCTGTAATTAAAAAATGGAATGTAAATAGGTATGTATTGATGTTTACTTGTTAAAATATAGTTTACAAGATGCTAATTTTTGATCACCTGTTAAAATTCTGTTTAATCAAGAAAAGAAGTTGAATAATGACGATCGGACCAGTTGCGAAGATTTCAAAATTTTTTTTGTTAAATTGCAATAATAGTTCTTGAGCCCAGGAGTAAAAAAAATATTCATGACTACACTGCTTTTGTATGTGATATTCACGTCGAGTCGGACAAATTTTGAACACAGCCAAGTATGATGGTAGGGCGTTTTCCTTTCAAGCCATCACAAAGTCATGAATTTTACGATTAAAAAATTTGTGACCATATGTTAGTTTTTATTTTAATCAAGAGTTTTTTATGCGTAAAAATCGTAAAACATTTTGTCGACAAAAATGTTGGGTCGTTTAGCGCGTCCGACACGCCGACTACGCCAACTTTATAAAATCAAAAAATTTATGACTTAAGAGCCAATTTCGGCAGGATCCTTTGTAAAAAATATTTAAAATCAAGTGGTAACCTTGTTCGGACAATTTTTAGGGGCAAAGAGTCGAAAAACGAAAAATTTATTTTATTACGATCGTCAAATTTTCAATTTTAATATAGGTACATATCAGTGGATAGGTGATTTATTGATTGTGTAAAAGTTTTAAATCGGTGCATTTATAAACAAGCGGAATAGATTCAAAAATTAAATTTTTATTTATGTATTTGTTTTTTTGAAAAGATGTTTTGCTTTTTGACACTTTACAAAATTTAACTACAAAAATTCTTAAGGCGATTTTTGTTAACTATTTTTCGGAGAAAAAGTGAACAGCTGTTTATTTCTGTTGAATTATCAAGTTGAACTTGTTTGAAAACTACTGTACTAATAACGTTTATATTTCATTGTATATTATTTGTTTCATTTGTTATTTGAATATCAAATATTTTCTCATTCAATAAAATATTCTGAATCAATCAATAGCCATATTTCAATAATTTCTCTCACTTTCGCGCTCATATTTAACTACATTTGGAAGAAAACATTCACTAGTTAGGCAGATTTTGGCAACAAAAGGCGCCTTAAGGGCCTCCGGGAGTTTTTCGAAAACAAAGACTTTAAAAAATTTTTTGAAGCTGCATTTTATTTTAGACCAACATTTTTTTACATTATTAAAGTCCAACTATACAAGGTCTAACCTTGTAAATACATTCGCAACTTCTTATGGCTATATCTCAAAAAACTAGATCTGAACGATACTTTTTGATATTCTTTTTCAGAATCAAAAACTACGTAAGAAAATGTTGGCTTAAGGAAAAAAATGATAGTCCCTAAAGTAAACTTAAGCCGATAATATAACATGATATAAAATAAGTTATTTAAAGTTTCAAATTGACCTTGCAGTTTTCAAGTTAAAAGAAATTCTAGCACAGATTTCTAAAAATTAAAAAAAAACATAGTATGATATGATGTAAAAACCATCGGCAAGTCTTTCACTGTTAAAATAGCATAATTAATAATGTTTGCTTATTTAACTTGTTTTGTTCATACTTTGTAAAATTCTATTTTTAACAATAGATACGTTTGCTGTACTCTCATTTTATTTTATTTTTTCTGATTCATACTAAATTTGTGAAATTAAACACAAATAAAATTGTTTGATAACTGTTTGTTTAATAAGCACTGCACTTAATTATAAAAGGTTATGGGCACCATTGAGAAATCCAAAAGAGAAAAGCATCAGCCTTCGGCGGGTTGTCTGGAAGCTGTACTAGGGTCAGCTCCAATTACAACGGCAAGCAGTGCAACTTCAGTTAGCAGTGTAGCAGCGACAACAAAAATAATTAGTGCAAATGAATTCGCTAAAAAGGATGCAAAGGCTCAAGACATCATCGCGAGCCTAGCCCATGATCACTATCTCAAAAATATAAGATAAGTACAGAGCAAATGAAATGTGGGATGCGTTAGTTTCAGCATTTGCTTGAAAATCGCCAAAAAATTAGACGCTTGTGCGCAAAGAATTGGCAAATCTCAGGCTAAGAAAAGGCGAGGACTTGAGTGCACATCTCTTAAAATTCGACTCACTGGTGAAAACTGCTGGTGCGAAACCAGAAGAGGCCGAATTAGTTTCTCAGCTATTTCTAACGCTCCCAGAGTCATACTATGCAGTCGTCTTAGTAAAGGAGAACTTAAAGCAAGAAGAATCTTACACTGACAACTGTTAAGCCGTCTGCTATCTGAGGAGACTAAGAAGAAAAATCGTTTTGGAGAAGAAGCAGTGCAAAAGGTTGCCGCCTTTTCGACCAAGGATGTAAACCGATTCAACGCAGGTTCAACACGGACAACAGATTCAATGGTAAATGCCATAAATGTGGAAAATTTGCCCACAAGAAGATTGTCGTTAGAAAGATATACAATATTCCGCAGAAACCAAAGGTGGTGTAAGCTTTATGGCTGACAATCTGACCATCTATTGTGAAGAACGAGGTTATGTTTGCATTGGATTCTGGAGCAACATATAATTTTGTGAATGATGAACTTTTGTTTAGCAAACTGGAAGTGCTATCGCATCCGCGATACATCAATGTATCGAAGGCAGACGAGTGTATTGAAGTGTCAAAAGTAGGAGATATCAGTGGATTAAATGACACTGAAATTCATTTAAATTTGAAAAATGTTCTGTACAGTCCACTATTCCGTGAGAATCTCCTTTTAGTTAGCATAATGATGGAGGCTGGCATTAGCGTGAACTTCAAGAAACACTCTGCAACACTGGAAAAAGATGGACAAACCATAGCAACAGCAAGTCGATGCGGAATCCTATTCGAGATCAAAATGAGACTCTAAAAATCAACAGCGAGCTTGAGCACATTAGAGGAAGGCATGCTATGGTACAAAAGAATGGAGCACATAAGCCATCAAGGATACAGCGAACTAGTTCACAGCAACATGGTAACTGGATTATCGAAGGTACATCATAAGCAATTTTGTGAAATTTGTGTATAAAGCAAATAATGTCGTGATTCGTTTGTTGGCACAAGAATGCGAGCAACAAAGCCTCTTGAGCATATAAACTCAGATGTTTGCGGACCCATAAGTTCAGTTGCCTGGGATGGATCAATATTCTTTGTTTCATTCATCTATGATTATACTCACTTTACAGTGGTATATTTTATAAAGAAGAAATCAGAAGTTTTCGATAAATTCAAAGAATTTGAAGAATATCGAAGCTAACTGTGGATCAAGGGCGAGAATATTTATAAGTCTAAGCAGAAAGGGATTCAAATCCTGGACACAATTGCGTACACTCAACAAAATGGCGTTGCCGAAAGATTCAATCGAACTTTGATCGAAAAGGTTCGAGCCCTCTTACTGGAGGCTGCATAACCGAAGTTTTTATGGGGTGAAGCAGTATACATAAGCATATACTTAATCAATAGAAGCCCTACAAGCGTCCTGCAGACTCCCAAAACTCCGGCTGAGATGTGGTTTAACCAGAAACCTGACTTTGGAAAACTTCGAGTGTTCGGATGTCAAGCATACGCCTGCCTGGGTGCCGGATCAGAAGCGGAAGAAAAAGCAAGCCATATGTGATGATCGGTAGCCACCCTAGGAATATTTTTTTTTTTATTTTTAAATTTTCGAAAATCGAATGTTCTTGAAGTATTCTAGAACATGCCATGTCTAATGTACTTACTAGCGATACCAATCCCGGGAACCCGGCCTTTTTCTAGTCCCGAAAATCCCGGGATTAGTTTCATTGAATCCCGGGATTAATTAAATATGTATAAAAAAAACCAACACTCTACAAGACACTCATTCTACCTGTGCTTCTTTATGGCGCTGAGGCATGGGTGGTTTCGACAACAGACGCATCCGCTCTTGGGGTGTTCGAGAGGAAAGTTCTCCGGAAAATCTTTGGTCCTGTTCGAGTTGGCGACGACTATCGCATTCGAATGAACCACGAGCTGTAGGAGCTCTACGCCGACATTGACATAGTTAAGCGTATAACAATACAGCGACTACGCTGGCTGGGTCATGTCCATCGTATGGATAAAGAAGCTCCAGCGAAAAAGGTATTCGAAGGGAAGGTCCCCGGTCAACGACGAAGAGGGAGACCATGCCTCCGGTGGATATACCAAGCTGAGGAAGCCCTAACCGCGCTTGACATTAACGATTGGAGAAGGCGCGCGCAAAACAGAGGCGCCTGGCGAGAGCTAATGAGGTCGGCCGTAACCTTTTTTTTTTTTTTTTTTTTTTAAACTTCATTTTCTTTTATTGTATCTTCTCTTAAGAGACTAACAATAAGTTTTAAAATCTTAAACTAGAAAACATTATTATACATTATTATTGTGAATAATGAATATATAATTTAATAATGAACTTGTCTCCAGAAACAAAAGTTAGCAGGGACTTATACTTCTTGTGTAGTAGGTGCAGTTTGTGTATGGCTCAGCACAGCGAGTGCACAAGATCGAATAACTCATTGGAGCATAGGTGTGGATGCAGCTGACGATCGCTTCTCCCCATATTCTTTGCCACCCGAGACGACCGAGGTCCCGGTCTTGGCTTGGTAGCTGAGACGAACTAGGCCTCAGTCTACCCGAATGGAGGTTTTGAGTACCACAAAAACGATTGTCTTCGTGGTCGCCGAGACGAACTTGGTCCCGGTCGACCACTTTGGGAGTGATTAGTGCCTCTAGGACGTTCTTGAGGTGGTAGCCGAGACGAACTAGGTCCCGGTTTAGCACCCAAAAAAGACCGAGAAGACACTGTTTCAACTCTCTTCCTGCTACTCTCTCCAATTCACCGGAAAGTGGCCGAGACGAACTAGGTCCCGGTCTTACACCCTCAACGGAAGGGGAGCTGGCGGCGATAAGTTGCCAAGTGTGCCCAAGACGAGCTAGGTCCCGGAACAAAGTCCTCATATGATTCTTGATGATTACGTGTAGTGCCTCGGGGGAAGGGTAAACGTTTGAGCTGTTTAGTTTGGTTCGGTGTAAGTGACTTGCATAGAAGGGCGATCCTTTCTTTTTAATCTGGAGCGACTTTCTATGTTTGTTAAATTACGAGCCAATGGATTCGGATGATGCAGCAACCTTATGGCGTAGGTTTGTTTGATTCTGTTAATTTCATCTTTTACCATGGGGATGCATAGATCTCTGTGAATGTTTTCATTCCGTATATACCATGGGGCACCTGTAAATATTCTTAAGATTTTGGACTGAGCCCGTTGTATTAGTTCAATGTTTGAGGAGCTGGCGTTACCCCATAATTGGATACCATATAACCAAATTGGCTTAATGATTGTTTTGTACAAAAGGATTTTATATTCAAGCTTCAAATGGGAGCGATGATTAATTAACCAGTGAAGACTGGCGGTTTTTAACTTTAACTGCGTTTTTTTGGCTTCAATATGCTTACGCCATGTTAATCGTCGATCTAATTGAATACCTAGATATGTAACAATTTCACCCTGTGGGACTGAAATATTATTTAGTACAATTGCAGGGCATTCACCACGCCTAAGAGTAAAAGTAACTTGCTTGCATTTTTGCTCATTTAATTTTATGCGCCATAGCGATAACCATTTTTCAATTGATTTCAAATGAAACTGGAGGTTTCGAGAAGCTTCCAAAGGGCAACGGTTACAACTTAAGACTGCGGTATCATCTGCGAATGTTGAGATGGTAGTGTTGGCACTGATTGGTAAGTCTGAGGTATACAATACATATAGAAACGGTCCTAGTACGCTACCTTGAGGGACACCTGCTCTTATATTGAAGTGAGTTGAAATAAAATTCTTGTATTTTATTTTAAAAAGCCTGCTTTCGAGGTAAGAAGTAAATATTTTATGAACATTAAGAGGCAATAGGTGTTCAATTTTTTTGATAAGGCCTTCATGCCATACTTTATCAAACGCCTGTGCGACATCGAGAAATATTGCAGTGCAGTATTCACTGCGCTCATAAGCCTTTCTTATTTCATTTGTGATCCTATTAACCTGTTCGATTGTGCCGTGTTGTTTTCGGAAGCCGAATTGGTGAGGCGGTAATAAGTTTTTATCAGTAATATATGGCATTAATTTTGCTAGAATTAATTTTTCAAATAATTTTGACAAGCAAGGTAAAAGGCTTATGGGTCTATACGATGACGGTAGTGTACGATCTTTCCCATGTTTTGGTATCATGGTTATCAACGAGTTTTTCCATTCTTTTGGGTAATATCCGTAATGAATTATAGCATTAAAAAGCCTGGTCAGAAAGATGACACCTGAGTGAGGCAGTTCCTTAATCATTTTGGGAGTGATGTTATCACACCCAGGGGCTTTTTTAGGACACATTTCTTGAATTAAACTGATTAAATTACTGCTATGGAAACTCATTTGGATAGTATCGGTGTTTATAGGCAGTTGGGAAGGCATGAAACCTTGAATATACGGATTTGGTTGAAAAACTGTACTTAAGTGATTGGCAAAAGCCTCAGCTTTTTCTGCATCACTTCTAGCCCAATTTCCATGTAGGTCTCTTATCGGAGATTCACTTTCAGTGGGTGATCTAATTTTGTTGGTGGCTTTCCACAAGGATTTTAATCCATTAGCATTTGGGGCAAGTTTTGAGACATATTTTTGCTGTTCCACGTCTTCCTTGTTTTTTAACGCAGACCTAAGTTTGTATGTAGCAATTTTTAGGTTTGCTTTAGAAGTTGGGGATCTATGGACCTGCCACTCTCGCCTTAACCTACGCTTATCTGCTACAAGAATTTCAATTTCGTAACCTGACAACGGGTTGTTATATGGCCATCTAAGTAAGTATAAAAAAACCACCATAGGTCTAAAACTTGCTTCGTTGTTGGATAATGAATTCAAAGTCTTAAAATATGTAGTAAATGTACTTTAACCCATTGAAGTAACTATTGAAGCCATATGTGCTCGTGATATGGATCTATTAAATTTCATGCTAGATGAAAGCAAAATAAATCTCCTTTTAGCAATCTTTTATTTAATAAAATTATAGAAAGAAACAAAACAGAACAGATTTATCTGATATTTTTTTATTTTTAATATATATAATAATAAATGTTTAAAAAAATTTGTGATACATAACAAAAATTTATATTTTAAAATGTTAATTTATTTTTTTTAATTTAATTAAATTCAGTGGTCAGTGGTTTCAGTGGCTGACCTGTGTTAGAATTTTTTTTACTTCTGGATTAAAATGGTTTTTGAGCCAGTCAAAGAAAAGTGACGTTGACATCCATCCATTAGTTGCTTTATATACCACTGGAATTTTACAACCTTTAAAGGCTCTTGGATTAGCAGATATTACACTTTTCCTTAACAGTTAGTGTTTTATGTTTGCGTTTATTATTTAAAAACATGGCACTTGGTACGAAATTAGACAAACACGCTTGCGAGGGAAAGACCCCAAACTGAAGTAATGACAGTGCAAAATGTAAATTAAAGTACCAACAACAAAACATGCGAGGTAAAAACGGTACAACGGTATTTAATTTTTTTTTCTTGCTTAAAAATAATTTTTCCGAATTGTAGAGGCAAAAATTTTAAATTGTCCGAAATGTAAAAGCGTTCGAATTATTGGAGTGTCCAGACTGGCGCATGTCCGGACTATCGAACTCTATATATTTATTCGTCGAAGATAAAGCTTTGTTGACGCGATATAGAATAACTGCAATCATATAACAATTAATGATATATCAAATAAGTGCTCATCCAACAGAATTCCTAAAAATTACCGGACCCGAGATCAGTTAACCAAAAGCATGAAGATTTTCTTTTTTTCAAGCATTGCACTAATTAATTGCAAAAACCTTGCTATAGCGAGGAGAAAAAATGTATTACTCTCTCTCATTGTCATTGTTTCCCAGCTAAGCGTTGTTGTTATCAAAAGCAATAGCAAAGAATATTTGTGTCTGTGTGCGAAATATAAGTAATTCCCTGCAGTAGAGCTTTAGATTTGATGAGAAAGAGCAAAGAAAAATCTACTTCGTGTTATGTTTTGCAGTCTGGAAACTATTATTTTGAGAAACATTGTGAAGACGAAAGTCGGCAGGGCGTCGTTTTCATCAACAACTCCAACAGCAACAGCAGAGCTAGCATTTATTTCTAATTTTACTTATTTTTCTTTATAAAAATGGTGCATGTTAAAGGGATTATCGAATTTTTCAAGAAAATAGGAGAATCCGCTTTTTTTTTTCTTACAAAAAATTTGAAAATTGATCGGAAAACAATGGAAAAATACCGATTTCGTACTTTAAAATTGCAAAACCATCCCCTTTCTTTCATCACCGCACCCATATAACATTAGTTTTTTTCATGTATCTTTGTCAGCTTAACAGAATGCAGTAAACCGCATATCATATTATGTATTTCACAACCAAGATACAGTGGGTCAAAGTTATAATGGAACAGTTCGAACAAAAAAGTTTCTTACTAAATCTTTTCTTACAATTTCAAAATTTATTTAACAAATTTAATAGACATTTATAATCAACAAAATTTTTTTATAAAATTAGCGTTTAAAAAAAAAAAATAGCCAAAAATTAAAATACATGGAATTCTGTCACAAAGTTATAATGGAACACCAAAGAAATTCACATAAAAATTTGTATTATTAAAGGATTTAATTTGTTTTTAATATTTAATAGGTAGTCCTTTTAGTTGTATAATAACTCTCAAACGATTTGGCATCGGCTCTATCAACTTACGACATAAATAAACTGGGATATTGCCCCACTTTTCATTTAGGGCTGCTATCCACTCCGCTTTTTTAGTTATGTGGTAATTCTTTAGCTGCTGCTCCAAATAATTTCACACGTGTTCAATAACATTTAAGTCATTAGACTATGGTGGAGCCTCCATCCCTCTGGAATAATAATAAAGCAGCCAGTTACGCACAACATACGCCTAGTGCTTCGGATCATTGTCCTGATATAGTATAAACTCTTCGCCTATCCCCAACTTTCGAGCACTTTCTTTTACCTTTGCTTTTAGAATGCTTAAATAACATATTTTATCCATAATCCCTTCGATTATATGCAGGTTTCCTGGTCCAGCAGCAGATACCACATCCCACACCATTACTGAACCTAATCCGTGCCTGATTGTTGGCCGAAGATTAATTTTCTTGAGCTTCTCATTAGCTTTGCGTCAGAGATATGATTGTCCATCTGACCGGAAAATATTAAATTTGCTTTCATCTGTAAATAAAACTGTTTTCCAGAATGAAAAATACTTAGCTGTATATTCTTTTGCAAAGTCCTTTCGCTTTTATACATTGGCCTTACACACGAATGTTTTTTTCCTAGCTACTCGTCCATTAAACAGATGTCTTCTAAGCACGTCTCTAATTGTTTCATGGCTAGCTTTCTTTTTAAGATACTTTTCGGCTTCAGATGCCAATTTTGGGACACTAATATGGGGATTTTTCTTAATTTCTTTTATTATTCAACATTTATCTGACGCATTAAATATTTCCCTAGTACTCGGTTTGGACTTGTTCTTAAGTTTATAGTATTTTCATATAGCTTAATTATGTTTAAAACAGTTGTTGGAGGACGATTAATAGTTTCACTGATATTTGGCACTAATTAGCCTGACTTTGATAACCGAATTAAAATTTCTCTTTGATTAACCGAGGTTTTCATATTACGGAAATAAAAATATTAATCGTTGATGAGTAACATGAATTATCGGATGATCCCTTAACTAGACAACACGATATGACACGAAAATTAAGTTTGCTGTAGTTTTGGTAGCGAATTTGTGGATTATTCACAAGATGTTCCATTATAACTTTGTGACAGAGTTCGATGCATTTTAATTTTTCGTTATTTTTTTAAAAAAAACGCTGATTTTATAAAAAATTTTTGTTGATAATAAATGTTTATTAAATACACTTTCTAAAATAGATTTTAAATTTCTAAAAAAATATCTAGTTAATTTACTATTTAGTAAGAAACTTTTTTGTTAATGCTGTTCCATTATAACTTTGATCCACTGTATGTGCATTTTTCTAAATTACCAGATCTTACACTCTTCTAATTGGAGTCGACAAATGCACATTCTTATTAGGGTGATTCAATTTTTTTTTCAAACAGGTTTAAAAGTTGTAGGCAGGCCCGGATTTACCATACAGGCAGAGTACGCACGTGCCTAGGGCGGCAAATATTGGCCGAAACTTTGAAAAATAGTTTTATTCCTGGAAATTGAATTTCCCGCATAATTTCGTTGGCACGCGTACCAACATTATAAGTGAAAAATGTCAATATGACTGAACATTTGTGATCGAACTGTTTTTCAGTCCACTGTCTTTTTATTAGATCGCGGAAAACATGCATTTTGCTTCCTTTCGTTAATAGCCGATTACGACTGTAGTTATATTGTATTCTTCAATAACCATGTCTATTCTACTACTGGTTTTACTTTTTCTTTTGTTCTCTCGTTTGTCAGTTGAATTTGAATATAGAGTGTTACCGTTAAAACATTTTATTGGTTGGGTTGCCGTATTGGCGTTGTTGCCAACAGTAGTATTTACAAATTCTTTATTTGCTAGTTTTATTTACATACATATATCGGTCATTCTTTTAATAACTGCACACTTTTTTTTCGTTTTTGACCATTTTTGAAACGATGTATCTCAAAAACTATAGGAGATAGGATTAAAAATCACTTCATCATTTTTTTTAAGAAAGACTATAACTTTATAAAAAAAAACTAAAAAGAATTTAAATAAATTTATTGTTCTCGATCTGATTGTCCTGATGTTGTTGTTCATTCGAGTATTATGATTATGAATTTGATTTACCATAGTTATTTCTGTATTGTGTTTAATGAGTTTGTTTTTTATTTTGTATATATATTTGGCCTTCTCAATGAATATGACTTTTTTAAGTTGGAAGGATTTTGTCTTGCTAAAGACGTCAGCCGTAGGTGTACGAAACGGCATGTGGTACAGTGCTTTTAATGATCTGCACATAATACGCTGTATACTGCTACATAGGACATCAGTACACTGTGACGTGACTAAGAGTCCATACGTTATTCTTGACATCACATGAACATTATATATCAGTGCAGCTGTTTTAGAATTAACAAATTCAAAACGACGAATTGCACCGATTAACGGAATTAATTTATTTTTAACTTTTTTCCAGTGTGGATTTCAGCTCAAAGCCTCATCAATGACAACTCCTAAGTACAGCACTTGTGGACTTCTCTGAATCGGCTCGTCCTCAATGAGTATGTCTAGGTTGATTTCCGGTTTGTTCACCTGTTTAAATAACATGTAGCTCGTTTTTTTTTGTGTTCAAAACGAGTTCATTTCCTTTAATCCACTGATTGATTTTTCTAAGGTCATCATTTATTTTGTTCTGCAGAGTTATGTTGCTTTTAGCACTATATATAAGCCCAGTATCATCGGCATAGACAGCATATTTAGCCTTTATATTGGCAGAGGTCAAATTGTTGACATACATTACATTTAAAGTCGGTCCCAAAATAGACCCTTGAGGAACACCTATTTGCAGATTTAATGTAGAACTAAGGACTTCATTCACCTTGGTCCTCACAGGTCTGTTTGATAAATAGCTCGCGATCAGTTGATTAGCTACTCCCCTTATTCCCAAGTCACTTAAATGTTTCAATTTCAATTTCAATTTATTTCAAAAATTAGTACAATAAGAACTAGGTTCTTTTAACGCACAAAGATTGGATTACTTAGATATACTTATATTTCTTATTTGCAAATTTACTACATAAACTAATATAATAAATATATGGATATAAATACAAGTTTAAAATAATAGATTCATAAAAAAAAAAGAAAGAAGGATAGAGAGGAAAATAGAAAAATAATGAGAAAAGGAAATACAAAAATAAAATAAACTAAAGATAGGATAAGATGAATGAGTTCAAATGTAAAAATAGAGAAATGTTTATTTATTGAGAAGAAAAATGATTGAGGATTGCTTGCCTAAATTTTCCTGTTCCTGCAATTGCTTTTAAAGTATTAGGTAGTGAATTCCAGAGTCTAATAGCATTGACAAAAAAAAGTCTTGAAGAATTGAGATAATTGAATCTTGGGATTATTAATGAATTACTTCTTATTGAGTGACTAAACAGTAACTTCTCATATAAATAATGTGGTGTTTTACAGTACATTAATTTATGCAAAAATAAGCAATTTCTGAATTTAAGGTAATTTATAATTTCACAGTTGAGGATCATTTTCTTGAACTGTGATATATGATCGAATTTTCTCAATCCATACACATAACGTGTTACATGATTAAATGCAATTTGCAATTTTAGTTGGGAACTAGAATCTAGTTTACTATAAACCACATCAGAATATGTTATGAACGGCACAATCAGTTGAATCACAAGTTTACGTTTTGTAGCAAGAGGTGTAAATTCAGCTGACATTCTGAGGTTTCGCAGGGTAAAATATATTTTTTTTATTGTACTATTGATGTGATCAACACATGACAACGTGCAATTTATGTGGAAGCCAAGACTAACCGCATGGTTGATTAACTCTAATTTTTTGTTACTAATCAAAAGATTTGGAATGTCCTCAAAATATAATTTATCTTTATAAATTGGTAAAACGTAGGACTTTGTGGCATTGAGCTGCAGTCCATTACAATTAGCCCATATACTTATACGATCAAGATCTTCATTTAATCTCTGGCTCAGATCCTCCATTAAACCAATTCGACGAGATAAATATAGCTGTATGTCATCAGCGTAAGCATGCAAAGACGCATACTTACATACCGAAAAAATATCATTAGCAAATATTGAAAATAGCAGAGGTCCAAGAACTGATCCTTGAGGTACTCCACTACAGACAGTTTTATATTGAGAATAATTGTTTCCTACTTTCACTCGCTGCACACGGTTCGATAAATAGCTATTTATTAGTTTTACAGCGTTTTCGCAGAAACCATACAAAAGCTGTAATTTCTGCAACAACAACGAATGATTGACCATGTCAAAAGCTTTTGTAAAATCAAGCAAACATAAAAGAGTTACAAGCCCTTCATCAAAACTATATCTTATGTCATCAAGTACTTTCAGTGTAGCAGTTGAGCAGCTGTGTCCAGCTCGAAAGCCAGATTGCATCGGTGACAGGAGCATGTTATCTGTGAAATACTTCAAAATTTGATCCGCCATAAGAGCCTCACAGACTTTAGACAAAGATGACAATATGCTAATTGGCCTGAAGTCCTGAGCATCAGTTGCTGTAGGTTTTTTTGCAACTGGTACTACAACAGCAATTTTCCAGGTGTGAGGAAATGAAGATGTTGTAAAGCAATGGTTAATAATATGTGTGAGTGGGCTCAGAATAAAAGACAGAATAAGTTTTATAAATTTCAGTGATATTCCATCTTCACCAATGGCATTCGATTTAATTTTTGAGATGCTTTTCATGACATCACTTTCACAAATTGTTGCAAACTGAAAAGTTTGATGAGTAGTAGAATCTGAAAGGGTAGGGCTACTTCTCTCAGTATTCAGTGTATTGGATAGAAAAAAATCATTTAGTGCATTAGGGTCAACAAGACAATCTGCAGAACTTTCCACACCAGTGCATAATTTTCTAATATTTCTCCATAGCACTTTCGAAGGAAGTGATGCTTTCAACTTAGTAGAGCAAAACCTAATTTTAGATTGCCTAACAATCTGCACAGATGCATTCCTTGCTAGCCTAAACATTTCCCAGTTGTCAGATGTTGGATTTCTTTTCCAGGACTTATATAATTTATTCTTTTTATTTATTGCTTTTTGCACATAAGACGTAAACCATGGACAGGCCATATTTTTAACAAAAACATTTTTTATGGGCACATGTTTTATATAAAGGTTGTTGATTGTGCTGGTGAACATGTTTAATTTATCGTCAACGGTTTCACTATACCATAAATCATTCCACAACGTTAGACATAGATCACAGTAAAGAGCTGGAATGTTAATTGAGCTGAAATCATGGTACGAGAACATAGAAGAACGTGCATTACGAGATATATGTACATTAAGGGTACAAAATAGCAGATCATGGTCTGAAATAAAGTAGAGTTGATCGAACAATAGAACAGATGACAAATCAGAGACAATAAGATAATCCAAAAGACTGGGACAAGCATTAGGCGAAAAACGTGTAGGTAAAGAATCATTTACAATCGACATTCCAACTGAAGCAACATTTTCACTCAAAGATTTTGACAAATTGTCATTGCATAACAGGTTAATATTAAGATCACCACAGATAAAAAAGAAATTATAATCAATTACAAGGTCGGACAACTCAGAAAAATACGGATCTAGGCTATTAAATTTATTAGGATTATATATACAAGAAATAAAGATTTTAGTTGAGCTATCAGAAACACATATATTTAAAAATTCAACATTGCTGCCATCAGATTTGCTGATAAATTTTACATTGAGGTTATCTCGGCAGTATATTGTAACACCACCCCCTCTTCTGTCAAGTCTGTCATTTCTAAAAAGTTTGAAATTGTTAATATGAAAAACAGTGTCACTCACATTGTTAGAAAACCATGTTTCTGAAACACATATAACATCTACTGACGAATCTTCAAAGACATATTTCAGGTAGTCCAACTTGGTTAAGTTAAGGCTTCTCGCATTAAAATGCACAATTTTGAGGCCTGAATGTTGCGCACAGAGAACATTTAGTAAGATTTTGTTATTTTCATCATTGCTACTAGAGATAAAATCATTACTAGAACCAGGCATTTATGATAAGGTAGGGACAAGAAACATCAGGCAAACACAAAAAACATTTTAGCTTCAATAACCATTTCATTTCAGAAATATTTCCATAATTTGAAGAAAAGGGTAGAGTATAAAATGATAGAAATAGTAGAAAATAATATTTTAAGATAATAATAATAATATTAGAAATAATAATAATTATAATAATAAGTTGAAGTTGGCAGCCTTTAAACATGTTGTTTACACTCATTTAACTACATCGCAACTATATCATCAAGTTCTGAAGCATTCTCAATCTCATAAGTGTCTCCGTTTTCAAATCTCTTAACAAAGACAGATCCTCTCCGCGCATATGCTGAAAAAAGCTGCTTTCTGCGCTTCATTTTTATTGCATTTTGCAGCAACTGTCGACTGCGCTTAGTTAAGCTTTCGTTAAGAAAGCAACTGTCATTAGAGCTCAACCCTACATCATTTAGTGCAAGCTCTTTCTTATTAGTTTTCCGATACAGAGCTGCTGATCGAAGAAGAGCATCTCTTCCATATGCACTTGGAAATTTAATAATGATCGGCGCCTTTGAGTTGCTTACTCTTAGATCATTTCTCTTCGCCCGAAAAATACTGATTAGCTGAGGTGGTCTGTAGCCGATGGAGAAGCACAATTTATTGAATATAGAAGAGAGATTTTCGTCACTACACTCTGGTACACCGAACAACACAGCATCAGTTGCAACTTCTTTACGCTCCAACACACCAATTTCTTTTTGAATTTCAGAGACTTGTTCTCTCAGCGCAGCAATCTCTGTTGTTTCATTTTCAACCTTATTAATGCATTCTACTGCATTAGCCACTTGTTCTCTTAGCACAGCAATCTCTATAGTTTCTTTTTCAACATTTTCAATGCGTTGTACTGCATTAGCCACGGCAACGTTGATTTCATCTAATTTTGTTACCCAGTTTCTTTCCAGCTCTTCAATTTTTTTATATATCTCTTCACGAAACTTACTCAATTCTTGCTTTATGCAATCCGTTAGCAACTCACTTTGTTTATTGAGGCGACCATCTAATGCTTGTACAGTGAGAGTACATTTTAAGTCGTTTTTGTTGGCGGGTGAATCATGTTGCGTCGGCGTCATCGTCATTAAGAGTTGGTTCTTTGCGTTAGATGTTTTAGCTCTAGTACCGGACATATTGCACTCAATGAGAGAATGGAAATCGCGGGAAATTGTGGAATATTATTTCGATTTACGTAGAAAGAAGATTAAAAAGTTTTTATTTTACTTTTATTTAAGTGTTGTGGTTAAATTTTTCTATAACTTTTTGAGTTGAATTATTGCAAAAAAGTAACACAATCAATTAACCGCGTTAGCGAAATTGTTAAGTATATTTAAATCATTAAAAAAATAAATATAGTTGAGCGATATCAAAAACACGTCTATTCACTGCAATACATTGTTCAATAATTTGTATGTTGCAACAAAGTTTTGTGATTGACTACATGAAAAGCTTTCGACATATCTAAAAACACCGCAACTACATAATTATCCTCATCAAGATTTGAGTTGAAAGTGTTAATGGTTTCAGTAATAGCTGATACTGTCTCACTACCTTTTTGAAAACCGTATTGGAATGGGTCGAATCCAGTCGTTTTCGTTATGAAATATCTAAGTCGTGTGTCGATTACTTTTTCATAAATCTTTCCTATGACTGGTAGTAGCGAAATTGGTCGATAATTATTTACGTCTTTTGTATCACCAGCTTTATGAATTGCGATGACCACAGTTTCCTTAAGAACATTCGCATACTCCCCTGAACTTAGGCAATTATTAATAAGTCTAGTTAATGGTATTTTAATCAAATCTTTTATTAGTTTGATATCAGCAGTACTTATGTTGTCAAACCCTGGTGCGGATTCGGATTTGAGATCTGCTATAATTTGTAACACTTCTTCTTCTGTAGTCGCCTTTAAGAATATCGATCGTTGGTTAATATTATTTCGAATCCGAGATTTTTGAACATTATTTTTGTTGTAGCACTGTGTCAATTTTTTTCCAGTTTCAATGAAGTTTTTATTCATTGCATTGGCAATTCCCATCGGATCGATTATAAGATTACCATTGACATTTATTTCTGAAATGCTTAAATCGGAGTTATTGCTTTTATTTAATCCTTCCTTTACCACTTTCCAGATTTTACGTCCATCCGTGCCAGCAGCCTCTAGTTTCGAGTTAAAATAGTTTTGTTTTGCAATCTTTATATCATTTTTGATCTCCGCTTCAATTCGCAAGTATTTCGTTTTCATATTTAAGTCACCTGGTGTTGCTTTATGTTTTTTAAATAACGTGTTTCTTTTTTTATTTTTTTAATTATTTCATTATTCATCCAAGCATTATTACGAGTTCTGATGTGTTTATACGTAGTACTCTCCATTTTAGCTGTTATTATCATTTGCATTAATTGTTCTAAAGTAAGTGTTTCATCACTTAAGTTATACTTGCTCAGATTTCTTCTGAAACATGAAACCGACAATTGTTTACATTTTCTTTTTACCATAAGTATTTTATCTCTTGTTTTTCTGTTAATTGCAAAAATTATTGCTCTATGGTCGGAGAATGTGCAATCTTTAAGTTCCAAGTTACACTCAAAGTTTTCATAACTTAAGTCCAGAACTACGTGATCAATTATTGAGCTTGATGTTATTCTGGTAACTGAATCACTTGCTATAGAATTCCATATATGGTATCCATTTGCAGTTATAACTTCTGTATATTGTTCGGATTTTGCCTTATTTAGTAAATCGATGTTAGTATCACTGAGAAAAATAGTGTTTTTGTGTTCTGAAAAAATATTATCCAAAAACATTAGAAAATCATGTTCGTCTTCATTCGGAGCAAGATATGCGGTAAAAATTTTCAGATTTGATTCGTGATTGCTGAGCTTAATCATAATGGCATTATATTGTGCGCATTGAAAAACTACAGTGAAATTAATGGATCGTTTGATGAACAAACATGTACCTCCAGCTCTATTGAAATCTCTCGTGTTGTGTATCACATTAAAGCCATTCATATTAATGTATTCTGCTTCATTCGAATATAACCAAGTTTCGTTCAATGCAACAATGTGAAAACCTGAAAAGCTATGAATGTAGGCGACGAGATCACCTAATTTATGCCTATACGCATGTATGTTGAGAAATAGCATTTTTATAAAATAGTTCTGAATGCTCATAATTAGTAAGATATGTTGTCAAATTGATGCTTTAATCTACGCTGGTATGAAGGACAAACTTTGTCTCTCGAATCATGATTACAATTGACCTTTGCTTCTTCCACTCTGTCATTGCTTTTGGTTTTCAAACTTTCATTAAATTTTAAGCAATTAATGCATTTTAAATGTTCACTTTTACAGTTTGAAACATGATGCTCACCAGCACATTTTGCACATGCTATTTTATTTTTCCAGTCATTTTTATCTCCAGATGATTGCACAGATTTGGCTTTATGATTGAATCCTTGACAATTAAAACACCTTAGTAGATCAAAGCACTCTCTGATCTGGCATCGAATCCATTCAATATTCACTTTTTCTATTTCTAAAATCTTATGAAAATTCTTTACATCCACTTCAATGACTGCATTCAAATTATTAAATCGCCGCACACTGGCGCCTTTTGCGATTTCGCGTTGCTAAAATCATAACTTTTGAACGAGTAAAGATATTTGAGTAAAGTTTTTTGATTTTGGTTGGTAATTTCTGTAGATATGACATATATAAGAATCACGTTTGAGGCTTAGCTATAAGTACTTTTAAAAAGAGGTGAAAGTCCAAATTTCAAAATTTTTGGTTTTTAGTGGCATGAATTCATAAAAAAAAAAATTTTTTTATAAATTTTAGTGCGCTTTGTTCAATTAATGAACTTTTAATAGTTTAAAAATTTTTTAAATACTTTATTAAAAAAAAATTTTTTTAATTTTTACTAATTCATTCATATGCATTTATTTTTTTATCTCTTAACATAATTTATAAACAGTCTTTCTCAAAGGCTAGAAAAGTTTTAAAAAAAGGGTTACAATAATAAATTAGGTAATTTCTTTAAATTTCTCAGTCTAACTTCAGCTGATGTTTCTGTCACCGTACAGTTACCAGGAACCGCTTCCTTTTTGGCTTCTGACACAACTTTGTAGCTGGGAAAAACATTATCTTTTATACAAACACAGATACAAAATATTGTGTTACAAACCTCAAACATAATACTTGTTCAGCGAAAAAATTGATCTAGCTAATAAGCTAAATTCCTTGTATGATATCTACCGTAATAAAACAGGTGTCTATAAAGTTGGCCTTCACTAGAGTTCACTGTTATCAGAAGTGCATCTACCTGTATTCTATACAAAAAATACAGCTTTATTCTATTTGACATTACTAGATATTTTTAAATTGAATTAAAAACTTAGATATAAATATCTGAGGCAAGTTTTACTATTTCGCTATACAAAAGCGAATTATCTTAAAAAGAGTGAAATGATTTGGAAAAAGTGACAAATCAAGCGTTTTGGAGGTGGGGCAAAGCCCATATTATATGGACAGAAGTTTTCTAGGTACTCTTTACATATGCATCTATTTGCTTCAAATAGTTTTGGAAATAGGAAGAATAAATTAAGAAAGGGGCGTGGTAACGTCCATATTTGCAATTTTTAATTTATTTTGAGTGATGTCTATATTCGCTAAAAACATTCTATCAAATTCAGATTAACAATTTCCAAGTCAAAATATCATAGACTGAAAATCGTCATCACACAACAAATTCAGTTTTATGCATATCATGTCACCCATATGATTTTTGTTGGCAGATATGTCAACTATAATTTCCCATTCACCAATCCTTGACTGACATTGATTTGTGAATTATAGGCCAAGGTAAATTTGAAAAACTATGCTAAAATCGACCTTTTTTAAAAAATTCATGAAAATTACTAACTAAAATTTTTTTTCTACATTTTGTGGAAATTATTTATTTTAAAATACCATAAATTTAGAGAGCATACTTCAAATTCCCATGTTTTTTCAAACTTTTGAAATTTTCCATTTTTAATATTGCGACAAATGTAAAAAAATGCTATTTTAATGAACGATAAAAAGTTATCCAACTTTGAGCACCCATAAAAACCAATATACTTGTCATAAATCAAAAAAGTTTTCGGTTTTAGAACCTTTGGTCAATTATCTGTCAAATAAAATAAAAAGTTTCGAAAATCAGAAATCGAAACTTTGATTTTAGCAATCACTTTTTGAAAAAGGAGCCACTGTGCGCCGTTTGGTGTTGTACAAACGTATCAATTTCATTTCAATGTCAAGAAATCCATTATTCTGCGATTTAATTTTTATTAATCAAATCATTTTTGTTTATATCTTCTGAAATATTCATGATGCATATTCTTGGTTTTTTGCAGGTAGTCGTTAGGACTTCATAATCCTCAGATAACTTATTTTTCATTTCTTTGATTAGCTTTTGTAAACAGTTTTCACTGCCACATTTAATCGCAACACAACCGTCTTGTTTGTTTAGAACTGCATTTATGCTCATACCTGTTGGATCAATTGTTTGCTTCAACATCTCTCTTGTTTGTACACACTCTTGTTTATTCTTTGGTTTCACTACCACTATCGCATCACCACTCTTTTTCAATATTTCAGCATATGTTTTGTCCTTTCCTATTTTATTCTCAGTACCCACACATGCATTTTTTATCTCATTTTTTATTTCTCTCTTTAAAGCTTCGAACGATTCTGTTATGTTTTTTGTCTGCTCGCTTAGACTTTGTAAAAGATCTGATTTATTAGTTTCAATGGCTGAAATAATTTCTTTATAATTGTTGCTCAGTGATTTTATAAATTCAATGCATTTGTTACACATAAATCTTAAATTTTGTTTTATCATACTCAGTAAGATCACTGCTAAGCAGTTTACTAGCATCATTGCATTTCTTTGCGTGGAACACTTTATAACAAAATCCGCCGCACTTCAGTGATTTTTCATTTCGTGAAATTGTTTTTTCGCATTTGCCGCACAAGACACTCATCTTCAGCTTATGGACATATTACGATGCAGTTTATTAAAACGACATCCATCAATTTGTTTGTATACGTTCATATGCCTCAAATTCAATTAAAACAATTACCAATGGCCCATTTAAGGAGGGGCCCGTGTATGGTTCCCCCGGGCCCGGAATTGCTCTCGGCGGCTCTGTGTGTATGTACTTAATTATAATTAAATGTCTATATTAAAAGTAAACCGTTTTTTAACTTTTTTATGAACATAATCTAACATGAAATGTCCGAGTTAAAACCCCCCCCATATATATATATATATATATATATATATATATATATATATATATATATATGGGGAATATATTTTTTTCAACTCTTTTTGAGTTTGGACATGCATTTTGGATTCTTGTGCTTCTTCGGACAACTCTCCAATTGGTGACTGATATTCTATGATGTCTCTACCGTGCGCCAGGACCTTATGCAGTGCAGATGTGAAAATTTTTCCATGATATTTTTTATGGATTAAATCTTCTGTTTCTGTTAAATATATCACATACTTTTCTTGGCTTACGTTTTCGTTGCAGTTCAAGACAATGAGGATAACTTGCAACCTTTTGATGATCTCTCCGTCAACACCCTTAAGCGGTTGGTGAACTCTTATTCCAAGTTGCGGAATTCTTCCTGAATAATTTTTTTCCTCGCAGCTTGTTTGTCCTTTTTTGCAGTGTTTTCATCAAAACTTTCGCAAATTTGTGGACAAGTTAGGACAAATTCCATACATCTTTTTCTTGCATGTAATGGAGATATTCCGTATTCGTAATTTTCTTCATTTTCAATGTTTTTGTAGGTGCTTTGAAATTTGCTTTGGGCTCTTTTACGAATTGGATACATTTTTGAGTCTTTTTTATAAATCAATTCGCTGACCACTTTCTCTTCATCCATAGTAAGGAAAAATTGACGTTCTATGATGATGGTAGCTTCGTCATTAATTTTGTAGTAGGTTGGCTTTTTGAAGAACTTATAGAATATTACTACTTATACCAACCATCCTAATGAATATATTTCTTTTCGTTTTCCTTGAAATAAGTTGAAAGAAAGCATACAATTTTTACTAGCCCAAATATAACTTTTTAAACTACCTTCTTTAGGTAATCTTATTCTTTAAGTATTTCTACCTGTCAAAGAAAACATAATATTCTTATTGCCCTGGATGCGAACTACGTACGCACTCATTAGGTGTCGAGTTCTAAATTTTTTTTTTACCTGTGAAATTATAGCCTGTATAATAAAACAAGTCTAGAAAAAAAACTCCTTTAGACAAATCCATCTCAAACATTGCACGCGGATTATTTCATGTTACGGAATTGGTTGCTGATTATATATGTTGTTTTTCAAGGGATATAAGGGGACCCATATTTCCCCGATTTCATTAAAAATTTTTTTTTTATGAAGTTATTGCCATTTTAGGCTGAAAATTGTTTAAAAAAGCGGCATTTTCACCCAAATCAAAGCTAATTTTCTGAAAAACCCCACCTTTTTTTCGCTTAAAATTTTATTTTGGACTTGTACTAATATAAGAAAGAGATGATATGCGCAAATCTATCAGATTTGGCCTTTTAGCTGGCCACGTTTTTTTTTTTTTGGTGTATATATTCAAGGTTGTTCGATTAAAATTCATATAGCTATTTTTATACTCTATTCACTTTGTCTCTGTCTGTAACACCTCGAAGGGGGCGTGGCAGGTATGGAAAAGTATATATATTCTTGATCAGCGTCACCACCTAAGTCGACTTAGCGATGCCCGTCCGTCTGTCTGTCCGTTGAAATCAGGTTTACGGGAAAACCAAGAAAGCTAATTGAATGAAACTTTCACACACAGGTCACATCTTCTTGCAGGCATCTTGCTATTGAAAATGGGCGAAATCGGTTGACGGACACGCCTACCGCCCATACTCTATGTAAATTTACCCAGGCCAATTTTGAAAAAAGTTGCAGCGATTTTGATGAAACTTGGTGATTTGGTGCACATGTAAACCAAATTAGGATTAGGCTGGGTTTCAAGTTTCCAAAAGGTCGTACAGGGGCGTGGCACAGCCCTAAATTTTATCATTTAAACTACCATATCTTGTATAGTAAGCCGTTCAAGATATTGCGATGAAATTTGGTAAACGGATACATATAAAATATATCTTGAATTGAGATAAAAGTGGGTGGAATCGAGAAAATGGGCGTGACACTTTTCAACTGTTAAAAATTTTGATTCCGTATATCTCAGAATTGGCACAAACGATTTCCATAAAAATTTTGTAGATGATGCCGCTGAAAGCAGTCATCAATACAATCTCAGCTACTTTCCTGAAAAAACTCGGTCAAGGGCGTGGCACCGCCCACAATATTTGTAAATGTTATATTAACAGAACAAACAACGTAATCGTTATGAAATTTAATGAGGTAGATATACTTCCTATAAGGTCTCTTATAACACAAATTTGGTTCAATAGTACCTGTGGGCGTGGCACCTCCCATATAAGCAAAAAAGTTATTAAAAGCTATTAGAGTAATTTTCATAAAATTTAGTCTATAGATGTCAGTTACTATAAGCTTTAAAAATAAATGAATTTTGGCAGGATTGCATCAGTGGGCGTGGCACCTCCCATATAAACATAAATTTGTAAGCGCTGTTTTAAGTGAACTATTGCAGTAATTGCTATGAAATTTAATGTAAGTGGTTCAGTTGCTATAGAGTATATCTGAATCAAAATTGGCTGAAATAACACCAGTTGGCGTGGCACCTCCGACACAAGTAAAATACGGTAAGTGGCATATTTATCGAAATATGTGAGCAATCATACTAAAATTCGGTGTAAGAGGTTTGCTTATGGAAAGCTATTTCTGGATCAAAACCGGGCTGGATTGTACCAGTGGGTGTGTCACCGCCCTAAATTTTAAATTTAACTGCGGCACATATCGCAAACTATACAAGCTATTGTGCTGAAATTTAATATGAGGATGTAGATCACGAATATAGTTTATTGAACCAAAAGTGGGCGGAATTGGACAATTTCTAATTTTTCATTTCTATTCGATTTTTTTTCAACATTTTCCATATTCTTTCGACTTTTTCAACCCTGTAACTTTTTCCAATATATCCTATATGTATTTGTTCGACTTTTTCAACTTTCTTCATTAGTTTCGTTATTTTTTCGACTTTTTCATCCATTTTGAATTGTTTCAAGTTGTTTAAACTTTTTTAGAGTTTTTCAACCTCTCTCAACTTTTTTCAACATTTTGCATATACTTTCGACTTTTTCAACATTTTTCAACCTCTGTCAACCTTTCTAACATTTCACATTTTTTCGACTTATTCAACCTCTTTCGCCTTTTTAACATTTATTTAACCCTTATGTCAGTAACCGGGTACCCTTTTCGTACTTTCCGTAAGATTTTTCTTATGTTCCCGTGAACAAATTTTTAATTCAGATCCTCGTTATTTGCTTAATTTTTCATCGACCCATGGATTTTATTTTAAATTTTTATAAATAAAAGTAATAAAATTTTACGGTTAAAGTTAACATACGCTTGTTCAATAACCAGGGTACCCAGGAACCCACATGCATTATACATACTTGTATCAAATTGCAAATATCAACATATGTATATATGATATAAATACTTTCTAAATTTCGTTGTTGTTAGCTCTTCCATTGTCATCAGTATAAATAAAAAACAGTACACAGAATTTTATCACAGTTTTTAACCGTAAGGGTGTTAGGGTCGATTTCGACCCAACTTTTTTTTTCATTTCAAATATTTCGAAAACTATCAGCTGTGTGGGTGTGTGTTTTCGTTATTGTGTCTGTAGGTACGTTATGAATGAAAACATGTAGCATCAGAGTTTATTGATAGTTGTCCATAAGATTTTTTCGACTTTGGAACTATTTTCGTTACACGGGTCGTTTCCGGCCTGCACTTATTTTTCGATGTATAGGTATGTTTTCGTACTTTCTGTCGACGTAAAAAGATAACCGCGAATCAGCGTTAACTTTGCATACAATATTTATTTACGACTTTAGAAAATCCTCTCACTCCGATTTATTACTTTATTAGTGGAAAATTTCGTCAAAAACACAACTGCACAACTTCGGTCACCTCAAACTTCGGGACCCTCTGACTCATTCTACTGTAAATATTCCAGCAAATTATTATATGCAAAATTTTTGTTGATCTGCTAATCCCTGACCGTCTTGGCGCTTGCGTACAAGCGTTCTAGGCAATTTATCGCGATAACAAGAATCTTATACTCAGTACTCACTCAGAGCCCAAACAGATTGAGCTGCACGGGAACGAAATCAGGGAGAGTGAGTGAGTATATTTTGATTTAATTCAGAGGCTCTATTTGGATCAAAAGCTGCTAAACACGAATCTGTTTATGGTTGGCACATTGTGGAAAATAAGAATTCTGCGTAAGCTTCTTATCGAAAAAATGCTGCCAGTATTCCAATCTGAGAGGCGCCTTTTCAGACGCAAGAAACGAGAGCAGGAAAGGCACGAGCGTGAGAAACTCGAAGTGTTACGGGGCAGGAATGATGCTCGAAAATTTTACCAACAAGTCAAGCGTCTGACCCAAGGTTTCAAGCCCGGAGCATCAACCTGTAAAGATGAACATGGAAATCTGGTTACGGATACGCAGGGTGCACTGAGATTATGGAGGGAACACTTTTCCAAGCTGCTTGCTGGCGATGACTCCACCAATCCCGCCTTTGGAGAAATTAACCCGATGCCACCAATCAAAGACGATGGTGTGGACGTACCACCACCTAGCCATGACGCGGTACGAGTTGTGATCCAAAGACTTAAGAACAACAAAGCGGCTGGTGCCGATGGCCTGCTTGCTGAATTGTTCAAGACCGGCGGCGATGAGCTGATAGGGTGTATGCATCAACTCATCTGCAAAATATGGCTAGTAGAAAGCATGCCCGACGATTGGAATCTCAGTGTCCTTTGTCCTGTACTGAAG
The DNA here is from genome assembly GCA_949775025.1 of Tricholauxania praeusta. Taxonomy (NCBI): domain Eukaryota; kingdom Metazoa; phylum Arthropoda; class Insecta; order Diptera; family Lauxaniidae; genus Tricholauxania; species Tricholauxania praeusta. The sequence continues at coordinate 80,800,541 of OX459030.1, forward strand.
AAAGGTGACCCGACAATCTGCGCTAACTACCGGGGAATCAGTCTTCTTGCCATCTTTTACAAGGTCCTGTCGACTGTACTGTGTGAAAGACTTAAGCCGTTTGCCAACACACTGATTGGGCCTTATCAGTGCGGCTTTAGACCTGGTAAGTCCACCATAGATCAGATCTTCACACTACGTCAAATCCTGGAAAAAACCCACGAAAAACAGATCGATACCCATCATCTCTTTATCGATTTTAAAGCTGCTTTCGATAGCCCGATACGGGATTGCCTGTATGCCACCATGTCTGAGTTCGGTATACCTGCGAAGCTGGTGCGGCTTTGCAGAATGACGTTGAGCAACACAGCCAGCTCCGTCAGAGTAGGAAGGGACCTCTCCGAACCATTTGATACCGAACGAGGTTTCAGACAGGGCGATCCATTATCCTGCAACCTCTTCAACTTTGTGATGGAAGGGGTGTTGCGAAGAGCCAGTGTACATCGTAATGGCACTATTTTCTACAAAAGTGTCCAGCTCCTTGCATATGCCGATGATATTGATATCATTGGACGTTGTAAGCGAGATGTTACTGCTGCGTTCTCTGCTATCGAAAAAGAGTCAACGAAAGTGGGTTTGACGGTGAACGAGGGCAAAACAAAGTATATGCTGTCCACAAACAGGGAGACGCGGCGTATTGGATCCTTTGTTACTGCGAACAACTATACTTTCGAAGTTGTCAAGGAATTCACCTATCTTGGCACCGCCGTGAACACTCAAAACGATGTCAGCCTGGAGATAAAGCGAAGACTAACTCTTGCTAATAGGTGTTACTATGGTCTCAGTAAGCAATTGAGTAGTAGAGACCTCTCTCGCCCGACAAAACTGACACTCTACAAGACGCTCATCTTACCCGTGCTACTTTACGGCGCAGAAGCATGGGTTGTGTCGCAGACTGATGCAGCCACGCTTGGGGTGTTTGAGAGAAAAATTCTTCGCAAAATCTTCGGTCCTGTTCACGTCGGCGACGACTACCGTATTCGAATGAACCACGAACTGTACGAGCTCTACGCTGACATTGACATAGTCAAGCGCATCACTATTCAACGTCTGCGCTGGCTGAGACATGTTGTGCGTATGGACGAAGAAGTTCCGGCGAAAAAGGTGTTTGATGCGGAAGCCGCTGGGCGACGACTAAGAGGAAGACCATGCCTCCGATGGAAAGACCAAGCCGAGGAAACCCTATCCGCGCTTGGTGTGAATGATTGGAGAAGGCGTGCGCAAAGCAGAGGCGCCTGGAGAGAGCTTTTGAGGTCGGCCGTAACCCGGTAACGGGTTGTTATGGCCACCCAAGTAAGTAAGTAAGTATTCCAATCTACATTCGCCTTCACCGAAAATACCATAATTGTTTTATATGTAAGCAAGAAACACAATTCACCACTATTTAGAGCATCATGCATTATTCGCCTGATATCGGACTAGCACCAAAGAAATTGCCTAAGGTAGTTTCATACTATATACAACAAAATGCAGTGTTGACAATGCCGACAAAATGCTTTCGAGATTCAGTTACAAGTGGAAACCGTTGGCCGATAGGCATTGTTTTCAACATCGATGACATTTCAGCGCTGGCTGCTTTCATCGTCCATTCAGCAATACATCCAGCTTGGCAAGAAAGCAGCGAAAACAATGTCGTAACAACTTTTTTTGAACTTGGTCTTGCATTGGCCAAAAATCACATGTCTAACAGAGTCAAAAATCTACGAAGTGCGTATTTTCTTTTACTTCTGCTATCGAAGTTATCATACAATTTTACTGACGAAAAAAGGAAGAAGTCAGTTCTTCTGCCAAGCGGAATAGAATGGTCCCACTACATGTAAACAAACGGGGTAAATGTACTCTTTTTTTTCACCGAGAAGACTTTACCCAAACCAAACACAAGCGGATTGGATTGTTGTAAATGTATCGAAAATGTGTCCAGAGGAACATAAATTCGAAATGTGATTGTAAAATGATTGCAAGAACTGGAAAAGAACTAATTATTTAATTAATTTTATTATAGTTTTACTGCAATAATTAAAATTTTTTTCAATAAAACAGTATTTTGCTTGAAATTCCATACAATATATATGCGGGTCGAAAACGACCCGCCAACTTAAGATTAGTCGAAATATTTAAAGGTCGGTCTACGGTTAGGAGAAAAATCACCAAGCAAGCTTTGCTTTCTATATAACGGAAATCAAAACAATGAAAAACAAAAATCTACTCGTACTTTCCCCTAATTATATGAATTACTCCTATGGGTACCCGGGTACCCATGGTTATTGAACAACGTAGGTAATTTTGGTTACTGACATAAGGGTTAAAAGGTACTTTCAGCGCAGTGTAGGGTATGTGAGTTTCGGCCTGGCCGAAGATAACACCTTAACTTGTTTTTATTTAACTTTATAGTATATGTAACTTCTCAATTTTAACTATGTCTCCCTTTGAATTTTAATTGTTCCTCCTTGAATATTAATTCAAAATAGTCTTAACTTCAAGAAAAACCATAATTGAAGAGTGTGCTCCAAAAAAAAAAATCGAATGACAATTTCGATTTTTTTTTTATTTTTTTTTTTTTAATAGCATCATTTAGTACCGTTCTTTCTCTTTAAAATGAGCTTTCAAGTGATAATCTGCAATGTTTCCTTGCAAAGTTACAGCTATTTGAAAAAGACATGAACTTGATCCCCTACGACCAAACAATAATCGAATCGGGAAAATAGGGGTCCCCTTATATCCCTTGAAAAACAACATATACGTATATAATCAGCACCAATTCCGTAACATGAAATAATCCGCGTGTATGGTTTGAGATGGATTTGGTCTTTACCTTTATTTTTTACCCGCTGTGTCGGGAATATATTCGTGGCACCCTATAAATTGACATAGTTGATTGCTATAATATTTGTGTGTTTACAATAAAAAATAATCCAAATATTTCAATCCGTTGTTATTATGAACTATATCATTAAAAATGGCAGAACACGTGTAATGCAAGTTCAACTGCAAGAGCATGAAAAAAGTCACAGGTTTCCTGGTAAAAATCGCTATACCTCATTTTCCCGACAATAAAAATGATTGCATTGTGTTTAGAATTGTTCAAAAAATTTAGTTTTTGTAGTCGGAACTTAACCTTTTCCGAACATTTTTTCTGAAAGTCCATTCGAAGTAAAACAAGTTAAGGTGTTATCTTCGGCCTGGTCGAAACTCACATACCCTACACTGCACTGAAAGTCGCTTTTAAATAAATGTTAAAAGACGTTGAAGAGGTTGAAGAAGTTGAATAAGTCGAAAAAAATGTGAAATGTTAGAAAGGTTGACAGAGGTTGAAAAATGTTGAAAAGGACGAAAATATATGCAAAATGTTGAAAAAAGTTGAGAGGTTGAAAAAATTTGAAACAATTCAAATTTGATGAAAAAGTCGAAACAATAAAGAAACTTATGAAGAAAGTTGAAATAGGTTGAAAAAGTCGAACAAATATAAATAGGATATATTGGAAAAAGTTGAAGGGTTAAAAAAGTCAAAAAAATATGGAAAATGTTGAAAAAAATCGAATAGAAATGAAAAATTGGAAATATGTCACGCCCACTTCTCCAATTCCGCCCACTTTTGGTTCAATAAATTATATTCGTGAGCGACATCCTCATATTAAATATCTTGTATAGTTTGCGATATATGCCGCAGTTAAATTTAAAATTTAGGGCGGTGACACACCCACTGGTACAATCAAGCCCGGTTTTGATCCAGAAATAGCTTTCCATAAGCAAACTCCTTGCACCAAATTTTAGTATGATTGCTCACATATTTCGATAAATATGCCACTTACCGTACTTTTATTTGTATGGGAGGTGCCACGCCCACTGGTGCGATCCCATCAAAATTCATTTATTTTCAAAGCTTATGGTAACTGACATCTATACACCAAATTTTGTGAAGATTACTCTAATAGCACACTGTCTATAATAATAAACGTTTTTTGCTTATATGGGAGGTGCCAAGCCCACAGGTATCATTGGACCAAATTTTTGTAATAAGAGACCTTATAGCAAGCTTATCCACCTCATAAAATTTCATAGCGATTACGTTGTTAGTTCTCTTAATATAACATTAACAAATATTGTGGGCGGTGCGACGCCCTTCAACAAGTTTTTTCAGTTAAGTGGCTGAGCTTGTATTGATGACTGCTTATAGCGGCATCATCTCCAAAATTTTTATGAAAATCGTTTAAGCCACTTTTGAGATATATAGAATCAAAATTTTTAACTCTTGAAAAGTGCCACGCCCAATTTTACGATTCCGCCTACTTTTATCACAATTCAAGATATATTTGAAATGTACCCGTTTACCAAATTTCATCGCAATATCTTGCACGGCTTACGAGATATGGTGGTATAAAGGTTAAAATTTAGGGCTGTGCCACGCCCCTGTAGGAAGCTTTGAAAACTTGAAAGCTAACCTAATCCTAATCTTGTTCACATGTGCATCAAATCACCAATTTTCATCAAAATTGCTGCAACTTTTTTCAAAATTGACCTGGGTATATATACATAGGGTATGGGCGGTAGGCGTGTCCGTTGACCAATTTCGCTCATTTTCAATAGCAAGATGCCTGCAAGAAGATGTGACCTGTGTGTCAAAGTTTCATTCAATTAGCTCTCTTGGTTTTCCCGTAAACCTGATTTCAACAGACAGACAGACAGACGGACAGACAGACGGACAGACAGACAGACAGACGGACATCGCTAAATCAACTCAGGTGGTGACGCTGATCAAGAATATATATACTTTTCCATACCTGCCACGCCTCCTTCTATGTGTTACAAACGGATGGACAAAGTGAATATACCCTCGGTGTAGGGTATAAAAAAATGGGTAGAAATAGTGTTTCGGAAAAGTACAGTCACCTCCTACATTAAAAAAAATCACTTGTTTTTATTTTTATTGATGAGAATTTAACATGAAACATGTCTATATTCTAGAAGTGTTGTTTTTTTTCCTTTGTTATCAAAGTTTGCTAAATAAAAAGCATTGTATCAACTTGTAAAATTTTCCATGAATGTTGATCGGTGCTAACTGGCTGTGAGTTCAATTATCATTTAATTATTATCAATTAATTTAGTTCAAAGCATAAACTGTGAAGGGGTACATTGTGGCAAACTTTTTAAGAAAGCGTTACAAAAATCGATTTTGGTGTGGATCTGTTTGACAAATTTGATACTTGCATCGGATAGAAAAAAAGTCGAAAGCTGATAAATTTAAAATTTCAATCCATTCGGATAAGCAGTTTAGTTTTTACAGTTAGTCAAAGTTGAGACATTTTTGAAGTTTGCAAAAAATTAAATTTTTGGGATAAAAATTTTATATTTGAGCCGAAAAATTGAACAAATGCTGAGAGAAAAATGTATAATTTTTTCTGTAAAAGCATTATTGGTTTTATTTAAGCAAAAAAAAAATAGTGCTTGATAATTCTTGGACCAAAAATTAAAATTTTTTTTTCTCATTTATTTTTTTAATGAAAATTTATGTAGTGGCATTGACAATTTCAAATTATAGTGTATTAAGGTGAAAACAACAAAGGATTTGAGCTGTTACACACGAAACACCAAAACTCTACTCGCGGAGAGACCACATATTTTCAATTTTTCGGTCAATTTTTCTATTGCAGTATACTTTTTTTTTACCATTTATCTAAAAAAGACATAACAAAGAGTAAGTGAGCCAAAACAGAACTCCTTAGGAGGTGTAGTTTTAAGAGGAATCTCAGTTAAAAATTTCGGTTTTTTTAGTATAGAAATTAAATTTAACAACAACCTCTGAATATTTCCGTCTTAAAAAATTACTGCCAGTGTGTAACACTGAAAAGTATGTTTTGCCCAAGTTTCAGCTCCATAGAAACTTTTTTGTAAAAGAAAAAAATTAAAAGCCAAAAAACCGGTTTTCAGCCATTTTTTTGAAAAATTTTGAGGTTAAGGCGAAAATGATCAGTGCAAAAGTTGTAGATCTTCTTATTTCCTACAACTTTTGCATTGAACTTTTTTTGATATGATGCACAGTTTAGCCAGAAATCGTGAAAAACTGTGTTCGACCTCTAAAAATGCACCCCATTCCACCCCGGATAGCTGCTGTCGGTTCGATTTTTTTGTCCGCTTTTACAAGAGCTTGTTCAACAATATTCCGCTGTCAGATTGCTGCAACGAATTATTTTTTTTCTCTCATTTTTTCGACAAATTCTACTGGACTAATAAGAGCTTTTGCGAATTATAGATACACACGTACATGGAAACGAAGTTTTGCGTGCATTTTGATGCCCACCATTGGTAATAAGCAATGGGAAAAATTAATATACCCAGTGTGTAGGGCATAAAAACAAGAAGTCAAGATAAGAGCTTTTGCGAATTATATTTACACACGTAGAATATATATATGTGACAGGGAAAGTTAAAAGGGATCTACGGGTCGAAAAAATCGATTTTTACTTTTGAGCGATTCTTATAGAAGACGCTACGCTCTTTTCAATCCAATAAACCGCAGCTTTCTAGCTGCTTTAGTTTTTTCACAAATTCAATTCAAACATGGACACATTGACAAAAAAACGTATAAAAAAACCGAATGTGACAAACTTCTCTGAAATTGATCAAATTCGCTTGAAACTTGTTACTCGGGGGTTTTTAAGGTCGCTGATTACGAATCAGGTATCAGATTTTAAAAATTCAAAATGGCGGATCCAATATGGCGTAATGAGTTTCAAGAAAGTCTGATCAATTTTTAAATAACTCGACTGCCATATTGGATCTGCCATTTTGAATTTTGAAAATCTGATACGAAATTCGTAATCAGCGACCCCAAAAACCCCCGAGTAAGGGGTTTCAAACGAATTCGTTAAATTTTTAAAAAAACTCGCCTGCCACATTGGATCCGCCATTTTGAATTTTGAAAATCTGATACGAGATACGTTATCAGCGACCCCAAAAACCTCCGAGTAAGGGGTTTCAGGCCATAAAAACGTTCGGGCGCATCAAAATCCACTTAACTTCTAAGTCGTTTTTCTCGAAAACTTATTTTCGAACCGTAGGTCGCTTTTAACTTTCCCTGTCACATATATTGGGTAAAAATGTCTACGCCATGTTCTCATTCAAATATGATGACCTCACCTCTTATTAATTTAATCAATAATTAAATTTTTGTTTTCTGCGAAAGTTAAAAATTACTACGCAAAAGCATACAAGATAAATGAAGATTGTTTATTTATGGCTACTTGTATAACTTTTTTGTAGTCATGATTATTTGCTTATTTCTTGTTTTACGTTTTCTAATATGTACATATCGTCACCTCAGAGTGTAAGTGTCTTATCAGCAAAAACATGAAACTGAGAAAACAGCGTTTTAAAGTTATTTACTCTGCGATTTGTTATTTAAGGATTATTAATGTTTTTTTTTTTTTATTATTTTGCCTCTCTGTAATTACCTATACGGTATTTGAAAAAAATTTATTGAAACTTACCTTTGATTTTTCTGTAATTGAAATTATCCGGATGTGTATGAGTTAGGACATTTGCATTCTGAAACTCCACGTAAAAGGTATATTACGTTTGATCCAAAACACACAAAGTCTTCTTTTTTTATTCGTGAACATGTTTGATGAGGGGCATAGGAAAACGGGTATGTAGAAAAATCTAATCTTAAGTGTTTTGGCTGAACCGTTACATCACGCGTAGTGCTAACGTACACGCTCATGCTAGTGACCAAAACTTCTAAACTACTGAGCCGATTTTGACAAACGAAATATCGTTGCTTTCATATTATCAAGAAGAGTATAATAAAGCTATTAGTATTTCAAAAATCTGTTCACAGAGGGCGCTGTATGCAAAAAATAAAATACATATAATTTTATAAGTGACATAATTGAATAAGTCACAAGTCATCAATTGGTGGAATAATTTTTTTTTTCATCAAATGAGGCCTAAACAGATATTAGAAAGTACCATTCGTACTTCAAAATCCATTTTCGGCCTTTTTGCAACGATTGGTGCCAGAAATTTTTTGTCTTGAAACGAGGCCAAATTACCGCCGGGATACCTTTTCCCCTCTCTTACAAAAGTTCATTCTCACTTTTGACCTGAGAGCGCTTGTTTACTGTTTAATGTGACTTCAAAGGCAAAAAAAGCAGTTAGGACATTTGCACTCCGAGATTTTATTTTGAAAGCTGCAGTTAGGACATAAAGCATACTGAGATCTTTGGAACGGAAAAAGGTAGCTAAATTTCGATAACACCAAACGAAAGAGTGTATTTTTTTAAGTTGGCGTGATAAAAAAAATTTTTCAAAAAGTGCGATAGGTTCTAATTAACACTGAGGTGACGATATGTTCAAGATTTGCTTTTAATTTGTAATACGTTTATGTTCGTGTGGTTGTTTATTGTGTAAAATAAAAACCAGAAAAGGGATTAGAAAGAGCAAGTGAACTTCGATATCTATTCAAAATAAGTTAAGACAAGCAGTTACGGTGGTTTTTATTGCATGTTAATTTTTTAATATTTTTCGAATTTGGGTTGAAAGTTTACATCTGACACATATTTATGTATTATTGAAGATCAGTGTCCTGAATTTTATTTTGAAATTCCCGAAAAAGCAAAAGACCACTTACCATTGACGCTACTGCCGGTGTCGCATAATCTAAAGTTACTTTACGATATTTTGTTGGTTGTTGCAACAAATTTATTTCATCGAGTTTTATTTGAAGTGTGTTTAGCTTGGGTGCTATGAGATCGCTAGGTTTATCTATTTCTTTTTTAGAAACATAATTGTAGCTTTGATGTGCTCTATCGTTGGATATCTGTTCTCCAGCGTTGCAACAGCATTGACAGTTGTTGTGTGAAAACACACAGCTGTGAGTCAATTTTGACGGTACCTCGATTCTTCGGCATACTTTTGTTTTAAAGTTTTTCTGATAATTCATTGGATAGGTTTGGTTTGGCTTATACTTGAACTTTGAAATGTTGCAATCTAAAAAAATTATAAAAAAGATAAAAAAAATAAATTAAGTTAGTGCATTCATCTAGTCGTTGTGTGTAACGTGTTATAAATAAAAATTAATAGAGTGCAAAGAATTTTTATTTTAGTCAAATTTACAGCTGATTCTCCAAGCGAAGGTTGTTGCAATTCAATCAGCAGTAAAGCGGTCAACTTTTTAAAAAATAAATGCGGGACATTTTTGGGTTATGAATTAAAAATGAAAATTACATACAATATCAGTTTCAACAATTTTTGAAATAATGGAAGACCATATTCGATTCACTATTATGAGTTTCCAAGAATTTTGCCGGATTAAAATAATGTTCTGGGCGGATTGTTTCGTATTCGTTGAGTTTCGTACAAAAAATAAAATAGCTAATAAATCTAGCATTCATATAAGCCTTATTAAAAAAATGTGTTTTTAAAAAAATGTTAAAAAATTTTAAATTGAAAAATTTTTCTAAATAAAAAAATGGTTAAACATCAAAATTTTTTTTTTGGTAAAGATAATGAAAATATCTATTGGAATCACTCATTACAATTTCTAATTTACAAATGAAATCCAAGTACTGAATTTTCAAAAAAAGGTGTTCGTTGAAAAAATGTCAAAAATTACTAATTTCATACCTCTGTATTTTGGAGACTAAAAACGTTGGAGCACAATTTTTCGGGAATTCAATCCATCTTTACTAGAACTACAAAAAACCAAAATTTAAAGAAGATCGGAGTATAAAAAATTTTAACCTGGTACGCTTGGCAAATTTTATTCCATATACGACACATACATACAGTCTGTCAAGTATGTAATTGTTTGCAAAATAAATTATGAAATACAATTTTCACTTTCATATTGAATAAAAACAAAAAATGTGTATATTTTTTGGAATTTTTTTTTATTCAATTCTCTTACGCATTCCTAGCAAACAAATTAATTTTGGTTTCATTAGATCAAAGTACAAAACATGTTGCGCATTTTATAGTTTTTTTAATTTTCCATACTACAAAACCTGCTTTGTATTGGACAACATTTTCAACAAAAAAAAAAAAAAAATTCATTAAAAATAATCAACCGCTACTGTTTTTCATAAAAATTATTGTCAATTTTGGGTCATGCACAGTAAAGTTGATAGCATTTAACATCTTATATTCTGGCTGAACAGGAATGGGCTATAGTAGCAATATAGAAGTATTACATATATGATTATATCAAATAATTTTTATGTTATTTTCTGATGAGGAATGAGTAATAGAATTGAGTATAAAAAAAAGTTTCCAAAAAATATAGATGTATATTTCTTATTTTTATTCAATAAGAAAGTGAAAATTGTATTTCATATTTTACTTTGCAAACAATTACTTGACAGACTGTACATTGAGTGATTATATATATTTTTGAATCGAATTTAGTCGAAAACCGTTAGTCTTAAAAGGAATAAAATATTTTTTGTAGGCAAAACTAAAATTTAGTCAAAAATTTGGATTAAACAGCCGATATAAATTTTTAAGTTTTTTATAATTTCATAGGTTTGTCCTTCTCTTCAACATATCAGTAAATAAAAAAGGAAAACATTTTTTTTAGATAAATTGAAATTTATTTACAGCTGCAGCAGTTTTCGATGACTCTGAAAAGATACACTAAAGAGATACTCTGCAGATGCGCGATTTTGTTTAAAAAAAAAACACGTTTTCTTACACTTTAATACTGTAATAAAAAGGTGTTTAAATTTGAAAGTAATCCAACTATTTTATCACCTTGAAAAAAATTAATGAAAAATGACAAATTTTACCGTCTAAAGGAATCGCACCCCATAAAACATATGGCTTAAGTTTACTTTAGCTCCCATTCTCCAATTTCGATCAAACCAAACTTTTTTTACGGGCTTTTTCTATTTTTAGCATAAGTGTGCGTCCACAGTGTGCGCTCAAAGCGGAGCCGAGCGCAAAGCTGATCAATGCGAGAAGCAATGCGAGAAAACTGGCTGCATACAATTTCATACGAAATCGCGCATGGTGGCCACAGTGAAAGCCGAGCCGAGCCGAGCGCAAAGCGGATTGAATGCGAGAAAACAGTTTTGAAGTGTTTTTCAGCGCCATTGTCGCCATTGTCATCAATTGAAATCGAAAACGAAGCATCTACTTCCACATATTCTAATATTTTTCAATGTGTTTAGAATTATTTATTTACACTTTTACATTATTCGCAATGAACTACAGTAATCCCCGCTTATAAGCATTTCTGAAAATGCTTGATTTTTGGTGCATATAAGCGTGAAATGCATTTAGAGAAACTCGGTTACATGCATGAGAAGTGCATATATAAAAATTCGGTTATCTGCACCAGATATGCTTATATAGAATTGTAATGCCAACTATTTAGAACCTTACAAAAATATTTTTAAAGGCAAAAAGTTGTAAAAATAAATATATGGAGATAGGGAATAGATTTCTTAAACGCTTCAATTGTCTTTCCTGTTTCAACAAAGCAGATTTGTTTCCTTACTAAGCTCTGACGATAATATGCTTTGAATGCATCAATAATTCCGGCATCTAAAGGTTGTAAAATTGAAGTCGTATAGGGCGGCAAGTACTGAACATTAATGTTTTTAAGTTTGTAATTTTATGAGACGCACCATTATCCACAAAAAGTATGATTTTTCGATTTTTTCACACCATTTTTTCATCAAAACCATTCATTATTATTACATTATTTTTACTTTTATTCCTTTGTGCTTCTGCCATCGGAATAGCCAGCCCGGACTTGGATTAAGTCACTTTTTATTTAACAGCGAACTGTTTTACATTCTCCAATATCATATTGAGGTCCTTTGACCTTTGTATTTGATCGAACTACATTGACATTGTTTCCACTGCTTTTGATTTGCCGACTCAATTCCTTTTTCTGGCCAAATTAAATGCTTTGCTTCATTGTAAAATGCGATCTATGTTTCGCATAACCCGATTAATTGTGTATTGGGCACCCATATTTCTTGCAACTTTCAATTTTGCTTACGATTTCACTCTCTTACTTACTTACTTGGGTGGCCATAACAACCCGTTACCGGGTTACGGCCGACCTCAAAAGCTCTCTCTGCTCGCCTGCGCCTCTGCTTTGCGCACGCCTTCTCCAATCATTCACACCAAGCGTGGATAGGGTTTCCTCGGCTTGGTCTCTCCATCGGAGGCATGGTCTTCCTCTTCGTCGTCGCCCAGCGGCTTCCGCATCAAACACCTTTTTCGCCGGAGCTTCTTCGTCCATACGCACAACATGTCCCAGCCAGCGCAGACGTTGAATAGTGATGCGCTTGACTATGTCAATGTCAGCGTAGAGCTCGTACAGTTCGTGGTTCATTCGAATACGGTAGTCGTCGCCGACGTGAACAGGACCGAAGATTTTGCGAAGAATTTTTCTCTCAAACACCCCAAGCGTGGCTGCATCAGTCTGCGACACAACCCATGCTTCTGCGCCGTAAAGTAGCACGGGTAAGATGAGCGTCTTGTAGAGTGTTACTTTTGTCGGGCGAGAGAGGTCTCTACTACTCAATTGCTTACTGAGACCATAGTAACACCTATTAGCAAGAGTTAGTCTTCGCTTTATCTCCAGGCTGACATCGTTTTGAGTGTTCACGGCGGTGCCAAGATAGGTGAATTCCTTGACAACTTCGAAAGTATAGTTGTTCGCAGTAACAAAGGATCCAATACGCCGCGTCTCCCTGTTTGTGGACAGCATATACTTTGTTTTGCCTTCGTTCACCGTCAAACCCACTTTCGCTGACTCTTTTTCGATAGCAGAGAACGCAGCAGTAACATCTCGCTTACAACGTCCAATGATATCAATATCATCGGCATATGCAAGGAGCTGGACACTTTTGTAGAAAATAGTGCCATTACGATGTACACTGGCTCTTCGCAACACCCCTTCCATCACAAAGTTGAAGAGGTTGCAGGATAATGGATCGCCCTGTCTGAAACCTCGTTCGGTATCAAATGGTTCGGAGAGGTCCCTTCCTACTCTAACGGAGCTGGCTGTGTTGCTCAACGTCATTCTGCAAAGCCGCACCAGCTTCGCAGGTATACCGAACTCAGACATGGTGGCATACAGGCAATCCCGTATCGGGCTATCGAAAGCAGCTTTAAAATCGATAAAGAGATGATGGGTATCGATCTGTTTTTCGTGGGTTTTTTCCAGGATTTGACGCAGTGTGAAGATCTGGTCTATGGTGGACTTACCAGGTCTAAAGCCGCACTGATAAGGCCCAATCAGTGTGTTGGCAAACGGCTTAAGTCTTTCACACAGTACAGTCGACAGGACCTTGTAAGAGATGGCAAGAAGACTGATTCCCCGGTAGTTAGCGCAGATTGTCGGGTCACCTTTCTTCAGTACAGGACAAAGGACACTGAGATTCCAATCGTCGGGCATGCTTTCAACTAGCCATATTTTGCAGATGAGTTGATGCATACACCCTATCAGCTCATCGCCGCCGGTCTTGAACAATTCAGCTGGCAGGCCATCGGCACCAGCCGCTTTGTTGTTCTTAAGTCGTTGGATCACAACTCGTACCGCGTCATGGCTAGGTGGTGGTACGTCCACACCATCGTCGTTGATTGGTGGTATCGGGTTAATTTCTCCAAAGGCGGGATTGGTGGAGTCATCGCCAGCAAGCAGCTTGGAAAAGTGTTCCCTCCATAATCTCAGTGTACCCTGCGTATCCGTAACCAGATTTCCATGTTCATCTTTACAGGTAGATGCTCCGGGCTTGAAACCTTGGGTCAGACGCTTGACTTGTTGGTAAAATTTTCGAGCATCATTCCTGCCCCGTAACACTTCGAGTTTCTCACGCTCGTGCCTTTCCTGCTCTCGTTTCTTGCGTCTGAAAAGGCGCCTCTCATCCTTTCTCTTTTCCCGGTAGTTTTCGTGCACGGCTCGCGTTGCTGCTGACTGCAGGGTTCTTTTGTAGGCGGCGTTTTTCACTGCAGTAGCTTCGCGACACTCCTGGTCATACCATTGATTTCGCGGAAGTGGGCGTCGGAAACCAATGACTTCCTCAGCGGCAGAGCGCATGGAGCGGGATATATGCGCCCAAAGTCCACCGGCATCATCGGGTAGAGAGTCAGGTTGAAGGAGCAGTTCTGAGAGGCGAGCGGAATAGGCTTCGGCCGTCCGATGTGATTGCAGCTTAGCGACGTCCAGCTTTCGTTGCGTACCAGAGCGTACATCCCTTGCATTGCACAGCCGCATGCGTATCTTGGCTGCAACAAGATAATGATCGGAGTCAATATTGACTCCCCGGAACGTACGAACATCTAGCACGCTCGAAGCATGCCTTCCGTCGATCACAACATGATCGATTTGGTTGCGTGTTTTCTGATCAGGGGACAGCCAGGTGGCCTTGTGGATATCGAGGTGTTGAAGTCTGGTGCTACTTACTACCATGTTTCGCGCCGCGGCGAAGTCGATCAGCCGTAGACCGTTGTTTGAGGTGGTCTCGTGAAGGCTGAACTGACCGACAGTGGGGCCAAATATACCTTCTCTTCCGACCTTTCCGTTGAAATCCCCGAGTACAATTTTAACGTCATGGGCCGGGCAGCGGTCGTATACTTCCTCGAGTCTCGCATAGAAGGCATCTTTGACAGCATCGTCCTTTTCCTCCGTCGGGGCGTGCGCGCAAATCAAGCTGATGTTGAAAAATCGAGCCTTGACGCGGATCGTAGCCAACCTTTCGCTCACAGGTGTGAACCTGGAGATATGGTGGCGAAGTCTCTTGCTTACTACGAATCCGCATCCCAATTCGCGCCTCTCCGCATGGCAGCTGTAGTAGATATCGCAACTTGCTTGCTTAGAGCAACCTTGTCCTATCCATCTTATTTCCTGGATGGCGGTGATGTCAGCCTTAATTTTTCCGAGGGCATCCGCCAATTCGATAGAGGCACCTTCCCTATTGAGGGTCCGGATATTCCAGGTGCATATCCTTACATCATAGTCCTTTTTTCGTTTGCAGTGGTCGTCAACGTTGAGGGGTTCATTGTCCGAGGCTTTTTTAGTCTTCATTGGAGTGTTTTTTTTACGTGGCGGGTACCAAACCCTGCGCA
Organism: Tricholauxania praeusta; assembly: GCA_949775025.1. Taxonomy (NCBI): domain Eukaryota; kingdom Metazoa; phylum Arthropoda; class Insecta; order Diptera; family Lauxaniidae; genus Tricholauxania; species Tricholauxania praeusta. The sequence goes on from OX459030.1 coordinate 80,815,661, forward strand.
CAACCCAGTTTACTTCCAGGGAGGACACGCTGCACACATTCGCTCACTATCTCAGCGGATGCGGAGATAGCTACCCAGATGGAGCCGCGGGGAGGCTGTGTGTCAACTTGCTAATGGTTGGCTCAGAGATCGCTCTGGCAATCCCCAGGTGGAAAGCAATCAGAAACTTTACTCTGATCAACCAAAAGCCAATCCATCCGTTTTCACTCTCTCGAATGATTAATAACTTCTGTTTAAGTGACAAAGTTATTCTTTTTCGTGAATTTGTACTCATTTTCCTTTTTAATTTCAATTCGCACATTTGACAATTTAATAGGTACGACACGATTGTTTGGTACCAACATTGGTTTTGCCATTGAAAAAACAAAAATGTTTTCCCTGTCGTGCATATAAGCGTGAATGGAGGAAAAAATTGGAAATTTTTCGGGGCTTATATCCGAGAAATGCATATAAGCGAGTGCACATAAAAGAGAAAAATGTTAACAAATCTAAATGGAAAAATGAAATTGTACAATTTTTGATGCATATATGGTTGGCTCAGAGATCGCTCTGGCAATCCCCAGGTGGAAAGCAATCAGAAACTTTACTCTGATCAACCAAAAGCCAATCCATCCGTTTTCACTCTCTCGAATGATTAATAACTTCTGTTTAAGTGACAAAGTTATTCTTTTTCGTGAATTTGTACTCATTTTCCTTTTTAATTTCAATTCGCACATTTGACAATTTAATAGGTACGACACGATTGTTTGGTACCAACATTGGTTTTGCCATTGAAAAAACAAAAATGTTTTCCCTGTCGTGCATATAAGCGTGAATGGAGGAAAAAATTGGAAATTTTTCGGGGCTTATATCCGATTTTTTTTGATGCATATAAGAGAGAAATGCTTATAAACGGCGTGCATATAAGCGGGGATTACTGTATTAAATGAAATAAAATTATATGAAATTTAATTATTTCTTACTTGAGAGTAACAATTAGTCGTTCACAAGGAGTTATGGGTATTTTTATGAAATTGGTCCATTTTTTATCAATATGTTGCGAAATTTTTTTGAGAATGTAGTCAAAAGTTTCGATGCTCATTCGGGTATATTTAAAAAATGTTTCTGGGTATTTCCTCAAATCTTCATATAAATGATGAAATTCACCACATTCATTCCTTTTTACGTTTATTGGATGCTTACCAAATTGTCTTTCTTTTAAAAAATAGTCCATGACAATCGGAGAAACAAAATACTCTTCATCAGACGAATCCATTGCTTTTTACTTCAATAAACACAAATGAATGAATGAAGTAAATACGAACAGCAAATACGAACATTATCATCATTTCCAATGAAAACCAAATCAGCCTCGGATAATAGCCCCCACTACGATGACGACCACTGCAAACGAAAAACGGACAATGATTTACGGATATGCACCTGGAATGTCCGGACCCTCCATAGGGAAGGTGCAACTATCCAACTGGCGGAAGCCCTCGTAAAAATAAAGGCTGACATCACCGCCATCCAGGAGATGCGATGGAAAGGACAAGGCTGCTCTAAACGGACGAACTGTGATATCTACTACAGCGGCCATGCGGAGAGGCGCGAATTTGGTTGCGGATTCGTTGTAAGTCGAAAATTACGCCACCTAGTTTCCCGGTTCACGCCAATAAACGAAAGGCTGGCTACGATCCGTATCAAGGCAAAATTCTTCAACATAAGCCTAATTTGCGCGCACGCCCCGACGGAAGAAAAGGACGATGCCACCAAGGATGATTTCTACGCGAGCCTAGAGGACGTGTATGACCGTTGTCCGACCCACGATGTAAAAATAGTCCTCGTCGATTTTAACGCGAAGGTCGGAAGAGAAGGCATCTTTGGCACTACAGTCGGTCAGTTCAGTCTCCACGAGACCACTTCAAACAACGGTCTGAGACTGATCGACTTCGCCGCGGCGCGAAACATTGTAGTTAGTAGTACCAGATTTCAACACCTCGACATTCACAAGGCCACCTGGCTATCCCCGGATCAAAAAACGAAAAACCAAATTGATCAAGCATTCTGGATGTGCGTACATTTCGGGGGGTCAACATTGACTCCGACCACTATCTTGTTGCAGCTAAGATCCGCATGCGGCTATGCAATGCGAAGAATGTACGCACGGGCATGCAACGAAAGCTGGACGTCGCCAAGCTGCAATCACAACGGACTGCCGAGGCGTACTCGGCATTTCTCCAACTTGCTTACGGGCGATGATCCCACCAATTCCGCCCAGAGAGAATGCAGTACGATACCACCAATCCATGATAACGCAGTGGAAGTACCATCACCTAGCCATGAAGAGGTTCGAGTTGCTATCCAGCGACTCAAAAACAACAAAGCAGCGGGTGCTGACGGCCTGCCAGCTGAGTTGTTTAAAACTGGTGGCGATGAATTGATAAGGTGCATGCATCAACTCATCAGCAAAATATGGCTAGCGGAAAGCATGCCCGACGATTGGAATCTCAGCGTGCTTTGTCCTGTAATAAAGAAAGGAGACCCGACAATCTGCGCCAACTACAGGGGTATCAGTCTTATCTCCATCGCATATAAGATCCTCTCGAGCGTATTGTGTGAAAGATTGAAGCCGTATACAGAAACGCTGATCGGATCCTATCAGTGTGGCTTTAGACCTGGTAAGTCCACCATAGACCAGATTTTTACACTACGCCAAATCCTGGAGAAAACCCATGAATATCAAATCGACACTCACCATCTCTTCGTCGATTATAAAGCTGCGTTCGATAGCCCAGTGCGGGATTGCCTATACGCAACAATGTCTGAGTTCGGTATACCTGCAAAGTTGATAAGGCTCTGCAGGATGACGTTGAGCAATACGTTTAGCTCCGTCAAGGTAGGGAATGACCTCTCCGGAACTTTTAATACCGAGCGAGGTTTCAGACAAGGCGACCCGCTCTCGTGCGATCTCTTCAATTTCATTATGGAGGGGATCGTACGAAAAGCCGGTGTGCATCATAATGGCACCATTTTCTTCAAAGGTGTTCAGCTTCATGCGTACGCTGATGATATTGATATTATCGGTCGGAGTAAGAGAGATGTTACTGCTGCTTTCACTGCTATTGAAAAGGAATCAGCCAAAGTGGGTTTGACGGTAAACGAGGGCAAGGCGAAATACATGATGTCTACTAACAACAACAAGAGAGCACGGGATCTAGACTCCTATGTTACAGCGGGCAACTGTAAATTAGAAGCTGTCAAGGAATTCATTTACCTTGGCACTGCCGTAACCAGCAACAATGATGTCAGTCTGGAGATTAAGCGGAGAATAACAATTGCTAATAGGTGCTACTACGGTCTCAGTAAGCAATTACGTTGCAGAGCTCTCTCTCGATCGACAAAGCTAACACTCTACAAGACGCTCATTCTACCTGTGCTTCTTTATAGCGCTGAGGCATGGGTGGTTTCGACAACAGACGCAGCCGCTCTTGGGGTGTTCGAGAGGAAAGTTCTCCGCAAAATCTTTGGTCCTGTTCGAGTTGGCAACGACTATCGCATTCGAATGAACCACGAGCTGTATGAGCTCTACGCCGACATTGACATAGTTAAGCGTATAACAATACAGCGGCTACGCTGGCTGGGTCATGTCCATCGTATGGATAAAGAAGCTCCAGCGAAAAAGGTATTCGAAGGGAAGGTCCCCGGTCAACGACGAAGAGGGAGACCATGCCTCCGGTGGATAGACCAAGCTGAGGAAGCCCTAACCGCGCTTGGCATTAACGATTGGAGAAGGCGCGCGCAAAACAGAGGCGCCTGGCGAGAGCTAATGAGGTCGGCCGTAACCTGACAACGGGTTGTTATGGCCATCTAAGTAAGTAAGTAAATACGAACATGAAAATACGAACGACAAGCAGAATTTCAGCGCCGATTCTCGCATTCACTGTGGCCACCCAAAATTCCGCTCCTCGCATGAAAAATCAGCTTTGCGCTGTGGACGCACACTAAGTATGTACAGTTTTGGCCAAAACTTAAGTACTCCCTTAGTAAATTTTTTTCAAATCATAAATTTTTTATGAAATCGACGTTTTTAAAACATGTTGTGTTATATAACTTATGTCTTTATTATTGAAAAACAAAAACTTTAAAAATTTATAGCCTAAGAGCCGGCTGTAGAAAAGTCGAGTGTATAAGATTACACCATGGGACCTATGCCAAATGATAGAGCTCGATGAGCCTAAATAGAATATCTACGGTTACCTTGCCAAAGCGTGTCCCGATGGCCGAAAAAAACCCGTTTTTTGGGCCAATTTTTCTTAATAAAAAGTGTATAAGAGTATGAAATTGGTGTCAAATGATGGAGCTCGATGAGCCTTAAAAGAATATCTAGGGTTGCAATTCCAAAGCGTATCCTAAACTAGGGTTGCCTCGCGTTTTTTGGGCCAATTTTTCTTAATAAAAAGTGTATAAGATTACAGCATGAAATTGGTGACAAACGATAGAGCTCGGTGAGCTATAAAAGAATATCTAGGGTTGCCTTGCCAAAGCATGTCCTAAACTAGGGTTGCCTCGCATTTTTTGGGGCAACATTTATTAGAAAAAAATCAATGGTTAAAGATTCTAGCTTCAAATGTATGTCAAATGACAGAGCTCGATGAGCCTAAAAAGAATATATAGGGTTGCCTTGCCAAAGCCTGTCCCGATGGCCAAAAATGCCCGAATTTGCTGGTGGTCGTCTGTTTGGAATGAAGGGACGCAGAGTGTACGTTAGACGACCTCCAGCATCCACTTACAATAAAAAATATGTGCTCAAAACCGTTAAGTATGGTGAAGCTAAAATTAACGTTTTGGATTGTTTTTCGTACCACGAAGGCTAGGGCTACCAGATGACATACTTTAGTAGCAAATGTACTACTTTTGCAAGGCTTTGCTACATTTCACTTGAAATGCACTACTTTTGCTACTTTCGATGTTTGCATTGTAAAATAAAAGTTATTTAAAATATTGTTTTAATTTCGCTGGGGTTTTTCGTAAGACGAAAGACCTTTTTGTTTTTTCTTGCTCATCAAAAATATTTTTATGAGAAAAAAAAAAATTTTTGGTTTTCATTCGAAAATTGAAATTTTTTGACATACACTACTTTTGTAGGCAGGTCATCTGGTAGCCCTAACGAAGGCACTGGTCCAATTTATTGGATTAAAGGCAATATGAATGCTAATCAATGCACTCAAATAATGAGTTCAACAATGTTTCCTCATGCTGAATTGAATATGCCACTACAATGGATTGGCAAAAAGTTGGCTTTCAGCAAATCGAGTTGAGGTTATGAGCTGGCCAGCACAGTCTCCTGATCTCAATACAATCGAGAATCTTTGGGCTCGTGTCAAGGATGCTGTTGGGAAAAAAATCCAAAGAATGAAGTCGAGCTATGGCGCGAAGTGCAGCATGGGATTCTATCCCAAAGGTCATGTGCCAGAGATTAATTGACTCTATGCCTCGAAAATTTGCAGCAGTTATTGCCAATAAGGGATATGCCATTAAGTATTACCATAATAATATTATTTTCAGTTTCTTTTATCAAAATTGTTTGCTTAAGTTGTATTTATCTCTCATTTTGTACGTCACTGCTATTTTTTTGCAGTCGATTTTGACAGTTTCACGAATTTTTAATTTTTAATTTTTTTTTTGCTAAGTGTGTAAATAAAAAAACTAAAAATTATTTTATTTGATCCAAAATAGAAAAAAAAAAAATCGAATCCAAATCAGTTTTTGTTTTAGTGTGTTTTTATGATGAACATAGTGCTACTTCGCACTGCTATTATTTTCCACATAATTGTAGCTATCGGAAGATGCGGATATAGCTTTTGTAAAAATCTTTATAAGTTGGAAACCCCTGTTCATGAAACAATAACGTTGAATTTAATTTTATGTTACCTTTCTTAACTTCACTTATTGTTGGTTTTTTTACCAAAAACAAAAATTTTATTCCTTTAGCTAACGACAACAAAAATGTAAGGTAAATAAGAAAAGGGAGAATTCTAAACCTCAAAACATGCGCAACTCATCACAATACCAATAAAAAATACAAAACCAGTCTAATATTTGGATCCATAACAGTTTTTTTTTTTTTGTGCATGACATCTTCTGGACATTGATTGATAAGTTTGTTTATTAATATTAGGTTGCAAAGCATTTGAGCGGTATTGTAGTTAGTTGGTTCTAAATTTTTGCATCTTTACCCCCTTTTCTTACCGGAAGACAAAAAAATTTATGCAATGAATCCTTATAAGTGGGTATTTAACAAAACAACGAACATCAACAACAATTATATAAGACGATTCTCATTATAAAACTTAAAAATTTTTCATTTTCGCCTGCGGCGCTATTTTTTTTAATACTACCGTACATTTCAATAAATTAAGAATTTATATAACATGATCATTATAAATCTTGAAAATTTTTATTAAAAATCGCACGCCCGATTTATTCATAAATAATTTGTCCAACATCAGTATGTAAGCAAAGCTGGTGTTGGACATAGTATAGAGGACCGCGGCCGCCAAGCCGGTGGGAAATATTGACCGAAGTCCGCCCACTTCCCCTTACTGTTATGTGAAATTACTATGGCTAGCGATGTTGGTGTTGGATATACAAGCATACTGAATGTTCAACATACTAAAATTTCAAGAAAATCGGGAGTGAGACCGTTGAAGTAAATAATTATCATATATTTTTCTTGCCATGCTAAAAAAAAGTATAGTCTTAAGTTTACTTTAGCTCCCATTGTCCAATGGTGATTAATCTAAACTTTTCTTATGTGCTTTTTTATTCTAAGCACAAATATGTAATCAAAAAAAGTCGTTCGGACCTGGTTTCGGATATATAGCCATCGGAAGTTCCGGATAAAGCTTTTGTAAAAATCCTTATAAGTTGAGAACCCCTGAATGGATAGCAAACATATCGGTGAAATAAGATAATTTAATAGCCTACAATAATGGTCAGCAAACCTTTGAAATCTAACCCATAATTTTGGATATGACGATTTTTCTGAAATTTTTACCAATTTTTTTTTAATAATAATAATAATAATAATAATAATAATAATATACATATATTGTTTTTTCCAAAAAATCATTACTAACCTATGCATGGTAAGAAAGTTTAATTTATTCCCTTTAAAATGGTGTATCGTTTGTTGTAGAGTTTTTAATATTTATCCCCTTTTTGACCGAGAAATAAAAAAATTATTCAATTGCTATGGAAACTGTTTGACAACTGGGAACAGGTTTACTTTAGCTGACATTGTCCAATTTTATTTATTTTTTTTTTCCTAAAAGGGGATTAAAAACAAAAAAATATAAAATTATCAAAAAAAGTCGCTCGGATCTAGTATCGGAGATATAGACATCGGAAGTTCCGGATATATCTTTTATAAAAATGGTTATAAGTTGGGAAACCCTGAATGGATTTCAAAAAATGGGTGTCATAAGATAGATAATTTAATGGCCTACACTAATGGTGAGTAAAGTTTTGAAATTTGACCCATATTTTTCGAGATAATACGATTTTTGTGAAATTTCGACCAATTTTTTTTTGAAAAAACATTTTTTTTTTTCAAAAAATGTGTTAATGACCTAAAACTTTTTTAGCATTTTAAGAAAGCTTATTTTATTCCCTTTAAAATGGTATATAGTTTGCTGTAAAGTTTTGCGAATTTAGTCCCTTTTTAAGGAAAAACAAAAAAAAATATTCAATGAATTCTTATGAAAACTATGTTTTTGTGGACAAAAACAGTAGAAAACAACAACGATTAGTACACCTACAACTATTATTATTTAAACGATTCTCATAATAAAATAATATGGTTATCATATAAATTAAAAATTTTTTAAAATGTGAGGTTATGTTGAAGGAAAAAGAGCGCCACAGGCGAAAAATTTTTATTAAAAATCGCGCGCGCAATTTTTAATAAAAATTTTTAAGTTTTGAAATGAAAATGGTCTTACAATAATTGTTGTTGTTGTTGGTTTTTTATTGTTTTTGTTCATAAATAGAGACTTTTCATAAGAATTTATTGCATATTTTTTTTTATTTTCCGGCAAAATAGGGGGTAAATACGCAAAAATTTAAAACAAACTATATACCATTTTAAAGGGAATAAAATAAGCTTTCTTAAAATGCTAAAAAAGTTTCAGGTCATTAACACATTTTTTGGAAAAAAAAATGTTTTTTCCAAAAAAAATTTTTCAATTTTCACAAAAATCGTAATATCTCCAAAAATATGGGTCAAAATTCAAAACTTTACTCACTATTATTGTAGGCCATTAAATTATCTATCTTACGACACCCATTTTTTTGAAATCCATTCAGGGGTTCCCAACTTATAACCATTTTTCCAAAAGCTATATCCGCAACTTCCGATGTCTATATCTCCGATACTAGATCCGAGCGACTTTTTTTGAAATTTTTATATTTTTTTATTTTTCACCCTTTATCACCCCTAAAAAAAGAAATTGATTTGGAGAATGTCAGCTAAAGTAAACTTAAGCCGACAACTGTGCCATTCAATTCTTTCTTATGACACCCATATTTTTGATATTCAACTTATAATGATTTTTACAAAAGCTATACCCGTAAATTATAAAATACAAATAAAATTATTAATTGGTGATGGCGTTATAACTCTATGAGTTGGCCAAATAAATCTCTAAGCCTATACACCATGGTGTATAGCCGACAGAGTAACTTTAAAAACTAAAACTATACCCGTAAATTCCGATGGCTATATCTATGAAACCAGATCCGAGAGAGACTTTTTTCTTCATTCATTTTATTTGGCGAATGGGAGCTGAAGTAACCTGTTTGTTCCGTACACTTGAGCGAAATTCTTAAGTTGAGTTAACCTCAGTCATCTTAAACTTTTGTTAGTAACTCCAATAACTTGGGTTGAACCACCTAAACTTAACCAGCTCGACCTTCTTGTTACATATAGCAGTACTGATATCGACCTATGTTTTGAAAAAATTAGAAAAAAATTGAAGCACCGATAATTTAAAAACGTTTTCGAACAAAAATAAAGTAGATTTTTTTGGTTAACGCAGTTTTACAAAATTCTTGGTCACTTTAATATATCAAGTAATTTTGAAGCGGGCGCCTGCGCTGTTCAAGGGTGCATGGAAAATCGATATTTATAACAATCAATCTTCGATATGAAATATTAAGGGTTGCCGCTTAAAATTGTTCAAATGACCTACGATTGAAAATTCAATTGTGTTAAGAGCTAAACAGAACTGAGACGTGCGATTTAAGCCCAATTTCCATGTGACCCATATCAGGGATATCAAATCAAATTTTTGTAAGAAAGAAAAAGCATGCGAACAGAACCTAATGCGCTTGGAGAATGCGAGAGTGAATAGCATTCATTTGCTATCTTCATAGCATGTGATGTCCTCCCTAATATTTGATAAAATATCACATGGAAATTGGGCTTTATCTTCAGTGTCAAATCGCACCAAAAAATAGAAGTTTTTCTATCTCTCTGCGATAAATTTTCTAGTGTCAAATTTGTACTCACTACAAACGTATAGGAAAACCAGAAGAAAAATCACTCGTCCCAGTTCTGCTTAGATCTTTAAGGGCCGGTTTCACAGTGCTTAGTTAACTCGATATTAGAAGTTAACTATCCAATTTCAGTTTCATAGTAATTAGTTAACCAACCAAATTTGGCAGGTTAACTAACAGCTGATTGCTGTTTAGCTTACAAAAAAAGTTGGCAACGCAAAACAAACAACTTGTCAAAACGAAAAAAAAAACATAAGTGATTGCTGTCAAAGCAAAAAAGAACGCAATAAATATAAACACAAAGTCGTAAAAATGTTCACTTCTCACAGTGCGTTTGTAATTTTCTGACAAATGCTTGCCAAAGCTTCGGTCGTTACATTCTTTAATCCAGCAATATCAAACCCCGTATCGCAAGCCTTTGCAATTTCAGGGTCCAGAGGTAGTGAGCCCAAATATTGAACTTCCATTTCTGCGCACATAGCTGCGGCACCGCCGGTTTTTGCTGGAAAAATTTCAGACGTATTGCCGCAGTGTCCGCATCGGAAAGCGTCGTTTTGTACTCGAAAATGTTCTTATGGCCATCGACCAGTTCCAATAAACAATTTGTTTCGTTTGTTGAAAAATTTGTGGTTCTTGTGCTTGACTCCATTGCGCAAACTATGAAATGTCAAAATAAAAAACATATGTTTTGTGCAGTGATGCCATATTTTGTACAAAAATTATCATTAGTTAACTAATGGACTGTGAAACTGAATCGGTAGTTAACTAACAGCCGTTGGTTAAGTTAACTAATTGGTTAACTAAGCACTGTGAAACCGGCCCTAAGTAGCGTTTTCATGTTATCTTGTTCCAATATCAGGGATATCAAATCAAATTTTTGTTAGAAAGAAAAAGCATGCGAGCAGAACCTAAGACTGCGTTTAAGGCCTTAACCCATAGAGTACGTCAAGTCCGTTGTGTCAGTTGTAAACTTTGACGCAGCGGAAGGAGGCGACTCAATTAATACGTTTGCAACGCATTCAAATTCAAACGTCAATCAAAAAATCAACAAAGTATTTTAAATTTCATAATAAATACCAGTGATTTTTCTTTGTAATTTTTGAAAAAATAATACGTATTCGTTTCATTAAAAAAAATGAATTTTGAAGCTGTATGAAGCTCGCGATTGTCTTACTGCACTTAGTGAGGGTCGTAGATTTTGGGTGAGACCATTATTTCAAGATCGCGACGTAAAAGGATTTTTTGCAGTCAACTTTGATGAAATGTACAGGAACGATCCAGAGCAATTCAAAAATACAACAAGAATGACCCCACAAGTCTTTGATTTGTTATTTTCTTTGGTTAAAGAACTTTTAACAAAAATTCCAACAGGCCATCGATACCACCAAAATGTAGACATTTTCTTACCCTGGCGTAAGTAAATTTTATATACGATATAATTATGTTTTTGATTGTGTCGGGTATTATTTATGCAGCTATTCAGCTCATGGCGGCAGCAAGCAAATGTTTTTTTCTGCGTTTAAAATGGGTCTCACAACAGTCAAAAGAATGATTGGGGAAACATGCGATGTACTTTGGGATGAACTAGGTTTTGTCTACCTGTCGGTTCCTCAAAGTGATGAGTGGAAGCGAATTGCTAACGACTTCAACACAATTTGGAATTTTCCAAATTGTGTTGGTGCCATTGATGGCAAACATATAAACTTGATATGTCCAGCGATTTCCAGCTCCATGTTCTACAATTATAAGGGAAACTATTCCATTGTTCTGCTAGCGGCTTGCGATGCCAATTACATATTTACTAGCATTGATATTGGAGCATACGGTTGCCAAAGTGATGGTGGTGTGCTCTGGCACTCGAATTTCGGACAGCGGCTTTTTAATGGACAATTGGGTCTACCTGAAGACAATGAGCTCCCAGGTACAGACAAAAAATGTCCATATTTCATGGAATTTCCTTTAAAGAATTGTCTCATGCGACCATTTCCAGGTTTTTAAAAATTTGTTTTGAATTACTATTTTATTTTAACTTTCTGCTAACCGTTAGGATCACACTTACCAATTAAACGAGAAATTTTCAATAAACTCTTATCTCGTGCTCGTTGCGATATCGAAAATGTTTTTGGCATTTTAGCAGCCCGCTTGAAGATTTTGCTATCTCCTCTGCAAATGAGCACGTCATCTTCAGAAAAAATGGTGAAAGCCACGGTTTTGCTTCATAACTTCATCAAGATGAATGATGGCAGTTATTGTCCGCCTGAATATGTGGACCAATACCAAGGCAATACTGTGATAAACGGTCTGTGGCGGAAAGAAATTCCTACTCCGTTACAGAAATATGGTCGGTTGGCATCAAACAATGCATCGAAAACTACATTTCAATTAAGAGATGAGCTAATGAACTACATATGTAAATACTCACCATATTTAAATTTTGTTACGTTGCTCATCTTATCTAAATTTTGTTTCGCTTTTTAAATGATTATAATATAAGTTATTAAAAAAAAAAAAACCATATGCCAACATATACCACAATTTGATCCAAATACAATGTTGGACTCAAATAATTTGATTGCTATTTATGAAATATACATTTGTTATTTTTCCTCGAAAAAACTTTCATAAAAAAAATTAAAATGTACTAAAAAATGTCATTGATTGCCTTAACACAGTTTTGAATTTTCAAGATTTTAAATTTTTTAGCCTTTGCCCCACTCAAAAAATTTTACAGTATATTGGAATCAAAAATTTCAGTTGTTGAAGGATGACACGTCCTCTGCTCCAATTCCACCCATTTTTATTTCTATTGAAGATGTTTAGGATTTGCATCATTCTACCAAATTTCGTCAAAATATCTTAAGTAGTTTCCGAGCTATCACGTTATAAAAATTAAAGTTTAGGGCTGAGACACGCCCCTGTTAGAGTACTTGAGAACTTCAAACCGAACCCAATCTTCATTTTGTTTTCATATGCACCAAATCCCTAAGTTTTATCAAAATCGCTGCAGCCGTTTTCGAAATAAAGTTCAGTCATATACATATTTATATATTTATATATATATATAAACATAGAATTTTAACTCGGTTAATAATAGTAGATATAAGATATATTATGTGTAATATATTATTATGTACATACATATATATATATTATTATTATATAATATAAGACTATTATTCTTACATTATATAGTAATAATATATATATGTATATAATAAAATATTACATATAATATATCTATATATATATAATAATATAATAAGATATAATTTAGTAATAGTAGAAATAAGATATATAATAAAATATTGCATATAATATATCTATATATATATAATAATATAATAAGATATAATTTAGTAATAGTAGAAATAAGATTTATTATATGTAATGTTTTATTATATACATACATATATTATTATTATATAATATAATAATATTTTCAAACGCCCACAAAACGCAAACAGAAAGAAACCGAAATGAAGAATTTTTGAATTTTAATTATTCAAAACTAAATTTAATATTTCTATTTTAAGCCTGTCCTGCACCTACTCTGGATGTTTCAACAGATATCCATCAAGGACTTTTAAGAAATCTTCATTTCGGCTATTTTCTGTTTGCGTTTTAAATTTAACTTGAGACAATTATTAGCACACTTTTATGTAGAATAGTAAAAGCAACTACGTTATTTTCACGGGATATAAAAAGATTAAAATTACTGTTTTCATAAATCTGAGACTACTTTTCTGTATAAATAACACACAAAGTTAAGTTTGAGCTCATTTTTAAATCATAAGACGAAAGCAACTCGTTTTTAATGCAACTCTATCAGTAAAATCTTTTAAATTAATGTAAATAAAATACATTTATAAATAGGACTGTATCTTACCTATGTCTGAAGCTGTTTCTTACCAACATAACATTCAGTTCTTGTAGAGTTTAAATTTAAAAATACCTTTGAATATGTGCAAAAAGTGCAATACTTAACATTTTGATTTATGTCAATACGTCTTTAGATCGAAATTAAATAACGTGTTTTTCACAAAATGACAAATTTAATATTTTATTCCAATTTATTCATATGTATGATGTATCAAAATGGTACAAATTTTTAACAAATCATTTATAATTGTGTTGGAATGAAATAGGTATAAAAATCTACAATTATTCTTAATTTTAATAGAAAATCCACATCGAAATGAAATTCATCAAAAAAATTCTTCTCACATAGTATTGTCGCTGACACATTTCTGAAATGGCAAAAATTAATATTGAATGAAAAATATAAAAGCTTAAAAGACAAAAATGATTACATAATGATGCCTTTTTTCATCAGTGTACAGACATTGAATTTGAATAATTTAAATTTCATGCAACAGTCGTAGTTAAAATCCAAAAAAAAAAAGACAATTTTCCGGTCCAAAAACGATCAATTTGAAAGAGTTTTAAATTCTTAAAAAATTACAATTTTCATTTTTAAGGCTAAAGACTATGCATGAATGTCAAGCAGACAATATTTGATCTGCACATGAAGACCGCCGAGTGTACAATTTTGAACTTAGCTTTGATGGTATTTGTCAACTACTCTTTAGCTTAACTTTACTTAACACTCACCCTTGCCACCAATATGTCTGCGGTTCAATCTTCTTTAGCAGTATTTCGACAGCTTTTATCAACAAATGCTTAACCTTCTGTACATTTTCCCTGAAAGTTTTAAGCACATCCTGAATACTAAAGGATAGCTATGGCTATGTAGATATGGCCACCGCACCATAAAGCAATCCCGCTTTCTTCGCTAAAACGACCTGAGGACACGTTGTCATATTGATGAAATTACCACTATTGACGGATCATGTTGCTCACGGCACGTGATGAAAAACGCGAACCTTCAATTGTTATAATCATTGCCGTAACATGTCCACGATCAATGCCCAACTCTTGTGCTGTCACCAGCAGTATTTTGCATGTGCGTTCATTGAATGCTGGAAGATTTGTATTTTTATATTTATTTTTTTTTTTACTTATTAGAAATATAGTTATAAATAACAATAATACTATGGTACCTAACTCGAGCAACATAGGCTATCGGTCAGTTAAATAATCTAAAGAATGTTTATACAGGTATATAAAATAGTTTTACAAAATAATGAAAGTACTAAAATAAGTAATTAAAAGATTTTAGGATGAATGAAGAAAAAAAACATTAAAAATGATGTATTATACTAATTTAAATTTTATATAGCAAATTACATTGGAGAATGAACTTAACAAACATTGATATTTTTTCAGTAGATATGTTTTTCAGTAGGTCTGAAGGCCTGGCATTCAAAAATTTTGGACAATCGTTCAGAATGTGCGTTACGGAGAGCATGTGAAATCCACAAAATGTGCAATCGGTGGCAGGGTGGCCAAGAAGTAGGTGTTCGTGGGTGATCTTAGTGTGACCCAACCGAAGCCGTGTAAGTACTTTCAATTCATGAGTTGGAAAATTCGATGGAAGCGCAGGTGTTTCAAGATCAGGGTTAATGTTGGTGTATAGATGTTGGTATCTTTTCCATTAATGTAATCTAAGTTCTTCAAGGTAGTTTTTAGCAAAGCGAAGTATATCCGACCTCTCATTGACTTCGAAGAGAAAAGTTGGAGATTTGCAAGTTTCTTTTGTCTCTGTATCAGCATTTTAATTTTTGGAGATACCACAATGCCCAGGGATCCACATTATTTTAATTTTATTACAATTCTGAGATATTTTATTTCTGATTTTAGCAACAAGCGGTTCGTTGTTATTTAAATTTTGTAATGCGGTAACTGACGACTTACTGTCGGAACAGATTATGAATTTTACTTTTTTAGATGCTGGGCTGCGCCGCACAGTGTTATATTTTGAGAAAAAATGGACAAAATCAAATTCCCGTCGATAACAATGCCCAAAAAAAACGAGATCGGTCTCATTCGAAAGGTGATTTCATGCTTTTTTTAGAAAAATTGTCCCGAATCGAGATCCCAGCTTTGGGCATTTCTCAGAAATGCCCAAAATATGGTCTTTTTCACTTTTAGACAGTTTTTCCCAATTTTAGTACAATTCTGACTCGTATACATATCCGATGATAATTTATTTTGAAAGTCGAGAGTATATATAGAGTATATATATATATATATATTTATTTTGAAAGTCGAGAGTATATATAGAGTATATATATATATATATATATACTCTCGACTTTCAAAATAAATTATCATCGGATATGTATACGAGTCAGAATTGTACTAAAATTGGGAAAAACTGTCTAAAAGTGAAAAAGACCATATTTTGGGCATTTCTGAGAAATGCCCAAAGCTGGGATCTCGATTCGGGACAATTTTCCTAAAAAAAGCATGAAATCACCTTTCGAATGAGACCGACGTCGTTTTTTTTGGGCATTGTTATCGACGGGAATTTGATTTTGTCCATTTTTTCTCAAAATATAACACTGTGCGACGTAATCTAAAATTAAGAAGAAAAATTAAAAATAATAGATATATTCTCTTATTTTCTTTTCATATTTTTATCTTTAAATTTATATATCTTAAATTTTAAAATTCATTTTAGCTTAGTTCTATTTTACACATGTATTTTACTTAAACATATTCTATATTGCTACTAACCTACCTGCTCAGTGTGTTTGAAGTTCACCAAGATTGTTGACATATCCAAATGCTACAGCTTGTTTTGCGCATGCGCTAGTTTTCTGTGTGTTGATTTTTAAAAATATTTGTAAACAAAATTGACTTATTCTGAAATAATTGTAAACAAAACATATTAAATGCCAAATGGAATCAAGGGTGGCGCAAAAAAAAATTAGATCTTATGAAGAAAAATAATTTTTTATTATTTGGAAAAAAATATTGGTTTTATTTCGCAAGAAATTAACATCAATGTATAATGAAATTTCGACATTATTGATTGTTAAATAAAATTAATTTGGTAAATTTATTCCTTACGTACACTTTTTCTTCCACCAATTTTGTGCTTTCGTAAAACAATCTTGTGTCAATATACATATTGATAATTGCCTTATAAAGTTGGATCCTATGGTCGATAAACAAATCCGACCTTTCAAAAAAAGTCTAATTTAATATGAAAGTCCATAAATGCATTAGTAAACACAGATTCGATATTTTGGAGGACTTTGTTCACTAAAAATGTTTTTATATTTTTGTCTGCGAACTGAGTTCAATGTTGTCTTATTACTTTTTCGCAAGTCAGACAAATATCGCACACATCCTTGGAAGGTGCCAAAAATGGTCCCATAATTTTTAAGGCAGATAATGCCGGCAATTTATCGCCTTTCAATTGACTCCTGCATGTTGCGCATTTTATGTTTTTTTGAACTTTCCACACTACAAAACCTGCTATATATTGAACAACATTTTCAACAAAAGTGGATAATCTCCATAATGCGTCAATAACGTCATGAGCTTCTTGTAAGTCACACACACTTTCATTTTCAAGGCCGAAGATACTTCAAGAACCTTAACATTTTCGAATGCGCAATTCCCATTTTCAAACTCCTTTATTTCATGCCTTACCAAAAGACGTCTATATGCGCTTTTTAACTGCACTACATTTGGGTTGTTGTTGAAGCCTCCTCTTCCACGTATTGCACTAAAAAATGTCTTTAAGTAATCTTGAAATAATTTGTGTGTGAGGAGGTACGATTGACCAAGGCACTTTATTTTAGTATATAGAGCAAAAATATTCCTAAGCCCAATAATCATTTCTATGAATCCTGTTTTCCTTCCTGTTTAAAGAATCGGAACGTCAGTTGTGTCGCGCAAGCTTACTATGTATTGCTCAAAATTTTTTGCATGTGATTTCAACCTCGAATAGTTTTCGTCATTGTGAGGTGCATCGAACTGATGTTTGGAAATTTTATTTTTACAGTTTAAAATATCAAACATATTGTTGATAAATAAGCAAAATTGTGCAGTTGCTGTACTTTCCTTAAAAAGATTATTAATATTGTTGTCAGTTAAGACATTTGCGAGAAATAGCAATTATAATTTTTTGAATATGAATCAAATCTTGCGAGTTGAAAAAAAGTTTTAATAAAAAAAAAATTAAACGTTACTGGTTTTCATAAAATCTATTGTCAATTTCCGGTCATGCGCAGTAGAGTTGATAGCATTTGACATGTTATATTCTGGGTGAACAGAAATTGGCTATGGTAGCAATATAGAAGTATTACATATATGTACTTAAATAATAATATAAGCATTTTTGACATTTGAACATCGACGCACAAGTCCCCATTCACAAGACAGCGAACTTGTGCATCGACGAAACACGCAGACGTAAAAATACCGAAGTACTACTCCGGCGATCAAATTACTTATAAAATTGTTTATCAAACATTTTGGCAAACCACAATATATTATATGGAGTTTGATAAGACTTGAAGATGTAACGCTCACCCAAATTGGAAAACAAAAAATTTGGTTTTCTGCATGGTACAATTATCATGATAGCAGCAGTTCTAAGTGGCAGTTATTCTTCTTTATTTATATGCCTACCTTTTCTGACAAAATCAAATAAGGTAAGGCACCGATATTTCCAAATTACTCACTTATAGCCATAAGCGCGCGTTTTCAGATTTCTTATCTTATTGTGTTTTGTTTATTCTTGACAAATATGATATGTGCAGTCATTTCACCAAAAGCTTGAGGGGGGCCGAGAGCTTAAATAACATATCGAATTGA
This sequence comes from Tricholauxania praeusta, assembly GCA_949775025.1. Taxonomy (NCBI): domain Eukaryota; kingdom Metazoa; phylum Arthropoda; class Insecta; order Diptera; family Lauxaniidae; genus Tricholauxania; species Tricholauxania praeusta. The sequence goes on from OX459030.1 coordinate 80,833,934, forward strand.
TGATATTTTGAATTGAATCGATGTATCAGATCCTTCGGGGGGCCAATGGCCCCCCTTGCCCTACCCAATTGACGCCTCGACAAGAAAGTGTAACGGCACCAGTTCCGATGCGTGCGAATTAGCATTAGCAATTTGCCATCTGGTGGTGACAGGCGTTGCAGGGAAAAAGTGTAGGCAAAAATGTCAAAAATGACATATGAATTTCGAAAATCGCGTTATCGCGCGTGATGTTCTAGACTTTTCCCTTGCGCGCGCTGCACCAGCCGATGAGATCGCCCATTTGCGCGTCGGGCAATAAAAATCTGTTCGAACTTGTGAACATGAAAAGACGAAACTCAAACGGGAGTTGAGTTGATTTTGGTGATGATGTTGTGCGGACCTGCAGCAAAAAAAGAAAAGTTCAGAAATTCTTCGCTATTGGTTGGCAGATAGAAATTTCTCAGAATATTAAAATTTGTGCGTTAAATTTAATATATAGATTTAAAAAAAAAAAACAATAAAAATTATAAACGCGTTCAAAACCGTACAAGTGTAAATAAAAAAAGAATCGAAAAATTCCAAGTTCTTTGTTCGTTCATAAATTAACATATGTACATATACACGTGTTTTTTTTTTGTTTGCCTTTGAATGAGTGCATCAAAAAAATATTTAAAACTACTAAAGACTACTGAAAACCTTTGAGTAGTTGAAGGACGTTTTCTTTTGCATTTTTTTTTGTAATGGGTAAAATAATTTCTATTTAAAACAAAAATTCACATACATCTATACAAATTTCCCTTTGTCCCAGTGTCTGTTAAGGTTTATTTTCGTGAAAACAAGGACAATGCAATAAATTTTCATTCAAACAATAGAAAAACTTTTATTTTTTTTAACGTCGCTCGCCTAAAAATATTGAAATTGCGACAAATAACATCTGCCAGATTCGCGGAAGCGCCAGCGCTTCGCTAACAAAAAGTGACATATACATACATAGGGGAAAAAAATACAAAGTGACATAAAATAATAACAAAAAAAAAATATCCCTGTCATTGAAACACGCTGACATTGAACAAAAATAAAATAGAGGAGACACAGAAAAGTCATACAGACTGAACACCCCTATCCATGTAAAAAGAAAACACAAATTTGACATTTAAAAAAACGCGAACAACAGTGCTAGAGTATAACAAACAAAAAAAAGAAATGAACTGAAATAAAACACCAATTATATAAATCTACACAATGATATAACAACTATAAAACAACAAATGCAACTATACAAAATAACAATTATACGAAAAAATAAACTATAAAATTATCAAAAATACCAACAACCACAAAGACATACATCTCTAAAAAAAAAAGAAATTACTACACACTACACAACTTTACAGTCACCAAATCTAACACCTATAAAAAAAACAACATTTAACACCAGTCGATGACAACTTTAAATTCAACAAAAGGACTCTATAGCAGAAATTAACTACCACAACACCGAGAAACACATACAACAACACAACAAGCAACAACCTGTGGCAGTAAATTCATCAATACGCATTGAAGTTTGGAGGTAAAACAAATAAATATACGTCTGCAACGCATTTAAAGTTAAACTAAAAATCAACAAACAGATTTTTAAATGATAAATTTCGTAATTTTTTTTGTATACTCTGCACTTATATATTTTTTATATATGAAGACAATTTTAATTTTCTTATTTTTCTTTGTTTTACATAAACGTGCAGTTGTCAAAGTATTCAACGTACGTCAAAAGTTGAAAATTGCTCAACTTCATCCGTTGCGTTGACGGAGAAGTATTGATTTGGCCGCACTTAATACAAATGTATGGATTTCAGCTTTCAATTGTAAGCTTTGACGCAACGGACTTAACGGACTCTATGGGTTGAGGCCTTAAGCCACACCATCAACGCGCGTTAAAAAATCGTGCGCTTAAACGGCGTTGGTTTTGTCAACGTTGGTGGTATGCTAAAACGCGCGTTGTTTTTCAGCTGTATTTTGTTTGTTTGTAAGCTCCTGAATAGATATCAATAATATTGGTGTCAAAAGAAAAATTGTGAAACTGTCTACAATAATAGTACGTAAAATTTTGAAATTTAATCAATAATTTTGGACAAATAACGATTACTCTACATATAACTAACGAACGTTGACTGGCCGTGTGAAAAGTACCAAAAATTGCGTTGAAAAAAAGCAGTAGGTAATGCGCGTTGAAAAAACGCTCGTGTGAACTTAGCCTTAAGAGCGTAATACATATATGTAAATGTTAATATTTGATAAATTTAAATACTGGCAACATAGCAACAATTTAATTTTTTTTTAGTAAGGAAATTGTTTTGCGAATATGAATTTTTGTAGAAATTACTTAAAAGTTGTGCTGAATCCAAAATACAAACCGAATCAAAAACATTTGTTTTGCTCGCCTTTATCTTACACAAATGCTTTGCGTCCGACAAAAAACAAATCTAAAGGAAATGAGGTTGGAAAATGATTATATGTATGTTTATTTCTGTTTTTAATGCTGAAATATTGTTTTAGTCCAACTATTTCGCAGATTCTGTAAATGTTCGAGTTGTTGCCGGTAAGGGGGGTGACGGAGCCATCTCATTCCTTCAACTATGGTGCAATGAACGGGCCGGTCCAGATGGTGGGGACGGTGGAAATGGTGGACACATAATATTTCAATCGTCGTCAGATGTCAAGAATTTCAATCACATATCAAGCGTAATTAAGGCTCCAGAAGGTGTTCGGGGCGCTTCCAAAGAATGTCATGGAAAAAACGCTTTAAATGCGATAGTCAAGGTTCCTATCGGAACGGTAATACGGCTTTCGAACGGAAAAATTGTATGTGATTTAGATAAAGAGAATGTCATGTATGTTGCTGCTAGAGGAGGGAGCGGTGGGAAAGGTAACAGGTTTTTTACTACTACAAATGAAAATTCTCCCAAAGTGTGCGAGTATGGACCAAATGGAGAGGATATAATGTATAAGTTGGAGCTTAAGAGCATGGCTCACATAGGACTAATCGGTTGTCCGAATGCTGGAAAGAGTACTTTGCTGAAAGCTATTTCTCGAGCTAAACCGAAGGTGGCTCCGTATGCATTCACAACACTACGTCCTCATATTGGAGTTGTACACTACAGCGACTATGAACAATTAGCTGTTGCCGACTTACCTGGACTAATTGCGGGTTCACACAAAAATAAAGGTCTGGGGATACAATTTCTAAAGCACGTTGAACGATGTTCATTGCTTTTGTATGTGCTAGATGCTTCGTCTGAACGTCCATGGGAACATTATAATTTATTGATAAATGAATTAAAACAATTCAATTCAAGTATCGCGAGTAGACCAAGCCTAATTGTAGCTAATAAAATTGATGTGGAAGGTGTTGATAAAAATATTGTAGAAGAATTAGTGAGTCGACTTGGACATTCAGTTATACCTATTAGTGCTAAAAAAGGAACAAATATTTCTTTTTTATTAACTGAAATTCGAGAATGTTATGAAAAATATAAAACGAAATGAAAGTTATTTACATACATATATAGTCTATTTTGTAAACAGAGTTTGTAAGAAATAAAAATCTAGTACCTGACGATCGTCATCAGCGTAGTCAGGATTTTGGAGGGGTCAAATTTTATTCAGCTTAAAGCATGATACTTGAATTTTTCAGTCGATAACTTATTTTGAGAACGTTTATAAAAGTTCCCGATCTGTTTTTTTATTTAAATTTTTTTTAATTAAGAACAACGAAATTCCTCCTGAAATTTACTAATTAAAGATTCGCTCAGATAACGCAACATAATTGTTGGCGATGGGTTCAAAGAAAAATGAATAGATTTTTGGTATAATATGTATTAATTGTGGCTCAAGTTAACTTTAGCTTCCTTTCTCCAAATTTAATTAAACCTTTAACAACTTTAACAAGATTTGTGGTAACCATATTATTGATTTCGGTTAAAAAAGGAGGTATTTTAAAATCTTTAAACAATTGTTATCTCTAATATTTATTTTATTTTTAAGTTTTATCTTAATGTTAAATTGCTAGTTTGTAAGGATAGTTGTTCCATAGACTCAATAAAATGAAATGAAATTAAAATATGTAATCAAATAGTGTCGCTCGGATCTAGTTTCGGAGATATAGCCATCGGAAGTTGCGGATATAGCTTTTGTAAAAATCTTTGTTAGGAACACATAAATGAATGTCGAAAATATGGGTGTCAGAAGAAAGATTGTTTAATGGCCTCAGTGGCATAGCGTGCATATGTGCTGTCCGGGGCGGAGAACTCAGTTTTTAATTTCAAATCGTTCGCTTTGTCAGATCCATTTATAACTCGGAACGGACTTTATATACGGATCCGTCCCTATTCGTTTTATGTAAATAAAGCGGGTCCGTTCCGGATTCGTTTTTTGTAAACCAAAAAGATTCGAAACGGACTCGTTTTTTTTTTTAAATATAACGGATTGAGACGGAATCGTTTTTCTTAAATAAGCGAATTCGAGACGGACTTGTTTTTTTTGAACAAAATGGACTCGAGACTGACTCGGAATAAAAAGCCATTCTGGATATAATAGTTGCCACAAACACACACAATGCGGCTTACGGCTTCAACACAAAATTATATTTGGAATGAGCGAAAATTAATTACGATCCAATAAAAGATATCGATGAAGAAAATATTCAGATCATACACAGCAGGAACGGATTGTTTTGGAGTTGTTTCAACTTGAAATGGTTAACCAGTTTCCAATGGACTATATATACGTAGGGAATTAAACAAATTATAATCCGTATTATTTAAAAAAATCGAGATTGTCTCGAATCCGTTTTGCTTAAAAAAAAAACGAGTCCGTAACGGATCCGTATATGAAGTCCGTTCCAACTTGAAAGGCGCGTTAATTTCAAATGTTTGTAATATGTGGAAAATTAGAGTAAAAACAACCATTTAAATTAACGGTACTTCATCATCCTGTTGTAAGCAACACTCACGGAAAAATATTAGTTTACAATTCTTGGACTATAATATTAATATTTTCAATATGAAGTTACCACTGCAGTGTGTGTTACGTTCGTCATTTTGTTCCAGAAAAAACAAATCCAAAAGTTCGTAACAAACATAGCACGAAGATATGAAAAAAAAATGTCCTTTCGAAATAAATCTCACGTTGTCTTTTAAGCAAGATTTGAAAAATGTTTCCTAAATCTAAAATATATTTCAGTATGCAACGTTCTTTGCAACTAAAAAGTGTTATTGCATATTTTTGGATGTTAATTGACGATATTTGCTGTCTTTTTTGATATCAAAATCGTTTAAATTATTTACGTAGATGAATTGTTTTTAACAAAATTGTGCATTACTATTAGTAAATAGCTTCACGCAGCAGTTTGTAAAATATGGGATTTTCACTCTGAAATTTTTTGTTCAAATTATGTATAACAAGTGAAAATATACTTATCTGGTCAAATTTAAGTTTTCGGAAATATTAATATTCAAATCCGAATTAGCATTAAGTTTAGCATTAAATAATGGATACCATAATAAAATTTTCAAGTGCCAAAGAGAGGCAAAAATTTCTGTAAGTGCCCATTTGGCACCAAAGTGCTCGTTTTGGAAGCACTAACTAGGCGTCATGCATACACGCGATGTTACATGTGAGATTGCGACTTAAACAGGTAATTTAATGTCTGTCAAGCCGTTTGTCACAACATTTTCATGTTTGATATTGTGTCTGGTGCTATTTAGAGTCCTGTACTTTTGAGGCTTATTAACTTCAATGTTCCTCCAAGAGGTCTTAGGTCTTGTGTGCGTTTTTATTTGAAAACGGTTCGAAATAATTTTGCATCTAATGATCCTGTCGTTATAGCTTTAAAATTGGTTAATGAGATAAATTAAAATTCTAATTTTCTCAATTTCATAAAATGCCATGAAAACTTTATTTAATAGTATTTTGTAGAGGTTAGGTAATTTATTTTATTCATACATTTATACATACTTTTATTTCTCAAAGACCTAGTCTGTAATAATAATTGTTCATAGACTGCAATAAATACTTAAACAAATAAATAAATATGTTATGAAGAAGTACTGCCCGGGAAAAATGCCGCCCGGGGCGGGCCGACCCCCGCCCCCCACGCTACGCGACTGAATGGTCTACCATAATGATAAGCAAATGTTGAAATCTTATCTATAGTTTTGGAGGTATGAAATTTTCCCCAATCTTCAATTTTTTTTTTAAAACCTATTTTTCCAAAAAATAATAAATTCCAATTTATTGTTCATTTACCATTCAATTTAAGATGATTATTTTGTCTGTGCTTTGAATATTAAATTTTTGATTAATTGAAAATTGTTTAATAGAATTTACAGTCACTTGCAGTAACCGATATTTATGTGAAATTTCACAAATCGGTTTAGTTGCGGATTGGGTTTTTCCAAAAATCATTATAAGTTGGAAACTTCAGTCAGATATTATTTATATTGATGTCATATGGAAGGTCATTTTACTGTCTACAAGATTGATGCATAAACATTTGAAATCCGTTCCACTTGTTTTGAGATATAGAGGTTTTTTAAAAATTGTCACCACTTTTTTTTTAAATAACCGTTATTTTCTCTAAAAATTCTATTATTAATCTGAAATTTTATTTATATACATAAGTTAAATTATTTGTTTCCGTAATTAAATGGATTCCTTAAAATTTGTTTTTATGATGTATTTTTTTATTTAATTTAATAACATCTTCTTTTATTCAATTACAATTTGTTTTAACTGAAAAAATTCTGGTAGAATTCTGAATTCAATAACAAATTTTGCTTTATGAGAAATTTATGAATTAAACAACAAGTGTGATGTGTTGGAGTATTTAATGTCAAGAAGGTGGACTAATAGTTCCCATAAATAGGTTTAATATGTAATGTTACATGTAATATGTTTTACAAACTAAATAGAAAATAAAACAAAATAAAAGACGTCATACAAGTGGCTTGCGATTTAAGTTTAGCTATATCGTCAACTGATGCTGTTAACTCCTCCCACTCTTAAATGTGAAGCGACCTCGTTTTGCTTTTTGATTCTCTATAGGTGGCCATAACAACCCGTTACCGGGTTACGGCCGATCTGAAAAGCTCTCTCCAGGCGCCTCTGCTTCGCGCGCGCCTTCTCCAATCAGTCACACCAAGCGAGTTTCCTCGGCTTGGTCTTTCCATCGGAGGCATGGTCTTCCTCTCCGTCGTCGCTCAGCGGCTTCCACATCAAACAACTTTTTCGCCGGGGCTTCTTCGCCCATACGCACAATGTCTCAGCCAGCACAGACGTTGGATAGTGATGCGCTTGACTATGTCAATGTGATCGTAGAGAATAATTGCGAATAATTTTTCTCTCAAACACCCGAAGTGTGGCTGCATCGGTCTGCGACACAACCCATGCTTCTGCACCGTACGGGTAAGATGTGCGTCTTGTAGAGTGTCAGTTTTGTCGGGAGAGAGAGGTCTCTACTACTCAATTGCTAACTGAGACCATAGTCATTACACTTATTAGCTAGAGTGAGTCTTCGCTTTATCTCCAGGCTGATATCGTTTTATGTGTTCACTACGGTGTCAAGATAGGTGAATTCCTTGACAACTTCGAAAGTACAGCTGTTCGCAGTAATGTAGGATCCAATGCGTCGCATCTCCCTGTTTGTGGACAGCATACACTTTGTTTTGCCCTCGTACACCGTCAAACCCACTTGCGCTGACTCTTTTTCGATAGCAGAAAACGCAGCAGTAACATCTCGCTTACAACGTCCAATGATATCAATATCATCGGCATGTGCAACGAGCTCGACACTTTTTTGTAGAAAATAGTGCCATTACGATGTACACTGGCTTTTCGCAACACCCCTTCCATCACATCCGCCTTGTCTGAAACCTCGTTCGGTATCAAATGGTTCGGAGAGGTCCTTTCCTACCCTGACGGAGCTGGATGTGTTGCTCAACGTCATTCTGCAAAGCTGCACTAGCTTCACAGGTATACTGAACTCAGACATGGTAGCATACAGGCAATCCCGTATCGGGCTATCGAAAGCACTTGTTTTTAAAATTTTCGATCATCATTCCTGTCTCGTAACACTTCGAGTTTCGCCTTTCCTGCTCTCGTTTCTTGCGTCTCTCTTCCTTTCTCTTTTCCCGGTAGTTTTCGCGCACGGTGGAGGTGGGCGTCGGAAACCAATGACTTCCGCAGCGGCAGAGCGCATATATGTGCCCAAAGTTCACCGGCATCATCGGGTAGATAGTCAGGTTGAAGGAGCAGTTCTAAGAGGTGAGCGAAATGGGCTTCGGCCGTCCGATGTGATTGCAGCTTAGCGACGGCCAGCTTTCGTTGCGTACCAGAGCGTACATCCTTTGCATTGTACAGCCGCATGCGTATCTTGGCTGCAACAAGATAATGATCGGAGTCGACGTACGAACGTCTAGCACGCTGGAAGCATGCCTTCCGTCGATCACAACATCGATTTGGTTGCGTGTTTTCTGATCAGGGGACAGCCAGGGGATGTCGAGGTGTTAAAATCTGGTGCTACTTACTACCATGTATCGCGCCGCGGCGAAGTCGATCAGCCGTAGACCGATGTTTGAGGTGGTCTCGTGGAGGCTGAACTGACCGACATTGGGGCCAAATATACCTTCTGTTCCGACCTTTCCGTTGAAATCCCCGAGTACAATCTTAACATCGTGGGCCGGGCAGCGGTCTTATACTTCCTTGAGCCTCGCATAGAAGGCATCTTTGTCACACATCGTCTTTTTCCTCCGTCGGGGTGTGCGAGTTACGTCAGAGACTCCAACGTATTTTAGTTATAAAGTTTAATGCACTCCATATCCGCAATGGATTGCTTTTATATGCATTTTTTCAGAAACACTGCAACAATGTTTCTTTCTGACTAAATTTTGTTTACTAAATAGAGTTTAATGCACTTAACGTACTTTGGGTTTTTTCTTATTAATATAGTCATAAAAATTGGGTTACTTAAAATATCATATTACTTTTTATAAACAGCAATGCAGTTTTCTTAATGAATGAGTTTAATACACTTTGTTGCAGCGTAACGTATTTTGGGTTTTTTACTTAGTCGTAAAATTTGGATTACTTAGTAATACAATTCTTCAATGAATGAGTTTTGTTTACTCAAATAAATTTTGAGGTCATAATGTAAACATTGCAACAAAGTGTCAGCAATTTCAAGAGGGGTTAAAAGCCGGAGAATAAGAATGAAAAGAGAATGAGTGACACAAAATTGAGAAATAGTTTAAGAAAATTAACAAGAAGAACATTATTGAATCAGAAGTAAATTTTACTTCAAACACACCAGAAGTCTTTTAATTTATTGACGAAAGTGGCGCAGTCGCGGAAATTTGTTTAAAAGGACATAGAAAAGTTATTAGTCTATAGACTATAAGAAATAAATATCTTATCCTTAAGGAAAGGTATCAAGTGCAGAGTGATAAGTGAAAATAAAAATAGTCTAAAGACTTATACATAAAAAAAAAAAAAATCGTATCCTATAAAAAAAAGGGGATATCGAAATTGAATTTCAACACTGTGAGCAGAAAATCCAGATGCAACCAGTACTATCAGATAGTGAAGATACCGTAGATTTCTCATTGTCAGAAAGATATCAAAAATACCTCAGAAATAAAGAGCTGAAGGAACAGGAAGAAACCACAGCTGAAAGTCACCAATTAAATGCCGAAAGAGAAATCAGACAGGAAGAACAGTCAAAGGACGCCATACGAGAAATCAATTGAAATCAACGATATTCTGTATCCTAAGCAAGAAGAAGATAAAGTTATGGCTTTCGTACCAACAATTCAAGATTTGATGAAGGACGCCCAGCGTATTCATGAATTTCGAGGAGATGGAGCAATTTCCCTTTCATCGTTTCTCAGAGAGGTGGATACTCTGCTTCCACTACTTACGGACCAGAGTGCAAAAAGATATGTTTTCCAGAGGACAATCGTCAGCAAAATACAAGGTCCGGCATTGGACGTAATGCGAACAGTGGGAGAAAATGCATCGTGGGATACAATTAAAGCAGTTCTTGTCAATAACTTTGGAGTAAAAGAATCGTACCACTCCCTGTATCAAAGAATGTTCTCGGTAAGAAATTACAATATAAAAAATTATTTCAATAGGTTAAGAGATATATTATCACAATTAAATGAGAAATACGAATATGATTTATTAAAACCTAGTGAATTTAAACCAGAAATCAATGAAAAAGTGGTTTTAAGAACTTTCATATCAAACATTAGCACAAATTTAGCTTCAGTAGTCATTAATAAAAATGCAACAAATATTAGGGAGGCTTTTGATATACTGGAAAATGAGGGACTAATTCGTGATTACAGTCAGAATTCAAGACAAATAGGACAACATAGTCAACACTATGCACAAAGGTTTCCTCAGCAACAGCAACCACAGATTAGTGCTAACTCTAATAACAGACAGGTACATTCATATGGTCAGAGGCAGGAAGATAACAGACGGAACTCAGGACAAACACGAAATTTCAGACAATTTTCAGGGCAAACAAATAACACTTATAGGCAAAATACAGGACGAGTAAATTCTGGTCAATCATACAATGTTCCACAACCAATGGATATCGATCACATTGAGGAAGTAAATTTTCACATGGCCGGCAATCGAAACACTTACCAATAGTATTACTAACAATAAATAACGAAAAAATTAAATGTCTAATTGATTCGGGTTCATCCATATCGCTAATGAACAGTGGAAAGTTAAAACAGTGCAAAAGAATTACCTTAAAACAACCAATTAAACTGAAGTCATTAACAAACGAAACCGTAGTGAATAAACAAATTATTACTAACCTACCTCAAGAGTTTAATGAAGACGCCGATATGGCTTGGAAGTTAACGGAATTTCAAGGAAAGCAATTTGATGCAATTATAGGACAGAATATACTCAAATCATTGGAAGCAAAAATAAATATGGAAAATGACACCATCATAATAAATAACAAAACAATTAAATTCATTAATGCCTGTCCATACGACAGAAATGAAATTTGTACATTTGAATGTTATGAGTTGAGTAAGGGGGAAATTGAAGAGCTTTTAAAAAATTTAAATGTAGAAGAAAAAAATATAATTTTAAATCTAATAAAAAACTACTATAGCTTATTCTATCATGATGGTGATGAATTAACTGCGACAAGTAGCATTCAGCATGAAATTATAACAAAAACAAATAATCCTGTCTATTCAAAAATATACAGATACCCAGAGGTACATGAACAGGAAATAATAAAACAGATAGATGAGATGCTGGGACAAGGTATAATTAGGGAAAGTTGTTCGCCGTAAAATAGTCCTCTTTGGATTGTTCCAAAGAAAATTGATAATTCTGGCAAAAAGAAATGGAGAGTGGTTGTCGATTATCGAAGATTAAATGAAAATACGATCGACGATAAATTTCCAATCCCTAATATAGAAAGCATCTTAGATAAGTTAGGTAGAGCGCAATATTTCACAACACTAGATTTGGCAAAGGGTTTTCACCAAATTCTTGTAAAAGATGAAGACCGGGCTAAGACAGCATTTTCAACTCCATATGGCCACTACGAATTCGTAAGAATGCCTTTTGGGTTAAAAAATGCTCCGGCAACATTCCAGAGAATGATGAATCATGTCCTGAAAGACTTCATCAATAGAATGTGCGTTGTCTATATGGATGACATTTTAATCTTTAGCACCACTATCCAAGAACATGCAGAAAATATCAGGAAAATTTTTAATGAACTTAAAAAATATAATTTAAAAATACAATTAGACAAATGCAATTTCTGCTGTAAACAGACAAATTTTTTAGGGCATGTACTTACCTCTGAAGGTGTCAAAGCAAACCCTGAAAAAATTAAAAGTATTTTGGAACTAAAGTTACCAAGTACGCAAAAACAAATAAAATCATTTCTAGGTGCAACTGGGTATTATAGGAAATTTGTAAGAGATTACGCTAAGTTAGCGCAACCAATGACTTATTATTTGAAAAAAGACAGAAAAGTGAACATAAAGGATCCGAATTATATAACTGCGTTTGAGAAATTGAAGAGATTACTTACAGAAGCTCCAATTTTAAAATATCCTGATTTTAATAAGAAATTTAAACTGATAACTGATGCAAGCAATTTTGCGATTGGGGCAGTACTTCAACAAGATAACCATCCAATTTGCTATGCTAGCAGAACCCTTTATGACCATGAAAGGAATTATTCTACAACTGAAAAAGAGCTTTTGGCCATCGTTTTGGCAGTCAATTATTTCCGTCCATATTTATACGGTGTACAGTTCGATTTACAAACTAATCACCAACCACTTAAGTGGTTGCATGCAAAATCACAAGGTAAAGATGTGAATCCAAGGTTGCAACGGTGGATATTAAAACTAGGGGAGTATGATATAAACATACAGTATATTCAGGGAAAGGATAATAAAGTAGCAGATTTTCTAAGCCGTATAAATTCAGATACTAACGAAATAAATGCTCTAGAAGACGAGGAGTCGATGCAAAATATGTTAGAATAAAGAAACACTTAGCAATCGTGTTTTCTAAATGAATTAAAGAAAAATTTGACAAACAAATTTTTCTTTAATTCATTTAGAAAACACGATTGCTAAGTGTTTCTTTATTCTAACACCCCTTCTCAATCGTGCAACCCTAGTCTTAAAATTAAATTCTTGAATCTAGTTATATTAAGAGATTTTGTAAAAATATCTGCCAACTGGTCTTCTGTGTTAATTGGCCTTAACTCGATAATTCCGTTAGCAATGTGATCTCTTATAAAATGGTGCTTAATATCAATGTGTTTTGCACGTTTCGATTCTAAGGAATTAGCCATCCCAATACAACCTCTGTTGTCTTCAAATATTTCTACTGGTTCATTACCCATTTGTTTTAAGTCTTGTAGTAAGCCTCTTAGCCAGATTGCCTCAGTTGTTGCTGCGCTTAATGCCACATACTCGGATTCGCTTGAAGAAGTTGATACAGTAACCTGTTTCTTACTTGACCAAGAAACTGTGCAGCCATATACTTGAAAAATAAATCCGCTAACAGACTTTCGATCTATCGAATCACTTGCCCAATCAGCATCTGCGTATCCAATTATTGGTTTATTTGAACTCTTTTTGAATACTAACTTAATTTCTTTAGTGCCTTGCAAGTACCTGACAATTCTTTTAAGAGCCTGCCAATGCTCTTCAGAAGGATCTTGTTGAAAACGCCCCATATATCCAACTGGAAAACAAATATCAGGTCTTGCACACAACATAATATACATAATGCTTCCCAGCATCTCTCGATATGGCTTATTTAATTTGACGACATCCTTCTTTGGTATTAACCGCAAACCTTTCTCCATTGGAGTCTTAACAGAATTACATTCTGACAATCCAAACTTTGATAGCACTTTTTGAATACTGGCTTCTTGTGATATTTTAATGCTTTCTTTTTCAATTTCAATTTTTATACCCAAAAAATGTTTAAGTTCGCCGCAATCGGACATTTCAAAGTTTTTACGTAAATTGCTTTTAATACGCTCAATTGAAGTAAGACTTTTACCAGCAATTAGTAAATCATCCACGTACATGATTAAAATGAGGAAATCGTTATCACTAAATTTTGTATACATACAGTAGTCATGCTTTGATCGAGTAAAGCCAAGTTTAAGTATGTATTCATTAAATTTGTTGTTCCAACATCTTGGAGCTTGCTTCAGACCATAGAGAGATTTTAGAAGTCTGCAAGTCTTGCCTTCTTCTGCTACAACGCCTTCCGGAATAGCCATATATATGTCTTCTTTTAAATAACCGTGCAGAAATGCTGTTTTCACATCAAGCTGATGAAACAGTAGGCCATTATAAACTCCAACCGCTAGTACTACTCTTATAGTCGTCAGCTTCGCAACCGGCGAGTAGGTTTCCGTATAATCTATTCCTTCTTTTTGCTGGAACCCCTTAGCCACCAGACGAGCCTTATATCTTGTTGGTACTCCATTTTCATCTTCTTTGATACGAAACACCCATTTCGACTTGAGTTGTTTGGCATTTTTCGGAAGATTTACAATTTCCCACACATTATTTTTCGCCATCGACCTAAGTTCCTCTGCGACAGCCTTTGTCCAATGAGATGCATCGCTTCGGTCCTTCATTTCAGCAAATGTTTCTGGATAATCTGGGAAATTCATATCGGCAGCAGTGGCTTCATACCCAATAAAATAATCGAGAAAATTACTTGGCCGCTTGCGCTCCCGTTCACTACGTCTAACGGAAATCTCAGCAGGAGAATTGCTTCCATTATTATGAGAAGGGAGTGCAGCTACATCATTACTGTCGGACTCTGTTGAATCTTCAAAGTCTTCATTTACAGTTGGCTCTACACCTTCATCTAAGCCCGTTTTAAGCGTTGACATTTCACTTTGAATATTTTCAACTGCCACGACAAAATCCTCTTTTTCCCCTTCTTGCTCGTGGCTTCGCGTAACATAAAATTGTTGACCTTGATTATTTTGTTCCACTTCAGTTTTGTAGGGAAAACAACTTTCATCAAACTTAACGTCACGGGCTGTGAAAAGCTTTTGAGCATCCACATCCCAAAGTCTGTATCCATTCGGTGCATAGCCAATTAATACTGACTTACGACTCTTGGAATCTAACTTCTTTCTTCGCTGACTCGGAACCCAAGCAAACGCCTTACAACCAAACACACGAAGTTTCTGCAAATCAGGCTTGGATCCATACCACAATTCTGCTGGAGTAGCAGAGTGATTTAAAGATTTCGTTGGACTTCTGTTTATAAGATAAACTCCTGTAAGCGCTGCTTCACACCACATGCGTTTCGGTACTTGGGATTCGATTAACATTGCCCGTACTTTTTCTACTAAGGTCCTATTAAAGCGTTCCGCAACTCCATTTTGTTGAGGAGAATAGGCTACTGTTGGTTCAATTTGAATCCCCTTTTGCCTGTACCAATTTTCTTGATCTTTAGAGAAGTATTCACCTCCTTGATCGATCGTAATCTTAGAGATTGATGTGCCAAACTGTGCCGTTACCATGGCTTCGTACTCCTTCATTACCGCAAATACTTCAGACTTTTTCTTAATAGTAAATATCATGGAAAAGTGTGTGAAGTCATCTATGAATGATACAAAATATCGCGATCCATTCCAAGCCACTGGATCAATCGGTCCACAGACATCCGAATGAATTCTTTCAAGCGGCCTCTTTACTCTCACTCGACTTCCGTTAAAAGGATCACGACATTGCTTCCCTTCAACACACACATCGCAGAACCCAATCTTTTCAGTCTTGACATTGAGTCCAGTTGCCAATTCATTTTTCACCATCTCATCAAGCGCGTTCTCTCCAATGTGTCCAAGACGTTTATGCCACAACTTGACTCTGTCCAAGTTACATAAATTTACATCTGCATGATCAAATTTCAGTTCAATTTCATATAAGCCATCATGCAAATTCGCCGTAGCAATAAGTTTACCGTTATTTGTAATATTGGCTTTTCTTCCACAAAACTTAACCTCAATACCGGCACTTGTCAATTTCCGAACTGATAATAAATTATCGCGTAGCTCAGGCACAAAAAGAACATCCTTCATCAGAATCTCAACACATTTATTACTATATCCGCTTATTTTTCCTGACTTCTTCGCTATAAGAGATTGGTTATTTTTTGCAACGTTGATATGAACCGGTCTCTTGAGCTCCAACAGTTCTGAGAAATACCATTCTTTATTAGCTAAATGATCAGTTGCTCCTGAATCGAGCTTGAACTTTAGAGTTGAGCTTTTTGCACGTTCAACAACCCTATCCGCCATAAAACAGACCTTGACGCTCTCACTGGCAGCGTGTGCTTCTCTTTGACGACAATCTTTTGCACGATGACCAGTCTTTCCACACTTAAAGCACTTTCCTTGGAACTTTACTGATGATGCTTTTTTAAAATACTTCTTACCAGTAAACGCCGTTTTCTCTGTTGTATCTTCTTGTTGACGGTCACCAAGCTTTATTTCTTCGGCAAGCAATCTTTCCTTGGCAATTGATAGTGTCAATTTTTCTTCATCCAAATTCTGCAGAGCCGTTACGAGGGGATCATACTTTTCAGGCAAAGTTAAAAAAAATTGCGCTAAGAGATCGCTCTCCTGCAAAGTTGCTCCCGATGTCTTAAGCTGTCTCACCAAGCCCTCAAACCGTATTAGATGCGTACTTACTGGATCGCCATCCTTCATCCGAAGCTTTGCTAGCTGCTTCCTCAAAAGTAATTGGCTAACCACAGATTTCTTCGCGAATGTTGATTGTAAGTTCAGCCACATCTCTCTAGCTGTCTCCTTATCACGAACAAAGCACAAATAATCATTATGGATAAAACTAACAAGCCGATCCTTCGCCTTCCGATCACATTTTATAAATTCCTGCTTCTCTGTCTGCGCTTCCGGTGGTTTGTCTGTAAGAACATGAACCACGTTGAGCGCTTCCAAGTGCACCTTTACTCGGAATTGCCACTCGTCGAATCCGTTACCGTTTAACTGCGGAATTCCAAATGACTCCTTCCCGTCGCCCATAACCTTTTAGAATTAAAGTTGTCCTTTGGAATAATTGAATAAAAAAGGTTTATAGTATTTTAAAGAAATGAGAATTTATTTGATAGTGTATCGTTGAGATAAAAATTCGAAGTGAAAAAATTTGACAAACAAATTTTTCTTTAATTCATTTAGAAAACACGATTGCTAAGTGTTTCTTTATTCTAACAAAATAATGTTGACGAACAAAGTGATAACACAGTGCATTCACAAAGAGAAAACTTTAATAATTACATACCTATACTTGACACAGTTGTCAATCGTTTTAAGACACAAATAATATTAACAAGAAATAAGGATAAAGAAATTGAGGTAAAATTTGGCAACAAAATTATATATGTAAATTCAGAGAATTTAAGGGAAGGATTACCAGATATCTTAAGGAGACATATTAAATCAGGAAGAGTAGGAATTTACTCAGAATTAGATGATCACCAATATAATATATTGCAAATGAAAATTATTGATATTTATAGCCAAAGGGAAAATGTAAAATTTGTGAAATGTACCTATTATGCAAAGAATATGAATAACGAAGATGAAACTCTCAGACAAATACATATATATCATAAGAACGAAGCAGGTCACACTGGAATAAATGGATGTTTTGAGGAACTCAAAAAACTTATTTATTTTCCACAACTAAAAGTAATCATACAGAAATATATTAACAATTGTGATGTATGTAATCGAGCAAAATATGGAAGAAAGCCTTTAAAACCAAAATTTCATTTAACTGAAACACCAAAAGACGTTAATGAAATTGTACATGTTGACATTTATATAAACAAAAAACACAGCTTTCTTACAGTTATTGATCGATTCTCTAAACATGCAATAGCCTTTGTCCTTGAAGATAGGAATAGTAAGGGGTAGACCTAAACTGATGATTTTGAACAACGAATTTAATTCAATTAATGTAAAGAACTTTCTGAGGGAAAAAGAAATAGAAATGCACTTTACAAAACCAAATAGCCATACAGGCAATGCAGATATTGAACGTTTCCACAGTACAGTCAGTGAAAAGGTGAGGGTGTTAGAAATTGAGAATCCTCATATGTCAATACAAGAAAAAATTTTCCAATGTATTGAATAGTATAATAATTCTATTCATTCTACCATAAAGGCAAAACCAATAGAGGTAATGGAAGGTAAAGAGGATAAGGTTAAAATAAACAAACGATTAATGGATACAAAAACGCATAATATTCAAAAATTAAATAAGAATAGGGAAACATTCACGAATACTAGGCAGGAAGGATATGTTAAGAATTATAAGGCAGTAAGACATAAATATGAACCTAGGTATAGGAAAATGAAACTCAGTAATATACATCCCACAAATATTAAAAGGCCTACGAAATTTGCAGATTTACTTGATATTAATAATATTGGTAACAACAATATTACCAGCGGTGTACGGTCTAATCAACATAGAGAAAATTGAAAGCCAGTCCGGATATTTTGAAATAACCGTCAAAGATACTAATTTTGCGGAGACATATGATACAATTCTACATATGGTGAACCCAAAAGAAATTTTCGCAATAATTAATGATTTACAAAACAACATACAACAATCAGGACTTGACGAAAAAGCAAAACCATTACAAATGCAACTGGAAATAATTAAGGGAATGGCAAACACACTCATACCACATCGATACAAAAGGGGATTAGTTAACTTTGTGGGCACAGCACAGAAATGGTTGTTCGGAACTATGGATGATAATGACCGACAGGAGGTAGAAGAACATTTTAAGGTAATTGAGACAAATAACCACAGAGCCATAGAGAATCTTAATGGACAAGTTAGTATAAATACACATTTCAATGAAACATTTTCTAAATTAAAAGTAATAATACAACATGATAGGGATATAATAGATCGAAACGTTAATAGTATACAAAAACACACAAATGAAATACAAACACAGCTTCTTCAAATCGATTTTACAATAAAACTAAAAATATTACAGGACAATATAGAACACATACAAAACAATATAGCAGCTTCAAGAATGGGGGTATTTCATAGTAATATATTAACAAACGAGGAAATTGATAAATATAACATAGATATAAATAAATTGCAGAACATAAAGCTAGGTACATTAATTGACAATCAGGAGTATATTATATTTGTTATTCGAATCCCAAAGGAAGTTATAAGTTTACCAATATCAATGATCATACCCCTAGGAGATAAAGAGTATAGGGAGCTAATGTTTGAACCCCTAAAAGTTGTTAAATATCAGAATAATATGTTAATATACGAAGAAAATAAAGATTTAAAAAAATTATTACCGATGAAAAATTGTTTAAGCAGAAATAACTGCATAAGAATATTCAATAACGTATCAGAAGTAATAGAAATTAAAGAAGGAGTTTTATTTTTTAAAAATTTTAACAATGTAAAACTTAATAGTACATGTAATGAAAAAACAATAATGTTAACTGGAAATTATTTAAATACATTCACAGGTTCAGTTAAAGTAGAGGATAAGATATATAATAATATTAACCATGTCTTTAAACAAACCATAACAAATAATAATACTTTAAATATTATAAAAAATCAGAATGAGAAACTAATGTTTGATGACATTTTGTTAGACAAAATAGAAAATATTGAAAAAATTGATGAAATTATTTTTATTAAGAAACAACATTATATATATTTATCAACATTTTCATTATGTTTAATCATTATAATTACTCTCATTGTGGCACTTATTCTCAACAAAAACAAAAGTGGTAAAGTTAAAATTACAAATATAGCGACTCAGGAGAGTCTTAAATCAAAGGAGGGAGAAGTTACGTCAGAGACTCCAACGTATTTTAGTTATAAAGTTTAATGCACTCCATATCCGCAATGGATTGCTTTTATATGCATTTTTTCAGAAACACTGCAACAATGTTTCTTTCTGACTAAATTTTGTTTACTAAATAGAGTTTAATGCACTTAACGTACTTTGGGTTTTTTCTTATTAATATAGTCATAAAAATTGGGTTACTTAAAATATCATATTACTTTTTATAAACAGCAATGCAGTTTTCTTAATGAATGAGTTTAATACACTTTGTTGCAGCGTAACGTATTTTGGGTTTTTTACTTAGTCGTAAAATTTGGATTACTTAGTAATACAATTCTTCAATGAATGAGTTTTGTTTACTCAAATAAATTTTGAGGTCATAATGTAAACATTGCAACAAAGTGTCAGCAATTTCAAGAGGGGTTAAAAGCCGGAGAATAAGAATGAAAAGAGAATGAGTGACACAAAATTGAGAAATAGTTTAAGAAAATTAACAAGAAGAACATTATTGAATCAGAAATAAATTTTACTTCAAACACACCAGAAGTCTTTTAATTTATTGACGAAAGTTGCGCGCAAGTCAAGCTGAGGTTAAAGAATCGAGCCTTGACGCGGATCGTAGCCAACCTTTCGTTCACAGGTGTAAACCTGGAGATATGGTGGCAAAGTCTCTTGCTTACAACGAATCCGCATCCCGATTCGCGCCTCTCCGCATCATGGCAGCTGTAGTAGATATCGCAACTTGCTTGGTTAGAGCAACCTTGTCCTATCCATCTCATTTCCTGGATGGCGGTGATATCAGCCTTAATTTTTTTGAGGGCATCCGCCAATTCGATAGAGACACCTTCCCTATTTAGGGTCCGGATATTCCAGGTGCATATCCTTAAATCATAGTCCTTTTTTCGTTTGCAGTGGTCGTCAACGTTGAGGGGTTTTATATCCGAGGCTTTTTTAGTCTTCATTGGAATGTTTTCTTTTACGTGGCGGGTACCAAACCCTGCGCACAACCCATTTTACTTCCAGGGAGGACGCGCTGCACACATTCGCTCACTATCTCAGTGGATGCGGAGATAGCTACTCAGATGGAGCCGCTGGGAGGCTGGCTGGTTGGCTCAGAGAAAGCTCTGGCAATCCCCACGTGGAAAGCAGTCAGAAACTTAACTCTGATCAACCAAAAGCCCATCCATCCTGGTTATCATTTAAGCTGTGCTCATAAGTCTTTGAGCTACAACAAGGCACTGGTTTGTCCTTTTCTGATTTTATGTGAATAACTTTATTTAATGACCCATTGTCTTAAATTCAACTATGTGGATATGCTTGAAAATTTTGAGATGATTTTCTGCTGTTAGTGTTATGGTTTCTTCATCTATAATTATGGTATTGGTCACATCGTTTAGTATTATAATTTTCTGTTGAATTTTCGAAACATAAGAAATGTGTTGCGCCGGTTAATTCTGGATATATTACTATTGAGTTATTGTGAGAAGGTTTATTGATCAACCTTAATATAGGTGTTGATACGTTGTCGCAAAAAGCATTAGCCATATCTAGATTAATGAAACTTTAGTAATTCTTCAAATAAACTATGACATAATTAAGTATGGGAACCTTTAATATATAATTATACTTCGGTTTTGTGAGTATTCAGTATCTATTCAATTATGTATTTCAAGAGTAAGTACTAAAAATCAGTGGATGAACCACTTTGCTTTATCCAGTATTAAGAACACTGTAAGATTATTTAAATGATTAAAAATTTCGTTTTTTTTTATTTTTAACAAAATATATTTCGATTATCAATTAGTGTTACTGATATTTATCTGTGCCATTTTTTACCATCGTGGTTTTCCAAGTAGTGTAATAAAATCAACGCTAGAGTAGTTTATGATTTTCGTCAGCAACAGCTGCCAAGTGAATACAAGTATGAAATGTCTTATCTGAGGTTAGTTTTGTGAACTATTCTGAATACAGTAGTTCTTAAATCTTTCCAACTACCTCTTGAGTAAAGACTTTGTCGAATTTATTCCCCAGACGTTTTGTTCTTCGAAAAAAAACTATATCTCCTGGCTGACAGATTTTAGTTTTCGTAAATCTATTATAGTACAGTCATTTGGTTATAAAAAGGCCGTTACCTGGAAAGTTTTCCGGTGGTTTTGAAAATGAGTAATTTTATAGGTTTCGATGTGCTCTTTCCGAATTTCAACTTTGCTACCTCGTATTGTTGCCGCTCGCGCCGCCATAACTATTGATTTTACGAAAAAAAAGGTTATAACATAAATTGTAGGGAAATTTCTCTTGTTTCATTTTGTATATAAATATTTTTATCGTAAAATTAGTCAGAAAGGAGATATTGTCAAAAAACTGCTTTTAGGTGCCATTTTTTCAATATGGCGGAGCGAGCGGCAACAATACGAGGTGGCAAAGTTGAAATTCGAAAAGAGCACATCGAAATCTATAAAATAACTCATTTTCAAAACTACCGGAAAACTTTCCAGGCAAAACTACCAAATGATTGTACTATTATGCCAGTTGAGTGAATTTTCCTGAGCTTTTAGTTATTTGTCTTCTAAAATGTTTAATATTTTGGTTGAATAATCTTGTAATATGTCAAAAGATTCAGTTTCCGTAATCGAATGGATAGTGCAGTTATATTAGTTAAAATTGGTATTAAATCCACCATATCTATTATATTTAATTCCGCTTTTAAATAACGTGTTTTTTCCAGAAGTGTTGAGTGAAATCGCTCTATTTGGCCAATGCATTCACTATGGAGAGGAGGTACAAAGAATCGCTCTATTTTAAAATGGTCTCTGAATAATGAAGTTATTACATTAGATTTAAATGCATTTTCGTTACCTGAAACTACGAGTTTAGTGTCCTAGAAATTTGACATTAACATTATAATAGCTCATTTTATAACAATGGATGAGCGAGAATCAATCGAAATAACAACAGCGAATTTAGAGAATTTATCAATACAAGTGTTGTTTATTAGTAATTAAAATGTCAATATGTAGAATTTCTCCTGGAAAACTAGGCACTGGCGTGTTTCCTATCTCTGGCTTTGGTGGTTTTCTCTGATATTTGTTTTTTTACATATTCTGCAGTTTCCGATTATAGACTTAAGTAATTTTTTTATTCCGGGAAAATAATACTCATTCGTTAGTTTGCAAACAATTTTCCTGAAGTGATCTATGGACTCGGTTATGTTCCGTTGTTACTATCTCATGTTACTATGTCATTTTCATTAGTAATGTCAATAACAAATTTTCAGAATTTTCTAACTTCCGGAAATGTTTTCACTACCTTATTTTGAATTTCAGCCAGTGTTGGCAGCTCACAATAAATAGCATTAACAGTATTTGGGTCTATAGATTCTATAAAGTGATTTATTAAGATATCCTCGTTATCATAGCTGGGCATTAACTCGTTAATCCGTTAATCGTTAATTAACGAAGTTAACAATTCGACTAACGGATTAACTTTTAACCCTCTAATACCCTTGACCAGCCCGTCTAGATGAAGTACCACAATGCACATATTCACCCTTATCATCATAGTCGTTGTTTTTTTCGACGACTGTCGTTTTTTCCTCGTCTCGTTTTTTTTTGTATCATCGTAATTTTGCGACACGACAAAATTTGGACGATTCGTGACTACTACAATTTCAATGAAAGCTTTTACAATTTGATGTCGACAGATGTTTGACAATTATGAAATGTCTCAAAATTTGTTTTTATTTTGATGTTGTGTTTATAAATTTATCTAAAATTGTATACAAATTCAAAATATTCATGGAATAACGAGACATCGGTGTGCCAGCGGTAGTCAACAATAATTTTTCAATCGTTACGGATCTCTAGTAAGTTCTTGCAAGCACTAATTTTCCTCATCATAACAAAATTGTGATTTTTGTTCCAGCGGTCGATGAAGATCCTACCGACGACTCTTTTGCAGCCCATACAATAGAAACCAAAAAGATATCCGGTAGGGAAAGCAGTAAAAGTAATCTATCAATTCAGCAATCACATAGAAATATATTGAAATTCTCGGATATAACATCTAATTTTAGTTCCATATCATTGCAATTGCCTGCATCAAATACCGTATTTGAAGTTTCTTCTATAAAATCGGAATGTGTTCAATATACAGTACCAGAAGAAAAATCAGAAATTATTGTCACCACTTCTAATTTTGCTGCACGCGCTTCTGAAGATGATGACGCGATAGTGTCAAGTTTAATATTTAACATTCTCGAAAAGAAACTTTCGCGAAATCCAGCTGATTTCGAATTTATTGCTCCACGTTCTGTTAGTCCTTTGTCATTGGAGCGCATTGATAATTTAAAAATCAACACCAAGGGTAAACTTAATAAATCAATTTCTTCTAAGCATGTCACTACAGGACGTGGTGGCGATAGTTTAAGGAGTCGACGGAGTTAGCAAAAACTTACGCCACTACACAATGCGCACATTTTAATCGTCTGTTATATGATTTTAATCGCAGCTTTTCACAAGCTATAGAAGTAAATAAGCAACTAAAATCAACGCTTGATAAATCGCAACAAATATGAACAGAGCGCATCAATCGACAGAATAGTAAGAACGATAGTAGTCGATGAATACTCAAGTGATTTTGAAACTGCTTCTAGTAAATTAGCTAAAATCAAGCACAGGGCTGTAGATATGGAAAAAAGCTTGCAGCAGCTTAAAAAGGAACTATTCCATATAACGAACGATGTGAAGTTACTGTCAAGTTCATCACAAACACCAACTAGGAGTGCCACGGAGAAAAATAACGCATCTAATTTAAATTTGAATATTGAATCTGCTGAAAACTCTAGTGCTAAATTAAGGCAAAAAAGTTCTGCGGTAAATACATCTCAGTTGCTTGAAGAGCCAGGCTTAAGCTCCTCACAATCTGGAGATAGCCTAGACAATCGCTTACACGATATTGAACAATTTATGTTGAATCTTAACCCTTAGCGGCACCATGGGTTCGTGAACGACCCCAAGAAAATGTTGAAATTATTTTTCGAACTAATAAATGCCCAAGTTTAGCCTCATGTAGCATACACAATTTTCGAAAAATATCCCTAATAACCATTGAATTTCATAAAATAGAGTCATCTCAACACTCGTTCACAGCTCTACTTTTTTATACATTTTTTTTTTCAACGTTGGGTCGTGAAAGACCCCAATGTGCCGGATCGTTACAAAATTGAAGTGGTGCCGCTAAGGGTTAAACAAAGCATACTACAGGCGTTGGATGTAATGAGCGCTACGTAGTGCAGTAAATTAAACTAGTTTTTAAATTTTGCTGAACTAAATTGTATTTGTATGCAAAGTTAAGCCACAAATAAAATGTTTCCTCAAAAGATTAAAGTGTAATTTACTTTGTCCATTTTTGTTGCTCTTATTGATTATATTTTACTTAAATAGCAATTTTTTCAAATTTGCATTGTGCGAAGTTTTCTGAGCCAGAATCTAAAATATAAAATCAGGGAACATTCCAAAAGTTGTTGTTTTTGTTCAAAAATTTAAAAAAAAACACTCAGTAAAATTTCAAATAAATTCAAAATTGTCGTCGTCTATAAATTTTACAACGACAAAAAATGTCGTTTTGAGATGTCAATTTTTTATACGATGATTCGAAATTTGTCACAAACTGTCGTTATTTGTAATAGATTGTCGTTTTTGCGGCTGTTGATTTTATAAAACGACTCGCATGATACCAATTTTGTCGTATCGTTTTTTTTTTGTCGTACGATTATAAGGGTGATTAATTATGTGAAATTAAGCAGTAGGCGAAGCTTAACTGCATGCGTTGGTTTTTTACGCGTCGCTCTAGCACGTTTAATTTTACTGCAACGTCAATTGAAAGTGAATTTTGATTGTATTTGGACAGACATAAATAATTTCGTAAAATCAGTGATCTGAAAATATAAAAAAACATTGTAATTCTTATTTTTGTGAGTGGAAAAAAATGCTAGTGAGTACAAAAAATTGTTATCTTTCGATTAGTGTAGAAACAAACGTGAATTATTCAAATTAAGTTTACCAAAATTCATCGGAAAGCGCAACCGTCTATAGGTGGGTCTGGGCTTTCCGTGCAAAATATTTTGGTCACACTCTGAATGAATAATTGCATGAATGTCTTGCGATTTTTGTTTTTCCCTCATAGTCATGTCACGCCGTAATATTTACAACCTATCAAAAATGTTTCAAGAGATTTCATCAATAATGGATTCAATTCCAACCGACAACGAAGATACTGGAGATGAGCAAGACTTCGATTCTGATGATGACAATGTTGCTTCTGATGGGTTCATGAACCCATGTCTCAATACCAGTAGCTCCCGTTTCATCTAGTCTAAATTCATCTGCTTCCGTTTCTGATCGGCCTTGGTCCAATAAGCGTCGACGTGAGCCTGAATGGGAAACAGAAGATGGTGGTCCGTCTGGTCCTACGTGTTGTGTTTTCAACCAGCAATTCAAAGGAATTGAAAAATTATTCGTCTTTGCTAAAATCGATAACATGGAAGAACAAACATTTGCAGGTTCATGTAAATGAGATCAGTTTTCAAGGCCAGAAAGAAATGCCAACTGAGTTAAAAGAATTAAAACACCGTTCGATTGCTTCATCTTATTTCTATATCTTTTTCATTTGCAGTTTTTGGCAGAACAAATGAATTTCTATGCCCGTCAGCAAGATATTGGGACTCGGTTCGTGGCGAATGGAGTGGAACTTCGTAATTTGATTGGTATCATGTTCTTCATGTCACTCTATCGTTACCCTAATGTTCGAACATATTGGGGAAGGTATTAATTTGAAATAGCTCGCGTCCTTTTGAGAAACTTCGTCAAAAACTACATTTCAACGATAACTTGTCTGCGATTCCAAGGGATCAGCCCGGCTATGATCGATTGTTCAAAGTGAGACCACTTATCAAGTACTTCATCAAAAGATTCTGACTGTTCCAATGCACCAACGACTTTGTGCTGATGAGCAGATGTGTTTCACGAAAACGCAAGGCAATCCAACTCGTCAATACATGCCAGCTAAGCCTGGCGACCAAATCGTGTTCCAAATATTAAATTGTCATCTGAAACTGACCTGGCTGAAAAAAAGGTTGATCTTGGTTATTCCGAGGAGTTTGTTTGTTCAGCTTTCGGGTTAGATCTACTTATGTTGGGACGCAACAGTCCTTTTTTGCATAGAGCTGGTAAAAAGATATGTAAAATGTCAGGTTGCAAGTCTGAAACTCAGGCTTTTTGTACAAAATGTAGTTGAACAACAAAATAATGTTTTAGAATATCACAACCGAAAAAATTGAATAAAGAATACATTGTGATTCACTTTCAATGAAAACCTCATCTTTTATTAAAAAAAAAATAGCTTGCACCTGCCTTTCTATTTTAATACTTACTGCCCAGACCCACCTACAGGAGGGTTGGGTATTCTCGTCTGTACCAGGTAAACAAATCATTTAATCAAAATTCTGAATTCAGATTCGTTCGTTTTGACCAAAAATTAGTATAGTCAGATTTTCTCAGCTAAAAAAAAATGGGAGGGTTAATTATTAATTAATTAGAGGGTTAAGGGTTTATTAAGGGTTAAGTTAACTTTAAAAAATGTTTACGGACTCGTTAACTTCCGTTAAATTTCCCCGATTTCGTTAATCGTTAATCCAGTACCCACTATTTATCAAAAAGATACGGCACGCACCGCGTGTTGTCACTTTCTGACAACAAGTATATACATTACAGTTGATATGTCTGGAAACGTATGGCAGCAGTCGAGTAGATGCAGTAAAAAAATTCATGAAAAAAAAAGGTAGAAGAGGTGTTACGACAAGAAGCTGCCGAAAGTTCGAAGAACAGAGATAGTTTAAGTGGCGGATGCAGTAACGCGAGTAACAACGACGATGGTGAGGAAAAATTTTTCATTTCTGTCACTCAGTCTAAAGTAAAACCTAAGAGCCACAAATCTTTAAAGAGTACAAATTTTTAATTTGTCTTAGTCGACTGAATTGCAGCAACCGATATTCATGTGAAATTTCACAAATCGGTTAGTGCTTTATAAACAAACATGACAAAGATAACAAATGGAACAATTTAACCTGGTAATTGGTGACATATGTTTCGGCTATTACCACATAATACACATATTCATATGTATAGACGTACATTAGGAATTTTCAAAAAAAATCATGTTCTAGAATACTTCAAGAACACTCGATTTTCGAAAACTTATTTAAGAAAATAAAAAAAAATAATCCTATAGCTGCTACCAGAGCTGCAAAATTTTAATTTTTTGGAATTTGGCCAAAAAAATGATGGAAATTTATTTTTTTTTGAAAAAAAATCTACCGCTATTTTTTAAGTCTATAAATAAGGAAAAAAACTTTGGTCTCTCCGCGAGTGCTCTTGTGTTTCTTGTGTCACAGCTCAAATCCTTTGTTGTTTTCACTGCATCCACCTTAATATACTATAATTTGAAATTTTCAATGGCACTATATGAATTTCCATTAAAAAAATAAACGAGAAAAAAAATGTTTTCCATTTTTTGTCCAAAAATGATAAAAATTAATTTTTTATTAAATTTTTTTTTTATTTTAAAGTTTGAAATAATACATTTCACTGTTATTTAAAATAATTTTTCCATCTAAATAATAGATATTGTAATATTTATTTAGTCATAACAATTTACTTTAATGACAAAAACCAAAAAAAGAAAACATAAAGCTTAAAAATATTTATTTGTAACTCTTCAAGATTATTGACAGCATCCTTGTTGTTATCGCTTAATACTCTTGCGAATTCATGGCTTAATGGTAATATTGTTTCATTAAAAATTTGATCGATATTCTGTAGGCGTTTATTGTGGAGTTCTTCATGAGTACAGGCTTAACATAATGCTTCACTGTTTGAACTTCCTGCATTAGTTTTCCTTCAAGCTGAATAGTTTTAGATAGGATTATGCAATCTGAAGTGATATGAAGAATGCCGGTACCGTTCAGGACTACCTCTTCTCTCCCCATATGGCATATAACAAACACAGTTGACAAGGTTGGCGAGATAAATATCCATGCGTTGTGGGTCCACAATTCCTTCCAAATAGTATTGTGTACTTCCGTGTGGCGCATTCATCGTAAGCTATTTTTCTATACACTTGCTGCATAATGCGATTGTGGCTTTGGTCGAGATTATAAAACATTGCTGGATGCATTAAAATAGTTGATTCATCAAGCTTGAGTGCTTGATTTATATCAGCAATTGTTGTTTCAAAGTATCGGTTTTTATCATAATTCACACCGTAGATTGATATAGACGTCAAGACCTCCTGGCATGTATTATTCCCCAGACATTTCGGTACTGTATTGCCTTTGATTACTTCATAAGTTTCAGTGTCGTTAATGGTGAAATATCCATAAATGATTATGTTTGTTGAATCTTCAACAAATTCCAACCGATCAAGTGGATCCGGAAGTACGTGTAACTCTGGCCCAATTTTTGCGTTACAATTCTCTGTCATGTTGTTAAGTTCTTCGTGGGTTAAAAATTCGTAGAGATGACTGCGCTTCAAGTAAGCGTTCAATAGTCCATTGTATTTTGTTTTCACTTCTTTTATGTAGCTAGATGCTACAAGGTATGAATTCATTAAATGTACGTAAATTTTGTTGTTTTCAGAAAGCTCGTGATATCCTTGCATCTGGTTGATTGCCTTTAAACCATCATTCAGTTTCTTGGTAAACAGATTTATTCGGCTTGTAATTCTTTCTTCTTAAAGTGGATAACATGAGCCTTGCATTTGATTTTGTTACCTTAATTAACTCCTTCTGGTTCTGATCTAGAGATTCAATGTCGTGGTATACTTCATCGTTTACTCCGAATAGAGATGTGAGTACTGTTCCAACCAAGCCTCGTTTCTGTCTTTTATGAGTAGTAACCACCTTCAGCTTGTTGAACATTGTCTGTAAATTGCGCACTTCGTATTTCATGTGTGTGACTAGTTCGTCGCACTGAACTTCCGCGCCTCCAAAAGTTTTTGCTCTGCTACACAAATT
Source organism: Tricholauxania praeusta (assembly GCA_949775025.1). Classification (NCBI taxonomy): domain Eukaryota; kingdom Metazoa; phylum Arthropoda; class Insecta; order Diptera; family Lauxaniidae; genus Tricholauxania; species Tricholauxania praeusta. The sequence continues at coordinate 80,863,473 of OX459030.1, forward strand.
TTTCATTTAATTACTGTGTTTTTGATATTGGACTCGTCTCGTATAACAGCTTCCATCGGAAATAGCGTGGATGTACGAAGAACTCTGCGCAGAACTTTTGCCACTCCTAGCCTTTCAATAAATAATCCTGTCTCAGGATATTCAATGGTATGTTTCGACAGCGTGGCTGGCATAGACACGAACAGTAGAAATATTGTAAGAGCTATGGATATAACCTTTGAGGCAGTTGATTGTTTCTTTCGGACTTGCTTATGTGCCTGATGAATGATTAGGTTGGTGAGGGTACTAGATGAAGGTAAGATGGCTGGGAGTTTCTTTTGCATGGACAATGATGATTGTTTAAGCCTGCCACCTACTCTTATAATGCCGTTCTTATCTAGGAATGGATTCAACGACTGTAGGTTGCTAGATTTGCTGAGCTGCATGCTATTTTGTAACCGTCTTCGGTCTTAATGAAAGGATTGTTGCTTTTCTTGTTAAATGATTGCCCATTGTGCGTTCTCAATCTCTTTAGTAGTGAACTGGTCAACTTTTCTGTTTCCTTACTTGCTTCTTACTTTTTATGTTGTTGGCAAATCGCAAACAATACGCTGTAATTCGAAGCAATTTCTTGAATGATGAGAACCGATCTATGAGTTTGAAGTCATCTTTGGGTGTATCTTGAATTGACGCACATGTGAATGTCTTGCGGGTCTCAGGAAGGTGACTTATAGTCAGTGGCTCAGTATCATTGGGCCATAAATCCTTATGCTGCGTTAACCACCTTGGGCCGTGCCACCAAAGATCGTTGTGACTAGTTCATCTCCAAGTTGTCTTCTGGAAGGTACGTCAGCAGGATTTTCTTTGCCAGGAACATATTGAATTTGTCCTTTAAATGTCTCTCGTATGTATGAGACTCGGTTTGCCACAAATGTAGTCTATTTAACTGGATGTTACTTGATCCAATTAAGTACAATTTTTGAATCTGTCCAGGCAAAAATGTTATTACTATTTGTTATTTGGTTTGTTTGGATGTATCCGTTGCCTTGTGCGTGTAAGATTGCAGTGCCTAATAGTACTATTACTGTTTGATTGGCAGTAGTGGCAGCAGCTACTTCTGTGGATGACATTCCCTCATAGCGTGTGTGAAGAAGAGTATTATGTCTACGTTTGCAATGCCGGCAATTAAATTTGCTTGTGCAGTCCTTAACATTGTGTCCTTTTTTGAAACAGTTGACACATAATTGGTTATTTTGAACATATTTTTGCCTTTTAATAATTTCCATGTTGAGAAACTGAGTGCATTTGAATAAGGAGTGACTCTCGCTGCAAATCATGTACAGGGTGTTTTTTTTAGAGGTTTGTTTTTCGAATAGAGATAAAACTGGCATTTTATGGTCAAATCTGGCAACTCTAATGTCATTTATGTTCAGTTTGGTTTGCCATTTCATCATGAACAGGTTGACAAAAGAACAACGCTTGCAAATCGTGCAAATTTATTTCGAAAATAATGGTTCAGTTCGCGAAGCTTACCGCAAGCTCCGTCCATTTTATGGTCGACATAATCGTCCATCAGAGCAATTAATTCGGTTAACCATGGGTCGTTTTTGCACTACGTTTACTCTATGTGATAATACGCATCCGCAGAGACGTCGAACAGTGCGCACCGAAGAAACAATTGCCGCTGTAGAGCAAAATGTTGAAGAGGGCCCGAATGAATCGATTCGCCACCGTGCACAGCAATTGGAGCTTTGTCCATCAACTTTATGGAAGATTTTGCTGAAAGATCTTGGCTTGCGACCTTACAAGATCCAGCTTGTGCAAGAATTAAAGCCGCGAGACCATGCAATGCGTCGTGATTTTGGTGTATGGGCCGAAAATGAGATTGATCTCGATGCTGATTTTCATCGCAAAATTTTGTTCAGTGATGAGGCTCATTTTTGGTTGAATGGCTACGTCAACAAGCAAAATTGCCGCATTTGGAGTGAAGAGAATCCACATGAGACCCTTGAGACGCCATTACATCCACAAAAACTGACTGTTTGGTGTGCTCTATGGGCTGGTGGAGTCATTGGGCCATACTTCTTCCGAAATAATGCTGGAGAGTCAGTTACCGTTAATGGAGACCGGTATATAGCCATGATAACCGACTATTTTGTTCCCGAATTGGATGGCATGAATGTGGATGAGTTGTGGTTCCAACAAGACGGCGCTACATGCCACACAGCGCACGTCACAATCAATTTATTGAAGGAAACATTCGATGAGCGCATAATTTCGCGGAATGGACCTGTCAATTGGCCACCAAGATCGTGTGATTTGACACCATTGGATTATTTTCTTTGGGGATATGTGAAGTCGCTCGTCTACGCCAACAAGCCAGAAACGTTAGGGGACTTGGAAGCCAACATTCGTGGCGTTATTGCCGACATACGGCCCCATATGCTCGAAAAAGTGGTTCAAAATTGGACCTGTAGAATTGGCTTTATTCGAGCCAGCCGCGGCGGCCACATGCCCGAAATCATATTTAAACATTAATGGCATAAAATTATCCTTCCAATAAAGCCAAATTGATGGACATTAAAACGATTTTCTTGTGTTTTATTTTAATTCGAAGCTCTATACCTCTAAAAAAACATCCTTTATCTTTCTCCAGAAATTGCGGTCACATAACTTGTTGTTCGTATTGGAATCTTGGCCTGAGATTCTCTTTCTTCGTGAATATTTTCTGGACCTCGAAATCTGGCTTCGATGAAATCGAGAAATTCATTTAATCCGGGGATGTCGGTGGATGTTCTTCGCTGCTGCTGGTAGGCTCGCCTGGCTTCTGTGTCCAGTTTTGGTAGTACAAGTTAGTAGGGTGTATTAACCGGTTCTGGCACCTGGGTGCACCCCAGGTGAAAAAAGGGTGCACCCGTATCAGAAACTTGACTCACTTAAGTATGCAGCAATTTATATGGTTTTATATGAAGAATCGCGTACCACAACCATACAAGGCATTCATATTGAAAGTTCTATCGAATATCTCAACCTGGTCAAGATATTTTTTCGCTCAACCTAAAAGTATGTAGCAGTTTTATGAATTTCATATAAATTTTAAGAATTTCATATGAAAAATCGAATATCTCAACCAGGTTGAGATATTCGATTGAGCTTTCCGTAAGATCTCGACTAGGTTGAGATACAGGATTTTTTTCATATAAAATTGTTGAATATCTCAACCTGGTCGAGATCTTACACAAAATAACAACAAAAAAGCGAAGAATCAAAAAATATAAAAAAGTTCCTTGAACTTGAAATTTTAAAAGTAAAAAACCCTAATAAAAGCATGACCTATAAAACAATACACACTGCACACTGATATGCGGTTTTCTCTGTAATAAGCACATACGATAGTCAGCTATAGTTAGTTTTTGGAGCGCACTTTTCTTAACCCTTTTTGCTTTTTTCACATCCTCTAAAGGTTCCCCATCCTTATCAACACCATCAACGTGAAGGGAGTACATTTTTGATCTGAGACCAATGAATTCTCTCATAATATTACCTTTATTTTCGTCTTTCATCATAACTAAGACTTTTTAATTTTCCAATGGTATGTTGAAACGATTATTATTTAAATATTCTGACGTATCAAAATGAATTGGGATATCATTAAGAATGTCATAATAAAAGTCTTCTGTTCGAATCGAATATATAAAGGAATCAGTATCCATATAGTTTAATGAAAGATTTTCATTATATTTAGGTTTCATGTATTGATAATGAAAATCATACATTAAATATTTAGATAGTTCCAATACAACAAAACCTATATATATCGGTTTATCATATTTCACACTAACTGCATTTAATTGAATCGCACACATAGCTTCATCAAACTCTTTAATGCTGTGGAAACTTGGATCCTTTTTCGTGTTATTTACAAGCGCACTAGCACCTAAACGTTTACCATTACTTTCCCACTCTCCCACAATTTTAAGTATTTTTCTTTTATCTACATTCTCCATAGTCTTACCAAAGACTATTCATCAAGAAAGATTATTCATCAATTTAAAAAAATTCTTCTCAAATTCATTTCTTGCCCTTTGGCGGTGATATGTATGTATCAAATCCATAAACACCTTCAACCATGAATATTGTTTAAATTTCAAAATTCTATGGATCTTAACTAATTTCAAACCATTTGCAATACACTGTTGAAGATTTCGATAGTGTATTACATAATTTTTCTTGTTTGTTAAGTCAGCTATTAATTTTGAAAGAAACTGATCACGAGGAGGCAATGAAGTTTCTTTCAGCTTATCAAATGAGTCAACATACTTATATGGGAAAACTCTTTTTCTTCTCATAAGACTTAACAATGGATCATCATACATAGATTCAAGAATTTTAAAATCTTCATTGCTTAGATAGCTTGATAATTTATCTAAACTGGAAAGCATGAATCTGAAAGAGTCTAGAAAACACAACTCTAAGAAATTTTTATTCCCCATAGGAATTTTTTTTGTCAGAGAATTAAATAGTTCTTTGTTGAGAGGTGTAACATTAATTTCCCCTGGATGTTTTTTTTTTATTCTTTTATAAATAAATGGCAATCGTAACCAGAAAAATTGTGGAATATAACCGGAATATACTTGGCTACTTTGTAATTAATATTGCAACTTTCTTGAGCTGGTCCGCGATAATTGCCAGACGAATGACAATGATCTCTTACTTTTATATTTGTTATAGTAAATTGTTCGCAACAGATATGACATTTAGTGCACTCATTTTGCCTTTTTTGTTCATCAACTGTGAGAGTATTCATTGGCCTCACTTTTGATAAATATGCTTCAAACAAAACCTTTGTGTCGCGAACTTATCTATCAATGAAAACCTTTGCTGCGTTTTCACCAGAATATATCTCAAATTTATTTAATGATTAATCAAAGGATGATTTAATAAAGTAGCTAAAGGCTGTAGGTATATGCTTATGTGTAGTTCGAACAGTGTCATTTGAATTCATTAAATTTTCTTCAGTAGTTTGATTAGTTTCTTTTTGCAGAATACATTCAAAATCAGCATAAACTATAAATGGAACATCTAATTTCTTTTTATAATTTTTAAATTCTAAAATATCATCACCATCCTTTCCCTCAGACATTTTTGTGACAACTTTAGAAATGCTACTATTGTTATTTTAAAATAATAAAAAAAAATCTGAAAACTTAAAAAATAAAAATATTTAAAATTAGTTTTTGTTTAAAAAATATTTTCATTATTCAGAAATTTTTTTAGTAGAATTACATTTTTTTCGGAACACATGTAAAATTTTCTATTTTTACATTTTTCATGAAAATTACAAGCATTGATTTTAGTTTTAGCATAATATTAGTTTTATAAAGTGTTTTTAAATTTAAACAATCCTTCATATCATCCATATTTTCTACATTTATTTCTCCTCTAATTAGTTCTCGTACCCATTTAACTTTTTCACACCCTTTTACACATACTCTTATATTTTTATATTTCTTTACGTTTAAAACCATATATTCAACAAGATCTGTAAAAGTTGCATCTCCATCCTGCCAATCCAATCCATAGTGGTTTTTATGTAGCCAATTCATCATTATTCTTTCCTTTTTCGCTAGTCTTTAATATTCAAATGGAGGTTGGATTATAAACGTTTTAATTCGCATATCGAATCCCAAAATGCTCACTTCCTTCACAATAAATTTATTTTCAATAATAAATCCTTGTAAGTCTATAACTACCACTTGTTCTTCTTCCCTTTTGTAAATGATAATTCACTTAAGCTTGTATAAATCTTTAATATATACTCTCACTAGGATGACTACAGCAATGTAACTGAGGATCACATTTAAATATCACAATCGATGAATAGTTATGCGGGGGTACTGTTTCTAATTTTAAAAAATATTGTTAGCTATAGAATATAGTTTCTATATCAATAGATCCTCAAGTTCTAAAGTTATATATTTTAAAACGAAGGCACTTATAGCATTTTCTGGGCTAAGTTTATTTTCAACCCATGAGCTACAAAATTTATAAAAAATTATTTATTTATTATTATTAACAACATCCTGTTTAAATTAATTTTTACAAAGCATTAGCGCTCGGTAACAACAACAAAAATAGTGCAAATATTGTTGAGTTCCGTTCTTTATAATTTTTATCTTAACCACATCCTGTGTATTAGCGCGCGGTAACAACAACAAAAATAGGCCAAATTTTGTTGATTTCCGTTCTTTCTAATTTTAGCTTGACCACATCCTGTTTAAATTAATTTTTTGTTATTGTGTTTACAAAACACGATCAATATTATATACAACTTTTTTGTTATAAAAGCGATGGTTTCAGAAAATTAAAAATTAGTTTATAAGTTTTACTCAACAATAACTGTACAAATACTGAAAATATAGCAATGGAAGCCCCACTGCAAAGCCTGGTCAACGAATACAACAACAATAACAAAACATATGAATATTTAGCTTTTAAGGACATGGTGTTGAATAGGAACTATGTTATCATAAATGTGGAACGAGTGAGCACTAAATACGGTGAAGCTATGATGATCATCTTAGATGGAAGATTTTGTAGCTATTTACCACGAAGATTCCTCTCTTTTACTCAGGATCAAATTACCCATTTAGATGATGAAACATATATGTTCAATAAGAGTATGGATGATACTAGAAAGTTTTGCATAAGTGTTGAAAAAGAAACACCTTCATATAATTTTTATAAACAGTTTTTAAGCATTGATGAAAAATAATGTATATAAATCAAAATAAAACAACAAATTTATTCTTTTTTATTTTATTTTTTATTTCAGATTTTCTTTTGCTAACAAAAAATTTAAGCATAAGTGCCCACAATTAAAAGTATTAAATTTTTGATACTTAAAACAGTTATAACTAATTTTTTTTCCTAAATATTTAATTATCTCTTTTGGTGGTTGTAAATTACCAAAACTGTCAAAGTAATCAATATCATTATTCTTTTCCCAGCATGCTACCCAATGTGTACCCGGTCCTTTTGTTGTATCCAGATTTACTATTCCACATTCTGTTTTAAATGGTTTACTTGGCAGTGCGTTACTCATAAACACCACCCTAAGATTTGGAATGTTTTCAGCATATTTTTTTAAGTCTACATCAGAAAGAGCTCTTTTAGGTAGCTTCATTACTAGTTTTTTGAATATGGCTTTAAATATAGTCCAAGGCCATTTTAAAGGGTTCAAGTACATCCCTTTTCCCATAGCAATGGCTTCCATTGTATTATTATGTCGTTTCGCCTCAGACAACTGTTCTTTTCCAGTTTTAACTGAATTTATAGCTTTTGTAAGCTGCACCTCCAGCCAGTCCACCAAGTGCTCCTAGTGCTGCAAATATGGGTGCTAGTGGGAGAAAACCTCCAGACTTGGGTAATGGTATTACTCGTGGTGTTTGCATTAAAGACTTATTTCCTTTAAAAATATTATTTGCAACTTTTCTAGATATTTTTATTGCGTCTTTTAAATCTTTAGTATATTTTATATTTTTTCTTGCACTTTTCAACGCCTCTTTAAATAGCTTATAGCCACTTCTTTTTGAAGGTTTCTTAGTTTTCCTAGAGATGTTCCCCACACCGAATTTAGTTTTCGCTTTCATTGCGGTAGTAACGAGCCAAGCGTTGGATTTTTCACCAATACTACTGTCCTTTGCTTTAACTCTTTCCCAAGCTTTTTCAGCAAATATTCTATAAGCAATATGCCGTTTCTCTAGATCTTTGTTGTTTGAGTATGCTATATCGTGCTCTTTGCAAGAGCAATCTAATGGATTGATACCTTGATCACCTCTTGATAAACGTTTCTTTAATTTTGTAGTAGGTCCGCAAAACTGATAGCTAGGTAAATGAAGCTCAAATGGAAGGTTATTAATAATTTTATTTAAAACACCTTTCCCAGTGACAGTTGGTTTATAACTGATTTTCTTTTTATAGATGACAACCATTTTCTATACTTTTTTTGTTAACTGATTAAGTAGAACTGGTTCAAATCAATAAAAGAACTTGTTTTTATAGATTTTACTCATTTGATTTCAAAATGCGTTTTATAAAACAACACAAAGCAATAAATGTGAAAAATATTGACTCAGAATTAAAAATAAAAAACAAAGCTCGACATAGTTCATTACTACCGAACTCTATTCGCGCTCTTATTGTGGGACCATCAAATTGTGGGAAAACAAATGTAATGATTAGTCTTATTGAGAGCCCTAATGGGCTTAAATTTGGAAATAATTATTTATACTCAAAGTCAGCTAATCAATCGAAATATAAGTACTTGGAGCGTTTAATAAAACTTATTAAGAGGATAAGTTTTTCTTCATTTTCCAATAATGATGATGTGATATGTCCAGATGAAACAAAACCAAACTCAATATTCATATTCGATGATATTACTTGCGAAAAACAAAACCATGTGCGATCTTATTTTTGTATGGGTCGACACAAGCAGGTTGATAGCTTTTATTTATGTCAGTCATATACACGTATACCAAAACACTTGGTTCGTGATAATGCAACTATGATTATTATGTTCAAACAAGATGAGATGAATATTAAACATATATACAATGATCATGTTGGTTCAGAGATGTCTTTTAAAACATTTTATGTATGTGCTGTAAATGTTGGAGAGAAAAATATGGTTTCCTTGTTATTAGCAAGGATGATTCTATGAGTGATGGTCGCTATAGAAAAGGATTTGATGTCTTCATAAGCCTATAAAAACATGTTATTCTATATTACTGAATTAGTATTAAAACTATCATCAAACTACTAACTGCTAACTGATCTGTTCCTATTCAACAACTATCTGATTCCCGATCTGTTCTAAGTAGTTAATCAGCTATCTAATACCTAATCTGTTCCTGTTCAACAGCTGTCTGATATCTGATATGTTCTTGTTAATCAGCTACCTGATACCTGATCTGTTCCTATAAAACAACTAATATTAATGAGAGTCTAATTAAAAATCTTATAAAAACTCGTAATATTTTAAAAAAGAAATATAAGAGTATTCAGCTTGAAGAAGCTGCAAGTGATGATTACTTTGAAATAATAAAGTCCTCTAATGAAAATCCTATAAAAAAGGAAAAGTTTGCAAACAGTTTTATTAAAGGTAATGATAATGAGGAGGATTATCAACCAGCACACCATTCAAAAAAGAGCAAACTGAACTACAAAACATTTGATGAGGAAAATAGTTCAGCTAGTTTCTAATTATTAAATAATGATAATAATGATGATTACAATGATGATGATGATACTGTTGAAGAAGCTATTATAGCCCCATCAAACAAAAGTATTGAACCTAATTTATCGAAAATTTCTTTAAGAAAATTAGATAGAGCTTATGGACCGCAAAAAGATGAAAATCAAAGGTGGCAATTAGGTAATGAACCAATAAAATGAAGACAATGTTATTATAGGTAATTTGAGATGGCCTCTCACAAGAGGTTTATATGAACTTATAGCCTTCAATAGCCCAAAAAAATTATAGTGAGTATGATACTAAGACTTACAAAGAAATATTTTTAACAAACGTTCATAGGCGAGCTAATGATCCGGGTGGACAAATTCAAGGGAATCGCTCTAAAAAATATAAAAACATTATACAAAAACTGATTAAAGAAAAAAAAGGAGGCACCATGATGAAGTTAGATATGAAAAAGTTTAATTATGTATACTGGGATGATCCAAACGAATTGGTTGATAGATTAAGACTTTTAATTTCATCATCATCAGCAGGTCATTCAAATCACAATAATGAAATAGCTTTAATTATTGAGGAATTGAGAGAAGCAAAAATTATTCTATAAATAGTTAATTAAAGACTAAATCATACTTATTCAAAGAATGCCTGTCGATAAGTTTGGACAATACATTAGCTTAGGTGAGCGAAGACGCCATAAGGTTAATCTCAAATTTAATTTGAATAGTGATCAACATATCAATTTCAACTTGCGAAGAATTAAAAATATTGCTAATCCATTATTGGAGAACGATGTGCTAATAAATTTTATTTAGAAACAAACTTAAAAAGTATTTCGCAAGGCCTCACTGAAAAAATTGATAATTCGATAGTCCTTTTAAAAACAGTAATTCAAGAACAAAGTACCCAACATTCTAATTAAGAGCAACTGGTTAAAGAGTTGAAACTTTTGCTTACATATAAAATTGATTATTCAACGGAAACCATTAATAAAACATTTAAGGATTTGGAAGCAAGTGTTAGTAAAACTATACAAGATCATTAAGAGTTTTTTGAGGGTAGAATAAATCATGTAGAAAACAACACTCTACCAAAAGCACTTGAACGTATAAGTCAGAAGTTGTTAACTAGAGATGGAGCGTCAACAAGTGGTTCAGGAACTGCATAAGCAAGCACGTAAAAATTTTATTCGAAGAAGAGTAATAACCAAAGGTGTAGATGATCTCTGGCAAGCTGATCTTGCGGAAATGGGTGCTAATTCAAAATATATATATATCGATTTATTTTAACAGTAATAGACACATTTTCAAAGTATGCATGGGCTGTTCCTGTAAAATCAAAGAGTAGTGAAGATATAACTAATGCAATGAAATCAACTTTCTCTGAAAAAAGAATACCAAAAAACTTGCAGACAGATAATGGAAAAGAATTTTATAATAAGTAAAATATTTCAAAATCTAATGAAAAAGCATAAAATTAATCACTATTCATCATATAGCGCACTGAAAGCATCTATTGTTGAACGATTTAATAGAACGTTGAAAGATATGATGTGGAAAAAGTTTAGCTTACAAGGAAATTATCAATGGATTAATATGTATAAGAACTTGATTAATCAATATAATAATAAAAAATATCGAACAATTGGGATGGCTCCAAAATCTGTTAATAAGAAAAATGAAATATCTTTACTTAAAACAGCATATAATTATCCGAAAATATTTGCATTTGGTAAATTAAAAGTTGGAGATTCTGTTCGCATAAGCAAGTATAAGCATGTTTTCTCAAAAGGATATACCTCAAATTGGAGAACTGAAATTTTTAAAATTCGCGATATACGGAACACTAATCCTATTACTTATTTATTGGAGGATTACCAAGGACAACCAATTGTTGGAGGATTTTATGCTTACGATCTCATGAAAACACTATATCCGAATACATATATAATGATCTTATTCTATTCTTGAAATAGACAAAATTGAGTTTCTCCTATAAAAGAGATTTTTTTATTAATTAATTTTTAACACTAACTAAATTTACAAAACTTAAATTTACCTATAAAAGAGAAACGACATTAAATGTCTATTATTCACTGCCTTTCTCTTATTACAATTATGTAAGAATGATTCTTATACTTAACACAACTTAATACATTTGCTTTATTATAACATGACTTTTTCTATATCTCCTCCTATGCCCATTCTATGTGCCGTAAGTGCAGTTTAATAGTGCATTTTAATTACAGTGGCGGTATAAAATTCTAATATAAGGAATACTACGTATTTCTTTACATGTCCCCCCTAAGAAGAGAAAAAAAATATAAAAATGTTATTATTTTTTTTCTTTAATTAATTCCGCCTTGTTTCCTTTTCATATAATTTCTACTACAGGAGCTGGAATAAGTTTTGTTATATGAAAAAGGTTTGATTCTGATTTTCTGTGTCCGGTGTCTATTTTGTATATTGAATTTGATTTTATTTCCAATATTTCAAACGGGCCAATTTTCAATTCATCTAGTTTTTTTCTATTCAGCTTGTTGCCGTTTTCCACAAAAACCTGATCTCCAACTTTGAATTCAAAATGTCGTCTGTTTTCATCAAATATTTGCTTATTATAATTATGCGATTTCATAGTATTTTGAAAAGCAAGTTCTCTATCTTTCAATAAATCTTCCCAGGTTCTTTCTTGTTTCAGTTCCTCTGGTAAAACTGTAGTATTTTCACCTTCTAGTAAATATATAGGTGCAAAGCCTGTAACTGTATGCTCTGTTTCGTTGTATTTTATTGTACATTCTTGTGCTATCGTTGCCCATGCTATTTTTTTCTGTCTCTCATTTATTTTACATCTTATTTTATTAACTAGCGTCTGGTTTAATCGCTCGTTGAGACCATTTGAAAAAGCTGCATTAACTGCAGTAAACACAATTGGTATTTTTTTTTCGTTTAAAAAGTTTTTGAATTCCTTCGAATTTATTCCTGGATATTGATCTGTTAAAATCATGCCAATTTCGTTGTTTTTTGTAACCTTCTCTACTAGTTTTATAAAATCGATGGCGCTTTGAGTTTTTGATGTCAATACGTATGCGTACCTTGTAAAGTGGTCAACTAATAAGTGTAAGTATTTCTTTGTGGATCTTGATCCTCCAAATCCCCCAACTGTATCTATTGACATTATCTCGAAGGGATTCTTTGCTGGCCCTAAATGTGACATTAAACCGAACTTATCTTGACCTCTGGACTTATTTTTTATGCATATCACACAGTTTTTACATATCTTTTTTATGTTTGGTATTAAATTTTTTCCAGTATAGAACGAACTTATTTTTTTTTTTATTTGTTCTATACCTATATGGCTGTAATGTTCATGTACTTTCTTGATTAATTGTTTGCAAAGTTTTTCTGACAATATAATTTTTTCTGTTTTCCTTATTTTTTTATAGTATATTTGATTTTTCAGTATAACTTTTTTTTCATTTTTCAGGTCTTCGTTCTCCTTTTGGTCTGCCAAAATATCATCTAATTTTATTAGATTTACAATTTGCAATATCTCATCTTCATTTTCATGCGGTTCTAGTACCGGGTTTCTGCTTAAGCAATCCGCTTCTATATTGTATTTTCCTGGCGAGTATTTTATGTCAAAATCATATTGAGAGAGATAATATGTTAAATCTCCCAGTTCCTCATCAGTCCTAGCTTTTATGTTCATATTCTCCAACGGCTTGTGGTCCGAAAAAACCGTAAATTTTCTTCCTATGAGTCGGTACTGCCAATATTTTACTGTTTCTTTAATTGCTAGACATTCTAAGTATATAGCTTTTTTTCTCTTTTGGGCTTCATTTAGTTTTTTAGAAAAATAACCTACCGGTTTTTCTTCTCCATTTTTTTGTGGTTGTTTTAAAATCGCCCCAATGCCTTTAAGACTCGCATCTGTATATATATGAATTGGCAATTCTGGATCAAATATACCCAAAACCGGCTTACAGCAAAGTAATTTCTTGATATTATTGAATGAATCTAGACATTCGTCCGTCCAAATGAACTTTTGATTTTTCCTGAGTAAGTTATGCAGAGGATCTAAAATGATTGCACTGTCCTTTACGTATTTATTGTAAAAATTTATTTTTCCTAAAAATTGTCTGACGTTTTTTTTTGAGTTTTCGGTGTAGGAAAATTTTTTATTGATATTAAATTGTCTTTTATTGGACTCACTGAGTTGTTTTTTATTATATGGCCAAGGTACTTTACCGAGTTTTCTGCAAAATTACATTTTGAAAATTTCAATCTAAATCCTTCTCTTAAAATTGCCTCCAGTAGTTTGGTTAAATGTTCAATATGCTCCACAAAGGTTCTTGAAAAAATGAGGATGTCATCAATGTAATTAACTGTGAAGTTTGAAAGCTTATTCTTCCTCACAATATTACTCAATATCCTTTGGAATATCGCTGGTGATACTTTCAAACCAAACGGTAGACACGTCCATTGGAAATGTCCTTCTTGCGTCACAAATGCTGTTTTTTTTCTATCTTCGATTTTTAAAGGTATTGACCAAAATGCTGAATTTATATCTAAAGTAGAAAAGTATTTGCAGTTTATCGTTTTTTCCATAAGGTCCTCAATCAATGGAAATGGCTGTGATTGTGGCACCACAATCTTATTTAAGTCTCGAAAGTCTACACATAACCTTGATTTCTTATTTTCTTCTTTTTTAAATGCTAAAGTTACTGGAGCCGCAAATGGACTATACGATTCCTCTATTAAATTTTTTTCTAATAATTTTGATATTTGTTCTTCAATTTCTTTTTTATCCTCTATCGTGCATCTGTATGGTCTTTTGCTAGGATATTTATCAATGAGTAGATCTATATGTGCTTCATAATTTCTGACAGTACCGATATCATATTTGTCCTTTGCAAAAATCGCGCTATATTTTTCTATTAATTTATTTATTTCAGTTTTCTGTTCATAACTCAAATGCTTTATATTAATTTCAAAATTTTCTTCATTCACATGTTCATTAAAATTTACCATATAACTTTTTAGATTCCTTTTTTTACTATCTTCTTGTTTTTTAATGATATCATTTTCAATATTTTTATCTACTTCTATAGAATTTCTCTCAATATTTATACCTGCTAAGTCAGGAATTAATTTATTTTTTGACTGATTTTCCTCTAAATCTACACCTTTAAAATCAGGAATTGTTTTTTGTTTTATTTCTAATTTTTCATTTTGGATTAGTTGAAATTCTTTTATACAATCCAGGCCAATTAAGAAATCATAGTTGAAATTTTCGCTGTTTATCACAAAAACTTTTAATTTCCTTTCAATATCAAAAATTTTTATTTTTATATTAATTAGGCCATCTGTTGTTTTTACACCATTGATCGTTTTTAAGTTTGCATTTCCATAATTACTTATTTCTCCTTTTTTGAATTTCAGTAGTTTTGAATTTATTAGGGATACATTTGATCCTGAATCATAAATTCCACTTACTTCAAGAATGTCATTGAGTAATACTTTTACTCTAATCAATGGTGTCAAATTTAGTTTTTTGGATCTTCTTTCTTCAATTCTAATTCAAGCTCGGAATTATTTATGTACTTTATATTTTTGTTCATTACTCCTTCGTTCTCTTTTGTTTTGAACCAGCATAAGGGCTCAGGGTGATAACGTGTACCTTTGTTATTCCTTTCGCATATTTTGCATGGTTTTTTTTTCACATTTTTCTTTTATATTATAGGTTCTAACCTTCCTATCTCTTAATTTGTTATTATCAACTAAGTGTTCTAGCTTACCCAATTCGTTATAAAGATCTTCAGTTTCTTTTAATATTTCTCTGTCAATTCTATCTGAGATCGAGTTTGGCAGACCCGTTGCTATAATATCTATTAAAGTTCCCTTATCAATTGTTTTTCTAACGTCTAATAAAATTTTCTCTTTTTTTATTGCGTAATCCACCAAAGACCCAATTTGATATTTAAATGACATTGCATATCTAATGGAAGTCCATCCTTTATTTGCGTATGTTTCCAAAAATTTTTGTCTCCAATTTACCCATTCTGATTCCACTGTTTGTTTCATCAACATGCAACTATACCAGTCCATGCAAGTCTTTTCTAAGAAAAACTTTAAGATCTCAATTTTTTCCTTGTCTTCCATTATATCAAATCGGTTACACTCTTTTTCGAATTCATCAATCCACTGATGAGCATTAGCGCTTCTGCTAGAAAATTTTTCAATCATAAACTCATTTGAAATTTTTCCTAAATTTTTGTGTTCATGTTGTCTTTGATTTGATTCTACTAATTTTTCCAATATTTTCGTCAAAGTTTCCTCTGAGGCATTTATGTTAGTACAGGCCGGATCATTTTTCTTTGTAATTTCTTGTAAGTAATAATCTGTAAATTGCACATTATTTTCTTCGTCTAGATAAATGCTTCTTAACTCTTCTGTCATTGTTATCCATATTCTTCTTGATTGGTTTCTTTTTAGCGCACTGTTTTTTATTTTATTAAAACTTTGTGTTTTCGTGATTGCTACATGCAAACTTACAATTTGATGCCTATCTGGGACACCAAAAATGAGACCGTCCGGTGTTTCTATTGAGGTTATGCACAGCACGTTAGATTTGCCATCATTTGCTTCTCTCATAGTAAATTCGAACTTTAATTTATCCATATTCACGAATTTTTCTTGACAATAATGTCGTTTTATAATGATCTTATTCTATTCTTGAAATAGACAAAATTGAGTTTCTCCTATAAAAGAGATTTTTTTATTAATTAATTTTTAACACTAACTAAATTTACAAAACTTAAATTTACCTATAAAAGAGAAACGACATTAAATGTCTATTATTCACTGCCTTTCTCTTATTACAATTATGTAAGAATGATTCTTATACTTAACACAACTTAATACATTTGCTTTATTATAACATGACTTTTTCTATATCTCCTCCTATGCCCATTCTATGTGCCGTAAGTGCAGTTTAATAGTGCATTTTAATTACAGTGGCGGTATAAAATTCTAATATAAGGAATACTACGTATTTCTTTACACATATTTAATAGAAAAAGTCATTAAAACAGTGTCTAACCAAAAATTTGTTAAATGGCTAGGTTTCTCTAATGAGCACAACTCTTGGATTAATAAAAATGATATAAAGTAGTTGTTATGTAATATTTCATTGAAACATTTCTGAAAATAAAATTCATTTTAAATAAAAAGCAATCTGTTGTATCTTTTTTTTATGAATATTCTTTATTTATTATAAAAACCACTGTATCTCAGTCAATATTAATCTAAGATACTTTTGTAGGTCATTATTTTGACGGAAACTACGTCACCTTTCTTTTTTGTGAACAAAGTAACCCCCTAAATCCACTCTGAAAAAAATGATACTCAAAAATGAAAAGAAATTCAAAACATTGAAATTTTTCGGTTTTTTTTAATAGTTTTTTTAACTTATTTTGATGAAAAAATGAGTTCTTTGATTTTATCATTATTATAGTATCATTTCGATAGGATATTTTATTCTCTACAATAAGTCTTCTGATGTGTATATGCTAAAAATATACAGTTTTTGAGTTAGAATTAAAAATATAAAAAATGGGCAAATTTGCACCGTCCTCAGAAGTCCAAGCCTTAATTTAATCGCATTTTTGGGTACATCATTTTTAGGGTTTAATTGAACATATAAGACA
The DNA here is from genome assembly GCA_949775025.1 of Tricholauxania praeusta. Classification (NCBI taxonomy): domain Eukaryota; kingdom Metazoa; phylum Arthropoda; class Insecta; order Diptera; family Lauxaniidae; genus Tricholauxania; species Tricholauxania praeusta. The sequence continues at coordinate 80,880,419 of OX459030.1, forward strand.
ATAAAATACCTTTAACGAATTAGTTCCTTATACCCCTGTTATTTATGACATAGTCAACAGCCTACATATCAAAGCGGGTATTTTGATCATCATATGGATATGAATCAGAGTTAAGGTAGACTTTCAAGTTTGTTAGAGTGCAATGATCAAATGTATTCCCATCTTGCTTATTTTTAGGTTTTTGTAGACCAATTATTAGAAATCGTGGTCTCTCGTTTTGTGGTGATAGTTTTACATTCCATAAAACCTTTGCACAATTTGGTAACAATGGATTAACATGACATTCCCAGCTTTAAAAAACAATTGGTATAGAATTCTTATTGTTAATTATTTTAAACATTTCCAATTTGGCAAAGTCTTATAGCTGTACATGAGGCATTTTCCAAGTTATATCTAGTATTGTTAATTTTAATTGGTCTGTTCCTGTATTTGGATGAAATGATCTTTCATCACTTTTTGAACGTTGTAAAATCAGCTCAAGTTTAGAATATAGTATTATTTTATTGTAATCTTCTGCAAAACCCAACCACATTTTCAGTGGAATGCAACAACTAAAATGTGTTTTTTCTAATCTTAAATCTTCCTCAATACACCAACCAGATTTTTTAATGCTTCGCTTTCACTTCTATTCAATGATTCAAAATTCTTCATAGTAGATGCAATTCCAAGATTGCGAATGCGATCTACTTCAAATCCATTAATTTCATAGCGAATTTCATCAAACAAGTAGGAAGCAAAACTATTTATAAGTTTTACAATTGCGGTTACATCCTGTTTCGCATCTTGCTTTGGATGTAAATAATACTTTCACTTGGTAATACAAGCAAGTCTTGATTTTGAATTGGTATACGTATCTCATCATTGTTGTTGAAAAACCTTAGGTATGGCGAGTAACTATGATATTCTTTTTTAATAATACTTTCATCATATAAAGGTTTTTGGAGAGCATTGAGTATTTCGGGCATGATGTAAATGATGACCTATTGATTTCAAATATTCTTTATTTTCAGTTGTTAATTTCTTAAATTGCTTCTTTAATGCCTTCCTAGATGATTTAGATAGCTTCTTTGATGTTGATTGCTGAAAGGTTGAGGGTTGAATAAAGCCGAAGTCCCTTTGTGTGCTGGCTTTATTATAAATAATCATTGTTCTGGCTTAAAGTGTAGTCAAACTGTAACTTTTTCACCTCTAAAATTTATTAAATTTCTGTCTTGATCAACGATTTTAATTGTTATGTTGTTTATCTCTCTACAGTTCACTTACTTACTTACTTACTTAGATGGCCATAACAACCCGTTGTCAGGTTACGGCCGACCTCATTAGCTCTCGCCAGGCGCCTCTGTTTTGCGCGCGCCTTCTCCAATCGTTAATGCCAAGCGCGGTTAGGGCTTCCTCAGCTTGGTCTATCCACCGGAGGCATGGTCTCCCTCTTCGTCGTTGACCGGGGACCTTCCCTTCGAATACCTTTTTCGCTGGAGCTTCTTTATCCATACGATGGACATGACCCAGCCAGCGTAGTCGCTGTATTGTTATACGCTTAACTATGCCAATGTCGGCGTAGAGCTCATACAGCTTGTGGTTCATTCGAATGCGATAGTCGTCGCCAACTCGAACAGGACCAAAGATTTTGCGGAGAACTTTCCTCTCGAACACCCCAAGAGCGGATGCGTATGTTGTCGAAACCACCCATGCCTCAGCGCCATAAAGAAGCACAGGTAGAATGAGCGTCTTGTAGAGTGTTAGCTTTGTCGATCGAGAGAGAGCTCTGCAACGTAATTGCTTACTGAGACCGTAGTAGCACCTATTAGCAATTGTTATTCTCCGCTTAATCTCCAGACTGACATAATTTTTGCTGGTTACGGCAGTGCCAAGGTAAATCAATTCCTTGACAACTTCTAATTTACAGTTGCCCGCTGTAACATGAGAGTCTAGATCCCGTGCTCTCTTGTTGTTGTTAGTAGACATCATGTATTTCGTCTTGCCCTCGTTTACCGTCAAACCCACTTTGGCTGATTCCTTTTCAATAGCAGTGAAATAATATCAATATCATCAGCGTACGCAAGGAGCTGAACACCTTTGAAGAAAATGGTGCCATTATGATGCACACCGGCTTTTCGTACGATCCCCTCCATAATGAAATTGAAGAGATCGCACGAGAGCGGGTCGCCTTGTCTGGAACCTCGCTCGGTATTAAAAGTTCCGGAGAGGTCATTCCCTACCTTGACGCAGCTACACGTATTGCTCAACGTCATCCTGCAGAGCCTTATCAACTTTGCAGGTATACCGAACTCAGACATTGTTGCGTATAGGCAATCCCGCACTGGGCTATCGAACGCAGCTTTATAATCGACGAAGAGATGGTGAGTGTCGATTTGATATTCATGGGTTTTCTCCAGGATTTGGCGTAGTGTAAAAATCTGGTCTATGGTGGACTTACCAGGTCTAAAGCCACACTGATAGGATCCGAGTTGGTTGAGCTTAACCGAGAGTTGAGCGGAGTACGCCTCGGCAGTCCGTTGTGATTGCAGCTTGGCAACGTCCAGCTTTCATTGCATGCCCGTGCGTACATTCTTCGCATTGCATAGCCGCATGCGGATCTTAGCTGCAACAAGATAGTGGTCGGAGTCAATGTTGACCCCCCGAAATGTACGCACATCCAGAATGCTTGAAGCGTGCCTTCCGTCGATCACAACATGATCAATTTGTTTTTTCGTTTTTTGATCCGGGGATAGCCAGGTGGCCTTGTGAATGTCGAGGTGTTGAAATCTGGTACTACTAACTACCATGTTTCGCGCCGCGGCGAAGTCGATCAGTCTCAGACCGTTGTTTGAAGTGGTCTCGTGGAGACTGAACTGACCGACTGTAGCGCCAAAGATGCCTTCTCTTCCAACCTTCGCGTTAAAATCGCCGAGGACTATTTTTACATCGTGGGTCGGACAACGGTCATACACGTCCTCTAGGCTCGCGTAGAAGTCATCCTTGGTGGCATCGTCCAGTTCAGTGTAGTGTAGTTGACTCTACAGTTCACAGGTAAATAAATAACATTAAGAGGTTTCTCATCCATTTTATATCCTGGTGGGACATCAACTGAAAATTCATGTAACGTATGTACTGATTTATTATTGATGTATGAACCGGTTGTTATATTACATTCAATGTGAATTGTATTTACGTTTGTTATATTCAAAGGTTTATTAGATTCAAATGTAGTCACTTTCATATTTGGACTTATTTTTAATATTTTTTGTGTTTCTACCTCGACGGATTCTTCCTGGGTTGTTTGAGGTAATATTTCCTCATCAACATGTAACACTTGTAAATCAGATGGTCATGATTCGATGGATATTGTGTTATATTCAAATCCATTTACAAATAACTTTTTTGGACTAAACCCAAGCAACTGTCCTATACTATGTGGTTGCATAAAATCTATATCAAGAAAGGTAGAAATTTCTGTTTGTAGCGTATTATTGTTAGATTCGATTAAAAGAAAAGCAGCTTCATCAAAATCTTTTTTAGCTGAATTTAAGAAAAATGCAATATCCTCGAGCTCATACGATCCGACTGGAATTGTGATTATATGATTGCCCATATGAAATAAGATGTACACATCTACGTTGGGTATAGAATTAAATGCCACGAATTCAATTAAACCACAAACATATCTAACAGGTAATTCGATTGGTGGGAAATATTCTCCAACCAAAGTTGATGTGTTTCCAGTCAAAGAAATAGTTATTGACATCTTGAATGTTAAATAACACAGGTCAACACTAATTTTGGTGCCGAGAAGCTATACTTTTTTTTTAACTAAGGACCTTATACTGATTACATTATTATCAAAAATGTTGATATCCCACGTGTAGTTTTCTAGATTTTGCCTTGTAAAAAAAGGCTCACATGAAAAACACTTTACATTATTTAAATAAAAACTTTCTTTTTCGCGAATGAGGTGTAGTCGGACTATCACGTTGCATCCCCCAGCAATAGTCAGCCATCATATGGCGATCCCATCGGCCTTGGTATCTTCCTTCCATAGTCTTTAGGTCCTGGTGAAACCGCTTCCCTTGTTCTTCGCTATAGGATCCAAGATTGTCTGGGAATTGGTCAAGATGACTGTGAAGGTATTGCACTTTGAATGACATATTACATCCAAAGTTATTAAAGGGTTCTGGCATGTCATTTACAATTTCAGAGTAATTTTCTGACTTTTGTTGAGTGGGCAAATTTGTTGCCATTGTGTAGAAGGACACACTTAAGACTTCGCTTAGAGCTGTCTATAACGAGACGCCATTCATTTGGATGGTATTTTGAAAGGCCCATTCCGAGAATAAGGCCTTGCATATCCGAACAAAAAACAATATCATTTTCCGATTGAAAAAAAGGTAGCAAGTATTGCTCTCTTGTTTGATAGAACGTCACTTCTGTACCTGACGACAAGTTTTTTTCTTTTGATCTAGAAGCCAAAACCTCTACAGATTATTTAGGGAGTTCAAGATCCCTTATCAAATCATTTAATGCTTCTTGGGAAAAAGATTTTGGCTCTGTAGATGGTATTCCTTCGAAGTCGCTGTCGCTACTCACTTCATAAATGACTTCTTCAAATGATGATTCACGAATGGAACAAAATGCTGCAATAGGTACTTCCTCTGAATGTGGTAAGGGTCTCTAGCAGAGTCTAAGTCTGGATAAATCACAAAAATTAATACAGCAGAAGAAACAATTAAGAAAGTGATTTTTTTGTTCTTTCCATTACATAGGCATTCCGACCCTCACATGGTTTCTTTTACCACTAATACACTGTCTTAAGTGTTCATAGCACATTTTACAAACAATTTGGGGTATCCACGGCTTGTATTCATCCACAATTTTCGACTTAAAGTAAGCATAATAAGCACTTTTTATAAAATCTGTTATAGGTTTTCTGAAATTTTTCACCGTGCATTCACCACAGCGGTAAAAAAACACATTTGGATCAATGAGACAACTTCTTCGCGATGAAGACATGATATAAAAATCAATTTATTTTTAGATATTTATCGATAAAATAGCAAATCATGCACACGGAAGTACTTATTACAGCGAATATTCAAAAGTGACCCTTTATCAAAAATGGTACGTAGGAAAAAAAAAATTAAAAATATTTTTAATGTTGCCAGTACATACTTAATACAAAACTACTAACTATATCTCGGCACCAAATTTTTTTTTTTTCGATTTGTTGACCTGTGTAATGAATGACATCATTTTTTTTATTTTTCTTAATATATATTGTTTTATTATTGAATTTCCTTTACAAAGTTTCTTAACAGTAATACAGTTTTTTCAGCACATATAAAGTGCTTCATACGATTTTTACATGCATATAAAGTTAAATTATTTGTTTACAAAGTTTTCAAATTTGGACAATTAAAATCCTCCAAGTTATAAACATTAATATCCCATCCAAATAGATTTTTAATTCGTTAAATTTTTTTAAGTCCTTTAACATATACTTTAAAATCCTTATTTCGTGTTTGATCTTTGAAATATTTTATAGCATCTACTAAATCAGAATCTCCTTTAAACCATTTTAGTCCATGATTCTGTGAGCAAAGCCATTCGCAAGTTTTCTTGTCATTAATTGATAATGATGAATACTTAAAAGGTGGGCGAATAAGAATTGTTTGAGGCTTTAAATCATTAACTGCAATACACACTTCTTTTGCAATAAAGCCATTATTAACGTAAAAACCATGTACATTAATAATTAGCATTTTAAATTGATTAGCGTGCATGCTTGTGGTTGAATACTATTTTTCTTTTTTATAAACGAGTATGATTTCTTTGAACTAGGTTTCTTTTCCTGAATCTGAGTAATACAACAACAAAATAGTGAAAGCATGAGACTATTCTTCTATCACCATCTTTGATGAATTTTTAATTACGAATAATCAATATAATGCAAAGGTTGATCTATTTATTTTAAAAATCACAACCGTAACATTTATTACAATATTTCTTTTTAAAATTATGATAAGAATTCATTAAATCTAATGCCTGATCCCAATTTGTTTCAATAGAGGAACATTTGCAGGTATCAGGTCCATAAGTTTCTTCATCCACCGACCACGAACAATTGGTGTAATGTTTACCATGTTTGGTTTCAACTTCTTCATACTCAGCATATTCAGTGAATATCCTTTTATATTTATTTAATTTTATTATATAATATAAAATAATATAAAATATATATATAAAATGTTTTCCTTGACTAAGAATTTTTTTAAAATATTGAGACGATCTATATTATTCATTTTATGTACACTGCGTTCATAAACTATAGCACAATTTATGTTTTTTAAGAAAATAAGCTGTAGCATGTTGGATATTGAACCTCAAACGCTCATACTGGCATATTTTGTGCTTGGATATGTTCTCTTTAAGATGGCATTATCAAATATTATATTCACTTGACTCTCTCCATAAACAGTTATCAATATCTCCAACATTGCATTTTTTTCGCCTAAGAATCGTTCATTTAGTATAGCACAAATGATTTAAAGTCAATTTTTTTCAACGAAAACAAAAAATTTTTTTTAAAATTTTTTATTATTTAATACGAAGGAAACACAAGAATGGCTTGAAAGGAACAATGTTAAAGTTTTGGATTGGCCAGCTTGTTCTCTTGACTTGAATCCAATTGAGAACATTTGGGAGATTCTCGTCAGACGATATATGCTGATAAACGACAGTTTTCAAGTGTTGTAGGATTAAAAACAGCCATATTTGAAGAGTGGGAGGCTCTCGACGCTCAACTGGTACAAAATTTAGCACACTCCATGCGAAACAGTATATTTGAAAGCACCAAATGAAATGGTGGAGTCACGTGGTATTAAATAATAAAAAATTTTAAAAAAAATTTGTTGTTTTCGTTGAAAAAAATTGACTTTAAATCATTTGTGCTATACTAAATTAACGATTCTTAGGCGGAAAAAATGCATTGTTGGAGATATTGATAACGGTTTATGGAGAGAGTAGGGTTGCCAACACGGACTGATGTCTGACCCGGAGATTCAATAAGTGGGGTGGGTGAAATTGAAATAAAGTTTTTATATGAATTTTTTTAAAAACATAAGTAAAATTATTTAATATTTACACTAGATTTCATTGAATCCAACACTTCGTTTTTCTCTCGGATTTCTTTTTATTACATAAAAGTTATCTTGAAAACTAAACGAGATATCGATTTTTTTTTATTTAAGATTTTCAATATCTGTTCTATCGAAAACCATCGTCAGATTACGGCCAATTTGTGTATATGTTTATAGATATATATTTTTAGATATATAGATGTATATTATGTATGTATATATGTCGGATCTTGTTTCGGAGATGTGTATAGTAGATCGGGAAAACGTCATCGAAGGGTATGACAGGAAAATATTCTACTGACAATGCTGAACAACTTTGATACAGAAACTGTAGGTCTAAAGTCAATTTTGAGCTTCCGAATATTTACAAATAGGTTTTGTACAGTACTTACTTACATACTTACTTATATTGCACTTTTATGGGAACAATGCCAATATAATTCCTATTATCAGCTAAATTGAGATAAATCGGCCATTTTGATGTCGTTGGAAAGGTTTTTTGCATCCTTTCGGGCATTTTCAGCCATCGGGGCAGGCCTTGGCAAGGCAACCCAAGATATTCTATTTAGGCTCATCAAGCTCTATGCTTTGGCATACATCTCATCCTGTAATCTTATACACTCGACTTTTCTACAGCCAGTTGAACAGCAACCATCAGAAATAGCGGTGGTCATTCACTTACGCGTGGATCTGTCATAAGTGGAGGCATTTTTCCAGTGCTGCGTACAAACGACGAAAAGGCAACTCATTAAAATGCATTAGACATACAAACCAATGCAAGGGTTTACCCAGTTGAACTTCAAATCGACGTAATATTCCATTTGTTATGCCGGTATTAGTTGTTTCGCCGTCACAGCATATGCCAATTAATCCTTCCATAGAAATACTGTTGCTATCAAAAAAGGTTTTCAGCTCTCGAGTTTTATTTTCAATGTCTTCAGCATCAACTTTAACGTATCGCACAACATGGCAAAGCTATAGGCTCTGTAGTTTTTGTTATATCGTCTCTGTGGAATAAACACTTCATCTACATGTTCGATAGATTGGTTGAATTCGCCAACGACCAGATTCAATTGCTCAGGTATGGTATTGGATCGTGACTAGCTGACGCCAGTGTTGGTTCTTGCTCAGTCATTTCAGTAATTGGCTCTGGTATCGTCAGCTTTCTGTCATTATGTTGATCAAACTTGAAATTTTGTAAACGGTAAGGTATTAATCCACAAGAACATTTACTATGTTTTTAGTCGCATGTGCACTTTCCAATAAAAATATATTTTTAGTCCAATCTAAAAATGCTTGAAATCTATTTTTAGATTTGAACCTTGTTTCTTTTTGATAATAGTCGATCAAAGAGTTTAACTTTTTAGCAAAACTTCTACATTAATAATTTCGATATTTAATTTTTCCAAATTTCAAAAAACTTGAGGTGTAAAACTTTTATACGAAAACATTCTGCTTTCAGCTTTAGCTCCATTTAAATCACTAGCCAAGGCAAAGGTATATTTTGAGATGGCATATGCAACAGGCTGGATCCGGAGGATGTGGGTGTTGAAGGTAGCTCCATAATTGGAAAAAAACGAAGAAAATCACGATTTACGCTCGAAAGTTTCACCGATTTTTTTTTGCCGATTTACCCCAATATTTGCTGAAAATATGAAATACTTTGTAATTGTTCCCATAAAAGGGTATGTATGTAAGTACTGTACAAAACCTATTTGTAAAAATGCGGAGGCTCGAAATTGATTTTAGACCCAAGTCTTGCAATTGCTCAGAATTATCAGTAGAACACTTTCCTACTATACCCTTTAAAAAAAAAAATCGACCCGCCGTTATGTATAGCCAATATAAGTTGCTGATATAGCTTTTGTAAAACTGATTATAAGTTGGGAACCCCTGAGTGGATATCTAAAATATGGATGCCATAAGAAAGATAATTTAATAGCCTGTAATTTTGACCAATTATTTTTTTAACAAAACGTTATTTTTTCAAAAAAATGTGTTAAAAATTGATACTTTTTTAGCATGATAGGAATGCTTGATTATTTTGCTTTAAGATTATGTACAATTTGCATAGTTTTTTTTTAATTTTACCAATTTTTTTAAAAAAATTTAATCCTTAAAAGTTTCAGGAAAATTATCATATATCCAAAATTATTGGCTAAATTTCGAAACTAATCTAACCATTATAGAAGGCCATTAAATTATCTTTCTTATGACATCCATGTTTTTGATATCCATTCAGAGGTTCCCAACTTATACCGCTTTTTATAAAAGCTTCACTCTTCCTCTTCAAAACACAATTGAAATCATAACGATATCTTTTTTTCTAATTTTTCATACAAATTTACATACAAAAGTTTGTATGGAGACTAGAGCGGTTCAAAATAAAAACATTTTGATTTTTTCACGATGTGTCAGCGGATTACAGTAGCCTTATATGTCTGGACAAAGCCTATTACTAGGACATATAAGGCTACTGAAATCCGCTTACACATCGTGAAAAAATCAAAATGTTTTTATTTTGAACCGCTCTAATGGAGACCTATATAATAATTTTCAATTTACGATACTTTGAAAAGCAAAGTATCCCATTATAGTCCAAGAGCCGGCTGTAGAAAAGTCGAGTGTATAAGACTACAGGATGAGATGTATGCCAAATGATAGAGCTCAATGAGCCTAAATAGAATATCTAGGGTTGCCTTGCCAAAGCGTGTCCCGATGGTCGAAAATGCCCGAATTTTAGCCAATTTTGTTTCTCTAATTAAAACTGTAGTACATAACAGCTGGAAATGTATGCCAAATGATAGCACTCGAAGAGGCCTAAATATAATACATGGGATTGCATTGTTGAATCCTGTCCCAAACATGAGTTTTCACCGGTTTTTTGGGTCAATTTTCATTAAGGAAGATATCAGCTTGAAATTTGTGCCAAATGATAGATATCGAAGAGCCTAAATAGAATATATAGGGTTGTCTTGTCGAATCAAGTCCTAAACATTGGTTGACACCCGTTTTTTGGGTCAACTTTTCTTAAATGAGTGGCAACCCGTGGTTGGGACAGGATGTGACAAGGCAACCCTATATATTCTATTTAGGCCCTTCGATATCTATCATTTGGCACAAATTTCAAGCTGTTATCTTCATTAATGAAAATTGACCCAAAAAACCGGTGAAAACTCATGTTTAGGACAGGATTCAACAATGCAATCCCATGTATTATATTTAGGCCTCTTCGAGTTCTATCATTTGGCATACATTTCGAGCTTTTATGTACTACAGTTTTAATTAGAGAAACAAAATTGGCTAAAATCCGGGCATTTTCGACCATCGGGACACGCTTTGGCAAGGCAACCCTATTTTTCTATTTAGGCTCATTGAGCTTTATCAATTGGCATACATCTCATCCTGTAATCTAATACACTCGACTTTTCTACAGCCGGCTCTCCGCCTATTAATGGTTTCATAAAAAAAAAATTATATTTCTATATAAATTTGCCCTAAATATCTCGAAAAATCGTGATTTTCGCATTTTTAGGTTAGAGTATCTCGAAAACCGGAGAAAAAGAAAGAAATTTGAGAAATTCTAAGCTTGGATTCGAATTCAGCGCGTCAAAACCTTCGGAAAAGTAAGTCAACAAAATCAAAATTTTTTTCATTGCGGTCGACAAAAATGATATTCAACCCGGAGTGATTGACTTTGAACCCGGAGACCCGGAAATCATACTCAAAACCCTGAGTCTCCGGGCGAAACCCTGAGTGTTGGCATCCCTAGGAGAGAGTCAAGTGAATATAATATTTGATAATGCTATCTTAAAGAGAACATATCTAAGCACAAAATATGCCAGTATGAGCGTTTGAGGTTCAATATCCAACATGCTACAGCTTATTTTCTTAAAAAACATAAATTGTGCTATAGTTTATGAACGCAGTGTATATAATGTGGAACGTCTTTACACTTGGAATGTAAATTTAATACTATGATTAAATAATTTTTATATTATAACCATATCCAAATTCTCTTTATATGCTAGAATATTGATTAATGTAACATTTGAGCGAAGTTTGATGTCATCTTCAGTTACAACTTCGATATCTCCATTACTTAAAATCCTCACTTTTTCAACTTGACGATATTCAAAGCATGAAATATCAAGACGTCGATTAACATACGAAGCATCATATATAAGTACAACGAATTCTCAGCATTAAATTATCTTGATATTGAAGTTGAAAGTGTCTTTCAATGATTCCAGCTATAGTTTTTTCTTTTTTAATTAGATCTTGTCTAAATGCTTCTATTGCTTGCGTTACAGTAAAAACCGTTTCTGTTGGTTCTACTGTTTCCGTTGGCAACTTAGATTCTGTTTCATTCGATACATCATGATTTGGAGTTATACTTTGGCCCCACTTCATAAGTTTAAAGTTGAGATTTATGCTTATAGTATCATTATTAGGTAATTTTATTGCAAATTCAGTGTTTTTAAATTCTTTTTCGCTTAAATCAATAGGTATTGTGCCAGATAATACTTGCACGATACAAATATATAGAAATAGTATGGTGAAAGTATACTTCATTTTTTTTATGCGTGAGATGTTTTTACCTCAAAGGTTGAAATATTAATGAACACAAAAACAATTGTTACTCATATTTATGAATAATACGGACTATGTCTATTTATAAGGCATCATTTGTGACCATTTTCCTGTCTTAGAGTCAAGACATTGTGTTAAAGGTCCTGTTGTTACACATTTACTAGATTGTTTGTTCTCAGTTTTCTTTTGTTGTTGTTTTCTCTTCATCAGTTTCACGTGACTCTTCATCAGTTTCACTGTGCTGTTTTGGTAAAGGGTGTGAAAAGGGCCGGATTTAAATTTTTGGTGCCCTAGATTTTTAAAAGAAATGGTGCCCTAGTTTTTCATTTTATATTGATTTTTTATTTGAAGTGAAATAATTACAATTTTTAATGCATACTTTATTGGCTGAAATACTGTTTCCTTGACTTTTTGATAGCGAAATCCTTGATAATATCGTCAAAATCGGTTTCACGTAGTATATCACTTTCAATTCAAAGTATTGATAATGCATCCAATCTATACTGCTTCAGCATAGTACGACAAGGATTTTTTAATCTCTTTAGTTGTGACAATGATCACAATTTGGAAAAGCTGATGTTAATATATCTTCCCACATTATTTTGCATAAAAAAACTTGGTTCATAATAAAACATATAATTTTATATCAAAGTTTCAACCTCTGGTGCCCCTCCGCGCTGATGCCCTACGCCTGTGCCTAGTGTGCCTTACTATAAATCCAGGACTGGGTGTGAATCTTCATTAGTTTCACGTCGATTTAATATTAAAAGAACTGATTGTTTCTCATAAGCACCTTCAAATTCATCACTAAACACGCATGCTGCATGAAAAGTGGCTTTACTAATTCCCCAAATTGGAGTTGAACCGTCATAAGTTTTTCCTATTATTGTAATCGAACCACCCTCTACATCAATTCGTACATGTTGTTTGAGACCAAATTCATATTTAGTTGAAAACGGTAAATCACCTAAATTTATTCGCCCACCTTGTGAAATATTTATTATTACAGTTTTTTCCCATCCTCTGGCGTTAAGTAAACTTTTAAGGCTTTATCATTTATTTCGAACTTTACTATTGTAAAGTTTTTCCATTGTGTATAACACGTACAATATTTATCGCCAGGTGTAATTTCTTGAATAAAAAACACATTAACTACATTTATCATTGATGGTCTAAATGCTAATGACTATATCTTCTATCCATATTATCTTTTTATTGAATATTTTTTTTTTTTTTAAATCTAATTTCTAATTCCAATTTAAATAAAAAATTTCTCAATAACACTACTCTACAAATTTACAAAAACTTACACCACAACCAATGGCGATAACATTTTCTGTAGTGAAATTTCCCGTAGAATCCGAATATCGCAATAGTTTTTTTTCGATTGGCCCCAATTTTCCATATAAATGGCAAAACTCAAAAAAATGCACTTTTGAGAGTATATACTTCACATAAATGCTTGTAAAAACTTTAATTGTCAGCCAACCAATTCTAAATTTTTCTATAGTGCAGAATGAAGTCTTACAAACATTTTAAGGTACAAAATCTCCAAATTGTATTAATTTTATGGCTGCTATGATCGAAAATAGGTAAAAAGTCCCATTTTTTTGTTTTTTTTCAAACAAATTCTAACTTTGAAGTCTTATATCTGGAATCAATTATATCGGTTGCAAAAAGTTAGCCCTCCTATCTTATAGAAAACTTTATTGCAAAATTTTGAATACACATATGTTTAAGGGCCGCTTAAAGCTCACATATTTTTAAGTTTTGAGGCCGCTACTTAAGTTTAACTTAGCCGCATGTAGTTGAATATTTTATTTTAAACATTGTTTATCAGAAATTTTTTTTTGTAAAATCCGGTGCTACTCTAAAGCTCACATATTTTTTTAGACTTTGGGACCGCTATAGTCCAACATTTTATTTGGATGCGGTACTACTCGCATATTTTTAGTAATTGGGCGAAATTTTGAGGGAATTTTTTGATATATAAGGATAATTTTCGGTACTAATATTACGATTGGGGCGATTGTGGCGATACCGTATTATCGTAGGGCATTTAGGGAACTTCAAAACGAACTTTTTTCGTTGCTTAACCCTAGAAAGATAATCATACTGTGACATACGTAAAAGATAATCATACGTAAAATTGACGCATAACTATTTATTTGGTGTATATATGTACTTACTTAAAACTTTGAGCAAAGCTATCGACATTACTTTTCTACACAAAGGTGAAATAATAAATAAAACAATTTAATGATTTAAATTTATTAATTAACGACTGAGATGTCTTTAATGCACAGCGACATGTTCGCACTACATAGGGAGAGTGAGCAATATTTTGAATATCCATGCGTAAATTTGACGCAGATTATCTTTCTAGGGTTAATAGGGCTGATGACGATGCCCCTATGTTGGAGACGCTGGGGGAGTGCCTTCTGAAGCTGCACCACTTGGAGGAGGTGGCAGCAAATCTTTTGCGGTGCACTATTCAGCCTATGTCGATTGCACTGGTTGCGCTGAGGACCTCCACGTCTCATGTAAGGAGGTTAGCCGTAAATTAGTAATAAAAATATTAAAAAAAAAAATATAAAAAAAATTGGTTCATTTTTTTTTGCGTTGGATATGTTTAATTTTCTGTTCTTTTGTGTTATCATAGGTCATTTACTAATATTTAAAAAATTAAAAAACCTTTATTTTGAGATTGTTTTTGTATTATTTTATTTTTGTTTTGGGTGCATTTCGAGCAGTTTTCTGCTCATCTTCAGCAACACTACTGAAACGTCAAGTGCATTATTGAAAAAATTAGAACGGACAGTGTAAAACAAGAAACGATAAACATCTATTACATTTGTAGAGTAAAGCTTCAGAAAAGAAATTAAAAGTTATTACATTTACATTACGCTTTAATGCGTTAGAAATCAAAACAAAGAAAAATGAATATCCAAAGAGATCAGCAAACCAGTTTTGTTTTGTGACGTCAGCAGTACTGAAAAAGTTCTGATTCGATGTTGCCTTTATCAAGGTTTATAGCGTTGTTGTTTTTATGTATATACATACTTTCATATGCGTCCAGTTTTTGGTCATTGCTTACATTTTTCAACAACCGTAAATTATCAATTGTTGTTGAAAAATGTTTTTGTTCTATTGCGTGTGCTGCAAACGCTGATTTTCGGTGTTCGTTTTTACGGATATTAAGGCAATGCTCTCCGAATCTCTTTTCGATGAGTCGTCTGCTTTGGCCGTAGAAGACCGCCATACACTTTAATTTCATAAATGCCTCCTTTCTTTAACGAATCAGTTTTGTCTTTTACATTGGCCAGCTGATTTTTAATTTTAAATGGATTTTCATAAACAATTTGCATGTTATTGCGACAGAATGCTGTTATTAGACTGTTTGTTACCGTCGGTGCGAAAGTAAGGGAAACTCGTTTCAAATCATCTGCTTGGTCTATTTTTTTATTTTGTGTAAAAAGTGTGGATAAATTAATGTCAAAGTTCTTTATTGAATGTTTCTTTACTAATTTTTCAATGATTTTTTCGCTGTATCCGTTGATTTTAGCCGCTTTGGAGAGAAAGTGGCAAGCTAACTAAACGGTGCACTAGCGAATGAAAAGCTGCATATTTTTGTTGAACAGGAGCTAATGAATCGCTGGTTATGTATCTCATTGTGCTTGTGGATTTATGGTGAACTGCGATATCAATGGTGTTGTTTTGGTTTCTTTGTAATTCCAAATCGAGAAAAATTAATTTGCTGTTTTCTTCGATTTCACACGTAAAAGTTATTTCTGTGTATTGTGAGTTGAGCGTTTCTAAAACCTTGTTGATATCACTCATTTTAACCACAGCACATACGTCATCTACGTAGCGATACCATATTCTAGGTAAAAGATTCTTTTCTTTCATATCCATCTCGAACTTCGCCATAAACACTTCGGATATCAACGGTGACAATGGATTTCCCATGCTCGTTCCGGAATCAATTTTGAAATACTCTCCCTAAACGTGAAAAAATTCATTTCCATAGACATTTTAGATGTTTGCATGTATAAATTAAGTTGCTGGGAGATCCTCTTATTATCCTTGAGTTATCAGCGTCAAGTTAATTGGGAGATCCTCTTATTATCCTCGAGTTATCAGTGTCAAGTTAAATAAAAAATCAAATTAATTTATTTTAATCAACTGGGAACAGTGTGTTCTTATTTTTATTGAGTCAAAATCAGGAATGATTCCAAAGTGAACATTAAGAAGTTTAGCAACCAAAAAGATACATAGTCCCTCACACTTGGCACACCCTTGCAGTCCATCTACAGCCTATTCCACGATAACATAACTGCAGGTGCATTGTCAGCACATCCCACGGTAGCATAACTACCAATTGTCACGTAGAGGTTTCGACTTCACTTTGAGCACGTACGTTCGATCCAGCTAGTGTTTATATTAAAGACTTTATAAGATCAAGTTCCAGCGTAGGTAAGTATGGGGCAAATGTGATTGAGTTATAAGTAAGTATGGGGTAAGTATTTATAATGTTAACTATGTGGCGTATGGGGTAAGTATTTATAATGTTAACTATGTGGCGTTAACTGCCCCCCCCCCCTAAGCCAAGGCCGTCCCCGGCCGCCTTTATGATTCTCGACTGCTTTCCATCTCTTAAATAACACTATTACCGCAGCAACGCATAACATAGTCAATACCGGTGCTGCCCAGAGAATGAGCAGGCGCTCAAAGAGCGTAAAAATGAGAACGAGAAGACGTTTAAAGAGCGTAAGAAAGCGTGCACGTATACAGAATTGATAAGCAAATCATCAACACATGCTTATCGTGAGCGCGCTTACATGTAGTAGTGGGCACCACTGGTCAATACCAAACCCAGTATTCCTTGAGTTGATCTCTTTCGGATGGTCTGATGTAATTTCTCGATGTGTCCAAGATTTTCGAGGTTGACCCTATGTAAGGTAAGCTTAAAACTTCCAACTGCTCTGTAAAGTTAACAAACTGCTTGGAAGGAGCTCCAGGCTTAAGTTTCCCACTTGACTTACAGTTGACAAAAGTTGTACCATTTATATTCACCTTCTCCTCAAAGGTTATCAGAAAGGTACCACTCACCGTGACCGACGAATTATCCACTTCCTGAACATCCACAGTTTGGTCGTTAATGATAATGAGACCATCCTCTACCATTAAAATAGGATCAAGCTGGTTAAATACGGTTTTACATATCGCCTTGTGATTATTCAAAAGTTGTTGCACACAAGAAGCGTCCAATTTTATTTTACAAAAACTTGCAGTTGGTGCCGTTGTGCAGTTGTAAACTGGAATCGTGGAATTGCCGCAATCCACTACAGCGTCTGTCTCCAAAAAAATAGTTTTCTCGTGATATGCCACCGGAAACACCCTAACCAAATTGCATAGTCTTTGAATTCTAGGAAACTTGATTAGAAAATAAATTAAATTAATATCTTGCAAAATGATCACCTTGGAATTGCTTATTATATCATTAGCGCTTACATCTATGTACTCAGTGATCAGAATCTTTTGAATTTCATAAGTATCTAAAATGACTGGGTTAACCACCTCTATTTTTCCTAAAATTATTGAAAGAATTATATTATCCAGGTCCGTAATGACCGCTCTATTCCTGGCTGTCAACAGTTCGAACAAATGTCCCGTGTCAACTTGAGTATCTTTCGTACCCCTTAAAATTGTGTTTACAGTCTCTGTCAGTTTGTTTATTTGTTGCTGTATTTGAGTATTGATGCGAAACTGCCGTTCATTAGCTGCAATAAGCGCTTCCTCTTTATAATTTACTTCGTTAAAATCGTCGAAGTCTGGAGTTCCAGCTATGTACTTAAGCCCGGTACCAATTATATTTATACTTCGAGAGTGCCTATGATGAATCTGTAACGTGTCAATCTGCCTAATAATTTGGTCTAAATCAGCTTGAAGAAGTTTCTTCATGTGTGATAGGGGAAAAACATCGAGTATGTCCTTCGTCTCGTTCACAATACCGTGGTAACTTGTCAAATTCGTGTAGTGTGTAATGTAACCGTATTCTTTCCATATTGCTACCTTACCGTCAGTAATTGGTATGTAATTAGATTCCGAGAAGTCAACTATTTTGCTGTCCAAACCCTGAGTACCTAACAATAGTATTACAAATCTAGGGAAGAAAGGGGGAAAAAAAACATAATATTATCTTAAGTTACTTTTATGTACTTTCCTATTTACTATTAGAACGGTAGATCCTAGATCCTTCTGAACCGTTCTTTCTAAAAAAACTTTGGAAAACTTATTACCTATTCTTTTATTTGTTTTAACGTAAACCTTATCCCCTGGTTTGAAGATTCTTGTAGATTTGTTCCTATTATTCCTTTCTAGCTCGTTTTGTTGCGCCTTAGTCAACTTTTCCCTGATTTCAGATTGAAGGCTTGCAGGCATAGCTGAAATAAGCTCGATCGGCTTCCAGCCGGTTGCGGAATGGATAGATCTATTATATTTAGCCGTGGCTAGAAGAATTAGCTCGTCAGTATCATTTATGGCCTGCTCTAATTTTGTACACCTAGCTATCTCTGTTAAAGTGCTATGGAACCTTTCTACCTGCCCATTCGTTACGCTATGGAAGGGCGGCGTTGTGAAAATGTCCGCGTCAAAATGGTCTTTCAGGAGAGATTTGATCGTTTGGGAATTTAACGATTTTTCATTGTCAAATGTAACGTTTTTTGTGTTCTGGAAACAATTAAGGACTTGTAGTAAAGCTTGTTTTATGTCGATAATCGATCTGGATTTGATAGGAATGACAGTAGCAAATTTGGAGAACTTGTCCACACAGGTTAGGAAGTGATGTTTATCAGTGGAATAAATGTCCATATGCAACATTTCTCCGGAACACGATGGTACCGGGGATTTCCCTATTTCTGGATGAACAGGGTGCCGTTGGTACTTAGCCTCCTTACAGATTTTACAACTTGAAGCGATTTCCCTCAATCTTTTTCTTACATCGGGAAAGTAATAATCACTCAGGACCTGTTTGATATTTTCACGGACTGAGCGGTGTGCTCTATTATGCTCTACCGCCAATATTTCGTCTTGGTCATTTTTGTTAAAAATGTCATTTACCTGCCGCTTTGCATAACGAAATTTTACTGATGGAAATGTTCTAACAACTTCGTCCTGGACTTCACCTAGAGTTGGCAAGTCGCAAAAAATAGCATTGACAACGTCAGGGTTAACACATTCCTTAAGTAATGCCAATAAATCTTGCAGGGTTTTAAATGTGATTTGGTGTCTAATCCTTGATTTAAAAATTATTTTTGTGACCTTAGTTGAGGTCACGCCTTTTTCCAGAATTATTTGGTTTCGGAATGAATTTACTGGGCTTACTACAGCTGGAATTACTTGCAATAGAGATACCTCACTGTGCGCCGTAGTGTGTGCCGAATCTGCTAAATCTTCCAAAGCATTAATATGTTGCCGAGATAATGCATCGGCTACGAAATTATCCTTTCCAGGTTTGTAGAAGAATCGAGGTGAAAATTCTAGAAACTAGAAAATAGAAATTCTAGAAACTTCCTCATTTATAAACTCAGTTGCTGCCATTGGGTATGGATATGACCTCGGATACACCGGTTCATTGTCCACAGTTCTTATTGTGGCAACAACGTTGGTGTTAAATGGCAATGCCTCATCTGGATTAGCAAAGGTCCCTGAACATTTTTCCAAAATCCGTGAAATTTCAGTGTTATCGCTACATTTTTTATTAAAGTTTTCCCCTAGTTCCATATTATTAACATTTCTGCAGTCGTAGTACTGTAATTTTTCCGTACCGTCCTTAAAGGATATCATACCAGTTTCTAAATTTAATTTCGCCTCAATTTCCCTCAAAAAATCAAACCCAATAATGCCATCGAAAGTTTCCATATCAGATAGAAGATAAAAAATTGCATTTTTCCCAAAAATATTCATTAAACATTTTTCCTTAATTTCGGTTGTGCCATGAAGAGATTTAACTGTAAATGATTTTTCCAATGTTTTAATTCCTTTTAAGTTAGTGCTATATTTAATAAAATTTTTTCCTGCACCTGTATCAATTAGTAATCTTATTTGCCGCCCTGCCAATTCCCTTCCTACGAATGGCAAGAGCGACCTCTCTCTAAAAAATTGATTTCTTCCAAAAGTCCGCTCTGGGTCATGGCCTCGTTTCTACCCTCTTCGGCAGTACCCTGGTTCAAGTGGTTTATTCTTTGTATTTTAGGTGGAGACTGGCCATCACCTTCGCGCTGCCTTTTAAGTGCTTCCCTCTGTTGGTACTTTGACCGTAGTTCTGGGGACCCTGGCGAGTCCTAGATAAATTCGTTGTTGCTCGCCAATTTGAGTTGAAGTTAGTTCTTTGCTTAAAGCGTGAGGTAGAAGGGTCGACCTCCATACTAACTGGACTTTCTTGAGGTTGGCCGCCAACCCGCCTATAATGAGGAGAATGGTGCGGTGCGAAAGACCGCCCACCATTCTGTTCGCTGCGAGCACCCAAACTTGCATTATTAAAAGAATTTGCGAAGGAATACCGGGTATGGTTCGCCTCTAGTTCCTGGGCCAGCGCTTAGGCACTGGGCATGCCATTTGGCTGAGAGGAAAATAGAATATCACACATTGGCCTACGCAATCCAGATATAAAAACACTGAGGGCATCCTGCCTATACTTCCGACACAGTGACTCCACTAAAGTTTTATTCCCTTCATGAACCATTATCGTCTTGTTAATTATAAGAGTGAGCTTCTTCTCCACCTCATCATAGAACTCTACGATTGAAAGTCTACCCTGACGGAGTGTTGACATCTCCTGCTCAATTAAATATACCAGCCTTTTATCCGCGTACGTAAAGTCCAATCGCGCAATAATTGCTTTGAAATTAAGTATTGTATTAAATGATGAGAGGACCTGGTCAGCCGAACCGACAATCTTGTTTCTGATTATAGCCACCGCCTGATAATGTTTCGTACTTTTATCATACCCTTCAAAAAGCTTATAGGCTGCAAATGCAGCCTGCCTCCAGCTGACGTATCGTGTTCTATCACCGTTAAACTCTGGCAATGACTTAATAATCTCAAGAGATTCCTCACAATTTACGTTCTGGTCTATGGTTACTTGTTGGTACTCCTCCACTACCGTTGGAGCTTCTAAAATCCTGAGCCTTTCTGCCAATTGTCCCACTGTCCTTTCAAAGTTGGCCCTGGTCCGTTCTGTCGCCGATGTGATTGCGGCGCTTAGCATTACCCTCAGTTGCTCCTCATTAATTTTTTCTTGATTTTCCTTTTACCGTCCGCGAACAATAAGTTATTATATAAATTTGAATTTTTTCACCTAACGCGAATCAGAAGTATTTCGTCTTCTCTATATTAATACTCAAATTTCCCGAAATTCGTAATTTTTCTTTTGCACTATGTGCAATTGTTTATAGAAAAATCAAAAAGAAATTAGTAAAAAAAAAATTACCGAAATTTCCAATTTTTTCCAATCAAAAATTTTCCTTTATATTCACCACAGTTAATTCAAAAAAAAAAATTTCCCAAAATTCGTAATTTTTCTTTTACACTATGTGCAATTGTTTATAGAAAAATCACAAAGAAATTAGTAAAAAAAATTACCGAAATTTCCAATTCTTTCCTTTTGCACTATGTGCAATTATTTTCGGATAAATCAAAAATTTTCCTTTATATTCACCACAGTTAATTCAAAAAAAAAAAATTTTCCAAAATTCGTAATTTTCCTTTTGCACTATGTGCAATTGTTTATGGAAAAATCACAAAGAAATTAGTAAAAAAAAATTACCGAAATTTCCAATTTTTTTCTTTTGCACTATGTGCAATTATTTACGGATAAATCAAAAATTTTAATTTGATATTCGTAATTTTCCTTTTGCACTATGTGCAATTGTTTATGGAAAAATCAAAAAAAAAAAAAATTTTTTACTTCATTCAGAATCAACACTTCGCTTTCCTTAAAAAAAAATCTTTAAAATTCCACAATTTTTCCTTCTTTCCAAAAAAAATTTACCATTTACTGATATTGCATTACGTTCACTTTTCCTATTTATCACTGATCACTGAGTACTCACATGAAATACATAATGTTATCTTAAATAAAGTTGTCCTCCAGAGAGAGTCCTGTTGTACGTATTGCTTGTCGTAGGGTTCGCACCAACCATTGAGCATAAAGGGCCTTGACCAACACAATGTTTGTAGCGTGTCAATGCAATAAAATATTATGACACGCTAAGCGGCAACTCAAAGACATAATTTACGATGACCAATAATTTGTGCAACAACAACAAATGTCTGGTTGACATACATTTGGAAATGCACAACATAAGTGTGTCATGCATTTGACGCCACACACAAAGCCAAAGCAATGGGATGTAACATAACACTTTTACTATTGTTTGTTTATCGTTTTGCTTTGAACTTATTTCAATATGTTACAGATGCATGGCATGTGTCACAATTATTTTTGGTAAAATTTTAATGAGTAAGAATTTTTGGATATTGAGTGAAAAGAAGAAATGTTTCTTTTCACTCAATTAAAAAATGTATAAAAGAAAATGTAATTTTAAATAAATCAATCAATTATTATCTGATCATCAGAAAGCAAAATAAGTGTTTTTACTCTCACTAAACATTATCTAGAAGCCATACCAGGCTCAACTCATTGCTTGAAAATTACCTTGTAGCCTTTGTGGCTGAGTAAGTGATAGCTCATGGCGAGCTTCTAATAAAGCCAAAAGTAGGGAAATCCTTAGGGAATTCAGCTCCTTTCCTTCTTCCTTTCTTACAATCTTTCACAACTTCAAGTATCCTTATATGGCGATCTTGCAACCGACCACTGGAATCTTCTGATCAACAAAATGATCTGATCAAAATCCAATAACTACAAGAATATAATAAACTATAGCTCCATAAACATGGCCCATACCAAGCAGACAGCTCGTAAATCTACTGAAGGAAGAGCTTTACGTAAAAAATTCGCTACTATGGCAGCACGTAAAGCTGCACCATCAACCGGTAGTACTAAGGAGTCACATAATTATAGTACCATTGCATTAAGTGACATCCGTCGTTACCAAAAATCAACTGAATTGTTGATCCACAAGTTGTTATTTCAACGTTTAGTACGTGAAATTGCACAGGATTTCAAACCCGATTTACGTTTCCAATCGGCAGCCATTGGTGCCTTACAAGAATCATCATAAGCCTATTTGAAGACACCAACTTATACGAAATCCATAACAAACATGCCACCATTATGCCAAAAGAGATTCAGTTGGCTCACTGAATTCGTATAGAACATGCTTCAATTAAACATCTTTATATTATAATCAACAAAAATATATTATCATTGATATATTAATAGTGAAAAGCAATAAAGTTAGTACTTTTACTATAGGACGTAATTAAGTTTCTCTTAGTTTTAACTATTTTTATGTTCTTTAATATCAGTCTATTTCAAATTCAGAAAATACTTTAGCAACAGCAAAATTAAAGAAATTCAGAATAGTTTGCTTAAAAACCCAAAATACAAATATAATAAAAATTAATATAGGTAGTAATAGGACAATTAATCTCCTAATAGATACAGGTGCAGATATCTCAATAATTAAGCAAAATATCATAGAAAATCATCCAATATTGATGATTGAGCCATGCCAGATAACAGGAATAGCAAGCAAGCCAATAACCATAGACCAGCAAGTCGAATTAGACATTAAATTAAATAGCGGTCAAATAAAACATGAATTCTATGTAGCAGATAAACAAATCGATATTTTTACAGACGGTATACTAGGAAGAGATTTCCTACTAAAATTCAATTGCAAAATAGATTACAAAACATGTGTTCTCACACTAAACATGTCGGAAATGCAAGAAGACATTCCAATATACATGCAATTGCCCACAAGGATAATAAATATTACAATCCCAAAGAGAAGTGAAATAATTACAAGCGTAAATGTGAACCTAAATGAAGACTCCATAGTACAAGCAAGAGAAATACAAAAAGGTATTTTTATAGCCAATGCGATAGTCCCAGCAAATGGTAATAAACATATAAAAATTCTGAATACAACAGATAATGACATTCATATTAAAGAATGTGACATATCATTAGAACCGTTAAAAAACTTCCAAATCCTGATCTTCAAAGATAATCCCAATGAAAACGGCAATTTTGAACCAACAATTAAAGGATATGATGACAAAGCGAAACAAGAAGTAATGGACTTATGCAACAAGTACAAAAATATTTTTCATAGAGAAGGAGATATATTAGCTACAAACAACTTTTACAAACAACATGTAGTACTAAATGTCGAGTCACCTGTCTACATAAAAAACTATAGACTTCCACAATCTCAACTTCATGAAATAGAAAATCAAGTAGAAAAATTGTTAGAAGAGGACATCGTTGAACCATCGTACAGCCCATACAATTCACCGTTACTAGTAGTACCAAAGAAATCACAAAGTGGTACAGCAAAATGGAGACTAGTAGTAGATTTTAGGGCACTAAACAAAAAGATTGTTAATGATAAATTCCCACTAACAAGACTGGAAGACGTATTAGACAAACTTGGAAACGCAAAATATTTTTCAACTCTAGATATGACGAGTTCATTTCATCAGATTCCATTAACTAAAAGCTCAAGACATCTAACGGCATTCTCAACAAATTCAGGACATTACCACTTTAAACGTTTGCCATTTGGACTAAAAATTGCGACAAATAGTTTCCAACGGATGCTATCAATTGCTTTAAGCGGACTACAGGAATCAGCATTTCTTTATGTAGATGACATCATAGTGTTTGGTTCCACCTTGAAACAACACAACAGAAACCTAGAACAAGTATTTCAAAAACTACAAAAAGTTAACCTAAAGCTAAACCTTAGCAAATGTGAGTTTTTGAAAACAGAAGTAGTATATCTAGGGCATCTGATAACATCTAAAGGTGTAACAACAGATCCAGCAAAACACGACATCATAAGGAATTACCCACAACCGAAGGACGCTGATGAAACACGTAGATTCGTAGCATTCTGCAACTATTACAGAAAATTTATTGAAAATTTTGCAGAAATTGCTCGACCTTTAAATCAATTGTTAAAGATAGGACAACTGTTCAACTGGACAGAAGAATGCAACACAGCTTTCAACACACTGCGAGAAAAGCTGATATCACCGCAACTGTTACCGTACTTACAAGGGCGCCAAAAGAAAAATTAAATAATGAAGATAATGTGATCACGAAAAAACTGAACAGTGGTGCTAGTTCTCAGCGAGTGCAGTCTGATCAACTACATATATGGGAAGCTACATCATTTTTAGAAGTTAAAGGCCTAAAAAGATTAAAATTTATAAACAATTCCATGGAACATAAGAATATTGAAAGAGCAGACAATCTTGAGATGTTAAACGAAAAATCTTTACCAGAGTTAAAATTGGTTCAGAGGAAGTCTACATCAAAAAATCAAGGTAAAAATGATAAAATAATCATTGCTCAAAATAAAGTTCTTGCGATATTATCGTATCCTTATGGTCCTAATACGTTGGGCGCCAATTAAGTTGTTGGGAGATCCTCTTATTATCTTTGAGTTATCAGCGTCAAGTTAATTGGGAGATCCTCTTATTATCCTCGAGTTATCAGTGTCAAGTTAAATAAAAAATCAAATTAATTTATTTTAATCAACTGGGAACAGTGTGTTCTTATTTTTATTGAGTCAAAATCAGGAATGATTCCAAAGTGAACATTAAGAAGTTTAGCAACCAAAAAGATACCTAGTCCCTCACACTTGGCACACCCTTGCGGTCCATCTACAGCCTATTCCACGATAACATAACTGCAGGTGCATTGTCAGCACATCCCACGGTAGCATAACTACCAATTGTCACGTAGAGGTTCCGACTTCACTTTGAGCACGTACGTTCGATCCAGCTAGTGTTTATATTAAAGACTTTATAAGATCAAGTTCCAGCGTAGGTAAGTATGGGTCAAATGTGATTGAGTTATAAGTAAGTATGGGGTAAGTATTTATAATGTTAACTATGTGGCGTATGGGGTAAGTATTTATAATGTTAACTATGTGGCGTATGGGGTAAGTATTTATAATGTTAACTATGTGGCGTTAACTTATACATTGACCTTCTCTTCGGTGATATTTTGTTTGGTAAGATGTATTTCCAATGCTGTGAGAGCTTTATCTACTGGTATTGACGGGAACAGGCTTTCGACGTCGAACGATATGAGCACTTCATCATTTTCGATGGCTATTTGCCGAATAAGTTTTGCAAATTCTATTGAATTTTTCACAGAACAACTCTCGAAAGGTGAAAATAATTGTACTTCATTCACTAACCATAGGTCATGAATTTTGTTTTTACTAGGAAATTTTTTAGTTCTTAATTTTTTGATTCTTCGCTTTATTGTTATATTTTTTTGTTGTTCTTTTGTGTAAGATCTCTACCAGGTTGAGATATTCAACAATTTTATATGAAAAAAATCCTGTATCTCAACCTATTCGAGGCCTTACTGAAAGCAAAGAATTATATATGAAAGAACTACGCTCCCAGAAATGTCGATAATTGGAACGTGTTACTATTTTAAAGACCTTAGAAACAAAGAATTATATATGAAAGAACTACGCTCAGTGTTGCCACTGAGAAATTTATTTTCCTACCAAAATTTTCTCGAAAACCTACCAAAATCGTTTGTAACCTACCAAAACTTTACAAATTAAAAAAAAAATCTTTTTGCAGCATTGAATTCGTTTATTAACATTTAATGCTGTTTAAAATACATATTCTTGTATGTCGTCGCTTAAAATGCTTAACCGCATATAGCACAAATTTTCTGTTGCTAAATCGTTCACATCAAAAGTCGGGCAAGTGTGCGCAAAAAGTTACCACATGACATGACACATGCAGCGTACAATTAAGCGATGAACGTTAGAAGAAAGAAAAATAGTAATTAAAATCATTTTGAAGGCAAAACCGATCGCAAAGTTACAAATTTTGCCAGCGGTTCACGGTATTATTAAATGATATAAAGAGGACAAAAGGATTTCAAATAAACAACGAACGATGGCAAAAAAAAAAAACGTTTAGCTCGAGAGACGAAAAATGTACCATCCGAGAAATTTTTAAAAATCCATTCATATCATCTACTCAAAAACTTACTGTAATGGTAAAACTAATTTTCATTAAGAAGTCCATGCCGTTCGAAAAGTTCTCCGGAAAAATAATTTTAATGGCTGAGTCGCACAGGATAAGCCATGCATCAACAAAACAATTTCGCTTGAATTTCGCAAAAGAGCACATTTTAAAATATTCTCCTTTTGGAGCATGGTAAACACACCCTAAGTGATCGGGGTTCTGAAAAAGAGCCATATTTTAGCCTGACAATAACCGTATACTTACAGTCCGTTTTTAAAATGCTATTTATTAAAGCCCACAAATTCAAATTTATTATTCCGGAAATATTTTTTCTAATTATGTCATCTTATGTACATAAAAAAAGTTTAGTTCTTAGAACTTAAGACCTTTTTTAGCGACCCGATTTTGATCACAGCTGCGATCAAAAAAATTATGTTATTAATAGCGCTAGTAACTTATGTTTCTAATACACCGGGTCTGAGCTCACATGCAACAATTTAGATGTGCGATCAGTCGCAACACTATTTCGTCACATTGTACATGCACATGCGTATTCCCTAAACGTAATTTGTATGCAAGAAAAAAGAGACCATACCCACTTGTTGAAGATAGGGTTGGTAAAAGCTTATTTCCAGATGTAAATATTTGCTTCCTGATTCGAAAAACTTCACGAAGAAGTTTCAATTTTCGATTTAAATAAAAATTTATCCAAAATCAGATTTAACCTACCAACCTACCAAGAGGAAAAAAACCTACCCGATTTGGTAGGAAACTACCAAAAACGGCAACGCTGACTACGCTCCCAGAAATGTCGATAATTGGAACGTGTTACTATTTTAAAGACCTTAGAATTATGATCTTAGAATGAGGGGAAATGTGATTTTGCACATTGGGGTTTTTAGCAACGAAGCTGAAACTTCATCTGATCTGCCATTTTGTATTTTATTAAGATTTTCAATTTTATTTCTTTAAATTAATAGAGAAGTTTTTTGAAAATAAGAAGATGAAAATAAATGCTACATGAATTGGAAATTAAAAAAAGGGTGAAACTTTTCGGCAATTATAGTCCAGGAGAAATAGGGTTTGAACAACAAAATAATTCGCTACAGCAATCTGACAGCGGAATTTTGTTGAACAAGCTCTTGTAAAAGCGGACAAAAAAATCGTACCGACAGCAGCTATCCGGGGTGCATTTTTAGAGGTCGAACAGAGTTTTTCACGATTTCTGGCCAAACTGTGCATCATATCAAAAAAAGTTCAAGGCAAAAGTTGTAGGAAATAATAAGATCTACAACTTTTGTACTGATCATTTTCACCTTAACCTTAAAATTTTTCGAAAAAATGGCTCAAAACCGGTTTTTTGGTTTTTAATTTTTTTCTTTGACAAAAAAGTTTCTATGGAGCTGAAACTTAAAAAAAGATACTTTTCAGTGTTACACAAAGGCAGTAATTTTTTCACGTAGAAATATTTAGAGGTTGTTGTTTTTTTTTTTTAAACTTCATTTTCTTTTATTGTATCTTTTATCTTTTATTGCAATAGGTGTTCAATTTTTTTTGATAAGGCCTTCATGCCATACTTTATCAAACGCCTGTGCGACATATTGCAGTGCAGTATTCACTGCGCTCATAAGCCTTTCTTATTTCATTTGTGATCCTATTAACCTGTTCGATTGTGCCGTGTTGTTTTCGGAAGCCGAATGGGTGAGGCGGTAATAAGTTTTAATCAGTAATATATGGCACTAATTTTGCTAGAATTAATTTTTCAAATAATTTTGACAAGCAAGGTAAAAGGCTTATGGGTCTATTCGATGACGGTAGTGTACGATCTTTCCCATGTTTTGGTATCATGGTTATCAACGAGTTTTTCCATTCTTTTGGGTAATATCCGTAATGAATTATAGCATTAAAAAGCCTGGTCAGAAAGATGACACCTGAGTAAGGCAGTTCCTTAATCATTTTGGGAGTGATGTTATCACACCCAGGGGCTTTTTTAGGATACATTTCTTGAATTAAACTGATTAAATTACTGCTATGCAAACTCATTTGGATAGTATCGGTGTTTATTGGCAGTTTGGAAGGCATGAAACCTTGAATGTACAGATTTGGTTGAAAAACTGTACTTAAGTGATTGGCAAAAGCCTCAGCTTTTTCTGCATCACTTCTAGCCCAATTTCCATGTAGGTCTCTTATCGGAGATTCACTTTCAGTGGGTACTCTAATTTTTTTTGGTGGTTTTCCACAAGGATTTTAGTCCATTAGCATTTGGGGCAAGTTTTGAGACATATTTTTGCTGTTCCACGTCTTCTTTGTTTTTTAACGCAGACCTAAGTTTGTATGTAGCAATTTTTAGGTTTGCTTTAGAAGTTGGGGATCTATGGACCTGCCACTCTCGCCTTAACCTACGCTTATCTGCTACAAGAATTTCAATTTCTCTGTTAGTAAGGAAACGGGTTTTTGTATTTTTCTCAGCCTGATCAGGTGTTGAGTGCTCAGCAGCTGAATACAGTATTGTATTAAAAACGGCAACAGCATCGTCAATATGCTCGTTGTGTTCTATCGAATAGGTTGAGTGGATGTGTGAGCTTATGTATTTTTTATACTTTAGCCAGTCAGTCTTATGCGATGTTAGTCTCATAGGGGGCTTAAGGTCAACTGATTTCTCTAAAAGGCAAAAAATGATTGGAGAATGATCTGAAGAGAGTTCAAAATTTGTCTCGGCTGTTAATAAGGTTCTATCGATACCTCTTGTGATGGCGAAATCAATGAGGTCTGGGATTTTCCTTCGGACGGCTGGCCAATATGTTGGTTGACCAGAAGAAGCATAGTCGAACGTGGTGCGATGTTTCATTAAGATATTATATAATTGTTTGCCTTTAGGGTTTATAAGACGAGATCCCCAGTATGTATGTTTGGAGTTATAGTCTCCAGCAGCTAAAAATCTAGTTCCCAAGGTATCGAAAAATTCTTTGAATTTTTCCTCACTGATTGCGAATCGAGGTGGGCAGTAGACTGCCGAAACAGTAAGGTTTTTGGAATGGTTTTGTAGGCAAATAGAGGTAGCCTGAAGATAATTTTTGGAAAAGGGTTCTAAGCAGTAGTGTTTAAGGTGATTTCGAACTAAAATTCCTGAGCCTCCGTGAGCTTTGCCATCAGGATGATTGGTTTTGTATAATTTGTATCCTGGTATATGAAAATTATGCTTGTCTGTCAGATGAGTCTCTGAAACAAGCATTAAATCAATTTTTGCATGGGTTACATAATGAAAAATTTCATTTTTATTTTGGCTGATGCCGTTTGCATTCCAAACACATATTTTTGCGCTATCAAAATTTGAAGTAGCTGGTTTTGCGTTTTAACTTGATCTTGTAGAGTTGATTGCATTAAAACCATAAATTGATTCAGGGTTTGAGTTAAGTTTGTGATCTGTTTTTCCAAGCTACTTTGTTGAGGGTTCGTTGCTCCTGATTTGAGCGCATTTGCATATGAAATAGCTGGATTAACTGGATGCGCAGTGCTTTGTTGTTGGACAAAGTTATGGGTTGGGAATATATTTTGAGTTGGGTTTCGGTTTACTTTCCTTTTTTCAGAGATTCTAGCTTTTAGCTCTTTATAAATAGGGCAACCCCTGTAGTTTGCAGTGTGATCCCCTTGGCAGTTAGCGCACTTCTTTAAATTTATATATTTTTTCAACTTGTTTGAACACTTAGAAATGTGGTGAAGTTCACCACAAGCGACACAGACAGATTGAAGGGTACAGTTTGTTTTTGTATGCCCATACTCTTGGCAGTTAGTACACTGTACCGGACCGTTTCTTTTATGAGGTTCCTCTACCACCACACGACGGTGAAGCAAATATTCAAGTTTATAAATTGGGTGGACCTCATTCTTTTTTAATTTAGTAGAATCAGGATAAAGATCAACCTTAAACATAGGTTGTGGAACCTTATCCTTGTTTACTATATTTATTACAGCTTTAGCATCGAAATTTTTCAGACCTAAAGCTTCTTTGATTTCAGCAGGGTCAACAGAGGATTCAATACCCTTAATAACAACTGTAATACCTTTACTGCTTTTAAGCTGGTATGTGTAATAAGATTTATTACTGTCGTTAAAGTTTTTCGCAATAATGCGGAAATATTCCTCGCTTTTTACTTGAATCTTCGTTTCATGAAGATTACCTCTAGTTAAGGGAACAATAAAAAAGGTATCTTTCCCTATAAGCTGTGTTAGCTTTGCTACTAAAGCGTTTGAGCTTCGCTCTCGCAAATAAATTGGAGGCGGCTTAAAAGTTTTGGGTGGTTCACTAGCATTGTTTTCATTAAGTTTGCTTAATGGTGCAAATCGATTGCCAGATAGAACATTTGAAGGTGTAACTAAATTGATAGTTTTATTTATCTTTGAATTTCCTACATTCCCTTTTTGAGGGCTGAGCTTTCGCTTTGAATTCAAAGTTATGTAACGATCTATACCTATTTGAACTTTATTTTTTACTTCAGTTGACCGTGCCTTAGGAATAGTACCGGTAGAGGTTGATTGTGATGTTGAATCATTATTTACAACCACCTGGGTCGAATAGCTATTTTTCTTCATAGCAGGAGAGCTAGATTTTTCAGCTTTTTGCCAGCTCTGTTGCTCCTCTTCTTGTAGAAACTGTTGTTGTTGCGACGGTTGTTGTTGTAGCAAATGTTGTTGTTGTTGTTGTTGTAACAACTGTTGTTGTAGTAACAGCACAGAAAAAACAGAATTGGTAAAATCAAATAATTGCAATTCTATGAATAAAATTTCTAGAATTCAATTATTCATTTCTTTAAATAAAAGAAAAAATTAGCAAAATCAAAACACCTTATTTGTTAGATTTTCAAATTCAAATTATCTGATTTTACAACAAAATGTTTCACAGTTAGTGCAAATAGAAAACTTCGTTACTGAATTAGAAAAATCAATTCAAACTTTGGAATTTTTAACCAAATCTTACTTTTCACTCTAATGAGCTAAATAGTTCTTAAATAGTTTCTGTCTTTTCAATGATATGTTCTTTTCATTTTAGGTGAATTATATAGAAATAATTCTTAGATATACCTAGAGTATTTTATGTTTGCACCAATGTTTTTTTGTAACTTATTCTTCCATTTGCTAAATGGTAAAAATAATTCTTTGATTTATCTAATTCATTCTATGTTTGAACCAATGATTTTTTTTTTAAATTTAATGAATTAACTGAACAATTTATCAATTGTTCAATACTGCAAAAAAAAATTCGCTAAAGCCAGAAATATTTATTTAATTTAACAAATTTTAGTTTTTATAATTCGTTGAATTTTCCAAATCTTTAAATAATTTTTCTAATTAAAGTTCGTTAATAAAACCAATGAATTAATTGAAGCAAAAAATGTTTTAGTTGAATCAAAGATTGACAGAAAAAATTCCTTGAAAATACGAATTAAATATTTGCAATATTTACAAATGTTTTTTTGAAATCAACGAATTTATTTTAAGTTTCAACAAAAATTGTAGGATGAAAAACAACAAATCACGATTTGATATATCAGACAAACTGTTTCTATGACTGAAAATCATACAAAAAATTCGTTGAAATCGGACACGAAATTGTTTGATATCATAGAATCGTTTTTTTCTGTGTGTTGTTGTTGTAGCAAGTGTTGTTGTGGTAACTGTTGTTGTTGAAGCAACTGTTGCGGTTGTTGTTGTTGTTGCTGTTGTTGACTCCCTCCAGATGGAGGAGAGCGGCTCAACGTCATAATGTAATAAAAACAATATTACTATTAGGATTTTTTTTTTTTTTTTTAAAAGTTCCAGTACCCAATATTATGTGAATAAACAGAAGCAACTTTTTTTAGCCACTTCTGTCATCCACATAATTTGTTGCAGACTTTTAGGATCTGTTAACAAAAAAAAAAAATTGGTTTCCCTGGTTTCTTAAAAGCGTTGAGGTTGTTGTTAAATTTAATTTTTAAGCTAAAAAAACTGAAATTTTTAACTGAGATTCCTCTTAAAACTACACCTCCTAAAGAGTTCTATTTTGGCTCACTTACTCGCTGTTATGTCTTCTTTAAATAAATGATAAAAAAAAGGTATACTGCAATGGAAAAAATTACCGAAAAATTGAAAATCTGTGGTCTCTCCACGGGTAGAATTTTGGTGTTTCGTGTGTAACATCTCAA
The DNA here is from genome assembly GCA_949775025.1 of Tricholauxania praeusta. Taxonomy (NCBI): domain Eukaryota; kingdom Metazoa; phylum Arthropoda; class Insecta; order Diptera; family Lauxaniidae; genus Tricholauxania; species Tricholauxania praeusta. Next base: position 80,913,531 of record OX459030.1, read on the forward strand.
TCCTTTGTTGTTTTCACTGTATTTACCTTAATATACTATAATTTGAAATTCTCAATGCCACTACATAAATTTCCATTAAAAAAATAAATGAGAAAAAAAAATTTTTCATTTTTGGTCCAAGAATTATCAAAACCACAGATTTTCAATTTTGCGGTAATTTTTTCCATTGTAGTATACCTTTTTTTACCATTTATCTAAAAAAGACATACCAATGAGTAAATGAGCCAAAACAGAACTCCTTTAGAGGTGTAGTTTTAAGAGGAATCGCAGTTAAAAATATCAGTTTTCTTAGCTTAAAAATTAAATTTAACAACAACCTCTGAATATTTCCGCCCGAAAAAATTACTGCCTTTGTGTAACACTGAAGAGAATCTTTTGCCCAAGTTTCAGTTTCATAGATACTTTTTTTGTCAAAGAAAACAATTAAAAACCAAAAAACCGGTTTTGAGCCATTTTTTCGAAAAATTTTGAGGTTAAGGTAAAAATGATCAGTACAAAAGTTATAGATCTTATTATTTCCTACAACTTTTGCATTAAACTTTTTTTGATATGATGCACAGTTTAGCCATAAATCGGGAAAAACTGTGTTCGACCTCTAAAAATGCACCCCATTCCACCCCGGATAGCTGCTGTCGGTTCGATTTTTTTATCCTCTTTTACAAGAGCTTGTTCAACAATATTCCGCTGTCAGATTGCTGTAATGAATTATTTTTTTTTTCGCATTTCTTCGACTAATTCTACTGGACTATTACACAATAATTTCAATATTAATTGTGATTATTAAAAGGAGGAAAATCCTGATGATAATTACTCACTAAGTAATTCCTTCCGCCATTTTTTATTTGAATTAATTAATTTATTTTACATTTAGCTGCATTTGAGAAAATTCATTTCTATTGCTACCAGGCAATCAGCAAATCCAACAACATGATTTTTATTTTGACTTCTTCAAACTTGCAAATTTGCAGCTGTTGCCGCGTAAATTTTGATGTTGGTTTTTCTTCAGAAAAATTCAGTTGAAAAAATCCTAAAAAACTTGCGTGTATTTGTTTTTGCTTTTTTGTAGTTTACAACTGATGCCGTTATTTGTAATTTTGTTGTTATTTTTTCGGCAGAAAAATCACAAAAATGATATTTATGTTTGCTTGTGTGTGTGCTCAAATTAGGCTATTTTTTTGCAATCAGGATTTTTCCTTTGGGGGCTATAAATACATATATAGAAATTATGATCTTACATTTTTCAATTTTCTTGTTTTACTTGAAACAAATCATTAGTTGAAACAAGTCAATATTGAATAAAGTCAATAAGAATAGCTGAATCACTAGTACTGATCCTGCATTTAAAAAAAACACGAAAATCATATTTTCAAAGATAAAAAATGGAGATTTCAAATATACACTACTGCTATCGCCGTGTTATTTTGATTTGGGCTTAAGCCTTTCCGAATCCAGAAATATTCATATAAGGGGCCTAGAACCCCTGATCCCTTGATCAAGTACGCACATTTTTCGGTTCAAACTGAAAAATAAAAATGATATTCATCTTGTTGAGCACCTGCTTCAAACAAAATTTAATTTGTCTTACGGATTGAATTGAAATTATTTTACAAAACTCAAAATATTTCTATATTTTTCAAAATTATCATGGAAATAACAATAAAGGTTATACTGACTTGTCGCATTAAAATTTGACAGCAAAATGTGGCTTCGCAACTGTCAAAATCCAGTGCAAAATGTAAACAACAAAATTGAGTTGAAGAATTTTTGGACAGCTACGAAGCCACGTTTTGCTGTCAGATTTTAATATTTTTTTTTTTTTTTTGAATTTTATTTGCAATCTGTTACAAAACAATAAGCAAATTAGATATTAAAATAAGAACTTAACATATTATACTGTGCACCAGTGTACACAATAAACTTACGTACAAAATAATTCACTTAATACAAGTTCAGGCTAATTCATACAAATTATATAATTTACATATTAATTAAAATCTAAATGGCAGATCTAAGATGTGCATTCTCTTAAGTCTTCTTACATCTTCACTTTCATCTAGCAGACTAATCGCCAAGGGATTGGGATGATTACTAAGCCTTTCTAGATATCTATTGCTAAAATTTTTAATTTCTTCTTTTACTGTAGGAATATTTAGATCTCTATGTAAAACGTTATTTGTTACAAACCAAGGTGCATTAGTAATAAGCCGTAATGTTTTTGACTGAAATCGTTGTAGAATTTCTATATTTGACTTTGATGCTGTGCCCCAAAGTTGAATTCCAAAAGTCCACACTGGTTTGAGGATTGTTTTATATAGAATCAGTTTATTATTTAAATTCAATTCTGATTTTGGACCAAGAAGCCAGTACATTCTTTTTGACTTAATAATTAACTGTTGTTTCTTCGCTTTAATATGGTCTTTCCACGTTAATCTTCTATCTAAATGGAGTCCTAAGTACTTGATTTTGTTAGATTTTGGAATTACGGTTCCGTATAATTGCACGTCAGGACAATCACCTCTTCTCATTGAGAATGTTATGTGCGCAGATTTTTCAGCATTAATATTTATTTTCCATTTTTCTAACCAGTTTTGTAACTTGTCTAGTTCAGTTTGGATAAGGTCAGAAGCATCAGATGGTGAGTGCATCGAAGCTAATAATGCTGTATCATCAGCATATGTAGCGATTGTGACATTTTCACTAGTTGGCATATCTGAAGTAAATATTGTGTATAACGTTGGACCAAGAACGCTGCCTTGTGGTACACCTGCCTGTATGTAACAGATATGGGAACGGTCTTGATCAACTTTTACATAAAAGCATCTTTCGCTCAAGTATGATTTCAGCACTAAATAGAAATTAGCCGGTAATGAAGATTTTAATTTAAATAGTAATCCTGGGTGCCAAACTCTATCAAATGCTTGTTTCACGTCTAGAAACACTGCTGAGCAAAATTTTTTGTTTTCCAGTGAATCAGTTACAATGTTTATAATACGATGGCATTGCTCGGGTGTACCATGATGGTTACGGAATCCAAATTGGTATTCAGGGATAATGTTGTACATTTCCAGAACTGGTTTCATTCTTCCTAAAAATATTCTTTCGAATACTTTTGAGAATGTTAATATGATTTTAATATGACAATTTAGTATAACTTTATTTTTATTTCCATGATAATTTTGAAAAATATAGAAATTATAGAATTATTTTGAGTTTTGTAAAATAATTTCAATTCAATCCGTAAGACAAATTAAATTTTGTTTGAAGCAGGCGCTCAGCAAATAAAACAACATGAATATCATTTTTATTTTTCAGTTTGATCAGGGGTTCTAAGCCCCTTACATGAATATTTCTGGATTCGGAAAGGCTTAAGCCCAAATCAAAATAACACGGCGATAGCAGTAGTGTATTTTGACACATTGATATAGTTTCCGTGTAAATTTTAAAGAAATCTCCATTTTTTATCTTTGAAAATATGATTTTCGTGTTTTTTTTAAATGCAGGATCAGTACTAGTGATTCAGCTATTCTTATTGACTTTATTCAATATTAACTTGTTTCAACTAATGATTTGTTTTAAGTAAAACAAGAAAATTGAAAAATGTAAGATCATAATTTCTATATATAGTATGTATGTGGAGTCCGTATTTGATAATTTAAATAATTAAAATTTAAACAATTTTAGTTTTATTAAAAATTTAATCTTCTTTATTTTTGAATTTTGAAAACTTAATGAAATTTTATTTTTCATTTTTTTGAAACATAAATAAAATTTTTTATGAAAAGAATACAAAATTTCTTTAAAAGCATAAAGTGTATTTTTGTCAAGTGTAAGTGTTGGATGTTGGATTATGTCTGGATCCCTACATGTATTTATAGCCCCCAAAGGAAAAATCCTGGCTGAAAAAAATAGCCTAATTTGAGCACACACACAAGCAAACATAAATATCATTTTTGTGATTTTTCTGCCGAAAAAATAACGGTATCAGTTGTAAGCTACACAAAAGCAACAACAAATACACGCAATTTTTTTAGTATTTTTTCAACTGAATTTTTCTGAAGAAAAACGAGCAACAAAATTTACGCGGCAACAGCTGCAAATTTGCAAGTCTGAAGAAGTCAAAATAAAAATCATGTTGTTGTATTTGCGGATTGCCTGGTAGCAATGGAAATGAATTTTCTCAAATGCAGTTAAATGTAAAATAAATTAATTAATTCAAATAAAAAATGGCGGAAGGAATTACTTAGTGAGTAATTATCATCAGGATTTTCCTCCTTTTAATAATCACAATTAATATTGAAATTATTGTGTAATTGCCGAAAGGTTTCACCCTTTTTTTTAATTTCCAATTCATGTAGCATTTATTTTCACTTTCTTATTTTCAAAAAACTTGTCTATTAATTTAAAGAAATAAAATTGAAAATCTTAATAAAATACAAAATGGCAGATCAGATGAAATTTCAGCTTCGTTGCTAAAAACCCCAATGCGCAAAATCACATTTCCCCTCATTCTAAGATCATATTTCTAAGGTCTTTAAAATAGTAACACGTTCCAATTGTCGACGTTTCTGGGAGCGTAGTTCTTTCATATATAATTCTTTGCATATGGTAACTTTGCTGGAATTTTGAAGAAGCGTTCTTAGGTCACGCGAGGCCTTGTGCACCCAGTCAGTGCTAGGCCCAAATATTAAAATAGAAACACATAATGAAAATGAAAACAGTGATGAAACAACAGAAAACGAAAAGAAAACGTTGGTAGTAGCGTCTGCGACACTATAAAAACACTTTGAAATCATTTGATAGCAAGAATTTAAAAAAAAAAATTATGCACTGATACGTGAGGCCCTTTATCGTGCAAGGCCCCGTTCAACCACACGACCATAAAGGCGGCTCTGATTTTAAAATAGAGTTTCTGTCAAACACTGTCATGCCACCTATTGGTCAAATGCAGAATTATAAAAGGTTAAACTTATGCGTTTTATTCAGTTTTAGGTTTAACTAAAGCGAATAAAACACTGCTATTATCACACATGTTATCCAACATCAATGTTCGATAAAGGGCCAAATAGACGTTCATGCGTGCATGATGAATCAAGTGATTGCTCATGCAAACTGACCGTGTAGGTGGCTGATTGACTGATTGGTCATGCGCATGAGAAATATTAAAATATTTTGATATATTTTTGATTGATCATGCATGCATGATAGTGTGTGCTGAACTTAGCACAGTTTACATGATTTTTTGACGAAGAAGTTGACAATGAGTGCGGAAAAGAAATTAGAAATATTATGCACTAAAGATAATTAGATGAAATAATTTAACTTTTGTATTAAATTTTTTTTTATTAAAATACATTTTTAAAGATTTTTTGAGCTTAAATTAAACTCATTTCATACTTTTTTTTAATATTAAATGCAATTTTAATTGCCGCACATGCTTCTGACGTCATAATGTCAACACGTTTAAAGTTCAACCAAAAATGATATCTATCATGCGTGCATGAATGGTGTGTGTGGAAATAATGATGACGTCTATTTGGCTCTTAATGTGAACTCTAGGAACGACCGCTTGACACACATGTTGGATGGATTTCAAAAATTGTTGATTTTCCTGCTGGCTTGTCCAACCATACAACCTGTGTGAACTGACTGTCAAGCCTAGTGAACATTTTTCATTTTAAATAGGATTTCATGCAGTTTACTTCGATGTGGACGCTCATAAATTGTTCTGCAATTGATGTTTGATAGCATGCACGAAAATGTGAACGCAAAGCAATATTGACAGTCACACATGTTGTCAAGCCATTTAGGACAGCATGTGTGTTTTCTATGTGTGAACGTACTGTGCGAGAGTAAAATTTGAATATTCTTTTCCATTGCATTGCCATATAAAAACAAAACGCACACACACTAACTAACACACTAACTTGCCATTAAACGATTTGTTATGCTTACATGCTTCTTTCCATGTGTGAAATTATTTTTTTTTAGCAATTTTAAAACTTTAATATTTTGATATTTAACAGGAATATCGTGACAACTTTAATTCTATGTTGAGACCAAGCGTCTAAGAAAGATAACTAAAATAATTTTATCGAAATTGATTCAGTATATTTTGCGTGAATCCCGTTCATCGAAAATAGCTATCATTTATATAGGGGGTAAAACACATGAAAACGCCAGCGAAAAAATGTTTCGACTCCGATTTGACTGAAATTTGGCGTTATTGTAATATCGATGTCTAGCAATAGAACTGCGTTCAGGAATTCGCCCTAGTATTATAAGTTGTTGAGGTACGCGGGTATGAAATTCACGATTTTCGTACTTTTTTAGAATAAGTGTTTTTTCGAAAATTCATAGCTTACAGCAAACTCTATCAATTAATAATTAAAATACCTACGATTTTAGGTTTTTACTTGTACTTTTCTAAAAAAATACTGTTTTGAAAAAAAAAAAAATTTTCGCAAAAATTTTGGGAATTTAAAATTATTTTTGCATTTTTTTTAAAAAAACATTTTTTAAATTTTTTTTTTTATCTTTAAAAAAAATCTTTGATTTATTCTGCGTTTAATTCCGTAAAATTTTTTATGGGGAAAAAATTATTTATATTTTTTTTTTTAATTTTAAAAAATATAAAAGAGCTAAAATTTTGAAAATTGAAATGAATTTTTGAATTTTTTTTTGAAAAATCCATTTTTGAATATTTTTTTGCTCTTACATTTTTAGGTTTTTACTTGTACTTTTCAAAAAAAAAAAAAAATACATGTGCTAGACGTGATTTTGAATTTTTGCAACGTATTGATGTAATATTTGCTCATTTCTTTTTTATGTGCAACTCGTATAGCACGGTGGGCTTTAACCAACTTTTAATAAAAGTGTGAGTTACAACAAAAATTTTAATTGGGGATTGTTAAGGATGTAAGTTAGAGTCGATATATGCTAAAACAAAAAAAATCCTTAGAGCTTTTTTTTTAATTTCATATTTACTGTTTTTAATGATATGACGACATATGCATAACATACGTACAAAATTTAAAAAACATCCGATTTTGTTCAAGTTTTGATACGTCAAAGAACTTTAATAGATGGCACCACAGCCCAAATTTCAGTTCCCTAGGGGGCACAGTGTATTATTTTGGCAATCTAGCGCTAATAAACTCAAAAAAAAAGTTGATTTTTTGATGGAATTTAAATGCAAATATATTAAAAATTCCGCAATTAGGTTAAAACTTTAAAAAATTGTTGAAGTATAGGGCAATACTTAAAATAACTGTACCTTGAAAGTAAGTAAAAAGAAAATGTCAAAAATAGTATAAGTTCGCTGAATTTTGCGCGCAAACTTTAAAGTCTTGTAAATCCATTCTGAAAAAGTGAAAGGTTTAATTTTTTTAAAAAAAATTAATTTCCAAGCTTTCTTGATCGAAATAACATAAAATCTTAACAGAGTTATTGATAGCAACACAATTTTGTATACACTGAAAGAACCTAATTTAACTGTAAGTATTAAAAAAAAAAAACTTTTGTGAACGATAAAAAAATTGTTTAGAATAGTTTAGAGTTCTGACTATGATTACAATAAAGCTTGATATGTATACTAATAGAATCAACAAAAAAATTCTACGCTTAGCTGCGGCACCCATACAACCATTTTCAATTTTTAAAGATGACCTCTGAAATTTTTCGCTCCCAAATATTTGAGTTATGGCTTGATACTGCAGTAAACAAACGATTAGAGAGGATGATTTTGTTTTTATCCGGAAATGTTGCTGGTGGATCGCAAAGTACTGTTGATATTGATTAGGCAAAGCAATATGTCAAGAGCTTGTTGTCGCTACTGCATTCCCGGTGGGCAAATGCTTGTCGGAAGAAAGATCGATTTATTTCATCAAATAAAGATTGACTCGGAGGTAAATCGAATTCTCTTTATTTTTGTGCAATACACCGAAAAAATTTTCTGGTGGGAGACCAAATAAAGAATTTGAAGAACGCGCCGAAAGTACTAAAAATAAAAAAGCCAGAAAAGTTGCAAGAGAGGTGAACGAAAATCAAGACTTTTTTCAAAGAAGCGGATATAACAGCTGAAATAACTGATATAAATTTGGATCTAATTTTTCGTTTCCGTACCTTGCTTCAATCCTAAATCTTTGGTTTTTCAATCAATGTGGATGCTTTCCAAAAATACTCGTAGGATACACTGTACCTATACTTAGAGTTATATCCTTGGTACTATATGCTACCAACAGTGTATAAAGTGCTTCACCATGGAAGCAGTGTAATACAAATACTGATTTGATCAATAGACTCTTGATAACATCGGATCCATTTATAGCAAGTTTTCGCAAAACGTCTTAAAAGAAGTATAGAAACCTAAGTCCGGACACGATAGTTTTGCTTCAAATGAAAAACGATGACACTTCTGATTCGAGCGATTTAGATGAGTCTTTGGAGTAAATTTTAGAAATTACACTGAAAGCATTTTTAATATTTATCCTTTACATAATTAAGTTTTGTTGATTAATTTTTTATGTATCAACTTTACAGACATGCTTATGATGAATCTAGTCATAAAGACCTCGTATCTACATTTGTAAAGGTCGCAAGTTTGAGAGCAGCATCCCTGAATTGAAGAACATATAAAAATTAAAAAGTACATATTATTTTTTTTTTTAAATAAACGAAAAAAAGCAAATAATATTTTATGTACGAGTTCATATTTTTGGTTCTATAATATAATTTGTTAATCATTTCGTAATTATTTTCCAAATTTGCGTCCAAACCTCAGCTAAAATCATTATAACTCCGAAAACTGAAACTATTTATATATAAACGAAACGCTGAAAAGTTCACTTTCTTATATTTTACAACTATCTTAAAAGTCATATTTTTGTATCTTAAGCAAGCTAAAAGTTATATAAAAACTTTAATTTCAAAAACAGTTCAATGAAAAACCAGGCGATGAAATATTTATTTTCATTGCAAAATGTTCGTCTGACACTAAAAAATAAATAATCTACTATAAACTCAAGCTTTACATACTTTTTTATTTAGGTCGCCCTTTAAAACACCAAAACGAAAAAATCGGTTACATGGGAGCTATATCTTTAACCCAACCGATTTGCACCATTTTTACGTTGATGCTGTAAAATATAAATATTAACATTTGTGGGAAATTTCATTGACCTAGCTGCAATAGTTTTTGAGGTATTAGTTTAGTACTGCTAGATTGGCAAAATAAGACACTGTGGGGGGTCGGGGTCCTGAGAAATAGTCATATTTTAGCCTGAAAATAGCCGTTTTTGGCCCGTTTTGAAAATTTTAGTTCTAAAAGCCGACAAATCCAAATTTGAAGTTCTGGATATGAATTTTTTTTTATTATGTCATCTTATATGCTAAAAAAAAAAATTTAAGCTCCTAGGCCTTAAGACTTATTTTTGCGACCCGATTAAGTGAATTATGTCTTAGTAAAATCTGACTGCTTTGAAAATGACGCCGTAAGTCGTAGTTTTATTCATAATACTAAAGACAAATCTTATATTGTTTGTCTACCTATGTATTTGCTTTTAAATGAGATACCATCTAGTGAAAATGGTTGACCAGGCCCAGAGATATTAAGCATTGAATTCGGTTATTTTCGCAAAAATTGCGTTTTTTTCGAAATTTGACCTAACAGTACCCAAGACCCCGAATTCCTAGGGAGCTAAAATTTGGGCTGTGAGACTGTATTGTTAGGTTTTTTAACGTGTCAAAACTTGAGCACAATCGGATGTTTTTAAAATTTCATACGCACGCTATACACATATTATACTAGATAATATTACTAAAAAACTGTTAATATGGAATTAAAAAAAAAGCTCTAAGGATTTTTTTCCTTTTGATGCATTTCTACTTTGATTAACATCCCAAATAATTCCACATTCAAGTTTTTGTTGTAACTCAACTTGTCATTTAAAGTTGGTTAAAGCCCACCGTGACGGTATATTACAATAGTTTACACTCAAAATGTTCCATGGATGAGAAGTTACTTTTCTTACGTACTTTTCCTGCTTCGAAAATGCAAATAAAAATTTTTTGAATGGTACAGTTTTCGAGATATTGTGGTTTTTTAATTTTTTCGACCCGTTTTCACTTTAAAATTAATATCTTGAGCTAAAAATGTCCTCAATCTTAGTACCAAATTAAAGGTACTAAAATGACAAACAAACGTATCTTTTATTTAATAAGCGGTTCAAAAGATATCGATGAAAGCAGGCCAGATTTTTATAAAAATCAAATTTTGCAGTGCATTCTGTGGCCACGAAAAAAAAAAAATCGGTAAAACTCTTTCAATTTTACTTTATTGGTAAAATACTGACACTTATATGTAAAAAATTAGACTTACTAGAAGAAAATCAACCGTAAAACGACAAAGTTGTGATCGATTGAATAAATAATTCCAAGTCCTAAATTTTCTCAATAAATTTATTTTTTCGACCATTTGTTTAGTTTAATCGCTTGGAATTTTCTATGTTTTTTGGTATTTAAGTATTGTCAGAACAAGTTTTTTTAAAACTTCTGATAATTTAGAATGCACAGGTTACTGTGGGCATTTCTAGCTCGAGATATGAATTTTAAAGTGAAAAAGGTCGAAAAAATTATTTTTTTTTTTTTATTAAATATTTATTTTACAATTAAAATTACAAAATAAACTTAAGATAAGGCACTGACGACTAGGGTCTTCGAAAAAATTAAAAAACCACAATATCTCAAAAACTGTACCATAAAAAAAAATTTAATTTTCATTTCCGAATTCAGCACGAAAAAGTACACAAGACAAATAATCTCTCATCAAAGGAACAAAACAAAAATTTTTTTATAACGATTAGACTCAACAAATTGTCGGAAAAATTAATATATTCAGAAAATGTGGGATTTGGATTCATTCATTCAATCGCTTCTAACGTTGTCGTCTTACGGTCGAATTTCTTCTGGTATGTTTTAATTTTTGCGTAAAAGTATAAAATCTACGTGTAAGGATAATTTTTCAAATGTTTGATTCAAAGTCAATCAATCAAATCAAAATTTGATTTTTTGTAAAATCTGACCTGTTTTCATCGATATCTTTTGAACCACTTTTTTAATAAAAAATGTATTATTATTATTATTATTAACAGTTTATTTATTAATAAGTTATATAAATAAACTTATTGCTAGGCACTAACTGCTAAGGTTTTCAGCCTAAAAAATGTAATTACACACGTTTGTTATTTTATTATCTTTACTTTAACACTATTGACTTACTTTACTAGATTGAGGAAATTGGACATTCCTAGCTCAAGATATGAATTTTAAAGTGTAAACGGGTCGAAAAAATTAAAAAACCATAGCATCTCGAAAACTGTACCATTCAAAAAATTTTCATTTTCATTTTCGAATTCAGCAGGAAAAAGTACGTAAGAAAAGTAACCTCAGATCAATGGAACAAAAAAAAAATCATTTTGTCAACTAGTGTTATTGAACTGTTCTCTTTTCCTTTGTGAAGATACTTAAATATATTATTACTGTTAATACAGCATTAAAGTTTGTAAAACAAATAAGAGAAAATTTCCAAATCATAGAAATTTTAAAATAAGTGGAAAAGGGAGGGTTCGACAAATGCAAATGGGAGGCTTCGACAAAGTGTCGAATCCTCCTATTCGTATATGATGAACGTTCATATGGTGAAATCGATGTATAATTTCAGATATCAAAATGCCTAATGTGTATAAAAGGAAATATTCTGAAAATGTCACTGAAGACAATATGCAGAAAGCAATCTCAGAAATCAAAAATAAAAAAACCAAAACACCAACAAGTGCTGCACGAAAATATGGCTTAAAATGAACCATCATTTTATTAAGGTTAGCAAAAGAACAGAAAAATCCAGGCGCTGTAAATGAATACCAGTCAAAGTTTTCATCGAACCAAGTTTTCATATTTATACAGGAGCAGGAGCTAACCTTGTGTTTTAAGAGCTGCTCTAATTTACATCATGGGTTAACAAATCTTTTAGCCAGGTGGTTTGTCTATCAGTTCGTTTCAAGGAACAATATAAAACATCCAGAGAATTGGGACAAAGAAAAAAGTGCTGGAGTTGAATGGCTAAAATATTTCATGATTCGTTATTCTGATTTAAGCCTCAGAAAACCAGAAAACACCAGTATATCACGACTACATGCATTTTCCAAAGTATACATATCTTCTTAGCTCTACTTTCTGAATAAAAACCATCATTAAAATATAAAAATACTGTTCAAAAATTTCATATGACGAAGCCTCCCATCATGTGTCGAAGCCTCCCTGAAGACTGACGAAGCCTCCCTTAAGGAGGGAGGTTTCGACATTTTTTTTTACATTTGTTTTTTCCGCACAATTCCAAAAATAATAATTTTTTGGTAATTTATAAACGTAGCACACATATTTCCGCTCAACTTATGTGTATTCAAAACTTCATGCTTAATTGTATTTCGAAGAAAAAATTAGTTTTTTGTTAGGGTGTCGAAGCCTCCCCCTTCTACCTTACTACATTTTTAAAAATTTTATAATTAATGAAATAAAAGATGTATTTTTATTTTTAGATTGTAGTATTAGGTTAAGAAATACATAACGTTTATTTAAACATCACTTTTTAACAATATATTAGTTAAAATGTTTAAATACATTGAACTTAAAATTTCGGTTTCCCCAATTTCATCTTCCTCTTCTTCATTCTCGCATGTTTCATAGCTTGTTAAGATAAGTTCTTCGACAGGGATTTCTCACCTCAATAATCGGATCGCTTCTGTCGGAAGTTGGAAATAGAGGTCTGCACGGATACCAAAAATTTACTCGTTTCAGTACTCGTTCACTTTTCTGTTACTCCAATTACAAGTACACATTTCCTTTGAGTACCATAGCGTAAAGTAAAAAAAGTTGAATAAGCTTCGTGTATGTATACGCACAACAAAACTGAAGGTAATGAATCGAACTGAATGACGTGCTTTATTGTTTTATTTATTCGATGAAAGTGAGGAAGAGAGAATTCATTTGTGCACCAAGGCGTTGCCAGAAGATTTACATGCGCAACTTTTATTTTTATTTATCTGAAAATTAAAATAAAACGAATGTCTGGGATTATATTAATTTTTTAACATCATTGTGGATCTGTTTAAAATACTTTTTGGTAGTTTTATCTTTAGAATGATGCTAGAAAAATGGCTATAACTACTGCCCTATATTTACATTTACAAAGTCCAAAGTTTTTTTAGTATAATTTATTAATCACAACGATAAATTAAAAATGTTAGTTCAGTCCATATAAAATAAATAACAAAATATGTACTTATATAAATAAGCATAATTCATAAATAAATCACATACGCATATTGATATCGGTCAATTTAGTTAAAATAACTCCACATTTTTTTTTTTTTGAGTTATTTGAAAATTTTTTGTAACGAAATATCTCAAAAACTATAGGAAATAGAATAAGAAATCCGGCATCTTTTTCGTTTTCAAAAACTGTTTTTATAATATAACATAAATTTATTTAGAAAACAAAGACCTCACTCGCCTGCACACATCAAATTATCACTGATACTCACTAAACATTCTTACGCATGTTAAAGTGCATTACTGCGTAGTACAAAATATCAAATGCGTAGTAATCGCGGCACTCGTTGTACTCGCAACATACATGCATATTATCCATACACATGACGGATTCATCTACGTACAGTTGGTTACAAGTAAGAAGAAAAATTTATAATGATGGTAACAGTAACACAAGCAAACGCTATGTATACGCATTCAAATCAATAAAATTGACTTCGGTAACAGTTTCGTAAGTTAATGATTATACTTATGCAGACCTCTAGTTGGAAACGCGTTTTAGTCTGAATGCGTCTATTTAAAGTGAGCAACCAAATTATTGGATCGGATGTGTCCATTGCTCTATGAAACATGTCTAAAAGTATATTAACGCGGCCAGGGCCGTATTACCGCATACGCCACCGACGCCATGGCGTATGGGCGGCAAGGCCACGGGGGCGGCAAAATATTGAAAAAAATGTATTTTTTTTTTAAATCCAAAAATTAACACCAAGTATGAAGTGGTAAAAAGAAATGAAAGTCTATATGAATACTTAACGTATAGTAAACAGAAATATATTTACAGAGCTACTTTTCTCGTTTTCAGTAAGCTGGTTATAATCAAAATTCTTATTCAGCTCACCCTCAATGCACAGCAAAGCAAAGTACGTTTAGGCGCTCGTTGAGTGGAGCGATAGAAATGTTTTATTTATAATAAGACGTAAAAATATAGCGTTGCTAGTCGCGGTTTCAAAGTTCAAAAAAATAGCTTAAGGTTACTGAGGTTACTTGAGGTCACTTGGGTTTCACTTGAATGGCATATAACTTATAAATTCCTAAGGTTGTTTTTGTTGTCAGGCGTTTTTACTACTAAAAATTTACTAACAATATTTTTTTAATCTTGGGGGCGGCAAAATTTTATTGGCGTACGGGCGGCATGTAGCCTTAATCCGGCCCTGAACGCGGCTACTTTTGCGTGCATGATGTAGTCTATCAGATTTGTATAATTTGTGTCGGGACTCTGCTGATTATTCTCCAAAACAACTTACAGGAAGAACTAAGCCCTCTATAATTTCCTCTGAATGAATAAGTATTTTGTGTAGATTTGCTTGCATTGAGAGTCAGGAATACATGTTTTGAATAATTTTTGAGGTTTCAAAGCAGCAAACTTGAAATTTGTTTGCATTTAAAGGAAATTAACAAAACATGCTTGCTAAAATTATTTTTAGGCGAAAAATCAAGTCCTTGTCAATGCCGGTAATTTGAGAAAACATTTCATGTTCCGCAAAAACTCGGCGCGCAGTGTTGCCATCGTTTGTACTCCCAAAACCGCATACTTTCGGTTTATCTACTATGAGGGCAAGCTTTTTGAAAAATAAATCTTGTATTGTTTTCTTTTTTTCTGATACTGTATTTTTATCATCTTCATTTCTGATTTGCCACTTTTGGATGCCGCACTTGTAACCTGCATGTAATACAAATTCAAAAATAAAACAGGCAACTTCCAGAGGCTTTTTACCCATTTTTCGTAAGCTTTAACGCAAAAATTATGCGCACTTTGCCACAAATAACTTCTACTAGTAGCATCCTCAGTATTTTTCAATAAGTAATTGAAAACAGCCTCTTCTTTTTCCTTTTTGTCTGTCTTTTGCAACTTGACTTCGAATAAATCAGAGTTTCGGAAGAACAAAAAAAATTCATTAAAAAAAACGTGCAAAATCGGGCATTTAAATTTCTAAATAACATTCACAACAGCAACATCTAACAAATTTTTGGTGTCATAATACTAACAAATCCCAACAAAATTTTAAAGGCTTACACAAAGTTGGAAATTTAAAAAAAATTGACAAATTAGGGGTCTCATTTCAATTTTAGATTTTTTTCACAGAAAACCAAAATATATTTAAGTGTTTTAAGTTAAATTACATAATACATGCCATCATCAACTTTTTCCATTTTTAATAAAAAAACAAAACAAATAACTTAAATTACTTCACAATAGTTAAAAAAGGAGTAAAAATCACCACTTGTTTGCATTATCACAGTAGAATGCAAATGCATCAACTTTGACACGTCGCTAAAAAACGGTAAATTATTTTTTCCAAAAACCAAATAGAATTTTGTTTATTTTAAGGTAGTCTCCGTCACACTACATTAACAAAAATTAAATAGCGATACTTGTATAAATTGGGTTTTGGCCAGACAAGTGTGCTGTTTGACCTATAGTGCATTCCATGAATTATATGTGGACAGCCGCTCTTAACACTGAGCCATGGAGGTTCTGCTGAACGACATGTATAAAGTGCACATTTATATTATGCACATTTAGCGCCATCTGTTATATTTATTGCCATTTCTTGTTTGCTGCATAGCTTTGTTAAACCGTCGGTTTAAAGACTTGCTTTATTATTTCGATTTCGGGCTTCCGCCACTTATTTTTCGAATAATGGTTGGACGTATTCTTCCGGTTGTAGAAATTTTTAATTTATTTAAATTATAAAGCATTAACCGATTTGTGAAATTTCACATGAATATCGGTTACTGCAATTGACTGTTAATTCAATTAAGAATTCAATTGATTTAAAGAGTAAAGCTCAAAATCTCGTCAAAATGTGGCTAGATATGAAATCAAAAGACTTGTTCAACGATGCGGCATTCCTCGGGGAACAGATATTCACAAATCTGTTTATTAAATATAAAACTGCTATATCCTCAAGCGCTGCAGTTGAAAATCTTTTTTCCACTGGCAAATATATTTTAACGCCGAAACAAGCCCCGCTTTTAGACGAGAACTTCAACATATTAATGTTCATGAAGAGGAGTATCCACATTATGCTACTTAGATGACTAAATTACACACTCCAATTATGTAAATTTTTTTTTTGTTCCTAGCCTTTTAACTCACAGAACCCAACCAAACAGTTTTTTATGAGAAGATCACTAACGCAACTATATAAGAAATGCAATTTTTATCACGTGTTAACGGATTAACGATTAACTTGCGTTAAGTGCTCCGAAATGTAACGCTTTAAGGTTTAACGAAGTTAACTTATTTAGTAACGGATTAGCGATTAACGAAGTTAATTATTTGATTAACGGTGTCCAGCTATTCTCGCTATCAAAATAAATTGTGTGCCGTAAGAATTATTTGAAGATTATATTTTTACTTCGTTTATTTTGGCATGATTTGGTAATAATTAGCTGATTTTTAAAGTGTGTAGCGTGTGACCTTCCGAAATAAAATAAAAAATTTCGCAAAGAAAATTTGACGTCCACCCTGAATAAGGCCCACCTCATTTGATCGTAATCAGCAAATGTCAAAGGGGAAGAGAGGAAAGAGAATACTTATTTTTACATAGAGTCGAAATAGGGACAAAAAGAAATGAGGAACAACAATTCCTAATAAGGCCATAACAGTTGTTATGCCATCGGCTATCTGTTGTTGTTCCTCTCCCTCTCGTGTCTGACTATGATAAATGTTCAAATTTGGCGGGCCAAATTTGTGGGCAGCCATCTTTTTTCTTGATAGAACTTTCGAGAATAAGTTTTTGACAAGAAAAAAAGATGGCGTCGGTGGATGACAAGGGGGAATGGTTAGGTTTTAGAGACAAAGAAGTGGAGTTGGTTTTTGGATTGGATCGTGACCGGTCGTCGGGAGTTCTTGTAAAAAAAAAATTAAGACCTTTTTGTTTTGCAAAGCCCAGTAAAATTGTTAATTTGTGTGCAAGAAGTATAAAATAATTGAGAAATGGTAATAAGAATTGTTAATGACAAGGGCAAGGGCTGCGAGAAAAAAAGAAATTTTGTAAAATAGAAGTAATAAAAAGAAAACTCTAATTTTTTCTTGATGTGATAATTGAAATTGAAAAGAGGCAATTTCGATAGAGGAAATAGAATGTGTATGAATAAAAAAAAAATCATTAATTTAAACGCAGAAGATGGTTTATTTTTAATAAGAAAAAATCGATAAAAAAATTCATAAATTGTAAAAGAAATAAAATGGTGGAAAGTAGAATAAAAAAAAAATGGAGATATGATTTTTCTCAAAGGAACGCTGCCAACTCCGCCGCGAAATTCAACCCCGAAAAAGCATTCGAACAGTAGCATTTTTTTTATGCAAACGGCAAATTGACGCTTGTAAACGGTGGCAACAGCAGTAACATTCAGCATATAACAGGCGGCAGCAATGGCATTGTACTAAACGGTGAACCAACGCAGCGTACCGCCTCCGCCACCTTTGCTTTAAGCAATTTCAACCTGGTACAGCTAACACCAGCTACAGCGACAACGCTACATTTTAGTGCAAATGTTGGCAGCTTAATGCCAATGATGATATCCTCACCCCAAACCAGCAATATAAGTAGTAACAACTTAGCACAACTGATGGCAGCAGCGAATGTTGGTAATCAAATGACAGAGGCTAGCGAACACCGGAGCGTTTAAATGGCAGACTTAATTTTTCACTAGGATCGGGCAATGGACAACAATCCCTACCAATAACCAGTACACAATCATTGAAACCCATAGTTGTGACTGTAGCTGCTGCTGCAACGACGCCAACATCAACCACTGTTAATCAACAGCAGCAACAACAACAACAGTTAAAACAGTTCCGCCCATTACATCATTGAGCACAAAATTATTATCAGCAACATCATCATCATCATTTTTATCAACGACATCAGTGACGACTTCAAACGCAGTGGTAACAGGAACCACCAATAATGGCATCGCTTTATAAAATTTTATTACAACAACAACAAACAAATTACATTATTATTAATATAAAAAAGTAGCTACAAAAAAAAAAAAAAAAAACAAAACAAAAACCAGAAGCTCGTTTCTGTAACTCGTAACGATCGCAGTTACCGACTCTTATTACCGATTTGACGTCACTCTCACCTGCACTGTTTCTGTAAATATTTGAATCGACTTCGGTTTCAATTTATTCGTTTCAAATCGATAAGTTGTCACATTCTCCAATTTCATTCCAATAGAACCTTTTCAAAAAGTGTTTCTGTAAGAAATGTGAATCGATTTAAAATGTCAGTTTTGTCACTGACTCTCCAGTAAGTGAGAATTTTACCGATTCTAAAAAATGTCAGTAATGTTGTGTAAATATGAAGAAACAAGTACTCAAAATAAATTTTTAAAACCGGGTACTTTAGCTGAAGTTGAATTTTTTACTGATTATAATCTTTTTGTTTATCTTAGAACATTTTAGTTTGCAAGATAATGTGTTTTAAAACTAAAACGTGTATACATAACAGTCAGAAACTTAAACAAAAAAAAATATTTGTTAAAGCAAAGCAAAAGTAACCGGTTGCAAATATATGTTTACTTTTCATTTCACATCACTAAGTGTCAAATTATTTCCGTTTCTGAAAATAATTCCAAATAAAATTTGAAAAGTAAATAAACAAATGTAAATAAACAGGTGTTATTTCTCAATTTGTGTTATTTTCCATCACGGACCAAATTTTTAACGATTTGAACGTACAGAAACATCAGTTGTCACGAAATCGGTAACTCAGGATCGAAACAGTTTGACGTTACACAAATCGGTAACTTGCCGATTTTTTTTACAGAAACGAGCTTCAGAACAACTTTACTAATAACAACAAAAATAAAAAAAAAAAATAAACAAACGTTAAGTAAAAAAAAATAAATTAAGTTTTAGTGAAATGTGTTGAAGGAATTAAATATTACATAAATGTGTTACAAAACAAAAACCAATTTTAGCAAAGAAAAAAACTGATTATTAAAAAAACAAAGAAATTGCAGTCAAGAGTGCAAAATTAATTGCAATTACATTGTAAAGATTGAAGCCAAGTAGAATATGAACAGCAAAAAGAACAGTAAAGATAAATTCTGTATTAAATATAAATAAAAATAGAAAGGCATACAACACATAAAAAATTAATATTTATATATGTTTAAATGTGCAACTGTGCAAAAACAAAAAATTACAGCAAAGAAAATCAAAATCAAAAAAAAAAAAAATTACAAAGTGACAGCAAAGACTGTAAAAATCAAAAAAAGACTTTACAAATTGACAGCAAAGACTGTAAAAATCAAAAAAAAATTACAAAGTGACTGCAAAGAAAATAAAAATTCAAAAAAAAAAAAATTACAAAGTAACAGCAAAGACTGAAAAATTTCAAAAAAAAAAAAATAAAAAAAGCGACAATTGCAGAAAATAAAACAACCAGGGAAGTAACGACATGAGTATAAGCAACAACACTGCGACACCAGCAGCAGCAGCGATAAAAGCAACAACAAATACAGCAGCAGCAGTAACAAAAATAATAGTGACGACTAACCGGGATAATCCACGAAGCGGTAGCAGCGACTAAAACAACAGAAATGTCGAAAGTAGTCATGTTCGAGCTTTATCTATGCATTGGTGCAAAAAAAAAATTTTTTTTGAACCACACTAAAATTTTTTTTGAACCACACTAAAATTTTTTTTTTGCTCCAATCGATTACGAAAGGTCGAAATGCGTTTTGGATAACTTCAAGAGTAGCTACGGAACTTGAAAACTACCAAAATGATCGAATGCGGTCCTTTTCAGGGTCCGGAGCCACCCTAAATGATGTCAAAAATTCATATTCGACGTTTTTCCATTAATAGCAGAAAAAAAAAATTTTTCCGAAAGTAGGTATTTTCTCGGGGCCGGACTACGGAGCCACCCTAAATGATGTCCAAAATCCATTTTTGACCTTTTCCCATTAATAACAGAAAAAAAATTCCAAAAATAGGTCAAAAACGGTCCTTTCCCGGGGCCGGACTGCGGAGCCACCCTAAATGAAGTCCAAAATCCATTTTCGCCCTTTTCCAATTAATTACAGAAAAAAAAAACAAAAAAGTCCAAAAATGGGTCAAAAACGGTCCTTTCCCGGGGCCGGTTTACGGAGCCACTCTAAATGATGTCCAAAATCCATTTTTGACCTTTTCCCATTAATAACAGAAAAAAAATTCCAAAAATAGGTCAAAAACGGTCCTTTCCCTGGGCCGGACTACGGAGCCACCCTAAATGAAGTCCAAAATCCATTTTCGACCTTTTGTCATTAATTACAGAAAAAATAAATAAATTCCAAAAATGGGTCAAAAACGGTCCATCCAGGGTCCGGAGCCACCCTAAAAGTGTTAAGGAATAAATTATTCCAAAATACAATTTTCGACTTTTCTCCATATTTTAAAAAACTTCCCAAAATGTTCCACGCGAGTATCACAAAATTTTTTGATACAATCTGTGCCTTTGATTCGTGAGTAGCTCATGAAACACTCATATATTTATACGGAGTGAAACGAAATGAATCAGGATTCACTAGAAATAATGCAGAAGCAGATTCACAGATTTTTCCGTGAATCGGAATGGTGTCTAGATTCACTAAATTTTTTGTGAGTGGTGAATCTGCCTGAATCAGCTGAAAGATTCAACAGATTCATGAATGGAAAAAATGATGAGTGGTTCACTGACGTTCTCTGATACCTAGCAACAACTCAGAGTTCATTGAGCCGGTTAACAGTTTATTTAAAAAGTTACATTTAACATAATTCTTCGACTGCGCAGTGGTGGTAAACGTATTAGTTTGAGGCGGCTTTCATATGAAGGTAAATTCGAGCCCGGACTCCAAGGTAGCCCACGAAATGCTTTACTTCTTGTAAAAGTCATCTGCATACACTTTTTGAGATTTAATATCATCAAGTTTATATCACACCATTTAACAAGTTCATTTAGGTTCCTTTGTAGAGTTTTATGATTTAAATGATCATTAATGCTGAAATCGCAATGCGGCGTTCGGTCGATCGCACTCTGACAGCTGAAGTAGAAACAATGCATGCTTATGCTGTAATCTTAAATGCGACCTCAAGCGTTGCGTTCCGTTATATCGTAAATACGATCAACGACATACCCGAAGTTATGAAAATTACAATCAAAACTAAAAAATACAACAAAATTTAGCAAAAAACTGACAAATAGAATTTCTTTCATTTCACATAATGTCGAAATGACCGACGCTCGCCACATTGTGATATACAAAAAGTAAGGTCAGGCGTTTTGACAGTCAATATCGTACATTTTTGTAAAGTTTTTCAAACGCCGATCAAAGTTGGCCAAAGCGCAACCGACCTAGCGCCGCATTGCGATTTCAGCATAAAAGAATAAAAAAGTTTTACATCATCAGCATACATAAGAATATGGGACGAATTTGTAGCAGAAGGTAGGTCATTTATAAATAATAGAAATAATGTGGGGCCAAGATGGTTGCCCTGAGGAACTCCAGATGAAACCATTATATGTATGTATGTTGTTGAATAAAACTTGTTGCTTCCTAATCGTCAGATACGATCTAATCCACTTTAATGTCGTTGAAGTAAATCCTATTAAATACAACTTTATTAAAAGTAGGCTATGACTTACGCAGTCAAAAGCTATGCTGAATAGGGTTGTTGATATTGTATTAAATATCGGATATCAATAATATCGATATTTTTACAGTACGATAAATATCGGACCGATATATATCAGCGAAAAATAACGATAAGCGATATATCGTAGGCTATACCTTTTTATTTAAATTCATACCATATTATTAAAATTCATTATTTATATATAATATAAAAAGTTTAATTTTATTGCAAGATTTTTAGTGTTTTTTCGAATAACTTCTACATTTTTTGTCCGATTTTTGCAAAATTGTACTTAAAATATTTGCAAAAGAATTGTCTTTCATAAAAAATTTTAAAAATATGAAAAAGAAAAAAATTTTCATTCAAATAGAGCAATTGAAATTGAGTGATTTTCAAAAAATACCAAAAAAGTCAGTTTTTTTGGACTTTGAGCGCTTGTAACTCCATCAAATCTTATCCGTTTCAAGCAAAGAGCATATCGTTAGAAAGAAAGTACAAATATCTTTCGAATACTGAAAGTCGTTTTTGAGTCAAAAAAAAATGTATGGAGATATAGGCAAATAAATAAAAAAAGTGCCGAAAAAGGGGTTTTTTGGGGATATCTCGAAAACGATTCTTAAGAAAAAAAATGGTTGCCATTTTTGGAATCTACGCCCCAAAATACATCGAAAAAGGTCTATGAGAAACCAGATCTTTTTTCTTGTAAACTAGTGTGATCAGTGGATATAGTAATGTCTGTAATACCATAGAGATAATGCCTTAAACTTTAAAAATCCCAAACAATTGATAACAGTTCTCTTTCATTTGTGGCGTAGATCTGTTCAGATTTTGACAATGTTCGAGATATCATGGTAATTGGTTTCCCTTCTTGCGACAAAATCGCTCCTTAAGCAACTGAAGAAGCATAGATTGTTAAGTTAAATTGTTTTTCATAATCGGGGTGAGCTAATAAAACATTATCCGAAGCCAATATTGTTCTCAATTTTTCAAACGCTTCCAAACTTTCTTTTTCCAATTTTATTTTAGTATTTTTAGAGTCTTTTGCTTCATCATCCATGTAAACCTGACATATCTCACCATATCTTCACGTAAAATATCACCAATAGCACGATGAAATATACTTGGTGCATTTTTTAGGCCAAAAGGTAACCGACAAAATTCATAATTTCCATTATTTATAGTGAATGCAGTTTTTTGTCTATCATTTTCAGACAAGAATATCTGGTGAATTTAAGGTCTATTGTGGTGAAAAATTTGAGGTTTCCTAAGTTTGCCAAAGTTACTGAAATGTTAGGAATGTGATATTTGTCCGGGGTAGTAGGTTCGTTTATTTTTCTTAAGTCTA